>CM062520.1:26931060-29673060 GCA_031439585.1 Pterocarpus macrocarpus
TTCTCGTTAATTAACATCCACACGCCTTTTACCGTTTAATATTTTACTAGGTTATTTTCTTATGGAAAAAGATACTTGTACCTAAAAAATTGATTCAATATGGACACACCTTAAAATAACCTGAGGAATGATCATACATTGGATGAGTGGGTGCTAGTGAAAGTATGTCATTAAGTCTAGTTTTGTGTGTGCGTGTGCATTTTTTTTTGTTTGGAACTGTCGTTATCCCACCCACCAACAGCTCTATGTAGTTAAACATTTCAAATATTGTCCCACCCTTCAATACTGTTATACACACTAACTTTTCTCCAGGAAAAATATTACTTGAACATACTATGTACATACATAGATAGAAATAGCATGTGATTACGGTTGTGGGGATATTGACATTCACGTGTAATGAGATACAAAAGTGTTATGTATATTTATGTGAAAGAGGTATATGTGGTGTTAGAGAGTTAAGTATAAATAATATAACTCTTACTTCAAATATTAGTTATACACTTGAGAAATGTGTGCCAATAATATATAATCGACAATACTAATAGATTATTGGTACCGGTAATTAAATTTGCTAATGGAAAACTATGAAGATTTATGTGTTAATAATTAAAAAATTTTCATAAATTTATTGATAAATTTAGTGAAAAAAAAAAAAAGAATCCATTATTGGGTTGCTTGATCATATTTATCACATTTGTCAATAGAATAAAGATTTAATTTTGATGTATTAATATATAAAAAAAATTTACACTATCATCTAATCATGTATTTATCACTTGTGCAAATATATATGACTTTCTCACCCACTACTTCAAAAGTCTTGAGTTTAATGAGATTTAATTCAATTTTTCTATACTATCAATGCATCAAAGTTAATCTCATAAAATAATTGTAATTTTATATATTAATATATAATTACTTATATGTCCAAAGATCAGACTAATTTTGATGTACTGTCAAGATAAAAGAGTTTTATAATGTCATCCAATCTTATGCTTCTATTTGTAAATCTTTTAAGATAGTGAGTGATTGAGTTAAACATTTTCACAGATGTAGAACACATGATTAAATGTCTATATAATTTTTTTTACACTAATAATACATCAAAACCAAATTCATGTATAAATAATATCTAAAAAATTGAGTTAAAAAAATATTCCTATAGAGTAATAGAGTTTATTCGACTAGGGGAACAGATTTTGCTTGTTAATTTTTTATCTTCATTTTCATACAATGCGATATTAAGTTTTATGACTTTTGGGATTTTAAAATCTATAGTTGATATAAATTTTATGGAAAATACTTGAGAGCCAAAATTTTTGCGAAAATGACATGGTATGCATGTTAGCCCTTAGATGGCTAAGTGGGTTATATAATTTTATTCCATCTAACAGTTACCATTAATAAATTTTGGTAGAATAATGTTACTTAATTTTTATATAATGATAATTCAACTTTTTAATTTTTTTTTCAACTTCTCATTTCTTTTTTTGAAATTTCAAGAAGAAAATAACATAAACAGTTGTCATTTTCATCAAAACCCAACTAAAGTGGTTATACACCTGTTTATGTTTTAATTATAAGAGTAAGGATTGGTTCACTCTAAGTGTAACTTTACAAATAAAAATAGAAATTTTATTAGAAAAATGGAATTATGAATGTTAATAAGTTATTGTTATCATTCAAATGAATTCAAATTTAGTAAACTAATTCTAGTTAGAAAGTAGAACATTTTATTGTCTCTTTTTTTTTTATAGCAAACTTTTTTTTTTCAAATTTCATATACCTTCTTTTAAAAATGATGTATTTAAACTCCTCTAATTTTGGTACAAGTAGGGAGGTCAATTAGGCTTATGGGACTTCCTAACTAAAATTTCCAATTTCTTGATGAAGCAGAACATATATGTCCTACAAGTAGATAAATAGCTGATAGATTACAATCAAAAAGTTCTTGTGTGCTCTAAAAGTAAGATAGTACTCTTATTACAATCGAAAAGTTCTTGTGTACTCTAAGAGTAAGATAGTACTCTTACTCTAATTCATTGGTTATATGCTACATCAACCTTTGTTTTTTCAACCATCCACATTTTTAGGCTACTTTTATCTTCTTAACTGCTACCATGCTGATTTTTCATGCTTTGAATAGAGTAGAGCAAAAGAAAATTATATTTCTTAGAGCATATAAGAATTTCTAATTAAAAACACCATTAAGTATTAAAGTTTACTAAAGTTACTCTATGAAATCGTGCAGAAATTATTCAAACACCATAGGAATAATGCATGCCACAATCTAGATTTGCTGCCCACATGATGCTACCACATTCTACATTATTAACCCAAAGATTCACTCTTTCGGATGCACCCAAATTTTAAAAGAAAATGTAACAAGGCTATCAATGTTTGAAGTTTCATGGTGCTTCCAAAATTTAATGAAAATATGTCAACATAGCTAAAAATTTTACTATAAAAATTGTGTTTTTTTTTTTTCGTCAGAAACCAACTCTTAGTTGTAAGTTGTCAGAAACATACTCAAAAAACTTATAATCCTATCGACAACCTTGGAAAGTTTCTTTGTTTGAAGGATTTCATTGACAACCTGTTGACTTGTCTCTAGTATTAGCAATCACAGAAACTTTCCCTTATCATTGAATTTGAACTTCAAAGGCTCTAAAGAAAAAATAAATAAATAACAAAAATAATTAATGAAAATTTAATGTTACGCATTTTCTTTTCATCTCTTTTCATAACTCATTAATTTGCATTTAAGTACATATCTAATGTAAATGCATGCATCTATTTGTTGTACTGAAAAAATTAATCTTTCTCTATCTCATAATCTCTCTCTTTGTCTTGAATGTATAGGAGTTGTATCAAGCCTCGGATCCATCATTTTACTCCTTGCTATATGGTGGTTTCATAAAGTTGTAAGGAAAAGAATAGTTAAAAAACAAAAAGAGAAGTTCTACAAAAAAAATGGAGGCTTGTTGTTAGAACAAAGATTATCTTATGGTGAAGTTAAAGCTAAACTCTTCAGCATAAAGAGCTTAGAAAAGGCCACCGACCACTTTAATATGAACAGAGTACTTGGAAAGGGAGGTCAAGGTACCGTTTACAAGGGCATGCTAGTAGATGGTCAAATTGTTGCAGTGAAAAAGTTAAAGGTCGAAGGAAATATTGATGAATTCATCAATGAATTTGTCATTCTTTCACAGATCAACCATAGAAATGTGGTTAAATTGTTAGGATGTTGTTTGGAGGCAGAAATTCCTTTGCTTGTTTATGAATTTATCTCTAATGGTACCCTTTTTGAATATTTGCATGAACAACATGAGGATTTATGGATGACATGGGATGTACGTCTAAGAATTGCCACTGAAGTTGCAGGAGCACTATTTTACTTACACTCAGTTGCTTCTCAACCTATTTATCACAGAGACATCAAATCAACTAATATATTACTCGATGAAAAATATAGGGCAAAAATAGCAGACTTTGGAACTTCAAGAATGGTTTCCACTGAAGATACTCACCTCACCACAATAGTTCAAGGAACTCTTGGATACTTAGATCCTGAATACTTTCACACTAGTCAATTTACAGAGAAGAGTGATGTCTATAGCTTTGGAATAGTTCTTGTTGAGCTTCTAACAGGGCAAAGGGCAATATCCTTAACAAGAGCCCAAGAACACAAATCTCTAGCTTCGTATTTCATTCACTCCTTGGAAGAAAATCGTCTCTTTGATATTATTGATGAAAGGTTTAGGATAGATGGGGATAAAAATCATATCATTGCAGTGGCCAATCTTGCAAGTAGATGCTTGTACTTGAATGGAAAAAATCGGCCAACTATGAAAGAAGTTGCCTTGGAATTAGAAAGGATACGAAGATTGGAAAACAAGTCAATTGAACAACAAAACTATGAAGAAATTGAGCTTTCTGGAGTTGAAGAGTACCACAAATGGGCTGCATACTCTACATCAATTACAAGATCAACTCAAAATAGCACAATAGCTTCCTCCTTAGAGGTTATGCCTATTCTTAACACCCCAGGTTATGCCTCTTCTTAAAACATAGAGTATTAAAAATGTGTTATTCTAAATGTTCTTCCTTGAGAATTTCTTTTATTAACTTTGTGTGTATTGGCTTGAACATGTGGTCACAATTTTCTGTGTTTGTTTTATCTCATTGAGTTAATCTATCCATTTGTGTCACTTTTTTCTTTTTATTTGTCAATCATTGCTATGCATTCCATTACTTGGTTTTTTTATCGTGAGTTCACAGATTTGCATTAATCCCCAAATGGTCCTCAGTCTCCATCATACTTTTTTACGACCTTGAAACCATAACCTCAAAGATGCATAAACATAAAACATAACTCAAAACATAACTAAACCATCGAGCTAAAATCACCTGCAATCACTTACACTAAAATTATTCATTTCCAATTCCATAAACCCACAAATTAATACTAAATCACTTCTCTACTAGACACCACTCACAATCCCTATGGAACACAAATGACGTTGTCTTACACAAGTGGGACATAACAGATAATCATTATTCATTTTTGCACTTGTTTTGTTTTTAATGATTATTAAAAAATTTTAAATTAATACAAAAAAATGTGTATTATTTTTTTTTTCAATTTTAAATGATTTTTATATATCAAGTTTGGTGTTAGAGTGAAATAAATAATTTTTAAGTTCTAGACATAAAAAAGCATATCTAAATATGTTTTATAAGATGATATTTGTCTAATAGGTACACTTAACATTGAAAAAGTGGAATCATGTTATTTGGACTTAAAAAGGTAGACATTTACAGGGAGAGCAAACCTTGGTCCCACACAGCACCACAAGATGTTTGTGTCTTTCTTTTATGTTGATATCAACTTTTACATTCACTTTTTATGTCCAAATAATATTATTCTAAATAGTGTATCCCTACTTTGTAGCATAACCTAATTGGAACATGCATGACTCCATAATAAAGCCATACAATATACAACCAAACTATCAGATATAACACCCCGATTTTGACCTCTAGGATCTATAAGTCATAAGATACCTTAGAACCAAAATTTAATCCTAATTAATTTTAGTAAGGAATGCAAGGCCTTTGGTGCAAATAAAGTAAGGTACCTAGGGTAAAACTAGAGTAAGGAGCTTAAGTAAAGGCGAAGTATTTAGGATAATTATCCATAATGGCAAGGCACTTAAGCATAAAAATTGAGATGCTTAGGATAATTATCCATAATGCCAAGGTGCTTAAGTGTATTTATAATTAACATGCTTAGGATAATTACTAGTACAATTAAGGTGCTTAAGTGCAAATAAAAATGGGGTGCTTAAGAGAAATGTCAAAAGTAGTGAGGTGCTTACCATGAACACAAATACCTCAATAGGTGAAAGTAGAAATAAAGAAGATTAGGCTAAATATATATGTTGTCAAGGATTCTAATCAAACCTAAACCAATAGTTACAAATTAAAAAGAACAATCTATAATATTAATAACCAAACTAAGCTCTAAACACTTGGAATAAAAACTAGAAGAATTCTTAGATTGATCAATATAAGCATAGGAAAGTAATGTGACATACATTAAGCCTAGAAATAATACCATCATCAAAACACCTAAACTAACCATGAAGTGAAAAAGACTACCAACATAACTCCACTCCCTAAACACTGATTACATGCTGAGAAATCAAGAAGAATGGATAACAAGGCAGAGGCCATGTGTCTCCACAAGAACCATGCCAAAACTTAGCAAGTTTACTCGATGATGTGTCATGCAACCAATGCAATTAGATGTATCTATAAAAACCTCATCCAACTATGATAAAAAGGAAGCTTGATGTGGCCAAAATTCATGAGAAACCAGGCATACAAATTGCCACCAAGAAGGATGAGTAAGCAAGCCTATATAGGTTTCATAATGGCACCTAGAAACCTTTCAAAAAGTGTTGCACTTGAGCTCTATAAATAAATCACTTCTTGATGCCAAAATGTGAATAACCAAGAGAAACTTGAGGTAAAAAGTGTGTAGTGATTGTACCTAAAAAAAGAAAGAAAGAGAGAAAGAAGACAGAATAAGCTAGAAAATGTGAGTTGGTTTACAAGCTTTAGGAAGCTATATGCTATCCAAAATTTTTTAGCTTTCTTCTCCTTATTCTTTCCTTGTTCTAGCTATGTTTGTTGCCCTTATATTCCAAAGATTTTGCATTAATGTTAATTTAGTTTGATGCTTGCGAAAAATAGCTTTCTATGCTTGTGATTCACATTGCTTAAGGATTTTGGTTGCCAAATGTTGAAGACATTAGATTTTGAGTTATCATCTCTTAACTCTAGTACTTCTAGTCATTATTCTAGCCATTTACATTCATGATTTGTTCCTTTTGCTTGAAAGTTTGATGATAATATATTTCTAAGTTTGTTTCCTTTTATTGGCAAGAAAGTTGTTCTTCCTTTTCGTTTAAGCTAGTTTCTTTTATTTGCTCAGAAGATAATTTCCTCTTATTTGATCACCTTTGCTACCACCATTACTAATCATCATGTAAATCATTTCTCATTCATGATTTATCTCCTATATAGTCATGATATTTGGGTAGCACAACATCCTCATGGTTAGCTTCCTCTTACTTGTTTAGAATTTGTTTCCCTTATTATTCCAAGTTACTTCTCTTATAGTTGCTTGAACATCTATTTTGTATTACCTTGTTATTATTCAAGTTATTTGTCAACATGAAATTTCTCTTATTTATTGAAAATTTAGTCATTTTTATGCATCATGTACTTTAGACTCAAGACAAGAAGAGTAACCCTAAATTGGCCAATGGTGGGACTTTAGCCTAGAAAGAAATACTAGGGAGCAAGGTGATAGTGAGTGTCGTAGCCCGCTCCAAATTACAATTTTAATACTTAATTATACTAAATTTGAAGTATAGTGCAATCAAGGTCATCTCACAAGGATGTTGATGACTATTTGATTAGTAACAAGGGGGGTTTTGTTTGCATGCAAAAAAACTAATTAAGAAAAGAAACTAACAACTAAAACAAACACTAGCTCAATGATTTCCTAAGGCCAAAAGCATATCTATCAGAAACGCGCATATAATAAAATACATGGTGTGTGGCTAACTTGAGCTATTAGAGAGACTTCTACTAATAACTTCACAATTCTACCTAGAAACCTCTAGACATTCAACCAATATACAATTGATTAGATAATTGAGACCTCAACTCTAATTAACCTATATTGATTTTTAGCGCAATTGCATTAGACTGGGTTTGGATCCAAATCCAATTCCTAATTCTTTAATTAATTAAGTTCATACCAATTAATTAATTAGTAATCACCCAACTAATTTCTCATTCATAAGCCCACATATCAATATCATTCAATGCAAGCATATAAAAGAGTACGAGACAAAGAATTAAGAAAATATATCATGTAATGAAATTAAAGAGTAAGATTTAAAGATACAACCCTTGAACCCCTTTGGAGAATCCCTAAGCTAACCTCCAACTCTACTCTTCCATTGGAATTTATTACCAAAATAGAAAAAGTGGTGATGGAAAAATGAGAGGGTAAGAAGAAGAAAGCAAAACATAAGGAGAGAGAATAGAGAAAACTAATCTACTCTAATCTAAAAAGAGAAGCTAAATTCCTTAAAATGAGACTTTCCTCTCTCGTCCTTATTTTCTCACTACTTATCAGACCTCAAATGTTAAAATCCAACATTGATCTTGAGTCCAAATTATTCCTCTGCCTCTTAGCTTTAAGTGGACACCCAATTTGCTTAATTTGGACTTGAAATGAGTGAGTTATGACCCAATCTTTATAACATATCCAGGTTGTATCTCTATTCACATCAATTAAATTCAACAGCCAATAAGCCCACCAAGAAATTATTATTTTGGAAAGTGATCTATACATGAATTGAAATTTTATGTATTAACTTTCCAATGGCAATGGTTTTGGCTCAATCCAATATTTACAACTCAAGTTATAGCCCAGTTAGTGCACATTATTCAAATTCTAGTGACAACAGCTCTATTCGGACTTCGTGGCCCAATTCAATCCACTAGATATCTAAATTAGCTTTCGACTTCTTCACCAAAGTTATAGATATTTCCTTCAACTTTCCTACAATATAAAATTTGTAATTTTTAGGGATCCACAACTCAATATATGCTCAAAATATAGAAATAGTATAAATTTGTAATAATATTAAAAATTACAATTAAGCCCAATTAGAGCCCAAACTCATAGAATATATTTAATATTGATCAATTAAGTACAAAAAAGTCCAATAAACTAAATATGAGGTTTAATCAATATATCAAAATGTTACTTATCACAAGGAAAGGAAGAAAAGATTATAAGAAACCAAAAAAGAATTAGCTTCCCCTTGAAATTTTGAGCAAAAGTCTAAAAAGTTAATCTTTGAAATCTTTTGAAGCTTCCTTATTATTTGAGCTATTTCTAAATCTGTTAAAGAATTTTTCCTTTATGCTTCCTACTATGTTTTCTGCTAAGAACCTATATTCTTATGTTTTTAATGTCTTTTCTTTTACAGGTTAAGAAGATGCAATTCACGCGTGACATTGTAGCTGACCTATTAGAAGGCGTCCAGTACAAAACCCTTTTGAGATATCCAAGTTCTCTTTGTGGAACAAAATCTTTGAGTAAATAAAATGAATGATATGTTGAAATGAGGGTCTAGTACTAAGATGTTTCATTTTGGTTGGGGAGCCTTCCCGTCTATCTAACTATGTAATATATCCTAAGTAGTAAATAAGTGCTAGACCCTATAGTATAATCAAGTGATTGTAACTTATAAAATATTCTAATGTGTGTTGTTGACTGATTATCTTTCTTTACCCTATGTTTTAGCTACTAACCTTGTTAATTTTAGAATCTCCTCCTATTAGTAAATATTCCTTAGGTTGTTAATTAATAACTTACCTCCTTTAATTAGAAATTGTGCCATAATAGTACTTAGGATGTTTCACTGGACCACCCTTTGCAAACCACTATGCAAGCTCAGACTAACAACTAACAACTCCATCAATCACCTTTGCTCTCATGGAAGTAAGCTGTACAGTGCTATCTATAATCGCCAACATTGTAGTAATAGAATCATCACGCCTTTCATCGAAGATGGAGTCAATCATCTTTCAATAGATAAACTTGTACTCGAAAAGCCACACGCACCATTTTTCATTATTTGATTTATCTAATAACTAGAGAAAATACCTGTGTGCTGTATAAGAATATTTTTTTAAAAAATATAGTATTGATTACAAATTAGATATCAGAAGAATATATTAAATTTGTTTTCGTTAATTGTACTACAAAATAAAATGGATCAAAAAATAATTATATTGACAGCATTCGCTAAACAGTTCATTGTAGGCAACATTTTTAGTATGATCTATGTATTTCCTATACTCCTTATTTATAAGAACTCTTAACTTTTGGCCAAAGCCACTCTTGACAATATTGGAACATATAATTATCTATGACAAAATTCTTGTTGTCGCAAGTATAACTCTTATATAATTCAAAAATTGTCCTTAACTTTTATTTATTGTTTATCATCATTGCATAACATACCTTAATCACGGATTGTTTTCTTATCACAATAAAAGGTCACTTTGAGTCATTTATTGTCAAAACTATTCAAAAATAAAAAGTGTGACTTTGAGTTAGTGCACTTTTTTGTGTTAAAATAAGTCAGTTTATACTAACTATTTGAATTTTATTGAATTCTTGAATGCCAATATGAATTTTGAGTATTTGTTTCATTTGTTTTTCTTTTTCAACAATGGTGTCATGTTCCCACAAATGCATTTGATTTGTTTGTCCATTTTGTAAAAGATTAAAGCAGATGAATAGTGAATGTGATTTGAAATGAAGTCTTAGACGTTTAAAACATTCCCAAATTGGGGAATGATAATATAAGTTATTCAATACGTTAAAATATGTTAGCGATCTATTTTGAGTATTTTGTCACAAGATTACTTGCATTTTGGTATCTTGGTTCAATATGAATGGTGAGTGTAGAAAAAGGTGTGTATTTCCTATCTAGTAAAATTATTTTAAGCTATTTTTCTACACATTTTTGTTTAATTTTTAAACTATATTTCTCTTGTTTATTTTTTTTGTCTATAAATTATAATGTTTGGCTGTTAACATTCCTTCGCTTATTTTGCTTGCTTCTATGAAGGAGTTCATCAATCACGATAATTAATGTAAAAGGAAAAAATAAATGAAATAAATAATTGTGTCATACATTTTTGTTTTATTGTTAAACTAAATTTAACACGCTAAGATGGTTATCGTTGCAAAGTTTAATATCCTGATCAGTTTTTTATTGGATTTTCAAATTTTATGAATGAAAGTAGAGGCAATAAGTACTATGACATAGTTATAATAAGCAAAGCCCTCATATATGTTACACATGTAACGACTTCACGAGTATAAATTATTGTGCATTAATTTGAATTTATCATTGTATTGTTGTGTAGAGTTCAATTCTTAATTTACTCTTGACATTTTATGCAATATAAATTATTTAAATATATGTATTAATTTGAATTTATTATTGGGCATTAATTTGAGTTTATTCATTCGTCTTTTTTCATCCATTCACAGTTAGCTTTCATTTCTCTTTCTCTTTTGTCTTCGTTGTGCTTGCAATATAGTATATGATGCCATCATTGCTACAATTATTTTTTATTTTTCTTTACATTCCTGCCAATTTTATTATACTTTAAAATCAGGACACTTGGAATTTACTTCTTTATAATCTTTGGGTTTTAACTTCCTCTCACAACCCAACCTGGATAATGACCAGCGCATGGAGAGCTTTAACCCCTCAACAAGCCTAAATAGGATTCTTACAGAAAAATTGATGGAGTTTGTAACATCCTTCCAAACACAGTACTATGCTTAAGTCATAGTATCATACTCGAGAGTTGTTACCATTGTTTTAACGGACCTTGTATGACAGCGCTCTTCGGCCATCTTCAATATCTCTAGTCAACTCTAGGTGGCCGCCTTCGATATGTCCTAAGCTATCTGGAGATAACATGAAAATATATATAGGAGTGAGAATTATAAATTCTCAATATGATTCACTAAGAAATTACATGCCGTGTCATCGTTACTATCTCCAACTACTTCGGTTTCTTATACAAAGGTGAGCATGTTATATAAATATATTCAGTTTTATAGTTTGAAACCATATTATCCGAAGCAGAGTTCATTTTATTCAAGTGCTTGATAAACAGAGCAAGAATTAAAGCAATAGCATAGCAGATTGTGAGTGATTTCGTAATAATAACAATAGCAGATTGTGCATGTGCAATGAGTCATCATGAATATCATGCTAGTGCAATTATACTTTTCTTTTCTTCTGCTACTTTACATGCCTAGTGTAACATCCACCGAAATTCTCTTATCGTTTCTCGATCAATTGTTCGATTTTTATCGAATAATTGAGATTAATTAGAATTCGGTTAAATAATTATTTATGATCAATTGATTAGCAATTAATTGAGTTTAGATATGAGTTAATTAGGTTAGAAGTATAGAAGATTTCATAAGAATTTTCACGAAACCGATTTACCGATTTAAAGAAAATCGGTAAGATTACAATATTTTACACTGTCGGAATCGAACCAATGAGATTTCAACTCATCAACCCTACTTTGAGTGGCTGATAACTCAGCCACTTAGCACCTGAAAGTGGCGACACTTTGGCCACAAAAAGGGAGGAAAGTTGGCTGAACTTCAGCCATAGGTGCTTCAACCAATCAAAGCCCTTTATTCTAACTACCACCCCATGCCTTTATAACACAACTTCTTCCTTTCCTTTAGCAATTCTATGCCACTTTCTCCTCTCCCTTGCTCAACTCTCTTCTTCTCTTCTTCCCTCACTCAACTCCATTAAACCATCAAGCCTAATCAAGTTTTGTTCATCCAAGTTCCAAAATCAAGCCAAATCACAACATAACAAGAGGTAGAGGTTTGATTCTTGTCTTGAGTTTCTGATTTGGGTGGTTGGTGGTAGTTTATTTTCTCAATTTTTGATGTGTTGATTGAATGATTATGATGATATATGGCTGGTTTATTGGCTGTTTGTGAGGTTAAATTCGAATTGGAAGCAAGAAAGGATGAAATTAGGAAGAGCTGAGGGGCTGGAGAACTAAAAACCCTCGGCAGTCCGTACGGTGGAGTGTATGGCTCCGCCTACAGCAGATTAAATTTGATGAAATCATTTTTATATGAAACTAGACATCCAGGAATTTCCACACATATGTCATATAAGGCCATTGGATTAGTATTGAGTGAGATATGAATTTTGGAAGTTCAACCTAGGTTTTTGATGTTGATTCTGGGTAGGCTGGATTTTTCAGGGTAAATCTCGCTCTATACTACTTGGAATTGAGTGAAACTAACTTTTTTAGAAATCTTACACATATAATAATGTCCCATAAAAATTTCAGAGTTAGATAAGATCTCGTTTGCTCCCAGTGTTCCAAGAAAGTTTCCCTATGTCGAAACTAGGCAAAAATAGCACAGTTTAGGAAGGTCAGATTTTGGAGCTTATAACTCAAGCCCTAATAAGTCAAATGGAATGGAAATTTCTTGTAAATGAAAGGTTGTCCTGTTAGCTTTAATATAAGACCAATTTCGTATGATTTGAATTAGTTTTCGATTTTTAGTGGATTTTTAATTTTAAGTGTGCAATTCTAGCCAGCTGCTGGGCAGGCTGGGATAAAACCTAAATAATTTGCGTTATACTTATCAAAATTAGATGGGACCAAAGAGGTTAGAAAATAGACACATAACACTTTAACATATCCAAAATTCAGGTCCAGATGAGTTAAATAGAAATTATGGCTTGATTTACAAAAATCGGGTTGAATGATTATATTGAGGCTGTAACTCTGCCTTACTAGGACTAATGCTTCTATGAGTTCATTGATGAATTATGCATGCAATATTGTGACTTCTATGAGAAATTGGTGTTCTGATGTACTGGCACTATTCATGGGAAAGCGGACACGTTCCGTTATGCTGCCAAAATTTTGGTAAGATCTGTACATGAGTTATGATATACATGTTGATACATGTGCATTTACAAGAAAATTATGAAAGCTATGTTATGATGAATATAAGGAATATGTTATGATGAAAGTTCCATGATACTTAGGCCAGCTCCCGATAAAAAGTTAAGGGGAATAGATCGGTGGGGAAGTCGGGAAAAGTAAACCCGGCATCCCTGTATAGGAACGAGCTCGATCCTGAAAAGCAGATTATTACCAAGGAGTCTAAAATGGCCAAGAACTCCCAGGAGACCAAGTGATGGAAAATGATGGAAAGTAATGGAAAAAGTTTATGAAGAAAGGTTCAAGAATAAGTTTTACATGATTACATTAAATGCATGATTACATTGCATAGTCACTACAAGTTATTTACAGTTTGTCTGTTATACTTACTTATTGCTGTATGTTCATTATTCTGTGTTTTTCTGTTAGTATTTTATTTAAGTAAAACTGAACTTTGCCTCGGACCAGATGTTTTCTTAAACTTATTAAATATGAATAGTTTAGTTTGATCCCATGTTTTTATAATTACATAAAAACCGAGGCAACTGAAAATGAATGTGACGTCAGTTATACACCATACGCAACCCTACTGAGAATTTCTTTAAATTCTCACCTCGCTTTGTATTTCCGCATCATTCTCAGACGTTGGCGAGGAATTCAACAGCCACTCTGCCTATTGAGATTTCCGGACCTGCCGCTCCACGATGATCCAACAGTGGACTCATTGTACATAGCTAGCTCCCGCCATTTTTGTCTCTACCTTTTCAGTAATAGGAGTTTTGCTGTTTCTTTATTTTACCCGCTTTTGAACCCATATATATAAACGAAAGCGTTGGCTTCCAACTCACATATGTATGTATATGACTAATGGTATACTATCTGTTTTCTTTTCTATAGTGTTTTTTGTTCAATTCTGTTATGTTTTACAATACTGATCACGTTTATTTTATACAGCACGCCGTTTTGTAGGTATTTTCGTCAAAAATATATACATGTGTCAAAGAAAAAGAAAATATAATATAATGAATACAGCTATAGACGAAGAACTAAAACGGTAACGCAACCTATCCAATTTCATGTAATGACTTAAGCATAACATAAGTTGGTAGGGTGTTACATTTTTTGTATCAGAGCAGTTCGTCCTAGCTAAGACCTGAGGATTTGACTGACTATGCTTCGTGCATATTCTGTGCTCTTAGCTTATAACATGCACTAGATCTTGCCTGTACGGTTGAGATATAGATGTGCATGTGTATGAAGTGCCTGACCATGCAAACTGTTATTTACTAGCATATTAGACTTAGTGTTGAGTCTGATCAACTCAATAACTTTTGTTTTGTGTGCTCAGAACTTAATGGCTTCCGGAAGGCGAGGTAGGCCACGCACAGAACTTGCTCAAGAGGACCCAGCTGACTTCATGGGCACAATACGAGAGATGGCTCATGCGATGCGGGAACAGGCCGCAGCAGCTCACTAGATGATGGATCAGCTAGGCAGGCGACCTGAGGCAAGCTGTGGAGGGAACCCTCATGGCCCAGGAGTTGACCTGGACTACCTTAAGTTTGCTGAATTCAGGAAGGCAAATCTGCCCAGCTTTCGAGGGGCGTATAATCCTGATAAAGCTGACGAATGGATCAAAGCCATGGAGAAGATTTTCTCTATCCTGGATTGCTCGGATCATCAAAAGGTGACCTTTGCTACTTACATGCTTGAAGCAAATGCCGAGTTTTAGTGGAATGGCATATGAAGACTATTTGAAGACTCTCAGACAACAGTCACCTGGATGGTGTTCAAAGATGTATTCTACCAAAAGTACTTTCCTGCTTCAGTTAGAAATGCCAAGGAACTCGAGTTTATGCAGCTTCGCCAAGGAAACCGGACGGTATCCGAATATATTGCCAGATTTAAAGAATTGTGCAAATTTTCTACGATTTACCAAAGGAACCCAGATGAAGCTTGGAAGTGCGTCAAGTTCGAAGGAGAATTACGAGAAGACATTCTTACCGCAATAAGGCCAATGGAGATCAGAGATTTTCCCACGTTGGTAAATAAATACCGACTTGTGGAAGATTGCAATTTGAAACTGGCTGCAGCCAAGGCATCTGGTGGTAATTTCAAGAAGGGGTTGGCTTCGAAGGGCCCCAGATTCAAGTCCAACTTTCAGCCACAGAGAAGATTCCAACCGGTGGGCAACAAAGGCAAGCAGCCCTAGAGGCCTCTACCAAATACAACCTGCACGAAATACGGTAAGAATCATGGCAATTGGCTATGTTTGACAGGCCAGAATGTCTGCTATGGGTGTGGCAAGCTAGGCTACAAAATTTATGAGTGCCCAACCAGGAATCCACCACAGTCGTCTCGACCACAACATCAAGGACGGGTCTTTACGATGAATGTAGAGGAAGATGACAAGTCCGAGGGACTCATTCAAGGTACCTGTGAAGTGGGCGGTGAGACTCTAACTGTACTTTATGATTCGGGTGCCTCACATTCGTTTATTTCCCATAATTGTGCGGTTGTTTTGCAATTACCAATTTCTGAATTGCCCTATGATCTACTGGTTTCTACTCCTACTAACGAACCTGTTAAAACTAGTCAAATTTGCATCAATGTTCCTCTTCAAATTGAGGGTAGGACCTTTATAGCCAATTTGATTTGTCTCCCTCTCTCTGGACTTGATATAATTCTGGGCATAGATTGGCTTTCTGTCAATCGAGTCATGCTTAATTGCTCCGATAAGAAGGTAGTATTCCCTTCTGTCTCGTCTTCTGAACCCCAAGCCTCGACACACTTTTATCTGAACTCTTTATTAGTAGACTATAGTGGGTCAAAGAGTCAAGGGTACATCCTCTTGTCAGCTAATGTGACGGAAGTTGAACAAAAACTAGAGGAGATCCCGGTTGTTAAGGAATATGCTGATGTTTTTCCAGAAGATATTCCTAAATTCCCTCTTGAGAGAGAAATTGAGTTCACCATCGAATTAGTTCCAGGTGCGGGACCAATATCTATAGCTCTGTATCGAATGTCACCTTTGGAGCTGATAGAACTAAAGAGACAAATCGAAGAGCTTTTGGAAAAAGGATTCATACGGCCAAGCGCGTCGCCTTGGGGAGCTCCAGTCTTGTTGGTCAAAAAGAAAGATGGGAGCATATGCCTATGCGTGGATTATAGGCAGTTGAATAAAGTGGCGATTAAGAATAAATATCCACTGCCAAGGATTGATGATCTCATGGACCAGCTGCAAGGTGCAACGGTATTTTCCAAGATCGATTTGTGTTCTGGATACAATCAAATTCAAGTTCGGGAACAAGATATCCCTAAGACAGCTTTTTGAACTCGTTATGGGCACTACAAGTACACCGTGATGTCGTTTGGATTGACAAACGCACCAACAGTATTCATGGATTACATGAATCGGATATTCCGCCCATATTTGGACAAGTTTGTAGTGGTTTTCATCGACAACATACTTGTCTACTCGAAGACGGAGTAAGAGCATGCGAAACACTTCAGGCTGGTTCTGCAAATTTTAAGAGAAAAGAAACTCTATGCTAAGTTATCCAAATGTGAATTTTGGATGAAAGAGGTGAAATTTCTCGGCCATGTAGTGTCCTATACAGGAATCTCCGTAGACCCCAGCAAAGTAGAAGCAGTTCTAAATTGGGAAAGGCTGACCACAGTCATTGAAGTCGGGAGTTTTCTGGGTTTAGTCGGATATTACAGGCGATTCGTTAAGGATTTTTCTCGGATAGCTTTGCTCTTGACTAAGCTAACCAGGAAGAATGTTCCATTTGAATGGACCCCGGAGTGCGAACAGAGTTTTCAAGACTTGAAGAGAAGATTGACTACAATCCCAATGTTAGCCTTGCCAGACCCTCGTGGACCATTTGAGGTCTATTGTGATGCTTCCAAACAAGGATTAGGGTACGTATTGATGCAAATCGGAAACGTGGTTACATATGCCTCCAGGCAATTAAAGCCGCATGAAAGGAACTATCCTACTCACGATCTCAAATTAGCTGCAGTAGTATTTGTCTTAAAGATCTAGAGACATCACCTATATGGAGTAAGGTTCGGGGTCTTTTCTGATCATAAGAGTTTGAAGTACCTCTTTCATCAGAAGAAATTAAATATGAGGCAGCGGAGGTGGATGGAACTTTTTAAGGACTACGAATTTGAATTGAAATACCACTCGGGTAAGGCAAACATTGTGGCAGATACTTTGAGTAGGAAATCGTTGACCATAGCCTGGATGATGATTAAGGAGACGGAGCTTATTGAGAGCTTCCGAAATCTAAATTTGGGAATCCTTACAACTCCCAAGACCCTTTAGCTACATCAAATTAAGATAGCCAGCAGCTTTAAGGAACAGATTCGGCAAGCACAGCAGCAGGATGCTAATTTCCAACATACGATCAATCTCGTGCAATCAGGGAAATTGACGGATTTTGCTCAAGATAAAAAGGGCATATGGTGACATCGTGATAGGGTATGTGTACCCGAGGGAAATGATCTCCGGAGAAGAATCTTGGAGGAAGCACATAAGGGCGAATTTACTGTACATCCCGGCATTACTAAAATGTATCAAGACCTCAAGAAAATATTTTGGTGGTCAGGCATGAAGTTAGATGTAGCAAGCTTCGTGGGCAAGTGCTTGGTCTGCCAGAAGGTGAAAGCGGAACATCAGAAACCCTCCGGGATGCTACAACCTTTGGAAATCCCTGAGTGGAAGTGAGAAAGTATCTCCATGGACTTTGTAGTGGGATTACCAAGAACGCCAACGGGATATGATGCCATATGGGTTATTGTGGATAGATTAACTAAATCTGCTCACTTTCTACCCATCTGAGCAAATTATCCGTTGGAGAAATTGGCACAATTGTATATCCAAGAAATTATCTGGCTACATGGTACCCCTTCAACTATTATCTCTGATCGAGACCCGAGGTTCACTTCACAGTTTTGGGGAGCCTTACAAAAGGCGTTTAGTGCTAAGTTGTGCCTAAGTACTGCATATCACCCGCAAACGGATGGCCAAATAGAAAGGACAATTCAAACCTTGGAAGATATGTTACGAGCCTATATACTGGAGCAACGCGGGAATTGGGATCGATACTTACCGCTAGCCGAATTTGCATACAACAATAGCTATCATGCCAGCAGCGGCATGGCTCCTTACGAAGTGTTGTATGGACGAAAGTGCCAATCTCCCCTGTGTTGGTATGAAACAGGAGAATCAACTCTATTAGGGCCTGATCCAGTTAAGCAAACCACGGAGCAGATCAAGAAAATACGAAGTAAGATGCTTGTTGCTCAGAGCCGTCAGAAAAGTTATGCGGATACCAGGAGGAAACTTCTGGAGTTTCAAGAAGGAGACCACGTATTTCTGAAGGTTACACCCATAACAGGGATAGGTAGAGCCATTAAGGTCAAGAAGCTAAATCCTCGCTTCATTGGTCCCTTCCAAATCTTGAAGCGAATCGGAGCAATTGCGTACCGAATCGCTTTGCCTCCACATTTGTCAAATCTTCACGATGTTTTCCATGTTTCTCAACTTAGAAGATATCAACCTGACCCTACACACTTTCTAGAACCTGAATCAATACAGTTAAAAGAGGACCTGATTTTTCGCATACAGCCAGCACGGATTGTAGACAGAAGTAGCAGGCAACTTCGAAACAAAATCGTGCAACTAGTAAAGGTAGCATGGGGAAAAGGAGATGCAGAAAACTACACATGGGAGTTAGAATCAGACATGAGGAAAGAGTATCCTGAACTATTCTCAAGTACTAAATTTTGAGGACAAAATTTTTTTAAGAAGCATGGTAATGTAACATCCACCGAAATTCTCTTATCGTTTCTCGATCAATTGTTCGGTTTTTATCGAATAATTGAGATTAATTAGAATTCAGTTAAATAATTATTTAGGATCAATTGATTAGCAATTAATTGAGTTTAGATATGACTTAATTAGGTTAGTAGTATAGAAGATTTCATAAGAATTTTCACGAAACCGATTTACCGATTTAAAGGAAATCGGTAAGATTACGGTATTTTAAACTGTCGGAACCGAATCAATGAGATTTCAACTCATCAACCCTACTTTGAGTGGCTTATAACTCAGCCACTTAGCACCTGAAAGTGGTGCCACTTTGGCCACAAAAAGGGAGGAAAGTTGGCTGAACTTCAGCCATAAGTGCTTCAACCAATCAAAGCCCTTTATTCTAACTACCACCCCATGCTTTTATAACACAACTCCTTCCTTTCCTTCAGCAATTCTGCGCCACTTTCTCCTCTCCCTTGCTCATCTCTCTTCTTCTCTTCTTCCCTCACTTAACTCCATCAAACCATCAAGCCTAATCAAGTTTTGTTCATCCAAGTTCCAAAATCAAGCCAAATCACAACATAACAAGAGGTAGAGGTTTGATTCTTGTCTTGAGTTTCTGATTTGGGTGACTGGTGGCAGTTTATTTTCTCAATTTTTGATGTATTGATTGAATGATTATGATGATATATGGCTGGTTTATTGGTTGTTTGTGAGGTTAAATTCGAATTGGAAGTAAGCAAGGATGAAATTAGGAAGAGCTGAGGGGCTAGAGAACTAAAAACCCTCGGCAGTCCGTACGGCGGAGTGTATGGCTCTGCCTACAGCAGATTAAATTTGATAAAACCATTTTTAGATGAAACTAGACATCCAGGGATTTCCATATATATATATATATATATCATATAAGGCCATTGGATTAGTATTGAGTGAGATATGAATTTTGGAAGTTCGACCTAGGTTTTTGATGTTGATTTTGGGCAGACTGGATTTTTCAGGGTAAATCTCGCCCTATAATACTTGGTATTGAGTGAAACTAACTTGTTTAGAAATCTTACACATATAATAATGTTCCATAAAAATTTCAGAGTTAGATAAGATCCCGTTTGCTCCCAGTGTTCCAAGAAAGTTTCCGTATGTCGAAACTGGGTCAAAACAGGGCATTTCAGGAAGGTCAGATTTCGGAGCTTATAACTCGAGCCCTAATAAGTCAAATGGAATGGAATTTTTTGTAAATGAAAGGTTGTCTTGTTAGCTTCAATATGAGACCAATTTTGTATGATTTGAATCAGTTTTCGATTTTTAGTGGATTTTTAATTTTAAGTGTACAATTTTAGCAATTTCTTTCAGGGGATAAAACCTAAATAATTTGAGTTATACTTATCAAAATTAGATGGGACTAAAGAGGTTAGAAAATAGACACATAACACTTTTTAACATATTCAAAATTCAGGTCCAGATGAGTTAAATAGAAATTATGGCTTGATTTACAAAAACAGGGTTGAATGATTATGTTGAGGCTGTAACTCTGCCTTACTAGGACTAATGCTTCTATGAGTTCATTGATGAATTATGCATGCAATATTGTGACTTCTATGAGAAATTGGGGTTCTGATGTACTGGCACTATTATGGGGAAGCGGACATGTTCTGTTATGCTGCCAAAATTTTGGTAAGATCTGTACATGAGTTATGATATACATGTTGATACATGTGTATTTACAAGAAAATTATGAAAGCTATTTTATGATGAACATAAGGAATATGTTATGATGAAAGTTCCCTGATACTTAGGCTAGCCCCCGATAAAAAGTTAAGGGGAATAGATCGGTGGAGAAGTCGGGAAAAGTAAACCCGGCATCTCTGTATAGGAACGAGCTCGATCCTGAAAAGCAGACTATTACCTAGGAGTCTAAAATAGCCAAGAACTCCCAAAGGACCAAGTGATGGAAAATGATGGAAAGTAATGGAAAAAATTTTGAAGAAAGGTTCAAGAATAAGTTTTACATGATTACATTAAATGCATGATTACATTGCATAGTCACTACAAGTTATTTATAATTTGTCTGTTATACTTACTTATTGCTGTATGTTCATTATTCTGTTTTTCTGTTAGTATTTTATTTAAGTATAACTGAACTTTGCCTCGAATCAGACATTTTCTTAAACTTATTAAATATGAATAGTTCAGTTTGATCCCATGTTTTTATAATTACATAAAAATCGAGGCAACTGAGAATGAATGTGACGTCAGTTATACACTATACGCAACCCTACTGAGAATTTCTTTAAATTCTCACCTTGTTTTGTATTTCTGCATCATTCTCAGACGTTGGCGAAGGATTTGACAACCACTCTGCCTATTGTGATTTCCGGACCTGTCGCTCCACGATGATCCAACAGTGGACTTGTTGTACATAGCTGGCTCTCGCCATTTTTGTCTCTACCTTTTCAGCAATAGGAGTTTTGCTGTTTCTTTATTTTACCCGCTTTTGAACCCATATATATAAACGGAAGCGTTGGCTTCCAACTCACATATGTATGTATACAACTAATGGTATACTATCTATTTTCTTTTCTGTAGTGCTTTTTGTTCAATTCTGTTACGTTCTACAATACTGATCACGTTTATTTTATACAGCGCGCCATTTCGTAGGTATTTTCGTCAAAAATATATACATATGTCAAAGAAAAAGAAAATATAATATAATGAATACAGCTATAGACGAAGAACTAAAATGGTAACGCAACCTATCCAATTTCATGCTATGACTTAAGCATAACATAAGTTGGTAGGGTGTTACACCTAGGTGTTACGTATCGCAATCCCTAGGGTGTCTGCATGCATATATCTGTGCCTTTAATCTTTACTGCCCTTGGGTAGTCTTGTAACGTCCCAATTTCCGACCTCCTTACACACATTTTCCGATTTCTGACTTTGTTAATACACTGGCTAGCTTTACTGACTTCCGACCTCATCTCACCGAAATGGTCACAGCTCCGGCCTCCGACTTCATCTCCAAATCCCAAATGAAATGGCATAACTTACGATTTCCGATCTTAAGTTTCAAACACAAACGGATACGATTTCTGACCTCATCTTTGAATTTCAATAGGATGATTATTTCCGAGTTCCGAGTTCATCTTCACGTCCTGCCCGACTTCCGACTTCGTCTGGATTATTTCCACGATTTCTGAGTTTAACCTTCAAGTCCGAACAACATGGCGTGATTCCTGATTTTCAACTTCGTCTTCTAGTTACGAGTTAAATGAGAGGCTTTCGAGTTCTAATATCCGACTTATTGTACCAATTTCCGTTCTCATAATGTAGCTTCAAGTTTCAGCCAAGGTACCTGATTTCCGGTCTCATGCTGTGGCTTAAAATTTCAGATGAGGTTCCCGAGTTCCGACCTCGTATCTCATGTTTCAAAATAGTTTACGCGGTTTCCGACCTCAGAAGCTATAGGTTAACACAATCATCCATGTACCGACCTCCAAGTTAAATGTAGCGAGTTTCGGCCATAGAGTTCTCAATGGACATGAGTTCAAATCTTTGAGTTGATTTTAGTTATACACGAGTTCCGATCTCTGATTTTATATCCAGCATTGACATTCCCGAGTTCAAATATGGAGTTCCGAGATTATATGATTGTCAACTGCATGACTTCCGACCTCCGACCTTGATTCAAGATTTCCTCAAGTCACAAACAACATAGTACGAGTTCCGACACCCGGCTTCAGCTTCAAGCAATGTAAAAGGTCACGAGTTCCGACTTCAAGTATTATAGGGACGAGTTCCGATTTCAGGTAAAACGAAAGCGTATCCCAGTTTTGGGACAACGTGGAGAGTAATTTGGCCACAAAAGTGAGAGACATGGCCGAACTTCAACCACAAAATTCCAACCAATCAACACCATAACTTTCATGTATTTAAGTCAGACTCCCCTCCTCATTCCCAGCTGATTTACGTTCCCCTTCCCAGCCTTCTTCTTCTTCCCTTCCTCTCTCAATCCAACTCCATCAAATCTCCAAGCTTTGTCAAGGCTTCCTTCAGTTCAAATTCAAATTCAGCAAGATCACACTCCAAATAGGTAGGATTCAATCTCTAATCTTAATTTCTCTAAACTGAGGATGCATGAAAGATTACTCTTCTATATATATTTGATGATATATTGGATGTATATGATGGATTATGGTTGGATTGATAGGAGATCTTGAGTTAGAATTATGATTAGAAGGAGAAAATTAGAAGGAAAGGAGAAGCAGGATGCCGTCTTGGCAAAGAATTCCACGGCAGTCCGCAGTCCGTACGGCGGAGTGTACGGCACCACCTACAGCTGATTAAATCCGATGATACCATTTTTATATGAACGTAGACATTCAGGGCTTTTTATACATATATCATTTAAGGTTATTGGATCAGTATTGAGAGAGATATGAATTTTTGAAGTTTGACCTAGGAATCAGGACTTTCATCCGGACAGGGTGACTTGCGGAGGGTAAACTCACCCTATACAACTCCAAATTGAGTGAAACTAATTTTTTTAGAAAGCTTACACATAGGGGAACATCCCAATATGAGATTCCAAGTTTGTTATGGTCCCAATTGTATCCAGTGATTCAAGAAATTTTCCCTACATCCAATCCAGACCAAAATAGAGTAGTTCAGGAAGGTCGACTTTCGGGACTTATAACTCGAGGTATACTTAAGCAAATGGAATGAAACTTATGGCAAATGAAAGGTTGTCCTGTTAGCTTCAATATGAGACCAATTTTGCATGATTTGAGCTTAGTTTCGATTTTTAGTGAATTTATACCTCCAACAGTGTAATTCGGCCCAGTGACTAAACAATCTGAGGCAAAATTTAAATATCTTAAGTTATGTAGATCAAATTGATATGGGACCAAAGAGGTTAGAAAGTAGACATATAGAGCTATGACATATCCAAATTTCATATTTAAAGGAGTTGGATAGAGATAAAGGTGGATTATATAAAATCCGGGCAGAACTGAGTAAGATTGGCAGCATGGGCAAATTGATAATTTTACCAGTGTTAGTGCACATATAAGGTTTGAGTGAGGGTTGCCAGTTTACATTGATCCATATATATGAATAGATCGATTATATTGTTATGACTGAACTGTCTATGAGAACTGGCACTATTCATGGGGAGACGGAACTAATCCGTTATGCTGCCGAATTTATGGTAGAAGTCTATGAGACTATGAGTGTCTAGATTACAAGGAATTTACAATATGAATAGTCACACAATTATGATTATGTATGTGAAAATTTTATATGCAAGAATGACATAAGTATGATAAGAGATATATGAGAATAAACTATGAAGCATATATGCAAGAATGACACAAGTACGACATAAGACATATGAGAATAAATTATGAAACATGTATATATGAGTACATCCCGCATGTTTATGCTGGATTATGCATGAGAATGAAAGAATGTAGATATATTGAATATGGGTCCCTTCACTCGGAGGCAGTTAATTGAGGTCCCTCCTTGTGAAGGCAGTTAAATGACAAAATGTGGGTCCCTTCACCTGGAGGCAGTTGCATATTGGGTCCCTCCTTGTGAAGGCAGCTAAAGACTTGGGTCCTTCTATGTTGGAGGCAGTTGCACATTGGGTCCTTCCAACCTAGAGGCAGTGGGTCCCCTTGCGGGTGAGTCGGTGTGACGACGGTCACGGGTGAAGCTGACGAGCTCACGGGTGAAGCTGACGAGCTCACTCTAAGGCTAGGCTACCGAAGGGCAGTAATAGCACCCTAGGGACGGCTATACGTAACGCCTAGGTATGCCAAGTAAAGACTAAAGACTAAAGACTAAATATTAAAATATGTGCAGACACCCCACTCACATGAGTCATGGCTTCGACCCAGCTAGTGTGAGTGCCAAGTGAAGATCCCATATTCCTAAGGAACGTGACATGGCGATCACGCTCTGATGGGGTATGACATGGCAATCATACTCTGGAATGTGGCACGTAAAGATTTTATGATGAAAAGAGAGATGAAGAAAGAAAAGCAAATTTTATGTATGTGCATGAATTCAAGTAGAGATAAAGTTATGCGCAAATGCTATGTGTAGTTTAATATGCTGCAATTATTATCCATGATATCATTCAGGAATTGATTTTTTATGGGTTTTTCCCAAATGACAAGTCTATGAGTAAAACTGAACCTTTGCTTCGGACATTATATTTTCGAACTGTAAAATTAAACAGTCTACATAGCATATTCACCTTTTTCATAATAAACCGAAGAAACTGGAGATAACAACGATGACATTATTAATGATACTTAGAGAATCGTATTTAGAATTTATAATTCTCACTCCTATTTCCGTGTTGTCTCCAGATAGTTTCAGAAGTTTTCGAAGACGGCTGAAGTTGCTGTCCAACAAGGTCCGCTCAAGTAATAGTAACAACTCCTTTGTAGTAAAATCTGCTTGATTTTGTAAAATCTACCATAAATTCTAGTAAACTCCTTTGGATATGAATTTTGGATATGTTGGAGTGTTATGTGTCTATTTTCTAACCTCTTTCGTCCCATCTCGTTTTGATACCTATAACTTAAGTTATTGAGAGTTTAGCTCAACCTATCATGTAACTAGGCAGATTGTACACCTAAAAGTATATATTCACTAAAAATCGAAACTTCGATGGATTCCCACAAACCTATGTCATTTTAAAGCTTATGAAGCAAATTTTCATCTCGAAAAGGTTCATTTCATTTGACTAAGTAGAGCTCGAGTTACAAGCTACTAAAGTTGGTTGTTTTAAGCTACCTTATTCCAGCCTGGTGTGGACTTTGGGCAACTTCATTGGATTACTGGGAGCAATTGGTATAAAATATGACCCTGAAATTTTATGTAATGTTTCTCTATGTCTTAGCTTTCTAAAGAATTTTATTGGAACCAAATCCAAGATATATAGGGCGAGTTATGCCCTAAACATCCTTCCCTGCCCAGAATCAAAGTCAGAAATTTAGGGCAAATTTTCAAAATTCATATCTCCCTCATTACTAATCCAATGGTCTTATAATTTATATGGTTGGAAAGTCCTTAATATCTAGTTTCAAATAAAAATAGTTTCATAAAGTTTAGGTGGCCATAGGCAGAGCCATACACTCCACCAATATGGACGCCATAAGATTTTCTAGGTTTCAGATTCTAGTTTGCTATTTATCTTGTTTTTCATGCAAGATTCAATCTCAATCCCATCAAATGCTTGATAAACCAGCCATAATTCATCACATAACCATCATATATCATCAATTACATGAATAGAGAAAAACTTCCCAATAGCCATCAATTCAATAAACTCAAGCTAAGAAGCTGAATCCTGCCTTTATTTTGATGCAACAACTAGCTAGTTTTGAGTTCAAGTGAAGGATATGGGTGCAAGAAGCTTGAAGGAGGCTGAAAGTGGAAGAAGGAGATGAAGAAGATGAAGAGAAGAATAAGGAATTCTATTGGAGTGGGCAAATTTCTACTGGGCAGAAAAGGAAAATAAGACAAGCAGAATTTGGGGGGGTAGTTGGAATGAAAGCCTCCTATTGGTGTAGAACCCTGTAGCTTAATTTCAGCCAACCTTCCTCATTCTTTGTGGCTGTCTTGTGCCACTTTTTTTGGGGGTTAAGTGGCTAAGTTTTCAACCACTTGATGTAGAGTTTTGAGTGTATAATTTTATTGATTCGTTTTTGACAGTTTAAAATACCGATTTTCTTCAAATCAGCAAAATGGTTAGGAAAATCTTGTAAGACTTTCTATGTTACTATTCTAATTGTTTCTAATTCAAATCTCTCTAATTAAAATATAATTAATTTCTAATTAGTCTTTAGTTGGGCTCTAATTAAATATTCAGTTAATTTCTTATTAATCTTACTTATTTGTTAAAATTGAATAAATCGATTAAAAACAATAAGATTTTTTTTTTCGGACGTTACAGAGTTACCCTTAAAATCTAAATATTTCTCAAATACACATATCCTATTAATTCATACAAGTCCAAAACAATACTTATGTCACCTTCAGAGTGCACTCCGAGTTAGGATAAAATATATAGGTATACATATACATAGATATATGGTCATATATGAGCCAATACTAAACTACTGACTAATTTGGTGGAAGCAAGACCTTACCTGTGGGCTAATAGAGCACGACTACAAATCAAATATAAAAGAGTACACAAAATAAATAGAAATCAATCACATGAACAACCGTCATAGTCCACACGAATGAGTGTATGGGGCTCACAAAAGATTTTACCCCTTTAACTATCTAGGGCACTTGGTCGCGAACCCATACTTGAAACTAAGACATGGCGAGAAAAAGAGTGAGTCAAATAGAACCAATGAGAGATAATATATTGATAATGGAAACAGGACAAGCTCAAGCACAAGTTTTTCATAGGTACACTTATTTGTGAACAAAATACCTTCAAAATAATTCATGATTGTAGTGCTTCCAATATAAGGTTCAATTGTCTGTATCAGTGTTATCATAAATTGACTTTTAAAACACAAGTTTTAGAAACAAATCTTTAAAATAGTTACATTTAAAATAGAGAATACAATATATTAGAATTCCTAAAGAAAGGATGTTTCTAATCTAATATCATAATTATAATCCAATGCACAACTGGGCGACTCCACCTTTTTTGGTAACCTTTTCCTTAGTATGCACATCTAGTTCATCTTTAGGCGGCTATACCTTTTTGGGTAGCCCTTTCTCAACATGATCATAATCGATTCAAACATGTTGACCAAACATGTTGAGCTAGCAGCATCCCTGCTAGTTGGGGTTCAAACCAAGGTGTACCAAGGCTAACATCAACTATTGCTAACAATAATTTTTGCATTACTATAAATTATTTAAGAGCCAATAGATTTTACTAACAGATTATTTTCATCGATTTTACTAACAGATTATCCATCGGTAAATAAAATCTAAATTTTCAAGTCAAATATTACTGACGATTTATATATCTGTCGATAAAACCGTTGATAAATGTTAGCATCTAATGGTGGTAAATCATAACTGATGACAAATCCTCGGTAATTTAGATAAAATAAAAAATTAATTAATGTTTATTTTTCCTTTTTTACCGACGAATTTTACGTCGGTATTTGAAAATTATTATTCCTTCCAAAATCATTTTTTACCGACAGTAAAATAATTTAATGAAATGATTCATTTCATTTACCTATTACTGACAAAAAATTCGTCAGTAATATTGAGGCTGAACACTAAAATGCAAACCGCCCCCTTCTTCCTTATTCTACGTGTAACGTCTCCCATTACGACCTTTCTTCCTCTCTCTCTCTCTCTCTCTCTCATATCCCATTACGGCCTCAGGCCATTTTCTTGCTGCCAGAGCTTCTATTTCGCCGTCGAATACTTCCATGGTGTTCGTGGTATGTTAATGAGCATTTTAATCGATTTACATTTTTTATTTAGTCTCTTTTTGCTGTTCCATTTCTCTAATCAAAGATTTTAGTTTATGAATTAATTAACTAATTTGATT
Source organism: Pterocarpus macrocarpus (assembly GCA_031439585.1). Lineage (NCBI taxonomy): Eukaryota > Viridiplantae > Streptophyta > Magnoliopsida > Fabales > Fabaceae > Pterocarpus > Pterocarpus macrocarpus. The sequence goes on from CM062520.1 coordinate 26,959,563, forward strand.
TGTTGGGTTAATTGTTAAAGATCTTGTTTGGAGCACTTTGTGATTAGTGCATTGACTGACTAGAGTGAATTTGGGAAGCTTTAGGTATGTGCATTGGACCCATTTATTATTCTTTATGTTTTTTGAAATATTATATACTTAAAATTTCTAGCATAGAGTTATAGGATGGAAGAAGGAGGATTGGATTGCATGATTGAGGGAAGGCTTAGAGTTCTTTCTCATTGTTTGAATTGTGTGCTATGGTGTTGTATGCCTGTATAATGTGAAGCAAGGGGATGCACTCTAGAACGATTTTTAAGATTAACCGATTAATTTGTATGACTGCATATATTTGTTATTTATGTCTGACTAATAAGATAATTTATGTGGAGGCTCCTAAAATAAAGGGAGAGTCTGCCCGAATTTTGTTGATCATTTAGAATAATATTTGAATTAAATAATTATTATAATGAAACAAGTAATTGTTAGGTATATTTAGGGAATAAATTAATTTTTGTGGAGGATCCTAATTTAAGGGAAGACTCTGCCTAAATCTTTTTGATTGATGTGTGATTGTATTACTTTGTAAGTGTGTGATATTGTTGAGATATAAAATGTTTGCTCCAAATAGAGCTTGGATGTATAATAGATTGCACTCAAGTCGGGGAGGGATTAAACTTGAATTTTATGAGGGAGTTGAAGAATTCATAATGGCTTGTGTTCGAATAAAATAGTTTACTCGTGAAAGGACATCTAGGTTTCCTTGTTGTAAATGTAAATGTAGGAGGTTTTTAGACATAGAGTCTATTAGATATCACTTGTACAAGGATGAATTTAAGCTTGATTACTGGGTTTGGACTAAACATAGGAAACCCTACCAATGGAGAATCAATTTGGTGTCAGTTATGTTGGAAGTAGTTCAACTGGGGGCTCTATTTAGGTAATAAAGAAGGTAATAATATCACTTGGGAAGATAACTTTAATCGTTATCAAGGAATATTTTTAATATTACTAGCCAGGAGTTTGGAATGTATTCCGAATCTTCGGAAGAGCTTCCCAATCCAGATGATTAGAGATTTTATAGTTTGTTAGAGGCAGTGAGTAGGCCTTTATAGGAAGGGTGTGTGCATTCACAATTGTCTTTGGCAGTAAGAATATTGAGTAATAAGTCAAAGGTGAACTAAAGCCAAAGTTCCTTTGATCAGTGGGCTTTGTTGATGAGTGAGATTAGTCCATAATCAGAAACTATCCCAAAGAACTTTTACCAAGCCAAAAGATTAGTTTCTAAGTTTAGGTTGCATGAAGTAAAGATTGATTGTTGTTTAAATAGATGTATGCTCTATTACAAAGATAATATTGCCTTGACTCATTGTAAATTTTGTGGAAAGCTTAAGTTTAAGCTGAAAAGAGGGGGAAGTGTGACATGTAAGGATGTTCTGCATAAGAGAATGCACTATCTACCCCTAATTCCTAGACTTAAAAGGTTGTATGCATCTATGAGTTTAACATCTTACATAAGGTGGCTTTGAGAATCGAAGGAGTGATGGTTTAATGACATATCCTTCTCATGGTGAAGCTTGGCATAATTTTGATCAAACTTATCCTAATTTTTCGTATAATCCCCGCAATTTTAGGTTAGGACTATGTGCTGATGATTTTACTCCTAACAATCAATTTAGTAAACCATATTCTTGTTAGCCTGTGGTTGTCACTCCTTACAATCTTCCTCCTGAAACGTGTACGAAAGATCCTTACTTGTTCTTAACTTGCATAATCCCTGGTCCCAATAATCCAAAGGCCAAGATTGATATCTATCTCCAACCTTTAATTGATGAATTAAATGAGTTATGGTGTAATGATGTTTTGACTTATGATATATCAACCAAGCAGAATTTTAGTTTAAGGGTGTAACGTCTTAGAAATGCAAAATGACTAAATTTCTCGAATTCTGTATCTATTTTTTTTTGTGATAGAAGTAAAGGAATTTCTATATGAAATATGAGGGTTGAGGTTAGAATATTTTGAATGTTAAAATATAAAAATTCATGACTACCATTAGCAACATTTTTCTTAGTTAGCAAGAAATTGGTTAAGCTTCGATTTTGTACCTGGTACATAATAGATTAGTAGAAATTATACTATGAGAACTTTATTTTGGATGGCCTAGATTTAGCCACCCATCCCCGCAAGTGGCACCATCCAAACCCTTGAAATAGTCAAGTTAAGTGAATTTAAACTCAAGCCCAAATCCACTAATGAGAGCTTAAGTGTCATTATCCTTCATTATGATCAAAAATTCAAAAATCCCCTCCTTGTCCCCTTAAAAATTTATGGCAACCATCATCATAAGGGAAGGAGTTCCCTTCATTTTGTTCATATTCTCATTCTCTCTACACTTCTTCAACACTCACCCAAGTCTCCTTTACTCAAGTTGCTATTATTTGATTCAATACTCAATCCTAAGATAGGATTTCATGTCTTCTATGGTGATTAGAGCTAATATAGCTGATTATGATTTTCAGTTTCTTTCTTTAATATGGCGATGATTTATGGTTTTATGATTGTTTTTGGTTGAATAATTATGGAAAGTTGTGATTTGGGTGGAGGATTTGAGTGAAAACTCAAGAACATAAGGAACCAGAATTGTTTAGAGATGAAATCCCTATGGTGGTCCGTACTCGCAAGTGTATGGCACTTCTTGCAGACCATAAATTTTATAAACATATTTTTAGATGAATCTAGACATCTAGAGCTTTCCATACATATAATTATAAGTTCATTGGATTAGTATTGAGTGAATTATGAATTTTTTAAATTTAACCTGAAATTTTGGGTTTTCTACTGGGCAGTATGAGTTGTGAGGGGTGTAACTGACCCTACAAAACTCGAAATTGAGTGAAACTAATTGTTTTTGAAAATTAATATGTATAGGAACATTCCATAAGAATTTCAGAGTTAGATATGATCCCAATCATTCCAAGTAAATCGATGAAATTACCTTAAGTCCAAATCAGACTAGCACAGGGTAGTTCAGAAGGGTCAACTTACGGAGCTTATAACTCAAGCTCTGCTTATGCACATGAGACGAAACTTATTGAAAATAAAAATTTGTGCTGTTATCTTTACATTGACATAGGTTTCGTATGATTTCACTTAGATTCTTATTTTTAGTGAATTTTTACTTTTGGGAGTACAATTTTGGCTAGTTGTAGGATAGGCCGAGGTAAAATTTAAATGTCTTGAGTTACATATATCAAAATGAGATGGGACTAAAAAGGTTAGAAACTAGACAAATAACATTATAATATTTCCAAAATGTAGGCTTGAATAAATTAAATAGGAATTTTGGTGGAATTTACAAATTCTAGCAGAATTGAGTAAGGTGAGCAGAAAACCCCAATTTATATTGGCATGTTATATGGTTGTTTCACTGTTATGGACTTGATACTCTATATTGGTTTTATTGTTTGATTGATCTTTCTGGTAGTCTGGCACTATTCATGGGAAAGCGGACTCTATCCGTTATGCTGCTAAAATTTCGGTAGAGATTGTATCTAACATGAAAAAACAAAATTTGTTATACATATATTGTTCAAGATAAATTAGTCTTGTTCATACAATTTATGAGGATGATAATGGATTCCATGTATCTGGGCTATCCCTTAAATAAAGTTAAGGGGAATAGATCAATGGGCAAGTCGGGAAAAGTAAATCCGGCAACCCTTTATAGGAACGAACTCGGTCCTGATAAGCAGACTATTACCAAGGGGGTTAGATGGCCAAAAACTCCTAGGGGACCAAGTAACGGATTAAAGATAAAAGTAAACACTCTGGGGACGATAATACGTAATGCCTAAGTATGTTGAATGGAGATAGAAAGGTTCATGAATTATGAATTTGAAAGATTAAAGAAAAAAGTGCATTCTATATCCTTGCATTTATGCATTTCTCTTTATAGCAACTGATAGTGAGTTGGATAGTTGTTGCCTATGTATATGTTTGTTTATGGATAATTCCTTGATTTACCCTTCACGTTTCTTTATGATGCTTATTATGCGTTTTATTACGTTAAGTAAAATTGAGTTTTGCTTTGGGTCACGATTTCTAATACTTAAATGAAATGAATTTAGAATCTATTATTCATGTTGTATTGGTTAAAATAAAGCCGAAGCAACTGGGAATGAATGCGATGACAGCACGGTACAGTACCTAGAAATCCTACTGAAAATTTTAAATTCTCATTCTTATTATCTGTGTCAATCGTAGATGGCGGGGATGGCGGCCACCATCATCTTTTATGCTCAAGTGCCAGAGTGGCAATGGCACTATGACATGGCGCTGGATTCTCTGTATCTCATGGCCATTGCCCACTTTTGCCTTTATGTATTCTTCCATAGAGCTTTTGCTGCCCTTGTACATAGTCTACTATTTGATCCGGCGTTCTCTTACTTAGCGATTCCAGTACACCTAGCACATCCACCTGTGCCAACACCACCCCCACCTCAGCCTCTTTAGCAGGTATCCTCTAAGAGCGACCCCTCCGAGGAAATGGCTACTTCTTCATCCTCTTCTGGAGCTTCTGATGATGGATATGTGCCTGCTGACTATGGTATAGTGAACGGATTCCTCTCCTCAGAATCCGCGTAGTGGAGTTACTCGAGCCTGCTACTGACTGTTGTATTGGATGGCCCTCTTTTGGTACTTTGGGCCATAGATAGTACTGTTTCATGTACCAGCACTAGTGAAATGTCCTTTGAGGACCTGTGTAGAGATGCTGACACTGACATGGGCCTATGTCTTTTCGTGTATGGTCCAATTTGATGTACTCACTGTTATAGTTATATGACTACATGAGATGGCGATGTTTATATCTACATAGTTCATCTTGACAAATTTCTATTTTCTTTTATCTGCAGTGTCTTAATTTTTTCCATCTTAGTGTGTTTATTTTCCATTCATTTATATTGTGATACACTTTGACTAGCAAATATAGCTATCTATTTCTACTACTCCACCGCTTGTAACTATTAAATCAATTTAACGGAAGGTAAACTTACACAGTGCCTTAATCGCATAATAATCTACGAATTTTATATCTATGACTTAAGCATAGGGTTATTTCATTAGGTGTTACAAAGGGCAGCATTGATGTGGATGATCAATGATTTTTTAACTTATTAGATGTTGTTTGGATGGATGACGCAGGGGAAATTAGCATATGTCTGATATGTATAGATGATACAAAAGCATTCATTCTGAAGTATAGCAGAAAGAATTCTTGGTTTGACTATCATAGAAGGTTTTTGGATATGGATCATACTTATAAATGTAGTAAGTATGGATTTAGAAAGAACACTACAGAGAGTAAGGGGCTCTTGTTAGACTTACTGATTGGTAAATTTGGGATAGAGTTAGGCGACTTCCAAAGATTACAGAAGTTAGGAAATCTGTTAGATTACCTGGCTATAGGGTAGAACACAATTGGACTAAACAAAGCATAATTTATGAACTATCCTGTTGGAAGGATCACTTAGTCTGTCATTGTTTAGATGTGATGCATGTTGAAAAGAATGTATTTGATAATATTATACACATTATGATGAATAGTAACTGAACTAAAGACAATGAGAAAGCAAGGATGAATTTAGAGTAGTACTGTAGACGCCCTAAGTTAAATTTACAACTTTTAAGAGATGGTTATTGGTGTGAGCCTAAAGCCAGTTATATATTGCCCTCTGTACACAAACAAGATGTGTGTAAATGGGTGCAAGAGTTAAAAATGTCGGATGGTTATGCCTCAAACTTGGATAGGTGTGTGAATGTTACACAAGGAAAATTCTTTGGCATGAAAAGTCACGACTATTATGTATTTATGGAGTGTTTATTACCTATTGCATTGAGAGAACTACCTGATTATGTTTGGAGACCGTTAACTGAGTTAAATGAGTACTTCAAAGATTTGTGTTCATCCATTCTCAGGGTTGATGATCTTTTGGTGATGGAGAAGAACATTCCTATTATTCTTTGTAAGTTAGAGAGGATCTTTCCTCCTAGATTTTTTGATTCCATGGAGCACTTGCCTGTACATTTGGCTTATGAAGCATGGGTATGTAAACCTATCCAATATAGGTGGATGTATCTGTTTGAAGGGGAAATAGGAGGATTCAAAAGAACAGTAAAGAATAGAGCTAAAATAGAGGGATCAATATGTGAAGCATACATTTCGAAGAAGACATCTAACTTTTGGTCATACTACTTTGAGCCGCATATCTAATCTAGAAGAACAAGAGTTAGTTGGAATAACGATGGTGGTGAAAGCTCAATCGAACTAACCTTGTCAGTATTCAACCAACCTGGTCGTGCTGCTAGACGATGCAAGGACTGATGGTTGACTGGAAGGGACTGGAAATCTGCACATTTATATATATTGCTAAATTGTGATGAAATAGAGTCATTCAAAAGGTAACTAATAAATTATTTTATTATATTCTTTGTTTTATAATTCCTCAAATTCTATATAATGGTAAATTGTGATGACAAGCTGTCTTCTTATGTATTTTGTCTAATGTTTACAGGTATTTTGAGCAATTATACGGTCAATAATCCCTTGAATAATTTCCTGAATGGTTCAAATAATTTGTATGTGATAAAGTAATTCTATTTTCTTGTTCATATGTTTGTTTTTATATTATTATGTTATTAATATTCCAATCTTTATATTTAGGTGCATGATTAGAGGAATAGTGTAATCAATCCTCAATTTGGCTTGGGGTCTGAAAATTAGAGCTATAACTTGGCCAATGTACCATGTCAATGGTTACAAGTTTTATATAGTTGAATGGGGAAGGGGAAAGAAAACTGACAATACTGGAGTTTGTGTTAGGAGAGATACAGAAGATGGAGAAAGTGATTGGCATGGAGTAGTTAATAAAATACTTGAATTGGAGTACCCTAGTGAACCTGTTAAAAAGGTTGTGCTATTTGCTTGTGAATGGTATTTTCCAACACATCCTGGGGAACACATAAATACAATCACTACAAAATCATTGATATTAACAACACTAAAAGGTATGAAAATTTTGATCCATTTATCATCGCCCAAAATGCAAGACAAGTTTATTATTTGTCATACCTTGGAAAATGCAAACCAAGGGGGAGAATAGAGCTTGAAGAAGTATCTGATCAATAATCTTTCCAAACCGATGATCCAAGCCCTTCTAGGGTTGTTGTTGATACAGATATCCCCTCAAGTCTATGTTCCATCTCAGGGGAAGTTGACATAATCGAACTCCGAAGGCAACATTCAATAGGCTAGGCTGATAAGAGGGATGCTAACACTGAGGATAAGGATGATGAAGAAGAAGAGGAATTCAATGGCAATGTTGAAACCCAGAGTGACAAAGACAGACCCTAACTTTCTAAATAGTGAGGTGTTAAGATAGTCCTCTTGTAGATTTCAGAATTTTTTCTGTTTTTAAAATTATACTGCGATAATTTTATTTTATTTTTTATGGAAATGACAGCTTTTATTTTAATGAACAATGTATATTTTTATATTTTATTATGATTTTATTTATATGGATTTGTAAATAATTAAAATAATAATTTGTAATATTTAAATACTAATTTTAGATTTTAATAATAAAAATAAAAATAATTCAAAAATCTTATGTACCAACAGAAACTCCGTTGGTAATGATAAAAGTTTAAAATTTGTTTTATAATTTTACCAACAGAAATTCCGTAAGTGATGATTTCTGATGTTATTATTACCAACATTTTAAAAATAATATCGATGAATATTTTTCATTCATAAAGTATGGAATTACCGGAACAAAAAAGCCATCGGTAATATTAATATTTTTTATTACCAACGCATCATTTATCGACGGCTTATTTCTATCGGTAAGTCTGTTGGTAAATCCATCGATAATTGACACTTTTCTAGTAGTGTTATCAAAGATAACTCCCATAAAAATCATTTATCAAAATTTTAATATAGTTCTTGGTATCAACATCAAAATTTACGATATCACAATCCATAGAGTTTTTCCAATCTATATCACTCTTATTTAACCAAATTCCAAAATATAATAATATCTTAATAAACATACAATCCTCTAAGAGCATATGTTCCAAACATAACAAATTCAATTCCATAAGTTATTCTTAAAACATTCTTAGTTCATTCACGAACCATTAGGTTCAAAGTGCCAAAGCTCCCTAATAACATGAATTCATATTCTTTTCATCAAAACTATTTAGTATTAGAAAACAATTTCTAAAGTTGCTTGTCCCTCTCACATATCTATAGATAGCATAACTCATTATTTGGTTAATTAAGGTTAATTATTAGGTTAAATTAGATTAACCTAGATTACTTATTAATCTTAATTACCATGGATTATTTTATTATTTTTACAAATTCATGAAAGTTTAGTTAGCACTCCTAAGATGTTGTGTTGGATGACTAATGTAGGTCTAGGATGATTAAGTGTGTTTGTAAAAGGCAATCTTAACTAATATTGGTTACTTGTCCTAATTTACCATAACTTGGTAATTAATTAAATTGTACATGCTTCTAGTGTGGTGTATGTAACACCCTCCTAACTACAGTACTATGCTTAAGTCATAATACTATAACTAAGAGTTTGCTACATGTGGAGCTCCTATTATTTTAACTTAATATTAATTAAATTTGAGTTTCATTGCACAATTTAAGTAAAAATACATGCAAAGTTCATGTCTCTAAGGTGCATTACCTACTTTAAACTTACATATGCAAGGAGTTAACCATAAACGAAAACTACAATAGGAAACCAGACATGCATTGTGAATAATTAATTTACGTAGCATTTGGTATCGCATTTACATTTACCTAACAAGTGCTCACAAGCCTCTGAGTGTTCTTAATGTGAGACCTCCATCTAACTCACATTAAGGAAAACAGAGATTCAAAAGGGTCCATACAGGGACACCCATCAAAATACAGGGAAACAAAAAGAAATAAAAGTAGGGTCATGATTTCCACTATACTACTGGATCCTTAGTGGAGAACACCACCGCCATTGTTGCTGTCATCTGAGAATGACACAGACATATATAAATAGGATGAAATTCAAAAATTCTCAGTAGAACTTCCTAGACTATCACACAGTGACATCGTAATCATTCTCAGCCGCTTCGGTTTATTCTAGAAAAGTGTTAGCAATATAAACAATGGATTATGTATTCCCAACTTGATAGTTTTGAAAACATATTATCTGAAACAAAGTTTATTTTATTTATATACTTGACAAATAGAGATAAAGAATTTGATCATAAATATAGTAAATTAAATGATAGTTAAATAATATGCATAAATGAATGCACATGAGTTCTTAATGCAAGTGCACTTGACTTTTTCTTTTCTTAACTTGTATCATAATTTTTCCATATTTGGTCCCTTGGGAGTATTTGGCCATATAAACTCCTGGGTAATAGTTTGCTTTTCAAAATCGAGTTTATTCCTATACAAGATTGCTGAGTTTACTTTCCCCAACTCTCCCACTGATCTATTCCCCTTAATTTATTTCGGGGCTGGCCCAAGTGATATAGAAATTTTCCTTTCATCATAAGTTATGTACTCTTAAATAATCAAGCCTCAAGGATTTACAATCATAGTACATCATTCATGTGTATTCTGCTGAAAATTTGGCAGTATAACGACTGAAACCTAATGCTTTCCCAAAATGCAAACAGAGTAATTTCGGCCAGCCAATCAAGATACAAGAATTATCATAATCATATATCATTATCATAGCATGATGATAAAAAAATTTCATCAATAATTCAATCATTGATGTCACAACCCAACTCGGGCCGTGACCGGTGTATAAGGAACAAGTCCCCATGCAAGCCTTTCACCACAAAGATTTTATGAAAATTGGATAGAGTCTCCTTTATATTTAAGATATTTATCAAACACGAGTACTCATCCTACACAATCAACAAACACATTCTTCCATCGAGAATCTAAGTATTCTCAGAATAGATTCCTCAACACACAATATAGCTAATTATCAAGGCATAACCAATCACATCATACACACAGACAAATACATAACTATAAATACTCTTTCAACATTCCAATTCATAATTCCAACATATAGTTATCCAATCAGTTCAATATACATAATACCAAAATAAACATTATCATGGTCTAGCAAGGGTTAGGCCCTGCTTGTAGTACTATAGAGCTACACTTACTAAGAGTACAAAAGACAATCAAGAAAACCACCTAATGCCCTTATTCATGAGGGCTTACCCAAGAATGAAGATCTATGGCTGTGAGGCGGGAGGGTCTGCTCCCAAGTCTACACCTAAATTTGAAAAAGAGAAAGAAACCATGGGATGAATTTATACAACTCAATAAGAGACAGGATACCCTTGAACCTCATGAGTCAATGTACATATACAAATATAATTTTTACTTAATTTAAAAACCATAGGAAATATCTAATAGGATAATCTGTTATGAATCACACTTAGGTGGCCTTTTCTTCATGTGACCCTGTAATCCGTCAAGCACCACTTTCTCCTGTGGCCGTGTAATGTCCATCATGCACCACACTATGTGTGTGGCTGGCTATGTAATATCTATCATGCACCACTTCCTTGAGTGGCTATGTACAATGATAATCCAAGGTGCACCAGGGCTAACATCTACTATCATTAGCAGACAGATCCTGTTATAGATCTTCCTGATCCTTTTCATCATCCATCATGTATCAATTTTCAAATATTTCCCATAAATATCACTCATTGACTCATATGCAATGTTCTAAAATCAATTTCATTCCAAAAAACATGTAAAGATCATGAGTTACAATAGTAAACAGGTCAAAGGTATTCTATCTACTCACAAATGATCAGTCCAAAGGAGAGATCTCAATTCTCTGGAGCCTTAAAGCTATGAGAGGATTCTTTGGAATAATCTAGCACCACAACCATAACAATATAACTAAAAATTAGCCACTAACATAGGAGGTATACACTAATTATCCTCAAACCCAAAATTCCCAATTTCTGAGCCTAGGGTTTAAGAAGGAACCTTCAATCCAAGCAAAAATTCAAAGTTTTCGAAAAAGGAAAAATGAAGGATGTTAAGAATTACCCTTGGAAAGCCAATGAGGATGAAAAAGAAAGTGGATTTCGAGATCTTCTTCTTCCAAGCTCCAAGGTCTCCAATGGTGGAAGTAGAAAAGGAGATTTGAGGATTACTTGGAGTAGATTGAAGTGTTTAATGTGTGTTTTGAAGTGGTTAAGTGGAAAGATTAAATATGGAGGGTTAGGATGAGGAACGGAGTGAGTTTAGAAGAGAAGAAAGAAGAGAAAATGCGAGAATGAGGAGAGAGGAAGTCCCAGAACTTTTTATAGGCCTCTAATAATCGATTACAATTGTTTGTAATCGATTACCACAAACCCAGATAATTGTAATTTATTACACAGGCCTGTGTAATCAATTATAATTGCAAAAATTCCCAACCCGAGACAGATAGAAAGGTTAGAAACCTAATCCAAGCAATTGTAATCGATTACAATTGTAAAAATTGCAATTTGCGGCCTGTAGGCCTCTACTAATCGATTATAGGCCTGTGTAATCGATTACGATTGCAAAAATTACAAATCATGGACAAACAAAATGGTTTGGAATCTAATTCAGACAATTGTAGTTGATTACAATTCTTTTGTAATTTACAATTATGAAAAACACAAAGACAAAACAGACTCACAACTTGGGCATGGGTGTTACAATTGACCATTCATGACTTATGAGGTTCCTAATACTTGCTGTCAAGACACCCTAAGATTCTCAATTCTGTCCAGTTCTTACAAATTGCACCAAAATTTCATTCTAACTTATTTTAATATGAAAATTTAATAAGTTGTAGCCTTATTAGTCTAATTTTGAACCTTGTTGGTGCTATTAAGTTTTGAGATGTATAAATTGAGTTATTAAAGTTTTACTTAATGCCGCCTTGTTATTGGATAGACTTAAGCACTTAGATTCAGAAAATCACTAAAAATCCAATTTTCTTTATTTCTATTCGAAACTTATACTTGAATAAAGATAATTGAACCACATTTCATTTCTCATAAGTTTTATTATGATTGGGTAAGTAGAGCTCAAGTTATGTGCTCCCAAATTGGACTAAAATGAACTACCTTGATTCACCTGAACAAAGCATGGGTCGAATTTAGAGAATTACTGGGAATAACTCAATTAAGATCTAAGTCTAAAATTTTTATGGCATAATCTTCTATGTGTCATCTTCCTAAAAAAATTAATTGTACTTAATTTAAAGTTGTATAGGGCAAGTTATACCCGCCACAACACATACTAGTCAAAACAGTGGGTAGCATTCAAAAGGGTAATTGAAAAATTGATAACTCTCTCATTTTAATTCCAATAGTCTTATAATTTATATGATTGGAAGCTTTGGAAGTCTAGTTTCATTTAAAAATGGTTCCACTAAATTTCAACCTCTAGAGTTTAAGAAACACTATTCACTGTATGAACAGGTCTTTAGGGTTTCTATTCCAGCAACTCTATTTGAGTGTTTCCTTAAGCTTGTGACCAAATCTCCAACACAAACCAAGAATTTCCATCTTAATTCATTACAAATGAGTCATATACTCATCAAACAATATCATACGAAAGAGAACACATGAAACCCTAGCAAATTACATACATCCTAAAAGTCTATTTAATTCAATAATCCTACCTCAAATGTCAAGTTTGAACTAAAAGGAAGCAAGTTTGGGTATAGATGTAGAAGTGGATAGAGAGATGAAGTTGAGGAAGAAAAATGGGAGGGTGAGAGAGGTCTGATGGTAGGCCAAAATGTTGGGATAAAATTAGAAGAAATTGTATGTCTTGAGTCATAAAGTAAGATGACTCATGCATGGGTGATTGGTGGATTCAAAATTTCAGCTCAATATCATTGAGCTTCCTATTTTGTGTGGCCATCTTTGGGCCAACTAAAGGGGTATGGGTGGCTAAATTTTAGCCACTCATTCGAGGGTTTTAAATTGGTACTTGTGTCATCTTATACTATAATTTCTATTGATTTGGATCCTTGCGTTACACAATACCGCAAGTAAACCGATTTTTTTCCCTCAAACTAACAAGCTAATGCTATTTGTCTTTATAAAATTTCTTCCACAAGAAAACTTGAATTTTCTAACCCTAATATTCATGTTTTTAAATTGACTACTCATATACTTCTAACACATCATTGTAAATTAGTTAACAGTGCTAATTAGATGAACTTTTCATCAGAATATTACAGTGTGGATGTTGTTCATGCCTAAGGCTTTTTAAAAGCCTTAGAATTTTGTTTTAATTTAATTAATTAGGATAAACTAGGTTTAGGTTTAGTAATTTTTGTGTTTTATGACCAGTTTTTGATCTTTTTGGTTTATAATTGAGTTTTTTGTGCCAAAAAGGGCCCAATTAATTTTTAGAGGCCCAATTCATGGTGGATATTAACTTAAGCATAAACTCCAACTAGTTAACTTTGTATGACAAAATATAATCGCATTATATGATTTTCAAAATCCTACAGGTGCATTTGGATAAGCTTTCAGAAGGACTTTTTCTATAAACTTTTTTTTGTAGAGCTTTTTAGAAAAAATTATTTTGCATTTAGATAAACTATTTGAAAAGTACTTTTAATTATTAAAAGTACTTATAAGCCTATTTGGATTCAAAAGAACAAAAGTATTTTTTTTATAATTAAATTGCCAAAAAAGACATTTAGAAAGAGGAAAGAAAACTAGAATTTAATAAGGGATAAAAAATGAAAAATATATATTGTAATTTTGAATAAAGATAAAGGATATTTAAGATAATTTTATTAAAAACTACTTCTACTTTTATTTTTTTTAGAAGCTGGGTATTTCTAACTTTCAAAAAAAAATGGTAAATTAACTCTTTTATTACAAGCACTTTTTTCGAAAGTTGTATTCAAACATCTTTAAAAAACTTATAAAGTACTTTTAAAAAAAAAATCTTTTTTCTTGAAAAAAGTCACCTCATAAGGCTCTAATTTGCACTAATATGTTGAAATTTCTATATAATTATTCAAATAATATGCAATTTTACTAAAAATTATTTATTATACTTTAAATTATATTAAAAATATATTTATAATTTTTTTCATAATTTTCATGGGATTTTTCCTAAGTTTTCAAACAATTATTAGCCTTCCGTATTGAATTTTAGGGTTTCTCGTAACTAATTATGCTGTAAATTGATTTTTCTGTAACTAATGACATTTTGTAATTTCTCACCCATGACTAAGGGTGGTCTGGTTGGTTTCGGTTCAATTTCGAATGAAAAACCAACCGAACCGAACCAATTGGTTGATGGAAAAATACCAACTAATCTATTTCCTATTCTGCGGGCAAACTGAACCGAACCAAATACGGTTTGGTTCGGCTGGTTTTCAATTTTCTTATAACCTATTTTAACCCTTGTTTGGCATTCAAAAAGAACTATAAACTGCTTATAACTAATAATCAAAAACAGAATTATAAATACTCAATCCAACAATAGAATTATGAATCTATCAGAATTATAAAACAGAGACAATCATAAATAGGCAAAAACTGCTCTATACTTTGGCTATTTTTTTTTGTCTTTAAAATCACCTTATCACTCTATGAACTGCACATAACTAATAATCAAAGACAAAATTATGAATACTCAATCCAACAATAGAATTATAAATCCAATAGAATTATAAAACCAACAAAATCATAATCAGTCCATGGTTTAACAATGCCAAGTGTACCAATTAACAACTAAAATACAAATTGTTCAAAGCTAAAACAAACAAGTGTACAATAAGTAAAGTACAAATTACAACCACAACCAGATTTCCAATAGTATTTGAAGGATAAAATAAACTAGAACTTATAACCAAATCAACCACACAAGTGTCAAATCAAATCAGCTGTAATTTAAGACAAATTTCATAATTCAAATTAGCCAATAAATTAAATCAGACCAATTAATCAAATTTAGCACCAAAATCATCATTAGGTTAAGGAGTTGGTGCAATTTCTGCAAAACAAATTAATAGTAAATTAGTACAAATCAATACATAATTATATTAGATAAGAACACATATTAACAAATTATAAAAGAGAAAAGAAAAGATAATTTGCATACCTGATTCCAACTTCTCAAATCTTCAATAAGTTCCTCACAATCACTTGACAATAGTGAAGAGCAGAACCAATTCTGTGTACAAATTAAAGCTTCAACTGTGTTTGGAGTTAGAGAACTCCTATAATTGTTAAGTACCCTTCCCCCGGTACTAAAAGCAGATTCTGAAGCTACTGTAGACACAGGCATAGCCAATACATCCCTAGCTATTTGGCCAAGTGTAGGATATTTGGTAGAATTTACCTTGCACCAATTCAAGATATCAAAATTATGAGTTGCCTTCTCTAAAGGCTCCATGAGATATAAATCCACCTCATTCTTGTTCATGCTCTCACTAAGATGCATGTCTTTCTCAAATTCTAAAGCAAATGAAGAATTTTCTATAGCTACCAAATCTGTTGCATCCTTCTCACATGATTATTGTGCCATTATTTGAGATTGACCAGCACCATTCAAGAGCTTATAGCTGTCAAATATGTTGTTAAATGTCTCTTTCACTCTTCCACTTAAAATTCAACATCCTCCTTTTCATAAAGCTCCTCAAAGCTTCACTCTACAAATTTAAGCTTGTATCAAGGATCAAGAACTACAGCAATAAAAATCATTATGTTAATATTTTTTATGTTACCCCAATACTTATCATGCTTGGCTTTTATTCTCTCAGCCATGCTCCCAAGCAACAGATCTAAACTTCCAGCCCAAGTCTTGAATGTGTTAAATATCAAACAAAACTCATGAAAATATTGGGAAGAAGTCACAAACAAAGAACCTGATACTTTCTTTGTAACATAATGAAAAACCTTCAAAAACCTCACAAACACTTTTGCATTGTCCCAATCATCATTCCTAGGAATACCACCTTGCATCAAGGCATATTCTGCATCTTTCTCCCCTAACCTCTTAAATGTCTTTTGAAACTTTAAAGCTTTCTCAAGCATAATATAAACGAAGTTCCATCTAATAGGAACATCTAGTTGCACAATACACTTCTCTTGTATCCTAGCCTCCTTTATGACATTTCTAAATCTATCCATGTAGCCAGATGAATCACGCACAAATTTAATAGCATTCCTGATCTTACTGATAGATTCATGCGTTTCTTTCAAACCATCCTTAACAACAAGGTTTAAAATATTGCACAACACCTAACATGCAAATGCTCTCTTTTCAATGGATGTGAATTCGAATCCTCCGTTCTACTTTTTAAGTAACAAATAACAAGATCATTGGAGCTAGCATTATCAATAGTGATAGTGAATGCTCTAGATATTCCCCATCCCAAAAGGTATCTTTCAATCTTTCTACCAATTGTTTCCCCCTTATGATTCTTGATAAGACAAAAATTGATAATTCGCTTTTGTAATTTCCAATCATTATCAATAAAATGTGCAATGAAACAAAGATAATTCAAATTTTGCACAGAACTCCAGCAATCATTAGTAAGACAAACACGTTTATTTTATTGGGCAAAAATAGATTTCAACTTGTTTTCTCATTTATGTATAAATTCTAACAATCCCTAGTAACCGTAATCCTTCCCAAAATAAACAACTTAGGTCGCACAGCACTCATAAAATATTGAAACCCCTCACCCTCAACAAATTTGAATGGTAATTCATCCACAATGATCATCCTAGCAAAGGCATTTGTACATGCATCAACATCAAAAGATACAACAGCAAATGCACTACCAATCCCTTTCCCCTCTTCCTTTTTTAGTTGTTGGAGACTAAGTATAGATTGATTAGGGTTAAGTTCTTTAGGAAATTTCTTACATTGATTCAACAAATGATATCTCATATTAGTTGTACTATCTCTATGAGAATCACATGCATAACTTGCCCCACACCAATTACATTAAGCCCTAGGATTTGATCCCTTGGAATTAGGATCCCTTGTAAAATGTTCCCAAGTCTAAGATCTAGGTCTAGAGGGTTTTCTCTTACCTAGATTTGAATCATCATTATCTTCATTATTAGCTGGAGTTTCTGTAACCTTCCTCTTCTTCTTATCAGGCATAGGAGCTTAGGCTCTAACTTGCGCTGTACTAGTTTCTGTTGAAGATCGGATGGATTCTACATTTCCAGTTGTGTTTCCTTCATTATTTTTAGTGTTTTTGCCTACAAATGAATCAAGCCCATTAGTAACCATTCAAAAATTCAAAATCCAAAAATATCGAACTGAAAATAGGAGAGTTGTAAAGTGAATGTTCACATAAAATTGATACAATAAACTGATAAGAACTGACACACATAACTCCTAAAAATTGTTACCCATTGATAACTACTAACATCACCACTAACTTCTAAAATACTCCTACAAATATACTAACATAACATAACAAAGATGAAAATCGCAATCAATAATCATATGTCAATTCAGGCCATACTTTAGATTCTACCATATTTCTTTATATATTAAATTATTAATAGCCCAAGCATAAGTTCATCCTTTTCAACCTTAAGTACAAAGCCACTTGATGCACATTCTCTCTTTACGATTAAGGCTTGTACAAACAATCTACTCATTCTAAAATCAATTTTACACACATTTCCTTCCAGTTCAATTCCTATCTATGAATTCCCAACTTAGCCACTTTAGGATCAAAACAAGCCATGAAAAATATTTGGCAACAAATAGGATGCTTTCATTTCCTTCCAACACAATAGCCATAACTACCACATGCAGAACTACATTAAATATCTCTTAAAACACAAAAAAATAAATTTTTTCAAAAAAAAAAATATACATATTAAATTTTTGTAACTTATTTGGATAGACTTATAAAAAAAGTTTTGTTAAAAAAAAAGAATTGAAGAATAATATGAGATGTAGATAAACTTCTGCCTCTGCCTTTGTTTCAAAAACTACTTTTTAAAGAAAAAAGGGAAAAAAATTATATAAAGGACACCCATTTTCCTACTATATAAAAAATATTTTCACAATAACACACGAAACCCACCCAGTTCCTACAAATTTTTCAGCTGTTCAAAATCAAAAACAAGATTATCCATAATAATGTAAAGCCACATATATACCTTTTATAGAGTGCATCAAGAACATCTAAGTTCTAATAGGAAAAAAACTTTGAACTCAAAAAGGGAAAAAAAATTAAAGAAAGAATCAAATACCTTAGACATGGATCAAGATGGACTAGACGGTGACTGACCAATGAGATTTGGATCGGGAAGGATTGGACAATGGTGATGGACCGAATGATGGCGTGGATCTAGATGGACGACGCGAATGTGAGGGATGTGGATTGGGATTTGTGGTGGCTATGGTGTAACCAATATGGATAGCGATGAGAGAAAAGAGAGAGGGAATGAGGGAAAGGGAATTAGAGTTTCAGTCACACAGCTTGAGTCTAGACCCTAGAGATTTGAGAAAGTGAGTGACAGAGTAAAGTGAGAGTGGCTGAGAGTGAGGGTAAGGTAGTGTACTAGTGTGACCTGTGACTCTAACCGTGTGAAAGAGAGTGAGAGCAAAGTGAAATGAGGGTATATTTGAGAACATATTACATAAGTAAGGGAAAATATGGAAACATGTGGATATATATATATATATATATATATATATATATATATATATATATATATATATATATATATATATATATTGATTAGTCTGATTTCAATTTCTGGAATCGAAAATAGAACCAAACCATTCAAATTTTTTGGGAAAAAAACCAAAATTTTTGGTTTTAAATCGATTTTTGGTTTTTTCAGTTCGATTTTGCAGTAAATTTCAGTTTGGCTCAGTAATGAACACCCCTATCCATGACCTAATGGTATTTAAGTAATTTCTCCCATAAGCACACCTCGTGTCTTCACATTAAGGATCTGGATCATTTCAACAGTTCTACTTAAGGGTATTTTGGTAACTTTAGTCTCTAACACTCAGGCTTTTTTGTAATTTACAAAAGTGTAGGGACCTATGTGTAGTTTGCCAAAAGTTCAAGAATCTACATGCAGTTAAAAGTTAGGAGCATTTCTTCAATTTCAATCCCTAAGATTGGAAAAGTGTAGGGCCTATCTATTATTTCAAAAAGTTTTGGGACATAATTGTAAATAAAAATTTCTGGGCATTACTATAAATTTTCTAAAACATGGGGGTATAATTGTAATTTTATAAAATTGCTACTCTTTCTATTCCACTAGAGATTTTTGTGTGCTAAATTTAGGAATGTTATATTATCCAAGGGCCAGGTTGTGTCATTCTCACCTAGTCAAAAGACTTTGTGTAACACTTTAATAATCTCATACTATGCTTAAGTCGTATTATAATGCTTTATTAGTTGTTACATTTTGCTTTGAAGAAACATATAACCTTTTGGTAAAAATAAGTTAAGCAAAAATAGCAGGTAGTTTTTTTATTAATTACTCAAATATACTTTTTGAAAAATGTGAGCCTTTGCGCCTGAACATCAAATATATACATAGCATCTCACCATACATAACTGTGTAGCATAGTGAAGAAATAAAGTGAGAAATATAAATAAGAAACATGGCTTGAGCACAAACATCACATATATATATATATATATATATATATATATATATATATATATATATATATATATATATATATATATATATATATATATATATATATATATATATATATATGTATGTATGTATGTATGTATGTATAGGTTGGTAACCAAGATAATTAGCTAAAATCCATAGGTATCATAGGCACTATAACAGGGCTCTATGCTTTGCCAACAAAACAACAGCAATCAACTAGATACATATAATATAATAAGCATCCCTATATGAATATCACATGCTAAAAGAAAATGGCTACAAGATATACAAAAGAGAGCCACGTATACATCATAAACGCAAGCATGCAACAGAAAAACACCTTGCACCCTATCTACATGCTAAACCTACTTCCTGAACCTAAGAGAAAACAAAACCATTTCCCCAATCTCCACCACCATGCCCCCCAACTCTACTCCTTATGGTGGATAATGCCTTAGAATCTAGATGGATGATGTGTGGAGGGGTAGCCTCAGAAGGGTCAGTTTCTTTAAAGGGAACCATGGCCATGGAAGCATCTGACCCAAACTAGGTAGCTACAACATCAACTGGGTACTCTGGATATGCCTCGTACACGTTGATGGTGTCATACAGGTCCTATGGGCTGAAGTGTCTGCTCATCAGATTGAGTCTAATCGGGCGACAAAAGAAAATGTAAACCCTCAAAGCAACTAGCCATCAATGGTAAAGAATCAAAGCTAGGTCGTAGTGCCACTCCTAGGTAGGACACTCAAGGAAAACGATCACTGATCCCATTGGCTCCATCTATAGACGATACGAAAAGCATGGGTGAGAATAGAATTTCTTGGTATAACCTGACAAATAAGTGTCATCGTTATTGTCCTAGCCACTTCAGTTTATTTATAAAAGATGAACATACATCAAGTTCATTTTATTAAGTTAAAAACATAGCCTTTCCAAAGTAGGTTACTTTTAATCATACACCTAAAGCATAACATAGCATATCTCCTATCAAATACATAACAACCTTCTAGACTACACGGACAAGTGTGTGGGGTTCACTGGAGATTCTATGCTTCTAACTGTCTGAGAAATACGGACCACGAGCTTGAATCAGAATCTCAAATAAGGGAAGATAAAAAGTGAATCAAAGAGACTAAGTGAGAGATAATATATTTATAACAGAAGTAGGACAAGGACAAACACAAATATTTCATAAAATGCATTTATCAAGTAATAAATAAGAACTATAACAGAAATTTTTTTTTTTTCTAACATGAGAATGTAACATCCTTTGTAAACTTTTGTTATTTACAGCCTTGCCCCAGAACTTTTAGTAATTACATATTTATCCCCAAAGATTCTTTTCATAATTACCCCTAAACTTTTTAAAAAATGACATTTGGGTCCCTGTATATGTAGAAGTAGCAAAATAAAGTTTCAAACAAAACAGAATCACGTAGCGGAAATCTGGAAACCTAATTCTTAGCCATTTGGACCACGGAGGTGTCCATATGTGAAATGACGTGGGATGCCCCTAGACCTACTCAAAATTACAGAAATGCTACTAGCTACGGAAAACAAAAAATAGAAAACAGAAAAGACTCTGAATTTGTAAAATGTTTAATTTACGCTGTTAGTCAATTTATTTGATTTTACTGGATAGGTAAGCTAATTCGAATTTAATTAGAGGATAATTAGAAGTTAATTAAAGAGGTTAGGATTAAGGAAAATCAAAATAGACATATAGAAAATCTTAGAAAGTTATTAATAACATTTTGCCTATTTGAAGGAAATCAATAAAGATTTGGTATTTTAAACTATCAGAATCGAATCAGTTAAATTCCACACTAGAAACCTTAACATGAGTTGTTGAAATTTTGCCACTCCTCCCCCATATAGGTGGCGCCATATGCTACTTCATAGAGAGGAGAGATTTGGTCTTACATGCACCGTACACTTCTCCACCAATCACAAGTCATTCTTCATGTTGTAAAACACCAAATCCCCTCCAATTCCCTCACTTTTTTTGGCCAAGCCAACAATAGCCTCTTCTCCTTCTTCTTCTTTTATTTCACTTCACTCTCACCCATCTCCAACTACCATAAACCTCTTGCACTTAAATCATGAAGACTAACTTGTTTTCTCATCAATTAAAGGTAGGATTCCACCCTTTTTGATTGATTTCTTGTGATTGGTGATTGTTGATTCATTTAATTATATGCATGTATTTGATGTTTAATTGAGATATGGTAAGTGTTCTTGGCTAGTTTGGCAAGTATTTGGTTGGATTGATATTGAATCCTGCATGAAAAACACTAAAAATTGCAAAATAGAATCCAAAAACCTAGAAGATCCTATGGTGTCCATATCTGTATGGCTCTGGCTACAACCACCGAAACTTGATGAACTTATTTTTATGTGAAATTAGATATTTAGGGATTTCCAACCATATAAATTATAAGACAATTAGATTAGTATTAAGGGAGATATGATTTTTTGAAGTTTACCCTAGATTTCTATCTTTGAATCTAACCAAAGTGGATTGAGCAGGTCATATCTCACCCTATACTCCTTCAAATTGAGTGAAACCAATTTTGTTAGAAATCTAGTTATATGGTAACGTGCTATAAAAATTCAGAACCAAATTCAATCCTTGGTGTTCCCAGTAATTCGTGAAATTTGCCCTAAGTCCTAACCAGGTTAGAATAAGGTAGTGCAGGTTAGCCAACTTCAAGAGCTCATAACTTATGCTATACTTACTCAAATAAAGTGAAACTTATTGGAAATGAAAGCTATTTCAGTTGGCTTTAAGATGATATAAGCTTCGTACAATTCTAATCAGGTTTCTATTTTTAGTGAATATTTAATTTTCGGTATACAAATCTGCCTAATGATAGGATAGACCTAGGTAAAATGTTAATAACTTTAGTTATATATATATCAAAACTTAATGGGACCAAAGAGTTAGAAACTAGACAAATAACACTTTAATATATCCAACATTTAGATCTAAATGAATTAAACAGAATTAATGGCTGAATTTATAAAATCAGGCAGAATTAAAAGGAAGTGGCAGAAACCTCATTCAAGATCAAGGTTATGAAACTTGTTTGATTATTGTGAGATTAATACATTGCATAAATTTTCTGTATGAATGATTGTATGACTGTTTGGCACTATTCACAGGGAAGCGGACTCGATCCATTATGCTGCCGAAATTTTGGCAAAAATATGTGAACGTCAAGCATGTTTATATGTTATTTCCATGAATGCATGTCATGCAAGCATGAATGTTAGAAATCAAGGTACACACATGTACATAGGTTTCTATTCATACATGATATATATGTATGAGCATATGAACCATGAAAGAATATTAACAGACAAGCTAAGATCCTTTCACTTAGAGGCAGTTATTTGGATCCCTCCTTATGAAAGCAGTTAAGACTATGAGATCCCTCTACCTTGGAGGCAGTTGGCTAAAATGAGATCCCTCTAATGTAGAGGCACGTGAATCCCCCTGTTGGTTAGTATTATGTGACGACAGTCACGAGTTGAGCTCACTCCTAGATCAGTCCATCCAAAAGCAGTAAAGATTAAAGAAAGCTAAAAGAAATATGAGAAAGGGAAGCACTTGAGGACGACGATACATAATACTCAAGTACAGACCCATGTAAACACCCTAGGGACGGCGATACGTAATGCCTAAGTGTGCCAAGGAAGGAAGAGAAAATTAAAGAAAGTTAAGGAAAATACAAGTGCATTTACATAAATTTAAGTATACGTAAATGCATATGTACATTTTATGTTTTCAGTATATTGATGTTATTGTATCTTAATATGTTGCAGCTCTTGTTTATATTATGATTTGTGAATTTATTTTGTATTGACTATTTTGACTCAAGTACATAAATAAAATGAACCCTGCTTCGGATAATACGTTTTCAAACTATCAAATTGGACAATTTATCTGGCATGCTCACCTTTTTCATAATAAACCGAAGCAGCTAGAGATAATAACGATGACGCTATGTGTGATAATTTAGAGAATCCTACTGAGAATTTCAAATTCTCACTTCTTTGTTTATTTCCTTATTATCTCCAGATAGTTCAAGAAATATTGAAGACGGCAAGAGATTGCCGTCAGACAACGTCTGTTCAGGTAACAGTAACAGCCCCTAAGTATGGTGTTATGACTTAAGTATGGTACTGTGCTTGGATTTAAAACCAGTTCTTAAAAAAAACTAATTTTAAATTAGTTTTATTTCATCTCAAATTTTTTTACTTTTATTTTATATCGTTTGACTACTTGTCAACTATCCTTCACTGTTGTCCACCATTGTTCACCACCACGGTCCACCATTATTCGTTGCCACCGTCCGCTAGGCACTGCCGATTACCACTGTCGGCCCGTCTGTCACCGTTTGCTGCCATTGATAGCCACCATTTCCACCATCCATCGCCGCCAGTACCCACTGTCTGTCGTCACCAGCCGCCACCATCTGTTGTCGCCATCGACTGCTACCGTCTATCATCACTGGTCACCACCATCTGTTGTCGTCGTTAGCCACACCATCTGTCGCCATCGCTGCCAACCACCACTGTCAGCTGCCATCGTCTGTTGCCAACAACCACCACCACCTACCACAGTCTGCCACCACCCATCACCACCGACCGCCACCATCTACTAGGGGTGTAACCAAATCGGGCTAACCTGATGAACCCGATCAATCCAAACCAAACTAATTAAATTGGTTCGGGTTAGTTCGGATCATCGGGTCAATTGGATACAATTCAATTGGATCCAACCAGTGTTTGGTTTGGTCATTGGATCTAGGGTTTTGCAACCCGATACCTGACTCGACCTGAACACCTTATGTTTTTCCCCCTTAACAAAATAACGTATTAGGATAACAAATGTTTGATATTTGTGTTTCTTTTAATTGTGTTAATGACAATATTAAAATGATATGGCCTTTGAATATTAGAATAGAATCTAAAATTTGCTTATATGAAAATTTTTATGCATTATGATTATTTTTTATTATTTTTTTTTGAAGAAATTGGGAAAAAAATATTTAAATGGGTAATCTAATCACCCGAACTAAACCAACCTGAATTTGATTGGTTTGGCTCGGTTTGGATTTTACCAAAAAATTTCATAAATCCGAACCAAACCAAACCAACTAAAATTAATCGGTTCGGATTTATTTTTCCCTCTACCACCGCCAACCATTACCATCTGCTGCCGTCTGCTAGATTAGTTTCTTTAATGACATAGTTAAAAAGAAAAAGGTACAAAAGAAGAATAAGAACACATGTTAAAATTAATTTTTAAGTTATGGAACCAAACAACATCTAATTAAAAACTAGTATATTTTTATACCGGTTAATATAACTAGTTCTATTTTGTACCATTTTAACTTGATTTTTAATGTTGCCAAACACCCCCTAACAGAATTTTTTTTTTCCTAACATGAAAATGCTTGCAAAATGCATAAGTGCAGGAATGCCTATAAACCCATTTCCAAGTACATTATATAAAACTAAATTCTAAATATCGGAAGTTCAGAGAGGGAGGTCTCAATTCTATAACAATGTTCATAATCTGTATCACAACTGGGCAGCCTTCATACTCGTCCCTGGAGTAATCATAACCAATCCGGACATGTCAGCCAAACATGCTAGGCTAGCAACACCCTTGCTAGCTGGGGTCTCAAACCAATGTGCACCAAGGTTAGCATCACCATCGATAGCTATGGTTCTATCAAAGATCCCTCCCATGGAAACTAGTATATTAGAATCTAAATATCATACTAGTTCATTATCAAAACATAAGGCCCAAGGAGAATAATTTCAATTTCATATATCAACCTTAAAACACCTTGAGCTCTATCTCAAAACACTGGATTTAGAAAGTCACAAATTTCTAATGACATGAAATTATATCTTTTTCTATCAAGTTACTTAGAGTATAAAAACTGTCCCCTTTTCACATAACTATAGATAACATAAATTCAATAAAAACTATTAAATATTCAGATAAAGATTTGAGTAAATTGCCAAAATCAACTTTCAATCATTATCCTAATCAAAATATATATTTGGCATATGCTCAAGTAAATAAAGACATTAAATCAAGTTATAGATATATTATCACTGATAATACTAACTAAATAAGAGGTATTCCATTATGTAGCGAAGTCGACAGGATGATTTTTTGTGATCTCTAACACCATAAAAGTCATTAACCAACCACCAATTAGCCTTTTGATCCAAAGATTAGCTTAACATAGCCCAAGGTGCAAAACTCCCAATTCTAAGAATCCTAAACTACCAAATCTCTAGCCTTAACCCAAATCTTTGTGAACCCCTTCTAGGTTCTTTAAATAGAAGAGATTATAAGCTTAAGGATTACCTATGAGTATCAAGGAATGGAAAGGAATAAGGTAGGGAAGGTGGGTCTCTTACCTGAACTTCCTAAAGCTTCCCTTTGCTAGCTCAAAGGAGATTTCGATTGGTAGAAGGGTTAGAAATGTAGTTGACAAGGGGCAGGTAGGGAAGAAAGGTAATATTAGAAGGAAATAAGATGAAAAAAGTATCCAAACAAGAGTGTTTCTAGAGAGATAGAGAGAGAACAAGTAAAGAGAGCGAGAGAGTTTGATCGATCATGGGGGGCGAAGGCCCCAATTTTTATTTTTATAAATGCTGACCTTACACTATAGCGTAATATGTTGTGCTATAGGACAGAGGTCAAAATGCTTCTCCCTCATTTCTTGAGTTGTTGCGCAATAGCACAATATATTGTGTTGTACTGCAACTCCCCTGCACCATATAGACCAAATAAGTTCAACTTGATGTTTTCTGTCTCTAATGCTATTCAGGCCATAGTCTTACATATTTATTTATATTTATTAATTTTAAGTTAATGTAAAGGACATTAACTTTAAGACTATATATATATATATATATACTGTGGACAATATTGTTATTGATTATGCTTTGTGAATTTGTGGACTTCTTATTAGTTTTATGGTTAATTTGTAAGTATACTTATAGTTAATTATTATTTGTGAACTTTTTATTCATACATTTTAATTAGTTTATTATATTTGCGTGTGAATTTAGATGTAAATTATGTAGTTTAAAAAATTTTTTATAGAAGTTTATATGGATATAACTCTATTGTATTATGATGAAATTTTCATTAAATATTTTTAAATTTTCAAAAAATATTTTAAGTGATTTAACTCATTAAAAATATTACAACAAGCTTATTTATATAAATGTTTTAATTTTGTTGATGGGCCAACTTGCCAATTTGCCCACAAACAAGGTGGGCTAGCATGCTCGACCCATTTTACTAAGGCAAGTTGGCCTGCCCTGCTCAATTTTAGGCAAATTTTTGTGGGTCGGGTGGGGCGAAGCAGGGTGGCCGGCATTGCCATCTCTACTCAATGGCAAATCAAAATATTGGCAAAATGCCCACTAAAACAACCTCAATTTTAAACAACATATTAAGTGTGTGTTTGAGAAAGCTAAAAAATTAAAATTATTTCAATAATCGCTTATTTGCATAATCGCTTTTTTATATAATCGCTTATATGAGAATTAATTTATGTTTGGATACTTTAGCTGAAAAGTAGTTTTAAGATAATCTGTTTTGTTTGAATTGTATAAAAAAAAGTTACTTTTGTATGTTAAAATTACTAAAAAAGGTATAAAATGATTATTTATATTATATAATATTTGCTATTTAGGGTCAATTTGGTAAAAAAAACATAATAATTCTGAAATAATTAGCTTCTGTTTATAATCATAAGCTCCAAAAATTTGCTTATGTTTATAAACTATTTTTCAGTTTAAAGTTATTAACTTTATATTATAATCTATTTTGACAAATTTGTCAAACAAGATTAATTTTTCCAAAATAGCTTTTTTGCTAATAAAAAGCTATTTTGGGAGCTTCCCAAACATGCACTAAGACGAGCATAAATTGTCTAACCTAACAATGGAAACAGAAATGAGATGTAAGAAAACAAAATATCAAAACACCATAGATGTGCATGGAATGAAAATCAAGAGCCCATATTCAGAAACAACTCCAACAATAGAACAGTTATTTACAATGGAAAAAATCAGAACAAGGAGGGAAAAAATGCTAAAAAAAAAAAAGAAGCAAAATTGAACCAAAATCTGTGATGGGCTTCAGTTAGGACCATGATGGTGGAATTTGTTGCAGATTGAAGTAGGCTCTAATGTCATGAGTTTGTGAGAGGTGGACTGCCACTGCCAACAACGATGGCTAGCTGGGTGGTGGAGGTTTGGTGCGGTAGAGGATTAGGCAGAGTGGGGCTCGAGCGGCGGTCTCAGTGGGTCAAGGTGATAGTTGTCGTTGTTCACAACGGAGACAGGGGAAGCGATGCAAAGGGAGTGGAATGATGAAGGCCGCCGCAGTTTGCTCAAAGTGCATGATCGTAGTGGAGGATACGATGACTTGCTAGAAGGAGAAGAGAGGCTGGGCAAAGGGCGACGGTGGTGGGTTGAAAGGGCAGGTCATGGCAGACGTTGTCGGCTGCAATGAGAGGCGAGACAGTGGTGCTAGTTGGAGTTGTGGCCTAGGGTGGGTGGATCTCACCGACGGAGCTAACCAACGCAACCACAACTATGGGGCTGGGGAAGTCGCGACCGTGAAGGGAGGGGAGGTTGGTAGGATGCAAAATGAAGAATTTGGAAATTAAGGTTTTTTAAACTATTAAGAGTAATTTGGAAACTCTAATTCTGTCCAACGCAACTCATCCAAAAGTACCTCAAAACAAATAGACACCCTTCTTGGACATACCATCCGGGCGAAAGCACATAAAAAATTATCTTCGATTTGCGACTTTTGTGATTCCCAATGAAATGTAAGTCAAAACTTATCTTCCTTCTACAATTACGCCCAAGGGAAGCGTCAGTGAAGTAATTGGGGACCTATACTTATGCCTAAATTTTAAATGGTTGGCTTAGAACACAGTTTTCGGATGCTGAAAATCATTACACTTTACCAAACAAGTATAATAGACGATACATGTACACAAAGCCACAGACTTTGTGATAAAGCACTTTGAAATGAGAACAAAGAATAATAGATTTCATCAAATAACACAAATTAGGGGTATGCAAAATGTTTCCATTGAGTTAATGGGGCCATTACGCCCAAACTCTTTTCTTTGGGACAAGGTCTGATGTCTTTATTTCATCTATCTTTGCTGCTACAATGAAATCATTCATAGTCAATCCTCCTGCAAAATATTGAAACCATTTCAAGTGTTATGTTGTAAGATGAGAATTTCAAACCAGCCAAATGCACCTAAAAACAAAATATCCAATGACATTTAATGTGATGCATAACGAGAGTAATACAAGTAAATGGCTTACCAATGGAAGCTGTCCATAGCTCTGCTCTAACTTGATTGGGTTGTTCTAAGTGAATATTTGGTAAATGGCCTGCAGCCTCTGCAACCTTAAAGATCCTGTTAATGAGTTCAACTCCGCATTTAAAATCTCTCAATTTCCACAAGCATTGAAGTTTAAGACCACCTTCCTCATTCAATAGTCTCCAACCCACAACCTACATAAACGAAAACGAAGAGAAAATAAGTTTAAGCTGGAAAATGCAAATTGGACTTCTTTCAAATTTGCTTCATTGACTGGGAAAGAATTTGTTTGATCACTAACAAAGAAATGGTGTAAAATGTTAGCAAATAAATAGTTTCTTAGAGTATGCTTTAAAGGTTTAGCAGATATGACTAACAAGTGTTAATGAATGGATGACTATGAAAACAGGAAGCTTAAACCCCCCCCCCCCCCTCCCAAAACCAAAAAAAACAAACAAACCAAAAAAAAAAAAAAGACTCGAGTGATTGTTAAAATTAATAGCGAAGAAGCAATCTTTCAAGCATGTAGAATCAATCTAGATTACAAGACAACTAAATAAATCCAACATTGAATTCAAGGTGTCTAATCTAATATACAACGGCAAAACTTGGTTTAAATCTTTAGTATCTCTGCTCATACAAAAAAAATTTCCTACCTAAACATCAACAAGTTATAGTTAATGGGGGAGTTATTCTAATCATCCTTTCTCTTTATACGAAAATTGACAATCAGTGAGCCAATCAGGTAGTCATTTAAGTTTTAAAATCCTTTTCATTTTTATTAGTAATTGTCACTCAAAACGCTAGTATAGTAATAACTAGTCTAAAACAAAGAAATACTCGCGAACAATTGTGCATCACTTTGTTCCAAACAAAAGAACATGAAATGGGGCATTGAGTTGGTACCTTTCTTATGAGCTTCTGAGCATCGTCTTCTGACATGGGGGACTGTAGAGGGGAAATGGGAGTGCACTCTTGCTGGGAAAGTGAGAGAGCAGAGATATTGGGGATGAGGATCTTGTGCTCAGTGTCAACGCTTCCGAGCACTTTCTCCCCAAACCCACTCTCCAACTCAGCTGGGAAAGGGTCTCTGGCCCCAAAATCGCCCAAGAACTCGTTGCCCACAGCGCGCGTGGCTACGAGGGAGAACTCATAACGAGAGGAAGTTGAGCGTGGCACGAGAGGAAGCTGCGGTGGTGACGGGGTGCGAAGGAAACGTGGGTTGATTGGGTGCACAAGAGGGAAGACAAGGTTCGCAGTGGCCATCAATCTTAGTTTGTGTGCTTGATTGGTGGTTTTTGTTGGATTTGGATGGAATAATAATGAGGGATGTGGAATGGATTGGGGTGAGGGTGATAAGAGAAGCCATGTGGGGACAACAACAACATCTAGTGGTGGAGGAATGTCTAGTTCCGCACCTGTGTCTGTTTGATTGTTAAATTAGTCTAAGGGTATGTCATGCACTACATTACGTGCTCCATCCGCTTAAAAAGGTGTTAATGTCAATTACTAATAATTTTAGGAAAAAAATTTAGATCAAATTTTTTATATTTATTTTATTAAATTTTTAAATTAAATATTGACATATGAATTTTTTTTGATATAAATATATATTTTAAACTTTTAATTACATGTTAATGTTTGATTTAAGAATTGATTAAAATAAATATAAAAAACTTGATACAAGTCTTATTCATAATTTTATTATAATCGAAACTTAAAATACATGATAAATTTATTTTAGAATAATTTTGAAAAGTTAAATAAAATTTTATAAAATTGGAGAATATATATAGAACTAAAAATTCTTTAAAACAAGATACTATTTGACTATATGCAAAAAATAAATTTAAAGTAGTTTAATGCATTTTTCTATTGTCTTTAAATTTGACTGTGAGTGTGTTATAGAGCCCAACCAGCTTTTCCTAGCAGTAAAATGAAATTGTGCAATAAATCTATGTGTTTGGTTTGAACATCATTTTCATGCCAAAGAAAGGACTTCCAGTCAAAATACCTCCTCTAATACTTTCCATTTCAAGAGACTAAATGAGGAACACAAATTGACAATGACAATATTACTCTCATTAAACACTCACAATTACTCTCTCAAAATATAGTAATTTATCTTAAAATTACTTTGTATCCTTTTGATAATTATGCCTTCAAAAATGATCTTACTTTATCGTATTCAAACAAAAATTTTCTCTTAAATTTACTTTTAAAATGTCTAAACCAAATATAAATCACTTCTTTAAAAGGTAATTCTTATAAAAGTATTTTTCTCAACTTAACTCTTTTAAGAATAATTCTCCTAAATGTTAAATCAAACAAGCACTATATCAATTTGATAAGCAAAAAATTTAGATCCAATAAAAATGTAGTATGTGTAGTATCTTTTAGAGTAAATTGATCTTGAAAAAGTTGTAAGGCAATAATTTGATCCTCGCAAAATTAAAATTTATTTTAAATTAGTCCAAAAGATTGAAAGAAATTTGAATTAACTTAAAATGAATTTTAATCTTTTAAGGACCAAATTAATATCACAAATTTTTCAAGGACGAAATTGATATTTCGCAACTCTTTCGAGGACCAAATTGTTATAACAATTTTTTTGAGTATCAAATTGATATCCCACAACTTTTTTGAATACCAATTTGAAGCTTTACTTTATCTTTTATCCACATTGTCCTCCTTTTCAATTTTTTTTAATCCAAATAACTAATATTCAAAGCCCACTAAACTTTAACTAGTCTAATTCGAGTCGAATTAGCATATTAAATAGATAAAACTCTTTCAACACTAATATTTTTTATCTACAAAACTCAAAATCGAAACCTTTTTTAAAAAGAATAAGTACTGAACTACTTAAACCAATCAAATATTAATATCATAAAAGGGTATTGTCCTCCTTTTCAATGGGTTCATAGTTAATATATAAAAACCAAAAATATTGCACATAACATGTTTTTATTATAAAATAACACAGCAAACATACCTAAGGAACGTTATCACAGTCCTTTGATAAAAAAAGGGGATGAATTTGATAACATATTACAGGAGACTAAAGAGCCAATGTGATGTTGCCTATAAAATGATGGAGAATATTCTATGGAACGAAATATTTCAGTATACATGACACCTGCATTTTACACATTCATCTACCCATGTATTGTTAAGTGTGATGAGCATTTCATTTTGTCTTCCTTAATAATTAATCCATGTGTTTCACCGTTTAGCATTGCTCTAAAAAGTTTTTTGCACCATTTAGCATTAGTCTAAAATATTTACTCTCAAGTCATCTAGAGAGAATATAAAGAAAAGTTATTCCAATTGTACCAACAATCTCTTGGATAGCTGGTAAGCAGCTTAGTCCTTGTAAGGACACCGACATAAGTTCAAATCGCATGAAGCATACTTGTTGGGAGGGAAAGTAACAACAAAGGCTTCATCCCTTGAAATTGCAAGAACAATATCTTCTATAATTTTAATATTTAAAAAAAAAAGTTATGCCAATTGTAAATATTAAGATGCATTAAAAATTAAACGTGGTATTATTATTTTGTCAAAGAAAGTACACATTTCCTATGAATTGTGAGAACGGTTTGGCATATTGTTTAAACAAAGTCTTAATATCTTTAAGTTGATTTTGAAAGTACACACAGATTAGGAGTATGATTGAGGCATCGGTTTGTTGAGACATTGATCAAAGCAAAGCCTTCAATTGATATGCAATTGTTGGGTAGAGACTACTCTCCACTTGATTATGTTGATATTTTGGTCGAGGCAAAACCCCCAAATAGCCTATGAGACAAATGGGTTGAGATTATTCCTTACACGTTACCAATCAACTCATGAAACCCTCATGAAGTGACTTTCATTTATGTATTATTAAGTAATTTTGGGAAAGTCTTTGATAGAATCTGTAGCTAATGATAGTATATGTAAGTCTTGGTGCACCTTGACTAGTTCATTTACACAACCATTCAAGAAATGTTGCGTGATGATTTACACAGCCACTCAAGAAGTGGTGCGTGACTATTACGGGTCACATGAAGGAATGACCACCTAGGTGTGATCCTGGCGAACTATCCTAGATTAGACAACTTTCCACCAAATTTGATAACTTTCTAATTTGTTGTGATTTATTTATATTCATATACTTGTTTTATTGGACTTATGGTTTTCATACTTGGGTATATTACAAAATTTTCCTATGCATTTCATTTTATGGTTTACTCTTGTCCCATGTGGGCTATGGATACCCTGTTTACCATTGAGTTGCAAAATCCAGTCGTTATCTCTCTTCTTTTCAAATACAAGTGTTGATTCGAGTTCTGTACCTCCAACTCTCCAGTAGTTGGAACCCCTTTGGGGGAGAAATTCTATGGTTGTTGTCTCTAGTGCTCCATTACTCATAGGCAAGTCTTGCTTCTGTAGCTTGTGTTTTGTCTTTTATCTTTGGAAATATGTATGATTATGTTATATGTATCTATAACGAAAAGTGTTGTATTATTATGGATTATGCATGGATTTATAATCATTTGAACATAACTTGCATGCTATTGGGTACATTTAGAACATGCTTGGATCCCAAATATTCTAAGTGTATGTTTAGACTTGCTAGGGAATGTCTCTCTTATGCGCTAGTCACGGCTTGAGTTGGGTTGTAACATTATTTTTTAAAAGTTATATTTTAAATTAATATTATGCCTGGCAAATAATTAGTCATTAATTACTCAAAACTACCAATAAAACTAAGGTATAGGTAGCAATGGCAACATATACCCTATCCATGACTCATCCAACCCTATCCAACATGTGTTGAGCAGGTTCAAAACCCTACACAAAGAGAAGCAAAGTGGGATGGGCTGAAACAGCATTGCGAAATGGGACGAGTGCGGGTTTAGAGTGTATACCTCCTACCGTATCTACACCCCTAATGTACATGAAATAATGTGTGATTATGGGTGAGTTTGTTTGTTATTTTGGCACACGAAAAAGTACTTTTTTCAATTTTTATTTTTTGAAGAAAGTACTCATAAAATTTTTAATATTGTTTGTTTATGCTTCTCAAAAAAATAGAAGTAGAAAATAATTATTTTTTTTTTTTTTTTGAGAAACAAATAGAGTTACTTCACCCCAAAGCAAAAGCTACAGAAGAAAGAAAATTTTAATCCTCAAATATATGAATCACTCACTTATCACTTTATTACGATTTTATCTTTAAAATTTTTGAAAAATACCACTTGCCTCCTACGCTCGTTCTCACTCTCCCTTTCCATCTCCTTAATTGTATTTTTATAAGAAAAATGTACTTTCATATTTATCATATCAAAGTAGTTTAATAACATCTAATTTTTTTTTTTAAAAAAACTTCTACAATTAGATACAAATACAAAATAATTTTCTAGTTTTGCTCATATTTCCGCTTCTAAAGCACTTCTACAATCTTAACCATATAGGCCATATATTATGAAATAATGATGAGGTGGTGGACAATGACAAGAAGATAGTTTCATGATAAAGAGTTCAAGTACAAACATGATGTATTTAACATTATTAAATATGTTTTTCAATGTCTGATTGTTTTGCGTTTGAAATTATGATTGATTACGAGATATATTAGTGGCTTTGTGTCATGAAAAATTGATCACCTAATTATATCATAACAATTCTAGTATTTGGTGTGATTTTAAACTTATATTCTAATCATTTTTGTTATTTTTTTTTAACTGAAAATAGTTTGCTATTTTGTGTACGCAAAGATACGAGTAAGGACAAGTTGGGTGCAGATTTTAAAATTCCTCTGCAAGTAAGGTTCACTGGGAGTGATTTTAAAAACCCGGGGAGTGTGTTAGAAGCAGGTTCCGAGTGTTACTTTAAGGTGCAGGGTGGGTGCTGAATAGGCTAAAATCCTACCTTAGCTTACTCATTACCATCGCTAGGCGAAATCACATTGTGGCAAATGTTCAGCCAAGTAAACTCTTTTTTTATTTTTTTGTTCTCTCTTTTCTAAAAACAACTTTTTTTTTTTTGGTTGTAGCCTCAAAGGATAATCGGTTATGGTAAGAGAATCGACTAGAGTTTATATCATTAACGAATGTGCGAACTACTGATTTACAATATTAATCATCAAACAAAATTTGCAGCTCCAAGGGTTTGAACCTCTACCATACCTAACTGGATCAAAGGATACGCCATTTTGAACTCTATATAGATGAAAACAATTCTCATTCCGAATGTAAGTCAGCATCACTATCAGGATATATCTCAGCTGGAGCTTCACTAGTTGTAAATTTCTCTTCTTCCTCTCTTCTTTTCCTCTCATCCTCTCTCTCCATCTGGGCAACTACAGCCTTAGCTTGCTCAAATCTGGAGTTGACTGCTTCCCAAGACACAAGCTTATCCACGAACACCGATATATAATCAGGGCGCCGGTTCTGCAAAGATAATGAGGCAGTCATGGTTACATTTATCATTGCACAAAACTCTCAGACAATTGTCACTGTAATGCTCTGAAGGACATCTTACCTGAAAGTCAAGGTAGTAAGCATGCTGGGAAAAAGAAATAAAATGGAGCATCACAAAGTCAGCAATTTGCTATTAATGATAGTTTCAAAGATCAGAGCATGCAAATTGATTCCTCAAATCAAATCACCAACATAAAGTAAATTTGAATTATTGATCAATACCTCCCAGACATCAATGGTAAGAAGTGGCTGCAAGAAATTAATATGAAATCTCATCAGACATTTATTCCAAGATGTTCCTGCACTACCCCAGCAGTCATGTTTCAAAACACTAAAAACGAATTATGAATTCTAACGGTCCTTATCACTTACATAATAATAGCCCCAAATAAGGGGGTTCACAGCATTGGGACTCTTGACTATGACTAGCTTTTTATCCTCATCAGATCGGAGAGGATTTACTGCATTTCCAACATCAAGTCTGCTATCTTTGTCTATGAATCATAAATGAATATGGGAAAGTAAGGGAAAGGACTGCTTGATAAGTTAGATGTACCAAGAAAAATCAGAAATGAATCCCAGAAAATGGAAGAGTATGGTGACAAGGATAATTACTCACATGCAAACCAAACCCATCCTGAACCAAATTGTGTTTGAGCAGCAGTCTTGAACTCATCACGGAATCTATCAAATGAACCAAAGTCTCTTTGAATAAGTTTTAGAAGATCCTCTGATGGCTTTCCACCACCACCAGGTTTCATGGACTCCCAGAAGAAGTCATGGTTCCACACCTGCAATAAGTAGAACAAGATTACTAAGCAATGGCTCGGAAACCTGAGTAGAACATTGTGGTTTCAAGCATGCATGCCTGTGCTGCATTGTTGAAAGCCGGGAGTATATCACCCTTATTGTATGAAGTAACTATAACTTCCTCTAGTGACATCCCATCTAGATCTGTTCCAACAATTTGCTTGTTCAGATTTTCTACGTAAATCCTGTGGTGCTTCCCCCAATGGTACTCAAGCGTCTCCTGGCTCATAATGGGCTCCAAAGCATTCTGAGAATTTTCATTATGACAGTATTGATGAAACATGTATTATCAGTCCAGAATAACCGTCAAAATGTCATCACGTAAAAGAAATATGGTTGGGTATTTACAAGAACTACATGAATCTCTCATAGCATTCTTCAGCAAGTTCAGTGTAATTGATATGCACAGAAAGAATTTCAACGGCTAGCTGTAATAAGTTGAGTAATAAATTGATAGAAACCCTCCCCAAATTACCAAAGTACGAAAGAAATACCAAGGATGGGGGGCAGAAAGGGAGAAGAGCAAGGCTGTCAGCAAAATATTGTGCGCCCACTACCACACACAACCACATAACTAACTTGTTGAGCTGTCGTGTGGAGAGAGAGGGGGGATTTGGAAGATAGAGGGAAGAGGGAATATTTGTAAGGGTGTGTGAGAGGAATGAGGTAGGCTAGGAATTGGATTTGACTTGTGGGAGAGACTAAGCCTCTTTGATTATCATTTTCATTTGCTGCATTTACTTGTACTGTTTTGCCATTTCTTAGATGATATCCCACTGGTATCAGCTCAAGAGAGTGATAATACAAGCTTCTTTAATTCATATTTTAGCTCTTTTTACCAGTATCTATCATAAATTTAAGAAGGCTTCCCAACAGAGTAATGCATGATAAAGGTAAACCAGAGAAGAACTAATTAGCTAGTCAACTTGCTCAAATAGGCTCGACAGATAAGGCAATGTAAACTCAAGTATTCCTTGCACACAGTTCACTGACAAAATGCAATATTAAAGAAAGAACCAGAAAGTACATTAGAAGGCAGCAACAGAAGAATAAGAAAAGGAAAATAAATTATGAAAAGAAAAAAAAAAAGAGAACCATTAGAAAATGAAAAAGGATCATAATTGGACATAACTATCAAATAATTCTGGCAAAAGTTCCAGCGAGGCATTCAAGTTCATATTTCATAATAATGCTCAGCATCTTCTGAGTTACTCAGAAAAAGACCATACAATAGTAGTTGAGTAAAATAAATCTTGGGAATTAATCAAGTTCAGAAAAGGTTAGGAAAAATCTTTGAGATGTGTAAACAAAACCTTCCTAGAGTAAAGCACCAAGAAATAGTAGAACTGTACGAAACACTTAGTTACCTTATTTACAATCTAACAACACCCCATGTTTGGTGAGCTACAAGACTTTGTACACACAATAAATCTAAGATGCCTGTGTCCTTCAATTATTTCATGATCATTGATGACTACACACCAAAATTTTGCTAAAATATAAATTTGCAAATGATTAAGCCAGGCCAAATCTATTTTTTGGTCATTGGTACATTTCTTAGAAGCATAGATCCCAGTGAAAAATAAGGCAACTTGAGGGACAACTAATTCTAACAGGTAAAAAGCATAATGTACAAACTTTAGATCTTACCAGTGGATATGGTGGCGGCTTCAGCTCAAACTTTGCAGTGATTTTAGCGGGTCCAACTTTCCTTATGCATCTTCTCTGCAGTGTTGAACATTTTTTCTTAAAGTAAAAGGAAAGTGAAACAAGATGCTTCTTCAAAATAATATTAAAAAAATATATTAAACCAAACAATTAGCCCCTATATCAAAATAAATAAATAAATAAATAAAAGAAAAAACAGAAGAACATGAAAATGTGGGAGGGAAAAAATTTAAATAGGCAAATTTGTAAAGTGAAGCTGTTTCTCCAGCCAGTGAAACAAAGTGAAAGGACTAATATGATGACAAATACATTAAGTCAGAGACGTTGTTATTTGTTAACTTAAAATTCAGAAAGTGCAGTAGTTGTTTTTGGAAAGGTTATATTGGCTATAAAAGTGTAGCAAAGTTCTTCCATTTATAAGTGAATTGAAGGTCATTTTTTGTTTATTTTTGACATGGATGTAGTAATAGAGAAATACATCATTGTTCTCTACCATTCATATTTATTATATCGATTTTTCATTCAACACTTTTTAAATAATTTGGGGTTTACTAGGTTAATTTCCATACTACTGCCAACTTTGCACCAATAGGCTTGAAAATTTTAATTTTAGTTATAGACTGCTTCTGGCTGGTAGGTTTTAAGTGTTCTTACTTATTACAACATAATGATTATATAAAGTAAAAGGATACTAAGCCAATAGGTGATAATGTATTTGATTTTTGGCAGTTAATAGAGTTATACAAGAGACCAACCTCAATAAGATTAGAAACTACATCCAGCATTACATACTTACAATGGCCTATGTCTGGAGATTGAAATAACTATGTATTACTTAAGAATACTTGAAAGCCCCTAAAATTTGACCAATGGTACACTACAAGAGAGAGAGAGAGAGAGGGGGGGGGGGATATCCTCCTCCTAATTCCAGAACCACATATTATGCAATACACATGTAAGAAGTGAAAAAAATGAATGAGAGAGCGCAAATAAGAGATTAATCCTCTTACTACAGCATCCCACAGAATTCAAATATCATTGTCACACCGCTTGAAAATTTTCATGCAATTCTTTTGTTCTATAATGAATAAGAAGCCCTAGAGAAATCCAAAGCAAAGCATTGTCTGTGCAAACTGCAGATTGTGCACAAGCATAACAATAATAATGAGTTCAAACAAAAGGACACAAAATCTAACTGGGAAAAAAAGCTCTGGATTCAAACATAAAATAGGCATAACTAGGATGGAATTTCAACATGGATTCAAGTCTATACAAACACGCCATTAGTAAAAAAGACAACAGCACCATAATAATACAGGAAGTAGCTATTTCTTTATTATTATTATTATTATTCCTCTTGCAAAAGAAAACATCATTTGTTAAAAAATTGAGAGCATGGATGGTTTGAGTTTGATATATAGGATGGCAGTAGTATTTAACATTTGCCTTATCATATAACAGAGCAAATGGTTAATGGTTAATGGTACATGTGTGTGTGTGTGTGAGATTGGAAACTAGGCAAATTGAGAAATAGGTGGTAAGCAAACCTCTTTGTTCGACAGTTTGATGGTACCAGAAGAGCCCAAAATTTGGAACCCTGCTGAACAAACAAGAAGCCCATATCAGAGAGAGAAGGGGGGGGGGGGAAGAGAGAGAAAGAGAGAAGTGGAACCATTGGGGTGGCGGGTAAGAAAAGCGGAAGGTGGTAAGGAAGTAGTGGGAGTTGCAGTGGATGACACTGGGAGGAGCATTTTCATCTTTGCGAGCCTGCTTCTGCTTCTGCTTCGGCACCGAAGCAAGAGTCCGCATTGCATAGGAATAAAAAAAAAAAAATAGCAAACAGTTCAGTAAATTTGTTTGTGTGTTAATAACAGTGTTCTTATCTCAGAAAATTAAAGCAGAGAAGTAGTGAAAGAAAGAGATTGGAACCTGGGAAATGAAGTACGAGGGGGAAAAAATTTCCGGTGTGGCGGAAGCAGCGAAGTGTTTTAGTTCATTCAGAGCAGTTCCTTCGGTTTAGCAGACATCGATTATCATTCATCAATGGGAGAAAGAGAACTAATGTGTGTGTCTTTCTCTTGTCCAATTCGTTCTTCACACCACTGTTTGATTAAGGAAAAGAATGAGAAGAAAGGGGGAAATGCTTGAGGTGGAGAAAATGGGCGGATAATGACAACTTCTGTGTTATGGATGACAAAAACAGAGTAGAGGAATGAGGAACGGGGAAAGAGGGAAAACAACAGTACAAAAAACCGCCCCACGAAGTAAAACCCAAAATAGGGTGGATACGGGGGAAGAATCCCCCCCCCCCCCCCCAAACCCGGCCGGCAAATAATGGGACAATAATTTTAAATATTCGTATATTTAATGGGGGAGGGGCGGGGATCATTATCCTAATATTCGTGGGTATGTAATATAAAATTATTATTTTATTTTTTAATTATTAATTTAATTAAGTTAATATTGTTATTATTTAAATTAATTGAATTAAAGTTTAAATTTAGAAGTTGGATTTATTTATAGTTATTATGTGTTAGATTAATAGTTAAATTACTATTATATATTTATTTTTATTTTAAGTATTTTAAGTTATTGAAATTTAAATTATGGAATTATATTATTGTCCTTATTTTGTGTTTATTTTATGTATTTATTTTTATTTTAAGTATACTAAGTTGTTAAAATTTCAATTGTGAAATTAGATTAATATTTATACTTATTTTAAGTATTTTATGATATTAGAATTTTTATATTTAATTTAAATTTTTAAAATTTTTAATATTCTAATATATATCTATGAATATCCATAGGTACCCATAAAATCAATGAAAAAGTAAAAAATGGGTGCCCATGCAGATATGGGGCGAGGGACGGTGATGAATATTTATCCAAGTGACGGGGGAAGGGGGCTATCCCTTGCTCCCGCCCCTCCCTATTGACATCCCTATAAACAACAAACTGGATATTTTTATGTTGAGTGACATAGAATGAGATAGGCATAACGTGAGACAAATAGAAATGAAATAAAAGTTTTATTCTATTGTGTACATATTAAAGACCGAAATAGAGATTAGTGAGAGATTTCTTTTCCATTGTTTGGAAATTCGATAGAGTGGGATGTAATGATAATATTTTTAAGGTTTTTTTTTTAACAAAGATGGATATTTATTCATTCATAAGAAAGAACAAGAGTGGTCCTTGTGGACAACAACTTACATAAAAAAGTGGGAAAACCAAACAAAATTTGCCATAGCAAACCCATAGAGAAAACCCTTGGGAAAAATAAGAGATCGAGGAATTGGATATTTTGTATTCCTCAGCAAGATTAATAGCAATAGAGAAGATATTTGAAGGTTCAACATGTCTTCCTTCAAAGATCTTATCATTCATTGCCAACCAAATCCTCCAAATAAGAAATGCTACAAGTATCATTTGAGAGTGTCCATTTGGAGTAGAGCTCAAATCATTGGCCAATCCAAGCCACTACTACACCTAAAAGCTCTTTGAAGTGCCTCCCTTATTCTCAAAATTCCTACAATATCCCAAACTCACTGGGAATGAGGGCATGATATAATACAATGCATTGCAGATTTTGATTCCATTAAACACCATGGGCATTTATCATCCACCTAAGGAATTCGAGCTTTTAGCTTCTGTTTTACAAGTATCCCTTCGTGTATCAATTTCCATACAAACTTTTTATCTTGTTTCGAACCTTAAGAGACCAAACCGATCTCCATAGGGCCTTATTTGCACAATATGATGGAAATGCTTCAATCAATGGATGAAAAAAATTGAATGCTAGTCTATACCTGGACTGCATTGAGTATAAGCCATTCCTTTTATGCTTCTAAATTAACCTATCTTCTTCTTGAACAGGAATTATTCAAAGAATTACTTTAGCCACTTCTAGAACAAAATTCCTTCTAATCACAGCCTCATTCCATCAGCCATCATCATTCATAAGTTGTTTTACTAATAGCAAGTTTAGATCATAACAAGAATTTGGAGGTAAAATAAAAAGGTAAGTTTCAAAAACCCATGGATGTGCTTGAATTTCAATTTTTTCTTCCTTTCCGACCTTTAATTTGATCCCTTTTCCTATTACCTTTCTTCCTTCAAGTATAATGTGCCAAGCCCAAGAGGGATTATTCCCAGTAGTAGCAACTGTTAGAGACCCATGCCTGAAGTATTTGGTCTTGAAAACCTTAAAAAATAGAGAATCTTCCTCAGTAAGAAGCCTCCAACATTGTTTTCCAAGTATAACTACATTGAAAGCCTTTAGATCCTTGAAACCTAGACCTCCTTCGATCTTTTGTTTGCATAGTGTGTCCCAACCAATCCATGCTATCTTCCTCTCATTTTGTTTTTGACCCACCAAAAATTTCCCAACAAACGATGAAGCTCATCAAGAAAAGAATCTGGCTATTTAAAGCAACTAAGTGTGAAAATAGGAATTGTTGTTCCAACTGCTTTGATCAAGACCTCTCTATCACTGAGTGATAGGAAAGCTATCTTCCAATGATTAAGTTTTTTGGTCACCTTTTCCTTAATCATGCTAAAAGTCATCTTCTTGGATATGTGAACCATTGCAAGGAGTCCTAGATATTTGTCTTGACATCTAATGTGAGGAACTTGCAATGATTATGCTAGTTGTGGTCTCATTAGTTGAGGGGTGTTGTTGCTGAAGAAGACTAAAGACTTGTTTAGATTCACCATTTGACTACTTACTTGGCTGTAAGTATTTAGAACTTCCAATAGATTCTCACTATATTGCTTGGATGCTTTGCTAAATATGATTGAATCATCTGCAAAAATAAATGACTGATAGGAGGACATCTATTTATTTTCAACCCAAGCACTTTAGAACTCTATTATGCCTTGTGGAGCATATAGGATAGTCCCTCTGTACAAAAAAGAAAAAGATATGAGGATAAAGGATCACCTTGACGGATACCTCTATGTGGTTTTAAAAAACCATAAGGTTGACCTTCCACAACAATAGAAAATGAGATAGTAGACACACATTTCTTCAACTAATTAATCCACTTGGCACATAAACCCATTTTCTCCATTATAAACCAAACAAACCTGCATTCCACCTTATCATACACCTTGCTCATATCTAATTTAAGGGCAAAATCAAAAGCATTACTTAATCTCTTATTCTTGAAATAATACATACATTCATGAGCAACCAGTATATTGTCACTTATTAATCTCCCTTTGATGAAACCACTCCGATTAGCATTGATCAATTTGTTTATAATCTTTTGCAGTCTATGCACCAAAATCTTAGCAATAATCTTTTAGAAAATTGTAGAAAAACTGGTAAGTCTCACCTATGCCATATTGGATGCATTTCTGATTTTTGGAATAAAACAAATCTAGGTATGGTTAAAGCTTCGAAGCATACGGCCTCCAGAGAAAAAGCTTCTAACTACTTGACACACATCCTATTTAATCACCTCCCAGAAATGTTTATAGAACTTTGCTATGAATCCATCATCACTTGGAGTGTGATGACCCACCCGGCTCTTGACCAGCGGATAGGGGATAAATCTCCTAGCAAGCCTTCCACAAAACATTTCCAGAAAAATTGACAGAGCCTCTTTGTATTTAGGATAATTCCTAAATATGGATCTTCCCCCTGTATAAATAATATACACACCAGGATCATTAAGGATCCAACCATTATCAAAATGCACCCCATAGCACACAACATGAATGTAGATATTCATACTAATATGAATATCCATCCAAAATACATGATTCTCATTTCTTTAAAAATCCATATAACATCATTTAATAACTTAAGAACCAATAACATAAGTAAGAAGTCCTTATATCCAAATACACATAAAGTCATATTTTAAAAACCAACCTAAGCCAAGCAAGGGTCAGACTCTACCTGTAGTACTATAGAGATACTAGGCAAATCTAAGAGCCCAAAAGGGTTTCTAATTTCAAAATATGCCCTTAAGCAAAAAAGGCTCACCCAAAAAGCAATGAAATCACTACTGAGCGGCGAGAAGATGGGATCCTAAGTCAACACTTGTATCTGGAAAGAGAAGAACAGAACATGGTGAGTTTATGCAATTCAGTAAGAGATATAACATTCATAACCCACATAAGACAATGTACACAAGATAATTATATATATATATATATTTGGAAACCTTTTCTGTCCTAAAAATTGTTATTTCAGAATAAACAGATGAATAACAAATATTTAGTATAAAGCAGGTGAGAACCATCTAATACAAGATAAACAAGTAGGAATAACACTCATCTGGCCTTTCCTTCATGTGACCCTAAAAACAGGCAGGAACCACCCCTTTGAGTGGCCCTGAAAACAAGCATGAACCACCTTGCAAATGGCCATGAAAACAGAGTAGTCAAGGTGCATCAAGGCTAACGCCTACTGCTATTAATGTAACATCCCGATTTCTGAGTTCCGTCTTTCGTTAATCTACGACTTCCGACCTCATCTCAGCGAAATGGTCATATTTCCGACCTCCGACTTCATCTCCGAATTTCACATAAAATGGATTATTCCCGACTTCCGAGTTCGTCTTCGAATTTCAGTATAATACCCGACT
This sequence comes from Pterocarpus macrocarpus, assembly GCA_031439585.1. NCBI lineage: Eukaryota > Viridiplantae > Streptophyta > Magnoliopsida > Fabales > Fabaceae > Pterocarpus > Pterocarpus macrocarpus. The sequence continues at coordinate 27,004,239 of CM062520.1, forward strand.
TCCGACTTAACCTTCAAGTCCGAACAACATGAACTTGATTCCCCGATATCTGACTTTAAGAGCATGTACCTGATTTTCGATCTCATAATATATCTCCAAGTTTCAAGCAAGATATACGCGAGTTCCAAATCTCTAACTTAGAGTCTCAAACACACTATATGTAAATACTAACTTCCGGGTTTAAGTATTTGGGGTTCGATACTATGATTCTGAAATTCCCGAGTTCCGACTTTAACCATACCTAGCATCCTCATTCCGACTTCCGACTTTCGACTTGACTCCAAATTGATACTACGGTACATGTACCGACCTCCGATTTGAATGTAACGAGTTTCGGTCTTAGAGTTTGACTCAATGGACATGAGTTCGAATCTTTGAGTTGATTTCCAAGTCATACACGAGTTCCGATATCCGAGTTTATTCCCAGGAGCTTTCCATTTCTGTTGGTATTCCCGGATTCGAATGAGGAGTTCCGAGATTATATGATTGTAAGTTGATGACTTCTGACATCCGATCTTGCTTCCAAGTTTCGAATAAACCAAACAAGATTTCCTCAAGTCACAAACAAGATGGGACGAGTTTCGACATTTGGCTTCAGCTACAAGCTCAAGTAAAACAGCACGAGTTCCGACTTTAAGCATAATAGAGACGAGTTCTGATTTCAGGTAGAACGGAAGCATATTCCACTTTTAGGACGACGTGGAGAGCATTTTGGCCACAAGAGTGGGAGACATGGCCGAACTTCAACCACAAAATTCCAACCAATCAATACCACAATTCCAACTACTCTCATGTATTTAAATCAGACTCTCCTCTCCATTTTGATCTGATTTATGTCTCCCTTTCCCCTTGTTCCAGCCTCCTTTTTCCCTTCTCTCAATCAACTCCATCACTCCTTCAAGCTTAGCAAGGTTCTAACACTTCAAGTTTCAGCACTTAGCTCAAATCACACTCCAAAGAGGTAGGATTCTATTTTTGTTCTTGAATTACTTGCACTATAATTGCATGAAATTGTACTCTTCTCCATGTATTTGATGAATTATTGGATGTATTGTGATGAATTATGATTGGATTAATATGAAATCTTGAGTTGGAATTAGAGTTAGGAGGAGAAAATCAAAAGGAGTGGAGAGTAAGGATGCTATTTGGGTGAAAAGTCCTCAGCAGTCCGGATGGCGGAGTGTACGACTCTACCTACAACTGGTTAAATCCGATGAAACTATTTTTAGATGAAAGTAGACATTCAGGGCTTTCCATACATATATCATATAAGGTCAATGGATTAGTATTAAGAGAGATATGAATTTTTGAAGTTTTACCTAGGAATCAAGACTTTCATCTGAGCAGGGTGACTTGAGGAGGGTATATCTCACCCTATACAATTCCAAATTGAGTGAAACTAACTTTTTTAGAAAGCTTACACATAGGGGAACATCCCAATATGAAATTCAGAATTTGTTATGGTCCCAATTGATCCCAGTGGTTCGAGGAATTTACCCTATGTCCAAACCGAGCCAAAACAGAGTAGTTCAGAAAGGTGGAATTTCAAGACTTATAACTCGAGCTATACTAAAGCAAATGCAATGAAACTTGTTGCAAATGAAAGGTTGTCCTATTAGCTTTGATATGAGATTAGTTTTGTATGATTTGAGCTTAGTTTCGATTTTTAGTGAATTTATACCTCCAAGAGTGTAATTCGGGCCAGTGACTGAACAGGCTGAGGCAAAATTTGAATATCTTGAGTTATATAAATCAAAATGATATGGGACCAAAGAGGTTATAAAGTAGACATATAGAGCTATGACATATCCAAAATTTAGGTTTAAATGAGTTGAATAGAAGTAAAGGTGGATTATACAAGATTCGGGCAGAATTGAATAGAATTGATAGAAGTGACCCAATTGATGATTTCACAAGTGTTAGTGAAACATATAAGGTTTGAGTTGATGGTTGCAAGTTTTACATGGATAAATATATTAGATTGATGATGCAGCTATGACTAATTTGTCCGTGAGAACTGGCACTATTCATGGGAAAATGGAACTGATCCGTCATGCTGCCGGATTTACAGCAGAAGTTTATGAAACTAGGAATGTTTGTATGCAAGAATGATATAAGCATGATATGAGGTATATGAGAATAAACCAAGAAGCAGTATGATATGAGGTATATGAAAATAAATGATGAAGCATATATAAGAGTACATTTAGCATGCCTATGCATGACCATGTATGAGAATGAAAAGACATGAATATATTAAATGTGAATATATTGAATGTGGGTCCCTTCACTCGGAGGCAGCTATTTGAGGTCCCTCCCTGTGAAAGCAGATAAATGATAAAGATATGGGTCCCTTCACTTGGAGGTAGTTGCACATTGAATTCCTCCTTGTGAAGGCAGTTAAATGATAAAGACATGGATCCCTTCACCTGGAGGCATTTGCACATTGGGTCCCTCCTTGTGAAGGCAGCTAAAACTTGGGTCCCTCTATGTTGGAGGCAGTTGCACATTGGGTCCCTCCAACCTAGAGGCAGTGGGTCCCCTTGCGGGTGAGTCGGTGTGACGACGGTCATGGGTGAAGCTGACGAGCTCACTCCAAGGCCAGGCTAACAAAGGGCAGTAAAGGCTAAAGACTAAAGACAAAAGATTTAAAATATATGCAAGCACCCCACTCACATGAGGCATGACATCGACCCAGCTAGTGTGAGTATAGGGGACAGAACTTACATGAGGTATAGTATGACCTAGCTAGTGTAAGTACCAAAGGAAGATCCCATATTCCTAAGGAACGTGATATGGCGATCACGCTCTGATGGAGTATGACATGGCGATCATACTCTAGAATGTGGCATGTAAAGGTTTTATGATGAAAAAAGGAAGATGAAGAAAGAAAAGCAAGTTTTATGTATATGCATAAATTCAAGTACAGATAAAGTTATGTACAGATGCTATGAGTAATTTAATATGTTGCAAATATTATCCATGATATCATTCATGAATTGATTTTTTTATGGGTTCTCCCAAATGCCAAGTGTATGATTAAAATAAGTTTTGCTTCGGACATTATATTTTCAAACTATAAAATTAAATAGTTTGTAAAGCATGTTCACCTTTTTCAAAATAAACCGAAGCAAACTGGAGATGACAACGATGACACTATATTTAGAGAATCCTACTGGGAATTTATAATTCTCACTCCTATTTCCGTATTGTCTCCAGATAGTTCAAGAAGTTTCCAAGGACGGCTGAAGTTGCTGTCAGATAAGGTCCACTCAAGTAATAGTAACAATTCCAGGGTACGATACTATGACTTAAGCATAGTACTGTACTTGGGAAGATGTTACAATTAACATATAGATCCTGTCACAGACTTTCCTAGAAACCTTTCAATTTCATGTATAGATATACATATAATCAATTATAGAGGGTATCAACAACTAAGTCATATATAAAAAATTTAGAGCTAGTACAATTAAATTTATGTCGTGTTCACAATAATGCTTTCCAATATATAAAACAATTGTCAAGACTTCATAGACAACCATTCATTGTCCTATATGATAATTTTAGATAAACATAAGTAAAGAAAGGATTTATTTCTCAGTTCTAATCATTTGGAACTAAAGCATAATTTCAAAAGTATAATTCGTCATTGCAAAGATATAGATATATGTGTAAACAAAAATAGGAGCTCAAGTCATGGATATTCTATCTACTCACAACTTAAGCCTAACAACGGTATCCCAATCCCTTAGAGCCACGGAGTCAAGAATTGGGTCTTCAAAGGAATCTAGCATTGAGAATACAACTACAACAACATTCATGAGTTATAGTTCAAGATACAACCACCCAACATCCCAAAATCCTCATAACCCATAAATTTAGGGTTCTCAAGGGCCCATCAACAACCTACACTATGATAGAATCAAGAACTCAAAGGAAAGGAAGTAGAAAATGAGTTCAGAAGGTTACCTTTGGAAAAAAAAAAAAAAAAAGGGAAGAGGAAGAGGTAGGTTCCTTGGGTCACCTTCTTCAAGCTCCAAGCTCAATTAATGGTGGTGGTGGAAAGAGAAGATGATGGAGGTTGATGAGGTTTTGAGGTGGAGGTGTAATTTGGTGAGGGATTGAAGCAAGATGTGAGTGATGATTGAGATTGATGGTAACAGGTGAAGGAATGGTGAGTTTACGGGAGGGAGACAGGAGAAATTGCAACCGTAGAAAAGAGAAAGAGTGATAGAGAAATGGGGCTCGTGCCCTTCTTTAAGTGCAAGTTTTGCCATTGCACTTGAGCATGTAACGAGGATGTGATGGAGTCCTTCATGGCTATGGCAAGAGCAGTCAGGAAGTAAGCTGCTACCACCACTCTCATGGCCTAACAAATAGCAAACAGAAATGGTAATGGACATGGCAATGGGAACGGAGATGAGTACACGCGGTTTTTGGAGTTTCGCAAGGTGAACTCGCCTATCTTCCGAGGCACCTATGACCCGGATGCTGCCAACGAATGGATCAAGGAGATGGAAAGATTCTCTATTCTCACCTATACGGAGGAACAAAAGGTTTCCTTTGCTGCATTCATGCTGAAAGCGGACACAGAGTTTTGGTGGAGCAGCACCAGGAATTTGCTAGAGAATGATGGGACACCTATCAATTAGGAAGTTTTCAAGATGGCTTTCTACGAGAAGTACTTTCCTGCTTCTGTTAGAAATGCCAAAGAATTGGAGTTTATGCAATTGAGGCAAGGAGAGAAAAGCATTGCTGAATACACAATAAAGTTCGAGGAGCTATGCAAGTTCTCCACCATTTACTAGGGGAATCCCAACAAGCAATGGAAATGCATGAAGTATGAAGGTGGGTTAAGGGCAGAGATTTTGGCATCCATGGCTCTGTTGGATATTAGAAGCTACATGGCTCTAGTGAACAAGTGCGCGTAGTGGATGACTGCACCAAAAGATTAGCATCAGAGAGATCTGAAGCCTACAAGAGAAAACACGCATAAAAAGGGACATAATCCTAGTAGTTGCCACAGAAGAAGGCCTTCCATGGTGGAGGTTCAAGGGGGGAGTAGCCCCCGGAGTCTGTTGCAGATCCCCAACGGCCTACCACCAACCTTCCGAAATCCACCGAGGTCCAAGCCTGTACCAAGTGTGGAAAGGTTCATAGCGAAACCTGTCTAGCGGGACAAAACGTCTATCCCTAGTGCGGAAAGCCCAGACACTTTGCGAGGGATTGCACTAAAGAGAGATTTTCTGGAGCTATAACAAATTTTGAGGGCAAAACTTTTTTGTTAGGAGGGGAAAATGTAACATCCCCAATTTCTCTAAGCTAATTATCTCATTATTAATGACTAATTAGAGTAATTAGTAAATTAATCAAGGATTAATTCACTAATTAAATGAGAAAAAGTTTAGTAATTAGGAAAAAATCAACTGAATGTCAACATAATTAAGGAAAGGCAAAAAGATAATTTTACATAATTACAATCAAAGTCACCCAATCCCTTTAGTTGGGAAACCAGAACTCGGAACTTACTTCAATTGAAACAAATTTGAAAATCCGTTGAGATTTAAAGGCTTAAATCTCATAACAAACTCGAACTCGGAACCCACAACCTAATCTTGGAACAAACTCGAACTCGAAACCCGCAACTTAGGGAACAAAAATTTAAAATGACTATTTTGAGATTTAAAGGCTTAAATCTCGGAACGAACTCGAACTCGGAACTTGCCCCCAATCTAAAACAGAAATTCAAACTAATTAGTTTAAGTTGAAGATAAGATGCCTTAAATCTAGAAACTAACTCAGCTACAAATACATAGCTTCCCTCTCTCCATTCACTTTCCATTCTCTTACTTTCGCTCTCAAACACTCAAAAAGCACAAAACTCTTCCTTTCTTCTTGCTAGTCATGACCTCATCTTTCCAGTCTCTAGTTTCTAGCTTCTAGCTTTCCAGTCTCCAGTTTCCAGCTTGCAATCTCAAGTTCCAGTTTCCAGCAGCCTTCAAGCTTTCAAGATTCTTTATTGGATCATCTCCTCTAAGGTAGGAATTTTGATCCTCTCTTGATTGTTCTTGTCTTAGAAAACCTTTAATCGGTCCCGAGTCAATCTCGGAGTTCGATTCTAAACTTAACCCCAAAAGTCGAGAACCAAAACATAAAACTTATATACATAACCCCGAAAGTCGAGGAACCAGAACTCATATAATCTCGAAACTCGATCCTTATTCAATCTCGAAAATTGGTCCCTAAGCTTGAACTTGAGAACACCAAATAAAAGTTAAAAGCTTGCAAGACAGACTAAGGCTTAAGATTTTTAACTTGCACTTAACTATCTAAACTTTGCTCATAAGACTTTGTTGTGTAATTTAGTTACAACTAATTACCCATGTATGATTGAAAATATGAAATGTCTATGCTGAGATACCCTTGGGCTATGCTGATTGAACTTATAAATGTCTAATGCCATGTATGAGTACTTGTGGAATTTGTATATTTGATGTGAACTATGATGTTGATAATTATGTCTATTCAGATTCACAGCACATTTACATATTAAGACAGAAAAATAATTGAGTACATACTATGCATTAATTTAACCAAGAAGAAAAAGAATCGACGACATGATCATTCGGTCCCCAGACATGCATTGGCAAGGGAAGGTGATCGCCAAGCTAGGCATGATCCTTCGGTCCCTAAATATGTGCTGGCAAGGGAAGGTGATCCCTAAGCTTAGTACAATCCTTCCACAAGGGAAGGTGATGCCTTTTCCCCCTCTCTCTTATAAGGTAACCTTAAGGTGACGACAGCCACGGTATGAGCTCATTACCATTTTCAAGAGGCACAAGGCCTACAAGGTTGAACCAAGTAATAAGACTCTAATGAAGTTGAGTAAGAAAGTTAAAAGGCACAAGGCCTAAGATCCAATAAAGTTGCATCAAGCATTTGCATATTCTCTCATTTTAGCCTTATTATTTATTTATGCATTATTATTGCCTCATCATTTTATACCTTAGAATATAGTAAGAGTTATGTTTAAAATGAACCCACTTCAACTAATCATGTTTTTCGAAACTAATTAAATGGACTGTTGCATGCAGACCTTTTTATTATAACCCTGAAGTGGCTGGGACGATAATGAAGACACGATTGCTGTCGAGTTAGAATCCTACTGAGAAATTTCGATTTCTCACCCTTAGTTTCCATGTCATCTTCAGACGTACATGCCATAATGGCTCTACACAAGGTTACACTTGGGTCGTCTCACTGATGCAGCTGAAGTCACTTCCACTCTTGCACCTGCTGACCATTCGAAGATTCCTGTGCTGTCCACTTACCTCGCCAAAATGCGAGCTCACTCCTGACGAGTTTTGTGGAAGAATAGTTTCCTCTAGATGTGTGGTGGTTGTAGTGATTGTTTCAAAATGCCTTTGACATTATAGTAGATTTCTTTATTTTGTTTCTTGGGAATATTCATGATGTTATTGGTTTATTGGAATATTTATATTAGTTAATTATTCTATTGCAACATGTCTTATTATTATTATTTGACTTCATCGTCGCTACGCAGTCACCTATGCATTTCTTACGTAATGCTTCATTTACACGTATTACTATTCCACGATCAAGGCTCATATTTTCAAATGTATTTTCAAAAAAAAATTCATCTATTATTTTCTAATAAAGTAATTTCAAAGAAAAAACTTAACTTTTCCGCAAAGCTAAAAGGTAACAACTAATAAAATCCAAATACGACTTAAGCATAAGTTGGATTTACTAGGTTGTTACAGGTCTCATGAACATAGACATCAAATATTTCTCCTTCCATGGAAAAACATATCTAGCAGTCGATACTTGAGAAGATTGTGGTATCAATAAGAATCTTCACAACCCTGAAGTCTTCCTTGCCACTTGTTTAAGGATCAAAGCAAACTAGATTACCCCAGACTTTTGCTATTCTTTGAAAGTTTGAATATGATCAGCCTTGAAATGGGACCCCAGTTCGTTCAACCATATCTCTTTACCTTACATGTCTTATCAGCAGCCTACTTTCTTATCTCATTTAACGTAGAAAGTAGACATTGTCTTCCCTATGTTAGCACCTGCTCTTCAATCTTCAATGTGATTAGCACTTTGTAGTTGTCTAGTGCTTTGTTTGTTCATAAGGTATCCTTGTTAAGTCTAACTATGATGTCACAACTTCCATCTTTATCGACTTCATATCCTCTCCTATCAAATTATGCTTGCACCACTTCTTATTCCCTTTTGCCACCACCTTTTTGACGACTATTGCTCTCAACTCCTTTTCGTTTTGCTCTCGAGATATTCCTTGTTTCACTACATCTTTATAAGTTCTAATATCCTTCTAGGCTGCAGCCTTCTTGATGTCCCTCCTCCCTTCTTTTCACCAGTTCCCCTTCTGCTTTTCTCATCCATAATTTGCAAGACTTATGCTTATTTTGCACTCCTTAATGATTGGCCCATCCATTCTTCCCATTGCTTTGATTACTTCTCCTTTGCTTTGGAATCTCACGAGTCCAAATAGCTTGTCATTGTCTTTCGCATTTTTCATGATAAGAATACGTCCACAAGGTTGCCTTCATACTTGAATAAGTGGCAAATCCAATCCCTAGACATTGATCTCAGTTGATTGACCACGAATAATGTTGTGACATCTTTTCTTGCAATTCTAGTCTCCTGAGCCTTTGTTTGATTGTCTCTCCCATTTCCTGTGAAGCTATTTTCTACTCTATCTGCCATTTCCTCAACCTAGTTTAGGTTGAACTAGTGGAGATGACCTCACTAATAACAACATAGTTGATTCTACAAAACTCCATCCTAGAACACATGCACCAAGAAAGTGGGTATATATGCAATTGGCCCCAATCTCTATATCAAATCCCCTTCAAACAAAAGTTATAGGTTTGTAAGGCACAATATATTACACCAAAAGCACCTTCTTGCAAACCCGAAAGAAGATGACTTTCCATGATGACCACTATATGTTTTGCTAAATGAATTCTTAAGTACAACCAGGGTTAGAAGATGCCAAGATGAAATACGATCCAAATTAACAAAATCATATTCTACTATTGTCACAACAAAATCCTATACAAAAGAACCAAAAATCATAACGTTCAAAAGAGATCATCAATACCAAATTCAACCACTACATAATCCTATACATCCAAACAAAAATCCAAAATCAATCTGCAAGAACATTAATCAAACAAAAGGCCATTCCTCGATTGGCAACCCTTAAAAATCTTTAAAAATTTAGAGAAGTTCAAACTGAAAAGTAGAAACGATCACAAAATCAAAATCAAAGCAGAAGCCAATTGTGATAACATATTGAAATGATCCAAAGGAGATTAAATTAGATTTAAAACATGGAGAAAAGAAAAATAAAAAATAAAAAGACAGTGGCATAAATAGAGTGTGTGGACTTGAAAAACAAATAGTATAATTATTACTTCACTTACCGTCTCTTTTTTCTTTTTATTTTTGGGGCCTCTCGCAACTTCTTCATTGAGCATTTGGAAGAAGTATCACTTGCCTTTAGTTGTAGTTGCTAATAGAGATATGAAAGGGATAACTTGTAGAGTAAAATTAAATTACTATTTTATCCCTTCTTTACTATTGTAAAATCCTGCTTTTTAGTATAGAAATAATTAGAAGGAGGAAAGTTTTCTTTAAGGATAAAATAAGAAATAAAATGTAACAAAGGTATAACTGTGAAAGTTGACTAGCGTCTTTACATAATAGTATAGATACTATTTTATACTATTTAATAAAGGGGTTCTCCCATTTAATGATTAGTTAGTTACAATTTTTTTTTAAAAATTATTACCCTTATAATTTTGTTTATATTTACAGCTATAAATACCTAACATATGTAATTACACCTTACTTGATTAAGTTATTTCTCTTCTTTTTTTTTATTCATTTATAATATTCAAAAATTAATTTTGATAGATTATTAGTATAAAAGAATTTTATATCATCATCCAATCATATGCTATCATATATGAGATTGTTGAGCTAATGTTGGTAAAAGTCAAATACTTCTGCTAGTGTAGCAATATATAATTAAATGACAGCATAAAATATTCTTAAACCGACAGTGTATCAAAATCAAATTCTTATATCAAATTAAAACATTAAAAATAGTTTATATAATATTATTTATATTTTTATATATAACAAAAATAAAAATACAAATTAATTATCATGTTTTTTAGTATTGGTTAATTAGCTAATATTAAAAATTATTGACCCTGCCTGTTTGTTAGAGATGGCAAAACGGGCTCAATCTGCCGGGTTGGCCCGCCAAACCCGCCAAAAATAAAGGGTTGGGTTGATTTATTTGGCCCACTAAAAATTTTCAACCCGCCTAACCCGCCGGCTTTGGCGGACAGGGGCGAGTTGGCCCATCGGGTCAAGCTTGTCACGTTTTTTTTTTAGGTTCAAGAGTATTTTTTAAAAAAATAATTATAAATTTTTATTATAAATTATATTGTTATTATACTTTTATTTATTTGTGAACTTTATACTATAGACTTTATATTATAAAGTTATAGTTAATTATTATTTATAAACTTATTTATATATCCTAATTAGGTTATTATATTTATATTTGAGTTAAATTTGGATACAAATTATGTAGTTTAATTATTTTGTTCTATTTTATTTAAGTAGATTTTTTATTCAATATATTTTTTTAATTTTTAAAGTAATTTAACTCATAAAAATATTAAAATAAATTTATTTATATTTTTTATTTTTTGGGCAGGCCAACCCGCCAACCCGCCCTTAAACGAGGCGGAATAAAATATTGAGTCCGCCTTCCTAATTCGACTCGCCCAATTTTTGGCAGGCTTCTGGCAGGTTGGGGTGGGTCGGCCCGCTTTGCGATCTCTACTGTTTGTTCTACACCTACACCTACTTGTTCGTGGCATCTTTTTTTGTGTGTACTTGTTCATGGCATTGGCAAACCAAAAAGAATAGTATTATTTATATTGTTTTTCTAGACATATGTACATAGATAGAGGTATCCCTTAAATATTAGTCACGAGAAAAGTTAAAATTCACTCTTAACCAATATTTAATGGACACTTTTTGTGCCACTTTTTTAGACATCCTTACATAAACTAAAATGTCCATTTTTCTCTCATCCAATATTTAAGGAACATCCTTAAATATCTCTTAAAAAATACCTTAAAAAGTGATACAAATAACATTTCTGTCTTGCCACAAGTAGATCGTCATAATATACTATCAAGGATAGTAAATACTGGAGGTCCAGTCATGATCACTTACATTTTTGCCATTGGATTAACGAATACAATAATTTATAATTAAAAAGCTTTTTAATCCAATGGTACAAAAATATCACGTTCATGATTGGACCTAGCATAAACAAACCCAATAGTGTCATGATAAATTTTTAGATGCTCATAGAATATTATATGAATGTGTTCATAGTCAATAATAAAATAATATTTTAAAATAGAATCTACTATTAATTTACACTTATTAACTAGGAACATAATTTACGTAGCGCTCTTGGAGCACCCAAGAATTTCTCATAATGTTTCAATGAATCAACTGGTAAAGCTACCAACAAAGAACTACTACCTTCGACAAATACGTGATGGCATTCTCCATCTGCTTTGCATGCTTTATATGATTTGAAATGCTAACACAAGCAACAACTTAATTATCCAATGAAAGTAAGCACAAAAAAAAAAAATGTAAGTAACTGAATCACAGTACGTGAGTAAGCCATCATGGCCCATAATCCGATGTTATAGCGGATCTCCTTCTCATGCTGCTTCCATATTTATGAACGTATTTCCCGCCAAACTTCCTATATGATATTTTCAACCGTGTTAGTTTAATTGTGGATAATCCAAGGCTGAAGGCTCCAACATATGACATGTATGTAACTGTAACCACCCACTACCTCCATTTCTCATCCAACTATTGCCAACCCAACTTCGTCACTCTCTCTATCAACGTCTCTATATATATTAAATGCAGCCACTTTCACCACATAGTCTTGCACTCATTCCCATCTTGCCGATATTTTCCAATGGCTTCTTCATGTTCTTCCATGATCAGTTCCACTTCCACCGCCTCCCTCCTTGTGCTTCTCTTGGCCATTGTCTGTGGTCTCCAATGTCTCTCTGTGGCTTCCCTTGAGTTCCAAGTGGGTGGCTCAAAAGGGTGGGTTGTACCACCTGCCAACGACACAAACATGTACAATGACTGGGCTTCCCACAACAGGTTCCAAGTTGGAGACTCCATCCGTATGCACTCCTTCACTCTCTTCCATTCTTATTTGTACACATAAACTCATTTTTTTCATTAGGCAACAAATGGGTCAGTATTTGCGCGTGTTCGTGGGTGTGTGTGTGTGTGTGTGTGTGTGTGTGTTATAAACTCATTTTTTTTCTTCATGAGGAAACAAATGTGTCAATATCTAATGGATTTGTGTGTGCGCGTGTTATAAACTCATTTTTCTTTCATGAGGAAACAGATGGGTCAATATGTAACTGATTTGTGTATGTATGTGTTTTATAAACTCATTTATGAGGAAACAAATGTGTTAATATGCAATTGATTTGTGTTTGTGTGCTGTAAACTCATTTTTTCTTCATGAGGATACAAATGGGATAATATGTAATTGATTTGGGTTTGTTGTGCGCGTGTTATAGACTCATTTTTATTCCTTCATGAGGAAACAGATGGGTCAATATGTACTCGATTTGTGTGTGCGCGCTATAAACTCATTTTTCTTCATGAGGAAACAAATGGGTCAATATGTAATTGATTGTGTGTGTGTGTCTGTGCGCGCGCGGGCAGATTTTAGGTACAAGAAGGACTCGGTGATGCAAGTGGGTGAGGAAGATTACAAGGACTGCAATGCCACTCACCCCACCTTCTTCTCCAACATTGGCAACACTGAGTTCAGGTTTCAACACTCTGGGACTTTCTACTTCATCAGTGGCGCAGCAGGGCACTGTGAGAAGGGACAGAAGATGGTTGTGAGGGTGATGGTTCCAGATGATCATGCCAAGTCTTATGGGTACCGTGATGCAGTTTCACCAATTAGGGTCTCTGGAATGCTCTTCCTTCAGTTAGTTTTGGCACGTGTTGCTTTCTATATGTAATTTGAGTAGTTAGGAAATTAAATGTCTATGTTAAGAATGTTGCAATTTGTTCTTTGTCCATGTCTATACTTTGTTTTTCATTCCAGTTTGATTATAGTGTACGGTGAGATAATTGGATGGAACCTATGTAAAACTTTGTTCCATTTTCAGCCATTACTTGTATTATTTTAATTACCAGCTAGACTTATAAATTGCCTTATGATTCCATTGAAGATAGTAATTTCTTTTTCTTTGTAATTTTTGCTCGTATGAAATACCGTTTTTCTGACTGCTGTTTTCTCATGGCAAGAGAAGTGTTAGAACTGAGAATTAGTTTCCTCGTAAGTACGACAAGTATATCGATTTCCTAAAAAGACATACACGACTATTAAATTGCAGCAATTTCACGTTTTAATTTTATAAATACCAATTTAGACTTTTTTTTTTTTGACGAGGGGTAGAGGGTCCTTTTTAAATAAAAAAAAAAGGAGCAATTTTTATAGGAAATTAAATGACTGATCATTACTTATGCATGGATTCATTTTCATTATATTTATCAAACAATATTGTTAAAAAAATAAAATTTAATTTAAATAAACTAATTGTCAATCAATAAAAATTGTAGAAAGTGCAAACCCATTATATTGTTAGACCATGTTAATTAAACTCAAAAAAATATAACATAGGGATGACATATTCAATATCTTCTTATGCGAAGTTTTAAATTTATATTTTTGGCTAAACTTGTCATATTTTACATTTATGTGGATAAGTCTATATTATGTCAGATATTGTATTAACATAGGGATCTATTAGAATTTTGTTATTGAAAGAAGAAAATCTTGTTGAAGTAAAATATTGTTTCAAGTGATATTATATTATAAGTAAAAATAGTTCTAATAAGATTGACTTGAATAGTAGTAGAATAGAATTGTATTGACTAGTTTTTTAAAAGCTTATAACAAGAAAACTTTACTTTCTTCTAAAATTGTAATTCAACATTCAAAAATAAAAAAGCAAAGTATATAATTTTCACTGATGATGTCTCCTTTAAAAGTAACAAATATAACCTTTAACATTTATGATCTAAGTATAACACAAAGTCAGTTCAACAAAAAATACAGTTATTTTATTTACTCAAACTGTTCATCTTAAGTTCACGAGTAGCTTATATTCACTAGGTTAATATCAAGTCTCGTATTAATTAAATATTTTAATATGAATAAGTTAGGTGTAAATTTAAAACTTAATAAGATCAATTTTATACATATTTGTAGCTAAAATAATCTAAATTTAGGAATCAAATTGTATGTGCTTTCTATTTGTATGTGCTTTCTAATTTTAAGATGAATTGTTACACTAATATTTTAGGGACAAAGATATAACTTTGTTATTTATTTAAAAAAACAAAAAAGCCCTTCGTATAACATATGCTTATCGGGCTAGGCTCATGCTACTCCCGCACTATTCACAAAACCGAAAGATCCATCCTTCCCCCTTCGCCTTTGTTCTCATCCAAACTAAAACGCTTTCCAGTGTCCGCTTGTATTGGCCTACAGAAAAATGTCTTTCAACCATCACAGAGACAAAAGCTCAAGCTACTTACTCGAAAACAAGCAAGAGAGGAGCAGATAAAACTAAAGAATTATATTACGTGAAAGGATTCACCAACTCCACACGAGTAAATCTTATACAATTACTCAACTGAATAACTTTTTATAAATATTAAACTTCATCAATCAACAATTGAATTATTACTGAATCATGTAATAATGATCAATCATACCAAATTTCCGAAAAATTAAACATTATTAAATATATAATTTAAAAGCCTATTTATTTATATTTTAGATAATAAAGTATTAAACTACTTTTAAATTATATAAAATATAAAATTTATAAACCTAATGTGCTAAGTTGAAGCTTTCATTAACCGACTGAATTAATAAATTTTAATGTCAGCAAATAGAGTATGTCAAAACTTACTTTTTCATCCTCTCTTTTTTTGTGTCGGTTGAAGTTAACAATATCCACCGCATCAATTTTTTTAGGTTTATTTTTATCAAAACAAATAGTAAGTTACAATAATACTCTTACAAGGAAGTTATTTAACAAACAAAGAACATGATATTTTTGTTTAATAATGATAGTGGACGAGATTGCTAACTCCCACCATCACACAGGAAAAAGGAAGGAACATAGCAAAATCCTTTAAGAAATGGAGCATATTGAATCATAACAAATATTAGAAGTGATCATTGGACTTGGTACAACACATTCCCATTTTTTGAGTTAAACCTCACAATCATGCTTAAAATTATTCTACTTGATGTCATCCTAGACGCTTTTGTAGACATACTTTGTTGTCATCTTCCAATCCACAACCCAAAACATTGTCAGCCATGAAATTTGGCCTGTTATTCTAGTGGAAATCAGGCCCGAGTAAAGCCACATTAACAAGGTTTCAAGCTTCAACTCGTCGTCAAAGCAAGATTGCACATGACCTTCAGCAATGAATCTGCAAAGTTTTGGATACCTATATTGACAAACCTGATTTCATAAACTAGCTGATAGCTAGTTCTTGGGATTGTGGCAAGAAACAGACAGGAGGCTGAAAATTATGTTCTCCTTGACAAACCGAGAAATACAGCTGCTGACGAAACCTGTACCCTAAGATCAGCGATATCCACGTCATGGCCACCTTCAACCAGGCCCCATCTTTCCACCTGTGAAAAGAATGGAGTTATATTGATAGAATATGATTTTTAGACTCAAGTAATGTACCTACATGTTTAAGAAGACTTTTTAAAGACAACAAAAACAACTGTTTCTAAGTTAGGGTATGGGGTGTTAATAATGTAAGAACCTGTAAATCTTCTTCGAGTCTAATAAGCGCAATTGCTTCCTCAATCTGCACTTTACCACGAACAACTGCAATAGCAATAACTAAAGAGTGTGCTGCAGCTGCAATAGCATCAATTGCTGCCAATTCACAATCATCTGATTTGTTTAGGAGGTTCTCTACAGCTTTTACAAGACCATCTTCCTGCTTTCCACCAAAAAAGCTTGAGTACACAACAGGCTTAAATCCAAATTCTGATTCCACCCAGCGAAGCAGAGGATTCAATTTCTCTACTTGGCGATCTGCAAAGTAAGAATATTCAATATGAAATCTTTCAAACTTCATGCTAATTATTTTATAGGAATGGGGATGCTTCTTAACCCAAATAGCTTTGGTCTAAAAGAACATTGCAACAAATGCATGTATAACAATCCTAAAATCTACTTTTAATAATGCACTCTATATTTAGCCCCAGATGATTTCAGGGCTGAATAGATATTAGATGGGCCGGATGGGCAAAGCAATTTTTGACACCTATATTTTGGTGGAATGGAGTTGGGATCTAAGTGATGGAATACTTATACAATTTCTACAATTGTAGGAATTCTCACTTCCCAGGGAATGGTCATTCCCATTCCAATCACCTAACCAAACATGCAAATTAAAATGATTCATTCTGCTTCCTTTCCCTCCAACCAAACATGCTCCAAGAGAATACAACTTTTCTTTTTAATCAACTTTTACTAATAATGCACTCCGCAAATATTACATCAGGCAAGCATAAACTTTATTAATTGAGATCAGACATATGGAATTTTACATATAAACTAATAACATACCATGGACATAGCTTGTCAAATCATTGTCATCAGGAGCACGACAGAAAACTAAGTCTTGATGAAATTTCTTCATCAAATGCTCAATAATTTTGGTCCTTGTGAGTGGAACTCTTTCGAAGGCAGTACAAGCAAGTTTCATAAGAGGCATCGTGAAGGGTCTTATACCATCTGTTTGCTACAGGAAATCAAATTTCATTACAAAGTCCACATTCAATGATATTACTGAGCAACTAGAACTATAGTTAAACAAAGTATGCGGTTTGAAATGCAGGATATTAACTATTTTGAATGGCAACTTTGGGAACATAAAACCATATGGAAGGGAAAGGGGGCATGTGCAATTAATTCACAAAGTGAATTTAATTATTGTAACCCTTTGATCCATGTCATAAAATTCCAAGACAGCTTTATGTTGGCTGCCAGTTCCTTGACATAACACTCCACTGTATCCAAGTTTAGGACCGGCTACGAAAAACTTGTCAACAAAGCACGCCATAGCAGAGTCTAAAATTACAGTGTTGGAGAAACAAAAAAACTCATAGCTTTCAAGAAAACATGAGGTTTTAATAAGCATTGATAACCCCTTTTTTGTTACTAGTTTAGTCAAGAGACTGATCTGGCAGAAAAAGTTGGCCTCCTGAACATGTTATTTGCTAATGTTGCCATATTGGACATGCTAACCGGAAAACAACATCTGCCAACCAAAAGGATTTAATGTCTAACACCTTCGACTGGCAATTCCACTCCAGTAAGTAGAGTAGGCATCATCACATTTAATTCAGTTGTAGCTTCTCCAGGAAACAGTGGCAAGCATTTGCAACATCATTAGATGCCTCGGTAACTCGCATTAGATTAAGCCATTGGAACTGACTGTTAATAGTAAATAAATGGCTACACAAAATTCATCACCAACTGCAGGATTGCAAGTACTTGTTGTGATTGTGTCAAACGCAGATCACTTCCAGGTTTGGGATTGGAACTAGTACAATTCATCAAAATTAGTATCTCTTTTATCTAAGATGGTAGATTCCTAGAGTTTCACTGTCGGTTATGCTGTGGCAGATGTTATATACCACTACAGCACAACTATGTGCAGGATTCCTTCCAGCAATAATTCCTTTTTAATGAATGTAACTCTGATTCATTTTTTGAATTTAAAATATATATATATATAAAATGAACTTTGAAAAGAAAATGGAAAAATGCTGTAGAGTTTATTTAACTTTTGACCATATCACCATTTCAGTCCCTAAAATATCAAGTTTAACACTTGCAATCAATTTGATTCCTGAAAGATAAACGACATCAATTTAATTCCTGAATCATGTAAAGTGGCATCAAAATCATTCTCCTCTGCACAAAATGCTAAATTGAGAGACTAAATTGGTGTCAATTTCATTTCTTTGAAGGAGTACATTGATGCCACTCTATCTTGGAGTGACTAAACTCTTCTCTCCTATCATTGTCAGCAACCAAAATGGTAGCTACATAACATATAGCCATGCGAATCAAGAAAATAGGGATTTAGATCCCAACATTTGGTGGAGAATGGAGCATTATTTGCTACTCATCCAACTAGGTATACTGGTTTTTCTTTTTTTTTTTCTAATTTTTTTGGCTGAATATTTTCCAAGCATTGCTTAAAGAGTAATCCTTCAAATAGGTCTACGACAAATTCAACATCCCCCACATTAGTCCCCCAAAGAGAGAGAGAAGGGAGACCCCCCCTACGAGGTCGCTTAGAGTTGCAAATATCAGTTAGTTCCTTAAAAAGGATTAATATAACCTATTATAGTCCATAAGTCAGGGACTTGTACCTAATTTTTTTTTCTCACGGAACAATGTGGCCGAGGATAAATTTATGAGAGGCTCAATTTGAGGGTTTACTAGTGTGATATGCTGAAACTGTTTCAATATGTCAGCTTCTTTTGTTCAACTTCATCTCATTTTTACAATTGCAACCCTACATGGGGAAATCACATAGAAAGACCCAAGTCCAGAAAAAAAATGTTTCAGCAGCACATGGGGGGGATTCAAAACTCGTAAACATAAGATACCTGATATTCCCATTCAGCAGCAATGGCCTTGGCAAGTGCAAGAGTAGGGAGCTTGAGGGGCCTCTTGGAAGGGGTCTTGAGGGTCCTGTAGTCCAGCATCACCGTCCACCCGTTCCCATCGTCAGCTTCCCTCGTCGTCACCTTCTTGTAGAACCGCTTCCCCACGATGGAACCCGTCATGAACGACATCGGCATCGTCACCGACGACGACGGCGACCGCCGATCCGACATCGACGGCGGCGCCCTCACGTATATGCTGCTTTTGTCGTTGTCGCCGCCGCCGTCCGATGAGAAGGTGAAGGACGAGGATGAGTCGTCGGCGGAGGAGGGGTGTTGTTGGTGTTGGTGTTGGGCGGCGGAGGTGGATTGGCGGACGGAGAGTGAGAGGGATGATGAGAGTGTGGTGAGGAGGGTTTTGGGTTTTATTGATTTGAGGGATTTTGTTATTAGTGAATGTGAATTTGCCATTTTTGTGCTCTTTTATTTGTTTTTGTGGGAGTTGCAGGGAAAGAATGTTGGGGGTGGTTGTTGATGGTAGGAGTTTGGAAGGGTTTTTGGTGTGATTTGAGAGCTTCGGATTGGGAATGAACCAGTGAAAGAGAAAGGGAGGAGAAATGGGAATGGTGGTGGTGCTGGTGGTAGCATTGTTTGGAGAGGCCCACGATGAAATCAGGTGCATTTGGGTCCAGAGTTCAACTTCGGAGATAGAATCTTCTCCTGGGCTTAATGTTTTGGTGTTCTCTTTTACGTTGTCTATTGCTTTGACCAAAAACACCAAAATCTCGTTGACCAAAAACACAAGAAAACCCAGTCGCCAAAGCATTACGTGAATCTAATTTCTGTCATGACTATGAGCTAAATTTGGTTCTCAAACGGACCTTACAGAACGACCAAAAATAAAAATAAAAGGGACCTTACAGTGTGTTCGGATTTGGATGTTTTTCTCATGAACGGAATGGTTCGGAATAGGCAGGAAGGGATTGGACAGGAAGGGAAAAAAACTTGTTTGGAAGATTAATAAGGAATATAGATAAAAAATTCAATAATTGTGTTTAGAAGTTACATTATAAAAGAATGGAATAAAACACTTATAATTATTAACTTTTTAAATAGCCCCTTTAATATCTTTATATTTTGTATATTTATGAAAATTAAATATTCAACTAACAAAGAAAAAAAACTATTTAAAACCTTCAGTTGAACCTCAAAATAACCATAAAATAACTTGCAAATTTCTAGACCAAAAAAACAATAGCAAGTTTACCTAGAGTTGTGAAGTTTAGCTAAATCTAAATCGTAACACTTGAGAGTTTAATTTTTTTGAAAATTATATTAATAAATATTTATGATACTTAGACATAATATAATAAATTCATAGTAAAATATACATAAGTCAAATTATTAAGAGCGGTCTAGTGATAAGGGATTTGAATAATATGCATGAAGTTAGAAATTCAAATTTCATTGCCATTAATATACAAAAAATATATATACACATAAGACAAATTTTACTTGCAATTTCATAATAAAGTAAACATAAGTTATGAAATATGAACTATAAATTAAAATCACCTAAAAAGTAACAAGTAAAACTTCATAATGTTAAAACTCAAAATAAAATAAAATAAAAATAACTTAAGCCAAGATGTCAAGATTTCAATTTTAGAAGTCCTAATTAAGAGTGTTCCTTGTGAAACATTGTATTTTGGTTCTTAAGAGAATAAATTTAGACTAAAATTAAGTTTATTCGAGTCTATATGAATTCAACTAAATTTATCAACTTAGAGGTCTTATGTGAGTTAGCTTTATTTAATAAGCTAATGATTTTATAAGTGTAACATCCATGACTCTTTGGGGATGTTTGGTATGAGGGCACATTTTTTTATGTCCGAAAATGTGAAAACATTCTCATATTTAGTAGAAGGTTTCAAAGCAACATTTATGGGAAGGAAAATCAGCCAAAAAATATTCTCATCCTCCCTATAAGAAATCCAACATTCTCATGGGAAGAGAATGCGTGCCATAATGGAAAAACTATAATACCTCTATCATCACCCAAAGTCACCTGCCGCTGATCACTGTTTGCTGCCATCAGTCGCCAGCCACCAGCAACCACCTCCATCAGGGATATTTTTGAAAATTGACTAAATATTCCCAGGAATTCAATTTGCACACCAAACACATATAAAATATCACACTCCAAAAAATTATTCCCGAAAATAGCATTCTTTATAATCATATTCATAGGAATGAAAATTTATTCCGTCTACCAAACACTTCTTTTGGGTTTGTAATGTTTTGTTTTAATTTTTTAGCTTAGTTTTGATATGTTATTAAAGTAAAATGTAGTTAATTTTTATTTTGTACATGAAGAGCATAAAAAATAAATGAATGGAGAAAAATAAAGAAACAACTCGACTAGCACACCTTTAGGGGCATAAGAATTATGGCTTTTTGACCAATGTATTGCACTTTTGGAACTAATTACCAATGTGTTATTGTTATTCATGTGGCGCTTTGATCAGCCATTGAGGATGGGAAGCCAAGCTAAATTGGAAGATGAGGTGAAGTCCACCAATCACCATGAACCTTGCTTCCAAAAATCTTCACCTTTTCTTTCCTTCTCTTCTTGTAAATTTTGGCCACCCATAGTTGCTGAAGCTCATCTTATTTCTCTTCTCCTCACTCTCATTTTCACTCCATCTTCATCCCTTCTTCAAGTCTCATCAAAAGTTGCTTCCATCAAATACACTAAATCAACTCAATTTCAACTAGACAAGGTAGGAAATCCAACTTGTCTTCTTTCTTTCTTTGGCTTGGGGCTGTATGGGGGTCATGTACAACTTGTGATATTGATATTACGTAGAGTGAAGATGATGGTTTATGACAAATTTTGTATGTATGTTGTGATTAAAATTGGAATTGATAGCAAATAGCTTGAAGAATAGAAAATAATTCAAGAAGCTGTTAGGGTTTTCATCAGCAGTCCGTACGGCGGAGTGTATAGCTCTACCTACAGCTAATTAAATTTGATGAATCTATTTTTATATGAAACTAGACATTCAGGAATTTCCATACATATAAAACATAAGGCTATTGGATTAGTATAGAATTAAGTATGAATTTTTGAAGTTTGACATAGAAATCTGGATTCTTATCCGGGCAGTATGAGTTGAGAAGGGTATAACTCACCCTACACAACTCCAAATTTAGTGAACCCAAAGCTGTTTGAAAGCTAACATATAAAGTAACATCACATAAAAATTTCAGAATCAGATTCGTTGCCATTTGTCCCTAGCACATCAATGAAGTTGACTTAAGTTTAAACCAGGTTAGAACAGGGTAGTCCAGTAGGGTCAAGTTTTGGGACTTATAACTTAAGATATACTCATGAAAATGACATGAAACTTATTTCATTTGAAAGCTTGTTCTGTTAGATTTAATTTGATATAAATTTTGTATGATTTCACTTATATTTCTATTTTTAGTGAATTTTCACTTATAAGAGCACAATTCTAGCTAAGAACAGGGCAGTTTGAGATAAAATACTTATATCTTAAGTTATACAAATCAAAATAAGATGGTACTCAAAGGGTTGAAAACTAGACACATAAGGCTATGACATATCAAAAAATTAGAGTTAAATGAGCTGAATTGAACTAAGGGTGGAGAATACCAAACTCAGGCAGAATAGGGGAGAATAAACCGAAAACCCTATTGATGCTTGAATTGAAATTGATGAATGATGCTATGAATATATATATATATATATATATATATATATATATATATATATATATATATATTTGCTGGTCCATGTTGAATTGCAAGTTTGTACAATTGTACTGGTTGTCTGGTACTATTCATGGGGAAGCGGACTTGATTCGTTATGCTGCCGAAATTTCGGCAAGAAATTCATATGTTGTGTAAATTACAATGGCATGAACACATAATGTTTGAAAGAGTAAAGTTAGTTGTGCATGCAATTCATGGATATTGCAAAGGATTCCATATTACTTGAGTCAGCCCCTGAACAAATTTTAAGGGGAATAGATCAGTAGGAAGGTCGGGGAAAGTAAACCCGACAATCCTGTATAGGAACGAGCTCGATCCTGAAAAGCGGACTATTACCCAGGAGTATATGACCAATAACTCCCAGGGGACCAAGGATGGTAATAAGTTTTAAGAGACGAAAGCCTTCAAGGATAAGATGCATTTTGCAATTGCACATTAATATGTACATTATGATACTCCTCAATTGATTGTTCTAATTACCTGTTTATTATTCTTAATATATTGTTGTTTTCTTATAATTACTATTTTAATTGCATTAGCCTGTCTGTTAACTAAAATTGAGTTTGTTTCGGTGTATGTTTTATAAATAAGTACTTAAGTTAAATATTATTATTGTGTCGTACTATTTTAAATTACGGAAAAACCGAAACAACTAGGAATGACAGCGATGACAGATATGTAGAAACTAGGAATTCCTACTGAGAAATCTTTATTACTCACCCTACTACATATTTCCACGTCATTCTCAGACCATGGAGAACGCAGCAACCGGAGTTCTGTTCATTGAGTTCCCCGATCTCCATATTCACCTCGACCCGTTTTTGGACTCTGTATATATATCCGGTAGATGTCAATTTAGCCTTTACTTTTTCTTCCAGAGAGATTTTGCTGTACCGCTCATGCATTCGCTTTTTGACCCCGTTGTCCCTTATATTGCCATTCCCTTTTACATGACCCATCCATTTCCACCTCCATCAGCAGCAGCACCAGCACCAGCTCCGACTCCTATGGCCCCTCCTGCCTCACCACCGCAGCAGATGCCCTCAGTCTCAATGTCTGAAGAGGATCCATCTGGGGCGGCGAGCCCCTCTTCCTCATCATCTACTCCAAGCGTGGACCACCCTCCTGCAAACGCCAGCATGGCGAACGGATTTCTTTCTTCAGATTCCGTTTAGATAGTGTGCATGCTGTAGCAGTAGTAGATGTATAGAATGACCCTCTTTTGGCAATCTGACCCATTTAAGCTTGTGGTTTAAACTACTTAGTCCATTTATCTTTTTTCTTATAATCATTTGACCCCCCTCTAAAATTTTTATTTGGTTAGTTCATTTAAGTCTTTTACTTAATTAGATATTTAAATATTATAAATAGATAATATGTTGTGCATATATGTGTGCCTTTTAAGTTTTGGTTATGAAATATTCATTTTTTTTTATATATTATGACTTTTTTAAAAAGAATTAAGTAAGAGCAAAAAAGTAGAAGATATATATTATTCTCTATATAAAATTAATTATTAAGTATTGACCCCTCTTATACATGAAAAAGGCCTAGCTCTTTCCCCGCACGCATGCACTAAACCCGTGAACCGCCATGAGCACCTATGAATCTAGGAAGCCATACACCAGAACACCTACACTCGAATCCCTCTCCTCTTTTACATCCCTTGATTATTAGTATCAGCTCCATTCTTTGTGTTATTTTTACACTTTTTTGACATAGCAAAAACACCAAACCCCGACCAAATCTAAATCCCTTTCTTTCTCACGCTACATTCACACTCTATAATTTTACTTTTCTTTAATTTTTCTCTCTTATTTTCTCACACTCTTTAATTTTGTGTTTTTTATTTTTCTCCCACAAGCAAAAGAGCTTGTCCATAGAGAGTCATTGTAAATCAATTATTTTTGTATTATTTAAGGATTTTTATTCATTCTCTACTTTTTAAGTTTTTCCTTTTTTTTCATTGTATCCATTATTATTTGTTCTTTTTTATATTATTTATTCTTAGTTTATGTGTATAAGACCAAACTTCAATTTTATTTATGACTTTAGTTTTAAAAAAAGAATTATAAGAAAATACATTAATTTTATTTTAAAATTCAGTTTTAAGAAAGTAGTCCTAGTTTATATCTAGTCAACTTTTATAAATTTATTCTTTTATATTTTTTATATTTTCTTAGCATGTGCAACAAAATCTATTTTTTTAAGTTAATACTACATTTATTTTATTTATGAGTTCAATTTTAAAAATATTCTATTTAAAAATTCTATTTATCTATGAGTTTGGTTTTTGTAAGATCTAACTTTAATTTTATTTATAAGTTTAGTTTAAAAATATATATATTCTTAGTTGAATTTGTAGTTTTAAAAAAAATTATAAGAGCATACATTAATTTTATTTATAAATCATATATAAAATAATATTCTTAGTTTATATGTAGTCATTTTTCGAAAAAAAAATAATTACAAGACCATACATAAATATTATGATAAACTCTATAAATATTTTATTCAATATTTAAAATAATTAATTCATGTATTTTAAATTAATATTTAAAGAAATATGAAATATTTGAAAGAATATTTTTAATTTGAAAGTGATATACAATTTTTATTTTAGATTTTAATTTGTTCGACACTTAACACCTTTAATTTTTGTATTTTACAGATGGCATCGAGCTCTTCTTCACCATCACATGTCATTCATCCCGATCTAGTGGATCCTATAACACCTTAATAATACTATACTATGCTTAAGTTGTAACATCCCAAATTTCGTATAACTAGCACTGTCGAATAATTAAATTTTTAGATAGGTTATAGATATGCGAGTAGGCAATAACAAGATATATCTATTAGGATAAGATAAATCCAAGTTTCATTTGCAGAAAAATTTTATGAAGATAAATAGCAATGTTTTGTTAGTTTGAGGAAAATCGATTCAATTTCGTTATGTTGTAATGCAAGAATCGAATTGATAAGAATTAATATCATTGGATGACATAAGTATTAGTTAAAAATCCTAGAATATGTGACCCGAAACTAGCCACACCAACCCCATTGGTGGCCAAAGGATGGCCACACAAATGGGAAGCTTAGTAAAATTGAATTTAAGTCTTATATCCACCAATGAGAATTAACCTATCAACTTAAGGAGCAAGGCACACCAACTTAAGAAGTAAGACAATATTTGTTTTTCTCTGTTTCTCTTCATAATTTCGTGTAGCCCATCCTCTCCTTCTGCACTTTCATTTTCATCTCCATATTCCTCGAAACTCACCCAAAATTCCTGTGCTCTTGCCTCCTTTGATCCAATCTTTCACTCTTTCCTTGTATTTCTTTAAGAAACCTTAAAACAACCTCATAATCTTTCTATCCTTGAATCATATAGCTTTAGCCCTTAAGAAGAACAAGAGAAGCCATCATCATCTTAGAGTTTTATTGAAGAGAAACCACCAAAAAACTCCAAGTTACAAGTCACAAGATGTGTTTTTAGGTAGGATTTCTTAGATTATTAGGATTTCTTAGATCATTTGATTGCTATGGTTCCTATGGCTACTAGGGTTTCTCATGTCATCTTTTGTTTGATAATGTTTGAAATTAATATGACTTGTTTTGAGTGGTTTAAAATAGGAATTATTGATCTAGTTTGAAGATTTGTTCAAAACATCAAAGGAAAACACAAATAGAAAAGCTGTGAGAAAAACGCTAAAAGGGCGTCCATACAGCGAACAGTATGCCTTAAGATGTAGGGCTCAAATTCAAGCGAAATCAATTATAAATAAAACTATATTTCAAGAGCTTTCCAACCATATAAATTATAAGTACATTGGATTTAAAATGAGAGAATTATGAATTTTTGAAATAGACACTAATATGTGTTGTGAAGAGCCTAACTCGTCCTATAAAACTTCAAATTGAGTGAAACCAGTTTTTTTAGGAAGCTAACACATAGGTAATCATGCCATAAAATTTTCAGACTTATATCTTAAATATGTTATTCCCAGTAATTCATTAAAATAATCATATGTCCTATCCGGGTTGGAATAGGGCAGCCTACTTAAGAATCTCATAATTTGGGATCTACTTACTCAATTTAGATGAAACTCGTTGGGATTGAAAAACGATTCAATTAGCTATAATTTGGTATAGAATTTGTATAAAAATGATAAGAAATGTTAGTGAACTCTACTTACTCAATTTAGATAAAACTTGTTGGGATTGAAAGATGACTCAATTAACTACAATTTGGTATAGAATTCATATAAAAATGATAAGAAATGGAATTTTGGTGATTTTCTAAAATTAGGTGTTCAAGTCTATCCTGACACAGAGCAATCTTTAGTGAAACTTTGACAACTCAACTTATACATCTCAAAACTTAATGGAACCAAAGAGGTTTAAAATTAGACTAATAAGGCTACAGCATATAAATTTTTCATATTAAAATGAGTTAAAATGGAATTATGCCACAATTTATAAAAACAAAGCAGAATTGAAGGAATTAAGATAAATTAACAACTCTAAGGGCTAGAAGCCCGATAAGCCACAAGTAGCCAATAGCTGAACCATTAATGTAATTCTTTCTTATAATGATGTGATATTGATCTATGAATATAATGATTCCATTTACTGTGATTGACTGGCTGAAAAGATATTGTCTGTATATGGGAAAGTCTTCTGTTTTACCTGTTATGTTGCCGAATTTTCGGCAGAAATTCATGGATGCTATGATTCTATACATATAATGTTCATGGAAATCATGCATGCAAGAATGTATGAAAGCAAGATATAAAGCATGTGCATGAGCCTCTCAAGCATATTCATATATGAATATTTGAGCATATGATCCATGAAAGAATATGAATAGATAAGATAAGATCCCTTCACTTAGAGGCAGTTATTTGGATCCTTCCCTGTAAAAGCAGTTAAAACTATAAGATCCTTTTACCTTGAAGGCAGTTGGCCAAATGAGATCCCTCCAAGTCTAGAGGCATTTGGATCATCTTGCCGGTCAGTACTATATGACGATGGTCATGAATTGAGCTTACTTATAGATTAGTTAACCCAAGGGTAGTAAAAGATTAAAGACATAGGAGACACCCTAGCGACGGCGATACGTAACTCCTAGGTGTGTCAAGGAAAAAAAGTTAAAGAAAGCATAAGTGCATTTGCAAGACTGCTTGATGTGCATTCGCATATGCATAAGTTATATTTTTTTAATTTCTGTCATGAAACTACTCTCTTAATTGTCAAGTGTATGAATAAAATTAACTTGCTTCAAAAGGATATTTTTGAACTTTCTAAAATAAAATTTATAGTTGATATGGCATGATCACTTTTCTTAAATAAATTGAAGCAGCAGAAAATAATGATGATGACATTATATGTGGTAGTTTAGGAAATCCTATTGAGAATTTGTAATTCTCATCCCTATGTATGTTTCCTTGTTATCTCTAGATACCTCAAGAGATATAGAAGATTGTCATACTAGGCAGAGTTGTTTAAGATTAGAAGGCGGTCGAGGGTTACTGTCATATAAGGTTCATTTATATAATAGTAATAACTCCTAAGTGTGGTACTATGACTTGAGCATCATACTGTGCTTTTGAGGGTGTTCCATTTTAATATCAGAGCAGTTTGTTCTAATTAGACCTGAGATGGACTGACTATGCTTTCAAAGCATATTCTGAGGGTTTAGAAAGGCTATGCTTTAGGTCCTTACTTGACAAGGACATAGATGTTTGTGTATAGCAGCCTTGTTGTGTGTTATAGCTTATCTGTCACACTTGACTGCATATTGAGTTTGATCACCTCAATATGACATTCGGTGTAAGCAGAAATCTGCAACATCCAGCTGGCTTACTAGGGATAAAGAAATTTTGGGGGCAATATTCTTTTTAAGGGAGTAGAAGTGTAACATTCCAAATTTCGTATAACTAGCACTGTCAAATAACTTTAACTTTGGATTAATAATTTAGCAGAGTTTATTTTTAACTAAATATAGATAATCGGTTACGTTTTATTTACGTGATAGGTACCGCATAGGTGCATCGCAATATAAAAGAAAAGTAAATGAAACAGGTAGAAATGAAATTCATCACTATACATTTGATACATAGATAACCATAGTCTCATGTATTCGTGTTTATACAAGTGCTGGATACATCATGTTAGATCGTAAACAAAAAGAACTAGGTTCGTATCTGTGAAAAAGCATCCCTATAGTGGTCCTTAGAAAGACATTTCAGCTAATATGAGTACATGAGAAACAAAAGAAACTAAAAATAAAAGAAACCATGCCTGTGGCCCAAGGTCATAAAAGGCATCAAAAGAAGGCCACTCTATACTACTACGGTATCCCAAGTCAGATAGCACTCCTAACTGGACTTCGACAAGAGGAATCTGTTCAAGATGATGTCTGCGGGTCTGTGGTTGGTGGGTGTGGGTCCATCACTAGGGGCTGAAAAGGAGGAGAAGGAAGAAGAAGACTCCATCTACTTAGATGAATCACTCTCAGATGATATGGGAAGTGCCAGCTAAGGTGGTACTGCATGTGGTGGTGCCTGGTGCGATGGTACGGGGATCAAATAGGCCATGTATAATGGTACTCCTAAGAAAGGAGCAGCAGGGTCAAAAAGGGGGATAAGAGGTGGTACAACAAAGGCTCTACGGAAAATGATGTATAAACGGAAGTGGGAGGAAGCTGTAAGTTACATGGAGTCCAAGAATGAATCGTAGTGTCAGTGCTACTCTGGCACCTCAGCAAAGAACACAATCGCTATCATCGCCGTCATCTGAGAATGACACGAACATATAACAGGATGAGAATTTAGAAAATTCTCAGTAGGATTCCTTATCTAATTTATACTGATATCGTGACCATTCTCAGTTTGCTTCGGTTTAGGTTGATTATGAAAAATGCGACTAGCAAGGTAAATGTCTCTATTTATAAGTATTATAATAAAGTGGCTCAAAGCAAAATTTCATTTTTACTTAAGAATTGATAAACAGAAAAGAACACATACTAAACAAAGTAAACATCATAGACATTAAGCCGCAAATTAAACTAGATCATAATAAATTACATAATACGTATAAAATTGAGCAAAATAGAGTGTAAATGTAGATGCATCTGACTCATAACCTTTCTTGACTTACATCTCATAGTTTTCCATACTTGGCCCCTAGGAGTTTTAGGCCATATAACTCCTAGGTAATAGTCTGCTTCTCAAGATCGAGCTCATTCCAATACAGGATAGTCGGGTTTACTTTCTCTGACTTTCCCACCGATCTATTCCAACTAGTTTCATTCTAGGGCAGGCCCAAGTGATATAGAATTCTTATATTTCTCATAACTTATGTAATTATGACTAATTAAACTTGAGGGATGTATACACTTATAAGGCATCATTCACATAGATTCTGCCATAATTTAGGCAGTATAATGACTTAAAATCCATTTTCCCAAAATACAACAAGCACATTTCCAGCCAACCAGTCAAGACACTAGAATTAACATGATAATATACCAACATTTCGGTAATAAAATAGAGGAATTTTATCAACAAATCTCAACCTTTAGCTACTCATGGTCTAAGGGTGTTCAACCACCTAAACTTGGCACTTGCACTTCAATTTCCTAATTTTGCCCTATTTTAGAAATTGTGCCATAATTTCATCTTAACATATTTAAATTTGAAAATTTAATATGTTGTGCCATTATTTGTCTATTTTTAGTTCTCTTTAGTCCCACTAAGTTTTGATGAGTATAAGTTGAGTTATTGGAATTTGACCCAAGGCTACCCTGCTATTGGACAGAATTGAGCACTGAAATGTAAAAATTCACCAAAAATAGGATTCTCATTAGTTTTATCCAAAATGTGTATCTATTTGAAACTAATTGAACCATCTTTCATTTTCATAAGTTTCACGTTTGGATGAGTATAACTCAAGTTATGAGCTCTCAAATTTGGCTAAAAAGGCTTGCCCTAGTTCCATCTAGACAAGACATAAGGCAATTTTGAAGAATTTCTGGGAGCAAACTAGTTAGGGTATAAATTTGAAATTTTTATGGATAAACATCTATGTGCTAGCTTTCTAAAAAAATTAGTTGACTCAATTTGATGTTGTATAGGGCATGTTATACCCTTCACAATCCATACTGGTCAGAACAGTAAATAGGATTCAAGGATTTTCTTCAAAAATTCATAACTCTCTCATTATTAATCCAATGCTCTTATAATTTATATGGTTGAAAAGCTCTAAGTGTCTAGTTTCATCTAAAAATGGTTTCATCAAATTGTAGGGTCTACTGGTGAGTCTGTACACTTCACCGTACCGATAAGTCTTAGGGTTTTCACTCTAATTCTATTTGGATCTTTTCTTGAGTTTTGATCAATTATTTAACCCAAATCAAAAGTTTCCATATTCAATCATCCATAAAAAATCATATCATCACCATGTATCATCTTATTAAAGATGAGAATAGAAACCCTAATCAGCCATAACAACACTAATAACAAGAAAAGTTCATGAATCCTCCCTCAAGTTTGAGTTTGAGTGAGTAGAAAGTAAGTCTTAGGTGATGGGAATTTGTGTAAAGTGAAGAAATGAAGGTATTATGATGAGAAGAAGAAGCAAGAATGAAGGAGAGGGGCCAGCATATGAGGGCTGAAATATGAAGGAAAAGAAGGGGATTTACTAATTTTGTATCATGATGGGGGGTGACTCAAAGAATCTAATTGGTGGATGTGTTAACCTCTTTAATTCCTCTTTAGATTCAATCATCTTTGTGTGAAATTGCACCAGCCCAAAAGGGTATCGTGGCTTAATTCTAGCCACTCAATTTAATGTTTCAACTAGTATTCATGTGATCCCACAATGTAATTTTCTATTGACTTGGTTCCTGCGTTACAAAATACTGAAATCAAACCAATTTTCCTCAAATTAGCATGACATTGCTAATAATTTTTCATAAAATTTTTTATATTATAAAGCTAAATATTCTAAATTCTAACATCCACACTTCAATTCTAATTAAGTGCATCTCCTGAATGCAATGAAATAAATCAATAAATGGCACTAATCAAACGCACCATGTTTCGGGATGTTACAAAACTCATTATGTAACACAGATAATCATATTATTAATGGGATCCAGCTTTAATGATTTGCTCACATGTATATTTTATGGTTACTTAGGGGACATTTGTTTCTAGATCATTTTGAAAACTTGGTACTTATAAGGTTTTTATCATTGTTAGAGAATTTTGCTGAGGCTGGAGAATACAATTAGGGCTTAGTGGTATTGAGTTATTTATATCGTGAGCTATGCAAGGCCATGAATGATCAGTGTGAGATCAAAGGCATGGTTAATTTGGTTTAGTTATGGGTGTTTGATAGATTTCCATTGATTGCCCCGAATGCTTTACCGCAGCTGATGGTTAGTGCCCCACATGATGATAAATATGACTTATACTATTTTTTATTTTTTAGTTTTACATAACCATTGCATGCTTTTAATGCTTGTTTAGATATGTGAAGATTAATAGACGATTAGGAGGCAGGACTTTTACAACAATAATACAAGACTTGTCATACTACTATTACAAGTTTGATCGAATGAAGTAAAGAAATGTAAGAGTTTGGTGAGAATTGGAGGGCTACACTTGAGTCAATTCTCAAAATATGGGAGAACAGGGTACACTTGTGCAAGGGAGTGACCCTCAACACGGATTATCGAGCGTAAACTCTGAGTAGATGAGGTGTTATCAAGACCATACTCGTTGCTGGATCAGTAAAGATGGTACATGTTGTCGGTCAATGGTAAGTATTGTTGCTTTTCTTGATTAATTTACTTTTTATTACTTTAGCCTCTATATAATATTTATGTTTATTTGAATAGGGCTCGAGCACGAAGCAAGTGAATTATTTAGCCTTTGTACTAGATTCAGGTTTTACATTGGAAGAGGTTAGAATGGCAACCGCATAGTTATTGCAACAATTAGAAGAGTTATAGAATAAATGAACCTGCGAAGTCAGCTCCCACTCAACAACAACCTCTTCCACAACTCGACGTCAATGTTGTCTTCCTATAGAGGAAGTTCGAAGGTTGGGGACTTCAGTGACATAGGAGGCGAAAGGTGGCACAAGATCATTACCTTCCTCGCTACTCCTTCCTTATGGTCACCATCACTATTATGCTCCACCTGCACCATTAGGCAACTTGATAGGCTCACGTCCAGCATAAATTTATTTTTGGCCACTCAAAGATGCAACAGCCAGAGCATCCACTTCCCACATTGCATATCATTCATATGCACTAGATGAGGTGTACATCCCTTTAGCACCAAATCCATCATCATATTTTGCATCGCTTGCATGTGCCATCAAAGTTCACACCTAGTGCACTTTTGTGATTTATAGATAGATTGCAATTTGAACTTCTTTACTCTCTGCATAGTAACAACATTCTTTTTCTGTGTTGTCATGAGATGGGTCACAGCTTAGACCTAAACCAGGATATTGACCTAAATCAAGATTTTTTTTGTCTATAGCCAACCTTGAGGATGATGTAGGTGACGTGAGAAAAAACTCGTATCGTCAAGTGAGAGATAGGTGATGTACTTGTATATTAATGCCTAACTTTCCACATGACCCACATGATCGCTGATGTATATACATACTATACGAATGAAATTTATACATTCTATTCTATTCAATTCTCTTTATCTTCGTTTAACATATGAAATTTAAATATTAATTGTAGCTATAGGAAGGAAGAATAAGTGATAATTAAAAGCACATTAAAGAATTTGGTTTTTACATAAAAAGTGATAAGTATATTGAGGACAAATTTGTTACAGTAGAAGCACAAATTTGGTACAGGTTAATTGTCTTCATATCTATGGTGCCAAGATTATGTTGGAAGCTTTGGCTTGTTGCGAGGCGAGGGCAAAAATGTCAATTATGACCTTCCTTTTTATAACATCCACATCGCTGCCAAGGTTGTGACTTTCTCTAATCCTCTTATTCTTAATGCATGTGAACTTTGGCTTACCTTTGACACGAAGTCAAGGCACCTAGAACCATTGTAATACACTCCTCATTTCCAATTGGCCACCATTATCCATTATACGCCTTCACAACATTTTGGATGGAATAAATAGGATCAACAAAATCGTAGAAGTCAATGCTCACAACAACACTAGCAACAATGACATGAAAGCATGGGTATTTATATGCTTGAAATTTCCCATATCGGCAGGTGTCCCTTCTTAAGTTCAGGGACCATGCATGACCACCATGTGATAGGATTGAATGCCTCTTCAACCTTAAACCTTGTGGTTTGTATATCATATTTGTGAATTTGGAGGAGACATGCATCCTCTTGATTTTTCATTATGGCCTCAATTAACTTTTTACAATATCTATTCCCAGCACTGAGCTCCACCTTAGCCTCTACAGCTCTTTTGACAAAGTATTGTACCATTCTTGCATATATACACTTAACCAGTGCAGTTATTGGCAAGTTTCAAGCACCATTCAAGATTTTATTCATGGCCCCCAACAAGTTTGTTATCATGTGCGCATATCTATGCTCTCCTACATCATATGATTGACTCCATTTCTCCTTTGAAATGTTGTCAATCCATCTTTATATGTTAGGACTAATTGCACGCAATTTTCCTAAGTTTCTATTGAATCGTTGCATGCAACTTTTATACCCTGCATTGATACAAAATAAATATTAACTTTGAAAAGAAACAAATAAATGCATTAATTCAAAATTATGAAAGTGAACTTCTTACTTAGTTTCAATTGATCTTGCTTCAATTTGTGTTCTTGAACTTATGGTTGCAATTGTTAACAATGTGGCATATACAATACACATGATATACATGTGGAAACTACCAATCAAGGTGTGCATTTGTTACCTGATTATTTATCATTTTGGATTAATATATATTTTGATGTATGAATAGAATTATTTGAAACTTGATTAATATATTTTTGATGCTGAAATGTAATTATGTAAAACTTCTTGTTATGCTTATATATTAGCATGCTAGCATTGATCCCACAAATTTTACTTTAAAAAAGATTTTTGCGTCTATATATTTTGGCTTTATATAACTTCTCACAAATAACCAACATATATAGATAAAGTCAAAATCAATTTTTGGTTGGTTCAAATAGTCCAACACTTATTTTCCTGAATCAAGGTTTTAGATTCAAGTCTTATGAATGGAGGAAAAAAATAAAGAACTAGTAGTAGAAGAGATCTACTCCCATAATCCGCCTACTTGTCTCAAACTAGATTATTCGATTCCGATAGACTCCAGATACCTACAATTTTGACCCAAAAAATTTAAAAAGAAGATGCAGATTAAAGGGTAAGCTAAACTTTTTTTTTTTAGTCAACACACGCACACCTTCACAAGGAGGAGGAGGGTTCATATACCACAAATCAGACTCTATCTGGTATCGAACCCATTTGCAATTAGTGAGAGGCGGATAGATCCACCACTAAACCAGTGCCTCAATTGTGGGCAAGCTAAGCTTCATATATTCAATTAACCCCAAAGAGAACCAACAACTACACCTTGAACTTCTACACAAGCTAGGCTCGGTTTAAAAACAATGAATGACAAACTTGAATGGGCCCAAAACAAATGCATTGAGCTTACGTTTGGATATCAATCTTAATCA
The DNA here is from genome assembly GCA_031439585.1 of Pterocarpus macrocarpus. Taxonomy (NCBI): domain Eukaryota; kingdom Viridiplantae; phylum Streptophyta; class Magnoliopsida; order Fabales; family Fabaceae; genus Pterocarpus; species Pterocarpus macrocarpus. The sequence goes on from CM062520.1 coordinate 27,039,640, forward strand.
TATAAAGTTTCTTATTATGCTTATGTATTATTCTTGTCTCCATTACTTAAATTTTCTTGCTCCATCGCTTGAGCCGATTAGTGGCGCTCGATTCACAAGCCCTTTTAGCTTGAGCTTGAAGAGCAAAGGGATATAGAGATGGAAGACTAAATGATTTGGGCAAGGTCCGATCTACAAAATCCTTTGGCTTAAGCTTGAAGAGCAAACATACAAATAGGAGACTCGTTGACTTAAGCAAGATCCTATTCATAAACCCTGTTAACCTAAAGTTTATGAGCAAAAGGGTATAAGCTTAGTTGATCCTTGTGTCAATCCGCTTGCTTGCAAGCACGGTGGGCTCTAAACTATTCTTCCTTGGTTAATGCCCAATTAGTTTGGGTTCCTTTAGGTGTTCCCAACTCTTAAATGCCACATGTTGCGCTATGTTTGTCTTCATGACGCAATTCATGATGATATACCATGGGCCTAAGGTAGTGTTTGGTATGGAGTAATTTGTCTAGATTGCTAGTAATGTTTTATTAAATTGTTTGGACCCATAACATTATCTTGTTTGGTTGGACAATATTATTGGCAATCCAAATTTTCAAGATAATGTGGATTGCCCTCATGAGAGGTGATTATGTGTATTACCACTAATTTAGTAATCCTCCAATTATTATTAAAAATAATATTAATTATTATTATTATTATTATTATTAATTATTAATGATATTATTAAAAATTAGTGTTATTAGTAATTATTATTTATTAATTTATAATAATTAAATTTTCTTATTCTTGTTAATTAATAATTATTGATATACTAAACAGGCTAATGTGAATTGCCACTTAAATTATCTATATATACTAAACACTATATTGTAACATTACCAACAATTTAAAAGATGACAATATTTTTAAGTGGTAAAATCTTAATAGGTAATGTATCAAATGTTACTTAAGAGGCATTGAATAATCGAAGTCTATAAGCAAGCAAACATCATCACATTATTTCGAGTTTCGAAAGCAAAAATCATATGGTTATATTTCTGCTTTAAAATGTATATTGCAGGACCGCTTATACTGATAATAGCCTGGGGCCATCTACAAACAAGTCAGTCCACTTATCATATTTTACCATTTATTGCTTTATCTTGATTTTTTTTTACGGAAAAAAAAAGTCAGATTCATAAAATTCAGAACATATCAAATATTATTATTAAATAATAATATAATAACAAAAAAAAAAATAGCAAATGCAACAGAGTGAGGATTGTATATATCCCCATTATATATGACGGTTTGCGATGTTGTCTAGGCACTGCTATGCCAGTGTTTATCTTTTCCTGTATTACAACCAATTCTGATATTTCCCTTTGCCTTGTTCCCTACCTTTCTTCGTGCGTTTTTGAACTCAATTTGAAGCACAAGAGTGAGGGGAAATTATCACAAGACAAGATGGAGACGGCATGGAACTCTCATGCGCTTGAAGTTACATACACCGTGTTGGGATGGACTACTTTCTTTGTTTGGTCCTGCAGTTTCTACCCTCAGGTTATCTTGAACTTCTTCAGGAAAAGGTATATTCAATTTTTTTCTCATGATCATTTTTCTGCACCGCACACACCATTCTTCTCTTGGTTTCTTCTTGAAACCCAGAAGTTAATTTGGGAAATTGAAAATTGTAGCGTGGTAGGCTTGAATTTCAACTATCTGCTGTTGAACAACACCAAGCACACCTTGTACCTCATCTACAACACTTCCTTGTACTTCAGCCCTGCTGTCCGGTTTCAGTATCATAAAAAATATGGCTTTGACCAGGTGCTTAACTTCTCCTCTCTCCATTTGATTTGTAAATTTCCATAGAGCAAGAATTGACTAATGAAGTAAATTTTTTTTTTCCCGTTGTCATATTTATGCAAAGTAATAAAATAATAACACTTCTTGTCATCTTCAGTAAATTCGTGATGTAATGTACCTATTGGTATCTGTTGGTGCAACAGCAATAGGCCATTTCACGCTGATTCTTACGTCTCGTTGTCGGACAAAATGGAGAGATTATATTAGTTCTTTCTGCAAGAGATAATACTAATTTTATTTATTCAAAGATATATATGATATTATTTTAGAGATTAATTATAACACATTGATGGTATAAATTTTTTTTATATTGTCATTCAATTAAATACTTCTATTTGTAACATTTTTTAGGTAATGAGTTGTTAAGTCAAATAATTTTGTTGATGTGATAATATATAATTGGATATCTATGTAAATATTTTTTACACTAACAATAAATGAAAATTAAATCCACTATTTTATATGAAAGTTACAATAATTTATGATGAAAATAATAAATAAAAGAAACCAAAATTAGTCCCGTAAAAATTCTAACATTTATTTTTTTTTAATTTTATAAACTTTATTTAATTTTTCATTTAAGTAATGTTGATTAATTGGTCCCTTGATCATAAACGATAAACTAAGATATGCCACTTGTATTATTTTAAATTTAAAAGTGAAAATATAGTCATCATTATTATTTATAGTTTAATTTTAATACATTATTAATATGTAAATGTTTTTAATAAATTATTTAAATATGCATTATTTTGTTATTAAAAGTATTTAATTTAATTCTTATAATAACTACTTCAAAAATTATGCACATAAATATATGTAATTAGTTCTTATTAAAAAAATTGTATATAATTAGTTAACGGTGTAAACTATTAGATATTGATAATATATAAAAATTAATTTTATTTATTTATTAATTATGTGATTGATCATACAATTAGGTTCATTATTTCTTTCATCAACTTTGTTTTACTTAATTATTTAGGAATTCTTTCAAGTGACAATCTAGAATTTCTACATTTAAGGTTTTTTTTCCCTTTAAATGACAACTCATTCAAAAAATATATAAATTATGTGTGGCACATGTATGATTTCAAACCTTTAGAAGTAATTATGGCATGATAAAATTTTGCAGTAACTTATATAAACCCTTAAACCTTAAACAACTAATGGTAAAAAAAAGAAGAAGAAGAACTGGATACTTCAATCTAATATCTTATGATTTTTTAGCTACAATAATTGATAATGGATGTCTTGCTTACTACCAAAAATTAATAAGTAACTAATGGGAAAACATTATGATCACAAATTTGGAAATTGAATGGATAGGAATCGATTTCCCAAAAGATGTCTAGTAATAATCGGATACTTCAATTTAATATGATATGATTTTTCAGCTAGTATATAATACTAATGGATAATGGATATGTCTTGCCTACTATGAGAATTTTCCCTTTTTTTTTTTATGTGGCTTACTACGAGAAATTATTAAATAAAAAATAATATTTATGGTATAAACTCTATTTAATCTATTAAATTATGTATTAAGTTATATTTTTATAATTAAACTTATCTATTTTTAAAATATTTTTATACATATTTATTAGCAAAAATGATATATAATAAGAGTTTAATTGATATATATTGATAGTATAAAATAATTTTACACTGTCAACTAATAAAAATAGGGAAAAGTGAAAAATTATGGTGGATCCCTCATTATATTCGATAATTATTTATGTGAGTTGATACTTTTTATTATTTTTATTGACTGATAATATAAAATTATTTTATATTATTAATATATTTAAATTAAATTCATATAATAATTGCCTTGATGCATTCTTAGTAGGGAAATATTTGAAGTATCTTCTGCCTACTGCTAGGCTCTATCAACTTACCTCCTGTGCAATGAAAAATCTCCCCCACAAAATTCCAAACGAACATAAAAAAGCGATAAAGTAGAATTTCCGCCGAACACCGGCTTCTGTCTTTTATCTGTCAATTTTTCTTGGTCTTTGCCTTTAATATGTCTTGTACGGTGGTTCCTGGCTCTATGTCCTCTCTCCTTTTGGTCAGACCCCCTGTAAATTTCTTTATCTGGATATGGTATATTGATCCATTGGGCCACATCCAAAAGCCCATCGTCATTATTACATGTGGCCCACTCCTTTCCCTTGAGGACCCCTAATTTCCTGTCAGTGGTGGGGAAACCCAAAGAGTGACAAGAAGGCAGAAGCTGGACCCTAAGGCCTCTGTGTCTTTCAGGAGTGACATTTGACCCAAAATAAAAAAAGAAATGCGAGGAGTTATTGAGAGACAGCTAGATAACTTTCGGTATCGTTACTGTTAGTGAATTAAACATCTAGTTATTGATTTTCATAACGAATACTTAACTTTTTTAAGTATAATTAATGACACTAAAATATTTAACAACCAATTGGATACCTTTATTATTATTAGTAGAGTAAAAGTTTATGTTATTATTTAAGTATTATATGTTATATTAGTATTAGTAAGAAAATTTAACAACCAAGTCAAATGATAAAAAACATGGTGAACAACTACTTCTAAGAGTTAAAACTCTTGTGAACGTGGTTGATTTGTCGAACTTAAGTATTATCATAACTTGAGTTGGATTAGTAGATTTCTCTGTTGATAGGTGATATGAAAATAGCTTTGTAAGTGTTCGATAAATTCAAAGATATACTTTAACTTTAAATTGAAACAAGTTTTTTCTATACCCTAAATATTTTTCCACCAAGAAAACAAAAAAGTCAACTCTTTTAAATGATACATGTAATTAGCAGTGTGTTCAATTTAAGATGTAAATGAAAAAACCCGATTCCCTATGTAATTTTATCCAAAGCTCTCACCCAGTAACTTTTGTCATCATAAACAAACAGGCTAATGCTGATTATATAAAAAATTTTATCCTAATGGTGGACTAAATTATAGTTCAAATAATCCGCTTAAAACATTTGTTAAATATAAATGGGGACATTCTGTGATTTATTCTTGTTTAAGTAAATGGCCAATATTTTTGTATCCAAAAAGGGGCTGATGTTTTGGCTTTCCTCTGTTGCAGATGATACCTGTTGCTGCAAATGATGTTGCCTTCTCAACACACGCTGTTCTATTGACTGCAGTATTACTTTTTCAATGTGCAATATATGAGGTATTTCAGTCCCTTATTTATCAAGTTATCTAAATGTACAGTTATTAATGGTCTTAGTGCAGCGTGGGAATCAGTCACTCTCCAAAATCACCATAGGAATCATCACTGCGGTGTGGATTACTGTCGCAGTTTGTTCCTTCATAGCATTCCCTACCAAATCTTGGCTGTGGCTAATCTCCATTTTTAAGTGAGAAGCTCCCTACCGTCATCTTTTGTTTAGATTTTTTTTCTACTAGTCAATTGATAATCTTAAAATTAGAGAGATCAACTTAAGAAAGTATGATGAAGAAATAATGGTTATGTGCCTTTGTCAGTCTTTGTTGTTTGCCTATGTTGTTACATGTTTTCTTGCTCCTTTTTTGTTTCCTTTGTTTTTCCTTTTTTGAGTTCCATTTCTAACATCCTTTGGAAATTAATCTTTCCGTACAGCACAATGCAGGTAATTTTGGCGGTCATCAAATATATTCCACAGGTCAGAATCCCAATTTTTTTTTTTTTGGGTGCTGATTGCATATTTAATTGGAGTCTACAGCAGATCCTTCTAGGCCTCTTTGAACTCTTCCTAAAGTTAAAATACGTACTTTAACTGTCATTAATGAATCTAAGGTGGTTCGTCTCAAAATCTAAGTGGTGTGTTAATCAAATGCAAATCCTAGTAGGACTTCACTACGGTCACTATCCGTAAGTTATTGCATAGTGTCAACTATCTTTAGATATATTCTTTTGTAAAACTTCCAACAATTGGGATGTTTTTGTTCTGTTCACTAAGTGGCAAGCCATGCATTTGATAATTTATGCTAAATATGTTGACGAATGCATTATCCACTGCCAATTGACTCAATTAGCAAGATGGAAACTGTAAAAAGTAACAATGATTATTAGTGCTCTATCAACCAAATTTAAACACATTTTGAAAAACTTATATAAATTTATGCTAGTAATTGGTACTTTCTCATTATTCCAAAAACAATTTTGACATCTATTTTGTTATCCACATCAGACTAATCATTTTGCAGCAAAATACAGGCAGCGATGAATTTCATGAGAAAGAGCACGGATGGATTTAGCATTGGAAATGTGTTGCTCGATTTCTCTGGAGGAGTGACAAATTATGCCCAGATGGTTACACAGTCAATTGATCAAAGTTTGTCTTCGTTTCCAATTTCACTATGGTAACATGCGATTGATTTCGTGCATCGATTGCATAAAATCACAGTTCCTTTCTTTCTTTTCAGATTCTTGGGTTAATTTCTCTGGGAACATTGGCAAAGTATTCCTATCCCTGGTATGTATTAATCCCTGCTCTTGTTAACCTTCCTCATTTCAATATTGATGATTTGATGTATTACTCATTGTCTCCCATGATATTAAATTGAGCTTGCGTCCTAGCTGTAAGTAATCCACATTTGATCGAAGAATAGAGAACAAACTCTAATCCTATCTAATCACAAAAAAAGAAATAATGAGATGAATTCAAGCACAATTCTTCTGTTATGTTATTTGAACACCTCAATTGAATATTAATGTGAGACACTATATGGCTCGTATATTAAAAAATACAGAGAAATTTTTTTTCTTCTTTCATATCTTTTACTTGAGCCATGTTATTTTAACGTAGCAAAATAGACACATACTGGCCGGAACACCCACAAACAAAAGATGGGGTCTACTGTATATTTTTTCCCCCCACTTTTCTCTCTTTCTACACTTCCCCAACACCCCTTTTGTATGCCGGTGTTAAACTGGGAATGTTCAAAAAAAATTTCTGTTTTAATTTACTTGTTCTTCACCAATTTGGTGTGCAAGAAGATATCCAATAATGATATAAAAAAATTATGATAACTAGCAGCTTGACAGGCTACATTTTATATTTTTTAGATATTAATATAATTAAAGATTAATTTTTATATATTGATAATATAAAATAAATTTAGATTTTTAATTTGATAAAAATATATTGTATTAATATTTTTTGAAACCAAACTTACATTAAATTTCATTTAAGAAAGAGAGGGTAGTTCTTTCAATTCAACAAAAAAAAAAAAAAAGAAGAGAGAGAGAGAGAGAGAGAGAGAGAGAGAGAGAGAGAGAGGGTAGTTACTTTTCTTAAGAAGTGGAATTTGGGAATTGGTGATATAAGAAAGGTAACGTGGGTCGAGTGGCTTAATAGTCTTATGGTACTCTTCTTTTTTAAATTGTTTATATATTTATTTTTTTATAAATATTTTTTTTCCCCGTTTATAGATACTACAAAAGATATGTTAATGGATTTGAAAAAAAATATATGATAGAAACCAAAAACAGTTATGAGGGGGGATCCACTTTACATATAGTACAGATTCATTGAAAAATTTATTATTCTATTTGTAAGGAAAATCAACATGCTAGGAATGAATCTTTTGGCATAAAAATTTCACACCTAATCATATATAAGTTTTTACTACTGATTTGATTATCTCATGGGGATGAGCATATATGTGGCATAGAAATTCCACTTCCACAGTTAATTGAGTCTTGAGAAGTGTCCTAGAAAGTTAATTTGCACCAACGAACTTCAAATTCCTTGTGAACTTAATTTTCTTGACCTGAAATAGTTGCTTATGTTCTATGTACACATTTTCAGGTCGCTATATTCTTTGATCTTCTTTTCATTTGTCAACATTATGTGCTGTATCCTTCAAAGAAGGCAGCATCAATCTCTCCTTCTAAACGCAACAACACAGTCGCAGAGCCCCTCATCAAATCTCCTGATCAGCCTGTGGCAGAAAATGTGCCAGTAGCTGAAAGCGTTTGAAGTATAAGATTGGCCACACCGCATGTATAGTCCAGAGAGAATCACTCAATAGTTGTTGCAAATCGCCTATATGTTTTAGTATGTACAGTTAGTCTCGTGTACCTGGCAAACCACATTTACCGTTTTATTACAATCAGAGAAAGTGAGTGAAAAATAATGGAAAATTGCTTTCTTTAGGTGTAACAAGCATGGTTCCAAGTGTGAATTCATGTCTCTTAAAGTATGTTTGTAAGTTAGGATTTTGGAGGGAAGAGAAGAAAAAGGAAGGAAAGGGCTTATAAAATAAAATGGAGGGAAGGGCAAACTCACAAATATATCCTTAGTGAAAATGAATGACAATTCATGTATACTAATTACATCCAACCGGCTGAAAGTATCCTCTATTTGATATGATATTTGGCGAGATTCATTTGCCTTTATTTTCTGTTAGCAGAGTAGAAATTTGATGCATGATTATGGATTAGTGTAAATTTTTTTTGTTATCATTTGATTATATGTTAACTTAATTTTTAAAAATTTAAATTTTCTAAATAGAGGTGGTTAAAAGTCAAAAGTTTTGAATAATTTTATAATATATAATTAGATCATTATATATTTACATTAAACTTAAATTTTTTACACCATGTGCTCATGACACTGTTATTGTTATTTTGTTGAAATATATATTATTTTTCATCCCTATATATAATATTCATTTTTAATTTAATCTTTATATATGAAAAATAGCTTAGTTCTCACGTGCACAATCATTTTTGAATCGATCCTCTTTGCGTTATTGTTATGATGTCTTCTGTTGGGGCTATACCAAGTAAAGTGTAGGGAAGTTATTTTTTAATTTAGCCCCCATATATGTCAATTCTTTTTTTTTTTTTTTTAATTTGATCTCGATATATTATAATTTCATCTCAATCTCACAATGTTATAATTAGCGATAATAGATAGCAGCAAAAAATTTAAAATATTCATAAGTATAGAAAAAAATTAATTTTTTCAATAAAGACTAAATTAGAAACAAATATTATATATAATGATTAAAAATATATTCTAACCTTTTTTCTTTTTAGTAATTATTTATATTATATAACTTCAAAAGGTACACAATTCATATATTAATAATGTTATTTTATTTCATTTTTATTATACGTTTCACATCAATATTTTCAATAATAAAATATGATAAGAACACTTATTAATAGACTTTATATTACTTTGTTTTCCCAAACAAGTAGATGTAAGAAGAGGCATATAAAGAGGTAGTGTGCACGAAAGGTTTCTCTAAAATTTTGATGACAAAAAGGCATTTGGAAAATAAATTTCTACAATACATTTACCTAAATATATGAGTTTAAATTTAATCTACTATCAACTTGATTTAATTTGTACCATTATCTAATGATATATTAACACATCATTAAAAAAGTTAAGATTCTTAAATAGTAGCTGTGAAAGTTAAGATTCTTAAATAGTAGCTGTGAAAGTTAAGTTTCTTTAATAACAATAAAAATTGCATTTTTAAAATACATCCAAAGTAAGTTTCTAAGTATATGCATCGGATTGTTCAATACTTTGCTCATGACATCAACTTGTACTTTGCAGTTCCTTTTTTTTTTGGTTGGTAGACATTAAAAGATAAGCGTAGGCCTAGAAGAGACAAATTACTAATAACTAGTGAAAACTCTGGCATTTTACTCTATCCTACATTTTTTTTCACCCTTTACTCGATCATGAGAATATACCTTCGCTTGTTTTTCTTTTTTTTTTTTTAAAAAGAATTCTTTATATATGACTTTGTCGTATAAAGAGAAACATAGATACAAGTAATTACACTTTACAAACAAATATTTGCATAGTTGTCATGATTATTTTATGAAATAAAGATAATTATTCAAAGCAGTGTTAATATAAATTACTGGAGTAAACGTGAACTCTTATAAAAAGAAAGCGTTGATGAGACCTTACAAAAATTCAACATTATAAAAAGAAGATACAAGTCATTTTAAAAAATTTTCATACGTGTAACACTGAATAATAACGTGTAAAAATAAGAGCCCTATAATTGTCTTTGAATAGAAAATTTGCCAATTTGCATGACTCGTAATTCCAATCTAGAGTATATACATCGAGTAAATGACTAAATGCACAATAGCATGTTGAATGTGGCTGTGATAGCATCTGAAATTAGTTTTACACTTCCTACGATTTTTCCCCTCATTTCTAGTTATTTTGGTCAGAGATATCCTCGGCTTTTTAGATCTAGTTAATATAATATGACATTATTAACACGCTGTGACACTGATGACTAGGACTGAAGGAGTACTAAGAAGTTCACCCATGCAAATAATAGCAAATTCGAAACACAATTCATGGCTAAACTTCCTGGTTTTGTGTGACTGTGTATACAAAGTTTCAGTTAACATAACACGTAGGAGAAACCACAAACAGTACACATCAAGATTTTGATCACACTTCCCACATTATTAGACTTTGGGATTGGTGAACTTATTGTTCAAGAAATTAATTAACAATGGCTTCTTGGCATTCTGGTCCACTTCATGTGTCATACGATGTTGTGGGTTGGTTTGCATTCGTTTGTTGGTCTATCAGTTTCTACCCACAAGTCATCTTGAACTTTCGCAGGAAAAGGTATCTACCTCAGAAAATCATTCTCTGGTTATGTTATCTAATATAAACAAGTTCATTAAGCCTTTTAGATTTTTTTTTATTTAATTAAATTGGGTTTTCCTTGTTGGTTTAGTGTGGTGGGGTTGAGCTTTGATTTTGCTGTGGTAAACCTTGTGAAGCAAAGTTCATATTTGATCTACAATGCGTCTATGTACTTCAGCTCAGCTGTTCAGAAGCAGTACAAAGACAAATATGGGCAGAGAGAGGTTTGTTCTATAAAAACTACATCATGTGAAGGCTAAACTCAATGACCTTTTGATATAGCGACACGGGAAAGTTATCTTTGTTACTTATTAACTTGGAAATCTAAATGCTTTAAACTTGGCAACTTACTATTTGGCAAAAGCATCATATACTCAATTACTCACACCATTAAGTTTTTAAAAGACACTGTAGCTTTCCTCTGTCTTAGACTAGAAAACAGAATGACATAGAAGTTAAGATTAGAATTTTGATTAGCAGATCTTCGAACAACAATTTACTGATATATAAAATTTCATACTACATTTTTTTCCCCATTTAATCAGACATCCATATACATTTTATTTGCTACAAGTCCATTCTACACTACGGAACGTTTCAATTGAATGCTGTAGAGACTAGAGAGCTAAATCTTTTAATTTTGATTTGTTTCAGATGATACCTGTGGCAGCAAATGATGTTGCATTCTCAGCACATGCTGTTCTACTGGCAGCAATTACCTTATTCCAGATTACAATCTACGAAGTACTATATTATTTTTCATTTGGTCATTGTCCTTGGTTAGAATTCACAGTTATTCTTAAGTCGAATTTGTAATTTTCCTATATATGCAGCGTGGAAGTCAGAAAGTCTCTAAAACGGCTTCTGGAATCATCCTTGTTACCTGGCTAACTGCAGCAATTTGTTTCTTTGTAGCCTTGCCTAAACATCATTGGCTCTGGCTACTCTCCATCTTCAAGTATGTCATCTAATGGGATTAGTTAATTTCATATATCGTGGATTCTTAACCTTTTTTCATGTAAAGAGGTATTTTTTATATGATTATTCTAAACCCTGAAATGTCGAAATATATGTGCATGGAAAATGTACACACTACATAATGTACCTATGTGGTAATCTTTCTTATATCTTACTAACTGCAACTAAAATTTATCTCTTTAATGGGATACTGCTATTTACTTTTTGTTGTTTAATTTCTGTGTCAAGCTTGACGAGAACCCATTATCTCCGAAGTTTTCAACAAGCCATTGTTGCTTTGATTCTTAGTTTTGTTCAAATTGATAATGTTGCAGTGGCATCCAAGTTTGTTTGACAGTTATAAAATATATTCCCCAGGTGAGGGCTTTATTCCAATTTGCATTATTTTCTGTTTGTTTTCTGCTCATGTTCTATTAGATGCTTCATATTATACAATATGCATTAGTTACTATTTGGCTTGAAGATTTTCTTTTTTTTTTTTTAAATCGTGAGAAATGATTTTTGTTGACATCTTTTAGCCATCCATATTCAATTAATAAATTGTGTTACTATTATAGGCAGTAATGAACTTCATGAGAAGAAGTACAGATGGCTGGAGCGTTGGTTTCAGTCTACTAGACTTCTTTGGAGGGATAGCAAACTATCTACAAATGGTATTGCAATCAATAGATCAAGGTCTGTCATCTCCTTAACTAATGGATCTAGCTGTCTCACTTTGTATTTCAAACTTTGAACTAACATCTTCCACATTACATTTTTAATTTCCAGGTTCTTGGAAGAACCTCTATGGAAATGTAGGAAAACTACTGGTATCTCTGGTACGAACTGTGCAATATTCTCCCATTATATTTATGAGACAAAATCCTTAAGTGCTCAATGAACCAGGAAAAAAAAAAAGTTCATGCTTTATTCTATTTAATGTTTAACACTTTAATTTTGTGGGTTAGCATTGTTTTTCACTTTAACAATATTTTTAATGTAATTACTAAAGTGTCAAGTATTTAATATTTTGGAGTACTAACATTTTCTTGCTAAGCAGCCAAAGATGTCCCTCATATTTTATATTTTCACAAAGGATGTTACTACCTAAAGCAGCTGGCAACATTTTTATCCAACAATTTTACCTTACTTCTTGATGAAGGAAATAAATTTATTGATACAGCTAAACATAAATAGAACAATAGGCATTTGGGTTAGTATAGTTACTTGTTCATGTCCATATGAGATTGCTTTTTATGGAATAAATCATTGTAGGTGTCTGTTTTCTTTGACATCATCTTCATATGCCAACATTATTTGCTATATCCGGCAACAATTACTAGATCAGGGACCTCTGCTGAACCTGACAATGCCAAGTCTTTGGATCAACCATTACCAGGGAATGTCTGAAGTGTAGCTTGGTCGATGAGACATCTTGGAATGAACCCATCTTGGTCTTGTGGTTGAGTCTACAGTATCACCCTAGAGAATATATATATATATATATATATATATTTGAGATGCTTTGATTCTTCAAATATCTATTCCCCATGATTTGTAAGCCTCAGAAAAACCTTCACCATTTGTAAATATCATTAATCTCGGTCCAACTGACATTATAATTATTTCAATTCAAAATGATATACATGTCCTACCGTTGGTTTTCGTTTTCAAGTTTGGTACCATCCCCGACTGATGACTAGATTAATAATAACGGAATAAGAGTTTTGCTATATTCACCTAAAATATTCTTTTAATAATCCTCCTAATATTGAATAAAAAAATATTAAATATAAAAATAAATACATTTAATATTTTTTTATTTAACAATTAAAAATATTATTAGGAAAATATTTTATAAAAATTTAACATTTTTCATAAAATAATAATAGCATATTTGACTTTTTGTTTGCAAACCATGGTTTAGGCAAATACTGCTCTCTTGTAATTTTTACCAAAACTAAAATTTGGGAACTGCAAGCGTAAATCTAAATATACAACATGAAACATCAAATATGTTCAATTAAATTTATTACTAGGTCCGTACAACCTAAAATATTATTACACATGTGTCAAATTGATTATTTTTAATAGTCAATTTCAATATATGTGTGCAACTTTTAAGATAATATAAAAGTTAAATACTTTTAAAATATTAAATATAATTAAATGATTAATATCTTTATATTAACAATACAATAAAATAAAAATTTTATTTTTAATGTTAATTATTATTAATTTATGAATAATAGAAGAGAATGACCTTTTAAGATTGGTTTACATGTATGTAATTAGGAAATTGCAAAAGAAAAAAAATAGTATTCACCCCCCCAAAAAAACAGAAAAAAACCATAAAAAAAAACTACTTGAAAACTATGTGCATGAAATATGTGTGGCACATTAAGTAGAATTTACATGTCCTCTCATTCTCTCTTCCTCATTTCACTTTAACTTGTTTTAGTCTCCATAAATCTTTAGCGACTGCTATTGTGCCCCCTACAAAGTAGGGAGCACCACACACTTGAATCATCCCATAATTATTCCCTCTTAGGACCACCTGTGCACCCATCCCCCTTATTTCCAGTCTTTGTAATTCTCAGCCATTGTCCAGTCCACCCTTGCTTTTTCCTTTGTTCCCTTCCACTAGGAACATAAACTTGGCCTCCCCAAATCCAATGCCTCACCCCAACACAGCAACAATAATAATGGCAACAATAATGATGACTTTGAATTTGACTTCAGTGTCCACCTTGAACTTCCGTCTTTCTTTATCGATGAACTATTCGATGGCGAAAAGATCCACCCCTCAAAATAGCCACCGTGGTTACAATCTAGCGATGAAGTCACTTCTCTGGTACCCACCAATGCATCATATCTTATGTCAAGAATTTGCAGACTTTCTTGCCTTTGATTATTTTGGTGTTCTAATTTTCTTCTACTGCTACAATTACTCGCATGGCTTCATCAAAATCTAATCATATGTGAAACTCATCAATTTGTTCCTCTCAATCATGGAGGTGAGAGGCCACCAACACTATCGCTTAATAAAGCAACCAACACCATGTCACTCTCCTTGAATAAAGCAACCAACACCATGTCAAAGATTCTTTGACAAGGAGAGTTTATGAAATATTTGAAAAAAAAATAGGTCATCGAATATAAAAGAAGAAAACCTCTAATTCCCTATAATTATCCAGGGTGCACCTTAGAGGAAGTGGAGTCGCCAGTGGGCTGGGCGGTGGCAGACGAAGAATGGGGGTCCAACGGTGGCAGGTTGTGGAGTCGCCAATGGGGTATGGGTTGGGCAATGGTGGTGGCAACGGATTGAGGATGAGATGTGATGATGGTAGGCAGTGATGTCCCAATTGTCTTGCGGGCCAAGCCATGAGCACGAAAGAAGAGAGGCGGTGGGTTTGTGTTTCTATTGTGCACCATCAGTCTTTGGTGTATGGTTGTTTCATATATAATTTCTACCACTAACTTATATTTTTATCTAAAATATCACTTATTATTGGGTATGAGTACCACCTAATACTCCATAAAGCATCTAATAATTTCCCCAACAAATCCATGGGCATCACCTTCCCACGAACTTATGTATCAAAGTTCACTCACTTCAAGAGTGTGGAGTGTCACTCTCAAATTTGAAGAGAGAAGCAGTTTTTCACTCCCCACTCTTAAACTGAAAATTCCCAAAAAATAAGTCTCGGATACGCAATGATATCATATCGTAAAAATGAAAAATGAATAGGGACAACTTTCTTAATCCTCACTCTTAAACTAAAAAATAAAAATTCCCTCAATTTCCTACATAAATTCTCAATCAACAAAAGGAAAAGAAAAGGTAAAAAAAACTTGCACATATTGTGAGCACCAAAGACAAGAGAAGGCTTCTGTACTTACAAGTAGAGATAGCAAAGTGGGCTAACCTGCCCTGTTCCACTCCGACATGCCAATAATCTACCTAAAATGGTGGGGCGGGCCAATCTACCTTAGTAATATGGGTTCGCCATGTCAACCCTCCTTGTTTTTGTGGCAGGTTGACGAATTAGCGGGTTGACCTGCTAAAAAATTAAAATAAAGATGCTTTAATGAGTTAAATCACCGAAAAAATTATAAATAATTAATAAAATTTTCACCTAAATACAATTAGGTAATATCTATATAAACCTAAAAATAAATTTAAATTACATAATTTATATCAAAATTCAAACATAATAGGTTAATAATATAAGTCAATCATAATAAAGTAACAAATCATTTAACAAATCTATGTTCCACAAATCATAACCATAATAGACTAATGAGAAATCCTCACAAATTAAGCATAATAAGCTTATAAAAAAAAGTCCATAAAACATAATCAACAACAAAATATAAAGTCCAATATTACTTATTGTATATATATTTCACCTTCACCAAACAAAAAAAAAAAAAAGGAAGACTTGCATGCCAAACCCGTCTAGCCCAGCCTTAACTTGCAAGTTAAGTTAGATGGATTGAAAAATTTTGGTGGCTTGAATATAGAAACGCAACCTGTGGTTATATAGATTAACCCAACAAGTTTAACCGATTTTGCCATCTCTATTTACAAGTGACATTTTTGTGAATCCTCAATCTTGGATTAAAAACCCCCAAAGTTTCTTTCTTGAATGCATAGTCAACCGAAAAAAACTTACACCTGTTATGAGTTTTGAAAACTCCATGCATCTAATTAAGTGTATGTTTGGTTCTGCTTTGGTAGAATTAATTTTTGATAAAATTGATTTTTTCAGAATTGATTTTAGTTAAAGGTGGTTTTAAAGTACAATGATTTATATTTGATAATTTCAATCATTTAAAAAGTGATTTTGATAAAATAAATATTATTTGGATAACAATAACTAAAATTATTTTTGGATGTATAATTACTATGAAAAGGTTATGAAGTTTATGTTTTATTTACTCTTGTATTTTGTTTTATTATTTTAAGTATATTTGAAGAAAAAAATTATATCAGTGTTCTGTTTTTTTTTTAATACTTTGAATTCTAGTATTAAGATTAAAAATCTTTAAAAATTTGTTAAAGTGAAGATTTTGATTGATTTGATGATATTTTATTAGACAATAATATAAATTATGAAATTAATTTTGCGTTTATAATTATACTATTATATCAGAATATTTTATTATTATTTGAATAATATTAGTTAAAATTATTTTAGGTGTATAATTATTAAAAAAGGGTATAAGACTAAAAGAATTACCTAAAAACACATGTAAAGGTTAGTTAAAAAATAAAAAATAAAAAACAGTATGGTGGATTTATAACTTTTATGCAATATTAAAATAAAAGGGAAAATAATTTAAAGGAAAAAAAAATGAAAAAAGCAGGCCTCTGTAGCTCAGTGGTGGAGTGCCAGTCTTCATTAGCAAGGCAACCTTATATTTTTTCCACCAAAAAAAAATGAATAAAAGAAAACATGCAGAAACAATATTTGTGAATAAACAAAAAAAGTAAGAGGTAAAATAGGTATTAAAAAAAGTTCAGGATCTAAGCATCCTGGTAGGCAAACAGGAAAGCAATAAATAGTTGCTTTCATTGAATCCATGGTTTAGAACCAAAATAAATCTTGTGATATCATGCAAATTCAAAACTCAAACATCTACTACAAAATTCAAAATCCCGTTTGATAGATCCAAAGCAAGTTTGAGATGTGCAAACACATACCCACAACTTTTCCGAATTATTTGATGACAACAAATGAATTCGCCCACAATAGAGACTCTATTAATAGGCTTCCAAAATGTCAATCAATATTGCTACTTACCAGAAACAGAAAGAAAACGAAATTTGATAGCTGGCTCCACAGTCCACGCACAAAAATGAATCGAGTTCGTATCTTGTACCAGGTGCATGAAGACCCAAATACTAGAAGTGAAAATACTGAAATAGAGAAGAGTCTAATCTAAGAAGGAAAATCTTACAAGCAACTAATAATAACTAAACACTAAGAAATTTTTTAGATACATGAGATAATGTTATTATTTTATATTATGTAGCATTATATAGCTAATTTATAATATTAAAAATGCAATGCAAGTACAATGAAAAAAAAGTATTTCTAATCAATATCCTTAAAACACTAATTATGAAATCAAGAGTGAAAAATTTTTAAAAAATTTCATAAAAATCTTAATTAGCTTTCAATCTGTTGACACTATAATTAGGCTAGTTGTCGGCTAACACTTGACTCCTAAAATGGGCTTGGTTAAAAGTTCGATCGGGCCAAAGAAGAAAAGTCGAGTTGCATCAGCTAAAGAGAATCGGTTGGGCCAAAAGAAGTAAATAAGCCCAATGGCTAAGAAAGGAAAGGTAGTTGGAGACTGAGGCCATAATTGGAGCAACAGTTACTACTACCAAGAGCGTGGGTCCATGGAGACTCAGCTGAGGGCCACTAGGAGCATATCACAAGGAAGTGGCAAGATTTTAGAAAGACTATAAAGGTTCATGCATACTGATGAAAATGGGGAGCATCAAATCAACACACATCATGCCATTTTAACTATCAGTTTTATTTATCTTTGTTATTTTCCTTTTTAACTTTATGTTACTTCCTTATTTTTATTGTTGATCTTCAAGTCCTGTTTGAAGTCATTGGTTGATTAATACAAGTTCAATTGTTATTCCAATTTTTGTTAATCGATCTTATTCAAAGACTTACTCACGTGAGTTGTTTGAGGAGTTCATTTGCTAAGAAGCAAAGTACCCTCCTTGGCGTTAATCGTTTGAACTTCGGTAATCTTTGAGAGTTTGTTTTCAGATAAGTTTCTCTAAGCGATTTAATCGATCACATTTTCATCCAACCTAAAATTTGGCACGCCCAGTGGGATTATCAGGATCAAATTAGCAAAAGTTTCCTGTTCTGGGACTGGATCATACTTGGCGTATGAATCTGAGATTTGGGAAGTTAATCAACATGAGTTCAACAAATCAAAATCTAAGTTCTACCCTAAGGCAAAAAGCAAGGGGGCAATCAGCTACGTATACGGCTACCTTGACTACACCTTAAGGGGTGACTTCAGAGTAGTGGAGTAAAGTTACTACCTCTTAGCCGCCAAGGGCCGTGGCAGCTTCTCCTGACGTGACTAGTTCTACTCAGACTGGGCGAGAGGAGAGGTATTTGTTAATTATGTCAACGTCCTTCATTAAGCAACAAATTGAAGCAGAAGTGAACGATTCGATGCAGGAAGTGTCGAATGTAATGCCCGATTTCCGACTTCCAACCTTAGCAATAAAATGTTAGAATTTTCGATTTCCGATTTATTCTCAAAGTCTCATGGATTGGCTTGATTTTTTCGATTTCCGACCTTATGTATATAATATACGATTTCCGACCTTAGGCTCGAGTTAGAATGGACACGAAATCTGACATCCGAGTTTATCTCAACCAGGAGTGAATGCGAGATCAGATCTCTGAATTGGTCTCCAAGTTCGATCAAAATTTGCACGAGTTCCGGTCTCGAGTTTATTACTAAGAGCTTTTCATTTCTATGATTTTCCCAACTTTCGAGATAAAGTTTGGAGTTCCGATTTCCTGGAATATAAGATAATGTTTTGATTCCCGATCTCCGGTGTTATGCATAGAATCGATTCAAGTTTACCTAATGTCCCCAACTTCCGGGTTTAAGTGTTTGGTTTCACATCTGACTTTGCTTTCAAGTTTCGAATAAACCAGACAATATTTCCGAGTTCTGATTTCATCTCCAAGATGTGCACGAGTTCCAACTTTAAGGAAGTATGAGTTCCGATGTCATTTTCAGAATACAATGGAAGCGAGTTCCACTTTTAGGCAACGTGAAGAGCAATTTTGTCACAAAAGAGGGATATATGGCTAAACCTTACCCACAAAAATAGGGAAGGTTGACTGAAGTTCAGCCTTGTGTTTTTAGGTCAATCAAATCCTTCCAAGCTAACTACCACCTCAAGCTTATATAACTCATTTCTTTCTCTCCTTTAGCCCCATTTCTACACTGCCTTCTCCCTTATTCAGTTCTCTTTTTCTCTTCTCCACTCACCCAACTCCATCCAACTTTCAAGTTCAACCAAGTTCTATTTCCAAACTCAAGCCTAATAATAAGAGGTAGAGGTTTATTTCTTGCTTGATTTTCTAATTCTTGGATGACTGGTGGTGGCTTATTTTCTCAATCTTTGATGTGTTGATTGATTGATTATGATGATATATGGCTAGTTGATTGGCTGTTTGTGAGATTAAAACCAAATTGGAAACAAGAAAGGATGAAGATAGGAAGAGCTGAGAAGCTAGAAAACCTAAGATCCTCCATAGTCCATACAGCGGAGTGTACGGCTCTGCCTACCGCCATTTAAAATTGATGAAACCATTTTTATGTGAAACTAGACATCTAGGAATTTCTATACATATATCATATAAGGCCATTGGATTAATATTGAGAGAGATATAAAATTTTGAAGTGTGACCTAAGAATCAAGACATTCACCCAGGCAGTGTGAGTTGAAAAGGGTGTAACTCACCCTACACAACTCCAAATTGAATAAAACCAATTTTGTTAGAAATCTTATACATAGGAGAACCTGCTACAAGGAAATTCCGAGTTTTTTATCATCTCATTGGTTCCCAGTGATTCGAAGAAGTTACCCTATGTCCAAACTGAGCCAAAACATGGCAGTTTAGAAAGGTCCAATTTCGGGGCTTATAACTCGAGCCCTACTAAGGCAAATGAAATGGAACTTTTTGCATATGAAAGGTTGTCCTATTAGCTTTGATATGAGACCAATTTTTTATGATTTGAGTCAATTTTCGATTTTTAGTAGATTTTTACTTTTAGGTGTGCAATTCTAGCCAACCAAAGGGCAGGCGGGATAAAACCTAAATAACTTGAGTTAGGGTTATCAAAACTGGATGGGACCAAAGAGGTTAGAAAATAGACACATAACACTTTAACATATCCAAAATTGAGGTCTAAATGAGTTAAATATAAATTATGGCTTGATTTGCAAAAATCGGGTTGAATGATTATGTTCAAGCTGTAACTCTGCCTTAGTGGGGCTAATGCTTCTATGAGTTCAATGATGAATTATGTATGCAATATTGTGACTTTTATGAGAAATTGGTATTCTGATATACTAGCACTATTTATGGGGAAGTGGACATGCTGCGTTATGCCGCCGAGATTTCGGTGAAGTATATGCATGAGTTATGATATACATATAGATGCATGTGCATTTTAAGAAAGCTATGAAAGTCATGTTATGAGGAACCTAAAGATTATGTTATGATGAAAGTTCCATGATACTTGGGCCAGCCTCAGAATAAAGTTAAGGGAAATAGATCGGTGGGGAGGTCAGTGAAAGCAAACCTGGCATTCCTGTATAGGAACGAGCTCGATTCTGAAAAGCAAACTATTACCCAAGAGTCTAAAATGGCCAAGAACTCCTAGGGGACCAAGTAATGGGAAAGGTTCATGAGTAATGGAAAAGTTTATGAGGAATGGAAAAGTTTAAGAAGAAAGGTTCAAGAACAAGTTTTGCATAATTGCATTAAATGCATAATTACAAGATTTTTACAGCTTGTCTGTTATATTTACTTACTGTTGTATGTTCATTTATCCTGCTCTTTATTCTATATTTTACTATTAGTAATCTACTCTGTTTCTTATGCTATCTTAAGTAAAACTAAATCTTGCCTCGGACTAGATATTTTCTTAAACTCATTGGATATGGATAGTTTAGTTTGATCCCACATTTTTTATATAATTAAATAAAACCCGAGGCAGCTGAGAATGAACGCGACGTCAGTTAAACGTCATACACGACCCTACTGAGAATTTCCTTAAATTCTCACCTCGTTTTGCATTTCCGCCTCATTGTCAGACGTGGACGATGGACTCAACGGCTACCCTCTTCTTTGAGATTCTAGACTTGCAGCTCCACCATGACCTCGCAGTAGGCTCATTGTTTATAGCCGGCTCTTGCCATTTCCGTCTTTACCTTTTTAGTGATAGGAATGTTGCCATCCCTTTACACCATCCTGCTTTTGATCCTGCCGCCCCATCCTTTGCGGTCCCACTGCACGTGGCACACCCTCCACCAGCACCTCCTGCACCCATAGCACCTGTAGCTCCTGCTGATCTTGCGCCAGAGTCTCCTCCGCAGGTGGTACAAGATGTACAGCTCAGCTCGGAGAGTGACCCTTCTGAGGCCACCAGCTCATCGTCGTCCTCCTCCTCAGGACCCAGTGCAGACTACTCACCAGCCGAGTGTAACACCTTACCAGACAAAGTACTATGCTTAAGTCATAATAATTTATCTGATAAAAAATTACGTGTAATACTGATTAAATTTTTCTTTCTGTATTAGTATTAATTACTCGCATAAGAATACTTGATCGTGTAATAAAATTTTCCGCGTGATGGCGGAATAAATACTAATCAATCGGTAAACTGTAAATAACTTAACATAAATAAAAATACAATAAGGACATAATTACTGCAAAAGGCATCATAAATGTATACATATATATCTGATTTTTAAGTTCACCAAACTGATACATGGTGACAAAATGAGGCCGCTAATACAAAACAAAACGGCCAGTTCCTATGAACAGCACCCTAACTGGTCCCCATGGGACATTACATGTACATTCCTAATATCTACCCATCCAACCATGACCCAAACTGCCAAAAGAGGGTCATTCTATACATCTAAACCCACTACAGCATGAACGCTATCTAAACAGAGTCTGATGAAAGAAACCCGTTCGCCATGGCAGCGTCAGCTGGAGGGTGCCCAGCACTAGGAGCAGAGGACGATGAAGAACTAGCTGCCTCGGACGGATCCTCCTCTGAGGTCGAGGCCGACGACATCGGCTGCGGCGGTGAAGCAGGAGGGGCCATGGGAACTGGAGCTGCTGGTGCGGCTGGTGCTGCTGCTGGTGGTGGTGGAAATGGATGGGCCATGTGAAGGGGTATGGCTATGTAGGGGACAGCAGGATCAAAGAGGGGATG
The DNA here is from genome assembly GCA_031439585.1 of Pterocarpus macrocarpus. Classification (NCBI taxonomy): domain Eukaryota; kingdom Viridiplantae; phylum Streptophyta; class Magnoliopsida; order Fabales; family Fabaceae; genus Pterocarpus; species Pterocarpus macrocarpus. Next base: position 27,062,097 of record CM062520.1, read on the forward strand.
CATAAGCGGAACAGCGAAATCTCTCTGAAAGAAGAAGTAGAGGCGGAACTGACATCGGCCAGAGATATATACAGAATCCAAAAATGGATCCAAGTGTATATGTATCTCAGGGAACTCAATGAATAGCACCCCGGTCGCCGCGTGCTCCATGGTCTGAGAATGACGCGGAATATATAATATGGTGAGAAATGAATATTTCCCAGTAGAAAATCCTAACTTCTATACATCTGTCATCGCTGTCATTCCCAGTTGTTTCGGTCGTGCAATATTTTTCAAATAGTATCATAAAATGATAATATTCAATTTAAATACTTGTTTGTAAGACATACACCGAAACAAATTCAATTTTAATTAACAGAAGCACTGAGGCAATTAAACAGTAATTGTGAAAGAGCAATAGCATATTACGATAATAAACAGGTATCTGAGACAGTCAATTAATAAGTATTACACTGTGCATATGAAAGTGCAACTATGAATGCATCTTATTTCTTGAAGGCTTTCGCCTATTAGAACTTATTTCCATCCTTGGTCCCCTGGGAGTCATTGGCCATATACTCCTGGGTAATAGTTCGCTTTTCAGGACCGAGCTCGTTCCTATACAGGATGGCCGGGTTTACTTTTCCCGACCTTTCCACTGATCTATTCCCCTTAATTTATTCCGGGGCTGGCCCAAGTGATATGGAATTCTTAGTAATATCATGAAAAGAATGCACATCTAGTTTGTCTCTTAAATATGATGCATTCAAGGTATCATAAAGTTTCATAATATATGAACTTCTTACCGAAATTTTGGCAGCATAACGGATCGAGTCCGCTTCCCTATGAATAGTGCCAGATAATCAGTACAGTTGCACAACTAATAATTTCAGTATAGACCAGCAATTGTGTATATACATTTATAGCATCATTCAATAATTGCAAATCAAGCATCAAGAAGGTTTCAGCTTGATCTTCCCTGTTCTGCCCGAGTTTGGCATGCTCCAATTTTTATTCAATTCAACTCATTAAATTCTCATTTTTGGATATGTTATAGCCTTATATGTCTAGTTTCTACTCTCTTTAGTCCCATCTCGTTTTGAGTTGTATAACTCTAGATATAAACATTTTATCTCAGCATGTCCTGTTCTTAGCCAGAATTGGGTTCCTATAGAAGAAAATTCACTAAAAATTGAAAACTAAATGAAATCATGCGAATTTTATATCAAATGAAGCTAACACAACAAGCTTTAAAATGAATTAAGTTTCATGTTATTTGCCTAGGTGGATTTTGAGTTATGAGTCTCGAAACATTACCCTATTGGGCTGTCCTGTTCTAGGCCAGTTTAAACCTAAGCCAAATTCATTGATGTGCTGGGAACAAATGACAACGAATTAAATTCTAAAATTTTTATGGAATGTTCTCTCATGTGTTAGCTTTCAAAAATCTTTAGTTGCACTCAATTTGAGGTTGTATAGGGTTAGATACACCCTTCTCAACCTATGCTGCCCGGGTGAGAACCCAAATTTCTAGATCTAACTTCAAAAATTCATAACTAATTCTATACTAACCCAATGGCCTATTATGATATATGTATAGAAAGCCCTAGATGTCTAGTTTCATTTAAAAATATTTTCATCCAATTTAAATGGCGGGAGGCAGAGTCGTACACTCCGCCGAGGGAAAACCCTAACAGCTTCTAGATTTGACTTCCTCCTTCAAGCTATTTGCCATCAATTTCAATTTCAATCACAACATACATGCAAAACCAGTCATAAAACATTATCATCACTCTATAAAACATCCATATCTTAGATTATTTATGCTCCTCATGCAGCCCCAAATCAGAGAAGATAAGAGAAGAAGTAGGATTTCCTACCTTGTCTTATGTAATTTAGGCTGATTTTGTGTCTTGGATGGTGGTGGCTTAGGATGAGACTTGAAGATGGATGAGAATAGAGTAGAAATGAGAGCAAGGAGGAGAGAAAGAGAGAAGCTTCAGCTGCTGAGAGAAGCTTCAGCTGCTGGAAGAGGTCGAAATTTCTGATGGAAAAAGAGAGAAAAAGTGAGATATTTGAATCTAGCTTGGTTTTGATTGGTGGATCCAAGTTTAGTATTGATTTTGGTTGAGCTTCCCATCATCAAGGGCTCCCAAGGCACCACTTGGGTGGGTTGTTTGGCTAAATCTTTGGTCGTTGATTCTAGGGCACTCATAGAAAAATTCTACTGGTCCGGTTCCGGCAGTTTGAAATACCGAAATCTTACCGATTTCTCTTAAATCGGCAAATTGGTTTGAAATTTTTCTGTGGGGGTTTTCTATGCTCCTAATCTAATTCCATCAAGCCTAATCCATCTAAATCACACTTAATTGGCTTTGAGTAAATGTTTAATCAAGTTCTGATTAAACTCACTTATTTGATTAAAAACCGAATAATTCAGTTGTTAACGATAGATTTTTTGGTCGTTACACCGAGCCTAGCATGGCCAACGGCTTTTTGATGGAGTAGATCAGCAGTAGATGACGTTGTACAGTGTGACCCTCTTTTGACAGTACGTAGTTTTGGGTCATAGACTTAGCAGCAGGTCTAGCAGTAGGTTTGAAATGTCCTCTGAGGACCCTATAGGATCATTTTGACTGACACGGGCCTTATGTCTTTTTGGTACGCCAGCCCCACTTTTGTATCCTATTTTAAAATTTGTACAAACACTGAAGCAGTGGCTTCCTATACACATACATATATACACATATACAGTTGACGGCATATATGTTATTGGTTCTTATCTTTTTGTTATGATGTATTAAACTCTGTCACGTTCATTATACAGCGCTCCGTTTCTTCTGTTACAAAAAAAAAGTGATACGGAAAAGGAAACATAAGCAGAGTATTAACACGGTAACACAATCTACTTAATTTCATGCTATGACTTAAGCATAACATTAAATTAGTAGGGTGTTACATCGAAACAATTAGCTGAGATAGTGAAACCCATGGTACAAAATGAAATGCAGTTGTTTCAGCAACAACACAAGGAAATACTACAAATCCATGGCCACTTAGCTGAGATTACCCATGGGAATGCATCTGAAGCTTTTAACGAAGCAACTGTTTACACTAGGGGGCATCAAGGGCTTTAGATTGGTTAGGTACAATTGATCAGAAGACCCTTTAATGTCCTTGGGAACTTAGGACTCCCCCCAAGAAATGTAGCTTCTTGGAACAACTTAAATAGTAATTGGGAACAACCTGCATACACTAGTCCCATCACTACTATTGATTCAATGGGTCAGAGTAGTTGGCCTCAAGGAGATATGCAATAGAATACTCATAATTCAGGGGCTAATACCCAACCGATTGCAGGATATGCTGTCCAATCTGTAGGATCATTCTAGCTTGTGGGTACACCAATCCTTGTTTATATGTCACAACCGTTTAATGTACACCAGCAGCTAATGTACCCTTCACCATACATGTAACCACCGCATAAGATAACCCAAGAAATCGAACAAGGGGTCAATTGGCAGACAGCACCCATTCAATCTCGCTGTGTATTGAGCCGAGGGGAGCTGTGCCTCAGCTGACTGATCCAAGCATGATAGCTGAGGCTATAAGGAGACATTTTGGGGCACAATTGAGACGATTGGAGAGGCCAGTTTATAAGAAACCATATCTAGAGTGGGTGGATAGGGTCCAATTCTCCAGAGGCTTCAGAACTCTAGATTTTACAACATTTTCTAGGGAGGACGGCTGTAACAGCCTCTATCATATAAGTCATGCTCAAGTCATGGAGTTATATTAAAAGGTTGTCACTATGCTAAAAAATCTTTAAAATATGGAAAATATAATACATGACCCTTTAACTGCACACTTTATTACTGACTAATAGTTCATAAATTCCATCGTCTCTGATACATAGAGAATAGAATAATTACAATTTAAAGGAAATTGTGACTAACATAATATACAGCATTTGCTTTCGACTAGTCATTAGCTAGCTTCAATAGCCCCCTGGTTTGGTTTGCGCCCGAGTCTTGATCAGTGAATGTCCCAGTACTCCGCCTAGCACTTGATTTCTAACTTGGGTGCTGGAATGTTTACGGAAAAGAAAAATATACAAGCAGGCAGTGAGAACCTAAGGTTCTCAGTAGGTAAACTCAAACCATCACTCTTATAGTGTCATCATAAATATTCCAGCCGCTTAGGTTTATTATGAAAATATGAGCACATATATGCAAATAGTGGTTCAATTTTAAGTTGAAAACACCTTTCTTGAAGTGGGTTATATTTTAACAACCATTTGCCATATCATATGACAGACATAGAAATACGAATAGTATAATATGCTTCAACAAGAATCATAATAACATTATGATTTAACGAGATAATTGAAGATACACATATAGATGCTTATACTTGACTGTATGCAAGTACACTTGACTTAATTCGTATCTTTCTTTAACTTGCAACTTAACTTTGCTCTTCTGTACTTGGTCCCCCGGAGGTGAATGGCCTCTCTCACCCCTAGGTAATAGCCTGCTTTTCAGGTCTGAGCTCGTACCTATATATGAGTGACAGGTTTACTTTCTCGACCCTCACATCGATCTATTCCCATTAAATCTGGTCGAGAGCTAGCTTAAATCTTAGACAGTACTGCTCTGGCCACGCTAGCTGGGTCTATGCCATGCTTCACGTAGTAGCTTAATATGTTCCTCTTTCAAGTTCTTATTATCTTTTCCTTTCCATATCTTATCATGCATGTGGATACTTTGTGCATTCATGGATATGTCTCATGTCTTACTTCTCATATCAGATTCTAATTATGCTTGCATGAATGACGAACATGAACATAACATGTAAATGTAAATATATTCAAAGTATAATCACCCATAATATAAGTTCTCATAACTTCATAAACTTCTACCGAAAATTCGGCAGCATAACGGATTGAGTCCGCTTCCCCATGAATAGCACCAGACTACCAGTAAAATCATTCAAATATGCAAATCAATATGGAACAACAATTATATATTCACAATATCATTCATCAAATTCATGGGCATAATTGTTGCATTTAAAACATGGTTGCTGTCTCAATACTTTCATTCAACCTGGTTTTTGTAAATCAGGTCACAATTTCTATTTAACTCATCTGGACCTAAATTTTGGGTATGTTAGAGTGTTATGTGTCTATTTTCTAACCTCTTTGGTCCCATCTAATTTTGATAAATGTAGCTCAAGTTATTTAAGTTTTATCTCGGCTTGCCCTGTAGCCCCCGTAGCTAGCCAGAATTACACACTTAAAAATAAAAATTCACTAAAAATCGAAAACTAGTTCAAATCATACAAAATTGGTATTAGATGAAAGCTAACAGGACAAGATTTCATTTGCAATAAATTCCATTTCATTTGATTTAGTAGAGCTTGAGTTATAAGCCCCGAAATTTGACTTTTCTAAATTGCTCTGTTTTGGCCTGGTTTAAACTTAAGGTAACTTCATTGATATGCTGGGAATAATTGGCAACGAATCTGACTCTAAAATTTTTATGGGATGTTCCTTATATGTTAGCTTTCAAAAAATGTTAGTTTTACTCAATTTAGAGTTGTGTAGGGTGAGTTACACCCTTCTTAACTCATACTACCTAGATGAGAATCCAAATTTCTAGGTCAAACTTAAAAAATTCATAAATAATTCTATACTGATCCAATGGCCTTATATTTTACATTTATGGAAAGCCCTAAGTGTCTAGTTTCATATAAAAATGGATTCATCAATTTTAAACGGCTGTAGCCAGAGCCGTACACTCCACCGTACGGACCGCTGAGGAAAAATCCTAACAACGTCTTGAACTCATGATTTCCTTAAATCAATCCATCCAATCTTCAATCCTAACTCAATCACATATCTTAAACCACCCATAATCCATCATATCTAATCAATATAACATCAAAACAAAGGGAAAAGGGGGAGCCCTAGGCAACCCCAAATTAGAGAAAAACAAGAGAAAAGATTAAGTTCCTACCTCCTTATATGTGATCTTGCTAAATTTTGAAGTCTAAGTGGGTGGAATCTTGTCAAAACTTGAAGGTTGATAAAGTAGATTGAAGGGAGAAGAGATGAATGAGGCTGGAAGGGGAGAGGAGGGGGCATATTTTTTGCTGAAGGGAAAAGGAAAGGAATAGGTTATTAAGGCATCAAGGAAGTAGTTGGCAACTTAAATTTGATTGGTTGAGAGCTAGTGGCTAAATTTCAGCCAACTCTCTTCCTTTTGTGGCATTTCTTGCGCCACCAATGGATGAATAAGTGGCTAAGTATTCAGCCATTGAGTCGTAGGATTTTGGATGCATAATCCTATTGATTCAGTTCTGACAGTTTAAAATACCGAAATCTTACCGATTTCCTTTAAATCGGTAAATCGGTTTAGGAAAATTTCTATGAAATCTTTTATGCTTCCAATATAATTCTCTCCCATCTAATCTCAATTATTTGCTAGTTAATTATCCCTAAATAAATATTTAGTCGGATTTTATAAACCTCAATTATTTGATAAAAACCAAATAACTAGGTGAAAAATGATAAAAATTCGGTGGAGGTGAGGCCAAGTTTCTCCGCTATCTTGAGTAACACTTGGCGCCACTCATATGTAGTAGGGGTGGCTAAATTTCAGCCACTTAAGTGAGGGTTTCCAGTAGAAAATTCTACTAGTTCGGTTCTGGTGATTTAAAATACCGAATCTTCGTTGATTTTCTTCAAATCGGCAAAATTTTACTAAATGACTCTGAGAGAATTTCTATATCTCTATTCTAATTGTTCCTAAGCTTAATCCCTCTAATTAACATCTAATTAACTCCTAATTAATATTTAATTAACTCCTAATTAACCTTACTTAGTCAATAAGATCGAATAAATTGCTTGTTAACGTGAAATAAATGTTTTTACAAATTCGGAGATTTTCTATTCTATATTTCCATAGTTAATGGCATTTTTGCAATTTTGAACAAGTCTAGGGGCACCCCACATCATTTCACACCCGACTGGTTCCATGGCCCAATCGGCAGAGATTTAAACTTTTACGGTTTCACCACGTGATTATGTTTCATTTAAAACCCCGTTCTGCTAATTCTACAGATGTGGGAACATAAAGGTCATTTTATGAAAAGTTCTAGAGTTATTGTGGAAATAAGTCTTTGGGGTCAAAATATAATTTCTAAAAATTTTGGACATCACTGCAATTAACAAAAGTTTATAGGGGCACTTTTGTCATTTTCTAATTTTTAACATATGGCAGTGCCATATTTTCAACGGCAGTACCACACTACCCTATAATTCCAAGTGTGAAGATCGTTATGGCATAACGTTGCCTGAGAAATTCTCACACTGCCTAAGGGAAATAATTCAAAGTTTCTATTACGTTCTGCGTACGAGAGTGGGGATGTTACAGGACCTAGATTGCAGCTTTTAGAATCTAGGATTCCCTACTTAGGAATCCCCTTGAGCAAGGTAGACTATAGCAAGGGGTTTTTTATTGATTTAAAAAAATTATTATTTTTGAATGTACGCCATTTCAATTTTTTTTACAAAAATGTCCTTTTTTTTATAGTAGTGAATTCAATTGAGCTGGATCGAATTTATCACTCTTTAATTTTTTTCGGATGAACAGAAATTGATCCAGGGTGAGTAAAATTCAATACTATTCACTTGAATAGTATTGAATTCGATTTAACCTTGATTGAATTGAAGGACGTTGCAAAATTTTAGGTGGAATTTACGGTGGATTCTAAACTTTGAGGTACATGGTGGACTTAATGTGATTAAATGATAAAAAAATATGATTACTTATCATACAAATATAGTTAATTGCTACACAAGATATAACAAAACATCGAATCCATGATGGACTAGAATCCATCCTAAAATATGACAACTATTAGACTTTACTCTCTATTAAAATTGTAAAGAAATAGATGAGGATGACATCCAGATCGATTGGTAGAGGCTTAACAGTCACAATATTTAATATTTAAAAAATCTATACTTATTGTTCTTATACATGCTACTGTGGGTGTATATATATTATCTCATTATATCTAAAGGCAATATTTTTTTTTATACTTATATTGCACTAGTGAAGCGAATTCATCACTATTTACTCAAAAGAAAAAAAAATAAACCTATGACATTTCTTAATTAATTATCATTAAGTTTGGTTAATTTATTATAATGATAATTAATTAATAAATATCACATGTTTATATTTTTTTTTCTTTCGAGTAAATAGTGATGAATTCGATTCACTAGTGCAATATAAGTATAAAAAAAATATTGCCTTTAGATATAATAAGAGAATATATATACATCCACGGTTGCATATATAGAAACAATAATTATAGATTTTTTAAATATTAAATATTGTGGCTCTTAAGCCTCTAACTACTGATCCGGATGTCATCCTTATCTGTTTCTTTACAGTTTTAATAGACAGTAAGGTCTAATAATTGTCATATTTTAGGATTCGACATTTTTTTATATCTTATGTGGCAATTAACTATATTTGTATGATAATTAATCATTTTTTTTTCATTTAATCGCATTAGATCCACCATACACCTCAAAATTTAGAATCCATCATAAATTCCACCTAAAATTTGGCAATATCCTTGAATTCGATTAAGGTTTGAATTCTACTCATCCTGAATCGATTTCTGTTCATCCGGAAAAAAAAATTAAATAGCGATAAATTCGATCCAGCCTCAATCGAATTCACCACCATCCCAAAAAAAGGACATTTTCATAAAAAAAAGTTGAAATGGCGTATATGCGAAAATAATAGTTTTTTTTTATTTTAAATCAGTAAAAAACCCTTATAGCAAGTGTAAGGAAAGCATTTCTTCGCTAGACTCTTCAATGACACAATGGATTAAAAGCCAAATGGAGGTTTAAATTACTATTTGAGAGCTAAGAAGCTATTTTTTTTCTTAGAGAATGGCTGCAATACCTTAGCTTAACCAACAAGAGACCATAGGTAACACAAGTGGATACGGACAATTAGCAATTTCCTCGCATATGCAATGTTATATAGTTCGAGTACAAATGGGAAGTTAGCTTGCCCCGAATGTAATTATAGGACTTGTTCTACTTATCTTAACTATAGTCGAAAGATAAGTTATATGGATCTTCATGTTTTTTTGCCTTAGGATCATCCATGGAAAGCTAACAAAAGGTCATTTAATGGGAAATCAGAACATAGGCCTCCTCTACCATTATTAAAGGTTACTGAAGTTTTTAGTCACTTGAAGAATATGGATAATGTATTTGGAAAAAAGAAAAAAAAATCAAAGGATGGTCCGTGGAAGAAAAGGTTTTTTGTTTTTTTTTTAATTACCTTATTGGCAATATAACACATCATAGTACAATCTTGATGTCATGCACATAGAAAAGAACATAGTTGACAACATAATTGGAACTCTTTTGGATATTTCTAGTAAGACAAAAGACCATGCAAATGCCCAATATGACTTGCAAGAGATGGGCATTCGAAAGAACCGTCATCCAAAAGAAATAAATGATGGTAAGAAAGCAAAGTTAGCAAAAGTATGCTTCTCCATGATTAATGCACAAAAATCAATTTTTTGTGGTGTCTTAAAAACAGCAAAGCTACCTGATGACACTACCTCAAACATTTCTCGGTGTGTGCAACTTGCTGAAAGAAAAATATCTGGTTACAAAACCCATGATTCCCATTTCATGTTACATTATTTGTTGCAAATACCCATCAAAAGCATACTTCCTGATCAGGTTGTTGTCCCTTTGATTTGACTCAGTTTCTTTCTTTCATCGCTTATGTCAAAAAGTTATAACATTAGAAGAGATAGATCACTTGGAAGTTGAGATTGTAGAAACACTATGCTAGTTACAGAGAATTTTTCCTCCTTCTTTTTTTGACATAATGATTCATTTGCCTATTCATTTAGCCAATGAGGTGAGATTGGGTGGCCCGATTCAATTTCAATGTATGTATCATCCAGAAAAATATATGTGCCACTTTGAAGTCATATGTTCGCAACAAAAGTAATTCTAAAGGATGTTTAATCTTTTCCTCACATTATTTGCATGAAGAGGTTTAAACAAGATTTAATAGAAGACCTCGAAATAATGATGAAGTTGATCACATTGAAATGGAAACTTCAAATTCATTTCTAGATTTGTTTCCTAACAAAGGTTGTCCTTTAGGAGGTAAGAAGGGTGATCCTTTCATTCTAGATAAGAAGTCTCGAAGGCAAGTCCATGGCTACATATCAAATAATTGCAATAAAGTTCAAGACTACATTAGGTACATTATATCAATTGTAATATTTCTTTTATCACAGTTAGTTTTAAATTATAGTAGTTTTTTTATTCACTAACAAATAACAATACCTTTCGATTTAGAGAGAATGAGCATGAGGTCAACAATCAACAACGAGAATCCAAATGAAGCAAAGATAAAAATGGTAGCCAGAATGTTTCCTGATAGTTTGAAACTCGTGCTATGTACAAGGATGTTCCATATTAGATTAAGGAGCTATTTAGAGGGCCAAACATAGTTGCAAAGAGCTATTCTGGGCATCTCATCAATAGATATAGATTTCATACTAGGTAGCATGATGTAAGACACAAAACACAGAATAGTGGTATCACATTAGTTGCATTGACTATAAGCTTTGCAAGCTCAAAGGATGCAAAACTAGTTGATGCAAATCTCACTTATTATGGCATATTAACTAATATAATTGAGTTAGATTACTATGGCAATTTTAGGGTTATGTTATTCAAGTGTGATTGGTATGAGGCTACGGAGGATGGTTACGGCCTCTTATATGTTCACTTTAACAAAAAAATACTATCAGGAAAAGCCTTTTGTGCTGGCATTGCAAGCACGCCAATGCTTCTATGTGCAAGATCCATTTGATTAGAATAAACACTATGTTATGAAGATAGTTCCAAGGGATTTGTTTAGCATAAGTGACCAAACTAATAATGATGTCCAGGCTATCTACGAAAATGAGCCATTTGATCATTTAATGGGTCCTTCTATACCCAATGATAATGGTGAAGATGACTTGGTGAGGAATGATTTACCTAAAGTTCTTGTTGATGTCACAAAAGAAGTGCTTCTTTCCCAAGGATATGAAACAGAATCAGAAGAAGATTATGATTTTGAAGACTTTGAATGATTTATTTCTTTCATTGATTGGTACAATTTAAATATATCTTATTTAGTTCTTGTTGATGTCACAAATGTGTTTCATACAATTTTTCATGATTAATTTTTATTTTTAACATTGCATTATGTTTTTCTTGTAGTCATAATTGAACTTATATTTGTAACTTTTTATGCAAGATTGACTAACTTTGGATTTTGCGATCTCATTTTTTTTTTAAACCTAACACAGTAATTTAGGTTGTCTTTTAGCTTTCTTTTTCTTACCTTTTGCTTTATGATTATATTAGCATCTTTAGACTATGTTTTACTTGTTGATTTTGCTTTACTTGCAGTGGATATATAGCAAATAGAACTCTAGTGGCAACCTCTTTCCTCTAAAAAGTTTTCTATACATATCAAGATATTTCTGGTGAATCACTTGAAGAATTAAAAAAGAGGTACATGTCTCCTCTACTTAGCAACTACTAATTATGATTCTGGTTTTGCAATGTAAATATTGGTATTGCCTTCATATTGACTTGAGATTTTAGTTTTACCATCTAAATTCTGGTTTTGGCTTAACAATGACTTGACAATTTTGTTTTTTATATTCTAAATTTTGGTTTTACCTTCACAATGACTTGAGATTTCTCTTTTTTTTTTATTGTAAATTAATTTACTTTGGCTTAACAATGATTTGGGTTTCTAATTTTTGCTCTCTAAATTTTGGTTTTAGCCTCACGATAGAACATGGAGCTGCTTTTAAAAAGAAAAGGCTAATAAAGAAACTTCGAAGTCCTATAAAGAACAAAGGAGTTGATTTGTAAGTCAATGCTCAATCAAGTGCTGAACTAGTTAAAAACTTCATAACTGGAAGCAAGAAAGAAACTATGCATGCTAAAGCATTAGAAACTCATACGAGGAAACACCCTATGCCTTCTACGTTGGATGCTAGTCAAAGGCAAAATAGGCCGAGTTCCATGCATACTAAGTAGTGCACTCAATTGGAAAGGAAGAATAGGCTACCGGTTCACAAAATTGTGACTCAACCTACAAAGTGTTCTCAAAACCAAGATAATAGCAATGATCAACAAGAAGCCAATTTGCCCAGCAAAGTAAATGGGACAAGAAATATTGTAACATCTTTAATTTCTTATCGTGCTAAATTACCTCAGTAACCTTGAGTAATTAGGCACTTAATGAGAAATTATGATATGAAGGCTTAATTAAGGGATTAATGAAGTGTGTATGAGTTAACTCTGATGATAAAAGTCAAGGGAATGCTTAATCGAGATTATAACCTCTAATTAAGTAAGTCAGAGCCTTAATAGCTTAATTAAGCACTAATCGTTGTTAATTAGCTTAATCGAGTTTAATTAAGGATAATTAAGCTTAATCGCAAGATTAATTTTTGTTAATCATGTTCTTGTATGTTGATCACTAATTCTTGCTTAATCATGTTAATTAAGTTGCAAGAGCACTTAATCACATGATGAAATTCAAATTTAGTCAACTAAACAATAAAGTAAAGAGTAATATTACTAAAGCATAAAGCATTAGACAAGAGTGCTTTATGTAAGAGTAAGTACTTGATTTGTTTCGTCATCATCCAATTTGTCTCCCTAAACCTTAATTAACACAAAATAACACAAAAACATCTCCCTCTCTCCCTTTATGAGTTACGGCCACTCCCCTCCCCCCCACATACACATCCATTTTTCATTTTGTGTCTTCCTATTCTCTCTCTAACTCTCATATCCTCTCACTTCTCTCTAAAATTCTCATCTTCTTCTTCATATTCTTCTTCCTTTCTCCACCCTCACCATAACCAAAAATCTCACTTAGCCCTTCAAAGACCACATCTTTTGGTCTTTGGAAACAAGATCTAAACACTACAAGCTTCATTTTCAAGAGAACTCAAGAGTTCTCTCTTTGTTCATCCAAAATCGCGACCATCATCATCAAGGAGGAGTTATCATCTTCTTCATTTTCTCCTTCAAGAACATGCCATTTTCAAGCTTAGGTAGTGACCTTCTCTCTTTTATTTTGTTTACTCAAGAAAGCTTGAAGCTTGGTTCCTTTCATGACCAAGATCTTCAAGTGAAACCTTGAGAAAATCTTTTATGCTCTTCATGAGTAAAAGTTTCTATTTTTGGTAAAATATATTCATGTTCTTGTTCATGAGTATTCTTAATTCTTTTTAAAGTTCCTTTTTTTAAGTGCTTCAAAGTTTCTATTTATCCTTCTTGATGCATGAGATCTTGGTGTTTCTTGTGAATTGCTTGAAAAAGAATGATGCTTTTGGTGGTATTTTGTTTAAAGTTTATTCCTTTTCTTATGATGAGCTTATGGTTAGAAAAGTTTTATCTTCACATATTTGTCATGATTTGATAAAACTATGAACATTCCAAGAGCATAAAGCTCTAAAAGTTTGCTTCTTGATGAATGAAAAGTGGCGCAAGTTTTCGTGCCTTCATAAAGTCTTATTTTGTTTTATTTTGAAGACAAAACTACATGTAAAAGTCTAAGTTTTTTTAAATATGAAGCTTTTTTAAGTTATAGAAATGATATCTTGTCACTTTATGTCTTAGAAATCAAGGCTTGAAGACAAGACCTTTCATAAAGTTTCAAACTTTAATCAAGAATGAAATCTTCAAGTCATAAAAGTGTTGTTTTGCAACCTTTAATTCATAAAGTTTAGATCTTGTGTCAAAACAATGCTTAAAAGTGTCAACTTTTATAAAGATCAAGACATTCTAATTTTAAAGTTAATGTTGTATATCCCTAGTTCATAAAGTAGGAACATTTTTTGACTTTAAGACAACCTTAAACCATAAAGTTGAGACCTTGATGGTCTTAGAATAAATAAAAGTGTCAACCTTCATAAAAAATAAGACTTTTTAGTTCAAAAGCTAATATCTTGTATCATTATTTCATAAAGATTTAATCTTTAAGTCAAGAGTATAATTTTAGAGGCACTTACTTTCATAAAGAGTATAACTTTATGACTACTTTATAAAGAATGGTAACTGTTATAATACTTAAGGTAAGATCTTGTTATGTTAGTGATAAAAGCTTGAAACTTTGTAACTTGGATAAGTTAAAAATCACCCTTGGTGATTAGTGAACATGGTGTTGTTGCATTCATGAGTGTAGTTATGTGTTGTCGTAACCTAAGGATTAGAGGGATCTTGAACTCCTTGAGAACATAAGTATGATTAGGGCCTCTGAGTATACCATAAACCTAGGAGTTACTAAGTGCACTATCTCAAGGAAAGGAAACAATCACTTAACTTAGTTAATTTGAACAAATGGTCCATAAGACATGTACTCAAGTAAAGAATAAGTTCACGTAAGAACTAAGTAACAAAAAGACCACATACATATATTTTAACTATGTGATTTTCTTATGGGTAACCACGGAAAATCATATGATGACTCATAATATTCTTCACAAAGAATAATACAACTATGAACCTCTTTAGGGTATGAATGTATGATGCCGTTCAGCATAATGAATGACAAGTTGATTGAGTCTTATCTCATGATTGAATGATTAGTATGATGAAATGATATGGACTGTTGATTGAAAGTTTTATAATTGGCATTTTGAGGAAGCTCCTGTCTAGCCATCAAGCTACTGGATTTCCGTCAAAATTATAGACTTAGTCATATTATTGCATGTGTTTGGTCAAAGAAGTACTATGCATGTAAAGTATAATGATAAGGAAAGAAATAATAAATATGACCCTTCAATCACTTCGATAAGGAAAGTGAGAAACGGTGATCTACAAAGACTTAAGGAACCTTTATGAGGGAGGCAAGGGTGACATGGAGGACCCTCCAACTTAGAGGTAACCAATATCGGCTTAGTCTGATTTGGTTTAGTGCTATATGACGACGGTCACAGAATGAGGCCATATCTAAAAGCAGTCTATTTCAAAGGAACAATAAAGAATGTTTAGCACGTGCTAAAAATGAAAGTAAAGTCAAAGTATAACTATAGTTAAGTCTATGAGGTGCATGTTATTGCATGTATTTGTATTATCCCTATGCATTATGAATGTTTATTCTATTCTTTCATATGTATGTTTAGTTATGATGATATAGTTATGATATTAAGTTTAAAAGCAACCCCTTTCGAGGCTTTAGTTTTCAAAACCATTAAAATTGAATCTATACTTGTTCATCATTTTCATAATTAAAACCCGAAGTGGCTGAGACAATGATGATGACACAGTGTTTGTCTAGTCGCGATCTTACTGAGAAATTTAGTATTTATCACTCCTACATTTCTGTGTCATCTTCAGAGGGTGCCGGTGTCGGGCATGATGGTGATTTTCGTTGAGTTCTTAGTGATACATTAGCACTTCGACTTGGTGTTGAATACATTTGTGCTGACTGCTCAGGCAGCGATGTGGGTCTAAATGTTTCATAGCTGCCAGTTCCTTGCATTTGTGATGAGTCTATTTTTCTGCCTTCATGAGCCGTTTGAGGACATTATCACGAATGACGTTCGTCCACCTTTTCATCCTCTGAGGTACCTGATGGATGGGGATTCTGACTCTGACACTCAATGCCAACTAAGTTGATAAAGACGGATCCTTTTTAGTCATCATACTCGACTTATTCCGTGGGATCTTACCGTTCTGAGCCGTCTCAGCCTTCGATCATTCGCCTATCTTCCGATTCTTCTGCTTCGTCTGCTTGCCCAACTCCACCCCCAATTCGCGGTTGTGGGTTCATTTGTACCCATACTGTGCCTCATAGGCGTGGGCATGCCTGGGGAGGAAGACGTGGTGATGTTGCTCCGGGTGGTTTCGGGAACGGTTTCCTCCCGCCAGATGAGTGATATGGCGGTGAATGCATGCGGAGCTGAGCACGAGAATAGCCCCTTTTGGTTATAGCTAAGGTTATCATTTTCTTTTGGCATGTATGGGTGGATGGGATTTTCTATGTATTTCCTTTGCAGATGTATTTATTAGGTTTTGTTGTAGGGCCGACAGTAGATATCGGACCCATTATATCACTATGTATGACTCTTTGTATTATTATTTTGACTATGAATGGCTATGGAATGAATGTTATGTTTATCTAAGCTATTGTTACCCTTTTCGCTTCTATTTCTTTTATTCGCGTTGTATGTATGAGATAGCAATGTTTATATTGTGCTTCACAATACGCCCATGTGGCTTTCAAAACATTTTATCGTTATTGTCAAAAAAAAAATTATCCCCTATTTTCATTACAAGTATTTTCAAATGATAATATTAGTCCCACGAGCAAAAGTAACAATTAGTAATTTCATAATATGACTTAAGCATAGTATGGAACTACTAGGGTGTTACAGATATGACCCAATCTGATGGATCTATTCAAGAATAACCAAATCCCAAAAATATCAAAAGGAAGCGAATTTGCCTAGCAATGAGTATTGATGAATTTCTAGAAAACCAAGGAATACATGTGGAAGGAGAAGATCAACTTGCTTTTTAACCAATGGTTGAAGGTGTTAGATCTATGCCATCCATGGATACTGGAGAAAATACTTATATGTTGGATGATGAAAATGATGTTAATGAACATGATGAACTTGGTATTTTTGATAGAGACAAAGATCAAGTTATAGAGTTTGGCCATGTTAAAGGTGATGTAATCTCCACTACATTTACTAGTACTTATACATGTTGAAGGTCATCCATGTGATATTGCTTATCGTTAATTGTTAAGCTAGCTATTATATTATACATTTAAATGGTAAATTTTGCTGACTTTGTAGGTTCTCATTGCATGAATTTCTAAATATTTTGGCCAGGTACCTCAAAGAATGAAAAGACTCGGGGGAAAACAACATGCAAACAAATCCATGCAAGAACATTAGAAGAAAGAGAGGAGTTGACTTTTGATAAAGGACAAGCAATGAGACCAACTAAACTAAGAGTGAAGGATTTAACCAACTTTCTTGGAACAATGGGAAGGAATCCTGATTTCTTAAGTTTGATGTACACTAATTGGCAAGTTGTGCCATATGATCTAATAAAAAAACACAAGCTATGTCAATGTAAGAACAATTTATTTTCAGATGAAATTTTTATTTAGTCTTTCTTATCAAATGAAGATTAAGATAATGTATATTGGTTTTTGATTAGTCAAAGTTCATTATTCCAAAATAAGGAAAGAAATAAGTGATGGATGGCATTCAAGAAGCTTGGAAGCGACACAAGACAGCTATTAAAAAGAAACTTTTTGACAAGTACGATGACATTGAGGAAAAATCGTCCTCTAGGTAAAAATGAGGAGTTAGGGTTGATTTTGCATGTATGTGATGATTAGAATTGAAGTTGGAAGAGAATAACTTGGAGATAGAAAGAATCAAGATGTTGTTGGGTGAAAACCCTACGGCATCCATACGTTTGTCTTGTACGAACAAAAATTCAGCCATTAGACCTTGATGAATCTATTTTTAATGAAACTAGACATCTAAGGCTTTCAACCATATAAAATATAAGGCCATTGGATTAGTATAGAATTAGTTATGAATTTTTGAAATTTAGCCTGAAATTCTGGGCCATTTTCTGGGCAGTGTGAGTTGAGAAGGGTGTAACTCACCCTACAAAACTCTAAATTGAGTGCCACTAGCACTGTTTGAAAGATAACATGTAGATGAACATTCCATAGAAATTTCAGAGTTAGATTCATTCCCAGTTGTTCCTAGTAAATCAATGAAGTTGCCTTAAGTCCAAACTGGACTAGAACAAGGCAGTCCAAAAGGGTATGGGGCTTATATCTCAAGTTATACTTATGCAAATGAGGTGCAAATTTTTCAAATAAAATTTTGTTCTGTTAACTTTAATTTGGTATAAGTTTCATATGATTTGACTTAGGTTTTTATTTTTGGTGAATTTTTACTTTTAAGCGTGCAATTCTAGCTAATAGTAGAATAGACTGAGGTAAAATTTAAATAACTTGAACTACACAAATCAAAATGAGATGGGACTAAAAGGGTTGGAAACTAGACACATAGAACTATAACATATCCAAAATTTAGGTCTAAATAAGTTGAATAGAAAAAATGGTGAATTTTACAAAATCAGGCAAAAGAGGGTGAAGTAAGCAGAAAGCCTATTGATATTGGTACACCATATGATTAATATTGTTGCTATAATTGGCTGTTCTATATTTATTGGAATATTTGATTGATTGTACTGGTAGCCTGGCACTATTCACAGGAAAGCGGACTTGATCTGTTATGCTGCCGAAATTCCGGTAGAAAATTTATACACTAAGCAAGGCATTCAAATGTGTATGACACATTCTTAACAAGATATGCATGTTAACTTATGAAAATTATCAAAGGATTCCATATTTCTTGGGCCAGCCCCTGAATAAGTTTAAGAGGAATAGATCAGTAGGAAAGTCGGGGAAACTAAACCTGACAATCCTGTATAGGAACGAGCTCGGTCTTGAAAAGCAGACTATTATCCAGGAGTATATAGCTAAAGACTCCCAGGAGACCAAGAGTGGAAATTATAAGTTATAAGAGTTGAAAGCTCTCAAAGGCAAAGTGCATTTCCCAGTATATATATATATATATATGCTTTATTTGTTAATTCCTAAACTAAGTTTATAGTTATCTATTTATTTCTCATGTTATGATACTGTTTTACCTACTATTACTGTCTTAGGTATATTGGCATGTCTGTTTAGATATACTTATATTACTCTAACTAAAAATTGAGCCTTGTTTCGGGTTATATATTTCCACAATATGACTTAAGTTGAATACTATTGTTATGGTGTATTATTTAAAATTAAGAAAAATCGAAACAACTAAGAATGACGGCGATGACAGATGTGTATAGAATTAGGATTCATACTGAGAATTTCGTTAAATTCTCACCCTACTGTATGTTTCCGCGTCATTCCCAGATCATGGCGAATGCGGTGACCGGCATCCTCTTCATTGAGTTCCTTGACCTCCACATCCACCTCGATCCATTCCTGGATTCGGTGTATATATCTGGTAGTTGCCAGTTTCGCCTTTATTTCTTTTTCGGTAGAGACTTCACTGTTCCACTTATGCACCTACTATTTGACCCTACCGCACCTTATATTGCCATCCCGCTCCACATGGCACATTTGTTCCCACCTCCACCCGCAGCAACAGCACCAATAGCAGCAGTAGCTCCCGTGGATTCGCCCGCTTCAGCACCACAGCGATCCCCTCTGCTCCACTATCTGAGGAGGAGGATCCGTCGGAGGTGACGAGCTCATCTTCCTCGTCGTCTGCTCCAAGCATGGATTATACACCAACTGACGTCGGTATGGCAAATGGATTCCTTTTCTCGAAATCCATCTAGAGTGCTTATGTGTTGCAGCAGTAGGAGATATATAGTGGCCCTCTTTTGGCAATCTGGGCCATAGGTATAGGTTTAGTGGATGTGGTACATAGTTGGATAGCATATGAAATGTCCCGTGGGGACCACATAGGGTTTTGTTTCATAGAGACAAGCCAGATTTATTTTGCTTTAGTGGCCTCATTTTCTATATCCTGTACTGTTTATGAGTTCTTTTTTGTAAACTCTGAAAACAAACATCTATGTACATATATAT
This sequence comes from Pterocarpus macrocarpus, assembly GCA_031439585.1. Lineage (NCBI taxonomy): Eukaryota > Viridiplantae > Streptophyta > Magnoliopsida > Fabales > Fabaceae > Pterocarpus > Pterocarpus macrocarpus. The sequence goes on from CM062520.1 coordinate 27,081,869, forward strand.
GATGCAGTCAGATAGTTTTGTCTATTCCATAGATTTTTTATTATTTATTATTTCTGTTACAACGTTAAGCCATTATTTATTTTACTGCCAATGGAAATGAATAAATGAACAGTTAACTCTATATAGGTAATAAACCATGCGTCGGAAATGAAATTTAATTAGTCAATCACACATAATAACTTATCAGGTAATATACTATGACTTAAGCATAGTATTTTGTCTGGTAAGGTGTTACACTCTACCTCCCTTCCTTTCACAACGCTCTATCACTGAGCTTGTTTTTTGTTTAGGGCAACCCTAACAACAAACAACACAAAAAAGTAGAAACACCAAAAAGGTAGAGACTTTGGCCACAAATCACCATCTCAAGAAGAAATAAACAATACCATGCAAATCCAGAGGGAGGGCTTGGATGAGTGGTGGCAATTGGAGGTCATGTGCGGTGGCCATTCGAAGCACCTTCACCTTATTCCTCTTCATCTATTCGTGGTTGGAAACAACGACTATGGCATGTCTTTAGGAGCTAAGGAGCTTGCGGGCGATGCAATTGCATATGGTGGTTTTGGGGTTGCGGAGGGGGTTATGCATTTTCTTTTGTTTTTCTTTTAACTTTTTATGTTTCCTCTATTCAAAGGCAAATTATGTTTTGTTGGAAAAATCCATGGCAATGAAAACCATGTTGTCTTGTTCAAAGGAGAATTCAAGATCGTACCAATCCTTATAAAGACTATTGGTTGCCTATTGATTTATTTCTTTCTTGCAAAGGATATATTGACAGCACCTCTTTGATCCAAAGGACAGTGCTCTACACAGATAATCTTCATTCTTTTGATTATTAACATTACTGATAAATGAATCATGAAGCTACGTAGGGATCTGAGTGGAGGAAAAGAGTTATAAAGGTAAAGGGTGTAATAGGCAATCGACATTTCATCAAACATTAAAATATAAATTTAAATTATTATGGAATTTTTTTTATAATAAAAACTTTCAATTTCAACCATTGATTATAGTTTTAATAGTTGATATTCAAGAACCATCAAAGTCATTAACACAACCAGGACCACTGTAGAATCGGCCGGATAAGAAATCGCTTGAAATTGCTTAATTTGTAATAATATATATATATATATATATATATATATATATATATATATATATATATATATATATATATATTCTAAAACAATTTTTTTTCTCATAAAAGTTACTTTTAATATAATTAAACATGTCTGGTAAACACAGATAGAATTGATTATATATTTTTTTGTTTATTTTATTTTTACTGAATTTTAAGTCATGCAATCACGAAGTTGAGATACGTCTTTTCTTTTCCTACCTCGCATTTCTTTTTTTTTTTTTTGTTCAACCTTTTGGTTATTGAAAGGTGAAATTATTGAAAAAAGGTAAAATGGTGGCATAATTTTAGGTTTGAACATTCTATTAACTAATTTTAGCGACCTCAAAATTTGTCTTTGAAATACATTAATATAATTTATGAGTGTTCTTATTATTTTGTTTTACTATATATTGGCCATTTCGGATTTGCAACAACAGATTGAAACTGAATTATTTTATTAAAATTCAATACGATGCTTAAAAAAAAAAACAATATTCATTCAACTTGAAGTTCTTTTTGATACATCAGTGATACTGAGGTCTAAACATATAACCTCGTACAAACTATCCGAGCACCTCACCATTAACCCAATCTTAGTGATTTCTATTCAATTTGGAGTTTAAAACTACTTGTATATTATTTTAAATTCAAACATTTTCTCGACAAACCAGACATACATGAGTTTGTAAGAAATGTTTTGACACACATTTTTTATGAAATGTGTGCTGACAAGGTAATGTAATTAACTTCTCTTTATTTTTAAAATTATTTAAACAAATAATGCATTCATTTTGATTAAATTGGAGAGGGTTTGTTGAGTAATAAGATAACTCAACCACCCTCTCTCTTAATTTGGAAGGAATTAAAGATTCCTTCCATTTCCTATATAAATGAAGACCTATTGATATCATTATTAATAAAAATGCTAGTACAGCAAATACACTAACTAATAAAATTTTAGCTCCATGATCAATAGTGCCAGAAGTATTATCGACTGTCATATTTCCTGAAAAAAGAAATATAAAAATAGTGCTAGCATTAATCAGTGATGTATCCAGTAACCGAATCTTAAAATAAAAACGTAAATTAAGCTTTTTTGGTACATACGTAAACTATGCTTTTTTATTGTATTATATGTAAATTATCCTTTACACCCTGAAGTTGTTGACAAGTTAAAAAGCATACACTATGGCCCCTTCAATACTTAGAAACACAAGTAGTAATCCTTTTTATATCACAAAGAAATTACCAGATGCATTGAGAAGTGTAAATACCAGTAAGAGATAAGTTTCTATATACAATCAGTAGAGAAAAAAAATAAAAGCCAATACAAATTCTGATTGTATACGGTAAAAAATAGAGGAATTGCAAAATTTATGTACTCTTGAATTTTTGGCAAAGAAAAGTACCACATGCACAACAAATGAAGTCTCCAAATCTTGCTTCCACACAAGCATGCACTATTGAAACAATAAACTTATATTGCAATGCATCCAGATGGCAGCATATTTTTTATGCAAGTTAAGAGCTTAGTAAGTTTAACTTGTGTGCAACTACTAGTCCAAATTCATTAACTTAATACTGTAGATAGATGGGCATACTGTAAAAGAATAGTGACACATTCCTTGAGTAGCTCATGCACTTAAGTACTTATCATGTTCACAATGCACAATTTCTGTGGAGAATTCTTAAGTGGTCATTGCAAGTTAAGGACCAAAATGGTCCTTGTTAATATTTAATATAAAAAATTCAAGGTTTATGGTGGTCCTAACTCAGCAATGACAACCCTAGAATTCTCCTCCCTCTTTAACCACACTGTTTCTGCCACTCTGTATCTGCATTCTATTTTTCCCCAATTGTTAAATGGAAGTCTATACCCAGATTTGTGTACTTCATTCCTTGACTCATTTTTGTCCCTAGTCTACCTTTTGCACTAGATACTTAAGCCTAAAGATTTCAAACCTATATCATATAGGAACAGCAACACATAATTCGCCTAACAATAATTTGGTAAAAAATAATGCAATTTGTGGAAAATAATACAATTTTATGAATCGTCGTACAAGTAACCAATCAATTCAGTATCACATTGAACAAATACTCTTGATGAGCTAATTCAAAACTCTCCAATCAATCAAAATGTTAACAATGATAAATCAAGACGTTATGAAGAAGAAGAGAAATGCAGATTGAAAGCTATACCTCACGATTTTTCCTGCTAGATGAGTTCCTCTAACTTTGAATTTGTTCGAAGAGGGTCAGCCAATTTATAAACTTTTTTCCAAAGTCTATTCACATGATGTTATGCATGGAGTTATCCACTAAGTTATTAATATTAATGCTATCTCTATGTATGCATGAATAAAACAAGATAAAAATCAATTTAGCCTTTGATTTTAGAATAGTTTATGTGCCACTAATATTTTTGAAATTATGCATTGAGTTGTATGCCACTAATAATTTGCATGGAGTTATGTGTGGAGCAATACATTGAGTTATTTTAGTACAATATCTGGTTTTGTTTCTATACTTTTTTCTTCATTTGGTATAATCCTTATTCTTATGTGAACATGGTTGGCTTTTGGCTCTAAGTTGGAATGGCACGGGTGGCTTTCTAATTTATCTTTTGCATCCTAAATTTTGGAGCCCTAATTACCTTCAGTTCATTCCTTTTCCTAATTTGCTCTCTCCCTCCCTCTCTCTTTCTTTTCTTCCTTTTTTTTTTGTCTTTGACCAAGATATTTTTATAGACATTATTATAAGACTAACTTTTCCAACACTATTGTGATTAAGAGAGCCTCTCATTTTAGAATATGAAGAGTTATACACCACTAATATTCTTGAAAGTTAGCATTAGAATATTAATAAAAAAAGTTTGTGTTAGATACTTCCTAAACCGATAGGTGCATGTGAAAATCTACGTTATGCATTGAGTTGTACACCACTAATATTATGTATTGAGTTTATTGATGCTATTTCTATGCATGACCAAAACAAAGTAAAAATCAATTTAGCCTCTCATTTTATTTTATTTTTTTAATATAGGTAAAAATCAAGGAGAAGAGCATAATATGAAAAACACAAAGAGAAACAAAAGAAAGACTATGAAACATCTTTCCACACCCACACCTATTGAGTAAAAAATCAAATAGATATGGCTCTCCTACAATCAAACCACTAATATCAGAAAAAGTGCAGCCAGTTCAAGCTTTCCATCGACATCATGCTGATTTTGTAGCTACAGAGGAGTAAACACCTTCCAAGAATAGCCATGATTTAATGCTGATTTTATGTAGATTTGCATGCCACCACTCCCCAAAAACTCCTTAATTTATGACATAAATCCTATCAAAATTTTTGTTTGTCCAGGCACACCATCCCTCAAACATAGAAACCCATGTTATGAAAACCCACATAAACCAATCAAATGATATCATAGAAACCATCATTCACTCTAATGGAAAAACATCCCCCCAAAAATATAATACTTCACCATTACCTATTTGAAAACCTGCAAACCCTGTAGAAATGCCTCGTAGCCAATCATTTTAAAATGTTGAGAGTTATATGCCACTAATGTTATGCATCGAATGCTATTCCTATGCATGAATAAAACAAGATAAAAAATCAATTTAGCCTCTCATTTTAGAATAGTTTATATGCCACTAATATTTTTGAAATTATGCATTGAGTTATAGCACACTTCTTATCTACAGTGTCATTGTAAGCCTCACGAAAGAAACATGCTAAAAAAAGTGCAATGTAACATCCATGAAATCCTTCCTTTTTGGTCCTTTGCTTAAGTGTCTAAAATGATTAAATTTAGTATGATCTAGGATTATAAGAGGAAAAAGAATCAAGTGAAAGACAAGGGCGTCGGCAACTAAGGCTATTCATTTGGTGCGCGCCAAGTAATGAGGTGAAACATGTTTGCCTACTATACTCTTCTGTACACTCAATCAAAGACAATGCAGTCATTCGATTTTCATTCCGTGCATTCTCTATTGCTTAAAACAAAAACTAGAAAAGGAGAACAATGTAAAAATACATTTGCCATTATGACGACACTTTGCTAATAGATATCTTCCTCTTTGCACGGGTAGTTTCATATAGAGACGGCAAAGCGAACCAACCCGCCCCAACCCACCAAAAGCGGGGCAAGGCAGGGCGGGACAAATTAGGAAGGCAAACTCAATATTCTAACCGACCCAGTTTAAGGGCCAACTTGCCAAAAAAAATAAATAAATAAATTTATTTAAATATTTTTATCAATTAAATTACTTTAAAAATTAGAAAATTATATTAAATAAAAAATTTACTTAAATAAAATAGAACAAAATAATTAAACTACATAATTTGTATCCAAATTTAACTCAAATACAAATATAATAAACTTATTAAGATATATAAATAAGTTTATAAATAAGAATTAACTATAAATTTATAATATAAAGTCTATAGTATAAAGTTCATAAATTGATAAAAGTGTAATAACAACATAATTTATAATAAAAATTTAAAATTTGTTTTTAAAAATACTCTTGAACTTAAAAAAAAAAAAAAAGTGACAATTGCTAAACTGCCAAAGCCCGCAAGTTAGCCGGGACAAATATATCAACCCAACCTATTATTTTTGGTAGGTTTGACAGGCCAACCCGGCGGGTTGAGCCCATTTTCTCATCTCTAGTTTAATAATCATTAATGCCTTGCAACTGTTACCATGATCTCAATGTAGATATTCTTCTTCTTCAATCATTCTCCATTTTTAGAAGCACGAGACTTGCACTCGTCCCATGGACGAGTGAATATTTTCATTCTTTCACATTAATGAATTTTATGTTAATTATTTATTAGTACTTACTTAAAAATATAATCTGATATTTATTATTATTTATCATTATATTTATAATTAGTATGAGAATTAATATTATTGTACAACTTATTTATATAAGATAAAGTTTGATATTATCTCATACATATTAGATAAATAAGAACTTCTATTATGTTCACAGAGAAATAAAGTGTTTGAACATATTAAAATTAAAATTTAATTTTGATGCAGTCTTAATATAAAAATATTTTATATAGATATTCAATCATATATTATCATGTCAACCAAATGCTTGATTTACACTTGCTACTTTGAAAGTCTCACATGTAGTGATATATGATTAGATGATATTATAAAATTCTTTTACATTCATAATGTATCAAATTTAATCTCTTCAAATTATAACAAATAAAATAGATGACATTAAGTTAAAATTGAAACAATAAAATAAAATGACAAAAAATAGTAAAACATATAGAGCATATGGATATGGCTATGAAACAGGCAACTTTGGTTGTGCATTCAATAAAAATAATATTAATATTTGATAGGGTAGGACCCAATAATATATGACATGTTAAAATACTAATATTATATAGTGCTTGGTAGTATAAGATACCACATTGTATAATATAATGCTATTTTTTTATTATCACAAATAATTCTAATCATAAGTAAAAATTTAATAAAAAAATAAAGTTGTACTAAAATAATATTTTTATTATAAAATAATATTTATAATTTTCAAAAAATAATTTATTTAAACATTATAAATATTTCTTAATTTTAAAAAATAGCAAATATATAATACTCTTTTCTGCTACACATTTTAATATTTTTTTACTTGTACTTTTCATAGTAATATACAAAAATTGTATTAAATGATTATTTTCATTAACTATTTAAATTAATAATTAAAAATAAATATCATAATTAAAATACTTATTCATTAGATATAATTATTTTAGGTATATCCTATTTTTATTATATATAATTATAATTTATTTTAAATATTATTTATTATAAAACTTTCATGAATAATTCTAATCATAAGTAAAAAATTAAAAAAATAAAATTGTAACAAAAATATTAATTATTAATTATTAATTATTCAAGTATAAATCTTAAAATAAAACTATTAAATATTTTTAATTTTAATTATTATATATATGTGTGTGTTTTTCCATGTACTTTCATCATATTATGTAAAAAATCTATATAAATATAATAAAATTTTAATTATTTATTTTCAAATTTAAAATTAAATATTATATTTAAAATATGTACTAATTAATGATAAATTTTATATATTTTATATTTTATAATATATAATTTTCATTTATATTAAATATTTTTCATGATAAAATATTTTATATAATATATATATATATATATATATATATATATATATATATATATATATATATATATATACTTTTTATAATGAATTATTAATTATTGATATATTTTTTAAAATTATTTTGAATATTTATTTTTATTTTAAATACTCTTTATGATAAAGTATTTGTTTATTAACAAATATTTTATTTATAATAATTATTTACTTTTATTTATGTAGGTATTTATTATTCATTTATTTTTTATAATTGCTTTTATTTTAATAAATATGAAAGATCTTAAAATAAAAGACGTAAGCCGAAGAAATTGGAAAACATTTCGATTTCTCATATCAAACTAAGAAGAACATATCTGAAAAAAAAATGAAATAAAGCATCTGACAGGTGGAAAAAAAAAATCTGGCAATGTATGTCCTATGCTCAGTCTATGTTTATTCATTAAGATAAAAGTACCCTTCATCTAATGGCTATTATACAACATATCAAATAAAGTTAATGGTAATAAAGTCAAGCAATTAAAAAATAAATGAAAATGCATGAAAACTGTGTAATGGATCGGAATGACTACAAGGGCCTTAATTTACTCCATCAACAAAATACAGAGAAGGTCAATAAAATAAAGGAAAAAGAAATAAATATTAAAGTAATATATATGCCCTGCATCTGAAATTACAAATATGCTATTAAGTAGGTCGGGAAAACCGTTTGCTTGTGTGATAGCAAGTACATAGCTTTTATATAAATAAATTTATGTGCGTTTTGGTGAGGTTTTTTATACAAAAAAAAAAAAATTTAAGTTAAAAAATTACTTTTAATATATTTGAATAAATTTTTAAAATAATTAGAATCTAAAAAAAATTAATTTCAGCTTTTTTGTATAAGCTGAAAAAAATATCTTCTTAAAAAAATATATTTTTAACTTTTTTAATTATATAAAAAATTTTAGTTTCATAATTACATTTTTTAAAAGCAAAAGTAAACGCACATTAGAAATAATCACTACTAGAAAATAGTGAAATTTAGATGAATTTTTAGAAGAATATTGGGACAACAGATTTTAGCTGCCTTTCACATGGTTTAAATATAAAAAACACCTATCCATAAAATTTTCAACCTAAATAGTCATAATATTAGTCTTTTGGCCTCTCACAATATTAGCGTACAAATGCACAAATCCTAGACAAATCAAGATATTATTCCTCACTTTCATGATTTCAAGAAATTGTATCATTTGAAGATCAAAAATAACTAATGGAAATATCTTCTTAGGTGTTCCCAAGCCATATCTCTAGTCTAGAATTTCATTTTGTGTTCTCAAAAAATCAAGCAATTCATCATCAGGAACCAGAATAGTTGATGCCATGATTCTAGTGGTATGCACATCAAGTCTATAATTAGTTTTTTTTTATGTTTTATCTAGCACATGTTATTTCTTGCTAGTGCCTCAAGAAGATTAGGTCAAGCTAATTGATTTCCTTTAAAGCTTCAAAACTTACTTCGTCATGAGATAAATTTTCAATTGCCTTTGTTAGTTTTCTTGAGCATGGGTTAAGAAGGTAAAGTTCTAAAGGAGGTGGTTCATCATCCTATTCATGATCGCGGTCATGGAAAATTTTACAATGCTCATCTTAAAAAGTGAATATTCAATGTTCATCTTATTTTTACCTACTCTAACAAGTTTCATTTCTTTTATCCATTTTTACACTAGTTATAAAAAGACTATTTTACCCTTCATCTTAACTCAAATTTTCTTTCTATTACCATCCCAACAAAATGAATCAATGTCGAAATCCAGTTTAAATAATGGAGGAAAAAAAAAAACACAAACTTTAAGCATCCCAAGAGTTACCCATATCAAAATGCAAATACATATATAGTTATGTTGTATAAGAAAGAGCTTCTTTTCATGTTTTGGGTTTTTAGACTTACAACAACAACCCTCCCTCACACCCAATCCCATCATCAAAAGCCACCAATGTTTGAATCTTTCATCATAAAAAATCGAAAAGATTTTTTTTTCTTTAGCAACAATTTAAAATAAGATCTTCCAAAAAGGTAACTTGGGTAACACAAAATTTTAAAATCCAATATCAACAAGCTAATAAAAATAATCTCTAAACACTAGCCACTAAATAGGAAGCAATCCATGAAGAACAAAAGCATCATTCAAGATGAAAATCAAAATGCCAGTTTTAACCATCTACTCTTCAAACATTGTTCTTTCTTGCTAACAAGACACCATCTAGCAGCTTTCTGATATCCTTGTTTTTAACATCACCTTTCTGTTATAATAAAAAAGATACAATTAAAATCTAAGAAGGAACAAAATAAAAAATGGTTAATAGAAAATGGTTAAGAGTTTGTTGCATACAAAAGAAGATAAAGAAAATAAAATTTTTTAAGAGTTTGTTGTATACCTAGTTAATGACAGGATAGGACCAAGAAAGATCCCTCCTTGGCCTTCTTGGCAACGATGGACTCCCAAATAGAGCGATCAACCTTGGCACAAATGGAGAAAAGGGCCCTCACAATTGAGGCGTATGCGTTGGTGACCTTGGTGGCATAGAGGAGGACCGGAGTGAGGGAGGCGTGGAGGCAGTGAGCCAAGAATGGAAAACGGTTCAAAGGAAGGGGTTAGGGGGAAGAGGCCAATTAAATAATTTTATTTCTTGTGAGTTTTTTTTTAAGTGAAAAGGATTACCGTTTACATAAAGGAGTATTTATGCTCCAAATAAGGTATAAAGCATCATAATTAGTTTTGGGTAATATCAACCATAAGATATGTTTTCTAACTCAATCAATGGTTAAAATCAAGGTGAACATTCAAAGTTCCTTCTACTAAGGTGTACATTTTAAGCGCCACCATCTGTCACATCAAATCATAGCTAAAAGGAGGTCCCTTCTTGGAGGCTTTTACAATATCCCCTTAAAAAGTGAACATCTAATGTTTACCTACGAAAGACCACTGATTTAAAGTTTTTAATAAATCTATTGGTGGAGAATGATAGGGTAAGTATAATATACTAATGCATAATATTGGGGTATTGTAGTCTATCAAGTTGCATCAAGTAACCAATTTATTTTCATACAATCTTAAATAGTAAAAAATAAAAAATTAAATTAAATTTTCCAAAAATGCAAACATGCAAGAAAGCCTCTGCAACATATTCTCCTACAACAACCAAGGGAATTGTTAGGTTATTGGCCATCGATTCATATGCAGTGTTCACGAAGGAGGAGCTGGCAGCTCATGTGGTTCATGTGTTGACGGTTTAGAGCGATGCCAATGATGGTGGTTGAGGTAGAACAAAGGGATAGTGGTTGCGGCTTCCACAGTAGTGGTGATGGTGGTTGTGGGTTAGGTTCATAGTTGCAATAATGTTACTCAGGCAGGGATGGATGGTTACTTGCGGTGGAAAGTAGTTCGGAGGTGAAATAGAGGCAGAGCTTCTTTTTTTTTTTCTCTTTTTCTTTTTTTCCCTTTTATGGGTTAGGATATTCATGTTTGATTGAAACATTTGATTCTAATATGGAGGTTAGGCTTGTTGGATATGAGTTGTGGTTGAGTAATTTATGATTTATTTGTGTCTTAATGGTGCACTACAGGAGATTGATAAAAGTTATGAATGGGTTTTTGGTTGAAATGGTTATCTATTGTAGCTTTGTTTGGATTGTGCTTGAATTGAAGGTTTTGTGGCTGGCATATGATTCTATTTTTGAATTTAGTTTGAATTCAATTTCTATGGCCGTGGTTATGTAGATGAAATAGTGGGTGATGGTAATTCATTAGAAAGGGTGATGGTAATTCATTAGAGGGAGGGATGGTAAAAAGAAAGAAAATTTGATTTAAAATAAGGGGTAAAATGTTCTTTTAAAAGTACCAAATAGAAAAATTAGAAACAAAAAAACTTGTTGCATCTGGTTATATTGGATGAACATTCAATGTTCCCATGTTAAGGTGAGCATTGTACAATTTTTTGTCCCTTCTCAAGTTGAGACATTTTTGTCTCTACTAATTTCTTAGTTTTTGAAGGCCTTTTTTACTTCTCAACATTTTTAGCCATTTGTTTTCTTCAGCAATTCGTTCCTCGCTTCTAATTGTTTGTTTTCTTCACTAAGTATTCTATTCCATCAAGGAATGGCTCCTAAAGGATTAACAACTTTTGGTTATGGCTCCTTTCTCTTTGGTCTCAACTTTGGAGCTCCAAAAGCTTCGTTCTGAATGAGTGTTCTCATCCTTTTCATCTTTTTATTGGCTTCCTCAAGCCAAGTTTGGAAAATACAATAGCAATAACAATAGTTGTTTCTAATGGAGTTAGAGTTGCAAGAACTATAAGCTAATTTTCCTCCTCAGCTTTTGAGTAAGTAGCGAGTCCATAGGTTGGAGGCCTGTGAGTTTCACTTCCCTCCAACTTGTATCCAACTATTGTGAGAGATTTTTTCTAGTCATTATTTGATATGAAACCCGTGTAAAGATGCAACACCTGTAAAAGATTTGGAATCATATGAGACCCGTAATCCTTACTCAACCCATGAATAAGAACCTTCAGATATGCTGTCGTGACACTTAATCAATTCACGATGGAGAACTTTGGGACAAGGATTAGGATTTCTAACCTGTTGTTTCTAGATGAAACAAGAATTAAGAATATCAAGAACTTACAAAGTATGAGAGAAAAAGGAATAAATCTCACAATAGTATTGATGTGTAAACTAGATAGTCTATAGGACAATTTGCCTATTTAAAACGTAAAAAAAGGAAAGATAATAAAAATTGAAAATACTAAAAATATCTGATCTTATCAAAAAAGATTTGATCTCATATCAAAAGATTTGATGAGATTTGATCATAACTAAAAATAATTAATAAAAACAATTCAAAAGGGACTAAATAGCATTAAAACTATCCAATTCGGTTCAAATAGCATTAATCACTCTAGATCAGCTCAGCCTCAATTATGGTCAAAGTCAACCACCTTGGCTCTATAGTTAGCTCGATCTTTTCAATGCAATGCTTTGAGACTGGCCTTTCAATCAATCCCTGCATCCTAGCCGCACGAATTAGATTCCAGCTTGGTAATCTCCATCATTGTTGCCCCTTTAGATTGATCCTCTTCCTCTTCCAATCTCAATCCCCGTTCCTTGAAGATAAAGGTAAACAACATGCCGAATGGCAATCAAGTTATTTTGCTCTTGTTAGTTCCAAGGGTAGCAAGGATGAAATGCATTATCATCCTATTCCAGTTGATTTTCGTCCTTATGTATAGGTGGTATCACTAATAGAATTAATGGAATAACAAAAGATTTAATGGTAAAAAAATTTTGGTAGCTATTTTAAAGAATTAGTGATTGATTTAGTAAGCGATATGAGCAACCAAAGAGTTGAATTATGCTAAAAAAAGTCGGTCACTAATGAATGACCTATTTAACAACTTAATAATGAACATGAAGTTTTGCTAAAAAAATCAGTCACTAACATTTATTTTGTGACCAATTTAGTGATCAATCATTTAACAAATGAAAAAAACCAATTTTTTAAATTATCATTCATTAAGGGTGTGTTTGTTTCAACTTTTGAAAAAAATAATTTTGAAACTTAAATTTTATATATAGTTGAAAAAGTTGAAAACTAATTTTTTTCATAAGCTACTCTTTTCAGGTTCTATAAAAAAACTGAAAACAGATTTTTTTGAAAATCTAATTATTTTTAAAAAATTATTCAAACATACAAAAACTGATTTTTTCGATGAAAAAGTGATTTTTTGCCAAAATAATCCTAAATAAACACACCCTAAATTGGTCTCTAATTGTTTAATTAGTAACTGATTTAAAGACTGATATGTTTAAAGGAGAGCAACACAATATTAACAAGAATCGATTACTAAATTAGTCAATAATTTTTATTTTAGTGACTGATTTAGCAACCGATTTACTAATAACCATTGTCTTGTCATTGTATAAAATCGATCACTAAATCAGTCGCTGATTTTGAAATTAGTGATTGATTAAGGGATTGATTTTGTTGGAGAGGAGTAACAACTTATGAAAAAAAGGGGTACTAAATTGGTTGATAATTTTTATCTTTGTGGCCTATTTTGTGACCCATTTTTTGTAAATAGATATCCAATTCCTCAAATTAAATTGATCACTAATTTTGATATTAGTGATCGATTTAGTGACCGATTGTGAAGAGAAACCTCTTTCGCCTATCAAAAAGAATCAGTCACTAATTTCAAAATTAGTGATTGGTTTTGTGTAGGAAGAACAACTACTTATTAAAAAGGTTCATCACTAAATTAGTCACTAATTCAAAACTAGTGAGCAATTTTATGGAAATATATATCAAATTCCTCAAATTATATTGGTTACTAATTTTGAAATTAGCAATCGATTTAGTGATCAACTGTGAAGATAAACACATATCGCCTATCAAAAAGAATCTATCACTAAATTTTACTTTAGCAATTGAATTAGTGAGTGATTTCCTAAATTAAGACTGATACAATTTTTTTAATAAATCGGTCATGAATTGTAGTCAGTAATTTTGAACCTTTAACACAAAAAAAAACCCAAAGTTTCTCAATGTTACAGCCACCCTTTTCTTTTTCCCCTTTCCCTTCCCATATTTTCACCTTCCTTCTCATTCCCACCTTCTCCTTCCCTCCAGCGGCCCATTTCCTTCCCTTTTCTCGTGACCACAATGCTGTGTGGTAGCCTAGTGTTCGACGCTATCACGTGCAGCCCTTGCCTCCCTCCATTGCGTGCAGCATGCAACTCCGTCGTGCCTCCAGTTTGTTGACCCATATGCCAATTTGCAGCCATCACCATTGTGCTGGCAAATCTTTGGTGGATCTAGACTAGTAGCTACTGCCATTTAATCGTCACCTGTAACACCTTGATTTAACTTGGTATATAATTATTACAATTAAATGATTAACTGCCAAATAAAGTTTTTAAAAAAATAAATAAAGTAGAAAAGGAGACAATAGGATAGTAATAACGATAGTGTTATAAAGTTAGAAATTTATCTGAAATAAAACAATAATGTTTCACCCATACAATGAAACTTTTACAGGATGTTTCTTGTAACACAAGAAATTGACCTAATAAAGATTTGAAATATAAGAGAGTTTAATTGTCAGAAGACTACACCTATTATATGTGGCCCGGACTACACAGCCAAAATCTTATGAAGCATTATGGACCACACAATCAAAGTTTACCACTTTTTACTTTTTGTAAGAAATTATTATAAAAATCTAGATAAATATCCATAAAACCCTAATTTGCTCTCATCTTCTTCTTTCTCTTGACTGTCAAACCAGAAATCTCTCTCTAAAACCCTCCTCCATTGTTGTTCATACAATCTCCTAAACACTTGGTTTCCTCTTGTTTCTTCAACTACCATCTAACCTTTAAGCTTATCACCATCTTATAACCTAATAATAGCCAAAATTCTCTCCCCTTGGACAATATATAGCCTCAACCAAGAAGAGAAAGGAAGGGGTTGAGTGTTGTCTTGTAGTTCTAAGAGGGTTTTGCAGTTGAAGGAAGTAAAGTTTGAAGTGTTTGTAAGCTTGGAAATGGGGTAGGCTCCTAAAACTCCCTATATGTGGATAAGTCAAAATATGAGCTAGGGTTTTCATTTTATTGTTTCTCACATATTTTGGGCTAAAGATGATGTTCTATAGTCTTATTTCAATGAACTAGAACTAGTGAAATTTGAATTGGTGAGAAAAACAAGCTAGGGATTTAAAGACACTTATAACTAAAAATAGGCTAACCTAGACAACCTTGAGCAGTAATAAATCTATGGATTATATCTCGAGCTAAAAATTTTCAATTGAGATGGAACCAATTTTAGTTGAAACTCATTGGAGAGTGTATCCATGAAATTTGAGGTCCATTAGACTTAAGATAAATAAGTTATGAATTTTTTAAGCAGGCTGTAGGCTTGAGGAACAAACCTAAGCAATATGTGTTCTAATGGGCATAACTTGCCTAATATACCTTTAATTTGAATGCAACCAATTAGGAGAGTAAGTCTATAAGCTTTTAGATCCAAACTCCTAGTGAGTTGTCCCCCAATAATTCCACAAATATACCTTATGCTTTGTAAGTGTTAATGCAGGACAACCTTATTGCATGTTTGGGAACTTGAAAAAACAGTTTTTTTAGAAAAAAAAAAAAAAGTTCTGTTTTAAAATTCAAGTATGTTTGGTAAATTTCTAAAAATATATTATAATTTAAAACTGATAATTTTAAGCTAAAAAAATAGCTTATAAGTGTAACATCCCGATTTCCGAATTCCGACTTCACACTCAGGATTGATCAATTCCCATTTTTGACTTCATCTTCGAATTTCAGATAGATGGGATTATTTCCTAGTTCCGAGTTCGTCTTGAACAATTTCCAACTTCATGTCCTGTCCGATTTCCGATTTCATCTTATTTTGATTATTCCTGATTTCCGACTTCATGTTCTAGTTTCGAGTTAAATTGGTAGCTTCTGAGTCCCAATATCCGACTTCGAGTTATAGTATACTGGGACATGATTTCCGATCTCCAAACTTATGTCCAAGTCTCCAATGAGGATTATTCCCGATTTTCGCATTCGTCTTCAACTTTCAGCATAATTTCCGACTTCCGATCTTAACCCACATTTCTCGACTCCCGACTTAACCTTCAAGTACAAACAACACGGACATGATTACCGATATCCGACTTCATGTTTAAAAAAAAATGTACCCAATTTCCGGTCTCATAATGTAGCTTCGAGTTTCAACCGAGGTACTTGAGTTCCAACCTCAGAAGTTATAGTTTAGCACAATGGTTACAAGTACCAATATCCGATTTTAATGTAATGAGTTCAGACATCTGGCTTCAACTCCAAGCTCAAGTAAAATGGCACGATTTCTGACTTCAAGCATAATAGATACGAGTTCCGATTTTAGGTAGAACGGAAGCGTATTCCACTTTTGGGATGACGTGGAAAGCAATTTGGCCACAAAAGTGAGAGACATGGTCGAACTTCAACCACAAGATCTCAACCAATCAACACTCCCAATCTCAAGTACACCCATGTATTTAAGTCAGACTCCCCTCCTCATTCCCAGTTGATTTACACCACTCTCTTTCCCTCTTACTCCAGCCTTCTTCTTCCTTTCTCCCTCTCAATCTACTCTATCAAATCTCCAAGCTTTGTCAAGGTTCCATCAATCCAAACTCAAATTTTAGCAAGATCACACTCCAAAGAGGTAGGATTCTATTTCTGTTCTTAAATTACTTGCACTATGATTACATGAAACTGTACTTTTCTTCATGTATTTGATGAATTATTGGATGTATTATGATAGGATTAACATGAAATCTTGAGTTGAAATTAGAGTTAAAAGAAAAAAACTAGGAGAAATGGAGGGTTGGGATGCTGCCTAAGTGAGGAATTCCACGGCAGTCCGTACGGCGAAGTGTACGACTTTGTCTACAGCCAGTTAAATCCGATCAAACTATTTTTAGATGAAAGTAGACATTTAGGGCTTTCCATACATATATAATATAAGATTATTGGATTAGTATTGAGAGAGATATGAATTTTTGAATTTTGACCTAAGAATCAGGACTTTCATCCGGGCAAGGTAACTTAAGGAGGGTGTAACTCGCCCTATACAAATCCAAATTGAGTGAAACTAACTTTGTTAGAAAGCTTACACATAGGGGAACATCTCAATATGAAATTTTGAGTTTGTTATGACCCCAATTGATCCCAGTGATTCAAGTAATTTACCCTATGTCTAAATCGAGCCAAAATAGAGTAGTTCAGAAAGGTGAGATTTCAGGACTTATAACTCGAGCTATACTAAATCAAATGGAATGAAACTTATTGCAAATGAAAGTTTGTCCTGTTAGATTTGATATGAGACCAATTTTGCATGATTTGAGCTTAGTTTCAATTTTTAGTGAATTTATACTTCCAGGAGTGTAATTTGGGCCAGTGACTGAGTAGGCTGAGACAAAATTTGAATATCTCGAGTTATATAAATCAAAATGATATGGGACCAAAGAGGTTAGAAAGTAGACATATAGAACTATGACATATCCAAAATTCAATTTTAAATGAGTTGAATAGAGGTAAAGGTGGCTTATACAACAATTCGGGCAGAACTGGAAAGAATTGGCAGAATGACCAAATTGATGGTTTCACAAGTGTTAGTAGACATATAAGGTTTAAGTTGAGGATTGCAAGTTTTACCCTAATAGATATGTTAAGATTTATTATACTGCTATGATTGATTTATCTATGAGAACTGGCACTATTCATGGGAAAACGGATCTGATCCGTTGTGCTATCAAATTTACGGCAAAAGTCTAGGAGACTATGAGTATTTGTATTACAAGGAATTTATGAATATGTATGTGGAAATTCTAAATGCAAGGATGAAATTAAGTATGATATGAGTTATGACGTATATGGAAGTAAATGACGAAGCATATGTATGAGTACATTCAGCATGTCTATGCATGACCATGTATGAGAATGAAAAGACATGAGTATATGCAATGTGAATCCCTTCACTCGTAGGCAATTAATTGAGATCCCTCCCTGTGAAGGCAGTTAAATGATAAAATGTGAATCCCTCCAAGACTAGAGGCACGTGAATTCCCTTGTGGGTGAGTCGGTGTGACGACGGTCACGGGTGGAGCTGACAAGCTCACTCCAAGGCCAGGCTACCTAAGGGCAGTAAAGGCTAAAAACTAAAAATTAAAGATTAAAAGATATGCAAGTACCCACTCACATGAGGCATGGCTTCGACCCAGCTAGTGTGAGTATAGGGGATAGAACTTACATGAGGCATGGCATGACCCAGCTAGTGTAAGTACCAAATGAAGGTCCAATATTCCTAAGGAATGTGACATGGCGATCACGCTCTGATGGGGTATGACATGGCAATCATACTCTGAAATATGGCATGTAAAGATATGATGATGAATCTATATTCCTAAGGAACGTGACATGGCGATCACGCTCTGACGGGGTATGACATGGCGATCATACTCTAGGATATAGCATGATGATCCCACACCCTAAGGAATATGACATGGCGATCACATTCTGATGGAGTATGACATGGCGATCATACTCTAGGACGTGGCAGAAAGAACATATTCCTAAGAAATGTGACATGGCGATCACATCTCGATGGGGTATGACATAGCGATCATACTCTAAAATATGTGTAACAAGTAAAGGAAGATAAAGAAAGAGAAGCAAATTTTATGTATATGCATAAGTTTAAGTACAAGTAAAAGTATGTACAGATGCTATGTGTATTTTAATATGTTGCAGTTATTATTCATGGTATCGTTCATGAATTGATTTTTATGGGTTCTCCTAAATGCCAAGTGTATGATTAAAATAAGCTTTGCTTCGGGCATTATATTTTTGAACTATAAAATTAAACAGTTTGTACAGCATATTCACCTTTTTCAAAATAAATCGAAACAAATTGGAGATGACAATGATGACATTATGTATGATAATTAGAGAATCCTACTGAGAATTTATAATTTTCACTCCTATTTCCGTGTTGTCTCCAGATAGTTTCAGAAGTTTAGAAGGCATTTGAAGTTCTTTGTCAAACAAGGTCCGCTCAGGTAATAGTAACAACTCTAGGGTATGGTACTATGACTTAAGCATAGTATTGTACTTTGGAGGGTGTTACAATAAGCATAAGCAATTTTTTTGAGCTTATAATTATAAGCAGAAACGAATTATTTCAGAATTGTTATATTTTTACCAAATTGACCCTAAGTATTATATATTATACAATATAAATAATCATTTCATATCTTTTTAGTAATTTTACCATATAAAAACAACTTTTCTCATACAACCCAAATAAAATAGATTATCTTAAAACTAATTTTTAGATAAAGTATACAAACATAAATTGATTCTCATATAAGTGATTATTAAAATAATTTTAATATTTCAAATTTCCCAAACACACACTTAATCTAGAGCTTATAACTTAAGCTTTACTTAGTCAAATTGAGTGGGACTTATCTTATTTGAAAGAGGGTTCACATAGGCATAAGCATGTAAAATTTCAGAGCAAAATAATAAAAGATAAATTTTTAGTGATTTTCGACTTTCATGTGCTTAAGTCTATTCCAAAACAAGGCAGCAGTAGATCAAACTTGAATAACTTAAGTTATACATATCAAAATTTAGTAGGACTAATATAGCAACATCCCTGTTGAATTTGAATGAAAAAAAAGGTCTTAAAATGGGATTTTGATGTAATTTACAATTTGGACATAATTGAGGGATTTCAATCTAATTTGTAGTTAAATTGTGCATAACTTAGAGGTCTCCAAACTATATGGGACCAAATCAAATTGAAAGGTTGATGAATATATGTTGCTTCTAGTACCATATTGATATACATGCCATGATATATCTATTCATCTGGAATCTATGAGATTTGGGGTAGCCTGTGCATTATATGATTACAAGTGTGATTGGAATTATTTTCTTTGTTGACTGGCTGGTTGAATGCTGTTATAAATTTTGGAAACCCTCACATTACAGCCATCATATTACCAAATTTTTGGCTTAAATATTTTGAAAGTAAGCTATGTAGCTTTAAGTGTATCAAGCATCCTCATGTATAATTATGAATAAAGAATGCACATGAAGATATGAGTTAAGAAAGTATACCAATTCATGAGCTCATAAGATGACTATGAATTCAAATTACTTGGGCTAGAGAAAGTAAATCTAGTTAAGTCAGGAAATATATACCTGGCTATCTTTAAACTAAGCCAGGAAAGTAAACTTGGATAGGAATAGGTCTGTGTGAGTGTTGCGAAAACTAAATCTAGCAATCATTTATAAGAACGAGCTCGGTCCTAATAAGCAGCCTATTATCCAGGAGTGGGAGATACCATCCACCCTTCTCAAGGGTATCAAGTATAGGTGCTCATGTTAAGAATTTTAAAAAAGAACAAGAAGATAAGTGCACTTGCATAGCTCACCACATTTGCATCTACATATGCATATTCCATTATTTTGCTATATTATCATTAATTTTATGAGCTGTTTTTTAACTTCAAATGTATAAATAAAATGAACCTACTTCAGATAAAGAGTTTTGAAAATTTATCAAATAAACTTTTATTTTCTTATATGCTAAAAATACGTTTCTCTTGAAATAAATAGAGCAACTAAGGATAATAATGATGACAGTGCATGTGGTAGTCTAGGAGAACCTATTGAGAATTTTTAAGTTCTCATCATTATTGTATGTATCCATGTCATCCTCAAACAATGTTAATGGCATCAGTGGTGATTTTCCTTCAGGCCCTTGATTGGCAGTGGCATTATGACCATGCCCTAGACTCCATGTACTTGATAGGAGAGGCACAGATCTGACTGCACATATTTTTCTAGCATTCCTTAACGATTTTCATTTTGAGCCTTTTCTTCGATCTTGAGGTTTCTTTTGATAGGATTCCACTATACATGGCATAACCAATGTTCGCACCACCTCTGCCATCTCCCTCATCAGCCATGGAGATAGACCCCTCCAAGGCGAGCTAATCATCTTTTTTAGCCTCTCCTTTTGCATATCACGACTATCCACTAGGTGGTCCCAAAGTAGCGGCCATTTTAAAGAATGGCTTCTAAACCGCCCGAGCTGGATTAGGGGAGTGCGTAGGATCTTTTGGGAAGTTGTTAGACTAATGCATAATTGTTGCTGCCTTTCTTGTATAGGGTGGTCCTCTTTTGAAAATTGTACATGGTTTGGTTGATGCAGCTCCAGCAAGTATACCAGATCGTACAAATAATAAAGTGATGAGAAAAGTATCATTCCCACGAGGATAGATCAATTATCGAGTAACTAACAGGAATGACTATTTAAACTAGAAGAATGGAATGAGTATAGAAAGCTAAATCAAATCAAACAAGAGAACAAAACTGCACTTAAAGACAACTTAAATCACTGTGATGGACACTAGGGCTAACTGACTTCACCTAACTATGGACTCAATTACCATGGATCTCAATTATCTAGTTTTTGCCATAATAGATTAATGGTCGGATTCCCTAAACTAATTCCAAGCCTTTCTCAAGATCAAGAAATTCTCTTTACCCTAAATTGATTGCCTAATCTCTTAGTTACAAACTAATTTCGGAAAAGGTTGAAGCTTGATGGATTCCTAAGATGACTACATAAGTCACATTTATCTATCTCTAGTTTTCACTTAATGCACAGTGTTTATAATGAGAAGCTTTGTTTACAAACCCTATCTCTAGTTATTGCAAACCAACAAATCAGTTGAATGGTGGCCAATCACCCAAAAGCATTAGGAGCAATCATAAACACTTAACAATCAGGATAAAAACATAAACAGAATCAATCCATGAGTAATATCATCACATAGTTGGAGCCATCAACGCCCAAGAACAGGGTTTAGTTCATGATGGAATCATAAGCAATAGAAAAAGTAAAATACAGAACAAAAAGAAAGAGTAGCCATGAAAAAAAACAAGGATTCCAATGTCTTGAGGGTGAAGGATGTCTCTAACTCTTCACAAAACTCTCCACAATGCTCCTTGAATCTTCAAGCCTCTCCTCTAGGGTTGCCTCTAGTGTTTAGATTGTCAAAAGGTGTCAAAAAGGTTGTCCAAATCCTTTAAATAATGCCCCAAGATCTTTTTGCTTAAGGTTGCTTCGAAAAACAGACTTTCCACATTTATCGCAGCCGCGCTCGAGCGTGCTATTCACGCTTGAATGTGCTCCACTGCACCATAGACTTGTTCTCTCTGTTTTGGGCTACGCTCGAGCATGGGGTCACATGCTGGAGTGCAGTCCAAGCTTGAGCGCAGGGTCTCACACTGGAGCATGCATCTAAAATAGCAACTCTGCAAATTTGCCTCTTTTGCTCACTTTCAGGCTCAATAGCAATCAGAATAGTTGGAATTTGCCATCGGAAAATAGAAATTGTAGATCTTTGAGTAAGCTTTTTAACACAACAAGAATCACCTCAATTGGAGTTTTGTAACTCAAGATATAATCAAAATACTGATGAATGGTCAGGCTTGACAACATTAGAGACAAAATACAACCTCAATCTGGTTTTGCCTTTTTCTACTAGAAGACTTAAGAATCCCAAAAAGTGCTCAACATAAAAGTTAGATATCTCCTTCTCATATTTCCAAAGAGTCCTTAATCATGTCAAGTTGACTTCTAGAGAATTAGATATGAATTTTCTCTTGTGACATAGTCTTGAAATTCGGCAAAATGGACTGCTTAAGACTCCAATTGAACTCTTCTTCCACTTGAGTGCTTGTACCTAATTGAAACACAATGAAAACATAAATAACTAACCAAAATATGAGAAAATGACAAAGAAACTAGAAAAGAACCTAAATCAAAGAAATCAACTAAAGACAACTAAAAAATAAATTTATGTAACCAATCCCTAAATCTAAATAAAACAGAACCAAAATAACTCACTATAGGGAGTTATCACACCCCCCCAACTTAAGAGCTTGCTTGTCCTCAAGCAAGAAAGAAAATGAAATAGTAGAATAAATAAAAGAGAAAAATCTTCTTGTGTGGCTGACACTTTAAACATCCCCCTACAAAGACCACAAAACTTGGGGTGGCACTTAAGCCAACTAAACACTAACTACCAAAGAGAAAAGAGAACAGAACACTCAAGAAATTCAAAAGCAAATGCACTCAATGCATCAAGTGTTGTTGGTCCATGTTTTCCTCATCATTGCTCCACAACTTAACCCAAAAGTTACTAACAATTCAAATCTAAGCATCAAGACCATTTAATTGTGCAAACATGTAACACCCTCCCAAGTATAGTACTATGCTTAAGTCATAGTACCACACCCTGGAGTTATTACTGTTACCTGAGCGGACCTTGCTTGACAGCAACTTCAGCCGTCTTCGGAAACTTCTGAAACTATCTGGAGACAACACGAAAATAGGTTTGAGAATTATAAATTCCCAGTAGGATTCTCTAGGTATCATAAATAATGTCATCGTTGTTATCTCCAGTTTGCTTCGGTTTATTAAGAAAAAGGTGAACATACCTTACAAACTATTTAATTTTACAGTTCGAAAATATAATGTCCGAAGCAAAGGTTCAGTTTTATTCATAGACTTGTCATTCGGGAAAAACCCATAAAATCAATTCCTGAATGATATCATGGATAATAATTGCAATATATTAAACTACCCATAGCATTTGCACATAACTTTATCTGTACTGAATTCATGCATATACATAAAATTTGCTTTTCCTTTCATCATAAAATCTTTTCGTGCCACATTCCAGAGTATGATCGCCATGTCATACCCCATCAGAGCATGATCGCCATATCATGTTCCTTAGGAATATGGGATCTTCCTTTGGTACTTACACTAGCTAGGTCATGCCATGCCTCGTGTAAGTTCTGTCCCCTGTACTCACACTAGCTGGGTCGATGTCATGCCTCATATAAGTGGGGTGCTTGCATATGCCTTAGTCTTTAGTATTTAGTCTTTAATCTTTAGTTTTTACTTGGCACACCTAGGCATTACGTATCGCCGTCCCTAGGGTGCTTTTACTGCCCTTGGGTAGCCTGACCTTGGAGTGAGCTCGTCAGCTTCACCCGTGACCGTCGTCACACTGACTCACTCGCAAGGGGACCCACGTGCCTTTAGTCTTGGAGGGATCTCATTCTGGTCACGTGCCTCTAATTAAAGGGATCTCTTCTGGTCACGGGTCTCAAAATTGAGGGATCTCATTTGACCACGTGCCTTCAATATAGAGGGATCTCATCTGACCACGTGCCTCCAAGGTGGAGGGTAGCTGCCTTCACAGGGAGGGATTCAAAGTGCAACTGCCTCCAAGTGAAGGGATTCATATCTTTATCTTTAACTGCCATCACCGAGAGGGATTCAATGTGCAGCTACCTCCAGGTGAAGGGATTCACATTTTGTCATTTAACTGCCTTCACAAGGAGGGATCTCAATTAACTAACTCCAAGTGAAGGAACTCACCTTCAATATATTTAGATTCTTTCATTCTCATGCATAATCCACCATAAACATGCGGGATGTACTCATACATATGCTTCATAGTTTATTCTTATATGTCTCATGTTGTACTTATGTCATTCTTGCATATATGCTTCATAATTTATTCTCATATATCTTATATCATACTTATGTCATTCCCGCATATAGAATTTCCATATACACAATCATAATTGTGTGGCTGTTCATATCATAAATTCCTTGTAATCTAGACACTCATAGTCTCCTAGACTCCTGCCATAAATCTAAAGATAACGGATCAGTTCTGTCTCCCCATGAATAGTGCCAGTCCTCACAGACAGTTCAGTCATAACAATATAATTCATCTAACATATATATATCAATGTAAAACTGGCAATCCTCAACTCAAACCTTATATGTTTCACTAACACTTGTGAAATCGTCACTTGGGTCACTTCCATCAATTCTATTCAATTCTGCCCAAATCTTGTATAATCCACCTTTATTTCTATTCAACTCATTTAAACCTGAATTTTGGATATGACATATTTCTATATGTCTACTTTCTAACATCTTTGGTCCCATATCATTTTGATTTATATAACTCAAGATATTCAAATTTTGCCTCAGCTTGTTCAGTCACTAGCCTGAATTACACTCTTGGAAGTATAAATTCACTAAAAATCGAAACTAACCTCAAACTATACAAAATTGGTGCCATATCAAAGATAACAGGACAAACTTTCATTTTCCACAAGTTTCATTCCATTTTCTTAAGTATACCTCGAGTTATAAGTCCCAAAAATCAACCTTCCTGAACTACTCTGTTTTGGTCTGGATTGGACATAGGGCAACTTCCTCGAATCACTAGGAACAATTGGGGCCATAACAAACTCAGAATTTCATATTGGGATGCTCCCCTATGTGTAAGCTTTTTAAAAAAATTAGTTTCAATCAATTTGGAGTTGTATAGTGTGAGTTATACCCTCCGCAAGTCACCCTGCCCGGATGAAAATCCTGATTCCTAGGTCAAATTTCAAAAATTCATATCTCTCTCAACACTAATCCAATAACCTTATATGATATATGTATGGAAAGCCCTGTATGTCTACTTTTATCTAAAAATAGCTTCATCGGGTTTAACTGGTTGTAGGCAGAGCCATACACTCCGCCTTACGGACTGCCGTGGAATTCTTCATCCAGACAGCATCCTAATCCTCAATTCCTTCTAATTTTCTCCTTCTAACCATAGTTCCAACTCAAGATCTCCTATTAATCTAATCATAATCCATCATAATTCATCATATATATTCAGTATATCATCAAACATATGAAGAAAAGTAAAATTTCATACAATCATATTGCAAAGAATTCAAGAACAGAATAGAATCCTACCTCTTTGGAGTGTGATCTTGCTGAATTTGATTTTTGGATTGATGGAACCTTGACCAAGCTTGGAGATTTGATGGGGTTGGTTGAGAGAGGAAAGGAAGAAGAAGGCTGGAGCAAGAGGAAGAGAGGGAGGCATAAATCAGCTGGGAATGAGCAGGGAAGTCTGACTTAAATACATAAGAGTTGTGGTGTTGATTGGTTGGAGTTTTGTGGTTAAAGTTCAGCCATATCTCTCACTTTTGTGGCCAAATTGCTCTCCACGTCGTC
Source organism: Pterocarpus macrocarpus (assembly GCA_031439585.1). NCBI lineage: Eukaryota > Viridiplantae > Streptophyta > Magnoliopsida > Fabales > Fabaceae > Pterocarpus > Pterocarpus macrocarpus. The sequence goes on from CM062520.1 coordinate 27,107,902, forward strand.
CCTCAAGCTGCTCTCCACATCATCCCAAAAGTGGGATACGCTTCCATCTAACTGAAATCGGAACTCATCTCCATTAAGCTTGAAGTCGGAACTCGTCCACTCTTGTTTGTAACTTGAAGAAATCTAGTCTGGTTTATTTCGAGACTTGGAAGTAAGGTCGGAGGTCAGAAGTCTTCCAGCTTACAATCACATAATCTCGCAACTCCCCATTCAAACTCAGGAACGCCAGCAGAAATGGAAAGCTCCAGAGAATAAGATCGGATATCGGAACTCGTTTGTGACTTGAAAACCAGCTCAAGGATTCGTACTCATGTCCATTGAGTCCAACTCTAAGGCGGGAACTCGTTACATCCAACTCGGAGGTCGGTACTTGCATCATTGTGTTAACCTATAACTTCTGAAGTCGGAAACCACGTAGTCTGAGGTTGGAACTCGGGAACCTCTATCTGAAACTTCAAGCTACAGTATGAGACCGGAAATCGGGTACACTTTCTTTGAAACATGAAGTCGAATATCAGTAATCACGTCCCTGTCGTTTATACTTGAAAGTTAAGATCGGAAGTCAGAAATTATGCTGAAAGGTGAAGACGAACATGGAAATCGGGAATGGTCCACTGGGACTTGGACATTAGTTTGGAGATCTGAAATCATGCCCGTTTTATTTGAACCTTGGAAGTAAAGTATAAGGTCGGGACCCATATAAATTTTGGTCGAACTTGGAGACCAATTCAGAGATCCGATCTCGCGTCCATTAACTCGTATGTCGGGAATTGTGTGTCATTCCGGTTTGAACAATTGACCATGAAGTCAAAAATCGTATCCCTTTGTGTTTGAAGCATAAGATCGGAAATCGTAAGTTATGCCATTTCGTTTGGGATTTGGAGATGAAGTCGGAGGCTGGAGCTGTGACCATTTCGCTAAGATGAGGTCGGAAGTCGGTAAAATTAAGCCATTCAATTAACAAAGTCGGAAATCGAAAAATGTGTGTAAGGAGGTCGGAAATCGGGATGTTACAAAACACGTTATAAAGGAAATAGATCAAGTGTGTGTGTGTGCAAGGAAAGCAACAAAGAATTGATTACTTCATACCAATGCAATGTTTAAGAAGGGACAATATCATCATAAAGTTCACAATCGTCCCTCTCTATATCAACATGAGTGTCTTCTAACCAAAGATCAATAGGTCTTTTTCAAGCTTGTAATAGCAAGCTAAGGGTAAAGGTCTGATGGAAATGAATTTTGGCTTTGTATTACCCTCAACTTGAGGAACCTTTACTCCTAAACTCACTACCTTGGCATCCCCCAACTTGTTGGTTGGTTATCATCATGTCCTTCTTTGATGAACCTCCAGGCTTTAGTGGCCATGAGATTTGGAAGAGAGTTTGCTCTCTCTTATCTCATTGAAACCATATTTTTTCTTGCATTGCTTTTTTTTTTTCTGTTTTTTTCACTTTTTCTTTTCTTTCTTTTCCACTTGAACTAGTCCACCACTTTGGTAATGCATAACATGAATTCACTATGGTGGGTATCACCCTATTCTCATAAGTTTAGAAGCTACAGGCTTTAGGGTACTTTAAGGTTCAAAGATGGATAGAAAAAAGATGGATTCTAATCTCAAAATATAGTTCATTCCAAGAAAACAAGCCATTAAGCTCAAAACAGGTGACTACGGATAGAATGTCATTAGGTAGGCATTAAGGCTCAATGAAAGTTTCCAAACATGGCCTAAATCCTTTCTAAGACTAGAATTCACTCATATTTATTTCAAAAGGGATTCAAGCAAAAAGTGGATGCATGTCTTAACTTAAATAAAGCATGAAAGAATGATGATCATCAATCCTAAGGTGCTAAGTCCTATAAAGTGCACGAATATGTGATCTTTTCCAAAATAAATATAAATGCACAAGAGAATTTTGAAGGCTCAAATCAAAATTTCTAGTTACTAAGGGATTACAAAGTAAACAATCACATCATAGGAATGGAGTCAAAGACAACAAAAACACACAATTAGTACCTAAAAACAGGAAATCTTTTTGGTTTTTTTTTTTTTGAGAAAAATAAAATGTAGAAACTAGATAGAAGAGAATAAAATGCATGTGCATGCTTTTCCATCCCCCAACTTGGAAAACAACATTGTCCCCAATGTAAAATAAGTGCAAAGAGAGGGTAGGAAAGATACTCCCCAGCCAAGGAATAAGTGTTGGACTCCATTTCTTTTGCTTCATGCACTTTATTCTCTTCTTGAAACCTACAAAATGAGAACAAGAGAGATTTAGAACAACCTAAAAAAAATGAAAACTCAAACACAATGAAATTCAAACATAAACTCTAAACATGAAAGAAATAAAGTAGAGATAGAAAAATTGGGTTGTCTCCCAATAAGCACTTTGGTTTAATGTCCGTAGTTGGACATGGCCCTTTTAAATCAAGGTGGTTTCTTCATCTCCCTCTTGGGTGATTCCTTACGAGGTTGATGGCTCTCCCTTCCAAACTTCAAAGATATAGGCTCAAACATGAATAATAAAGGTGGGGCTTCCAAAAGCTCATAGGGTGATTTTAACTTATCATCCTCTATTTCTTCTACAACCTTGGAGTTCATTAAGCAAGCTTCCAATGGTAGAGTGTTGGAGGGTGCCATGAAAGAAGTATCCACCACCTTTTTAGCAACATCCACTCTAAAGCATGATTCAATCTCCAAAGGGAGCTTAGTAGCTTCAAACACTTTAATTGTGACTTTATCACCTTGAGCACGCAACTCAAGCTTCCCTTCTTCTACATCAATTAAGGCTCTCCCTGTGGCTAGAAAAGGTCTCTCGAGAATAAGTGGAACCTTTCTATCCTCTTCCATGTCAAACACAATGAAATCCACTGGGAATATGAGCTTGTCCACCTTTACCAGCACATCTTCAATGATGCCTCTAGGATGCTTGATAGATATATCCACTAGTTGCAAAGAAACCATAGTAGGCTTTGCCTCTGCAACTTCAAGCTTCCTGAAAATAGATAAAGGCATTAAATTAACACTAGCACCAAGATCACAAAGAGGTTTATTAAAACAAATATCACCAATAACACATGGAATAGTAAAACTCCCTGGATCTTTTAATTTGGGAGGCAATTTATTTTGCAAAATAGCACTGCACTCCTATGTGAGCATCACAGTCTCATCATACTTAAGCTTCTTCTTGCGAGAGAGAATGTCCTTCATGAATCTTACATAGCTTGGCATTTGTTCAAGAGCTTCAAGAAAGGGAATGTTGATATATAGCTTCTTGAGCACCTCCAAGATCTTAAAGTACTACTTCTCCTGTTATTCCTTCTTCAGCTGCTTCACCTTCTATGGAAATGGAATAGGAGGTTCATAAGCAGGAGGTGCCATATATGTAGGACTCTTCTCTTCCTCTTCAGCATCCTTAATCCGCCTCATGGGAATCTTATACTTCTCCCCCCTCTGTGTCTATGCCTCATTCTCAGTGTGCAGTGTGGCATCAAATTGTGCTAGTGCTAAAGCTCTTTTCCACTCCTTAGGGTGATTTCCTTAACTTGCTCTCTAGGATTTGCAATAGTGTTGCTTGGCAAGGAATCCTGTGGTCTCTCAATAAGCTGTTGGGATATCTGCCCCAACTAATTCTCTATGTTCCTAATGGAAGCCTCCTGATTCTTGAACTGAGCATCATATTGCTTAAATTTTGCCTCAGTTTTGTCCACAAAATTTGAGTGGGTCTGCATGAATTGCTGGAACATGTCTTCTAAGTTAGGCTTCTTTTCCTGAGCTGGTGCGTTGTATAAGTGTCTGGGTGCACCTTGGTTCCTATAGTACTGACTGGGGTTAGTGTGATCTCTGTATCCCGGAACATAAGTGTTGGAGTGGAAATTGTGTCTTTGAGCATCCATATAGTTAACTTGCTCTTCAGGGGATGGACTTGCAGTATACTCTCCATTAGAATAGCTGCCTTGACAAAAGTCACATCTCATGACTTGGGTAGAAGGAGCATTGCCAATTATTCCCAACTACTTCTGGATAGCAGCATTCTGCATAGATAATGGCTGAATTTGCGCAAGGATGGCAGTTGTAGCATCATCCTCTAATACTCCTCTAGGCTTCTAGGCTTTGTCACTAGGTCTCTGATAGTTATTGTTGGCCATGACTTAAAACAACTCAATAGACTGCTTAGGGGTCTTATTGTTGAGAGAACCCCCTGCTGCTGTTGGCCTGCACTGGTGGCTTCACAGTGCTAGATGAGCATCCTTCAAGATTAGGAGTCAAATAATCTTTCATAGCCGTATAGTTTTGCTCATTCTCATCAGCCATGTTACTAATTTGAGCATCTTCAAATGCCCTTTCTCTTTCTCCTTAGTTACTGCAAAGTCTTTTCAATCTCTAGGTCAAAGAGAAATTCCCCAAGCGATCTACTTCTTTGCATAAACTATAAAAATCAAGAAGAACAAGTGAAAATACAAAATAAACAAAAAATTAAAAAAAATAAAGAAAATAATTTAAATCAAATTAAACTACAAGAAATAAAATCAAACCAAACCAAACCAAATAAAATAAAACAAAAGAATATAATTAAAAGTCCAATCTAGTATAGTATTAGTTAAGAGTGATATTGATATTATCCCCGGCAACGGCACAAAAACTTGACGTAGCTTCAGTAAGTATATCGGATCGTACAAGTAATAAAGTGATAAGAAAAGTATCATTTCCATGAGGATAGATCAATTACCGAGTAACTACCAGGAATGACTATTTGGACTAGAAGAATAGAATGAGTAGAGCAAACTAAATCAAATCAAACAAGAGAACAAAATTGCACTTAAAGATAACTTAAATCACTGTGATGGACACTAGGGCTAACTGACTTCACCTAACTATGGACTCAATTATCATGGATCTCAATTATCTAGTTTTTACCTTAATTGATTAATGGTTGGATTCCTTAAACTAATTCCAAGCCTTTCTCAATATCAAGAAATTCTCTTTACCCTAAATTGATTGTCTAATTTCTTAGTTACAAACTAATTTAGGAAAAGGTTGAAGCTTTATAGATTCCTAAGATGACGACATGAGTCATGTTTATCTATCTCTAGTTTTTGCTCAACTCACAGTGTTTATGATGAGAAGCTTTGTTTACAAACCCTATCTCTAGTTATTGCAAACCAATAAATCAATTGAATGGTGGCCAATCACCCAAAAGCATTAGGAACAATAATAAACACTTAACAATCAAGATAAAAACATAAATAAAATCAATCCATGAATAATATCATCACTTAGTTGGATCCATCAATGCCCAAGAACGGGTTTTAGTTCATGATGGAATCATAAACAACAGAAAAAGTAAAAGAAAGAATAAAAAAAAAGAGTAGCCATGAAGAAGAACAAGGATTCTAATGTCTTGAGGGTGAAGGATGTTTCTAACTCTTCACAAAACTCTCCATAATACTCCTTGAATCTTCAAGCCTCTCCTCTAGGGTTGCCTCTAGTGTTTAGAGTGTTAAAAGGTGTCAAAAAGGTCATCCAAATCCTTTAAATAATGCCCCAAGATCTTTTCGCGTAAGGTTGCTTCGAAAAACAAACTTTTCACATTTATTGCAGCCGCGCTTGAGCATACTATTCACGCTCGAGCGTGCTCCACTACACCATAGACTTGTTCTCTCTATTTCGGACTGTGCTCAAGCGTAGGGTCGCATGCTCGAGCGCAATCCATGCTCGAGCACGGGGTCGCATGCTGGAGGCTACTTCTAAAATAGCAACTCTATAGATTTGCCTCTTTTGCTCACTTTCAGACTCAATAGCAATCCGAATAGTTGGAATTTGCCATCGAAGGTAGAAATAGCAATTGTAGATATTTGAGTAAGATTTCCAACACAATAAGAATCAACTCAATTGGAGTCTTGTAGCTCAAGATATAGACAAAATACTGATGAATGGTCAAGCTTGATAGCATCAGAGATAAAATGCAAATTTAATCTTGTTTTGCCTTTTTCTACTAGAAGACTTGAGAATCCTAAAAAGTGCTCAACATAAAAGTTAGAGATCTCCTTCTCATATTTCCAAAGAGTCCTAAATCATGTCAAGTTAACTTCTAGAGAGTTAGATATGAATTTTTTCTTGTGACATAGTCTTGAAATCTGGCAAAATGGACTGTTAAGACTCCAATTGAACTCTTCTTCCACTTGAGTGCTTGTACCTAATTGAAACACAATGAAACCATAAATAATTAACCAAAATATGAGAAAATGACAAACAAACTAGAAAACAAACCTAAGTCAAAGATACCAACAAAAAACAACTAAAATACTCAAATAAATTTATGTAACCAAAGCCTACATATAAATAAAACAGAACCAAAATAACTCACTATGGGGAGTTATTATTGGGCCACAACCATGAATTTAGTTCTTTTTTATTCTCATGTATTCTCACTATCCACCAATAGGTGTGTAACAGCCTCCAAAGCATAATACTATGCTTAAGTCATAGTATTACATTTAGCAGTTGTTACTAATTAATAAATATACATTGTCTGACAGCAACATTTAGCCATCCATCTAGCGGTGTTCACAAGTCCGGATAGACTCGCAAACCAAATTGACCCGACCCAACCTAAACACAAAAATCCAGATTGGGTCGAGTAATCGGGTCTATTTGGGTAGAAACAAATATATCCATCTATTGTTCGGTTCGAGTACCGAGTATAAAAAATAAACCCATTACCTGACCCATATACTTGAACCCCCACTTCTTCTTTTTTTTTTTCATTTTCATTATTTAAATAAATCTCTCTCTCTCTTTCCCAATCACCCAAAAGAAACCCTCTTACCCACCCCTCCCCTTATGCGCCATTCATCTTCTCTCCCCATCATCTCTTAACTTTCATCCTTCCATCTCCTATCTATTCACTGCCACCACTACACCGTTGCCTATTGGCAAGGTAAGGACCGCCTCTTCCCTCCTCTATTTCCTTTCTCTGTTTTTAGGAATCATGTTCTTCATACCTTTTCCCTTTTCTATTTCCAAAATCACATCCTGCCTCTTCCCTTCTTTATTTCCATCACTGGCCGCCACTGCAGTGAAGAAGGACCCAGTTAGGGAGGTCTCACTGTGAAGAAGGTGGTCCAGCTTTCCTCTACATCCTCGGTGCTCCAAGATCTAATTCGTCTCTACAAGGTCATCATGAAATCACAAGTCATGATGGTTCTTGCCAATGTGCTGCTCGCTGACTCTAGTTGATATGGTGGAGGGTGATATGGGAAGTCGATCTCTAAGTTGGTAAAGCTCTAGTTTGCAGTTTGCTCTGTTTTAATATTTCCTGTAACACCCTACCAACTTATGTTATGCTTAAGTCATAGCATGAAATTGGATAAGTTGCATTACCGTTTTAGTTCTTCGTTTATAGCTGTATTCATTATATTATATTTTCTTTGTCTTTGACATATGTATATATATATGACAAAAATGCCTATGAAACGGCACGCTGTATAAAATAAACGTGATCAGTATTGTAGAACGTAACAGAATTGAACAAAAGCACTACAAAAAAGAAAATAGATAGTATACCATTAGTCATATATATACATATGTGAGATGGAAGCCAATGCTTTGCTTATATATATATATATATATATATATATATATATATATATATATATATATATATATATATATATATATATATATGGGTTCAAAAGCGGGTAAAATAAAGAAACAGTAAAACTCCTATAGCTGAAAAGGTAGAGACAGAAATGGCAGGAGCTAGGTATGTACAACGAGTCCACTATTGGATCATCAAGGAGCTGCAGGTCCAAAAATCTCAATAAGCAGAGTGGCCGTCGAGTCCATCACCAGCATCTGAAAATGATGCGGAAATGCAAAATGAGGTGAGAATTTAAGGAAATTCTCAGTAGGGTTCGCGTACAGTATTTAGTTGACGTCACATTCATTCTCAGTTGCCTCAATTTTTGTTTAATTATAAAAACATGGGATTAAACTAAACTATTCGTATTCAATAAATTTAAGAAAACGTCTGGTCTGACGCAAGGTTCAGTTTTACTTAAGATAGCATAAAAAACAAAATAAACTAATAACAGCAATACAGAGAATAATGAGCAGAATAGATGAACATATGGCAGTAAGGGAACATAACAGACAAACTATAATTAATTTGTAATGACTGTTCAATGTAATCATGCATTTAATGCAATTATGCAAAACTTATTCTTGAACCTTTCTTCATAAATTTTTCCTTCCTTCATAAACTTTTCCATTACTTGGTCCCCTGGAAGTTCTTGGCCATTTTAGACTTTTGGGTAATAGTCTGCTTTTCAGGATCGAGCTCGTTCCTATACAGTAATGCTGGGTTTGCTTTCCCCAACATCCCCACCAATCTATTCCCCTTAACTTTATTCCGAGGCTGGCTCAAGTATCATGGAACTTTCATCATAATATAATCTTTAGGTTCCACATAACATGGCTTTCATAGCTTTCTTGAAAATGCACATGCATCTACATGTATCTCATAACTCATGTATATACTTCATCGAAATTTCGGCGATATAATGGAATGTGTCCGCTTCCTCATGAATAGTGCCAGTACTCAGCATATCAACTTATTAAAGAAATCATATCATTCCATTCATAATGCAACATTAACTTCATAGAAACATTAGCTATGTTAGGGCAAAGGTATTGCCTTAGCTCAGTCATTCAACCCGATTTTTATAAATCAGGCCATAATCTCTACTTAACTTATCTGGACCTCAATTTTGGATATGTTAAAGTTTTATGTGTCTATTTTCTAACCTCTTTAGTTCCATCTAATTTTGATAACCATAACTCAAGTTATTTTGGTTTTATCCCGGCCTGCCCTGTGGCTGGCCAGAATTGCACACTCGAAAGTAAAAATTTATTAAAAATCGAAAACTAGCTCAAATCATATGAAATTAGTCTCATATTAAATCTAACAGGACAATCTTTCATATGCAAAAAGTTCCATTTCATTTTCCTTAGTAGGGCCCGAGTTATAAGCCCCGAAATTTGACCTTACTGAATTGCTCTATTTTGGTCTTGTTTAGACATAGGGCAAATTCTTCGAATCATTGGGAACAAAGGGGATAGTAACAAACTCGAAATTTCTTTGTAAATGTTCTCCTATGTATAAGCTTTCTAAAACAATTGGTTTCACTCAATTTGGAGTTGTATAGGGTGAGTTACACCCTTTTCAACTCACACTGCCCGGGTGAATGTCCTGATTCCTAGGTCAAACTTCAAAAATTCATATCTCTCTCAATATTAATCCAATGGCCTTATATGATATATCTATAGAAATCCCTAGATGTTTAGTTTCACATAAAAATGGTTTCATCAATTTTAAACGGCGGTAGGTAGAGCCGTACGACTGCCGAGGATCTTAGGTTTTTCAGCTTCTTAGCTCCTCCTATCTTCATCATTTCTTGCTTCCAAGTTGGTTTTAATCTCACAAACAGCCAATAAACTAGCCATAAATCATCATAATCAATCAATCAACACATCAAAGATTGAGAAAATAAGCCACCACCAGTCATCTAAGAATCAGAAAATCAAGCGAGAAATAAACCTCTACCTCTTGTTATGTGATTAGGCTTGAGTTTGGAAATGCAACTTGGTTGAACTTGAAAGCTGGATGAAGTTGGGTGAGTGGAGAAGAGAAAAGAGAGCTGAACAAGGGAGAGGGCAATGTAGAAATGGGGCTGAAGGAAAGAAAGAATGAGTTATATAAGCTTGAGGTGGTAGTTGGCTTTGTGAGTCTTGATTGGCTAAAATTTTGTGGGCAAAGTTCAGCCATGTCTCCCTCTTTTTGTGACAGATTGCTCTCCACATTGCCTAAGAAGTGGAACTCGCTTCCATTGTATCTGAAAATGACATCAGAACTTCTACCCTCCTTAAAGTCGGAACTTGTGCACATTTCAAATTTTGGAGATGAAATCGGAACTCGAAAATATTGTCTAGTTTATTTGAAACTTGAAAGCAACATCAGATGTGAAACCAAACACTTAAACCCGGAAGTCGAGGACATTAGGTAAACTTGAATCGATTCTAAGCATAACATCGGAGATCGGGAATCAAATCATTAATCTTATGTTCCAAGAAATCGGAACTTATAGAATCTCGGAACTCCAAACTTAATCTCGGAACTCGGGAAAATCAAGAGAAATGAAAAGCTCTTAGTAATAAACTCGAGATCGGAACTCGTGCAAATTTTGGTTGAACTAGGAGACCAATTCAGAGATCTAATCTCGCGTCCACTTCTGGTTGAGATAAACTCGGATGTCTTATTTCGTGTCCACTCTAACTCGAGCTTACGGTCGAAAATCGTATATTACGTATATAAGGTCAGAAATCGGAAAATCAAGCCAGTCCATGAGAGTTTGAGATTAAGTTGGAAATCGGAAATTCTAACATTTTACTGCTAAGGTCGGAAGTCGGAAATTAGTACGTTACATTACCACCCTCCTTAAAAAAATTTTGTCCTCAAAATTTAGTACCTGAGAATAGTTTAGGATACTCTCTTCTCATGTTTGATTCCAGTTCCCAAGTGTAATCTTCAGCATCTTCTTTTCCCCATGCTACTTTTACTAGTTGCATGGATTTGTTTCGAAGTTATCTGCTGCTTTTGTCTACTATCTGTGTTGGCTGTACATGGAAAGTTAGGTCCTCCTTTAACTTTATTGATTCGGGTTCTAGCATGTGTGTAGGGTCAGGCTGATATCTTCTAAGTTGAGAAACATGGAAAACATCGTGCAAGTTTGACAATTGTGGAGGTAGAGCAACTCGATATGCAACTACTCCAATTCGCTTCAGGATTTGCAAGGGACCAATAAAGCGGGGACTTAGCTTCTTGACCTTAATGGCTCTACTTATCCCCGTTGTAGGCGTAACCTTCAGAAATACGTGGTCTCCTTCTTGAAATTCCAGGGGTTTCCTCCTGGTATCCGCGTAAATCTTCTAACGGCTTTGAGCGGTAAGCATCTTACTCCATATTTTCTTAATCTGCTCGGTGCTCTGCTCAACTAAATGAGGCCCTAATAGAGTTGATTCTCCTGTTTCATACCAACATAGGGTAGATTGGCACTTCCGCCCATACAATGCTTCGTAAGAAGCCATACCGATGCTAGCGTGATAGCTATTGTTGTATGCAAATTCGGCCAGCAGTAAGTATCGATCCCAATTCCCTCGTTGCTCCAGTATATAGGCTTGCAACATATCTTCCAAGGTTTAAATTGTCCTTTCTGTTTGACGATCCGTTTGCGGATGATATGCAGTGCTTAGGCACAACTTAGAACCGAATGCCTTTTGTAAGGCTCCCCAAAACCGTGAAGTAAACCTTGGGTCCCGATCAGAGATAATGGTTGAAGGGGTACCATGCAACCTTATGATCTCTTGAATGTATAATTGTGCCAATATTTCCATCGGATAATTTACTCGGATGGGTAGAAAGCGAGCAGATTTAGTCAATCTATTCACAATGACCCATATAGCATCATATTCTATTAGCATTCCTGGTAGTCCCATTATAAAATCCATGGAGATACTCTCCCATTTCCACTCAGGGATTTCCAAGGGTTGAAGCATCCCGGAGGGTTTCTGATGTTCCGCTTTCACTTTTTGACAGACCAAGCATTTACTCACGAAGCTCGCTATGTGTGACTTCATGCCTGGCCACCAAAACATTTTCTTGAGGTCCTGGTACATTTTATTAATGCCGGGATGTACAGTAAATTCACCCTTATGTGCTTCCTCCAAAATTCTCCTCTGGAGATCATTTCCCTCGGGTACACATACCCTGTCATGACACCGTCATATGCCCTCTTTATCTTGAGCAAAATCCATCAATTTCCCTGATTGCACAAGATGAATTGTATGTTGAAAATTAGCATCCTGCTGCTGTGCTTGCCGAATTTGTTCCTTAAAGCTACTGACTATCTTAATTTGATGTAGCTGAAGGGTCTTGGGAGTCATAAGGATTCCCAAATTAAGATTTCAGAAGCTTTCAATAAGTTCCGTCTCTTTGATCATCATCCAAGCTATAGTCAGAGATTTCCTACTCAAAGCATCTGCCACAACATTTGCCTTGCCTGGGTGGTACTTCAATTCAAATTCGTAGTCCTTAGGAAGTTTCATCCACCTTCGCTGTCTCATATTTAATTCCTTCTTATCAAAGAGATATTTCAAACTCTTATGATCAGAAAAGACCTCGAACCTTACACCATACAGGTGATGTCGCCATATCTTTAAGGCAAATACTACTATTGCTAATTCGAGATCATGTGTAGGGTAATTCCTTTCATGTGGCTTTAGTTGTCGGGAGGCATAAGCGACTACGTTTCCGGTTTGCATCAACACGCACCCTAATCCTTGTTTGGAAGCATCGCAATAAACCTCAAATGGTCCACGAGGGTCTGGTAAGGCCAACACTGGTGTCGTAGTCAATCTTCTCTTCAAGTCTTGAAAACTTTATTCGTACTCCGGCGTCCATTCAAATAGAGCATTCTTCCTAGTTAGCTTGGTCAAGGGCAAGGCTATACGAGAGAAATCCTTAACCAATCACCTGTAATATCCAGCTAAGCCTAGAAAACTCCTGACTTCAGTGACTGTAGTTGGCCTTTCCCAATTTAGAACTACTTCTACTTTGCTGGGGTCTACGAAGATTCCTCCATAGGACACTACATGGCCAAGAAATTTCACCTCTTTCATCCAAAATTCACATTTGGATAACTTAGCATAGAGTTTCTTTTCTCTTAAAATTTGTAGAACCAGCTGCAAGTGTTCCGCATGCTCTTGCTCTATCTTCGAGTAGACAAGTATGTCGTCGATGAACACCACTACAAACTTGTCCAAATATGGGCCAAATATCTGATTCATGTAATCCATGAATACTGCTAGTGCGTTGGTCAGTCTGAACAACATTACGGTGTACTCATAGTGTCCGTAACGAGTTCGAAAAGCTGTCTTAGGGATATCTTGTTCTCAAACTCGAATTTGATGATATCCGGAATGCAAATCGATCTTGGAAAATACCATTGCACCTTGTAGCTAGTCCATGAGATCATCAATCCTTGGCAGTGGATATTTATTCTTAATCGTCACCTTATTCAGTTGCCTATAATCCATACATAGGCGCATGCTCCCATCCTTCTTCTTGACCAACAAGACTGGAGCTCCCCATAGCAACGCGCTTAGCCGTATGAATCCTTTTTCCAAAAGCTCTTCAATCTGTCTCTTTAGTTTTGTTAGCTCCAAAGGTGACATTCGATACGGAGCTATAGATGTTGGTCCCGCACCTGGAACCAATTCAATGGTGAACTCAATTTCTCTCTCAAGAGGGAATTCAGGAATATCTTCCGGGAAAACATTAGAATATCCCTTAACAATTGGGATCTCCTCTAGTTTCTGTTCAACTTCTGTCACATTAGCTGATAAGAGGACGTATCCCCGACTCTTCAACCTACTATAGTTCACTAATAAAAAGTTCAGATAGAAAAGTGTTGAGGCTTGGGATTTAGAAGACGAGACAGAAAGAAATACCGCCATCTTATCGGAGCAATTGAGCATAACTCGATTGACAGAAAGCCAATCCATGCCCAGAATTATATCAAGTCCAGAGAGAGGGAGACAAATCAAATTGGCTGCAGTTCTACCCTTAATTTGAAGAGGAACATTGATGCAAATTTAACTAGTCTTAACAAGTTCATTAGTAGGAGTAGAAATCAGTAGATCATAAGGTAATTCAGAAATTGGTAATTGCAAAACAGCCACACAGTCATGAAAAATAAATGAGTGGGAGGCACCCGAATCATAAAGTATAGTTAGAGTCTCACCGTCCACTTTACAGGTACCTTGAATTAGTCCCTCGGACTTATCAGCTTCCTCTGCATCCATCGTAAAAACCCGTCCTTGACATTGTGGTCGAGACAACTGTGGTGGATTTCTGGTCGGACACTCATAAATTTTGTGGTCTGGCTTGCCACATCTATAATAGACATTCTAGCCTGCCAAACACGGCCGATCGCCATGATTCCTACCGCACTTCATGCAAGTTGGGTTCGGAAGAGGCCTTTGAGACTGCTTGCCTTTGTTGCCTGCAGGCGAGAATCTTCTCTACTGTTGAAAATTGGGCTTGAATCTGGGGCCCTGCGGTGCTAACCCTTTCTTAAAACCACCACTAGATGCCTTAGCTGCAGCCAGTTTCAAATTGCAATCTTCCACAAGTCAGCATTTGTTCACCAATGTGGGAAAATCTCTAATCTCCATGGACCCTATTGCGGTAAGGATATCTTCCCGTAACCCTCCTTCGAATTTGACGCACTTCCAGGCTTCATCTGGGTTCCTTTGATAAATTGTAGAAAATTTACATAATTCTTCAAATATGGCAATGTATTCGGATATCGTCCTGTTTCCTTGGCGAAGCCGCATAAATTCAAGCTCCTTGGCATTCCGAACGGAAGCAGGAAAATACTTTTGGTAGAATACATCTCTGAACACCATCCAGGTGACTGTGGTCTGAGACTCCTCGAATAGTCTTTATACGCCGTTCCACCAAAACTCAGCATCTGCTTCGAGCATGTAAGTGGCAAAGGTCACCTTTTGATGATCTGAGCAATCCAGGACAGAGAAAATCTTCTCCATGGCTTTGATCCATTCGTCAGCTTTATCAGGATCATACGCCCCTCGAAAGCTGGGCGGATTTGCCTTCCTAAACTCAGCGAACTTAAGATAGTCCAAGTCAACTCTCGAGCCATGTGGGTTTCCTCCACAGTTTGCCTCTGGTCGCATTCCTAGCTGATCCATCATCTCATGAGCTGCCGCGGCTTGCTCCCTCATTGCATGAGCCATCTCTCGTATTGTGTCCGTGAAGTCAGCTGAGTCCTCTTGAGCAGGTTCTGTGCGTGGCCTACCTCGCCTTCTAGAAGCCATTAAGTTCTGAGCACACAAAATAAAAGTTATTGAGTTGATCAGACTCAACACTAAGTCTAATGTGCTAGTAAATAACAGCTCACACGGTCAGGCACTTTTCACACATACACATCTATATCTTAACCATACAAACGAGATTTAGTGCATGTTATCAACTAAAAACGCAAAATATGCGTGAAGCATAGTCAGTCCAATCCTCAGACCTTAGCTAGGATGAACCAGGCTCTGATACAAAAAAAATGTAACACCCTACCAACTTATGTTATGCTTAAGTCATAGCATGAAATTGGATAGGTTGCGTTACCGTTTTAGTTCTTCGTTTATAGTTGTATTCATTATATTATATTTTCTTTTTCTTTGACATATGTATATATATATGACGAAAATGCCCACGAAACGGTGCGCTGTATAAAATAAACGCGATCAGTATTGTAGAACGTAATAGAATTGAACAAAAGCACTACAAAAAAGAAAACAGATAGTATACCATTAGTCGTATACATACATATGTGAGATGGAAGCCAACACTTCCGTTTATATATATATATATATATATGGATTCAAAAGCGGGTAAAATAAAGAAACAGTAAAACTCCTATGGCTGAAAAGGTAGAGACAGAAATGGCAAGAACCAACTATGTACAACGAGTCCACTGTTGGATCATCGTGGAGCTGCAGGTCCGGAAATCTCAATAAGCAAAGTGGCCATCGAGTCTATCACCAGCATCTGAGAATGATGCGGAAATGCAAAACGAGGTGAGAATTTAAGGAAATTCTCAGTAGGGTTTGCGTACAGTGTTTAGCTGACGTCACATTCATTCTCAGTTGCTTTGATTTTTGTTTAATTATAAAAACATGGGATTAAACTAAACTATCCATATTCAATAAATTTAAGAAAACATTTGGTCTGAGACAAGGTTCAGTTTTACTTAAGACGGCATAAGAAACAAAATAAACTAATAACAGCAATACACAGAATAATGAGCAGAATAGATGAACATACGACAGTGAGGGAACATAACAGACAAACTATAATTAATTTGTAATGACTATTCAATATAATCATGCATTTAATGCAATTATGCAAAACTTATTCTTGAACCTTTCCTCATAAACTTTTCCTTCCTTCATAAACTTTTCCATTACTTGGTCCCCTAGGAGTTCTTAGCCATTTTAGACTCTTGGGTAATAGTCTGCTTTTCGGGATCAAGCTCGTTCCTATACAACAATGCCGGGTTTGCTTTCCCCAACCTCCCCACCGATCTATTCCCCTTAACTTTATTTCAAGGCTGGCCCAAGTATCATGGAACTTTCATCATAACATAATCTTTAGGTTCCTCATAACATGGCTTTTATAGCTTTCTTGAAAATGCACATGCATCTACATGTATCTCATAACTCATGCATATACTTTACCGAAATTTCGGCGACATAACGGAACGTGTCCGCTTCCTCATGAATAGTGCCAATACTCAGCATATCAACTTATTAAAGAAATCATATCATTCCATTCATAATGCAACATTAACTTCATAGAAACATTAGCTATATTAGGGCAAAGGTACTGCCTCAGCTCAATCACTCAACCTGATTTTTATAAATCAGGCCATAATCTCTACTTAACTTATCTGGACCTCAATTTTGGATACGTTAAAGTGTTATGTGTCTATTTTCTAACCTCTTTGGTCCCATCCAATTTTGATAACCATAACTCAAGTTATTTTGGTTTTATCCCGGCTTGCCCTGTGGCTGGCCAAAATTGCACACTCGAAAATAAAAATCTACTAAAAATTGAAAACTAGCTCAAATCATACGAAATTAGTCTCATATTAAAGCTAACAGGACAATCTTTCATATGCAAAAAGTTCCATTTCATTTGCCTTAGTAGGGCTTGAGTTATAAGCCCCGAAATTTGACGTTCTTAAACTACCCTGTTTTGGTCTGGTTTGGACATAGGGCAAATTCTTCGAATCACTGGGAACAAAGGGGATAGTAACAAACTCGGAATTTCTTTGTAGATGTTCTCCTATATATAAGCTTTCTAAAAAAATTAGTTTCACTCAATTTGGAGTTGTATAGGATGAGTTACACCCTTTTCAACTCACACTGCCCGGGTGAATGTCCTGATTCCTAGGTCAAACTTCAAAAATTCATATCTCTCTCAATATTAATCTAATGGCCTTATGTGATATATGTATAGAAAGCCCTAGATGTCTAGTTTCACATAAAAATGGTTTCATCAATTTTAAACGGCGGTAGGTAGAGCCGTATGACTGCCGAGGATCTTAGGTTTTTCAGCTTCTTAGCTCCTCCTATCTTCATCATTTCTTGCTTCCAAGTTAGTTTTAATCTCACAAACAGCCAATAAACTAGCCATAAATCATCATAATCAATCAATCAACACATCAAAGATTGAGAAAATAAGCCACCACCAGTCATCTAAGAATCAGAAAATCAAGCGAGAAATAAACCTCTACCTCTTGTTATGTGATTAGGCTTGAGTTTGGAAATGCAACTTGGTTGAACTTGAAAGCTGGATGAAGTTGGGTGAGTGGAGAAAAGAAAAGAGAGCTGAATAAGGGAGAGGGCAACATAGAAATGGGGCTGAAGGAGAGAAAGAATGAGTTATATAGGCTTGAGGTGATAGTTGGCTTTGTGAGTCTTGATTGGCTAAAATTTTGTGGGCAAAGTTCAGCCATGTCTCCCTCTTTTTGTGACAAATTGCTCTCCACGTCACCTAAGAAGTGGAACTCGCTTCCATTGTATCTGAAAATGACATCGGAACTTGTACTCTCCTTAAAGTCAAAACTCGTGCGCATTTTGAATTTTGGAGATGAAATCGGAACTCGGAAATATTGTCTAGTTTATTCGAAACTTGAAAGCAACGTCGGATGTGAAACCAAACACTTAAACCTGGAAGTCGGGGACATTAGGTAAACTTGAATCGATTCTAAGCATAACACCGGAGATCGGGAATCAAATCATTAATCTTATGTTCCAGGAAATCGGAACTTATAGAATCTCGGAACTCCAAACTTAATCTCGGAACTCGGGAAAATCAAGAGAAATGAAAAGCTCTTGGTAATAAACTCGAGACCGGAACTCGTGCAAATTTTGGTTGAACTAGGAGACAAATTCAGAGATATGATCTCGTGTCCACTTCTGGTTGAGATAAACTCGGATGTCGTATTTCGTGTCCACTCTAACTCGAGCTTAAGGTCGGAAATCGTATATTACGTATATAAGGTCGAAAATCTGAAAATCAAGCCAGTCCATGAGACTTTGAGATTAAGTCGGAAATCGGAAATTCTAACATTTTACTGCTAAGGTCGGAAGTCGGAAATCGGTATGTTACATTTTCAGTGCTTTGCTTTTTTTTTGCCTAGTTCATGCTTCCTATTGTAATTTCTGACAAAAACAAGATCTTTGAATGATATTGTTTTTGGGTTTGGCCTAGTTTGGGGTTAGGGTTTGATTTGGTTGTATGATTGTTTTTAGTTTGATGGTATTTTTGGTTTTGAAATAGTAGTAACCTGATTACCCGACCCGATCTAAGCTAGTTCTGTTCGTGTTGGGTTGGGTTGGTTCGGGTCGAGTAAATTTGTTTTGAAAAATCAACCCAACCCAACCCGATCTCAATTGATTGGGTTGGGTTTTATTTATCCATGAACCTGACCTGACTCGACCTGTGCACACCCCTACGTCCATCCAATCTCGATCAACTTCGCCTAGGATGGCCATCATCAAGATCTCCTGAGCTATCTAGAGATGACACGAGAACACACATAAGGGTGAGAATTATAAATTCTCAGTAGGACATCCTAGATTACTGCATACAGTGTCACCATCATCATCCCTAACTACTTCAGCATATTTTTTTTAAAAAAAAAGAAGTGATCATGTCATATTAACTATAGATTTCATTTTATAAAGTTCAAAAATATCCTTCCCAAGGAGGTTAATTTTATTCACATACTTATTAATTAAGAGAGCATTTTCATAATAGTAATAAAAAGAATATGGTTTATATATATGCATATGCACATCATATAATCATGCAAATACACTTATGCTTTTTTTTAACTTTACTTAACATACTTAGGCATTACGTATCACCATCCCTCAAGTGCCTACATATGTTTTAAATCTTTACTGCCCTTGAGTAGCCTGATCTGGAAAATGAGTTCATCTCATGATCATCATCACACAATACTAACCTACAAGGGGATCCATGTGCCTCTAAATTGGAGGGATCTCAGTTTGGCCATGTGTCTCTAAAGTAAAGGGATCTCATGGTTTTAATATAACTGTCTTTAAGTGGAGGGATCTTATAATTGCCTCCGATTGAATGAATCACATTATCTTATGCTCTTGGCATGTATTATCATTTGTATAAACACATGAAAATGCTGGATGTGCTCATAATTATGCTATATAATTCATATATTTTACCAAAAATTCAGCAGCATGACAGTTGAAATAGGAAGGATCCCAAAATAGACAGGACAATCAACAAGAAGCCAGTCACAACAATCATGAAAAGGGTACTCATTTTTCTTGTGTGTTTTCTTCAATTCTGGCTATGTTTTAATTGTTTGACTCTTGATCAAGTGTGTTTTGGGATGTTTGGTGATCAACTCAGTGTGGTGGGCTTAAACTTCGATTACGAGATTCTGATCATGATGAAGCACTAGTCGTATCTGATATACAACGCTTCCCTCTTCTTTAGCCCTGCTATTCAAAAGCAATATTTCGAGAAGTATGGTTATGGATAGGTTTGTTCATTTTAGCCAAGTCGTACTACTACATTTAATGATGTATTTTTTCTATTACACTAACGACTCAAATTTGTTAGAGTTTAATGGTGTACATGGTTTTATATTCCTAACCAATTATATGTGATTATATTGAAGAATTTAATTGGTATACACTAACAGTATAGAGGAGTTTTATATTGTCATCCAATCATATATTTGTGTTTGTAAGACTTTTAACATAGTGAGTGGCTAAGTTAAGATTTAAACATTTGAGGATGTGATAATACAAGATTGAATGAATTTATATTAACAATCATTAAAATTAAATATATAGTCCTTTCCAATTTAACATTGATATTATGATATCGGATTAATTTTGATATACGGTTAATGTAAAGAGTTTTATACTATCACTAGTGGATTGATAGGCATTTACTTGCCTATCAATCCATATTTTTTTATTTTTAGTGCAAATTTTAAAATAATTTTTTTTTATTCTTGTGGAAAATAAACTAAAATTAAGAGAGGATAAAAATGCATTAGTGGTTTGTGGCAATTAGTGGGTAGTTTTAAAGTGTATATAGTGGGGGTTGATCAATTAGTGTTTTTTTTTTTGGGACAATTTTATCCATTTTTCATTTGTATTTAATTGATTATGTGTAGATATTAGTTAAATATGTTTATGGAACTTAAAATTTAAAGAGACTAAAATCTAGTTAGTAAAGTTAATATATATAGATTCAATCATAGCTATTATGTATGACTTTTAATACTAATGGTTAATGGTTAAAGTCAAATACTTTTTTTTTATGTGATAATATATTATTAGATAATTGTGTAAAAATATTTTATATTGACAATACATTAAATTTAAATTATTATGATATTGTAAGAATTTTATACATTATAAGTTGAATTTAATTCTTATACACTGATAGTGTAAAGTAATTTTACATTGTTATCCAATAGTAATACAATAATATGCTATGCTATATTTTTAAAATTCAAGTTCATAAAACTACCCATGATGATATGGCAATTTCGTATATTCTTATTGGATAAGTGTAAAATTGGCTTACAGTGTTAGTACATAATAATTAAACTCTTGTAATTTAATCATTGTCATGTCGTTGTTATAATAATTATTCTAAAATTCACACATGTGACAATATATATGATGAGTCCACGGTTACATTTATAGGGTATCAAAGCAAACTCTTTTTTTTATTATTTTTCTTTTTTTGGGGTGCATAACTTAACTTTTTTTATATATTAATATAGCATCAAAGTTAGCCATGAAAATGTCAGAATTCCTTACTACAAGTTACTATGTGGGAAAATACACAAACTTCATATATATATATAGCATCAAAACTAAATTCTCTACCTTATGAGGCAAATGTTAATAAGAAAATCAGTATTTTTTATCCCTATGTTTTGGATTAGAAGAAAATTCATTTGGCACCAACCAACTCATCCATAAGAAAATCAATTTGTGTTAACAGTTTCTCTGTGTTGCAGTCCCACTCCCACCAATCCATATCATGCATGCGCAGTCCAAAGTTAGAGGCATCCATAGCCAATAGTGCTGTGCATTATGGTTGTGTAACTTCACTCATAATTTGCATCAGCTTTGGACGAGCCATGATTTTAACCTCCAGTTTTCAGCGTGAATCTGCATTCTGGTCATTTGATGATAGTTTGGCAATATCAACTGGGGACGTGTCACCAATGTTGATCCTATAAATATATGAAAATTAACCATATGAAAATTAACCATGCCTGTTAGTCCTAAATCATTTGAATTTGATGTAATCTTTCGTTATTGTAGATGATTCCTGTAGCTGCTAATGACCTTGCTTTCTCTGCTCACGCTGTTATAATGAATTTAGTCGCATTGTCCCAAATTGCAATCTATGAAGTAAGCACTATCAACAGGTCTTTCTAAGAGATTTTCTTTTCCTCCTATAACCATATTGCTTTGACTTTTTGTTGAGCTCATCATAATTCAAAGATAGTAAATGGTCTGCTTGCTGTTTCTTAATGACTTTTGCAGCTTGGAAATCAGAAATTCACCAAATATGCCCTTACAGTAGTCGCTGTTGTGTGGTTCAGTGTTGCTGTTTGTTTTTTCATTGCATTACCCTGCCAGTCATGGCTTTGGCTAATCTCCATCTTCAAGTAAGTTGACTCTTATTTATGACTCAATTTTTTTAATCAATCCTGAAGGTTTGAGATGTTAATTGAGCTCTTTGGACTATGTCTATTTGCTTAATGATGGTATGATACAGATTAGAATGAAAAGGACATTAATATATTCATTCTTTTACTTTTCCTTTTCAAACCATTACTCCTATTGTGGTAATGATGATGATTATGATGATGCATAGCTGATAAATGATGATAACCAACAGCCAATGTTGTATTACCTAATATGCATCTGAGTGTTGAGTAAGAAGACCAGAGAACTTAGAAACCTACTTAATGATCGTGCTCTAACATGGCTTAAGAAATCTAGCACAACTATGAAGTCGAGGCTATGGTTAAATAGTGTAAAGTTTCTTCAGGTATGTTTAACCAGTGTGCTCATTGCTCACGTAGAAGATTAAACGGACACATGCATTTTAATGTCTCACTTCACCTGTATCCCATAGATAGCGTCCTTGTTTCTGAATCATACATCATCAAGGTTCCATTCCCTACTTATTCTGGAGATTTGGTATTTTTAAGTTGAGGTAGGAATGCAGCATCGCAAAGTTTGCTGTCGTTTCAGCGTATTACATTGCAAAATATCTGTCTCTTCGAGGGTCTTTCAAGAGAATATGGACATTACCCCCCCCCCCCCTCTTTTTTATTTCTTTATTTTAATATAATTGTTGGTATTGTAGTTGCCTTATTTTGCTTTATTGTGATTAAATTTTCTGCTGATAATTTTGCGGAAATCAATTATACTGCAGCTCAATTCAAGTATGTTTGACCCTCATCAAATATTTTCCCCAGGTCAGAATGCATGGCTTACCCTGCAAGCTATATGTTCGATATGTTCATGTGGAAATTTGGCTAGAGTTGTTTCCCTTCTATTCATTTTATTAGCTTTACAAATTTTGAAGTTGACAAAAACATGGAGAGACAAAAGAACAAGGAAAAAGGGCATTTACTTGATTAGCAATTTTTTTTTTTTTTGGGGTCTGAAAATGAAAATATTTTATTGGTAAGCCATGGTTATTTTGTTATGAAATATAGGCATTCATGAACTTCTTGCGAAAGAGCACAGATGGATTTAGCATTGGCGGTGTTCTCCTTGATTTTTCTGGAGGGATCTTTAATTATTTACAAATGGCTGTGCAGTCTATAGATCAAGGTTTGTGATTTTTACAAGGAATAGTGAATTAGTCCGTGCCATCAGATTTTATCAAGAATTAATGTGTTTTGTGAATTTCAACTTTATCTCTCTTTAGGTTCCTGGGTGAACTTCTATGGAAACATTGGGAAAGTACTAATATCCTTGGTATGTAATCTACTCCATATTCTCAACATCTTTCTTTGATTATTGTCTTGCTTTTATCTCACCGATAAAATCATGCATGAAGAATTTATATTTCAGTTCTTTTGAATGACAGAGCGAAAATTTCTTTGAAAATATTATACCGGATGATTACGTATTTAAAATCAACTCAAGAGTATACCTCCTACGATAAATGACATAATGAATGGAAGAACTACTTAAACTTATTGTTACACGAGTTGTGTACAGTGAACATTGTATATGACTTTCTCTGGCTTGCTGATACATTCATAAATGAATTCTGATTTGTTTTCTTTGAAATAAAAAACTCATCGTAGGTAACTATATTCTATGATTCTATTTTGATGTTTCAACACTATGTACTATATCCTGGCAAAAAAGGGCTTACTTCTTCCAAAAATCGCGAAGAAATCAAGCAACCACTAATCTATGCAAGTCCAATAGATCAACAAATCAAAGGTTCAGTTAAATCTTCTGATCAGCTTCCAGCTGAAGAAGTATGATCAGATGTAACTCGGATCATGCAGTATACCATACCAATATTCCTGTTCCTGAAATTACACAAAGTAAAGTCTATCATATTGGATAGAGATTTCCAAAAAAAAAATATTTAAAGATAGAATGGTAATAATATAAAAAGGTAGTAGATTTGAAATTTAAGGACTATTTTCTCTCTTTTCTATCATTTCTGTTTCTAGAAGAAGTAATTTCCTATCTATATCTCAAAAAATAGAAAAATTAATTATTTTTTATTTCTATCTTTTTTAAAAGCACAAAAAAAATACTAAAATTACTTTTTTCAAAAAATTCTGAAAAGAAGTACTTTTTTCATGTGAGAAGCGAAAAGTAAGGAATTGATATAATCATCTATATGTCTAATGTAAAAATACATATTTTTAATTAGAAAGAAGATTTTTTCCTTATATAATTTGAGTTAAAGTGTTCAAAACTAATTCAAACAAAATACAGATAGAAAATTTATAAAAGTATTTAATGTAATCACCCACTATCTTAAAAGCCTCACAAATAAAATTATATAATTGAATAATGGTATAAAACTCTTTTACAGTTATTATTAATTGCTAATCACTATACTTTGATATAGAAATTAGTATTCTTCACATTTTATTTTGTACACAAAAATCCAA
The DNA here is from genome assembly GCA_031439585.1 of Pterocarpus macrocarpus. Taxonomy (NCBI): domain Eukaryota; kingdom Viridiplantae; phylum Streptophyta; class Magnoliopsida; order Fabales; family Fabaceae; genus Pterocarpus; species Pterocarpus macrocarpus. The sequence continues at coordinate 27,132,289 of CM062520.1, forward strand.
CTTCTGTTTATTGAACCATATTTATAACATGGGTAATTTTGTAATTTCACTCTACCCTAATTAATTGCTAAAATAATTTTTTATAGCACATTCTTTCTCATCCCTCTCTCACGCGCTACAATTCTTCTTCCTCGCTGGTTGATTTTCTTTTTCGCGCCTAGGCATATTCGGAGACCAGCAACTCACCTTCTCGTCTTTTGCTACGGTCTTTAATCAAGTTTAAGCCTTAATAACATATCTTGGATACTCTTGCTTCAATTTCAGCACTAGGTTGCCCCATGATGTCAATATAGAGGCCTCGTTCCAAAAGAAATAAAAGCCCAAAAGAAGAGGAATAGAGAGAGGGAAAAAAAAAAGAAAAAGAAAAAGTATGTACACAGGCACGAAGTAGGAAGATAAAGAAGAGAAGCATGTTGATTGATCTAGTCAAAAGAAATAAACAATCTAATTGGTTATGAACCAAAGATGACTAACATATATCATGAAGACCAAGACTGAGCACATCAAAGCGCGTGATACAATCAGAGAAGAAGAGTTAATGAGCTCAGTCCTCTCTGTTTCTTTGTTTGATAACCATTTAGCATCAAAAATCGGGGGCATCATAAATTTAGTTGAAAAAAAGAATTGCCTATTCTATGCTTAAAACAAAAAGAAAGAAAAAAAACATTGAGGTCAATGCTTCACAAGATATCTCTCTATTCATCTGATGATTTGCATCATGTTTGCTAATCTCAAGTGACAAGAGACGGTGAAAAAAGAAATTAGACACGATAATAGGAATTAGTGTTATGTTGTCGGTGGGACTTGTGTCATAGGGGCAGAGATCCAAACCGGTATGCCCACCGATTAACACCAACATGGAAAAATCCCAGATGGTACAAAAGCATGACCCAAGTAGTTGTTGTACTTGCAAAAACACGACTAGTATAGGAACGAGTGTAGGGGTGTTTAGATCCAATCCAGTCCAAAAAAAAACCGCTCAACCGATTCGATCCAACCCAAAAATCAACTAAAATCGCAAATTTTTGGTTGAATTTGATTTTTTGTGCGATTCGGTTCGGTTTTCGGTTCCGGTTTTACGAATTGATTCAATTCAAACCGAATCGCATAATACATTACTTACTATTATATATATATATATAAACCTAGTCCCTTTACTAAACTTATACTGCAAAAATAATGTGTTTCTCAGCCCAAAAAATAAAGGCCCACTACACTTCACTGTAATCCACGGTTCAACTTAAACACAATCAGCTCGGATAAAAGTTTTTTCTTTTTTTATAATCTTCCTACTCCCACAGACCCACCAAACCAAGTCCAACCACGATCCCACACTCCCACCCGAACAACATCCCTCTACCTTTGGTCTTAGTGTCTCACACTCTCACTCTCTGCCTCTACTCTCTCAATCTCTTTCTCAAAATAGAAGTTTGAACCCTTGAAGCACTAGTCTTTGCCTCAACATTTCTGCCACCACCTCCGCAACCTGCAGCCCCGGACGACGCTCGCCCCATGCCCTCACCAACTTCTCTATTCTCTTCTAGCCGACACCGCAGCCTTCATAGCAACTGATGCAAATTCAGCTCTGGCCATCTTGCACAGCAACCATGCATGTAACGTCCGAGAAATTCTATCCTTAATAACCGAGTTATTTGATTTTTATCGAATAAGTGGGTTTAATCAGAATCTGATTAAACACTTACTTAAAGTCAATTAAGGGTGAATTGAAAGGATTAAGCTTGATGGAATTGGGTTAGAAGTGTAAAAAACCTCACAGAAAAATTTCAAACCGATTTACCGATTTAAGAGAAATCAGTAAGATTTCGGAATTTTAAACTATCAGAACCGAATCAGTAGAAATTATACCATGAGTGCCCTAGAATCAACGGTTAAGATTTAGCCAAATACCTCCCTCAAGTGGCGCCTTGGCAGCCCTTGATGATGGGAAGCTAAGCTAGAATTGAGAGCAAGGTTGAATCCACGAATCATTATCCACCTTGCCTCAAAAATCTATGCTTTTTCTTTCCTTCCCTCATCCAAAATTTCGGCCACTCCTTACCGAAGCTCTCTTCACTTCTTCTCTCCTCACTCTCGTCTCCACTTTACTTCCATCTCTTCTTCAAGTCTCATCACAAGTTACTACCATCAAAGGCACAAAATCAACCCAAATTGCATTAGGCAAGGTAGGAAATCCTACTTCTCTTCTTGATTCCTCTAATTTGGGGCTATATGGTGAGCATGTTCAATCTGAAATATTGATGTTATATAGAGTGATGATAATGGTTTATGACTAGTTTTACATGTATGTTGTGATCAAAATTGGAATTGAGAGCAAATAGCTTGAAGGAGGGAGACAAATCTAGAAGCTGTTAGGGTTTTTCCGCAGCGGTCCTTACAGAGGAGTGTACAGCTAAATTTGATGAAAAATTTTTAAATGAAACTAGACATCCAGGGCTTTCTATACATGTAAAATATAAGGCCATTGGATTAGTATAGAATTAGTTATGAATTTTTGAAGTTAGACCTAGGAATCTGGGTTCTTACCCGGGCAGCATGAGTTGAGAAGGGTGTAACTCACCCTATCTAACTCCAAATTGAGTGCAACAAAGTTTTTTGAAAGCTAACATATAAGATAACATTCCATAAAAATTTCAAAATTTAATTCGTTGCCATTTGTTCCCAGCACATCAATGAAGTTGGCTTAGGTTTTAACTGGCCCAGAATAGGGCAGTCCAGTAGGGTAATATTTTGGGACTCATAACTCAAAATCTACTGAGGCAAATGACATGAAACTTAATTCATTTTAAAGCTTGTTGTGTTAGCTTTAGTTTGATATAAAATTCGTATGATTTCACCTAGTTTTCGATTTTTAGTGAATTTTCTTTCATAGGAACCCAATTCTGGCTAAGAACAGGGCATGCTGAGGTAAAATGTCTATATCTTGAGTTATACAACTCAAAATGAGATGGGACTAAAGGGGTTAGAAACTAGACACATAAGGCTACAACATATCCAAAAATTAGGTTTAAATGAGTTAAATTGAAATAAGGGTGAAGTATATAATAACCGGGCAGGATAATGGAAAATGACAGAAAGCCCTATTGATACTTTGTTGAAACTAATGAATGAATCTATGAATGCATATACATAATTGCTGGTTTATATTGAATTGTAAGTTTGTATAATTGTACTGGTTGTCTGGCACTATTCATGGGGAAGCGGACTTGATCCGTTATGCTGCCAAAATTTCGGTAAGAGATTCATATGTGATGCAATTTAAAATAGCATGAGTATATGATATATGAAGACTCAAGATAGATGTGCATTCAATTCATAATATTGTAAAGGATTCCATATTACTTGGGCCAGCCCCGGAATAAATTAAGGGGAATAGATCAGTGGGAAGGTCGGGGAAAGTAAACCCGGCAATTCTGTATAGGAACGAGGTCGGTCCTGAAAAGCGGACTATTACCCAAGAGTATATGGCCAATGACTCCCAGGGGACCAAGGATGGAAATAAGTTCTAATAGGCAAAAACCTTCAAGAATAAGATGCATTTCTAATTGCACATTCATAAGCACAGTGTAATGCTTATTGATTGACTGTCTTAGATGCCTATTTATTTTTCATATATGCTATTGCTCCTTTACAATTACTGTTTGATTGCCTTAGTATTTCTGTTAATTAAAATTGAGCTTGTTTAGGTGTATGTTTTTCAATAAGTATTTAAGTTCAATATCATTTTGTGTTGTATCACTGGAAAATTTTGAAAGACTGAAACAACTGGGAATGATAGAGATAACAGATGTGTAGAACTAGGAATTCCTACTGAGAAATTTTTATTTCTCACCCTATCGCATGTTCCGCGTCATTCTCAGACCATAGAGCACGCAGCGACCAGAGTGTTATTCATTGAGTTCCCTGAGCTACATATACACCTTGATCCATTTTTGGATTCTGTATATATATCCGGCCGATGTCAGTTCCGTCTCTACTTCTGCTTTCAGAGGGACTTCGCCGTCCCGCTTATGCACCCTCTTTTTGATCCTGCTGTCCCCTACATTTCCATACCTCTTCATATGCCCCATCCATTTCCACTACCACCAGCACCACCAGCAGCTCCAGCTTGCATGGCTCCTCTTGCTTCACCACCGTAGCCGATGGTATCAGCCTCAATCTCGGAGAAGGATCCGTCCGAGCGGCGAGTTCTTCTTCCTCGTCCTCTACGCCTAGTGTGGGTCACCCTCCAGCAGACGCCACCATGGCAAACGGGTTCCTTTCGTCAGATTCTGCTTAGATAGCGTGCATGCTGCAGCAGCAGTAGATGTATAGAATGACCCTCTTTTGGCAATCTGGATCATGGATAGATGGGTAGATGTTAAGAGATATACATGAAACGTCCCATGGGGACCATTTGGGATACTGTTTATAGAGACTGGCCGTTTTGCTTTGTACTAGCGACCTCATTTTGTTACCCTATATCATTTTGACAAACTTTAAAATCAGATGTCTATGTATATATTTATGATGCCTTTTGCAGTAGTTCTGTCCTTATTGTATTTTTTTTTATTACGTTATTTACAATATACCGATTTACTAGCATGTATCCCGCCGTCACGCAGAAAATTTTGTTATGCGATTAAGCATTTTATTTTTTATTTTTTTATGTGAGTAACTAATGATAATACAGAAGATAGAATGTATCCAGTACTACACGTAATCACTTATCAGATAATTTACTATGACTTAAGCATAGTACTTTGTCTGGTAAGATGTTACAATGCACCTTCGAGCTTCACCCACCAACGGCCATCTCGCAGTCTAGCACAGCGTACGGCGGTCACAACCCACCTATGGCGGCACGCTCGCCTCTAGCTCCGAGTGGCATCCTAGTATTGGTTCAAGGCGTCGAGCTACAGCGTAATGCAGATCACTTCTTCCTCTTGAGCTTTTGGTAAGTTTACAGTTTATTATTGCTCATTAATTTATTTATGGAATTCTTAACTTCTTATCTTTGTTATTGTTGGTTTTATTTTTGTTCTTGCTATATTAAACTCTTTGTTATTCTTAGTTTTATTTCTATTCTTGTTATAATTATTGGTAACTTAATTAGATCAAATTATTTTTATTCTTGCTATATTCATTAATGATGGCTAATTTTATTTAAATTTACAGACTGACGTTTTCTACTCTCTAAAAGTAAGAAATAGCTATCATCACCAATGTCATCCCCAATGTTTGAGGTAATCACTATATATTGTATAATTTCATTATTTCATTTCATCTCCTTACATTATATTTTTGAGTTATTTATGTCATTATATAAATGTCTTTTTTGTAGATGCAAAATGTTGAAAGTAATGAGCAAATTGCTACAAATCCTGATCTGTGAGGTCTTCAACTCAACCTACTGAGACACCACAAGCACAAAATAATTTAAAAAAGGAAGGAAGATCCAAAGCAACCAAAAGGGGAGATAAGAAAAGGAAGGGCAGAGAAGTTGCTACTGATGAAAGAGCTGAGGATTCAGGTAAAAGAAAACCTGCTAAATCTAGATCTTGGACTTGGGATCATTTTACAAGAGATGATAATGGTATATATCCTAAAACTAAATGTAATTGGTGTGGGGCAAGTTATGCAGCTGATTCACATAAGAATGGTACTAGTAATCTTAAAAATCATTTGTTGAGTCAATGTAGAAAGTTTCCTAAAGAGTCACTTGATCTTACTTAAACAACCCTTGCTCTCCAACTACTTAAAAAAGAAGATAGGAAGGTGTTTGGTAGTACTTTGTCTATTGTTGGGTTTGATGTTGAATCATGTAGGCAAGCTCTAGCTAGGATGACAATTGTGGATGAGTTGCCTTTCAAGTTTGTTGAGGGAGAGGGGTTCCGTTATTTTATGAGTGTTGTGCAACCCAAGCTCCATATTCAGGGAAGGATTACAATTGCTAGAGATTGTTGGAACCTATATATGAATGAGAAAAATAAGTTAAAATCTATTTTCCAGAACTCAAATCAAAGTGTATGTTTAACAACTGATTGTTAGACTTCTGTGCAAAATTTGAATTATCTTTTTCTCACTGCGCATTTTATTGATCAAGATTGGAAATTGCAAAAGAGGATTCTTAATTTTTGTCTAATCAAGAATCATAAAGGCGAAACAATTGGTAGAAAAATAGAGAAATGCCTCTTGAGTTGGTCAATAGGTAGAATTTTCACAATTATAGTTGACAATGCCAGTTCAATGCCATCTTTTATTTGAAAAGTAGAATGGAGGATTGGAATTCACATCCTCTAAAAGGTGAACATATGCATGTTAGATGTTGCGCGCATATTTTAAATCTTGTGGTGAATGATGGATTGAAAGAGATGCATGCCTCAATTAGCAAAATTAGGAATGCTGTTAGATTTGTTCGTGCTTCCCTTGGTCGCATGGATAGGTTTCGAACTTCCATCAAGGAGGCTAGGATTCAAGATAATTCTTTTGTGCAATTGGATGTTCCTACTACGTGGAATTCCACTTACATTATGCTCGATAGTGCATTGAAATTTTAGAAGGCATTTAAGAGGTTGGATGAGAGAGATGCTAAGTTTGTGATGATGCAAGGTGACATCCCAAAGAATGAGGATTGGGATAATGCAAAGTGTTTTGTTAGGTTTTTGAAATTTTTCTGATGTAACTAAAAAAATATTTCCATGATTATTGTTTGATTGTCAATACTTTAAAGAAGTGGGCTGGTAGTTTAGACCCTTTACTTTGGAGCATGGCTGTAAAAATGAAAGCTAAGCATGATAAATATTGGGGGAATATTAAAAACATGAACATGATGGTTTTTGTTGCTGTGGTGCTTGATCCTCGATACAAGTTTCGATTTGTTGAGTGGAGCTTTGAAAAGCTTTATGAAAAGGATGATGCTAATTTTTTGAGTGGAAAAGTGAGAGAGACATTTAATGATATGTTTGATAGCTATAGACTCTTTGTTAATAATGATCAAGTGCCAAATTCTGCACAATCCTCCCGTGAAGTGGAAATGTTAGATGTTGGAGGTGGAGCATCTGATAACTCTTCATTTGCTATGGAATTTGAAAAGGACATGAATATAAGTGAGAGCATGAATAAAAATGAAGTGGACTTATATCTCATGGAAGGCTTAGAGAAAACAACTAGTAGTTTTGACATCTTGAATTGGTGGAAGGTAAATTCCACCAAATATCCTATTCTTGGTCAAATTGCTAGGGATGTTTTAGCTATGCCTATGTCTACGGTTGCTTCAGAGTCTGCTTTTAGCACCAGAGGCAGAGTGCTTAATAATTATAAGAGCTCTCTTACACCAAAAACTGTTGAACTTTGATTTGTGCACAAAATTGGTTCCATTCCACTTCATTGCCAATGGATTTTGAAGAGTGCTTGGAAGAATTTAAAAAGCTTGAGCTAGGTAATATTCCTTATTATGTTTTACTCCTTTGCATATATTTTTATGTTAATTTTCTATTTGAATTAATTATTATGGTACCTACTCTTTAGAACTTGCTCCAACCCCCCAACCAAATGAAGAAGATTCTGGTAATGATTCTGATTAGCTTTGAAGATGTTGCAATGCCTCTTTTTAGTTCTTTGTTGCTGGTATGTAATGTGTTGCTCTTGCTTGCTTGCTTTAGTTTATTCACATTCTTTTGAAAATACATTTTTTTTTTTGTTATTAATGTCATTTTGTGAACTATTATGCAGCTGTGTTGGTGTTTTGATGATGAGTTTACTGCTGGCAATTGGAACCCTTCAAGCATGGTTGCTGGCTCACTTTAGCATGGCTAAAGTTCTGCATTATAATGGCTTTATTATGTTTTATTGTGGCTATAATTGTAGTTTTATTTGGTTTAGATATGTTTGTTGTTTCTTGAAGTCAGACTTGTTAATTGTCGTATTGCTGAAACTTACTAGTTTATCATTTTATTAGTCTTTTACTTTTATACAATGTGAGTTTGGGACAATTGTGAATGAAATGTGAATGTAAAAATTTCTTATTATGTTTTGTCTTATTTATTCTGCATAACTTGATTCAGTCTTTCCATGATATTTGTGCTGGAAGAAAAGAACACTTTGCATAGACTATAATTGATAAGTCTCAATAATCAGGGCATGCTTTTAGACTACATTATCAGGTTCAAGCAGTTTATGCATTTTAAATTGATTTTGTCCTTTGCATATGTGTGTATTTTTTGTGTGTTTAATGCTACTTTTTATTGACACCATTTCAATTAATTTTTCTCTTATATTATTCCTTTAGTTTTGTCTAAATATTAGTATATTACTCTAGATTTGATAGGTGCATTGAAGTTCTAGTGCTATTTAGGATTTGCATTAGGTGTGTTCTAGGATCATGGAAATAAAATAGGAGAACAATAGTTGGATGAGGGAGGATTTCGAAGTGAAGCAAATTTAGGTTATACGTTATAGGCATAGGTTAGGAGTAGGTACTTCCAGTATAACCTCTTCCTTGGTCTAGTTAAATATCCTTTTTTTTTTCTCAATTTTCACTTTGCCTTATTATACTATCAGAAGGCGCATTTCTAAAACTGCACATCCAATCCAATCCAAACTGATATAAATTGAATTGGATTACAAAGTGTAAATCATCCAATCCAAATTGAACCGCAAGAAATTTTAGTGTTTGGATCGGATGACTTTTTAGTCCAAAACCGATCCAAACCGCACCGCAAACGCCCCTAGCTGGTGGTCTCTGAAGGTGCATAGGCGCAAAAAAGAAAATCAACTAGAGAATATGCTATAGAACATTAGTTTAGCAATTATAATTAATTATGATAGAGTAAAATTACAAAATTAGCCCATACTTTTACTTGGAGGTTAGCATCCTCCACATCATCTCCATATGCCAAAATTATTTTCTATATCCTGCAACAAATACTAGATGAGAAACCTCTGCTGAATCTGTCAATGTCAAGTCTTTAGATCAACCTGCAATTGAGTCTAGGCAGCAGCACTTCAAATAATGGATTGAAATACATTGAGAGTTGAGTTTAAATTTGGTACATGCTGTAAATTTGTTTTTACATATATTAGGAAACAACTAGAAAAGTTAGGATTTAATTTTAGATATTGTTTCGAAAGTCAAACTTCTTTATTATTAGTAATATAATCACGTTAATGTTAATGATGCATCAAAATTGAAGTCAATCAGAAGTTTATGCACTCTGGTCATCAAGGCTAAACCCTTGTGACACTTGTATGAACTAACGGCTGAAATGGTTAGAAACGTAGAATTGACCAATAAATCAGACCCAAAAAAACAAAAAGAAAAAGAATTGACCAATAAAAAAAGCTGAATTGGCAGAACAAACTTTCAATACCTAATCAGAAAATATTTCCGTCTGTCCGTTATATTTCTGGCCGCCATCGAAATACCGTCCAATACCTTACATCGTATTTTGTTTATAGGAATAGACACTTATAATGGAATCTCTCACCAAAGCTTTATGAAGATTGAAGCTCATGGCCGTAGGATGAGACGTGTTCACTGCGTCCACCTTCCAGCGTCACAAAACGAAGGAGTCCAAAGCAAATTGAGATCCTTAGCCAGGAAGTAACTCATACAAAAATGGTTTGGTGAAAGTACATAAAGACTTCTGCTACATTTAAAGCTCGAATAATACACAAGCCTATATTAATTATGTGCTTAAATTCAAATTTTATTTACAAGAATAAATAATTCTTATGCATCAACTCTAAATTACTCAATCATAAAAATTCTAATTTAACTGTAAATCTATATACAAGGGGCCTAGGTATTCTATATATAAGGTCATTAGTTAAAATCTCATTGTTTGATGTATTAAAATAAAATAAAATAAAAACTCTCAAAACTTTAATTAACTTGCAATGATACTTAGTTAATTTAAGTGATTTGATATTTTTTTTTTAAATAATATTTTGGATTTAAATTTTGTGAATGAAAAAAAAAATATTGTAAGAGTTTTATTTTTACAGTGGATCAATCTAAATTTGGTAAACTCATATTATCTCTCATTTAAACTAAAACACTTATCTGGAAAAAAAAACTAAAACACTTATAAATGAACAACAAAAAATTAGTTCTTGTAGTCTATATTTAAAAAAAAAAAAAAAAACTGTTCCTTAATCCTAGCTAAATTGTCATAAAAAATGAGAAAATTTACAAATGATTTAGTTATGTAAAAAATTTTATCATTTTCTTATGGAACTCAAGTTTGAACTTACCATTTTGATTAATGATAGAAATTTATATATGACTAAATTATGTAAAATTTTCACATAAGAGATCCTTATTCATATTTTCATATATAATATTGATTTAAAACTTCCACCAGGATTGTCTTTATTAAATTTAAATATAGTAGCAAGCTTTTCATCAGTCTCTTTCCAATTCTGTCTTATTATGATTTCCCCCATTTATGACTCATATGACAAAGACTATATGCAAGTTTGTTGACATTTAATTAATTAATGGGATTTGATTTACAGTGATCTGAAATGCTAAGTAGTCGAAACTGCGGTTTCAATTAAGGATGACAATGACAAATCCTTTTATGCATAAGTTTCTTGGTTGTGTGAATTTATGCATCTGCAATGGGTGTGACAGAAGTTCTAAATTTTATTTTCAACTTAATTAGAAGTTAGAAGCGACAAGCGTGCGTATTTCTTTTTGGTACAGAGTGACAAGCATTTTTAATTATTGGTTTCAAAGTAGGTTATGAATGCAACTTGGTAATTTTGACCCGAGGCCTCACTGGTGCTTGTCAATGTCAATTCACGTTTTCCTTGCCATAGTAATCGAGCCCGTTTCTAATGTCATTATACACTAACCTTGCTTGAGACTTGGCAGTTATGTAGCAGTGACCATGAATGAAATTCAGCCACAAAATTCTCAAAACTAAAAAGTGGAAAAACTATTCAGAGCTTCTAATAACCGACCCCAATCACCCGCTCCCCCGTCCAATACCTTCTAATGTCCGATTACTACTTTACCTTTTCTCTATTAGGAAAAGGAAAATTAATTGCTGTGTCACATTATTACTACTTGACTTTTCACCAAAAAGGCAAATGCCAACAATCACTATTCAGATGCGTAACGTTTAACAAACAGGCTCAACGAATTTACTGCCACAATATCATAATAGATCGTAAATGGTTATCTAAATTTTTATAATATGAAAGAAGGCCTAACCATGCTTATAATATGTCCCGTGAAAGGTTCCTTTCTGCACTGTTCAGTTATTGGACATCATAATTCAAGCTGGATCAATAAGAATAAGGTGAGCTTTAGGCTCATGTTAATAAAAAATGAACTTGTTTTCGCTTTTCTCAAATTCAGTTTACTATATGTTTAATGAGCTAGGCTATACACAAGATTGATTTTGTGACACAATAAAATATACTTTTCAGGTATTTAATTAAAAGGAGTCTAGTATACAAAAACATTGTGCATGTATATATCATATAAGTGGAGATTGGATTCAATAGAAGGGACTAGTCCTATGCAAGTAGCGAATTATGATTTGAATTTAATTAAGAAAGATATTCATATTTAATATCTAATTATGTCCTAAATAAGTAATGGTCGGCTTAGTTAATCAAGATTCTTAATTTCTGGTTATTTCAATGAGCGCTACTTTGAGCTTCACGTATATCTGCATCCCTTTCATGAGCCACACTTTAACTAAATACAAAAATTTATAACATAAAAAAACACCTCAATATAATAAGTAGCTCATATTCTCAGTCTCCCACTCATTAGCGCCGTCGGCATTAATTAACCATGTTTTTCTTCTTAACTCATATATATACTAGTATCAATTATTGGCATGTTCTAACATGTACTTCAACCAACCAGGTGCATCACGCACTGCTATAATCTAATGGTTTTAGGTGTGATAGTGTATTAATACATCAGTTACATCTTATACACCATAAAATCACACTCTCATCCACCTCCCCCCACACTGCACTATCTCTGCCGCCTTTGAAAAATCACTTGTCCTCCTCCACCTCCCTCGCTTGATTGCTGTCCTCCGCTGTATCAAGAGCTCCGTCAGCTCCTTCATCGGCAAAATCCCCAATCTTGCTACTGGCGCATTAGTCACCACCACTGCTATACTCTTCCCCTTCTTCTGTCGATGCTTCAATGGAGGCATTACCGAGTCCAAACCAACCACGACCACTAGATTTGGTGAAGCATGAAGACCAGAACTGGTCGGATCTACCGCAAGACATGGTTGGCAATCAAGGTGTCGAGAAATGTTAAGAGAGTTTGCTCACTATGGTGCAACATCTTGAAGGATGGAAGTTGAATCACCTTCACGATGCCATTGATGGTGGCCATAGCATTGATGAGGTTTTCAACGAAGGAGAAAGGGACATGAGGTTTGGTTTCTTTCCGAAGGTGATAGTGAAAAGTTTAGCATGTATTGTATATACTTGGTGTATCAATACACCTTTGCTTTGTCTCCGTCAATCAAGACGATGCGTGGTGCACTATTCTTAGCCTAGTGCATCATAGCATGCGCCTCAATTATTAGGTTCAACTATACTTTTCTTCTCTCTCTCTCCCCTCCCCTTTTTTTTTTAATCTTTGTGTGTCTCTCTAGTGACTTTTGTTTCAACTGCCAAGAGATCCACTAATAATTCTTTTGCTGAACAAATTAAGAACGAAATTACACATATCCAACCATCCTTTTGTGAATATTTTCTAAAATGAACAGTTTTATGGATATTTTTATTTTGTTTTATTCAAAATATTATAAAAACCACACTACAAAAAAATGTATGATTTTACGATATTAAAATAAATTTGTTATTAACTCTAAATTAATATTTATTGACTACATATTAAATCTTATTTTAATTTAAAAATTTAATAATATAAAATAAATATAATATTTTAGAAAATATTTATTATGTGTATTGTCCAAAACATATTTTCTTGAGAAGTTATTTGTCATACCTTCAATTGTAATTTTATATATGTATGTAAAACCTATCACATCCAAATGATTTAATAATTTTCAATTATAATAAAAATTTTATAATTAAATCTAAACATAAAATAATTATATCTTTTGCTATTGTTTTTACTTTTGAAAAAAAAAATACTTTTTCAAAAAGTTTGTTCAACCAGACTTAATATATCAAAAATTAAAGTTAACATGATATCAAAACTCTTATTTTAGTAACTCAATATAAAATCAAATTTAATATAAATGTTTCTGTAAGTACTTAATGAACTTGGAAGTAACCCTATAAGTTGAGTTTTCCTCTCAACTTAAACTTTTCTCTACCAAAAAAAAAAATCAAATTTATTGTTTTTAAAGTGTAATTATAAGTTTGCATCCATGCTGCAACTTTCTCAGCTATGCTATTCTTAGAATTAACTGTGCTTCTAATCCTCTTTAATTTTGTTGGAAGTTTAAGTTGTATTTATAGTTCTTACTTTTCATAGAAGGCACAAAAACATGAACTTCCTTTTAGAAGTTTGATGATTAAATAAAACGACTTAGATGCCTGTCCTACGTAGGTCATCAATTAATATTAGCATAACATTAAATTGTGCCATTACTATTTCAATTGCTTAGTCTTACCATCTATTTTGATAGGTTAAAAAGTCTGTAGCCTGGAATGGATCTGGCCGTGTTCGCCCAATTTCCTTCGATGTTTCTGTACATTGTCAGTTTATCACCAATAGTATTTATTTTCTCCACTCATTTGGTTTATATATATCGTAAATAAGTTATTAGTACTTGTCGTAATAATTGCCTTGAATTGCTTTGTCTTACCATCATATTTTGAATCTGCTATGTACTGTAGAAGTGTTTATCGTGAAGCTATGTTAGCCTATAGGCTTATTTGTATTTTGAATCCGCTATATACTTTAGAAGTGTTTATTGTGCTTATTTATTTGACAATTCAGTCTTCTTTTATACAAACTTTCTCCCTCCCTCCCTCCCTCTCTGAGTTGAAAAAAGGGACTATTTTGTTTTTAAGTTGATGATTTTCAGAGGAGAGAAACTGGTCTCAAATTTAACTATATAATCATAGTAAGCCTTCATTGTTATGCTATATTTCTTATTCATTGACTGTTGTCTATCTCCACCTTTTTCAGCTTTAATGAAGGCATTTGCCAATCAGAATGCTGGGTCTCATCTGGTCAATGCATTGGATGATCACCTATTGTTGGTTCAACAACTTCTTTCTTCTTCCCTCAACTGGTTTAGTTATTTTGTATCTTGAAATTAAATGCTAAACTTTTTCAACCCTAATTATGCTAATTTGACTTACCCTTCGATGTGAAAATTTGATTTTTTATGTACCGAGTAATATATATCAATCATCAAGCAAATAAAAGTCTTCATATAATTTCTCTTTCTCCTCTCGTGTGTGTTCTATTTGAGTATTTGACTATGATAGACTTTAAACAAGAAGAAAGACAGAGAGATTTTTTTTTTTTGGGACAGGGGGAGGAGTTTTTGGAATCTTCATTTCTAAATTTATTTTATTTCTGTGTCACGGGAGGCCATACACGCGTAACTATAAGTAATAAAAGAGTAACTATACTAAAGACCTCATCATCGATGACGTGAAGATCTAATAATTTCTCCTAACTGGCTGTAAGCGTGTGAGATAAAGATGTTTCTGATACTACCAGTGGATGCAAATACAATTCGATTGATGAATTTTGTGCTTCAGCTTTGGGGGGCTCCCCAATTCCCTTCTAGAAACTACAAATCACAGATAATTGACTTCACCTAAACCTTTCACTTCATAGATAATTAGTAAGAAAAAGTAGAAAAAACCATAACTTTATCTAATCGCCTTGACCATAATTTTGTTATAAGAATAAGTATGAAAGATTACTTAGTAGAAAAAGTAAAATTAAGTAAAAGAAAATCAAATTTTTTGAGCAAAAATTTAATAAACAAGCACATATAAAGTCTTAAAACTCATCCAGTCAATCTACCAGCTTTTATAACCCTTAGAATAACTAGCGGCTTTGACAGGCAGCATTTTAACCTTTCAGTTATAAATATAATTAATAATAATTTAATATAAATTTTAATATAATATGATTTATAATGGTTAGTATTTTTCTTGTTTTCATCATAAAAATTTAATAAAAGTTTATGGCTGTAAAACGTTTTACCTTGTAAACATTCTATATATATATATATATATATATATATATATATATATATATATATATATCATTTAATAACTTTTTGAGTTTAAAAACTCTAAAATAACTTATATTAATAATAAATAAATGGATGACATCATATTTAATGACTAATGGAATAAATGATCGAAGAACGTAGAACTTATATGCACTATTTTTGCATGAAATTTTTTATTTGTAAAAAAAAAAAATTTAAATCAATAACTATCCAACACAAAGCTATATAATTTTAAAGATAACTAAACCGGTTAAATCATAGTTACCTGTTAAATATGAATACGACAACTATGCATGATATTGCTCCTCTTTTCATCCCTCTTTCCATTGATTCACAGCAACTTTTTTTGCTTTCGTTCTTTAGATTGGTTTTGCTACTCTTCTCCATCAGCCTTCCCATTTTCACTTTCATCTGGCCTATGTCCATATTTTGAAGCATGTTTCTTGACGGGCACAACAAAGTTGAAATCTTTTGTGCGCACACATTTCTCTTCAAGTTTTTCAACTTTTTGGGTCATTCTTTGAAGATATAATTGTTAGCCCATTTGGTTGGAATAAAGGAAAAAAGAGGGAAGCTAATGGAGATATTCTAATTACAGATACAAATTCATTCATTAATATACTTCTTACTTTATTATACTAAAATGTACTTCTAATATTAGCTATACACAGATTGGACTTGGACAGCAGATTTCAATCCATGCCGGTTATTTTTATTTTTTTTTTGGTAGATATCGAGAAAAGAACCAAAAGACAAACTACACCGTAGAAGCGAAATCTGCGCTAAGCAGGTAATGCAGCTTCAGATTTCGCTTCGGAAGTGAAACATTCGCAGGTTGCACTGAACAGAAAAGCTATATTTGATTGTATTTAATATATATTCTTAATTACTTTATATCATTAATAAAATTTTGAGTTTAAACACTGTAAAATAACTTATATATTAATAATAAATAAATGTCTATCTTAATCCCTGTCCCCCCTATCAAATATTGACATTTGTATTAAATTTTACACATTAAAATTTTTTAAAATGGTAACATATCTTACGGCTTTTACACCACTAGCAATTTGAAATCCCTATTTTCTCTTAACCACCCTCTTCATAACACCTTCCCCCTTCAGTCCTTGTTTATCACTTCATCAGATTTCAAAACCCATATGTGAAATCATTCTTGTTTAACGATTGGTATCTAGCAAAAGGCAACTTTATAATTCCAGGAAGCTAGTACATATAATTAAAGGCAAGCTTTAAAAGACGTTTTTTTTTTGTTTTTTTTTTTGTCTTTTCAGTAAGTAGAAACACTCACTCTTCCAATGACAGAAAAGAGCTGTACGCCATCAGCGACTAACAGAACGATTACATAAAGACACCACCTCCATCTCCGGGTAGTATATTGCAACATATTATGTTTATGTTACAGTTTATTCCGCTAGACTAAACCACGTCATATAAGCTAGCTGATCAATGTGGCTTTTTTGTGGCCGTTTTGATATGTGCTCAGTCAGACGGATGATCAGTGTTTGACGGACGAAAGTGGTATGGGGAGAGTTGCTATAAGAAACGGTAGGGATTTCAAATTATAAGTGGTGTAAATGCCATAAGATAGGTTACCATTTTTAAAATATCTGATGTGTAAAATTTAATGCAAATATCGATATTTGATAGGATGGACATGATTTGGCCTAGACTGAGACAGAATGTTTTGATCCTACGGTGGCTAAGCTCGAGGTTCATAGCATCGATCTTTGAAGTTACCAACTTGGACTCTCCACACGAAACCGCGTCATAAAATTGAATATTATTATTTTAAACCAAAACCACTTACCACTTACCACTTGCCACTCGTAAACCACGGTCTGCTTCTGCTTATATATACTACTGAGTCTTTTCTCCTTGATCATATCTCTTAAACAACAACAACAACAATAATCTCTCTTGTGATTCCCTGCCCTCACCCTTCCCCTCCTCAGTGCGCCACCCCCTCTAGGCAGTTGCCCACCCCCGGCATGACTAGTCCCAATGATAATAACATCCAGAGATTGTTGAGTTACTCAGACCCCCCAAACCCTAATACCACTACCAGAGATACCCCAGGGCAACGAAACCCATCCAGAGCCAACGTTCAATCTGCACTCTCCTATACTGGGGTGCCACACCAACCACCACAACCACCACCACCACCTTCACAACAACCACCACCACAGCAATGACTACTTTCTCTCTTTGCCTACCCCACCCCCTATCCATTCCCATTCTCATCTCCACTCTCTCCTCCCTTTTCTTTTTCTCTTCTCCGCTACATTTTCATTATCACCTCTTCTCTTCTCTTCTCTTGAGCCCATCTTCTTCTTCTTCTTCTTCTTATTTTTATATCTGTATGCATCAATGACAGATACACACACAAACACAAGCACATCCCATCCTTTCCTTTTCTCTTTCTCTCTCCATGCTTCCCCTCCCTTCCTCCACCGCCACAACCTGGTTCCCCGTAAGTACGGGAAAAGGTACAGTACCCTTGGGGTCCCCGTTTTGTTGAACCCACCTTCTTCTTTGTCTTATAGATCAATCACAGACATAGACACAGGCACAAACACAACCCATCCTCTCTCTCTCTCTTCCTGTTTCTCTCAGTTCCCTTCCCTTCCCTTTCTCCTCTCTGCTTCTCGGTCAGTCATCAACCGCCACAAGCTCATGGGTCAATATCTCTCACCCAATAACTGGGTTTCCGACAGGATCCGGGCTCGACCTGCGTCCACGGTGGTTGCCATGGCAGACGGGGTTGCCCTTATGCTAGACGACGGGGGTTTGGAAGAAACCACGGTGGCTTTAACGAGCTCCAGGGTGTTACAGGGCACCTGTGGTTGTACCCTCACCCTTGGGATGGTCCTTTTTGGAGCCACCCCCTCTTGGCCTTGTGGAAGGACCAAACTCCACCTAGCTGATACCCTCACTCCCCATACTGAAGAAGAAGAAGAGGAAGAAAGACAAGTGCGTTATTTATCTATTGCCTTTTTTTTCCCCTTAATTTCTATTGTTTTGGTTTCTATCTATGTTAATTGGATGAACTGAGTGTGAGATATGGAGTTGTTGTGTTGTGCAGATAGATGATGGCGGGTTTCGTTTCTGTGGTACTGGTACCAGTTCTTAAACGGGCAATTGGTGTTCTATTGATAAATTAATTAACCTTTTTTTCTTAGCCTTTTCCTTTAGCATTAATTATTAATTTATATTGGTGAATTAGTGTGATTAATTATTGATAAGGTATATATATTATGTTTCATCAATGTGAACAGAAGATCAGCATGTCTATGGTGTTCCAATAATGATCACGAGAAAGGGATTTCAATGGATCTATTCTCTCATCTTCTCTCACTTTTTATTTTTATTTTTTTTTTAATTGAGGTGAAATGGAGAACTAATTACAACTGTTAAAGATTATTTTGTATCTTTTTTACTGTATAACTTCCTAAACAAAAATTAATGAAGTTTTCATTTTATTTTCTTAATAATATCTTAATTAATAAGGGGAGATAACTTTATTTCATTCGATTCTTTTCCCATTTTAACTTATTCCTACTAGTTTTATTCCATTCTATTAATAAAAAAATATCTAAAGACATTGTTCACGTAAAATGTATCCCTTCCTTATATGCTGGCATACACATTCCTATCTGATGACCCCCCCCCCTCTCTCTCTGTCTCATATATGACATCACCGTTTCATTTCCTACATGTTTCATTGGCCTAACATTATAGGAATTAGGAGCTTATTTGCTATGTTATCATCTGGTAAGTGATAAATCATAAGTGCACATGTTAAAATTGTGATACCATTTTTTCAATTAAGTTTAATCTAATTAGCATCACTATTTATCAATCCAAATTAATAAGTCATTATAATCTTATTAGTTGTAATAATTTCGATTTGTATTTTGCATTTCTAGCTCGGCAATGCGTCACTTGGTGGTATGGTCAAGATATGGTGCTATCTAATTTTACACACCGTCTAGTGATTTCTGCGCTTCGCTTCCGTCGATCACGCATTGCTGGTAAGACGCTGAAACTTCTTTTTTTAAAATTTTTTTATACAATGATAATTGACATTCCATTACAATCCTTACCCTAGATTTTCTCAAAGTGCCTCATCTAGAGCATTTATTTTCTTTATCTTTGATCCTTGTGCTCATAATCCATAATTTGCTAATACGAGTTCCTAGATATTCCCAGTTGGGGTACTACTGTAGTAGGAAAAGTTCTTGCTATAATTACTATCCCTAACATCATGGGTAATTTAATATTCAGGAAACTTATGCTATCAACACTGATTCATCAGGCTCATGTTCCGAGAAGCTAGAAGAAATTGAAGGCAAATCTCCATTCTATATTCATGCTGAACCCCCGCAATATAATCATCTGGTGAATCGATTGGAGTTGGAGTTGGAGTATCACTGCACCCTGTTGTTTCGACTTCTTTTTATTTTTCCAAAAGTGGTGTGGTAATTACCGTATATTAAAATAATGTCTCGAACCTGATGTTAGGAAGGATTATGACTTATCTATGCCCGTTTGCGCACGTAACTGAATTTGACATGCCCTTCGGGATTTGAAAATGTTAAATTCATGATGGCAAAGATTCTTTTGTCGGACATGAGCGTATTTATCTACCTTACGCAGTTATTGCCTTTTCATCGTTCCTTTATTTCGTTGTACACCGACAAATAAAAAGCACAGCATAGCAAAATGATAGGCAGCACTTGAATGACAAGCTACTTGGGTTTGTTTTCAAAACAAAAAGAAAAAACTCTGCCACACGAGTCCAAACACGATTCATATGAAAAAGATGTCAGCCATACTATCAATTGGGCATCTTCTTGAATTGTCCTTTTTTACATGGCTCTATTCGTTGTAACGGGAAAAGAGTTCCAATATAAGTTGCATCAGCCATTCAATGATGCAATAAAATACCGGTGATGCATACTTTAGACATATCCAAAATATGTTTTTAAAAGTTTCATTCACTAAACCGAAATATTAGAAGTTAAATTTTCTTAAATATTCTTGTAGAGGGTGAAAATTAAACATTAGGACTATGATACAGCTCAAGTCATTGTTTTCTCATTCGTACCATGAATTTTTTTATAACTTTGATAAAAAAGAAAATGTTTGTTCAGTGTCTATTTTTCTAGTTTTTGCTAGGTATTAGCAATAATTTTTATTTTGTAGTATAGAAATGTTTTTTCGCCCTTTTTGAATCTAGTGTAGAAAACTTTTAAAGAACACGGGAAGAGAGCATGCGATGGGATGCCGATCCCCAGTTGTGTGGTCTTTTTGTTCCCGGCATTACACGCGACACAATCATGGGCCTTAGCGCGTCAAATTCACAATCCTTTTCATAGTACATGACAGCCATTATCAAACAATCACCTCAACCTATCCTTCTTTGGCCCATCATATCTTTCTCATGTCAGAGGGAAGGCAATACCACTTTTTCCGTATCTTTCTCTTAACCCCTTTTCTCCCTTTTGTATAATTGGCCTCTTCTGACGGATGGGCTGCCAATGATAGGTCTCAAGTCCAGTTCATACTTGTTACAGAGACCTCTTGGAATGAACTCATCTTGGTGCTGCGGTTGAGTCTATAGTGTCACCCGAGACAAATATATATGCGTAGAATATTTGAGATGCTTTGATATCTTCAAATATCTATTCCCCATGATTTGTAAGCTTTAGAAAAAACTTCACCGCTTGTAAATATCATTAATCTCGGTCCAAATTACATTGTCATTATTTCAATTCAAAATGATAGACATGTTCTACCTTTGGAATTCGTTTTCAAGTATGGTACCATCCTCTACTGATGAGAGTTGTGCTATATAATTCTAAAACATTCTTTTAATAATTCTTCTAATACTTAATAAAGAAAGTATTAAATGAAAAGGCAAATATATTTAATATTTTTCTTATTTAACAATTGGGAAGATTATTAGGATAATGAGTTACGAGGATTTAACATTTCTCATAAAATAATAATGTTTGGTTTTGTATTTGCATAGCTCCAAACCATGGTTTGAGCAAATACTACTCTCATAGTTTTTGCCAAAACCATAATTTGGGAGTTCAAACAGAAATTCAAACATAGAATAAGAGGCATCACATATGTCCAATTAAATTTATTACTAGATGCGTACAAGTTAAAATATTATGCATATGCCACATTATTATTTTTATAAGTAGTTAATTTTAATATGCTACTAGAATAAAATATTTTACATTGTCAATCGATCATATCTATTTATATGTGTGACATTTTAGATAATATAAAACTCAAATATTTTTAATGATGTTATAAAATATAATTGGATAATTGTATAAAAATCTTTACAATAACAATTTATCAATTATTATTAATTTATGAATAATAGAATAATAGCCTTTTAAGGTTGCTTTACTAGTATGTAATTAGGAAATTGCAAAAGAAAAATAATTTTCGTGTCCTCTGATTATCTCTTCCTCATGTCACGTTCACTCTCCATAAATCTTTTAAGCCTCATGCTTCCCAAACATATCCTTTAAGCCTCACCTTGCCAACCAAATTATGCATCAAAGTTTATTTAGTTTAAGAATAGAGAGTGAGAAATTGTCTTTCTCAAGCCTGAAAAGAAAGAAAATTTTGAAGAGAGATAGATTTCTATTCTTCATTCTTAAACTGAAAAATCTAAGAAGAAATTTTAGGATACCCAGTGAAATTCATTACTAGAAACATGTTAATTAAAGAAAAATCTGTCAATATTAATTTTACCGATGAATTAATTGATATAAAAAGATCCATCGGTAATAAAAAAAATGATATTAACGACGGAAGAATTATCTGTCAATAAATTTATAATTTTTTTATGGATAAAATTCGTTGGTACAAACATAAATACGCTAATAATAATAGCGTAAAAAATGTCATTGACAGAATAATACCGACGCATTTTTTATATATACTAACGAATAATCTGTCGGTAAGTTTAAAAATAAAACATTAATTATAAATTTACTGACGTAAAATTTGTCGGTAAAATAAAATTATTTATTTTTTAAAAAAGTATTTATTCATTTTTAATTGTTAATAAATATAAAAATAAATAACTTAATTTTTTTGTTATTTAAATAAAAAATTTTAATTTTTTGTTTTAAATACATAAGAAATTAAAAAAATTATTAATTAAATAACAATATATACAATATCATTAAAAAATATTTACAGGACTCGAGATGCAGTTGTCATCATCGTCTCCGATTTCGAATGTGGTAGTGGATGAAGAACTATTGCTCTGCATCTGCTCATAGAAGCCATACAAGTCGTCGTCATTTGCTCCATGGACTGTACCTGTTGTGACCACTGCTGCTTATCTCTCTTATGGTGCTCATACAGCTCCATATACCTCCGATTGGTCTCTTCAAATTGCCTCTGCACTGACTTATTTAATGCATGGACTTAATCACGAATGGACTTCGGATCGGTTCCAACAGGCCTGGCTCCAAATATATAGCCTGGAGAATATGACTTGCCGTATAATATTGCAAAGTATCAGCCTCTTCAAGGGTCTTTCAAGAGAATATGGACACTCCTTTTTTGGTTTTTTGTCATTTTCATTCCTTTATTATAATATAATTGTTATTGACTTATTGTAGTTACCTTCTGTGTTGTATTGTGATTAAATTTTCTTCTGCTAATTTTGTGGAAATCAATTGTACTGCAGCTCAATTCAAGTATGTTTGACCCTCATCAAATATTTTCCCCAGGTCAGACTTCACGCCTTACCCTGAATGTTATGTTCTATGTGTTCATGTGAAAATTTGGCTAGAGTTGCTTCACAATTCTTACTCTTGCATGTAGATTTTATTTTTTGACAGTGTAATAGACTGAAAGTTTTATTTCTGTGCTTTCCTTGTCTTCATTTTATTAAATTAACAATTTTTGAAGTTAACAGAAACATGGATAAACAAAAGATCAAGGAAAGAGGACATTTAATAGAGTAGCAATATTTTTCTGGTTGGAAAAAGAAAATATTTTATTTCTAAGTCATGGCTATTTTGTTATGAAATATAGGCATTCATGAACTTCTTGCGAAAGAGCACAGATGGATTTAGCATTGGTGGTGTTCTCCTTGATTTTTCTGGAGGGATCTTTAATTATTCACAAATGGCTGTGCAATCTATTGATCAAGGTTTGTGATTTTTATAAGGAAAGTGAATTAGTCCGTACTATCAGATTTTACCAACAATGTGTGCTGTGAATTCTATAATCTCTCTCTAGGTTCCTGGGTGAACTTCTATGGAAACATTGGGAAAGTACTGATATCCTAGGTATGTAATTTACTCCACATTATCAGCATCTTTCTTTGAAGATGATTAATGTCTTGCTTTTATCTCACCAGTTAAATCATGCATTAAGATTCTATATATATATATATATATAGATAGATAGATAGATATATATATATATATATTAAACATGTCATGCTAGATTATTACATATTTAAAATCTATTCAAGAAGTATACCTGCTAAGATAAGTGACATAATGAATGGAAGAACTACTTAAACTTTGAAAATTATATATGAAAGAGGTTCATAATTTGTTATAAGAGTTAAATCTTGCTGATATATTATATTGATAAATAAAGTCTGATTTGTTTTCTTTGAAATTCAAAACAACAAAATTCATTGCAGGTATCTATATTCTATGATTCTATTTTAATATGTCAACACTATGTACTATATCTTGATAAGAAATGGCATAGTACTTTTTCCGAAAATTGCGATGAAATCAAGCAACCACTAACCTGTGCAAGTCCAATAGATCAACAAATCAAGGGTTCAGTTAAATCTTCTGATCAGCCTCCAGCTGAAGAAGTATGAGATATAACTCGGATCATGCAGTGTACCATACCAATATTCCTGTTCCTTAAGTTATGCAATGTAAAGTCTATCAAAGGATGGTAATAATATGTAATCCACAATGCAGTATATATCTAATATTAGTTAATATCATGTCTAACACTTAAATAAAATCCACAATTATTTGTACGCCGATCACTACATGCCGATTTGGCTGTCTAGAGGCTATTTACACAAAACATTTCTCATCTTTGTTACTTATTAGCTTGGAAATTTAATTGCTTTAAAATCAGTAACTTTCTATTTGGTAGAAATATTAGATGCTCATCCCGATCAAGTTTTCTAAAAGGCAGAGTAGTTTTCATCTGTCTTGGACTACAGAACAAAAAAGATAGAAGTTAAGGTTAGAATTTTGATGAACAGATCTTCAATCAGCAATTCACTGATTTGTGAAATTTTGATACTACTTTTTTTCCCCATGTAATCAAACATCCATATACATTTTATTTGCTAAGATCCATTCTGCACTACAGAACGTTTTAATTTAACGCTGTAGAGACTACAGAGCTAAACCTTTTTTTATTTGATTCAGATGATACCTGTGGCAGCAAATGATGTTGCATTCTCAGCACATGCTATTCGACTGACAGCAATACCTTATTCCAGATCACAATCTATGAAGTACAATATTCTTTTCCATTATTCGATGTCTCGGTTAATGGTTGGAATTCATAATTATCCTAAAGTTGTAACTTGTAAATTTCCTATATGTGCAGCGTGGAAGTCAGAAAGTCTCTAAAACCGCTTTTGGAATCATCCTTGTTACGTGGCTAATTGCAGCAGTTTGTGTCTTTGTAGCCTTGCCTAAACATCATTGGCTCTGGCTACTCTCCATCTTCAAGTACGTTATCTAATG
Source organism: Pterocarpus macrocarpus (assembly GCA_031439585.1). Classification (NCBI taxonomy): domain Eukaryota; kingdom Viridiplantae; phylum Streptophyta; class Magnoliopsida; order Fabales; family Fabaceae; genus Pterocarpus; species Pterocarpus macrocarpus. Next base: position 27,157,316 of record CM062520.1, read on the forward strand.
GGATTAGTTAATTTCGTATATTGTGGATTCTTTACCCATTTTCATGTAAAGAGGTAATTTTTTATATGATTCTTCTAAACCCCGAAATTATGAAATATATGTGTTTATGGAAAATGTATGCAGTACATAGTGTACCTATGTGGTAATCTTTCTTACATCGTACCAACTGCAACTAAAATTTATCGCTTTAATGGGATAATGCTATGTGCTCTTTGTTGTTTAATTTCTCTCTTTGTCAAGCTTGATGAGAACCCATGATCTCCGGAGTTTTCAACAAGCCATTGTTGCTTTGATTCTTAATTTTGTTTAAATTGATAATGTTGCAGTGGCATCCAAGTTTGTTTGACGATTATAAAATATATTCCCCAGTTGAGGGAATTATTCTAATTTGCACTATTTTCTGTTTGGTTTCTTTCTACCTATGTTCTATTGATGCTTGATATTGGACAATTTGATTGCAATGATATGAATTAGCTAAGTTAAACTTTTTTCCCCCCTGTGAGCAACTATGTAACTTCTACGAGTTAGCTAGTCTTATCAATTTCCATAAAGAGATCATATTTTGGAATGAAAATACGTAATCTGAACTAATTTGCATCGAAGATTTTTCATTTTCATCGTGAGAATGATTTTAGTTGACATCTCTTAGCCATCTATATTAAATTATTAAATTGTGTTACAATTATGGGCAGTAATGAACTTCATTAGAAGAAGTACAGATGGCTGGAGCGTTGGTTTCAGTCTACTGGACTTCATTGGAGCAATACCAAACTATGTACAAATGGTATTGCAATCAATAGATCAAGATCTGTCATCTCCTTAACCAAGGGATCTTGTTGTCTCACTTTATAATTCAAACTTTTATGAACTGACATTTTCCACATTGCATTTTTAATTTTCAAGCTCTTGGAAGAACCTCTATGGAAATGTAGGGAAACTACTGGTATCGCTGGTATGAACAGCACAATATTATCTCATTATATTTATACAAGAAAAAATTCATATGTGCTCTCTCTAGAAGAAAAAGTTTATGCTTTGTAATATTTAGTGGATCATTATTGTCTTCCATTTTGACAATATATTTAATGTAATTGTTGGAGTGTCGACTATTAAATACTAAGAGTACTAATTTTTTCGCTATAGAGCACCGAAAGATATCTCTCATATTTTATATTTTCACAAAGGATTTTACTGCCTGAAGCAGAAGGCAACATCCTTATCCAACAATTTAACCTTAATTTTTGATGAAGGAAATAAATTTATTGAAAGAGCTAAAACACAAATAGAACAATAGGCACTTGGGTTAATAGTCACTTGTTCATGTCCATATGACATTGCTTTTTATGGAATAAATCATTGCAGGTGTCTGTTTTCTTTGACATCATCTTCATATGCCGACATTATCTGCTATATCCTGCAACAAATACCAGATCAGAGACCTCTGATGAACCTGACAATGCCAAGTCTTTGGATCAACCATTACCAGAGAATGTCTAAAGTGTAGCTTGGTTGAAGAGACCTCTTGGAATGAACCCATCTTGGTGTCGTGGTTGAGTCTACAGTGTCACCGGAGAGAAATATATACGCATAGAATATTTGAGATGCTTTGACCTTTTCAAATAAAAAAAAGTTTGGAGGACGCCATTTTGTGATGCACTATGCGATATATACGGGAAAGGGGAGGAAAACGACAAAAATGCTTAGATAATAGATTCCACGTAAATATTACTATTTTTATTCAATCCTTTTTTTTTTTTATTCAGAAACTTACCAGCATAAAGCATAAGCTACATAAATGTCAGTAAATTTTGTATATATTACACAAAACTTACCAGTATCTACACTATTCATACTACAAAAGATGCAAATAAGTTTTTTTTTTCTTTTTTTAACAAAACTTACCAACATGAATAATGCAGACGCTAGTAGACGTTGGTACCAGCGTCTACATTGTTCACGCTACAAAGACACTTGTAAATTTTTTTCTCTTTTTTTTTAACAAAACTTATTAGCGTGAACAGTGCAATTACACAAAATTTATCAGCGTCTGCATTATTCACGCTGGTAAGTATTTTTTTTTTTTTTACAAAACTTACTAGCATGAATAATACAGACGCCAATAAATTTTTTTTTTATAAAATTTACTAGCGTCTACACTGTTCACTCTATAAAAGATGCTAGTAAGTTTTTGAATTGAAAAAAAAATTAAACAAAAGTAGTAATAATTATATGAAACCCATCATCCGAATATTTTGTCATTTTTCTTATTTTTCGGTATGCGTTACATATATATTCACTATTTAGACGTCCCCTGTCAATTCTCTTTCAAATATCTATTCCCCATGATTTGTAAGCTTTAGAAAAAACTCCACCGCTTGTAAATATCATTAATCTCTGTCCAATTTACATTATCATTATTTCAATTCAAAATGATAGACATGTCCTACCTTCCGTATTCGTTTTCAAGTTTGCTACTATCCTCTGTTGACGATAGTTATACTATATCCTTCTAAAATATCCCCTTAATAATCCTTCAAATGCTTTATAAAGAAGGTATTAAATGAAAAAGTAAATATATTTAATACTTTTTCTTATTTAACAATTGAAAAAATTATTAAAAAGATGATTTAAGAGAATTTAGTATTTCTTATAAAATAATAATATCAAGTTTGGTTTTGTATTTGCATTGCTCCAAACCATAGCGCGAGCAATTACTACTCTTTTGTAGTTTTTGCCAAAGCCATAATTTGGGAGTTCAAACAAAAATCCAAGCATACACTAAGAAGCATCAAATATGTGCAATTAAATTTATTACTAGATATGTACAAGCTAAAGTTTTATGTGTATGTCACATTGATTATTTTTAGTAGTTAATTTTAATATACTGCTATAATAAAATATTTTATATTACCAATCAATTATATCTATTTATGTGTGTGATTTTTTAAATAATATAAAAGTCAAATATTTTTAATAATATTATACAATATAATTAGATGATTATATAAATTTTTTTACATTAATAATTTATTAAAATAAATTTTTAAATGTTAATTATTATTAATTTATGAATAATAGAAGAGAATGACCTTTTAAATTGCTTTACAAGTATGTAATTAGGAAATTACAAGAAGAAAAATAATTTTTGTATCCATGATTCTCTTTACCTAGAGAAATTATTGCATATTCGATTAGTGCCAAGTAGACTTATGGTCATTCCATACAAATTCAGCCACTTAAGAATAGGACCCACTATTTAAAACCTTTAATACATATCATTTAATGTCTTTAGCTCAAGTCTTTAATTATAGCTAATTGTTTTTGTTATTATAAAAAGTAAAAAAAACCTCTCTTCTCCTTCACCATGTAACTGAACTAATTCCCAGCAAGTGTGTTTCCGCAAAAAGTGCTCTCATCTCCGCTGTTTCACAAAGAATTCAATCCAAAAATAAAATTCAACTTCTCAAGAGACTTATTTCTTTAGTAAAGAAGGTATCCGAAATAACATTAAAATCTCTCGCCAATATTTTTATTGACAATTCACTCAAATGAGCATAGGAAGGAAAATAATAATAATAATAATAATAATAAAAGAACAACTTGGGCACAGATATATGACGTTCACAAAACTCATTCTACAGGTGTTTAGTACACAGCACAGGACAGATCCCAATCTCTGTGAGAGAGAGAGAGAGAGAGAGAAGAACCAACCAACCATGTCTCTTGACCTCTGCCAACAGCAAATGGATAACTCTCGAATCCCTCAAACAAACAAACCCAAAAAAAGAAAAAATATTAAATCTTTATTGATTCTTGAATCCATTGATTCAACTGTGCGAGAGGATGAAAGTTTCAGGGAGGAAGGCGCACGGAATTAGTGTTTGTTGTTTCTGGCATGGGGGTTTGTTTGAGTGCTCAAGTTGAAGCTGAAAGCCATAACTCTCGGCCATCTAATTTTGCCGCACACTATTGATTAGGAAAACAAAAGAAGAGCAACTTGAAATGTTCATACTTTTGTATAGCTTTTTTTCTTTCTTTTGGATCTGACTATTAGGTAGTTCGCAACATAAGTTGGCAAGTTAACGAGAGAACACCGCTTGCTCAATTTCAAAAGATGAAAGATGCAAATTTTTGGGTGGCAGTCTCATTTTTGAAGAGATATAATAGTAACTGCTTTGTAATTTAAAATGTGCCTAAAATATCTCTATAAATAAGTGTTGTATGCTCCCTCTTTAGTATTAGAGAAAAAAAATATTATAAAATTATTAAGAGAGTTTGTGAGGCTTTATTGTATTTTGATAAAAAACTTGTGTCTTTCTCCTAAGAGTATGTAGATAATATCTCTTTAAAAAAAGTGCTTATTCATGCCTTAAAAGCCTATTATATTTTCTATCTTTTTATATTCAGTTTCTAACAATTTTAAAGAGATATTCCAATGGAGCCAAATTCAACTTCTACCTATCCTATTAAGCATGACATCAAACTTGATCAATTTGATGGGACGAATTTTACTCAATGGAAAAACAAGATGGTATTCCTACTCAATGCATTAAAGGTCTACTATGTTTTAGATTTAGAGTTATCATCTTTGTCCAAACCACTCCAAATGATTCTGAGTTGAAAAGTGAAGAAGATGAATTAATTTGTTGTGGGCATATCTTGAACACCTTGACTGATCGTTTATATGATCTCTACTCCAATCTCAAGACACCAAAAGAAATATGGACATCATTGGAGACCGCATATAAGAATGAAAAATAAGGTACCGACAAATTCCTAGTTTTATAGTATTTTGAATTCAAGATTTTTTATACTAAGCCAATTATGGATCAAGTGCATGAACTACAAGTATTAGTATCAAGATTGAGAGATCTTGAAGTTAAAGTTCTTGATGCCTTGCAAAATAGGTGCAATTCTATCTAAACTTCCTCTATCATGGAATAATGTTATAAAGAAAGTTTTACACTCTTCTAAAAAATTAACTTTAGAACAATTTCAGACTTATCTTTAAATTGAATGTGAAACTCATGCATGTGATGCACAGTTTATGCCTTCAAGTTCAATTGTTAATTTTGTTAATCAAAAAAATTCCGATGGAGGAAAGATTAATCTGAAAGCATCTAAAAAGGGTGTTTCTTTTAAAAAGAAAAAGAATGTGCAATGCTTTCATTGTGGCAAGAAAGGCCATTTTATTTGAGATTGCAGGCATAAAAAGCCAGGAAAGAATTTCAATTCTGAAAATTATGGGAAGACAAATCTATTGGAGGAAGCAGTCCAAGAATTGGTTGCTGTGATTACTGAATTAAACATGGCCGATATTTCAATCAAAGACTAGGATTGGTGGTTAGATTCTAGTGCAACAATTCACATATGCAATGATAAAAACAAATTCAAGAATTATGTGCAATTAACATAGCTTGAAGAAGTGTTGATGGGAAATCATGTTACTGCCAAAGTGCAAGGAAAAGGGACCATTGAATTAAATTTCACTTCAGGACAAAAACTTATATTGTTGAACGTGTTTCATGTTCCAGAAATTCGCAAGAATTTGGTCTTTGCTAATTTACTTTCAAAGAAGGGCTTCAAGATTGTGATAGAGTCTGATAATGTAACACTTTATTGGAGTTCTATTTTTGTAGGAAAAGGAAATTCATGTGATAGCATGTTTAAATTAAGCATTAATGAAATAAATAAGAATTTTGTTTATATTGTTGAGTGTGATTCATTTTTATAGCATTCTAGATTAGGTCATTTAAATTTTGGTTCTTTAAATTTTATGTCAAAAAATAAGTATATTGTTTGCAAAAATAAACAAGTAGAAAAATGTGAAATTTGCATACAATAAAAAATGACCAAGAAACCTTTCCCTATTGTTGGAAGAAATACCCAACTTTTAGAACTTATACATTCTGACATATGTGAGTTAAATGGAGAATTAGCTAGGGGAGGAAAAAGATATTTCATCACTTTTATAGATGATTATTTCATATTTACATTTGTTTATTTAATTAGAACAAAAGATGAAGCATTCCAAAAATTTACGAAATATAAATCTGTTGTAGAAAATAAAAAAGATAGGAAAATAAAAATACTTCGTAGTGATAGAGGACGAGAATATTTTCCTAATGAGTTTGATAGCTATTGTGAGGAAAAAGGTTTATTACACCAAAAAAGTGCATCATACACACCGCAACAAAATGGCTTGGCGAAAAGAAATAATAGGACTTTAGTAGACATGATTAATGCTATGCTAACTAATGCAAAATTACCACATAATTTGTGGGGTGAAGCACTATTAACTGCATGTTACATACTTAATAGGGTGCCCTCAAAGGCTATGAAAATTTCACCATATGAACTTTGGAATGGTAGAAAACCCAATTTGAATTATTTTAAAGTGTGAGGGTGCATTGCATTTTATAGAGTTCTTGACAATCAAAGAATAAAATTAGGACCAAGAGGAATTAAAAGTATTTTTGTGGTTTATGCACAACATTCAAAGGCATGTAGACTTCTTGATATAAAATCAAATGTCATTGTAGAATCTATACATGTTGAGTTCATTGAAAATAAATTTTTATATGATTCTTCTAGCAATAAACCTGTGTCTGAACAAAATGAAAATGTGCATTCTAGTGTTGAAATTTCAAAAAGGAAAATTAATTATGTTCAATTAGAACCAAGAAAGAGTCAAAGAATAAGACAAGAAAAATATCTTGATTCTAATTTTATTTCTTCATATTGTGTTTCTTGTAAAAGGAAGTAGAGTCAAAATTAAATATAAAATGCCCATTTTAATTAACATTGAGGATGATCCAAAAATGTTCCAGGAAGCTATGACTTCTAGAGATGCAGCGTTTTGGAAAGAAGCCATTAATGATGAAATGGGATGTAAATGGGTATTTAAATGGAAGTATAACACAGATGGTTCTATACAAACTTTCAAAGCTAGACTTGTGGCAAAAGGTTTTATACAAAAGGAAAGTATTGATTATTTTGACACCTATGCTTCGGTGGCTAGAATAACATTCATAAAGTTACTATTAGCTTTAGCATCAATATATGATTTAATAATATATATATCAAATGGATATTAAAATTGCCATCTTAAATGGAGATTTGAATAAAGAGATTTATATGCAACAATCAGATGGACTTGTTCTTCATAGAAATGAAAACAAAGTTCGCAAATTGGTAAAATCTCTTCATGATCTAAAGCAAATGCCAAAACAAATGGCATGAAAATTTTGATAGTGTTATATTGTCAAATGGATTCATACATAATAATGTAGATAAGTGCGTTTATGCTAAGTTCACCAAAGAATATGGCATTATAATGTCCTTATATGAGGATGCTTTGCTGCTATTCAGAACAAATATGCTTGGAATATGTGAAACTAAGAAGTATCTTACTTTAATCTTTAAAATGAAAGATATGAATGAGGTAGATACTATCTTGGGAATTAAGATTAAAAGAGAAAACAAAGGGGTTATTTTGACACAATCACATTATATTGAGAAAATGCTTACAAAGTACAATTATTTGAGAATTAAGGAGTTTAACACTCCTTATGATTCTAGTGTCAAATTAACAAAAAATTTTGGAAGAATAGTTGCACAATTACAATATGCAAGTGTAATAGGTAGTATGATATATGAAATGCATTGTACAAGAACAGATATTGCATTTGCAGTTTGTAAACTTTCTACTTTTATGAGTAAACCAAGTAGTGATCATTGGAAAGCCATTATCAAAGTGCTCGGCTACTTCAAAAGGACAAAAAAACATGGCTATTTGTTATAATGGTTTTCCTATTGTGTTAGAAGGTTATTCATATGCTAGTTGGATGACTAGTGTTGGCGATAATAAATCCACAATAGGATGGATTTTTACTTTGGGAGGTGGTGCTATTAGTTGGGCATCCAAAAAGTAAACTTGTATTTCACATTCCACTATGGAATATGAATTTATTGCATTAGTAGCTGGAGCAAAAGAAGCAGAATAGTTGAGGAATATGTTATTAGATATAAAGTTGTGGCCACAACCAATGCTAGCCATTTCTATATATTGTGATAGTGAGTCAACAATGAGTTCAGCCCACAATAAAATGGATAATGGAAAGTCTAGACATATACGTTTGCGACATGCCTATGTGAGAGAATTAATTAAGAGCGAAGTCTTGACTATAATTTGTGAGATCAAATAAAAATTTGGCTGACCTACTTACCAAAGCACTACCAAGAGATGCATTACAATTGACTTCTAAAGGAATGAGACTTAAACCCTGACATTAAAATGCACTAGTAATAGGAACCTAACTTTGAGTTAGAAATCCTAACAAAATAAATTCAATAGGTAAAAACAAGTTACTCTGTGTTAGACTTGACATTGATTTTTTTTTTTTTTTGAAAAGTCTCATTCTATGATGTTCAATGTGTATTGTTACGAGAAGAGAATGACTATATGTCTTTTATGAAATTGTTAAATGTCTAAAGTAACAAGGACATAATGACAAATTTCACCTATATGAATATTGAGGTGGTGCCACCTCAAACAAGGATTAAAGGGTTTATTGTTATAAATATTCATGAAAGTAGGATTAGCACATGGCCATAAAAGTGCTAAAAGCTTGTTGTTAAAGCCTCTTAATAATTGCATGATATCATGTGTGTAACATTTTCAATTTGACATAAGGAGTTGTGGTTCAATGTTTGTATACTAATAACTTCGTTAAATTTTAAAATGTTCACAATCAATGAAAGTTCAAATCCATGAGATACTTTCTATTACGCATGATATTATGGGTGGTATTACAAAGTAGTGGGGGATTATTAGGTAGTTTGAAATATAACATTGGCAAGTTAATGAGAGAACTTCGCTTAGTCAATTTCAAAAGATGAAAAATGCAACTTTTTGGGTGGCAGTTTCATTTTTGAAGAGATATGATAATGAATACTTTGTAACTCAAAAGGTGCCTAAAATATCTCTATAAATAAGTGATGTACTCTCTCTCTTTAGTATCAGAAAAAAAAAAACACTGTAAAATTATTAAGAGAGTTTATGAGGCTTTGTTGTATCCTGATAAGAGACTTTCATGTCTTTCTCCTAAGAGTGTGCAAACAATATCTTTTTAAAGAAAGTGATAATTCACGTATCAAAGCATATTTTATTTTCTACTTTTCTACATTCAGTTTCTAACACTGACACTCTCGTAATAGTTGACACAACTCTAACATGCAATAATTTTTTATTGATGTAAATATTTAAAAGATATAATTGTTTTTTCTTTTCAGTCTTGATAGTTAACTATGGTTTACATTAAGTGGTGGTTCCCATAATTATGTGGCATAATTTGTATGGAATGAGCATAAGTCTACCTGACACTCATGGAGCATGCAATAATTTCTTTTTTTTCTAATATCACTTTCATTTTAAAAAAATTATTAATATAAACTCGAATTTACGGTAAGTCCTATACATAGTAATATATTCACTAATAGTTTTGTAATATTTGTATATTTATAATTTTAAATTATACTTTGAATTATTAAGATATTACCATATGTAGGATTTACTATAAAATCGAATTCATATTAACGTTACTCTTCATTTTCTGTGGTCTCCATAAATCCTTTAGGCATCATGAATGCCCAACATAACCATGGGCATCACCTCGTCCACCAACTTATGCATCAAAATTCACTTAGCTCGAGTATAAAGAGTGAAAAATTATCTTTCTCAAGTTTAAAAAAAAGAGAAAATTTTTTAAAAAGACAAATTTTTATTTCTTACTTTTAAACTGAAAATCCCAAAAAACAACTCTAGGATATCCGGTGATATCTTAGCACAAAAATTAAAAGTAAAGAAAGACAATTATTTTACTCTTCATTCTTGAATTAAAAATTCCCAAGTTTTTTATGTAAATTCTCAGTCGACAAAAAATATAAAAAAAAAATAGAGCACCCATTACGTGGACCGAAGACAAAAGAAGACTACTGTATTTACAAGTGATATTTGTGTGTATCCGCGGTCTCGAATTGAAAATTCCGAAAGTTCCTCTCATAAATTCAGAGTCGACTAAAAAACCTACACCTGTTATGAGTTTTGAAAACTCCTTGCACCGGCACCCAATTAGATAGCTACACCCAACTTTTCCTAACTAATTGATGACAACGGAAGAATTCGCCACAATAGACTCTATTGCTAGAAATAGAAAGACAACGAAAATGATGGTTGGCTCCAGAGAAACAGAAATGAATTGAGTTCGTATCTTGTACCAGGTGCATGCAGACCGAAACGCCAGAAGTCAAAAAAGAGCAGAGTCTGATCTAAGAAGGAAAATCTAACAAGCAACTAATAATAACTAAACACTAAGAGAAATAATGTAGGTGCATGAGAAAATGGTAAAATTTTATATTATATAGCATTAATAGCTAAGTTATAATATTAAAAATGTAATGTAAGTACAATAAAAAACGTATTTTTCACCTGAATAAATAAAAAGGTATTTTTAATCAATCTCCTTTAGATACTAAGTAGGAAATCAAAAATAGGAAATTTTTAAATTTTCATAAAAATTTTAATAAATTTTTTTTTCTCTAAATTCTTTAATCAATGCCCTTAAGGCAGCGATTAGAAAAACTGAAAAAATTTATGACCCATATTACTAAAATGTTAATGTTATAAAGTATATGATTATAATTTTAAGAAATTTTTAAAGAATATAATTTTGACTATATTATCACTATAAATTTTTTTATATAATCTTTTAATCATATAATCACATTATTAAAAATATTATATTCTTATTATAACTATTTTAAGAGTCATATAAAACTAAAACATGATTAATTAATAGTATAAAATATTTTATAATAATAATGATATATATTAAAATTAATCTTATATTTAAATACTTTTAAAATAACAAAAATATTACTTTATATTATTTATAACTCAAAATTTCAACTTTTTAATTTTAATTTTTATTATATTTTAATATAATAAATGATATATTAAACTGTGTAAATAATAGATAACAATACCTTTTGTTGCTACAATAACTTTTTTATGATTATATTTTCTTAATTTAATATTATTTGAGATTAATTTTAATATATTATCAGTATTAAAGAATTTTATATTATTATTCAATAAAATATTTTTATTTATAAAATTTTAAAAATAATAAATAATTAAATTAAATATTTTTATTAATATAATAATACATAATTATATATTTATATAAAAAAATTTATACAAATAATATATCAAAATTAAATACATAATTTTTTGAAAAAAAAAAACAGTTTATCATGGGTGATCTTTCAAATGATACAAGTCTTTGGGTCAGGTCAGTATGTGGGACCCAACAGTTGAATAACACATAGATAGGTCCCACAAAACTTTGCCATAGATATTTGGACGGTTACAACTTCATTGTATCTTTCACAGGGGTCCCCATAACCCATTGCTTCCCCTGCGCCAGAAGGAACACAGAGAAATGGCTTCCTGGAATTCTATTCCACTAGAAGTCACGTACGAAGTGTTTGGTTGGTTGGCTTTCATTTCGTGGGCCATCTGTGCATACCCTCAAGTCATCTTGAACTTCCGTAGAAAGAGGTACTCGTTTTTCTCATGTGTTCTTTCTTCATTTCTGGTTATGTTTTATTCGTTTGGTTCTTAACTCAAAGTGTTTTTTGGTATGTTTGGTGATCAACTCAGTGTGGTGGGCTTAAACTTCGATTACGAGATTCTAAATATGACGAAGCAGTGGTCGTATATGATATACAACGCTTCCCTCTTCTTTAGCCCTGTTATTCAGAAGCAGTATTTCGAGAAGTATGGTTACGGACAGGTTTTTTTTCTCTTTAGCTCTGTTTAAATTTGATGCACTACTACTACATTTAATTATGTACTTTCTTTATGTTAACAAGTTAAATTTGTTTAATGATGTGTAACAAGCGTAATGCTTTTTGGATGTAACTTTGACATAGGCAAATTGTTAAACTTTTTTATCGTCTAATTGACTCATATATTGTCATGTCACTCTTAATATAATTATCTTAAAAATTGTAATATGATAATATATGATTGGCAGTTAGTTACACTTATAATGTAACAAAATTAAAGTCAAACTTTTTCTAGAGTTAGAGGCACCCATTGCCAATGGTACTCTGCAATATGATTGTCTAACTTCACTAAAAATTTGCGTCAGCGTTGGATGAACCATGATTTAAACAGCCAGTTTTCATTTTGATTCTGATCATTTCATAGTACTTATCACATCAAAGAGACTAGTTGGCAATAACAACTGGGGACGAGTCACCATTAGATCTTATAAATACGAAAGTCAACCATGCCTTAGTCCTAAATCATTTGATTTGATATTCGCTTTCTCCAGTTTTGGTTTAAAATCTATTCTTATTGCAGATGATTCCTGTAGCTGCTAATGATGTTGCTTTCTCTACTCATTCTGTTATAATGAATTTAGTTGTATTGTCCCAACTTGCAATCTATGAAGTAAGTACTATCAACAGTTCTTCATGAGAGATTTTTCTTTTCCCCTTATGACCATAATGCTTTGACTTATTGTTGAGCACCTGATAATTTAAAGATAGTAAATTGTCTGCTGGTTGTTTCTTCATGAATTTTGCAGCGTGGAAATCAGAAATTCACCAAATATGCCATCACAATAGTTGCTGTTGTGTGGTTCAGTGTTGCAGTTTGTTTTTTCATTGCATTACCTTGCCAATCATGGCTTTGGCTAATCTCCATCTTCAAGTAAGTTTGACTCTCACTATGACTCAATCTTTTTGAATCAATCCTGAAGGTTTGGAATGTTAATTAAGCTCTGTGGACTATGTCTATTTGCTTAATGATGGAGTGATATGTCTATTTGCATAATGATAGTGTGATACAGATTAGAATAAACAGGGCATTAATATATGCATTCATTTCTTTTCCTTTTCAAACCATTATTCCTATCGTGGCAATGATGATAATTATGATGATAATTATGATGATGATGATGCATAGCTAGTAAATGATGATAGCCAATAGCCAATGTTGTATTACCTGATATGCATCTGAGTGTTTAGTGAGAAGACCAGTGAACTTAGAAACCTAGTTAATGACTATGCTCTAACATGGCTTAAGAAATCTAGCAGAACTAAGGAGTTTTGAGGCTATGGATAAATAGTGTAAAGTTTCCTCAGGTATTTTTAACCAGTGTCCTCGCTTAGAAGATTAAACCAACACATGCATTTTAATGTCTCACCTCAGCTGTATGCCCATAGATAGTGTCCTTGTTTTTGAATCATACATCACTAAGGTTCCGTTCCCAACTTATTCTGGAGAGCTTGTATTTTAAATTGAGGTATGTTCGCATTATGGCAAAGTTTGCTCACATTTCACTGCATAATATTGCAAAATATCAGCCTCTTCAGGGGTCTTTAAAGAGAATATGGACATTCTTTTCTCTTTTTTTTTTCTCTCTCTTTTCCTTCCTTTATTCTAATATAATAGTTATTGACTGATTGTAGTTACCTTATGTGTTGTGTTATGATTAAATTTTCTTCTGATAATTTTGTGGAAATCAATTGTACTGCAGCTCAATTCAAGTATGTTTGACCCTCATCAAATATTTTCCCCAGGTCAGAACGCCTTACCCTGAATGTTATGTTCTGTGTGTTCATGTGGAAATTTGGCTAGAGTTGCTTCACAATTCTTACTCTTGCATGTAGATTTTACTTTTTGACAGTGTAATAGACTGAAAGTTTTATTTCTGTGTTTTCCTTGTCTTCATTTTATTAAATTAACAATTTTTGAAGTTAACAGAAACATGGATAAACAAAAGATCAAGGAAAAAGGGCATTTCATAGAGTAGCAATATTTTTCTGGTCGGAAAAAGAAAATATTTTATTTCTAAGTCATGGCTATTTTGTTATGAAATATAGGCATTCATGAACTTCTTGCGAAAGAGCACAGATGGATTTAGCATTGGTGGTGTTCTCCTTGATTTTTCTGGAGGGGTCTTTAATTATTCACAAATGGCTGTGCAATCTATTGATCAAGGTTTGTGATTTTTACAATGAAAGGGAATTAGTCCGTACTATCAGATTTTATCAATAATGTGTGCTGTGAACTCTAACTTAATCTCTCTCTAGGTTCCTGGGTGAACTTCTATGGAAACATTGGGAAAGTACTGATATCCTTGGTATGTAGTTTACTCCACGTTATCAGCATCTTTCTTTGAAGCTGATTAGTGTCTTGCTTTTATCTCACCAGTTAAATCATGCAATAAGAATCTATATATATATATATTTTAAACATGTCATACCAGATTATTACATATTTAAAATCTATTCAAGAAGTATACCTGCTAAGATAAATGACATAATGAGTGGAAGAACTGCTTAAACTTTGAAAATTATGTATAAAAGATGTTCATAATTTGTTATACGAGTTGGGTATTGAAGTCATTAACTACAGTGAACATTGTTTATGACATTCTCTAGCTTGCTGATATATTATATTGATAAATGAATTCTGATTTTCTTTAAATTTTTTTTTAAAAAAAAAATTCATTGCAGGTAACTATATTCTATGATTCTATTTTAATATTTCAACACTATGTACTATATCCTGATAAGAAAGGGCATAGTACTTCTTCCGAAAATTACGATGAAATCAAGCAACCACTAACCTGTGCAAGTCCAATAGATCAACAAATCAAGGGTCCAGTTAAATCTTCTGATCTGCCTCCAGCTGAAGAAGTATGAGATATAACTCGGATAGTGCAGTGTACCATACGATATTCCTGTTCCTTAAGTTATGCAATGTAAAGTCTATCATCCAAGGATGGTAATAATATATAATCCTCATCTTTATATCTGGTGTGAAAAATACATATTTTCAGTTAGAAAGGAGCTTGTTCCTTTACTTTGTACAATTTGTGTTAGTGTTCAAAACTAATTTAAACAGAATAAAAATAGAAAATCTTTTGAAGAAACAAAAATAATTACTAAAACATTTTATTTGAATTTTTTTTTTCTTAAAAAAGTCGATCAGTTCAGTTTATATTTCATTTTTTAAAATCGATTAAATCAAACTAAATTAATAATGTATTATATATATTATAATATTTTAACCCTAAAATTACTTTATATTTTAATTATATCCCAATCTAATATTGTAAATGTCTAATTATGTATTAATTCTTTTAATTTGTTAAATAACTTTGAGTATATGCATGATGACTGTTTCTTTTCAAAATTTTTATTATACGCTTGAATTTAGTATTAGATATTAGATATTAGTAAACCCTTAATAATTAGTTTATATTTCAAATGTAAGGTTACATAAAAATACTAATAATTAATTTAGCTTAATAAACTTTAAAATTATCATGTTGTGTTTCATAAAATTTTAGTTAAAAATTGAATAAGTGATTTGGATTTCTTCGATTACTTAAATTAAACTAAATGGATTCACAAATCTCATTGTTCAGATTAATTTTGTGGCAAAACTAATCTAAATAGGAGTATAAACCCTGATTGGTGCGCCGCTGCCCCTCTTTTCTTTCTTAAACAACATGTCAGTGAGCATTCCTGGAGAAATGTTATTTGTAAATAATATTTAGCCATTGATATATTTCGAGATGTGGTGATTGGTAAATAAATAAAGGATATTTAATTTTGATATATTGTTAGTATAAAAATATTTTATATAGACATCCAATTATGTATTAACATATCAATAAAATTTTATTGACTCTTTTACTCAATTTCAAAAATTTTATAAATTTTAATATATGATTGGATAATAGTGTAAAATTTTGTTACATTGCATCAAAATTAATCTCAAATAAATATGTTTTATTTGATATTAATTGATAATATATATTGTTCATAAAACTATTATGTTATTTTGATAATATTTATAGGGTTTAATTGATATGCACTGTCAATGTAAAATTCTATTATATTGACATCCAATCATATGCTGTTACATAGGCAAAGGTGGTTAATTTTCATATCCACTATCTCAAAAGAAAACTATCTTTGCTTATGTGACAGCTCATAATTGGATGTCAGTATAAAAGAATTTTATATTGATAATGCATAACAATTAATCTCATATTTATATTACTAAAATTTATACTTATTTAAACTACGATCATTATATACTTATTATTAAAAATAATATATCGATTTAACATTTAAATAATTAAGATGTATATTTATTAAAATTGCAATCATCATATATCAATTTCAGTATCTAAACCATATTTTCGAAGAAGCTGATTCTTACACTGTGTTTGGAGGACAGAAAAAAGGAATCATTTTGGAACTCTTCTATTTAATAATTAGCATAAACATCTTGGACACATGGTATAAGTAAAGGCCAACTAACTAGGAACGTGTTTTCATTTTTTTATTATTATTATTATATACTGTCCCTAGGCCACTTTAGGGTTCTTTTTTGCTTATATTATTTTTCATCTTTTATCTATTTACATATTTATATTATTACTATAGTACTAATAATTAAAGGATAATCCTTTTGGTACTTACTTTTTCTTGTAAGAATAAATTTATAATTATACTAACAATAATTATTTATGTTTTTATCCGTTATATTTCAAAGAGTGACGAGAATTATATTCCTTCTGATAGTGAGTAATTATTTTCAAAATTTTAAAAATAAAAATTTTCTTTTATCACACATCACTAAACACTTACACATAAAACATAAATACAAATCACAAATTAAAAATTATAAAATTTGATTTATTTAGTTTTATTACATAAATTTTACTTTATTTACTTTTAAATAATAATAAATAAAAGATTGAATAGATAGGTAGATATTTACGTGTCAATCCACTAGTTATTGGATTATAAAAAGACTTTAGGTTATTTTAATTACTTATTTTTGTCATTTAAGTTCTTCTCTTTTTTTTTGGGGGGAAGAAAACTTGGCAAAGAATAGCATTTTGTTGGGTGGTATTAAACTTTTGGATTGGATAAAATAGTTCTCTGGTATTGCCTGTCCTCCCCAATATCAAGAAGAAAAAACGTAAGTGTATTAATGACCTTTTGGAACCTTTTGTGTTGCCATGGAGTAGGGCTTTTGAGATAGCGATTTTTCCAACTGACCCGGATCGATGTCCTAGCCAACTCCGATCCACTCGGTCGACCTGACTGGTCCAATTTTAAGATCAATGATTAAAATGGGCTAAATTCGTCGAACCAACCTATTTACCCGCTAAAAATAATTGGGTTAAGTTTAAAAAATAACGACCCGTTTAAATTAATCTATTTTCAATCAGGCCCGTTTAACTCGGGATTAAACGGACAAGCCTATTTTTTTATTATTTTTTAAGTAAAATTATTAAATTTAGGATATAAAAAAATAATTTAATAATTAAATTTAAAATATTTGTATTTTTTAATTAAAAAAATAAGACTTTTTAACTTTTTTTAGATGAAAATTATTTTTTAATAGAAAATAATTTTTAAAACATAAAAAATAATAAAAAATAATAAAAAATAAATGAGTCAACTCGTTTAAGATTATAGATTAATCTTAAATAGATCGGATTAAAAAATTTTGCTCCATAAACTAAATGGACCAATCCATTTATTTTACGGACCTAAATAGATCGGGGTTAAATGGGCCAACATGCTCGTTTGACAACCCTAATAAATATGATTCATCACGTACCATTTGACATCGACTAGGATGCAGGGGGTGGAGTCGGACAATGAATTATTTAGACGATGAATTATTTAGCCACATTTGAAAAATGCGGTTAAACGCAATTCCAAAACGCCGATAAATGCAAAACTAGTTGCCTTCCATTATCACCATGCTCCCACTTCAACAAACCACCACCGAGAAGGCAAACCACAGAGCCAAAAACATAGCAACATCCACCCCCTCTCTCAACCTTCTCCTTCCTCCATTACCATCTCCACCCACTGTCCTCCTAGTTCTAATCTCAATTAAGAACAATCACATTCAGAGCAACCTCAGAACCTTCAATCCCCATTCAAAGCAACCTAGAAATTGTTTCAAAAGATAATTTCCAAACCATCAGGCCTTGTAGCATTCAAGTAAAAGCCAAAATTTCAGAAAAAAAACCAAGCAATTCCATAGTAAAAGATCTCCACCCAAATGCAATAAATTAAAAAGATCAGCATGACAGAATTAATCATTGAACGTTCTCATAGCAAGAACAACACAAATAAAAATAAAAAACACTAACTTTGACCCATCTGATCCTTGACCCAATTGAATCCTCGTCTGCACCAAAACCCCGTAACACTAAAGAGGAAAAAAAAAATAGTGCAAAGGAATTGTCCGAAAAATAAACGCAGATCTGAGCCTGAAGGGAAAAGCAAGATCTGGTGGAACGGCGGCTACTTCGACTCAGACGTTGTTGCCACATTTGACACCGCCTGCCTCAACGTCATCACCATCGATACTTTTGGAGCCTCTGAGGCTAAGTGTCTTCATGTCTGGCTCTGCGGCAAACGGCGGCCCCGCGGCCTCACCGTCGCAAGTTATTGAAGGGAAAGAGAGATGGGTGGAGTGGAGTTGGTGTAGGGATAGGGAAAGGGAAAAGAGAAACACCACAAATTTAATCCCACCATCCAGTACAATTAAAACCCACAAACGGTTCAGATGTGGTCACCTTTCACAACGCACCCTCCTTTTTTTTTTTTTTTTTTTTAAATGGTGTATCATACACCATACTTAAAATAATATACCACAAAATTAGTTTATAATAAAAAAATTAATAATTTTAAGATGAAAAAAACTGATAATCATAAATAAATTTTAAAAATTTTTTATTATAAAAAAAAGATTATTATATTAAAATTATTATATTTTTACTAAATTAATTTTAAGTATCAAATATTATAGAATATTGTTAATCAATATCCTAACGGCACTAGCTAATGATACAAAAATGGAAGATTTTTATTCAAAGATAAAATTTTTAGGTTTTCAGACATTAAATGCATAAAAACTCCAAAACCTTCCATTTTTGTATCCTTAACAAGTGCATGAGTAAAATTTAATATTATATAATATAAATATTTATTCTATAAATTTAATTTTTATATATTATCAGTGTAAAAAATGTTTCATAGATATCGAATTATTTATTATCATATTAGTAAAGTATTTTATTTAATTACCTATTATTTGAATGATTATTTAAATAAAAGATTTTGATTAGATAATAATATAAAACTCTTTTGTATATTTTATATTATTAATATATAATAATTAAACTTTTATTCTATATTTTTTTTAATAATTTTACTATTTTTATATAATTTAAATAAAATAAATTATTTTAAAATTATTTTTTTATTTAAAATATTTAAATATAATTCTCATATAATTAATTATTTAAAAGAATAATTAAATAAATAAATAATTATTAAAATAATTTTAATGTTATAACTTTTTCGAACACATCCTAATTCTCCACACAACACTTGTCACTAGATGTGTATCATTAGGGGCTTGAGGATAAGGTTAAGGTCACGCCGGGAATCAAGCCCTACCATTATCTTTCTGCCTCCTCTTTCCGATGCACAAATCAAACCTTGAAGGACACCAGTAAGCTCCACAATGGTGATGCGAAGATTTGTTAAGAATCTAGCCGCAAAGCAACCTATGTCATCACATATAAACCCCCCATAGGCAGCCATCGAATCATTGGTACCGTTTGTATTCAAACACCATCATCCTTTTAGGGAAATTTTCGAGGCCAAGAGGCAATGGGGGCCAAATTGGTTGTTCGCTACAGTATTAGTCATTCTTTGGTGAGAACAGTAGCTTTTGACACCCAGGCAAAATCTTGACAATATGTAGCATCCCTATTGGTAGAGTTAAAGATTTGTTCATTTTGATGCTGCCATAGAAATGAATCCTTAGGCCAAAAATAAAGCACCACGGTTTACTCATTACAAGCAAGTTTTCTTTCAAGTTGTGATCAGCCATTCTTGCGTATCCATCAAATGGGAAGGAATAATATCTCAAGCATGAATTTTAGAAAATGTATTAACACATCAACATATTTTGAAATTCTAAGAAGGAAACATATAATTTAACATAAGATTTTATTAGCTCATAGTTAAGGGAGTGAACTAATTACATGTTAACTTGCATTAATTTTTTAGGAAAATTTTATTCTGTTGATGTTAGATTTATGTTGAGAAGTGATTAACCACTCCTTACTGGAGAGAGTGGTACCATTTGAAAATATATTTAAAAAGTTCACCTCGAAGATTTTAAAATATTCAAGAACATTTTATGGTTATATTGAGATTTAATTGAAGATTTTAAATAATATTTTATCTATTAGTGTCTGAAAAGTTAATACCCATTATAAGTTCTAAATAAGATGTAATAAATTTTTATTTTATTCCCCTATTGATCTTCCAAATAAGTATATATACAATTATATAAAGCCAATTATGTGCGATAACCATTTTTCTATACAATTATATAAAGCCGATTGTGCGTGATAATTGTTTTTGGTCTCTCTTAACTCCATTGAATTATAAGTACATACCTTCACCTTTTAAGTTGTAACTGGAATATGATAACAATTTTTTTGATTAATAGAAAATTCATAATTGACACACAAGTATCTCCAAAATTATAGTTTGGGTAAAAGTAACAAGAGAGAAATTTATACCCAAATCATAGTTTGAGACTTTCAAAAACTAAATCAAATATGCTATAATTCTTAATTACATAAGTTTCCAATTAATTATTAAATGACCCAAATAAATTCTAAAATAATTTTAAGGTATTTTTATATATTTAGATTGAGACAAATAATCAATTATAATTTTATTATAATTTTTCTATAATTATTTCTAAAGTTTTTTATGCTTTTAACTTTTCCAATGCGTAATTAGTTCAAATGATTTGGCACGTATTCCCTTTAAGTAAGGTTTTGGATTCGAGTCTTGTAAATGGAAAAATTAGTGCTGAGAGAACTTTACCCCCATAATGGATCCACCCAACTCAAATCAGATTAGTTAGAGTCTAATGGATTTTTGGGATACACGTGGTCCATACCAAAAAAAAAAAAAGATGCTTTTATCCTTTAATGAATTAGATATTTTTATTAATAGGATAGCTTAAAAAAATCTTTTATAAAATTTTATAAAATACCTAAATGAAAAAATGAAAATGAAAATCTCTCTCTCTCTCTCTCTCTCTCTCTTAAATTCCAACTACATTTATCAAATGGAATGAGTGTATTTATGTTATAAAATTGCCATCGTATCCCTATTAAATATTTTTTTTTCCATAGAACGCAATTGCTATAAAAGTAATCTTAATATAATTATATTTTATTTTTCCTCATTTTTCTTTTCATACAAACAATAGAAGAGAAAATATACTTTTATCTTTATTTTCTTTCTTTTCATTTTATTTTTTCTCATTTTCTCTCCACATCCAAACAAAGTGTTAATGAACATAGACATAATTCGGATCTTTTTTAGCACGATGGTAATCTCTCGATAATGCATGTACAAAAAGTCCAAAAGGTCCAAAAAATCAAGTGGGATCTAATTTAAGATTCCAATGCTTAGCGGGTACAATTTCGTTTGATGTGAAGACAGGGCTACAACTCGGCAGCCTTAAGGGAAGCCAATGTAGTGAATCATTTCAGGCCAATAAGGCGGTTGAGATCAAACGATACTAGTTTGTAGAGCCCATTACGGGCCCTTCTGAAAGGACACACTCAAATAATATGCTCAGTGGTTTCGTAATATACTTTGGTTGTGACCGAAAAAGGTAAAGTCATAAAGTAACTATCATAAAATTAGATTTACATTTCAAATCACCGCTTTCCTGGGCAATTAGACTATCGGGTTGACCTCACAACTTGTCAGCCATCCTTAACCAATGGTTAATAAAATTGTACTTCTCGTTTCGATGCTTGCCCCACCTTCAACTATCTACTCCCACCAAGTCTCGTCAAAGAAACCCCCTCCATTGAGCTTGCCCCAATGACATCATCTTCTTCATGAAAGGGTTTTACTCCTCTATTCCTACCTCCTCGAGTGGGTTACCCAACTTAATGAAGAAGCAAAAATTTCTTGAATATTGCATGAGTGCGCCTTGGAGATGTCGAAAGGTTAGGGATTCTCACTCCATGCATGGATTCCAGATTATGTGGCACTAGCACTTGTTACTATTCTGACCATGTGTGCTATTTCTGTTATGCAGAGAATTACATGAAGACATCTAGCCTCTCATGAGTGAAATAGCCAAGGCTCCTTCCACCGGAGTGGATAATATCAAGTTATGACCATAGATGAATGGATTGGCCTTCAACCTATGTGTTGTTAGATTTTTTCTTAACATGTGCTTTGAATTGTTCGTTTGTTGACTCTATGACATGCTCATTAGGGGATTGTAAGCTTCAGGGGATGGAAGCTGGATGAGGTCAGAGTGGCCGCCAAAGTCGTTCAAATGCTAATTAATGCTATGGAGGTAAGAGTTTAACATGGTCATCTTGCCACTTCTTTTACTTTTAATGACCCAGTTTCGATTTTTTTTCTTTCGATTTTTGTTCCAATAGTCCTACTGAATGCCTTAATAAGCTAACAATTTTAAGTCCTTTGCAAGATGCTTCTTTGCTTTCTCAAAGACATGCACAGTCATTTATGAAAACCCATACCCATAGTCAATGGTGTTAAAAAGCTCCGACCATAATAGTTGGAAAAGATAGAAAATGTTTGGCTCTGTAAGGCTTTCTTTTTCTTGATGATTTACTTCGTCTCGCTGTGGCACACAACTAAGTTCACTTTCTTCAATGTCAAGTAGAGCATGGAAGTCAGATTACCTGGCGTCGAAATTGCCTGCATGAACTTACGAGCTACAGTTGCATCCTTGGAAGTGGAACTAAAGAAGTGCACATTGGGAGGGAAAGAGCTTGTTGCCCCAATTTCTTTATCAGATCGTTCGTGTGATGTATTCACTACTCATAACCAAGCTGAAAAAGGTTAAGCAAGTGGTTCAAGAGCACATGTGTAAGGAGGACCATGAGATAAACATCATGTTAGGGGGAGTGATCGTGAAAACAATGAACATGGCCATGCTAAAGAGTCCCCTACTATCAAAAACATTTAGGACCATCCCAACATCAACATAATAGACTTGGACGACGAAATCCTTCGCCAGGGTGGTGCGGCCAACTATCGAAAGTCAAGCCGATCGAAGGAACGCCATGGAGCCATCATTTCGGTACTCCTTAACTATGCATCTTTACATATGGTTTTTAAAGCTAGTAATATGTGCATGCTATCTTCAAGCAAGGTGCAAGCTATCTGCTACATAGTGGGTGTCAGAAAGACGTTATTTGTTTCCCCCCCTCCACCGTCGTCAAGGCCTCCGGAGATGAGACGAGTTGAAAACACTACACTTTGGAATGGGTAGAGAGCCCGCCACGCAAAGCATGCAAAGGAAACACGAGTGCAATTGGAGGAAGTCAACTTTTGCCAAAGCAACAAACTAGGGAGATTATCCCAAAGGTAACACCGCACGAGCACATGATTAGAGTTTAGGTTATAACATTTGTTTGTTGCCTACCTATTATAAGTGATTGTGACCATGTTTGTGTTGCCTTATTAAAAGACCTCAATCGCAGGTTTCGTCCAACTCTTAAGATGTGCCTATCTAAAGAAAAGTGCCAAGTATGTCTGTATGTATTTGGTTATAAGCTCGAGGCAAGGTGAGGGTCATATGGCAGGTTAATTCATTTATCTAGTTCGACTGTGTCCATGTGATGAGATAACAAATTTAACATCCTAACCATCTATGACAAACATAGTGAAATGTTGTTCAAGCACGAGGATATGAAGATCACATAGTAAACATTCTAGTGCCTGTGTCTCGGAAAGGAAGTTGACCCATAGGTAAAAAAAATCATACGACTAAGATTCCTTAATAGCTGAAACTCTTCGGCACTCCCCATTTTAAATTTTGAAGTCTTTCCAGTAACACTTTTATTGGCTATTGAGAGATGATCCTGCTTCGTGCCTTAGCAACTACATGCACACAGAAAAAAGAAGGCAACATAAACACATGGGCAATAACACTAGATTGTGGGGTGAGTTATGGCTCAACTCATAACCTCACACACACACTGACCACCAATTATTAGACCCCTAATGGGAAGCCATTCAAGTTTTGAATCTATTGTGCCACGTACAGGAAGATGTGTTGGGTGAATTGCATACTGAGCAAATAGTCAAAAAATATGCTGCAAAATGGATGCCATCGACTTCCAACCTTAAATATGTAACTATCAAACCCTAAATTGAAATGGCTTTAGTTTTCGGAATGCCACAGCTTTATCGAATAATTTACTGCTACACTAACACACACAAGTTGTCTTCTAAATGCAGATATAGGTGCCACTAAGAGATGATATTTTTCATCGATTTTTAATGGTTGTCTCAATTGATGAGTGCAAGTTCTACCAACTACACTCTTACCTTGATCCAGGTAGGGCACGTTCAAAAAATTTTGCAATGGGCATTGTGAATAATTACTTAACCTCTTACTTTTTATATATTTTAATTGTTGTTTTCATTCATAGGATTACTACAAAATAAAGACATTGGCAGAAAATAACAAGAATGCATTTTAATTATTTTTTCTTCGTAAAGCCATTAACAAGACACGGAATAAGATGTTTTTTGGCAGATTATTTCCAATTGATCATGTATACTAATGTGACGCCATGAATTTGTGTTGTTTCCAAGCTTTACTTCTAATTTTACAAATTTATTTTTATTTCTTACCCCCATAAAAATATATATTTGAGAATAATAAACTATTTTCAATAACAAAGTGAGTTCAAAAGGAATATGGAATTATTGATTGAGAAATGTTATAATTGCTTTCGACTTTCAACTCTTGTAGTGCCTTCATGTAATGTAAGATGTTTTTTTTCCAATGTTCGCTTCATATTATATTCAATTATGTATTAATAACATTTTTTTAAAGAAGATTTTACCTAAACCCTAAACTTTAGTGAATATTTTATTCATAAAATTATATTATATTTACTAAAAATTCTGAATACTTCCCTAATTCACACAGTTATTACAGTAGGAATGTTAATTAGGGTAGAATAAAATGGGATTAAAAAAGAATGAATCCCAAAAAAGAAGTTAACTTCAGACGTATAGAGTTTAAATCAATTAGCACATTAATACCCAACCAACTTAATAAAAAGGAAATATACTACCAAAAAATAAGTCGGTTAGAATGTAATGAAAAGGCTATTAATTATGTTGCTCACCGTATCATTGAACCGTTTGTTTGTGTTTTTTTTTTTTAAATGTTAAACATAGTATATAAGCACTTTCTTTTATTTTAGTTTTATATAATTATTATATTTTTCATTCTTGGTTCTCAATGTAAGTTCAAAATAAAAAATGTTATTCAAAGGATATTATTAGCTTAGTTGGCTTAAAAATAATTTAATCGATACATAGATTCATCTACTAGCACCAAAATAAAGCATACTCCAGTTAGTGAGGATGTCTACCAATTCAAAAAAAATACTAATAATTAAGAATTAATCCAAAGTAAAATCTTTTTTTTTGACACAACTTTGATTGCACTAATTTAGCACACTATTAAACTGACTTGCTTAGTTGTCAACATAAACAAATTAAGCATAGCCCTAAAAGCAAGACTGTCCATTTTTATTGATTTGTTATGCGCCTTACTCAGCCCATTTTTTTTTTCTCGATAAACCAATTGCCTTTTTCCTTACCTTTATCTCCATCAGACTGACATGAGCAAATATATTTCTTGCATAAGAATTACGTGGCACATACATGTAAATACACACATCTAATAGCAATTTCATCTCCTCCACCAATGCTTAATCTATCCTTTTTTTGTCCTACATGGAAGGCTGATGTCCTATCCCAATTATTGTCATCCTAATACAAACACACTGGGATAATGGACAATAAGCATCTAATTGACAAATGGTTGATCTATCTGGCAAAAAATGTCCCCAACTGTGGAACCAAGTAATATTTCTTCCTTACTCGATGATACACTTGTATATCCCACATCAAACTCTTTAATTTTGAAGACAATATTTGCTGCCGGACACCCTCCATCTTTGCTAATTCGTTTCTTTTTCTCAACCAAAGTAATAGGTCCCATGTTTGGGTTCTTGATCGGTTAGATATGGAATTTGCATTTCAGCTCAACATACTTGGTTAGGTGAGGATAAATCCTACATTGCTTCAATTAGACTCATTTACATTTTCAAATTTCCTCCTTATCTATTTTCTATTGTTTGAATTGGTTTCCTATTTCACTACATGGTTGCAAACTGGAGGACCTACCCATGAGAATGAGGACTATGCTGACATCCATTATGGGCGACCATAATGAAGTGTGAAATATGGTTTTTGCAAGGGTTGCGGCACAGTGGAATGCCCTTTTACCATGCTAACTCATCATCCAAGACATGGTTACCAGCCCCATCTGCTATTCCTTTGTGTGCGGTTCTTTTTGCTAGCTTCGGCCCATGCTTAATTGTCAATGGTGAAGGCCATTTTGTGTTTTTAATTTGATACTTACAATTTGTATTTCGTTTATATTTGATTGGGATCACTGTATTTTGATGTCTGTTAGGCTAATAAACATTCTCACTGTTATCAATGTTGGTTGGCCTAACATCCATTGTTTGTAATGCAATTTGGAAATTCCCATAGTACAGTATTCTAACTATCCAAATACTACTTTTGAAAGCGAACACTTTTGTGAGGTTTAGGTCGATTTACTATGATGTTTGTGATTTACTTGTTGGGAATTTGGCTTTCTACTCATAAACCTAGTAACCGTAAACACCTATGGTGGATAACCTAAAGGTCCAAAGTCAATTTAAGGGATTTGCCATAATTGGCGATAAACCTACTTCGTATACAAAAATATGGGCCATAAACACCAACTAACTATACAATAACCCATATTGTCAATACCTTGAATTTGGCCAAAAAAGGTTGTAAACCAAATAGCCTATTCGAGGTCCAAAACGAAATTTAACCCCCTGAAACTTCAAAAAACAACTTCCTGAACCAAAGGCATAGCATTCTCGTTTCTCAAGCTAACCAAAATTTTTGGTCCCAAAATTCTATGCAAATCTCACATTTTCTACCTTACTTTCAAACCTGGTTACTTGGAGGAGATATGAAACAGTTAAGCAAAGCCTCCAATATAAAATGTCCAATTTATCACATGGTGATTGAAACTCCAAGACCAGGAGCTACAAATAATGGTGTTAGTTCATTTGGATTATTGAATTCCAAAGTTAAAGCCATCACTGGCATTCTACATTAGTTGCATATTTTGTTATCAATAAAATAAACAAAATAACCTACACTAAATCTATTAACTAGAATAACCAAAACTAAATTTCTAATTCATCACGAGCTCCTAAAAAATGGTTTGTGGTTTGCTTTTGATCTACCTAAATCAATTTTGCCTTTAACTATTTCCACACAGCAAATGATAATTACTCAATTCAAAACCCTTTTCTCCCATTGACAACTAGTAGAACCCACTGACCATTCAAATTAAGCACATCACCTGTGCAGAAAACAGCCAACAATACACCACTCCACACAATTACTGCTAAATCATAACAAGATTTCAGTAACCCATATTACTCCAATTTTTCCAATTCAAAATACACATAAAAAAGTCTAACATAGCAAATCAGTTCGTAGACAAATCCCTCCCTCTAATGGGGATACCACTAAGTCTAACATTCCACTTTAATAAACACGAATTAAAAAAATGAACAAAGCCCCAAAAGACAACAATTGCACTACTTTCAGCCTCTCGCTAATAATCACTTCCCTGACCTAGGAAAAAACATGCCAATAGATTCCAACTACCTGGGTCCTTTATGTTTGAGCTCTACAAGACACAAACATGATAAAAAATACGACAAAGTCACTTTATTTAACTGCAAGAATGCCAAAAAGAACATGCAATAAACCACAACTTCCATACCTTGTGGAACTCATGCATCAATAGCACCATCATCTAATGCCACATAACAATCTTGATAACAAATACTGACCATATAATATCAACAAATGAAGTATCAATCACCAACCAATTCAACACCACATTCACAACAAGAAGACTTTTCAGCCATTTTCTTGAACCCAGCCATTTTCTTTGACTCCAAACTTTTTCACTAGTGCATCCCACCTATCTTCAAATTCATTAACCTCGTAGTCCTATAACATATACTTCCTAAACTCTTGAGTGAACTTCAGCTTAGACACATGCACTATTGCATTCCTTAGCAAGTGCCAGCCACACAAATGGTGATATGCATCTGGAAGAACTCTTCTAATTGCATTCCTCATTGCCTTGTCTTCATCATTAATTACCGACTTCGGTTGTTTTCCTTTTATCACATCCATTAACTTCTCCAATACCCATACATAAGTCTCCTCAATTTCACCAGACACAATCACACTACCAAAAACAATAGTTTGAAGGTGGTGATTGACCCCTGAGAAAACAACCAAAGGACACTTATATTTATTCTGTTCATAAGTGGCATCAAAAGTCAACACATCGCCAAATACTTGATAGTCCACTTGACTTCTCCCATTAGCCCAAAATAAGTGCCACAACATATGTTTCTCATCCACCTCATGCCTTGAATACATCATCGGATCTTTCATTGACAACTTCTCAAGATATTTTATGGCACTTATAGCATCTCCCTCTAACATTTGTCACTATTTTTTAATTTGGTTATACATCTCCTTTCTTCGAAATCCAACCTTCTCATACCCACCGGATTGAGTTGCAAAATAACCATAGATCTTCAAGTACTAATAATAGCATCTGTCATACTATTCATCTTCAAGATAACAACTTCACCCATTTTTCTATGCGACCTAAGCAAGCCACAAAACTTTGGACTCAATAACTCGTGATTGTGAACAACAAACAACGAAATATACCATCGAGTACTCAAACTGTTAATGTGCACACGCATCTTTGCTTGGCATCCATACTGGATCAATCGTTTAGGCTTTCTTTTTCATTCAATTGTCTCCAAGTGTTTTACCTCTTGAAAACCTTGTCTTGAACAAACACATGATTGCCACAGTATATCATCATTCACACTTCTTCCCACCTTATGACACCGAATCCCAAAACCATTCATTTTTCCATAAACATTATAAAATGGATATGCCACATCCAAACTGCCAAATTCATAATTCTTAACCTCATCCTGAGTCAAAGATTGAAAGTCAACTCCACAAACACTACTAATACTTTCGACAAAGAACCATCAACCTTCTCAACTGAACCACATTCACCACTAATTGCCAATCATTCGATTCCCTTCAAAAATTAGATAACCAAAATTAGTCATAACTATGAACAACCTAACATTACCTTTATCACAATTACAATCAATTATCTATTATTTACCTCTGTCAACATGTTGGTCAGCTGGTTCAAAGACGATCCTTTGACTTCTTCAGCCATTTTCTCTACCTTCCAATTATTGCTTCTACACTTAGTATATCAAGCTATTGGATCCACCTTTTGCAGTACAAAAATTTGCCATCAATTTTCTCTCCAATCAAATTCACCTTAAGTACAACTCACATAATCCTACACCACACAACTGCTCCCAATTATCGACTTAAACCCACACAAACCTCATAGCAAAAGCTTTTTACATGCACAATTTTAATACTATCTACAACCACACAAGTGCCACCATTTTGTATAGTGAAAGAATTTTACTATAAACCAGAACTTACCTCTAAGTACCAACCAAATCGTATCACAAGTTTCACAAGCTCCTCCCAACAGTAATGCGATGTCTGCGAACTTCTTCCGACGGCCTTCTTGCTTATCGACTGTAGAACTTTTACAAATCAAGAAGCTTCCACCACACTTAGTTCTCTGCAATTGCCTAGCTTGCCTTCGTTGTCACTCGTCACTAACAAATCAAATTGGGATGCATTTCTTCCCATCTAAAATAGAGATGAAGTCTACTCTTTTTATCCCCACCGAAACAGCCACTTAACCAAAACTATTGTCACCGTTGTCACCAATGATATCCTCCCTCCGATGACAATGTCCACAGACACCAAGCGCATATCCTTACCACCACCATAGACTACTATTGCCAGTGAAACCCCAATTCAAACTCAAGGGCCACAATCTCTCTTCTCTCTCTCTCTCTCACTCTCTCTCACTTTCTCTAAATTGCCCAATTAAAAAAATGACAAAATAAAAATAAAACACATATACAACTTCACTTTTAGTAGATGCTAAAGTAGAAACCTCTAACAACTGGTTATTTTACACGGTGAATAATATACCATTTTTAAACGGATGCATAGCAAGATGCATCTACAACTTATTTTTGGTGTCCATATTGAAAATTTTGAGAAGTTTGTGACTAAAATCTATGTATTAATTAAAAAAAATATTCTTATTTTATAAGTATTTTGATATCCAAATTTAAAATAAATAAGTATTATTCTTTTATAATGATTCCTTTCATAGTTATTATGTAATTTTGTTGTAAATTATTTTTTATACATATAGAATAATTTAAATTAAATAATTGTTTCTTTTGTGACTACCATGTCATTTTGCTGTGAATTTAATATGAACGTAAACTATTTTACATTAATACGAGGAAACATATATAAAAAAAATATAAAACTATATTAAGATTAATCGTCGTATATTGATAGTGTAAATTTATTTTATATTATTAGTTAATAAAATATCAAAAAAAATGATAAATTATAATGAATAGTTATTATAATGGATAATTATCTATTATGATGTGGTAATTTTTTAAAATTTTATTGATTAATAGTATATAATTATTTTACATCATCAATATATATAAATTATTTTCAATTATAAATATATTGAATTATATTAATATAAAAAAATGAAAAACACTAGTGAATATAACTTTATTCCTTTGAAGCACATATATAGATACGAGATATGAATACGATACGGCACGAATACGGAGATACGATAATGTTTAAAAATTATAAAATACGATACAAGTATAATATGATATATAAAATTAATAAAAAAATTAATGTAAAAACATAAATTAAAATAAAAAATAATAATTTAAAAATTTACCTAAATTCTTATAAATATATTAGAATATATTTATTTTATTAATTATTTTAAAATTTTGATTTATATAAATATAAAAATATTAAAAAATAAAATAAATATTTTTAAAATATAATTAAAAATAACTAAAAATAACTATGAAATATCCGATGCCCCACATATTGAATGCGGATATGAGAGCTATTTTGAAGCATATCTGCAAGGTAGCTTTGCTCCCTTCATTTCTTTCCCTCCCCATTGTTTTTCAATCAGTTGCATTTCCTTCCGCTGATGAAAACATATCCCAACACAATTCTTCTTTCTTCTTATTTCCTCCTTATCCAAACAGAAGAACTGATTGGAGAAAGAGAGAAGAACACACACACTTGTTTCTCTTTCTACGATTGACGAATCATGATCGATGTCTGTAACTGAAGGAACTGCTCCGAATGAATTAAAGCCCTAACTAAAATGCTACACCCTTCGCTGCTTCCGGCCGCACCGGAATTTTCCCCCTCATACTCCATTTCCCGGGTTCCCATCTCTTTCTTTCTCTCCATTTCCTGTTTCTTAGTTTTTCTGAAATAACAACGTTGTTATTAACACAGAAACCAATGCGATTAATTAGTTGTAGCAATTTCATTCAACTGTTTGCTATTTTCCCATTCCCATGCAATGCAACGCAACTCTTATTTCGATTCGTGCTTGCTTATGCATTTCAATTGACTCATTTTCTTGTCATCTTGTTGTTAAATGTTGATATTAGCCCGTAGTGAAATTGTTTGTCTGCTTCAGTTCATTGCTTTGTCCATTGTTCGTTATTTTTTTTTAAATGCATTTGATAACCCCTAAGCCCCTTGTTTTGTTGATTTTTTTTTTCCCCTCTAGATTTTAATGATTTCACTATAGACATGGTTCCCCGTTGAATACTATATTTAGTCGACCCCACCTAGTGGGGCAAGGCTTGTTTTGTTGTTATTGTTGTGGATTTGTTGTTATTCTCCATATCCTTCAATGGATTTGATTTCCCGTGCATCTGGTTTGGTTTGATTTCATGAATTTTGTTGCCTCTGCTGGATGGGTTCTTTCATGAATCAGGGTGTGCCGTTATAGTTTAGGCAGATTCAGGTTTTGCTGTTCTTTATATAATATGGTATGTGTGTATATGGGAGCGGATCCGCCGGATTATTTCATGTTTTGAGTTGACATGACCAGGGAGGTCGTGTAAGGAAATTTGAGCTAGAATAGATACTGAAGTAATTCTTCGTACTCGTCGTCACTCTGTGCCATAGCTTTAGTAGAGAAATCACTTCTAGCCTGTCTTCCATTTCCCTTTTTTTGTTTTTTGTTTATTTTTTTTTTCACTTTCCATCTTCTCAACCAAGTACTTTGTGTGACAATATTGAGGTGCTCTTTGATTTGCGCTTTGTAAATACCATCTACCTGCGGACGTGCTGTGCAGCTTACATGCCAAATGTTATGAATAATGAAGAAATTACTTCTATGATGCAGTTTTATATTATTTTCTGAATCCCATTTAATGTGAAAAGGCTTTGTTCTTGGTTTTCAGATCTTTTGAACTATTAGATAATAGAAAAAGAAACCATAATTTATGATCTCTATTATTATTCATCTCGAAATCATTTAAAGTATCTTTTCCTCCACATTTTGCAGCAGATATATAGTATATCATATTCCATTTGATATGATTAGATATTGTTGTATTTTTTATTAATTGTTCTTAATATGTGCGGCAATTGTCTTCCGTTGCTACCTGCATTTTGGCCCCTTACTTGTTTGCTTTTTGTATATTTAACGACACAGTTCCATGGAGGGTACTGAACCTGATATAAGAAGACACCCTCAGGAAGATGATGTAGAAAGTGAATGTCCAATATCACCTGGGATAGTGATTGATATGGAGCAGGAGAGTCAGAGCCCCAAGGATTCATCTGTTGCAGACAATAACATGGTCATTGACACTGAGAATGAGTGTACAAGCTCAGATGTTTGTCCTGTTGGCCGAAGTCAGATGGAAATTAATGATGAATGTCAGACCTCAAGTATTTCCCCTGATGACCAATTTCATATTGATTTTGGTAGTGAACAGCTGTGTCAGAACCCCAGTGCTTCTGCTGTTCATGTATCAATGAAAAATACTGATGTTAAAAATGAGGAGGAAATATATGTAGCACCAAAGATTGGCATGGTGTTTGAGTCAGAAGACCATGCTTACAATTGTTATAGCAAGTATGCTGTTCTGAGAGGTTTCAGCATAAGAAAGGATTTTGTCAACAAAAGTAGGATAGATGGTGCGGTGGTGTCCAGAAGATACACTTGCCATAGACAGGGTTATCGTCCTAGCAAACATACTACAAACCTGAGGAAATTCCAGCAGGAAACAAGGACTGGTTGCTTGGCACATATGACTATTGCTCGTCAACCAAATGGCAAGTTTCGTGTCACTCATTGTGAAACACAGCACAATCATCAGTTTGTAACACCCTGTACTGCTCATATGTTACCATCACAGAAAAGACTGAGTTTTGCTCAAGCCATTGAAGCTAGCATAGCTGATTCCAGACTGGATGGAATACCGAAACTGGGAATGGGATTTGACTCAGAGGAGCATGCTTATGAGTTTTATAATGCATATGCTGGACGGATAGGTTTCAGTGTAAGAAAAGATTATGTAAATAGGAGTAAAGTTGATGGTGCTGTAGCATCTAGAAGATTTACGTGTTTCAGAGAAGGTTTTCCACAGAAAGACAAACGGGATATGAATTTGAAGAGACCTCGGAAGGAAACTAGAATTGGATGTTTAGCACAACTAGTAATTTCTCGTCAACCTGATGGCAGGTATCATGTGACTCACTTTGAAGAAAAGCATAATCATGAACTCGTTGCTGCATGTAGAATTCATATGTTACGATCACAGAAAAGATTAGCTACAAATCAGATTGTTGATGGATCCAACATGCTGCCCAAGTCAGCCTCTGAATCCAGTTGCAAGATTGTTGAAGGTTTTGATAATCTAGGTTATGATCCTTTGGGTCATGATTATAAACTACCTTTCAAATGTACAAGAGGATTAAAAGAGGAAGAAGTTGAGAAGATTAGGCATCACTTTCAATGCAAGCGATCAAAGAGTTCTTCTTTCTTTTCTGCTTTCCAGCTTGATGCTGACAATCACATAACTAATATATTTTGGGCTGATGCAAAGATGATACTAGACTATGGTGATTTTGGTGATGTTGTTTGCTTTGATAGTAGCTATAGATTTCATATGGGCTCTCGCCCTTTCGCTCCATTCCTTGGTATAAACAATCACAAGCAAATTATTATGTTTGGGGCTGCATTTCTATATGATGAATCTGTGGAATCTTTAAAATGGCTGTTTCAGGTTTTCACTGAGGCAATGTCTGGAAGCAAGCCAAAGACAGTCCTAACAGATCAAGATGCAAGAATAGCTGAAGCAGTTAAATCCATATTACCTCAAACACATCACCGAATTTGTGTATGGCATGTTTACCAAGATGCCCTCCAGCATCTGAGTCACATTTATGTGGGATCTGGTTCTTTTGTAAATGATCTTAGCAGCTGCTTTTTTGATCATGAGGAGGAGGAGGGTTTTGTTAATGCATGGAATGCTTTCCTGGACACTTATGATCTGAGGGAAAATGAATGGTTGCGTCAAATATATGAAATCAGAGACAAATGGGCCATAGCATGTGGAAGACATATTTTTGGCGCTGATATAGCAAGCATGTTGCTGAGAGAAAATCTTACTGCCAACCTGAAAAAGTACCTTAAGAATGATTCAGAAGTGCTTCCATTTTTCAAGTATCTCGGGAAGGTGGTGACTGATTGGCACTACAAGGAACTAGAAGCCAATTATGACATGAGCCAGCGTATGCCAGCCCTGATGGGGGATGTCATTACGTTAAAGCATGCAAGAGACCCATACACACCAAAGATTTTTGAGTTATTCCAGAAAGAATATGAAGCATGTTTGAATCTAGTGGTAAAGCATTGCACTGAGAATGGATCGTTGTACAGTTATAAAGTTAGCGTGTATGAACAAGTTCGAGAGCATACAGTTACATTTGATTCATCTAATGAGACAGTCACTTGCAGCTGTATGAAATTTGAGTATATGGGAGTCTTGTGCAGCCATGCATTAAAAGTTCTTGATTATAGGAACATAAAGATAGTTCCATCCATGTACATCCTAAAGAGATGGACAAAAGATGCTAGAGTTTGAACTTCAGATTTTTTGGGGCAAATTTGAACACGTCATTCTTGTAATTAATAAACGCACATGGCTGCCATTTTGTAATCGTTACTTATACAAGGTAGCATTTCTTTTAGTACAAAATTTCTAGGTAGAAAAGGGCAGCCTATGCATTAGTCTTCTGTAAAAATTATGCATGATCATCCTGAAAGGTTAGTTGCATTTGTATCTAACATATCAGAATTCAGAATTACACGCTAACTTAGATTTTTTTTCACTTAAACCTGCTTCCTCGTTTTGTGCATTTCCTTAGTTGTGGGGAAGGTGGCGCTTCTCAGCATATCCACTTCTTGATGATTATAAGCCCATTTTCCAGTATGTTAAAGGTTATGAGCCAATTGGTGATTATAATCAGTTCTGTAACTTAATCAATTAGCCTATACAGTCACATAAGTCGGCTTATTTATCTTTGTTCTTAGGCTCTACGTCACTAATCTTGGAAAAGAAAATGTTACTAAAATTCTCATGCATTTCACACGCCAGATAAAGTTATGCCCAAATGCTTAGAAAATATATTTTTAACATCACAAATTTAAAATGGCTCAATGAAGATTAAAAATTAGGAAAAAGAAATTTGAATATATTGAGGGGACAAAAATATATTGAGGGGAAATACAAAATGCATAACAGTCAAGAGAGGGCCAGTAATGTTGCTATATACCAGGAATACAACAAAGGCCAAATGGTCATACATATGATGATCCTTGATGCCTTAATGTTGGTACAGCCCCATTTCCGTGAAGCTACATTTACAAGTTTAAACTGAACTTGAAGCGAATTGTCAAGTGATGCGAGGCTCTTGCATGATCATTATTTGTACTTCCTGTCATTCAGATTTCCTTGCTGAATATTTGGTGACGTATTCTCATGAGGAGTAATCATGGAATTTGAAGTCAGATGATGAGTCAAAGTGGTGCGGCCACTCTTTCCCTGGAAATTCTTGGTGCCATTGTTTTTCAGTGAGGGTCTGTGAGGAGGTAAAGAAGTTTTGCTCTCCACCACATTGGGAGTGGATTTTCTTCCCTCTTTAGGTGATTCAGACCGTGTTTGTAAGTCCTACAAGAGAGCAAATTGAGTTTTGATCAACTTTGGCTATTAATGTGTGTTGATAGTAACAGCTGGCATGTTGCTTTCATGGATATACACTTGATAGAGATCAACATTAACCAAACAAAGCTTGAAGGGCAAATGGGCAAGAAGATCATTGCAAACAGTTTAAAAAGATACCTTCTTTGTCTCCTTGTTTGATGCTTTCCTTTCCTTGTAAAAATCAGGTAGTGGCCTTGCTTTGAAGCAAAAGCTCTGGCGTAGTTTTCTGATCTCTGTCTCTGCCTTCTCCTGCAAATAAAGGGATTGAATGTTGCTGATTAAACTGAACTGAGGATCTAGATAATGCTCACAATGACATACACTTGATATCAATTTTACTTGTCAACCCACCTTGAGTTTTGTATGCAGCTGCACTTTTTGTGCCTCATTGGCATTGAACTTTTCTTCAAGTTTCTGTATTTGATTTAGATCAATAGACAAAAGAAAGACAAGTACTTTAGTAACCATTTTCAAGTAAACCTCATAATCAACTGAATCAGAAGGGAAAATAAGGATTGTAGTTTTGCCTTCTTTCTTCTTGCAGCCCTTTCTTCTGTCCTCAAGCTGAAAGGGGAAGATATAATCGGGGATCTCATTTTATTTCTGCATTCAAATAAAACATTGTAAATACTAGTCCAAAATCCAGAAAAACAATAAAGCCTCTTTAAGCTAGAGGTAATTTCTGGTAATGAGTTACTATTTTGATGAGATTATAATGAGTTGAATTGGAATGTTTTTGGAGCTAACGACAGAATTGAAGTATATATGTACAACATGTAATCAATTCAATGAAGATGAAAGAGAATGAGTAATTTCATTCCTTTGTATCTAATTGAACACCTAGTTTTGTACTCTTAGTGGCTTAAGACTAGCATATTTCAATTATTGAAAAACTGTGCAATTATTCTTGACTTCAGGACTTTGAATTGTGTCTGGCACCATGAAAAATTTTATTATACCAATAATCAAATTGGAAATAACTTACTCTGTAGAGAGCATGCGCCATTTAGAGCCAGCTGTATGGTTGCCTTTGTCTGATAAATCAAGAGGTGTTTTGTTCCTATGGTTTTACAAAATTTACATGCACCAAATCAGGATGTGTAACAGCTAGAGAAAAACTTGAAAGCAAAAAGTTTTACATTATAATTAACAACTTATTAGAATCAAGTACCTTTTCTTTTCTGTTAATGGGGTCAATGAAGAATGCTTTTGCATCTCCTTCTTAGAGGCCTGCATTTATAAAATAACTCACTTTAACATCCTTGACAGCTATTGCAACTTGGAAAATCATAGAAATATTGATTGAAGGGCTTGTAAAAACAAGGCAAAGAAGCTGATATAGCATACCATAGTTGGGGTTCTTAGAGGAGTCAATGTATCCTTCGAAGCCTTTGAGGAACCAGCACCAACTCTTGCACTTTCAAATTTTTTCATGACTGATGCAGTCAATCTATTAAGTTCTCTAATGGGAGTAAAATTAACTGACATTTGAAGCGACTTAGGAGTAGATCTCTTTTTATCTGCAGAGCTTAGTACAGCATGCTTATTGCTGCTCATTGGGGTAGCAATATTATCTCTCTTGGAAGTAGTAGGAGCTATGGATTTGACAGGTGTAGAGGTGACCTTTGAGGTTCCAGTACCCTTTAACAACTTGAAGGAAGAAACTGGTGGTTTCTTCTTGCCAATAGATGCCAAAACTTCCTGATCATAGTTTGAACCCTGCTGTAACAACTACCATTATGTCATTGCCATGAAATCTTAAACAATCAAAACAAAGAAAAAGAAAAGATTAAATTAACATAATAACCTTCATTATTGGTGTCATAACTGGAGGTGTTACACTGATCTTTTCAGTTTGCTCCTTATGAGCATCAACACCTTCAAGCTGGTTTTGCAATTCAATCTTCTTTGAATTCCCTACACAAGCTTGTTGTTCCATCTCTTGCACAGCTCCTTCTACCTTGTTACTTTGAGGTATAATACTTGCCTCTACACTTGAACCTGAATTGGCTCTGAGCATGGCATCTTGTTCTTCCTTGACAACCATTTTAGAGTTCGAACAACTTGTATCTGAATTATGGACACTACTATTATTATCAACCACTCCCTCATCTTCTTTCACAGTAGCATTGTTTTGTGCAACAACAGCATTGTTTGTATTTGTTGTCTCTGAATTATGGGCATTGCTAATAGTATTATCAACTACTCCCTCATCATCTACTTGCCCTGTGCCATTGTTTTGTGCAGCAGCATTGTTTGCTTGTTCAAGCAAAGCAGCTGCCTTTTGAGCAGCAAGTTTCTTGTAGTGAGCTTCAAAGAAAGCCTTCTTCTGTGCAACCGAACCAGGCCTCGAGTACCTCTCCGCCTCTTCGACATAGCGGTTGTGAGAGAAATTAGACCATTTCTCCCATGCCAGGGACTCTGACATGAACCTCCCAAAGGAGACTGATTGCCCAAGTGCTTGAATTGGGTTGCTCTGAAACGCACAAGTTTCACAGTTTTTTCAAGGTGAACCTTCACAGAACATAGAAAAAATAAAAGGTCTGTTCTTGATTAATTGTAATGTGTTAACGCTATTCAAACTCAACTCCTCAAAGACTAACAACTAACAAGCATTAATGGTAATTAGAAAATTTCCAAATCCATGAAAAATCAGTTATAGGGGTTCCAAGGCCAAAATTTGCAAGCAATTCATGTAGAAAAAGCAGAAATGAACACCAACTGAAATTGAAGTTTTCATCTTTTATTCCCATTTTATCATAAACTGCATGCATAACCAAGTGAAAGATGAAGGAAAAAGAAGGACAAAACAAAAGGAGTACATCAATAATGCAAATTCTGGAAGATAGAAGTGATTACTTAGTGAACTGACCTCGTTGGCTTCATTGGTAATGCCGGAAGCATAACAGAATGGTTGCATGAGACAAGCTGAGTCCCCCATGTTTCGCTGCAACGTAGTAACCTCAAAAGATCCAAACTTTACTACAACAATATCAAATTATTATGATTCTATATGTTGGTATTGTTTTATTTTATTTCACGTGGCCGTTATATTGTACACATTCAAATTTGAAATTCAAAATCAAAAGCCATAGTGTGTCGATGATGTGGAAAAGCTGACAACTTTAAAAGATTAAAAAAGAGTGCGGTGTAGTGCAATCTTTTCTAGTTTCCAAAGTGTGGTGGGGACCACTTACAAAACGGTTGGAGGAGAAGGAGCCTAATTTTTCACCCTGGTTTGGGCCCACATCTTGGAAATCTCCAACGTTCTATGGTTGGCTTGTTTGAATTTGCTGAAGCTTGCCTTCAATTCAAATCATGTGATGGAAGAGGGTTCTTTGTTAGCTGAAGGTGGTTAATAGGTACAAAAATGAAAACATTGAGGGATGTAGGGTTATTTCAAGCCTCTCAGATTATTATGCAAAGTCATGGCTAAAATGCCATTAGTACAAAAGGGTTGCAAGAGAAAGTAGGTGGTTGTGTCCAAGTTGTAGAAGGTGAAGATGTAACTGGCTGAACCGCCAGTAGTTGCAACATAACCTAGGCATTACTACGATATTGACAATCTATGTCCATTGTTGGTAATTTGAAAATGATTGACTATGTTGTTGGACATATATGAGAAAAGGGAAAGAAAATAAAGAATGTGAAATTATGTCTGATTTTTTTTTTTGGGTAGATTATTTATTTATAGATTTAGTTAGTTAGTTTAGTTAGTTTGCTGGTCTGAAGCATGTTTGATTTTAATTATGAGAACAATGCACGAGTTAGATGAGCATCTTTGCTAATTTAATATGTCACAACACTAAATCTTTGTAAATTTGACATATATATTGTAAGCTATGAAGTACAAATATAGATACGAGATACAAATACGATATAACACGGATACAGAGATACGATAATGTTTGAAAATTGTAAGACACAATGTAACTATAATATAATATATAAAATTAGTGAAAAAATTAACATAAAAATATAAATCTTACACTAAAATAGAGGCATAATGATTTGAATATTAGCATACATTTTTGTAAATATACTAAAATACATTTATTTTATTGATTATCTTAGATTTTTTATTTATACAGGAATAAAAATATCAAAAAATAAAGCAATAATTTTTAAAGTATAACTAGAAGTATCTAAAAATATCTGTGAAATATTTGACACGACATATATTAGATACGGATACGATAACTATTTTGAAGTATTCGTGCAACATAGATTCTAAGCATAAATTCATTATATTTTCAACATAAAATGCTTTCATGTATAACCTAACACATGTTTTTAAATTAAATTTAATTTATATATATTATCAGTATAAAAAAATTTTATATTATCATTCAAGTATATGTTACCATATCAACAAATATGGATAAGTCTCATACCCACTACTGGAATAATCATGCAAATAAAAGGATATGATTGGTTAATTATATAAAAATCTTTTATACTATTGTTGTATCTAAATTAAACTCTTTTTAATTTATTTTGATACAATTTCTTGAAAAACAATATTGGATTAGAAGCATAAATCATGTAGATCATGGCCATTTTCAGATCATCAAATCATTACTAATAATACATGAATTAATTTGGCTATACCCTGGGAAAATATACGAC
Source organism: Pterocarpus macrocarpus (assembly GCA_031439585.1). NCBI lineage: Eukaryota > Viridiplantae > Streptophyta > Magnoliopsida > Fabales > Fabaceae > Pterocarpus > Pterocarpus macrocarpus. Next base: position 27,198,562 of record CM062520.1, read on the forward strand.
ATTAAATCTAAACCAAACCCAAGTAAATAAACTTCAAATTTTGTGACTAGAGACTAAAGTCTGGACGCCCCGTTTCATGAAGAAAAACAGGAATTGCACGATTGTTATGATAAGGACTACGGTGATGATATATGCACAGATCCATTTTACACGGCGTTAAATATGAGTGACTTAATTGCATCAAAAAAGAAAAAATGAGTGACTTAAATTAAGCTATAAAAAAAGTAGCTAAAAATATTGCAATACTACTTTACGCACAGGATCTACAGGATAAAAAATCTCAGCCAAAATGTCAACTGTTTGGATCTCAATTTTCTAAATCATAATAAATATGCAGATGTTCCATTTTTTCCTTAGGTCAGCCATATTCTTGCATGTGCAAAGATTTCATGAGTGGTCCCCATGTGAGTATGACTAAGTTAGGTCTGCATATATAAGAAAAATGCTTATTATTGACAAACAAATTGCTTACGTCAACATTTTATAATAAGACGTAATAAATGCCTGCCCGTAGAACTTTCTTATTTTTTAATTTTTAATTATTATTATAAGTAAGGAGGAATAGAAAAACGATCCTAGCATTAATATATTTGTTCATGCACATCAAAGTGGGGTTGCATATTGGAGAGTTTCTCCCAAGAAACTTCTCTGGTTGTTGAGAGGCAGAGGGGACTCCCTCTAAGGGTAGGAATTGAGCGGCGAACGAATTGATTCTCTCATGGAGTAACGAGGTCGTGTTCTTTGGGAACTTTTTTTTTTTTTTTTTGGGGTCAGGGCAGCTATGTCTTCGGTATGACAAATGTATAAGAAGATGCCGTGGCTTGCGGTTTGATCAATTTATAAAATCTACCCGTCCCAAGCAGGCAGAAAGCATTTCACATTTTGGACCTTAACACATACAAAATGTGCAATTTCCTCTTTCCTAACATGGAGTCAATCCTAAAGGAGTTTCGCAATTACAAGGTTTAAGTTATTGGTCTTCAAGATTAACTTATGCAATATGGGAAACACTTTGCATTACCCTTCTTTGACCCTTTCCAATTTTGGTTTTTGCCCACCTCATAATGGACCCTTTGCCCAAGGCCAAGTATACCTCAAGAAACAACCTCTAACCCCAAAGCCATCCAATCCACCAGGCTCGAGGAGTTCCTTAATATTTTGGCCCCTGCATTTCAAAACTCACTTAGACAGAAATTTGTATTTCTCTTCCTTGGCTTTTGAGATGCATCGTGACACCTCCTATTGCCTCGTTTCAAGCCAGCCTCTCTTCCTTCTTTCTAATGTAACGTGACCTTTATTAAATACAAGCATTGAGACTACTTTTTCAGTAGTTTTTCTCACCCCCCTCTCTCTCTCACTTGTTGGCTAACCATTCCTCCTAATTACCTTATTCCCCTTCTTACTCCGTAACATCTTTTCATGGCCACCGCTTTAGCTTCTAAACCCCACCAATTCTCTAGTTCTTCTTCTCAGAGTACCTCGAACAACTCAGAGGAGACTATTCCCAAAGGCTTGTCTTTTGTAATTGGGCTTCACCTACTACCTCTCCATTGTTGGAAAAACATGTGTGTGAGAAAAAATAATGATGATATAATAAAATCGCACATTGGATGAGTTAAGGAAAAGAAAAAAGGTTTATAAGATGTAGATTGGAAAAAGGACTAATAGATTAGTTTTTTGGTCAAAAATTCAATCCACACTAAAATCCGAAAAAATAAAGTATTAGAGCTTAAATAATCTTAGATGGGCCTGTGCCAAAAAGACATGAAGGGATGAAGGGGAAACTACCGCAAAGCCCACACAGCAAGTGATTGCGTTGACTGTATACAACCACAACCAGTGACTGGCTGCCACAAATGGAGAACCAGTCATGGATACAAAGCCCAGTTGAGGACATAGGACAAAAAGCAGATGTCCGCTTGCGGCCTAGTTGAGGATCATGACCAATACAGTCTAGGGGTCCCCCAACATTAAGGGTTAAGTGACACACACATGTGTAGGGGAGTGTTGGAAAAACACATGTATGTGAGAAAAAAAATGATGATATAATAAAGTCCCACATTTGATGAGTTAAGGAAAAGAAAATGGTTTATAAGATGTGGATTGGGAAAAAGACTAATAAGTTAGCCTTTTGGTCAAAAATCCAATCCACACTAAAATCCCAGAAAATAAATCTAACACCCCCTTATATCAAACTCTAGTAGAAAGCCCAAATATAACCAATGCCAAAAAAAAAATTACAACATCCATGTGATTGGCCTTGACAAGCACACTTTTCTCATGGGTCGACTATCGCGATGCCTTTTTCATCCTCTTGCGCCCCCATCTGGCGGGGGTTGTTCACCATGTTCTCGAAGGTAGTCTTGCTTCCCAATGTTGGTTTTTGCTTGCGGCACACTATTCTGTAGATAGAGTAACCCATGACATTTGTTTATTGATCCTTGCTATGCTTGTGGTTGTGATGAAAGGAGCTCCCATGTCAGCTATCAATTTCTTTGTTCATGTAGGGTCCACTACTAGTTGGTTTGAATGGGTAGAGCATGTGTTTGCACTTGAACCTACATGCATATATTACCCCCTTGTGCGGGCATGCGCTCTTGTTATGCCGTTTTCGATAGATAATCACTCGATAATTTCACTAATGAAACAATTCATTTCATTAATAAATATTACCAACAAAATTTCGATTGATATTCAAAAAGTAGGAAATTTGAAGTGGCACCTTTGCTAATGTTCAAAAATTCAAAATACCAAAAAAAATTTGTCTAAAACTTATTATTTTAATAAAATTAAAACTAATTTGATTGTACCGATGGAACAATGCATTGAAAAAATATAACTTTTTTAAAAAATTGTTGCTTTTAATGATGGCTCAATCTATTCGTAATTTTATCCTGAATTCAGCTTTAAATAATAATAGGTATTTCAATAACCTATCGCCAATTGGTGCCAAGTGCACCAAATGTTTATCAATGGAATAACTGACGGATTTTTTTTCTTTCATCAATAACTTATGCAATTATTCAATTTTTAATATTTGCAATGGAAGTTTCATCAAAAGTTTGATGAAGTTTTTGATGAATTTACTCCTGTCAGTAATTTTTGTTGATTTTTTGCCTATTTATTGTCGTGTTTGCCCTTGAACTAGTCACAGACACATGCAAAGTAATGAGTTGATGAAGCTTGAGGAATCCCTCAAACAAAACCATACTCCAGCAATTGCTCAAATAAAAATAATTGAAGAAATATTATATCTAAATAATTATTGAGAAGAAAGTGGTAGTAAGAGGATTGCATTTGTTCCTAAATCTAATCTAAATGCCCTTAGAAGCCACCCAAGTACTAGGGGGAGCCTCACCCTATCCATTAACAAAGAGACAAACAAGAGGAATGCTAAGCTTATGGACTTTCACAAAAGGCCTTGAAAGAAGTAACAACTCAGCCAAAGTGCTATCAGCACAACTCTCTTCAAATGGGATGAAAGCTCTAGACCTGGCTTGAATTGACCCGAAGGATTACAGTCACCAAAGAAATATCTAATCCAACTCACTTGAGTATACTTGAGCTTTTTCTTCAAACTCCACTTAGATGCCTTTCATTGCTCTCTTGGGTCACTTTTATCCTTTGAACGACTCTTGTTCTCGGAAGAATGGTATTTGCTTGAGCTCCTCTTATGAGGGTGGTTGCTCGAGTTCCATTTGCCTTTATTGGGTAGTCCTTTTGCCTTATGCCTTGCTACTAGCTCATAACACTGCTCATTGCTAAGTTTGAAGCTAACTTTAAAAAACCTAACAGTTTCAATTACTGAACTATTTAGAGAACATTCTACGGCATCCCAGTCCCCAAACATGGTTAGCTTTAGTATTACGACCATGTCATCTAATGCAAGTGTAAACTTTCCTTACACAGTCAGAATGTGTGTCTGATGACTCCAACGCTAGACAATAACATTTAAATCTTTTAACCTTCTCTAGATAGAAATATAATGAGATAATTTGCATATGGCTCTTGCTATGCTAGTCCATTCCAAAACTTTGACAAATGAAGGGTCATGTGGTAAAATGTGCTCTACCTATTCGGACTAGCCAGTGGTAAACCTTAGACAAATAGAGAAATTAATAGTTGACTATTGGGAATTCCTCTTGTCACAACTATGAGCAAGCAAGGAGGGACGTATCTTGTGGGTCACTTTACCCATGGAAGGGTGATGCCACAAGCAAATACCAAAGCTAGGAATCGAGATTACCTTCGAGAACATGGTGAATAGCCCCTTGCTAGAAGGGGGTGTGAGAGGATAAAGGAGCACTATGGAAATTGACCTATGAGAAGAGTGTGCTTGCCAGGATCAATCATGCGGGAGGCAACAAGTGGAGCCCACTTACAAAGGACAAGCCTGTCGGTGTAGTATCCTCTGAAGTACTCGATGTACTCTGGGAAGAAACACTTGGAATCTATTTGGGATTTTTTTTTTTTTTTTTGTGATGGCAAGGAATGACCAAAAATGGAATGGAATAGAAAAGAAAGCAGTGGAATGGACATATGGATGCCATACCCTTGTTTGGGAGTTTGATGGAGGAAGGGAGGGAAGTTTTACTAATCTTGTTTGGGAGTTATAATATGAGTGAATGAAATGGAAAGGCATGTAAATTTTACTTTCCAATTTTATCCATTTAGCTTGGTATAAGCATATAACTCCACATGATCATCAATTAACTAATACTGGAGTTGGATTAAAAAAAAAAAAGAACTAATACTATAGTGTGTAGAAATGAAAATGAAACTTCTTACTTTGTGCGATGCTAATATACAAGTCCTAGGCATTTTCACGCATTGATATACAACTCCTATTAGCTTTGTCAAATCTATTTCCAATGGTTCATACGCTAGCAGATATTTAACAAAGCTATTTTAAAAAAGCAACTTCAAAATTCCCAAACACAAAACAATAAACATAGAGTACCACACCTCATGAATAATTTTTGATAGCACATCATACTAGATTAGTTTGCATTTAATTTGAATATTTTGTTATTATGATTATTTATACTATTGTAACAATGCCAGTTTTACTTCTAGTGCAAACAAAATAGAGTAATAATTAACACTATGTTTGGTTGGGGGGATTTTGAGGGGAAAGGGAAAGAAATAGGAAGGAAAGGGAGATGTTTCCCTTGTTTGGATGTGGGAAAAAATGGGGAAAAAAAAAATAAACAATGCACATTTAAGCGCCCTTAATTAATACTTGTTAGTAAAATTAAAAAAGAAAAAAATTATATAAATATCAAGCTTTCTAGAAAGTTACCAGTATATTGTATAGAGTTATCAGTATTTTGGGCAAAGTTATCAGCATATTATATAGAGTTTCCAACATTTTCAGCAAAGTTTATAGAGTTAGCATTGTTTTCAGCAAAGTTAACAGTGTATTGTATAGAGTTACTAGTAGTTTTGGAAAAATTACTAGTGTTTGATGAAATTTTGTAAATCAAATTTTATGAATCTTAAGATATAGAAAAATGTTAAATTTATTCATTTAAGTGCTCTGGGTCAATACTTGTTAGCAAAATTAGAGAAGAAAAAAAATTATACAAATATCAAACTTTCTAAGAAAGTTACCAGCGTATTATATAGAGTTACCAACATTTTCAACAAAATTACCAGCATTTTAGACAAAATTACCAGTATATTATAAAAGTTACTAGTGTTATCAGCAAAGTCACTAACGTATTGTATAAAGTTACTAGTGTTTTCAGCAAATTTATCAGTATTTTCAACAAATTTACTAGTATTTTCAGCAAAGTTACCAATATTTGATGAAATCTTATACATCAAATTTTATAAATCCTAATATATAAGGAAATGTTAAATTTATTCATATAGGTGCTCTTGATTAATACTTGTTAGCAAAATTAGAGAAGAAAAAAATTATATAAATATCAAGTTTTCAAAAAAGTTACCAGTGTATTATGTAGAATTGTCGATGTTTTTAGTAAAGTTACCAACATATTATATAGAGATATAATATACTAGTAACTTTGTTGAAAATGCTGGCAACTTTACTGAAAATGCTAGTAATTATATACAATACGCTAGTAACTTTCTGGAGAGCTTGATATTTGTATAATTTTTTTGCTTTTCTAATTTTGCTAACACGCATTGACCAAGGCCACCTTAGGCTTTATAAATTTGGTTTATAAGATTTCATCAAATATTAGTAATTTTGCTGAAAACACTGATAAAACATAATATTAGATTGATTTAAAATATTGGTTTTATTTTAAGTAATATTGAATAATTTATTTTTAAGTAGCAAATGGAGTTGTTAAAGGCTTATTGAGAAGAAATAGACTTACTAGTGAAAAGTAAAAACTCATTGAACTAGATTAAATAGTAACTCCAAAAATATAATGACATATCTTCAATATTATTCCATATACATAATTTATTACAAAAAAGGCCTAATATCCACAAGTCATCATAAAATTGCCAAAAAATACGGTAGAATTTTGCCAAGATAAAATTCAACCAATATATGCCTAACATACAACAAAACTATCACCAAAAGATCTGTTAGCATATTAGTCATTGTTGAACCAAAAGTGTCAACCAACATCCAAGTTGTGCACATATCCAAAAACTAATTGGTATGTGCAACATTAGTTGTAGACATTAGAGACATTAACATATCCTTGCGCTCCTCAGGAGGACATTAAATCAAAGCCCTTTCTGCATTAGTGTTACAAATAAGAAAATAGTAAGCTTTGTTGATCATATCTTTCTCAACCTTCAAGCCTTTTACAAGAGTCCAAACCTCATTCTCTATCATAACACGGGTTTGTTGACACTTGACTAAATCTGAGGTGCACTTGACAAATGCTTCAACAATATTATCCAATGATTTTGCAAATATTTCCATGCCCATGTCATTGTTTGTTTCTTTAATTTTCTTTTTTTGTTCTTAGGCAAAGTGGTGCCTTGAAAGGCACTTTGAGAATGAATTACAAGAGATTCCTCACATTCATTTTCATTATTGCATCCATCAAAGCCTTCCAAAGTTGCTTCATTGATGGCTACGAGCTTATCAATGTCAACTATGGTTTTTAAATCGGCCCTATTAAGTGATGCATTCTGTCTCATTTCAGATGCAGTCTTTGCATGCTCTCTTGTGGCCTTATCTTGTTCACAGAGTATGAGCATTTTGTCATAATAAGGTATTCGCTTATTCCTCTATACAGCAACTTTAGGCTTTGCCTAAGAAAAGTATTGAAATAAAAGCTAATTAGATTTTAATCATACATAAACAATGATAGAAATAGAAAATAAAATAAAGTAATGCTATGTACCTCAATCAATTTTTCCCAAACCTCAGTTTTAACAATCCACACCTTCAGAATTGGATCCCACCCAAAACCACCAAGCCATTCTTAAACAAGTCATAACAAGGAGTAAATTTGTTCTTCAAACATTTCATGTGATCTTTTATCTTCTGCTTGTCATGCTACTTATCTGGAAAGTGTTCCTTCATCTCCTTTAAAATGTTATCAATTGCTATTGATGTAAAAGTGCTACTTGCCTATTTCCTATATTATGCTGATGCAAATATGTATCTACAAGAAGATCTTCCATAATAGTAGTCCAAATGCATTTTTCATTTGATCTATTTGTTGCAACTGACTCAATAGATGTATGTAGACTTTTCTGCTTTGCCATATCTAACTCAACACAAAGTAGATTGCATATAATATAACAAATAACAAATGGAAACCAACACTAGAATAGATAACAAAAAGACAATCACGTATCACTAACAAAACCAACACTCAAAAAACAAAATAGCTAATAAAAAGGTCACAACATAATGAGTAATAAAGCCACTTAGCAACAGTAATTAAATCTCTAATTAGCTCCCCTTTAGTTGCTTCCACATTGCCATACCTTTCAACATGTTGCTCCTCTTGGTAATTACTTTGATTTGTAATTTCACGATCCACCTCATCTATAAGGTTTTCATCTGGATCTACACCCATCAAATAATTATGCAAAATATAGCTAGCTATCACAATTTTCTTTTGTGTCTTGATACCATAAGTTGGCTCTGTTGTAGTTTTCAAAATGGTAAATCATTTCTTTAAAACACTAAATGCTCTTTTAATTGCATTTCTCAATGATGAATGTCGATGGTTGAACAGTGGGCATTTCATGGTGGATTTCTTGAGTACTCCTTTAAGTGATATCGTTCTCTCCTATATGATGTAATCAGCCCACCTCTTAACATGAATCCAACATTAACGAGAAAGAACATTCTTGTAAATGTTAAATGATACTATCTATTTCATTATTATTAATTTAGTAAAGTATACACTTTGACTAAATAATACCTTCTAGAATTTTTAGAGGATCATGATGTTTCAATGCATCTTTTAAAATTCTTGAATTAGACACAGTTCATTCCCACCCAGGTAGGACATAGTTGAATTTTAAATGAAAGGAACATGTTGCCAAAATATTTTGTGTTGAATAATATTTCATACCACGAAACTTAGGTGCTTCTCCAATGGCGACTTTTACACGCACATGGATTCCATCAATTGCTCCAACATAATCCTATGCTTCAATAATTTTATCAAAACTTGTATAATAAAAAATAGTTATTAATCGTAGTATTTAAAAATGCTATTTACCTTAAAGTATGGATAGAGCCTATTGTTGTTGAATATACCCTACAAAGTAGGGTGCATCACGCACCAATTACATAAGTTAGGATGTACAGTAGTCCTTCTTCCTACTTTTTCTCTTCCCTCTGCGATTTTCATTTTCCTTCCTTCCAGCCAACCACCGCGCCGCCACTTCCACCTAGCAACTTGCTTCCATCGCCACTTCCACTTCCAACGCCACCCAGCTTTCGTGTCGCCCTCCACCGCTTCTGCTCCAGCCGTCGCATCGCCCCATCCTGCTGCTTCCTAGTTGCCGCGTCGCGTGCTCGCTAGCATTGAAGAGGGAGGCTGTCCTCCTCTAACCCAACTGTAGGGATGCTCGTTCCAACACCAGATTTGCCTTTCCTGATGGAAGCAGCAGCAAGAATCCGGCCATGGTGGTGATGGGTAAGGGATTGTGGCGATGAGACGATGGTGTGGTGGAATTTGGCGGTTAGGTGGCTGATGGGGGTTACAGTTCAATGGTTGGACAAATGATGGTGGTGGTTGTAGAGGAGATGAGGAGGAGTTGTTTAACCACATTCACAATTCATTTAACCGCATTTATAGTTCATTTAACCACACTTCTATCTTCCTTTAACCACATTTTCTAAATGCGGGTAAAAAATAAGACCAGCTACACCTGCAGGTGTATCACACACATACTTTGTCAGGTGCATTTAAGACAGAACCATAACTTAAACCTTGTACTCAGAAAACTTCTTTACTACTACACACCTTGGAAAACCTTGGAAAGGGGATGCTGTACTTTTTGTATGTCTTAAGGTCCAAAATATTAAATGCTTTCTATTTGAACACGATGGGTAGGTTTTATAAAATAACCAAGATGTACAAAACGAGGGACTTACTTTTCACAAGACCAGGCATCCTTTTGCACTTTGTCACCACCATTAGGAAAGCCGTCTTTAGAGAAACTATCACCAGAGACAACTGTCCTAACCCAAGAAAATCAAAGATCACCATCTCATCACCTTGTGAGGAATCCAAACTGTTTGCCACTCAATCTTTGACCTCGGAAGTAGTCCTCTTTGCCTGTAAACGATCAAAGAACCCTCTAAGCGGGACTTCTCTGTTTATGCAACCCCTCTTTGATTTGAAAGAACAATATTGAAACTTATTCATGTGAAAGCTTTGAAATAATGTGAAATGGCAATATCTTACCATAACGACACAATATTGAACTTTGAGAAATTATGCTAGATTGTGCATATTGCATGGCATTATTGAGTCATGTTATTATCTCATTATTCTATACGGTCCACTTTACATTGACAATGATACACATAAGGCAAAAACAAATGGGGAGCCATCCCAAAGAGTAACACCATCAACTGTGAAGAGTTTAGAGAGCATAACATCCAGAGGCTTAAATTTTCAGCAACCCCAGCACTTGCATCAGGAATCCAAAACATCAGAAAAACACTACAGCACACATGAACCTGAAATGAAAAATGCTTATCAACAGAAATTGCAAGTAATCCAGCCCAGAATCCACTATGAAAGCAATTAGCATGTAGTTCGGCCTCCATAGCATTAACATATTAGCCTAGAACTAAAGCAATCAATCCTGTTTAAATCTGTCACTACATCAAGCAAAATTCTTTCCAAGCACTCTGACAGCTCCTATAAGACTTGAACAAAACCCGCAAGTGATCTCAATCTGATTTATCACATCAAGCTATGTACAAGCATTCTGCAACATTGAATTTTTTTTGTATTCCCTTCATGAAACCACATCCTAACCTTGTTCAGATCAGCCACCATCAATTGAGGAAAGCAAGGGAAACCTATGCACCACCCAAGAGTCCAAAAGCCAAGTCTCATCTTAATATGACCAGATTCAAAATTCCAGTCTGGACAAGACAATCTATCTATTATAATATATTAATCCTAAGACCCAAGTTGTGGCTCAATGAGATATTGACATCTTGGATATTCTACAGTGCTGCCACATCAGCTTCTCATTGAGGGTGTCACTCTTTCATTAAGTTACAAGCCACGTAGGTATAAAAATCCCATATTAACCTCTTCATTTCTCTTCTCCTAACTATCTTCTCCTGTTTCTCATCTTTACGTTACGACACTCCCCCAAAAAGGATAAAAAAAAAAAACGTGTTCACAATAGAGCAGCCACATCCCACACCCAACACCCCACTCCCCTTTGCCTCTTTCCTCTAACCCCATCTCCTCTCCCGAAAATAGAAATCTATGTCTTGTGTATGCTACATTCTATCAACAGCTAAAGTTCATGGGCGACATGCTGTATTGGGCTTTGTTGTTGATGATGATCAAACATTGAGATAGATACTGATAGAGTTGTTAGATGAAGAAAGAGGAAAAGAAAGTGAACACCAATGATGCTGATTGATCACAAGATTCCAGAGTTATTGAACGCTTTCTTTGCTTTTCAAAATTCACAATGTTCACTGCTTATGTTGGGTTCAATATTGTTGCAAGATGTAGTTGTATTGTTGCCAAAAAGAACATGATTTGAATGGGCAAAGGATGATGATTAATGATGAGGGCAAGACAAAAGTAAGCAATTATTGTCGTATACCTCCTTTCATGCTTAAGGAATGCAAATAGAAGTCTCTTAAGTAGCAGTGGTTAAAATAAGTTGCATTGTTCTTTTGCTTTTATGTGTATCGTCGATACATTTCATCATTCCATAATTATCATATTTGAGAAGCTACTTGGATGCCTAATACGATGGCTTATCATATTTTTTCTATTTTGGATGTGTCATATATGTTTTATATTCATCACATATTGGATGACAAGGATATAAAACACTATATTTGGTATGAGGACCTTGAAAGCTCTAAAGGTGATGGTTATCAAATGATGCAGAGAAGTAAGCTGTTTACTATACCTTTAAGCAAATTTTTTCTTATACCTCAACTAAAATAAGTGGAAGACCTTGGTGCTAATCCTTAAATTGAAATTCGAGAATTGTTTCACTTTGCCCACTTATTCTTTATAACAATGCCCATAAAATGGTTAATATCACATTTTACTAGGGATGTCAATGGGGCGGAGACGGGCGGCTGGATAGGCCCCGTCCCCGCCCCGCGAATACCCGCCCCCGTCCTCGTCCCATATCAGTGTGTACTCGTTTTTTTACTTACCCGGGTTTCACGGTGCACCTGATATCCATGGATACCCGTTAGAATATTAAAAATTTTAAAAATTTAAATTAAATATAAAAATTCTAATATCATAAAATATTTAAAATAACCATAAATAATAATCTAATTTAACAATTAAAATTCTAACAATTTAATATACTTAAAATAAAAATAAACACATAAAATAAATAAAAAATAAGTACAATAATCCAATTCTACAATCTAAATTCTAACAACTTAAAATACTTAAAATAAAAATAAATACATAATAGTAATCCAATCATTAATCTAATATATAATAAGTATAAATAAATCTAACTTATAAATTTAAACCTTAGTCTAATCAATTTAAATAACAATAATATTAGTTTAACTAAATTAATAATTTAAGGGTAAAATAGTACTTCATAAGCGGGATACAGATGGGGATAGTGATCCCCGCCTCTGATTTAACATGCTTATTGAAAATCCCGTCCCCATTACCATACTACGGCAAAATCTTCCCCATATGCTATCATGAGTATTACTCACAGACTCAAGTGCGGAGTTTTGACACCCCTACATTTTACATCGAAAACATTATAATTTTGCAACAATTTTGAGAATGCATAAACTTCTGCATATAAAAAAGAGGAAAAGATTAGGCATTACCAAGAAATTTAACTATTTTCCTCTAACTTTTCTATTGATATTTATTAATTATATGCAATTTATTAAAATTTTAGAGGTCCAAAAAATAGCAATTATGTTTCTTGGTATACTTGATAAATAAGTGCAAGTGCGAAACGTAAGTATTACCCTCAACTAGAAACTAAAAGCAGGTTTTCATTCTATTTTTGCAACTTAAAAAAAAATTGTCATTCCATTTTTGCTTGCTATAAATATTCCACTTTTGGGTAGTCTCCTCTCGTCTCGTGCTTCCCTTTTGAAATGGGTTCTAAAGAATTATATATCCTTGGATTATGAGTTTTGTTTTTATTGCCTAAATTAAGCTATTATTTATTATAGTTAACTACGTTTAAACTATAGGTATTTCAAATTGAAAAAATGTGAAATCATTGCATTTAAATGCTCAAATATTATGACACAGTTAATAACAATAATTACCCATTTGTTTTACAAATTCTAGCAATGATAAATTTATTCCTATTATTTATGTTATGTGATTTATGGCTTTCATAAATAAAAATTGAATGCAAAATCATTTGCACGTTATATATATATATATATTAGCACATTATTAAAATAGTTCATTGTCTTATAAATTCAATTTTACAATATGATATAACTACTAAATCATTAAAACAAAAAAAATAAAAATCGGTTACATTATGTGTACCACCTATGATGTAGACCTTCATGTTAAGTAATCAAATTTAAGCTTTGACACTTATTCTAAGCATTATTCAAGAACCACAATCAAGGAAAAAAATTCACAAACAAACAATAGGTATAACATCATATAAAGCGATCATGTATAAGAGAAGAAGAAAGACATCAATAAGAAAAAAGTGCATATATCAAAATTAGATGAAAAGCCATTCTTAACTCCAAACTTAAGGAGAAACATATCTAAACAAACTCAATCTACAAATAAACCAAATAAAAAAGAGAAACAAATGCAAAAAAGGGGATAGGTGTAGAAAAAGGGTAAACACAAAAATGACATAAAAAAATGAAACATATTTAAATAACAGAGATCTACATGCTTTCAATATAATTCTAAATGGCCATAAAATGCATATGTCTTTGTTTTTCGTATACTATCAAGCTTCTACTTTTTTCACAAAATAAATAATATATTTATTTCTTTACATAATTATTTCATTTTAATTTTTTTTCTATAATATTTGTTAATCATGGTAAGTTCTAATATGGTCTTTGTTGAGTTATGGACCAAGATGGTCCTTGAATTCTATTCATTGAAAAAATTAATCAATAGTTATTTATTATATAAAGAATATTATATAAAAAATTCAATTGACAAGATTTAAGGACCATCTTAATCCTTGGACCAATTTAGCAACATCCGTTAATCATTACTATAGTTAATCTATCCTGTGCAATGCGCGGGTCTTATTCTAGTAACCATTAAAGAACTATCCGATTTCAGTATTTCATAACAACATTTTCAGTTTTGAGTGAACTAACACTACATATATGTTCAAATTTTAATTAATTCAACTGTTTGCTCAAAGATGTATCGCTTTCATTATTATAAGTGCACTGAGTAAAATGATTTACACAAATGTTTTGTTACATATGCACTTACGTAAGGATGACCAAAGCCAACCAGAGATGAAACGAAATCCATGTTCCAAAATAACGAGCTCCATATATTATTTCGCTATACTTTGAAAGTTTAAATAAATATAAGCGAGAATCAAACATAGAACCGTCAATTCTCTCTTTCCAAGACCAATATTGGTTTGAGAATGATCATCAACTGTACTGTCATGGACTGGCAACCCAAGGTACCAATATGGTAAAAATGGATTTATAACAGTTGGTTAGCAATGAAGTTTAACACAACCCCGTTTTCTTGAGTCTTTACAGTAAGTTTTGAAGAGGGATAGGATCCTTAAAATGTTACATCAATGACATAATATGTCAGCGCTCAGATGATGCCTTTGCTCTTCACAAGGCATAAAAAAATTGAAAGGTATATTTAATTTCACTCACCTATTCTGCTTGATAATCCAAGTTGAGTTTGAAGGTGCAGGTTTCAGTCTCTTTCTCTACATTGCTTACGTTACATCTTCATTTCTGGGTACAAAATAATACAAGCACTCTCAAAGCAAAGAACAGAAGATTAATTTCTCTTTGCAAATTTCTGAAACACTAATATCCAAAGAAAATATCAAATGGGAGGCCTCTTGGGACAGGCAGCATGGCTTGCTTTGTAGGAACGAAACCATACAAGCTCACTCAAGAAGCATGTCTTCTAACCTTCAGCTTGAAATCCCTGCATGGTAGTCCTAAATTCCGACCAACCAGCTTTACAACTTGAGAAAGGAAAGGAGCACAATGTTACAGAGGTACAACAACACCACGGCTGTGCCGTTCACGACCATTCATTTCCATGAATCCTGTATGAAGGCTTCTTCTCCTACTTCTATGGTGTTTCGCCCTTGATCCTCGTCTTTTATGACCCGAGTACAATACAAAAATGACAACCACGAAACCACATCCAGAAAATGCCCATAAGAATATCACCCAAAACCTTAATGAACTAGGCACCTCGTCCTTCTGGACACTTGCCAATTCCTCAGAATGCTTTGCCAGTTCCTCAGAATGATTTGTTGAGATATGATTGCTTATTGAATCAATACTTTCATCTACATTGCCAAATTTCCTTGAGATTCCACTTTCATCTGTTCTCTCATCCTCATCTGATGTGGATAAGGAATTAGCACTGGGGCACCTTCTCTGGTGGTGCAGATTCAGTGCTTCATTCAGTGTCTTTGCACATTCAATGCTGAGAAGGTCGCGCTGTAAATTATCCTCATTAGCTCTATCAATTGTCGTGGGATCTGGTGGGTCTGGGAACTTGGCCCAGCATCTGTTGACCATGTCTACTTCCCGCCAATCTGCCTTGTCAAAGCTCCAATTCCCGACACCGAATCGCAATCCATAATGAAATACTCTATATTTGACACCCGGTGCAGGAACATAGCCTGGGTATATCAGTATCTCATGGTCTACAGTATGCCTTAATTTCAACTGCATCAATAACATTGCTGGTTATAGCAGTGAAAATTTTTCATACAAAGAGTAATTAAGAAGTTATGTAGCATACCAATAGATAACACAACAAGACATGAAAGAGAAAAACACACGGCAGCATCATAGGGAATGAAATGGCTCATTTGAACCCAGAATTTTATGCATCTAAGAACAGCTCTATGCAAGAGCTTAAACTCTTAAGCCCATAAACTGTTTTATATCTATAATACACCCATAGGTAGATCTATGTTGAGGAGCATGGGGGCTAGATCAAACTTTTCACCTGTTAATATTTCCCCCACAGCAAATGTATAAACGCTATTTTGTGTCAAATATTTGAACTATCACTCTAGAGTCTAAACCAAATAAAATGAGATGAAAATACTACATAAACAACATTCTACGCGTATAAAAATTCACATATTTAACCCAAGGGCTTTAGCTCAATTGGCATCAAGTCTCTTTGGGGACTGTTCAATCATGGGATAAAATCCCAACCAGGTTGCTTTCATGCATTGTAGCCTATCACCCCCTCCAGCACCAGATTATATAAATACTTTGTAGCCAAAATAAAAATAATTCTCATATTTGTCTCTAGTGTCACATACTAACCATACCAGAAGCTTAAGTTGTTAAGTGAAGACTCATGAATGGATATCAACCATGCTCCTTCGTGCAAGTCCTTTGGGATTGAATTGTGGAAAATGTACAAGCCCACCCACCTTATACTGAGATTCAACTTTTATTTAGAATAATTGTGGCAGAAAAGGGCAAACTTTACACCACTTGATTATAGAGGCTCTAATATCATGTCAATGACAAATTTTCCAAAAAGCTTAATCTGTTAGGTGTAGGCTCACTGCTCATGAATGGTTTTTTAACAAATAACACACCCCTGTATCTACATAGGATCACATTAACTCTTTGCACAAACTCAGTTGCTCTAAATGTCTCATTTCATTTCTCAAAGAATAGTAGAAAGCAAATAGTACCATTTTATAAGCCAATCGTCCTATATTGTCACTCTACTAAGAACTAACTGCCTTTCAACTTTACTCGCTGAAAAGATTTTCTTTGGAGGGGAACTAAATGGCCACGTAAGGAGTGAATATAATGGGTATAAAAGTTTGCACAGGGGATATGGTCTACGGTAAGCAAATGCAGAGGGTAAAACTATTTTAGATTTTTCATTATCTTTCGATTTCACAATGGCTAACACTAGTTTTAAGAAGTGGAAAAAGCATCTTGTCATGTAAAAGAGTGGGATGACATGTTCCCAAATTAATTTCTTTTAAATAAGGAAAATGAATAGAAAGCATTGCACAGATTGCAAAGTTATTCCTGGAGAGAGTTTGACTGCCCAATATAGTGTCTTGGTTATGGATGTATGAGTTATGAGGAGAGTGGAGAGAAATAGTCAAGATATGGTTTCAAGATCAACTACTGGCAATTGAAGAGTGAAAAACAAAGCAGCCTTTAAAGAGGTTTTTCAGAACAAGGGATTTGGGAGACACAAGGATATACTAACGACATGAGGGAAGAGATGGCTAAAGGGATTAAAAAGGTAGTAAAAGAAACACTTGGTGAGTCAAGAGTCAAGAGGCTTCAGACTTAAGTTAAGGATAAAGAATCTTGGTGGTGGACGCAAGTGTGCAAGATAAGATTAAGATTAAAAGGGAGTGTTCTAAAGCGTGACCTATATGCAAAAATGATGAAAACTGGAAAAAAATATAAAGTAACTAAGATACTGAGAAGAAAGTGAGTGTAGTCAGAGCTAGAGTAGTTGATGGGTTATACCAATCCTTAGGCACTAAATATGGGGAAAGGACTATTTGTAGGCTTAGTAAAGGTATATGAAAAAAAAAGAAAAAAATAATAAAAAAAAAAGGTCGAGATTTGGACCAAGTGACGTCTAGGATGGAGGAGGAATAGTTTTGGTCATGAAACAGGATATCAAGGAAAGATTGCAGAGTTATTTTCATAAGTGATTTGATGAAAGATATGGGACTTTTTTGCACTTTGATAGGCTAAACGCCACAAAGGTGGACCAAAATTATTCTATTTTTTGTAAAATTCAGGAGTTTGAGGTAAAAGAAGTATTGAAGTGGATAACTAGTGGAAAAGCAGTTGGACTTGATAATATACTTATTGAGGTCCGAAAGTGTCTATGAGAGAGATATAAGTTTGCTTACAAAATTGTTTAACGAGATTATAAGGTACAAGAAAATGTCAGATGAGTGAAGGAGGAGTACTTTAATCCCTATGTATAAGAACAAGGGGGACATGCAAAACTGTGCAAATTATAAAAGCACACAAGCTATACTTTGAAGCTTTGAAGGAGGATAATTGAGTGAAGACTTAGACATGAGACTCATATATCAAAGAATCAATTTGGTTTTATGTCTAGGAAGTCAACCATAGATGCGACTTACTTGTTACGAAAATTGATATAGAGATATTAGAGGAATCAAAGAGACTTACACATGGTTTCATTGATTTGGAAAATGTGTATGACAGGGTGCCAAAAGAGATATTGTGGAAGGCTCTAGAGAAGAAATGAGCTTGTATTGGCTATATTCGAGGAATCAACAACATGTATCATACAGTCATGACTACTGTGAGGACACGAGGTAGAGGCGCAGGAGATTTTTCTATAACCATAGGATTGCACCAAAGGTCAACTTTGAGTCCTTATCTTTGTATGTTGGTCTTGAATGTGCTTACGGAACATATCCATGAGCCAATGCCATGATGCGTGATTTTTGTAAGTAATATAGTCCTAATTGGAGAGCTAAGAGAAAATAAATGGGCAGTTAGAGCTGTAGAGACAAGCTTTAAAAGCACATGGCTTGCGTTTTGGTAAAAGAAAGACAGAGTATATGAAATGTAAATATAACAAGAGGTACACAAATTTGAGCTTAGAGACAAAAATTAGAGACCATACCATGCCACAAGTCACAAGATTTGAATATTAAATCATACAAAATAGACAAAGAAATAGACAGAGATGTAAACCACAAGATTCAAGTTTGGTGGATGAAATGGAGGAGTGCTTTGAGTGATATTTGTTATAGAAGAGTACTACTCAAGTTTAATAAAAAAATTTACCTCATAGGTAGACCTACGACGGTGTATGAGATTGAATGTTGGGAAGTAAAAAGCCAACAAGAGAATAAACTCAATGTTATAATGATGAGAATGTTGCACTGGATGAGTAGATACACTAGACAAAATAAGATTAAGAATGAATGTATTACAGAGAAAGTTGGGAGAGTATCTACTATAGAAAAGATGAAAGAATCTAACTTGAGGTGGTTTGGTCATGTGTAGAGAAGACTTGTAAAAGTACTAGCAGGAGAGTAGATCAGATGGACAATAACCTAATAGTTAGAGGTAGAGAGAAACCGATAGGCAATACCATTAATAAAGTTAATCAGAATGAGTGTTAATGTAATAGTAAGGTTGCTATCTTGTGATCTGTAGCTCAGATTCAAATCCTAAAAATAGCCTCTTCGTTTTTAGGGGTAAGGCTGCGTGTATCTATACTACCAGAACCCCACCAAGTAGGAGCCTCGTGCACTAGGCCACCCTTTTTACCATTAAGAGAGAGCTAGATTTTAACTTCTTTGTAGGCATGGTTTATGATAGGATACTATGGCATCATCTGATCCACGTAGCGCCTCTATTTAGTGGAACAAGACTTTGTTGTTGTTATTGTCGTCCTATCACTCTAGGTGGGAGGTGTCCTATGTCCTTTTCTAATTACTTGCTTTGGGACTATTGCTGACAACAAAAGAGCCAAAAAGAATATGAATATGAACACTTTACTCTTCTACTTTAATTTGAGAGGCTATCACTCTTACTTGAAGATTTTCTTCAGCCACAAACCATGCAAATTTGAAGTGTAAACAGTATCTTCTTAAAACTCTCTATTAAAGTCATTTTACTTTTATGATCATGATTTTTTCTCAATGCACACTAGTGAAGCACACACATGTAGAAAAAGATAAAAGAACTACTTATAGTTTGATCTTCCATGTGGCTATAACTCCAGTCAACTCCTTTTTTTTTTTTTTTTTTAAACAGTGCAATGGCACTCCATTATTGTAGTATAATCTTAATATAAGAGACATGACAAATGCAAACATGCACAAACAGAAGCAATCTACTCAGGATATAAAGAGTATATCTAAAGGAAAAAAAGCCCTAAATTAAAATGGGGTGGAGTGCCCTTTTAATCTTATAGAAAAAGCAAATGCTCATTTCTTGCGGGTTTGGGGAGGGTTGCAGCGCCAGTTCAAACAATCAGCTCCTCCAATTCTAGAAGGATAGCCTTCCTCTTGTATTCTGAACCACAAATGTAGTCTATGACATACTGCATGGCTGCAGCCACAATTGTTGGATTGATGGGAGGCAATTGCTCCCAAAAGGTACCCAAGGTTTCTTGCCATTGGGCATTTTCAATATCATTGTTTTGTATTTCTTGCACAATTTGAGAAAGTTTTCTACAATATATGGATTCATCTGCCTTTTTTTTTCCAGATAAAAGAATGAGCATTACACACACACACACACACACAATAGATTGGAGTTAAATCTCATTCACTCCCTTAGGCATAAGAAGGAATAATAAAATGCACATCAATTAAAAGGAGTGCCCCCTTTACTGGGCGAACAAAACGGTCAATGGGGGTCCTTTCTTAATAGGTGAAGCAATTGTCACTTATTAGCAGATTGATGCAACCCTACATGATCTGTGTGTTTGCTTAAGTAACACGCGCTTTGTTATGCCTTGAATGCTGCTTTTTCACTAGCTTCTACTTGTCTTTTATTAGCTTATTTGCACCTAGCCATATGATAGAACTCCCTTCAGCTAATCGTTACTCAACAGTGGCTTTGTCTTAACGTAAGCGATTGAAGTAAAGTCTCTGCCACTGTTACTTGTTTGGAAGGACCAAATACTTTTCCCCTACTCTTTTGATAGAAGAATGAAAGAACTTTTCTTAAGGTAAACCACTTGTTGCAGATTGCACTTGGTAACTGCTTAGGCTGTTCTAGAATGGGAATAAAATGAATTAGATAGACTGAATTTCAATGGGCTTTCTATGGAAAGTCATGGAAAGGTGGAATTTTCAGGCCAGTTCTGAAAATAAATCTGAATGCTAACATTAAGCTAACCTTTACTCCACTCTAATAGAATGGGGAAATGAGCAGAAGCAGCATATTTTTTCTTCCATCCCTAAGGGTGTATTTGTGAGTTGAGGTTCTGGAGGGCAAGGGAGGGAAGGAAATGGTTTGAAGAGTAATGAATCTCAACTCACATACACACCCCAAAGGAAAATCCATGTTCATCCTAGACTCTTCTGGGACTGGCAAAACTTATTGCTTGATGAATCTATCAAATTACTGAAGAAATTATAAAGCCTCCATAAGGAAGTTTGTAGCTTTATGAGCTATTGTTGACTTTAATAAACAAATCCAGAAATTCCAAAAACTGCAGAATATTTGCTTTTGTAATTTTATTTAGATCAAAGCCAAAAAAATTGTCATTGTTCACATTATATACTGATACATCCTAAGCATTCGCTCTTTTCTTTTCTTTACTTTTCTTTTTTTTTTTTTTCAATGAATGAGCAAACTAGCACTGGCTAGAGCTCCCTATTTGCATTGTATAGAACAGTAGAATTGTTATTCTCTTTAAAAGTACTAACCTAAAAGAATGCTTGTTTTATTATTCCCTAAGTTATGACATCAAAGCATCATTAAGGCAGCCTAAGGATTTGTTCCTTGTGATACACCAACACTGATCCATTCACAACAGGTAGTGAACCAATTGCAACAACCTATGAAGCACAGACACACCAAGTTGATGGTGTGTCCGTGTGTCCGACACAAGTGGGACGCCGACGCGCGTTGGACACCAGTACGACACGCGTCCGACACGCGGTCTTATGTGTGCAATTTAAAAAATATTATTTTTCGGCTCAGACACGCGTTAGACACAACTGAACAAGGCTCAGACACATGTCAGACACAACTTGGATGCACGTCAGACACTACAGGACATGACTCGGATACGACCTAAACACGACCTAGTATTTTTTTTCCAATTATTTGATGGATCAAAAAAGAATTCAAAGGCTCAAAAATTTAAGTTCATTTAGGAATTTTTTTTTTTTTTGAGATATCAATAGAAATAGTCCCCCATATTTTTGGAAGGGGTATAAGAAGTATATATGACATATATTAAGAATACTCCATTTTTTTGGGAGGGGTTTAGAAAGTAATAATAATTGATAATTTGACATCTATAAATATCTAAAAATATTGTACTATAATATTATGAATTGTGAATTTTTCTTAAATTATATATATATGCCGTGTCCGTGTCTTGTAATTTTATGAATTCGGTGTGTTTGCGTGTTTGTGTCCGTGTCTGTGCTTCTCAACCCTAGGATGACAATCAACTATTCTATCCACCATCTAGTCCTCTGCAGTGTTATATGGTTCTCACTGTTCAGCAACAGAAATCTGGTATATGAACAGTTTGTTTGATCAACAGGCAAGGCAGGCCCTACAAACCAGAAGTCTTGACCCCTCTAACCAATTCCGGAACTTGAAATTATTCAAGGCCCCACTTCTTAGCAAATGCCCTATCTTGTGCTATTCACACAACATTCAACATCAACTAGGTTGTTGAAGTAATTGAATATGACAATAAGAAAGAAAGGAAAGACCTTGACAGTCTAAAAAAGTCCACTTGAGACAGACCTTGTAATCTTCTAAATGACAGTAGCCACTCCCCAATGCATGAGAAATGCTTTTCTGTCACAGAATCTTCCATGCCACATTTACATAGAGAACTAAACAGCGAAATCATACTTATGTTCAATTCGGTGTAGCAAGAAAAAAGTTCAGACATACAAAGTGGTGGACCTACACAGAAACTATGTGCCAAAAACTTCCCTATAGAGAAAAGATGAAACATATAAAATGCTTGAGGGGACTTGGTTACTTAAGAATCACTTATATGTAGCGAGATGTTTAGGCAGACACAACCTTGAAGTCCAGCCAGCAGACCAAGATTTTACAACTTCAGCACAACCATTATACTGATGTGCATTCTATCATTGCCTCCTACTTCCGAGAGAATGATTGGGATTAAGCTGCGCAATGATACCATGAAAAACTACAGTTTTGTTTTCTTCATGGACCCTATCCCTATAACTAGTATGCTTCTTTCTCTATCCAGCAAAGGAAAGGGAAATAGATTGAACTATAGCATAAAGACTTTCTTAAATTACAAAAGAAATTCAAAGGATTGATATTAAAAAGCGCCAACAAGGGGTTATCTTTCAAGAGCACCTGTCACCCATTGGTCTAGCAGATGTTGCTATAACTGTTTACAAATTCTTGGACAGCATCACGATTTGAAAAGTAGGAGAAGATAATTGTTTGAGTTGTTGCAGCAAATCCTCTCCAGATAAATGAGCATTACTTCCTTCTAAAAGATTAAAATAAAGGGTCCCTCGACCCAGAGTAGTTTGTGTTCTAATTTAGGACTTTTCTTTTGAAGATCTACTCTTGTCCTCCCAATCAATCCTAAGAGTGTGTGTGTGTATATATATATATATAATGATTGCATATATATAATGATTGCATGAAATTCATGTTCCTTACTATATATGGATGTCTAAAAAATTAAACCCTAAGTTCAGTTCATGTTTGGTTTACTAGAGTGTGCTTGACTAGTGTTTGTAGAAGAAAATAATCCTAATCACAGAAGCAAAATTACTTAAATAAATTGATTCAAAGAAGCTACTACTGAAACTTGAGATGTGCTTGGTTTGTGCCCATAGAAGACCTCAAAGAAGGAGCAATAGCAACTCAATTGAAAGGAGATGAGCAAAAAGGTTCATGTTCATATTTTTCTTGGTGAAAGGTAACAAAGGTTGCAAAGCAAGTAGCTAGCAAATGACCTTAGGAAACCTCCGGCCAGGAGACAAAGTACAAGATCAAATGAAAATGCTGTAAAGGCTTAAGGAGCAAGGACCGGAACTGAAACAGATTATATCAACACTATGGAACTATAATCATAAGAACAGGTATGCACACAAGAATGTAAAGACAAAATACCTCTGCTGCACCAAATGAGTAGCCATACATCTCACTAATCCAACCAGATTCATATATGTCTCCTGTTATATTTCTTGCATAATGAGCTCTATCAGCTCGGACTTCCTCAGTTTTATGCAGCCATAGCAAAGCGAATTTCCGGAGATCATCTATATGCATAATGATTACACCACCAACCTTGTCGCAAGCCTCAGGATGGCTAGTATGTAATTTGGCAAGCTCATTGTCACAGCCAATAAGGTAGCTACCATTAATAGAAAAATGCAAATGAGTCACCATAATAAAGATGCAAGACAAAACAGACAACAAGAGGAACATGTATGAATGCATTCATGCAAACTGCAGTCATCAACATTGCATTTACATTCACTATACTTACTCATAGGGAGTTGAAACTGGATGGCCACGAGCAGCTTTGAATTCCCATGGTGTAATTGGGCCTCTCATGATCATATCAGCATCAAGAATCACTATGAACTCAGCATCTATATTTGCATGATTAAGCCAGTGAAGTACTGCAGCCGGTTTATTAATTGCTGGATACCTAAAACAAAGCAGACAGAAAATCATGTTTTTGCCCATAGCCTAAATCATTTAGACAAGTGAAGCATTTAAAAGTGGTAGGCTCTCAGTAACTGCACACTAGGAGTTGAGGCACAAGATATCTTGTATATCATTTAAGCAGGCAAAATCAAACATGAATAAAAAATCAGCAGTTCTACAGTACTAAATAAATAAATGAAGATTATTTGGAACAAAATGTGAGTCTCCTGAAACACCGATAGACTAATCCCAGAAACTTAATTTTAGGACATCAATATCGTGCATGCACAATACATAATTATCACATGAAGCGGCTCTCAATGTTGGATATTGAATGGTTCACCTATTTCAATACAGGAATCATATTGATTGGATATGTCTGGTATTAAGACATTGCAAGCTAGCAAGCATAGTCAAAATAATGATAAAAAACACATAATTTGATTTCCAAGTTAGCAATCACACAGGTTAAGTAGCAGCTGAAATCAGAGGAAAAAAAATTGAAAACGGAAAAAAAAAAAAAAAGATCAACCAAAGTAGATTACAAGCTTGTTCATGCCATATATAGTTTCAGATACAATTTAAAGATAATCATTAATGATGGGGATGAGTTCATCAAGATTGCTTTTATCTAAATTAGCTTTAATTTTCTTCAAAAGAATTATGCTACAAAAGTCGATCCTTTGCGTGTTTCATGCCTGATTTTTTAACTACTAATGTTGACCACTTTGTCCAACAGAGTTGAAGTGTAAATGTCAGTTCAGAAATGACAAGCAAGTAACCAAAAAAGTTAGAATAATACAATTTAAATTGAAACAGACACACACACACACAATTACCAATCTCCTGTTAATGGATGTCGGCTCATGGATGGAACATAATGGGTGGGAGCCAGATCATGGCCCTTATATTGCTTCAAGTCCTCATCGGTGCAGCTGAGAAGTCTAGTGATGTTTCCTGGCTGTCCACTCTTACGGAAACTGTGCATAAGTCCTACAGTCTGCCAATCGAAGTATGTGGTGCATTCTGTGGAAAAAACCGTATGGATTTTAGGATATGGCTTTCCAGCATCATGATCAACATTATCTTCTTTGGCATCCTCCATCATTTGTAAAGTAGCAGGAGTTACATATTTTGGCTGAGTTAGTTCAGCAAAGGCTTTGCTTTTTAGAAAGCTCAAGTATTTAGACCAAGCAGGTTTAGGGCAACCGTTTGCTGCGTGCTGTAACAGAAGACCTTCATTTATAATGTTTATGCACTCTATACTTAGAAATAGTCCTCGCCTTTGATTAGGGCCAAGTTCCATCTGCCTGACCTGCAACAATGAACTTTCCAGTTTCAGCAAAACTTGGAAAAAACTGAGGCCATACATATGTGCATATATTGAGTATATTATGACTAAGACTGAGCCTGTTTTTCTGCCACAACACACAAGTTTCTTCCTACAAGTATACTTGTTTACGTACCTCCCTGGGATAAGGGGGTTCTGGAAAGAGCTGGCCACATTCGTAAACAATTCCATCTTCATGGTGAGCCAGTTTATTAAATGACCAATTCCCTACGCTAAATGGCAGCCCATAGTGAAGAAGAATTGGCTCAATTCCCTCTTGAGGAACATAACCTGGGTAGATCATCAAGTTATCATTGATCTTGTGCCGAAGTCCAATCTGTGAACAATAGAGGGGAAACCAAAGGGGTAGATAGAATGAAGAAGGCAAAGGAAACAAACAAAACAATTAGCAAAAGTTGAATAGTCAAGCACTACAAATGAAGTGCTAAATTTGGGGTAGAGTTAGAGTAAGTATAATATCAATAAAAATTCATTTTAAGGCATTGAAGTTCAAACTCACTTCAGCAGCACCAAAAGAGTAGCCATACATCTCACTGATCCATCCTTTCCCATAGATGTCACCAGTTATGTTTGTTGCCCAATGTGCCTTATCTTCCCGCACTTCTTCTGTTTTCGAAAGCCACAAGGGTGCCAAAGCTCGTAGGTCATCTATATGAAAGGCCAAAAGCCCACCAACTTTGTCACAGAGTTCTGGGTGTTTTGTGTGCAGTTGAGCCAAAATATTGTCACAACCTTTTAGGTACCTGCAGAAAGAATTTTGGTATGTAGCAAGTTTCAATGGTGAGCCAGAGCAAGAAACACTGTGTAAAATAAAAGATATATGTGCTACTACAAGATATTTAATTGTGTTTCATAATTTCAAGCCAAGCACTCTAGTGTGCGCTTTAACCAAGCTTCTATGCTGTTATTCATAATGTCCAATGAAAACATCATTAAAGATAAGATAAATATAAAAGGCCTAGGCATTCAAAACTCCCATATTGTTATAATTTGTGTATTGCCAAATGTGAAGATGTACTAGTCCATTATCATCATTCTTCCAGTTCCACAAATATCTGCAACTGGTAGTGGCAGGTGAATATCTAGCCTTTTACACTATATCACTAAAAGAAAAGGGAGTGAATAAAGTGAACAAGAAATGAGCAAGAAATTAGTGAATACCCATAATATGCTGCAACAGGTCTTCCTTTCTCTGCACCAAGTTCCCAAGGTAGAATTGGGCCTCTGATTATCATGTCAGCATCCAGAATGACAACCCAATCAACATTTTTTGCATCTTTACTATGTTTGAGCCAGTGCAAAACCCCAGCAGGTTTGTTTATTGCAGGGTACCTGCATAGTGGAGAGAAAATTTACATCTAATGCTCCTATGATGCGAAAATTACTCTACTTTTTCAATGAGGTATGCATGTGTCTGATTTGGCATAGGGATGTGTTAAAATTCAAAACACTTAACGGAGGACATCGGAGAGAACAAAATTTTACACATTACCAAAGTACAAGCAAAAAGCACTTCCATTATGAAGCAAGATCAGCAAAATTAGGTATCTAATACCCTCCACTAATTGCTGAAGAGAGCAAGCTCAGAGGCAAACTTCTTGCTATCCTCAGAAATCATCACTACTCACAGAATCACTTATAAACGAGCAAGCAGAAATTTTGTCAATCGAAACTTCTATAAACTCAAATCAATACCTAAATTCAGCAATTTAGCTACAACAGCAACTCACAATCCATTTTGAGAACTTAAACATCCGTACCCAAAACATGCCTAAGAAAATGAACGACAGCAGCAGCTGCTACATGATTATACACGGCAACACATCATGCAGTGTTCAAAAAGAAATGTGCCAGTAACCAGCATAGGCCAATCAATCAGAACCCAAAGTCAATGGCATCATTAGCATCACTTCTCAACAAAACCACATCAACCGATCCACATTAGTACATTTCACAATCCAAACTCAAGAGACTAAACAACAACAACAACAACAACAACAAAGGCTTATTCCAGTAGATAGGTCAACTACATGGATCCAACATCACCATAATGTCGCATCATAAATTATACTTATGTTCAAATCATTAAAATTTAAATCTCTTTTAATGTTTCACTTTTTTATTTTTTCCTTTTTTTTTCCCTAGGTCTCCCTCCACCTCTAGCTATTGAGCTACCCTCCACAAACAGCCAATGTAAAACTTTGTCAAATCTTTATAACATGAACCAGAGACGGTAAACTCAAAAGTAAATACACCAAAAGAAAAAAAAAAAGGAATGATGAAATATGTTTTTCCAACACTGCTTGATAGTGTTTTAATTTACCAGTCACCAGTTCTGGGGTGCCTGCTCATAGAAGGGACCTCAAATGTAGGTGCCAAATGCATCCCTCTGTAGCTCTTCTTCTCCTCATCGGTGCAGCTGAGAAGGCGGGTGATTGGCCCAGGCTGCTTGGCCTTCCTGTAACTGTTCATCAGCCCAACCGTCTGCCAGTCGAAGTAGTTCTGGCACTCCGCCGAGAAAAGCGTGTGGATCCTCCACGGTGGATGCTTCCTCGCCGCTTCACCATCGCCAATGCACCACGCCACAACCACAATTGCCACCACCACCAACAACAACGAAATCGATACCCTCGCCATTTGGAGTTGCTCGCGTTTTCTCAAGGCCAGATGTGAAAAGATCTGGATTTCATGTCTGTGATCTCCACACACAGCTTGTTTGTTTGTGAAGTCAAAATTGGAGCCCCTTGCGGTTTGTATTTATACCATCCAACTTGTATTATTATACTATTGAATAATTGTGCAGTTCAATAAATTGTGTTTGATCTATAGTGTAATTAAGTATCGGTAATGAACCTGGAGAACGTGTAGTTGGGAATGCTAGTGTGATAGTGTGGTGCTTCCTAGTGGGTAATGTGACGTGTGTGTTGAATACTTCAATGTTTGGCAAACTTCACGTTCTGCAAAATGACAAGGGATTTTTGTGCATCGTTTCTTCTATGGTACGACACAGCTCGACTAGTCCGGTAGCTTGCTCTTCATTCAATCATTGCTCGTGGAGGATCTTTATTTACTAATGGGTGAAACGACGACGTTCGACTATTTATTGGCCATTTGATATTACTGTCGCTTATTACACTTTATATATCCTTAATAAAAAAAAATATTATTTATGTTGTAAAATATTATTTGAACGTAGATATCTTTATTTTTATCTTTATCTTCATCGATTAAATTTTGATTAGATAGTGTTGGTATCATAAATTGAGATAGTTATGGGCTGGCAATTGATCTAAAATTGGGCCTAATTGGAGGATAAAATGAGCCAAGAAAAGTAATTGGGTCCAAGATAAATATTTATCAACCAAAAATTAATTATAAGCTTAAAAATGCTACATCAGTTGAATGGAATGTTGGATTAGGAAGAATGATTGAGCCCATGCATTAAAGGAAGAAGGTAGTTAGAGACAAGAGTTATGATAGAGCAGTGGTTACCACTACTAAAACTGTGGGTGCACGGAGGTTAAGCTAAGGACCACTATATGCATGAAAAAAGAAAGTGGCGGGAATCAATGAAGGCTATAAAAAGAGAAGAAAATCATCACACAAATCAACACACATCATGTCATTTTAATTATCAACTTTTATTTCTTGTTATTAGTTTCCTTTTTAGCTTTATGTTACTTCTTTAGTTTCCTTATCAATCTTCAAGGCTTTATATGAACTCATTAGTTAGTTAATAAAAGTTCAAGTTCCATTCTATTATTTTTTGATTGATCTTACTCAAAGGCTTGCTCCCGTGAGCTGTTTGAGGAGTCAATTTGCTAAGGAGCAGTGTACTCTTCTTAATATTAATCGTTTGAACATTGGTAATATTTGAGAGTTTACTTTTCAGATAAGTTTCTTCAGAGAAATTTAGTTGATTGCATTTTCATCCAATAGATAGAATATATTATGGTACATTATCATGTATCTCTCATTTTTTTAATTATAAATAATCTTTTGAGTGCTCTATATGAAACATATATTTGAGTATCAATAATAAAATTCTCTATTTCTCTTCTCTTTTCTTCTATTCTCTTTACTATTATTTTTTACAATATGTTATCAATATGAAAGCTCTATCATCTAAGTGAAAATTTGAAGTAAAATACTTTAATAAAGCAAAGGCTTGGAGTAAGATACTTTAACTTCATCAAAACTTTTCCAATCTTGAATCTTCGGTCCTCAATATTTCAGGAAAGAACTATTTGCCTTCAATTTTATACATTAAAATTGATCTTGACATAATGGGTCCTAAAAATATCATTAAATAAGAAAAAGTTGCATCCTAACAAGATTGCATAAAATCCATTTTAATTTAATGGGTCTTGAAAACAACATTAAATAAGAAAACGTTGCATCCCTGCAAGTTGGGGCAAAATCCATCTTGATTCAATGAGTTTTGGAGACACCATTAAATGAGAAAATGTCGTGTCTCAGTAGGATTTTACAAAATCTATCTTAATTCAATGGATCTTGGAGCTATCATTAAATAAGGAAACGCTACATTTGAGAAGGATTTCATAAAATCATGATTTTCCTTTGTCGTCACTTTCACAAATGATTAAAATTTGAAAATATTATTTTAAAAGATTCTGTCAATCTTTAAAGCTGCTTGAAGCAAAGATATGACCACAAAAAAAAAAGTAATACTTTCAAAAGCCTATTATGATTGTATGCATTTGTGATTGCATGATTTTAAATCTATAAATAAATACAACTTTGCAATATTTAGACTCATCTTCCAATTGAAATTATAGGGGAAACATTACAGAAAAAAATTTCTCGACTTTTCATGTCTCGTATCTGCTCTTGCAGTAGCAGTATCAAGAAAAAGACTTTACAAAATATTTTGAATCAATTTCATGCCTTCTTGTGGCTGAATAAAATATTAAGTAGCCCATGAAAAGTCATGAAATCTGCTTAGTTGGCTTTACTCCATTTCCTGAGGTGAATGTGACAAATTATAATCCCAAAAGTGGCAAAAATCGTGGTTACAACCAAAAATGCGATCGAGATAGGAAGAAAATAAATGCTATTGTTGTGTCAGTAAAATGTATTGGTCACGTACTTATTGTACATTAAGACATTTGCTTGATCGTTATCAAGCATTACTAAAAGAGAATGACAAAATGACAAAATGACAAATTGACAAAATCAAATTTTATTTCTAAAGATGCTTTAGCCAACCATGGCATGATTATAATATGAATCATTTGGATGCATTTGATTTTTATTTTTATTTTTGAAGATCCTAATGGGAATATTGGTCATAATAATATATCACGAAATATTTCGATTTGCTTTTATGAATTACATATCACAAAATAATACATAATATTGATACATTTATGAATACATGTATCTATATCACTACTACATTAATAATATATCATGATCGTTAATGATTTATTTTTGTGATATGATTATATATGACAAGCTTCCTATTTTTTATTTTTTAGTTACATAATATGTTAACACTTTTATGACATTTTATGATATATTTTATATTTTACTCATCTGGTGATGGAAGAAGTAAATGTTAATATCATTATTGGTAGTACCAAGATGATTGAAGGTTTTAAAAGAGCTACTATCATTGTTTCCTGAAGAAATTTGTTGAGTTTTAAAGATATTCGTCAACATAGATATCATATTTAGACTGCGAGGGAGGTAAATAATGAGTATCTTCATATTACAAATTGTACTTTAGGTGAGAAAGTTGTAGTAGAGAAATTACTTGCAATTTCTTCCGATATATATTACACTAATATTAGTACAATTGAATCAAATGCTTTAGTAAACTAGAAGTTTACTAACCCAAATGATTTTTCATTTGGCATGATCAATTGGGATATCTTGAAAAAATATTGATGTGAAAAATTATGAAAACTCATATGGACACTAAGTAAAAAATCAAAACATTCTTCAATCTAATGAGTTTTCTTGTGTTATGTATACTCAACATGTGGCAATTATTGCCTAAGAAAACCAAACAACAACCAATTCTTGTTGGCCCGTGGTTGTTACTCACAATCTGCTGCCTAAAATATGTATGAAAGATCCTTACTTGTTCTTAACTTGCATAATCCCAGGTCTTGATAATCCGAAGGCCAAGATTGATGTCTATCTCTAACATTTAATTGATGAATTGAATGAGTTATGGTGTGATGGTGTTTTGACTTATGACATCTCAATCAAGCAAAATTTTAGATTACGGGCAGCATTGATGTGGACCATCAATGATTTTCCCACTTATGGGATGTTGTCTAGATGGATGACGCAGGGGGAATTGGTTTGTAATTGGTGTGTCCGATATATATGGAGGATACAAAACCGTTCTCTCTAAAGTATGGCAAAAAGAATTCTTGGTTTGATTATCATAGAAGATTTTTGGATATTGATCATACTTATAGATATAGTAGGTATGGATTTAAGAAAGAACAACATAGAGAGTGAAGAGGCTCCTATTAGACTTACCAATGGGATAGGGTTAGCCGACTTCCGAATATTACCGAAGTTAGGAAATCCATTAGATTATCTAGCTATAGGTAGAACACAATTGGATCAAGCAAAGAATATTTTAGGAACTACCCTATTAGAAGGATCACTTAGTTCATCATTGTTTAGATGTAATGCATATTGAGAAGAATGTGTTTGATAATATTATACACACTATGATGACTTGTGACCAAGCTAAAGATAATAAGAAAGCAAGGATGGATTTAAAGGAGTATTGTAGATGCCCTGAGTTAAATTTATAATTCTTAAGAGATGGTTGTTGGTCTAAGCCTAAGGCCAACTATACGTTGATCTCTATGCAGAGACAAGATGTGTGTAAGTGGGTGCAACAATTAAAAATGTTAGATGGTTATGCTTCAAACTTGGATAGGTGTGTGAAATTGCACAAGGAAAGTTTTTTGCTATGAAAAGTCATGACTGTCATGTATTTATGGAGTGTTTGCTACCTGTTATATTGAGAGAACTGCCTGGTCATGTTCAGAGGCCATTAACTGAGTTGAGTGAGTATTTTAGAAATTTGTGTTCGTCCATTCTCAGGGTTAATGATTTTTTGGTGATGGAAAAGAATATTCCCATCATTCTTTGTAAGTTAGAGAGGATCTTTCTTCCTGGATTGTTAGAGCACTTGCCTGTACACTTGGCCTATGAAGCACACGTATGTGGGCCCATCCAATATAGGTGGATGTACTCGTTTGAACGAGAAATAGGAAGGTTCAAAAGAATAATAAAGAATAGAGCTAAAGTAAAGGATCTATATGTTAAGCATACATTTTGAAAGAGACATATAACCTTTGCTCCTACTACTTTGAGTCGTATGTCCAATCTAGGAGAACCAAAGTTGGTCGAAATGACGCTGGTGGTGAAAGCTCAATCGAACCAACCTTGTCAGTGTTCAACCAACTTGGCCGTACTGCTAGATGATGCAAAGATCGATGGTCAATTGGGAGTAAATGGAAGTCTGCACATTTATATATATTGCTAAATTGTGATAAAGTGGAGTCATTTAGAAGGTAAGTGATAAACTATATTCATGTATTCTTTGTCTATAATTTCTCAAATTCTATATAATGGTAAATTGTAACAAGGTGTCTTCTCTTATACTTTGTCTAATGTTTATAGATATCTTGAACAACTATAGGTTAACAATCCCTTGAATAATTTCCTTAATGTTCAAATCATTTGTATGTGACACAATGATTCTATTTTGTTGTTTGAGTTTTTATTTTTGTATTATTATGTGATTGATATTCCAATCTTTATACTTAGGTGCATGATCAAAGAAATGGGGTAAGCAATCCTCACTTGCACAATTTAGCTTGAGGTCAAAAAACCAGAGCTACTAGTTGGCCAATATTGTTAGAGGAGATTAAATAAAATATCACAAATAAAGTACAAGCAGAAATAAAATTATCTCCAAATAATTAATAGCAAAAATACTAAAATTAAATAATAAAATAAAGAACACTATGAAATGAAGTAGCTTATCATTATGATTGGCTGAGGCATGCTAGGTACTGAGCTTAAGAGTATTTCGCCACCACGAGCTAATTACTCGGTACAGATGGTCTTCATAGCTAATACTCCCCAGGATACAACAGCCACTTCTCACTAACTGTGCACTTGAACTAATGAGGCTACAAGAACAACTTGCAAGGATTACTCAAGGGAACCAAAATAGTAGAAGAAAATGTTGTATTAAAAGAAAATAGTCTTGGTTTTTTTTTTTCTCTAATTTGAAAGTTTTTTCCCATTCGTATAGGCACCACCATCACTTTTTTTATATCCAATTAGGAAATAACCATTGTAAAAGATATGGCTTGAGCACTTGTGGATAAAGCTTTCAACCACTCAACGTGCCAAGGAAATCTTGAACTAAAGAAGTTTTTATCCATATTCCAACGTGCAAGAAATGGATAACCATGGACTTGGTCAAAAGGCAATATGTTCGGTAACAACCATCAGATAATAGTTTAAATAATAATAATTATACAATTAAAACTGAATGTTAACTTTGAAATATAATAAAATAATTAATAAAAGTATAACAATCCCCCACATATTTCAAAGTTAATATTAAATTAAAACTAGTTCCCATAAGCATAAGAATTCAGTGCATAGGTACTAGTGTCTTTTGGACTATGAACTAGTATATAGAGCAAATGAAATGTGAACAACAGGAATGCCGATGAGATTAGAACCTCTAGGAACCTTCATTCCATTTGTGACTCAATGATTTCATTACTCACACTGTCTTCTCATCCAAAGTTGTTCAACGCGGTGTGGTGCATTTTGGCCTTGCACCATTACCTGGGTTTTATGAGTGGCTCTAGAGAATTGCCCAAGCTCTCATAGAGATGGCCCCACCTCACCACTCATATAGGTGAATCTATTAGGTGTGCACTACAGTCAAGCACACCACTTATTCATGAGCTATAGATTCATTAAGAGTATAAACTCAGCCTTTAACGCTATAGCCACACACTATCCTTCGCATGTTTATACACCATAGGGATGGACTATATTGGACAGTCTCAATGATTGATGAACCTAACCTTTGAGGAATTCTCAAATTTAGGTTGCATTTCTATCACTTTCAATTCCTGAATTGGACATAAGCCCTATCCCCCTTGAAGTATCTCTCATTAGCTTTCTACTTAGTGGCTTTTTCAGAGGATCCGCCAAATTCATCTTTAACCTTGCATAATTCAAAGAAATGATTCCATTGTTTAGCAGCTGATTCACACTATTATGATGTATACGTATATGTCTCTGTTTTCCATTATAAACTTTATTATTCGCTCTGGCTATTGCCGCTTGGCAATCACAATGTATAGATATAGAAGACATAGGTTTCTTCTATAAAGGAATATCTGCCAAGAGATTTCTTAGCCACTCGACTTCAGATCCCACTAAGTCCAGAGTAATAAACTCGGCCTCCATAGTGGATCTAGCTATACTCTGCTTGGATGACTTCCAAGCGACAGCACCACCACCAAAGGTAAAAATAAATCCACTCGTGGATTTAGTCTCATCTGAATTAGAGATCCAGTTAGCATCAGAGTACCCTTCAAGTACATCTGGATATCCCCCATAACATAGACCAAGGTCTATAGTACCTCAAAGGTACTTCATAACTCTACACAAAGCAGTCCAATGATCCTTATTAGGATTATATGTGTATCTACTCAATCTATTCACAGCATAAGCAATATCAGATCTTGAACTATTCATCAAGTACATAAGGCTACCAATTATTTGAGCATATTCAGTTTATAATATAGCACTACCATTATTCTTTTTCAAATGTAAACTACCATTATAAGGAGTAGTCACAGGTTTAGAATTATAAAACTTAAACTTCCTCAATATTTTCTCAATAAAGTATTCTTGAGATATTCTAAAACTAGTTTTAATTTCGTCAACTTAATTCCCAAAATTAAGTTAGCTTCTCCCAAATCTTTCATGTCATATTTTGAGGACAAAAATTGTTTAGTCTCATTAATCACATCTCCCAGTATAAGCATATCATCCACATACAAACAAATTATAACACCATTTAAATTATCATCAAATTTACTATAAATACACTTATCATAATCATTTACTTTATAGCCATCCATTAGCATTACTTTATCAAATTTTTCATTCCATTATTTAGGTGCTTGTTTAAGACCATATAAAGATTTAATTAATCTACACACTTTATTCCATTACCAGGAACCACAAAACCTTCAGGTTGATTCATATATATTTCTTCCTCTAAGTCTCCATTAAGAAAAGCGATCATTACATCCATTTGATGTATTAATAAATTATGGATAGAAGCTAAAGCTATCAAAACTCTAATAGAAGTTATTGTAGCCACTGGTGAGTATGTATCAAAATAATCTAAATCTTTTTTTTGTGTATATCCCTTTGCTACTAATCTATTGGTTTGGCTCCATCAGGTAAATCAACTATTTCCCATGTACGATTACTCATTATTGACTCTATTTCATTATTAATAGCTTCTTTCCATAAAGGACCATCTAGAGAAGAAATTTCCTCATTATATGTTAAAGGATCTCCACCCATTAAAAAGGTGTAAAAGTCATCACCAAAATTAGTTTCTTTTCTTTCTCATTTACTTCTTCTAAGTTCAATCCCATTATTCTTAGAACTACTAGGTTCACATGCATGATCAAATGAAGATTTTCTTATAGAAGATTTTAGAGGAAGTATATTTTCAAAAAACTCAGCATTTTTAGATTCAATGATTGTATTTACATCCAACACGTCACTTCTCAACACCATAAATCTATAAGCAACACTATTCTCCGCATACCCGGTAAACATACAATCACAAGTTTTAGATCTAATTTTTCTCTTCTTTGGTTCAGGCAATAAAACTTTTGCTAAACACTCCCACACTTTAAGATATTTTAAATTAGGTTGTTGTTTGTCCCATAGCTCAAAGGGTGTTTTTCTAGTTTTCTTAAAAATTATTCTATAGTGACATGTAGAGAGAATAGCTTGCCCCCCATAAATTTAGGGGTGCACTAGAACTTATTAGCATAGCATTTATCATTTCTTTTAATGTTATGTTTTTTCCTTCAGCTATTCCATTAGATTTTGGTGAATAGGGTGGTGTTACCTCTTGAATTATTCCATATTGTTCACAAAAATTACTAAGGGAAATAGATTCATATTCTCCTCCTCTATTAGACCTGAGTCTTTTAATTTTCATATTCAATTTATTCTCAACTTCAGCTTTATAAACTTTAAATTTTTCTTCTGCTTCATCTTTGTTTCTTAACAAATAAACATATGTGTATCTTAAAAAATCATCTATAAAATTTATATAAAATCTCTTGCCTCCTCTAGTCATTGTAGATTTTAAGTCATCTATATCAGAATATATTAAGCCTAATAAATCAGTTTCACGATATTCTACAGGCTTACATGTCCTCTTTGTACTTTTACACATATGGGACATTTTTCATTATTGATTATTGACATATTATTTATAATTCCTAATTCTTTCATTTTCTTTAAATAGGAAAAGTTAACATGTCCTAATTTACCATGCCATAAATTAATAGAATTAGTTAAATAAACATTAGAACCTGTATTTTCATTCATAACACAAGAAGCATCTAGCAAAAATAAACCATCACAATAATGTCCTTTTCGCACAAAATTTCCACAGTTAGTAAGCACAACTTCATCATTCTCAAAAATAACTTTAACACTAGCTTTACCTAATAAAGATATAGAAATCAAATTATAACTTATTTCAGGCACATACAAGACATCATATAATGAGAGGATATTTCTAGAAGTTTCAAATTCACTATACCTTTACCAAGAACTGCAACTCTGTTAGAGTTGCCTACATATATACGTTCCTCTCCTTCCTCCATATCATTGCAGGAGTTAAAGAAATTTCTGTTTATACAAATATGTTTGGTAGCACTAGAGTCTACCATCCAGGATTTTTCCTCCATCACAAATTTAACACAATAAATAGAACAATATCTATGAAATGAAATACTCTCAAGATTGTTGGAGGAGATTAAATAAAATATCACAAATAATATATAAATAGAAATAAAATTTTCTCCAAATAATTAATAGCAAAAACACTAAAATGAAATAATAAAATAAAGAACATTATGAAATGAAATAACTATCGTTATGATTGGCTAAGGCATGCTAGACATCGAGCTTGAGAGTATTTCATCACCACGAGCTAATTACTCAGTGTAGATGGTCTTTACAGCTAATGCTCCCCAAGATACAACAACCACTTCTCACTAACTCTGCACTTGAACTAATAAGGCTACAAGAACAACTGGCAAGGATTGCTCAAGGGAACCAAAATAGTAGAAGAAAATGTTGTGTTAAAAGAAAATAGTCTTGGGTTTTTTTTTCTCTTATCCGAAAGCTTTTTCTCACTCGTATAAGCACCACTGTCACTTTTTTTATATCCAATTAGGAAATAACCGCTCTAAAAGATATGGCTTGAGAACTTGCGGATAAAGCTTTTAACCACTCAACGTGCCAAGAAATTAATCTTGAGCTAAAGAAGTTTTCATCCACATTCCAACATGCAAGAAGTGGATAACCATGGACTTGGTCAAAAGACAACATGTTCGGTAACAACCATAAAATAATAGTTTAAATAATAATAATACAATTAAAATTGAATGTTGACTTTGAAATATAATAAAATAATTAATAAAAGGATAACAAATACATTATGTCAATGGTTACAAGTTTCATATAATTGAATGGGGAAAGGGGGAGAAAACTAACAACACTTAGGTTTATATTAAGGTAGATACTGGAGATGGAGAAAGTGACTGCCATGGAGTAGTTAATGAAATACTTGAGTTGGATTACTTTGGTGAACCTCTTAAAAGGGTTGTGCTATTCGCTTGTGAATGGTATGATCCAATACGTCCCAAGGTAGTATGTAAACACAATCATTACAAAATAATTGAGATTAACCACACTAAAAGATATGAAAAATTTGATCCATTTATCATCGCCAAAATGCAAGACAAATTTATTACCTGCAATACCATGGAAAATGCAAATCTAATTGGAGGGTGGTAATAAAATGCAAACTAAGGGGTAGAGTAGAGCTTGAAGATGTATCTGAGCAAGCTTATCAAATAGGTGATCCAAGTCCTTCCAAGGTTGTTGTTGATATCGACATCCTCTCTGGCCTATGTTTCATCTCAGAGGAAGTTGATATAATTGAACTCTCGAGGCAACATTCAATGTGTTAGGCCGATAAGGGGGACCAATAGTGAGGATGAGGATGAGGAATTCGACGACAATGTTGAAACCGAGAGTGATGAAGATAGTCTTCAACTTTCAGAATAACAAGATGCCAAGTATGTTATGTCTTTATTTAGTTAACATATGTCTTACGTTTTCAATTTTGTGCATTTATATTTTGATGTTATAATTTAATTCTTTGCATTTACAGTTATATACATGTTATGTGTATTGCATACATTTATTGATTTATACACATGTTATACAAATCACTTATGCTAAGATAAGGATCTGGTTCCGAATGAGGCATGGATAGACCGAGGAAGTATGGTCTACCCCCTCATACTCGTGCTCTATCCACCACCTCCATTATGCTCGCGTTTACTTCCCCACCATTACTACTACCTACACCCCTCCTAGTCATGCTCCACATACTTAGGAGTTTATTATAATACCCAACCCTGGGTATGTGGAGACAAGGCCTTAGCCTTCATCCCCCCCAGCCTTCTCCACCTCCCCCTGCCTCCAGGAGGTGAGGCCTGCACCTTACCTGTACTTGGTTCCATAGCTTCCTTTACCCCTAGCTAACCTAGTTCATAAGGTACCCAAGGCTCCTCGTCCACCCTTTCACAAGGCTTCATGAACTGGCGCGTGGAGCTTAGATATGATAGTCAATCTTGGTAAGTAATTTCAAATTTAAATTTGTTATGAATTTTTAATTATGATAGAAAATTTAACTAATAGATACTTGACTTAGTGTATTGTTTATGACACAGTTGAATTCCACCACGGCCCCTGTGCTGGATTACCAAGATATTCAAGGAGAACTTTTATGCCCCATATACCAGTTTTGTG
Source organism: Pterocarpus macrocarpus (assembly GCA_031439585.1). NCBI lineage: Eukaryota > Viridiplantae > Streptophyta > Magnoliopsida > Fabales > Fabaceae > Pterocarpus > Pterocarpus macrocarpus. Next base: position 27,238,341 of record CM062520.1, read on the forward strand.
CAAGCCCATGAGCCTATACAGCATTTGTAGTGGAGAGAGTGGAGGGCAATACAATCATTACCTTTTTTACTTTTTTTATTATTAGTTTTGATTTTTATTCTTATACATGATTATTTATTACAATTGAGCTGACTATTGTATATGTTCACTATTGATGCACGTGAGGAGGTTTCGATCTACAACACGTGGAGGACCAGGGCTGGAAAGCAGCTTCGCGATATGTTTCACAACGTTCGTGAGAACGATGTTAGCAACCATTGGCTCACTGATGAGATCCTCCAAGCACTGAAGGCTCACTAGGACTTACCCCAATTCAAGGCGAAGCAAGTGAAGGGTCAGATGAGCAGAGGATCAGCTCGAGATGGCTCGTTGCACACTGGAGGCTCCACTACCATTAAAAGCACATAATTGATGATGGTAAATATCATTCTTTACTCATTTAGTTATTCAATTTTCATATTAAATGTTATATAATCATGTGAAAATTATTTAAAATGTAGGAGAAGGCGATGAGCAAACAGCCAATTCAAGAGAAGCTATTCTGGGAGACCCACACTTGGAAGTAAGACAAGTCCGTGTGGGTTGATACTCATTCGGGGACCACCAACGTAAGTATTTATAATTTTAGTTTTCAATAATTTCAATTTATTATATTTGTTATTCTTTAAAAATAATTTGTTTTGTTTCTTCTAATTGTAGCATGAGTTCACCCAGCTACTAATTAAGGCCCGATCATGGTAATTACAGTAAGGGGATGGGAGCACTCTTGCACCCCCACTTGTTAGTGGCGACAAGATATGGGCACAAACGATCAGCAGCCACCATAAGGGGTGGATTTATAGCATGGAGACCTTGTATAGCAAATCGTATTCTCCAGGCCCTGTATTTGGAGCTCACCCTGCTAGGACTAACGTGGATCGATGCGGATGACATCCGTGATTGGGTCCATATGTAACATCCCCATATAAGGTAATAGGAAATAATAAAAACAAATTTTTGTTATTCAAAACTTTGCCCCTAAACTTTTTAGAAAATGACATTTAGTTCCCTATATCAATAGGATTGGTAGAATAAGATTCTAAACGAAGCAGAATCATGTAACGAAAACGTAGAAACCTAAACCTCAGCTGATTGAGCCATGGAGGCATCCATATTTGAAATGACATGGGATGCCCCTAAACTTGCCCATAATTACGAAAATGCCATTAGTCATGGAAAATAGAAAACAGAAGGCCCTAAATTTGCAAAATGTTTAATGTACACTGTTAATCCATTTACTCGATTTTATTGAGTTTGTAGAGTTAATTAAAAAGTTAATTAGAGGTTAACTAGGAGTTGATTATAAGTTAATTAGAGAGATTAAGATTAAGAAGAGCTAAAATAAACATATAGAAAGCTTCACAAAGATTTTCCAAACCTTGTTACCGATTTGAAAGAAATTGGAAAAGATTCAGTGTTTTAAACTGTCGGAACGAATTCAACAAAATTATGCACCTAAAACCTTAAAATGTGTGGCTAAAACTTAGCCACTCTTACTCAAATTTGGGCGTCCAGTTGCTGCCCAAAAGGAGAAAGGATTTGGCTTCTTTCTAACCACTCAACCTCCCTCCAATTACAAGCCTTCAATTCAACCACTTTTCACCTTTTAAAAACATCACAATTCTCTCTAATCCCTCCTCACTCATTCATTTTCGTTCTTGTAACGTCCGAAAGATTTTATCGTTAACAACTGAGTTGTTCGGTTTTATCGAATAAGTGAGTTTAATCATAATCTGATTAGACATTTACTTAAAGTCAATTAAGTGTGATTTAGACGGATTAGGCTTGATAGAGTTAAATTAGGAGCATAGAAAACCCCACAGAAAATTTTCGCTTTTCGATTTAAGGGAAATCAAGAAGATTTCAAGATCTTAAACCGTTTGAACCTGGATCAGTAGAAATTATACCACGAGTGCCCTAGAATCAACAGCTAAGATTTAGCCAAACAACCCACCCAAGTGGCGCCTAAGGCAGCCCTTGATGGGGAAGCTAAATCAGATTTCATGAGTAACTTGGATCCACCAATCACATGCCTTCACCTTTCCAAATATCTCCACTTTTTATCTCTTTTTCTTCTCACAAATTTCGGCCACCTTCTCTCAACTGAAGCTCTTCTCTTTGTCTCCTCTCTACTCTCATTTCTACTCCATTCTCATCCATCTTCAAGTCTCATCCCAAGCCACCACCATCCAAGACACAAAATCAGCCTAGATTACATAAGACAAGGTAGGAAATCCTACTTCTCCTCTTGTTTCTCTGAATTGGGGCTGTATGTTGGGCATGCATAATCTGAGATATTGGTGTTTTATAGAGTGATGATGATGTTTTATGAATGATTTTGCATGTATGTTGTAATTAAAATTGGATTTGAGGACAAATAGCTTGAAGGAGGAAGACAAATCTAGAGGCTGTTAGGGTTTTCTCTCGGCGGCCTGTACGGCGGAGTGTACGGCTACGTCTCCCGCCATTTAAATTTGATGAAACTATTTTTAAATGAAACTAGACATTCAGGGTTTTCCATAAATATATCATAATAGGCCATTGGATTAGTATAGAATTAGTTATAAATTTTTGAAGTTAGACCTAGAAATCTGGGTTCTCACCCGGGCAGCATGGGTTAAGAAGGGTGTAACTCGCATTATACAACCTCAAATTGAGTGAAACTAAAGTTTTTTGAAAGCTAACACATGAGAGAACATCCCATAAAAATTTCAGAATTTAATTCGTTGTTATTTATTCCCAGCACATCAATGAATTTGGCTTAGGTTTAAACTGGCCTAGAACAAGACAGCCTAGTAGGGTAATGTTTCGAGACTCATAACTCAAAATCTACTTAGACAAATGACATGAAACTTAATTTGTTTTAAAGCTTGTTGTGTCAGATTCATTTTGATATAGAATTCGCATCATTTCACTTATTTTTCGATTTTAGTGAATTTTCTTCTATAGCAACCCAATTCTGGCTAAGAACAGGACATGCTGAGATAAAATGTTTATATCTAAAATTATACAACTCAAAATGAGATGGGACCAAAGGGATTAGAAACTAGACATATAAGGCTATAACATATCCAAAAATGAGGATTAAATGAATTGAATTGAGTAAAAATTGGAGCATGCCAAACTCGGGTAGAACAGGGAAGAACAAGCTGAAACCTTATTGATGCTTGATTTGCACTTGTTGAATGATGCTATAAATGTATATTCATGCTTGCTGGTCTATACTGAAATTATTAGTTGTGCAATTGTACTGATTGTCTGGCACTATTCATGGGGAAGTGGACTCAATCCGTTATGCCGCTGAAATTTCGGTAAGAAGTTCATATGTTGTGAAACTTTATGATAGCTTGAATGCATTATATTCAAGAGTCAAGCTAGATGTGTATTCATTACATGATATTATAAAGAATTCCATATCACTTGGGCTAGCCTCGGCATAAATTAAGGGGAATAGATCAGTGGGAAGGTCGGGGAAAGTAAACTCGGCCATCCTCAGATAGAACGAGGTCACCTAAGCGGACTATTACCCAGGAGTATATGGCCAATGACTCCCAGGGGACCAAGGATGGAAATAAGTTATAATAGGCGAAAGCCTCCAAGAATAAGATGCATATCTTTTTATTTTATTGCACTTGCATATGTATAGTGTAATGCTCCTTTATTGATTGTTTTATATCCCTGTTGATTATTCTTAATACGCTATTGTTCCACCATGATCATTGTTGAGTACATTAGTGTATATGTTAACTAAACTTGAATTTGGTTCGATGTATGCTTTACAAACAAGTATTTAAGTTAAATATTATCATTTTATCATACCATTGGAAAAATATTACACGATCGAAACAACTGGGAATGACTGCAATGACTGATGTATAGAAGCTAGGAATTTCTACTGAGAAATATTCATTTTTCACCCTATTGTATGTTCCGCGTCATTCTCAGACCATGGAGTACGCAGCGACCGGGGTCCTATTCATTGAGTTTCCCGAGCTTCACATCCACATCGACCCGTTTCTAGATTCTGTATATATATCTGGTAGGTGCCAATTTCGTTTGTATTTCTTCTTCCGGAGGGACTTCGCCGTACCACTTATGCACCTACTGTTTGACCCCTCGGTCCCATATATTGCCATACCTCTTCATATGGCCCATCCATTCCCACCTCCTCCAGCAGCAGCAGCCCCAGTTCCCATAGCCCCTCCTGCTTCACCGCCACAGCCGATGTCGTCAGCCTTGACCTCAGAGGAGGATCCGTCCGAGGCGGCTAGTTCTTCATCATCCTCTCGCCTCCAAAGGTCGACACCCTCCGCAGGACGCCGCCATGGCGAATCGGGTTCCTTTCATCGACTTCTATTTAGATAGCGTGCATGTCAGAGTGGGGTTAATGTCTGAATGACCTCTTGGTAGCTTGGGTCATGGTTGGATGGGTAGATATTAGGAATGTACATGCAGTGTCCCATGGGGACCACTTAGGGTGCTGTTCATAGGAACTGGCCATTTTGTTTTGTATTAGCGGCCTCATTTTGTCACCATGTATCAGTTTGACGAACTTAAAAATCAGATATATATGTATTCATTTATGATGCCTTTTGCAGTAGTTCTGTCCTTATTGTATTTTTATTTATGTTAAGTTATTTACAGTTTACCAATTGATTAGTATTTATTCAAGTCACACGCAGGAAATTTTTTTATGCGATCAAGTATTCTTATGCGAGTAATTAATACTAATACAGAAAATAGAATTTAATCAGTATTACACATAATCTCTTATCAGATAAATTATCATGACTTAAGCACAGTACTTTGTATGGTAAGGTTTTACAGTTCTCCTCCTTGCAGCTGACCCCTCTTCATTCTCTCTTCCTCTCTAGCTTCTATCTTCAAGCTCCGCCCATATCCTTCACCAAAAACTCAAATTTAACTAGTTTCTACATTAATTTGAGGTAGGATTCTTCAATTTCTTCTATTATTGGTGCTATTGTGGCTGAGTAGAATTCCTATTCTTTCCATTAGATTGATGATATATTGTGTTTATATGAATTCTCATGGCTGGATTAATGTATAAATGTTGAGTTTGGATGAGAACTTGGGTGAGAATTCAACAAGGGATGCAAAACAGAAGCTGAAACCTTGAAAATCTTACGATGTTTGTACTGGCGGAGTGTATGGCTCTACCTACCGCCATTTAAATTTGATGAAAATTTTTAAATAAAACTAGACATTCAGGGCTTTTCATACATATATCATATAAGGCCATTGAATTAGTATTAAGTGAGATATGAATTTTTGAAGTTTGACCTAGGTTTTTGAGTTTGATTATGGGCAGACTAGGTTGTTTAGGGTAAAACTCGCCCTATACTACTTGGAATTGAATGAAACTAACTTTGTTAGAAATTTTACACATAGGAGAATATCCCATAAAAATTTCAAAGTTAGATAAGGTATCTTTTGATCTCAGTGGTCTGAGAAAGTTGCCCTATGACCAAACCAGGCCAAAATAGGGCAATTAAGGAATGTCAAATTTCAGGGCTTATAACTCGAGCCCTACTAAGGCAAATGAAATGGAACTTTTTTCAAATTAGAGCTTGTCCTTTTAAATTTAATATGAGACTAATTTCGTATGATTTGAAAATTTTTCAATTTTTAGTAGATTTTTACTTTTAAGTGTATAATTTTGGCTAGCTATAGGGCAAGCCGGGATAAAACCTAAATAACTTGAGCTATATTTATCAAAATTAGATGGGACTAAAGAGGTTAGAAAATAGACATATAATACTTTAACATATCCAAAATTCAGGTCCAGATGAACTAAATAGAAATTTTAGCTTGAATTACAAAAACTGGATTGAATAGATGTGCTGGGATAGTAACTATGTGTTAAATGCAAAGATTGTTCTTATGAGGTTGATGATTGAAATATGAATGAAGTGTTATGATTTTTCTATACAATTGATTTTCTAAGTACTGGTACTATTCATGGGGAAGCAGATACCTTCGGTTATGCTGCCAAATTTTTGGCAGAATCATATGAAATTATAATAGCTTGTGTTATGAAGATTTAAGTTATGAACATGAAATTCTATATGCAAGGATATATGAGAGTAAATGATGCAGCATATATATGAGTGCAATTAGCATGTCTATGCATAAATATGTATGAGAATGAAAGGGTAAAAATATATTAAATGTGGATCCTTCACTTGGAGCAGTTATGAGATCCCTCCTTGTGAAGGCAGTTAAGTAAGATAAGATGTGGGCCCCTTGACTTGGAGACAGTTGCACATTGAATCCCTCTCTGTGAATGCAGTATGAAACTATAAGATCCCTCTACCTTGGAGGCACGTGGTCAAATGAGATCCCTCTACATTGAAGGTACGTGGTCAGATGAGATCCCTCTATTCTTGAGGCACGTGACCAGAAGAGATCCCTTCAATTTAGAGGCACGTGGCCAAAATGAGATCCCTCCAAGACTAGAGGCATGTGAATCCCCTTGTAGGTTAGTTCTGTGTGACGACGGTCACGAGTTGAGCTCACTCCTAGATCAGACTACCCGAGGGCAGTAAAGACTAAAGAAAAGAAAGCAAAGAAAGTTAAAGAAAAATACCAATGCATTTGCAAGAATTCAAGTATGAGTATTTGCATAATTATATCCCCTATTTTATTGATGTTGAGACTGTTTTATCTACTTTTGCTTGATTATTATTCCAAATATGGAATATTGCTAATGTGACTCAAGTGTATAACTAAAATGAACTCTGCTTCGGATAATATATTTTCAAACTATAAAACTGAACAGTCTAGTTAACATGCTCACTATTTTCATAATAAACCGAAGCAGCTGGAGATAATAACGATGACACAGCATATGGTAGTTAATGAATCCTACTGAGAATTTATAATTCTCACTCCTATGTTTATTTCCGTGTTATCTCCAAATAGTTCAAAAGTTCCGGAGAAGGTCCTCCGAGGCGGCGTTGACTAGTAAGATTGAAGGTGGTTGAAGGTTGCTGCCAGACAATGTCCAATTAAGTGACAGTAACAACTCCTAGGTGAGGTATTATGACTTAAGCATAGTACCATACTTGGGAGGATATTACACTATACACTAAATGAATTAGTGCAGAGGTAACTCGAAGAGGTCGATAGGAGGTACATGGAGTTATATCAGCGGCACAAGAGAGATAAGGAACAGTGGACGCAACAGATGCATTCTATGAAGCAGAGGATGATGACAATGTACAGCTACTTCGAACAGATATGGAGTGGCAGTTCATCGTCTAGTGCATAGCCTCCACCACCTCCGCCTCCACCTCCACCGCCTCCATGTTCTCTACACCACCACACATCCAAAGAGGACGACAATATTTTAGATATTGACAATAATCAGTATTCGTAGTTTTTAGGATTTTGTTGTTTTTATAATTATACTGTGACAATTTTATTTTATTTTTCTATTATTGACAATATTTATTTTAATTAACAATATCTATTTTTATATTTTATTATATTTTTATTTATATGGATTTATGAATAATTAAAACAATAATTTGAAACATTTAAATACTAATTTCAAATTTTAACAATATAAACCAAAAAAAAAAAAAAATCTTTATGTATCAGTAGGCAAATTATTATTTGCCTAATTATCGACAGACTTTCCATTGGTAATTATATACATTAAAATATTATTTTTATATTACCAATGAATAATACGTCAGTAATATTTTTTTAAATTATAAAAATGATGTAAAATTACCGATGGATATGTCATCAATAATTATAAATAATTCGTCGATTTAATTTCATCTGTAATGGTTTATAATGTTATCATTACCGACACTATTTTTATTATATCAACATATTTATTTCGTCGGTATAATTACATAAATTACCAACAGATAAACTTTTTTGCTGGCAACATTCATTTTTTTTAATTTCCAACGAATATCTTACTGATAGATCCTCTCCATCGGTAAGTAGCACATTTCTGGTAGTGATAGATACACCAACACTATTCCCTCCAATACTTGACCAAGATCAACTGACTCAAACCATTGGCTTTGATACTATAACACCCTAGTAGTTCCAACTTACGCTTAAGTCATATTTGGATTCTATTAGTTGTTACCTTTTAACTTTGTCGAAAACTTAACCTTTTCTTTAAATTACTTTATTTGAAAATAACAAGTAAATTTTTTTTAAATATATTTTGAAAATGTGAGCCTTGATCGTGGAATAATATGTGCATGTGATGTGTTACGTAAGAGAGGCGTTAATAATATCATGGAGATGGTAAACGCAAATAATAATAGGACATATCATAGTAATATGAATGACTAACATTAATTATAAACTCATCAATTCAATAATGACATCAATCATCACAAACAAGGAGATACATTTAAAACTGTCATAAGCATCCATAAAAGATTTCTATAGCTACTAAACATATAAAGAAATTAGTCTAGCCACTAAAACTTGTTGGGCAAGAAACTCAATAGCCACGCCCCCGACGACCATGCCCACGAGAAATGATCAGGGTGTAAATCCAACATGGACCAGAAGCACGTTCACGTCCAGTGCCATGTCGGGAAACTTGGCTAGCTGCTGTAGATGTTGCTTCCAACAACTCCAACTTAGATGTGTCTAATGCCATGAAGAGGTTTCGTTGCTAGGGCAGGAGAATCTGACAAGCTTATCTCTATGATCGGTTCCTCTAGAATCATGGGCTCTAAAGGTGGCAAGTCAGGAGACATATGCTATAACTCTGGCAAGGGAATGTACACCGATAAGGGTTCGAGTTCCGGGATGGACTCTGTAATGTCCGAATAATTTTATGCTCTTTTTTTCTTTTCAAGCAAGTTGTTCGATTTTATCAAATAATTGAGATTGATTAAGTATTTACTTAAAGCAAATTAAGTATCATTTAGAGAAATTAGATTTGAGGAAATGAGATTAGAAATATAGGAGACCTCATAGGATTTTTCCAAAACCATTTTACAGCTTTAAAGGAAATCGGTAAGATTTTGGTATTTTAAACTGTTAGAATCGAATCAATATAAATTATACTGTGAGAACCCTAGATTGAATGGCCAAGATTAAGCCAACCCATCCCTTTAAGTGGCACAAGGATCAATTTTTGAAGAGGGCAGCCACACCACATTAGAATGAAGAGACAAATCCACCAATCACATGCAATTTCTTCCAAAAGTTTTCAAATATTTCCTTCCTACTCCCTTGCAGATTTTTGACCTCATATACAGCTGATATCCCTTCATTTCCTTTCCATCTCACCTCATATTCACTCCTTCTTCATCAAGCTTCCAAGTTCCAACAAGTTCCAACAACTTTCTTTGCTTCAAAACTTGAATCTAGCAAGCTTGACACATAGAAAAGGTAGGAATTCTAAATTCTGTTCTTGCTTTCTATAGAGCGGGGCTATTTGGGGTTCCTCTTTCTTTCATTATTCTGAAGCTATATGGGGTAGAAATGATGAATCAAGGTTGGTTTAATATGTATGTTTGAGTTAGAATTGAAGTCGGAGTGGAAGAATTTGAGAATAGAAAGAAGCAAGATGCGATTTGGGTGAAAACCCTACGGCGTCCATATGTTCGTCTTGTATAGACCAAAATCTAGCCATCAAAACTTGATGAATCTATTTTTATGTGAAGCTAGACATTTAGGGCTTTCCATCCATATAAAATATAAGGCCATTGGATTAGTATTGAGTGAGTTATGAATTTTTGAAATTTGACCTGAAATTCTGGGTCCTCTTCTAGGCAATATGAGTTGTGAGGGGTGTAACTCACCTTACAAAACTCTAAATTGAGTGCAACCAATTGGGTTTAAAATCCAACGTGTAGGGAAACAACCCATAAAAATTTCAGAGTTAGATTCATTCCCATTTATTCCCAGTAATTCGATGAAGTTACCTTAAGTCTAAACCAGGCTAGAACAAGGCAGTCCAGAAGGGTCAACTTACGGGGCTTATATCTCAAGTTATATTTATGAAAATGAGATGGGATCACCACACAGGCATAGAAGCGAGATCAAAAAGAACATAATTTAATCTATTTCTTGATTTTTCAAATAAAAGTTTGTTCTGTTAGCTTTAATTTGGTATGAGTTTCATATGATTTCATTTGATTTCCTATTTTTAGTGAATTTTTACTTCTAAGGGTGCAATTCTTGCTAGTTGTAGGATAGACTGAGGTAAAATTCAAATAACTTGAGCTACATAAATCAAAATGAGATGGGACCAACAGGGTTGGAACTAGACACATAGAACTATAACATATCAAATATTGAAGTCTAAATGAATTGAATGGAAATTATGGTGGCATTTACAAAATCGGGCAGAATTAAGTATAAGGAGCAGGAAACTTAATCTATGTTGGCATATTATATGACTGATATTATTGTTATAAACTTGATGCTTTATGTTCGTTTTGCTACTTGATTGAATTTTCTAGTAACCTAGCACTATTCACGGGAAAGCGGACACGATCCGTCATGCTGCCGAAATTTCGGCAAGGCTTATGTATAGGTTATGAAATACATTTGATACATATGCATTCATGATTATGATTAAAAGCTGTAATAAAGATTCTATATGACTTGGGCCAGCCCCTGAACGAATTTAAGGGGAATAGACTGGTGTAAGGGTCGGGGAAAGTAAACCCGTCACTCATGTATAGGTACGAGCTTAGACCTAAAAAGCAAACTATCACCCAGAGGTGAGAGAGGCCATTCACCTCCAGGGGACCAAATGTAAAGGAAAATAAGAAAGTATTGACACCCTAGGGATGACGATACGTAACGCCTAGATGTGTCAAGTAAAGACAGAAAAAAGGAAGCATAAGTGCATATCAGAATTTTATAATGAGCAAGTGCATCAAGAAAACATCTGCATCCATTTATGAATGTCATTCAACTGTTGCTTATTTTATTTTTAATCTATGCATCTTATTTAATTATCCTTTACATTATTATGTTGATGGTTGAGATTCTTTCTCTGTTTAACTAGTGTATGATAAAATGAATATGCTTTGGAACAGATGTTTTTGAACTCACTAAAATGAAATCAATAGTTCATATAGCGGGATCACTTTTTTTTTTAATAAACCGAAGCAGCTGGAATGACAATAATGACATGGACTGCCAAGTAGCTTAGGAATCTTACTGAAAATATAAAATTATCATCCCTATGTGTGTTTCCGTGTCGTCTCTGGATAGCCCAGAAGGTCTTGAAGGAGATCAACCTAGAGGAGCGTGGCCGAGACTGGACTAGCTACAGACAAAATTTGTACATATGTTTAGATATATGTTTATGGTTGCTAATGTTTGAAGGGTTATTTAGTTACGCTCCTCTTCGCAGGATATAATAGAACTTCGTTTTAATTTCGTGGGAAATAAGACAAATAATGAGTCAAGGTCTGTATATTTAATTGTAACAACTCTTAATGAGATAGTATGACTTAAGCATAGTATCAATTTGGAAAGACATTACAGGCTCCATATCGAGCATGAGCTCATGTTCTAGCGAGGCTGGGGGAGGCTACAGGAACTCTGGAAGGTTCGTAGGTGCAGGAGTGAAAAGGACCTCAGCTACATTATCAAGACGACTCAAGTATAGTAGTGTGTAAGTCGTAATAGTGGTTACAACCACTACAGCATCACGTGCCCTGTTATGATACCACTCAACATTCTGTGGCATCACAAAGTGCTCCAAAAGGGATGCCATTCTAGTCTAGAGACGACACAAAAAGTAGGGTGAGAAATAAAGATTTCTCAATAGGATTCTAACTTGACAACTATTGTGTCTTCGTTATCGTTCCCGTCACTTTGGGTTTATTAGGAAAAAGGTGTACGTGCAATCAATTATTTGATAAAGGTCGAAAACATGATTAGCTGAAGTGGGTTCATATTAACATACCTCTTTACACAAGTCTAGAGCATAGAATGATAAAGCATAATCATCATGTGATAATGGTGCATAATAATTAATCATGCTAAATAAGAATGTATGCATATACTTAATGTAACTTTAGTAACTTGATCTTAGGCCTTGTGCCTTTTGACTTTCTTAACTTCTTTATAGGCTTATTACTTGGTCCACCCTTGTAGGCCTTGTGCCTCTTGGAATGATAATAAGATCATACCATGGCCGTCGCCACCTTGGGATTCCAATACGGGAGAGAAGGAAAATGGTATAATCTTTCCTTATGGAAGGATCTTGGGGGATCACCTTCTCTTGTGGAAAGATCATATCCATTATCTGGTCTTTAGGGGTCACTTTCCCTTGTGGGAAGATCCTAGCCTCGATTCTTTTATTTCTTGGTTAATGCATAACATGTATCTTAATTTCTTATCCTTACTTAACATGTAAATATACCATGATAAATAAAAGCAAATTCAGCCAATCATACATAATCATCAATATCGTAATTCATTCCAAATATACAAACTTCATAGACATTCATATATATAGCAACAAACAACTATAATTCAAATCGGTATGTAACCCAAAGGTCACATGTAAACTCAACATTGTCATTTCACAATTGCATTCATTCATGAGTAATTAGTTGCAAACTAACTACGTAACAAAGTCTTATGAGCAAAGCTTAGGTAATTAAATGCAAGTTTTTAATTTAAGACTTATCTTTAACCTTAATTTGTCTTGTAAGCTTTTAACTTAATTTTGTTTGGTCTACTGACTTCCGGGGTTAAATTCCTGACTGATCTCTAAGATTATGTGAATAAGAGCTTTATGTTTACTTGGTTACCGATTTCCGGGATTAAACTATGACTGATCTTTCAAAACTAAGTCTTGACCGATCTCCGAGATTAATTAAGTTTCTATTGATCTCAGAGGTTAAGTTATAAAAAAGGCTACACAAGTTTACAGTATTTCTAACTTCTGGGTTTAAGCTATGACCAATCTTCTAAGATTATATGAATAAGAGTTTTATGTTTACTAGATTTTCCAATTTCTGTCATTAAACTATTACCAATCTTCCAAGATTGTATGAGTAGGAGTTTTATATTCACTAGGTTTCCGACTTCCGACATTAAACTTTGATTGATCTTCCAAGATTGTTTGAGTAAGAGTTTTATATTTACTATGAATAAGAGTTTTATGTTCACTAGGTCTCTGACTTCTGTTGTTATCTTAAACAAAGTTGTAGGTTTATAATTTTCTTCCAGTTTTCGAGATTAAATCATATATAACATCATTACCTACTTTACGAGTTAAAAGTGTTTCTCTTTACTACAAGGTCCATTGTTCATGGTCTTAGAAGCTTTTAGCCAATTAAATCTTTTAAAAATCCAAAGGAATAATTTTGATCGATTGAAGTGTGTTTAAAAACATGAACATGAGGTTTCAAAACCACAAATAAGCTTTTGTCAAAGATAGGTACTCTTAGTCATGGTAAGACTAGAGTCCCTACTCATGTGTCATGAACATGCAAGGATAAAACAAATAGAGGATAAGAATCCTACCTTAGAGGGGGTGATCGAACGAAGAACTTGGAGCTTTGAAGGTTGTAGGATCCTTCTCCAACAACACTTGATGCCGCAGGTTGAACAAGAGAGAAAGAAATGAGTTTGCAAGTTGAGTAAAAGTAAGGTAATGGCAAAATCAAAGAGCGAATAAAGAAGGGGGCCATGAATTGGTTTTAAGGGTTTTTGGGCGGTTTTTCTAGTTTGTTCCTATATTTAAGCCATCACCATTCAATCTCAAATTGGTTATTTCAAATTTTTGTTTCAACTAGCTTGAATTCCGAGATTCATGCCCCATAATGAAAGGAGTGGCCATTTCCGATTTGGATGTTTGTGAGTTTAGGTTTTGCAAATTATTGTGATTGAGTGATATTGAGTGTGATTAAGTATGGTGAATATTTTTTTTTTCATGATTAAATGTTGCTCAATTTAGTGCTATTCTCCAAGACTTAGCCGTGGGCATCTTATAATCCCACCATCATATTTTTAAGTTTTAATGTTTAATTTTTTTGCAAGATAGTTTAGTAAGTAAATTTATCTTTTTGCCTCTCCCTTAATTATGGTGACATTTAAGTTAACTTTGCTTAATTCCAAGCTTTTGCTCATTTAATTAGTGAATTAATCCTTAATTAATTTATTAATTACTCTAATCACTCATTAATAATGAGATAATTAGCTTAGAGAAAATTGGGAATTTTACATATACCACTTGTTGGACAATAGAAGCAAAAGAAATACAATAACGAGAGCCCTCTCACACTAGAAGCAACAATGTAAGAACAAAGTATAACATAAAAAAGACAAACACAAAATTTAACATGGTTTGAATACTCTCAACCTACATTCACAACTCTTACAAGGAGTACCAAGATCTTTCATTATCCACAACTTTTACATGGGTAAAGTTGCAAACTATCCTTACAAAAGATTATATCATATAAACAACTCACTAAATTGCCCATATAACTTGATCAATCCTAACCCAATAGCTTAAAGTTATTCTCTTTGAGAATACCTAAACCAAAATCCAAAGGCTTTATTTACAGACCAAACCTCCTATGTGGCTTTTACTTCTACTCGATATGGGACTTTGACTTAAATGCTAACACATTATACTTTATCTCAAATTGGGTCTTGCCTTACCTAACAATATCTCATGATTAGGGTCTACTCACCCTATAGCCATTTGAAATTAGGGGTCCTACCTCACCTTTTATAATCTTGTGGTAAGGCCTAGTCACCCTACAACCACATGAGTAACTAAGGGTCCTCTCACCCAATAACTCAATTAAATACACTACATATATATATATATATATATATATATATATATATATATATATATATATATATATATATATATATACATATATATATATATAGGAAGCGTATCACATGAGAGTGGTGGTTTATTATGAGAGTGATAGGAGAAAACCTTGCCAATTGGATCTTATGTGAATAGTCAAGATTAAAATATAAAGTCACATAACTTTTTTAAATGATCATATGACTATTAAACAAATTTAAATTTTGACCATCCATGTATGGTTATATGGTACAAATTTGCTCCTCTCGCTCTCATAATAAACCACCTCTCTCATATGATACGCTCCTTATATATATATATATATATATATATATATATATATATGTATAGTAATGATAAATGATATCGTTATATCTTTCACTCATAGTGAACAGTGTTCCAACATAGAACATCATGGATATTTCAAACATAAACTTATAGTAAAATAAAAGTCATCAAATCCAATCCATCATCAACACTAATAATAAAAATATATGTTGAGTAGGAAATCAATATCTTTAACAAATTTCTTTCTCCCATTGAAAATAAATTTTAAAATAATGCTGCTAAACAAAATATTCACTGCTAACTAGGAGAAATCAACTTAGCTACTCCGAATGGCTCTTGGAGAAGTAAGCAATGCAATATTCAACGAATTTGATCAAAAATAAAATGGTTTGACAAGTTAAATAAATTTAAACAATAACTTATGTTGAGATCATCCTTACATAAGGGTATTTCTTTTAAATAAAAAGAATGGACTTATTAAAATTTTTTTAACTTTGTTAATAAATGCAGAAATCCTATTCTCATCCTCAAAGGTCTTTAACTACTTTCTGTAACTTATTTTAATTCTTGTTATCATTTCCTAAAGCAAAATGAAGTTACTCACTAAATATTATAACTTTAAAACACAAGTTCCATGAGTAAATAAAGCAACTGCACCAACAATTACAATTTTTGCAGTGCAAATAGTTTTAGAAAATTTATTCAAGTAAAAACAGAATGGTTGTTGATATCACTGATATCACAAACCCACAATATAAATCTCAAAATAATTTTCTCACACTCACAGACACAGACATGTAGAGGAA
Organism: Pterocarpus macrocarpus; assembly: GCA_031439585.1. NCBI lineage: Eukaryota > Viridiplantae > Streptophyta > Magnoliopsida > Fabales > Fabaceae > Pterocarpus > Pterocarpus macrocarpus. The sequence continues at coordinate 27,254,289 of CM062520.1, forward strand.
GAGGAGATTTTATTCACAAAAACACATTTCATTGTTCATAATCACAAAACCACGTACAAGCCTTTATATAGGCAAGATTCTACAATAAAATAATAATATACATTGCTTAATGTTTAAGAAGATGCAGTGGCAGTGGATTAAGCCATCAATCTTGACTAAGTCAAAGGATGAGGATACTCATGAATTTTCTACGTGCATAGCTGCAACTTAATCTACAGTTTATTTTTCAAATAGAAAATAATTTCTTCATGAACTCTCTTTGCACACAATGGCAGTGATCTTGCAGGCTAAAAGGTGTAAGCTCTTTTTTGCTTTGACTATTCAAAAATTGATCAAGAAGAAGCTGGAAAACTTATCTTCTTGGGCAACAACATGCGTTGGTGGAGGCCTCATGAATCTTCTAATGATAATAGATAGATAACTATGCTTATGTGTATTAGGATAAGCTTTGGTTTACTTAGACTAACATTGCCTCCCTTAAACCAAGCTTGTAGAATTAATCATTTCAAGCATCTTCTTTAACTTGTAAAATATCTCAACCTTCAAAGGCTTTGTAAAAATATCTGCTACTTGTTCTTCAATAGGGTAGTAATCAATCAACACTTCCTTTTCGTTCACCAATTCCCGAAATTTGTGGAATTGGATGTCTATGTGCTTGGACCTCCCATGAAACACTGGAGTTTTGCAAAATTCAATAGCTGACTTATTATCACAATATACTGTTGTTGGAGTTTTGCTTCTGGTTCAATGCTTCAAGAATTCTCCTTAACCACACCGCCTGTGTAGCACAACTTGCAGTTGCTATATATTCTGCTTCTGCTGTAAAAAGTGCAACAATTGGTTGTTTCTTTGACGACTATGATATTGCGCTTAATCCAATATGAAAAACATACCCTAAAGTACTCTTTCTTGTTTCTACATCATCAGCCCAATCACTATCGGCATATCCAATAAGCTTCACATCGTCAATATTTTCATAGAAAATTCCATCATTTAGAGTACCTTTAATATATCGGAGAATTCTTTTTGCTGCTTGTTAATGACAGGCACATGGCTCTTCCATGAATCGACTAAGTAAACTGACTCCAAATACAATATCTGGCCTGGTTGCAGTCAAATATCTCAGACTTCCTATCAAACTCTTATAATAAGTGGGATCTATAGCTCTTCCTTTATCTTCCCTTATCAGCTTCAACTTTTCTTCAATCGGAGTAGACATTGGCTTTGAATTCTCCATCTGAAACTCTTCAAAATATCACCAGCATATTTCATTTGAGAAATAAAATTCTATCATTTTTCTAAGGAACTTCGATGCCAAGAAAATAAGACATCAAGCCCATGTCAGTCATTTCAAAATGTTTCACCATAGCCTCCCTGAATTCGGCAATCATATTCAAATTATTGCCAGTGAAAATCAAATCATCAACATAAAGGCACATGATCAAAATATCACTACGCTCAACAAACTTAATATATAGAGCATGCTCATATGGACATCTCTGGAAACCTTTCTCAATAAAATAGGAGTCAATTTTTCTGTACCACGCTCTTGGTGCTTGTTTTAAGCCATATAGTGCTTTCTTCAATCTATAAACTTTATCTTCTATGCCAGGGATCACATAACCTGCAGGCTGCTCAACATATACTTCTTCCTCTAGATTACCATTCAAAAATGTTGACTTAACATCCATCTGATATATCTTCCACTTATTTTGAGTAGAAAAGGAAATAATCATACGGATTGTGTCTAATCTAGCGACGGGTGCAAATACTTCAAAATAATCAATACCTGGCTTTTGCTTTTACCCCTTTGCAACTAATCTGGCTTTAAAACAATCAATCTCACCATTAGGCTTATACTTGGTCTTATAAACCCATTTAACTCCAATCGGCTTCTTATCGACAGGCAAATCAATTAGCTCCCATGTATCGTTCCTCTCAATTGCGTGAATTTCTTCATCCATGGCTTTCCTCCAATTTTCATCACTAGATGCTTCTTTAAAATTCACTGGTTCACAATCTGCAAATAAAGCAAAGTTGATAATCTCTTCATCAGAGAGATCATTATCATTGCTTACAACATAATCTTCCAATCTGGCTGGTCGTCTATAATTTCTCTGAGGTCTTCTGGATGTTTCTAGTTGAATTGATGTGCCTACTTGTCTATCTTCCTCTTCATAATTATCTAGTATCACTATTGACTGCTTGTCAGCTTTGGAGGATCAGTCCCATATTCCTTCTTCATCAAATGTCACGTCTCTGCTAATGATCACTTTCTTTGTTATTGGATTATATAACTTGTATGCCTTTGAATCTGTGCTATAACCAATAAAAATACATTTTTCGCCTTTATTATCTAATTTCTTCCTTAGCTGATCTGGAATATGGGCATAAGCAATACACCCAAAAACTCTAAAATGGTGAATTGATGGTTTCCTTCCTCTCCAAGTTTCTTCGAGAGTCTTATCACGAAGACTTCTTGTTGGACACCTATTTAAAATATAAACTGCAGTAACAACTGCTTCTGCCCAAAATTCTTTTGGCAGTTGTTTAAACTTTAGCATGCATCTGACCATATCCATGATAGTTCTGTTCTTCCTTTCAGCTACTCCATTCTGCTAAGGAGTATATCTAATTGTCAGTTGATGTTGAATTCCATGCTGCTTGAAGAAATCTGCACAAGTAAGATATTCTTGCCCTCTGTCTGTTCTCAGAATCTTTATTCCACAATCACTTTGTTTCTCCACAAACGTCTTGAATGCTTTGAAAACATCATAGGCTTTTGATTTCTGCTTTAGAAAATACACCTAAGTTTTTCTGCTAAAGTCATCAATAAATGTAATAAAATACCTGCTACCACCATTAGATGGCACTTCAACAGTTCACAAATCTGAGTGCACGTTCTCAAACAACTTTCTTGCTCTCCATGGTTTTCCAACAGGAAATGTTTCTTTATGCTTCTTTCCTACTTGACAAGTCTCACATACAGAATTAGGAATATGAACAATTGGCAAACTAGAGACAAGTTGTTTCCTTGATAAATAATTCAACCCAGAAAAGTGAAAATGCCCAAAACGCATATGCCACAGCCAATTATTATCAGGTATCATCGAACTCAAGAAAAAAAACTTATCATGTTGAATTTTTAATGGGAAAAGACGGCTTGGAGTCATTTTCACCTTAGCAATGAATCTGCCATTCTTGTCATACATGGTGTAGTATCCTTGATGAATCTGCATGTCATATCCTTTATCTGACAACTGTCCCATACTTAACAAATTGTGATGAAGCCCAGGAGCATAAAATACATCAGAAATAAAGTTGTGAGAGCCATTTTTCAATCTAATTGATATCCGACCTTTTTCTAGAATAGGAATATCTATATTGTTGTCAAATCTCACTGATGATTTTACTAATTCATCTAGTGAGGAAAATAATTCTTTTCTACCACACATATGATTGCTACAACCAGTATCCAAATACCATGTATTTTCATCTCCAGAACATGAATTACTTGTCAAAAATAAACTTTGATTAGAATTCTCACCAATATTTTGATATTGGTTGTTGGCAATATCTACTTGAGAGTTGAAGTTGTTCTGGTTCATGAATTTAAATCTACAATCTGTAGCTTTGTGTCCATACTTGCCACAGTGGAAGCAATTGAATTTGGTTCTTTCTTGGTTGTAGTTGCCTCTTCCTCTTCCTCGACTTTGTGGTATGAAATTATTGTCTCTTCCTTGATTAAAATTATCAACACGACCTCTTCCTCTGAAACTTCCTCTACCTCTGCCTCGATTGTTGTAGCCACGACCTCTTCTTTCTCGATCATTGCTTGATTCAGCATCGTTAGTTAAATTCACCCGGCTCTTCAAGGCTTCTTCTGTTGGTTTTTCTGTTTTTTCTAAAATTCTGCTAACGTGACTTTCTATGCTTCCCTGCAACTCTGCAATTGTCATCATATCTATATCGTGGGACTCTAAGATTGTAGTCACCACATGATCATACTTTATTGGCATGGTACGGAGAATTTTCTCCACTACCTTGCTATCTGAAATCTCTTCTTCATAGACTTTCATCTTATTGACAAAATCAGTAACATGAGAAAAATATTGCTCAACAGTTTCTGAGCTGGACATCTCATACCTTTCATACTCTCTATGTAAACATTGCAGTTTAGATTTCTGAGCCTTATCAACACCTTTGTAAGACAGCTTCAAAATGCTCGATGCTTCTTTAGCAGTTTTGGCATTAGCAATTTTGCCAAACACTGAATAATCTACATCTTGGTAAATTTGAGATAATGCCAATTGATCTCGTCTTTGAGCAGTAGCATCTGCTCCTTCTTGTAAACCTGGATCAACAAGACTCTAAATATTGTGAGCCTTCAAGTGGATAGACATCAAAATCTCCCAATAGTTGTAATCTAATTTTCCGTCTAACTTGGGACCTGACCAAACAATATTGAAATTGTTTGCCATGATAACTCTCTAAAAATACAAGAACACTCTCGTTTCTCACAGACTTTCTAAAACAAATTGGCACTTAATAAACCGGGCTCTGATACCGATTGTTGATATCACTGATATCACAAACCCGCAATATAACTCTCAAAATAATTTTCTCACACTCACACACACAGACATGTAGAGGAAGAGGAGATTTTATCACAAAAATACACTTCATTGTTCATAATCACAAAACCACATACAAGCCTTTATATAGGCAAGATTCTATAATAAAATAATAATATACATTGCTTAATGTTTAAGAAGATGCAGTGGCGGTGGATTGAGCCATCAATCTTGACTAAGTCAAAGGATGAGGATACTCATGAATTTTCTACGTGCATAGTTGCAACTTAATCTACAATTTATTTTTCAAATAGAAAACAATTTCTTCATGAACTCTCTTTGCACACAATGGCGGTGATCTTGCAGGCTAAAAGGTGTAAGCTCTTTTTTGCTTTGACTATTCAAAAACTGATCAAGAAGAAGCTGGAAAACTTATCTTCTTGGGCTGCAACATGTGTTGGTGGAGGCCTCATGAATCTTCTGATGATAATAGATAAATAACTATGCTTATGTGTGTTAGGATAAGCTTTGGTTTACTTAGACTAACAATGGTTAAAGTTATTTCGTAAAATCCCTAATTATATAGGGTTTAGGGTTTTCAAGAAACTTATGTGACAAATCATAGATTAACTTCTCCATTAACACTTACTAGAACCCAAGCTCCTAAACCCATAAATTTCTACTCAAAGTCCCTGAAATATATTCATCCACCATTTTTGTCGAAGCAAAGCTCTATGGAGTACGGAGTTTAGCATAAAAGAATAAAACTATAGGATAGAAGCTAACCTCAAGCTATAACTTAGCTAAAGGTTGCAAAGAGTTGTAGCAAAGTAGGACAACAATAGAGCATTGGTTATGAATTGAAGGAAGAAGCGCCGGCCCTCCTTATTATTGTTTCTTGGTTGATCCTTATCCTTCTTATCATTAGCTAAGGCAGCAAATTGTTAAGAAGAAGATTGCTTACCACATTCCTTAATTTTTGCATTTCCACTATTGCGCTGTTTGACTCTTGGCTCTTTCTCTTAATCACATTCAACCATTCGCCATGCATACCTTCCTCCAATATTATCTCATGAGTTTCCTTAGATGACATAGCAGTTCCAGATTCAGAAAACTGGGGTGCCAACCCCCTTGGGTGTGGAATTCTTGGTCACCGAAATTTGGTTCTTGCCGGTGAATTATAGATTTCTTGCTAGCACTCCTTCTAGACATGGCCTTAATACCCATACTTGGTGTTTGTCGACTTTATTTCTCCTCTAAGTGAGTTCTCTTGGCATGCATAGATAATATGGAGACCCTCATACTCCAAATGATACCAATGTTCTCTATTCCACACCTTACCTTTCACGAGTTGGGTAAGATAATTTCAACACAAACTTGCACAAAATGTCCCCTCGTAAGATTTTAGGGAATTCATTCACGCTAATTCATATATGGAAAGGAAATTTTTTCTTTAAAAAAAAAATAATAAAGTCATCACATGCTCTTGAAATGTATTTAATGTACATTTTTTAAAAAAAAAAAATCTTATTTATTCTAAGAAAATATAAATAATTTTTAAGTTGAAATCTTTTCTAAAACATACATTAATTATATTCTAACAACATGCAAAAATTTATCAAGTTCTATATCACATGTTGCTTCTGCATCAATAGTTTTTCAGTGCTTAGCTTCCCATTTCCAATAATCTAAAAATCCATATATCAATTTCGTATATATATATATATAGAGAGAGAGAGAGAGAGAGAGAGAGAGATAGAGAGAGAGAAAGAGAGAGAGAATAAAGTTGCATCGTCATCAAGTTTTCTCATTCGAGTTTTAGTTGGAGCTATAGTGCACAAAACATGGCTACTTTCTCCTCCATAGAAAAGGTCATAAAGGAAACAAGGGAAGCAAAACAAAGATCATAATCATAACAAACAGCAAAAAGCGACCAAGCGGGGAAACCTTGGACACTTCATGATGATGTGTGTGACTACTTTAATAAAACCAACAGTTTCAGAGGAGACAAGAAAAAGTGATGATCTTATCAACTCTGCGGCCTTTAGCCCCACACGTGGTGGGAGTGTGGGGCATTGTTGAGGAGCTCAATCCAAGCTGTGTTGAAGGAACAATCAATAACAAAAATCCAATTCGCGTTCAACCATATGGAACCATCATCACATTAACAACATTAAGCATTAATTCAGGGAAAAGAGAAAGAGACTTAAGGGATAAAAGTGGCAATTTTCTTTAGATAATCTTTTATGTAACATATTATTTCATGAGAGAAAATAGATTGTAAAATTAGAGACAGACACAATTTTAACGGTGGTTATGCTTATTGCCTATCTTCCATGAAGAAAAGATCTTGTTCAAAAGGATTCATGCTATCCCATGAGAGAATGGAATCCATGCTACCAGTACCAACCCATTGCTGTAAGGAATTTTCCTGAAGGTAATAAGGGGATTCAGCCACAGAAAAGTTGCTTGAATCATCCGGAGAGAAAGAAGAACTACAATAAGAACTAGTACTGGTTTTGGTATCTTGAGTCATCCATGATTCCAAGTCCAACTGTAAGCATAACATTTCATAATTGTTTAGAAGTTCAGCGATATCATCATCCCACTTCACCTTGTTTTCTTCACTTTTCCCTTCTGTTTTTGGCATTTCTTCTGCGCCATAATTGTCCAAGGACTTATTCTCCACATTTTCTTCAGACCCTTTTGAAGTATTTGGCTCTTGGTTTGTCTTATTTTGGTCACCATGATCAGACCATTCCTTTTGCTCAATTGGCTTCTGAGTCTCAGGGTCCAGGCCAAGGAGCTTCAACCTCTTCTTGATTCTTGTGTTCCAATGGTTCTTGATTTCATTGTCTGTCCTCCCAGGAAAATGTGAAGCAATCTTAGACCACCTGAAAATGCATTTAATTGTGTCGAAAAAATTAGGATCTACACATATACACTGTCAAAAAATCATGCCATTATTGTCGCAGTGTAACAATTCAGAAACTTGTAACCTACCTGTTCCCAAGACGTGAATGCAGTTCCATAATTTGATCCTCTTCCACTTCTGTAAAGCCACCTCTCTTGAGGTCTGGCCTCAGATAATTAATCCATCTCAATCTGCAGCTCTTTCCACATCTTAGGAGACCTTCACCACCATGCAAAAAACATGCGCCAAGTCAGACATAAGATACCCCTTTAAGGCAAGGTAAAGAACTGAAGAACATATGTGAATAAAATTAAATTTTCAGCAAATATATACCTGCAAGCTTTGGAACCGTTCGCCAGCAATGGATGCCATTGTTGAGGATGAAACTCACGAGCTTGTGGTCTTCCTCAATTGTCCATGGACCTCTCTTCAAACCAACCTTATCACAGCAAGGCTGTCTTCCCATTTTGGTTAAGCTTTACCAACTTTGCCAATTCAAGATATCTATATCCCTTTGAGAGTTAACAAGTGTGACATAAAAGGAGGGCACTTATAAAGGGGACCTTAAGGTTCAAGCAAAGATGCTGCCAGTTCATTCAGACAATTAAATAAAACCATGCATGTCCTTTGAGAGCGGTGATAAATGATTGGATGGGGGAAGCACTTTGAGTTATTGTCATTAAAAAATTGCGCTCACCACCCTTATTGAGACAATAGAAAGAGTTTGTGTTCAACAACGATTTGTTTTTTATTTTTTTATTTTTTTTTTATTTTTTATTTTCCCACGGGAAGGGAAGAACTGGCCGCGAGTCCACCTTGTTGACAAATTCCATTATTTGGTGCCAAAAATCTTCACTCATTGGTAGCATTATATGTAAGCACCACAAAAAAATATATATATGTACATATATATATATATATATATATATTGAGTTTAGTGGGATTCCCTGGTCCCCAAAAGGCTGGCACGCTTTGTCGTTGTAGGCAACCCTCTCATTTCTTCTTTTACTACATAGATGCCTTTACCATTATGTGCTAGTGTCGTGACTTTCAACCCATGGATTCACTTGGGAACTGGAACATGATGAATCAAGTAAACTGGTAAAAAACAGGACTCAGCAAACTATACTCGGTAAATGAAATATTTATATTTTAAAGTTGGAAAGGGATGAGAGGATGTTGATTTTGATCCTTAAAATGGAAGTCGTGATAGTTAGAATAATGATAGATACCTAGATACCTTTTTACGGAAACAACACAGAAGTCACATCCTCGCCTTTCAACCTTTCTCTCATTCTTTCTTTCTTTTACCTTTATCACCATAATCAACGGCTGTTATATCTTTTTGTCTGGAGTCTGTAATGAAATTTATGTGTGTATATCATTATTCAATTAGTAACCAGATATTTGTAGTGATATCTTTATTGCTAATAGAAATAGAGTTTACTTGGTATGCACTGACAGTATAAAACTGTCCTTCATTATAATGGATAGTTATTTGTTTGAGTTGGCACTTTTCACCATTTCTATTGGTTAACAGTGTAAAAATATTTTACACTGTCAGTGTATTTAAATTAAATTTATAGAAATATACAACCATTCATATGCCTTCAACAAACAATTTAAGGTTTTGGGATAGTTAGCTTTTGGCATGGCAGAGTACTTATATATGATTAAACGTTCTAGAGTTTGATTGTTACCATCCCATTCTTTTAGCCTCATTCTTCTAATAGAAATTGAATTCTAACACATGACAAACGTGAGCCTATTTGTTATTATGCATTCACCTATAAGTCTGAGCTTATGTTTCACTTTCCGTTCCACGGGTTTAAAAACTAAAAATAAAAATAAATCATAAAAAATGGTGAGACAGAAAGAACGTACTTGCTGTATCATGTTGTATACATGACCAAGTTGTAAAATGTCAAAACTACAAAGCTGGTTTCACTAAAGTGCTAATTAGTTAATGTGAGTCGCTCTGGGTGAGCTTTTGACCAATGATTTTGGTAGGAATTAAAGTACCAAATACCCTAAAATCAGCAGAAAAAGCAATGCTTGGGGCCCTGAATAAACTGCGAAGAAAGAATTAATTCAGAACCCACTATTCTTCTGACTAGGAGACATTAGGGTCACTAATATTTGGAAAAGAAATTTCCTACATCATTAAACTTAAAATTATTGTTTATACAAAATTATAAAGAATTAATTTTGATAAATTGTCAACGTAAAAATATTTTATATTAAAATTCAATCATATATTATTATATTAATAAAAGTGTTTGGCTTAATCACCCACTTCCTAAAAGTCCTATAAATATAAGTATAGAATTGGATGATAATATAAAATATTTTTTCATTGACAGTATATCAAAATTAATCTCAAGTTACAAAGGCAAACATTTTGTCAATGGCAAACCAAAGGCACAGTTGCCTCGAAGGGTTTCAATCCTTTGATCAAGTAGTCCTAAAGAAACTTCTGCAACTTAACCTCCAGGCATCTACTTTTACCTTGTAAATGCAGAAAAATTCTTGGGTGCATCGACAGCTTTGATTGGAGTTGTATGATTAAGATGCATTTTAAACAACTCTAATCTTATTCCAATACTCGTGATCATGAACCACTTTCTTGTTAATATATGTTGTTATTCCACTAGGCATTATATTTAACAAATTTTATATTATCCAACGTTGATTTTAATGGTCACGTGCTTGTTTGAGATTATATTATTCTTGAAGTTGCAAAATGTAAGTCGTGTTAGTCTTTAACTCCATTTCCATTATAGTGTTATCATGTTTTTGTTTATGTATTATATTAAGTGATATGATGGTAGCTCACATAATCTCTGAGGTGACATTGATAAAAAATAAGTTTAAATTAGTCAACTAAGGTGATATTTTTGTTACTATCCCACCTTATCCATGTGGTTTTTGACATATTTTCAAAAATTTCATGAATTAATTTGAACCAATTCTTTATCTATACCACCTGATAGACCTTATGGAATGCCACTAGATCACTCACCGGTGACATATCAACAAAAACATTACAGCATAGTGGAAATAGAGTCAGGGACTAAAATGTTAACTTTAGAATTTCAGGAATTAAAGAAACTTATATATGCAACTTTAGGAACTAAAGTAAACATTTATTCTTATTTATTAGTAGAAAATTTCATACCACAAACCAATAATTAACTAATAAAAACATACATTGCTTTTCTTTTCTTTTCTTTTTTTTCGTTTATATAACTAATATTTGCAGTCTATTAAACTCTAAATAATTTGGAAGCTCAAACTAAGACCTTACTTATAAGAAAAAATAGTATCGAACATAATGGTTATATCGTGTATTGTAGCATGTATCGATTTTTAAAACTATATATATTATAATATAACATAGCGAGTATTGTAAAATATTTTCAGAAATATAATATATTTATACTATAATTATAAACTAAAGATATAAAAAAATCATAAAAATATAAATAAATATATAAGTCTTTATCTTAAATGAAAATTAAAATAATTAATTATGCAAGGTTTAAATTGAAAAAAGTAGAACTAACTTTAGCAAATATCACAAAAGAAAGATAACATTAATCTAAAGGAAGAAAACAAATATCTTAAAACTCATCATTCAACGCTAGGAATGATTATCAGATTTTTTTTTTTTTTTATCTTGATATTATCTTGATATTATATGTTCTAATTATATAAGATTTGATAGTATAAGAACTATTAAAATATTAATATTATACAATATTTGATATGTCATATTACAAGGTACTATATTATATAATATAATATGATATTATTTTCTTGCTTTCATCTGAAATAATTCTAATATAAGTAAAAATTTTTAAAAAATAAAATAGTAATATTATTAATTATTTAATCATATAAAAATAATACTATTAATATTTATTTTTTAATAACAATAATCATAAATACTCGTTAGATATTATTATATAACATTTTAATTTAGATTAAATTTTATTTATTATTTATTTCAATATTCTTCAATAATTATCTTCCCCTTTACTAAAATTTAAAAAATTAAGCACTCAATATATATATATACTCTCTTTTTATTATATATGTTAATAATTTTTCTTGTATTTTTTCTGATAGCATATAAAAAGAAAAATGAAAATTATATTAAAATAATAGTATTTATTAATTATTTAATTGAATTTTAAAATCAAATATTCGAATTAAAATATTTATTTATTGACTATGAGTATGTTATTTTATTTTACATAATTATAATTTATATTAAATATTATTTATATATTTTTTAGTTTAGTTATTATTATTTGTTCATTTAATATTTTTTTTTCATTTTAGTAAAATGTAAATAATAATAATAATAATAATAATAATAAAGAAATATCAAAGAGTGAAAGACCTTATACATTAAAAGTTAATTAGATGTAATCTACCTCTCCCAAACTTGATTAAATTATCCATTACTTTGATATATAAAAGAATTTTAAAGGATAAATGTATATGATATTTTTTTTTACATGAAAATTTATATAATACTTTGTTTGCACCAATTAAGCAATAAATCCATAATATAATGTAGTATAATACAATATACCAAACATGCCCTTAATTAAGTCGCTTCTTGACCAGAAAATGTTTGTAATTAATGAGCTTTGATCCCCTAAATCACAAATAAAGCCCAGTAATATCTCATTGAGCTTTAGTTTGCCAATTTCTCGTGATTACTGTTCCTTTAGGTACCTTGTTTACAATAAACTACATCTCCCAATACACATACTAAGCAGGGCCTCATGTTTCGTCAGAGTTCTTGGAGTTCTATTCTAAAAAACTCTTTGCCCTTTAGATGACGTGAAAGGATCATGACAGTATGAGGTTCAATGCATTTAGGGTTGTTAATTTTATTTTTTGACTTTGCAGAGTTCAAAATACAACATCTTCCGACAGTTTGATTGGCTGAAATGGTTCCTGCGGCGTATTTTGAATCATCGGAAGACACTATAACTGAAACAACATAATGGTTCTTGTTTGTATAATATTAATAATATTATAATAATAATATAAAAGATTATGGAATATCTTCCTATTAGCTAAGATTTAAATTCATATGTACGTACATGCATCCTCCAGTAGCACAATTACGGATTGAAATTAAAAAGATTAAAAAAAAAAAAATGGTTCATGATCTGTTTGGTTCATGCACTGAAATATTCCCTATAATAAACTCCGCAGCTGCGGTGCACGATGGTCATCTTTGCATTTGGGATCAATGACCCGCAGAAGTAGAGCATTGAGCTTTGCCGCAGAGGTAAATGCAAAACCTCTTCCACGCACAATGATATTATTTTCTTGGCTATGATGAAAGGATTACATTTTCAACCTATATATCAACGCGAGCTGCCCCAATTTAAACGGTTTTAAGCGATATCTAATTTTGATGACGCACTTGGCGGTGGAGATGGAAGTGTAGTTTGATAGTGTTATTTGAAGGAGTGTTTTAGCTTATAAAAAAGTATAAGTCAATTTTTTTTATTTGGTAAATAAAAAAGTTGGGATGCTTTTGCTCTTGACTTTTAAAAGTATTCTTAGAAGCTTTTATGAGATACTTTTCAGAGCTAGCTTGTATTCTCTGAAATTTAAAAAATTAATATAACCTTACTCTCATTAACGACAATAAAAGTAGAAATTATTCTCTTCAGTATTTATATCTATTATAGTTATTTTAGATTTTAACTGCAACTTTATCAAACACTACTTTTGTGGCTTCTACTTATTAAGAGTAACTTTTATATTATTTTACCAAATGGTACTATTATGGCTTTTCGAGAATAGCTTTTACAGAGTCTAAAGAGCTCAGCAACTCTTAAAAAGTCACAATAATACCGAACCAAATTGGAATGGTCAGATACTTGGCCTCCTCAATAGTGCACTTGGAAGAGTGGGATCGTGTGTTCGATTCCCACCATGGAGCATGAGGTCCCCTATCCACCCCCCCCCCCCGGCAAAAAGAAAATTTTGATGATGAAATAATGAAGCTTTTAAATTAATTCTCTTCAATTGAAAGTCTCGCTTGTATGGTCATTGTACTCTTATGTCTAAAATATTCAAATTGCTTTCCTTTAAGGGAAAAAATAGGTAGGTCTTCAGTTGGACCTATCATTATTATCATTTTTGTAACAAAAAAACTTTTTGCACATTTTTCATAAGTCTGGTTACGAATTGGAGCCTCAAATCCAATAATCAGGCCTAGGCCCAATATACCCTCTGAACTGGAATTCGGCCCAATACTACAAACTGTTCCTCCTGTGTTGCCAGGCTCCAAAAGGAGTCCTAATCTGGAAAGCAGTTACTCACACCCTCCAGTATAGGGGATCAAGTAACTACCCAATCCGCCAAAATGTGGAACCACCACCTTTTAACATATGATATAAATAACGAGCCAAGGACCTTAGATATGAATCTAACCCTAACACTCTAATAGCTCTTAACTCTTATTGACTTAAGTATCAGAGTCCTTACAGGCATCCCACCCCACCTTTGGAGCATGAATATGTGATTGACATTGGAGTTTCCTCGAATGCACTCTATCGACACCCTTCACATTGTTTCGGTGCCTCTCCCCTTCTTAAGTTACCTCGGAACATTGGCACAGTTTGTGGGAAACTCCATATTGCGATCATCTTTCAGTTTTCATCTTTGGCGCTCATGGCACCACTGTGCAAAAAGATGAACGCCGCAGCACCACAAAGCAACCACGTAGGAGCTAACCTCACAACACTTAGAAGAGGCCCTATCGATAAGGGAAAACGTTCAACATGATTAACTCCCCCTTCTCATCGAAGCAACAACATCCAATTCAGTATCCAACACTGGAGAGAACAATGCTAGCCAACCAAATGCCCGAAACATAACATCCCAACTCTAGGGATAGTTGGGTATAGAGAAGAGCTAGTCCTAAGGAAAAGAAGTTGGTCTTGCGGTAGATGCAAAATAGAAATAGTTGAATGACAGTGACGAGTGGCAAAACTGTAAATAATGGATTTTGGTTGTCAGGAGGGATATTAGAATAAAAATTTTGATTTTGGGAATATATGGGTCCTAGGATACTAAAAGCTAAATAATATACATATAACAACTTTATAAATGATGTTTTATGTACATGGTTTTAAATAAAAATGCGGCGTTACTCACACCCTAAGTTAGTTAAATTGAGTGGCTTAGAAGACACCACACCACTCAAGTATTAAGAACAGTTCCCTAAAACAGAAGGAATTGACCCAATAGGAATCTATACTATTACATAACATAAATATTTGCCAAAAAACTCTAGGATGTATGGCTAGAAATTAGCCATAGTGGTCATCTTGGTGGACACATGATGAACACTCAAAATTTTGAGTTAAGAAGATTTAATTTCTATTTCAAGTCTAACCAATGAGAGTTTTCCATCAAGCAAGACTTAATAAGGAAGAAGACTCATTTTTCTATCATTTTCCTCCCCAAAATTCTATAATACTTGGGCTAGCCTCTGAACAAATTTAAGGGGAATAAGTTAGTATGAGAGTCAAAGAAAGTAAATCCGTAATCATGTATAGAACCGAGTTCAGTCCTGAAAAGTAGGCTATTACCCAAAGGTGAGAGAGGCCATCCATCTCCAGGAAACCAAGTAAAGGAAGATAAGTAAGGCTATACTTTGAGGATGATGATACGTAATGTTCAAGTGCAGATATCTGTAAACACCCTAGGGACGGTGATATGTAATGCCTAGGTATGTTAAGTAAAAAATGTTAAATAAAGCACAAGTGCACTTGCATGATTATAAGATGCACTTGTGCATGTGCGTAAATTATATTCTTCTAATGACCCATTGTTATTGTTATACAACTACTCTCTAAATTTTTAAGTATGTCAATAAAAATCAACCTGCTTTGGAAAAATAGTTTTGAAATTTGTAAAATAAAATCTATAGTTTATATGGTATGATCACCTTTTTATAATAAACTGAAGCAGATGGGGATGATGATGACAACACTATATATGGTAGTTTAGGATGTCCTATTGAGAGTTTATAATTCTCACCCTTATGTATGTATCATCCCCAGATAGCTCAGGAGATCTTGATGATGGCCATCCTAGACAAATTTGATCGAGATTGGATGGACGGCAGAAAGTTGCGGGTAGAAAAGGTCCGTTTATTTATTAGTAACAACTCGTAAATGTAAAACTATGACTTAAGCATGGTATTGTGCTTAGGTTGGTATTACATGAAACACGACCAACTGTGCAGGAAATAGGGAGATCTCAAGAGATATTAGAGTGTTAGGGTTAGATTCATACCTAAGCTCCTTGGCTTATTATTTATATCATATGTTAAAAAGGTGGTGGTTCCACTTTTTGGGGGATTAGGTAGTTACTTGACCCCCTATACTGGAGGGTATGAGTAATCGCTTTCCAAATTGGGACTCCTTCTAAAGCCCAGCAACATGGGAAGAACGGTTTCTGATATTGGGCCAAGTTCCAGTCCAGAGGATATGTTGGGCTTAGGCCTGGTTATTGGATCTGAGGCTCCAATTCGTAACAAGTGTATAACTCAATGTTGTATATTTATACAATAAAGGAATTTATTATGAATCTATTGTGTTAAGATCTTAGCCCACATGTAGATTTTAATAATATATTGCTTCTCAATGTATAAATTAGTGAGTATACCATCAAGGGTGTTAAAAATTATAAATACAATTTTGTGTTAAAATCTCAACCCACAAGCAGATTTTAATGACATATTGATTCATGATGTTGTGTATAACTTGCATTGCAATATTCAATGTAAAGTTTGCTTTAATAATTAAGACATAAACATGTTTAGTTCAAGAGTTTGTAGATAATTTTGTTCCTAGAGTAAAGATAGATGTTTGTCTTAGGAGTCCCTTCTTATTTATATATGGTGTATTAACATTGATTGAACTACATAAAGAGGATATTAACAATAATGAGATTGCAATGGTTAACATCGAGAATAACTAAATCATCTCAACATGATGTTCATCAATTCTTGCATCTCTATAATTATTTGTATTTTAGTCCTTACGAGCAAGAATATGGAAAACTTCATAAAGGTTGTTGATGGTTTTCAATAAAGTACTTGCAAGCACACTAATAAGAAGGTTGTTAACAATGAAGCGTATAGTATCAAAGCATTTAAGAGCATATCACTAGAATGAGGAATGCTGCATTTCAACTTAGATTTTATGAAATTAAAAAAAAATAATCTTATTTTAAAAGGTTTATTTATGGGATTCTAGCAAATGTATCAAGTCAACCAAATAATACAGAGTTAGCAGAGTATTATTTCAATGAAAACTAGATTAGTTAAGTACCAATTCCCTAATTTGAATTCTATTTAGGTGCTAAAAGAAGGATGAATGAATCAAAATAAATCTAAGCACAATAATAATGCTATAAAAAGAGAATCTTGAAAATAAGGATTTGAAAGCAACAACAAGAAAAACAAATGCGAGGAATCTAATTTCATCTAGTGTTCCAATAAACATTGACCTCCTAAAATCTAACTAAATCTATCTATTTAATTCACAAGGAAGGATCATATTCTAATTAGCATCAGATTCTTCTCGTGTTGTAACATTCCAAATTTCGTATAACTAGCATTGTCGAATAATTAAATTTTTAGATATATTATAGATATACGAGTAAGCCAAACTGAAATATCTCTATTAGGGTTAGAGAATTCAAGTTTCTTTGTAGAAGAAATTTTAGGAAGATAAATAGCAATACTTTGTTAGTTTAAGGAAAATCGATTTAATTACAATGTCTTGTAATACAATAACCGAGTTGATAGGAAGTTATATTGTAAGATGATATACCAATTAGAAACCCTAAATCATGTGGCTAGAAATTAGCCACCTAACCCATATTTGTTGGCCAAATTATGGCCATCCATTTGTAAAATTAACAAAAACTAAAATGCTACTTAGGTCCACCAATCACATTCTTTTTCACTTCTTCCAACTTAGGACATAAGTTATCAAAATTTTTCCTTCTTGCCCCCAAAATTTCACCCCCTTTCCTTATCTTGCGTCCTCCTCCATTTTCCTTCTTCAACCTCTTTCTCTTCTTCATCCTTTCCATCTCCACCCAAAACCCTAAGTGAATCTTATCTCCTTTTACTCAAAATTTCCACTCTTTCTTTGTTATTCTTTAAGTAAACTCAAGACAACCTCATAAACCTCCCTTCTTTGGATCATCTAGCTCCAGCCAATAAAGAGAAAAAGAAGAGTTATATCACCTTCCTGAAGCCATAGTGAGGAGGAATCACCAAGAGAAACTCAAATTTAGAAGTTACAAGTTAGATTTGAGATAGGATTTCTTAGATTAATTAATTTCTATGGATTATATGGCTATTACAATTTCTTATGTCATCATTTATTTGATGATATTTGATGTTAATATAACTTGTTTTAAGTGATTTAAGGCAAGAATTATTGGTTTGGGGTGAAGATTTGATCAAATACTAAAAGAACATACAAATAGGAATGTTGTGAGATAAGCCCTAAGGAAACTATTTGTACAATGAATCATGGTTCTCATCTTGCAAGTCTCAAATTCAAGTCAAACCAATTTTATATAAAACTAGACTTTCAAGCTTTCCAACCATATAAATTATAGGTCCATTGGATTTAAAATGAGAGAGTTATAATTTTTAGAAGTAAGGTGTTGAAATCCACTCACTATCCTGACCAGTATATGTTTTGAAAGGCATAACTTGCCCTATACAATTTCAATTTTAGTGCAACCAATTTTTTAAGGAATCTAACATATAGATAACCATGCCATAAAAATTTCAAACTTATATCTTAAGTACGTTGCTCCCAGTAATTCCTCAAAGTTACTCTATGCCTTATTCAAGTTGAAACAAAGCAATCCATTTGAGAAGCTCATAACTTGAGCTTTACTTACCGAATGAGGATGAAACTTATTGGAATTGAAAGATAATCCAATTATTCACAATTTTTTGCATAAAAATGATAAAAGATGGAATTTTAGTAATTTTCTAAAATTAGATACTCAAGTCTGTCCTGAAATAAGGCAGCCTTAAATAAAAGTCTAATAACTCAACTTATACATTTCAAAACTTAATGGGACTAAAGAGGTTTAAAAGTAGACAAACAGGGATACAATTTATTAAATTTATAGATTAAAATGAAAAGAAATGGCAGATTTGAGGAAAATAAAACAACTTGATAGCATTAAAATTTAGAAGCTCCATGGACTAAAAAGAGCCGAGTGCTGAATTATTTGTGTAATTTCTTTTTATAATGATATGATATTCACTAATTGATATGATGATTCTAATTATTGGATTGGCTAGCTGAAATGTTACTGACTACATATTAGAAAACCTCATGTTTCAACTGTTATGCTGCTGGATGCTCGGCGAAAATATATGAATCATATATCATGATTATAAGTTCCTTAAGCATATTCATTCATGAATATATGAGCATATGACATGTACATATGAATGTCAATTCAGGCAATATATGAATAAATGAGATAAGATCCCTTTACTTGGATACAATTATTAGATCCCTCCCTATAAAAGCAGTTGAACAGATAAGATACGGGTCTCTTCACTTGGAGGCAATTGCACATTGAGTCTCTCCCTGTGAATGCGGTTAAGACTATGAGATCCCTCTACTTTGGAGGCAGTTAGCCAAAATGAGATCCCTCCAAATGTAGAGGTACATGGATCCCATTGTAGGTCAGTACTATGTAATGATGGTTACAAGTTAAGCTTACTCCTAGATTAGTTTATCCAAGGGCAGTAAAGATTAAATATCAAAGACATACGCATGCAAATACCCTAGAGACAGCGATATGTAATGCCTAGGTATGTTAAGTAAAGAAAATTAAAGAAAGTCAAGAAAGATATGTGCACTTGCATGATTATATGATGTGCACCTGCATATGCATAAGTTATATTCTATTTATTTCTGTCATGAAATTGCTCTTTCGAGTGTCAAGTGTGTGAATAAAATTAACATGCTTCAAAAAGATATTTTTTAAACTTTATAAAAATAAAATTTATAGTTTATATGACATGCTTACTTTTTTCTTAAATAAACCGAAGCAGTTTGAAATAATAATGATGACACTTTATATTGTAGTCTAGGAAATTCTACTAAGAACTTATAAGTCTCGCCCCTATGAATATTTCCGTGTTATCTTCAAATATCTCAGGAGGTATAGAAGATGGTCATATTGGGCAGAGTTGTTTAATATCAGAAGACGGCCGAGGGTTGCTATCAAACAAGGTCTATTCATATAATAGTAATAATTCTAAGATGTGATACTATGATTTAAACATGGTACTGTACTTGGGAGGATGTTCCATGTGTACTAATTCACTCTAAATCCTTAAAACACAAATGGTGTACCTAATTGAATCCTAAAGTAAGACACATGAACAATCTATGATTCCCTTATAGTGCCCCATGACTATTCTACACTATTCATAAACAAATAGGTAAATAAAAGTTCTTATTTCATGTTTGAATATATACCTAGATTCCTCCTAATTTATATAGCTCTAAAATCAATCCTGTTGGTCATGAAGCTAAGAAAGCATTAAATATATAAATAAAAACTCAATTGAATTAGTAAAGACTCAATTAAACATAATAAAAGTCATTGCATCATCATCATTTGGATTACATCTTCACTCCACTATATAAGAGTTTATCCGCTCATGAATAAAATATCTAAATCTAATGAAGAAATAAACAAACTTACCTACAATGCTAATTCTGGTTTGCTCATTAGGTTCAACCAGGTTGCAAACAAAAAATCAAAACTTTACATGAATATATAGAAAATTGACACGGGAAAAGCATAAACCAAAAAAAAAAAAAAAATTGACATGAATCAACAAATTCTGACCACAAACCGAATCTTTCAGTTTGTCCTACGGCCAGACCGAAAAAAGGATTAAAACTTTAGTGGAATGAATAGAAGATTAAAAATGCATAAGAAGATTGGGAAAAGGATGAAACAAAATATCAATACATGCAAACAAACTTACTCAAAATTGAAAGCTTTCAGTTTATGCCTTGATCCACCCTACAAAAATAGAAGAAAGAGAAGTGAAGAACAGATAGCAAAAGGACTCCAAATAGTTGAGAAGAAAGAAATGTCCATGTGAACGAAACGGTGGAGACAATATCAATGTGAATGTATCTGATAGAGGACTCCAAATAGATGAGTATAAGAAAGGTATGTTTATGGGAGAGAAGAAAACAAAACAGTGGAGAGGGTGTGAATGAATGTTTCTGAGAATATTATAGCAATAAAAGAAATCATCAATGTTATTTTTAGTAGCAATTTTAATTGTGTGAGAAAATGGAAAGTTAGCATCAATTTCCTGTGATATTGCACTATCAAATTATGTGAAAAGATATGTCAAATAAATAATTTAAAATGAAATTAATATCTATAAATATAGATAATAATTTTAAATACCTGAAATGGAGATAATAATTTAAAATGATTACTATTAACATATTATTTATAATAGTTAATATGGTAAGTATTGGAAATCATGAGAGAGAGAGAGAGAGAGAAGCATTTAAGAAATGAAATAAAAGTCAGAAAACATATGATTGGTTAATGGAGGTGGCTGAAATTTTAGGGGGGGAAATGGGAAAAGGAGCCATTAACATCTTTTTGCGGTTTTGAATAGTTTTCTTACATATTTAATTTGTTTAGAAGTTTATTTATTTAAATGAACTTAGTGGAAGTTTTTGTAACCTATATTATGTAACTTCTAAATTTCTAATGTCAATGCTCATTACGAGAGCCATGACAGGATTATGACAAATTATCAATATATTTTAAAATTGATTTCATTTTATATTAAAAATAAATTATCCCAAAATTAATTATAACTCATTTTTTAATTTCACTAGACTTAATTAAAACTTTCACTAATAATTCGATAAAAATACAGGACTTCAACTCTTGTTAAAAATAATAATAAAAGGGGTGACTACATACAATAAACCACTTGAGCTTAAATAAAGAATATTGGGTTCACTAATATTACTAATAATAATATTTAACAATTAATAATTAATAAATTATTAAAATGCTTTAATTGAATAACATTTTTTGTAATATATTGATTTATATATTTAAAAAAACTTAACATCGGTGAAGAAAATAAGCCTTAATCAATTCACACCAAAAAATAAAATAATCTGTAAATAATCCTATACATAGTACAAGAATTAAAATTAGTATTTTCTGAATTATTATCGCAATAACAAGATGATGATAATAATAATAATAATAATAATAATAAATAAATAAATAAATAAATAAATAAGAGCAATAATAGTATTAGTATTAGTGTTATTAGTTACTTATTTAAATATTTAAAGAAAAACAAAAAGATGATAAAATATTAACCACCATTTTATTAATGATTTTTTTGGTACATCAATAGGATTGATATTTGAATTTAGGATCTTATATAAATTATGCAAACCCCTTACCAATATACCATTCCTAGTGGCTTCATTTTATAACTTGATAATAATCATTTTAAGTAAAGATTTACAGATAAATACAATTATGCATATACTTTTTATTTTAAATTATAATTATATTTAAATACTTCTTAAATTTTGATTATACCATTATAATTTATTTAATATTTAATATTTTTATTGTTAAAACAAAAAATGAATTGATAATATGCAGTGACTAGCAATCCACTAACAATAATAATAATAATAATTGAGATTAAGTGCTTTGCCTTTTGTTATTGAAAGCTGATTATTCTGCTATGAGCGTGATATCTCTTAAGTACAAGATGTAATTGAGGAATTACATATGAAATTTTTTTAAAAAATTAGATAAGATATAAAATCCTACCAGACAGGTTATGTATGCATAATATTAATTTTTTTTATTTAAATATAATTTTAGTCCTTATAAATATGGGTTATTTTGGTTTTGGCCCTTCTAAACTTTTTGTTTTGCTTGCAGTCCCCCATTTTTCTATTATCAATTTTTGGTTCCTATTGTTTAGATTCGGTATTAAGTGATGATATTTATATAGATTAAAAGAAGATTCAGAAAATATTTATAAAGATAAAAACAAAATTTCTAATATTTGTAAGAACTAAATGCATATTTTAAAATAATTATAAGGACCAAAATTTAGAACAACGAGAACCAAAAACAAAACGAAATAAAAAAGAAAGAGCAAAATCAGAGAGACTAAAATCAAAATGACTCGTATTTATAGAGAATAAAAATATATTTAAACTTTTTTTTTAATTAATAGTTATGATTATATACATTAACTTCTAAAATGCATCCTGCACTTCAATAGAGTCCAATGCTTGCAAATAGTATATGGTAATATAACTTTTGAAGCTTTGATTTTTCTATGTTTGATGCTCTGCTCCTCACATTATTGTCTAGGAGAGAATTGTTGTTTTGACATGAAATTTGACGATATATATGAAAAACTATCAATAAAAAGAGCAGAAACTTTAATTGTACATCGATTGTGGCAACATAGTCGCTGATAACTGATGGATATAATATAAAAAAATTAAAAAAATTTAAAAGTAAATAAAATTGAGTTTTAACGGTGGATTGTTGTGTATGTCCATCTGACACCCTGCTTTTTTGGGGTCCAAATAACGTGTCTCTAAAAAGAGTAAAATTGTTGAAGCAATGCCAGTACGATAGGGTCCACAAAACTCTACAGTATTTGCCGGTGTGTGGTGATGCATACTCTAGTGCTTATCAATATTGGTGCAGATTGTGCAGATGTGTTGTGGCACAAAGGGCGAGTGACGCATGCGGCGGGGGAGAGGGCATTTGGTGGGCTCCATAGACTAGTTACGAGTTATGAGTTCCAAGTTTCGAGTTCATTACGAGTTTAGAGTTCAAAGTTAATTCCTTCATTGTATCCCAAGTGTCTGAGTTACAAGTTCCAATTCTGGATTCAATCCTTCATTGTCCCCAAGTTCTCGAGTTACTAGTTCTGAGCTTCGAGTTATGGGCCCATACTTCCACATGTCATCAGCCCATTTGTCAAATGGGTTATCTGCACCATTTGCACCAATGGTGATATGCACTAGAGAATTGGCCCGTCGAAAATATTACGTTCAAATAACATCTGTGTTGTCTAGGATGTAGGATTCCACAAAAAGGACTACAAGGAAGATTAGAAGGTAACTCGGAACTGTGTTTTGACTTTTTCGCTTTTCTTTTGTTTTCAATCCTCCAAAATTGGAAAATGTTGTAGCAAAGAAGACCCCAAAAAATGCACCATAGCTAATAAAAATAAGAAAGCATTTGATATTACATAGACCACAATGACATCCTTATAAGAGTCACCAAGAAATATATATCTCAAGATTTGATGCCAATAAAGAAAATGATTACATAGCTTATAATATTATCCTAGAGAAGAAGAAATTTAAATAGGAATAGTCTGAAGTAGATGCTGCCCAGGAGAAGGAAAGAAAAAGAGGGGGGGGGGGGACACCTGTTCATTTATTCTTAATCCATCACCGAAAAAGTAAGCGTTATTCCATAAACTACTTTTTAAATCTATAGTCATAAGCTGAATGATAATCAAGACATGATGTTTGGACCAAACCCCTTGCGTCTCAATTAATAGTGGTAACATGACTCCAAAATCTACTTTCAGATAGAAGCTTCAAGACATAAGACTTGAGCCAAACAACTCGCTGCTCATTTAACTGAGGCCATGTGTCGGATCAAGTCGACCACACGTGAGCTGCAGTTAAAAAAACATCGTAAGTTAAATTATGGATATAAAGTGTACAAGGAGCAGCAGGTCATGTTTTAACTGTGATCTAATGTTAGGAGTCTGGTTTTAATTACAATAATATCATGCTTTGACTACAAGGAGACAGGAATTAAAAGCCATCTGCAGTGAGAACCACAAGATTGGATAAGGTATAGATTGACTCATACAAATGGTGGACGGTTTCAGGCAAAGATGAGATGGTTCAAACCAAACTAAGGGACTGGACTGTTTGGTTTAACAGAACATTTTTGTTTCATGTTTTTAATATTAATTATAAAACTGTCACCTCATTTTTGTTCTGTTTCCTGTTTTTACGAGTTTGAAGGAAACATTCAACAAAAAAAAAGGCTGTTTTTAGTGTTTGCTTCTCAAAATTCTGAAAACATGGACAGAAATGAAAATAAACTAGCGCTTTTGTAATTAATGTTGAAAACAAGAAATGGAAATAGAAAATATTTTCATACCAACCATGCCTTAATGTTTTTATGAATAAAGAATTCAGAGAGTTCTATGAGGAATTAGTTGTTATCTAGAAGCTTTGCTTTGCTGTTTTACCTGTAGCCCCATTCATTGTCATACCAAGAGACAAGCTTCACAAAATTGCTATTCAAAGAAATCCCAGCCTTAACATCAAAAATGCTTGACCTGCCAGAGTGTGGTGGATCACATGGTAAGCTTCATCTCACTAATTCACCAGCAAAACTTTAAAGCCAGAAAAAGTGACAAAATCTAGGAATAAGGGAATATGCCCAAAACAAGAGTAACATAAGCTAGCCAAGGTATCAAAAGAGCAATGCACATCTAATTTCCTTATTTCTAAATTCCTCTTGCTAAGCTAAAACCAAATCTTAGGTGCACAATGCATGCTGATGCATACTAATTTAGTAACTATCAGTATCATCACCTGCTGTCACCCAAAAAATCTGTAGACACAACATCATCCTCCGTGTAACCAAGGATTCCCTTCAAACTTCCCTCAGATGCCTCCCTATGAAAAATTTTTGGACAATGAACATGAGAACTTCATTATGGCAACTACATCTTGGAAAAATAAGCAGGATTTCCTAATCCAAAGAAATAGAAGTTTATTCTTAATTACTTGATAGCAGCTTTAATGTCATCATAACTGGCTGCCTTCTCAAGTCTAACAGTGAGATCAACCACTGAAACATCTGCAGTGGGAACTCTGAAAGACATTCCTGTCAACTTATTATTCAGTGCTGGCAGCACCTTACCAACAGCCTGCACAGTTACAAATACAATAGGTACACAATTATTTGCCGGAAAGAACCTGTCTGAATACCAAGAAAGATGTACATAAAGATGATAAAAATCGGAACAATTCAGCACAATTTAGTAAACATAACCCCCCACCAAAAAAAAAAACCAGCATTTTTCAGTGTTATTGATATGCTTTGCAAAACAAGCAGAGTTTGTGCCAATGACAATACTACTTCTCAACTGAAAAAAATGGAAAGGATTTGTTAAGCATAGTTGCTTAGACCTACCTATCAGTTCCAAGATCAACTATCGCTTAAAGGGGTGACCCAAAATTGAATTCTTGAAATCACATGAACATAGGGAAGGAAAGGGATGTGCATATAAATTCATATATGGAAGTCAGATAGATACCTTAGCAGCTCCGGTAGAACTAGGAATGATGTTGATGGAAGCAGCTCTGCCACCTCTCCAGTCCTTCATTGATGGACCATCAACAGTCTTTTGAGTGGCTGTGTAACATAGATACACGAACAAAATTAAATAATGAATTCTATGCAACAAAGAGTAATACATAACTTTACATACTTACCAGTCATAGCGTGAACAGTGGTCATGAGACCTTCAACAATACCAAATTTGTCATGAATAACCTGAATATTTTCAACAAGATCACTTCAGAGTTTTTGTTTCTCTCTAAATAATAGGCATCTTACTTTCCAACTTTAAGCAACTATAAGGCAAACTATACCTTCGCAAGTGGAGCAAGACAGTTGGTTGTGCAGCTAGCATTAGAAACAACATGAATATCTGGCTTGTATTCTTTCTCGTTGACACCAACTACAAACATCGGGGCATCCTTGCTAGGGGCAGAAATAATGACCTTCTTTGCACCTCCCTAATGCCAAAGGACATAATAAAAATAAAATAAAGAGAAAAGGCCAAACATGAGATCAAACAGGGTTCTAATACACTAAAGATTAAAATCCCCCCCAAAAAGATTTCTAAAATATTGGTTTAATGATCATTGTTGAACATAACTCATGAATCAAATATCAAGCTTCTGTCCTTCGACCGTTCAACTAGTATAAATGTTTGCAGAACCCAATAAAGCATACAATTGAAAATATAGAAAATTAGAGAAATATTTGCTGGATGAAAATTTTTCCATATTATTTTCCGAGATTATGAAACCATGATACCTTGAAAACATAGCTTGCCAAGATATTTATTCAGAAAACTTTGCCCTTCATTCTTTTATAATATGGCAGCCGCCACTATAATTCAGAACATCAAAATTTAATACCAAATACATCTCTTCTCTCACATCAACATACATTATATTTGTCTCACTTCTCACCTCAATACAGACAGTATCTCCATACTCACTCACACTCACGTTAATATAAAGTGTCTATACAACGTATATATAGGATCGGTTTAAACAATATTTTCTTATAATTTATTCACAACATCATGTGATGGGAATACTTAATGACAGACCTTCAAGTGGGCAGCTGCCTTGTCTTTATCAGTGAAAACACCAGTGGACTCAACAACAAATTCGGCTCCAGCCTGACCCCATGGAATCTCCTCCGGGTTCCTAATCAAATAAGAAAACAATGGTACATTTGTCTCGGCTTTTAGAAAAAGTGATTATAAAATTTAAATTAAGTCTGAGAAACTGCTTCAATAAGTTCCATAGTGTGAGTCATAGTGTTGTATCCACACCCAAATTACTTGACATACACATTAGAACATACCTCATACCAAAAACACTGACCGGCTTATCACCAAAGAGCAGTGTTTTGCCGTCCCTAACCTTAATTTCATGTTGATTGGGTTTCCATTGTCCATGAATACTATCATACTTGAACATGTATGTCTGCAGGAAACATTTCCACAATATTAATGGACAACACTCAGTGACATGTGAGTGCAGGCCTGGACAAATTACAAGTGGATACACAAAACCAATTTTTGGAACAAAACAATCTATCATAATTTCAAAATACAAACCCAATAAATTATATTGATTAACTTATTTAGATTTAGAGAAGAAGATATACTCATAGGTACAGCCATACCCTTTTCATTACTACCTTCAAATAGCAAAATAAAATAATCCCCCCGGTCTATGGTCGCATCACAAGTGCTTTCTTCTTTGACCATAGATGAGAAAAAAAAAAAGATTAAAAATACCCCCGATATCAAAATAACAAAATGCAAATAAACGAAGTATTAGCAAAATCCATTATCCATGCATGGTCATATGCTACAATGCTGAATCAAAATTAAAAATCATATCCAAACCATTGCCCATAAAAACCACAAAAATTCACATACACACAAAAGGGCTAGCTGATTTTCATACCATGTAATCAGTGTTGATGAAAGGATCATTAATAGCAACAACTTCCACGTCATCATTCTGCAATGCCACCCTGGCCACCAGTCGGCCAATCCTTCCAAATCCTTCATCATCACAAGCATGCACAGACACATTATCATTATTATAGTTATTATTATTAGCAAACAACAAGACACAAACAGAGTTTTCTTTGTTTCTTTTCCTCGTCAGGTTATAAAGGAAACGTTCGCTTTTTCAGTTGTTAAAACTAGTTGGCATGTTGAACAAAGTTGTGACTTGTGACGCAAACAAGGAAAACGGAAATGGCGTTATTAGAGGAGTACCATTGATGCCAATCTTGATCTTCGCAGCCATAAGCCACTCTTGATTTAGCTGACACAAAGAAGAGAGGGTAACGGGGCAGTTAATGTGTGCAGAGAAGATCAAGGAGAAATGAGAATGAAAATTGACAGAGTGTATGTGTTTTATATATTATATATATGCAGTATATTGGACGTTGGAGGAATATGTGCGAGGCGAAACAGTTTAAGGTTGAGGTGCTGTGGACCACAAAGTGGTGCATGATTCCGTTGATTTCGAGAGAAAGGTTCAAGCACTCAATCACTCACGATCAAGCTATAACCGTCACGAGATAACCGGCATTACGTAGAATAGGTAAAAGAAGAAGAAGAAGAGAAGAGAAAACCATATAAATGCACCGTATGGAATCTCGTATACTATTAATTAGGGCTCTTTCTTAAATGCACCGTTAGTACACTAGGACATTCAATAAATATGACCCGTCCTTTTAAAATAAGTAATATCAAACGATTGCAATTGCTCCAGACAATCACATAACACAGCAATTTTCTTATCCTCTTTTTTCTCTCTCTCCAACAAAATAATCATGATCCTATCACTTTTTTCACTCCATCAACTCTTTGACAATTTTTTACTAGAAAATCAAGATGAACAAGAACAATAGGGGTATCCATAAAACCAACCACCCAAAAGACTCTTTTTTTTTTTTTTAGAAGTTTACAACTTTATTTTTAAGGTAGGAATATGAAAAATGGGTTTCGTTCATAAATCCATAAATAAGTCATGGAGATTAACTGTATTTAGAAACAAAATAAATAAATAAAATTTTGGATAGAAAGAAAGCTTTGGATTTTTTGTGGGATAATCAAAATTGTAGACAAACACTAATAAACGTGAAAGATTTAAGTGTAGAAAAAATTTGGTGAACTATAAAGCTCATCTCTTTCTTTCTAGGTATGTGGTGTATTAAGCTTCAGTAGTTGCAGTACACTAAAGGAAAAGAAAAAAATAGCTATCCAAAAAGAGACAATTACCAGCGTATTACATATGTTTACTAGCGTTTTAATGCAAATTTACTAGCATTTTTATATAATTTACCAGCACCTTAAGAACTCTTTAAAATCTAATTATTTGGAGATTTAAATGTAATGTCATGTTAAATTAGTTCATTAATATAGTCTTAGCCAATAATTGTTACAAAAAAATCATAAAATAAAAGAAAAGAAACAAGTATCCAAATAAAGATATTTATCAACGTATTGCATATACTTACCAACATTTTGATGCAAATTTATCAGCAATTTTGAGGAATTTACTAGCGTCTTAAGAACTCTTTAAATTTTGATTATTTGGAGAGTATGATTCATTGACATGTAAATATATGTATTATCTTCTATTTTCATGTACCATAAGATTTATAAATAAACGTTCTATTAATAGATAGAGATTCAAATAGCTAATGAATTAATTAAGTATTTGAACATTTTTCCAAACTAGTTATATTTTCCTTTTCTGGAAAACAATATAAATAAATATAATACCTGAATTTAATAATTAGAAATTCATAATATTTAATTTCTAATTGGATTTTAGTTGAGAGTTATCATTTACAGAAGCTCTAATGCAAGAACATATTCTTAACGGAGTTGAAATTTTTTTTCAAATTAATATACTAATGAAACCTTGGTTTAGTAGTGCATCATTGCAAATTTGAAATTTGAAATTTGAAATTGATTTTAAATGGCCCTTATTTTATTTTAAATATCTCCATTGAGTTCATTGATGTACCCTTTGTCAATATCTGATGTAGAAACAATTGTAAAAGAAAGGGGGAAAAAAAGTATCCAAATAGAGATATTTATCAGCGTATTACATATATTTACTAGCATTTTGATGCAAATTTACCGGCATTTTTAAAGAATTTACCAGTGTCTTAAGAACTCTTTAAAATCTAATTATTTGGAGATTTAAATATAGTGCCATGTTAAATTAGCTCATTAATATACTCTTAGCCAAAAATTATTACAGAAAAAATTGTAAAATAAAAGAAAAGAAACAAGTATCCCAATAGAGATATTTACTAGCGTATTGCATATACTTACCAGCGTTTAGATGTAAATTTATCAGCGTTTTTGAGGAATTTACCAGCGTCTTATAAACTCTTTAAATTTTGATTATTCGGAGAATAAGATTCAGTGACATGTAAATCTATATAAATATATGTATTATCCTTTGCTTTCATGTATCATAAATTTTATAAATGAATATTCTATTAGTAGATGGAGATTCAAATAGCTAATGAATATATACAAATTATTTGATAAATTATAATGATAATTATAATTATTGACATAATGATTTGGTACATAAAATATCCTAATAGTAATCATTACCTATATTTTTCCTAGTCAATTTAATTTTAACATATGCTCATATAATAATTATACTTTCTTAAAAAAATTACAATATGTATAAGCAAATATATGCATCCACCATGTATAGATTTTTTTTAATCGAATTCTTTTAGTATTTGTTTTAAACATGTTAGTTGTATGAGAACAACCCTTTCTAATAGATAATATTGTATAGGAATTTACTTGCATTTTCAACAAATAAGCTGGTAAAAAAAAGTCTTTTATCTTTTTTTTTTTTTGCAAAATACTACATAGCAAGTTATATAAATATATAAATAAAATATGATATTTATATATTTATATTTGTGTATGTATATATATAATTAAATAAATATATTTGTAAATATAAATATTTATACTTAAATATTATAAATATAAATATAAATATTTACATGTGTGTGTGTGTGTACATATAGGGTATGTACCCTGTTAAAATATATTTGTTATGTGAGAAATAAGAATGAATATTTCCATCGTTAGCTTAAATTGAGTGGTTGGGATAAAATCACTAATTTTAAAAAGTCACGTGCAACTTTCGCTCCCAACTTTTCAACATTGGATTTATATGTGCATATTGATTATGCTGGTAAATTTGCCCAAAACGCTGGTAAGTTTCTAGAAAAAATAAATAACTTGAACAAAAGTAACAATTATCATATGAGGTGCAAGTAAATTTGCCCATAACGCTAGTAAATTTACCCAAAATGCTAGTAAATTTGCCAAAAATGCTAGTAAATTTCTGAAAAAAATTAAGAACTTGAAAAAAAGTAACAAAAATTATGGGACGTTGGTAAATTTTCCTAAAATGCTGGTAGATTTGCCCAAAATGCTAGTAAATTTACCAAAAATGCTAGTAAGTTTCCGGAAAAAAATAAATAATTTGACCAAAAATAATAAAGATTATGAGATTTTGGTAAATTTGCCCCAAAATTCTAGTAAGTTTCTGGAAAAAATAAAAAACTTGAGAAAAAAAATAAAGATTATGGGATGCTGGTAAATTTTCCTAAAATACTGGTAAATTTGCTCAAAACACTGGTAAATTTGCCAAAATGCTGGTAAGTTTCTGGAAAAAATAAATAATTTGAACAAAAATAACAATAATCATATGGGACATTGGTAAATTTGCCCAAAACGCTGATAAATTTGTCTAAAATGCTGGTAAATTTTCCAAAAATGCTGGTAAGTTTTTGGAAAAAATTAAAAACTTTAAAAAAGTAATAAAGATTATGGGACGCTGATAAATTTGCTGAAAATCGTAGTAAGAAAAATTTTTTGTCATTTTTTTTCAAAGCACTATTAAGTATATATATAACTTACTTACTGGTGTTCTGGAAAAAGAATGACAAAAAAACTCTTTTTTACTAGCGTATTTACTGAAAATGCTGGTAAGAAAGTCTTATTTAGTAACTTTTTACTAGTATTTTTAGCATTATGCTAGTAAATTTCTAGATCCAAAAAAAGCCAAAAGAAACAATAATATTGTGGGACCAGTCATTTGAGTATTTTTGTCGTTTTCATAACTGGTTATTAGAAAAATATCTCAAATTACCTGTGATGGACCACGTTAAGCGCCAAATAACACACAGTGCATCATGCACCATACTTTGTAAGGTGCATGTTAACGAGCACCTATGATTAAAAGCTTAACATCCAAAACATTAGAAGTTCAATTTAATGGAAAAAGATTAATTGTGACTAGTGGATTGATAGGCACTAAAGTGACTATCAATCCACATTTTTTTATTATAAATTTAAAATTTTATTTTTTAGTGTTCAAAATTTTATTATTTGTAAAATTTTTATGAAATTAGAGAAATTGAAAAAAGTTAAGAAAAGGTAAGAGAAGCTAAGAAAAATTGAGTAATAATAGTAGAAAGTAAAATGTGACCAAAAGAGAAGTTAAAATGCCTCAACTCCTTCATATAATAACATAGTGGCACGTTTTGCTATGCACCTTAGTGAAGATGGTACATAATACACCTTGTCATCTAATGGTATGGATTAGATGGTATATGGATATGATTAACACCTATGATTTACCATAAAGTTTCTCACCCTCACTCTTCCATCTCCACCAACTCGGCTTCTCAATTATTTCTGTTTCTCTCTCTTTGACTCTGTAGAAGATAGCACTTCTCTCTCTACAGAAGGAGCCAGCGGTGGCGGAGGCCTTGGTTGTCAAGTTGATTGGCTACCGCTCCACCCACGATAATCGACAATACGAAAGCCAAGCTCGCCGACATCGACGCCCACCTCTGAACTTTGTTCTGCTTCGCTTAGGTAGCCAATGTTTCTTATGTTCAGACTACTCCCTTTGATGGCCAAAAGCCTGGAACGTATGGTCTCCGCAAGTCCTATTTTTAACACCATTTGATCCTTTGCTCAATCATTTCATATCCTTGCATTTTTTGATAGGTTTGTCTTTTTTCTTTTAATTTTCTTTATTTGATAACTAAATCACTGGATCATACTTGAAATAAGATCTCTTGAACCTAATATGTTTGTGGGTGTGTTTTTCCGTTGTAGATGTTTTTGCTTTGTGATTTATATAAATCGTGATTGGGTCAGAGAGAAGCTAAGAGAGATATATGCAGTAGTGTTGTTTAGAGCAATAGAGAGAAGTGATGGTCGATGGGGTCACCAGAGGAAGGTATGATGGTGGAGAGAGAGGAGCATAAGGGAAAGAGGGAGTGTGTGAGAGAGTAAAACAATTTTATGGTGCATCATAGATGTTGGTTGTATCAATATATCATTCAATCTATACTGTTAGATAACAATGTGCACTATACACCATCTTCATCAAGGTGCATTTAGAATGTCGCCATAGTATAGATATATGTATTTTATATTATTAATTAATTTTATTTTATTTTTTTATATGACTTATGAGATAATTATAATAAAGTCAAACAATTTAATCACATACGTACGTATAATTATTAGATGATTGTATGAAAAAAAATTGATATTAATAGCATGAAAACAGATTTTATTATTGTAGTGTGACCAAAGACTAACAGTTAATGACTAGTTGCACTGCTCTATTTTCTTAATATTAGCATCAGCCAAGGCTGCATTATTGAGAATGTGCGGGCTGGACATGAGACTCACAAATATTAACCTATATACACTGAACCAAATATAGCGGGCATAATGTAATACACTTTATCATGATTCTCTAGTGACATGATCCTCTTACGATGTTCACTAACATAATGGTGTTATGTTAGTGAAAGCAATAAGATATTTCTTCCATTATATTTGTCACTTTATACACAAAAAATAAGAAGTTCAAAATGAAGAATTTATCATAAAACATTCTTACCAAAATATCGTAATTCAATTTTTAACATTTAACTAATTTATTATATTAATTAATATCACACTACATTTGTCGATTATCTGTATACTTAAAATATTATGAAGGATAAAATTAAAAAATTAATAATAAATATTTTATTAATATATAAAAATAACAGATATTATGAATCAAAATTTTTTCAAAAAAAATGATAGATTAATTATAAGATGAACCAAAGGAGTATAAAAGTAAAATTGATATATAATATTAAATAAGATCGCAATGCAATAAAGGACGAAAACACTTGCACAAAACGATTTGCAAAACAACGTGGTAAACTCATTTTTTTTTATCTTCAATTAAATAATTTTTAATTTTAAAAGAAGAAACGAATTGATTGATAATGAATTATACTGAATAATTCGTAAACAGTTTTCATAACAAAATATTAAAAGGTTTGAAGAGAAATTATGAGTCCATTTTATTCTTAAAATCCTTTCCTTTATTTTCTTTCCCTCCAAAACCTCTACTCACAAGCACATTATTTTATAAATAATGGTGAGTTTTACTGTAACAAAGTTTATGTCTTTCTTTCATAACATGACACTATCACATTAGAAAATAATATGACAGGACCCTTATCCATAATATGCTTAATACTTTTCGATATAGACCACTCATATTCGAAAGTTCAGTTAACTCTTACTAATTTGATTTTAGAATTGTTAAAGCAATGGAATATATTAAAATAAAGTAATAAATTTTATTTATAAATAAGTTTTGTATCAACTTTGTTTTAAAAATATATAAACTTAAAAATTTAATTCATTTCAAATTATTTTTTGTTTGCAACATTTCACTATTTATAAACCATATCATTTCTTATATGATAAATAAATCAATTAACTTACAAATAATCGCCTTTCTTTTTCAACCATTTTCTTGTTTTATGTATAAAATTTATTTTGTAACACATAACTTCTGTAAAGTTTGGGTTAGAATAAAAAAATAAATAAATAAATTGTGTTAGTTTTAATGTTCCATAGGCTAACAAAGCACATACCCTCTACAACATTTTACTTTTATCTTTTAAATTTTGGATTTGCTAACTTCCTCCCCTTTTTTTGTGTTGATGGAAGTTAACAACCTCTACCACATCATGATTAAACAAAAATGTCTATTATTTATTTATTAAATAATTTATTTTTAGAGATATTATTATAACTTAATACTCATTTTGATAAAAGTAAACTCAAAAAATTTTCTCTCTCCTCTCTACTCAACTATAGTTAAACCATATAAAAATTAATTCTTCACAAAAAAAGAGATGAGGAGAGAGGAAAGAGAAAAGTATTTTAGGTTTACTTTTATTATAGAGTAAATATTTACTTTAGTTTTAATATATTAAAGTTGATATCAATTTAGTCTTGAAAATAATTTGATATCAATTTAGTCTTAATATTTTGAATTTTGATATCAATTTAATCCTATAATGATGATTTGATGCAAATTTTATTAGGATTAAATTGATATTAAATCTCAAAATATTAGAACTAAATTGATGTCAAAATTATTTTCAAAACTAAATTGATGCCAAAATTGTTTTCAAGACCAAATTGATGTCAATTTCAAAGAGTTTGGACTAAATTAATGTCAAAATTTTTAGGACCATATTAATGTCATTTTTAAAATATTAGGACTAAAAAGATTATTTACTACTCTTTATCAAAACAAGTTAAAAATTAGGTTAAATAAGGGTCCATTTTAGTTTAATTACCACCAACACAAAAAGGAGAAAGAAAAGAAGTTAGTAGAACCCTTAAATTTTTATACAAATATAATGGAAGCATCAGAATAATTAAATAAATAATAGCATTGACAATTACTTATGTTAATCTTTAAAATATTATTTCTCTTTTTTAAATTTAGAATTTTTGCTTTTTTATTAATTTTATAATAATTTGATTTTTTTTTTGGATACATATTTGATATGTTTATTATAGTCTTGTCTTATCTTATAACTTTTTAAAGGCTTGAATATATTTGTAGTCCCTATAAATATAGATTATTTTAATTTTAGTACCTCTAAAATTTTTACTTTAGTTTTGATCCTTTTCCCCCCTCCTTTTTGTTTCTACTTCCTATTATTCTAAATTTTGGTCATTATAAATATTTTAGAATGTGTTTAGTCGTTATAAATATTGAAAATTTTAGTTTGGTCATTATCAATATTTTCTGAATTTTCTAGAAGTTCTTATAAATATCATCATTTAACACTAAGTCTAAATAGTAGGGATCAAAAATCTAATAAAAAAAAAGGACCAAAATTAAAGCAAAAATTTTAGAGGGACTAAAACTACAATGACTAAGATTAAAAATATATTTAAATCTTTTTAAATATCATATTCTTATATTCATATCATACATCATATTTGTGCTTTTATAATGCATAAATCACATAAAAAATATGTGCATTAAAAAATAAGGGAGTTAATGCTCACTCTATTCCCTAACTTTATACATGTAAGTCACTTTGTTCCTTGACTTTAAGAACACCTTGTAAAATATGAATTATGTTAATCTTTCCCCCCATATCCGTTAATCTATTATTAATTACTGTTGTACTGATGTGTCATGTTGGTGTTATGTGGCACCAATTTTATATAGGATT
The DNA here is from genome assembly GCA_031439585.1 of Pterocarpus macrocarpus. NCBI lineage: Eukaryota > Viridiplantae > Streptophyta > Magnoliopsida > Fabales > Fabaceae > Pterocarpus > Pterocarpus macrocarpus. Next base: position 27,290,931 of record CM062520.1, read on the forward strand.
AAATTAGTTTTTGAAATTTCTAAAATATATCAAAAAAATTCCTGAAATATTCTAAAATATCTTAAAAAGTCTCAAATCGCCAAAATTTTCCCAATCTCCTTTATAAACTCCAAATTCTCAGTCTTCTTTAAATCCAGTAATTTATCTCTTATTTTCATACTGTACCTAAACTAGATCCTTTCCACGTAAAATAATAGGAAGAAAATGTATAAAAATGAGACAATGAGATACAACAATTAATGCAACTATCCTTGCAGTAAATTCAGTCCAACCCATTCTCTTCTTATTATTATATTAATGTACTAATATGAATATTTTGCAATTAAACAATGGGTTATAGTTTTCAACTTATCATTTTCAGCTTAATATGCATACTTTCAACTCTAATTTTATTTTCCAAATAGGGACTTATATATGATGTATATATTACAATTACAAATTAAAATTGATGAATCATTTGTCTTTAAAAAAAAAATCATCCTTTCACACTTTTTTTTAACATATATAATCAAAATTTTACACTTTTAGTTTCTAGTAGCTCACACATGTTTGGTTTTTTGCATAAATGAATGGGAATATATTCTCATGCAAGAATTGAAAAATGTAACTCTAAAATCTCAACAATAATGCGAGAATAGTAACAATAATACTCTTAAAAGGATGCTTCATATTGGCAAATCTCAATTACTAATTAGTTATAAACATGTCTTTGAGAATACTTTTCAATTAGTTAATTATTAATACATTCTCATCTAAACAAGGATTGTACCAAAATAAACAATTTTAGCATGGAGATCTTCTATTTCAATTAATTAATATTGTCTGCTTTACCAAAAACATACAAGTACCTCGTAAGTTCATAGCTAATTATATCAATATTATTTAATCACAAGATCACTTTTTCAATTCTCCTTTTTTTTCTGCATGATTTCCACTTCTTTTAATGTTAAATATTTATGAGTTTCATCTGAATTTTCTTAGAATTATTTTAAAACTTTTATGTATTGTCTTTTGAGTTATATTAAAATTATTTATTGCATCTCATTGTCTCATTTCTAGACATTTTGTTGCTATTAGTCTATGTAGAGTGGATCTAGACTAGGTAGGTGTGAAAATTGAAGAAAAGTTAGTGGGTTTAAAGAAGATTGAGGATTTTGAGTTTACAAAAGTGAAGATAAGATATTTGGGGATTTAGGACTTTTTCGATACATTTTAGAAAAATTCAGTGACTTTATTGAGACATTTTTGAATTTTTAAAGACTAATTTGAATGTATATGAAACCAATGCAATGTTAGATGCCACATGGTACTAACATGACATATCAACAGAATAATGCATGCCACGTGTCACTTAATGTAATATGTCAGTAAAATAGTAATTGTGTATTCGCATTTTACAAAGTGGAGAACTAATTTGGTAATTTTATAAAGCCAGGAATCAAAGTGCATATTAACTCAAAATGAGGTTTTAACATTAGAACGTGTTCTTACATGGCTTATAGGACATTAAATTTGACATAATCTAATATTTTTCATGTTATGCCATATTGATCGTTTAATTGATAAGATTTGAGGACATGTAAGGAGATTAATAGGGTTCAATCCCTACAAATACTCTTTGTCCTGATTTCTCTTCCTATTTCACTCATCATCTCTTCCATAACCCCTATAAAGTATTTTACACCGATAACATGTATTGGAGAAGCAAAAACCCTTTTAAAGGAGGCTACTCAAGAGCAAATGAAACTCTTTTTACTCTAGGAATAACAAAAATTGAATAATAATTTAATAACTTTCTTATTCAATCTTAAAATTTTAATAATTATAATATTATTATTCTTCTTCTTTAATCTTTTATATCTTTTCTTTAAATAAAATTAATATATTAAAATTATAATATAAGTTATTATTCTAAAACTATAAACGACTCTTGTTCAATTCTGATCATTCAAATCTTTTTTATACTTATATATATATATATATATATATTAACCTAAATACTTATTAATAAAATTTTATAAAATCTCCCAATTGTGAGTTGACTCGATTTAAACCAATTCAATTTAAACCAAATTATTTAGAATTTGTTCAATCTAGTGTCTACTCAATCACTCTGGTCTTAGAGTTTGATACACCTATAAGCTCTTTCATCATATTGAAACCCATTTTTTTTGTTTCAAATTATATATGCAATAGAATCTGAATTCTAATGATTTAAATAAAAAAATATTATAAAACAAATTTTATATATAAAAACAAAAATAAATTAAATATCAAGAAAATTATTAGGATCTACCCAATTATTATTTCATAGATAAATTACAGAAACCTCCCTTTAAGTCTTTTAAATTTACACTTACTCCCTTCTAAATTTTAATTTTACACTCGCCTCCATTACCTTCAAACGGTGTTAAACACCGTTAACAGTACGCACAAATTCTCCAAATTACCCGTAATGGAATAGAGACCCCAATCCCAATTCTCCTTTGTCTGTCTGTTCATGACTACCACCGTCCCCTCTCCCGGCCTCAACCACTGTTCGCACCGCCATGGACTGCCAACTACCATCTAGTCTCCCCTTCGCCGTCGTCTCCCTCTCTCTGATGTGTGTATGGCACTAGTGGAAACGAGAGCCCTGACGTTGAGGATGTTGGATGGGAATATGATCTTGTAAAAGCACCTAATGTCTGGGTTTACAGATTTCTAAAGACCAACACCACCATCTTATATTATTGGTCTAGAGCCCCTTTAACATCACAGACCCTCTTACCAACGTTGCCATGCATTTAGATAGGGGGAAACTAACTGCAACGTTGGAACCTATTTTTGGTTCTCACGAGGTGAATAGTTTTGCAATGTCAGTCATTAAGCTCATATTACTGACTTTGTTTCTGTAACTTCAGAAATCTTTTTGTATGCCCCTCTTATGTTGTAATGTTTAATAGGTTAGGTATGCCCCAAAACCAAAAATCATTGCTATAGGAATCGATTCCTGCTAGCAGAAAATGGTTGGTGTTAGTTGTTTAAAATACATGTAAGATACAGCGTCAAGATGCTGACTGTGATATTAAAGCATAGAAGTATATCCTATGGTCTACTTTTTTTTTTTTTTGGGGTTATTTTCTTATGGTCTTTATTTGCTGGGTAGGAGAGCCTAAAAAATAGAGAAGGCAAAGAAGGGGGAAAGAAGAGGAAAAAGGGGAAAGAAGAGGAAATAATAGAGGATAAAGAAGTCATTTCACATGATATTGTCAACTTTTGAAAATAAGAAGTCACGTGTCTGACTTGTGCCACTAACGAAGGTAACGCTCTGTTATAACAGAGGAGGTTGCTATGATGTCATTAAATAAAATAAGGGAGGCGTGTGTAATATTAAAATTTAGAAGGAGATAAGTGTTATTTTTAAAAGGTTCGGGAGCTCCTTGTAATTTGACCTGTTTCAATGAATTCTTTCCAATTATTGTGTTTCAATTTTCAACCATAGGGTAAAGGACTGCTTGTAGTTTGCTCCTCTTTAAGAGGAAAAAGTAGGCAGTTAGAGCACGGCACATTGAGAGTGAGAAAGAAGAAAATGGTTCCAAAGATTTCTTTTTCGTTGAGATTGATTTTAATATAATATCAGTGCAAAAAAATTATGAGTAAATATTTATTTTGGTTCTGACAAAAATTTTTAAAGGTAAATTAATTTCTTAAAATTTAAAAATTTTTAGATGATTTTTTATCATTCAAAAAAAGAGACATATTAATTCTTCTATATAAAATTTTTTAATATTATAAATATATTCAATAAATTAATATGCCCATATTGTTGAATAATAAGGGATTATTTTGAAATTTTTAAATTTTAAGGAATTAATTTATTTCTTAAAATTTTTATCAAAACTCGGAATGGATATTTATTCAAAAATTATATTATCATTCGATCATATATCATTATATATGAGACTTTTAGGCTTTTATTTTTGGTAAAGACTTTTAAGATAATAAATATGTGAATCAAATATTTTTATTAAAATAAAAATATATGATTTGATATTTATATAAAATATTTTTACATTCACATGGTGATACATAGAATTATTTTTCCACAACTGTTTCTCAAGATTGTTTGAAATTGAAAGTACTAGTACAACTTTCCACAACAAAATATATTTCTAGTCCAGGAACTCATGGTTACAGGACGATCAGCAGAGATGCCACCTACGCAAACACACCCAGAAAATCTGCCAGATTAAAAAACCTGAGCATACACCACAGGATAAGAGTGGCTTCTCAATCCCTCAAAGTGCTTCCAATATTGAGATCAGCAAGCCAAACTGGTTTGGCTTGGACCTGAAGATGGTCATAACCAGGATAAACAGATGTTCCCATTTCTTTACGTCATGAGAGGTTCTCTATCTGGAGCCTCAATATGGTTCCCCTCACCAGAAACCCACGGGGAGAGGAAGCAGTGGGGACAATTACCTCAAAATATTTGTGATAATAGCCCCAAGGCAATCATGTTAAGACCAAGGCATATTTATAGTGGCAGTACGACTGAAATAATTGTCTGTAGCGGAGACAAACATTGTGCCCAACAAAGCAAACTATGCAAGCATAGGCTTCAGCATTTGGTTAATACTATTAAAGAAACTCAATACCTTCATCCTTGATCATCACTAAAAATTGTAACTGTGTAAAAGTCTTTTTTATTCTCAAATCCGAATCTTATCGAAAAACTAAGACCTCGGGTCTCGTACAAAGTTTAACTATGGCCCACCATCAATACAAGGGGCATTGGATAGGATAGGAGAATGGGTTCGAGACCACATAGTCATGCTTAGCTAAAAGAATATTGCACTAAATTTTATACCTTTTCATAAGATATAGTACATCATAATACACATGAAAAAATGAACAGGGGCTTCTAACTTTGGTGTGCATGAGGTGAATGCATCTCACTGGCTCAACTAATCCCACTCGGCAACTCTATCTTACAAAAAAGAACTGACAGGTGGAATGAACATGGAACCTGTCAACAACCAGGACGGCAGGACATAATCAAGCATCAAAAACAAATCAAGTAATATATCACAAATCCCCAATTAATTTGGTAGTGCAAGAGTGATCTGAAGCTAGTTACAAAGACGGGGAAGAAGATTTTTCTCAACGATCAGCATCTTAATCTGGTATATCCTACTCAATATGAGAATTCATGACCTCGAAATGAAATATATTTCTTGACCCAGATGGCAATGTCCTCCGCACAAACCTGGGCCTGAGGGGTTTTGAGAAGTACGTCAAGCGTTGCAAATTCATGGACTGCATCCTTATACTCCAGAACAGGTGCATCAACATTGACTTTCCTGAGCTCCTCAGAGTAAGCGATGGCACGGTCCCTCATCCAGTCAAGTTCTGCCACCACTGTCAATGTTGGAGGCATCAACTTTAAGGGAGGACCCTGGCCTGGGACTAGGGGATTGGCGGCTGGATGGTCCAGGCTAAATTCTTCCTCAGGTAGGAAAAGTTTCCACGCTAGCATACACATAGCCTTGTCATAAAAGTACGAGTTTGCCAACTTTATTTCAGAATGAGTGGGCACACTTCCAACAAAAAATGGATACATCAGGACCTGTGCTACCACCTTGACAGGGTCCAGAAGTTTGCCTGCTTCTACAGCTTTTCGAGCAACATAGTCAGCAATATTTGCACCACAACTCACACCAAGAAGAACACACCTGATTCAATATCAAAGAGGAAAAAAAATGGTTAAGCACTAAACTAGCACAGTGCATAACAACTCCTGAGGACCAGCTTCCAACAGGAACCAAAGGAATCATGACAGGAGAAATTAAGGTAACAGACTACACAACAGTTTTATCTACAAAAAAGTTACCCCCAAAATAGCTGCCAACATTTTTCCCCCCTTGACCAAGGTCTGTTTTGAATAAGCATAGTATTGCACAATATATCTCACCATGTCAAACGATGGTAATAAGGTCTTTGCAAAATGCTACAATCAAGCAAAACAGTCATCATCTCCGCCCACTCAAATCACTTAGATGCCAACTGCCAAATACATGCTCTAAAAAAGGTTCATTTATTATTTGAAAAGTGATTTTGTCAAGCAAAACGTGAATAGAACTAGAATATTAAGAAAGGGGATTTTAGCCAGAATTAGACTGATTCCCTAACCAATATATGAGGTCTAAATATTAGGGTTCTTATCGAGAGATACCCAAGAACCTGTTTAGGAACAAAGATTAAACAAGATATGAGTTCCTATCCTAAACTAAAAACACTCTGATCACTACAACAGCACAAGTATAAGTGACCTAGAAAAACATGAGTGCAAAATGGTTAGTGGAGATCACTCTAAATGGAAAAATGGCAGAAGCTTCATCTGAACCATTATATTAGCCTTCGTTATAGGCCCATATAGCCTACTCAATATAGTAGTGTCTGGTTGTTATTAATCTTCATCAATTGCATATTAGCCCCTCGTCCATAAATTGGATTAAACTAACATCATCTAGGACTAAGACAAATTCCTTTACTTTCAATTAAGTCTTTTAATGACAAACTCACAAAAGTGCCAAACGGATGCTACTAGAGAACATAGAGGTAAGTCTACTGAAAAGGACAGGGAAAAATAAAAACAGTAAACAGAATACAATGAAAGATTGAAATTAAAAAGAATCTGAAATCTGATACTGACAATAAATATAGCTAAGAAATCCTTTTCCCTCATCATCAAAACCCTCTAATTTCCCATCCAGTAGCACAGGATGATCTACGCCAGCCATCAAACAATATCCAACACAAGATATCTTGCACACCGTCATCACTTTACCACCTCTCTTTCATGCCTTCGTGTTTTTCAGAACATCTATTTTGTTTGCTGAAGTTAGAAGAACTGAGCTAAAGATGCATTCTTGTTTATATCAGTGGCAATGAGGTTTGAGCCTAGACATCATGCATACTACACAAGCTTTCACCACTAAACCACTCCTAGTAGCTTAGCTAAAGATGCATTCTAAAGTGAAAGAAATCATATCATCAGACACAAACTTTTCATATAGACGAAAAATGAAGCTTACTCTTCAACAAACAGTAGCAAAGACATCAATCAATTCCCACTTTAGCAAAAAGGCTGGGGCCTAAGAGTTAAGCCTAACTATAAAATTAGCTAGATGAGATTGGAAAATGAGATCATCAACCAAGGGAAGAGTGGCAAAAACAACTATAAACAAGTAAGAAACTGATTAAAACCTAACCCAAATTAATAAACAGGGATGCAGAACAACAAGATATCGTGATGAATTTTGAGAATCACATCGATTACGATGCCATACTTTCTACACAAGTTATTAATTTCATTGCATGTAACATAATGCTCTCCCTAGTCTACAACATCTGAGAAGCCCAAACCAAATATACGAACCAGAACAAAATGTTTGGAACAGAGATGCACCGAGACGTGAATTTGTTAGATAACACTCTAATAGGAAATCAGTTAATCAGTTAAAATGAAGCTAAGCACATGTTTCTGCTCCAAATCTGAAACTTCCTTAACATGTGACTAATCAAATGTGCAAAACAATTAGCAAGAAAACTCCCACAAATAGCATGTGCTAGTTGATTATCAGACCACACACATAAATCAATCACTAGTTCATTTCATCATAATCACTAATCAACATTCAATTGAAAATCTCAACTCAATGTTGCTGCCTACCATCAAATTCAAACAATATGTGACACACATCACCAGCTATCATCTGTAAACTCTACCACTGCCCAACCATCACCACCTTGGAGAATCCTGAACAAGCAAATGTTACGTTACTTTTACACTCTCTAATCACTATCTACGTGTAAAAGAGTCAATCAACGCAAGCCAATAAATAAATAGATAATAAATAAAAAAAATCACAGCATCAAGTTCAGTCACAACTAGGATCCCATCACATTTCAATCCAAATCGCGAAATGCTTAAACTGACCACTCTACAGCAGCAAGATCAATGACAATACCATGCAATTCACAAGGGGACAAACAATGAGCAAGTGCAGCAAAAAACCTTGATAGATTTCCATGAGCAGCCAGCCATGGCTCCACCATCGAAGCTCCAAATGAATCAACAATGTGCCTGTGAGCATCCAGCTTCCTAACCTCCATGGACTTGCTACACTCCGCCAAATTCGCCTGCTTCGCCAGCCAATTCAGCACCTTCAACCCGTCCTCGAACGCCGCCGGGTACCGGTTCTCCGGCGCCAGCCGATACCCGACCGCCACCACGTTTGCGTCGCACATCTTCGCGATCCGCCGGCAGAACACATCATTTGCCACCGAGTCACCGCTCCCGCTCACCCACCCGCCGCCGTGAAACTGCACAATCACCGGCAGCCTTTTCCGGCGAGCGTCCGGCACCGCCGCCGGCGAGTATCCCCGATACACCCCGCCGCCGCCGGCGTCGCCGGAGCCAACGCTGTTCCTCCGGGCCTCTTCCCTCGGCGACGCCCCCGAGGGTCCGTAACTGTTGCGCCGCGACGCCGCGAACGACGTCGCATCGGCACGAACTGATCCAGGTTCGGGACCTGGCTTTCTACTAGGGTTGGTTTTAGGTTTGGGCGGGTGAGGTTTGCAACCGGGTTCGGGTTCGGAGAGTGCTGATTCGGGGAGGAATATTCGCACGGAGAGGGAGGTGAACGTGTCGATGTGGATGTCTTTGGTGGCGACGCCGTCGGAGAAAGAAGGGTTGGCGGCTGCGACGGATTCGTCGGGTCGGGAGGTGACGCCAAACGGGTCGGATTCTTCGGGCGGGGCTTGGATCCGGTTCTGCAAACGGTGCTTCAATAGGAACTTGAAGAACACGCTGTAGAGCTTCACCGCCACGCTCGGCATTTCCCCTCTTTAGAAAAATATTGCAGAAAACGGAAACGAAGGGGTCTTGGGGATTACGATAAATTCATTGCTTATTTGCGATTAGAATTGGGATTAAGGTTGATGTAATTGGATAATTACATGGGATTAGAGGTTTGTGGCTTTTCCTATTTTGGTTTTGGTGCCTCAGAATGGTGTTAATCAGAAGCTTGTGTTTCAATGGCGTTGAGGTGAAAGAAAGAAGAAGATGGACACACAGAGAAAGGCACGTAGAGAGAGAGAGAGAGGAGCTTTTTTTTTTTTTCCCGAATAATTATTAGATATGTGAATTATTCTGCCTTTATTTGGCATTTTCTAGGTATTTTAAATTATTTTCTGTTGGAGCGTCGTCTTGAAGTCTGTTTTATTTATTTATTAAATTTAATTTTAGAATTTAATTTAAATATATTATTTATTTATTTATTTATTTTTAACATATTTTAGATGTTTGTCGGGTATCTACCTGTCTATGCCCCGTGGGAGTGCGGTGGCGGCCGAGTGCTGGGGCTGGTGATCGGGTGCGCGCAGTTGCATTGAAACTTGCTATTCGAGGTTGAATCGTTTGTATGAAGTTGTCCTTTGGTTGTTGGGAGAGTTGTACAAAAACGATAAGGAGAAGGAATAAACATTTCGAGGAGGATTTTTCAAAAAGTGTTGGCGGGGCGCGTCGGAAAATGAGGGATGACCCGATAAACAAAATTTTATGGACGACGTTATTGACGTCCTCTCTTTTTACTAAAATTCCGTTTGAATAAATAATTTATTTAAATTTTTATGTGAAAAGAATTTTTATAATTTATAAATAAATTATTATATATTTAAACACGTAATAATAAAAGTATTGAGCATTTTAAAAAATATTTTAAAATATTAGATATTTTAATTTTTTTAAATTAAAAATAATTTTTTTAAATAATAAAATATATAGTTAAATGGGATAAAAAAGGTAAAAGAAATTGTGACTTTTAACTTTAAAAAAATTTAAAAAAGTTATAAGCAATATTATCTAAATGAATCATAAGTAATGTAAATTAATTATAGAAATATGAAATACTCCTAAAAGATCCTCCTAATGGCTAAATAAAGAAAATATTAAATATTTTTTATGTTCACAAAATATTAACCGTATTTGCTTTTTTATTTGATATTTTCTTTATTAAGTATTAGGAGGATATAGCAAAACTCAATTAATTATGATAGAGATAGATATAAATTACTAACTCTTGTCCATTTTAGCCATCACTTAAAAATAAAAAAAATTCATTATATATAAGTGTTGGAAAAATGATATTGTAGATGTTAAAAGACTAGGAAATATGATCATAACTTTAAAGTTTGTAATGGAACATGACATCTTTAATATTATTAGTACATATTTATAGCACCACAAAATAAAATTTTGGGAGAATTTAGAAGGCTTAGACCAAGAGATAGCTTTAAGAAAAAAGATTTTTTTAAGAGGAGATCTAAATGGTCATGTGGGTGTGAAGCTAGTGGATACAAGAGGCTATATAAAGGGATATAGTTTAGGAGAAGCAAACATAAAAAGATAAGACTACATTAGATTTTTCTTTAACTTTGATTTTACAATAGCTATGACTTCTTTTACAAAGCGAGAATAGCATCTTAGTATCAACCTGGAGGGCCCATCAACACCCATGTATTCATCAACTTTGTGGTAGAACTTACCACCACCCACAATGATGATGGCAACGAAAAAGATGCTTGGATTTTGTTTGTTAACAGTGATGGATCCAAAAATTTAAACAGTGAGGGCAAAAACAATACATAAATATAACAAAAAATTTCACATAATTACATTTAGGCATCTACGAATATATTAATTAAGTTTCAAGTAATTCAATTAATACATCAAAAAAATATAAATTCAAAATGATAAAAAATCAATTTATAATTTCTCTCTTCTCATTTTCATATTCTATGTATGTTACCAAATAATCATTCAACCATTCATCTCCCATACAATTATGGAGCCTACTCTTTATGATATTCATAGCAGAAAAAGTTCTTTCAACTAATGCAATTGCTACAGGCAACACCAAAGCTAACTTCAAAAGAAGAAACATCAATGGATAAACAATATGCTTTCTTGTCTTTGTCAACTTTTGAGAAAGACCAATAATCCCATTTATATTTGAGAATTGATCATCAAAACACAGATCCAATATAAAATTCTCAAGTTAACTATCAAGTGGCAGAAGCTGAGTGGAAAAACACTCAAGTGGATAAAATTGAGTTAAGCGAGTCAACTTCTCATTATCAAATGCACAAAATGAATCCCTTGGATTTAAACAAGCTATACATAGAAGTAGCTCATGTTCACCTCTATAAAACAATTGTTAAGCTCTTAAAGTTGTTTATCAACCACTTGATAGAATGCTTCAACTTGAAAATGGTGCAAATTTGAGATTTTTTTAAACTTTGTGCTGTGATCTTCCTTGTGTCACAAATATATCATTCATATTTGGAATAGTAATATTGTGTTTGTCACAAAACAATGAAACTTCATTGAGCAAAGGATGACAACCATCATCTCTTATATTTTGTGATCTTCGCTTGGACACTTTAACCATTGTCATACCATTTATAATGTCTTGGTCATTTCTTTGTAATGCTTGAGATAACTCACTAGTAACTCCCAATATATTTTTCATCAAGTGAAAATAAATTCAAAAGATTGAATGATATTCAATAAATGACAAGCTTAGGCTCTTTGCTCTAAATTATTCCCATCTTCCTCAACAATTTCAAGAACATCAACCACTGAAGAAAACATAGAAATTAAGCTAAGTATTGTACCCATAACATGAGCCCCATCTAGTATCTCCTACCCTTTTTAAAGTTGTTTCTTGATTCAAGCCATATCCACTAGAACTGTCTCCACTTTGTAATGCATTTATTGTCTTAAGCATTTGACTTTCATGAAGCATGTCTCTACGTTTACGAGAAGCTCCCACAACATTGCATAAATTGGTAAGCAAATTAAAAACAAAGCAATTTCAACTTGTTTCTTTGCAACAGTCACAAGTGCTAATGTCACGAACCGACCATGATCGTGACTGGCGCATAGGGGACATGTCTCCTAGCAAGCTTGACGTACAATTTTTCAAAGGGAAATGGATAGAGTTTCCCCTATTTTTGGGTCAATTCCCAAATGCCAAATCTTTTCCTGCAGAAGACAGCACACACACGCATTCATTGGGGATCCAAGCAATTTCCAATTGCACACCCCACAACATGCATTTAAAAGTTATAATAACAAAACTTCCATTTTCTATCATAAATTCAACATTTACAACACAACGAAAACAAGACCCTGGCTGTGGGTTATGGAGCATTACTAAGATTACATATACAATTTGTATACAAACAAATTAAACCACAAATCTAGACAACCTTTGGAACCACACGAGCAAAAGTGTAGGTTTATAGGAAATCTAATGACTTCAAGTGGCCAAAGGTGCTTAGGCATAACTTTGTACCTATCTAAAACATAGGAAGAGGAGAAGAGTGAGTTATATAGATTCAATGAGAGGTAATATATCTATAACAAGAGTGAGACAAGCTTGAACATAAACTTTTTTGTCAAAGTATAACTTTATAAAACTCTTTAAGAATCTTATACATCATTTCTCAAGTAATACTATTTCATCTATATATTAAAATACCATAAAAACTTCTTTATATCGAATCATATGCATTCTTACTTATAATTTCGAACACCCAATAAAAATTCAAGAAATTTCTAGATTTTCAACGAGTAGAGTTATCAGACCTTGTTTCATGATCATCTTGTTCAACATCAACATAACATAAGCTCTAGATTAGTAAACAGGAGTTTCAAACATAAACGCATAAAGATAAAAATACGTTCTCATATCATGAAGACTAAATACTTGTTTCAAAATCATAATAAAGCTTAAGGAAGGATCCTATTTCAGAAATAACTATTTGATTGGGTGGCCCTATGACCTAACTTCAATAGTAAATGATAACTTCATGCCTGTGCGTATCTATATATATTCCGGATATGTCGGCCAAACATGCCGGGCTAGCAATCACCCTACTAGCTAGGTTACTCGAGGTGCACCAAGGCTAATGCTGCTGCCATTAGTAAACAGTTTCTGTCCTAATTTCCTTCCCTGAGAAAAACTTATTCTTTACTAAATCCTTGATGTTAAAACTTTCCTTAGCTCAAATCATATGTTTTCTTGCTCATAACCTCAACACATGATAATATTCAAGAAACTTCCTTATTCTCAACAAATAGAGTTACCAACTTTTCAAATATTCAAAATAACAACACTATCAAACATAAGTTCAAAGTATAGTACTTTCAAACTGTTCATCTTAAAGTATCTAGAGTTCTTCCTCAAATTATTGAAATTTAGCTATCTCTTTCTATTAAATGGCTCAAGCATTGGCTTTAAGAACATAACAACTTCTAATAACTTAAGACTTCATATCTTTCTATCATATTGCTCAAATACCTTAAATCAATTTCTATAAGAGCTTGTCCCACATATATGCTTAAACACACACACACACACACACACATATATATATATATATATAACATGATTATGTCAAGAGTTCTATAAATATGAAGTAAAACATATTAATTCAATTCTTTCATAAGCTTCACTAAATTACATTTTAGGCATGTAATTAGGAAATTAAGAATAAGATACAAGCTATAGATATACTATCACTCACAGTCTAAGTTTAGAAAGGAAGAAGCTCAAGCTCTACGATGCCTTAGAGCCACCAAGGGATTCTGAAGAGTGTCTAACATGACAAATATAATTATTAGACTTTCACAATATAACTATTCTAAGAATGTACTAGGATTAGCCTCATAGGGGTAAAACCCCTAATTTCTAGAACCCTAACCCCCCTCATATATATGTATTTAGAGTTCCTAGAAAAAGTAACTAATCAATGATCATATAAGGAGGCTTGAGCCCAAGAATTACCTTAGAGAGTGGAAGAAGGCGGTAGAGCACGAGAAGAGTGGTGGTTCTTCTCCCACCATGATTTTCTCTCTCTAAAAAGAGGAAAGAGAAAGCTCCAAGAGAGAAACTCCCAAACTAAGATGATGATGATGAGGAGGAATAGATGAATCTTGGTGGTGGATTGAGTAAGAATGTGATGAAAGATGGATTGAATCCAGGTGGTGGAAGAGGAAGATGAGAGAAGAAGAAGAGAGAGAGAATGATATGGTGTAAATAGGGAGGAAGGGGCAAGAAGCCCTTCTTATTTCCGTGTAGCGGGCGCCTGGGCTCCCGTCCACCTAAAGGTAGATCAACTCGTAGAACAGCCAGCACTTGGGCGTTGGACTTGGGTGCTTAGGAGCTCAATGCCCCTTTTTTTTTATTTCTTTTCTTCCAAACACTTATCTTATATCATCATATACTTATTTACATTAATATCCTCATTTATTTTACTCTCCATTAACTTTAAAAATAAATGTAAATAAGGAAATACCTGTAACACCCTACCAACTTATGTTATGCTTAAGTCATAGCATGAAATTGGATAGGTCGCGTTACCGTATTAGTTCTTCGTCTAAAGCTGTATTCACTAAATTATACTCTCTTTTTTTTTTATACATATGTATATGTTTGACGAATATATCTATGAAACAGGGCGCTTTATATAATAAATGTGATTAGCATTACAGAAAAGAATAAAGATAGAAAATATATCATTAGTTATATATATACATATGTAAGTTGGAAGCCAAAGCTTCAGTTTATAGATATATGTTTCAAAAGCAGAGTGGAATAAGGAACAACAAATTTTCCATTGCTAAAAAGTAGAGAAGAAAATGGCAGGAGCCAGCTAAGTAAGCAAGTCCAACTTGAGGTTCTGGTGGAGCTGTAGGTCAGGGAGCTTAATAAACAGAGTGGCCATCGAGTCCATCACCAGCATTTGAGAATGATGCGGAAATGCAGACGAGGTGAGAATTTGAAATAATTCTTAGTAGGGTTTGCGTACAGTATTTAGCTGACGTCACATTCATTCTTAGTTGCCTCGGTTTTTATTTAATTATGAAAGCATGGGGTCAAGCAGAACTATTTTTAATAAGTTTAAGAAAACATTTGGTCCGAGGCAAGGTTCAGTTTTACTTAAGACAACAGAAGAAATAGAATAAATTACTAAACATAATACACAGAATAATGAGCAGAACAAATGAACATATGGCAGTAAGGGAATATAACAGACAAACTATAAACAACTTGTAATGACTATTCAATGTAATTATGCATTTAATGCAATCATGCATAACTTGTTCTTGAACCTTTCTTCATAATCTTTTCCATTACTTGGTCCCCTGGGAGTTCTTGGCCACTTTAGACTCCTGGGTAATAGTCTGCTTTTCAAGATCGAGCTCGTTCCTATACAGGAATGCCGAGTTTGCTTTCCCCGACCTCCCCACCGATCTATTCCCCTTAACTTTATTCCGGGGCTGACCCAAGTATCATGGAACTTTCATCATAACATAATCTTTAGGGTCCTCATAACATGACTTTCATAGCTTTCTTGAAAATGCACATGCATCTACATGTATATCATAACTCATGCATATACTTTACTGAAATTTTGGCGGCATAACGGAACGTGTCCGCTTTCTCATGAATAGTGCCAGTACTCAGCATATCAACTTATCAAAGAAATCATATCATTCTATTCATAATGCAACATTAACTTCATAGAAACATTAATTATATTAGGACAAAGTTATTGCCTCAGCTCAATCATTTAACCCGATTTTTGTAAATCAGGGCATAATCTCTACCTAACTCATCTGGACCTCAATTTTGGATATGTTAAAGTGTTATGTGTCTATTTTCTAAACTCTTTAGTCCCATCTAATTTTGATAACCATAACTCAAGTTATTTAAGTTTTATCCCGGCCTGCCCTGGGGCTGGCAAGAATTGCACACCTAAAAGTAAAAATCTACTAAAAATCGAAAACTGGCTCAAATCATATGAAATTGGTTTCATATTAAAGCTAACAGGACAACCTTTTATTTACAGAAATTTTCATTCCATTTTCCTTAGTAGGGCTCAAGTTATAAGCCCTGAAATTTGACCTTCTTGAACTACTCTATTTTGGCCTGGTTTGGACATAGGGCAACTTCTTCGAATCACTGGGAACAAATGGGATAGTAACAAACTCATAATTTCTTTGTAGGATATTCCCCTATGTATAAGCTTTCTAACAAAGTTAGTTTCACTCAATTTGGAGTTGTGTAGGGTGAGTTACACCCTTTTCAACTCACACTACCCAGGTGAATGTCTTGATTCCTAGGTCAAATTTCAAAAATTCATATCTCTCTCAATATTAATCCAATGGCCATATATATATATGTATAGAAAGCCCTGAATGTCTAGTTTCATAGAAAAATAGTCTCATCGGATTTAACTGGCTATAGGCAGAGCCGTACACTCTGTCGTATGGACTGCCGAGGGTTTTTGGTTTTCCAGCCCCTCAGCTCTTCCTAATTTCATCCTTTCTTGCTTCTAATTCGAATTTAATCTCACAAACAGCCAATAAACCAGCTATATATCATCATAATCATTCAATCAATACATCAAAAATTGAGAAAATAAACCACCGCCAGCCATCCAAGATCAGAAAATTAAGACAAGAATTAAACCTCTACCTCTTGTTATGTGATTAGGCTTGAGTTTGGAAATAGAACTTGGTTGAACTTGAAGGTTGGATGGAGTTAGGTGAATGAAGAAAAGAAGGAGAGAGCTGAAAGAGGGGAGAAGACAGCATAGAAATGGGGCTGAAGGAGAGAAAAAAAATGAGTTATCTAAGCTTGAGGTGGTAGTTGGCTTTGTGAGTTTTGATTGGTTGAAATTTTGTGGGTAAAGTTCGGTATTATAGCCTCTTTTGTGACAAAATTGCTCTCCACATCGCCTAAAAAGTGGAACTCGCTTCCATTGTATTTGAAAATGACATCGGAGCTCGTGCACATTTACTCGAAACGTGGAGATGAAATCGGAACTCGGAAATATTGTCTGGTTTATTCACAGCAAAGTCGGATGTTGGAAATTATACCGCACCCAATCACCTTAAAATCGAAAGTCGAGGACAAGAATGTGAAACCAAGACACTTAAACCTGAAAGTCGAGAACAATAGGTAAACTTGAATCGATTCTAAGCATAACACCAGAGATCGGGAATCAAAACATTAATCTTATATACCAGGAAATCGGAACTCATAGAATCTCGGAACTCTGTTATAGGCAAACTCGGGAACATCAATAGAAATGAGAAGCTCTTGGGATTAAAATCGGAGATCGGAACTCGTGTAAATTTTGGTCGAACTTGGAGACCAATTCAGAGATCTGATCTTGCATCCATTTCTGGTTGAGATCAACTCGGATGTCGTATTTCGTAGCATAAGGTCGGAAATCGAAAAATCAAGCTAGTCCATTTGAGTCTTTGAGATTAAGTTGGAAATCGGAAATTCTAGGTAGGAGATCGGAAATCGGGATGTTACAATACCCCCCATTTGAATCCAATAAAAATATTGGAAAAATCAAACTCCTTAAGAATTAAAATTCAACTTTTGAATTTTAGTACAAACTTCCGAAAACTTGTGTTTTCTTAAACTTCTGGGCTAAAAACGGAAGGGTTAATGACTTCTTAAAATTCATTAAAAATCACTCTTCAATTCTTGGATATCTAAGGAATAATTACTGGGACTTTTAATTCTATGAAAATGTCCCAAACATATAGCCCTTCAAGGAAACATTGGGTCCAGACTTAGAGCTTTTGCAAGATCCGGCAGGACAAAATGTCATAGTTCATGCACACTCAGCTTGGGTGTTACAACTAATTGGAGTTGATAAGCTAAGCAATGAACATAGAAAGCACAAGCATTTTCTTTCAAGATCAAACTTTTTAGGCCATTGAATTCTCGTTACATATTACTAGCTTCATCATAACCTTGTCCATGTATTCTTGCTAAGCTTAAATTATATGTTGCTAATAATGACTCCAAAGCTAATCTTAATGACAAAGCAATTGTATTGGAGACATGAACAAGGCCAAGAAAGTGCTCCATAACATATCTTTTTCCATTTACATACTGTAAACAAAAAGCCATTTGCTCTTTAATAGAAATGTCTTGAGCTTCATCAACCAAAACAACAAATATATCATCTCCAAGATCATCAACAATAGCTTTAGTAGTTTCACTTGTAGCAACTCTTACAATATCTTTTTGAATCATAGGTGCTACTAGTTTAAGGTTCAAAGGAGCATTTTTGAAAATATGATCAATCTCTTCATTATGTTTATAAGCCCCAAAAAATTCCCCTAATTATTTGAATCATCTGATTCATCATTACCATGGAAAGCAAATCCTTGCTGCAATAGAAATCTAAAGTAGTCAATTGTTGCCATCAAGTGAATTTGATAATCCCTTTTAACTTGCTCAGATTGCTTTTGAATAGCAACTTCAATATGTTTTTTCTGTTTCATGAGTGCTTCACATTTTCTCCAAGCTTGATTATGAGCATTATCATGGTTTCCTACATGAGTTTGTAGTCTTTCCCTCCTTTTCCAATATGAAAAGCCCTCCATTACAAAACCATCACCACCTTCAACCTCAAGTTTCATAAGATAACAACAAAGACAAAAAACAACATCTTTTGATATACTATACTCCAACCAATTGCCAAAGTCACCAAACCAATTAAGAATAAATCTACGAAAAGAAGACCCATAATTTGTTTTTGGAAAATCATGTTCTCTTGGCTGAAAAGGACCTTTTTTGCAAATATGGCCATCTAACTTCATCTCTATCATTTGGATGATAACTTGAAATCTTTAGTTGCTATCCAGGATCTACAGGAAGGTTTTTACGTTGAATTCTAAAAACTTCCTTTTACTAGAAGAGGCCAATGGGGTGGTTTAAGACTCCAACAGTGGTTTCTTTTTTTTGGAGGAATTTGTCCATTGCTAAAAAGAACAAAATTTACGAACCTAAATTAGTATTGTTTGATTAATAATTATAGTATAGCGGTACTATTACACTATTGAATTTTTAATTGTTTACAAAATCTAACAGATAGTATACACTTTGTTAAAGCGTCAAACACATCAAGTATTACAATAATCAATTAATAATACATTACACATTAACAATAATAATAGCTAGTGGGAATAGCAAAAAGACGAAGGAACAATTCCTAACAAAAATTAAATATACAAGAAAAAAATCAACAGCAAATCAAGGACTAAATAATGAAGAATAAAAAATAATAATAATAAAGATTAAGGAATCAAAGAACTTGAGTCAGGAGAACCTTCAAGCTTCAAGTCTTCAACCTTTTGATCTAAGTGATGGAGTTAGTGAGTCTTCAACGAAGGAGGTGCTGGGCAGCAGGGGCGCGAGTGTGCGGCAGTGTGGGTGCATGGCGCTAGGGTGGAGATCCCTGATGGAAAGGAAGAATTGAAGAAGATGAAGGATGCAATAGGAGCAGGTGTTTCTTATTTGGGCATTTTGTGTATTGAAAGGAGAGATAGAGACATAGAGTAGAAAGAGAGATGGAGTGACAAAGCATGTTTTCTTTATTTTCTTTTTTAGGGTTTTATTTTTTCAATTTTTTTTTTTTGAAATTTAGGTCATGAGAGATGTCACTGAACATTACTAGTGCAACATCCTTATTTTGATAAAATATTTTGTGCAGATTAACTTGATTAATCTATTTTATTGAAATATTTTGATTTTGTGACAATAATTTATTTATCAAGTAATTAGATCATAAACATTAACTTTTACACCATAAATTAGCACTAATATCAAAGTATATTATTAATCATAATAAGTTTTATTAAGATAAATAGTCCTACTAACCTTCTAAAATTTATATACATGTAATATAAAATAAAAAAATGTGATAAATACATATAATAATAATAAACAAGAAACAAGGAAAAGGAAGAATGAAACTGTACGTGCTTTATAACATTAATCATATAACAATAACAAGAATGTAAAAATGTCTTACCATGCTTGAATGTATGAAGGTAAAGTCAAAGAAACTAATAATTACTTTACCTAATTGGCTTGAAAATGAAACATGAAGGCTAGACGGTAAAGTCATAGCAGTTGTAGGAAAATTTAATCAAGGCCATAAAGTCATAGGAAAAGATAGTAGTAGTAGAAATTTTGCTACCTTCTATCAAACTTTTCCACACGAAGCACTTCAACTCGTGCCTATAAATAGGCGTGCAGACACAGTAACTTACTTGCATAAAGAAAAGGAAGGAAGCACATAGAATAGTTTTACCAAGAGAAAAAGAAAGAGAAGGCTGGCAACGAGAGAAAATGTAACACCCTAATAGTTCCATTCTATGCTTAAGTCATATTGTGGAATTATTGGTTGTTACTTTTGCTCGCAGAACTAACATTACCTTTTAGAAATTACTTTTTAATAAAAATAGGGGCAAATTTTTTTTGAATAAAACAAGTAAACCGTTTTTGAAATCGAGAGCCATAAGCGCATCGTGAACATAAAATGCAAACTTCGCTATCTCATACATACATCGCATTTAACATAACTAAAAACATTGAGAATAACCACAATCTTAGATAAAGATAACATTCATTCCATAGCCATTCCATAGTTAATATAGTAGTAGTAATAGCAGCAGTCATACACAATGATAACAATGGGTTCGATACCTACTGTCGGGCCTACAAAATAACCTAACGAAATATATGATAAAAGGAAATACATAAGCAATCCCATACACCCATACATGCCACAAGAAAAATGATAACCCTAGCTACAACCAAAAGGGGCTATCCTCATGCTCGGCTCCGCATGTAATCAACTCCTCACTCATCTGGTGGGAGGTAGCCATTCCCGAATCCACCGGGAGAAATATCACCACATCCTCCTCCTCGAGCACGACCACGCCCATGAGGCACGGCATGAGTACAAATGAACTCGTGACTGCAAACCGGGGGTGGTGTGTGACGAGGGGTTGCGGAAGAAGAAGACGAGTCGGATGATAGATGGATCACAGACGGGTAGGAAGGCTCAGACGGGTCCGTCTCCATGTGGTAGCTCGGATAAGATGACTCCGAAGGATCGGAATCCAACGAAACTGTCGATGTCAAGCGGGTGTCCGAATCGGAATCTTCATCAGTGGGGTACTTCAGAGGATGGAAGGGCGGGCGAACGTCATCCATAGTGATGTCCTCGAACGGCTCATGAGGGCGGAAAAATGGACTCATCACGAGTGCACGGAACTGGCGGCTATGGAACATGTAGACCCGCATCGCTGAAGGTTAGCACGATGCATTCAAAGATCGGGTCGAAGTGCCAATGCATCATCGGAAACTCAATGAAAATCACCACCGTGCCCGACGTCGGCATCCTCTGAAGATGACACGGAAACGTAAGAGTGAGAAATACTAAATTTCTCAGTAGGATTGCAACTAGACAAACACAGTGTCATCGTCATCGTCCCAGCCACTTCGG
Source organism: Pterocarpus macrocarpus (assembly GCA_031439585.1). Classification (NCBI taxonomy): domain Eukaryota; kingdom Viridiplantae; phylum Streptophyta; class Magnoliopsida; order Fabales; family Fabaceae; genus Pterocarpus; species Pterocarpus macrocarpus. The sequence goes on from CM062520.1 coordinate 27,312,378, forward strand.
ATTTTATATAAAAATAGTGGACAGATATCGGTTCAATTTTAATAGTTTCAGAAAACGTAAATCCCGAAGTGGGTTACTTTTAACTTAACAATATAACCACGTCATCATAATCTAACATGCATACTTAAACATAGAATAAACATTCATAATGCAAATGGACAACATAAGTACATGCAAGGGCATGCATCATCATAAACTTAATCATGGTTATACTTTTGACTTTACTTTCATTTTTAGCAAGTGCTTACATTATTTACTTTCCTTTGAAATAAACTGCTTTTGGACATGAGCTTATTTCGTGACCGTCGTCACGTAGTACTAACCAAATCAGACTAAGCTGATATTGGTTACCTCAAAGTTGGAGGGTCCTCCATGTCACCATTGCCTCCCTCATAGAGGTTCCTTGAGTCTTTATGGATTGCCGTCTCTCATTTCCCTTATCGAAGTGATTGAAGGGTCATATCCCATTAATTCTTTGCTTATCATTATACTTTACATGCATAATACTTCTTTGACTAGACACATGCAATGATATGACTAAGTTCATAATTTTGACAGAAATCTGGCAGCATAACGGCTAAATTGGAGCTTCCCCAAAATGCCAATCATAAACTTTCAACCAACAGTTCATCATATCTATATCATATCATCACACTCGTCATTCAATCATAAAACAAAGCTCAATCAAACTCATCATTCATTATGCCGAATGGCATCACACATTCATACCCTACAGGGGTTTATAGTTGTGTTTGTGGTCTTTTAGTTACTTAGTCCTCGTATGGAAGTATTCTTTACTTAAGTACATGTCTTATAGAACACTTGTTCAAATTAATTAAGTGATGTGATTGTTTCCTTTCCTTGAGATAGTGCACTTAGTGATTCCTAGGTTCATGGTATGCTCAAAGGCCCTAATCATACTTCTGTTCCCAAGAAGTTCGAGATCCCTCTAATCCTTGGGTTATGACAATGCATAACCACATCATGAACCCAACAACACCAATGTTCACTAATCACCAAGGGTGATTTTTAACTTATTCAAGTTACAAAGTTTTAAACTTTTACTAATAATGTACCAAAGTTTTATCTTAAATATTATTAAAGTTATCATTCTTTATAAAGTAGTCATAAAGTTTTATTCTTTATGAAAGTGAGTGCCTTTGACATTAAGTTCTTATCTTAAGATTGGATCTTTATGAAATAATGATACAAGTTACTAGCTTTTTAAATAAAAATTCTTGTTCTTTATAAAAGTTAACACCTTTTGGCATTATTTTGGTTCAAGATCAAAACTTTATGAATTAAATGCTACAAAATAACACTTTTATGACTTAAAGGTTTCATTCTTGATTAAAGTTTGAAACTTTATGAAAGGTCTTTTCATTAAGGTTTGATTCTTAAGACATAAAGTAATAAGATATCATTTTATAACTCAAAAAGGCTTGTTATTCTAAAAAGTTTAGACTTTTACATGTATCTTTGTCTTCAAAATAAAATAAAAGAAGACTTTATGATGGCACTAAAACTTGCACCACTTTTTGTGCATCAAGAAGCAAACTTTTTAAAGTTTAAAGCTTTTAGAATGTTCATAGTCTTAGCAATCATGAAAACATAATAAAATGAAGCTTTTCTAATCATCAACTCATCATAAAAAGAACAACTTTAAGCAAAATACTATCAAGAACATTCAAGAACCCATTAACTTAAGAACACTTGAAGAACAACAAGAACATATTTTTTTCTAAAAGAGGAAGCTTAAGAACACTTGAAGAACAACAAGAACATATTTTTCTAAAAGAGGAAACTTTTACTCTTGAAGAGCATGAAGGATCTTCTCAAGTTTTCACTTAGAGATCTTGGTCATGAAAGAACCAAGCTCCAAGCTTTCTTGAGCAAACAAAATGGAAAAGATGAAGATCACCATGGCACAAAAATAAGAGAAGAGGAAGAAGAAGATGATGGCTCCTCTTGATGATAATGGTGGCAGTTTTGCAAGAAGGAAGGAGAAGCTCTTAAGATCTTGTGACAATAAAGGTTGTAGTGTTTTGATCTTGTCTCTAAAGACCCAAAGATGAGGTCTTTGAAGGGCTAAGTGAGTGGTTTTGAGTGGTGGTGGTGGAGAAAGGAAGAAGAAGATGAAGAAGTGTTTAGAGAGAAGTTGGAGGATTTGATTCTAAGGGAGAGAATGGGATGAGTGAAAATGAAAATGGAGGAGGGAGGGAGAGAGAGAAAGTGGCGTCTATATTAAAGGGAGGAGAGTAAGATATTTTGCTTACTTTTGTGTTAATTAGTGATTAAGGGGACAAATGGGATGATGAGGAGACAAAACATGGTCAACTCTTACATAAAGCACTCTTGTCTAATGTTTTTTGCTTTAATGACATCACTCTCTACTTTAGTGTCTAGTTGACTAAATTTGAATTTAATCATGTGATTAAGTGCTTATACAACTTAATTAAGGTGATTAAGTAAGGATTAGTGATTAACACACAAGAACATGATAAATAAAAATTAATCTTGAGAGTAGGCTTAAGTAACCTTAATTAAACTCGATTAAGCTAATTAAGGGTGATTAGTACTTACTTAAGCTATAAAGGCTCTGACTTGCTTAATTAGAGATTATCTAATCTCGATTATGCATTCTCTTGACTCTTCTCATCCAAGTCAACCCCTTAATTAAGCCTTAATCTCATAATTTCTCATTAAGTGCCTAATTACTCCGGGTTACTGAGGTAATTAGCACGACATGAAATAGAGGATGTTACAAAAAATAAAAGAAAAAGAAAGAGAAGGAGATGAGGAAGAAGAAGAAAGGATAGTAAATGGGAAAGGGAAGAAGTTCAATATGCACACATCATTTGTGGCTATCTATAATAATTAGCGGTAAATAATGAAATTATTTGCGAAGTAAAACCATGGCTTTATTTACTCATTACATGTTATGTTATTTTATATTTACTATTACAGTTTATTTTATGTTCCAAGTTCTTTTATTTATTAAAGTTGCTCAACATTGATCTTGTTGCAATTTATTCTATTTATCATTCTAAGTCATTTTATTTAATGTTCGATTATATTATCGCTCTTTATTATTATCTTTCCAATGTTTTCTATTTATTGTTCCAAGTTATTTTCATTAATGTTAATTTATATTATTACTGATTATCATTCCTATTGATTTTATTTATCCTTTCAAGTTAATTTAATTGATATTCTTTTATACTATTGCTTATTATTATTATTGTTGTTGTTGTTGTTGTTGTTAAGATATTATTTATACAATAATAGCTATTGTTTTAATTCTTGTGTACTTTATTTATTTTCAGTTTTTAACTTTAATTATATTTTGTGCACTTTTATTCATTTTATTTTATGCCTTGTTATTTAATTTATTATGATGAATTTAATTATATTATGGTTTATGTTATTTGAGTTCTTTTAAGTTCTACCTATTTCATGAGATTATGCATCTTTTTATTTATTGCAAATTTATAATAGCAAGTAAGGAATTTTAAAGAAGATATTTAAGATTTTGCCGCTAACAGCCAAGAAGGCAGAGGGATAAGATGTAAGATCCTTTATATTACATGCTTTAGTTAGTGTGGCGTAAAAGTGCTGCTTTGTCGTCACGATATTAAAAGTAACACTAGAGAATGAGAATTTCTTAAGAGAATGCTTTCGAATATGTGTGAGACAAGTAAACAAAGGAAAGTAGAAATTAAAGTAAATAGATTATATTCATATTAACAGTTGCAACATTATGTATTACATAACATATATATTTAAGCATTTATTGTCCATAATATTATGATCTTATTATAAGTAATGTGATAAGATGATGATACAGTAGCCGTGTGAATTTCTGTGCACACGGTTGGAGCCATTATAACTCAAATACTTTAGAATTAATCATTATCTATTGAGAATTTTCAATTCTCACTCTATTTCTGATGGTTTCAGATTAGTTAAGTAACGCCCTAGAGGAAGGTGAACTTTTCCAGCTGCTAGAAGCATATGAAGCTGTAATCAAATAAATTGTAACTTCATTATCTAGCCTAAAAATGTTTAGCTTATAACGAGGAGAACTTTACTCATGATCCTGAACTCTATGCTGTATCTATGTATATTTAATATCAAACTCTTAACTTTTTATGTAAAGTTATGACATTAGCTTTATTATAAATGGGTGTTACATTTTTTGTATCAGAGCCCCGTTCTAGGCATAAATAAGTGTTAAGTGTAAGTTAAGTCTCTGTTATCTCCATGGTGGCTCCAATTTTTTTTTTTTTTCTGCATGCCTTTTAGTATTGTCAATGCATGAGCTTGATCAACTCAATATTAGGTTGTTTTTGCACTTGTAGGACTATATGGCATCAGAAGGACAAAGGATCCCAAAAGTGCAGAGTACACCAAGTGATACTCTGTCAGGGATCATAGGAACCCGTTAAGAGTCTGGCTAAAGCTAACATAATCCAGGCAGAATCAAATAGATTGGTTCTACAGTACATGCAGGAGACTCAAGATAGGAACAACAATCACCATGATGAAGGAAGTAGGAACTCAATAGGAGAAACCCTTATAGCTAATCCTTTTTACCAAGGACTCTCTGAATTTAGGAAGGTTACACCACCCTCATTCCATAGAGATTAAAATCCAATCTTAGCTGAAAAATGAGTTATGCAATTAGAGAAAATTTTTATTGTCATGGGATGTGCAGATTCATGAAAGGTGGTTTTTGCCACCTATATGCTAGAAGGAGAGGCGGAACACTGGTGGAGGGTGCCAAAAGCCTGTTAGAATCTAGTGGGATTGCAATTACCTGAGAAGTATTCTTAACCACTTTCTTTGACAAATACTTTCTTGATAGTGTTAAGAATGAAAAAGAAGCTGAATTCATACAAGCAGGGAAGTATGAGCATAGGTCAGTATGTAGCTAAGTTTGAATAATTGTCCAAATTCTCTTCTTACTTGAAAAATAACCCTGATGGTTGTTGGAAAGCTACAAAATTTGAGTGGGGGTTAAGGCCCGAGATAAGAAAAAAGGTATCCAACTTAGAGATCAAAAACTTTACCACTCTAGTGAATAAGTGTAGGATAGCAGAAAAGTGTTACTTGGAGATGAAGTTTGAAAGAGAGAGGCATAATTTCCTTAAAAGAAAGATGGTGGCAAAAATACAAAAGAAAAATGATTTTAAGAGTAAAGTGAACTCGGGGAAAGGTCGGTAGATGCCAGCTAGGGAACCCCTACTTCCGTGCAACAAGTGCGAAAAATCTCATGGCTTTAGACCTTGCCTTTTTGGCCAAAACGTTTGTTATCGGAGTGGCAAGGCAGGATGCTATGCTAAGGATTGCAACACTGGAAAGCCACTAAATAATCCTATGCCTGGACCACAAACTAAAGGGACAGTATTCACTCTAAGTGGAGAAAAGGCAATTCAATCTCCTGACATGATCAAAGGTACATGTTTTATCAAAAACACTCTCTTAATTGCATTATTTGACTCAGGAGCTACGCACTCCTTTATATTTATTGATTGTGTGAAGAAGTTAAATGTACCTTTGTCTCCCTTACCTTTTAATTTGCTAGTCTCTACTCTAATAGGGGGAAAAGTTTATACTTCTCAAGCCTATTTGAACTATCTCATTTTAATTGAAGGAAAACCTTTTGTTATTGACCTTGTTTGTTTGCCTTTACCTGGTATTGATATCATAATTGGAATGGATTGGTTATCTAGTAATGATATCATTCTAGATTGTTCCCGAAGACTTGTCTATTTTCCCAATAACCCACTCAATAAACAATAGTCTTCTAATTTCATATTCCTTAATGCCACCCAAGTAAAGAAGTGCCTCTTAGAAGGAGCTCAAGGGTTTCTACTTTATTCTTTAAATTCAGAGGTCGAGTAGGAAATAGATAGCATACCTATAGTGAGAGAATTTTCAGAAATGTTTCCCAAAGATATAGTGAACTTACCACCTAAAAGAGAGGTTGAGTTTTCCATCAATCTCATACCAGGAACAAGACCTTTATCCTTTGCACCTTATAGAATATCTCCTTTAGAGTTAATTGAACTTAAGAAACAGATTAAGGAACTGTTAGCTAAGGGATTCATTAGGCCAAGTGTGTCTCCTTGGGGTGCACCTGTTCTTTTAGTCAAAAAGAAAGATGGAAGCATGATGTTATGTATGAACTATAGGCAGTTGAATAAAGTCACAATCAAGAATAAGTATCCACTCCCTAGGATAGATGACCTGTTAGATCAATTGCTAGGAGTCTTAGTTTTCTCAAAAATAGATTTGAGGCCAGGATACCATCAAATAAGAGTGAAACAAGAAGATATACCTAAGACAACCTTTAGGACTAGGTATGGGTATTATGAATATCTTGTGATACCTTTTGGACTCACCAATGCTCCTGTAATATTCATGGATTACATGAATAGAGTCTTTAGGCCTTACCTTGACTAGTTTGTGGTAGTCTTCATAGATGATATTCTCATCTATTCTATGACTAGGGAGGAGTATGAACAACAACTTAGAATAGTGTTGCAAATCCTGAAGGAGGAGCAATTGTATGCCAAGTTAACCAAATGTGAATTCTGGTTAAGTGAGGCAAAATTCTTAAGTCATGTCATCACTCAAGAAGGGGTTACAGTAGATCCAAACAAAGTTGAAGCTGTAGTTCATTGGGAAAGACCAAAGACAGTCATAGAAGTTAGGAGTTTTTTGGGATTAGCAGGTTATTATAGGAGGTTCATCAAAGCGATTCTCTCAACTAGTTTTATCTTTGACTGGGTTAATTAGGAAAAACCAGTCTTTTGAGTGGAACTCACCGTGTGAAGCCAGTTTTCAAGAGTAAAAGAATAAGCTTTCCTTTACTCCAGTCTTAATAATTTCTGATCCTACAAAAATCTTTATAGTATACTGTGATGCATCCAAGAAAGGATTAGGTTGTGTGTTGATGCAAGAAGGAAGAGTTGCGGCTTATACCTTTAGGCAACTTAAGTCTCATGAAGAGAACTATCCAATCCATGACCCAGAACTAGCTATCGTCGTGTTTGCCTTAAAAATCTAGAGACACTATTTGTACGGGGTGAAGTTTGAGGTATATAGTGATCATAAGAGTTTGAAATATCTTTTTAATAAAAAAGAATTGAATATGAAACAAAGAAGGTGGAAAGAGTTTTTGAAGGACTATGATTTTGAGTTGAAGTATCATGCTGGCAAAGCTAATATGGTCACCAATACACTCAGTAGAAAATCTCTGCACATATCTCTAATGATGATAGAGGAGGCTAAGTTGTTGGAAGGATTTAGAGATATGAATATTTCAGTGTCCCTAAAACCTCATTGTATATATGCTAGTGAACTTAGAATAGAATGTGATTTGAGAGACCAAACAAGACAAGCCCAAGAAAGTGATGAATTTTTGAGATCTCTAAAGAATAGAATTCAAATAGAGTAACTTGAGCATTTCCATGTTGATCAAAAGGGGATTATAATGTATGAAGGAAGACTATGTGTGCCCAATAATGAAGAATTAAGGAATAAGATTTTATCTGAGGTGTATTGTAGTAAGTTTACTATGCATCTGGGTACAACCAAGATGTATCAAGAACTTAAGAAGTTGTTTTGATGGAATGGAATAAAGCAAGACATAGCTAAGTTTGTAGCTAGATGTCTTTCCTGTTAGGAGGTTAAGATAGAACACCAGAAACCTGCAGGACTCTTACAAGCTTTGGATATTCCTGAATGAAAATGGGATAACATATCAATGGATTTTGTGGTAGGATTACCTAGGACTCCATCAGGGTGTAATGCAGTGTGGGTGATAGTTGACAGATTGATCAAATCAACCTATAACTTACTAATAAGGATTAGTTGCCTATTGTATAAGTTAGCTCAAGTTTACATTCAAGAAATTGTAAGACTTTATGGGATACCAACAAGTATAGTTTCCGACAGAGATCCTAGATTTATCTTTAAGTTTTGGATAGCTCCGCAAGAAGCCTTAGGTACTAAATTTCACTTTAGTACAGCTTATCACCCTTAAACAGATGGTCAAATAGAAAGGACTATTCAAACCTTCGAAGATATGCTTAGGCCTTGTGTGTTAAAACTTCAGGGAAGCTAGGATAGTCATCTACCATTGATAGAGTTTGCCTATAACAATAGTCACCATTCCAGTATAGGGATGACACCATTTGAAGCTTTGTATGGTAGAAAATGTAAGTCACCTTTGTTTTAGTCTGAAGTAGGAGAAAAAAGTCTGCTAGGACTTGATTTAGTGCAATAGACCACAGAAAAAATCAAATTCATTTGGGAAAGATTACTCACTGTTCAAAGTAGATAGAAAGCTATGCTGATCATAGAAGAAGACCTCTAGAATTTGAAGAAAGAGACCATGTTTTCCTTAGAGTTACTCCTATTACTGAGATTGGCAAAGCTCTTAAATCCAAAATGTTAAATCCAAAATTTATCGCCCATTCCAAATCCTCAAGAGAGTAGGACTTGTTGCATACCAAATTGCACTTCCTCCAAATCTTTCAAATCTCCATAATGTTTTCCATGTCTCTTAGCTCAAAAAATATTATTTTGACCCTTCACACATTATAGAATATGAAACGATGCAAGTAAGAGATGATTTGACTTATGAAACTAAATCATTACAAATCATAGATAGAACTATCAAACACTTAAGAGGGAAAGAAATTCCTTTAGTCAAAGTGGTTTGGAAAGGATTGTCACACGAGAAAGTAACATGGGAATTGGAAAATGAAATCAAGAAATCCTATCCAGCATTATATCAAGCAAGTTAGTGAATTTTGGGGACAAAATTCTTAAAAGGAGAGGAGAATTGTAACATCCCTATTTTGATAAAATATTTTGTGCAGATTAATTTGATTAATCCACTTCATTGAAATATTTTAATTGATTTTGTGACAATAATTTATTTATCAAGTAATTAGATCATAAACATTAACTTTTACACCATAAATTAGCACTAACATCAAAGTATATTATTAATGATAATAAGTTTTATTAAGATAAATAGTCCTACTAACCTTCTAAAATTTATATACATGTAATATAAAATAAAAAAATATGATAAATACATATAATAATAATAAATAAGAAACAAGGAAGAGGAAGAATGAAATTGTACGGGCTTTATAACATTAATCATATAATAATAACAAGTATGTAAAAATGTCTTACCATGCTTTAATGTCTGAAGGTAGAGTCAAAGAAACTAATAATTACTTTACCTAATTGGCTAGGAAATGAAACATGAAGGCCAGACAGTAAAGTCATAGAAGTTGTAGAAAAATTTAATCAAGGGCATAGAGTCACAGGAAACGATAGTAGCAGTAGAAATTTTGCTACCTTTGATCAAATTTTTCCACACGAAGCACTTCAACTCGTGCATATAAATAGGTTGTAGACATGGTAAATTACTTACATATAGAAAAGGAAGGAAGCAGATAGAATAGTTTTGCCATTTGTAATGGTTGGCGGCAAGAGAAAAAGAAAGAGAGGGTTAATGTTATAATCCATTATCCATGAACCCAAATTTCTGGTGTATTTTGGTTGTAATTCAATCAAGGAGAAATAAAAATCACAAAAAGATGGAAGAGACAAGGAATGAAAATAGATTGGAGGCCACAATCAAGGATGATTGATAAGCCAAGGGTGATCGCCATAAGAGCAATTGTAAACTCTTGATAAGACCTAGGATTCCAAGTAAGAACCAAAAAGACACTTTTACTAAAAGTATTCTGATTTCAATTTGCCAAAAATTCCCCTTCAAAAGGTGTTTACAAGGTTTATAAAATAAACTAAAGTTTAGCAAATGGGCTACAACACTTAGCCCAAGATTAAAAATCTAAACTTATTAAAAATGAGTAAAAGACTAAATAGTTAAAAACAAGTAATGGGCTATATGAAATTACAAGCCCAATTACATTATTGCTAACTTAAAATTAACAAGCCCAAAGATATAACTAAGCTTGTTAAGCCATGTGAATGCAGTGGACTAGTCTTGAGTCGTTATCTTCTTGAATAGGCTTTGCCTCAAACAAACTTGAAATCATTTGGCCCAAAGCTTCTTTGGCTTTCTTTGATTTAGATCTAGTCATTGGTCCACCAAGTCCTTCCAAAGGATCTCCTCCTTGCCTTTACTTTCTTGAGTCTACTTTATCTTCCTTGATCACATTAGTTGGCAACGAGAGAAAATAAAAGAGAAGGAGATGAGGAAGAAGAAGCAAGGATAGTAAATGGGAAAGGGAAGAAGTTCAATGTGCACACATCATATGTGGCTGTCTACAATAATTAGAGGTAGATAATGAAATTATTTACGAAGTAAAACCATAGTTTTATTTATTCATTGCATGTTATGTTATTTTATATTTACTATCACAGTTTATTTCATGTTCCAAATTCTTTTATTTATTAAAGTTGCTCAGCATTATTCTTATTGCAATTTATTCTATTTATCATTCTAAGTTATTTTATTTACTATTTGATTATATTATCGCTCTTTATTATTATCTTTACCATATATTCTATTTATTGTTCCAAGTTATTTCCACTAATGTTAATTTATATTATTACTTATTATCATTCCTGTTGATTTTATTTATCCTTTCAAGTTAATTTAATTGATATTCTTTTATAGTATTGCTTATTATTATTTTTGTTGTTGTTGTTGTTGTTGTTAAGATATTGTGTATACAATAATAGCTATTGTTTTAATTCTTGCGTGCTTTATTTATTTTCAATTTATAACTTTAATTATATTTTGTGCACTTTTATTTGTTTTATTTTATGCCTTGTTATTTCATTTATTACGATGAATTTAATTATATTATGGCTTATGTTATTTGAGTTCTTTTAAGTACTACCTATTTCATAAGATTATGCATCTTTATATTTATTGCAAATTTATAATGGCAAGTAAGGAGTTTTAAAGAAGATATTTAAGATTTTGCTGCTAACCGCCAAGAAGGTAGAGAGATAAGATATAAGATGCTGTATGTTACCTACCTTGGTTAGTGTGGCATAAAAGTCTCACTTTGTTGTCACGATATTAAAAATAACACCAGAGAATGGAAATTCCCTAAGAGAAGGCATTCGAATATGTGTGAGACAAGCAGACAAAGGAAAGTGGAAATTAAAGTAAAGAGATTATATTCATATTAATGCTTGCTACACTATGTATTGCATAACATATATATTTAAACATTTATTGTCTATAATATTATGATCTTCTTATAAGTAATGTGATAAGATGATGATACAGTAGCCGCTTGAATTTCCGTGCTAAGGCATGGTTGGAACCATCATAGCTCAAATACTTTAGAACTAATCATTATCTACTGAGAATTTTCAATTCTCACTCTATTTCTGGTAGTTTCAGATTAGTTAAGTAACGCCATAGAGGAACTCTTCCAGCTGCTAGAAGCATTTGGAGTTGTAATCAAATAAATTGTAGTTTCATTATCTTACCTAAAAATGTTTAGCTTATGGTGAAGAAAACTTTACTCCTGCTCGTGAACTCTATGTTGTATCTATGTATATTTAATATCCAACTCTGAACTTTTTATGTAAAGTTGTGTCATTAACTTTATTATGAATAGGTGTTATAGGTGAGTGGGCCAAGACTCAAGATTTTACTATTGTTATTTTAGGTTGTTGTGTATTTGTTATTTTTTTTTTATCTTAGTATTTGATCAAACTTAATATGATAATTTTTGTCTTAATGTGAGATCAAATTTGACAAAATAAAAATTTTTTGACACAAAACTTAATAAAATAGTTGGGGCAAACATAAGTATACCTACATATTTTCTAAAATTTTTTCCAAAATTTAGTAGGGACGTGTGCCCCCACCCCTTTGAACCTGAATCCATCCCTATTTGTTGATGGGTCAAATGTGAAAGTAAATGGAGCAAGGGTCATCCTAGAAAAAAAGGGGATCATAGAGGAGTAGCCTTTGCAATTTAAATTCAAACCTAATAATAATCAGGTCGAATATGAAGCCCTAATATGAAGCCCTTATTGTTGGATTGAAGCTTAAGAAGTAGGAGTTCAGAATATTTTAGTTAAGGGAGATTCTCAATTGGTAATAAGAAAAGTTAATTGAGATCTTTAGGCCAAAGATCCTTTATTGGAAAAATGTCTCCATCAAGTAAAGTATTTAATATAAAAGTTTGATAACTATGTTATAGAGCAGATTCCCCAGGTGGAAAATAGTTGAACCGACCTCTTATCCAAACTGGCCAGCATTAAAAGGGTGAAGAATAATAGGTTAGTGATTCAACTAGTACTCGATCATTCATCAAGGAGAAGTAGTGGTTGTGTATGTTAGTGATGATTGGTGATCTCGAATCAAGTAGTATTTATTGAAAGGGAAATTACTTGAGGATATCTCAAAAGCAAAAAAATTAAAAAGATCAATTAGATTTTACATCTTGTCAATCATAGACTGTACAGGAGAGGTTATTTAATGTGATTGTTGAAGTGTATTGGAAAGACGAAAGCTAAAAATGTCATGATTGAAGTGCATGAAGGAGTCTACAACAGCCAGAATGGAAGCTGACAATTAGATCAAATTGCATTATATTCATCAAGTTATAAAACAAATGTTAGCAAGTTGCAAAGGAAACACAGAAACACCCTGAATGACTTCATTGCTTGGAGGTAAGTTGGTCATTCTACAAATGGGGAATTGACATTCTTAGTCCTTTCCCCTTAGCATCCAGGCAATTAAAATACCTTGTGGTGGTTATTGACTACTTAATGAAATGAATTAAGGCTGATCCATTAGCTTGTATTGCCACAAAAAGATTTAGAAGTTTGTATAAATAAAACTATATGCGTGTATGGTCTCCCATTCCAGCCAGTAAGTGATAATGGTACTCCATTCATGGACCAAAGGCTCGAAGACTTTTGTTCAGATCCCAGAATATCCTAACTATTTACCTTAGCAGAGCATCACCAAACAAATGGAATAGCAAAGTCCACCATTAAGTAATCCTTATAGGTTTGAAGAAATGACTTAATAGAGCTAAAAGCCTCTTGGCCGAGGATTTTTTCGAGGCCATACTTGTCTAAGAAAAAGGAAAATTTATATTTAGGAGACATTACTTTAAAGAGCCTATTCTTTAAATGATTATAGGAATTTTGATAGGAAATGAATAATTGCTTTATAGGATGGCTATGAAGTGTAATCTAATTTCCTTCCCAAATCCCTTTTGCTTGGAAAAGGAAAAGGTGAAAAAGACTCCAATTGAAAGTTCAACCTCTAGGATTTCCATCAAAACTTCGAAAGATTAAATGAATGCATAACTCTTTCAATGAAATTGGGAAGGGGCTACATTTATGTGTCTGAGAACAACACACTCAAAATAAATAAAAAGTTGCTTAAGTCTTAATCTATCATAAAGTTCTCATACATATGTACAAAGGCCAGAACAACGTCCAAATTCTAAGTTTGAAAGATCTTATTCTTAGGGGTGTTTGCAGTTCCGTTTGGTTTGATTTTGGAAGAAAATCCAATCGAACCAAACCAATCGGTTTATATAAAATACCAACCATTCGATTTTGATTTTCTTGTAGAACCGAACCAAAATTGGTTTGGTTCGGTTCGGTTATTCGATTTTTAATTAGAAATTTTTTTGGAAAAAAAATCCAAGCTTTTTGTCTTCTCCCTGTCTAATACAATGTTTGGAAAGGTCCCCATTCCCCTATATCCAGTAACTTGAATCAGTTGACAAAACAAAGTATCCAACTCAAAGTAGAAAGAAATATTAAAAATCAAAACATTCCTAATCTAACTCTAAGAACACATCCAAAGTCTAAGCACATAATATTTCATTGAACTAATTACATCAATCACAGCAACACAATATTCACGGTGTAAAGTTTACACAACAACCGATCATAATCATTGTCCATACAACTTCAAAACAAAAATTAAAGAAGCTTGGAAATTAAAAGCATACTCAAATTGCAGTCAGTTCAAGAATGCATTCATATGCATAGAAGAACCAAATCTAAGGAAAAAAAAATGTTGCGTTGACTAGTATGAACATCGAAGTAGCATAGAGTGCCAGTGGAGGGCGGAGGTTAACAGAGAAATGTGGCACAAAGCTAAGGTCACCATTCACCATTCCACTGCAAAATCTCTATCTCTCTAAATCGAACCCTTGTGAAAGGAAGACAGATGATAATAAGCTGAAAACTTGAGACATGGGTTTGAGAAAGCAGAGATTGGTAGAGGGAACAGGGAACCAAAGAAAGGTTGACGGCGAGAGAAAATGGCAAGTGAGGTGGCAATGGTGAGTAATGATTGAGAGATAAAAGAAGAGATAGAGGGGGAAGCATGACTGAGAAGTGAGAGAGAAAAGTGATAAGGAATCTAGGGTTTAGTAGAGGGTGTGTACTGTGTCGGCTTTGGGCCCAATAACATAATAGAAGTATAAGAACATCTTTGATTTTTTTAAATACCTTCAGTTTGGTTTGGTTCAGTTCGGTTTTGCATTTACCAATCGAAAATCAAACCGAACCGGTCGGTTAGAGAAAGATAAAACCCGAAAAAAAAAACTAATTTAATCAATTTTTCTTCAATTTTTGGTTTTTTTGGTTGATTTTCGATTTTATGCTTGGTTTGGTTCGGTTTTGAACACGCCTACTTATTTTTGGAAAGATATGGAAGACATGCAATAAGAGATTCATCCACTCTAGCATACGTTAATCTATTCCCAGGCCTATTTCCTTTTCCACCTCCCTTAATACCCCAATATCTTTTTTTTTTTTTTTAACTTTTATCCATGATATAGTGTTTGAACAAGAAGATGAGTGATTAATTGAGGATATAAGCAACGAAAATTAATCAGAATACACCCTCATATGTCATAACAAAATTATAACAATGTAACAAAACCCCATCTAGAATCATTTAACCTAGGGTTTGCAGAATAACTTGTAAATGAAAAACAAAGAACACACAAAAGAAGAAGCAAAGATTTACTTCGAAGAAAATAGAAGTATGAACTTCAAGGAACATAGCAAAGGCAAGAGATATAGAGAACGAACACCACTAGAGACTTGAAATAGGAGCAATGTGATGAGAGAAGGAAGAAATGACTAAGAGGCAAACATATACCCTTTCTAGAAAGAGTTCAAGTGAAGCAGCTTAGAAATTTTCCAATGACTTCAAATTTTTCTAGTAAAGAAAAACTGATCTAGTCTATAGTAGAAATCAGTATTAGGGGCTTGATGTGCATGATCAAAGGCACAACCATTACACATTAAATGCGTGATGGGATGGTTGATGGTTATGTGCATGACATTTGTTTGGGCAAGTTCATTGATAACTGCCACCAAGTAGGTGAAAGGTTCTGATCTCATAACTATCATATGGTTGGACTGGAACAAAGCTCGACTCATATATCCTTGGATTATAAGGTCAAGCTTAGGGCTATGGACTGGACCCCATACCTTGACTTATTGCTCGACCCAAATGTCCGCACCTCTGAAACTTCTAGAATAAAGGACACTGAGCTTATCCAAGGTATTGTGATCCTACTATGATCGGATGAGAACCGTCCCACATTGAACCCAAATACCCATCCCTTTTGGGGATATCCCAAGTATCTTGGGATACTAGAAAAACTACCTAGAGAGCAGTTCATTCCTTTTTCTTTTTAAATACGAATCTTCCTTCTCAAATAGGTACAACATAACATCCCTTTAACTTCATTTTTCTTGATCATACGCCAACTTGAGGGCTCCAATTTCTATCAATTCCCCCCAGAGTCAATCAACATCGACTAATGATTTACCCAATATCAGTTCTTCAAGTAAGAACACCTCCCATTTTGATGTATATCATTATCAATCGTGGTGAAAATCCTCCCAAATCTTTGCATAATATTCCTAAGACATCTCCACTATTAATATTGCATTAAGCCCTAAGATATGGATCATCTCTTTTATTTTATGCTTTTGTTATACAAATTCAGATTTGAGCATTGAAGTTCCTTTATGTGTATGATGAAGTTTGAAAAACCACCAATCCTCTACAAATATTTAGGTAAATTCATTTTTTGAACCTTGACCAAAACAATTACTTTATTCTATCAAACAACTATGTTAAATTTAACTTTTTTCTTTTAGGCTCATGTTAAATTTAATTAAATTCTAATCTTTTTCCCTCTTTATATAATAGTATTCATAATGAAATTAAGTAGGTTGCTATTAAAAATAAATAAATAAGTTATTATTCCAAAGAGTCCTTATTCAAATGGCATAGATTTTATTAGACTAGCTTAATACAAGCTGAATCTACCTATCCTGCATTGTACTCTAACAAATTCTCTTCTTTCCCACATCAATTTTAGACTTTGTAATTATAGGTAAACAAGGAAGAAAATATAATAATAACTAAGAGGATGTTTGAAAACTTGAAAAATTAAATTAACATGGTATAAAATGAAACTATTTATATTGACCTGTTTAAAAAAAAAAAACTAATTTTTTATTATATGGTGTTTCATTTGAAGCTAACTTAACAATTAATTTTAATATATATGTTATCTGACATAAAATTATTAAAAATTAAATTTTGATTATGAATAAATAACTACTTATAACTAAAACAAAATTATTTTTATCATGTAAAATAAATAATACATTCGTCCTTTTTACTTACTCACAACTGTTAAATTCACACAATAAACTTATTGTTTGAAATACTTCAAGTGATCTTAGGAGTCTATTGAAATGACTATCTTTTAAGACTCTAAGATTCTTGGCTATAAGACAACTTTCTATTGCTATATAGAGTAGATAATGCCTTGAGAAGTATGTGGGTGATAAAAGAGTATAAGCTGAGTTTTTCAATCAAGAACCATGCCCCCAAAAAAAAAAGAAAAGAAAATGTCAGTGGTGGAGATAATTTGTGAAAGATGAAAGAGGAAAGAGGAAGAGATGAAAATGTGTTGAAAACCAATTAAATTTTTTTTAGAACTAATTTTGTGTTAAAATTGGTTTAAATAAAGACTAATGTTTAAATATTTGGTTAATTACCAAACAAAATTTATCTAAAATCTGGCTCCATTATAACTAGGTATCTAATTGTTTTTTAATGCATAAATATTAAAAAATATTTGTTAAAAACCACTAGCAGTAGGCTAATGAAGAGAGGCTTGAGTAATTTGTCTGAAATCTCAAATTCAAATCTAAGTACCACTATATAACAAAAAATAAATATCTATTAAGAATTTAGTTAAGGAGAGAAATTATTATCGATGTATTTAATATCTGTACCTCTAATGCTACATTTTTTGAACCACTTATACCGTCTTTGTATAATTTAAATTTCATCTGTTTTCACATTAAAGTTTACATTATCAATCGCTTGCAGTTAAAAAATATTTAATTACATGCTTGAAAATTTTCAATCAAATAATTTGCCAAATGAATAAAAATTGATTAAACTAAAGCTTTTGTTCTTTACAATTTATATCGATTTTTAAATTGGTCTTATATATATATTTTCAATTGGCTTCCTAGAATTATGAATGTTTTTAAATAAACTTCTTTTGGTTATCGTTCAACTTCAGATTGAGCTAATTATGGATGCTTCATCATTTATGGCTGAAAACATAAGAGAAAATAAAAAGAAAATGAGAGGACGAAAATAAGTTGACAAAAATATTTCTTAAGTTATTAACTATTGTTAAGTCAAAATATTTTTGTCAAGTTTAGCTAAGTAAATTTAGAAGATAAAAATGACATGAATTAATGTGTCAAATAAAAAACTCATTAATATTTCACATGAAACATGTCAAATCAATTGACCATTTGCTAACATTACCAGTAGCGAAAAATGCCCTTTATCTTGGGACTTTTTAAATGGTACAAATTGACTTTCTAATATTTTAAAATAGTATAAATTAACTCTTAAATGATCAAATTACTTTTATCTCCTTTCACCTCCTCCTCTATTTTTTTTTCAAGGTGAGGATAATTTAATCATTTAAAGGTCAATTTATATTATTTTAAAATATTAAAGGTTCAATTTATATATTTTTAAAAATTTAGAGATAAAATATATATAATCTATAATTCAAAAGTTAAAACATATTTTATAAATATGATTAAATTTTGAAATATTATCAATATAAAATTTTTTAACACCAAATCCAATTATATATAACCATGTCATTAGAAATATTTAATCTTTACAATAATTATCTCAAAAATTATATATATAACAATATATAATTAATTTACAGTATAAAACATTTTTAACTTTCGTGTATCAAAATAAATCTCTTATAAAGATAAAAGAAAATTCTATTTAATAGGTTTTTCCCCCGTGCATCTAAATGGGAAAAACAAACTAAAGCTTATGAAAAGATTCATGTAATTTGAAAACCACCAGGTAACGATTGAAAACAACAAGTGCAGGAATGAATTAAAATTGATATAGAATGTCCAATAAAAATTTAACCCCAATCACATAGAAAAGATTCATTGAATTCTTTGTCAGTAATAAAGAGACATGTACCGAATAAATTGGCGTTCATCATATACATACCAAATACAGAACATTGACCACAATTCATTATAATATATTATAAGCTCTAATTACCCAATTTCCATAACTAACTCACCTACACAAAAGAACCAAGATTAACAGTGAGTATTGGTGACAGAAAATGGAGCATGCTTCCATCAAAGTAAAGTATGAAAGCAGATTAAACGTTGAACTCAATAACATCAAACTGCAAAGGCCAGATTCAGAAAGGAAATTGCCAAATAAACTGGGGCTAAAGGCATCCATTTATGTCCACCCAATCCAATATATACATTCCATGCTTGTGAAACCATGTTGGATCTATTTTGTACCCCACATTTTGGCCTTTGAAAATTTATCATGTGGCTAAGGGAACCAACAAAATGCAACACATATCACCCCTTGTATTCTCAAGGATCACTCCAACTGAGCTCTACTTGCCTTGCCAGAAGGTGAATGGGAGGCGGTTCTTGGAGAAACCAGAACCGGTTCATTGGTTGCAGCTTTCATGGCCGCCATTTCTTCCAAGCGCTTCCATGTGGCTTCCCGCTTGGACTTTATATCCTTCCCTTGAGCCTCATCTTGTTGATATTTGATCATGCACTCCTCATAGAATTCAGGGTCCGTGTCGGCGAAGATCTTGCGGACATTTATTGTCAAGCTCTGGACGGCCTGATTCCAGTGGTTTCGTCCGTTGTGCTCCAGAGCAGGTAAGACAATGGGAAGTATGATTTTGTGGTTCTGCTTGATTAGGCTCTCAATGTGATCATTATTCCATAAGAACAAAGCCCTCTCTGCTACCTGCAAATTAACAAGTGATCATATGAGAGGAGAGGAGACAGCAAAGGACTACAGTGATGGCAAAAGTATGTCCACTTACTCCACTACCATAATAGTGCTCTAACTTTGCCAATATGTGTCATTATTGTGAAATCCTACCAGGAATGGACAATGCGAACTCTATATTAAAATAAGGTGGGAACAATAGGAAATTATTTTTTGCTATCTTTTTCAGGAAGGATATTTACAGTAGTAGTAATATCACTTCCAATTTCACCGAGTCTGAAAGATTGGTCTCATCATTATTAATAAGGAAAAAAACTCATCTAAAACTCCCTAAATTTTGGGCCTAAGGTAAATACACTTTAACAACTTAGTAACATGGATCTATAACAGCTTATATTCATTTTCAGTTGGTCCATTCATTGCCATTACCAACCCATGCTCGAATTTTTAAAACCACTAATTCAGTGATCCATTTCGGAGCACAAAACTTTGTGCGCTTAGAAACCAGAGAGTTTCAAAACTGACCATTCAGCAAGAACATAAACTAGCTAAGGAGACAATTTTCAAAATTTAAAGGCAGTGTGATTACCAAATAAAATTCTCAGGGGTACATTTGCCAAAGCCATAAAATTAGGGGGGTTCTGTGCATTCTATCTGATATATAAAACAATCTCAAATAGTTTTTAATCGGCCATTTTTTGTCCCAACAATTTCTTTAAAATTATTCCAAAACATGTAAAGGTAGCACTTAAAAAATGCAGGTCATTGACTGGGCACTGATTTCTCCCATATTGACTACCTTCCTCCCACTCTCCTCTTATGACTGTTGCCAGAGGGGGGAAAAGGTAGCAATTTCAGTAATAAGATTTTTCCATTAGTTTTTACTTCGAGATAATTTTCAATTTATACATGGGCATGGTGCATTATAGTAATTCTTTTATTGATGGAATAAGTAGCATTTTCCCTTGTAATTTGGGAACCTCAAGTGACAGCTACTTGTTATATAATGAGGAGTTGAAAACAGATACAAGAAATTCATATCTTGAAAGAGAAAGTTGAGGAAATGCAACTTTTAGGAGGACTGCATTAGAATATGACAGCACAGAACTTATGAGTTCCTCCAACAGGATATGCACTGAGCACAGAGGTCACATTTCCAATTCATGTAATGATTTGAAAGTTGAAATCAGAGTTTCTAATGCATATTTTGGTGTCCGACTCCACAAACTACAAAAATGTGCGTAGTAAAAGCGTAGTTGTGGATTTCTATTGTATATTTGTAAGGGATGGGGATTAAATTGTGAGTTTGTCACCGGAATGAGGTTTTGAAAGTAAACATACTCCTGTTTTATGCTGCATAAATTCTATTGGATACTTTGGAAAACTTTTCATCATTTTTAAATGGCTGTTACAGCTTCTATGAATTTGATCATCTACCATATCCTCATTAACAAGACATAGTCAAAACCAAATGGGATATTCTGGCTAGCATATCCCTATATAAGGAATGTGTACCAACTCAACTGCTTAACATCTAGGAAGTTCGTATAAGTTAATGAATGCAAAAGGAAGAAAATAATCTCTTTCTCAATGAGCATGCAGAAGTATGTGCAACATCTTCTCTGCAGCTAAAACCATAATATTTTCATGAAAGTTGCATTTTCAAGATTCAAATCAAGTGCTGAGTTTCCAGTGCAGTTTATGTCAATCCCCAACAACCCCACCCAAAAAAAGCTCAATTCTGTAACAGATGATCATAGTAAATAGGTATGGAAAATTTTCAATTCCACTACTGTGGTTAGCAATATCATGGACAGTGAAATATAACAAGTTTTAGAAACATATCATTATATCAGTATCGATGTACACAAAGTATGACTGACACCTCCATGAGATATCAGACAATATATATATATCTAGATAAACTTAAGAAAATAAGTGTCTGTCAGAGCAAGTTGCGACTCTATTTCACCTTCCAAATTCCAATAACAACTATGATTTTGTCTTTTTCCTTCTTCTTTTTTTTTTTTTTTTTGGTGATAATCAGATTTTCTTTTATTTCCACGACTCCACTTGTACTTCTGTTCCCACGTTGTCCTCAGTTTGGTGACTGGGGTTGAGGAGTGGCTGATCTTGGGCTCCAAATTCTACTTTTTTTGTTATTATATGGTTCTTACTTTTAATTCTCTAAGGTTCTGTAAATCAACTCTTGGTTTTTTGTTTTTGTTCTCTATGGTTTTGTGCTCTACTTTTGCTTTTTTTCTCAGACTGGCTTGTTTGACAATTTGTTTTAGGTTGAAGGCCACTGGTCTTTTGTTCTCTGGTATCCTGTCCAAGTGCTGTGTGGATAGCCATTGGCCATTAGTTACTATGGGATTAAAATAGTTAGCTCTCCTATTTTCGTCAGCGAAAAATTTATCCTTCTTCAATCGCATTAGCTATGCATGGATGCATGCATACACTACATTTGTGCATGCTATCAGACAAAATTATGAAGATTACCCAAATGATAACGGGAGTGGTATCATCTGGACAACAAATTGTCAAAGCAATAACTGAACCAAAATCTTTCACCAAAATCCATGTTTATTCATTCTAAACATCCTCCAGCAAAACATAAAGGAAATATAAAAGAAGGCAACGAAACTCTAGAAATAGCATAACATTAGTACGCCCTCCATACCAATATCATCGCTCAGTTTTCAAAATTAAAATTCATAGACATCAAAATCATGTTCATATATGAATTAACAGTGAGAACATGTATAAACCAAAAAAGAAAAATGTGAAAATACATTTGCAACAGGTACTTGTATCAGTAATATTAATGCAATATCAAACTATCATTAGAATTAGAGACATTATAGTTTATCCACTAAGGCCTATGTGTCATATCCAATGTTTCGAGAACTGGATCAGTCCTTAACTAGTCAAGAGAGGTTCAAGGGTTTTAGGTCAAATATCGACTCAACCGTGGTCGAACTATGGTTTTGTAAGTATTTATATATTTTATAAATTTGTGAAAATATATGAAAAGATATTTAAATGTTAAATGTTAATGATTTAAACATAAATATGATATATGATTAAGCACTATGGCGTTGTTTAATCCATGTATCCGACTCCATCTAGTGGAACAAGGCTTAGTTGTTGTCTATGAAAAGGTATAACATATCTTTGTTAATTTGTGGGAAAATATATATATGTTAAGTATATAATTAAATTTTTACACATATATATGGGAGAGGATCAACTTACACCAGTGTAAGTTACATTCAATTCTTACACCATTGAATAACTTTTTATTGAAGAAATTTTTTACAAAACTCACCAGTGGATTAAAAACTCGTATTTTATAGATCATGTCTATAAAATTTCACATTACTCCGAAATCATTTAATACATGTAATATATATTTCTGAAATGTATGTAAAAATGAACTATTTGATCACATTCTTATTGATATCCAATTTTTTTAAAATTTGGCACAAATAATCTACATGATATGTAGTTATAATTCAACAATTGGATTGATAAGAACTATATTCTATAAAAAGTTATTAAAGGTGTAAGTGTGCTAAGTCTTACACCGATGTCAATGGATCTCTCCTATATATATATATATATATATATGTAACGGAATATATTTACACTAAACATTTCGAAAAAGAGATTGAATTAAAAGTTTGAATTTCTAAGAAAAAATGCAGACAATAAAAAACCTTTCAACTTATTACATAAGTGATAAAAGTGGCTTAATGGTAAATTTTCTTTAATTTACCCAAGAATCTTAAGTTCAAATCTCATTTTACCATCATTTGAATTTTATTTCCATAACATGATTATAATAAATATATTGATTGCAGCATAAATACCAAAGACAAGCTTTGGCTTAGTGCTATGTGCCACGTGTGTTTCACTAGCCCAGGTTTGAACCACGTTTCAAAATTTTACAATTAAGATTTCAACATGAATCCCAGCCCATTCAACCGGTCATGCGAACAATTCACAAGGCTGGGCTTGTTTGTAACTGGCTCATCTGGTTCAATACCAGTTTCAAAATGCCAGTTTTACAGGCCTGACTGGACTAGCTGGTGGATTGGTTCTCGGTTAACCCAGTCCGGCCTGGTTTTAAAAACAAAGGTCACATCTAGACATACAAACAAATTAGGATATTGTTTCAATATGGAAATTGGGAAGTGATTTCCTTTACCAAATTTCTACCAGCCTACATGAAAAATCAAGCCCCAACAAGCAAAACTTTCTATTTCTTCTTTTTGAGGCATTGAGAAATTATCACAAAGAAAACAAGGGAGAATGTAGAACCAATGGAAACTATTAAAATTACCAAACCTGGAAATGTGAACTGCTCAGACAACGACTTATTTGGCGGAACAAGGGTACCATACACCGTTGAAACTCTGCCGGTTGAGTTGCTTCCAAGACTTCCTCCAGCTCCCCCAAAAACATAACTTCTTTAGAACTATTTGTAATGGGCCAGTATTTTAGTAATCCCCGTATAACAGTATCAGCAAGCTTGCAGTCTTTTTCTACAAACTGTGTGATGCAGTAAGATAACTGCTGGTGGTACATCGGTATGCATTTGGGTTTATGAAGAGGAATAAGAGCTCGTACAAGAAACAGCTTATGCTCTTCTTTCAGTGGCAAAGCAAATCCGTTAATTATACTTCCCAAAATTTCTAAGAGTTCTGCAATCCCATTGTGTTTCTCAGTTTCAAAAATGAAACGATAGAATATATTGTTGATTGCTTTTCTGATGAATGGTCGGTGCACCATAAATTTCCCATATATACGATGAAGAACTGTCTTCAAGTAATCCCGCTCCCTGGGATCCTCTGAATCAAAAAGGTCTAACAGTCTGAGAACGAATGAATGATCAATATACCTTTTTGCTAACTTTGCATCAGTCTCGGGTGATGTGACAAACCTTAGAAGTAGCTCATACACAATTTGCAAGTATGGCCATGCTGGGTCCATTGAAGGCTCTTCCTCTTCCAAATCAAAGGCTTCTAGAATTTTGTTCTCACGGGGTGGAGAAGTCAAAGTCCGGAATAAGTTTATAGACACCATTTTTATGATCTCTTGCATCATAATTTCCGTAAACTTGCTATTAGCCGAAGAAACATAATCCACAAGTTCCACTAATGTTTGTCGTTTAATCTCCTTCTCTTTGATGTTCTTTGTAGGATCAGTGGAGTCAAATACAACACAGCACATTTGCAGCTTTTTTATAAACAAATTCTGCTTCTCTGAATTTGGAACATCACGAAAACTTGGCAAGGCTTCATAGGAGGAAGCTGGAAAACTTCCATTCAGATTCAGCTTTGAATTCACAGCTTCAATAAACTTGTCACCACGACTTAATCCAACACTTGAATTAGAATCAACAGCCGAAAGAGATGAAGCAGTTGAGTTTCCATAACGGTAGCCTGCTAAATCGCTGCTTCTTGTGCTGGTTGAAGTAGTTGAACTTGAAGAGGACGTTAATGTTCCCCCTCCATCACGATTTTCCCCTGATTTGGAGGGCTTCCTTGGGAGCCTATTCAATATCTGCTTGATCATAACTTAAAATTGGTTCAACTAAAGGTTTTTGTCATGCACTTCAGGATGCACACTCCTTACCAAAATCCCTTCAAATCAAACAAAGCAACAAGTTCAAGCGGCTAGTAAGCCAAGCAAAGCTAATTCACAGATTTCCAAATGAAAATAACATCCCAATGAAAACAACCTCACTTCTGTCTCAACCATCATAAGAAAGTGTGATCATTACTAAATTTATCAACATAACATTCTAATTGAGGGAATTGAGAGGATTCACAGCAAAAATCCTTATCATCATCCAAGGTGCTTCTCATGATAACAAATCTGAAACACAGTCATCCCAAGTTCAAAATTACGCCAAATCCCAAATACAAAAAACAGTAATCCAGCACAATATATCCCCCCCCCCCCAAAAAAAAAAATAAATTAATAAATAAATAAATAACCTTTACACTTATACTGAGAATTGAGAAACAAATAAATATCCCAAATTAAGAATTACAAAAAAAAAGTATGCAAATTAACTTGTTCATTGACTCAAACCAGCAAGTTTCTAAAATTGTGACACCAAAAATACCCATAAACTTTGACTTTGTTTCTTGAAGTAGAGTGAGCAAAAGGGGAAAGAACAGTTACCTCCTCCTCCTTGAATGTTCCTTTCTTTATCAGCAGCAAATACTCTGGATGAGAGAGAAACAGGATCTGGGTCTGATCCACAAAAGCCCCCAGATTAGATTTTTCCCTGCAAAGTGTTGAGGAACACTGAAACACGAGGATGCAACAACGTTAGCAATCGAATTTCAGAAAAATGGATGCAGAGAAAGAGAGGAAAAAACAAAAGTTTTTTTATTTTTCCTTCTTTTTTAATTTTTTATTTTTTTGGTGTCGGGGATTACAACTTACAAAGCAAAAGAATTTTTAAGAATGAAGGATGCTGGTCTTTCTTTACCAAAAGAGAGAAGAATTGAGCTACTCCATCTTTGAAGTAGGAGAAGGCGAGAGAGAGAGAGAGAGAGAGAATGAGAGAATAAGGTGAGAAGACAAAAGCAATCTCTCTGGCTGAATTTGTACAGTTGTTAGTATGGTTTTGCTAGCCAAATAAAAGTGTTCCTGATATTTCCTTTTTCATCTTCTTTTTCACTTTTCTCTTTCTCACTTTTCTTTTTTTATTTTATAAATTTACTTTTCTTTTTATTTTATTATCTACCTATATGACAGGTTCATATTTATTTTTTTAAATAAGATTAACAAGATTTTGGGTTACGATCTTTTAAATATAAAAAATTATCACTAAAAAAATTTTATTTCATAATAAGCTCACATAACTTGAACTAGATTAATTTGCTGTTAATAGATTTCAAATATGAGTGATATAATAATAAAAAAAAACTACTCAACAAGTTACTTTATATTATCATTCATTTGTATATTATGACATTCCATTACCACTTGAAAATTTTTAAAAATGACATCAAATTAAAATTAGGATTTTTAATTCCTTGTATGCATAGTCTTCAAACATTGAATAACTTTTTTTTTGTGAATATTTTGATTAAGAGTTTAATTTTAATATATTATTGTGTCAAAACTTTTATACTATTATTCAATTATATATTATCATATGTGTAATTTTTAAAGTAATATTTAAGAAAGTTAAATATTTCAAATAATGTGCTAATAGAAAATTGATTGATAATATACAACTTTTTCACTTATGACTTATAAAAATTAAATCCTTGATAAATTCCATCCTTTTGATCAAACTCAGATTTGTTTATTAAAAACAAAATCTTACAATCTAAATCTATTTTTTAGATGCAATCTAGCTATCTAAGAATTTAAAAAAGATATTGAAATTTAGTTAATTTAAATAATTCGATATTTATTCTCATTAAGTAAAGTTTTGGGTTCCAATTTATATATGAAAAAATAGCATTAGGAGAACTTTGTCTCCATAATGAGTTGAATCAACTCAAACCAGATTACATTGGTAATTTAGATTAAAAAAATTAAAATATAAGAAATTGCAAGTTAAAAATTCAAACAACTTTGGGTGCCTTTTGATAAGCTCTAAAGGACTTTTTTTCTAATTTTTTTTAGTAAAGCTTTATTTTTAGAAAAAAAAGGTTATTTTGCATATGAGTATATTATTTGAGGAATACTTTTAATTAAAATTTAATTTGTATGTATTAATAGTATAAAAAAATTTTATATTATCAACCAATAAAAAAGTAAGAAAGTGCCAAATTATATTAAGTAACCACCCACTATGATGAGGAATCCACCATAATTTTTATACTATCAGTACATATAAATTAATCTCATTTAATTATTATAAATCTGCTTAGATTCAAAAGAATAAAAATATTTCTTTTATAGTCAAATTACAAAAAAAAACATTTAAAAAGAGAAAAGAGAGCATAAATTTGATAAGAGATAAGAAGAAAATGATGTATATTGTAATTTTAAATAAAGATAAAAGATATCTTTAAAAAATAATTTTATTAAAAATCATTTGTGCTTATGCTTCTATTTTATTTTTGAGAAGATGAATATTCCTAACTAAAAAAAAAAAAAGGATAAATTGACCTTTTTTTTATTATAAGCACTTTTTTTAAAAAAGTTATATCTGAACACTTTTATAAACTATAAAAATACTAGTTTTTGAAAAACAAGCGTTTTTTTTTTTTTTAAAATCCGAGCGTGCTCTTTATAAAACATTTTAAAGGAATTAGTCGCGATGAGAGTGAAATATAACACAAGCAAACTTTTATATGTTATGTCAAGAATTTAAATTTTAAAATTTACATCTTGGATTGCAAAACAGAAGAAAATTATGAAATTTAGCTTTCTTTTGAATTCTTAGTTCTTTATATATAAAAATGGTTTCTTTTTATCTTCTAACTATAGGTGTGTTTGGCTGTAAATTTTTAGACAAAAAATTACTTTTGTTATTGAAAAAAATTAGTTTTCATATATTTAGATAATTTTTTAAAAATAATTAAATTCTAAAAAAATTATTTTTAATTTTTTTAATTATATATAAAATTTAAATTTTATAATTATTTTTTTTATAAATTAAAATAAATACACTCTATATCTGTTTATTATAACTTGTTTTTAATTTTTTTTCATATTACCTAGGTCCTATTTTGTCGACTTGACAAAGGAACCAAAAGAAGTCTCATAATGGAGATGTACGAAAAGAAGACGAGAGAAGAGAAGAGAGAGAGAAGGGGGGGGGGGTTTGAATTCTCCTTTGATATCCGTAACGTTTACCAAACGCGTCAGCACTTGTTAATATACTTGTAAATATTAACTAAAAATACGTTTTTGATGCATTATGTCTTTATTTATATAAAAACTAATTCTTAGGGAAAAAACATAAAAAATAGAACGTGTGCTCATAACAATGAAGTCTCCTCAAGCACAGTTTTCCTCAGGCACTCACAGACTCAATCGGCTTCGGCAGCAGGCCCACTCGGTGCTGGGTCCCATCACGTTGGCTGTGAAGACCGCAAGACAGCTTTGATTGTCCTACTCAAAATTGAAGACGATGGCATCAACACGGTGGAGGTGTGATTAAGAAAAGCCAGAATTGTGATAATAATTCAAGCCATGATAATGACATTTTAATATTAAAAAATTTGTCAAAATCCCAGGTTCTGAATGAGAACAGCTTCTTCATGTTCACGGTTCCCTGGCAGTTAATAAACAAAATCATTATAGACTTGAATTCTAATCATCAATTATTACAGTGTTTTATACTTTGAAGCAAAACACTGTTTTAATTATGTAACATTCAATATCTATCCCAGAAATTAATTTTACTTAATAGTAAGGATGGACATAGCTAAGGTAGGGAATAAGAATATTGTATATATCCAAAAACGTGCGTCTTCAGACTAATATTATCAACAAGAACTCAAAAAAAAGGTTAAATGACCATCTTTTTACTATGCCAGGCATTATTCTGATGCTCCTCTTTTTAATAATATTAAAAAAAAAACAAGATAAACCAGATCCAAAAATAAATGCATGAGAAACTATCAATTATTCATCTGCTACAGGTGATATTTAATCGAATTTTAAATCTTCATTGTAAAATCAACATTCAACAAATATTTAATAACTGACCTCTATCATAGTAACTCTCCGCTCCGCCATATCAACAAATTGTAAGAGTTAATAAAGCTAAAATGGGATTAAAGTTGTACATCAAATTTTAATAGCCCTGTCTCAACAACAACTCAATGTAAAATTCCTAGTCCATCTATTTATTCTGCCGTAACAACGCAAAACGAACCTGTCCAATTGCCACTCTAGTTAAGCTGTACGACAGACAAAAATTGAAGTCATAGAATTAAATCAAGGAATCATAGTCCACTAACCAGTCATGTGCACAAAGTATTGGAAATCACAAACCACAATTAAAATAAAAGATAAAAAAGAGGAAGGAAGGAACAATGCAATCATGTTACTGAACAATAGAAAATAACGTAAATTTTCATTCCTGATAGATTGCCAAGATACAAGGCCTAAATCATGAGATACACAACTGCAGGACTTAAATTAATTGTAATAATCCAAGGATAGATCACAATTTACTAAAAAGGCATTCCAGAGGGACGCAGAGTTGGGCAGAAAACCCAGACTGCATTTATCATATCCATCAATTTTTTTTGCTTCAACAGGCCCCACTGGGATGTTAGTTTACTCCTAAAGAGGGTGAAAACGTGAAGGCAAATTTGAGTCCACGCTGCAATCATTTGGTTTAAGACATCACCCTCCAAAACCCCGCTTGCACTTCCAGATTTTAGCATTTTCACCTCAAAGAAAATCATCATTCAAGAATGTAGAACACAGGTAACTACCAGTTCCCTCCTAGCAGTCGGGCATCAACAGAGCAAATAGAATCATAAGAATATACCAAACATGCAAACAGGAATAACAGAAATCATACAAGCATCGTGTTATAAAAGGTGAGGGGGATGAATAACCCAACAAAAGAATATCAATCCACAACAGCAATCATGCGATGTCCTCATTGAAATTTTGAAGGTTGCCCAAGAAAGTTTCAATGCTCCATCAAGGCCGTTTCAGTCTCAGAGAGTGGGGCTGCAACAACAAAATCCCAAACTCATTAGCTTACCAACTTGTAAAGTCATAATGAGTTGCTAAGTTTAGAAGTTTCTAGTATCAAGGAATGCAGGCGCAGAACTAATGTTCCTGCACAAAAAGCTTTTCAAAAGGTTAAAAAGTAACCCATAGGTTTTTCACAATTTTGAAACATTCCCAAACAAAATACAACTTTAGAAACCCCTCCCCCTCCCCCCCCCCCCCCCTTTTCTCTTCTTTTCTTCTTCCAATATCCTTATTCTAGTTCCACTCCTGAATGTATGCATCAAAAGTACGTCTCTATTAATCATGGTTGATTTGAAATATGCAAAAGTAATTTCTACTGTAAAAAAACAAAAAGGACAACCCTCACCTAGCAAATGCCCAACCTCATAAAGGGAGAAAAAAAGAAACAAACATCATAATGCAATCCCTGATCTGATCACAAGGTCTAAATTCTTGATTAGAATACTACATAACCAAAATATTCCTTTAACAAATTAACAAGCCCCCAAAGAAAAGTAAAACACCGCTCCCCACCCTCACCCCTTTTCCTGTGCCCGGCATTATACTAAATACTAGCAAAGCATTTATAAATCATCAGATGCTAAGAACTGAAAGACAAATCACTATAACCAAAACAGTTTGTTGCAGACTCAACATACCCAACAAGTCTTCAAATGAATCTGCTAAAAGTGATGAGTCCATTAGCAGAGGTGGTGAGAAGACCTGATCGTGGGCATCCTCAAAGTCGAGAATTGACCTTTGTGCATCAGAAGTTGCATTTGAACCAGTATATGAGAGAAAGCCATTTACATTGTCATAATCAGAAAGCCTTTCCAAATCATTAAACATATCTGGAAATTCATCAAACTTGCTCTCCCCATGACTATCAGATGCATGACTCTCAAGCAAGGAATCATCCATTTGAGATACAAATAACCTTTTGCTCCTCAATGAAGCTGCCCTTTTTTCTGCATCTAAATGAGAAAAGCCTGATTCTGAAAGAGGGACAAAGAAGTGCTCGGAACTTCCATCAGAATGACTATCTCGTGACGACTCTGAATTGCATGACTGCAAAGACAATGCTGCTTCTCTTACTGACCTCCTCAAATTCTGGACGTAGGAACTATCACTATCTACAAAATAGAGCCATTATCAGTCACTTCATTAATAAAACACTGATGAAATTCCCTCAGATAAGCCACTTCAATATAGTGAAGCATGTGGAAGGCCAACTCTCCTAAAAGGTTGAGCTATTAGGCAGAGGCCCAGTCTGCAAATGATTTTATATCTCTTGACACACCCTCTCATGCAAGTGCCCTCTGGGCTGGAAGCATGGACACCACGCAGGTCCACTTGTGCCGAAATATAATTGAATTATGAAGATTGCGGGAGGCAAGGATCGATCTCCTAACCTCTTGGTCACAAAGACTCAGATATCATGTCAAAGACAAACTCTCCAAAAAGATTAAGCTATTAGAAGAAGGCCCAAAAATGATTTTATATCTCCAACAAAATATTCAGGCAAAAAGCAGAAAGACACAGCATACCTTCTGCTGAACTAGCCACTTGATTACTCGAAGGAGGATCCAAAGATTTGCTATCAGATTGATTCTCCGTTTGACTGATTTGAGGAGCATTAACATGCCGCCTTTGCATATTTCCAGCTTTTCCAGAAGATGGGGTCAAGCTAAATAATTGAGGAAGCTTTAAAGTGGGAGGACTGACAGAAACCTTGTCAACCTGAACATTGGATAGTCTAGAAGTCACCTCACCAACATCATCAGTGCTGCTATCCTGAATAACACACAAGTATATTAAAAAATAGAGGTAAAACCAGATTTATTTGTAAAGGCACCAAAGAAGCAACAATTGCATTATACTAAAAATAGTAGATTACCATCCTCCCACTGCTATGCGCTTGAATAGGTGATGTTGACCGACCATGATGTCTGTTCATTGGAGGTAGATTGGAGGCTATGCAGTTCACCTTTTCAGTACACTCCGATATTGACTTCTGTATTGTTGGAGCAACATCCTTGAGTTGGTTAATAAGCACCTGCAAATGAAAAGTACAACAATGTGAAATTCCTAAAGAAAGGAATTTTTTTAGTATAGGAACAGAAATTACAATTCAATAACCCTACTCCAAGAAGTGGGCAGAGATAGAGCAAAGATAGGTTCTAAATAGTAAATATACATCAATATTCAAGAGTAGAACCAGCCAGTAATAGATAAAAGGAATGTAACTCCTACATAGAACAACAAATATCTTGATTCCTATATTGTCAGCGATATTAAGTGTCAGATTGTTTACATCTTGAAAGAAGACGCAGTCCATCAACACTGTTAAAAAGTAGAAAAAAAATTCAGAAATTTATACATACATTTAAACCCTCATACAGGGTATGCTAAAAATTTCTGAAAACAAAATTATTCCTCCAATGTCATAAACAACCCCCAGCTCGGGGGAAAAAAAAGAGCAAAGTAAAATTTCCAGCAAATCAATGTAACTTTCCACATAATGTAAGTTCCAACATTGTCAACTAACTTGAGTTCAAAAAAGAAAAAATCATTAAAAACATGATTTCTCCTTCGGCATAAAAGCATCAGGTTTGATGAAATATGGTAGGTATACAAAACTCCATCAAGTAGCACGTAACAAAGAAAATGATGCTGCCTTTGGAAGCAGCTCAACCTAGGTACAATCTTGCAGATTTTAATAATGTCTTAATGTATTACCTGAAAGCTAGCCAAGTGTTGCTGATGCTCTGCCAGGGTTGCAGCTAAGGACTCAGCATGGCCACTTGAATTGCCTTCTTGTGCACTCTGCAATATATCTGGACCCTCTCCATCATTTGCTTTCGCCTACAGATCATATAGTTAGAAGTTCTATATGTGATAGAGTAGATACTACTAGGAATTATGATTCTCAACTAAAAAGATAAAAAGAAAATAAACATAGTGTAGTGAGATGAGAAATAAAATAGAATCAATAAATTGAATCCCCTAGTATTTGGTGCAACAAAAGTTGGATTATCTTATTTTCAAGAGTTTGGATCATAAACAATAAGCATAAGCTATATATTATTAAATAAACTGTTAGGAATGATAAATGTGACTAGTGTGTGGCATTGGAAAGATATAGAGTCTTAGGAAATAGCTATGCACTAATTATCTGTCATCGAAACTATGCATGTATTTACTCTCTAATAACAATATATAGTGCTGGGAATCTATACCTAAGCACTCAAGCATTCAACCTATTTGGATCTAGGCAGTTCAGCCTACACTGTTCCTTCTCTTTTATTTTCCTTCAAATTCAACATTGTATCACAGTGGTAATATCCTCTGTGGCCTGTGTTGTCACTATTCTGCTGC
Organism: Pterocarpus macrocarpus; assembly: GCA_031439585.1. NCBI lineage: Eukaryota > Viridiplantae > Streptophyta > Magnoliopsida > Fabales > Fabaceae > Pterocarpus > Pterocarpus macrocarpus. The sequence continues at coordinate 27,345,817 of CM062520.1, forward strand.
TGAGTACCTAAACAAAAATTGGAACTCCAATGTTGAGTATGTTTTGAGAATTTTAGCCACCAAATACCCTTTTATTTCCTCTCCATTATTCTACCTAAAAATCACTCCTTCTACTTTCTTTTACTCTTTCATACATACCGCCACTGTTTGCTTTTGCCGCCAACTTTCCTAACGAGTTTTTCGATTAGAAAACTCCTTCACTCTTCTGTCTAAGGTATCCTCAACTTTTTAAAAAATGAAAATTCACAAACTCTTGAAACAGGTGCAGTGAAGTCTTGGAACAGGAGTCACAACACAAAAAGGAGCCTTCAAACCCACACCCAAGGCCAACCCATTGCCGGAAGAGTTTTTGTCGGATTGTTCCACATAATCCGGCCAGCCAGACCCTAAAGGCGCGTCGCCGGATTCCACCTCGCGCTGCCACCCAAGACCACCTTGTTGGCACATGTAGACCACACGCTGCCTTCCCGGCCACCTTTTGCGATGCCACTAGTGTTTCCTTGCTCACCTGCGCCTCACAGAGCTGTTTCAGGTGTCAAAGCTGCTTTTGTTGCTGTTTGAATAGTGGGTATATCATACCCAGTCTCTTTTGCACTTCGAGACAAAGTTCTCTGCGAATTCAGCACTGTCCAGCCTTGTCAGTGTGCTTTTCTCTTGTTTCAGGAGTCAACATTGTCCTTCTTACAACCGTTTCAGCTGCCTCAGTACCATACAACATTGTTCCCTTGACTCTATTGAATTTGAGAGGACAAAAAAAAAAAAAAAAAAAACCCAGAAACAGGTGATACAGTGATAAATGGAGGCTAAAGCAAGTCATGCACCTTCCATTTTCTTCTCCAAAACTCCAACAGTCACTTCAAAACTATCTTGTCCAACATTCACAAAGCAACGTATCAAGAAAATCTCCATTTGAAGGCTGCCAGACATTCCCAAGCATTCTGGCCCCATCATGTGGCATTCCCAGGCACTCTGGCCCTGTCATATGGCATTCCCAAGTGCTCTGTCCCTATTACATGGCATTCCCAACAATTTGGCCCATTATCTGGCAGTCCCAAGTGCTTGGCCCCATCCAATGGCTTTCAAATGTTGCTGAACTTGGAGGAAGTCTATGCTGAAAATCATTCTAGTATCTCATGCCTTGCCACTCGCATTTTGGTGTCTTTATATTTTATTATTGTTAAGGGGTTAATTTGTAACAAGCTTAAAGCTTGAGGGGGAGTGTTAGAAATGATAAATATGACTAATGTATTATGCAATGCGATTAGTGTGTGGCATTGGAAACATATGCAGTCTTAGGATATAGCTATGCATTAATTATCTGTCCTTGAAGCTATGCATGTTCTTACTCTCTACTAACTATATAGTGCTGGGCATCTATACCTAAGTACTAAAGCATTCAACCTATTTGAACCTAAGCAATTCAGCCAACACTTACTGCTCCTCTTTTATTTTCCTAAAAAAACAGGGGACAAACATACTTAATAACCAAACATCATATGTTAGGAAAAAATGTTTATCATCATTTGGGAGTTTATTATTGTTAAGAGACCCCAGGTTTGGAAAGCAATATTTCCGTCAGAAAGGAAAAGGGGGTGGGCCCCAATTAGGCCCAAGTCATGAGGAAACAACAGAGTAGTGCATGGTTAGGATGACTAGGAGAGAGAGGGGGTGTGAGGTTAGTGGGATTGGTGAGTGGAAGTTAGTTATACTGTGTAGGGAGCGTAGGGAGGATTCATTGAGAATCAGAGAGTGAGAATTAGGAGGGAATAGGGCCCCTTATGCCCAGGACCATTTTCTTTGTATTACTTCATCATACTCTTTGTTCCTAAATGTAAGGCACCGCAATTAGAAAGCAAAAATTAAGAAGAAAAAGTGTGTATATTATTCACACCCTAACCTGAATATCTGTGGGATATCAAATTAGGAGGAAGAAGAAGGGTAAAGAAGCATAACAGAAACCAGAGAACAAAGGATGGAGCACTAAGTAGCTCCTACGCTCCAAGATTGCCCAAAACCAAGCCTACCTCCCCATGCACACACCCCCCATGCTATAATCAGCAAGTTAGGTACATAGTGGGCTTTACCACATATTCTCCCACATCACTATTCTGTCTTCCCATACTACCCTTGAATTTCTTTCTCTTGTACACTTTAATTCCCTCAAGGACTCGGTCCCTTACAACAAACTTCACAGAATATACAGTTTAGACTGGTTCCATATTGGAATTCACTCTTGGATTACTCATACCTATCTACATTGTTATTTCTGCTTATACCAGTGTAACAATTATTCTCCTAGGTCTGTGGTGCAGAAATATAACCTTGATGAAAGTAAAATGCTAGCTGATAAGACACAGATGAAGGCACAGACAAGGTTAGACAAAAAAAACAAAAAAAAAAAAAAAAAAACTACAAAGAATATAACAAAATTCATTCGGTTAATGCAAAACTCAAGGGATATAGACACAAATAAAGGTGTCAAACACTTAAGCAATACATAACTTCAATACATCTCACATCTCATGAAACCCTAAAGTCATGCATCAACCCTAATTAGTGACAAATGGTTCCTTTGACTACATGTAGCTACAATAGGCAAGATGGGATAGACTGATAGAGTACTTTAAACTCAAGACATTCAAACCCACCGCCTCTTCCCCAAAAAGACAGAGAAAGGATGAAAGAAAAAATCATTCTCATTTGAATTTCAACACAAGGTAGAGTTGGTTTGTTCTCTATGCTACAAGCCTAAAAGACTTCTATTTGCAGGACGCTTAGGGTGTGTTTGCGCGTTATCAAGTAAAGGGAAGGATAAGCATCGAAAGTAAGAGTAAAGGAAGCAAGGGGTTTGGAGAGTTTACCTTGCCTTCGTTTAGGAGTGTAAAATAGATAAGGGAAGGAAATGAAGGGTTTATAATGTATTTATTTATAATATTACCCTTTACTAAAATAATTAAAAACAATTATTATGTTTCATAATAATATTAATTTTAAAAACTTTAAAAAATATTAATATCTTTTGTAGATTTAAAAAATATTTTCTTTCTCAAAAATATTTTCTCTCTAAAGGTTGTTTTTTTTCCCCTCTAAAGTTTTTCCTTTACACATGCCCAAACAACCTAACATGAAATTCTACCATCTTTTCCACAATAGGCACTACCTCAACTTTTCTCTAATGCATTCATTCCGAATCGAATCTTGTCTAGTGTGCCCATTTATCCAATGCAACATCCTCATCTTTGCAACATTAAACTTATTTTCTTCTTTGCTTTTTACCGCCCAACATTCAATCCCAAACAATATTGCCGGTCTTATAGCTGTGCATCAAAATTTTTTTATAAGTTCAAGTGGTACATTTTTTTCTATCACAAATAACACTTGATGTACTCCTCCATTTCATCCACCTGGCTTGAATCCCATGATTTATGCCCCCATACTTTCACCTCTAGAACTATTAAGTGAAACTATAGTTTTATGGTTTGAACGTAAACATGATTCATGACAAGACACCATGGCACTGTCTTATCCATGTAGTCAACCCCCCTTAGTGGGATAAAGTTTAGTTGGTGTTGTTGTAAAGATTTTTTCTCTAAAGAAATTCATCTTTCCTCAAAATTTTTCAATAAAATATTTTCTCTCAAATTTTTGCTTTATCTTATTTTTAAATTTAAATTAGATATAATAGGTAAATTCAACATTTTGAATATGGGTCAAAAAGAAACTTAAATTTTAATCTCACTAAACCCTTCCTTGATATGAACCCTATATAGAAACACCACACCCGTGAGAGGTTTGGAACTGTATGGCACTCGCAACCCTTACTCAACCTGTGAATAAGAACCTTGGGATATGCTGCCTACGACTCTCAACCAATCCGTGACAGAGAACCTTGGGATAAGGGTTAGGATTCTTGACCTATTGTTTATAGATAAAACAAGAACCAAGAATATTAAGAACTCACAAAGTATGAGAGTTAAAAAAAAAAAAAAAGGAATAAACCTCACAAATGTGTTGATTATAAAAACTGTTTGATCAAATTTATAGGCCAATTTGCCTATTTAAAGCATCAAAAGAGAAAAGATAATGAAAACTGAAAATCCTAAAAGATTTGATCTCATCCCAAAAGATTTTGATCATAACTAATCCTAATTAAAAATCCAAATAATAATAAAATTAAAGAGTTTAATTAGTATATAGTGACAGTGTAAAACAGTTTTATACTGTCAACCAATAGAAATAGAAAAAAGTGAGAAATCATGATGGGTCCCTCATTATAATGGGTAATTAGTTGTATGAGTTGGCATTTTTCACTATTTCTATTGGTTGACAGTGTAAAACTGTTTTACACTGTCAGTGCATTTAAATTAAATTCAAAATTAAAGCCTAAATATCTTAACTACTAAACTTCAATTAATAGGCCAAAAACTAATGATGAGAATATCTTCCATAGGGGTGTGCAAAAAAACAGGTTAACCAAACCAAACTACTAACTGGACCAAACTTAATTTGAAAAACCGGTTTTATCTTAGAAGGATTATAACTGAACTAGTTTAACCAGTGCAAATAACCAAACTGTAAAACAATTCGGTGCACCAGATTCATAGGTGAAATGACAAAACAGAGCATGGAGCCATCTTGACGAGCAACTGGTGGCATTCAAGTAGGCTGCATAACATAAATGTCTTTCTTATCATTATGCAATTCATTCAACTCATGCTGAGGGAGGTCAACCACTGCAACATGGAACTCTATTCTTTTTTTTTTTGGGTCTGATAGCAACCTCTTCTCAAGCAATTAAATAATAGCATTCAAGTAAGTTTTTCTTGTTAGTTTTTTATTTTAAATAGGAAAACATATTTACATTTACAATAGTTTCTGTTTTCAATCATGTAAGGGTGTATAGTTGAAGCCCTTCATGACATTTTACGGAGAAAGGAATGGGAACAACATGATGCCATGCGTTGCAGCATGGGATAGTGAGGTAGCACTAGCGAACTGGTTCAAACCGGTTTAAAACCACTTTTAAATCAATTTGTGTGAGTGCAACCTGGTTTGGTTCAGTTCTTTCAACTGAAAATCTGGTTCAGTCTGATTCAATTTGGTTTTTTATGTAAACCACACCATGCCCACACCTAGTCTTCCAAATTAGTCCAAATAATATAAGAGCGCTCCAAATCAGCCTAGTCCTTCAATTTTAGTCAAAGTCAACCACTTGGACTCCATAATAGCTTAGTCTCTTCAAAGCAATCCTTTGAGAGCATCCTTTCAACCAATCCTTGTATCCTAGCCGCACGATTAGGACTCCTAGCTTGGTAGTCCCCTTCATCAACACCCCCCCAACACAAAAAAAAAAGGGAACTACAAAATAAGGGTGGGGGGGTTGGGGGGTTAATGAGAATCCTCTTATACCTCTTCCCTTTCCACAAAAAACTCTCAAACAAGGGTTTCTTGAACTCACAAACACACCCTTAGAGAGAAACCAATCTTGGGCCTCTATATAATTGCCTACAAAGCACTGACACACCACTTTGGTGCTTTGTCCATGTGTTGAACACGTGTCCATGAAAGATTTTGGATGACACATGAGCGACACACATCTATACATGTTCAATTTAAAATTTACTTTTTTCAACTCCAACATGGCAAGATACAACATAGACAAGGCCATTTAAAATTTGAAAGAAAGAAATAACACACAAATTTTGAGTTTATTTTATACCTTTAAAAAATTTTTAATAGTAAATAAAAGAAAGAAGGTGGGGGTGAAGCCTATATATATGATTTACTAATAATAAATCCTTTTTTTTATTTTTTAATTATATATGTATGTCGTGCATGAGTTCTACAACTTCTAAAATTTGGTGTCTCCCCATTGTCCCATATTTGTGACAGTGTCTGTACTACATAGCTAACAGCTTAAGCTTTTCAAAGAGTTTGTCCTTGATACATCTCTGTTTTCCCTGTATTTTTTTTTTCAGCAGAAATATATTACAATTTTGCAATAATGTTTCAAGAAATAAGATATCAATACATCTTTCTTATTCAACTTTTATCAGTTCATTTTAATAAATTGACATTATTTAAAAAATAACTAAACCGTCTTCATGAAGTTGTCAGCCACAAAATCCACCATGTTGCATTGGCAGTTTTTAATTTCTCTATCATTGGTGGCCAATCCATAAACCATAGACAACAATGAATGAAGGTAGTTGTATGAGCTGAAGATGCTACCAGCTTTGAATGAAAGCTTGTAAAGAGCTTACCAGAAGAAGCGATTGTTTGTGAATACGTTGCAATGCATGTGTCCATCGCCGTATAACCTCTGCAACATCAACGGTTTGGTGGACTCTACCAGTTCTGTCATCCACTCTTGTCAATGTCTCATTGCTAAAATGTGATCCATCATTTTCCTCTTTGTTATCCATATGCATTGCAGGAAAATCGCCAGGCTGACCAGATAGAGCATCTGAATAAGAAGCCTGAGAACTCTGATCCATTGCTGCAAGCAAAGATGATCCAGAGATTCGATACCTGCAATTTGTTCATCAAAAGCGAGCTGGTAAAATTAGGCCTACACATACTGGAAAGTCAACACAAGCTACATCACAACTTACCTATGTTCCCGGTGAGCTATCAAGTCCTCAATAGGGCCTGATGCAAGAACTTCATGTTGACCTGCACATAAATATCTATGAAACTCAATATCATTCTTAGCTAGTCTCTTTATAACACATTTTTCTTTAAAAAGGAAGATTGCAGGTGGTAGGGAGACAAAATGTGGAATTGGAACCTTAATACCTTAAATTGAAAGGATCCCGATATCAATGGTTTATCAACAATACTCATTAGGTGCAAAAAATAATGAGCATATCAGAAATTAGAAAGAAAAAAAATGCCCTTGATAAATTGCACAACTATAAATGGAATGTGTATGTGTGTGTTAGACTACAATGAGAAGAGCAAAAACATACTCTTAAATCAACTTATTAATAAAGGTGCACAATTCTAAAAATCAAATCCCATCCCTAGCAACTTATAATTGATTATCTTGCCACTCTTAATGAATTTAAAAATGATGATACTAGAATTACATGATCCATGAGACAAATGCAAAGAGTGAGCTAAGTAGTAATCTTTCCACTTACTTTTACGAGCTAATAAAGACTCCCATAGGCGAGTAGCTTTTGAAACTAAATGGGAATTCTGACTTGAACTGGATACAAGATCATCCCAGAGTTCTCCTTCCAACTTCACTTTATTCCTCAAGTCATGGAGTTTTTCCAGCTCTTGTTGCAAATAAGCCTGAATTCAGGTTTTCCATTATGATTGCTTAAGAGAAAAATGCATAGGGAATATTCTTAATGGGGAGAAGAAGTACTATATATAGAGAGAGACGGTTGTGCTCAGTTATTGATATACCTCTTCAGCACATAAGCCACGAAATTCAGCAGTCATTTCATGAGCCAAATTCGACCACATAGCCTGCCGTTGTACAGCCATTTCAGCATTCTTAAGAAACTTCCTTCTTTCAAGGGCTATTCTTGCCTGAGTAAGATAAAAGATTCAATCGAGTTACTCACTTACTCAAGACCATGTCATGTTATAAACATAAGAACACAAAAGAAAAATTAATAAAGCGAAAGAAGAAAAGAAAAGATTCTTGAACATTTATACAACAATGAGCAATATGAAAATGAATTGCATAACTCAAGGAGACAGAAAGTAAAAGTGGTATTGATATTTTTGTAACACATCAACGGACTTAAGCCTTAAAATACATCTAGAATCTAGATTAAAAAAAAAAGATCTAGATAGAAGACATTGTAAATGTTTAGCATGAGAATTTATTTCATTCTCCAGTAATCATGCCAAACACATCATAACTGCTTCGATAACAGAGACACATGCACATAACGATAGTCAATTCATCCTAAAATTTTTACGGATGATTGGATTATCAGTAATACCTTTGTAACTGGAAGTAGAGTAGCTGCATGTGAGAATGCTACATCAGTCAATGGTGCAGGCAATGGGTTTGAAGCTATATCAGCAGAAAATGTCCGTCTATGAACCTCTCGTAAAGCATGCAAAGAAAGTTGCCACAGAAGCTCAACAAACCTGCATTAATATGTACATGCAAATAACTTTAGAACCATTGTTAACAGAATCCAAACAGTGAGCTCCCATAACCATCTTAACACATGAGATTACCTCAACCCATTCTCGTAAAGCATTTTCTTTTTCTTACTGCCATTTTATTTTTGGTGCGGGTGGGGGGAGAAATCCAATCACTTAATACCATCAATTAGTCTGCTATGTGCAGAGGGAGTTCTTTACAATAACTCAAGTTTCATCAAATACCGATTGTCCATGAATTTCACTAACTAGTCCATATCTCTTAAGTGTTCACTAACTATAAAAGAACTTCCTCTTTTGTCACCAACAATGTAAAGTTTATATAATAATAAATTAAAGTAGCAAACCCTTAAATTAAGAGATTTTAATTTTGATACATGGTTTATCCAATCATGTATTTCCAAACCACGAAAGAATTTTAGCTATCACAACCACTACTTAGAAAGTCCAATATGTGTCAAATGTCAATATATTGTTAAATTAAATGATAGTGTAAAAAGATTTACGCTTACCCCGGCCTTGCATCAAATGTAAACTTTAAACTACACTATTACCTAAGGTTTCATCTAATGTTGGGATCAAGACAAATAACTGCACAGAAGCACAAATCAACAGAAACTTTTGGAATCAATCACAATGTGCGATTACTGGGTACCAACCTAGGTCCACAACACGTAGCAAGCGAAGAAACTCTGGAATTGCTCCGGGGAAGAGCGCCCTGCGACTCAAGCTCGCTGATAATCCCTTGCACAACCTAGCACAATTCAAAACCATTGAGACTTTCAAATTCATAACACAAACAAAATAATTTAAAAAAAAAAAAATTGTTTACCTTACGAAAATCACGCGATTGCGCGGAATCGAAAATTGGCCAAACCTTATCGAAATCCTGAAAGATCAAAAGGGAGAAACAAAGATTAGGATCACAGGAACAAATGAAAAATTGGGGGAAATAGGGAAATGGATTTGTGTGAAGGGGATTGGGAATACTTTGGCGGATTGAATTGGGCCTCGGAGGGAGGAAAGGATGAAGTAAAGGAGCTGTTCCCCCAATTTAGGGTTCGAATGGCGGAAAAGTCCGACCCGAGGGGTCGAATTGGATGCTCCGACTCCGATAATCGCCGGATCCAGACCCAACAACAAGCAGTTCGTGTACATTGCACTTTCTAGCTCTATCTCTCTCTCCTTCTCTCTATCCATCGTCATCACCCTCTCCCTCTCCCTCTCCCGCTCTCTCCTTCTAGAGCCTTCTTCTTTCTTCTTCTGCTTCTTCTTCTTCTTCTTCTCGTTGTTCTTCTTCTTTGTTCTCTCTCTCTCTCTCTCTCTCTCTCTCTCTATTTCTCTTCTCTCTGATCTTGTGCTGCGTTGTTGTTGTTTGCGAGTTTCTCTTCCTTTTTTTTTTGTTTTATTCCATTTTCTGGGAATGGAGGACCCTGAATTAGTTCGAAATTGCGAAACGGGGCCGTAATTTGAAAAGCAGGAGCGGGTTTTAAATTCCGAAAAACTCAGGTATTAGCTCGAAATTGCGAAACGGGACCGCTTCGGGAAAAGTAGCTGTTGTCGTTGCCGGCCGGATACCCATCGTGACGTGTTGTCCTTTTGGGTTCCAGGGATGGAGTATTTGTATTTTTGTAATCTTCTTTAGGATTTGGTTTTTTTTTTTTTTTTAAGCGAGAAAGTGAGAACGTAAACCAATTAATATTACAGTGTATTAAAAATTTATTGAAATAAAAAACTCTTGTCACTGAAATAATATGTATTTAAGTAATTAGCCTGGTCTCTTTTTATTCAAATTAATGCGCTGAATTTTCTTCTTCTTTTTTTTTTTTATATAGTAGTCCATTGAACTGAGCAATGTGATTAGCTTAAAATAAAAATAGATTAAGTGTATGTTTGTATTTCAATTTTTTTGATAAAAATTATTTTTTAACTATTATAAAAATTATTTTTTATATCATATCAAAAAAAATATTTTTATAAAAATTATTTATTTTAATTTCTACTCTATAAAAGAAAGTTAAAATAAATGCACTTTGAAGAAAAAATAATACTGTAGTCTCTAACGATTTTTTTGTACTTAATTTAATTAAGAGTAAATTATTTTTTATAATTTAATATCTCATTAGTTATAATTCTTATTGATTTGAATTTTTTGGAGAGTTAACATATAATCAGTTAAAATGATAAATATTTTTTCCCCTTAATCAATAATCTTAAATTCAAATTTTACGTATAAAATAATTTATATTAAGAGAATCATACCCTCATAAAATTAGAATTGCTGCAAATAAGAGAATACCCGTGATTGAAAAAAAAAGAATTTTGCGGGATTTAGAAGTTTAATTCAAGAAATTGAGAATATGCTTAGAAAGTAATCAAAGCCATCACTTCACTAAAAAGTCATAGAGAAAAAAGTTCGCGTGGATGCTACTTTTACGCTGCCAAGAATTTTTAATCTCCACGTCAAAAGAAAATATTAAACTCATAGTAATTTTATTATAAAATTTTATGAAACTCCCGCAAATAACGTCATGGACAATCATTTATTTGTAATTTTTTTATCAACAATAATAACTATCTATTTTACTTTTTTTTTAACGTGTATTTTACCTTTTGAAAAATACTGCGCGCTTCTAAAATAATAAATATAATGTTATTAGCTTTGCATAGCACTGGTTCATTGTTTACTATTCACATAAAATGCGAATAATCTGCAAAAATGTATTTAAATTGAAATTAACGAAATAACCTTTACCGGTAGGGTGAAAGTCTGAAAGACGTGAACAGTATTTCGCGTATAAATTCTTAAGCGAGTACATGTGCATTTTTATTAGTCTATATGGCTATAGCTACATCTAAGAACTACAAGTTCAATTCAAGGCACTGAAAATCCGCACAAAAAGTCATCGAAGCCATCACTTCAATAGAAAGTATACCATAAGATATCATCAATGTGGATGTTACTTAATGAACCGAGATTTTTCAAACGCATAGTTATCTCCCTCCTATAATTCGCCAGGAGTTCAACTTAATTTTGGCCCATGTAATGTGAAAGTTATCTTTCTTCTTACTTTCATTTCACACATTTTAGAGTGAGGAGAGTTATGACAATTTTTTTCTTCCGCATAATCTACAATCATGGCCAAGTGTTGAGCTATCTACTCTGACTTAAATTTTGGGTTTTTAATTTTTTTCCCGACTCTAATCTCAACTTTTAACTTGAGACATTCTTTTAGGGATTACTTCATTTTTTAATAATTGTGTTTTGATTTATTTTTTATTCGAGTTATCATATTATCCCTACTTTTAAATTGAAAATGCAATATAGACCATTAGATAAGGGATAGTTTAGGAATTCCAAAATCTAATTTCTCTCTCTTCCTTTGTGTGTTTCTATCTCATTTCTTCACTACTTCTTCAAACTTCTCTCCTGCTTCATCTTCTTCTCTTCTATCTACTCCCTACTTCATCTATTTTTGAACTTCAAATTCAATTTTTTGAAGTGGAAGTGCCTTGGCCCTTTGCCTAAAACCATTCTTCTACTACTAGGTGTAATATCCCCACTTTAATACAAAGAACATAATAGAAACTTTGAATTATTTCAAGTATTTCTCAAATAACGCTATGCCATGACAATCCTCACACTCAGAATTATAAGGTAGTATAACACTGCTGTTGAAAATATGACACGACCATATGTTAAAAATTAAGAAATGATAAAAGCGCCCCTATAAACTTTTGTTATTTGCAGTGATGCCTAGAATTTTTAAAAATTATATTTCGACCCCAAAGAATTATTCCCACAATAACCCTAGAATTTTTCATAAAATGACTTTTATATCCCCACATCTGTAGAACTAGCAAAATGGGATTTTAAACTGAGCAAAATCACGTGATGAAACTGTAGAAGTTTAAATCTTTGCCGATTGGGCCACGGAGGCAGTGAGGTGTGAAATGATGTGAGATGCCCCTAAATTTACTCAAAATTACATAAATGACATTAACTATGAAAAATAGAAAATAGAAAAGCTCCGAATTTGTAATAATAAGCAATTTATTCGATTTTATTGACTAAGTAAGGTTAATTAGAAGTTAATTAAATGTTAATTAGGAGTTAATTAAATGTTAATTAGAGAGATTAGGCTTAAGAACAATTAGAATACAGACATATAAATTCTCTCAGAGTCATTTAGTAATATTTTGTCGATTTGAAGGAAATCGGTAAAGATTCGGTATTTTAAACCACCAGAACCGATCGGTAGAATTTCACACTAACACCACTAGTTTGAGTGGCTGAAAATTGAGCCACTCCTATCCCTATGAATGGCGCCAATTGGCTACAAAGTGAGTGGAGAGACTTGGCCAAACAACCACCAACCAAGCCTCCACCAACTATAAGAGAGTATCATATCTTAAAACACGAAAATTCCCTCTAGCTCCTCCACTATTTTGTGCCCCACCAGCTACCATATCCTCTTCATTTCTCCTTCTTCTTCTTCCTTTCTTTCCTTGCCTCCATGGCTATGAGTTTCAAGCTCACACTACAACATTTTTGGGCTAAGGCAACCCTTATTTTAAGCAACGCGTGAAAGATGTTGCCTTTGATGCATATAGGCAACGCTTTTTCCTAGTTACCTTTTAATATATGTTTTGGCAACGGCTTTTTAGGCCACGCTTGGAAAATGTACTCTTTTATAACAAAGAGCACGCTTTTAAAGTGTTGCTCTATCATGTACATATAGGCAACGTTTATTTTGATGATAGTTTACACTTTTTAAGTGTTGCCTTTAAAATTATATTCACCCACCTTTCATAAACGTAGCCTAAAGTTATTAAGCGCCAAAATACTAATTTTTCCGCTAAAATTTTTACTTCTTCCCACCATTAACTAAACCACCCAAAACACCCAATTTCATTCGATCTATTCCCTAATTTCTAACCCCAACCCATTTTCTTCAGTTTTATTTTCGCATCTTCCTTCACCCCTCATTGTCCGAACTCCCATCTCGCCTCCACCACTTGTTCGAGCTCCCATCACCACCACCACCTGTCCATCGCATGCTCTCTGCCACCACCGCTGGCCGTTGCACACACTATCTCTCTCCTCACAAAGTTCTTTGCCACCACCACCGTTGTCCGTCGTAAACTCTCTCTGTCTCTCCTCGCGAAGTTCTCGGCCTTCACCATCTATGTCTGTTGCGTGCTCTTCGCCGTCCATATCTTCGTGGTGGCTGGGCAGTTTTCGTTCTCCGAGGTAGCCATCCCTTGGGTGAGTGCCCTTTCCCCTATTTTGGTTTAGTTTCCTCTTCAAATTTGAATATTTTGCCTTCTTCCACTTCAGTCCGTCGCACAACGAAGAAGGGGCTAGTTGACTTCGAATTTGATGATGCCCCCTCCAATTACTTGAAGATTGGTGCCGTTACTGGAGACCTTCGCCCCCATTTCATCGAGGTATCATCCCTCATCCCCATTCCCAAAATTATCCCGAAAATAATGTCAAAATTTGTGCTTTTCGTGGAATAAGAATGATAATGTCAAGCTGATTTTTGTACCTGGGTTCTTTGTCATGGAATAATATAGTTCTGATAATGTCAAGATTTGTGCTTTTTCTAGGAATAATGTGGTTCTGATTTTTGTATCTGGGTTCTTTTTCTTTTTTGGGTTCTAATTGTATGAATGTGTTGCCCTTTTTTGCTGATTTGTTTTAGTAGAATTTGTTTTCTTAATCAAATTGTGTAGTTATACCTTGTTTGGGATTTAAGCTTGTCCCCCCTCCCCCCCAAAATTATGGCTGAATTGGTGTGAAAAATTGTGTTTGATTAGTTTAATTAATTTTAGTACTCTTTTGTCCAAAGCAAAGTATGATTCATGTTGTGTTTCACATTTGTTATGTTAGTGTTTGTTAGGGAATTCATTATAGGTCATTCATGAGATCTTGATACTTGGGTAATGAGTGATGAATTGAATACCAGATGTAAATTATTGGATATCATAAATTTAGTAGGATAATGTTGCTTAGAAAGTATGTATTGTTACACCAAAAAGATACATTTTTTTCTGTGGTATTTTTCTAAATTTTTAATTCTGATTGGATGTAGTTACAAGTGATGATGGGTTAGTTAACTTAATCTGGTTCTTGTCCTAGGAGTAGATCAATCTAAGATGTTGATTTTGTGGTTTATTGGTTCACTAAGTGTAACCATGTTGTTATTGATGATGCTAAGGGTTATTAGTGTTAGCTTGTCATGAGTTTTGTTTTGACAAATAGTGACCAACAATTGTTATTGTAGAGGGAGTTTTTCTTTTGATTGTGGTCTAGTGGGCACTAGAGAGCTTATGGACTTAATTCGCTAAGCAAGATAGCATTGAATAGTATATTGCTCGATCTTGGAACAAATGGGAAGTTTATCTCTGTCCTTCAAAGCCGGTTATGAAAGTGTGCTCCGTTTGCAAATAGGCAAAGAAAATCATGCATGTGGCATGTGGGAGGGGTGGTAACTAGTCCACATGAAATGTAAAAGTGTCAAAATATTTAGACCATGTGTGAAACATGACCTATGTCATAGGGTCAAATTTTATGGGATCTTTCACATAGCACAAAATACATAGTGACAATGTATAGATAATGACCAAATTTTATAGTGTGTGAGAGAGAAATGAATGATAATGAGATGCCCCTAATGCTTTATGCATGCATGAAAGATATAAAATTTTGTTGGCTCACAATGTTGAATATTATTGGTAATGTTGTCATGATGGCTAAAGTCTTTGGAAACTAGAGCTCATGCATGACACAAAGTTATAAGCAAAAAATGAATCCCATGTATCCTTTAATGAAGCTAGAAGAAAGCTAGTTAGCATATCAAATCTTTGGCAAATTTATCATATTTCACAATACTGAAAAGCTCAGAGACACATAAATGGCATTTTCAATAAAATAAAAATGAAGAGAAAGAAAGAAATCATCACAAATTTTTTGAACTATTATTCTATGATTCTTTTACTCTTGATGGACAAAAATAGAAGTTCATCATTTTCTTAGAGACTGCAGCCACTCCATACACACACATATATGTGCATAGAGAGAGAGAGAATATAGTAGAAGTCATGAAAATAATTGATAACACACTCTGAGACACTTGAAATTTTTGTGTAGCCTAAAGCACTATAAATTGAAATTTTGAATTTGTTGGACATAATGCAGAAATAGTATTTATCATGCTCCTCATGCGACATGGATGTGCATGCATCATGAGGTTAAAAAAAATATACAACAAAATTGCTATTGACTCATTGCTAATATAGTAGATAAAAACAAAGATGTGTAGATTGGATTTTTTGTTGTTGCTGCACATTCATTTGGCAGTTTTAGGATTCAAAAACAGGTAAAGTTTTTCAATGTATCTTGCAATTGACACTTGTATAATTTCTTTGTGTGCACTTTCATGCAATCTGCCATGGCAATTAAGCATTTATTGCATAGAGATAAACTCCAAGTAGAGATCGAGCTTACCATTCTCATGTATGAACAAAGATCCACTAAAAAAATAAGACCCTTCTTTATATAACATGAAGACTTTTTTGTTTATGACTCCAATAAGTCAAAACTCAAAATTATGGTTACATATAGCCTAGATTGTAGAGTAAAAACTTATCAATAAGGAGAAGAAATGCATTGATTTAAGTAAAGTAAGAAAACATCAAACATCAAAATATGGACACATTAAAATTGCTAGATAAATATGTGACATGATAAGTGAGTATATATATTATATGTTAATCAATTTATAGTTGGAGAAAAGGGTTCCATAATCACATCTATATTCTCTCTAGTACCATATGTTTAGAGCGAGCTTTCTAATCTGATTGAACTGCATAGATCTTTGAGCACTTGTCACATTTCCACATCTTCTCACCATGTTTTCTGCAGTAGTGTTTCTGCAGTAGTGTTTAATTGAGCAATTGCATTTCATATTTTGTATTTTTTTGGTGTTTTACTATTTCTCTGTTATGTAGCAATAGCACATGTGGAACTCTTATCCCGATCTCATCTTGGTCTTTGCTATCTACTTCCCGCTTCATCTTCTTTTTGATATTTCAATTTTTTTTTCTCTGCTTCTATCCTATGTTCCTCTCTCATCCCATCTCTCTCTTGCTTATGCTATCTTGTGGTTTCACTGTCATGTTTGATTATTAAAATGCTAAATTATTAAAATGCATTCATAAACTGAAGATTGGATTCATAGTTAGCCATGTGTTGGATACACATACACTTGCTATTTTTTTGTGCCTGTTTTACCAAGGAAGGCTTTCCTTTTGTTTCTTTATCTTTTTTAAGAAGTAGAATGAACTTATCAGAGCTAGCGGAGGTTAGTTCAGTTGGTAGGTATTGTGTAGACTTCACTTGTAAGGCTTAGGTACCATCCCTGCTGCCAGCAATATAACATTGAAAGGTGATATGTAAATACCGCTGGATGCCAAAGACTTGAGACTTGTAGCATGCCAATTTTGTAATGGGGTAGTATCCCCTTTATATTTTCAAACCGAAAAAGAAAAAAGAAAGAAAGAAAGAAAGAAAGAAAAGAAAAGAAAAGAAGTTATCAAAGAACATGAATAACTTAAAAAGCTGCAGTGATACTCTATGAACCTTCTTAATATGTGGTTTCTATTGCTGACTGGTGCCATGTTCCCCCTGAGCCTCCTGACAATTCAAATAATGTTGTGTTGCCTATGTGAGAATTATCATATTCATAAATGATATGGCTGATGGAAACTGGATAGCAGTTACCATGAAGCATACTTTGTAGAATTGGAAGCTTGGATAGTACTCCTTTGGTTAAGGTTATACCTGTAGTGATATTAATTAAATTATTACTTACTCAAATTTGATTGATTGAAATATGCCAGTGCTCTGAATGTTGATTTTCTTTTTACTTTTGATCTATCTTATTAGGTAACATTTTTGGTTTATTTCTGATTAGCATTTTTTTTTTTAAGTTTTTAGTGTTTACCTTAATATAATTATTCTTTTTCAGTTCTAGACTTTAATAGAGTCATCGAGTCAATATTGTTATTCTATTTTAGTTGTAGAGTTAATATAGTTATTTTTTTCATAAGGTGGGAATGGTTTGACTAATGTTGTTGAATTCTGCCTACATGTAACTGATTTGCTGTTTGATGTTTACCATGGATGTGTGTAACATCCACCGTTTTTCGCCTAATTATTCGATTTTATCGAATAATTGAGAATAAATAGATTTCGGTTAAACCATTAATTAAACTCAATTAATTAGCAATAACTTGAGTTTAGATAAGAGAGAATTAAGTTAGAATATAGGAGGTTTCATAAACTTTCTATTGAAAACCGATTTACCGGTTTAAAGGAAATCGGTAACTTTACGGTATTTTAAACTGTCGGAACCGGACCAATAGAATTTCAACCCATTTACCCTACTTTAAGTGGCTGAGAACTCAGCCACTTAAGCTCTAAATAGCGCAAAGGAGGCCATACAAAGTGAAGGAGGCTGGCTGAATTTCAGTAAGCAATTTAGACCAATCAAATTGCAAGAAGGAAGCCACCTATACACCATCAAGTGGTCAGATTTTCTGCTGCCTTTATCACCAAATCAAACCCTCATTCACGCCACTTTTCTGCCCCCTTTCAGCTCTCTTTCTCTCTTACTCACACACCCAAAAACTCAAGCCAAATCCAGCTTTATTCACCCACACCTCAAGAATCCAGCACAAATACTTGGGTTAAAGGTAGGAATTCTGATTTCTTGCATCAAATCCATGCACTTGGCTGGCTGGGCTGGAATTATTCTCATCCTATTTGATGTGTTAAATGAATGTTTATGATGATATGTGATTGGTTTTGGGCTGTTTGATTGATTAAAACCGAAGTGGAAGCAAGAAACCATGAAAACAGAGAGAGCTGATGGGTTAGAGAATCAAAACCCTCGGCAGTCCGTACGGCGGAGTGTACGGCTCCGCCTACAACCGATCAAATTGGATGAAACCATTTTTAGATGAAACTAGACATCTAGGGCTTTCCATAGATATATCATATAAGGCTTTTGGATTAGAAATGAGAGAGTTATGAATTTTTGAATTTCGACCTAGGGTTCTGACTCTGAATCTGGGCAGACTAGCTTGTTCAGGATAGAACTCGACCCATACTACTTGAAAATGAGTGCAACCAACTTTGTTAGAAAGCTTACACATAGTAGAATGTCCCATAAAAATTTCAGAATTTGATAAGGTCCCAATTGCTCCCAGTGTTCCAAGTAATTTGCCTATGTCCACACCGGGCTAGAACAGGGCAGTTTAGGAGGGTCAGAATGCGAGGCTTATAACTCGAGCCCTACTAATCTAAATGAAATGGAACTTATTGCAAATGAAACTTTGTTCTGTTAGCTTTAATAAGAGACCAATTTCGTATGATTTGAGTCAGTTTTCGATTTTTAGTGGATTTTTACTTTTAGTTGCCTGATTCTGGCAAGCCACTGGGCATGCCGGGATAAAATCTAGATATCTTGAGTTAGAGAAACCAAAATTAGATGGGACCAAAAAGGTTAGAAAGTAGACACATAACACTTTAACATGCTTAAATTTGAGGTCCAAATGAGTTAAATAGAAATTATGGTTTGAATTATCAAAACCGGGTTGGTTGAACATCTTTGGGGCAGGAATTCTGCTTTGATTAATTTGATATTGATATGAGTGTAATGTTGAAGTATAAATGTGATATTGTGTTCTTTGTGATTAAATGATGTATTGGTTGGCTGGCACTATTCACGGGGAAGCGGACACGTTCCGTTATGCCGCCAAAATTTCGGTAGAATCCATGCACAAGTTATGAATTCCATGATCTTACATGTGCATTTCAAGAAATGTTATGAAAGTGTATTAAGAATCATGTTATTAAGAAAGTTCCATGCTACTTGGGCCACTTGGATAAGAAGTTAAGGAATAGATCGGTGGGAACGTCGGGAAAGTAAACCCGACTTCTGTATAGGAGCAGGCTCGATCTGATAAGCAGACTATTACCCAGGAGTCTAAATGGCCAAGAACTCCCAGGGGACCAAGAGATGGAAAAATGATGAAAGGAAATGAAAAGTTTATGAAGGAAAGTTCAAGTATGAGTTTGCATAATTACATGAATGCATGATTATTTCAGGATGTTTACAGATTTATCTATTATATTTACGTACTCATCAGTATGTTTATTTGCTATGCTCATTATTCTATGTTTTACTATTAGTAGCCTATTCTATTTCTTATACTGTCTAAAGTAAAATTGAACTTTGCCTCGGACCAGATGTTTTATTGAACTCATTAAAAATGGATATTTCAGTTTGAACACATGTTTTTATAATTAAATAAAACCCGAGGCAGCGAGAATGTATGTGACGTCAGACAATCACTATGCACCACCCTACTTGAGAATTTCTTGAAATTCTCACCCGTCTTATATTTTCCGCATCATTCTCGAGACAACGGCGAGAGGCTCAACGACCACTCCTTTTATTGAGATCCCATCTGTAGCTTCACCAGGTTTCCATGTTGGACTCGTTGGGCCTTGATCGGCTCTGCTAGTTCCGTCTCGACTTTCTAGCAATAGGCATTTCTTTGTATCTTTACTTCATACGCTTCTAGTATATATATGTATAGATCAAGCATTGGCTTCGACCTACATATGTACATATACAGATTGGTAATATGCCACTTATTCGTATCTTTTACATTGTGTTATATTAAATTGTATTACGTTGTATAATGCTATTCATATCTATTATATAGCAGTACGCTTATTGTTTGTAAAACAAATCACGAAATTTAAGCAGAACATTAACACCGTAACACAGTCTACTTAATTGAATGCTATGACTTAAGCATAACATTAAATTAGTAGGGTGTTACATTTTTGGTATCAGAGCAGTTCGTCCTAGTTAAGGCCTGAGGATTGGACTGACTATGCTTTGCGCATATTCTATGTTTTAGTTGACAACATGCACTAAATCTTACCGTATGGTTGAGATATAGTTGTGTAAGTGTATGAGGTGCCTGGCCAGTATCAATTTGTTATTTACTAGCACATTGGACTTAATATTGAGCACAGTCAACTCAATAACTTTTGTTTTGTGTGCTCAGAACTTAATGGCTTCCGGAAGGCGAGGTAGACCACGTGCAGAACCAGCTCGAGAGGACCCAAATGACCTGATGGCCACAATGCGAGACATGGCCCATGCAATGCGAGAACAAGCGCGGCTCACCAGATGATGGAGCAGCTAGGCGGGCGACCTCTGGCCAGGCTACGAAGGGAACCCACATGGCCCGAGGCTAACCTGGAATACCTCAAATTTCTTTGAGTTCGAAAAGCGAATCCGCCCGGTTCAGAGGCGTATAACCTGATAAAGCCGATGAGTGGGTCAAAGCCATGGAGAAGATTTTCTGTCTAGATTGCTCAAATCATCGTAAGGTGACTTTTGCCACCTATATGCTCGAAGCGAGACGCCGAGTTAGTGGAATGGCGTACAAAAGATTGTTTGAGGAATCTCGACGGTAGTCACATGGATGATGTTCAAGGAAGTATTTTACGAAGTACTTTCTGCTTGGTTCGAAATGCTAAGGAACTTCGAGTTTATGCAATTTGCGTCAAGGAAATCGGACGATATCAGAATATATTGCCCGATTTGAGGAGTTATGCAAATTCTCCACAATTTATCAGAAGGAACCGGATGAAGAGTGGAAGTGCATTAAATTTGAAGGAGGGCTACGAGAAGACATCCTTACCGCAATAGGGCCAATGGAGATTAGGGATTTCCTACTTTGGTGAACAAATGCCATTGGTGGAGGCGCAATTCAAAATTAGGCTGCGGCGAGCATCTGGTGGGAATTTCAAGAGGGGATTAGCCCCACCTGGCCCAAGATTTAAGCCCAACATTCGGCGAAGATTTCCACGACAAACAACAAAGGCAAGCGACCCCAAGGCCTCTTCCAAATCCAACTTGCACAAAATGCGGCAAGAATCATGGCGATCGGCCATGTTTAGCAGGCCAGAATGTCTGCTATGGATGTGGGAAGCCTGGCCACAAAATTTATGAGTGTCCAACTAGAAATCCATCACAGCCGCCTCGACCCCAACGACAAGGACGGGTCTTTACAATGAGCGGAAGAAGCTGATCAATCAGAAGGACTAATCCAAGGCACTGTGGCGTGGATGGTGAGACTCTAACTATACTCTATGATTGGTGCTTCACATTCATTTATTTCTCATAGTGTGTAGCGCTGCGATTGCCAATTTACAGATTACCTTATGATCTATTGGTTTCTACTCCTACCAATGGACCTGTTAGAACTAGTCAAGTATGCCTTAATGTTTCTCTTCGAATTGAGGGTAGGACCCTTGCCGCCAATTTGATTTGTCTCCCTCTGTCTGGTCTTGACATAGTGCAGGCATGGATTGGCTCTCTGCTAATCGAGTCGTACTCAATTGCTTTGATAAGACAGTGGTACTCCCCTCTGTCTCACTTTCTGAATCCCAGACCGCAACACTCTTCTATCTGAACTCTTTCAGGCCAAAGAAGCAAGGGTATATCCTCTTGTCAGCTAATGTGACAGAAATTGAGCAAGAACTAGAGGAGATTCCGATTGTTAATGAACATCCGGATGTTTTTCCAGAGGATATTCCTGAATTCCCCCCGGAAAGAGAAATTGAGTTTACCATCGAGTTGGTTCCAGGTGCGGGACCAATATCTATAGCTCCGTACCGAATGTCACCTATGGAGTTGACAGAACTAAAAAGACAGATTGAAGAGCTTTTAGAGAAAGGATTCATACGGCCAAGCGCGTCGCCATGGGGAGCTCCAGTCTTGTTGGTCAAAAAGAAAGATGGAAGCATGCGCTTATGCGTGGATTATAGGCAGCTGAACAAAGTGACAATTAAGAATAAGTATCCACTACCAAGAATTGACGATCTCATGGACCAACTACAAGGTGCAACAATATTCTCCAAGATTGACTTACGTTCTGGATACCACCAAATTCGAGTTCGAGAATAAGATATCCCTAAGACAGCTTTTCGAACTCGTTACGGGCACTATGAGTATACCGTGATGTCGTTTGGGCTGACGAGCGCACAGCGATATTCATGGATTACATGAATCGAATATTTCATCCATATTTGGGCGAGTTTGTAGTGGTGTTCATCGATGACATCTTTGGTCTACTCGAAGACGAGCAAGAGCATGCGAAACACTTGCGGATAGTTCTGCAAATTCTAAGAGAAAAGAAACTCTATGCCAAATTATCCAAATGTGAATTTTGGATGAAGGAGGTAAAATTTCTTGGCCACGTAGTGTCATCTGGAGGAATCTCCGTAGACCCCAAAGAAGGTAAGCGGTTCTAAAGCGGGAAAGGCCGACCACGATCTCTGAAGTCGAGGGAGTTTTACGGGTTTAGTGGATATATCTGGAGTTCGTTAGAGATTTTTCTCGAATAGCCTTGCCATAACCAAGCTAACCGTAAAGAATGTTCCATTTGAGTGGGCCGAGTGCGAACAAAGTTTTCAAGATTTGAAGAGGAGATTGACCCACGACACGGTGTTAGCTTTGCGGACCCTCATGGACCATTTGAGGTCTATTGCGATGCTTCCCAACAAGGGTTAGGGGCGTCTTGATGCAAACCGGAAGGTGGTCGCATATGCCTCCAGGCAATTGAAGCCACATGAAAGAAACTACTCGACTCACGACCTTGAATTAGCGGTAGTATTTGCTCACGAAAATATGGAGACATCACTGTATGGGGTGAAGTTCGAGGTCTTTTACGATCATAAGAGTTTGAAGTACCTCTTTGATCAGAAGGAATTAAACATGAGGCAGCGGAGATGGATGGAACTCCTTAAAGACTACGAGTTTGAGTTGAAATACCACCCTGTAAGGCAAACATCGTGGCGAGATGCGTTGAAGCAGAAATCGTTGGTATCGCCTGGATGATGATTAAGGAGACAGAACTTCTTGAAAGCTTCCAAAATCTTAATTTGGGAATTCTTACAACTCCCAGGACTCTTGACTACACCAAATTAAGATAACCGGTAGCTTTAAGGACCAGATTCGGCAAGCAAAGAAGGGATGCTAACTTTCAGCATACAATTAGTCTCGTACAATCAGGGAAACTAACGGGTTTTGCCCAAGACAAAGAAGGCATTTGGCGGTGTCACGACAGAGTATGTGTTCTGAAAGGATGATCTCGAAAAAGAATCTTAGAAGAAGCACATAGAGGCGAATTCACCGTACATCCGGCATTACTAAAATGTATCGGGATCTCAAGAAAATGTTTTGGTGGTGGGCATGAAGTCCGATGTAGCAAACTTCGTGGGCGATGCTTGACTTGTCGGAAGGTGAAAGCAGAACACGAAACCGATGCAGGATGTTACAACCCTTAGAAATTCCTGAATGGAAGTGGGAGAGTATCTCCATGGATTTTATAATGGGGTTACCAAGGACATCAGCAGGATATGATGCGATATGGGTCATTGTGGATAGATTAACCAAATCTGCTCATTTCCTACCCGTTCGAGCAAATTATCCACTGGAAAAGCTAGCTCAGCTGTACATTCAAGAGATTATAAGGTTGCATGGGACCCTTCAACTATTATCTCGATCGAGACAAGGTTTACCTCTCGGTTTTGGGGAGCCTTGCAGAAGGCGTTCGGTGCGAAGCTGTGTTTAAGCACTGCATACCACCCACAAACAGATGGCCAGACCGAAAGGACAATTCAAACCTTGGAAGATATGCTCACGAGCTTATATCTTTGGAGCAACGCGAAAGTGGGATCGATACTTACCGTTGGCGGTCGCGTACAACAATAGCTATCACGCTAGCATTGGCATGGCTCCTTACGAAGCATTATATGGACGAAAGTGCCAATCTCCCCTGTGCTGGTATGAGACAGGAGAATCAACTCTATTGGGGCCTGATTTAGTCGAGCAGACCACCGAGCAAATCAAGAAGATCTGAAGCAAGATGCTTATCGCTCAAAGCGCCCGAGAAGAGCTATGCGGACACCAGGAGGAAACCTTTGGAATTTCGGGAAGGAGACCACGTATTTTTGAGGGTTACTCTACTCTGAGGGGATAGGTAGAGCAATCAAAGTCAAGAAGTTAAATCCTCGTTTCATTGGTCCTTTTCAAATCCTGAAGCGAATCGGATCAGTTGCATACCGAGTCGCCTTGCCTCCTCATCTATCAAACCTCCATGATGTTTTTCATGTCTCTCAACTCAAAATATCAACTTTGACCCCACACACTTCACGGAACCCGAATCAATACAGTTAAAAGAGGACCTGACTTTCCGCGTACTACCAGCACGGATCGTGGATAGAAGTAGCAGACAACTTCGGAACAAGACCGTGCAGCTACTAAAAGTAGCATGGGGAAAAGGAGATGCTGAGGACTACACTTGGGAGTTAGAATCAGATATGAGGAAGGAGCATCCTGAACTATTCTCAGGTACTAAATTTTGAGGACAAAATTTTTTTTAAGGAGGGTGGTAATGTAACATCCACCGTTTTTCGCCTAATTATTCGATTTTATCGAATAATTGAGAATAAATAGATTTCGGTTAAACCATTAATTAAACTCAATTAATTAGCAATAACTTGAGTTTAGATAAGAGAGAATTAAGTTAGAATATAGGAGGTTTCATAAACTTTCTATTGAAAACCGATTCTGGGTTTAAAGAAAATCGGTAACTTTACGGTATTTTAAACTGTCGGAACCGGACCAATAGAATTTCAACCCATTTACCCTACTTTAAGTGGCTGAGAACTCAGCCACTTAAGCCCTAAATGGCAAAGGAGGCCATACAAAGTGAAGGAGGCTGGTGAATTTCAGCCAAGCAATTTAGACCAATCAAATTGCAAGAAGGAAGCCACCTATACACCATCAAGTGGTCAGATTTTCTGCTGCCTTTATCACCAAATCAAACCCTCATTCACGCCACTTTTCTGCCCCCTTTCAGCTCTCTTTCTCTCTTACTCACACACCCAAAAACTCAAGCCAAATCCAGCTTTATTCACCCACACCTCAAGAATCCAGCACAAATACTTGGGTTAAAGGTAGGAATTCTGATTTCTTGCATCAAATCCATGCACTTGGCTGGCTGGGCTGGAATTATTCTCATCCTATTTGATGTGTTAAATGAATGTTTATGATGATATGTGATTGGTTTTGGGCTGTTTGATTGATTAAAACCGAAGTGGAAGCAAGAAACCATGAAAGCGAGAAAGAGCTGATGGGTTAGAGAATCAAAACCCTCGGCAGTCCGTACGGCGGAGTGTACGGCTCCGCCTACAACCGATCAAATTGGATGAAACCATTTTTAGATGAAACTAGACATCTAGGGCTTTCCATAGATATATCATATAAGGCTTTTGGATTAGAAATGAGAGAGTTATGAATTTTTGAATTTCGACCTAGGGTTCTGACTCTGAATCTGGGCAGACTAGCTTGTTCAGGATAGAACTCGACCCATACTACTTGAAAATGAGTGCAACCAACTTTGTTAGAAAGCTTACACATAGTAGAATGTCCCATAAAAATTTCAGAATTTGATAAGGTCCCAATTGCTCCCAGTGTTCCAAGTAATTTGCCCTATGTCCACACCGGGCTAGAACAGGGCAGTTTAGGAGGGTCAGAATGCGAGGCTTATAACTCGAGCCCTACTAATCTAAATGAAATGGAACTTATTGCAAATGAAACTTTGTTCTGTTAGCTTTAATAAGAGACCAATTTCGTATGATTTGAGTCAGTTTTCGATTTTTAGTGGATTTTTACTTTTAGTTGCCTGATTCTGGCAAGCCACTGGGCATGCCGGGATAAAATCTAGATATCTTGAGTTAGAGAAACCAAAATTAGATGGGACCAAAAAGGTTAGAAAGTAGACACATAACACTTTAACATGCTTAAATTTGAGGTCCAAATGAGTTAAATAGAAATTATGGTTTGAATTATCAAAACCGGGTTGGTTGAACATGCTGGGGCAGGAATTCTGCTTTGATTAATTTGATATTGATATGAGTGTAATGTTGAAGTATAAATGTGATATTGTGTTCTTTGTGATAAAATGATGTATTGGTTGGCTGGCACTATTCACGGGGAAGCGGACACGTTCCGTTATGCCGCCAAAATTTCGGTAGAATCCATGCACAAGTTATGAATTCCATGATCTTACATGTGCATTTCAAGAAATGTTATGAAAGTGTATTAAGAATCATGTTATTAAGAAAGTTCCATGCTACTTGGGCCAGCCCCGGATAAGAAGTTAAGGGGAATAGATCGGTGGGAACGTCGGGGAAAGTAAACCCGGCACTCCTGTATAGGAACGAGCTCGATCACGATAAGCGGACTATTACCCGAGTCTAAATGGCCAAGAACTCCCAGGGGACCAAGAGATGGAAAAAAATGATGAAAGGAAATGAAAAGTTTATGAAGGAAAGTTCAAGTATGAGTTTGCATAATTACATGAATGCATGATTATTTCAGGATGTTTACAGTTTATCTATTATATTTACGTACTACTGTATGTTTATTTGCTATGCTCATTATTCTATGTTTTACTATTAGTAGCCTATTCTATTTCTTATACTGTCTAAAGTAAAATTGAACTTTGCCTCGGACCAGATGTTTTATTGAACTCATTAAAAATGGATATTTCAGTTTGAACACATGTTTTTATAATTAAATAAAACCCGAGGCAACTGAGAATGTATGTGACGTCAGACAATCACTATGCACCAACCCTACTGAGAATTTCTTGAAATTCTCACCCCGTGCTATATTTTCCGCATCATTCTCAGACACTGACGAGAGGCTCAACGACCACTCCTTTTATTGAGATCCCAGTCCTGTAGCTTCACCAGGTTTCCATGTTGGACTCGTTGGACGCAGTCGGCTCCTGCTAGTTCCGTCTCAGCTTTCTAGCAATAGGCATTTTGCTGTATCTTTACTTCATCTGCTTCTAATATATATGTATAGACTGAAGCATTGGCTTCCAGCCTGCATATGTACATATACAGTTGGTAATATGCCACTTATTCGTATCTTTTCTATTGTGTTATATTAAATTGTATTACGTTGTATAATGCTATTCATATCTATTATATAGCAGCGCGCCGCTTCGACTGTTTGTAAAACAAATCACGAAATTTAAGCAGAACATTAACATCAGTAACACGGTCTACTTAATTGAATGCTATGACTTAAGCATAACATTAAATTAGTAGGGTGTTACATTTTTAATTATCGAGCGATTCGTCTAGTTAAGGCCTGAGGATTGGGCTGACTATGCTTTGCGCATATTCTATGTTTTTAGTTGACAACATGCACTAAATCTTACTGTATGGTTGAGATATAGTTGTGTAAGTGTATGAGGTGCTGGCCGTATCGGTACATTATTTACTAGCACATTGGACTTAATATTGAGCCTGATCAACTCAATAACTTTTGTTTTGTGTGCTCAGAACTTAATGGCTTCCGGAAGGCGAGGTAGACCACGTGCAGAACCAGCTCGAGAGGACCCAAATGACCTGATGGCCACAATGCGAGACATGGCCCATGCAATGCGAGAACAAGCGCAGCGGCTCACCAGATGATGGAACAGCTAGGCAGGCGACCTCTGGCCAGGCTACGAAGGAACCCACATGGCCCGAGGCTAACCTGGAATACCTCAAATTTCTTTGAGTTGAAAGCGAATCCGCCCGGTTCAGAGGCGTATAACCTGATAAAGCCGATGAGTGGGTCAAAGCCATGGAGAAGATTTTCTCATCCTAGATTGCTCAAATCATCAGAAGGTGACTTTTGCCACCTATATGCTCGAGGCAGACGCCGAGTTCTGGTGGAATGGCGTACAAAGATTGTTTGAGGAATCTCAGACGGTAGTCACATGGATGATGTTCAAGGAAGTATTTTACGTAAGTACTTTCTGCTTGATTCGAAATGCTAAGGAACTTCGAGTTTATGCATTGCGTCAAGGAAATCGGACGATATCGAATATATTGCCCGATTTGAGGAGTTATGCAAATTCTCCACAATTTATCAGAGGAACCCGGATGAAGAGTGGAAGTGCATTAAATTTGAAGGAGGGCTACGAGAAGACATCCTTACCGCAATAGGGCCAATGGAGATTAGGGATTTCCCTACTTTGGTGAACAAATGCCGACTGGTGGAGGACTGCAATTCAAAATTAGCTGCAGCCAGAGCATCTGGTGGGAATTTCAAGAGGGGATTAGCCCCACAGGGCCCAAGATTTAAGCCCAACATTCAGCAGTGAGATTTCACGGCAAGAACAACAAAGGCAAGCGACCCGCAGGGGCCTCTTCCAAATCCAACTTGCACAAAATGCGGCAAGAATCATGGCGATCGGCCATGTTTAGCAGGCCAGAATGTCTGCTATGGATGTGGGAAGCCTGGCCACAAAATTTATGAGTGTCCAACTAGAAATCCATCACAGCCGCCTCGACCCCAACGACAAGGACGGGTCTTTACAATGAGCGCGGAAGAAGCTGATCAATCAGAAGGACTAATCCAAGGCACCTGTGACGTGGATGGTGAGACTCTAACTATACTCTATGATTCGGGTGCTTCACATTCATTTATTTCTCATAGCTGTGTAGCTGCTTTGCGATTGCCAATTTCTGAATTACCTTATGATCTATTGGTTTCTACTCCTACCAATGGACCTGTTAGAACTAGTCAAGTATGCCTTAATGTTTCTCTTCGAATTGAGGGTAGGACCCTTGCCGCCAATTTGATTTGTCTCCCTCTGTCTGGTCTTGACATAATTCTGGGCATGGATTGGCTCTCTGCTAATCGAGTCGTACTCAATTGCTTTGATAAGACAGTGGTACTCCCCTCTGTCTCACTTTCTGAATCCCAGACCGCAACACTCTTCTATCTGAACTCTTTCAGGCCAAAGAAGCAAGGGTATATCCTCTTGTCAGCTAATGTGACAGAAATTGAGCAAGAACTAGAGGAGATTCCGATTGTTAATGAACATCCGGATGTTTTTCCAGAGGATATTCCTGAATTCCCCCTGGAAAGAGAAATTGAGTTTACCATCGAGTTGGTTCCAGGTGCGGGACCAATATCTATAGCTCCGTACCGAATGTCACCTATGGAGTTGACAGAACTAAAAAGACAGATTGAAGAGCTTTTAGAGAAAGGATTCATACGGCCAAGCGCGTCGCCATGGGGAGCTCCAGTCTTGTTGGTCAAAAAGAAAGATGGAAGCATGCGCTTATGCGTGGATTATAGGCGGTGAACAAAGTGACAATTAAGAATAAGTATCCACTACCAAGAATTGACGATCTCATGGACCAACTACAAGGTGCAACAATATTCTCCAAGATTGACTTACGTTCTGGATACCACCAAATTCGAGTTCGAGAACAAGATATCCCTAAGACAGCTTTTCGAACTCGTTACGGGCACTATGAGTATACCGTGATGTCGTTTGGTGAATGATTTAACGCACCAGCAGTATTCATGGATTACATGAATCGAATATTTCGTCCATATTTGGACGAGTTTGTAGTGGTGTTCATCGATGACATACTGGTCTACTCGAAGACGGAGCAAGAGCATGCGAAACACTTGCGGATAGTTCTGCAAATTCTAAGAGAAAAGAAACTCTATGCCAAATTATCCAAATGTGAATTTTGGATGAAGGAGGTAAAATTTCTTGGCCACGTAGTGTCATCTGGAGGAATCTCCGTAGACCCCAGCAAGGTAGAAGCAGTTCTAAACTGGGAAAGGCCGACCACAGTCTCTGAAGTCAGGAGTTTTCTGGGTTTAGCTGGATATTACAGGCGGTTCGTTAGAGATTTTTCTCGAATAGCCTTGCCCTTAACCAAGCTAACCAGAAAGAATGTTCCATTTGAGTGGACGCCGGAGTGCGAACAAAGTTTTCAAGATTTGAAGAGGAGATTGACCACGACACCAGTGTTAGCTTTGCCAGACCCTCATGGACCATTTGAGGTCTATTGCGATGCTTCCCAACAAGGGTTAGGGAGCGTGCTGATGCAAACCGGAAAGGTGGTCGCATATGCCTCCAGGCAATTGAAGCCACATGAAAGAAACTACTCGACTCACGACCTTGAATTAGCAGCAGTAGTATTTGCTCACGAAAATATGGAGACATCACTGTATGGGGTGAAGTTCGAGGTCTTTTCTGATCATAAGAGTTTGAAGTACCTCTTTGATCAGAAGGAATTAAACATGAGGCAGCGGAGATGGATGGAACTCCTTAAAGACTACGAGTTTGAGTTGAAATACCACCCAGGTAAGGCAAACATCGTGGCAGATGCGTTGAGCAGGAAATCGTTGTCTGTCGCCTGGATGATGATTAAGGAGACAGAACTTCTTGAAAGCTTCCAAAATCTTAATTTGGGAATTCTTACAACTCCCCAGACTCTTCAGCTACACCAAATTAAGATAACCAGTAGCTTTAAGGACCAGATTCGCAAGCACAAAGAACGGGATGCTAACTTTCAGCATACAATTAGTCTCGTACAATCAGGGAAACTAACGGGTTTTGCCCAAGACAAAGAAGGCATTTGGCGGTGTCACGACAGAGTATGTGTTCCTGAAAGGGATGATCTCCGAAAAAGAATCTTAGAAGAAGCACATAGAGGCGAATTCACCGTACATCCCGGCATTACTAAAATGTATCAGGATCTCAAGAAAATGTTTTGGTGGCTGGGCATGAAGTCCGATGTAGCAAACTTCGTGGCCGATGCTTGACTTGTCGGAAGGTGAAAGCGAACACCGTAAACCGTGCGGGATGTTACAACCCTTAGAAATTCTGAATGGAAGTGGGAGAGTATCTCCATGGATTTTATAATGGGGTTACCAAGGACATCAGCAGGATATGATGCGATATGGGTCATTGTGGATAGATTAACCAAATCTGCTCATTTCCTACCCGTTCGAGCAAATTATCCACTGGAAAAGCTAGCTCAGCTGTACATTCAAGAGATTATAAGGTTGCATGGGACCCGTTCAACTATTATCTCTGATCGAGACCCAAGGTTTACCTCTCGGTTTTGGGGAGCCTTGCAGAAGGCGTTCGGTGCGAAGCTGTGTTTAAGCACTGCATACCACCCACAAACAGATGGCCAGACCGAAAGGACAATTCAAACCTTGGAAGATATGCTACGAGCTTATATACTGGAGCAACGCGGAAATTGGGATCGATACTTACCGTTGGCCGAATTCGCGTACAACAATAGCTATCACGCTAGCATTGGCATGGCTCCTTACGAAGCATTATATGGACGAAAGTGCCAATCTCCCCTGTGCTGGTATGAGACAGGAGAATCAACTCTATTGGGGCCTGATTTAGTCGAAGCAGACCACCGAGCAAATCAAGAAGATACGAAGCAAGATGCTTATCGCTCAAAGCCGCCAGAAGAGCTATGCGGACACCAGGAGGAAACCTTTGGAATTTCAGGAAGGAGACCACGTATTTTTGAGGGTTACTCCTACTACGGGGATAGGTAGAGCAATCAAAGTCAAGAAGTTAAATCCTCGTTTCATTGGTCCTTTTCAAATCCTGAAGCGAATCGGATCAGTTGCATCTAAAGTCGCCTTGCCTCTCATCTATCAAACCTCCATGATGTTTTTCATGTCTCTCAACTCCGAAAATATCAACCTGACCCCACACACTTCCTGGAACCCGAATCAATACAGTTAAAAGAGGACCTGACTTTCCGCGTACTACCAGCACGGATCGTGGATAGAAGTAGCAGACAACTTTGAACAAGACTGCAGCTACTAAAAGTAGCATGGGGAAAAGGAGATGCTGAGGACTACACTTGGGAGTTAGAATCAGATATGAGGAAGGAGCATCCTGAACTATTCTCAGGTACTAAATTTTGAGGACAAAATTTTTTTAAGGAGGGTGGTAATGTAACATCCACCGTTTTTACTAATTATTCGATTTTATCGAATAATTGAGAATAAATAGATTTCGGTTAAACCATTAATTAAACTCAATTAATTAGCAATAACTTGAGTTTAGATAAGAGAGAATTAAGTTAGAATATAGGAGGTTTCATAAACTTTCTATTGAAAACCGATTTACCGGTTTAAAGGAAATCGGTAACTTTACGGTATTTTAAACTGTCGGAACAGGATGAATAAATTTCAACCCATTTACTCCTACTTTAAGTGGCTGAGAACTCAGCCACTTAAGCCTAAATAGCGCAAAGGAGGCCATACAAAGTGAAGGAGGCTGGCTGAATTTCAGCCAAGCAATTTAGACCAATCAAATTGCAAGAAGGAAGCCACCTATACACCATCAAGTGGTCAGATTTTCTGCTGCCTTTATCACCAAATCAAACCCTCATTCACGCCACTTTTCTCCTTTCAGCTCTCTTTCTCTCTTACTCACACACCCAAAAACTCAAGCCAAATCCAGCTTTATTCACCCACACCTCAAGAATCCAGCACAAATACTTGGGTTAAAGGTAGGAATTCTGATTTCTTGCATCAAATCCATGCACTTGGCTGGCTGGGCTGGAATTATTCTCATCCTATTTGATGTGTTAAATGAATGTTTATGATGATATGTGATTGGTTTTGGGCTGTTTGATTGATTAAAACCGAAGTGGAAGCAAGAAACCATGAAAACAGAAAGAGCTGATGGGTTAGAGAATCAAAACCCTCGGCAGTCCGTACGGCGGAGTGTACGGCTCCGCCTACAACCGATCAAATTGGATGAAACCATTTTTAGATGAAACTAGACATCTAGGGCTTTCCATAGATATATCATATAAGGCTTTTGGATTAGAAATGAGAGAGTTATGAATTTTTGAATTTCGACCTAGGGTTCTGACTCTGAATCTGGGCAGACTAGCTTGTTCAGGATAGAACTCGACCCATACTACTTGAAAATGAGTGCAACCAACTTTGTTAGAAAGCTTACACATAGTAGAATGTCCCATAAAAATTTCAGAATTTGATAAGGTCCCAATTGCTCCCAGTGTTCCAAGTAATTTGCCCTATGTCCACACCGGGCTAGAACAGGGCAGTTTAGGAGGGTCAGAATGCGAGGCTTATAACTCGAGCCCTACTAATCTAAATGAAATGGAACTTATTGCAAATGAAACTTTGTTCTGTTAGCTTTAATAAGAGACCAATTTCGTATGATTTGAGTCAGTTTTCGATTTTTAGTGGATTTTTACTTTTAGTTGCCTGATTCTGGCAAGCCACTGGGCATGCCGGGATAAAATCTAGATATCTTGAGTTAGAGAAACCAAAATTAGATGGGACCAAAAAGGTTAGAAAGTAGACACATAACACTTTAACATGCTTAAATTTGAGGTCCAAATGAGTTAAATAGAAATTATGGTTTGAATTATCAAAACCGGGTTGGTTGAACATGCTGGGGCAGGAATTCTGCTTTGATTAATTTGATATTGATATGAGTGTAATGTTGAAGTATAAATGTGATATTGTGTTCTTTGTGATAAAATGATGTACTGGTTGGCTGGCACTATTCACGGGGGAAGCGGACACGTTCAGATTATGCCGCCAAAATTTCAGTAGAATCCATGCACAAGTTATGAATTCCATGATCTTACATGTGCATTTCAAGAAATGTTATGAAAGTGTATTAAGAATCATGTTATTAAGAAAGTTCCATGCTACTTGGGCCAGCTTCTGATAAGAAGTTAAGGGAATAGATCGGTGGGAACGCTTCGGAAAGTAAACCCGGCACTTCCTGTATAGGAACGAGCTCGATCCTGATAAGCAGACTATTACCCAGGAGTCTAAATGGCCAAGAACTCCCAGGGGACCAAGAGATGGAAAAATGATGAAAGGAAATGAAAAGTTTATGAAGGAAAGTTCAAGTATGAGTTTGCATAATTACATGAATGCATGATTATTTCAGGATGTTTTCTGATTTATCTATTATATTTACGCATTACTCTTGTATGTTTATTTGCTATGCTCATTATTCTATGTTTTACTATTAGTAGCCTATTCTATTTCTTATATCTTGCCTAAAGTAAAATTGAACTTTGCCTCGGACCAGATGTTTTATTGAACTCATTAAAAATGGATATTTCAGTTTGAACACATGTTTTTATAATTAAATAAAACCCGAGGCAACTGAGAATGTATGTGACGTCAGACAATCACTATGCACCAAACCTACTAAGAATTACTTGAAATTCTCACCCGTCTTATATTTTCCGCATCATTCTCGAGACACGTGAGAGGCTCAACGACCACTCCTTTTATTGAGATCCCAGTCCTGTAGCTTCACCAGGTTTCCATGTTGGACTCGTTGGACGCAGTCGGCTCCTATAGTTCCGTCTCGACTTTCTAGCAATAGGCATTTTCTTTGTATCTTTACTTCATCTGCTTCTAATATATATATGTATAGACTGAAGCATTGGCTTCCAACCTACATATGTACATATACAGTTGGTAATATGCCACTTATTCGTATCTTTTCTGTTGTGTTATATTAAATTGTATTACGTTGTATAATGCTATTCATATCTATTATATAGCAGCGCGCCGCTTCGACTGTTTGTAAAACAAATCACGAAATTTAAGCAGAACATTAACACCGTAACACAGTCTACTTAATTGAATGCTATGACTTAAGCATAACATTAAATTAGTAGGGTGTTACATTTTTGGTATCAGAGCAGTTCGTCCTAGTTAAGGCCTGAGGATTGGACTGACTATGCTTTGCGCATATTCTATGTTTTTAGTTGACAACATGCACTAAATCTTACCTGTATGGTTGAGATATAGTTGTGTAAGTGTATGAGGTGCCTGACCGTATCAGCTGTTATTTACTAGCACATTGGACTTAATATTGAGCCTGATCAACTCAATAACTTTTGTTTTGTGTGCTCAGAACTTAATGGCTTCCGGAAGGCGAGGTAGACCACGTGCAGAACCAGCTCGAGAGGACCCAAATGACCTGATGGCCACAATGCGAGACATGGCCCATGCAATGCGAGAACAAGCCGCAGCGGCTCACCAGATGATGGAACAGCTAGGCAGGCGACCTACGGCAGGCTACGAAGGGAACCCACATGGCCCAGAGGCTAACCTGGAATACCTCAAATTTGCTGAGTTCAGAAAGGCGAATCCGCCCAGTTTCCGAGGGGCGTATAACCCTGATAAAGCCGATGAGTGGGTCAAAGCCATGGAGAAGATTTTCTCTGTCCTAGATTGCTCAAATCATCAGAAGGTGACTTTTGCCACCTATATGCTCGAGGCAGACGCCGAGTTCTGGTGGAATGGCGTACAAAGATTGTTTGAGGAATCTCAGACGGTAGTCACATGGATGATGTTCAAGGAAGTATTTTACCAGAAGTACTTTCCTGCTTCGGTTCGAAATGCTAAGGAACTCGAGTTTATGCAGCTGCGTCAAGGAAATCGGACAGTATCCGAATATATTGCCCGATTTGAGGAGTTATGCAAATTCTCCACAATTTATCAGAGGAACCCGGATGAAGAGTGGAAGTGCATTAAATTTGAAGGAGGGCTACGAGAAGACATCCTTACCGCAATAGGGCCAATGGAGATTAGGGATTTCCCTACTTTGGTGAACAAATGCCGACTGGTGGAGGACTGCAATTCAAAATTAGCTGCAGCCAGAGCATCTGGTGGGAATTTCAAGAGGGGATTAGCCCCACATGGCCCAAGATTTAAGCCCAACATTCAGCAGCAGCGAAGATTTCCGCCGGCAAACAACAAAGGCAAGCAGCCCCAAGGGCCTCTTCCAAATCCAACTTGCACAAAATGCGGCAAGAATCATGGCGATCGGCCATGTTTAGCAGGCCAGAATGTCTGCTATGGATGTGGGAAGCCTGGCCACAAAATTTATGAGTGTCCAACTAGAAATCCATCACAGCCGCCTCGACCCCAACGACAAGGACGGGTCTTTACAATGAGCGCGGAAGAAGCTGATCAATCAGAAGGACTAATCCAAGGCACCTGTGACGTGGATGGTGAGACTCTAACTATACTCTATGATTCGGGTGCTTCACATTCATTTATTTCTCATAGCTGTGTAGTCGCTTACGATTGCCAATTTCTGAATTACCTTATGATCTATTGGTTTCTACTCCTACCAATGGACCTGTTAGAACTAGTCAAGTATGCCTTAATGTTTCTCTTCGAATTGAGGGTAGGACCCTTGCCGCCAATTTGATTTGTCTCCCTCTGTCTGGTCTTGACATAATTCTGGGCATGGATTGGCTCTCTGCCAATCGAGTCGTACTCAATTGCTCTGATAAGACAGTGGTACTCCCCTCTGTCTCACTTTCTGAATCCCAGACCGCAACACTCTTCTATCTGAACTCTTTCAGGCCAAAGAAGCAAGGGTATATCCTCTTGTCAGCTAATGTGACAGAAATTGAGCAAGAACTAGAGGAGATTCCGATTGTTAATGAACATCCGGATGTTTTTCCAGAGGATATTCCTGAATTCCCCCCGGAAAGAGAAATTGAGTTTACCATCGAGTTGGTTCCAGGTGCGGGACCAATATCTATAGCTCCGTACCGAATGTCACCTATGGAGTTGACAGAACTAAAAAGACAGATTGAAGAGCTTTTAGAGAAAGGATTCATACGGCCAAGCGCGTCGCCATGGGGAGCTCCAGTCTTGTTGGTCAAAAAGAAAGATGGAAGCATGCGCTTATGCGTGGATTATAGGCAGCTGAACAAAGTGACAATTAAGAATAAGTATCCACTACCAAGAATTGACGATCTCATGGACCAACTACAAGGTGCAACAATATTCTCCAAGATTGACTTACGTTCTGGATACCACCAAATTCGAGTTCGAGAACAAGATATCCCTAAGACAGACTTTTGAACTCGTTCTGGGCACTATGAGTATACCGTGATGTCGTTTGGGCTGACGAATGCACTGTGATATTCATGGATTACATGAATCGAATATTTCGTCCATATTTGGGCGAGTTTGTAGTGGTGTTCATCGATGACATAATCGGGTCTACTCGAAGACGGAGCAAGAGCATGCTAAACACTTCATGATAGTTACGCAAATTCTAAGAGAAAAGAAACTCTATGCCAAATTATCCAAATGTGAATTTTGGATGAAGGAGGTAAAATTTCTTGGCCACGTAGTGTCATCCGGAGGAATCTCAGTAGACCCCAAAGCAAGGTAGAAGCGATTCTAAAGCTGGGAAAGGCCGACCCACGCCTCTGAAGTCGAGTTTTTACGGGTTTAGTGGATATTACTGAGCGGTTAGAGAGATTTTTCTCGAATAGCCTTGCCACTTAACCAAGCTAACCGTAAAGAATGTTCCATTTGAGTGGGACGCCGAGTCACGAACAAAGTTTTCAAGATTTGAAGAGGAGATTGACCACGACACCAGTGTTAGCTTTGCCAGACCCTCATGGACCATTTGAGGTCTATTGCGATGCTTCCCAACAAGGGTTAGGAGCGTCTTTGATGCAAACCTAAAGGTGGTCGCATATGCCTCCAGGCAATTGAAGCCACATGAAAGAAACTACTCGACTCACGACCTTGAATTAGCGGCGATAGTATTTGCTCAAAATATGGAGACATCACTGTATGGGGTGAAGTTCGAGGTCTTTTCGATCATAAGAGTTTGAAGTACCTCTTTGATCAGATGGAATTAAACATGAGGCAACGGAGATGGATGGAACTCCTTAAAGACTACGAGTTTGAGTTGAAATACCACCCAGGTAAGGCAAACATCGTGGCAGAAGCGTTGAGCAGGAAATCGTAGACTGTCGCCTGGATGATGATTAAGGAGACAGAACTTCTTGAAAGCTTCCAAAATCTTAATTTGGGAATTCTTACAACTCCCTGCACTCTTGACTACACCAAATTAAGATAACCAGGTAGCTTTAAGGACAGATTCGGCAAGCACAGCAGCAGGATGCTAACTTTCAGCATACAATTAGTCTCGTACAATCAGGGAAACTAACGGGTTTTGCCCAAGACAAAGAAGGCATTTGGCGGTGTCACGACAGAGTATGTGTTCTGAAAAGGGATGATCTCCGAAAAAGAATCTTAGAAGAAGCACATAGAGGCGAATTCACCGTACATCCCGGCATTACTAAAATGTATCAGGATCTCAAGAAAATGTTTTGGTGGTGGGCATGAAGTCCGATGTAGCAAACCGTGGGCCGATGCTTGACTTGTCGAAGGTGAAAGCGTAACACGAACCGTGCGGGATGTTACAACCCTTAGAAATTCCTGAATGGAAGTGGGAGAGTATCTCCATGGATTTTATAATGGGGTTACCAAGGACATCGTTAGGATATGATGCGATATGGGTCATTGTGGATAGATTAACCAAATGCTCATTTCCTACCCGTTCGAGCAAATTATCCCTTTGGAAAAGCTAGCTCATTGTACATTCAAGAGATTATAAGGTTGCATGGGACCCTTCAACTATTATCTCTGATCGAGACCCAAGGTTTACCTCTCGATTTTGGGGAGCCTTGCATAGGCGTTCGGTCGTGTTTAAGCCAGCGCATACCACCCACAAACAGATGGCGGACCGAAAGGACAATTCAAACCTTGGAAGATATGCTACGAGCTTATATCTTTTGAGCAACGCAGAAATTGGGATCGATACTTACCGTTGGCCGAATTCGCGTACAACAATAGCTATCACGCTAGCATTGGCATGGCTCCTTACGAAGCATTATATGGACGAAAGTGCCAATCTCCCCTGTGCTGGTATGAGACAGGAGAATCAACTCTATTGGGGCCTGATTTAGTCGAAGCGGACTCACCGAGCAAATCAAGAAGATACGAAGCAAGATGCTTATCGCTCAAAGCCGCCATAAGAGCTATGCGAACACCAGGAGGAAACCTTTGGAATTTCAGGAAGGAGACCACGTATTTTTGAGGGTTACTCCTACTACGGGGATAGGTAGAGCAATCAAAGTCAAGAAGTTAAATCCTCGTTTCATTGGTCCTTTTCAAATCCTGAAGCGAATCGGATCAGTTGCATACCGAGTTGCCTTGCCTCCTCATCTATCAAACCTCCATGATGTTTTTCATGTCTCTCAACTCCGAAAATATCAACCTGACCCCACACACTTCCTGGAACCCGAATCAATACAGTTAAAAGAGGACCTGACTTTCCGCGTACTACCAGCACGGATCGTGGATAGAAGTAGCAGACAACTTCGGAACAAGACCGTGCAGCTACTAAAAGTAGCATGGGGAAAAGGAGATGCTGAGGACTACACTTGGGAGTTAGAATCAGATATGAGGAAGGAGCATCCTGAACTATTCTCAGTACTAAATTTTGAGGACAAAATTTTTTTAAGGAGGTGGTAATGTAACATCCACTGCGTTTTAGCCTAATTATTCGATTTTATCGAATAATTGAGAATAAATAGATTTCGGTTAAACCATTAATTAAACTCAATTAATTAGCAATAACTTGAGTTTAGATAAGAGAGAATTAAGTTAGAATATAGGAGGTTTCATAAACTTTCTATTGAAATCCGATTTACCGGTTTAAAGGAAATCAGTAACTTTACGGTATTTTAAGCTGTCGGA
Source organism: Pterocarpus macrocarpus (assembly GCA_031439585.1). Taxonomy (NCBI): domain Eukaryota; kingdom Viridiplantae; phylum Streptophyta; class Magnoliopsida; order Fabales; family Fabaceae; genus Pterocarpus; species Pterocarpus macrocarpus. The sequence continues at coordinate 27,385,563 of CM062520.1, forward strand.
GCAGGACCAATAAATTACAACCCATTTACCCTACTTTAAGTGGCTGAGAACTCAGCCACTTAAGCCCCCTAAATGGCGCAAAGGAGGCCATACAAAGTGAAGGAGGCTGGCTGAATTTCAGCCAAGCAATTTAGACCAATCAAATTGCAGAAGGAAGCCACCTATACACCATCAAGTGGTCAGATTTTCTGCTTGCCTTTATCACCAAATCAAACCCTCATTCACGCCACTTTTCTGCCCCCTTTCAGCTCTCTTTCTCTCTTACTCACACACCCAAAAACTCAAGCCAAATCCAGCTTTATTCACCCACACCTCAAGAATCCAGCACAAATACTTGGGTTAAAGGTAGGAATTCTGATTTCTTGCATCAAATCCATGCACTTGGCTGGCTGGGCTGGAATTATTCTCATCCTATTTGATGTGTTAAATGAATGTTTATGATGATATGTGATTGGTTTTGGGCTGTTTGATTGATTAAAACCGAAGTGGAAGCAAGAAACCATGAAAACAGAAAGAGCTGATGGGTTAGAGAATCAAAACCCTCGGCAGTCCGTACGGCGGAGTGTACGGCTCCGCCTACAACCGATCAAATTGGATGAAACCATTTTTAGATGAAACTAGACATCTAGGGCTTTCCATAGATATATCATATAAGGCTTTTGGATTAGAAATGAGAGAGTTATGAATTTTGAATTTCGACCTAGGGTTCTGACTCTGAATCTGGGCAGACTAGCTTGTTCAGGATAGAACTCGACCCATACTACTTGAAAATGAGTGCAACCAACTTTGTTAGAAAGTTTACACATAGTAGAATGTCCCATAAAAATTTCAGAATTTGATAAGGTCCCAATTGCTCCCAGTGTTCCAAGTAATTTGCCCTATGTCCACACCGGGCTAGAACAGGGCAGTTTAGGAGGGTCAGAATGCGAGGCTTATAACTCGAGCCCTACTAATCTAAATGAAATGGAACTTATTGCAAATGAAACTTTGTTCTGTTAGCTTTAATAAGAGACCAATTTCGTATGATTTGAGTCAGTTTTCGATTTTTAGTGGATTTTTACTTTTAGTTGCCTGATTCTGGCAAGCCACTGGGCATGCCGGGATAAAATCTAGATATCTTGAGTTAGAGAAACCAAAATTAGATGGGACCAAAAAGGTTAGAAAGTAGACACATAAAACTTTAACATGCTTAAATTTGAGGTCCAAATGAGTTAAATAGAAATTATGGTTTGAATTATCAAAACCGGGTTGGTTGAACATGCTGGGGCAGGAATTCTGCTTTGATTAATTTGATATTGATATGAGTGTAATGTTGAAGTATAAATGTGATATTGTGTTCTTTGTGATAAAATGATGTACTGGTTGGCTGGCACTATTCACGGGGAAGCGGACACGTTCCGTTTATGCCGCCAAAATTTCGTAGAATCCATGCACAAGTTATGAATTCCATGATCTTACATGTGCATTTCAAGAAATGTTATGAAAGTGTATTAAGAATCATGTTATTAAGAAAGTTCCATGCTACTTGGGCCAGCCCCGGATAAGAAGTTAAGGGGAATAGATCGGTGGGAACGTCGGGGAAAGTAAACCCGGCACTTCCTGTATAGGAACGAGCTCGATCCTGATAAGTTATGACTATTACCCGAGTCTAAATGGCCAAGAACTCCAGGGGACCAAGAGATGGAAAAATGATGAAAGGAAATGAAAAGTTTATGAAGGAAAGTTCAAGTATGAGTTTGCATAATTACATGAATGCATGATTATTTCAGGATGTTTACAGTTTATCTATTATATTTACGCATTACTACTGTATGTTTATTTGCTATGCTCATTATTCTATGTTTTACTATTAGTAGCCTATTCTATTTCTTATACTGTCTAAAGTAAAATTGAACTTTGCCTCGGACCAGATGTTTTATTGAACTCATTAAAAATGGATATTTCAGTTTGAACACATGTTTTTATAATTAAATAAAACCCGAGGCAATCGAGAATGTATGTGACGTCAGACAATCACTATGCACCAACCTCTGAGAATTTCTTGAAATTCTCACCCCGTGCTATATTTTCCGCATCATTCTCAGACACTGACGAGAGGCTCAACGACCACTCCTTTTATTGAGATCCCAGTCCTGTAGCTTCACCAGGTTTTCATGTTGGACTCGTTGGGCCTAATCGGCTCTGCTAGTTCCGTCTCGACTTTCTAGCAATAGGCATTTTGTTGTATCTTTACTTCATCTCGCTTCTAGTATATATATGTATAGATCAAGCATTGGCTTTCAAATTTACATATGTACATATACAGTTGGTAATATGCCACTTATTCGTATCTTTTCTGTTGTGTTATATTAAATTGTATTACGTTGTATAATGCTATTCATATCTATTATATAGCTTGCCTTGCTTATTGTTTGTAAAACAAATCACGAAATTTAAGCAGAACATTAACACCGTAACACAGTCTACTTAATTGAATGCTATGACTTAAGCATAACATTAAATTAGTAGGGTGTTACAATGTGTATATGCGGTTGATGAGGTCTTGACAAAAGTTTATGCTACCAATATGGTTAAAAGAGCTGAAGGTTTTGGATTGTTATGACGGATGCTGCTTGTGCAGTAGATCATATGTCTGTCTGATCTTGGTGAAGACATTTTGTCTATAAGATTAACATGTTCAAATATGAATGGCTATCTATTGAAACCTTTTGGTGTCAGGTTGCCTATGATATATCTTGCATAGTGTTCTGTGATGCTAGATAGGAGGTATATATATGTATAGTGCAGTGTTATTGTTGAATAGGAATGCTAATGTAATTCCCTGGAGTATAACAATTCTGGTTTTCTTTGCCGTGCCTAAGGCTTAGATGTTGCTTATTTGGTCTTTATCTTCAACTCCCCACTTCTTTTATGCAGAATGAGACCATCTTTTTTGTACTTATCGGAAAAAAAATATTGTTCACTTGATTTATTTTGGTAATACTTTAGATATAATCAGAAGGTAAGGCAAATATTTTTAGATGAAGGTTGTCTTTGCTAGGATATCAATTAATTTAGTTTTCTACTATTGATTGTGTGTTTGGCTTATTCAATTTGCCTTGGGAATCAAATGTAGATGAGAAAAAACTAATTCCATAATAATTTGTTACTTTTAGCTAGTTCAAAAATGGGGATTTGATAGGGTAGGGGAGAACTCCATAAAGGGTTAAAGGCAAAAACAAAATACTTTCAAAGGTATTGAAAGCTACAAACTCAGTGACAAGGATTAGTTCCGGAGAAAATTGTGTAATTAATATATTTTAATATCAAGCTTGATTATTTTTAAAAAAAAATTAGCACTTATTTGAATTGACTAAATGATATTTTAGTATTGTTATACATAGATGGACCAATTATATCTTAAATAATGTTAGTTTTAGCATTTTTTTTTCCTTATTCTTAATTATATCAGGTCTAATTGTGCTTATTTTTTTATTTTTTTATTTTGATGAAATCAAATCAATATTGCACACCTATGCATAGCACGGAAACCATGCTAGTATAAAAGAAAAAAAATGTATGGCGAGATCTCCAGGGAGGCTTCTCTTTTTCTTGTTGGTGTGTACATAATCTTACCGATAGTGAAGTAAATTTAGTCTCATCTAAGATTCTTTTTTCCTGCATCTTAATTCATTTGTTTATTTAAAATAGAATTAAATTTCAAATGTGATTCTGAATTCCATGTTTATAGGATTTTTACATTGTTGAAATTAAGTGGATTATATTGGTATCTTCAGGACTAGTTAAGACAAATAAGTGGAGCTTAGGTAAATGAAAAAAATGAAAAGTTAAAAGCAAACAAACAAGGCCCTATCCCCTTATGCTCCTACCCATGTCTTTCTTTTTCATACTATAGTGCTTTCCAATATCTTACTTTTCTTACATAACACCATGTGTTGGGTTTTTTTCTCATTATTTTAGGATCTCTTACTTTTTGAGAATCTTTGGTGGACACTAAACGGAGTTGCAGATTGCAAATTGCATCATGACTTCGTAAGAAATTTCTATCTTTTTTCTTTTTGTGTGCTTCCGTTATATGTACTATATTTGTATTTTCGCTTTATATTGATGTCCTTTTGATGTTTGCCTGCCTTACCTTTTAATTATAATTATAATTCATTCATCAACTTCTGAATAAGTTAGTTTTAGGTATTATATCTTTCTTTGCAACAAGTCATTGCTTGATCATAAATTATTGATATGCTCGTATAATCCTGCTAAAGAGAGATTTAGTAATACTATTTTTGAAGGTATATTTTGAGACTAGTTAAAAATGCTAGTCAAATATGTAGTTGAATAGTAATATTATTTGAATAATTAGGTCTTGTGAAGATGTGTCCAAGAATTGGATGAGTTTACCAAGACATAGTAAAAAGTTTAGTGATGGCGTTGAGAGCTTCTTGGACTTTGCTTATTCTATTGGAAATCCTCAAGGAGAGGAAATCCAATGTCCTTGTGCAAAGTGCTGTAACATTAATTGGTATCGAAGACACGTGGTCTACGATCATTTGATATGCTATGGATTTGTTGAAGGCTATACAAGATGGGTTAATCATGGGGAAAGTGTAGTCGACATGGATGTTGATAGTGATACTAATGAAGAAACTGACTTATATGACGACATTGAGGGCTTGCTAAATGATAGATTCAGGGATGTGCCACAAGCTGAAGGAGTTCATGATGGTTTGAATGAAGATGCAAAGAAGTTTTATAACTTGGTTGAAGAGGCTAGCAAAGAACTATATCCTGGTTGTAAAGGATTCTCTACATTATCTTTCACTATTCGACTATACTTGTTGAAATGTCTGCATGGGTGGAGCAATGCCTCTTTCACTTCCCTTTTGGAGTTACTGAAAGAGGCTATTCCTAACTTGAATATTCCTTCTTCTTTCAATAAAGCCAAGGCTATGGTGAAAGACTTAGGTCTTGACTATAAAAAGATTGATGCATGTCCAAATGATTGCATGCTATATTGGAAAGAGCATAAGAAGGACACATCTTGCCACGAGTGTGGAGCTTCTCGTTGGATTGAACATCCTGTAGTTGACAATGATGTTGTGCCATCCAAAAATGCTCACAACATTCCTGTAAAAACTTTGAGACATTTTCCCTTAATTCCTAGGCTTCAAAGACTATTTATGTGTTCAAAGACAGCTAATATCTTAAGGTGGCATGACGAGGAGCGTTCTAAAGACGGGAAGTTGAGGCATCCAGCCGACGGCAAGTCATGGAAGGACTTTGATAACTTTCATCCAGAATTTGCCGCTGATTCTCGTAACTTGAGACTTGGCTTAGCAAGTGATGGATTCAATCCATTTCGAACCATGAGTGTATCTCATAGCACATGGCCTGTTGTCTTGATGGCATATAATATGCCACCTTGGATGTGCATGAAACCAGAATACTATATGCTTTCTTTGCTAATCCCTGGACCGCGATCACCTGGAAATGATATTGACATTTATTTGCAACCTTTGATTGAAGAGTTGAAGGAGTTATGGGAGCTTGGGGTGGAAACATATGATGCATCAAAAAATCAAACCTTTCAAATGCGAGCAGCCCTTTTATGGACAATTAGTGATTTCCCGGCTTATGCAATGTTGTCTGGTTGGAGTACAAAAGGGAAGTTAGCTTGCCCTTGCTGTAATTATGGGACTTGTTCTACTTATCTTAATTATAGTCGAAAGATGTGTTATATGGATCATCGTGTTTTTTTGCCTAATGATCATCCATGGAGAGCTAACAAGAGGTCATTTAATGGGAAATCAGAACATAGGCCTCCTCCACCATTGTTAAAAGGTACCGAAGCTTTTAGTCACTTGAAGAATATGGATAATGTATTTGGAAAAAAGAAAAAAAAATCGAAGCATGGTCCGTGGAAGAAAAGGTCAATTTTTTTTGAATTACCTTATTGGCAACATAACACATCACGACACAATCTTGATGTCATGCACATAGAAAAGAACATAGTTGACAGTATAATTGGAACTCTTTTGGATATTTCTGGTAAGACAAAAGACCATGCAAATGCTCGATATGACTTGCAAGAGATGGGCATTCGAAAAAACCTTCATCCAAAAGAAACAAACGATGGCAAGAAAGCGAAGTTAGCAAAAGCAAGCTTCTCCATGACTAATGCAGAAAAATCAATTTTTTGTGCTGTCTTGAAATCAGCAAAGCTACCTGATGGTACTGCCTCAAATATTTCTCGGTGTGTGCAACTTGCTGAAAGAAAAATATCCGGTTACAAAACCCATGATGCCCATTTCATGTTACATTATTTGTTGCAAATACCCATCAAAAGCATACTTCCTGATCAGGTTGCTATCCCTTTAATTCGACTCGGTTCCTTCTTTCGTCGATTATGTCAGAAAGTTATTACATTAGAAGAGATAGATCATTTGGAAATGGAGATTGTAGAAACACTATGCCAATTGGAGAGGACTTTTCCTCCTTCCTTTTTTGACATAATGATTCATTTGCCTATTCATTTAGCCAATGAGGTAAGATTAGGTGGCCCGGTTCAATTTCGATGGATGTATCCTCCGGAAAGATATATGTGCACTTTGAAGTCATATGTTCGCAACAAAAGTCGTTCGAAAGGATCTATTGCAGAGGCATATTTGGTTGAAGAATGTTTAACCTTTTGCTCACGTTATTTGCATGAAGGGGTTCAAACAAGATTTAATAGAAGACCCCGAAACACTGATGAAGTTGATCACATTGAAATGGAAACTTCAAATTCATTTCCAGATTTGTTTCCTCTCAAAGGTTGTCCTTTAGGAGGTAAGAAGGGTGATCCTTTCATTCTAGATGAGAAGTCTCGAAGGCAAGTCCATGGTTACATATTAAATAATTGCGATGAAGTTCAAGACTACATTAGGTACGTTATATCAATTGTAATATTTCTTTTATCGCAGTTAGTTTTAAATTATAGTAGTATTTTTCTTCACTAACAAATAACAATACCTTCTGGTTTAGAGAGCATGAGCATGAGGTCAACAATCAACAACGAGGATCCAAATGGAGCAAAGCTAAAAACCATAGTGAAAACTTTCCCCAATGGTTTGAAACCCGTGCTATGTACGAAGATGTTCCTGATTGGATTAAGGAGCTGTCTAGAGGGCCAAATATAGTTGCCAAGAGATATTCTGGGTATCTCATCAATGGGTATAGATTTCATACTAGGCAGCGTGATGCAAGACGCAAAACACAGAATAGTGGTATCACATTAGTTGCATTGACTACAAGCTTTGCAAGCTCAAAGGATGCAAACCCAGTTGATGCCAATCTCACTTATTATGGTAGATTAACTGATATAATTGAGTTAGATTACTATGGCAATTTTAAGATTGTGTTGTTCAAGTGTGATTGGTATGAGGCTGTGGAAGATGGTTACGGCCTCACATATGTTCATTTCAACAAAAAGTGTTATCAGGAAGAGCCTTTTGTGCTGGCATCTCAAGCACACCAATGCTTCTACGTGTAAGATCCATTTGATCAAAATAAACACTATGTTATGAACACAATTCCAAGGGATTTGTTTAGCATAAGTGACCAAATTGACAATGATGTCCAGGTTATCTATGAAAATGAGCCACTTGATCATTTAATGGGTCCTTCCATACCCAATGATAATGGTGAAGTTGACTTGGTGAGGAATGATCTACCTGAAGTTCTTGTTGATGTCACAAAAGAAGTGCTTCTTTCCCAAGAATATGAAATAGAATCGGAAGAAGATTATGATTTTGAAGACTTTGAATGATTTATTTCTTTCATTGATTGGTACAATTAAAATATATCTGATTTGTTTTTGGATTCATACAATTTTGCATGATTAATTTTTTATTTTAAACATTGCATTGTGTTTTTCTTGTAGTCATAGTTGAACTTATATTTGTATCTTTTTATGTGCAGGTGCCTCCCTTGATTAATTTTGGATTTTGCTGCATGTAGATCTCTTTTTTTTTTTTTTTTTGAAGCCTGACTCAAAGAATTCAAAGTTGCCTTTTAGCTTTCTTTTTCTTACCTTTTACTTTGTGATTATATTAGCATCTTTAGACTATATTTTACTTGGTGATTTTGCTTTACTTGCAGTGGATATATAGTAAATATAACACTAGTGGTAGCCTCTTTTCTATAAAAAGGTTTTTGTACATGTCTACTGGCAGCCACTTGAAGAATTTAAAAAAGAGGTACACGTCTCCTCTACTTAGCAACTACTAATTATGATTCTAGTTTTGCATTGTATATTCTAGTTTTGGATTTATAATGAGATTTTAGTTTTACAGTCTAAATTCTAGTATTGCCTTCATATTGACTTGAGATTTTAGTTTTGCAATCTAAATTCTAGTTTTGGCTTAACAATGACTTGACGTTTTAGTTTTTTGTAGTCATAGTTGAACTTATATTTGTATCTTTTTATGTGCAGGTGCCTCCCTTGATTAATTTTGGATTTTGCTGCATGTAGATGTCATTTTTTTTTTCAAACCTGACTCAGCAATTCAGGTTGCCTTTTAGCTTTCTTTTTCTTACCTTTTACTTTGTGATTATATTAGCATCTTTAGACTATATTTTACTTGGTGATTTTGCTTTGCTTGCAGTGGATATATAGTAAATATAACACTAGTGGTAGCCTCTTTTCTATAAAAACGTTTCTGTACATGTCTACTGGCAGCCACTAGAAGAATTTAAAAAAGAGGTACACGTCTCCTCTACTTAGCAACTATTAATTATGATTCTAGTTTTGCAATGTATATTCTAGTTTTGGATTTATAATGAGATTTTAGTTTTACAGTCTAAATTCTAGTATTGCCTACATATTGCCTTGAGATTTTAGTTTTGCAATCTAAATTCTAGTTTTGGCTTAACAATGACTTGACATTTTAGTTTTTTGTATTCTAAATTCTGGTTTTACCTTCAGAATGACTTGAGATTTCTTTTTCTTTTTTTATCGTAAATTAATCTAGTTTTGGCTTAACAATTACTTGGGGTTTCTAATTTTTGCTATCTAAATTCTGGTTTTAGCCTTACAATGAAATATGGAGCTACTCTTAAGAAGAAAAGGCTGGTCAAGAAATATCAAAGTCCTAAAAAGAACAAAGGAATTGATTTACAAGTCAATGCTCGATCAAGCCATGAACTAGTTAAAAACTTCATAACTGGAAGCAAGAAAGAAACTATGCATGCTAAAGCACCGGAAACTCATAAGAAGAAGCACCCTATGCCTTACATGTTGGATGCTAGTCAGGGGCAAAATAGGCTGAGTTGCATGCATTCTAAGCTGTCCACTCAATTGGAAGGGAAGAATAGGCTACCAGTGCACAAAATTGTGACCCAATCTACAGGATGTTCTCAAAACCAAGACAATAGCAATGATCAACAAGAAGCCAATTTGACCAAAGAACGTAAATGGGACTAGGAATATGACCCAATCTAATGCATCTATTCAAGAACAACCACATCCCAAAAAGATCAAAAGGAAGCCAATCTGCCCAGCAATGACTATTGATGAATTTTTAGAAAAACAAGGGATACACATGGAAGGAGAAGACCAACCTGCTGTTCAACCAACGGTTGAAGGTGTTAGATCTATGCCATCCATGGATATTGGAGAAAACAATTATATGGTGGATGATGAAAATGATGTTGATGAACATGATGAACTTGGTATTTTTGATAGAGACAGAGATCAAGTTATAGAGACTGGCCATGTTGAAGGTGATGTAATCTCCACTGTGTTTATTAGTAATTACACATGTTGAAGGTCATCCATGTGATATTGCTTATTGTTAATTCTTAAGCTAGCTATTATATTACACATTTAAGTGGTAAATCTTGCTGACTTTGACGATTCTCATTGCATGAATTTCTAAATGTTTTGGCCAGGTACCTCAAAGAATAAAAAGACTCGAGGAAAAACAACATGCAAACATATCCATGCAAGATCAGTGGAAGAAAGAGAGGAGGTAACTTTTGATAAAGGACAAGCAAATGGGACCAACTGAACAAAGAGTGAAGGATTTAACCAACTTTCTTGGAACAATGGGAAGGAATCCTGATTTCTTAAGTTTAATGTACACTAATTGGCAAGCTGTACCAGATGATCCAATCAAAAAACGCATGTGGAACTATGTCAATGTAAGAACGATTTATTTTTAGATGAAATGTTTATCTACTCTTTCTTATCAAATGAAGATTAAGATAATGTATATTGGGTTTTGATTAGTCAAAGTTCATTATTCCGAAAGAGGGAAAGAAATGGGTGATGGATGGTATTCGAGATGCTTGGAAGCGGCACAAGACAGCCTATCAAGAAGAAACACTTTGACAACTATGACAACATTGAGGATATGTTAAAGAATTCTCCTCCTCCAGGTATTAGGAAGTCCAATTCCAAAATTGGTTGCATATTGGAGTCTTCCTACTGTCCAAGTAAGTGGTAGAACATAGCTTCCATGCTATTTTGGAATTTATTGCATTTACTCTTTTTTGCTGTTTTGTTTTCTTTCTCTTATGAATTTATCAAATTTATTATGTTTGATTCCTTTTGTTTTTGTTGGAGCATAGTCCATGTGTCGCATAAATTCTGAAAATCGCAAGAAACAAAAATGGAGGCATCGAATGGGGCCTATCAATTTCGGAAGAGTGCGTGTTGGAATGGTAATATCATATAAACTGCTGGACTTTTGTAACTCTATTTTCTGTTTATAATTTACTAGAGTTAACATATACATTTTTTTCATTCTTGTAGCGTGAAAACAGTAAGAACAAAGAAGAACCAACACAAGCTGATGTGTTTGTTGCAACTCGCACAGGACAAAAAAGGAAGGAACTTGATTTAGAAACACAAGTTGTAATTGTAAGTCACTCTAATGATTATGTCAATAATTATTATCTTTATATTATGTTATTATCAAATGAGTTTCTTATCAATAGGAGGAACTTAAAGATCGCCAAAATGCCGGGGAAATTGCTAAGGATGCATTCCAAGCAGTGTTTGGCAAAGAGCAACCAGGACGGGTTCGATGTTATGGGAGATCAATTACCAAAAGTTCTCTGGAAAAAGATGAACAAATTGGTAAAATTAAACAACAAGCTGAAGAGAAAATGACATCCTTAGAATCTGAACTTAAAGGAACACAAACTGAACTTAAAGAAACAAAAACTGAACTTCAAGAGACAAAAGATAAGATTCAAGGATTAGAGGATCTTTTGAGACTTTTCCTACAACAAAACTCCCCTGGTTTGAATATTGATGAAGCATTAGCTTTAGTGCAATCTAGGCAATCTTCTCCACTTGATGCAAATAGCACACGAGATCCAATTAGCCAACATCGGCATTCCTCTACATCAACTCATATTCCAAATGAAGACTAGGTATTGAATTTCATGTATCTACGGGGTTTTTTTTATTTAATTAGTTTATTCTTTTGGAATATTGAATTGCATGCATCTATGGTTGCTTATTTCCCTTATTCTTGAAATCAAATTATAGAATAAATTACTTCCTTTCTATTATGATATTAACATGTTGTTAGGCTTAGCTGAATTGCTCCCTTATTTCTGATTTCTTTTTGTTCTTAGTCTCTGATTTTCTCTTTTCTTTTCTTTTTTAGGGGGTCATATGTGCTCCCTTATTTTGGTTAGACACATTTCCCTTATAAGTTTTGATTCCTTTTACTCTGTATTTCTTTGCCTCTCCATTTTTATGTAAACTTGTTGTTTTCTCTTAGAAATTACATTGCATGCTTATCTTTCATCTAGAGACAAACACATTGCTAATTTTTAACTGGAATATATATATATATAAGTTGGCTATAATTACTGAAGAAAGCTTGTGAAATTGTAAAAATATTAAATTCTAATGGTCTACAAGCTTAAATTAAACTATAGTTACTATTCTTTTCCATTTGAATCTGATTTGTGTGTTATGTTTACTTGATAACTAATTTTTTTCTTTCTTGTTTGTATGCAAATTATGGAGGAGATAAGGGAGGAGCTCGTTTTTGTACCGGCACACTTTTTGGGTAATGTTTCTACAACAGCACTTCTGTTTTGTTCATTATCTGCCTGGTTAAGTTAGTTTAGTTCATTATCCATACATGATGCCTTTTAAGTTGTCATTATGTATAGCCTTATGTTAAGTTTGGTAGGAAATATGTGAGCTTTATGCTTTTCTCTAAGTTTATGTTATAGTCAAAACCTCTATTGGATTTCATGAATGCTTCTATTTAGGATCTTACTAACAACAAGGGTTATTTGAATATCTGGCCTAGGATGAAATAGTGCTTCTTTATCTTAAATCTTAGCAAGTTAGGTGAAGATTTTTTAAGAAAATTACAAAATTAGATGTTAAAGTCTTATCATTAAATAGGAGATGGCTTTTTCTGCATGTTAATAAAGTTTGCCAAAAAAGAATCTTGTTAATTAACTTTAATTTTTTTTTTTTGTTACTTTATATTGGTTGTGTTGAAGTTATTCAGTTTTTGCATTATATTATATGCAAAGGTTGAAATGATCAAAAGTTTATCCTGGTGGGAAAAGCACTCTGCAACATATCGACTTGACTTTGAATCATATCAATATGCATGCAGTTTCAGTAAGTAGGTGCAAGTGGTTCCTAGAGCATTAGTTTATACTTTCTAGCATGTAAGTTGCAACTGGCGGAATTGGTGGTGTGTGCAATTGACTTCACTGATGATTTGAAAAAGATGGATTTTCATTATAAATCGAGGGAAGCTTCTTAGTTTTGCTCAAGGGTGACTTTAGCATAATTGGTTATAATTATAAATGTAATTGAGGCTAGATCTCTGACCATGAACCACATACTCAAGTAGTTATTCTGTCTCATAATAAATGTGTACATCTAACCACAACACACTCACACTTATCACCTCATATTTGTATTTTGTATAGTTTCTAATTTCTATGATTTGAATGCTGCTTGTCCCACCTAATTTTCTATACACCTATAGTAATTCTTGTATATGTGCATGAAGTTTTTTTCTTATAAAATCTAGTCGTGAGAGTACTTTGAAACGGCCAAAACCAGTCAGAATTTAGTTGAGCAGTCCAATTTAACTGGTGATTAAACTAATTGACCACTAATTTTTCTTTTGAAAAAGTCAATGTTGTTCACATTTCATTATTGCTTGATATATTTTATATTATTGCATGCAAATTATTTGTATAATTTTGCTCAGTTCAACAAATCAATTTACATATATGCAAACAGCTTTGCAACCTTTATGTATTTGTGATCATACCGACAAAATAGTTTATGGCTTTATTTTTGGATATTTTGATGTTAGTTTCGGTCTCAATCTTGTGAACTTGACCCTAATACTCCCCGCAAAGAAAGAATAGTTGGAGGCTTAAGATTTTACCGTGATTTTATACTTATTTTACTTGGTAAGCATGATTGGTGTTTAGTTCGCAATCATAAGTTTTTTTGGTGATAAGGAAGGGCTTTTCATTTTCTATTGTTTTAAGGACCTAGTATTCACTTATAGTTGGACCAAGTTGTCTGGTCCTTTGGTGGAAGTAATTGTTGTTGCTATCATTGTTGTTGTATTTTGTCAAATTGAAATTGTTGACAACATTCAACCATCATTGCAATCTGTGATACAGACAATGAGAGTTGTCTCTACTCAACCAACATATTCTGTGTCCTATAGATTAAAGTACTTCTTAATGGACTTGGTCTCACTGTACAAATTATGAAGATGATGGTCCTTAATATTTTCAAATTGGAATATAGATAGGTGATGATTTTACTTCGTAAACAATTTACTTACTTTAACTGTGTTTACATTTATTTCATCACTGCCTATATTATATGTTGCAGATTGAGCTAATTGCATATGCAACTCAAAGAGGCTAGGAGAAGGAATATGCAGGACAAAACTTGCAATGGATATAATTATTTTGTTTAACTTCATGACTGAATGTATTTTGTTTACATTTTGGTTTGAATTAATGCTTGATAATATGTATTTGGAACTAAGCATATTAATCATTGTATACTTGAGATGACCTTTTTACTTAATTGATTAATAGCAATGATTTTGTTTTATTTATGAAGTTAAGTTGATTAAATATAAAATTGAAAATAACAAAAATTAAATTTGAATATAAATAAGGTTGATTTGTTTTTAGAATGTGTACTTAGTTTATAAAAGATGACAATTTTAATAAGATCATGTTTAAATTTAAGCATATGTCACGTTTTCAAGATGGTTAATGTTGCTGCAATTAGAAAAAAGACATTGAAAGAAAAGGCCACGCTTATCATATATTGTATTTATTAGGAGAAAAGGCAATGCTTAATTAGTGTTATCTATATAAGAGAATAGACAACGCTTATTGTATGTTGTTTTTGATTCGGAAAAAAGACATCGCTTACAAGCTGTTATCTATATTAGACAAGAAAGGCAACGCTTAATTAGTGTTATCTATATTAAGAGAATAGACAACACTTATCATATGTTGCTTTTACCAAGAAAAAAGACAACGCTTATAAACTGTTGTCTATATTGACAGAAAAGGCAATGCTTATCATGTGTTACTTTTATGACGAGAATAGGCAACGTTTGGATACCGTTGTCTTAGAGGCTTGTAACAAGTGTTGCCTTTGATCATGAATAGGCAACGCTTGATAAGTGTTGCAACAAATAGCGTTGTCTTTTCCTCCGAAAAGCGTTGCATTAGAGAAAAGGTAACGGTTCTTTAGGCCACCCCCCAGAAAGCGTTTCTTTAGCTACAAAAGCGTGGCCTTTGATCAAAGGCAACAGTTTTCATATTTTAAGGCAACGCTTCAAAAGCGTTGCCTTAAACTTAAAATGTTGTAGTGTCATAGTTCATGGCCTTTTTGGCCTCAAATCCTCTTGCTCCTTTTATGAAAATCGATCCTCACCTCTTTCTCTACAAAACCCCTCTAACAATTTCATAATTAAACATCAAATAGACCCTCCCCACATTCATATGAGCTGCTGTCATGGTGAAGGAAGAAGGCTAAAAGTTGGTTCTTTGCTTCCTTGCTTCCATGGTTTCAAGGATTTTAAGGTAGGTAACTCAAATCCTAAGTTTTTGATTGCTTATTGGTGATATGTGGCTGTGGTGATTTTCTTGTATCATCTATAGTGTGTTCTGATATGATGATGTGAAGACTCTTTTTAAGTGATTTGAGTTAGCAAAACTTGAGTTAGGTTGGAGAAGAGATCAAAAGAACAACTTAGAGCCAAAACAGAATCTGAAAACCAAGAAGCCCTATGGCATCCATACTTGTGAACTGTACGCACTCTCACCTAGCCATCAGAAGTTAATGAAACTATTTTTATGTGAAACTAGACATCTAGAGCTTTCCAATCATATAAATTATGAGGCCATTAGATTAGTATTGACGAAGATATAATTTTTTGAAGTTTACCTAGGAATTCTATATTCTGTTCTGGGCAGTACGAGTTGTGAAGGGTATAACTCACCCTATACAACTCAAAATTTAGTGTAACCAATTTTGATAGGAAGCTAACACATAGAGAAATATCCCATAAAAATTTTAGATTTAGATTCCAACTGAGCTACTTCCAGTAAATCCACAAAGTTGACCTAAGGTCCTATTTGGGGGAAACAGGGCAGTGCAAATACCCAAATTCAAGAGCTCATAATTCGAGTTCTGCTTACTCAAATGAGATGGAACTTCTTGCAAATGAAAATTGGATCAGTTAGCTTTAAAATCATATAGGTTTCATATAGTTTTAACTAGTTTTTTATTTTTAGTGAATTTTTACTTTCCAGGACTCAAATTTGTATAGTACCGAACAAGCCTAGGTAAATTTTCAATAACTTGAGTTATATGTATCAAAACTTAATGGGACCAAAGACAAACAAATTAAGCAGAAATTATGGCATAAATTATAAATTCGGGCAAAACTAAATAGAATTGATGGAAATGACCAAATATATGGTTTCACAAGTATTAGTGTACATATAGGGCATGGGTTGAAGATTGCAAATTTTACATTGATACTAGGGGGTGTTTGACATTCTCTATTAGGCATGATATGATAAGGTAATACAATATGTTATGATCTTATCCGTTGTTTGGTGCAGTTAACATATTGTATAAGCTTATTCATCAAACCTCCCTTATACGTTATAATAATGGATAACTTAATATAGCCTAAAGAGGTTGTATTAGGCCTGATTAACTTTTAATGTATAAGGGTTCTTTCACTTTTTTATTTTCTAATATATTTTATTAAAAAAATTAATTATTAACTAAATAATAAAAAATAAAAATATATAAATAAAAAATAATATTATTTAATAATAAATAAATATTTTAAAAAAATTGTAAAATAACTATTCAAACTGAAATAAAAATATAGGAATAAAAATTTATTATTAACATATATAAATAATAATATTTAATATAAATTTAATTATATATAATAAAAAATACAACCAAATATAAGAATGTGATACTAAGCCTATTTAAATTTTGATGTATAAAAACTCCATCTCTATTTTATTCTCTCTCTCTCTTTCTCATATTTTTTATATTTATAAAAAATATTAAAAATAAATAAATAAATAATTTTTAATATAAAATTATTTTTATATATAATAAAAAATAGCTAAAATAATTATAATAATTATTTAAAAATTATATTCATTATAATCTCTTCTTCTGGTTATATTTTATATAATATAATATCTTATACAATGACATACCAAACACTACATAGTATTAAAATTTTATTAGGCTTTATACAATCAGACTTTATACTATCAGCCCTCATCCTATCAGGCCTTATACTATCAGGCATACCAAATGGGCCCTAAGGGATTGATATGGTATATTGATTATACTATTATGACTGATTTATCTGTGAGAGCTGGAATTATCCATGGGGAAGCGAGCCTAATCCGTTATGCTACCAAAATTCTGGCAGAAATATGTGAATTATTTGAATGTTATAAACATTTATATGTTGTACTTATAAGATTTATATATGCAAGAATGATTTAAGTATGATATGAAGTATATGAATGAATGCATATAGCATATGCATGTATAATCATGTCTAAAGAAGAATAAGAATTATGAGAACTTGCAAGAAAGACGTACCAAGTTACCACATGAGACATGACATAGACCCAACTAGCATGTTCCAGAGCGGTACTGTCTAAGATTTGGGCCAGCCCTTGAATAGATTTAAGGGAAATAAGTCGGTGGAAGCGTCGAGGAAATTAAACCTGACAATCCTGTATAGGAACTAGCTAGATCTTGAAAAGCAGGCTATTACCCAAAGATGAGAGAAGCCATTCACCTTTAGGGGACCAAGTACAGAAGAGTAAGATCAAGTTGTAAGTTAAAAAAAAAATGAATTAAGTCAAGTACACTTGCATACAGTCAAGTACAAGCACCTACATGTGCATCTCTAATTATCTCATTATATCATAATATTATTATGATTCTTATTGAAGTATACTATACTATTCGTGTTTCTATGTATGTCATATAATATGCCAAGTGGTTGTTAAAATATAATCCGCTTCGAGAAATATGTTTTCAACTTAAAATTGAACTACTGCTTGCGTATATGTGCTCACATTTTCGTAAGAAACCGAAGTAACTGGAATGTTTATGATGACACTGTAAGAATGATGGTTCGAGTTTACTTATTGAGAACCTTAGGTTTTCATTACCTGCTTGTATGTTTTTCTTTTTTATAAATATTCCAGCACCTAAGTTGGAAATCAAGTGCAAGGCGGAGTACTGGGGCATTCACTGAGCAAGACTTGGGCGCAAACTAGACTAAGAGACTATTGAAGCCAGCTAACGACTAGTCGGAAGCAAGTTCTATGTATTATGTTAGTCACAATTTCTTTTAAATTGTAATTATTTTATCCTTTATATATCAAAGATGACAAAATTTATGAACTATTATTCAATAATAAAGTGTGCAATTAAAGGGTCATGTATTATATTTTCCATATTTTAAAGATCTCTTAGCACAGTGACAATCTCTTAATATAACGTCATGACTCAAGCATGGCTTGTATGATAGAGGGCATTATATTTATTAGTATCAGAGTAATTCGTCCTGTATCAGCCCGTGGATAGACTAACTATGCTTCTAAAGCATACTCTGAGAGTTCAGATAAACCATGCTTTAGGTCCTCACGTGACGAGGACATAGAAGATTTTGCATGTTAGTCTTGCTATGAGTGTTGTGGACTACCTGTTGCACTTGACTGAATGTTGAGCCTAATCACCTTAATATAAGGTTTTGTGTAGACAGAGGCCTATGACACCCTGCATGCTTATTAAGAACCTTCTAAACATAATTACGAGGGACGAAACTCCTAGAAAATAGTGATGGCATAAAGGGGCAGATAATTGAGCAAGTTAAGGAGTGTAGAGAATTGGGGATTCGATCAAAGGAATTATGTCAAACAGTTTGCTATGGACATAGTAAACCTAGTTATATCGAAAAAGGTTGTTTGTAAAGTGTTGCCAGCTTGCCAAAGATTTCCCATCGTCAAGGGCAGGATCTTAGTTGGAGACAAGCCGAGTGAGAATCTTCTTCACCTGATAGGGCTTGTTTCAAGCTTCATTGTTATTATCTGATCCATGTTATCTTCTATAGATTGAATCTAGGGGATTCTTTTACCTGGTTTTGTAACTTCAATACTCGACAGGAGTAAGGTGATTACCCGCTGATGAGGTTATCTTTTGTGGCATGCATAGTGCCCTTATTTTCTTCATAGATGAGATTACCTCGAAGGTACCTCGCTAGCAAATTTAGTTAATGGTTTTTATTCTGGATTGTGGTAATACCACAATATAAAGGCCTGATACTTCATTAAGGAAATTTGTGGAAGGATGAAGCACAGAATCAATGAAAGGAGCTACGGACAGAAGCTTCAGTTAGGTATACGGGAGACCCTATGCTTTGCCAGCAAAACAATTGCGGTCAACTAGACACATCAAATACATAAAGCATTCCCATATGAACATTGCATGCCAAAAGAAGTGGCTACAAAATATACAATTCCAAAAGAAAGCCACATATACATCATAAGCGAGAGCACAGAAAACAAAAAAACACCTTACACCCTAGCTACATGCTAAACCCACTCCTTAAGCCTAAGATGAAACAAAACCGCTCCCCCAACTTCCACTACCACACCCCTCAACTCTGCTCTCTATGGTGGATGCTACCTCAAAATCCAGACAAATGATATGCGAAGGGCTAGCCTCAAAAGGGTCACTCTCTATGGAAAGAGCTGTGGCCATGGAAGCATCCAACCCATACTAGGTAGGTACAACATAAACAAGGTAGACGGGGTATACCTCATACATGTTGATGGTGTCATATAGGTCTTGTGGGCTAAAGTGTTTGCTCATCACGTTGAGTCTAAATGGCTGACGGAGGATCATGTAGACCCTTAGTGCAGCTTTAGCCGTTAACAGCAAAGAATCTAGAGCCAGGCCGTAGTGCCACTCCTAGGTAGGGCACTTAAGGAAGATGATCATCGATCCCATTGGCTCCATTTGAAGATGATATGGAAAATACGGATGAGAAATGGAATTTCTCAATAGGACTATAACCCAACAAACAAATGTCATCATTATCGTCTTAGCCACTTTGGTTTATTTATAAAAAGGTGAGCATGTATCAAGTTCATTTTATTAAGTTTGAAAACATAACCTTTCTGAAGTAGGTTACTTTTAAACATACATTTAAAGCATAACAAAACATATCTCATGATATAATAAAGCATAAGTATGATGAATGAGCACTCATAAACAAGAAGTGTGATAACTTTTACAATGCATGAGTGTCTTATGTCTTTCATTACTTTCTTTAACTTTCATTAACTTTGACTTTATCTTTGACTTTGACCTTTATCTTTGACTTTACTTTCTTATTAACTTTCATACCACCCTCAAACTCTTAAGACATAAGCTCATAGCTTGATGATCATCGTCATTCTTTAACTTTATATTCCACTTAGTTATGTGGGTAAAGGGGGCTTCCTTTATCGAAGGATCACTCCCGTGTCTTATGGACCATCTTCTCTTACTGAAATATTACACCCAAGTGTCTTTCTTGGTTATGGAATGAAGTGTTAAGTCATACATCATTCATACATTAGAAATAAAGGACTTAAGTCTTTCTCTTCCTTAACACAAGTTCCATCACAGTTTATATCATATATGGCAATTCTAAGTTCAAGGAAGAATTTGGTG
This sequence comes from Pterocarpus macrocarpus, assembly GCA_031439585.1. Taxonomy (NCBI): domain Eukaryota; kingdom Viridiplantae; phylum Streptophyta; class Magnoliopsida; order Fabales; family Fabaceae; genus Pterocarpus; species Pterocarpus macrocarpus. The sequence continues at coordinate 27,405,868 of CM062520.1, forward strand.
AAAATTAGACAACACAACAGCTATACCAGGAGCTAACCAAAATTTGCAAGCGTAAGATATACAACCAACAACCTAATAATAGCATATATAATCATCATCAATCATTCATAAGCAATCATACTTGCCAATTGATAGACATGTTGAACGCTATCAAATTTAAATTGGGCTCTCAAACTTTTTTACAGTATAAAGATTAACCCATATTGTTTTCCCATGGATTTTTGGATGGTTTTTTAATCAAATTGGTCAATGAAGTAAGGGGGTTTGATAATTAACAAAAAGATTAACAAGTAATAAATGGGAATCAATAGAACATAAAGGCACCTATCCAGAACCTATCTAATTAATGGGTAAGACCTATCATGGATCAATAAAATTAAGCATAATTCAGCAATTGGTTGGATTGAATTGGATTCTCAATTTCAACCCCTAACTCTCTACTAGATCATCATCTAAAATATGATCAAACACTTGGTATACACTAACATATAATCTAATGAAGTTCATTGTAGTAGTATTGATCTAACCTTGAGTCAACCAACACAAAATTCCAATCAGAAAATTGTTCGTCTCATAAAATGAAAATATAATTAAGAATAATCCATCAAAATCACATTAACATCACAATTCTGAAATCACCCAATTAAAATCATAATCAAACAACATCAGAAATTGAGAAGACAAAAAACTAAGTCATGCATTCAATAAGAACCAGGATCTCAAGATCTTAACCCAAGAAAGTCTTCAAGGCTTGGATTGGTTAAAGGTTCTACACTAGCATCCTGAATTGAAAATGCAAAAAAATAAAGGAAGGGATGAAGAACACTATGAACAAAAGAGAGAAAATGAAAAAGAGAGAGTTTAATCCTAAAAACTACTCAATGAAAAACTATTTTCATGTTTTTACTTTTAGCTCTATAAAATTGATGCTAGGCTTCTCACTTTTGCTCTGTTTTGGCCCAATTTAATAGTGGTGTATGTTAGCTTCCAAATGGCTTTGGTCCTATGCAATGGACCCAAAATGAGTGACTTATGGCTTAAAAACTACCCAAAGATCAACAACATGCTTGTTCTGACTTCAATAGCTGAAACGACCTTCAAAATGGTAGAATTGGCTCTAAGTCTTCATAAAATTTGTAGCCCATTGAGTTAGCTTTGCTACAAAATGAGTTTGGCATTAATTAAACACCTAGAACTCAAGATATGATCAATTTACTAAAATAGTTTTAAGAATAAAAAATATTTAAGAAAAGTAATAAAAGTCAATTAGAAGCCCAATTAATTATTTGGCCCAAAATTACTTAATTAAACCATTTTGGAGGCCCAAAACACCAAATGCGAAGGCTAATTAATATATAAAAAAAAATGCTAATTATCACTTATCGATCATAATTAAAGGGAATAACTTCTCAAAAGATCTCAACACATCATTCAAGTATCATGGCATACATCATGTGATGAGAATTTCTCATCGCTCAAATTGCACAATCATTAACTATGATCCAAGAGAGCATAGGGTATCATTGGAAAGTCTTATGCACATAGGTAAGGCTTATGTTCAAGCTTTTACTTTACTCTTAAGTCTTATGTGAGTCTAAAGAGTGTTTCGCTTACTTCTTTTTTGATTTGTCTTTTATTATTATAGTATCATCTTCTTTAGTCTTTCAGTACTTGAGATTATTCTTCAAGTTTACTTGAATTATCAAAACATAATCTCTTCCTCTATATCCTTATGTGGCCGAATTCTCCTTGGAGAATTTATGAAGTTTTTTATTTTGTTTTTCCTTCAAGAAAACTTGTTAAGTTCAATTCTTAGATATTATGGAACCTTAATTTGACTTAATTGTAAATTAAAGTTTTATCTTTTTTTTTTAAAATGATGTGGCCGAACCACCTTCTTAAGGGTTCTAGGTCTTTTTATTTCACTTTTCTTCGAGTAAGTGAATTGAGTCCTCTAATTAGGTGTATTAGAAGATTAATCCATCCTCTTAGCAAATTAAAGTTTCTTCCTTTCTTTTTAATTTATCATGGCTGAAACCATTATCCAAGAATTCTAGGTCTTTTATTTATTTTACTTCTAATAAGATTATTAGATCTATTAGTCAAGTGTTATGAGTCTTTAATCCATCATGTTCACTTAATAAACCACATTCTTTCCTTTATTTCTCTTCATGGCCGTGCCCTCAGTTATAATGTGCTTCAAGTTTTATTTCTTGTGAATTTGTTAGATTGACTTAGAGGCGCCATCACATTATGAGAATCTCCAAGAACACATTTTTATTCTTCCTCTTCCTTATATGGCTGAAACCATCATCAATCCAAGCTTCAAGTTTTTTTTTTTTTTTTGTTCATCTTCACAAAGCATGTGTTTTTCTTAGTTAAATTGTTTATGGGTCTCAACATTAGTCTTTTTAGAAGGGTGGAATCTTTTAAAATGTTGAATATTTTCTTAATCTTTCCTCAAGATAAAGTAAAAAAGTCACAACTTCTCTCAAGACCATCATAAAGAACACAACTTTTCATGATTCCAAGCAAGACAATAACATTTGAGAGCATAATAGAGATATTCAAGAGGTAGAAATGAAAGAACATGCCATGAACCTCAAAGCCATAGGTTATGGTTTGAGCATCCATGACCATGACAAGAAAAGCTTGAAACTTTTTTATCTCTCAACAACAACAACAACAACAACCAATAACACTCAAGACAACATTCAAGAACAAGAAAACTTTGAATCAAAGCTTGAACCTCTTAGTCATGGTGTGCTAAAGCATTCTTAGCTCTTGAAAAGAAAATAAAATAAGGGTTCGGGAATTCTACCAACAACCAAAGATGGAAACTTGAAGGAGATGTTCTTTAAGCTCTAAACCAACCAATGGAAGAAGAAAAGCTCTTCTTCCAATGTATGATGACGATGACCTCAAGAGAGAAGAAAGGTGGTTCTTTGTGGTTTCTCGGCTTGAAAGGGTTGAATGTTTGTGATTGTAACAGATAAAGGATATAGCTCCTACAATGGTGTTTGGAGAAGGTGAGTGTTCTTGAGGAAGAAGAGAGAAAATTTAAGAATGAAGAAAAAGATAGAAAAAGGGTGGCACAAATGAGAGGGAGACTAGCGCTTCATCAACATTTTCTATATATAGAGGAACAAAATGGAGTGATTAGTGTCGGATTAGAAATGATGACAACTTTTAATCCCTCTTTAGGCTAATTTTGGAGACAAGCTTATCATAAAATTAACCATCAAGTAGAATAGAGACATGTTTGTCATAACTTTTGCTTTAGTGATATCATCATTTACTTTATTGTCTCTTTGGCTTTTTATTTGAAATTAATGATGAGATTAAGTGTTCTTACTACTCATATGAGCTCTCTTAATTAAGGATTAGTAATTAACTGAAGTTTCCTTGTATTCCTTAATTATATTTACTTGGCCTTAGTTAGCTTGATTCTTGGTGATTAGTGATTAATTAACCCCTTTAGGGCTTCCTCCTTTAATTAACTATTCAGATTTTAGTATTCTTTTAATTAATATGTTTCAAATTTTGATTTAGCCTTCCTTCTAGCTCTTCATTCTTTAGTTAAGCTTTTATTTTTTAACACTATTTTACCCTATTACTCAAGAATTTTAAGATAATTAGCATAGATGAAATTAGGGATGTTACATTAAATCGGTTCAAAATTGGTTCTAGTGTCTACAACAAGTTTGGTTCAAAAAATTGAATTGAATTTGTGGTTTTAGTTTAGTTTGATCTTACTAGAAGAACCAAACCATGCCTAGTCCTATCCGCTGCAAGAAGCACCATATCTTACTGCCTTCCACTACAAGTCGTGACCTCCTAAAGCACCATGTCCTGACCATCACTTTTTCTTTTTCTCTTACTGGAGACTTGCCTAAAAACTATGCAAACTTATGGCGCAGGCCTCCTAGACCTAATGGTTGCTGTTTAGGGTGTTTTCATTGTGAGTTTAAGTTGGAGTAGTTTGGTTGGTTCTCAGATAACAAAACAAGGAAGATGTTGGTGCTATTGGAGTGTTTGATTTGTGTTAAAGTTATTTATCATTGATATGGATAGGCTCGATGGTTTGATATAGTCTAGACAAGGTGATTCGATTAATGGCTTGATCACTGAATGGTTTGTGGTATGGAGTTAGGGATGTCACGAGCCAATCCGGATCATGACCGATGCATAGGGAGTTTCAACTCCCTAACAAGCCTAACTGAGGTTTCTTATAGAAAACAGAAGAGGAACCCCTAAAAACTGGGCACTTGTAGAATGTACATATTTCTAATTAAAATCAAGTATACAAATCTTAATTCAAAAGAAATCAAGCATTCTCATAATGCTCCTAGAATCCAAAATACAATGTATGTGCATACGTACATATATGAACTTATCTATTATCCTTGAAACTACCTATGGGTTAATAGAGCATAATTAAGATTATATTTAGATGGATACTCAAATATTTACAAAATGAATACATGAACAACCTTTAAAGCCACACAAATAAGAGTGTAGGTTTCACCAAAGATTCTACCTTCTAGCTAAGTGGAACAAATGGATCGCGAGTTTGTACTTGAATCTGAAATAGGGGTAGATAAAGAGTGGGTTAAATAGACTCAATAAGAGATCGTATATCTATAACAAGAGTTGGACAAGCTGAAGCACAAGTTTTTCAAATGAACAAAGGAGGTCACCATAGCCAAATACAAGTAAACAACATGTCAAAGTTCATGGTTAATTTACATTTAAAGTCATGTAACATACCCAGGATTCAATAGGTGGCCCCCGGATACCTTATGATGCACGGCACTTTGTTCCTAGCCCTCCGAGGATCCCAAGAACTAACCCCTGGATAAGTTAAAATCAGTGGTACTTTGCTCCTAGAGGGTTAAAGCACCAATACATCAATCATAATCTCAAACCAATTCATCAAGCAAATCGGAGTTTAAACAACAATTTTAAAGTTGCTTGTCCCACTACTATGGCAATAAATGATATAATTTTTTAAGATATCTTTCACAAATCCAATAAAGATATTGAGTAACACAACAAAGTCATAGTTTGACAATCCGTATATCGAAACCGAAACTTAACATATATTTACAAAATAACACAATAAAACTAGTCATAAATATACTATCACTCATAGTACTAAGCCCAAGGGAAAGAGTTCCAAGCTTACTGTACCATAGAGCCAATGATGGATCTTCACGGTTATCTATCGCAATAAACATCATTATCTAACCACCAATTAGTCTTTAGAACCAAAGATTAGTTCAGAATAATTTCAAGACACCAAAAACCCCAATTTCAAAAACCCTGGGCTCTTAAACACTAATCTCATACCCAAACTTCCATCAAAGTTCTCTAATTCTTGAAATAAGGAAGAATAAGAGCCATAGAATGACCTTTAAAGTCCAAAAGAAGGAGAGGAGCAAGGTGGGGTTGATGTGTCTTCACCCAAAGCCTCTTCCGCCCAAAAATCACCATCTCCAAGCTCCAAGAGTGCAACTATGGAGAATTCCATGAGATGGCATTGTAGGGGAAGGAGAAAAAAGAGGAACAAATAAGAGTGAAAAAGAAGAAGTGAAGAGGTAGGGAGCAAGAGGGAGAATCACATGAGAGGGGAGAAAGAAAGAGAGAGAGGGTCATTCTTTTTTATTTTTTCTTGTCGGCATAGTCAGGCTCCAACGCAAGCCTTGGTAGAGCACCCCAAAATTGTGTATCGCTACTTGTGCTCGCTCCAGTGCATTTCCTTGAGCATCTCTCAACCAAAATTAAGTCCAAGGTATCTTCAAAATGAAGGAGTTGTATCATGAAATATACTTAAATGTAAATAAGGAAATACCCTCCTGAATTGGATTCAATAAAATATTAGAAAAATTAAAATCCACAAAAATCAAAACCTAAATTTTTGGTTCTAGCACAAATTTGCAAAACTCAAAGATTTTAAAACCTTCTGGGTTAAAATCGGATGATATAATCATTTTCTAATATTAATTAAAAATCGATCTTTAACTCATTTATACCCAAGGAACAATTATCGGGACTTTTGATCTCAAGAAAATATCCCAATTATATGGTCTTTCAAGGAAACATAGGGTTCAAACCTAGAAATTTTTTTTTGGGACTCGAAATGACAGACAACCATGAATCACACTAGGGTATTACATTCTCCCCCTTACGAAATTCAGTTCTTGAATTTCAAACAATCATACAAATCATACTCAAGACAGTTGTGTTCCATTTGAAATTTCGTGCATTCTTCAGACCTATTATGTAATGCCCGATTTCCGACTTCCGACCTTAGCAATAAAATGTTCGAATTTCTGATTTCCGACCTTATGTACATAATATACGATTTCTGACCTTAGGCTTGAGTTATAATGGACACGAAATCCGACATCCGAGTTTATCTCAACCAGGAGTGAACGCGAGATCAGATCTCTGAATTGGTCTCCAAGTTCGACCAAAATTTGCACGAGTTCCGGTCTCGAGTTTATTACCAAGAGCTTTTCATTTCTATGATTTTCCTGACTTCCGAGATAAAGTTTGGAGTTCCGATTTCCTGGAACATAAGATAATGTTTTGATTCCCGATCTCCGGTGTTATGCTTAGAATCGATTCAAGTTTACCTAATATCCCCGACTTCTGGGTTTAAATGTTTGGTTTCACATCTGACTTTGCTTTCAAGTTTCGAATAAACCAGACAATATTTTCGAGTTCCGATTTCATCTCCAAGATGTGCACGAGTTCTGACTTTAAGGAAGTACGAGTTTTGATGTCATTTTTAGAATACAATCGAAGCGAGTTCCACTTTTAGGCGACGTGGAGAGCAATTTTGTCATAAAAAGAGGGATACATGGCTTAACCTTACCCATAAAAATGGGGAAGGTTGGCTGAAATTCAGCCTTGTGTTTTTAGGCCAATCAAAACCCTCCAAGCTAGCTACCACCTCAAGCTTATATAACTCATTCCCCTCCTCTCATACAGCCCCATTTTTCTACGTTGCCTTCTCCCTCATTTCAGCTCTCTTTTTTCTTTTCTCCACTCACCCAACTCCATCCAACTTTCAAGTTCAACCAAGTTCTAGTTACAAACTCAAGCCTAATCACATAACAAGAGGTAGAGGTTTATTTCTTGCTTGATTTTCTGATTCTTGGATGATTGGTGGTGGCTTATTTTCTCAATCTTTGATGTGTTGATTGATTGATTATGATGATATATGGCTGGTTGATTGGCTGTTTGTGAGATTAAAACCAAATTGGAAACAAGAAACGATGAAGATAGGAAGAGCTGAGAAGCTGGAAAACCTAAGATCCTCAGCAGTCCGTACGGTGGAGTGTACGGCTCCGCCTACTGCCATTTAAAATTGATGAAACCATTTTTATGTGAAACTAGACATCTAAGGCTTTCTATCCATATATCATATAAGGCCATTGGATTAATATTGAGAGAGATATGGATTTTTGAAGTGTGACCTAGGAATCAAGACATTCACCCGGTCAGTGTGAGTTGAAAAGGGTGTAACTCACCCTATACAACTCCAAATTGAGTGAAACCAATTTTGTTAGAAAGCTTATATATAGGAGAACCTCCTACAAAGAAATTCCGAGTTTGTTATCATCTCAATTGTTCCCAGTGATTCGAAGAAGTTATCCTATGTCCAAATTGAGCCAAAATAGGGCAATTCAGGAAGGTCCAATTTCGGGGCTTATAACTCGAGCTCTACTAAGGCAAATGAAATGGAACTTTTTGTATATGAAATTTTGTCCTGTTAGCTTTGATATGAGACTAATTTTGTATGATTTGAGCCAGTTTTCGATTTTTAGTAGATTTTTACTTTTAGGTATGTAATTCTAGCCAGCCACAGGGCAGACCGGGATAAAACCTAAATAACTTGAGCTATGGTTATCAAAATTAGATGGGACCAAAGAGGTTAGAAAATAGACACATAACACTTTAAGATATCCAAAGTTGAGGTCCAAATGTGTTAAATTGAAATTATGGCTTGATTTGTAAAAACCGGGTTGAATGATTAGGTTGAGGCTATAACTCTGCCTTAAGGAGACTAATGCTTCTATGAGTTCAATGATGAATTATGCATGCAATATTGTGACTTCTATGAGACATTGGTATTCTGATGTACTGGCATTATTCATGGAGAAGCGGACACGTTCCGTTATGTCGCCGAGATTTCGGTAAAGTATATGTATAAGTTATGATATACCTATAGATGCATGTGCATTTTCAAGAAAGCTATGAAAGTCATGTTATGAGGAACCCAAAGATTATGTTATGATGAAAGCTCCATGAAACTTGGGCCAGCCCCGGAATAAAGTTAAGGGGGATAGATCGGTGGAGAGGTCGGGGAAAGTAAACCCGTCATTCCTGTATAGGAACGAGCTCGATCCTGAAAAGCAGACTATTACCCAGGAGTTTAAAATGGCCAAGAACTCCCAGGGGACCAAGTAATGGGAAAGGTTCATGAGTAATGGACAAGTTTATGAGGAATGGAAAAGTTTAAGAAGAAAGGTTCAAGAACAAGTTTTGCATAATTGCCTTAAATGCATAATTACAAGATACAGCTTGTCTGTTATATTTACTTACTACTGTATTTCATTTATCCTGCTCTTTATTCTATGTTTTACTATTAGTAATCTACTCTGTTTCTTATGCTATCCTAAGTAAAACTGAATCTTGCCTCGGACCAGATATTTTCTTAAACTCATTAAATATGGATAGTTTAGTTTAATCCCACGTTTTTATATAATTAAATGAAACCCGAGGCAGCTGAGAATGAACGCGACGTCAGTTAAATGTCATACCCGATCCTATTGAGAATTTCCTTAAATTCTCACCTCGTTTTGCATTTCCACCTCATTCTCAGACGTGGACGATGGACTCGACGACTGCCCTCTTCATTGAGATTCCAGACTTGCAGCTCCACCACGACCCCGCAGTAGGCTCATTGTTTATAGCCGGCTCTTGCCATTTCCGTCTTTACCTTTTTAGTGATAGGAACTTTGCTGTCCCTTTACACCATCCTGCTTTTGATCCTGCCGCCCCATACTTTACGGTCTGATTGCACGTGGCACACCCTCTACCAGCACCTCCCGCACCCGCAGCACCTGCAGCTCCTGCTGATCCTGCGCTAGAGTCTCCTCCGCAGGCGGTACCAGACGTACAGCTCAGCTCGGAGAGTGACCCTTCTGAGGCCACTAGCTCATCGTCATCCTCCTCCTCAAGACCCAGTACAGACTACTCACCAACCGAGCCTGGCATGGCCAACGGCTTTCTGACGGAGTAGATCAGCAGTAGATGACGTTGTACAGTGTGACCCTCTTTTGACAGTACGTAGTTTTGGGTCATAGACTTAGTAACAGGTCTAGCAGTAGGTTTGAAATGTCCTCTGAGGACCCTATAGGATCATTTTGACTGACACGGGCCTTATGTCTTTTTGATACGCCAGCCCCACTTTTGTATCCTATTTTGAAATTTGTACAAACACTGAAGCAGTAGCTTCCTATACACATACATATATACACATATACAGTTGACAACATATATGTTATTGGTTCTTATCTTTTTGCTATGATGTATTAAACTCTGTCACATTCATTATACAGCGCTCCATTTTCTTCTGTTACAAAAAAAAAAAAAGAAACGTAAGTGGAGTATTAGTAGGGTGTTACATATTACATAAACTTCACACAAGTCAAAGTGTTCAAAGGAAATTCATAAAACAACGCATGATCATACCCATTTAGGGAGTGAAAATTAATTTGATCCCTTTTATCCTTTTTCAGGTGGCACACAAAAACAACTCATTAAATTTGCAAGTATTCAACTCATTCATTTTATATCTTGCCCATCATTCATATTCCTGTTCATGATACTCAAACTCCATTATTATTCTTAGATCGATTTATTCTCTCATCAGGTCAAGCATTAACCACTCTCTTAGGGGATGTTTGGTATGGACTAACTATCTGGATTATTGATAATGTAACTTTAAAGTACCTGGACCCACCACATTGCTTTATTTGGTTGAGCCACATTGCTGGCAATCCAGATTTCCAAGGCACTCCACATTGCTTTCAAAATAGTAATGTGGATTGCCCCTAGGGAGGTGCCTGTCCATTATCATTCATGTAGTAATTCTCTCATTATTATTATTATTATTATTAAAAATATATATTACTTAATAATCTTTTTTATATAACAAACAAGATAATGAGAATTACCTGTTAGATTACATGTGCAAACCAAATATTGCATTGTAATATTACAAGTAATTTAAAATGTGGTAATCTTTTTGAATGGTAATCTGGATTACTGGTAATCTCCCTAAACAATGTGCCAAACGCCACCTTAATTCATATGCATTTTCAAGGCATCAAAACCCTTTTTATTTGATGTTATTGGATTTTTTTCTTGATTTAGTATCTTAGTAAGTTTTAATTTACAAATTGCTAGATTTGGTATCTCACTAAACTATTTTTACACTTGGTTTTGTTCTCGGATTTGAAACTCCTCTTATGTGTGTTTCTAGCAAACATATATTTGTGTTTGGTTTAGATTATATTATATTTTTAACCTTTTTTCATGCCTCATTTGCGAGTTTTAGAAGTTCTAATGTAAAAAGTCAGACTTTTTTATTTTTAGTTTATGTCTGATTTTATACTGGCATGCTTCTTTTACAAGTGGTTGTTTATATTCATGTTCTTGTGAGATATGTGAAAGTCTGCAAGTTGGAACTCCTATATATGTTTGATAAGTACAACTGTGCATATTCCTATTGCTCTTTGGGTTTTGTCCTGTTTATATTTAAACTTATTACACACATGCTTTTGATATTGATACTTCCATTTGCACCTCGGCTTAAAGTTTGAAATTTTATTTTAGTAAGTACTTATCATTAGTAGTTTTTAGTTTTTCATGTTTCATGTCTGATCTTTATATACGTGTGCTTTTATAATAGTTGCTTTGTTTTAATAGGTTTTGCTTTATTACATTCTGTCTTTGACATTATCTCTTTAAAATACTTCTTTTTCTTCAAAATTAATGTCTTGATTAGATCTATTTTGAAATCTGTGATTGAATAGTTTAAGAGTTTATGTCCTAAGTTAACAACTTCTGTGGTGTGTTTGCCACTTTGCTGTCACCTTCTGCTTTGCTTTGTTTTGCTTTTCTAATTATGTACTGCTTGCTGCTACACTGCAGACTATCTAGATGAAGAATTTACTTTAATTATTAATGACTATTGGCAATCTCATCAACATCCCTCTTCGTAAATTGTTTATAACAAGAGTTTATCACGTAAAAAAAAAAAAGTAATAATAATAATAATAACAAGAGTTTATATGATTGCATGGATGCTTGATGATACAACAAATCCTTAATATAAATGGATACATGATAGCATAAAAAGAATAGAGTTTTCATGCATAAGTGGATCAATACATGAATAAAGGTAAAATGAAAAAACAAATAAAAGGCCCAATCCCGGCAATGCAGCTCCTCTTTAAAAAATTTAAGTGACCATTTCCAAGCTAGATGAAGCCGTAAATAGCTTTATTAGGATCAATAGAAGTGCAGCGGGCCGAAGTAGTTTTATAATATAGTAGGAATAGTTGAGGCACTGGCTCCACAAGGTCAAATAGTGCTAGAGTAAGGAGAAAAACTAACTCTAAATTCCCATTCTTGCTCACATAGTTCTTTCAATCTTCAAGAATTTTGGCTAATGAAATTATATCCATATACCTTCTTCTCTGTGGCAAAAATCAAACAATCTCCATTAATTATTGTAAATCCTTGAACGTTAGCCTTCACCCCATCCCTAGAACTCTTGTTTTCAAAATCCTTGTCCACATATTTGACTTGTAATCTACCAAAATCGATATGGTGAAAACATACTTCTTATATTTTATCAAACACACAGAATGATCTAAACTATTCTCCTTTCCTCATTGAAAAATACGCATGTCACAACTCAAATCATAAGAACCCTTTCTTGTATCTTTTAGGATCCTAAGCGTTATTGATTCGCCACTATCGAAATTGTATGCCATTATATATGGCTTAAAATAAGGACTCTCCCTCGTAAATAAAGAAGGACAATATGATCCAATGTGAAGGGCTCCATGGAGATAAACAGGCATATTAGGGCTTATGTTCATTCCACCAACGAAGAAACTCTTCTCCATTGCTTTCCACACACCTTGCTTTAGCGACTACACTTTGATATTAACATAAGATGACCATTCAGGAGGATTCTCGATCAAAAATATCAAGTAGTCGTTTAAATCAAGATCTCTATTGATGCACTTGAAGAAAACATTGATATTAGCATAATGCTCTTCAGCTAGTGTGGTTGGGGTAGGAATGGGGAGCCACATTTGTGTTATAGGATTGCATATACACAGCTCAATTTGACCCTCTAGACTGATGCTTTGACATAAAATTAACCCATTACTTGAAGCAAGGATTCAATCTTACCTTTGTCAAGAACTGCTTAGATTTTCTAGGCAACCCAAAAGATAGTTCCTCTCCAGGCAATGGATGAATTTCATTTTCGCCAAAAATATTCCATATGTCTGGTTTAATAAAGATGCAAATATCATCTTTTAGCAACATGTTTTGTGCATGCTTCATGGAAAAAAGTGTTCCTGAAGTGAACTCCAGAAGAGACTTTCGAACAGATTTTAACTTGCATATTGATTTTGCAAGAAGATAAGAGAACATGTGAGACAATTTATCCTCACACAAGAATGGCATGAACCTAGAAACAGATGATAGGATAAATAATACACAAGAAAGCAAAAAATTGAGAGGTTACTTGTTTCTGCCGCGCCAATATATAAGCTTATGGATGCAGTTGCTAGAATCTAGTTCTTGTTCATCAAGTTTTCATAATCTTTTTTTGTTGCAGAAGTAATCGTAATCTGATTTATTAAATAAATAATCAATTTAACATTTGATAAATTTATTTCCGTTTTCTTCTGTATAAGGATTCTTTCTTTTATTACCCTATTTGATGATTCTTTTATTGGTTTAGACATTAATAACGCAGTAAATAGAATGATCCTATTATTGTAATATTCTCTATTTGTATTATCCTATTTGATGATTCTTTTATTGGTTTAGATATTAATAACGTAATAAATAGAATGATCCTATTATTGTAATATTCTCTTTTTGGTAAAACAATTTATATAGAGTAATTTTGAATCATTTACTTTATTTAAATATTTTAGTTAATTTATTTGTGTTGATTTTGTAACAACAATTCATTAATTAATTAAATAGTAAAATGTTAGATATTAAAAATAAAAATTCTGATTGCTAAATAAATACAGCAGAATATAATATAATATTAAAAGATTTAGAAACTTACAATATTGAAGAACTTCATCAAAGATTTTATTGAAACACAAAGCTTACAAGATACAAATGTTTTACAAATTTTAACAATGAGAGAATTGTTGTGTGCTCGATTGCCCTTTGCCGAGTTCAATCTATGAGCTTCTTGTTTATACAAGAGGGAAGTGGGGATTACAATTATTGAGAATCTTTGAAAATAATTTGCAATCTTGAAAAGAAGCTTTATGTCTTTCAGATACTGCTGTTGGATTCTTGCCGACAATTGCTTTTTACTATTGGTACTATTAGGAGATGTAGCCGACAGTCCTTTTTCACTATTGAGAGATGCTGATTCTTGAATTATTACTCCTTTATGTCTATCAATGACAGTCCTTTTTCACTATTGAGAGATGTTGATTCTTGAATTATTGCTCCTCTATGTCTATCAGTCCAGTATGTTGTAGCAGTCATCTTCATTACTTTGAAGATAATTGCTAAAACTGGATGCTTCTTCATCTTTTATATTTTGAGGTTGTGGGGATCGAACTACTCTCAGCCTTTCTTCAAATTCTTTTTTTGATGTTGCTACAGCTAGGACAGCGATTATTTTATTCTTTTATGCTAAAAAGAGAGCTTTTTTATCTCCTTGCTTTTCTGTTGGAGATGGTTGTTGAAAATTCTTGACCCATTCATCAATTCTTTCCTTTTTTATTAAAGCAATGTTGAATTTTGTTCACTATTTAATTCAGATAGACCTTACTAAATAAATTATATCAATATTATTTGAGAGTTTAGCTGTTGAATAATCCCGAGTCATGATCTAGGTTATTTCTTGGTTGGCTACATAAGAGATTAATCTGTAGCCTTGTACAAAATTGGTTTTTTCTTTAAAATACCAATAAATGTCTCGAACTTCTTTAGAAAATATTGAAATGGATCGCCCAAAGTCAAAGAACCATCTAATGAACCACTTTGGAAATTTGAGGAAAATTCCCCTTTTGAACCAGATAAACCAGGATTGTTAAAAGTGTAACACCCTCCCAAGTACAGTACTATGCTTAAGTCATAGTACTACAACCTGGAGTTGTTACGGTTACCTGAACGGACCTTATCTAACAGCAACTTTCGCTGCGCTACTCTGATACCTCTTGGAACTCTCTGGAGACAACACGGAAAATAGGAGTGAGAATTATAAATTCTCAGTAGGATTCTCTATAATACACATGTAATGTTATCGTTGTCATCTCCAGTTTGCTTCGGTTTATTATGAAAACGGTGAACATGCATGCATAAACTGTTTAATTTTACATTTCAGAAATATCTTATCCGAAGCAAGGTTCATTTTAATTATATGCTTAGCATTTGGGAAAAATCCATAAAATCCATTCAAATATAATACCATGAGTAATAACTGTGGCATATTAAATGCACACATAACATCTGCACCTAACTTTACTCATACTTAAATTCATGCCTATACATAAAACTTGCTTTTCTTTCTGCATCTTTCTTTTTCTTTGTCATCATAAAATCTTTACGTGCCACATTCCAGAGTATGATCGCCATGTCATACCCCATCAGAGCGTGATCGCCATATCACGTTCTTTAGGAATGTGGGATCTTCCATTGGTACTTACACTAGCTGGGTTAAGCCATGCCTCATGTAAGTTCTGTACCCTATACTCACACTAGCTTGGTCGATGCCATGCATCATGTGAGTGGGGTACCTGCATAAGCTTTAATCTTTAATCTTTAATCTTTAATCTTTAGCTTTTACTTGGCACACCTAGGCATTACGTATCGCCGTCCCTAGGGTGCATTTACTGCCCTTGGGTAGCCTAGCCTTGGAGTGAGTTCGTCAGCTTCACCCGTGACCGTTGTCACACCGGCTCACCCACAAGGGGACCCACGTGCCTCTAGGTTGGAGGGATCTCAATCTGGCCACGTGCCTCTAATATAGAGGGACCTCATCTGACCACGTGCCTCCAACATAGAGGGACCCAAATCTTAGCTGCCTTCACAAGGAGGGATTCAATGTGCAACTGCCTCCAGGTGAAGGGACCCATGTCTTTATCATTTAACTGCCTTCACAGGGAGGGATTTCAAATAACTGCCTCCGAGTGAAGTGACCCACATTTTATCTTATAAAGCTGCCTTCACAAGGAGGGACCTCAAGTAACTGCCTCCAAGTGAAGGGACTCACATTCAATATATTCACATTCTTTCATTCTTATGCTTATTCAAGCATAGTCATACTGACTGTACTCATACATATACTTCATTTATTTTCATATATCTCATCTTATACTTATGTCATTCTCAAATATAGGGTTTCTATATACCCATTCATACTCTAATTCTTTCTTACATCTAAGCATTCATAGCTTCTTAGACTTTTGTCAGAATCAGCAAAGATAACGGATCAGGTCCGTTTCCCCATGAATAGTGCCAGCCCTCACAGACAGTTCAGTCATAGCAACATAAATCAATTTAACACATATATATCAATATCAAACTGGCCATCCTCAACTCAAATTTTATATGTTTCCCTAATACTTGTGAAATCTTCAATTGGGTCACTTTGTGAAACTATCACTTTGGCCATTCTGCCACATTCTAGTCGGTTTTGCCCGAATTTCATATGAACCACCTTTATTTCTATTCAACTCATTTAAATCTGAAATTTGGGTATATCATAGCTCTATATGTCTATTTTCTAACCCCTTTGGTCCCATATCATTTTGATCCATATAACTCAAGATATTTAAATCTTACCTCAACTCGTTCAGTCACTAGCCCGAGTTACACTTCTGGAAGTATAAATTCACTAAAAAATCGAAACCAAGCTCAAATCATGCGAAATCGGTCTCATATTGAAGCTAACAGGACAACCTTTCATTTGCCACAAGTTTCACTCCATTTGCTTAAGTATACCTCGAGTTATAAGTCCTGAAAGTCTACCTTTCTGAACTACTCTGTTTTGGCCTAGATTGGACATAGGACAAGTTCCTCGAATCACTGGGAACAATTGGGACCATAACAAACTCGGAATCTTATATTGGGGTGTTCCCCTGTGTGTAAGCTTTCTAACAAAATTGGTTTCACTCGATTTGGAGTTGTATAGGGTGAGTTATACCCTTCTAAAGTCACTCTGCCCGGATGAAAGTCTTGAACCATAGGTCAAACTTCAAAAATTCATATCTCCCTCAATACTAATCTAATAACCTTATATGATATATCCATGGAAAGTCCTGAATGTCTACTTTCATCTAAAAATGGTTTCATCGGATTTAACCGGCTATAGACGGCGCCGTACACTCCGCCATATGGACTGCCGTGGAATTCTTCATCCAGACAGCATACTGATTCTTCTCTCCTTCTAATTTTCTCCTTCTAATCATAATTCTAACTCAAAATCTTCTATTAATTCAATCATAATTCATCATAATCCATCATAATACATCCAATAATTCATCAAATACATGAAGAAGAGTACAATCTCATGCAATCATAGTGCAAGGAATTCAAGAATAGAAGTAGAATCCTACCTATTTGGAGTATGACTTGAGCTAAGTGCTGAAACTTGAAGGCTGGATAGAGTGGGAGAGTTGAGAAGAGGAAAGAGAGCTGAAGTGAGGAAGGGAAAACAACATGAAAAATGAGCTGAAGAGGCAGGAAGAAGATATATATATATAGACAAAGCTTCGAAGTGGTAGTTAGAATGAGTGGCTTTGATTGGATGAAATTTTGTGGGCAAGGTTCAGCCATGTCTCCTTCTTTTGTGTCAAAATTGCTCTCCACGTCGCCAGAGAAGTGAAACTCGCTTCCAGCGTATCTGAACATGACATCGGAATTCGTGCATGGTTAAGTCGGAACTCGGAATAATTATCTTGTTTGTGACTTGAGGAAATCTTGTTTATGTTGAGACTTGGAATCAAGGTCGAAGGTCGGAAGACATACAGCTGACAATCAACTGATCTCGGAACTCCAAGTTCAAAGTCGGGACTCTTTGTAATAAGATCGGATATCGGAACTTGTGTGTTGTGGAAATTAGCTCAAGGATCCGAACTCGTGTCCATCCCAATGAAGTTCAACACTAAGGCCGGAACTCGTTACATTAAACTCGGAGTTCGGTTCTCATACCATTGTGTTAATCTATAACTTCTGAGATCGGATGAAGCATGAGGTCTGAGGTCGGAATGAGGATGCTTAAGATCGGAACTCGGGTGATTCAATCACATTTCCAAACCCAAGTACTTAAACCCAGAAATCGGTATCTTACATTTGATGAGATCGGAAAACGGGTATAATGTCTTTAAGACATGAAGTCGGAAGTCGTAGACATTGGAAATCGGAGAATATCATAAGATAAAGTCGGAAATCAGGAGTTTGAGACTAGATGAAGTCGGAAATTTGAGGTCATGAAGTCGGAATTAATGCTGAAAGTTGAACACGAACACACAAATCGGAAATAGTCAAACTTAAATGAAATCGGAAGTCGTACCAATACATGAAGTCGGGAATTCAGCTATGCAAACTCGGAAATCGGGAATAATTATTCTAACTGATATCCCAAAATGAAGTCGAAAATCATGGGCTTGGAAGTGAAGTCGGGAATCGGAACTCGGATGTTACAAAAAGGCTTTGTAGTAAAACATTTTGTACCATGCTTCTTTATAGTCGTAATAAATATAGGTTTGTAGGGTGAAAAAGTCTTTGGTTTGTATAAGGGTTTGCCCTAGTCTATTATTGATAAAATTTTTAAGATTTTGACCCTGGAAAGGATTATATTATTGTCTTTGTTTAGGTTGTGAGTTACCTCTATGGAATCGGTATCTACTAAAATAAACTCATAAAAGATTCGGGTTTATTTAAGGTCATGGGTTATGTAATGAAAAAAAGGAGGAAATATCTGATGAACTAAGTCTCTAGTTGAAATATTTTTCCATATTTTTTTCTATGACGGATATGGGAATAAGGTTAGGTTTTTCTTGATATGGTGATTCTTGTTAGGCTGGCATGGATGAAGAGGTGGCCTTTTGAAGGTCTGATGGGGTGATTAAAGTATTTTGATAATGAAGGGCAGTATATCTATTTTGAGCAGGGACTAAAGGATTTTGAGGTTTTGGTGGGTTTTGAACTATTTGGGCCAATGTACTAGGCCGTTGTTCAACTTTTTGAACATTAGACACTGTAGTAAGCGTCATAGATGGCCTTATTGAACCAGTATGTTGTGAACCCAGTGGGGGTCCATATTGATCTTTAGAACTTGGTTGAACATTCATTTCGATCCCTGCAAAAATTCTGTTGTAAGAAAATCGGGTAGAGCATTCTTTTCTCCCTTTATGTCAATTATTTCAAAATCAAAACATGATAATAAAGCTTGCCATTTGGTGAAAATATGCTTTGAAACTAAAATTTTTACATCCTTTTGTAAAACACTTGGGGCAGCTTTGCTATCAGTTTTCATAAGAAATCGTTTATTAAAAAGGTCATCTTGAAACTTCAAGACACATAAAACTATTGATAAAATTTCCTTTTTGATAGTAGAATACTTTAATTGAGAAGAATGCCAAATACCCGAATGATATTTGACCACTTATTCTTTGGATGAATTAGGAAAGACTTGTTTAAGTATTCCACCGTATCCTAACTCTAAAGCATCTAATTTCCACTATAAGGCTTGCATCAGGATCTGAAATTCCTAAACATGGAAGGGTTTTGACTATTTTCTTTACTTGTTGAACTATTTTCAGTCATATGATTATTCCATACCGAAGGACTCTTTTGTAGTCTTTGATATATGGGTTGATATATTATTCTAATATTGGGAATAAATTCTGAAATATAATTAAGACATCTTAAAAATCTTTGTAATTGGACTTTTGTCTTTTATTTCATTGGGAAATTTATTTGCAAATTCTATTGACCTTTGGATTGGTGTAATGGTTCTTTAGTATATTTCAAATCCTAAAAATCTTATTTTTGTTTGAAAGATTTTTATACTTTTTGTTGAAACTATTAACCCATTTCTTTTATAACTTCTATGAATTTATTAAGGTGCTGAACATGTTGATTAATGCCTTTTGAAAATATTAATACATCATCTAAATATACTATTGAGAATTCCATGTATGGATAGAAGATATCATTCATTATGTTTTGAAATTCACTCGAGGCATTTTTCAGGCCCTGAGGCATTACGTTCCACTCATAATGTCCAAAAGGAACGACAAAGGCAGTCTTATACCTATCCTCCTTCCTCACTAAAATTTGATAATAGCTAGACTTCATATCAAATTTTGAGAAAATATTTGCATAATACAACCTTTTGATGAGGTCAGATTTATTTGGTAGTGGATATCTAATCCATTTGAGGACTTTATTAAGGGGTTTATAATTGATAACTAATCTTGGGTGCCCGTTCTTACTCTGAGGCATTCATGACATAGAAGCCTGAACAGCTCCAAAGAGATTTTGATGGTCTAATTAATCCTTTTTCTAAGTATTTTTGTATTTCCTTTTTACAATAAATTAAGTATTCTTGATTCATCTGTATTGGTCTTGCTTTTGTAGAGATATCCTTTTCATTAAATCTTTCAATATAAGGTAATGACACTTCATATTTTTCTATGCCAAAAAGCAGTTGGATTTGTTTCGCATATTTCTTTTTCAATTTTTTCTTGAAGTCTTGAATTATTCTTTTGGTATTAGGGGTTTGTAGCTGTTCTTCTATTCTTTTATATTAAATTTCTTTATTTAATATAGTAATGTGTTTTGTTTTCTTTCTATTAGATTAACCTTAGTTATTGAAGATTCCTGTGATAAATTTAGTTCTCTTAATTTGGGAGGTTTAATGAATTTAAATAATATTTCTTTTTCTAATGCTTTTGATACTATCCCCTTTTCAGTGACATGGAAGGGATATAACAGGGTTAGGAAAGGGGTTCCTAATATTAATTGGGTATTCATATTTTTTATTAATACAAATAATGTTATATAGCATATTTTATTTTTGCATATTTTAGCATTAGATAACTTATACTGAATATTCATCTTTGATCCATTAGCTCTAGTTATTCCTTTAGTAGTTTTTTCATAATATTTTGTGGGTATTAATTCTTCATGGATGCAGTTTACGTTAACTCCTAAGTCTATTAAAGCTATCATATTAAATTTTTGATCTTGTACAATTAAGGTTATTTAACAATGCCACATGTGAGTAGTAATGAGACTCAATAAATTAATGTAGGATTCTTTATCTGTATTTTCTTCTTCATCCTCTTCTTGTGATATTCTAGTTTGATTTTTAATGATTTGTTTTCCTTCTAATTCTAATATTCTGTATTCTAATGAAATATCATTTTGTTTTAATATTTGAATTTCTTCCTTTAAAGTTTTTATCTCATTTTGTAAGTTTTAATAGTGACTTGTTCAGCAGTGGTTTTGAACCTATTATAAATATCTTTCATATTTATTGGGCTAATTTGATATTAATAACGTAGTAAATAGAATGATCCTTTTATTGTAATATTCTCTATTTGTATTATCCTATTTGATGATTCTTTTATTGGTTTAGATATTAATAACGTAATAAATAGAATGATCCTATTATTGTAATATTCTCTTTTTGGTAAAACAATTTATACAGAGTAATTTTGAATCATTTACTTTATCTAAATATTTTAGTTAATTTATTTGTGTTGATTTTGTAACAAAAATTCATTAATTAATTAAATAGTCAAATGTTAGATATTAAAAGAGAATAATAAATTAGCAATGATAATTTTAAAATATATTATATTATAAATAAATTTTATTAATATAAATAATAATACTAAATTATTTTTTAGTTAATTTATTTGTGTTGATTTTGTAACAACAATTCATTAATTAATTAAATAGTTAAATGTTAGATATTAAAATAGAATAATAAATTAGCAATGATAATTTCAAAATATATTATATTATAAATAAAATTTATTAATATAAATAATAATACTAAATTATTTTTTATTAAAAATTATATATACTTTATATAAAATAAAAACATGATAATAAGAGATTTAGGACCAAGTGACTAAGCCCGAAACCACGTGATATATATATATATATATATATATATATATATATATATATATATATATATATATATATATATATATATATATATATATATATATATATATATATATATATATTGGTGTGGACATCATATTCAACAAAAAAATAAATAAAAGAGAGACGGAGATGTTGAAAGTAAGAAAAAGAGCTAGAGTGTGAAAAGAGAAAGAGAAAAGAAAGGAAAGAGAGAAAGAGGAGAGAGAGAAACAAAAAGAAAACAAATATTTTTATAAAAATAATTATGTAAAAATATTTAATATAGTAATTTAATTTTGTAATAATGATTATGTATGTATAAATATATTTAATGCAAAATTGTTAACATATAAAAAAAATTCAAATATCTAATTATAAAATAGTAAAATTACTAATTTTCAAAATGGAAAATCACCAAGAGTATATTATTTAACATGCCATTTTTTTAGTTAAAAGTAGTCTTGTTCATTATCTTCCTTCTTTAGTGGTTAAGTGTAGCTCTAAGAGAAGTGTATATGTTGTCAACCCTTTGATCTTGTGGTCTCAACAATAAACTCCGAGAGAGATAGTAAGACTGTTGGTTTAGCAGGATATGAGTCTTTTGTAGGGTGATCTAGTAGCATAAGACACTAAGGTTGAAGGAAAATGACAGAATTATTAAGAACACTATGTAACTTAAACTTAAGAAATAACAATAAGATAGTGGTTCGCTAGCCAGACCAGGCTAGTACATCGGATAATCAAAAAGATAAAGAGTCAAAATAAGTTGAATTACAAATAGCAAATATAGAGAAATCGTTACAAAATTGGTCTATACCTATAGTAAAAAAATATGAAGTTTATAAACAACACTTGCTGTGAAATTCTTCTCATGAGGAAATCCATATGTTAGAATATAGTTACATAGGAACCAGAAACTATAACAATATTAAAACAACATATGTTAAATCAACACACTAAAAAAGGATATAACTTTATTCATTTAGGATTAATTCAAGTTGCTGCAAAACCAAGTTATCGATTAAGGGTCAATATGCCAATAATGATGTTGTTAAGAGATATAAGACACTTATAGTTCAAAGACTCGATAATTGCAGTTATGGAAAGTAATCTCCATAATGGACTAGCTTTCTTTAACTGCTATCCAAACTTTTCAATGGATCTTAATAATCCAAGAATGGCTGAAGCCATAAAATTATACATAAGAACTCCAGACAATATAATCAACGAAGTTTCAAGACCATTTAGAATAATTTATAGAATATACTATAAGGTTACAAAAATTGATTATAACTTTAAAGCATTAAGGGAGTCCCCTAAGGATGAAACTATATTAGTTGAAACGAATTTAAGTAAATCATTAGTTCAAGTTCGTAAAAGGCTTAGTCATGAAGAAGTCTTAAAGAAAATACTAGAAGAATGGTTACTAGAAGAAGTTATGCCTTAACCTAAAATTGACAGCACTCAAATGCGTGAAATACTTCAGGAAGGTACCCACATATGGCTAAGAATGAATAGATCAAAATCTATATAAATAAAAGAGCCTCAAAATTTATTAAGAGAAGAATCATCTAGAGCCTCAATAGATGGATCAACAATTAATATTGGTCTTAAAGGATTAGATAATTCAATATCTAAAATATCTAGGCTAGTATATCAAGAAACCTACAATTCCGAATCCCCTAAATATTCCCAACTACATCTCAAATAATAAACACCTTAACTAAAGAACAACCCTTTCAAATCAACAAAAATTGGATTAAACAAGATTTTGAAGCAGAATACAATAAAGAAAAGAGGGACTGGTATTTCAAAACCTATAATAAAGAAGAGGTATAGGAATTTAGAAAGCTATTTTATCAATATAAGGAAAAGAAAGAAATCAATTTGTATTTCTTTGATCGATTTTCAAAATATAGTAAAGAAAATAATTTAAGCTATCATTTCATTACAAAAAATGAAATTAATCCCCTTGACAAGAAAATAACCCCTTGGAAAACTATCGATGATAAAATAGTAGAATCTGAATATCTCCTCAAGAAGGTTTAAAATTACAACTATCAAAATATTTAGAAATTGAAGCAGTACCGTACAAAATAGCTTATAACGAAGATAAACTAGTAGATAATAAATATATTAGTAGCTGAATTACTCTAATATAGTACTAAATATACATCAGTAGCTGAATTACTCTAATATAGTACTAAATACTATGGCCATACATTTAACAAGAATAGAGAATCAAACTTTAACCGAAAAACCTAGTTCTTCAAAACCAACTAAGATTCCAGAAAAACCCATTTATAAGTTAATAAATGTATCGCAAAAAGAATTAGAAGCAATAAGGTTTACAAGCGATGCTGATAAAAATCTCTTAATCAGATCATTTAACTGGTGCAAGAATTCAGTTTTTAATGGTGAATCTTCCATTTTATCTATGATTGATATTAATGTATTGGTTTGACTTTTAGTTAGGATGTTTATACTTTCACAGTCTTGACAATTGCATAATCCTGGTCCTAAATAGTATTCTCCCAAGTCAGATTTTGGGTTCGATTCAAAAGATATGTTATCTATTTGATAAATTTCTCCATTATCTATGTCTTTTTGTTCATCACTAGAAGAGTTTGTTTCTTTAGGTTCTGAATTTGTTAGGATATTGAGAAGGCTTTCTTTTAGTTTTTCATGTATTTCTAGATTATTAATTTTTTGTTGAACTTTGCATCGATTGGCATAGTGTCCTAATCTTCCACACTTCCAACATGCATTATCCTTCTTTTTTAGTTTGTATATTTAGACTTTTTAGATGATTTTAACGACCCTGGGCTTTTATATGAGTTTTTATAGGCCTTTTTATGGGTGTATGGTTTTTGGTTTTGTTTATCTTTTTTTTTTTTAATTGAGTATCAGGGGTCCTAATTGGTTTTATTCTTTATTGTTGACAAAAAGTTCTTACCTCTTTTCTGTTGGTTAGCTTTTCTTTTCGCATTTTATCTTGTAACTTAAAGTTTGTACAAACTTGAATTCCTATTGTAATTAATATATTATGTATTTGGCCATATGTTAATTTTTTTATTAAAAGTTATATATACTTTATATTAAATAATAACATGATAATAAGAGACTTAAGGGCCAAGTGACTAATTCCTATATATATAGAAGATCGTTGTCGACATCATTCAACAAAAAGAAAAAAATAAGAGAGAGACGAGGATGTTGAAAGTAAGAAATAGAGAGTTAGCATGAAAAGAGAAAGAGAAAAGAAAGGAAAGAGAGAAAGGGGAGAGAGAGAAACAAAAAGAAAACATATATTTTTATAGAAATAATTATGTAAAAATATTTAATATAGTAATTTAATTTTGTAATAATGATTATGTATGTATAAATATATTTAATGCAAAATTGTTAACATATACAAAAAAATTCAAATATCTAATTATAAAATAGTAAAATTACTAATTTTCAAAATGTAAAATCACCAAGAATATATTATTTAACATGCCATTTTTTTAGAATCACTCAACCCTAAATTTACTTTTATGACTATTATAAAATAACTACTTTAGAATTTATATAAGTTGATAAAATGAAAAAGTTATCTTCATCAATATATATTCATAAATAAATATATTCATGGATACCTAAGTATATTATTAAAATATACATAAATATAAAAAAATAAATATTAAAAACTTATGTTAGATACAAATTATATCTCCTATAAATTATCACTTTTAAACTAATCTTAATATCTATTTTGATAGAATTCATAATGTGTATGTAAACTAGTGAACTCAATCAAACTATATTATGGCTAGCATTATAGCCCAGAGCATGCGTGACTATATATCAAGAAAAGAGAAAGTAAACATTTTTTTATTTTTGTCATTTATTTTTAATAAAATACATAATAAATAAAAATATTTTAAATGGTATTATGTGGTAAGAACCAAAATAGTATCCCAAAAAAAAATGATATTATAATAAAACATTTAACTCACACAAACTACAATAGATTAATCAATTTCTCGTTATCATATTTAACAAGAAACCCAATAATGGCCTCTTAATGGTTATAACTATTATCTTTAGAATTATTCTCTTAATAAATAAAATCAGATTAAAGAAAATAATTAAAGGACATCTGGAGCTAAAAAAGAATAAATGAAGTTCTAATAATGATAATAGTAAGAGAAAATTAAAGAATTATTTTTTAATAAATATTTTTAACAAGAACAATCATGAAATTATTAATTAGGGAATGAGAAGAGAAAAAAAATGGATCCAAATACACAAAAAAGAACTAAATACTATTTTGTTCAAAAGTTAAAATTTTTTTCCTATTAATTTCTTGTTTGATAAATTTTAAGTTTTTTAAATTTAAATTTCATATGTTACTTATAGTATAATTATTACAAAATGAAATAAATTAAGTAGCTTTTATGAAGTGTTTGTAAATGCAAAAATGACCTTTTATTTTTTTTTAAAAATAAAAGTAAGATATTTGTGATCCACTTAAAATATGATAAATGTCAAAATACTTTTCCAAGTGATAAAGTCAAACTCTACTCGGTCAAATCAACCCAATGTTCTACTTTTATATATAAACTAGTGTATTTAACCTGTGCTATGTACGAGTGTAAATCATGAAAATATATATATATATATATATATATATATATATATATATATATAATATAATAAAATTTGATATAATAATTTATCATTGGTATTTTATTTTATTGTATAAATATAGTAAAATATAAAAAATCTTAATAAAATATATTTATATAAATCAATTTTAAATAATATTTAATTAATTATTTAAAATAAAATACTTATATAATAAAAAGTAGTTGTGAAATTTTTATTGAATAAATTAATTATTTTATAATATTTGTATATATTTATTTTATATAATCATTTACTATTAAAATTCTAATATGTTCTATAAGAAAATTCTTTATTCCAATTTTTATATGAGAATAAATCATTCTTTTTTGGCTTTTAATTTATATGGAGTAAGGGATAACTGATCTGGTCAGTAAAAGAAAAAAAAAGAGAAAACAAAAAAAGATGTATATAGAATATCTAATATTCTATAATAGAATATTTCTTCTATTATATCAATCTCTCTATATATATATTATTCTATTTTTTAATTTAATATTCTTATTTTAGAGAATTAGAATATTTTTCTTTTTCTTAAAAAGTTAATTCTATTTACCACTCCATCCCCCTTATTATAAAATTTATTTAATTTTTCTCTCCCACCTATTAACAATTTATTAAAAACTAACCTAAAAAGAATATATTCTAATCTTAAAAATCTAAAATTTGATCTAATATATGTTCTTGCAATATTTTAGTAAAAATTTTATAATAAAAAATTTTAAAATAATCATTTCCTCATCCTTTTATAGAAAAATGAAAAATATAATTACGTAATTATTGTTGAAGAAAATAAGAAATTTTATAGAAAATAGTGTAAGTATATTCTTGAAAGCATATTTTTTTAAGCATAATTTAATCATATATATTTATTTTTAATTTTTAAATATTGATCAAACAACCAATAAAAAAATCATTCTATTTCTTAGTCTCACCATTTTATTGAAAAGTTTATTCTATTTCTCACTCACTTCCTTTTTATATAGCCTCTTTATATATCTTCCTAATAGTGATATATTAAAACCCTAATGTAAATAATATATATTAATAATAAAAAATAAAATAAATTTAATTTAAAAATAATAATGTAAAGAATATATATTTTTTATAAATACTAAAATTAAAATTAATTCCAGCAATATTTATGTAAACATTGAAAATTTTACATGAAGTGCATCAAATGAGAGAAGTTATTAACTATTCTCTTATATTTTTATCCTATAACATTTTTCTATAAAACTTTCAATTATGTATATAATAATATAAATAAATTTGAATATTATGCAGGACTTAAAATAATATAAAAAACCATTTCAATGGTTCTTCGAAAAAAGCTCTAAAAAAAGGGATTTCTATTAGCTATAGAAATTTTTTTACTCCCACCCATTTCGAAAAAGAGTCCATGAAATATTGTCAAAGATATATAGATTAACATAAAAGATAATTAAAAAAATAAAAATAAATGAAATTAATTAATTCAATTCAAATTAATTGATTAGTAATGTTACCAAAAAAAATTATCTAATTAGTAAAAAGTGTTGGTTACATTAATTTCTTGGTTAGTGGACTTTTGAAGACAGTGCAAATAGTAGAAATAGTAGGATCAATAGATAATAGAGATTGATAATCAATAAAAATAACTTGCCATAAATAGAATTTTTTTAATAAAATTTTAAAGAAGGAGGTTAGGAAGCTTCCACTTATCAAAACTTTCCAAATTATACTTTTGAAATATTATATTAATAGATTTAAATATTACGCAGGACTGAAAATAATATAAAAAACCATTTCAATGGTTCTTTGGAAAAGCTCTAAAAAAAAGGGATTTCTATTAGCTATATAAATTCTTCCACTCCCACCCATTTCGAAAAAGAGTCTATGAAATATTGTCGAAGATATAGTTAATTAAGAAATAGTTGCATAGATTAACATAAAATATAATTAAAAAAATCAAAATAAATGAAATTAATTGATTCAATTCAAATTAATTGATTAGTAATGTTACCAAAAAAAAATTAACTGATTGGTAAAAGGTGTTGGTTACATTAATTTCTTGGTTAGTGTGCTCTTGAAGATAGTGCAAATAGTAGAAATAGTAGGATCAATAGATAATAAAGAGTGATAATAAATAAAAATAACTTAACATAAATAGAATTTTTTTTAATAGAATTTTAAATAAGGAGGTTAGGAAGTTGCCACTTGTCAAAACTTTCCAAATTATACTTCTAAAATATTATATTAGTAGATTTCTATAAAACTTTCAATCATGTACATAATAATATAGATGAATTTGAATATTATGCAGGACTGAAAATAGTATGGAAAAGCTAAAGAAAAAAATCGGATTTCTATTAGATATAGAAATTCTTGCACTCCCACCCATTTCAAAAAAAAGTCCATGAAATATTGTCAAAGATATAGTTAATTAAGAAATAGTTGCATAAATTAACATAAAATATAATTAAAAAAATAAAAATAAATGAAATTAATTGATTCAATTCAAATTAATTGATTAGTAATGTTACCCAAAAAAGTTAATTGATTGGTAAAAAGTGGTGGTTATATTAATTTCTTGGTTAGTGAGCTTTTGAATACAATGCAAATAGTGAAAATAATAGGACCAATAGATAATGGAGAGTAACAGTTAATAAGAATAATTTGCCATAAGTAGAATTTTTTTTTTTGTAAAATTTTAAAAAAGAGGCTAGAAAGCTGCTGTTTGTCAAAACTTTCCAAGTTATGTTTCTAAAATATTATATTAGTAGACTATATTAGTATATTCCATCCATTTCAGAAAAGAGTCCATGAAATATTGTCAAAGATATAGTTAATTAAAAAATAGTTGCATAAGTTAACATAAAAGATAATTAAAAATATAAAAATAAATGAAATTAATTGATTGGTAAAAAGTGGTGGTTACATTAATTTCTTGGTTAGTGGGGTCTCGATGGCAGTGTAAATAGTGGAAATAGTAGGACCAATAGATAATGAAGAGTGACAATCCATAAGAATAACTTGCCATAAATAGAATTTTTTTTTTATAGAATTTCAAAGAAGGAGGCTAAGAAGTTGCCACTTGTCAAAACTTTCCAATTTATACTTTTAAAATATTATATTAGTAGATTAGTAGATATTAGATTAGATGGGACTTCAACTATTGAACTACTTATTCTGTTGTTTGTGATTGTTATACCTTTACTTGGAGTCAATATTATGATATTATATGATGACCTTTAACTTATGGATACTATAATGACTATTATAAGGACATCACTTCTTATCCACTAGATAGGCAAGATGATGAGGACAATTCATGGGCTATTATAAGAACCATTAAAAAGAGTTAAACAATAATAAATATAAAGTTGGTCCTTTAGAAATTCGCATTTGGATTTGATGACTTTATGTTTTAAGATATTATGGTTTTTTGAATATTGTGTGATGAATTTATTTATATTATTCAAGTTCATTTAGTTTTGAAGGTGGAAATAGCACTAGAAGGGGGGGGTTAAATCATGCTTTCTAAACTTTTTCGTTCCTGAAAACTTAAACAAAATTTTCTCAAGGCTTTGAACTTGGATTACGGAAGCATTTTATGTTAGAAACAGAAGTTATTGTACTCATAATAACCTTGTTATGCAAGAAAAGATTAAGCACGCAAAATAATATGCAAGTTATAAGAACGGTAAAGAATGAAAGGAATAGAAGATCACATAAAGAAATTTTATACTGGTTCGACCCCACATGTTATATCTAGATCTCAACAAACTAGTTTAGATTTTATAAACTCGAGTATTTTTTTGTACAAACTTCTCAAAGCTTACAACCGAGTAATCTTTTCAAGCCCACAAAGCTAACAAATAGAGTAGTATTGCCCTAGCCTTTCCAAGCTAAGACGAGTAGTATTGTTCTAGCCTCTCCAAGCTAACAACGACCACTAACGAGCCAGGTTACAATAAAAGATTAATGGTTTGTGTTTGATCAACACTCACACTAAATCACTCAAAGTGTATAAACAATTTGATATAGAGTGGAGTGATTTCTCACAAATCTTACTAAGAGGATATTAGCTATTACAAAGCAATGAGAAGATTTTTCTCTAACAAGAAGTATAAAAGTAACTTTCTAGACATTTAGAAGGTAGAAAAAGATGAAAGCTTGACAAGATTTTCAATTAGCAGGATTTCTAACTTCTTCTCGGTCTTCAAGGTTTATGTAGACTTCAAAATCTAGCCATTGAGACTTTAGTCCTTGAATCTAGAGCTTTTTAGATCCATTAGTCTAAGATTGGAGAGAGAAGTAGGTTGCTTTCTTGTTCAGCAAGTAAGTACATCACTAAAGAGGAAAACTAGCCATTTAGGTCTACTAGCTTTTCAAAGTGTTGGCGCTCCTTTTGGATCCATGCCTTGTCAAGTTTGACCTTTAGAAAAGATATATGAATCTTGCAGAGCAAGTTTTGAGAGTGAGGTACTTCATGTAGATCAACTTTCTAAAGATCACCCTCTTGGTCAAAGCCTTTTGGATAGATTATCCTTTTGATATTTTTGTGATCCTTCTAATGACTTGATATTCCTTTTGATGACATATATCCATTCTTCTGATGCTTCTAATATGCTTTTTGTGAGAGATTTTTTAGAATCATAGATTCTCTTGAAAAAAAGTTCTTTTCTTAGGATTATATATACGAAAGAATAAGAATTTTTCAGAGAATTTGTTTTATAAGGAAATTCATATGATCCAATTCTCTTCAACGAGCATATAACGTGATCTAGTGCAAATAAGAACAAACACTTGAATAAACCATTAGTCCTCACAAAAGATTTTATCAAAGATTGATTTGTTATCTATCAAAAGCCATAGCTCGGTATATCTTAGACCACTTAGTGGCTTCTGAAGGCTATTAGAGCTTACAATCTCCCCCTTTTTGATGATTGCAAACCAATACTTAAGAAAAGCTTTTGTTTTAAATAAAACCTTTGAAAGCGCCTAAGTATACGTATGATTTGTGTTAACTTCAATATTTTTTGTTTGAAAAACATGCTTTCTGAAGTTAATCACAAATTGTTATGTTATGTAGAAACTTCAAAAAAGTATATATGTAATTTTTGGCCATTAAGAATATTTTGAACCATGCTATCATTTTGCTCAAACTACGAAATTTAGCAAATATGCAGTTCATGCTTAAATCAGAGCAAAAAGTAGAAGGTTATCATAATATACGAGAATTATAAATTTCACAAAGAATAGAAAATGCATAATCAGAGCAATAAAAAGATCAACAAAATAGTGACAGATGTCAGAGCAATAAAATTGTGATAAATATTAGAGTAGAATATGCATAATCAGATATTAGAAATATCAGAGCATAAATTATCAGAGTATTAATATACCAGAAATAACTTAAGATATATATCAGTGCAAAAAATAAATGATTATAACCAAAAATATAATAATTCATTCAACCAAAAAAAAGTTGTTCTAAAAATGCTATGAATGCAAGATGTAAAATGCAAAAACATGAAATTTATGCTTTTTTTTATAACATCCTAGCTTCAGCTCCCCCTCAACTAAAGCTTTTCTCTTCTTCTTCCCTTTTTAACATTAACAAAAGATGACTGGGGATCATAGAGGATCATCATTGATTGCCTTTTGTGTCTTCTTTCTCAAGAGCTCTAATCATCTGCAATATCAGATTGTCCATTTTGTCCATCATTCTTTCAAGAGCATGCTGATTGGCCATTATTGTCTGTTGGTTGGCCAGAATGAGATCCATTTGAACCTTAGTAGCATTAGGGAGGACATTATCCTAGGTTTTAGATGGTTCTTGTAATATCCTCTTAAGTATAGTACTATGCTTAAGTCATAGTACTACACTCAAAAGTTGTTATCGTTGCTTTAACAGACCTTGTATGACAGCACTCTTCGGTCGTCTTCAATATCTCTAGCCAACTCTAGGTGGCCACCTTCAGTATGTCCTGAGCTATCTGGAGATAACACGGAAATATACATAGGAGTGAAAATTATAAATTCTCAATAGGATTCACAAAAAAATTACATGCCGTGTCATTGTTATTATCTCTAACTGCTTCGGTTCATTATAAAAGGTGAGCATGTTATATAAATATATTCAGTTTTATAGTTTGAAACTATATTATTCGAAGTAGAGTTCATTTTATTCAAGCACTTGATAAACAGAGCAAGAATTAAAGCATAAACATAGCAGATTGTGAGTGATTTCATAATAATAACAATAGTAGATTGTGCATGTCCAATGGCTCATCATGAATATCATGCGAATGTAATTATACTTTCTTTTCTTCCTTTACTTCAAATGCCTAGGTGTTACATATCGCAATCCCTAGGGTGTCTGCATGCATATATCTTTATCTTTAATCTTTACTGCCCTTGGTAGTCTGACCTAGGAGTGAGCTCAACTCGTGACCGTCGTCACACAGAATTAACCTACAACGGGATCCACGTGCCTCTAGTCTTGGAGGGATCTCATTTGGCCACGTGCCTCTAAGGTAGAGAGATCTCATAGCTTTAACTACCTTCACAAGGAGGGACCCATTAACTGCCTCCAAGCGAAGGGATTTCATCTTATCTTTTATGTGCTTTCATAGTTCATGCTCATATTTTTATGAATGAGAGGTTCATGTACATTTTCTGTATCTGGATTTCAAACATTTATGCTTGCATGATATACATTCATGGACATAACATATAAACATGTTTATCATTCACACATTCCTGCCGAAATTTCGGTAGCATAATGGATCAAGTCTGTCTCCCTATGAATAGTGCCAGCTCACACAGACATTCAGTCACAATAGCAGAGTTAACATCATACATTAGTCTCTAAGTAATATATTAGATTTACAACTATCAAGTTCTAATTGAATTTCATTCATGCAATAGAGTAGCCAAACACTCAAATAACAATTCTGCCTATAGCACCCAAATCTCCAGAATTTATAAATCATGCCATAAATTCTGCTTAACTCCTTTGGACCTGAATTTTGGATATAATAAAATGCTATATTTCTAGTTTCTAACCTCTTTGGTCTCATTTGATTTTGATAAGTATAGCTCCAGTTATTGAGGATTTACCTCGACCTGCCCTGTAGCTGGGCAGATTTGCACTTTCAAAAGTAAAAATCCACCAAAAATCAAAATCTACTTGGATTCCCACCAAACTTATGTCGTTTTAAAGCTTATTGATTCAATTTTCACATCCAATAAGTCCCATGTGATTTGAGTAAATAGAGCTCAAGTTGTAACTTTGCAAAGTTGGCTAATCTAAACTGCCCTGCTCTAGGCTAGTCAGGACATGGGGCAACTTTACAAATTTACTGGGAGCAACAGGTGTTAAATTTGGCTTTGAAATTTTTATGGCATATTACCCTATGTCTTAAATTTTTAAAAAAATTAGTTTCACTCAATTTGAAGAAGTATAGGGCAAGTTATGCCCCTCAGAATCCTAGGGTTAACTTAAAAAATTCATATCTCATTCAATACTAATCCAATGGCCTTATACTTTAGATGGTTGGAAATCCCTAGATGTCTAGTTTCATTTAAAATTAGTTTTATCCCAATTTGGTCTCTATAGGAGAGTCCGTACAGTGCATAAGTACGAACGCCGTGGGGTTTCTCAACCTAACATATTCTGTTTTGTGGCTCTTTGTGTTTTCTCATTCAAATCTGAATCAACCTAAGCAAGTACATGCTAAACCAGCCATAAATCATCACACCATCACCATATATCATCAATTACGTGAGAGAAGAAAGTATTCCTAAGAGTCATTAATTCAATAAAATCAAGCAAAGAAGTTGAATCCTACCTCAAATTGGTGTAGAAACTAGCTAGATTTGAGCTCTTGGTGGAGGAAGTGGGTGGTGCTTGGAGATTTGAAGAAGAAGAAGAATGAAGGGGGGAAAGTTAGCTGAAGAGGGAAGCATGAAAATGAGGGGATTTGAAGGGATTTAAGGAAATTTTATAAGGCTTTGGTAGTTGGAATCTTGGATTGTGATTGGTTGTTATTTGTATGGTATTCCTTTGGCCACTTCTCCCCATTCTTGTGGCTGTTGGTGGCTCCACTTAGTGGGGTGGTGGTGGTTAAATTCTAGCCACCCATGTTAGGTTTTTAACTATATAAAATTCTACTCATTCGGTTCTTGCAGTTTAAAACACCGAATTTTTACTGATTTCTTTCAAATTGGCCAAACGATCTTGAAGAATTTTGTGAGGTTTTCTATGTTTCTATTCTAATTATTTCTAATTCTAATCTCTCTAATTAACATCTAATTAACACCTAATTAATCCTTAATTAACTTCTATTTAACCTTACTTATGTATTAAAATCGAATAAATCGATTAATAACGCAAATCGCTAAAATGTTGTTGGTAACCGTCTAAAATTTTCTACACAACTATTTCAAATTCTTCATTCCTAATTACCTTCTCACATTTTAATAAAATTAAATAAATCGATTTGCAGCACAATTTAAACGTTCAAAAAAATTCGGACGTTACAGTTCTTCAGAAGGCTGTTTCTCAGTGTGGCAACTGAAGACTTTGTAGAAACAGAAGTAGCTTCCGTAGTTGTTCAATCAAACCTTGGGCTAGTATTCAACAGCAGGAGAATTTTGGCAGTAGATAGGGCAGCAGGAATGTCTTGAGAGGTAGCCAGGGTTGGATTCTACATCGGAGTAGAGATAATGGCAGCCTCAGAAGTAGGAACAGAGTCACCAAGGTTTCTTCTAGTGTAGCAGCTTTAGTTCTAGCCTCAATTCCTTCAAACACAGTTCCTTTTGGACTAGCAGGAACAATATGCAAGTTCTATGGATGAGTTCTAGTTTGTGTAGCTTGTTGTTTTGAGGGCACAATCACTCTTCTCATCTCAGAAGGAGGATTCACCTCTTCTATCACTACAAAATGTTGTTTTACCTCTTGAGAGATAGAAAAGCTTCTTGGTTCTGATGCTCCAACTCCAGTGGCTCTATTTCTTTGTTTTTG
Organism: Pterocarpus macrocarpus; assembly: GCA_031439585.1. Taxonomy (NCBI): domain Eukaryota; kingdom Viridiplantae; phylum Streptophyta; class Magnoliopsida; order Fabales; family Fabaceae; genus Pterocarpus; species Pterocarpus macrocarpus. The sequence continues at coordinate 27,441,026 of CM062520.1, forward strand.
GAGCCAAGCCTCTTTTCTCAACTTGTTTTCCTCTGCTTCCCTTCTTGCTCTTTTGATAGGAGAAGGAGTGGATTTTCTAGAAGGAATAGTAGGAGCTCTTTTCACCTTATTCTTCCCCTTTCCTTTTGGAACCTCTTTTAGAGTAGGCTCTTCGTGTGTAGGTTCCTTTATGACAATCCCTCTTTGAGTTGGTCTAGTATCTCGAGAAGCAGGAGGGGTAGCAGGTGTTGTGGCAATATCAACCATGTTAATAGGTTTTGCAGTAATTGTAGAAATCTCATCTCCATCTTTTGAGGAAGAAGAAGACTCTTCAGCAAGTTTCATTAGTCTTCTCTTGTTGTTTCTTTTTCCCTCAAGAATGGGTAAGTGGCTACTTTCTCTCCTCTTCTTCTTTTTCTTGCCTTCCTCAGAAGGCTTAGACTTGGTCTTTTTGGTGCTAGGCACCATAGCAGTAGTAGCAATAGCAGCATCTTTTTTCTTCTTGCTTTCCTTTTCTTGACCTTGGGGTTTTAACCTTAGAGTAGAGAAGGTTTTCATGGTGGTGGTCGGTCTCTTGTTGTTAGCTCTATGCCCATCCAGAGGCAACTGAGCCCTAATAAACACCTTGATGAGAAACATGTTATAGGGTATAGTAGCATGTCTTCTCCTTTCAAAACTAACAACAATAATGAAATCAATAATCAACTTCACTAGATTTATCCTTCTTTTGGTCATGAGGCAAAACATTACCATTTGATCTACATCCGTTATTACATTGTGTTCCCACTCTTAGGTAAAATAGTGTGTTGAACAATAGAGTAGACAGTCCTAATAGGAATGAGTAAATAAGAGGTGTGAATATCTCTTACTCTCATATTTCTTTTTCTTATGAGAGTTTCTGCAATGTTTTCCTCGATAGCACCAAATTCCTCCTACTAGTTTTCTTTTCCTTGACACAGAATATCGTCGTTAAGGGTGTTGGTTATCTCAGCAATGTTAGAAGGTAGAACCTAGTGTTCGAACCTTCCAATAATGTTTTTGAGTAACGTGTTGTCTTCATTAGAGGCAACAAGAGTGCTGTAGAAGGTAAGGACCACCTCTATGTAGATGTCCTCAGAAATTCTTATAAAATCATTCCATCCTTGAAACTTAAAAACATTGAAGACTTTAGGAAGAGAGATGACATTCTCCAAGTAAAAACTTCTCCCTCTGGGAATAAGTCTTCTAAAGAAATTGTTTTGGAAGTTTGATTGCATGTCCTCGTCTTAAAATATGTAGGGAACACTTTGATATCCCTTGTTAGCCATGTTAAGTAATACAAAAAGTTGGAGCTTGAAAGGAAATGGAATGTGTCTGGGTTGAAGTTGAGAATGAAGGCATAAAGGTATTGAAAGTTTGAATCTTTGAGGTAAGATGATAGTCGTGAACAATGTTGGGGGTTTCAATAACTTTGAGATAAAAGGGTTTCAAAGTAAATGAATTTGATGGTTGAAAGAAATAACCAAGGGTCATGAACATCTAAAGAGTTTTGAGGCTAAAATAATGACATTTTGTGAAGGGATAACTTTTGGCTTTCCTACTTCAATGAGATGTGGAAATGTGGCATAGTGGGAAGTTACAAAACCAACCCATGTAACATCTTCCTAAATATAACACCATGCTTAAGTCATAGCATCACGCTAAGGAGTTGTCACCAGTAAAGTAACGGACCTTACTTCATATAAGAGAAATTAATAGCAATCTTTCACAATTAATCCGGTCTCGATCCAAGAAGGTCACCTTCGAGGTTTCTTGAATTGTCTGGAGATGACACAGAAACACATATAGGAGTGAGAATTTTTCATTCTCAGTAGGCTTCCTAAGCTACACGATAATCTATGTCATCATTATCATCCCAGCTGCTTCGGTTTATTAAGAAAATGCAGTTTTCATATATAAGGATAGAAGTTCATTTATTATGTTCAAAAAACATATTCTTCCAAAGTAGGCTAATTTTAACTCATACACTTGATCTTAGCATGACAATAATCATGTAGCTAATAGACATGCATGGTCTTGACAAGTTAATCATCACATAAAGGCAATTACGCTACATGTTCATGAATGCATGACTCAATGCACTTTCCTATTTTCTCATTTACTTTCTTATTTAGCATGTGCCTTTAATCTTTACTGCCATTAGGTAGCCTAATTTAGGAAAAAAGCTTATCTCATGACCGTCGTCACATAATACTAACCTACAAGAGGACTCACACGCCTCTAAATTAGAGGGATCTCATTTGGCCAACTAACTTCAAAGTAGAGGGATCTCATATTTTATTATAACTATCTTCAACTGGAGGAACCTCATAACTGCCTCTACATGAAGGGATTTCATAATCTTCATGTAATTGCCTTCATAGGGAAAGATCTCATAACTTCCTCCAAGTGAAGGGATTTCATTTTATTTGTTCATATACTTTCTAAATTCAGATGCACATATGCCTTTCTTCGTTAAAAGAACATAATCATATCAACATGTATATTAGGCTCTCATTCTTCAAGTAGGAAGGAAGAAAAGATAAATTTGTCTCAATTGGAAACATAATTTACACAAAACTTGGATATGTCCCAGGTTTAGGAAGTTCACCGAGATTTAGTTTCAAGTCTCTAACTCGGAACTCGGAGCTTGACAACATGGGTAAGTCAATTTAGGTCCGAGTTAAGGACTCAGAACTCGGAGACTAGGGACATGAAATTTGTGGCCTATCTAACTCGAAATTCGGGGATTAGGGACATAGAACTCATGACCCGTAACTTGAACTTGGAAACTAGGGTCACGAAATTCGTGAACCCCCAACTTGGAACTTGAGATACCTGTCCTGGTTTGGTTTCTATTGCCTTATTAGGAAACTTGGACCCCAAAACTAGATCATGATAAGTAAGTGGGTGGACATTATTGCTTTTGTAGGGTGAGTATTTTGAACTCGAAACCCAATATTTAGCTCGTAGCTGCCTTGTTTTAGGATAGACTTGCACACCTAAAATTAGGAAATTACTAAAATTACATCTTATATCCTTGTGCCTTGACATTTTATTAGAATATACCTACACGAACCTCCTTTCAAACAAATCAAATCCCACTAAATTTCATTAAGCAGAGCTTAAGTTATAAGCTCTACATTGAAACTATCCTGTTTTAGTATTTAGGGAACTTAGGGAAACTTTGTGGATTTACTAGGAGCAATCTACTAAGGATCAAAATCTGAAATTTTATAGCCATGGTCCCCTATATGTTGACTTTCTAACAAGGCTGGTTTCTCTAATTGAAATTGTATAGGGCAAGATATGCCTTTTATATCATGTGCTGGTCAAAATTGGGCCTGTAAACCAACTACTCACTTTGAAAAAATATTACTTTTTCATCTTAAGTCCAGTGAGTATCAAATTTTGTGGGTATACTCTATATGAGTTAGGTTTCATATGAAATTGGTTTCACTTCAATTGAAGGTTTCTAACTCAAGATATGGCTCATAGACCTAGTACTCCCAAAGCTATCCTGTTTTCCTATTTGGTATTTTTGAGGATCTTTGAGTTCCTAACTTGTTTCTTTCATTAACTTGAGTTTCACTTATGCTAACTCAATGGTATGAGTCTAAGAACATCTTTGAGCCAAGAAACATGAGAGGTAAAAGAATACAGAGCCCTAGATCATCTAGCTATATAACCACATACAAGATGGTTTAGGAACTTACTTCACTTCCAAGCTCAAGGATGCTTTAGATCTTACTTCCAACAACTTTAAGGTTCACTTAAGCCACAAAATCACACCTAAACTTTCCTCTGTTCTACCTTGGCTAAAGCTTTATGTGATCCAAAGAGAAAGGATTTTTGGCTTCAAAATAGTTTAAGAGGTAAGAAATAAGCTCAAGAATCAAATAGAGTTTGAAGGAACAAGGAAAAACCAAAAGTTTGTGAGCTTGTATGAGAAAAATACCTTAAGTTGAAATCTTCCAACTGATGCTTAATCCATAATCTAAGCATAGCAATTTGCTACAGATACATATTTAGTTTCAATAGTTGAAAGAGCAATTGTGTTTTGCTTCTTGCTTGACCATGCTATCAAGGATTTTCCAAGAAAGTAACAACAGCCACTTGTGCTTTTTCTTTCAACTCCATCTCTAGCAAAATCAGCATCACAATAACCTATAACATCATAGAAAGTTTCTTTCTCATACCATAGACCAAAATTAGTAGTACCTACTAAGTATCTCAGAATTCTCTTTACAGCATTTAAATGTGATTGCTTTGGGTTAGATTGAAATCTAGCACAAATACCCACACTTAGTTGTATGTCAGGTCTACTAGCTATGAGATAGAGTAATGAACTAATCATAGCTATAAAGTTTATCAGAAACTTTATCTCCATCATCACCAACTTCCAGAACTTGAGAAGGATGCATGGGAGTGCTAATGCTCTTAGCTTTGTCCATATCAAATCTTTTGAGTAGATCCTTAGCAAGTTTTTCTTGATGAATAAGGATCCTATCTTTCTGTTGCTTTATTTGCAAACCTAGAAAGTATTTGAGTTCTCTTATCATGCTCATTTCAAATTCTCCCTACATAAGCTTAAAAAACTTGTAGATTTTGATTAGTAGCACCAAAAATAATATCATCTACATAAATCTCAATAATAAGGAAATCATCTTTCTCATGCATGATAAATATCAACTTTTCCTCTTTTAAAACCATTTTTAAGTAGAAAAGAGCTAAGTCCTTCATACCAAGCTCTAGGAGCTTGTTTCAGACCATATAAATCTTTTGACAGGTTAAAAATATGATGAGGAAATGTTTCATTTCCAAAATTAGGAGGTTATTTAACATACACTTCTTCAGAAATAAAACCATTTAGATAAGCAGATTTAACATCCATCTAATGGAGAACAAAACCTTTGTATGTTGCAAAAGCCAGCAACATTCTAATGGCTTCTAGTCTTGTAACAGGAGCAAAAGTCTTATCATAGTCAATTCCTTCATATTGATAGTATCCTTGAGCCACTAGCCTTAACTTGTTTCTGACCACCTTTCCACTTTCATTAAGCTTGTTTCTGAATAGCCCACCTTATGCTAATGACAAAAGTTCTTTAGGTAATGGAACCAGAGTAAACTTTGCTTTTTTCAAACCGATTGAGTTCTTCTTGCATGGCTTCTATCCAACTTTGATTTTGAAGAGCTTCATCAATACATTTAGGTTGTATTTCAGAAATCAATGCCATGTTGAATTCTATTCTAAAAGAGGATCTGGTTCTGATTCCTTGAGAAGATTCACCAATGATTTGATTTTGAGAGATATCTATCAAATCTCTTGCACCAGTGTATCTTTTTTTAATGCGAGATTCTTCTGAATCTTTTGGAATAACATCCGAAACATGCTGAGGGTGAGAAAGTTTAGAATTGGTAGTCATACCTTCATTATTTTCTTTTGTGTCTATTTGAAAGAATTGCTGATTCTGATAATCATTGTTTAGAGACAAATTCTCCATATTCTCTTCTAGGTCACAAACATTCTGGTCTATGTCCTTCTTCTTTTCTTTGAAAGATATGTGTATGGTCTCCATAGCATAAGTCTTCTTATTGTACACCCTATAAGCTTTAGACATAGAAGAATATCCTAGGAATACACTAAGATTAGATTTAGGATCAAACTTTGATAGCTTATCCTTTGTGTTAAGTATAAAACATTCAGATCCAAATATATGAAAATCAGATATGTTGGGTTTCTTTCTTTTCCATAAGTCATAAAGGGTCTTCTTGATTATTGGCCTTAAGAAAATAAGGTTTTGGATATAGCAGGTAGTATTAATTGCTTCTACCTAAAATCCTTTTGATAAACCACTTTTTAAAAGTATGGTTCTGGCCATTTCTTGCAAAGATTTGTCCTTCCTTTCAATAATCCCATATTGTTGAGGAGTTCTAGGAGAAGAAAAATTATGAGAAATATCATTTTCATTACAAAACTTTTCAAAAATATGATTTTCAAATTCACCACCATGATCAAATCTAATGGATGAAATACAGAAACCTTTTTCATTTTGAATTCTTTTTGAAAACACTATAAAAGCCTCACAAGCGTCATCCTTATGGCTTAGGAATAAAACCCACGTGAATCTAGAAAAGTTATCCACTATGATCAAACCATATTTCTTACCACCTAGATTGACAGTTCTAATTGGTCTAAAAAGATTAAGATGTAAAAGCTTAAGTGGTCTAGTAGCTAACACTATAATCTTGCTGTGGAAAGAACTCTTGATCTTTGGTAGAACTCGCAAGTTGAGCCATTGTCAAAATTGATGTTGGGTAACAAGCTCCTTTAGAGAAATATCAGAGATTAATCTCATATGAGTTTGACCAAGTTTCTTGTGCCACATCCACTTTTCATCCACAAAGGATGCTAAGCGCTTTACATTCTGGTTTAAAAGGTCATCTTGATATAATATATAAGTATTATCATGCCTTTTAGCAGTAAGAATGATCTTATTTGATGTAGAGTCTCTTATGATGCAATGAGAAGGATCAAACACAACTTTGTAGCCTTGGTCACAAAACTGACTAATGCTCAGAAGTTTGTGTGTTAATCCTTCGATAGCATAACATCAGTAATCAAGTTAGAGTTGTTTTTACCAATATTACCTATACTAATGATATTTGACTTGATACCATCAGCAAATTTCACAACTCCTCTATCCTTGGGTCTAAGGTTTCTGAACCAAGATCTATTTCTAGTCATGTGTTTGGAGCAATCACTGTTTATAGACCATTTCATTTCCTTCTGATGATGTGATTTAAGATGCATCTGTGTTATAAACAACCTTTATTTTAGGTACCCACATCTTCTTAGATCCTTTTGGGTTAGTAACCTTTTTGGAATTTTTCACATTCTTTTTCTTTACTATTCTTCTTGAAAAGCACTTCTCATAAGAGTGTCCCTTCTTAGAACAATAAATACAGGTAGGAACTTTGCTTTGAGAACTTTTGGGTAGATTCTCATTTTCTTTCTTCTCATACCTAAGTTTTGATTGTTAAAAGTATGGCCTTTGACCACCATGCATCAAGTCAAGATTCTTGGAGCCATTGACCATCTTCTCAAGATTAGATTTGAGGAGCCTAACTATTTTCTGTAGTTTAGAAATATCACAAGATGTGTTTTGAGCAGATTCAGAAACTTTAGTTTTTAGGGCACTTACATTCTTCTAGAGAAGAGTGTTTTCTTTTAAGAGCTCTTCTTTTTCATGTCTCAGTTTCTCTTTCTTTGATTTAAGGTTTTCAAATTCAAGAGACAATTTTTGAAAACTGTTTTTTAAGGAAGCATAATGGGAAGAAAGTGTCTGAGAATCATCCAAAAGCTCATCATAATCTTTTTGGAGATCATCAAAGGAAAATTTTGATTCAGAATCTATTACCTTAATCTCTTCATCAAAGACTATATTTGTCATGAAGCAGAGATTTGCAACTATCTCCTCTTCTTCTTGAGATTTTGCACCTTCTTATTCTTCATCCAGATCTTTCCATGTTGCCATCATGGCCTTCTTCTTAGGTACCTTCTTTCTAGAGCTCTTCTTCAGCTTTGGACATTCTGATCTTAGATGTCCAGGCTCCTTATATCCGAAGCAAATGATCTCACTCTGCTTTGCCTTTTTCTTCTTGTCCGTTTTAGGGACAAATCCTTTCTTTTTCTTCCTTCTAATATGGGCTTTGGAGATCTTTTCAGCAAGATCAGCAATCTTATCTTTCTCTTCATCATCCTCATTATTAGGGGACTCTTCTTCTTCATCATCGGTTTCTTCTGAAGCCTTCATGGCTTTAGAAGAGATATATTTTCTTTGAATTGATTTTAAGGTAATAGACTTGCCTTTTCTATTGGTCTCCTTCGATGCTTCATTTAACTCAATCTCATGAGTCTTTAAAGACCCAATAAGAGAATCGAGACTGAGCATATTCAAGTCTTTGGCTTATTGAATGGCTGTTACTTTGGGGCACTAAGCCTTGGATAAGCTTCTTAGGATCTTCCTCATTATTTCAACATTGGAGTATCTTTTTCCCAATGCTTTCAATTAGGGTGCATTATGAGAATACCTGGATCCCTAATGACCTGAGTGTATATTCTATTTATGCAGGGAGAGGATCCATATTTAAGGAATTAACTTGAATACAAAGGAGACTTTGCCCGATTTTCTAGAAATGTTAAGTGAATGGCTTGCGAGGTACTTGTCCCTTATGCACTAGTCATGGCTTGAGTTAGGTTATGACAAAGTTGGTATTAGGGCCTAGATTTCCCTACGTACTAAGCAAGTGTCCTTTAATAGGATCATGATTGTGTAAATGGAAGCCAACTTATTTTCACAAGGCGTGATGCTACCAAATGCCCTTAGGATTGTCATTCTTGATGTTTATACCTTGAGTTATTGATAACTCCTCATAGTGAGTTATTTTTGTTTTGTTTTATTTAGATTTAGGCTTTAGTAACATGAATTTACTTGAGTATTTTAGTTGTTTTAAGTTGGTTACTTTGATTTAGGATTTTTTCTAGTTTGTTTGTCAATTTCTAATATTTTAGTTAGCTACTTATGTTTTAATTATGTTTCAATTAGGTACAAACACTCAAGTGGGGAAGAAGAGTTTACTTTGAGTCTTAATGAGCTTGGAAGTGAGCAAAAGAGGCAAATATGCAGAGTTGCTATTTTGGCAACCGCGCTCAAGTGCGTGACCCTAAGCTCAGGCATGGGTCAAATAGAGAAGTCCTAGATTCAGCAAAAGGACCATGCTCGAGCGTGGACAATGCTCAAGTACATAACCCCAAGCTCAAGCACAGACCTGAAATAGAGAGCACAAGATTTTGGCTTAGTGGAACATGCTCGAGCATAGTATAGCACGCTTGAGCATGCCTGCGATAAATCAGGAAAGTTTGTTTTTCGAAACAATCTCATGGGAGAAGATCTTAGGTTATATTTAAAGGATTTTTATGACCTTTTTGACACCTTTTGACATTGTAAACATTGAAAGCAACCCTAGAGGAGAGGTTTGAAGATTCAAGGAGCTTTGTGGAGTGTTTTGTAAAGAGTTGGAGACATCTTTCATTCTCAAAACATTAGAGTCCTTCTTTTTCCTCATGGCTACTGTTCCTTTTGTTCTTTCTTCTACATTTTCTATTATTTGTGATTCCATCGTGAACTAAACCCTATTCTAAGGCATTGATGGATCCAACTATGTGATGATGTTTCTCATAGATTGATTTTATTTGTTTTTATTTTAATTATTAAGTATTTATGATTATTCTTATTGCTATTGAGTGATTGGCCACCATTCAATTGATTTGTTGGTTTGCAATAACTAGAGATAAGGTTTGTAAACAAAGCTTTTCATCATAAATACCGTGAGTTGAGAGAAAACTAGAGATAGATAAATGCAACTCACGTGGTCATCTTAGGGATCCATAAAGCTTCACCTTTTCCTAAATTAGTTTGTAACTAAGAGATTAGGCAATCAATTTAGGATTTAAAGAATTTCTTAACCTTGAAAATGGTTTGGAATTAACTTAAGGAATCTAACCATTAATCAATTAAGGTGAAAACAAGATAATTGAGATCCATGGTAATTAAGTCTATAGTTAGGTGAAGCTAGTTAGCTTTAGTGTCCATCCCATTGATCTAAGTCATCTTTAAGTGCAGTTTTGTTCTCTTGTTCATTTGATTTTTAACTTTCTTTAATCATTTAATTTCTTTTCATCCAAATAGTTATTCCTGTTAGTTATCCAGTACTTGATCTATCCTCGTGGGAATGATACTTTCTCATCACTTTATTACTTGTATGATCCGGTATACTTATTGCAGCCACATCAGTTACATGCACCTAAATTGTCCCTTGTTTGAAATCCAATTAAGTCTTAATCTCAATGTTTGTTCCCTAAGGTGAAATGCTACCTAAGACACGTACCCGTGCCATAAGGCAGGAGTCCATGAGGCTTCTGATGTTGAATCCGATTAGTTTCCTTTCTTCCACCAAAAAGAGAGAACATGATCGGGGTAGGGGCCGTGGTGTAACACCTTACCAAACAAAATACTATGCTTAAGTCATAATATATTGCTTGATAAGTTATTATGTGTGGCAAACTAATTAGATTCCATTTTCTGTATCATTATTAATTACCCATATAGCGTTAACTGGTCACTTCAATATATATTTTTGTTTGATGGCGGAATAAATACTAGATAATCGTTGTACCGGAAATAAAGTAGTATAAATAAAAATGTGAAATAGTCAGAACTACTGCAAATTTGATTTTATATATATATATATACACGTCTGTTTTCAAAGTTGACAAACGATATAGGGTAATAAAATGAGGCCACGTTCACAAAATAAATTGGCCTGTTGACATGAGTAGTAACCTAAATGGTCCCTATGGGACATTTCATATGCTATGCAGCATATACTCATCTACTGTCTACCTATGACCCAATACAGTCAAAAGAGGGCTATTCTATACATATCCCATAACTGCGCTGCACAGGTAATCTAGGTGGACTCCGAGGAGAGGAATCCGTTCATCATGCCGGCATCCCTGGAAGTGTAGTCCATGCTCAGAGCAGAGGACGAGGAGGATGAACTCATCACCTCAGATGGATCCTCCTTAGACATCGAGACGGAGGGGATCTGCTGCTGTGGTGAGGCTGGAGGATCCATGGTTGGTATTGCTGCTGGTGCTGCTGTTGCGGGTGATGGTGGAAAGGGATGGGCCATGTGTAGTAGGATAGCAATGTAAGGTGCGGCGGGGTCGAAGAGTGGATGAGCAAGGGGAATAGCAAAATCTCTACGAAAGAAGAAATAAAAACGGAACTAACATCTACCAGATACATATATACAGTCTAGAAATGGGTCCAGGTGGATGTGGAGCTCAGGAAACTCAATGAACAGGACGCCGGTGGATGCGTTCTCCATGATCTGAGAATAATGTGGAAACATATAGTAGGCTGAGAAATAAAGATTTCTCAGTAGGGATCTTAAGTTTATATATATCTGCCATTGCTGTCCTTCTCAGTTATTTCGGGTTTTGGTTAATTACAAGAAAATGTTACCTCAATAGGATGCTCTACTAGATTAGTTATAGAAATCATAGCCCGAAACATAGCTTAGTTTTACTTAAGGAAATAAAGGAAATTAAATAGAGAAATAAGCAACCAAACCTGTATTTTTGATATAGTTAAGTGATAGTCATAAAGTGAACAATGATATACATATATGATACCCAATGGTTCAATTAACTCAATGTATGATAACAAAAATTGTGGATATGCTTAAGAAATAATGCACTTGAACTTAACTCATATTTTTTCATACTTGGTCCCCTGGGAGTATATTGACCATAAAACTCCTGGGTAATAGTCCACTTTTTAGGATCGAGCTCGTTCCTATACAGAGTCGCCGGGTTTACTTTCCCCGGCTTCCCCACTGATCTATTCCCCTTAACTTTGTTCAGGGGCTAGCCCAAGTCATATGAAAATCCTTCCTCATTCTTATAAGGGTAGCATTGCTCATCTTATACTTTGATCAATGCATGTATAGCTTGTAAATTCATGTTAATTGCAATCTTTGCCGAAATTTCGGCAGCATCATGGATCATGTCCACTTTCCCATGAATAGTGCTAGATAACTAGGAAATTTTAATTAAACAGCAAACCCAATATAGAACATCATAATCATATCAAGAATATAATAATATCAATAGGTACAAGTCTTAAAATACTTAATCTATCTTGCAAGCTTCTAACTTCTATTGATGTTCCCGAGTTCGACTTGCAAGACTGAATTAGGTCCGAGTTCCGAGATTATATAAGTTCCGACTTCTGGGGTTATGTTCGATGTCCGACCTTAACCCACCATTGGTCTTCCAAGACTTTTATGAGGGTGTTTCCTAAATTCCAAGTTTCTGACATTAACTATATCCGATCTAGTTTCCTATTCACTAAGTTTCGAATTCAACATTAAGTGTACCCGACCTAGCTTTCTGTCTGCTACGTTCCGAGTTCAACCTTAAGTATACCCGATCTAGCTCTTTGTCTGCTAAGTTCCGAGTTCAATCTTAAGTATACCCGACCTAGTTCTCTGTTTGCTAAGTTCCGAGTTCAACCTTAAGTATACCCGACCTAACTCTCTCTCCGCTAAGTTCTGAGTTCAACCTTAAGTATACCCGACCTAGCTCTCTGTCTGCTAAGTTCCAAGTTCAACCTTAAGTATACCCAACTTAGCTCTTTGTCTGCTAAGTTCCGAGTTCAATCTCAAGTGTACTCGACCTATCTCTCTGTCTGCTAAGTTCCGATATTAACTCAAGTTATTTGTGTTTCATCCCAGACTGCCCTACTTCTAGCCAAAATTGCACTTTTATAAGAGAAAATTCACCAAAAATATAAATCTAGGTGAAATCATGCGAAGTTTATATCAATGTAAAGCTAGCAGAGCAAGCTTTCAAATGAAATAAGTTGCATATTATTTGCGTGACTATAATTTGAGATATAAGCTCTGAAACTTGACCCTACAGGACTACCCTGTTCCAGCCCGGGTTGAACTTAAGGTAAATTCATTGATGTACTAGGGATAGTTGGCAATGAATCTGATTCTGAAAATTTTTATGGGATGTTCTCTCATATGTTAGCTTTCAAAAAATGTTAGATTCACTCAATTTGGAGTTGTGTAGGGTGAGTTGCACCTTTCTTAACTCACACTACCTAGATGAAGGTCCTGATTTCTAGGTCATACTTCAAAAATTCATAACTACCTCTATATTGATCCAATGGCATTATATCATATATGTATGGAAAGACCTGAATGTCTAGTTTCATGTAAAAATAGATTCATGAAATTTAAACTGCTGTAAGTAGAGCCGTACACTTCGCTGTATGAATTGCCAAGGAAAACTCTAACAGCTTCTTGAGTTTTCTCTTTTCTTCAAGCTCTTTCATGCCAATTCTAATTCCAATCACAACACACATGCAAAATTAGCCATAAACCATCATCGTCACCCCACATAACCTCAGTATCACAATGTATACAAGACCCATACACAGCTCCAAGCCAAAGAAAGTAAGAAGAGAAGTAGGATTCCTACCTTGTCTAGTTGAAAGTTTGTTGATTTGGTGTCTTAGATGGAAGCAACTCATGCTGAGACTTGAAGAGAGGTTGAAGTTGGAGTAGAGAGGAGTGTTAATGGAAGAGAAATGAAGAGGAGTCAGCCCTTTATCTTGGTCGAAATTCACAAGGGCAAAGAAGGAATTGAACATAAACTTGTGGAGTAAGGAGTTGTGTGATTGGTGGATGTATGTTAGGGTTTCAATTTGATTTTGTGGCTGCCATCCTTGGTTGAAGGTGGTGCCACATATAGGGGTGTTTGGCTAAATCCTAGTCATTCATCCTAGGGCACTCATAATGTAAGTTCTATTGGTTCGGTTCCGATAGTTTAAAATACCGAAATCTTACCAATTTCTCTTAAATCGATAAACTGATTTTAGAAAAATTCTGCGAGGTTTCCTATGTTCCTAATCTAATTCCATCAAGCCTAATCCTTCTAAATCACACTTAATTGGCTTTAGGTGAACGCTTAATCGAATTCCAATCAAACTCACTTATTCGATAAAAATCGAACAACTTGGTTACTAATGATAAAATTTTTTGGACGTTACACGTGGGAGACCGGGTAAGCAATCTGAGGAGCCAGTCTTTGAGGAAGAGCCAGTTAACTTGTCTTCACTAAATCTTTAACACCCTAATGGAGCTTTTAGTTGAGCAGAGGAGGGGTAGATCATAACCTTATGTTGAGCCAGATCCTCCTGTTAGGAGGCACCGTCAGTCTCAAGTAGGGATAGTTATGACCATTGATTATTTTCTCAAGCTGAACCTGCCAACTTTCTCTAGGAATCCTTTGACTGATGACTTGTGGCTGTTCATAGAATATACCAACAAGGTCCTCAAGACCCTTAGCTGCCCGAGTGATAGGTCAGTAGAGTTGGCAGCATACAACTTGAATAGCCATGTTGAGCAGTGGTATGAGACATTTCTCGAGGGTAAGAAAGCTTTTGGACGGCCTCCTTTTAATTGGGAAGAGTTCATTAAAGTCTTTATGATGAGATTCCTTCCTGTTAACAAGAGCGAAAAGTTTGTTGTTGAGTTTGAGAGGTTGAAGCAGACACTTGAGATGTCTATAACAGAGTATGAAGAACACTTCACCAGGTTATCCAAATATGCCCCATACCTAGTGTTCATAGAGACTATGAGGGTCAGGAAATTTGTTTGGGGTTGAGCAGATCCATTATTCTCAACCTCTTTCTTATGGTTGGGAGGATGTCCTATGTTGAGATTATGGATACTACTTATGGCCTTGAGTCAAGGAGGGAGGATCGGAAAGGCAATAAGGAGTTTGGCAATAAGTAGAAAATGAGGGGATCCTTTTCTGGTGGGTCCAATTTCGGAAGAGTATAGAGTTATTAGGGCCGATGCCAGGCACCACTGATTAGGGCCACTTCTTCTTGGTCAACTCCGATGAGTGTATCTACCTCAAGGTCTCATGCCGATAATGTGTCTCAGCCAAGCATGTAGGAATTTGGGCAGTCAAACTCCCCTAGACAACCATGCTTTCTTTATGGGAATTACTACTTAAGGCCGTGTCTTAAGGCCGCTAGAGCTTGCTTTAGATGCGAATAACTAGGGCACATTAGGATGGATTATCCCCACTCTATGGGAACTATTGGGAAGAGTTTCGTGTGTCCTATAGCACCTGCACCATCCTATTCAGCTTTATCTCTGGGAAATTCTTCTCGACCTGCAAGCAGAGGATCGGGTAAAGGGACAAATGGTAAAGGTGTTGGTGGTAAAGGATTGAAGATAGGCTAACCTAGAGTCCTTGCTTTGACCAGATAGGATGCTTAAGCTTCAAACACTGTAGTGGCAGGTACTTTGCATGTTTGTTCATTCGAGGCCTATGTATTGTTTGACTCGAGCTCTACATACTTGTATTATTCCCATATTTTGCTTCTCGTTTTGGCTAGCAACCGATGATGTTTGGCTATTTGTTTTGGGTCAGCACCCCAATAAGGGAATCCTTGATGGTTCAATTAATATTCCCATCATGCATAGTTAGTATAAATAGAGTAGACACATTAGCTGATCTGATGCTGTTGGAGATGATGGACTTTGACATCATCTTAGGCATGGATTAGTTAGCCTCGTGCAATGCCATGGTGGATTGCTACTCCAAAATGGTAAAGTTTAATGTTCCGGACGGACCATCCTTCATTTCCTGGGGAGACAGTTACTTAACCCCCCACCATTTTAGTCTCTTCTATAAGTGCTATGCACTTGATAAACAAGGGAAATGGAGGTTATCTTGCTGTAGTTAAGGATGTTAAGGTTGTAGTGTCGTGCCTTGAACAAGTTCCTATGGTCAAAGAGTTTCTAGATGTGTTTCCTAAGAAATTATTTAGAATGCCTCCTGATAGGAAGATTGAGTTTTACATAATCTTGGCCCCAAGCGTTCAACTTGCCTCCATGCCTCCCTGTCATATGGCTCTAGCAGAATTGTGAGAGTTAAAGGTTCAATTGCAATATATGTTGGGTAAGGGTTTCATTATCCTAAGCACATCGCCATGGGATGCTCTAGTGCTCTTTATGAAGAAAAAAGATGGGTCGATGTGGTTATGCATACTACAAGCATATCAATCGATTGATTGTTCATAACAAATATCCTTTGCCTAAAATTGATGACCTGTTTGATTAGTTCTAGGGAGCTTCTTGTTTCTCTAAGATTGATCTCCAATCCAATTATCATCAGTTGAGGATTTGGGAAGAGCATATTCTCAAGACCTCTTTCCAGACTTGTTATGGGCATTATGAGTTATTAGTGATGTTGTTCGAGTTGACCAACACCCCAACTGCTTTCATGGACTTGATTAACCGGGTGTTCAAGCCTTTCCTAGATCACTTCATGATCGTTTTTATTGATGATATCCTACTATATTCCAAGAGCAAGGAAAAACAAGAGTATCATTTAAGGATAGTTCTACAGACTCTGAGGAGTCATTAGCTTTGTGCTAAATTCTTGAAGTGCAAGTTCTGGTTGGACCAAGTAGCCTTTCTAGGTCACATGGTATCTAAGGAGGGAATTATGATAGATCCTAAGAAAGTAGAAGCCATTTAGAAGTGCCCAAGGCCCACAATTGTGGTAGAAATCTGTAGTTTCTTAGATTTGGTAGGCTACTATAGAGGATATCTCTAAAATCTCTTCTCCTTTGGCCAAGTTGACTAAAAAAAGTGTGTAGTTTCAATGGTCAGATGCTTGTGAAGAAAGTTTCCAAAGGCTCAAGACTTGTTTGAGCATAGCCCCAATGCTTGTTTTGCCCTCAGGGTCCGGAGGGTATTCAGTGTACTGTGATGCATCCTGAGTAGGACTCCGGTGTGTTCTCATCTAGCATGACCTGGTCATTGCTTATGCTTCAAGGCAACTAAAGAGGCATGAGCAGAATTATCGCACCCATGATCTGGTGATGCCAGTTGTTGTCTTCGCACTGAAGATTTGGAGCTATTAGCTCTATGGCAAAACCTATGAGATTTATACAAACCACAAGAGCCTGAAGCACATCTTCCAATAGAATGACTTAAATCTAAGGCAACGTAGGTGGATGGAACTGCTCAAGGATTATGATTATACTATCTGGGCAAGGCTAATGTGGTGGCTGATGCCTTAAGTAAGAGGTCTATGGGAAGTTTGGCGTATATAGCCCTTGCAAGAAGCCCGCTAATAGAAGAAATCCACAAGTTAGAGTTTGAGGGTGTGCACTTTGAGCTTGGAAGCTGTGGGCTACTCTTAGCCCATGTGCGAGCTCAATCTTCCTCGATTGAGGAAATCAAGGCCGTGCAATATGAGGATCTTAGGTTTTGCAAGTTGAGTTCTTTCTCAATGAATCAGGTGTGTTGAGATGTGGTAATCGGTTATGTGTGCCAAATATGAGTGACTTGAGAAGGACTTTCCTAGAGGAAGCCCACAGTTCTGGGTACACGATTCATCCTAGGTCCACTAAGATGTACCAAGATTTGAAGCAATTGTTTTGGTGGGAAGGTATAAAGAGGGATATAGGAGACTTTGTGTCTCATCACTTGGTGTGTTACCAGGTCAAAGTTGAACACTAGAGGCCTATTAGGTTGCAACAGCAAATAGAGATACCTAAGTGGAAATGAGAGAGAATCGCCAAAGACTTTGTGACTAGCTTACTCCGTCGTTTCAGAGGTTTTAACTCCATCTGGGTGATAGTAAATAGAATGACCATATGTGGATGAGATAGTCTACCTTCATGGGATTCCTATGTCCATCATCTCAGACCATGGGCCTTAATTCACATCTCATTTCTAGAAGGTATTACAGAAGGCCTTAGGCACTTGGCTTGACCTCAGTACTGCTTTCCATCCTGGCATCGAGTATTGTAGCCCACTCCAAATTGCAATTTTAAAACTTAATTACACTATTTGTAGGATAGTGCAACCAAGGTCATCTCTTACAAGGATGTTGATGTTATTCAATTAATAAAAAGGGGCATTTTGTTTGCATGCAAGAAAACTAATTAAGAAACGAAACTAACAACTAAAAACGGATACTAGTTCAAGAATTTCCTAAGGCCAAAGGTATATCTATCACATATGATCAAACATATGGAGTGTGCCTAACTTGAGTTGTTAGTGCAATCGCTACTAGCAACTCCATAATTTACTTAACGACCGCTAAGCATCCGATTAACACACAATTAGTAGATGGTTGAGACCTCAACCTCTAATTAACTCATGGTAACCTTTAGCTCCAGTTGCATTAGCCTAAGTCTCAATCAAGACCTAAGTCTCAATTCTTTAGTTAATTAAACATACATCTAATTAACATCTTAGTCATGCATCCTCATATCAATACCATTCAACAAGAACACATAATCAAGTTTTTCCCAATTATAAACCCCAATCTCAATACCATTTAATCAAGTTTCATAATTAGGAACCATCAACTAGCCAAGTTTATATTAATCAACCAATTAATAGTTACCTAACTAATTATCCAATTACATACCTACACATCAATACCATTCAATGCAAGCATATAAAAGAGCAAGAGGCAAAGAATTGAGAAAACACATCATGCATTGAAATTAAAATGTAAGGTTTCAAGATACAACCCTTGAAGCCCTCTGGAGAATCCCTAAGCTAGCTTCCAACTCTATTTCTCCATGAGAATTTACAACCAAAATAGAAAATGAAGAATAGTGGTGGAAAGATGAGAGAGGAAGAGGAGGAGAGACAAAAAAGAAAAACTAACTTCTTCTAACCTAAGGAGAAAAGCTCTAATTCTAAGAATGAGACTTGTTACTTAATTGAGTGAATTCTTAGGTATTAGTACATGAATTCTTGTGCATTAAGTTTCCAAAAATGGGCCCAAGTGGCTCAAAACCTGAGATTGCAACCTTTTCACTATTCTGCACTTTTTTGGTTGCGCTATAGCGCAACAACCGACAAATCAAGTGTTGTTTCAACTGCAGGTTGCACTATAGCGCAAGGTCTTGATAGTAATTATGTAGAATTAGATATTTTGGTCACTTCCGAGCCTTGTTTGAGCCCCAAAACATCCGAACTAACTCTCAATGTCTCCATGAAAGTTGTAGATATTTTTCTTGGCTTCAAAATGGACACCTCATTTACTTTATTTGCATTTTGGATGAGAAAGTTATGGCTCGATATTTGCATCATGCTCTTGATAACAATTATGTAGAATTTCGTGTTCTACACTTTCAAGCTCCATTTCTGTCCCAAAACCTCTGAATTAGCTCTCAGTGTCTTCATGAAAGTTTAGATCTTTTTCTTTGCTTAAAAATGAACACCTCATTTACTTCATTTGGATTTTGGATAAGAGAGGTATGGCTCAATCTTTGCATCATGCTGCTGACAGCAATTATGCAGAATTTCATGTTCTAGTCACTTTCAAGCTCCATTTCAGTCCCAAAACCAATGAATTAGATCTTAGTGTCTCATGAAAGTTGTAGATCTTTTTCTTGGCTTCAAAATGGATACCTCATTTGCTTCATTTGGATTTGAGATAAGAGAGTTATGGCTCAATCTTTGCATCATGTTCAAGCTGAAATTTCAGCAACATTGAAATTGAGCTTCCAATCACTTCTAAGCCTCAAATCCTTCCAAATTTGGTTTCTACAAGTCAAAAACAACATATATAAGGATCCAAAACTCTTGTAATGCATTAAAACACAAAATCAAGGAAAAAGGCATCTTTATGCAAGAATTGGCAAAAGGGACAAATTAGCACCGAACTATGAAATTCTTGTAATTAGAATGCAACACAGAGGACTAAAACACTAAAAATGAGGAATAAAATTAGTATCTAAATTCAACTCATCACATCCTCAAACAAACAGGCAATTTGAAAAGACAATCCAAATATTAGAGGATATGTTGAGATCTTGTATTCTAGACCTTGGTGAGAATTGGGATAGTTACCTACCTCTGGTTGAGTTTTCCTATAATAACAACTACCAAGCTAGTACTCAGATGGCACCGTTTGAGGCCTTTTATGGAAGATGTTGTAGATCTCCTATCGGATGATTTGAGATTGGTGAAACTAAGCTCTTGGGACTCGACCTTGTGTAAGATTCAATTGAAAAAGTTTGTTTGATTAAGGAAAGACTTCTAGTAGCTCAGAGTAGACAGAAAGCTTACGCCGATCGTTGGAGACGAGATCTTGAATTCTCAGTGGGTGACCATGTGTTTCTTCGGGTGTTTCTTATGAAGGGTGTGATGAGGTTTAGGAAGAAAGGAAAACTTAGCCCTTGTTACATTGGCCTTTTTGAGATTCTAGACAAGTTAGGCATAGTGGCATACCGATTAGCCTTGCCACCTAAACTGTCCATGATCCATCTTTTGTTCCATGTGTCTGTGATATGGAAGTACCTTCCTAATCCATCACTTATGCTCGCTCTACATACCATTTAGGTGGGTGAAGATTTGACCTACGAGGAAGAGCCTATAGCAATAGTTAACTGTTAGGTGAAGAAGCTTCGCTCTAAGGAAGTAGCCGTAGTGAAGGTAATATGGAGGAACCACTCGAGAAAGGAAGCAACCTGGGAGGCAGAAGAAGCAGTGCGAGCAAAGTACCATCATTTGTTTGACCTTTGAGGTATAAGAGAGTTTTTCTTACCTTGTTCAAAATTTAACAATGGATTCTTTTAAGGAGGGGAGAATATAATATCCTAGTCTTAGAAGGGGCTTTGGATTAGGGAAACTAAGTTTTTAAAGTGGGTAATCAATTACCTTTGGGCTTGTGATTGATTACGAGCCTCTTTGGATATTCACGGGCTAAACTTCTCCCAGTTGTAATCAATTACATGAAATAGTAATCGATTATGATATCTGAGTTCGTGGTAATTGATTACCAAGGGGCTATATATAGCCAAGGATGTGTTCTCTCACTTCATTTTCCCCATTTCCTTCTCTTTCTAACCCAAAAACTCTCTCCCTTCTCTCTAGAAACCCTTTCCTCACTAATTATTCGTATGCCCAAAACTTTTACTCTCAAATCTACATCAAATACTCAATTACTCCCACATGCATAACATCAAATCCCCATTAAATCTTTCTTCTTTTCTTTACCTCCACCATTGTAGAGCTTGGAGCTTGGAGCTTGGAGGAAGTGACATTAAGGAGTTCACTCCTTTCCTCTTCCTCATTTTCCTTCTAAGGGTAGTTTTTTACACCTTTTCCTTTTCCCTTTCTAAGCATTACTGATTAACCCTACGTTAGAAGAATTAGGAGTTTTATATAATTGAGCAGTTAGATATTGAAGTATAGTCTTGTTAGGTTGTCTATGATATTGTTGTCATGTTTTTGGTGCTAGATTGGCCCAAGGGTTGCCCTCTTGACTCCGTAATTCTATAGAGTTAGAATTCCACCTTTAGGATAAATCTATGAGTAAATAGTATATCTATAAGTAGTTTTCTAGTATAATTATCCTATTTATGTGCATATGTTAGTAATTATCATGGCACTATGATTTATTGCTTGATTATATGTTTCATGATGTTAATTCCTTTTCCTTAATTGTATTATTTCCAACAATTCACACATGGGAAAATGAATTATTTTCTGTGGAGCTATGATAATTGTTTATGTTTTGAAAAGTAATAAGAATGCATTATTGAGGATTCGACATAAGACTGACTTGAAAATACTTTGTGAACTCAAGGTTATGGTTTTGTTATGGAACTCTCCACATCTGAATATATGAATAGTTATGTATGATGATGAAAGAAAGGCTTTGGAAAAGTCTATGATAGGATCTACAGCTAACAGTAGTAGACGTTAGCCCTAGTGCACCTGGACTTGTTATTTACATGGTTACATAGAAAGTGGTGTGTGGTGATATACACAACCAGTCAACAGGTGGTGCATGAAAAATACGTAATCATAAAAAAGAAAGGCCACCTAAGTGTGATCCTAACGAACCATCCTGGATTAGATAATTTCCCATTAGTTTTAGTAACTCTAATATTTTGATCTATGGTTTCTTATTTAACTTTGTGTATAAGTATTTTATTCTAATTTGATGTACATTGTCCTGTGTGGATTATGGATGTCCTATTTTTCATTGAGTTGCATGAACTCACCTTATTACCTTATTCTCTTTTCAGATACAGGTGCTGACCTAAGATTCGATCCTCTTGCCTCTCAGTAGTGACTGCTTGCATTTTTGGGGTGAACCCTTCATGTTCAAGGGCATGTTTTGAATTTAGAACTCCTTGTAGACTTTTAGTCTAATTTAGTAGCTCTATAGTGTCACAGGTAGGCTCCGACCCTCGCTTGGCTTGAGTTGTATTAGAAACATGATATTATGTGTGTTAGATATAAAAACTTGTTGCTTATGCTATTGTTCTTAATTGATTGGATGTTGTTGTATGAATCCTTGAAAAAGGACGGATACTATATACTTTGGATGGATTTACATATTTATATGCTTTCAATTCTTATGTTGTGTGCTGTAGGGTGTATTCTGAAAATGCCTGGATCCCCAATGACCTTAGTGTATTGCTATTTGTACAAGGAGAGGATCTGTATTTGGGGAACTAACTTGAATACCAAGAAAACTCTGCCCGATTTTCTGGAAATGTTAAGTGAAAGGCTTGTTAGGGGACTTGTCTCCTATGCATCAAGCATGGCTCGGGTTGGGTCATGATAGTCTTTACCTCTTATAATAACTACCTTAAAAGTCGCATACATGATGATTTATGAATGATTGATAGCGTAAAATATTTTACACTAATAGTGTATCAAAATTGATCTTATTTTCAATAGTAAAATATTATAACACACACACACACACACACACACACATAGATATATCTAGATGCTCCATCGGTGAGCTTATTAATGAGCAAAAGTGGTTATGCATCTTTCGAACAAGCTTTGTTCAAGTTGGCAAAGTCCATGCACATCTTTTTATTCTTGAGAACTTCGGTACCATGACTACATTGGCCAACCGAGTAATGTAATGAATCTCTCTGATGAATCCTTCTCGCAATAGCTTTTGAGTATCTACTAATACTGCTCTTTGCTTTTTTATTCCAAGTTTTTGCCTATGCTGTAGGTCTAACCATTGGGCTAATGACCAATCTATGGTAGACAACCTCTAGGTCGATTTCGGGCATATATTCATGTGCCCAAGCCAACAAATCTATATTCTCCATTAGTCGCTTAATGAGGTTGTCTTTCGTGTGCTACGGAAGGTTTCTTCCATCAAAGGTAACTTTCTCAGAGGTTAAGCCAATTTGAATTAGTCTCTAAGTCTTCATTGAGTTCAAGGTAGTCTTTGTCTTCTTCTTGGGGATCCAAGTCTACAGTGCTCAACCTATCTCCTGTATCTATCATATGCACTTCATTTATAGTTTTCTGTGTGCTTTCCACTAGCCTTTGTTTCAGGCATTCATTGTAATGATATTGAGCTTTCGTTTGATTGGCATGCATCACTTTAACCTCCATTTTTTACACGGGGAACTTCAGGGTGAGGTGTAGTGTACACACCAAAAGTCCAAATGTATTTACGGAGGGGCTTCCCAATATCATGTGTTGCAAGGTTTGTCAATTAATCACCAAGTATTGGACATCTATAGTTCTGATATGAGGTTATGTACCACGTGTGGTTATGAGCTCAATGATATCTTGGACCTTAACTTTTTCTCTTGAAAATCTGACCAAGTCCTTATGATATGGTCATAAATGAGACTATAGAATATATATCTTTTGTAGGGTAAAGTAATAAAGGATGTTTGCCAAGCTTCCTTGGGCTACCAACACTTTCCAAACAATGTAGTTTATAGCTATGAAGAAATCAAAATAGGGTCATGTAGATTATGATAAACTCCTTTAAAGTCATAGTCAAAGAATGAGATTACTGGGCTTAGTATGTTAGATCTAACAGATGTTGTTTTCTCCATTGGCACGATTACTCGGAGGTGTCGTTTCCTAGCTAAGATCATTTTTCCTCCACCTGCAAACCCATCGACTATGTAATCTATCACTCCTTAGATTTCTAAGGGTTGATCAGCTTTAGGATCTTTCTCTTGCTCATCATTTGCTTCTTGTCTTTTCCTTTGCTGCTTCCTCTAGTTGGCATTCTCAACTTTTGCTTTTCTTGTCTTGAGCTATATATTAGTCTAAATGGCCTTATCTGACAAGGTGCTCAATCTGATCTTTTAGAGCAATACACTCCTCAGTTTTGTGTCCATAGTTGTGATGATACTCGCACTGCTTGCTTATATCTATGTCAGGAGATATTTGTTGCCTTTCGACATTTGGTAGGATTTTGTTAATCTAGAATCTATACATCTCCTTTGGCATGGTTTCCTTCCTTGCATTCAAGGGGGCATGCTCCTCGTATCTAGACCAAGGTTGCTGAAAAATCCACCGATTATCATCCTGTCCTTGATCTCATTGATCCATGTCCCCTTTTCTCTTTAGTCTGCTTTCTAGTTTTCTTCTTTGCCTAGAGTTATCTCTGTTAGGTTTCTTATTAACCTACTGAGCTTCTACTCATTTTGTTTCCTTCATTTTCTCCATGTTAGTATAGCCAATAGCTCTCTTTCTGAACTCAGCTATTGACTTTGAAGGATTGATAACTAAGGAATCTACAAAAGGTCCCACTCTAAGCCCGTGTTTGATTGAGTGCAACTTATTAGGTCTTGAATCTACAGTGCCACAACATTGAATTAAGCCAAGCACTCCTTCAAGGATTCTTGAGGTCGCTATTTCACAATATTCAACAAGTCCAACGTTTTTTGATAAACTCAATTGGAAGAGAAATAGTTAATGAAAGCCTTCAAAAGCTCGAAGAAATTATGGATGGACCCTACAAGTCATGCTAAAAACCTTGAAAGAGCTAGCTTCTCTAGAAATATAGGAAATGCTTAGCAGAGAAGAGGATTAGTAACTTTATTTAACAACATCATAGATTTGAACATAGTCACGTGTACCTGGGAGTCTCCCATGCTATCATAAGGTCGTAGAGTTAGGGGTAACTTAAAATTATCAAGCAGTGCAATAGACATGATGAATTCTAAGAAGAGGCCAGAATCGATAGGGAGGCCGCTGGCAATGGGGGTCTTGTGAGTCTCTATTTGCCTGGTATGGAAGGCGTTGTCATCATTTTGATGACTATAGCCCTCATGCTCTCGTCAAGAAGCATCCTATGTTTATTTCATTGCTTTAATCTGATTTGTCAGCTTCCTTTTCTGGTCTTGAAGTTGCCTTATCATGTGGTATAAGCCCTCCATTATAAGAGGAGGAACATTGCTATTCACCTCATTTCCATTGTTCAAGTTCTTAGTGTCGTTGGGAAGGTCAACTAGATTAACACTTTGGCTCCTTGTGATGGTGTAAAACTAGTTACTATGCCCTTCGGTGGACGCCAATATTCTTGCTTGGAAGAATGGAGCTGTCCTTAGCTATGAGAAGAGGTAATCTGCACTAACCCCTATTATTCGAGGCATGTGTGTGTGTGTGTATTAATATATTAACTATTCAATTTAGTTTGGTTTGATTTTCAAAAGTAAAATATAAAATCCAACAGAATTATTCAGTTTTCATAAATTAATAACCAATTTTTTTTTTCAGTTTTTGGTTGTTTGCATCGGTTTTCGATTTTGAATTGGTTTGGATTGTGTATTTAATTGTGTGTATAATTAACACTATTAAGTATTAATTAACACTTAATCTATAAATAGAAAGGAGAATGTAGAATAATAAAAGCAATAATGTAATATAGTTAAAATTTTGTCGGTAATAGAATTTTAACTGCACCATAAATATTTTAAGAGTAGTTTCTTAGAAAATAAGAAATTGAACTAGTAGGATTTAAAATATAAGAAAGTTTAATTATCATGAGGCAAATTAATTCTAGTGACCACAAATTTATCTCGAAGGTCAATTTCATGACCACAAATTTAGTAATAGTCAAAATTTGCTTTTATGAAATTCAAGAAATTGGAAAAGATCAGTACATTTTTGCTCATCATTTCTCTGTACTCCCTCCCTAAAACTCGCCATTTTCTCCCTCTAAACTCTCCTCCATTTTTTTGTTTCCAAGTTCCCAAAGCCTTGCCTTCTTCTTGGATCATACTTGAAACCTAAGCTCGATTAGCCTTATTCAACTCAACAAAGAAGCAAAACCTCCCTCTTTTGGTTGAAAAGGAATTCCGCCATAGGCCAAGAGAAGAGAGGCTAGTGGTGTTTTGCTTGGTTTAAGAGAGCTTGGAGTCCAAAGGAGCTTGTAAGCTTGGAAGTGAGGTAAGAGTCATAGAGCTAGTTTTATGTTGAGTTTATTTCATGAAGCTAAGCTTTCTTTTCTATTTTCTATGCTTGATTAGTGGTTGAAATAAAATGTTATGTGGCCTTGTTTTAGTGATTTAGAGCTTGTAAAATTCGATTAGTGTGCAAAATTAAGTTAAATAAGCAAAGGAACACAAAATAAAAATTCTATCTTTGAGAGTAAAATTGAATAGCTGGTAATTTGTGATTCATAATCCAAGGTATGAAATTAAACTCAAAATGAGGTGAAGCTAATTTTAGTTGAAACTTTACTCATAGGAGAGCATATCCACAAAATTTGAGGGCCATTGGACTTAAGATGAATAAGTTATGCATTTTTGAAGTAGATTGTGGGCTGGGAGAAGCAAACCTGAGCAGCATGTGTTCTAACAGGCATAGCTTGCTTTATAGACCTTCAATTTGAGATCAACCAATATTTTTAGAAAGCTAACACGTAAGAGAATAAGTCTATACATTTTTAGATCAAACTTCTAGTAAGTAGTTCCCAGTAATTCCATGAAGTTACCCAATACTTTATAAGTGTCAAAATAGGGCAGCCCTAATATGGAGCTTATAACTTAAACTTTGCTTGGTCAAATTAAGTGGGATTTCTCTTGTTTGAAAGAGCGTTCACATAGGTATAATCATGTATAATTTTAGAACAAAATAATGAAAGATGGGTTTTTAGTAATTTTTCAGTTTTAGGTGTCTGAGTTTGTCCCAAAATAGGGCAACAGTAGATCAAATTTGAATAACTTAAGTTATACATATTAAAATTTAGTGGGACTAAAGAGTTTTGAAAATAGACTAATAAAGCAACATTCCTATAGAATTTGAGATAAAAAGGGTTTAAAATGGAATTTTGGTGTAGTTTACAATTTTGGACAGAATTGAAGAAGTTTAATCCAACTTGTAGTTAAATTGTGCATAACTTAACATAAAGGCCTCTAGACTACATGGGACCAAATCTAATTGAAAGATTAGGGAATATATATTGGTTCTAGTACCATATTGATATATATGCTATGATATAGCTATTCATGTGAAATCTATGAGATTAGGTAGCTTGTATCTTATATGATTGCAAGTGTGATTGGAATCTAGTTTCATGTGATGGAATTACTTTCTTTATTGACTAGTTAGTTAAATTGCTATCTCAAATTTCGAGGAACCTCCAGGTATAGCCATTGTGCTACTAGAACTCAACCAAGTTTACTTCTAAAATAATTCTCATGAGAATACAGTTACATGAAAAATATATAGTATGAACATGAGAATTACATACGCTAATTAATTGGCATGTCAGACAAGTAGTGGACTAGGACAATACGATCACGAGTGGCGTGCTAGGACTCCACCAAGCAGTGGACTAGGATGACACGATTACGTATGAGGGAATTTGCCTGCTAAGGACGATGATATGTAAAGCTCAAGCAGGCATAAGTTATTGTTTTGGGGCAAAGCATAATGTCTAGACATGTGAAGAGGATTGCATCTTGAGGATGGCAATAAGTAACACTTAGGTATGCGAAATGTTGCACTCTAAGAATGACAGTATATAACGCTCAAGTGCACATATGTGTAGGCACCCTAGGGACAGCGAGACGTAATGCCTAGGTGTGCTATTGTCAGGGAAAGTGTACCTAACCATTTAAAACATGTACTAGATCCCCTTGCTTGAGTCAGAGGGAGATGTCTGACTCCCAAGATAAAGATCTTACATAAGGTCAGAGAAAGTAAATTTGACAAGACCCCCTTGCTTGAGAGAAAGGCATGATAATATTTTAAAACAAGAGCACATACAAGAATGAAAAGAAAGCTAAGAGTAACCAAATCCCTTTGCTTGAGTCAGAGAAAGATGTTTGACCTAAGTTAAGGCATGATAAGATCCCGTTGCTTAAGTTAGAGAAGGATGTTTGACCTAAGTTAAGGCATGATAAGTTAATAATAAGTATTAAAGTCAAGAAAGTAAGGAAGACTAAGAAAGAAAAGAAGGTATTTAAGTCAAGGAAGTACAACAAGAAAAAAAGTATAGAGACATATATTAGGAGAAATATTTCATTCCTTCATTTATGACCTTATGCTCTATTTTAATTATGTGCTAATATAAATTTTTTGAATGTTATGAGTCTTGGACTAAGTGATTGAATAAAAGAAGCCCACTTCGGAAGGATAGTTTTGAACTTTATAAAATGAAATCTTTATTTTGTTATGGCATAACCACCTTTTTATAATAAACCGAAGTGGTTGAGGCGATGATGATGACATTGTTTATATTAGCTTAGGACTGCCTACCGGGGATTTATTATTCTCACTCCAGTGTGTTCCGGTGTCGTCTCTAGATGACTCAGTTGGTTGTAGTAGTAATCCTTTCAGGAGTATGTGATTGAGACTAAGCATCCTAATAAAAAGGGTTTAGAGATGCCAAAGACTATAAAATTGGACAACAAGAAGCCAGTGTTGCAATGGAGGATGTTTTGCTGCATTGAAACTCTTAGCAGAACTCTTTTATATATGTTGAAACATTATTAAGTAAGACTAGAAGTTTGGTTATGTAAACTTGTAAATGTGATATGATGTGGATTTTTTTTTTTTTTTTAGTATTCAAGCGGAGTTCCTATTTTCTTTATTTGTCTGTTTATATTTTATTCTATACGATGAGATAATTAGTATGATATTGTCCAAAAATCGCAGTAAGTAATAAGATAAGGTCTGCTAATTTATTAGTAACTCCTAAATGCAATATTATGACTTAAGCTTGGTGTTGCATTTGGGAGGATGTTACATATTGGATTTGAAAACCCCACTTCACTACTACACAATTTATTCGGTATTCCTCATCTAAATTTAAACTAATGCTTATCTTATCTTAATTATTGATGAAGATAATTATGTCAACTTATTTTTACTAGATTAAATTTGTATTGTTATTTTGTTTGTATTAGATAATGGACTAGTTTTAAAATGATAGTTTAGTATGGTTTAAATTTAATTTAGAATATGTATAAAAGATTAATTTTAATATATTGACAATTGATGTGTGTGTGAAAAGATACATACACATATCTATTGCTAGTTTTGACATTATTTTTAATGTTTGTTGTTATGGAATTAGCTATTAATTACCTAAATTATTGGAAATTGGTTCACTCCTTGGGATCATGTTTATTTAATTATTTTAAGATGCAATTTGATTATCTGAGGTCAAATTTGCATAATCTTGGCAACTGGAAATTAAGGAAAACAAATTGAAGTTATTCAAGAGCTTTTTGCTTGCATGGAATTAGAACAAATTCTAAAGAAATCTCCATAACTTTCTCCTTAGATGTCAAAAATGCGTGATTTAAGAATATTTGGAAAGAAGAGAGAGTTCTACAACTTCACTATAACACTTCTCCAAGTTCCCAAACCTTCTAGGAGAAAAAGTGGAAACAAGATAGAAGTTGTAATCTATCCTTGTTCCGGACAAGCCTGACCTTGCAACACTAAATCAACCATATTTTAAGCTATAGTAGTCAAATTGAGATGGTTTCAAAAGCATTGGAAAGCTAAGTTCCAGAGCTACATCATGAAGACATATGAGCTTGAATAAGATTGTCGAAGGCCATACAAACTCAAGAAATGACCAAGTTGTATGCTGGCGGAACATCACATAATCCTTCTTGTGTCACTAAGCATGACCCCTTGGTATTACACAAAAGGATGAGTGATGTGACATATTTAGGCTTATCAGATGCGCCACTACCAATTCTTGAGTTAATCTTGACAATTAAGACTTAATGAAGTCCAAAATAAGGAAAGAGCAAAACAATTAGGGCCTCTAGAGGTGGAAGCAACATCGGAGATCATACAAAATAGGATTGGGATCTTTTCTACATTTGGGAACAAGAGCTCTGCTAAGTTTGGTGGCTACATTAGGAAAAGAAGATTCATGCTTTTCAACTCATCTATCTTTTCTTCCTTCACTTGATTTATGTCCATTTTGTTCTTTCTTTTGTTAGAATTGAATGTATTGAACATGGTTAGAGGCTAAATTCTTTATATGCTAGGATAATGAGATATTGAGTTTTCCTTTGATCTAATGAATGTTCATCTTTTCCATTGAGTTTCTATTTTTGTGCGTAATGCTTTTATTGTTTGGTCATCCATGAATTGATGTTGTGAGTTATATAGGCAATTGAAAAATTGGTAGACAGCTTAGACCTAGGGATAGAAACCATAATTATTGATTGTCTAGGAATAGAGATTAATAATTATGTGTGACTTAATAAGGGATTTCATAGAATGGTAAAGCCTTTAATGTTAGGATTCAATTTAAGGAATTAATTGGATTTTAGGGATTAAACAAAATTGATATGCCAAGGAATTAAGGATTTATTAGAATAGGTAATCCCCCATCAATTGAATATATAGATCTTCGTTAGATTCGAAGCTCAATCACTCATAAGAACAAGTAGGTAAAATTAGAACCCTAGCACCTATTTCACTTTGATTCTTCCGAACTGGAACCTTTCTTGATTGTCTTGAATACTAGTTGGTTTGATTTTATTTTATTTGAATTGCTTGTTAGTTTTGAATTTGAGTGTGTGATCTTGAATAAGGTATCTAGATAGCATTTGGATTAGGGAAGTGGTAGTCAATCGTATCGATACTCTATTCACTACTTTATTATTTGTACGATTTAGTATACTTGCTTGAGCTATATCATCAATGTAAAAGAATTTCACACTATTATCTAGCCATGTATTGGCATATCAATAGATGTGATAGATGCTCACACCACTATCACAAAAGTTTCACATATAATAACATATAATTAGATGACAGTATAAAATTTTTTTCTTTTGATAATATATTAAAATTAAATTCTATATATAAACCCATGGAAAGAATGGATAGAGCATGAATTTTTATTATTTTCTTAAAGGATGTAACTTGGGAATGAATAGCATAGTCAATTGAAAAATACTAAACAATAATAACTTTTGCTAGAAGTTGATCGTCAAAATGATTTGGTATTGCTTCTAGTAAAAGATTCCATCATTTTATATTGTCTGATCACTTTTATGATTTTTGTAAAAGAATTCTGATTATATTCTTCTAATTATATAACATTTCTCTAATCTATTTCCTTTTTTTTTTTAGTAGTTAATATTCGGTAGTAATCTTCGGCAATACGCTCATCGAACATATCACCACACTTAGCTTGGAATTGTCAAAGTAATTGTTTGCCACAAAATTTGGTGAAGGGAAAAATGATGGTGATTCAAAAACATGAATCGGTCCCAAAAGAATGAAGAAGAAACAGCATATTGAGTAAGTAATAGTTGATTACTGGAATGTGAAAAACACTGAATGGGTTTTATGCTCTTAATAGTCTTCTTGATAATTTTTCAATTTAACTAAATAGGGTATTGAATATTTCTTGGATTTAATTTATATGTAATGTCAGTATAAATTTTTTTTACATAGATATTTAAATCATATATTACTATATTAGCAAAATATTTGATTCAATCACTTACTATTTTAAAAGTCATAGATAAAAATATTTGATTAAATGATAATAATGCAAAACTCTTTTACTCTATCGGTGTATCAAAATTAATCTCTTATTTTTTTTATATTTTTAACATATTGAATGTATGCATTTTTTTTAACGAGTTCGTAGAATTAATAAAAATGACTTTTTTTAAAATTTTTTAATATATTCAATGTAATAAAAAAATAGTTTTCATTCAAGAAATTTCTTTTTATTTCTTGATTCGTTTCTTTCTTGATTGATTAATTTAGAACACTCAAAAAAATATTATGGATTATTTATCTTTTATTAAATAATTTTTAGATTAATTTTAATTTATTATCTATATAAAATATTTTATATTATCAATAAATCACATATCATAGTATGTGTGACTTTTAAAATAATTATTATAATAATTAAATATTTTTAATAATATAACAATACATAATTAAATAATTATATATAAAAATTTTATACTAACCTTATATCAAAACTAAATTTATAATGTTTTATCAAAATTTTGGATAATTGTTAGAAAAGATTAATTTTAATACATTATTATTATAAAATTTTTTTACATAAACATTTCTTCACATATTTCGATTTGTAAGACCTTTATAATAATATATGTTTAAATCAAATTTTTTTATTTATATGTAATACATAATTAAATATTTCTATAATTTTTTTTACATTAATATTATATTAAAATTAAATTCTTATCATAAACTAAGAATTTTAAAAAGAACACACTCCCTTCATTTAGAAACTTTTTTCGTTATTTATAGGCACACTCAAAATTTGATATGTACTATACCCAAATACAAACCTATATAGGGTGAAGATCTTTACACGTGCGAGAACCACGTGTAACCTACCGGCAGAAGAAGAAAAGGGCAACTAGAAACTCAAACGCACATATGAACACAGTGATTGAGGAACAAGACACAACAAATCCGAGGAACCGAACAATCGTGTTTGATTCTCCACTTCATTCACCGAAGTTGCTGATGGTCGTTGATACCTCCTCCCCACTGAACTCGAAACGGAGAAGACTCACCAACGTTTATTCCATGGTACTCGTCCTTCTTAAGATTCCTTTCTTCTTCCTCGTGATTTTGTTTGGTTGATTTCAAAGAATTTTTTTTTCGTAATTTTTATTTTTTCTTGCTTGTCTAATTTAATCGTCTTAGTTTACGATATGGGTTTGGTTCATATTTGCCATTCTTTGTTGGTTTTATCTGCTGATTATTTTGAGATTCCTTGTTGTGGGTTTATTTACAATTTTTTTTTAATACATAGAGTGGGATTTAATCATTGAAAAAAAAATTAAAAAAGTATAGGGGAAAAAACAATTAATTTGTGCATCATAAAGAATGCAAAAAGTGTAGAAGAAAATATGAATGAGTTAACCAAGCTGTAAAGTTTTTAATCTTGTGGCGATCTTCTTGAGTTGTTTTCCTTGTTCATTCTATCTAGATGGCCAAACAGCTTCCCAGAAAAAAACCCATCCTTTGTTAATGTTACTGAAATGCAAGGGTTCAAACAATACCAATAGGGTTAAGGTGTGTAAACTGGAAACTATCAGTTATGACTTATGAAGAGTTTGCCTTTCATGTTTCACCATTGCACCTCTTGGAGGCTGTTCAATGAATTAATCCACAATCCCTTTCTAGCTTCTTTCATTGGCCTTGTTTTCTTGGAACTCCTGAATCCTAGAGGTTGTCCAATGTTTTTGATGCCTCATGACCTTCATGTCAGGTACTTTGATTCATTCTGTAATGGTAGAATTCATACTGAATTTTTCCTAACTGGTGCCGTGCCTGTAAAGACGTATGCACTCAAGTTTGGATGGTAGTTGGTCTGTGATGCCTGTCATATGAAACTTGTTCATGGTAAAAAGAATGGGTGTTTCTAGGTTCCCTTCTGAGTGCGGACCAACGTGTATTATTGTTATTACAATTGACCTTATAGAATTGAAATAATGAACAAGAGAGTCCACAACTCCACATCCAC
Source organism: Pterocarpus macrocarpus (assembly GCA_031439585.1). Taxonomy (NCBI): domain Eukaryota; kingdom Viridiplantae; phylum Streptophyta; class Magnoliopsida; order Fabales; family Fabaceae; genus Pterocarpus; species Pterocarpus macrocarpus. Next base: position 27,474,462 of record CM062520.1, read on the forward strand.
TGCTCTGTGAAATATTTGATGTCTTCTGTCTTCCGTAAGGCATCATATGATAAGTACTGTTCCAATGCACCTGTATATTTATTTTTTATTATTTGTATTGCAGCTATCTTTTCCTAGTTCCAATTTACTGTGCTGGCATATTGGTGCATTCTTTATTTCAATGATGCATGGTCGCATACTCAATCTGCTTTTTTTTTGCTGTTCTTTCTTAATCGTGTTTTATGGCAACAGGCGAAGATTGCAGATATGAATGAAAGGTTTGGGCGTGAGATTCGTGTTTTTGAAACATCACCAGTTTCTCCATCACCAAATGCTGCAGCAAACAACGGTAATAGCACCATAACTTTAACAACTGCAAGTGTGCATGTAAAATTTCTCTTATTGATATTTGTATACATAATTTTCCTCAAGTATGCTGACTAAACTTACACTTCTTGTTTGTATTTCAGAAGGAGAGGAGAGTGATGACTTCTATGAGTTCACCCCAGAAGATTATTACCGACTTCTAGCTACTAAAAAGGAAGGTAACAATGATGAAAATCATTCCATGTGAATGAAGAAGTGACACTGTATTGATCACAGGATTTGGCCTTGTTGAATAAAATAGGAAGTTATAAAAGATAAGCATTTGTTTTGATTTAAACTTTCCAATTAGTGAAAACCTTATCTATATAAGGTTGTAAACAATGAACATTTAAGAATGAATGATTAGTTAGTCATTGATTGATCTTCCATTTTAGGCACCATTAATTGGTCATATGTACCATATCATACTGTAATTTATTTATATTCCAAAAGACTATTAAAACAAATTATCTTCTCGCACTTCTAGGAGCTATGCTTCTGTATGCAGTCATATTGTTTTTATTTGTAATTGACGATCAATAATGATAAATAAAAGGGAGATATGGAACAATAATAAGCCAAGTACAAGGAAACTATCCCTTCATGATATTGTTATTTAAATATATTAATGGTTTACAGATAAATTCTTGAAGACCCGAAAAATCCGAGAAGCAGAAGAGGCAGCTCGTAGGTCAAGAATAACCAAAGTAATCTCTACCTTCTTTTTTGTATAGATATTTTTATTTTTATTTTCTTGAAGAATCATAAAATTTTCTTGAATATTAAAAGTTAAAATAAAACAGATCAATGAGGGAGTTGTGTTTGATCTTGTTTGTAGGCTGTAATTCGAGTTCGCTTCCCTGATAATCACACATTGGAGGGTACCTTTCACCCATCAGAAACAATCCAGAGTTTAATCGATCTCGTCACTAAAGTGATTGCCCAGCCAGAGCAGCCATTTTATTTATGTAAGCTGTAGCAAATTGATATCCTGTATATGATTAAATTTTGAATGATTTATGCTTATGGAGCTTATAGTATGTAGTGATCAATAGCACAATTTTGAATTCTGGCAACTTGTTTACCATCAGATTAGCTTGCCCAAACATCATCTCTTGATGAGGATTGACTGAACTTAAACAAATTATATGTACTTCAATGATGCAGATACCACACCACCTAAGAAGCTACTCAAAGACATGTCTCAGGATTTCTATACTGCTGGCTTTTGTCCTGGTGCCATTGTGTACTTTTCATATGATGTTCCAAAAGGTGAGTTCATGTTGTCAGAAGAATCATCTTTCTTAACATGTATTTTGGTGTGACTAGGTAGGACAGTTATTTGGGTAAACTTACAGGTTCATCTTTTTCATGCGACAGTAGGGTTGCAGACTTGCAGTGGTTGCTAAGATCGTATGTTTGAGTCTTACCATGGCTTGTGCATATGTTATATGAATATATTTGTCCGGCGCTGTTCAAAGTTTTTCCATATCTCTCATATCATATCATACTACTTTGTCTAGCGCAGATAATAAATACTGCATATATAAAGATTAGAGCAATGTAAATGACATCCCCATCTATGCTTACTGCAAGTTAGTTAGAGTTACACTTACAACTTAGAAGGGTTATGGCAAATTATTTTACTCTTGGTTTGGCGTTTAGAAATGATCAGCTTTCTGATTTATTAACCTTTCTTGATTTTAATGGGATGTTATACTTAGGTGATAGCTCTTTTGACGGCCATGTTGGCCCTTACCTGCGCGAAGAGGTCTTGTCCTTGAAGGATTTACATGTATCTGCTGATCAAGGTCAGCAATCTCAGCCTGTGCAATCTGCACCAGGGCCTGCAGTGGCAGCACAACCTTCTGCTGTTGAAGAACGTAAACCTGCTGAGAAAAAGCTTGTTAAACCAAAGTGGCTAAAAATGTGATATCACTATTCCAGATGTGCGGTGAATGTTGCTGCAGGACACTTGTGCTTTGCAATATACCATGTATAATGGTTCATTCTGGATATCCTTTTTTGGCTTATATGCTCTTTTCGTCTTGGTGTCAATTGGTATATGGAACTTAGTTAAGTGTATCATGCTAAATCCAAAAGTATGCAGCATAGTTGCTTTTCTCTTCACAGCTGCCCCTTCCCTTGCTATCACTCTTCTACTTGTCATGAATTTGTAGATAATGTTTGAAATCTTTGGGTCAGAAAAAGTCTCCGCTTCTCCAATTATTCTTTCACACTCCCGTATCGATAGCTATTCAATCCTTTTTGTTTTTTTTTTCGTTTTTCAGGTCATGATCAATAGCTATTCGTTGGTACGATCATAGTGTACGTCAAGGCCCAGACGGGCTGTAAGTTTAATGGTTATCGTCCAAACATATTGGTAGGATTTCGAACCAAAATAAAATATCGGTAGGATCATGTTGTACATCATTGGTAGGTCTTTTGTTCAATTTTACCAAGGAAAAATTGCGCTTTATTCCTATAGATTGTAAGTCATGTGTATTTTAGCATTTAAACTTAAAATGTATATAAATTGATCCTTTAAATTTTTTTAATGTATAAATTGATTTTTTTATTAATTTTTTAATCAATTATTAACAAAAATGTCACATGTTAAAAAAGTTTAGGGTATCAGATTATATATTTATAAAAATTTAGAGGATATAATGTATTTATTTTGATTAAAACATATATTTGAAAAAATTTAGAGGGTTGATTTGTATATTTTTAAAATTTAGAGTTTAAAGTGTATATGATTTACAATTCAAAAAATAAAGTACAATTTTTTCTTTTACTAATATTACTAATGAAGCATTATTAAGAAATAATGTGGCAAGATTTAGGAGTGTCGTGTCTTTTTCTTATTTTGACTTTTTTATTTTTTCTTTTATTATCTTGTCTAATCTAATATTATTTGAAAAAACATATTAACATATTTTAAAAATAAAACGTTCTGAAAATAAATTCAGAACAATTATGTATCCTCCCAAATCAAATGAACAAATGTCCAGAATCAAATTAGATTAAATATTTTTTTTAGAATTTGTTTTAATTTTTAACATAAATAAATAATTTTTTAGTAATATTAAACGGGAAAATAAAATGAATAATTTCAGAGAATTTGACATGTGTCAGCCATAAATTGTCACGTTATCCACTCACAATATTTCATTAGTGAGCTCAATTAAATTGAATATTACTGTCATTAAAGAATTTAATTGGATGATTTAATAATTGGTGGTGATTATTTGCAAGCAAATGAAGTTTAAGGATGCAATTGAGCTCACGGTATAGTAGTTATCTCTTGCATGTCTCATTGAGTTTAGGATAATCCCGTGTTTGACTTCCATTCCCATTCCCCCTCCTCCTCCCTTTACAAAAAAAAGAAAAAAGAAATTAAGTTTAAGGATACCAACTGAGATTTGGTCTAGCGGTAAATGGGTTTGTCCACCACATCATAGCGAACCATGGTTTGGGTTTTAGCTAAGAGAGTTGCCCTATATTTAAGTACCCTACAATACTAGAACAAAATTACCTCTAATAAGAAGATACTTATGGAAAACCAATAAATAGAGTTTAAGGATTTAATTTGATTGAAATATTTAATAGTTAGAGATGGTTGTTGCAAGTGAGTAAAAGTTTAAGGATTCAATTGAAAGCTTCAATAGCTAGTGGTGGCTATTTGCAAATGTAAGTAGAAGTTTCAAGGGATTAAATGCTCTTTCTTCAATTTGAAAAACAAAATGTTAGGATCTAGGCCAAACTTTTGCAAATAGAAAAATTTCTATAGAAATTCCATAGTAAACAAACTTAGCAAAACAAAAGAGTGATTTGGGTGTATCTCCGTATTTTTATTGTGGTATATATTGTAATGCTAGGCCTTAGAAAGAAAATCACATTTGAAGTGATAAAAAGTTGATTTGATATCAAAGATTCGCGCAATAACTCACAAAAATATTTCTTTCTTACTATTTCAACAAGTATCACACCATACAAATATAGGAAGAGGAATAAAAGCAATTGTCATTCACTAACTTCACTTGATACATGGTACATAAGAGCCCTATTTATAGCTTCAATTACAAGTTAAAATAATATACAATATACATTCCTTAAGAGGAAAGAAAGTGGCTTAGCAGTGAAAAAAAAGGTGATAAGATGATGGGTTATATTTTAGGTGGCATAGTTAGTGATATGATGAGACAAAATGGACTATTAAACTACAATCGGTGCAATATATACATATATATATATATATATATTTTCACATGGGTTGGCAAGCAATGGACAAACCCAAGTATGAAGTAAGCTTGGTTTAATTATCAACATTACCTCCTTTAAACCAAGTTTGTGAAATTTATCATTTCGATCGTTTTCTTTAACTTGTACAACAACTCAATCTATAACTTGATCTTCAATTTGACAATAATCAATGGTTGATTTCTGCCTACACTCCTTTGTAATTAATCTAACTTTAAAATGATAAATCTCATGATTAGACTTATAATTCATCTTCTAAATCTACTTCACTCCAATTGGTGTCTTATCTGTAAGCAAATAAGTTAGCTCCTATGTATCATTCTTCTTAATTGCATGAATTTATTCATCCATTAATTTCCTCCAATTCTTACCATTGGAACTTTCTTCAAAGTTCACTAGCTCACATATGCAAATATAGAAAACATTGACAATCTCTTCATCAGATGGATCATTATCTTTGCTCACAACATAATCCTATAATCTGGCTAGTGGTCTATAATTCCTTTGAGGTCAATTGGATGATTCTAATTAATGTGCCTGCCAGTTCATCTTCTTCTTCATAATTTTCGAGAATCACCACTGGCTCCTTTGAGCTTTGGAAGACCAATCCCACATTCGTTTTTCATCAAATGTCACATCTTAGTTGATTATCAACCTTTTGTTTCTAGATTATACAATTTATATCCTTTTAAATTCATATTATAACCATTGAAAATGCACTTTTCACCTTTATCATCCAATTTCTTCCTTAGTTGATTTAGCACATGAGCATATGCAATACACCCAAAAACCCTGAGATGGCATATTGATAGTCACCTTTTACTCCAAGCTTCTTCAGGTGTCTTATCATGAACACTACTTGTTGGGTAGTAGTTCAAAATATATACAATAGTAACAATTGCTTTTGCTTAAAATTCTTAGGTAGTTATTTCAATCTCAGCATGCATCTAATCTTATCCATGATTGTTCTACTCTTTCTTTTAGCAACTCCATTTTGTTGGGAAGTGTATCTAGTTGCCAATTGGTGTTGAACTACATGATGCTCGAAGAAATTTGCACAAACAAGATACTCTTGCCCTTTATCTATTCTCAAAGTCTTGATTCTACAACTACTTTATTTCTCCACAAATGCCTATAATGACTTGAAGGCATCTTAAGCCTCTGATTTCTACTTCAAAAAATACAGTTAGGTTTTTTTCCTGAAATCATCAATAAAGGTAATGAAATTCCTATTGCCACTGTGTGTTGGCACATCAACAGTGCATAGATTTGAGTGCATAATCTCCAACAACTTTCTCACTCTCTATGATTTTTCACTAGAAAATGATTCTCTATGCTTCTTTCCCAATTAACATTCACAAAGAAAGTTAGCAATTTCAATAACTAACTAGAAACAAGTTCTTTCATTAACAAATAATTCAATCAAAAAAAGTGATAATATTCAAAACACATATACCATAGCCAATTACCATTAGGTATCACAGAACTTGAGTAGGAAAACTTAATCATGTTGAATTTTTGTTATGAGAAGTCAGTTTCGAGTCATTTTTACCTTACTAATAAACCTCCCATTCTTGTCAAACATTGTGCAGTATCCTTGATGAATTTGCATGTTATAGCCCTTCTTTGATAATTGTCCTATAATCAACAAATTGTCATGAAGGCTAAGAGCATAAAATACATCATAAATAAAATTGTAAGTCATTTTTCAATTTGATTGGTATTCAATCTTTTCCCAAAATCAGAATATATGTATTATTGTCAAATTTTACTAATGATTTTACTAATTCATCTAGTGAAGAAAATAATTCCTTTTTTCCATGCATATGGTTACTACAACCAATATCTAAATATCATGTATTTTTATCTTCAACAAATGAACTACTAGTCAAAAATAAACTTTTCGAATTAGAATTTTCATCAATATTTTGATATTGATTTTTGGTAACATTTGCCTTAGTGTCAAAATTATTCTGATTTATTGGTCTGAATTTGCAATCTACAGCTTTGTGCCCAAACTTTCCGCAATGAAAGTTGTTGAAATTGGTTCTTTCCTGATAATAATTACCTCTTCCTCTTCCTTGGCTAGCAAACCAAAAATTATTTCCACCTTTTCCTTGATTAGGTGGTCTAAAATTGTTGCCGCTTCTTGATTATAATTATTGCCATAACCACTTCCTTTGAAATTGATTGTTGTAGTCACGACCTCTTACTTTTCCTTCATGGCTTGGTTTAGCAACATTATTTATATTTGCCTAACTCTTCAAGGCTTCTGCTATTGATTTTTTGGTCTTCTCCAAGATTCTACTGACCTGGCTTTCTATACTTCCTTACAACTCTGCAATTGCTATTGTGTTTATATCATGTGACTCTAATATTGTCGGCAACACATGATCAAATTTTATTAGCATGTTGCGAAAAATTTTCTCCACCACCTTGCTATCTGGAATTTCTTTTCCATATACTCTCATCTTATTTACAAAATCAATAACATGAGAAAAATATTATTCAATAGTTTTAGGGCTGGTCATTTCATACCTTTCATATTCTCTGCGTAAGGACTATAATTTAGATTTTTGCGCTCTATTTATACCTTTGTAAGACAACTTTAAGATACTTCATGCTTCTTTGATAGTTTTACCAAATATCAAATAATCTACTCCTTCTTGAATTTGTGGGTGCCAATTGATCTTTCCTTTAGGTGGTTGCATCACTCCTTCTTGTATACCTAGTTCAACAAGGCTCCAAATATTGTGAGCATTTAAGTTCGTGGATGTCAAAATTTTCCAATAACTACAATCTAGTTTCCCATCTAATTTGAGACTTGATCAAACAATATTGTAATTGTTTCACATAATGACTCTATAGAAAATAAGTATTTGAGAACTCTCTTGTTCCTTACAAACTCTCTAAAAATTGCCACTAGATTTAACTAGTTCTGATATCAAATAGTTCTAATACCAAATTTGATATCAAAGATTCACACAATAACTCAAAAATATTTTATCTCTTAGTATTTCACTCAACAAGTATTGCACATCACAAATATAGGAAGAGGAATATAAGCAATTGTCATTCACTAATTTCACTTGATACATGATACATAATAGCCGTATTTATAGGCTCAGTTGTAGAATAAAATAATGGCAAAAGGGCATTTTGTTCCTTACCTTTATTTGTTTTATCAATGCGATCCCTTAATTTTTTTTTTGAAATTTGGTCCTTATATTATAAATTGTCTTTAATTTGATCCATTGTCACTTTTTCATCACATAATTAATGAAAAATACTAACATGGCATACATATGGATGTGACATGGACTGTGTCATGTTTGTATTTTTTATTGGTTATGTGATTAAAAAGTGACTAGGGATGAAATTGAATATGATTTGTAACATAAGGGACCAAATTGAAAAAGAAATAAAAATAAGAGATCATAAAGCCCATATTGCCTAAAATAATATACAATAAATATTTCTTAAGATGAAGGAAAGCGGCCTAGCAGTGAAAAGTTGATGAGATGATGGACTATGTCACATCCTCCTAAGTATAGTACTATACTTAAGTCATGGTACCACACCTACTATTACATGAACGAACCTTGTTTGATAGCAACCCTCGGCTGTCTTCCAATATTAAACAACTCTGCACAATATGACCATATCCTATACCTCCTGAGATATCTGGAGATAATACGGAAACATACATAGGGGTGAGAATTACAAATTCTCAGTAGGATTTCGTAGACTACCGCATATAGTGTTATCATTATTATCTCAAGCTGCTTTGGTTTATTCTAAAAAGAAATGATCATGCCATACAAACTTTAAATTTCATTTTAGAAGGTTCAAAAATATCCTTCCGAAGTAGAGTTTATTTTATTCATATACTTAGTAAGTAGAGAAAGGATCTAATAATTAACATAACAAGATAAAGGACAATTGAATAAGTTGCATAGATTAATAACAAAATGAAGAATAATTGAATAAATGGCATAGATGAATGCAAAGGATTTCTCGGTGCAAGTGCACTTGTCTTTCTTTAGCTTTCTTTACTCAACACACCTAGATGTTACGTATCGCCATCCTTACGGTGCCTGCACGAGTCTGCACTTGAGTGTTACGTATCGCCTTCCACAAAGTGCAACCTTTCTTATCTTCCTTTACTTGGTCCCCTAGAGATGAATGGCCTTTCTCATCTCTGGGCAGTAGCCTGCTTCTTAAGTTCGAGCTCGTATCTATACAGGAATGACGGGCCTCACATTGATCTATTCCCCTTAAATCTGGTCTGGGGCTGGCCCAAGTCTTAGGGAATCTTACTTATATCTTTAATCATATAATCTTGAATGCATATGCTTGAGGAATCATAATCATAATGCATAATTCATATATTTCTACTGGGAATCTGGTAGCATAACAGCTGAAATAGGTAAAGCTTAAGTTAGGGGCTCCTTAAGTAGGTTATCCTGTATTGCTAGGTCCCAACCCAAATAGGACATAGGATAACTTTAGAAAATTACTAGCAGCAATGTACTTAAGATATGAATATGAAATTTTTATGGCATGATTATCTATGTGTTAGCTATCTAACAAAATTAGTTGCACTCAATTTAAAGTTGTATAGCGCAAGTTATGCCCTTCTTAATGCACACTAGTCAAGATAATGAATGAAACTTAATAGTCTATTTCAAAAATTCATAACTCCCTTATTTTAATTCCAATGAACCGATAATTTATATGATTGGAAAGCTCTTGAAGTATAATTTCATCTAAAAATGGTTCACTCAATTTTGATGATCCTACAGACGGAGCTGTAGCCTTTGTTGTATGGACAGTACACTTAAGGTTTCATCATAACATTTCTGTTTATGATTTCTTTTGGTTTTTTTATCAAATTTTAACCCAGTTTAATGATTTTCTTTCTTAAATCACCACAATCAAGTCAAATCATCATCCAACAACATCAAATAAAGGGTGATATAAGAAACCCTAATTATCTCATAAACCCTAAAAAATCAATCAATCCAAGAAATCCTACCTCAACCACACTTGTAGCTCCTAAATTTGGGATCTTTGGTAGCTCTTCTTCACTATGGCTCCAAGATTAATGATGATCCCTTCCTTTCTCCTTGAGGGTTGAGGTTAGATAATTCAAAAAAGGAGGAGATTTTGAGTTGGTCTTAAGGTTTCTTGAAGAAATACATGGAAATAGTGAAAGTTTTGATCATAAGAAGGCTAGATCATGATGGGTTTTGAGTAGAATTGGAGAGGTAGAAGAAAGAATGGAGAAAAAGAAGAAAATGGAGGGTGAGTGGCTTTAAGATGGTGGTTGAAATTCTTAGGGGCAAGGAGGGGAATTGTTGGTGACTTATGGACAAAGTTGGAAGAATGAAAAAAGGGAAAGTGATTGGTGGATTCCATTGGAATTTTAAATTTTGTTAAATCTAGAGATGGATAGCCATGATTTAGCCAACAAATAGAGTAGGTGGCTAATTTTGAGCCACATGATTTAGGGTTTTCAATGGGTACTCATGTTATCTTATAGTAAGATTTCTACTGATTCGGTCCTTGCGTTACGAAACACCTTAATCCACTTAATTTCTCTTAAATTAGCAAAACATTGCTAATTGTCTACATGAAATTTATCTACGAGAAAACTCAAATTTATCTAACCTTAATAAATTCTTTTCAATATTGGCTACTCATATATCTATAATGTATCTAAAAATTTAATTGTTTGACAATGCTAGTTATACGAAATTTGGAATGTTACAAGCTATATCTTAGGTGGTACAATTGGTGATATGATGAGGCAAAATGGTGGACTATTCAACTACGATAGTGGAGTAATTATATTCACATGGGTTAACATTGGAAAAACTATAACGTCCCTAACTCTGAGGGTAGCCCAGCATAGAGGGAAGCCAATCCCAAGGTAGAGGTAGAATGGTAGATAATTAAACTATAGTTGAGGAATGGCAAAATTATAAATAATGGCTTATGGTTGATAGAAGGGGCATTAGAGGAAAAATTTTGATTCCGGAAGTATGTCGGCCCCAGGACACTAAAAGCTAAAAATTAGATATAATAACCCTATGAATGATGTTTTATACACATAGTTTTAAATAAAAGTGTGAGATTACTCATACATGTAAATAGTATCTCGAGTGACTTTAATTACCCAAATTAATTACTGGATACCTTGAATTAATCCTCAAGGGTCCCATATTGTTTGAGATGAGTTCTAGGAATAACATTTTATTCCTTTGAGTATGGTAAATAAAAGGAAATAATCCTACATAGATTAAATAGAAATGTCATGAAAGTGATTAATTATGTGGCACACTAAAAGTTAAGTAGATTGAGTGGATTTGAAGAAGCCACACCACTCAAGTATTAAGAATAGTTTTCTGGAACATGGGAAATTGATATAGTAGGAAATTAAAATACAAGAGAGTTTAATTATCATGGTATCACATCTATTATATGTGGTCCGGATTGGGCTACACGGTCAAAATCACAAGAAGCAATATGGCCCACATACTTAAGGTGAGTCACTTTTTGTTTTCTACAAAAATCTAGCTAAATATGTCTACAAAACCCTAATTGCATCATCTTCTTTTCTCCCCCTCCTTCTATAGCCAAACCCTCTCTTTCTCACACTCTCCTCCATTGCTGTGCACACAATCTCTCAAAACCCTTAGTTTCCTCTTGTTTCTTCAAAAGCTATCTAGCTTTTGAGCTTGTTTGCCATCTTCTAAACCATATAGAAGCCAAGAATCTTTCCCCTTGGATAACATATAGCTTCACCCAAGAAGAAGAAAGGAAGAGGTTTAGTGTTGTCTTGTGATTCTAAGAGAGTTTTTGTAATGCCCGATTTTCGACTTCCGACTTTAGCAATAAAATGTTAGAATTTCCGATTTCTGACTTAATCTCAAAGTCTCATGGACTGGCTTGATTTTTCCGATTTCCGACCTTATGTACATAATATACGATTTCCGACCTTAGGCTCGAGTTAGAATGGACACGAAATCCGACATCCGAGTTTATCTCAACCAGGAGTGAACGCGAGATCAGATCTCTGAATTGGTCTCCAAGTTCGACCAAAATTTGCACGAGTTTCGGTCTCGAGTTTATTACCAAGAGCTTTTTATTTCTATGATTTTCCCGACTTCCGAGATAAAGTTTGGAGTTCCGATTTCCTGGAACATAAGATAATGTTTTTATTCCCAATCTCCGGTGTTATGCTTAGAATCAATTCAAGTTTACCTAATGTCCCCGACTTCCGGGTTTAAGTGTTTGGTTTCACATCTGACTTTGCTTTCAAGTTTCGAATAAACCAAACAATATTTCCGAGTTCCAATTTCATCTCCAAGATGTGCACGAGTTCCGACTTTAAGGAAGTACGAGTTTCGATGTCATTTTCAGAATAAAATAGAAGCGAATTCCACTTTTAGGCGACATGGAGAGCAATTTTGTCACAAAAAAAGGGATACATGACTGAACCTTATCCACAAAAATGGGGAAGGTTGGCTGAAATTCAACCTTGTATTTTTAGGCTAATCAAAACCCTCAAAGCTAGCTACCACCTCAAGCTTATATAACTCATTCCCCTCCTCTCATGCAGCCCCATTTTTCTACGTTGCCTTCTCCCTCACTTCAGCTCTCTTTTTCTCTTCTCCACTCACCCAACTTTCAAGTTCAACCAAGTTCTAGTTACAAACTCAAGCCTAATCACATAACAAGAGGTAGAGGTTTATTTCTTGCTTAATTTTTTGATTCTTGGATGATTGGTGGTGGCTTATTTTCTCAATCTTTGATGTGTTGATTGATTGATTATGATGATATATGGCTGGTTGATTGGCTATTTGTGAGATTAAAAGCAAATTGGAAACAAGAAAAGATGAAGATAGGAAGAGTTGAGAAGTTGGAAAACCCAAGATCCTCGGCAGTCCGTACGGCGGAGTGTACGGCTCCGCCTACCGCGATTTAAAATTGATGGAACCATTTTTATATAAAACTAGACATCTAGGGCTTTCTATCCATATATCATATAAGGCCATTGGATTAATATTGAGAGATATATGAATTTTTGAATTATGACCTAGGAATCAAGACATTCACCCGGGTAGTGTGAGTTGAAAAGGGTGTAAGTCACCCTATACAACTCCAAATTGAGTGAGACCAATTTTGTTAGAAAGTTTATACATAGGAAAACCTCCTACAAAATAAATTTCGAGTTTGTTATTATCTCAATTGTTCCCAGTAATTCGAAGAAGTTACCCTATGTCCAAACTAAGCCAAAACAGGGTAGTTCAGGAAGGTCCAATTTCGGGGCATATAAATCGAGCCCTACTAAGGAAAATGAAATGGAACTTTTTGCATATGAAAGATTGTCCTGTTAGCTTTGATATGAGACCAATTTTGTATGATTTGAGTCAGTTTTCTATTTTTAGTAGATTTTTACTTTTACATGTGCAATTCTAGCCAGCCACAGGGCATGCCAGGATAAAACCTAAATAACTTAAGCTATGGTTGTCAAAATTAGATGGGACCAAAGAGGTTAGAAAATAGACACATAACACTTTAACATATCCAAAATTGAGGTCCAAATGAGTCAAATAGAAATTATGGCTTGATTTACAAAAATAGGGTTGAATGATTAGGTTGAGGTTGTAACTCTGCCTTAAGGAGACTAATGCTTCTATGAGTTCAATGATGAATTATGCATGCAATATTGTGACTTCTATGAGAAATTGGTATGCTGATGTACTAACACTATTTATGGGGAAGCGGACACGTTCCGTTATGCCACCGAGATTTCGGTAAAGTATATGTATAAATTATGATATACCTATAGATGCATGTACATTTTCGAGAAAGCTATGAAAGTCATGTTATGAGGAACCCAAAGATTATGTTATGATGAAAGTTCCATGAAACTTGGGCCAGCCCCGGAATAAAGTTAAGGGGAATAGATCGGTGGGGAGGTCGGGGAAAGTAAACCCAACATTCCTGTATGGAAAAAGCTCGATCCTAAAAAGCAGACTATTACCCAGGAGTCTAAAATGGCCAAGAACTCCCGGGGGACCAAGTGATGCGAAAGGTTCATGAGTAATGGACAAGTTTATAAGGAATGGAAAAGTTTAAGAGGAAAGGTTCAAGAACAAGTTTTGCATAATTGCATTAAATGCATAATTACAAGATGTTTACAGCTTGTCTGTTATATTTACTTACTGTTGTATGTTCATTTATCCTGCTCTTTATTCTATGTGTTACTATTAGTAATCTACTCTGTTTCTTATGCTATCCTAAGTAAAACTGAATCTTGCCTCGGACCAGATATTTTCTTAAACTCATTGAATATGGATAGTTTAGTTTGATCCCACATTTTTATATAATTAAATGAAACCCGAGGCAGCTGAGAATGAATGCGACGTCAGTTAAACGTTATACCTGACCCTACTGAGAATTTCCTTAAATTCTCACCTCGTTTTGCATTTCCGCCTCATTCTCAGACATGGACGATGGACTCGACAGCTACCCTCTTCATTGAGATTCCAGACTTGCAGCTCCACCACGATCCCGCAGTAGGTTCATTGTTTATAGCCGGCTCTTGCCATTTCCGTCTTTACCTTTTTAGTGATAGGAACTTTGCCGTCCCTTTACACCGTCCTGCTTTTGATCCTGCCGCCCCTTACTTTGCGGTCCCACTGCACGTGGCACACCCTCCACCAGCACCTGTAGCTCCTGCTGATCTTGCGCCAGAGTCTCCTCCGCAGGCGGTACCTGACGTACAGCTCAGCTCGGAGAGTGACCTTTCTGAGGCCACCAGCTCATTGTCCTCCTCCTCCTCATGACCCTGTGCAGACTACTCACCAGCCGAGTCTGGCATGGCCAACGGCTTTCTGACGGAGTAGATTAGCAGTAGATGACGTTGTATAGTGTGACCCTCTTTTGACAATACATAGTGTTGGGTCATAGACTTAGCAGCAGGTCTAGCAATAAGTTTAAAATGTCCTCTGAGGATCCTATAGGATCATGTTGACTGACACGGGCCTTATGTCTTTTTGGTACGCCGGCCCCACTTTTGTATCCTATTTTGAAATTTGTACAAACACTGAAGTAGTGGCTTCCTATACACATACATATATACACATATACAGTTGATGGCATATATGTTATTGGTTCTTATCTTTTTGCTATGATGTATTAAACTCTGTCACGTTCATTATACAGCGCTCCGTTTTCTTCTGTTACAAAAAAAACAAAAAAGAAAATGTAAGCAGAGTATTAACATGGTAACACAATCTACTTAATTTCATACTATGACTTAAGCATAACATTAAATTAGTAGGATGTTACAGTTTTGGAGTTAAAGGAAGCAAGGTTTGAAGAGTTTTTTGGCTTGAAAGTGAGGTAGGCTCCTAGAATTCCCTATATGTGGTTATGTTACCATATGAGCTAGGGTCTTCATTTTATTGATTCTCATATATCTTGGGTTGAAGGTGATGTTCTCTAACCTTATTTCAATGGATTATAACTAGTGAAACTTGAGTTAGTAAGAGAAATAAGCTAGGAACTCAAAGATACTCATAAACAAAATAGGCTAAACAAGACAATTTTGGACAACAATGAATCTGCGGATCATATCTTAAGCTAGAGACCTTCAACTGAAGTGAAACCAATTTTATTTGCAACCTAACTCATAGGATACCTACAAAATTCGAGATCCATTGGACTTAATATGAATAAGTTATGAATTTTTAAAGCAGGCTATAGATGGAGTAAAATGGACTTGAGTAGCATGTGCTCTAACAGGCACAACTTGCTCCATAGACCTTCAAATTTAGTACAGCTAACTTTTTTAAAAAGCTAACACATAGGAGAATAAGCCTGTAAATTTTCAGGTCCAAGATCCTAGTGAGTTGCTCTTAGTAATAAAGTTTCCCAATGCTTTATAAGTTTCAAAATAGGATAGGCTCAATGTAGACCTTATAACTTAAGCTTTGCTCATCCAAATTGAGTAGGACTTAAGTTTTTTTGAAAGAAGGTTCTTGTATGTATAAGTATATGAAATTTCAGGGAAAAATGACAAGGAATGGACTTTTAGTGGTTTTTCATTTTTAGGTACCCAAGTCTACCCCAAAATATGGCAATAGTGGATCAAACTTAAATAACTTAAGTAATACCTATCAAAATTTAGGAGGACAAAAGAGGTTTGAAAGTAGACTAATAGAACAACATTATTGTAGAATTTTAGATAAAAAGGGCTTAAAATGGAATTTTGGCATAACTTACAATTTTGGACAAAATTGAGGAATCTCAACCAAACTTGAGGTTAAATTGTATATAACTCAACTTTGAGGTCTCCAAACTATATGGGACCAAGACTAATTGAAAGATTGAAAAATATATGTTGGTTTTAATGCTATATTGATATATATACCATGATATGGCCATTTGTCAGAATCTTTGAGATTGGAGTAGTTTTTGCCTTATATAACTATGAATGTGATTGAAACTTATTACATGTGCTAGAATTGTTTTTCTTTGTAGATTGGCCAATTTAATTTTTGTTGTAAATTTTGGAAACCCTCACATTACAATTGTCATAATGCTAAATTTTTGGCAACGATATTTGAAGGTAAGTTATGTAGCATAAGCATAAGTGCATCAAGCATCTTCACGTATAATTATGAACAAAGAATGCATATGAAGCTATGAGCTAAGAAAGTATATGAACACATGAGCTCATAAGATGATTATGATTTTAAATTATTTGGGCCAGAGAAAGTAAATCTGGTTAAGTCAGACAAAGTAAACCTGGCTTCCCTTGAACTAAGTCAGGAAATTAAACCAGCTAGGAATAGGTTTGTGTAAGCATCGTGGAAAGTAAAGTCGGCAATCATATATAAGAACAAGCTCGGGTTTTGATAAGGAGCCTATTGCCCAAGAGTAGGAGGCCATCCACCCATCTCAGGGGACCAAGTACAAGTGCTTATGTTAAGAGTTTAAAGAATAAAAAGACGAGTGCACTTGCATAACTCATCATATTTGGATTTGCATATGCCTATTCTATTATTTTCCCATATTATCATAAATATTATGAATTGTCCTTTAACTTTAAGTGTATGAATAAAATAAATCTGCTTCAGATAAAAAGTTTTAGAAATTCATCAAATAAATTGTTACTCTCTTATCTGCTGAGAACAAGATTTTTAAAATAAACCAAAGCAGCTAGGGATGATGATGATGACATTGTATGTGGTAGTCTAGGATTTCCTACTGAGAATTTGCAATTCTCACTACTATGTGTGATCCCATGTCATCTCTAGGTGGTAACAATATGGGGGAGTGGGTTCCACACCCCTCGAAAATTATAGAATGCTTCTAACCACGATTACTTGGATATATATATACAGAATTGCATGTACCTAATAGTCATGTAGACATAATTATTATTATTCTCTAATGTCTATGTATTTCAAATTTTTGATAAGTGTAGAGAGCAAGACAGGTTTCTACAACATTTGTAATAGATGTGATGAAAAGGGGAACCAGTGGTGCATACTCGCAAGTATTATGATCACGATTCTTGTCTAGGCTCAATTTTTTAAAAAAATTTCTACTTTTTTATTGATAACCCTTATGTTCTCCAAAATCATTTTAAAGAGTAAGCAAAGGAAAAATAGTAACAACTTCTAATTAGGTATTATGACTAAAGCATGATGCCATAATTAGAAGGGTGTTATATTTTGATATTAGAGCGGTTTGTCCTTGTAGAGCTTGGGGATGGGCTAACTATGCTTCTGAGGCATACTCTAGGAGTCTAGAAAGGTCATGCTTTAGGTCCTTGTGTGATAAGGACATAGATATTTGAGTATGGTAGCCTTGTTGTGTATGTTGTAGCCTATCTGTCGCACTTAACTGCATATTGAGTTTGATCATGTCAATATATTGTTCTATGTGGGTAGGAGCCTATGACATTTGGCAGGCTTATTAGGGACCTTTTTGACAAAAATTAGTAGTATAGCCGGTATATGGGAAATTGTCAACCATTACGTTAGGAATTGTAGGAAATTGGAAACTACATTGAGAGGACTTATTGGTCGATTTGTTATGTACATGGTATGTTTGGCCACAGAAGGAAAAAGATTGTTCCATCCCATACTATCTAGAAGCCAAAAGCCCTAGCCATTAAGAATGAGATCTCGGTATTAGCCAAGCAAGATGATAACCTCTTTAGCTTTAACAAGGTGAGTATAGGATGGATGCTGATAAAGTTATGACATGATGTGGTTTTGGATGTTAAGTATTTGCATTTGGCAAATGCATAGATATTATAAATTATTGCTATAAGGATTGTTTCAAGTTGTGGTAGTGTTTGCTTTGTCAGAAGAATAAGTTCAAGTTTATTTAACCTATTTGGATTGTCTCTCTAGATTGAGTCTGGGTAATTCTCTTACTTGAATCTATAGATTTTATGGGTAATTGATATGAGTAGGGTAACTATCCACTAATTGGATTATGTTAGATTGTGTGGATGGAACCCTTATCTTATTTACAAGTAATGCTACCTCTAGAATAATCCACGAGCAAGCTTAGATAAGCTTTGTTATAGTGGGTTATGGCAATGCCACCCTATTCAAGTGAGATACTTTCTCTTAAAAAGCTTGGATGGGTGAAATAGAGACCAAATGGGATGATCAAGATTGGAAACCCAGACATGTGCTAAGAAGACCTCTCTTGGACTTCACCTAGTGAACAAAATAGACTTCCCTCTTAAAGACTCCTAGGACCAATGCGATAGCAGTTGCGAGTCTAAGAAACTCCAGACGACACCTTAGGGAAATAGAGAATAGTTGGAAAAGCACCTTGGAGAAACTCATCCAATCCCATGTCTTACTAGGGTGAAATTTGTAGCTCTTTCCGATAACGAAAAGAAGATAGAGGTATAGGAGTAAAAATAATGTCTTACAAAGGGCATGCTGCAACTACAAAAATTGTGACCTATCTCAGTAAGACAGGGATAGTAGTAAAACAGAGGACACTAACAGATTGAGACAAGGAGAACCATTCCTGTGAGAACGATAGAATGCCACGAGGAGTAAAAGAGAAAATCTTGCCCTTGGTAAGGACTCACTGACAGAAGGCATGTCATTTAGTTTGAATTTATAGTTTAAGTGAAAGCTTAAAGAGTCTAACATGCTGGCTTATCTTAGCATCGGTATTGACATTATTTAACTTGTAGAACTCCTTTGTGATTGCTCGATGCACCCCAAGAAGTACTGGGTGATGCACTAATACAAGATTAAGGAGCTGTAAGTCATGCCCTATGGTAGTCAAGGATACGACACAAAATCAAAGGACTTTCAACCTCAAACAATATAACAAGTCTCCACACTTGAGGTTGGATTAATAGTGAGATACCAAGAACCTCAGCTCCATTAAAGAAAAGTTAGATATACGATAGATAAAAAAAAAAATAGAATTCCTTAAGGAATCCAGTGATGAATGGAGGCGTTATCCAGGTAAGAGAAGCTTGGGCGCCAACATAATAAATGAGGAATCTCTACATATACCTACGTTAACACATCGAAGGAAATATGTGATAACAAAACTTTGCAGCCTCAATAGGAAAATGAGATGGCTAATTTCCTCCCTTATGCAAAGTCGATTATATCTTAGGAATAAGAAATTATGATAGGCATCGACAAGCTCAATAGTAAGATCAACATGAGTCCTTATTAATGAATGACAAGGAATAGGATAAAGCTTATGAGGGATGAAGAAGTTCTAAAGTGAATTCATGGTCATGGTCTCAAGAAAATCCTAAGCCTCCACTCTATAAAAAAAAACCTCGACAGCAAAAGATTCATTGCTAGACCAAAAGTGGAAAAGTGAGTAAAGATCTCCAAGAGTTGGCCACCATTACAAGTGGTAACTTTAATAATCACAAAATTTCTTGTGTTAGTATCTAAAGTTAGGAGAACAAGCGGCAGAGAGTCTATTAGCGACCACGGAGCAAGAATATCAAGGCTACAAGCCAAGTGTGACTCTGCAGGAACTATGATGAGAAGATTCCTAATATGAGACCCTTACTATTAGTCAACACAAGCCTCACTAAAGAAAGTTAGCAAGGAGTCATCAAGTAGACTGATGTCCATTTCTACCTAAGGGTTTAGATTCGTTCATGGATTCAGAGAGACTTCATAAGGGATTGTCCAAAATAATGCCATACTCCCCAATAGTGTGTCAAATATGGACTAATGGTCATGTCATTAGAATTATTCAAATACTAGCAGATAGGCTAGGCATGAGTGATCGAGATCCATCAAGGACAGTGGGATAGTTAAGATATGCTGATAGAGAATGACTACAAACTGATGGTGAAACAATCTTATCAGGAAATTTGGTATGGAAAAGTTATTGTCTCCGAATACGTTGCAAAGAAGTTGGGGAGAATAAAAAACATTAAGGCTTGACCCCATATAGTGAGAATTAGGGAAAAAGTCAACAACTGTATGTTTGCATGGAAACCTCGTAAGAAAGAAAGCAGAGAGAAAATCCTTGAAAACGAAGGTGAGGGTAACGAATCCTCTCACAATTCACTCCAACACCCAGAGGAAACAATTAGACTACCATAAGAGTAGGAGACCATGAAATGATTCAAATAGGAAAGAATAAGATTCGTGGCTCCTTCTGTTAGAGTTGTCATTCACCTCAATCAGTTTCACTACGTTCTTCATGACTCTCCATAGCATGCAACTACAGCTCTGTTAGAGTGGCTTGGTGAATTTAAAAGCCTAACAAAATCAAGAGAGAAAGAGTGAGATAGTTGAACTATAGTTGAGGAATGGCAAAATTGTAAATAATGACTTATGGTTGTCAGGAGGGGTATTAGAGGAAAATTTGCGATTTCGAGAATATGTGGACCCCAGAGTGCTAAAGGCTAAAGGCTAAAGGCTAAACAATATATATGTAATAATCTTATGAATGATATTTTATACACATGGTTTTAAATAAAAGTGTGAGATTACTCACACATGTAAATAATATCCCGGGTAACTTTAAGAACCCAAATTAACTACTAGACACCTTGAATTAATCCTCAAGAGTCCCATATTATTTGAGATGAGTTCTAGAAATGACATTTTATTCCTTTGAGCATGGTAAATTAAAGGAAATAATCCAACATAGATTAAATAGGCATGTCATGAAAGTAATTAATTATGTGACACACCATACGTTAAGTAGATTAAGTGGCTTTGAAGAAGCCACACCACCCAATTATTAAGAACAGTTTCTTGGAGCACAAGAAATTGATCTAGTAGGAATTTAAATACAAGAGAGTTTAATTATTTGGAGATCACACCCATTATATGTGGTCCAGAGTGGGTCACACAGCCAAAATCTCGAGAAGCAATATGGACCACACACTTAAGTTGAGTCATTTTTTGCTTTTTACAAAGATCTAGCTAAATATTTTTGCAAAATGCTAATTGCATCACCTTCTTTTCTTTCCTTCCCCCCATAGTTGAACCCTCTCTCTCTCACACTTTCCTCCATTGTTGTTTACACGAACTCTCAATCCTTAGCTTCCTCTTGTTTCTTTAACAATTATCTAGCTTTTGAGTTGTTTGCCATCTTCTAAACCATATAGAAGCTAAGAATCTCTCCCTTTAGATAGCATATAGCTTCAACCAAGAAAAAGAAAGGAAGAGGTTAAGTGATATCTTGTAGTTCTAAGAGAATGTTGGAGTTGAAAGAAGCAAGGTTTGAAATGCTTTTAAGCTTGGAAGTGAGGTAGGCTCCTAGAACTCCCTATATTTGGTTATGTTACCATATGAGCTAGGGTTTTCATTTTATTGATTCTCATATATCTTGGGTTGAAGGTGATGTTCTCTAACCTTATTTCAATGGATTAGAACTAGTGAAACTTGAGTTAGTGAGAGAAACAAGCTACAAACTTGAAGATACTCATAAATAGAAATTGGCTAATTTGGGCAATTCTGGACAATAGTGAATCCATAGATCATATCTTAAGCAAAAAAACTTCAATTGAAGTGTGATAGAGCATTCATTTATGCATTATTCTAGTGTTATTCCTAGCTTGTTTACATCATAATTGTGTTTTAATTGATTCAAATAAATGAGTTTGATGACATTGACCTTTATTGAGAACTTGTATAAATGTGCGCTAATTTTCGGATTTCATACTTATTTTGACCTTTCTATCTTCTGCAGCCCATATCTTGAGCTACAAATATCGGAATTAAGCAATCTTTAGCTCTTTGGAAAGATAACGAAAAATCCTACAACTTTTCTGAAGACCTCAAGACCGAAATCTGTCAGATTCTAGACATAATTTTCGTTGCAAGAGGCTGTAGTAAACGGGCCCAGAATTGAGTCTTTCTTGGGCCTAATTTTTTCAGATGGGCTTGGCCCTCTTTTGAGGTTTTTAGTTTTCTGAAAACACTATTAGAGGGGGAATGGACGAGTGGGGAGAGAAGGAATTTGAAGGAGTTTAGGTTTTCATTAGAAAGTAAGTTTTAATTTTTTATTTTTATTTTTTGGTTTTGATTTCTTTTTCTGGACATTTATGTTTTATTTGTCCATCGAGATGGAAGGCTGAATTTTCTTTCAGCTTAGGAGATTCATCACTCAATGCATGGATTCTAAGGTTTAGTGTTTAATTAGATTCAATTTCAGTTTCTATTCTTTTCTTTCTCTCTACAATTCTGATTTTTCGTTTTGTCTCTCAAACATTGATCAATGCTTGATGAAGCTATTCTGATTAGAATAGAATTCTTTGTTTCAGAATTGAATCCTAATTAGATTTGGATTGATTAATTCGAATTGGATTAGATTAAAATAGAGGCTAATCTCAGATTTGGGAATTAGGTTAAAATCGAATTAAAAACTTGAAGATCTTCTTATGTTTAGTTTGAAATTAACAGAATGGAACTGAATGCGAAATGCTTCTTGTGAATCTATGATGAATCCTAGTTGATGTGAATGAATTTCCTATGTTAATCCTTAATCAAGTGATTTTTCTGCAACTGTCTTTAATTCGATTAGATTTCTGAATTCTTGTTAATGAAAACCCCTCCATCTTGGTTATCCTAATGTATTCATGAAATTCAGAGTAATTCCTTAGGAAACAATCTAGGTTTGCAACTATTACTACATTCTTTTGTTCAAAACCTAGTCTATTTGAGTGCATTGCGATAGTGTGCGTCAAAGTGAAACCAATTTTATTTGAAACCTAACTCATAGAATAGTATACCCACAAAATTTGAGGTCCATTGAACTTAAGATAAATAAGTTATAGATTTTTTAATTAGGCTATAGATGGAGTAAAATGGACTTGACCAGCATGTATTCTAATTGGCACAATTTGCTCCATAGACCTTCAAATTTAGTTCAACCAACTTTGTTAGAAAGATAATATATACAGAGTAAGCCTATAAATTTTTAGACCCAAGCTCCCAGTGAGTTGTTCCCAGTAATTCCACGAAGTTATCCAATGCTTTGTAAGTGTCAAAACTAGGTAGGCTTAATGTAGAGCTTATAACTTAAGCTCTACTTAGCCAAATTGAGTGGGACTTAGTTTGTCTAAAATAGACTTCATTTGAGTATAAGTGTCTGTTTGAAATAAGGTTCATTTGAGTATAAGTATATAAAATTTTAGGGAAAAATGATAAGGAATAGATTTTTAGTAATTTTTCACTTTTAGGTGCCCAAGTCCACCCCAAAATAAGGCAATAGTGGATCAAACTTAAATAACTTAAGTTATACCTATCAAAATTTTAGGGGACTAAAGAGGCTTGAAAATAGGCTAATAGAGAAACATTATTGCAGAATTTGAGATAAAAAGGGTTTAAAATTGAATTTTAGCATGATTTAAATTTTTGGATAGAATTGAGGAATCTTAACCTAAGGTTAAAATGTACATAACTCAACTTAGAGCTCTCCAAACTATATGGAACCAAGACTAATTGAAAGGCCGAGAAATATATGTTGGTTTTAGTGCTATATTGATATATATGCCATTTATTGGAATCCTTGAATTGGTGCATTTTTTGCCTCATATAACTATGAATGTGACTGAAACTTATTACATGTTATGGAATTATTTTTCTTTGCTAATTGGCTAGTTTAATTATTGCTGTAAATTTTGGAAATCCTCACATTACAGCCATCATGCTGCCAAATTTTTGGCAAATATATTTTGAAGGTAAGTTATGTGGCATAAGCATAAGTGCATCAAGCATCTTCATCTATAATTATCAACAAAGAATGCATATAAACCTATGAGCTAAGAAAGTATATGAACATATGAGCTCGAAAGATGATTATGATTTTAATTTACTTGGGCAGGAGAAAGTAAATCTGATTAAGTCAAGTAAAGTAAACCTAGCTTCCCTTGAATTGAGTGAGGAAAGTAAACCAGATTGGAATAGGTTTGTATGAGCATCAGGGAAAGTAAACTTGACAATCATGTGTAGGAATAAACTTCATCCTGATAAGTAGCCTATTACCCAAGAGTGGGAGAGGTCATCCACCCATCTCAAGGGACCATGTATAGGTGCTCATGTCAAGAGTTTAAAGAAAGAATAAGAAGACCGGTGCACTTGCATAGTTCATCATATTTGCATTTGCATATTCTTATTCTATTATTTCACCATATTATCATAAATATTGTGAACTGTCCTTTAACTTCAAGTGTGTGAATAAAATGAACCTGATTCAGATAAAGAGTTTTGGAAATTCATCAAATAAATTGTTACTTTCTTATCTATTGTGAACATGATTTTTAAAATAAACCAAAGTAGCTAGGGATAATGATGATGACATTTTATGCGGTAGTTTAGGATTTCCGACTAGGAATTTATAATTCTCACTACTATGTGTGTTCCTATGTCATCTCCAGATAGTATAGGTGGCAGCAGCATGGGAGAGTGAGTCCACGCCCCTTGAAGATCACAAATACTCAACCAGGATTACTATACATATATGGAATCGCATGTACCTAACAGTTATGTAGGCATAATTATTATTTATTCTCTAATGTTTATTCAAATTTTTGAGAAGTGTAGAGAACAAGACAATTTTCTACAACATTCATAATTCATGCGATGGGAAAGGAAACTAGCACTGTATACCTACAAGTATTATGATCACGATTCTTGTAGAGGATCAATTTTTTAAAAATTTCTACTTTCCTATTGATAACCCCTATGTTCTCTAAGGCCCGTTTGGTATACCTGATAGTATAAGGCCTGATAGGATAATGGTTGATAGTATAAGGCCTAATTATATAAACCCTGATAAAAATTTAATACTATGCAGTGTTTAGTATATCATTGTATAAGATATTATATTATATAAAATATAACCAGAAGAAGAGATTATAATAAATATAATTTTTAAATAGTTATTATAATTAATTTAGCTATTTTTTATTATATATAAAAATAATTTTATATTAAAAATTATTTATTTATTTATTTATAATATTTTTTCATAAATATAAAAAATATGAGAAAGAGAAGGCGAAATAGAGATGGAGTCTTTCTTTATACATCAAAATCTAAACAGACTCAGTATCACATTCTTATATTTGGTTGTGTTTTTTATTATATATAATTAAATTTATATTAAATATTATTATTTATATATTTTAATAATAAATTTTTATTCCTATATTTTTATTTTAGTTTGAATAGTTATTTTACAATTATTTTTTAAAAAATATTGATTTATTAACTTAATAATTAATTTTCTTTTAATAAAATATATTAAAAAATAAAAAAGTGAAAGAACCCTTATACATTAAAAGCTAATCAAGCCTAATACGGCATCCCTAGGCTAGATTAAGTTATCTATCATTATAACATATAAGGGAGGTTTGATGGATAAACTTATACAATATATTGACTGCACCAAACAACGAATAAGGTCATACGTATTGAATTACCTTATCCTATCATGCCTAATACGGCATGTTAAACACCCCCTAAAAGTATTTTAAAGAGTAAGTAAAAAAAAAATAGTAACAATCTCTAATTGGGTATTGTGACTTAAGCATGATGCCATAATTAGAAAGGTGTTACACAAACCCAAGTACAAAGTAAACTTGGTTTAATTAACAAGTTGATAAATGAAAGGTAAAAAAAAAAAAAAAGAAAGACAAGACATGTAACAGTTCATTTGGACATTAGAAATAGAATTGGGATGTAGAATTTTAATTGTAGAATTGAAATTGACTTAAAATCTTAAATTTTTTGTTTGGGTTAGCAAAAGAATTAGAACATAAATTATAGTTTTAAATTTAATTCGAATTTAACTATTTAAAAGTCAAAAGGGTTTTTGGTCCCTTATATTTATTTTTTCAATTTAGTACCTTATCTTTTTTTTTTTTTTTTAGGTTAGTCCCTTATGTTACAAGTTTACAATTTGGTTTCAAATCGCTTTTTTGGTACATTAGTAGCAATGAGGTTTGAACCTATGACCCATGCAAACTACCCTAACCTCTCACCACAAGCCCATTTCAAGTGGCTTTGTCCTTAATCACTTTCTCATCACATAATTAATGAAAAATGTTGATCTGGCACAAACAGTGCTGATATGGCGCACATGTGGATCTGACATAAATTGTGCCACATCAATATTTTTCATTAGTTATGTGATAAAAAAGTGACTAGGAACCAAATTATGGACGATTTGTAATATAAGAGATCAAATTGAAAAAAAAAATTAAAGATAAGGGACTAAATTGAGGACCAAAAATCTTATTTTTCTGTTTAAAACTATAACTTAAAGTTTAAAATTAATAAAAATATTAATAAAATAACAAATTTTATAGTGATGTTCTTATTATAAATATTTTTTTGAAAATTATTTATATATAAAACTATAAATTAGAATCTTGGAGATTTTTATATTTTAATATTCTTTATAAAAATCTTAAATTTTAATAAATTTGATTACTAGCCAACAAAGAGTGAGTCATAAAGACTTTAATAGGGAGAGAGATATTTAATTTTTAAATTTTAGAATTTATAATTCCTAAAGTATAGTTTAAAAATTACATAGAGTTCATCTTAGTAGTTTAAATTAATATGGAATTGGTTTATGCAATTATAATTCGAAATCGATTTAATTTTCCAAACATAAATATTAGAATTGTGAAACCCAATTCCAACTCTAAGTTCCAATTCCAGGCATATAATTCCATGGTGGTTTCTCTGATACATAGAGAATTGAAGGGGTTTTAATACCCTTCTTATTTGGACCAATATAAAAAGAACATGTAATTTAAAATGCTGATGTTAAATAGGAGGTGTAAATAATGTTAAAATTTTAATTTATTTCAAATAGTATTGAAATTTCTAAAATAACCCCAATTGTTCTTCTTCTACCACGATGCATGTTCCTCTTTGTCCGCCACCCATATCTTAGCCATCATCATTATCCTCCTCAACTACTTATTGTGTCTCACCGCCAGTCATTGAAATTCTAACAACTCAAGGGCATCGGCTACTTGACATCACCACTCTTCCTAGGTGACTATTACTACATCATCATCCTCATGAAAACCATCTAGAACGATCTCAAGTCTAACAACTACCTCATCAATGCCATCTAAAAGTTTATCAAAGAGGAGATCATCCCACCTATTTGTTAGCATCAAACTAGTCCCTAACAATTTCTTCAGTGGATATATTAGTTCCTAACAAAAATTAATTAGTCCCAAAGTCTCTGACAATTACAAAAATTAGACACTATAGTCCCTAGTTCACTTACACCTAAAATGAGTATGATATATATGTTACATGCTGATTAGGATTTCTTTAATCAATCCAACATGGCCCCCCCATATTAAAAAAAATTCAAATATCCCAAAATTCCACCCAAACTCACCATTTACTAACTCAACCCTAAACCTAACATTTAAAAATTTCCAAAACTATCTAGCATGGCAGATTAAATAATGCTCGCATAGGTGGTCCAGTTTTTGGAACACTATACAAGACTCAATCACCCAAATTATGAAGCCACAGGACAACTTTCTTCACTTAGCATAGTGTTCACACATCTACACCAGTTTCTAGAAGTTGAGACTCTACAAGACTCAACTTATGAAGCAACAACCTTTAGACTAAACTAGTGCAAGGAGTACTCAAATAAACATTTAGTAAAATCAATCAAAACCAATATGCACACTAAAATATCTATAGAATACTATATACAAAAGTACTCAACCTTCGTGCACACTCTGCATTTTTTTTTTTTTTGATAATATCATGCATTGAATCTTGTCTGTATGGATAAGATGTAGAATGCACGTGTATAAATTTGCTTTACCATGTGAGCTGTTACTTACTAGTACACTAAACTTAGTATTGAGCCTGATCAACTAAATGACTTTTGTTTTGTGTGTTTAGAACTTAATGGCTTCGAGAAGCAAAGTAGGCCACACACGGCACCTGCTCAAGAGAACCTGGCTAATCTCATGGACATAATGCGGGAAATGGCCCATGCAATGAGGGAACAAGCTGTTGCAGCCCACCAGATGATGGATCAACTAGGTAGACAACCCGAGGTTGGTCATGGAGGGAATCCTAATGGTCTAGGAGTGGACCTAGAGTATCTTAAATATGCTAAACTCAGAAAAGCAAATCTGCCTAGTTTCAGAGGAATCTTTGACCCTGATAAGGCTGATGAGTAGATCAAAGCCATTGAGAAAGTCTTCTCCATCTTAGACTGCACTGATTGCCAGAAAGTGGCTTTTGCCACTTATATGCTAGAAGTGGATGTAGAAATTCTAGTGGAATGCTGTAAAGCGGTTACTGGAGGAATCCCAAATGGAAATCTCCTGTAATGTGTTTAGGGACGTGTTTTAGCAAAAGTATTTTCCTGCCTCTGTCTGCAATGCCAAGGAGCTAGAGTTTATGTAACTCCGACAAGGAAACAGGAGTATATCGGAGTATATTGCCAAATTTTAGGAATTCTGTAAATTCTCTACAATTTATCAACGGAACCCTGACAAGTTGTAGAAGTGCATTAAGTTTGAGGGTGGACTGCGAGAGGATATCCTCGCCACCATAGGGCCTATGGAGCTCAGAGATTTTCCTACCTTGGTGAACAAGTGCTGATTGGTAGAAGATTGCAATAGGAAGCTGACAGTTGCTAGATCGATTAGCAGTAACTTCAAAAGAGGATTGGCGCCTCAGGGCCCAAGGTTCAAATCCAATTCTCAGTAGCAAAGAAGGTTTCAGCCAATGGGCAATAAGGGCAAGCAACCCTAGAAGCTTTTTATGAATCAGACCTACACCCAGTGTGGAAGGAATCACGGCAATTGCCCGTGCCTGGCAGGCCAAAATATTTGCTTCAGATATGGCAAGTCAGGCCACAAGATTTATAAGTGTCCAGCCAGAAATCCTTAACCTACTCCCAAGCCTCAACGCCAAGGAAGGGTCTTCACCATGGACGCAGATGAAGCTGAAAAATCTAGCGATTTAATTCAAGGTGCGTGTGAAGTAAAGGGTAAGACTTTAACTGTATTATATGATTCGGGTACCTCACATTCCTTTATTGCCCATAGTTGTATGATTGCTTTACAAATTCTTATATCTGAATTACCTTACGATATGTTAGTCTCCACTCCTACGAATAAGCCCATTCGGACTAGTCAAGTCTGTATGAATGTTCCCCTCCAGATTAAAGGAAAAGTCTTTGTAACTAACTTAATTTGTCTTCCTCTATCTGGACTTGATATAATTCTAGGCATGGATTGGTTTTCAGCCAATTGGGTCATGTTGAATTGTTCAGACAGGGCCGTCGTGTTTTCTTTTGTTTCTCCTCCTAGACCTATAACTCTTGTAAGTCTTTATTTAAACTATTTAGTAGTAGATTGCCGTGGGATGAGGAGTCAGGGGTACGTTCTCCTATCAACTAAAGTGACAGAGGTTGATCAGCAACTAGACGATATTTCAGTTATTAGGGAATATCCAGATGTGTTTCCTGAGGACATTCCTAAATTTCCCCTAGAAAGGGAAATTGAGTTTACCATTAAATTAGTACTGGGTGCAGGGCCAATATCTATAACTCCATATAGAATGTCACCTTTGGAGTTAGCTAAACTTAAAAAGCAGATTGAAGAGCTTCTGGAGAAGAAATTTATTCGGCCGAGTGTATTGCCATGGGGAGCTCCAATTTTGCTGGTTAAAAAGAAAGACGAAGGCATGCGGTTGTGTGTCGATTACCAGCAATGGAATAAGGTAACCATTAAGAATAAATATCTTTTACCAAGGATTGATGACCTCATGGATCAGTTGCAAGGAGCAACTGTATTCTCCAAGGTTGATTTACGGTCTGAATATCACTAGATTCAGGTTCGAGAAGAGGATATCTTTAAGACGGCCTTTCGGACTCACTACAAACACTATGGGTACACCGTAATGTCTTTTGGATTGACGAGTGCACCGTCAGTATTCGTGGATTATATGAATCAGATATTTCGACCTTACCTAGACAAGTTTGTGGTGATATTCATCGATGATATACTTATCTACTTGAAGACGGAGCAAGAGCATGCAAAACACTTGAGGTTGGTATTGCACATACTGAGAGGGAATAGCTCTATGCCAAGCTATCTAAGTGTGAATTCTGGATGAAGGAAGTGAAGTTTCTTAGGCATGTAGTGTCCTAGGGAGGAATTTCTATAGATCCCAGCAAGGTGGAAGCAGTGTTAGACTAGGAACAGTCGACTACATTTACAAAAGTTAGGAGTTTTCTAGGTTTGGCTGGATACTATGGATGATTTGTTAAGAATTTCTCCCAAATAGCTTTGCCCCTAACAGAGCTGACCAGGAAGAATGCTTCATTTGAATGGACACTTGAATGTGAGCAGAGCTTCGAAGGCTTAAAAGGAAGGTTGACAATAGCCCTAGTACTCACTCCCAAATCCCCATGAACCATTTGAAGTTTATTGTGATGCCTACAAGAAGGGGTTAGGATGTGTGTTAATGCAGAACAGAAATGTGGTTGCGTATGCTTCTAGACAATTGAAACCTCAAGAAAGAAATTACCCGACGCATGATCTTGAACTAGCGGCGGTATTATTAGCTCTCAAGATTTGGAGGCACCATATTTATGGACTGAAATTTGAGGTATTTTATGATCACAAAAGTTTGAAATACCCCTTTGATAAGAAGGAACTGAATATGAGGTAATGAAGATGGATGGAAATCCTCAAGAATTATGAGTTTGAGCTAAAATACCATCCAGGCAAGGCAAATGTGATAACAGACGCCTTAAGCAGGAAATCCTTAAGTGTGGCATGGATGATAATTAAAGAAATAGAACTTATAAAGAGTTTCCTGGATCTTAATTTGGGAATCTCTATAACCCCTCCTACTATCCAGCTAAGCCAGATCAAAATAACTAGTGACTTAAGGGACCAAATCTGACAAGCGCAACAGCGGAATATCAACTTTCAACACACGGTACAATTGGCACAATTAGGGAAGCTGACAGGCTTTGCTCTGGATAAAGAATGCATATGGTGATATCGGGAAAAGATATGTGTGCCTGAGGAGGGCGACCTCCGAAAGAGAATCTTAGAAGAAGCCCACCGGAGTGAGTTCGCCATACATCCTGGCATCAATAAAATGTATCAAGACCTCAAAAAAATGTTTTGGTGGCCAGGCATGAAAGCAGACATAGCAAGTTTTGTGAACAAATGCCTAACTTGCCAAAAATTAAAAATAGAGCATCAGAAGCCAACAGGGACACTGCAACCCTTAAAGATTCTTGAATGAAAATAGGAAAGTATTTCCATGGATTTCATGATGGGTTTACTAAGGACATCTTCTAGATATGATGCTATATGGATTATAGTGGATAGACTAAGTTTGCTTACTTTTTACCCATTCAAGCAAGTTATCCTTTGGAGAAATTAGCTCAACTATATATTTAAGAAATAGTGAGGTTACATGGTACCCCTTCAAGTATCATCTTAGATCGAGATCCAAGATTTACCTTGCAATTTTGGGGAGCATTTTAGAAGGCCTTCGGTACCAAGCTCTATTTGAGCACCACTTATCATCCGCAGACGGATGGGCAGATAGAACGAACTATTCAAACTTTGGAAGACATGTTGTGAGCATATATAGTATAACAACAAGGAAACTGGGATTGATACCTACCGCTAGTCAAGTTCATCTACAACAACAGTTACCATGCTAGTATTGGCATGGCTCCGTACGAAGCATTGTATGGATGGAAATGTCAATCTCTGTTATATTGGTATGAAGCAGGTGAGCAGAGCCTATTAGGACCGGAGCTGATCAAGCAGACCATAGAGCAAATTAAGAAGATCCTTAGCAAGATACTTGCAGCCCAGAATCATCAGAAAAACTATGCGGATGTTAGAAGAAAACCATTGGAATTTCAAGAAGAAGACCACATGTTTATGATGATCATGCCCACGACAAGAATAGGTAGAGCCATTAATGTTAAAAAGCTAAGCCCTCATTTTATCGGTCCTTTTCGAATCCTAAAGCGAATTGGACCAGTAGCATACCAAATCGTCCTACCTCCGCACTTATCCAATCTTGACAATGTTTTCTATGTTTCTCAACTCAGAAAATATCACCCTAATCCTACCCATATCCTGGAACCCGAGTCAATCCAGTTAAGAGACGATTTGACCTTCTAGATACCCCCGGCTCGAATTGTAGATAGAAGCATCAAACAACCTTCGAACAAGACCGTACAATTAGTAAAACTAGCATGGGGAAGAGAAGGTGCAAAGGATTATACTTAGGAGTTAGAATCCAACATGAGGAGGGAGCATCCTGAACTATTTTCAGGTACTAAATTTTGAGGACAAAATTTTTTTTGGAGGGTAGTAGTGTAACATCCTGAAATTGCGTAACATTTATATTGCACCAATTTATGATCTATTTTATCTCATTAGGGAAAACAAAGTAATTATAAATGAAATATTAGGGTTGATGTTAGAATATTTTGAGTTTGA
Source organism: Pterocarpus macrocarpus (assembly GCA_031439585.1). Classification (NCBI taxonomy): domain Eukaryota; kingdom Viridiplantae; phylum Streptophyta; class Magnoliopsida; order Fabales; family Fabaceae; genus Pterocarpus; species Pterocarpus macrocarpus. Next base: position 27,507,124 of record CM062520.1, read on the forward strand.
TATATAGGAATTTATGACAACTATTAGTGGCATTTTGCTAAGTAACAAGAAATCAGTTAAGCTTCGATGTTGTACAATGCACAAGCTAGATTAATAGAAATTATACTATAAGAACCCTAATTTGGACAGCTTAGATTTGGCCATTCACCTCCCCAACACCATCCAAGCCCTTAAAATGGGCAAGTAAACCAAAATTAACTCAAGAAAGAAATCCACCAATAGGAACATATATGTCACTTTCACTAATTAATGTATTAAGCACAAAAAATCTCACTCTCTTCCTTCTCACCTATGGCTAAAGCAAGGGGCAAATTACTCTCTTTTTCTTCTTCATTCTCTCATCTCATTCACTCTCCTTCATCCTCCCCTCAAGCTTTTATCACTCAAAGTTTGCTTGATTTGGCTAAAAGCTTGTCTCTAGGTAGGATTTCATGGTGTTCTTGTGGATATAAGTTGCATGATTGATTTGGGTTCTTGTTTTCTCTCTCTTTGGTATGATAATATTTTCTGTTTTTATGATTGATTTTGGTTGAATATGTAACATCCTCCGAAATTCGTTTATCGTTTTCCGTTTAATTGTTCGATTTTTACCGAATAATTAAGATTAATTAAAATTTGGCTAAATAATTATTTAGGATCAATTGATTAGCAATTAATTGAGATTAGGTACAAGTTAATTAGGTTGGAAATATAGAAGATTTCATAAGAATTTTCACGAAACCGATTTACCGGTTTAAAGAAAAATGGTAATATTACGGTATTTTAAGCTGTCGGAACCGAACCAATAGAATTACAAGCTTAAAACCCTAGAACCTAAGGCTGATTACTCAGCCACTTTGCCCCACAAAAGTGGCGCCACAAGGGCCACCATGCATGGAGCCAAGCATTCTAAACCAATCAAATGCCAAAGAAAAAGCCACCTAAACACCACTCATACAATCAGATTTTTCTGCTCCTTTATCACATATTCTGACCCCCTTTGTTTGCGCCACTTCCTCTTCTCCTTTCAGCTCTCTTTCTCTCTTCCTTACACACACAACTCCAGCCAACATCAAGCCAATTCAAGCTTTGCTCATCCAAGCTTCAAAAATCCATCCAAATCACTTAGAACAAAGGTAGGGGTTCTCTTCTTACATCAATTCTGTGGTCTTGGTTGGCTGAGCTTGGCTTATTTTCATGATCTTTGATGTGTTGAATGAGTGATTATGATGATATGTGATTGATTTTGGGCTGTTTGTTTGGTTGTAATCGAATTTGAAGCAAGAGAGAATAGAAATAGGAAGAGCTGAGGGGCTGGAGAACCAAAACCCCTCGGCAGTCCGTACGGCGGGGTGTACGGCTCCGTCTACAGCCAATTAAATTTGATGGAACCATTTTCATATGAAACTAGACATCCACGGCTTTCCATAAATGTATCATATAAGACTTTTGGATTAGTATAGAGAGAGTTATGAATTTTTGAATTTCGACCTAGGTTTTTGACTCTGATTCTGGGCAGACTGGGTTGTTCAAGGTAGAACTCAACCTATACTACTTGAAAATGAGTGAAACAAACTTTTTAAGAAATATTACACATATAATAATGTCCCATAAAATTTCAGAATTAGATAAGGTCCCAGTTGCTCCCAGTGATCCAAGAAAGTTGCCCTATGTCCACATCGGGCCAGAACAAGGCAGTTTAGGAAGGTCAGAATTTGGGGCTTGTAACTCGAGCCCTACTAAGTCAAATTGAATGGAACTTTTTTTAAATGAAACTTTGTTCTGTTATCTTTAATATGAGACCAATTTCGTATGATTTGAGTGAGTTTTCGATTTATAGTGAATTTTTACTTTTAGGTGCCTAAGTCTGGCTAGCCACTGGGCAGGCCGGGATAAAACCTAATTATCTTAAGCTATAGATATCAAAATTAGATGGGACCAAGGAGGTTAGAAAATAGACACATAACACTTTAACATATCTAAATTTGAGGTCCAAATGAGTTAAATAGAAATTATGGCTTGAATTATAAGAACCGGGTTGGTTGAATATGTTGAGGCAGAAACTCTACCTTAATGAATTTGATGTTGATATGAGTTCAATATTGGAATATGTATGTGATGTTGTGTTCTTTGTGATAAATTGATGTTCTGGTATGCTGGCACTATTCATGGGGAAGCGGACACGTTCCGTTATACTGCCGAAATTTCGGTAGAATCCATGCATAAGTTATGAATTACATGTTAATACATGTGCATTTCAAGGAAATTTATGAAAGTTATATTAAGAATTATGTTACTATGAAAGTTCCATGCTGCTTGGGCCAACCCCGGATAAGAAGTTAAAGGGAATAGATAGGTGGGAAGGTTGGGGAAAGTAAACACGGCATTCCAGTATAGGAACGAGCTCGATCCTGAGAAGCATACTATTACCCAGGAGTCTAAATGGCGAAGAACTCCCAGGGGACCAAGCGATGGAAAGAAAAATGATGAAAAGAAATGGAAAGACTTATGAAGAAAGATTCATGATTGAGTTTGCATGATTACATGGATGCATGAATACATGGCATAGTTATGTCAAGATATTTACAGTTGTCTATTATACTTATTTACTGCTATTTGTTTAGTTATCCTGTTTATTATTTTATGTATCATTATTAGTAGTCTGTTTAGTTTTTCGTGTCTTCTAAAGAAAAACTGAACCTTGCCTCAAACTAGACATTTTCTTGAACTCATAAAGATGGCTATTCCTGTTTAAACACATGTTTTTATAATTAAAGAAAACCCGAGGCAACTGAGAATGTATGTGACGTCAGATAACCACTACACACAACCCTACTGAGAATTTCTTTAAATTCTCACCTCGTTCTGTATCTTCCGCATTATTCTCAGACGTTGGCGATGGACTCCACAGCTACTCTATTCATTGAGATCCCAGCTTTACAGCTTCACCATGATCCAGAGTTGGATTCCTTGTATATAGCCGGCTCGTGTAACTTCTGTCTCAACCTCTTCAGCAACAGGAACTTTGATGTCCCCTTACACCATCCTATTTTTGGCCCTGCCACTCCTTACATTGCCGTCCAGCTGCACATGGCGCACCCACCTCCAGCTCCTCCTGCGCGCCAAGTAGACAGCAAAGACTGCTGACCTGCACTGCAGTCCCTACCGCAGGCAGTTCCAGATATCCCCCTGAGTTCAGAGAGTGACCCCTCCGAGGCCACCGGCTCGCCACCCTCTTCCTCCTCGGGACCCAGCACAGACTACTCACCAGCCGAGCCTGGCATGGCTAACAGCTATCTGACAGAGTAGCTTAGCAGCGGGAGATGTTGTACAGTATGACCCTCTTTTGACAGCACGTAGCTCTGGGTCATAGACTTGACAGTAGGATTAGCATTAGGTTACAAAATGTCCTCTGAGGACCATAGGATGTTTTGACTGATACGGGCATTATTGTCTTTTTGATATACCAACCCACTTATGTATTCGACTTTGAGACTTTGTACATAAATTGAAGCAGTGGCTTCTGATATATACATATATCTGCACGTATACAGTAACGCTATTGTACTATTCTTATTCTTAGTGATATTTTGTTAAATTCGTTTCGCTTTTAGTATAACAGCGCGCCGTTTCGTCTGTTCAAAAAAAATAATAATATACATGATGATGACGATTTAAGGAAGAATAAATCAGGAAAGGTAAACAGAGTGTTAATACGGTAATATAATCTACCTAATTTCATGCTATGACTTAAGCATAACATCAAATTAGTAGGGTGTTATAGAATAACTATGGAAACTTTTGATTTGGGTTGAGGAAGTGAGTGAAACTTACAAAGATGAGAAAACAGATTTGGTTAGAGACAAGTTGCCTAGGGCTGTCCATATTCGCGTGATGTATGACGTCTCGTACGGCCTCCAAAGTTTTATAAACTTATTTTTAGATGAAACTAGACACCAGATCTTTCCATTAGTATAAATTATAGGATCATTGGATTAGTATTGAGTGAGATATAATTTTTTGATGTTAGCCCTAAGATCCTAATTCTGATTCTAAGCAGACTGAGGTATCTAGGGAATTTCTTGCACCATACATCTTCGATTTGAGTGAAACCAATTTTGTTAGAAATTCAAGACCTAGAGCAACATTTCATAAAAATTTTAGCGTTAGATGTGGTTCCAATTGCTCCCAGTAATTCAATAAAGTTGCCCTATGTCCAACCTGGGCTAGAATAGGGTAGTCCAGATTAATCAAATTCAAGAGCTTATAACTCGAGCTCTGCTTGTGCAAATGAGATGAAACTTCTTGGGAATAAAAATTTGTCCTGTCACCTTTAATATGATACAAGTTTCATGTGATTCTGACAGGTTCCTATTTTTAATGAATTTTTACTTTTGAGTGTATAAATCTGGCCAACTGCAAGGCAGGCCGAGATAAATCCCCAATAACTTGAGATACATCTATCAAAATTGGATGGGACTAAAGAGGTTGGAAACTAGACAAGTAGCATTCTAACATATCCAAAATTTAGGTCTAAATGAATTAAATAGAATTTATGGTTGATTTTACAAAATCAGATAGAACTAAGTAGAAGTAGCAAAAAACTGATTTATGTGTGAATGTTACAAAATTTGTATAAGTGTTGGATGCTTGATGCTGTATGTTGGTCTTGTTGTATGATTATCTTTCTAGTAGCCTGGCACTATTCATAAGAAAGCGGGCTTGATCCGTTATGCTGCCGAAATCCCGGCAGAAATTGTGCATGACATGTGGAATATTTATCAATGCAGATGATATTTAAGGCAAATTAGTCTTGTTTATATCGTTCAATAGAGTTATAAAATATTCCATATTACTTGGGCCAGCCCCAGAATAAAGTTAAGGGGAATAGATCGGTGGGAAAGTTAGGAAAAGTAAACCCGACAATCCTGTATAGGAATGAGCTCGTTCCTGATAAGCAGACTATTGCCCAGGAGTCATATGGCCAAAGACTCCTAGGGGACCAAGTAAATAGATTAATGATAAAGGTAAACACCCTAGGGATGGCGATACGTAATGCCTAGGTGTATTAAACTATAACAAAAAGGGTTAAGAAAATAAGCACATTCTATGTCCTTGCATTTATGCATTTCTTTTTATAGTGATTGAAGGTAAGCTGCATGATTGTTGCCTATGCATCGGTTTATTCATAAATAACTTCATTAATTATCCCTCATGTTCCTTTATGATGTTTGCTATACATTTTATTTCACTCAATAAAATAGAATCTTGCTTTGGGTCAAATTTCTAATATTCAAATGAAACTGAATATAGTATTTTGTTAGTCACTTTTTACTAATTAAATAAAACCGAAGCAACTAGGAATGAATACGACGACAGGGGGTGCAGTAAGTAGAAATCCTACGGAGAATTTTAAATTCTTATTTGTGTATCCGTGTCATTCCCAGATGGTAGGGATAGCGGCCATGATCATCTTCTATGCTAAGGTGCTAGAGTGGCAGTGGCACTACGACATGGGACTGGATTCCTTATACCTCATGGCCACTGCCCGCTTCCGTCTCTATGTTTTCTTCCACTGTGGTTTTGCTACTCCTGTACATAGCCCACTGTTCAACCCGCCGTTCTATTATTTAGCTATTCCCATACACTTAGCGCATCCACCTGCACCAAGACCACTACCACCTTAGCCTGTCCAGTAGGTACCCTCTGAGAGCGACCCTTCAGAGGAGATGGATACATCTTCTTCCTCCTCCAAAGCTTTTGTCGACGGTTATGTGCCTGCTGACTTTGGCATGGAGAACGGATTCTTCTCCTCGGAGTCCACGTAGTGGAGTTTCCCGAGCATATGGCTGACAGATTCTATAGGATGTCCTTCTTTTGGCATCTTGGGCCATAGATAGTATTGCTATTTTTGTTTTGTGTTTTCATACCCTCATGTACCAGCACTAGTGAAATGTCCTTTGAGGACCTGTATAGAGATGCTGATGTTGTTTCTGACATGAGCCTATGTCTTTTTGTGTATGGCCCAATCTGATGTACTCACTAACATGGTTATATGGATACATGAGAGGACGATGTTTATATCTACATAGTTTATCTAGACGGATTTCTGTTTTTGTTTATCTATACTGATTACATTTTTACCGTTTGACTATGTTCATTTTCCTTTCATTTATATTGTAATAAGCTTTAATTAGCAAACATTTCTATTTGTCTCTATCAAACTACCACTTATTGCTACTAAGTCAACTTAATGAGAGTTTGTATAGTGCCTTAATCACGTAATAGTCTACAAATTTTAGCTCTATGACTTAAGCATAGTATTATATTCCTAGGGTGTCATACTGAGAGCCAAGGATATCTTGGAAATTTTACTTTAGGTGCGGAAATGAGTTTTCAGTAGAATAAAAAAGGTTGGCTTTATAATCTCATGGCCAATCAATGATGAACCTAGTTAGTCACACACAATAGGACATGTACTAGCCAAAAGATGAATTGATTCTAATTAAGATAATTAATTAGGATTCAATTATCGGATTAGACTTGCAATTAGATTGCAGGGTTGCTAGCACATTTTGAAGTCAAATATAGGGTGGAGGTGAATCTTCATAAAGAAAGTTTCTATATATGGAAAGTCCCCATTCTAGATACTTTGTGTCAAGGGCATTTTGGTCTTTTCTAATTTTGGATTAATATAAGACATGAGATGACTTATATATATATATATATATGGATGGTAATTTTGGAGAATGCCAAAATTACATGACCTATTTAAAATAAGAATTTAATGAGAATTTATTCTATTTAAAGAAGGAATTGGTTAATTAGGAAATAATTTGGAATTGATTTATGGCATAAATGCTAGCCCATGATTTGCACATGTGAAGAGTGCAACCAAAAAGGAAAGTAACCACGACAATTAAAATAAATAGAGAGAGGAAAGTTATAGTAAATGAATAAGAAAAACTAATTGACTATACTATACTCCTCTCTCTCGTTGAAAACCCAACTGACACCACCACCCTCTCTATATTCATTTAAGGTGCTAGTTTATCAAAGGTGCAACGAGGAGCAGGACAAGGAATTCCTTGGCAAATCATGTTAGTGTGGACAAGCTAGAGGCTGTGCGATTGTGCAACGCATTTGTGGGATGAACATCAAATCTCTAGGGACATTGCTTCAAGAGGTATATGTCTCCAGTTTACTTGTTTACATTATCTAAACGACACGAAGTAATACCAAACTTGTGAAATATGATTTCATGAGCATTATTCAATCTTATATGAACATGTTCATATGATGAAAAATTTTATTCATTACTATTTGTCCATTCCACTGTGTTTATATGTTGTTTTCAAACAATGGTACTAGAGCCACCCTCATGATTGATTAGATATGTTTTATATGCCTTTGGTTTGTTTAGAAATTTTTTTTTTTGCAAGTGTTCAAAGAATCAAGAAAGTCCAAGAAAGAGGTTGCAACCCCTCACTGCAACCACAAATTTTTTTTAAGTTGAGTTTACAATGGAGGTGATGGTGGTTGCGATAGTCACATCATGGACACTCCAGGATTTTTTGAAAATCTTTTTTTTTTTTCAAAAATAATTTTCTTATCAATATTAAATTTGTAAAATTGGATTTTATGGTAACTAAATATTAGATATTCAATAAATTATGATAAGATGCCATATAAGTGATACTTGCCATATTTTTTAAAATTTGAATTTTTTATAAATATTTTCCTTATCAATATTAAATTCATAAAATTGGATTTTACGGTAACTAAATATTGGATATTTAGTAAATTATGAAAAGAGGCTATATTTATGATGCGTGGCATAAATAACTTAGGGTGGGGCTATTGTTACTCCCAATAGCCTATCCACACTTCCTATTAATTACTTATAATTTTGATTTCCTCAATTGTCCTAACCTAGACATTTTTTATTAAAGTCAAAACTTTAATCAACATATTAATATTTATTTATTTACACTTAAAATTATTAATTATTTCATATTTTTATTTATATAATAATTTAAACTATTAAAATTATTCAAATTTTTTATTAATTATTTTTCTCATAACACCTAATCAATATAAAGTCAAAATAATAAATCTATCAAATTTATTTAATTTTAAATATATATATATATATATATATATATATATATATATATATATATATATATATATTTACGATGTAATTAGTTATATTATTATTAATTTATCCATTTACATTCTTAATATAAGAGATTAATTTTGATATATTATTAGTATAAAACTATTTTACTATGACATCTAATTACATGTTTATATTTGTAAGACTTTTACGGTTATAGATGGTTGAGTCAATACTTTTGCTTATGTAACAATATGTTATTAGATATCCATATAAAACTTTTTTATACAAACAGTGCATCAAAGTTAAATTTTTAATATAATATTACTATTTTTCACCTTTTTATTCACCAAGATTCTGGAGTACTCTTCTATTCTTTTTTTAGTTCTTTTTTCTTGATGATTATTTTAAGTTTTCTTCACAAGAAAAATTACTTGTTACAAATTTATGCAAACTAAACTTTAATAAAATGTATGATCCAAATGATAAAAATTGTTTAGACTTAGAGCTGAGTTCTTCTTGTTTCCTTTCAAAATTATGCTATTATAACCACAAATGATATTGTAATCTATTGAAACCATAACAGCAAACAATAAAATTTTTATTGAGTGTAATATTTTTTAGATATATTAGAAAAATATTCTATTGTAGCATAAACATATATACAAATATTGTAGTACAAATAATTAGAAGCAATACAAATTTATATAAATTGAAATAATGAAAAAAAAAAAAGACTTTTGAGGAACATTGTTTTATTCCTTGAAATATAATCGTATAATATATTTTGTAAAAGAATAACTGAAGAGGATTAATATGATATATTTCATATTCTAAGAAAATTAAATGATTAATTTAATATATTATTCTATTAGTGATGCTTTAAATAATAACTATTAGGACCATTTGTTTGACTTTTTTGTTTTAAAGATGAAATACTTTCTAATTAAAAGATATATATGTATAAAAATTTTAAGTCAACTAAAATATTTTTTCATAAAAACTAAAACCAAAAAAATGTTTTAGCGATTTTATCACGAATTGAAATGAATAAATTTTGAAATAAAATCTATAAAAATTAGATCATAAAAATATATTTTTTCAAAATTTAAATAAATGCTTATTTAATAGACTTATTAATATGACTTTATATTTATTAGGTGTTATGAGGGAGACAATTAATAAATTTTTTTAATAATTTTAATAGTTTGAATTATTATATAAATAAAAATGTGAAATAATTAATAATTTGAAGTGTAAATAAACAAAGATTAATAAGCTTGACTAAAGTTTGACTTTAATTAAAAAAAATGATTAGGTTAGGGCATTTTAGGAAATCAAAATTATAAGTAATAATCAGGAGTATAAATAGACAATTAAGAGTGCTAATAGCCCCACCCAATAACTTAATATATGATATTTGGTTTGTTTCTAAATAGGCAATATTCATGATATGGAATAAATTTGAAATTGGTAACTTGATATGTGATATTTGGTTTGTTTCAAAATAGCCAAGTTTTAAATATAGGATATTTGAAATATTCATGTAATGGTTACATATGGTAGTTATAAAAATCAAAATTTCCTTATTTGCTATTGTTTCCTTATTCAATTGTATGGCATGTAGCTAATCATGGACTATAGGAAACCGATGTGATTGGCTTAATGGGATATAATTAATTTTATTCAATGGGTTGTACTTTTATTAATTAGAGTTCTAAGCCATTTGGAGAGCCCATTTTATTTTCTTCTTGCTTTAATACCAAGGATAATTTCTTGTAATGTACGAGATATCGAAAGAAGACATGAACGCAATAGAGGCCCAAAGCCCAAGAAGGAGGTCTATGGAGATGAAGTCGTGTGTGTGTGTGTGTGTGTGTGTATATATATATATATGTATACATATATATTACCCTAATGGCCCTAACCCAATCCTTATTGCTAGGATTGGGCCCATAGAAAGCCCATCATCATGCCTTTTATGTTTCTCTCTAATTTATGATATGTCCAATATGGATGCATGTGCAAAGTGAAACCAAAATAGTAAATAGGTTGCCATGAGAAAATCTTTCAACTAAAATATTAAGTGTAAAATGGTATAGTTTTGTAAACTTGTCAAGGCTCTCCAATAAAGCAATAACCAAGAATTTTAACAGGTTCCATCATCGATTATTGTTACATAGGGGTGCGAACATTCGTTTAGAGTTTTCTGAGTTAATGTTAAAACATGATATGTTTAAAGATGGTCAATTAGCAAGAATGGATGTACTTGAGGTAATTGATATCTAAGGTTTAGTGGGTTAGACATAACTATGTGTAATGAGCCAAGGATAGATGTACCTGAGGTTCAAAGTACTAAGAGTCAAATAAAACTCAGTTGTACACGAGATGTACTGATTAAGAGTTGTTCACTTATAGGATATTAATTTTTTAAGAATGGATGTACTTGAGGAGGATTAGTATTTTATATTCAATCACTTGCTAGAAATCTAACCCAACTAAGATTCCCATTTCCTATTTCGGAAGTGTAGGATTCAAAAAGTTAGTAGGAGACCATTTTGATTATAAGGCCATTATCATTATGATAGATAGATATACTATTACACTAATTTAATCTTGTTATTTTGTGCAGTATCATCAAATATGAAATGTTTGAACCCACTCCTAGCATACTTGACATGAACATGCTTATTAGGCCTAATTTTGTGGACCGATTTTGCAACTTGAAATTTGTTTTGAATTTAGAATGTTGGATATGTTTTGGACACCTCATAGCCTGCTCCATTGGCCAAAGGAGCCATAGCTCATGAAGTAGATGCCTATAATAAATGGCAAGCCTATGACATACAAGCATGATATTACATGCTGGCTTCTATGACCAATGAGTTGTAAAGGCAGCATGAAAACATGAAAATTGTGAATGATGTTTTGTTTTCATTTTGCCTTTGCAACTCATTAGTCATAGAAGCTAGCATGTAACATCATGCTTGCATCTCATCGGCTTGCCATTTATTATATGCATCTATTTCATGTTATGTGGCTTTTTTAGCCAATGGTGCAGGCTGTGGAGTGTCTAAAGTATATCCAATATGTTGAGTTTAGAACAATTTTGAAGTTACGAAACCAATCCACAAAATTAGGCCTAGTAAGCCTATTCATGTTGGGTATGCTAGTGAGCGGGTTCAAAGATTTAATATTTGAAAATACTACACAAAAAAAAACAAGATTAAATTAATGTAACAGTATATGTATCCATCATAATGATCATGGTCTCAAAATGATCTCCCACTAACTTTTCGAATCCTACACTTCCAAAATAAGAAACAAGTATCTTAGTTGAGTCAGATTCCTAGCAGGTGATTGAATTCTTATAAAATACTAATCCTTGTCAAGTAAATCTAGTCTTGAAGAATTAATATCGTATAAGTGAACAACTCTTGTTCAGTACAACTCCTGACTTAGTCTTATTCGGCTCGTAGTACTCTGAACCTCAGGTACGTCCATTCTTGCCCAATATACATAGTTACATCTAACCCACTAAACCTTAGGTATCAATCACCTCAGGTATATCCACTCTTCGTAATTGACCATCTATAAAAATCTCATGTCTTAACATTAACTCAAAAATCTCTTAACCAATGTTCGGACCCCTATGTAACCATAACCAATGATGGAACCAGTTAAAATTCTTGGTTAACACTTTAGTAGAGAGCCTAGACAAGTTTTCAATACTATACCATTTTAGACTTAATATTTTAGTTGCAAGATTTTCTCAAGGTAACCTAATTACTATTTTGGTTTCACTTTGCACATGCATTTCATACATCACATGCATCCACAATATCAAAGTGAGAAACATAAAAGACATGATCATGAACTTTCTGTATCCTAGCCACAAGGATTGAGTTACGGCCATTGGGGTAACTTTAAAAAAAAAAAAAAAGTCTTCTAGCTTCTGCTGGACTCTATCTCCATGGACCTCTTTTTTGGGCTTTAGGTCTTTACTGCTTTCACATCTCCTTTCGATATCTCATACATTACAAGAAATTATACTTGGTAAACCAAGGACAAAATAAAAGAAAATGGACTCTCCAAAAAGGTCTACATCTCAAATTAATAAAATTATAACCCATTGAATAAAACTAATTACATCCCATGAATAAAACCAATCACATCGGCTTCCTAGAGTCCATGATCAGCTGCATGTCATAAAATCAAATAAGGAAACAATAGCAAATAAGGAAATTTTGATTTTTATAACTGCCATACGTAATTAGTACATGAATGTTTCAAATATCCCATAATTAAAACTTGCCTATTTGTGAAATGGACCAAATATCATATATCAAGTTACTAATTTCAAAATTTCGTATCCTGAGTATTGCCGATTTAGAAACTAACCAAGTATCATATATTAGTTTGTTTATGCCACCTATCACAAATATGGCATCTTTTGATAATTTACCAAATATCTAATATTTAGTTACCATAAAATCCAATTTTATTGATTTAATATTGATAAGGAATATTTTTTAGAAAATTTTTTCAAAAATATGACAAGTATCACGTATAATTGATCTTATCATAATTTATTAAATATTTAATATTTAGTTACCATAAAATCCAATATTACGGATTTAATATTGATCGGAGTGCCCACAACATGACTATCGCAACCACCATCACCTCTACCATAAACCCAAAAAAATGTAGTAGCAGCAAGGGGTCGCAACCACCTTCTTGGGCTTTCTCCGATTCTTTGAACTCTTTGAAAAAAACCAGTTTTCTTAACAAACCATAGGCATATAAAATGTATGTAATCAATCATAAGGGTGATTTTGATACCACTATTAGAAAATGACATATAAACATAGTGAAACGAATGAACAATAATGAATAAAATTTTTAATCATAGGAACACATTCATATAAGATCGAATCATGCTCGTGAAATCATATCTCACTAGTTTGGTATCACTTTGTGTTGTTTACATAATGTAAACACCTGGAATTATAAAAGGTTATATGAGACATATACCTCTTGATGTGATGTTCATAGATATTTGATGTTTATCCCACGAATGTGTAGTTGCATAACTGCACGAGCTCTAGTACATCCACATGAACACGATTTGCTAACGAACTCCACTTTTGATCCAAGTTCTATTCCTTATTGCCCCTTCGATAAACAAGCACCTCAGATGAATATGGAGAGGGTGGTGGTGTTAGTTGGCTTTTCAACCAGAGAAAGGATTTGTTTTAGTTGTGGCCATTACTATCCTTTGTGGTTGCACTCTTGACATGTGCAAATTATGGGTTAGCATTTATGCCATAAATCAATTCTAAATTAATTCCTAATTAATCAAATCCTTCTTTAAATACAATTAATTCTCAATCAATTCTTATTTTAAGTAGGCACATGTAATTTTGGCATTCTCTAAATCTTATATCTTACATTAACCCAAATGTTGAAAAGACTAAAAAGCCCTTGACACATGTTCCTAAAATGTGGACTCTCCATATATAGAAACTTTCTTTATGAGGATCCACTTACACCCTAGATTTGACTTTGAGATGTGCTAGTAACCTTGCAATTGAATTGCAAGTCTAATTCAAGAATTGAATCCTAATTAACTATTTTAATTAGAATCAATTCATTATTGGCTCATACTTGTCCTATCATGTGTGACTAACAAGGTTCATCACGAATTGGCAATGAGATTATAAATTCAATCTTTTTGGTACTATCGGAAGCTCATTTTCATACTTAAATTAAAATTCCTAAAATACCTTTGGCTCTCATAGGTCATGGCCAGCATTAGCATGCCATGACCACCCAAGTAGTGTGGATGTATCAATTTGAACATTCTAATGAACTGTTGATCATATTTACCATGCACTTGAATCTTTTCATTACATAATCCTAATCTAGCCAAGGTCATAGATAATGTCAAACCTTATAGCTTAGACTACACGAATTCTATGTGTTTCTATTCTTTGATCAATGGGATATGAGCTAGAAACTCGTTTCTATTTAACTCCAAGCATCCTAGCCGAGGATTTCATGATCAAGAATAGCCCTATACCTATAGGATCTATCCTCGTTTGCTCGAGGTAATGGAACTGGTCACCTATCTCCATACATAACTAACTATGGCTATAACCTACCTAGTACTAATGCATAACACAAATATATAAGCAGTAGCAAACTATATCTACTTATGTACAAGATAACTGGGTTATCTAAGGGCTAAGGATTATATGCTCTAATATGATCTAGATAATGTTTCAGTGACATTAGTAAAATACCATGTGAAGAAGATCTCTCTAAGAACGTTTTAAATGTCCTAATTATCATTTCTTATAGCAAAGGCCTCTTGGCCACCAAAGTTAACAAAGAGTTGCCATGAACATTAACCCACAATGATCACTATGACAATTCAACTCTAACCATTCCTCAAGACCCATGCTCTAGAAAGCATCACACCTGAATCCCAACACATTCCAAATTGAATGAGCATAAGCACAACGATATAAGCAATGCTCAATATCCTCCACTAGTGCATGACAACACAAACAAGATGCATGATAAGCCAAGTTTCTATGAGTACACAAAGCATTAGTTGGAAGTGCACCATGAAACATGAGCCACAACATGAACTAGACCTTCTCAAGCACTGGAAGCCAGCAAATCCATGACTAAGGCTTTGAAGCATGGGATCAAGCTTAGATCGAAGACGCCAATGGTAAATGGACCTAAAAGAATATATACCAGACACATCATCAAACCAAACCATAACATCATTCAAATAACCAAACACAAGCATAACAACATCATGCAGTTCAAGTTCAACCTCAGGGAGAAAATGAGTTGTTAGCCTCTCAAGGTGTCATTTCCTATCGAAAATAAAAATCTTTACCTTGCATGTCAAGATCATGAATGTGGACAAAGGGGACTTTATGGCATAAGTAGCTGATGAGTGTATAATATACACTCATTTAGTGCTTAATTTGACATGGTTTTTGTGCTTTAATTGTTAAGAAATTAGCCAATTTGCATATGAGATTTGTACTTTTGTGAAATTATTGGAACTAATGTTAAATTGGTAATTTTTAGGTGAATTTGATGACATGGAAGCTTTTTTTATTCAATTTTACAAGAAAGGCATTTTTGGAGCTAAATAGAAGAGTTTTGGTGCTTATTTGAGGAGATTCTTAAAAAGCATTGTAGTAGAAAATTTGTATCTCTATCTACAGAGATAGGATTGAGATAAATTAGGATGTTTTGGAAAGCTTAGGAAATGCTCTACAACTTTGATGTTTGGCCCAAAATGTAGATTTTAGAGTTTCTTGATAAAAATCCAGTTGCAAGATTGAATATTGTTGATATTCTGATGTTGTGTAGCTTGACATCTGCCTAGTAGTTTATCAATATCTTGAGCTACAGAAGTCCAATTGAGGTGCACTTTGTGGCATTGGAAAGCTAATTCAATTCACTACAACTTTGTGCTTCCGGCATGAGAGTAAATTCCAAGTTGTTTATGAGTCAAAAAGCCCAGAATTTAGTGGTCCAATATTAGTCTAGTACCACAATGGGAATTGAGCTATTCTAGTCCAATTGAGATACAATTCAGAGCTATTTGGACCTAACCTTTACACCAAACTTATGACTTGGATTAGATTAGATAGTAAAATAATTATTTTGGCCCCAACCACTTATTAAGATATGATTTAAATTCAAATCTTGGGGAGACAATTTGATATCTTATCTTATCTTATCTCATCTAACAACCTTATGATTAAGAAGAGAATAAAAACAACTTTTCAAAAGGGCCTAAAAGGGGAGTCTTGGTCTTCGTTGGTGTCTCTTGGCCATATTTGACTATCTTGTGGCCATGCTACATTCTCTTCTCATCTAATTCTCTTATGAGATATCAAGAGGGAGCTATGGTGTATGATTGGGATCTATTCTTCTCTTTTCTATCTTTGATTTATGTTTAACATATACATTCTGTCTATGGATTTGTATTTGTTAAATATGTTAGTTGGCTAAATACCTTTTGCTAGGGTAATGATGTAACTTATGTTGTGAACATGATTGTTTGAGATTTTCAATATTAATGAATTCTTTCTTATTCAATTGAGTTTCTATTATTTGTTCTTCATGCTATTTGTGGATTCACAACCCATAAATTGATATTAATGTTATGTAGACTGAGAGAAATCTAGATACATAATTGAGACAATGAAATAGAAACCTTAATTCTTAATTGTCTAGGAATAGAGATTAGGTATTTCATGGGCCTTTGTAAGGGGATTCACAAATTGGTAATGCCTTTAGTTTTAGGGTTCAAGTTGAGGAATCAATTGAGCTCTAGAATCTAGGGGGATTGTGCCATATAGGAATCAGGTATTAATTAAATTAAGAATCCCTCTCCATCAATTGATTTGATTGATATTCATTAGATTTAGGAGCTCAAATTAATCATAGGAAAAACTAGGTGAAATCGGACCCTTAGTGTTTTCGCCTTTGATATCTTCCATACTTATTTTGCGTTTTTATTTTATTTACTTTCTATTATTGAGATATTTTTAAATTTTGTATTGTTAATTGCGATACTCTCTTCATTTAGCACGCCTAAATAGTTTCTAAGTTTGGGAATCGGTAATTGGTTGAGTCAATTCCTATGGAAACAATACTCACACTTGATTACTTGTACGACCCAGTATACTTGTCGGGTACTACTATCAAGCTTTTAGCGCCGTTGCTAGGGATTGATTTTTATCCAATATCATTAGTACCTAATAAAGATACTAATTTAGGCAACATTTTCTTTCTTTTATTTTTAGGTTTATTTTATTTTTATTTAATTTAATTTTCTTATTCTTGATCTTTTATTATTTTCCAAGGTCCTTGGAATGGATTTAGTCAATAATTACTATAAAGCCGGGGCCAAATAGATGGATTAGATGCAGTAGGAAGCAAGGAATTCTCCTCTATATACTTGCGATTTATGTGGAGATAGCCATCTGAATGGTTATTATGAGCCAAGCTATCATCTACCTAAAAAGCAAGTTACATATATGGGTAATCCTCCAACATTTTGGAATGATCTATGCTTTGGTATCTATAATCTAGAAGGGAGGAACTAGCCCAATTACTTATGGAACAACCAAGGCTCGTACCCGCACGATCAACAAAGTTACCAACCTAAAGGAATCTCATCACTAGAGGCTACATTCGAAGAGTTTAACCAAGTCTGTATAGAGGTTAAACAACTTTGTTAGGGGATTATGTTTAAGTCAAAAATCTCAGCACTGGAGGCCATTCTTGAGAAGTTCATACAATAGACTAAGAAGAATTTAAAAATTCAAGGAGCCTTTCTTCAAAAGTTGGAAATTCTGATTAAACTAATCTCACGGTAGATGGTAGAAGAACAACAAGGCACACTCCAAAGTGACAAGATTGTCAATACAAAGAAGCAAGGTAAGATTGTTACTTGGGAGGATGGTCAATCATGTGTAGACTCGAGAATGGAGAATAAGTCCAGGGTAGATGAGGAAGCCACCCACAAAACTGACCTAGGAAGCACCTATTGAAGCATCCACTCAAGTAAAACAATCAGATAAGAAGGAGCAAGAGCTAGTTGGCATACACAATTAGAACATTCACCATCTAATCGGATCTCACACCTTCAACTATTGAAGAAACAAAATTAAGAGAATCAAATTGCTAAAATTCTTGAAGTAGTTATGAAGTTGCTGATCATTATCCCTTCTATAGGCGCCTTTAAGCAATAATTGTGCTTTTATGCTAAATTGATGAAGGAGAAAGAAAGGATCAAGATATGGGATCCAGGAATCTAATAATGAAGTCGAGCTAAGGATTATAAATGAGCAACATCCTCCCGAAATACAGTCCTATGCTTAAGTCATAGTACCAAACTCAGGACTTGTTACAATTACCTGAGCGGACCTCTTCTGACAGCAACTTCAGTCGTCTTCGGAACTTTTAAGCTATCTGGAGATAACACGGAAATATGAGTGAGAATCTTAAGTTCTCAGTAGGATTCTTTAACTAGTATAAATAATGTCATCGTTATCATCTCCAGTTGCTTTGATTTATTATGAAAAAGGTGAACATGTTATAAAACTGTTCAATTTTATAGTTCGAAAACACACTGTCTGAAGCAAGGTTCATTTTATTCATACACTTGTCATTTAGGTGAGCCAATACAAAGTCAATTCATGAATTGTACTATGAATAATAATTGAAACGTATTAAAATACAATAGCACTAACATACTGAACACATAAAATCTGCACATGCCTTTACTTGTACTTGAATTTATGCAGATACACATAATTCTCTTTTCTTCCTTTATCTTCCTTTACTTGTTACACATATTCCAGAGTACGATCGCCATGTCACGTTCCTTAGGAATATGGACTCATCACAGCATAAATAGATAGAGCAGTTTTAGCATCAACAAAACATGGGATATAATTATGCAAATACTCATATTTGAATTCATGCAAATACAATAGTGCTTTTCTTTAACTTTCTTTGCTTCCTTTCTTACGGTACTTACACTAGCTTGGTTATGCCATGCCTCATGAAAGCCTTATCCCCTATACTTACACTAGCTGGGTCGATGTCATGCCTCATGTGAGTGGGGTGCTTGCATATGTTTTAATCTTTAGCCTTTACTGCCATTGGGTAGTCTGATATAAGAGTGAGCTCAAATCGTGACTGTCGTCACACATTACTGACCCGCAAGGGGACCCACGTGCCTCTAGGTCGGAGGGACTCAGTTGGCCATCTGCCTCTAACATAGAGAGACCCAAAAGTTTTAGCTACCTTCACAGGGAGGGACCCATTGTGCAACTGCCTTCGAGTGAAGGGACCTGTATCTTTATCTTTTAACTGCCTTCACCTGGAGGGACCCAAATAACTGCCTCCAAGTGAAGGGACCCAATCTTATCTTAATTAATTGCCTTCATAAGGAGGGATCTCATAACTGCCTCCAAGTGAAGGGATTCACATTTAATATGTTCATATCCTTTCATTCTCATACATAATCATGCATAGACATGCTGAATGCATTCATACATATGCTTCATCATTTACTTTCATGTATCCTTGCATATAGAATTTCACATTCATATCATAAATATTCATAACATATAAATGCTCATAGTTTCCTTACTGTTCTACCGAAAATTTGGCAGCATAATGGATCGAGTCCGTTTCCCTATGAATAGGGCCAATTTTAGTAGACAGTTAGTCACAGTAAGAGATCAAATATAATGCATTAATCTTTCAAGCACCAACATGGAATTGCAACACTTAGGCTTTACTTGAACTCATATGTGAATTACGGTGCCAAATCCTTTAACTTTGGGAATCCTGCTCATATTCTTCAACTTTGCCCGCTTTTAGAAATTAAGCCTTAAATTCATCTTAACTCATTTGGACCTGAATTTTGGATATGTTGAAGTGTTATATGTCTATTTTCTAGCCTCTGTAGTCCCATCTAGTTTTGATAAATATAACTCAAGTTATTTACGTTTAAACCCGACCTGCCCTATGGCTGGCTAAAATTACACACCTAAAAGTAAAAATCTACTAAATATCGAAAACAAGTCCAAATCATACGAAATTGGTGTCATATCAAAGCTAACAGGACAAGCTTTCATTTGCAATAAGTTTCATTTCATTTGCTTTAGTAGAACTTGAGTTATAAGTCCTGAAATTTGACCTTCCTGAACTACCCTATTTTGGTCTAGCTTGGACATAGGGCTACTTCCTCGAACCACTGGGAACAAATGGGATCGTAACAAACTCGGAATTTCATTATGGGATGTTCCTCTATGTGTAAGCTTTCTAACAAAGTTGGTTTCACTCAATTTGGAATTGTGTAGGATGAGTTACACCCTTCTCAATTCACATGAAAGTCCTGATTCCTAGGTCAAACTTCAAAAATTCATATATCTCTCAATATTAAACCAATGGCCTTATATTATATATGTATGGAAAGCCTGAATGTCTAGTTTCATATAAAAATAGTTTCATCAAATTTGAATGGCTATAGGCAGAGCCATACACTCCGCCATACGGACTATCGTGGGGCTTCTCATTTAGGCAGCATCCCAATCTTCCACTTCTCCTAGTTTTCTTCTTCTAACTTTAATTCCAACTCAAGATTTCATATTAATCCAACCATAATCCATCATATGTATCCAATATATCATCAAATACATGAAGAAAAGTGAAATTTCATACAGCATCATACAGCCACAGTTTAGAAACATTAAGGACAGAAATTGAATCCTACCTCCTTTAGCTGTGATCTTGCTAAATTTGAGTTTAGATTGATGGAACCTTGACAAAGCTTGGAGATATTATGAAGTAGGTTGAAAGGGCAAAAGAAGAAGAAGGTTGGAATAAGGGGGACAGGGAGGCGCAAGTCAGCAAGAAGTGAGAAGGAAAATCTGACTTAAATAGACGAGGGTAGTTGGAATTGTGAGTGTTGATTGGTTGAAATTTTATGAGTGAAGTTCAGCTATGTCTCCCTCTTTTGTGGCTGAATTATTCTTCACGTCGCCTAAAAAGTGGAACTCGCTTCTACTTTGTCTAAAATCGAAACTCGTCCATATTCTGTGTAAAATCGGAACTCGGGTCAATTTTATTTGAACTTGGAGCTAAAGTCGGATGTTAGAACTCATGCCCATCTTATTTGAAATTTGGAAATAAATTCGGAGATCGAAAATCATGTCTGTTTTATTTGAAGCTTGGGAATAAAGTATGAGATCGGAACTCATGTATTTTTGGGTCAAACTTGGAGACTAACTCAGAGATCTGAACTCGTGTTCATTCTAGTTGAGTTCAACTCTACGGTCGGAACTCTTATCCTTTCTAAATCAACCCGAAGGTCAGAACTCGTGTCTATTTTGGTTGAACAATCAACCATGAGGTCGGAACTCATTACATTCAACTCGGACGTCCGTACTTGTGACCATTCTGTTAAACTATCAACTCGGAGGTCGGAAACCATGTACACTTTATTTTGAACCATGAAGTTGAAAGTTGGGAATTATGTACAATATATTCTCAAAGTCGAAGGTTGGAGCTCGGAAACCACTCCTTTTTATTTGAAACTTGAAGGTGAAGTTGGAAATCGAAACTCGTGGTGGATGTTACAGGCAGCCCAAGTTTTCTTATCCTTTTTTTATTTTTTTTATTTTATTTATGCATGTGTTTTTATTATTTTTCTTAGTTTTATTGTGTCTTTGTGAACCCAATATTTCTTATGGCAATGGACTTATTGATTTTGATTTATGAACTTGCAGGAAGATGATGGAGGAAGAAAAAGATACTAAAGCTTAAATGTAACATCCCCGTTTTTTTTCATAGTCTAATTAGCTTGGTAACTTGAGTAATTAGATTATTGAACAAGCAATTAAGCCACTAAAAAGCAAATTAAGTGTTTGAATAATGGGCATAAGTAGCCTAATTAAGTATGCTTAGGAGTTTGGGGAAGTAAAACTCTTTCTAAGAGTTTAATTTGAAAAGTCAACATTTTGAGTTCATCAAGAGTTAACAAAAAAGTCAACAAAACTACTAATTTAAAGATTAAGCACATAATTAACACCTAACTAAGTTAATTGAGATAATTAAAATTTACTAATTATAATAATGTAATTAAATGATTTTAATTAAGGTTAATCACAAGCTTAATACTAATTCCCTTTTAAAAATTTGAAAAGAGACAATAAAGTGACGATAATGTCGTTAAAGTAAGGTTTGTACAATACTTTGTACAACCTTGTCCCCCACAACTAAGACCAAGTTGTCTTGTAAGATTATAAACAAATTAACCCAAATTAGAGTAATAAAAGCCTATCTTAGTACACTAAATAAAAAATTAAGTTTCCTAATGTCACGACCCAATCTAGGCTGTGACTGGCGCTTAGAGAGCAAGCTCCCTAGCAAGCTTTACACATCAAGATTTCACAAAATTTGGGCAGAGTTTCCTCTATATTTAGGATGTTTCCCAAATACGAGTACTTATCCTGCAATTCAACAATCACACACTTCCATAGAGGATCCAAGCATTTTCAAAATGCACCCCTCAGCACACAACACAATTTATAAACAAACATATTGATCCAATCATAATCCATTCATCAGAGTTAATATACAATAATCAATCCAACTTAGTCTAAACAATTTTTGAACATAACTTAACCCACCAGCAAGGGTCAGACCTTGCATGTAGTACTATGGAGCTACAACTAAGATTTCAAATGAAACAGAGTACAAATCAGGGCCCATTACTAAATAGGGCTCACCCAGATAGGAATCTAATAATGCTGAGCTGAAGGATCGACTCCCAAGTCTGAACTTTTATCTAAAAAGAATATAATAATCACGGGATGAGTTTGAGAAACTCAGTAAGAGACAGGAAACTTTTGAACCTCATGAGTCAATGTATATATAAGTATAAAACGATTTCATTCAATTAAGGAAAACAGCGGAAATATCTAACAAGATAAATAAGCAGGATTCACACTTAGGTGGCCGTTCCTTCATGTGAATCCCGAAATCAGGCATGCACCCCCCTTTTTTGAGAGGCAGTGAAGTACAGGCACGCACCACACTATATGTATGGCCGTGAAATATCCGTCACGCACCACCCCCTTGGGTGGCCGTGTAATATAATAATCCAAGGCGCACCAAGGCTAACGTCTACTGCCATTAGCAAACAGATCCTATTACAGACTTTCCTATTCTTTCATATTCATAAATCATGAATCTCATATCACATTCGAATTTCTTTCATCATTGACTCATGAGTAGCATTCTTAAATTAAATAAACAATTATAAATTTAAAATAGAATTAATTCAAAAGCATTCTATCTACTCACAGATCACCGGCCACAAGAAAATCTTAAGTCTCCGGATCCACAAGGTTGGAGAGAAGTTTCTTGGGATTATCTAACATCACAACAAGACACTTGTATCAATTTTGGATCACTAACATTCTCCATACCATAAGTTCTCTAATCTTACAATCCTAGAGTTCCAAGAATTCATCTAAAGATCAAAGGAATTGGAATTGCTTGGGAAAAGGAAAAAATAATACATAGAATTTACCTCTAAAATTGGAATGAGGAGAAGGAGAATAGAGGTCAGCTCTCCACCTCAAATCCACCTAAGCAAGAATGAAGAAGGAGGAATAATTTGTATGGATGATTGTGTTTAATGGAATGAATATTGTGTTGTCGTTGTTGTTGATTTGGTTGGAAATGATGGAATGGAGTTAAGAGACGTAAGGAATGGTGGAAGAAGGAAATTCTAGAGAGATGGGAGAGAGTTTGGGGTTAGAAAGAGAAAGAAAATTCGAAAATGAGGGCGTGGGATGCGTTTTCGTATATATATTGGCCTGTGGTAATCGATTACCAGCTCACGAACAAATGGCTGGTAATCGATTACCATTTATGGTAATCGATTACAATGCAAAAATTTTTAACCCGTGGGCATACAAAGAGCCCTGTAATCGATTACCAGCCACACGGTAATCGATTTCAACGTCCCAAAATATGGTTCCTTAATTCCAAATGACATTCAACACCCAAGATCATCACCTACCATCTAAATTCCATCATAAACAGATTAAACACATCGATCATACAGGATTAACATAGAAAAACTTGAAACTACACCAAGGGTGTTACGCCTAATCCTAAAAATTAACTAACCCTAATCCTGGCCTAATTAAAGACACACTTTAACTAAAGGGAAAAAAAATAAAATATCTATGGGTGTTAAGGGGATGGTCGAACCCTTCCCCTCACATACACTCCATCATTTTCATTCTTGCATTCTCTTACTCTCCCTAACCTCTCTCTTCAATCTCTCAAGACACTCTTCATCTTCTTCTTCTCCATTTCCTTCAAACTCCATAACCAAACCTCATCAACCTTCACCACTAACCCTTCAAAGATCGCACTTTTTGGTCTTTTTAGATAAGATTCGAATTCTTAAACCTCCATTTTCTCAAGGAGAGCACAAAGCCCTCTTCTTTTCTTCTCAAGAAGCCGCGGTCTTGCCCCCTCAAGGAGGAGGCCATCTTCATCTCTTCACTTTTTTCCAAAGGCACAACAGCACTCTTAGGTAGTGATTTTTCACTTTCTCTTTTGGTTGTTTAAAAAGCTTGAAGCTTTGGCTTTCGCTATGGCCAAAAGCTCCAAGTGACAACTTGAGAAAAGTTCCTTTTTTTTTTGTGAGAAACATGTACTTTGATCTTGTCTATGAAGTGTTCTCTTGTTGTTTTGCAAAAAAGCTCTCTCTCCTATGAATGTTCCAAAAGCTTTTGTCTTCTTAAGTGAACTATGTGTTTGATGATCTTTAGAGTTAGTGAAAAATCCCTTTCTTAAGCCATTTTAGTTAAGTCTTGATCTTCCATAATATATGTTCTTATGATAAATTTTTTTTTCTCTTTTTATACTCACAACATGATTTTTGTAACATCTCGAAGTGTGGTGCGTTTGATTAGCACCGTTTATTGGTTTATTTCATTACGTTCAAGAAATACACTTAATTAGAATTGAAATGTGAATGTTAGGGTTTAGAATATCTAGCTTTGCAGTATAGAAAATTTTATGAGAAACTATTAGTAATGTCATGCTAATTTAAGGAAAATTGATTTTTGATTTTTGATTTTTGATTTCAGTATTTTATAACGTAAGAATCGGGTCAATAGGAACTTATACTGTAGAATCACTTAAATACTAGTTAAAACCCTAATTTGAGTAACCCAAATTAAGCCACAATACTACTAAAAGTGGCCCCCCAAACAGCTACAAGATGGAGAAGCTTAACTAGAATTCATTCAACACAAAATCTACCAATACCAGCAAAGTGAGTCATTCTCTTTCATTATGACTCAAAACGCTCATGATTCCCATTTTCTCCTTAATGTTTCGGCCCTCAAAGGATTGAACACCCTTCCTCATTTTCTTCTCCATCTCATCCTAACATCCTTTCTTCTTCATCCAATACAAACCTCCTTCACCAAAGCTTGCACTTGACTAGCTCAAAATTCAATTTAAGGTAGGATTCTTGAGTTTTTCCTAATATTGAACTTATGTGAGTGATTAGGGTTTGCATGTTTCTTTCTAAGATGATGATGTATGTTGAAGATATGACCTGTTTCAAGTGATTGAACATGAGGATTCTTGGTTTGGGTTGGAAAATTTATTAAAAACTCAAAGAAAACTAAAACAAACTTGCTAAAACTCAAAAACCCTAAGACATATCCATATTGTATAGGTAATTTTTGACCTATAATGGTAAAAAATTACTGAAACTATTTTTAGATGAAGCTAGACATTTAGAGCTTTCCAACCATATAAATTATAAGTTCCTTGGATTAGTAATGAGAGAGTTATGAATTTTTGAAGAAAACCCTGAATCCTATTTAGTGTTCTAACTAGTACAAATTGAGAAGGGCATAACTCGCCCTATTCAACTTCAAATTAAGTGCAACTAATTTTGTAAGAAAGCTAACATATAGATATTTATGCCATAAAAATTTTAGATTTATATTCAAACTATGTTGCTCCTAGAAATTCTTTAAACTTGACCTAAGGTGCTATCCAGGTAAAATAGGTCAGTTCTCTTTGGCCCACTTTAAAAGCTCGTAACTTGGGCTCGACTTACCCATTTCAAATGAAACTTGTGGGAAATGAAATCTGGTTAAGTTAGCTTCATTTATATGTAAATTTTGGATAAATTTGATAGGGATTGGAATTTTAGTGAATTTTTACATTTAAGTTCTCTAATCTATCCTTCATTAGGACAGTCTTAAGTAAAAACTCAATAACGCAATGTGTACTGATTAAAACTTAATGGGAGAGAACTAAAAATAGACTAATAATGTCATAACATACTAAATTTTCAAATTCAAATAAGCTAAGATGAAATTATGGCACAATTTACAAAATAGGACAGATTTGGGAAGTTGAAGTATTGTAGCAGATTTTGCTTAGTTGGAAACTTTTAAGTCAAGCATGATCAGTGAATGAGTTTATTGTTGGAAATTCTTTATTGAACTGCTGTATCTATTGATGCATGATCTTGATTGATTCTGGTATCTTAATTGGCTGGCTAGTTTTATGTGCACTATTCATGGAAAAGCCTATTTTAAGCCGTTATGCTGTCGAATTTCCAGCAGAATACATATGAATGGTGCATTATTTCCCTTAAGTTATTTAGTCATAAATACATGTGTTATGAGCAGTATAAGGATTCTATATCACTTGGGCCAACCTTGGAATGAAATTAAGGGGAATAAATCGATGGGAAAGTCAGGGAAAGTAAACCTGGCTATCCTGTATAGGAACGAGCTCGATCCTGAGAAGCAGATTATTATCCAGGAGTTATATGGCCTAAAACTCCCAGGGAACCAAGTATGGAAAATTATGAAATACAAGTCAAGAAAGATTATGAGTCGAATGTATCTACATTAACATTCTATTTTGCTCTGCCTTATGCATATTATGTAATTTATTGTGGTTTTGTTTGAATTGCGACTTAATCTTTGTGAAGTTTATTTTACCTATCATATATGTTCTTTTCTGTTTAGAAACTCTTAATTAAAACATGAAATTTTGCTTTAAACTACTTTATTCTAAAACACATGAATTAAGATATTTATATTGCGGGTCATTGTTTTCATAATTAAACAAAACCGAAGCAACTAAGAATGGTCACGATATCAATGTGTACTAGATTAATGAATCCTACTGAGAATTTTCTAAATTCTCATTCTGTTATATGTCCATGTCATTCTCAGATGACAATGATGGCGGTGACCATGTTTTTTACTGAGGTGCCAGAGTGGCACTGGCATTATGATCCGTTTTTGGACTCCCTGTACCTTACGGCCTCCTCCTATTTTCATCTGTACATGTTCTTCCACAGAGCTTTTGCAGCACCACTTCTCAGCCTTTTCTTTGACCCTGCTGCTCCTTTTATAGGAGTTCCGCTGTATATGGCTCACATGATCCCCATACCACCGCACTAGGCACCACCACCCATAGCACCACCCCAGCCTGCACACTCAGATTCTTCCGAGAACGATCCTTTCGAGTAAATGGAGTCCTCTTCCTCCTCTTCTTCAATACCTAGTGATGGACCCGCACCCACCGACGATAGACCCGCTGACATCATCCCAAATAGATTCCTCTTGTCAGATTCCAGTTAGGAGAGCTATCTATCTTGGGATACCTTATTTGTATAGAGTGGCCCTTTTTGGTGTCTTTTATGACCTTGGGCCCTAGACATAGTTTCTTTTATTTTCCTCATGTACTCATGTTAGCTAAAATGTCCTCCTAAGGACCATTATAGGGATGCTTTTTCACAGATATGGACTAGTTCTCTTTTGGTGTACGGTCCAACATGATGTACTTAGCACTTACATATATGCGAATACATGAGACGATATATATATATATATATATATATATATATATATATATATATATATATATATATATATATATATATATATCATATGTACTGTGATGAATCTTATTTCTGTCTATATCCTTTACTTTCTTTTATATTGCGACATGCCCTTGTGGTACCTATCACGTAAATGAAATAGAACCGATCATTCACATTTAGTTAAAAATACACTCTGCTAAATAAATAATTGAAAGGTAAAGTTAAGCTAAGATTAGCATTATGTGACAAACTACCTAATGTAATATTATGACTTAAGCATAGTATTATATTTGGTAGGGTGTTACAATTTTGATGTGACCATGAACACTCTTTAACATGAAAGTTTGAAAAGTTTGCCTTTTTACTTCCAAAAAGTAGCACCTAATGATGTATCTCCCTAAAGGTCCATTTTTGTTCTTCATGGATACAAAACACTAAGTAAAGATTCATACTTTCTTAAAGAATGAAACTTTAAAGTCATAAAAACTTGGTCTTGGAAACTTTATAAATTAGGTGTTGTTGGTTTCATGAGTGTGGGCCTGCTTTGTCATTGACCCAAGGGACTAAAGGGACACTTGAAATCCCTTGGGAACAGAAGTGTGATTAGCACTCTAATAGTCATGCCATGAACCTAGGAATCACTTGTGTACCATCTTAAGGAAATTAATAGAATAAAAGACAAATTTTGGGTTGAAACCCTAACTAAGGGTCACGACCCTATCAAGTGTAAAGGGGAAATAAAGTGTTAAAACCCTAACTAAAGTGATTGACTCTTAACATGTGTAACTAAGAAACCTAGCAAGTTACATGGTAAAAATGAAATTTAAGATTTAATAAAATTATAATCATGGCCACGGTTTTAAGTGATAAAGCAGGAAAGAAAAATGTTTAATACATAAACTAGAGATAACTAAGGCTTAAGATACATGATTGGAAAATTGGCATTTTGCTTAAGATAAAAATGAGGAACGAATTATTAGAAACCATTAGGGAACTCATGATTAAATTCATAACCTAGGTAATTTCTAAACTTACACTACTTAAATAAATAAAGTATAAGCGTTACTTGAAGTGAAAATAGCTAAAAGCTTACAACACACACATTTACACTAAGCCATTTGATTTTCTCATAAATGGACATGAGGAATCTCATAATTATCCATAAGATTCTTCACAAAGCACAAAGGAAACTGTAGATTCTCCCTTAGGGCGTGGTGTGATTGCATGATGCTCTTATATATGTCGCATGACAAGACTTGTTTGGAATATGGTTCATTAGTTATTGACTCATGATTGCATGATTATTGGTACATGACATGGTGACATGAAATGAATATTGTTGATTGTTGGTTGAATTTCTATGCTTGGCAATTTGGGGGAAACTCCAGTCTAGTCATTAGACTGCTGGATTTTCATCAAAATTGTGGACTTAGAAATATCCATTCAATGCCTATGTGCATCTTGTCTTTGAACTTAATGCATTTAAGATATAAGACTTAATATCAAGTATTATGATAAGAAAAGAAAAAGAGATAATTGGACATGATCCTTCGGTAAAGGAAGTTGATCCACAAGGACTTGAGATCCCTCTACTTTGGAGGCATGTGACCAAACTAGATCTCTCCAATTTAAAGGCACGTAGATCCCTTTGTCAGCTGAGTTTGATTTAGGTTAGTATTGTGTGACAACGGTCATGGAATGAGCTCATATGCTAGAATAGTCTGTCCAAGGGCATGTAAAAAAAAGAAGGTTAAGCATGTGCTAATTGTGAAAGTTAAGTAAGCCAAGTTAAAGGAGAATCAAAGTCAATGAAATTACATAAATATGTATGCATCTTTATTTCTTCATATTTATGGTTATGAATGTTTCATGCTATGATCTAGCATGTACATGTATGCCTTATGATGTTGTTATACCATATGTTGTGATTATAAGAGTAAGATTAAAAGAAACCCGCTTTGGGAACTTATGTTTTTCAAACTCCTTTAAAATTGAATTTTATGCATGTTCACCATTTTATAACTAAACCTAAAGTGACTCTGGGAGTACGACGATGACACATGAATTGTCTAGTCAGAATCCTACTGAGAAATCTTATATTTCTTGCTCTTGCTACTGTGTTTCTGTGTCATCTTCAGAGGATGATGTTGGGCAGCGTGATCATTTATGTTGAGTTCCCTGTTTGGCATTAGCACTTTGACCCAATGCTAAATGCCTCCATTCTGACTGCACGCTCTGCGATAAGGGTCTATGTGTTACATGGCTGTCAGTTTCATTCGCCAGTTATGAGTTCATTCTTTAGCCTACACGAGCCGTACGAGGACATTACCCTGGATGATCTACGACTCCGCTTTCATCCCTCAATGTACCCTATCGATGGATAGTTCAATTCCAATACTCGCCTGACCCCGACATACTCAATCGAGTCTGATCCTTCGGAACTGATGTTTCCCTCAGTGATTTGTTTGACTTATGATTCTTCCTCTTCTGCAACAAGCCGAGCTCTACCCCAAAGGCATGGACGCATTTTCATCTGCACTCGACTGAAACCCCGAGGACATGGGCGAGGCCATGGAGGAGGGCATGGTGATTCACCATTCGGGAATAGCTTTGTTCTGTTTTGAGGTTAAAGGATGGTACGAGATAGCACATGCAGAGTTTGGATGCAAGTATAGCTCTTTTTGTTTATAGTTTTAGGGCCATTTTATGGCATGTACAGTTTATGGAGGTTGTTTATGTGCTTCCTTTCAGTTGGTATTTGAACTTTCTTTAGTTATGGGTGTTTTAATGGGTCAAATGTAGTTGTTGGTCACTTTGCTATCTTTGTGAGACATATATATATATATATATGATGGCTATGGATGGCAGTTTTGGTTACTATTGAGTTGAATATTTATTTATATTGCTTTTATTTATCGAAACATGAGCATGTAAACACTCGATGCTCGATTATATATGTACATGATGCGTGCATTGCTCATGTTTTCAAAAATTTATTTCCACTATAAAAAAAAAATTTACCTTTATTTTCATTATGAAGTAATTCTACAAAGTAAGTTACGTTTTCGCAAACAAAAGTAACAACCAATAATTCCCGTAATACGACTTAAGCGTAGTATGGGATTATTAGGGTGTTATATTAAACAAGTACACGGTCAAAGCATGGAGTTAATGGAGTATATTCTGAAAACTTTCATCTTAGTTGTGTGCATGAATTGTGCTTTAACATGATTAAATTGATGCATGTGTTAAGTCATAAGTCATTAAGGTACTTTTGTGTGTGTTTTTGACTATATTAAGTTTACTTAGTTTGATATGGACTTAGTTAATTTAGAGAAGAGAAAACTCAAAATTTTCAAGGCGAATAGTAAACCTCATGGCCCCCATGTGAGATTTCTCACAGGCCATAAGATGGTCTCCTCTGCTAAAATTCTTATAGCTTTTATCTTTTGACTTGAACACAATTTCACCCTTTCAGTGTTTGAATTAGGTTTCGGTGTCTTCATGAAAGTTGTATATTTTTCTCTTGGCTTTCCAGTGACACCAAAATCAACTCAATCTAAATTTTTTACCACTAGTTACGGTCAGATTATCGAAGAAATGTTAGCATACAGCCTGACTTGGTGATAGGAAGCAATTTTCGCCCAATTTTTTCCTGTTTCTTCCCCAGCTCAAACCGAAGCACCTCTAAATCTTTTTTTTCCATCTCTTCCTCATAGATTTTAGAGGATTTGATTTTTTTTCATATTTTTTTCTTTAGTTTTGTTGGTCTTATGTTTTGTGGTATAGAAGACATTGCCATGTTCTAAGTTTGGGGTAGTATACCCTAATGGGTTCTCATTTTTTTTCTCTCTCTTCTTTTCTCTCTCTTCTTTATGTGTTAGTAGTTGTTTTCAAACTTTTGTGCTTATTTTGGTTCAATTTTCATTTTAGTTATAGATTAGTTTTTAGTTAGCTTAAGTACCTCCCTAAGTTTCACAGTCTTTTTTAAGGGCATATGGATAGTTGTCAACCACCCAAAAAGATTTTCCATTTCCTTTTTTCTTATTTTTATTTATTTTATTTTGTTTTTGCATTTTGTTTAGCTTTGATTTTATTTCTTTTATTTTTATTTCTCAAATATATCATTCATCATTACTTGCATCATGATCATGTTAATTAAGCATAAGAATTTTGAGAGAAAATGGAAAGCATGGTGTCTGGAATGAGTATAGGTGTCAAGAGGGTTAGAGTTGTGAGGTAGTTGACTAGACATAATAGTTCATGATTGTTGTGCACATTTAGCTTAGGGCATTTGACCTTATTTTTGCAAAGTTAAATTGACTTTTGATTAAGTTTGTGAGTGCTTGGAGAAGGAATATGTGTGCTTAGGTGATTATTAGTGCTATGCTATTTCTTAGCTATGGGTGAATTAGTGTACTAGGCATGCCAGACTTTGGAATCAGCTAGCTAGAGCCCTTTGATTCCAAGAGTCAAACGATTACTCTAAGTAGAGAAATATGCTCCTTGGATATGGGTCCTAAGTCACTCAAAGAAAGCACTTGGCTAAGATTAAACACAAGTGTAACCAAAACCGCAAGCAAAAGTAGAAGTAATGCAATCAGCAGAACTTGTATTGAATTTCTAACTAATTACAATGAGTATCTTTCTTAAGCTTCCATGGTCAATCCGTAAAGAAAGCTTAATGAAAAGAATAAGTACAAGTAAGGGGCTAAAGGATTAGAAGGCTAAAACTAAATTGGCATAAAATGGTAAAAGCACAAAGTAAAATAAAGTAAAGTAAGGCAAATCTACATTTATGTTGTGAATTCGGGGTCTATTTGCAGTGGCTGAGTCTTGCTCTATTTATAGGCAAGACTTCTTCCATAATTTCCCTATGGCAATTGCCACGACTATGTGCTTGTACACTCGATTGGCTTGTCCTTCAAAGTCGTGCTGTGGAAAGGTTGACACATGTCTGTTTATTCTGTATTTGCATCCCAAGCACTAAACTTAGAAACCTTTCTCTTAGGACTCGACTCTTTCAGGTCCACTATCTTTTGTTCCAAATTGGTTTCTCGTTCGAGCTAACTAGCATTTGAATTTGTATTCGGTCGATTAGTGCTTATGCTCTATCCTCGGCTATAATCTTCTTCAGCCACATCAACTTATGGCTTAACTAGTGCTAGCGGCAATGCTAAAACCATACTCAACTAAGTTTTGTCCTCGACCGAGAGCACTTAACAATTTTTTGGTGCCAATATATTGCCCCCTACATTAGGCTAGTTGATTTTACCACCGAGGCTAGTTTAATGCAACGACTTGATTTTTACTTCTCACTTATCCAAATAACTGTTAGCTATTAACCTGCTATAGTAACGGTTAGCTGGCTGTTGACAAGTACAAATCTAGCTAGTAGATGTTCTTCTTTCTACCTTTACTTTCGTTGAACTTCTAGCACTCATTTCTTTCCCTCAAGCCAGCCATTTTCCATTTACCATCTCTTCTACCTCTTCAGATTTTGCAAGCCCTAACCTCGACCGCAAACTTTTTGCCCGAGATTCATCCTCCCTTTTCTCTTCTTCATCTTCTTCTATTGAGCTTTCACTGGGGTAAACGATGGCTTCTTCATCCAAAGTTTCTAACCCTTCCACTGTCAAGGTTTCTGATGAAAAGAACCGAAAGTTCATTCTCGACCCTACCCTTCACTTTCTGGACCATGGGATAGCCAAGGTTGACTCTTTCATTCCCCCATTTGGGTATGAACTACTATTAGCCACCTGGTGGTTCCATATCCACAAGTGTCCTTCCAAACTTAGTGCCCGGTCCAGTCTTTCAGAACCTTACATTTAGTAGCTCAGCAAGATGGTTGCTGAGAAGGTGAAGGAATAGAAGAAGATAGGGATCTTTGAAATGATCCTTCCCTTTAAAAAGGAGATCTTTCCAAACCTTCCCTTTAAAAAGGAGATCTTTCCAAACTTCAGGCTGTTGTACAGCTTCCTTAGCTTTTGGAATACGTCAACAAATGCCTTTTGTTTGGCATTTAGCATGATAAGCCCTACACTACTTGATGTAGTGGTTATTACCAACTTGCCTGTGGATGGAGACGAGGTTCCATTCTTACACGACATCCTTGGCACTAACTTGGATTTCCAAGTCAACAAGAAGAATAATGAATACTCTAGTTTCATCAACGCCTTCAACAGGAGGAATGGCCTCGTAGGTGAGACAGAGCACAGGCATTCCTCTTGTTTTGGATTTGCTGATTTTTTGTATGCTCCAACTCAATAGTCATGGTAGTAGAATTTGATCCTTATATGTCAGCCATCTTCAGCTAAAGTTACCTTAGCATCGGTACACTCTTCCTTTCTTTGCTGTACAAAGTTATGTTTACCATTTTGTATTGAATAAAGAAAGGGAATTAGTGAAGACAGCGTTCAGCCTGTTTTGGTTCTTGCAACTTTAGATTCAATAGTATTTCCCAAAGTGTTCTCACCAAAAGCCACTTTTGCATGCACAATCCAACTGGTTGTGTATGATGATTAGTACACATGGCTCCCCTTCTTGCCTTTCTTGACATATGAAGTGGCCAACACCCTCATCAACATGAGAGTCAAGACATTCACTCAATTATGCCCATATCAAGACCAAGGTTATGGGCTAGCTTAGATTCGGCAGAGGCTTTTCTCAACCATTGATTCAATGCTTTCTGAGGTTACTCTCTATGGAGCAACATGCTCACGGCTTGTGATCTCCTTAACGGGGTGAAGCCGAGGTCTAGGTACAACCATACCTCTTCTAAGCCTTGCAGTTTGGCTTGGTGCAGGGCATTCCTCTCCCCTACGAGTCATCTGCCAAGTTTGATGAACGGGCCAACCTTTATGCCAAGGAGCTGTTCGACTAGGAGTTGAGCAGCAATGAGAGAATCAATAGCTTCTATTTTGAGAAGTTTAGACTTACTCCCTCGACTACTCAGAATTTTCCTCATGGTGGGAGGCAATGTTGAAGAAGCTATTGAATTGGCTGCTAGGCGTGCTTTTGCTCAAGCTCAAGCAGATGGGTGCTTTTGCTTTGACTTTGCACTCATCCCCGCCTATCAGCAAAGAGGTTGTTGGCATTCCTGCTCATGCTCGGAAACCCTTTGTCAAGGAAGCTTTGGTTTGGAAGAGTAAGTATTCTTCTCATTTTTCACTTCCTTGTACCTTTTGTCACTAGATTATTAAGTGATTGCTTCTTACTCCTTTTTACAGAAGATCCCAAGAAATCCAAAGATATAGAGACTACCAAACTTGTAATTTAGGAAAGCAGTGCTCACAAGCTGCGAAAGAGTCCTCGACAACCAATTTCTCCCTAGCCAATTAATGTGACTTCTCTAGAGGTTGCCGCTTTATTAGCCAAGACTCTTCTAGCATTGGAATTAACTGGCATGGTAAGTCATATGAACTGGTCTTTGTCCAATTTCATAGACATGTCACCATATTTCTTCTGACTTGGATCTTATTCCTCTTTAGCAGAAGAAATACAAGTCAAAGGCAACTACCCTTCCACCTCGGCCTACTAAGACTAAGAAGGCCAAAACCTAATCTCCACAATAGAGGGTCATGATCCTTTAATCTAAGGGTGAATAGGAAGAAACAAGGCTGAAAGCTTCGGGGACTCAGCCAATTTCAGATGATTCCACACCAATAGCACCTACAACTTGGCCGGTCCCCACTATTGTCGAAGAAAAGGAGGAAGATGTGCTAGTGCCTGCAGAGGAGCTGGATAGGTATTTCTTCTCTCCCTCAGCAAGCTCAGCTTCTTCTCCTATATTCAAGCATCTGAATGATGTGCATGAGCACGTTAGTGGGACCTTCCCTATGGATCCCACGACATTTGCTCAACTGTAGAAGTCCCTCTTGAGGATTTCCAAATCAGCAAATTCCTCTAAGCTCCCGAGGCCAAAGAAGCATGGCAACACCTGGCCGTGAAGTTGGAGACACTAGCCTTCAACTACAAGGTATATAAGGATCGCGGCTCTTCTAGCCTCGAGAGCTAGAATCGGCTATCTGAACTACGAGCACAGAAGGAAAACCTTAGGGGCTAGCTCCAGGTTATAGATCTCAGCCATAAGGCTAAGCAGTAATGGCAGCAAATAGTGCAAGGCCACATAAGTGAAATACATGCGAGATTTTCCAGCTTTAGGTACAGCTCGACCAACTATAGCCGAAATTGTCTACTATCACAACCAATCTTAAGGCTGACTCCAAAAGCAAACTGTAGTTGTACAACTAGGCCAAGGCATTGGATGGGGAGATTCACACTCTTGAGGAAGGAGAACCCATCTCATAACACGAAATGGAGAGCGATGTGCAAGGCCTAACCTAAGTGGAACTGTCCTAGGTAGAGTGCAGGAGCTTGATGGCCTCAATCAAGAAGAAGGCTACTAATATTGCTATGGCCTTGGTGGTGATTAACATGATCACTGCCTCATTTTCCCTAGAACAGGCATAAGTTGAGACTCTGGCTGCTGAGCTTGTTAGTTTGCCTAAGCTTACTCTTGTTCTGTAAGAAACTCAAGGGGCCAAGGAAGAAGATCAGCTTAAGGAAGTCCAGCCTGAAGATACCAGCCATCTTGCAGAAGACACTGCAACTGAGGGCCGATCTGATGATCCTCTTGAAACGCAGCCTTAGTAGCTTAGCTTTTATTATTTTTCTTTTACTTGGTATTTCTCTTACCTACTCAGCCAGCTTGTGGCTGATACCTTAATCCTTTTTGATATTAACAGTTTCCTCCTTCATAGGGTAGTATTTCTTTAAATACTTTCCATTTATGCTTCTTGACAATTCTTCTCCCTCGAGAGTAGATAATTTATATGCACCACCATAAATAACTTGTGCAATAATAAAATGTCCTTCCTAATTAGATGACCACTTGCCGAATTTAGTAGTTCTAGTTCCAATAGATAAAATAATGTTCCACACTAGATCACCTTCGGCAAAGCGTTTTAACCTAACCTTTTTATTATATAACTTTGATACCTTAGTTTTGTTAGCCTGAATATTCTCCAAGGCCATCAATCTATCTTTATCGGTTGATTCCAACTCTTGGAATGTATCCTGTGAATATTCTTTTGGTTGCAGTCCATGTTGTTTTGCTACCCTGAATGAATTCATGGCTAATTCCAAAGGTAACGTGACATCTTGCCCATATGTTAGTCGATAAAGAATTAAACCAGTGACATTACTCTTTGAATTCCTATAGGCCCATAGGACCTCAAATAAGACCTCATACCATCTTCTTGGTTTGTCGTATACTATTTTTTTTATCATGTCGATCAAAACTTTATTAGTTACCTCTGCTTGCCCATTAGCTTGAGCATAATAGGGAAAAGAATGAACTAGTCGATTATTGGGCAAAAGCTTTCATTTTTTTTTCCCTTGTGAGCATAGTACCCTGATCCGTAGTTATGGTTTTAGGGACTCCAAACTGATATATGATTTGAGTTTTAATGAATCTAATCACATCGACTTGGGTCATATTGACTAACGGCTAAACCTCTACCCATTTAGTAAAATAGTCAATGCCCATTATAATAAATACATGATGTTTCGATGACGGAGGATGAATCTTGCCAATTAAATCCATGGCCTAACTCCTTAATGGCCAAGATTTCACAATTGCATGTAATACCTTGGCTGGCACTCTTTGGAATGGTCTATGCACTTGGCAAGCCTCACATCCCCTTGTGTAAGTCATATGATCGGCTGCGATGGTAGGCTAATAATATCCATATCTATGGATTAGCTATCTCATCTTCAAGCTTGATCTATGTGCTCCACAAATGCCCTCATATATTTCATGCATGATTTTCTTGGCGTTAACGTCATTTACACACTTTAGCAATAATCTTTCTTCACTCCTTTTGAATAATTTATCATTAACCAATTCTGC
This sequence comes from Pterocarpus macrocarpus, assembly GCA_031439585.1. Lineage (NCBI taxonomy): Eukaryota > Viridiplantae > Streptophyta > Magnoliopsida > Fabales > Fabaceae > Pterocarpus > Pterocarpus macrocarpus. The sequence continues at coordinate 27,544,651 of CM062520.1, forward strand.
TTTAGCTTGTATTTGATCTTAAATGAAGGATTGCCAAAATATTACTGGAGCTGTAATCTCCAATCCTTTCTTGAAACTAGCTTGGATACTATAGTCTCTAGAAGACACTAACCTTCTGGCTAGTGTTCTGCCCCCCCAATCTCTTGTGGTTTCATAGTCTTTGCCCTCCAAATTGTCTTCCAAGAAAACCTAACTTCATCTTTCTCTTTTAGCTTCCTTTCTCATCTAAGGACTTTGCCTTCTTTTTCCTCGTTCCAAGAAATAGAAATTGACACCATGTTTATAGACAAATCAAATAGACTGGTATATACAATCATGTCTCATTTCTCAACCAATTTGAGTCTCCATTCTTTCAAGGCCTTTTGAATAGAGTTAATGAAGACCATGCAATTGTTAGTGGTGTGGGTCCAAGAATAGTGCTACTTACAATACTTCTTGCCTTTCAATTCCTCGACTGGAGGGATCTTGTGGCCTTCTGGAAGCTTGATTTGCTTGTCACAAGGCAATCAAATATCTAGTCCGTCTTGGAAATGTCAAACAAATAAGCCTCCTTGTCGGGCTTAGCCACCTCTTTACCTTTGGAAGATGTCAAACCAAGGTAGATATAAGGCTTGCCATGTACAAACTCAACTACCATTATATCTGTCTACTTAGGCTCCTCCCAAACATCCTCCTCGACTGAATCACAATCCATAATCGAGATCATCTATGGCCCGGCCTGGTTGGATCTCCTTTGCTCCTTCTCCACAATACATTGTTCCACTCTGGAGGCTCTAGATGATAGTTGTGCCAAGTCTAAGTATTCTATGGCTACTAGTCTTTCCCTCAATTAAGGATGCATATTGTTGATGGCAGCTATAGCACACTTAGACTTAAGCAATTGCACGCTGCATTGGCTCCTCACTCTTCTAAATTTCTCTAGGAAGTCACCTACTAGCTTGTTTGGCAATTGTCTAAGGCTCATCAATTCAGTAATAGACACTTCATGTTGGGGCTTATAAAAGCGATCACGAAAAAGTCTTTCCATGGTAGCCTAACCTTGAATTGAGTTTGGAGCCAAAGAGGAATATTAGGAGAAAACAGCCTTTGTCAAAGATAACGGGAACAATTGCAGCTTGTAGTATTCATTTTGGTTCGCCTCACTACATTGAACCATAAAGCAGCTCACATGTTTCATCGTAAACTTCCTATCCTCACTAAAAAAAGTGGAGAAGTCTAAAGTCTTGTAGCTTCTTAGGAAAGGAATCCTATCAACCCAATCATAGTATGGCTTCCTATAAACTAGCTTATCCAATGGCCTAAGTTGGTTCCCAAAATGTCGCCTGATAGCTTTAATAATCATATTGGGGTCTATTAAAGGCTAGCCATTCACCCGAGGGTCTACTTCCATCGGCGATGGAGCTTGTGGTGGAACATTTTGCATATAGGCACCTTGATTACTAGGACCTTGCATGTTAAAATTTTGGGGTTAGAGAATGTGAGTATTCAGTTGAGGATAACTAGTTTGAAATTGTATATATGAGTTTTGATGTTGTGGTCATAACAGTCGCTTACTCCCTTCTTGCCCCAAATAATGGGGAATTACTTGATGAAGAAGGAGTCATGTTAACCACAGGACAGGTTATGGCATCCTGCATCAGCTGTGAGCCTACGCCCTTTAGAGGGGTACAAGGTGCTATCAATATGGTCACCTGTGGACCTTTAGTCTTCTAGTCAATCTGTTTTGATGGTTGTGAACTTGGCATAATTTTCTTTCCTAATCTTAAAATCATACGCCAAGTATGATCTAAACCAGGTTTTGGAAATTTTGCTTGATCTATTGGAGTCCCATTGGGCATGCCAAAAAATATGTTTGGGCTATTTCTTGGCTATGGGTGAATTAGTGTATTAGGCGTATTAGACTTTGAAACTAGCTAGCTAAAGCCCTTTGATTCCAAGAGTCAAACAATTACTCCAGGGAAGGAAATATGCTCCTTGGATATGGGTTCCCAAGTCACTCAAGGAAAGCACTTAGCTAAGATCAAATACATGTGTAACCAAAATCGCAAACAAAAGTAGATGTAATGTAAGTAGTAGAACTTGTATTGAATTTCTAGCCAATTACAATGAGTATCTTTCTTAAGCTTCCATGGCCAATCCATGTGGAAAGCTTAATGAAAGGAATTGGTACAAGTGAAGGGCTAAAGGACTAAGACTAAAACTACATTGGCATGAAAAGGTAAAAGTACAAGTAAAGTAAATTTGGATTTGTGTTGCAGATTCGGGGTCCCTTTGCAGTGGCTGAGTCTTACTCTATTTATAAGCAAGACTTCTTCCATAACTACCCTTTAGTAATTGGCACGGTTGTGTGCTTGTACCCTCGATTGGCTTGTCTTTCAAGGCCGTGTTATGGAGAGGTTGACACGTGTTTGCCTATTCTATATTTGCATCGCAAGCACTAGACTTCGAGACTTTTCTCCTAGGACCCGACTCTTTCAAATCCACCATCTTATGTTCCAAATTGGGTTTTTGTCTAAGCCAACTAGCCATTTGAATTTACATTTAGTCGATTAGTGCTTATGCTTTGTCCTCAGCTACAATCTTCTTCAGCCGCATCAATATATGGGTCGGCTAGTGCTAAAACCACACTCGGCTAAGTTTTGTTCACGGCGGTGGGCACTTAACAATTTTTTAGTGCCAACAGTTAGTTACCCACACCAATCCTAAAACAAGATTGCTATTCCTTATTGAGGCGAAATCTTAGAGTGCACCAAAAAGAAGATGATTTAGGCACTTTGTTCTTTAACTCTATCATGGCCTTAGACCACCCAATTTTCATCATATCCCATGGATACCTTTTTTGAGCCTTTTTACCCAGTTTTTCTTCATTAAACTCGTATCACACCTAGCCATTGTCCCAAACACTTACCTACCTTAAGTTTTTGTGAGAGAAGATTGAGCATAGAAGTGAAAACTTATTTTGGGATCAAATTCAAAAGTGTAAAAGAGGAGAGGAAAAGAAAAGAAAAAGAATAAGTTGGCATCAAGTGAATTATCACCTAAGTTATCCAAAGAAAATAAGTTTGGGGTGAAAAGAAAAAGAGAAAAGAGAAAAGTTGTGAATTGCAAAATCAAAAGAAAAGAAAAGATGATAGAAGTCCAAAAAGAAGATCTCTTTCTTGGCATAGCACTTAAAGATAAGTCCTATTTGAATTTCAATTGTCCTTATTATAATTCTCTAATGTTTGTATATCCTTTTTTACCCTTTCTTTCATTTACCCATTCACCTTGAGCCATGTTACAAGTCTATAAAGACCTTTTGATCATTTGAAAGTATGCACTACATTAGTGGAGATAGTGGTTTTGCCTATGGGAACTAGGACACATCGTCATCATCATCTACATGTGTCATGGGGTTGATTGCGGTTATCTAGTATGCATAGTCTCATCTGGGCACTTATAAGATTCATGATTTTGTTATGGTAGAATGCTTAAGTTTGAGATCTTGCCTTTTGTTAAATGATCATGCTTGAGTGGACAACACAATGCCTTGAGTATAATTGTTTGATTCATGATGATGTCTCTTGAGGTTTTTTTTCCAAAAGGACACTACACAAATGCTTGATTTTGTTAAAAAGGAAACACACCCTGTTTTTGAACTTTTATATTTTTTGATTGCTTAAGGACTAACAATAGTTTTAGTTTGGAGTGTTGAAATTATACACTCATTTAGTGCTTCATTTGACAAAATTTTTGTGCTTTAATTGTTAAGAAATTAGCGAATTTGCATATGATATTTGGATGTTTGTGAAATTATTGGAACTAATATTAAATTGGTAATTTTTAGGTGAATTTGATGGCTTAGAAGCTTAATTTATTCAATTTTGCAAGAGAGGCATTTTTGCATCTAAATAGAAGAGTTTTGAAGCTTATTTGAGGAGATTCTTGGAAAACACTACAGTAGAAAATTCGTATCTCTTTCTATAGAGATAGGATTAAGATAAATGAGGATGTTCCAAAAAGCTTAGGAAATGCTTTACAACTTTGATGTTCAATCCGAAACCCAGTTCTTAGAGTTTCTTGATGAAAATCCAATTGCAAGATTGAATATCACTGATATCTTGATGCTATCCAGCTTGACATCTACCTAGTATCAATATTTTGAGCTATAGAAGTCTAATTGCGGTGCTCTTTGTGGTGTTGGAAAGGTAATTCAATTCTCTACAACTTTGTGCTTCAGGACTGAGTGCAAATTCCAAGCCATTTGTGAGTTACAAAGCCTGAAAATCAGTGGTCCAATATCAATCTGGTAGCAAAATGCATTCTAGCCTAATTGGGATACAACTTATAGCTATTTGGACCCATCCTTTAAAGTTGCGACTTGGATCAGATTATATAGGAAAATAATTATTTTAGCCCCAACCACTTATAAGGAGATGATTTAAATTCAAATCTTGGGGAGATAATTTGAGCTCTTGTCTTATTTTATCTCATCTAATAACCCCATAATTAAGGAGAGAATAAAAACAACTTTTCAAAGGGTGCTGAAGGAGAAGTCTTGGTCTTTGGTTGGCCTCTTGGCCTCTTTTGTTCATCTTTGACTATCTCTTGGCCATCCTACATTCTCTTCTCTTGTAATTCTCTTAGGAGATATCAAGGAGGAGCTATGGTGTTGGCGACTACATCAAGGAGGAAGAGACGCATGATTGGGGTCTATTCTTCTTCTCTTTTCTTTCTTTGATATATGTTTAATATATATATTTTATCTATGGATTTGTATTTATTAAATATGTTAGTTGGCTAAATACCTTATGCGAGGGTGATGATGTAACTTATGTTGTAAATATAATTATTTGAGATTTCCAATTTTAATGAATTCTTTCTTATTCAATGGAGTTTCTATCATTTGTTCTTAATGTTATTTGTGGATTCACAACCTATAAAATTGATATTAGAATTATGTAGACTAAGATGAATCTAGGTATAATTGAGACAATGAAATAGAAACCTTAATTCTTAATTGTCTTGAAATAGAGATTAGGGATTTCGTGGGGCTTTATAAGGGGATTCACAAATTGGTAATGCCTTTAGTCTTTGGGTTCAAGTTGAGGAATCAATTGAGTTCTAAAATTTAGGGAGGATTGGTGCCCTAGAAGAATCGAGGATCAATTAAATTAAGAATCCTTCTCCATCAATTGATTTGATAGGTATTCATTAGATTTAGGCACTCAAATTAATCATAGGAAAAACTAGGTGAAATCAGACCCCAAGTGCTCTTGCCTTTAATATCTTCCATACGTATTTTACATTTTTATTTTATTTTAGTTTCTATTATTGTGGCCTTTTTAAATTTTGTTTTGTTAATTGTGATGCTCTCTTCATTTAGCACGCCTAAATAGTTTTAAAGTTAGGAAATTGGTAATTGGTTGAGTCAATCCCTCTGAGAACAATACTCTACTCACACTTTCTTATTTGTATGATCTAGTATACTTGGCGGGTGCTGCTATAGTGGCCTCCCTTCAACCGCTTCTCGTACCAAATAGAAATTAACATTGCCACTCCCCACTTTAATCATAAAGCCATCCTTAATATCCAAAACAACTCGGACAATTGCTTTCCAAATCACTGAATCCCCAGATTTAGCAGAAGCTGAAAGAACAATTTAGTCCTAGAGCTTATGAAGAGAAGATAAAAACTGTCGTACAAGCTTACCCAACATAGTCGTACTTACATATTCGAGCTTTACATAGTGACCAACTCTTTTAGGTCGGGGATAACATAATAGCTAACCAAATGCCAAATCCTCAGTATCCGCCCTCTCATGCCACACAAAACCTCAAACAGCAACATCAATCTCATCACAAATCCCTGTAGGCAGCCAACATGCTTGCATGCATTGTATAACTAGGAATGGATTGAAGAACAGAATTAGGAAGCACCAACCTCCCTAGTTTATTAAGGAGCCTGCCCTTCCAACTAGCTAAGTGAGACTGCGCTTAGACAAAAGCCCAGGCACAAGGGGAAAGCCCAAGTATTTTACAAGATGAGCCGTCTGATGAATGAAAGCCAAGGCCTCAAACTTTTCACATTTGATATAAGGAACATTCCTAGAGGCCATGAACTAGACTTCTCTAAGTTAACTTTTGAGTACAGAAGCCAGACAAAAGTAATGGAGAACGTCATTAACCAACCTCACTTGAGAGGCCTTAGCTCAAACAAATAACAAGCAATCATCCATAAAAAACAAATGAGAAATAGCTGGCCCATTTTTCAGACACCAGCATCGGAAGCCAGGAACCATCGGTGACTTTCTTTGCCATCAACAAAGCCAATTTCTCCATCTAATGAACAAACAAATATGGAGAGAGAAGATCACCCTATCACAAACCCCTGAACGACTTAAAGCTCTCAAGACGGTTACCGTTCCACATGCGAAAAGTTGAATATTTAAGCATATGTTTGTTAGCTTCCTGCTTCAATTTAATGGTAAAATCGAGAAGGGAAAAAGCTTGACTATGTCTATTTGAATTTTTCACCCCACCCTCACAATATTACATTTCACTATACATACTAAATTTTTATAAGCCACTTTTTCTTTTTTTTTTTCTAATTATAACATTTAAAAAATGTTACAAACAATATTGCTAGTGTTGTATCTAAACTACGTTGCCAAAGACTTTTGACAACACTTTTTACATAATTTAGTAACATTTTTTTTATAATGAACAGGTGAGCCTTTTTTTTTTTTTTTCGATACATGCAAAAGCGCTCGTAGTCTCCAAAGAGATAGGAGCAAGAGCCTGAGACAAGCAAAAAGACGCAACACTAAGACTCAACACGACTCCCCAAAACAAACAGACACCAAGGCTTACAAAGCCATACAGAACACAAACTCCTAGGAGGTGGGCTTACACCTTTTTTTTTTAAAAAAACACAGTTACGGCGTTTTGTATAGTTCTTATGAAAGTTTTTGGTGATGTTTATGACAAGCGAACATATAACTGCATCATTCACAAAAATGATAAATGAAATCAACATCGTCTCTACAAATATTCAATAATTTAAGATTTAATAAAAGTTATTACTACTAACATATCATTTAGTTAGAGCTCAGCTTTTCCATCCGACCTTTTATTCGGAATCTCTATTGATAGGCAAATTATATTCTTATTACGAATTTTTTTCATCACTATTGTTGAAATTTAAAATAAGGAAAATCTTCTTTCACTTTAGACTTTTGTGTAAGATAAAAATAATTTGAATGTAAACATGTTGTTAGAGTACCACAAAGATTAATACTTTTAATTTTTATTGGTAGTTAACCTTAGTTGAAATTTATAATTGACTCAAATTTGTAATTAAAATTTGTGCTCTTCCTTTATTCAAACTTGGCTTGCCAATGATATATATTTTAGTTAATTTTTTTGCCAAACTATTGATGTCAATTTATAGAATAATTATGGGTGTTCATGACCTGTTCCAATAACTCAATAATCTATCTCAAGTCAAAGTTTATTGGATTGGATTTGAGTTTTGAAATTTTGGTACAATACATTTTTTGCTCGGGATCGGGTCATATTTTGAGTTAATTTGGTCTAACATTAAAAGTTATATTTAAAAAAATTCCTAACAAATCATAAGATTTTTATATTTCAATCAATACATTTTATATAAGTTTATTTTTGTATTGATATAATTTATTATGAAATATATATTGTAAAAATATCTCTTGATTTTTTTTTTCTACTTTACTATGTATAATATTCAAATAGGGGTTTGCTATGATACTCAAGTAAATTTATAGGGTTTAAAACCCGTGTTGAATTGGTTGAATTATATCATGACATGTAATTTGATATATTTTGCTTAAAATTTTATAGATTTAACTATTAATAATTATAAATAAACTCTTTTAAAAACCTTAATTACAAAATATACAATAATTAATGGTGATCACATAATAATTAAGGAGGGGATCACATAGTAATTAATGCCGAGATACCCAAGATGTTGTTCATAATTAAATAAAGGGATCTACGTGATATAGTAGTTATTTTTTATTTCAATAAAATATTAAAAACAACAAATACATAATACTCTCCTTTATATAATTTGATATTTTCTATTTTCTACTATGAAATATAACAAGAAAAAGAAAATTATGGTAAATATTAAATTTTATTAGTCATTTAACCATAAATTTAATTTAATTATTTAAATATTTATTATTTTTATTTAGAATTATTTTGAACACTTTTTAATTTTTGTTATATACGTATAATTTATATTCAATATCATTTATTTCTGTAATTATTTTTTATTATTTTCATAAGGATAAAAATTGTCCAAAGCTTGATTATGCTATGCATTGAACTTTGACACTTGAAATCTTGCGTTTGGATTTTGAAGTTTAATTTTTTTTTTAATTTATGTAATTTAATATGTAATAACTGAAATTGAAATTTAAACTAACATTTAAGGTTAGCCCATTAACTTAAATGGCCTAATTTTTTACCAAAAAATAAGGGCCAATTTTTTTCAAATTAGAATTTTTAAATGCTGTTATTAGAGCTGGAAGTGAGCCGAGCCGAGCCCGAACTTGGCATAGCTCAAGCTTGGCTCACTAGTATTGAGCTCAGCTCATTAACAAATGAATCTGATTTTAAAGCTCAAGCTCGGGCTCACTAAAAGCTCATCAAACTCGAGTCAGCTCATGAACTATTGAGCCAAACATAGCAAAACTCAATCTTGGCTCATTTATTAAATGAGCTCAAATCTTTAACTCAAGCTCAGCTCATGAGCTTAACTTTATCGAGCTATTAACGAACTGAATAAGATATATCTCATGAGCTGACTTGACTCACTTCCAGCCTTAGCCTATTATACCCCAAATAAAATAACGTTGACTTGACCTAAGTTACCTACAAACTTAAATAGGTCAATTGGCTCGTTGAGGCCTAACCTATTTAGGCCTGCTAATTAAATGGATCATGTCAACCTACGACAAACATTAACGGACTAGCATAATGTTGATTTGACTCGTTTAAGACTAGCACATTGACTCAAATAATCATACCTAACCATTTAGGCTCGACCCATTTTGGTTTAACCCATTTAGAATCACCAGTTAAATGAACCAGGCCAACTTATAGCAAATGTTAACAAGTTAACTTAATGTTGGCCTAACATGTTTGAAGATACCCACAAACTAAATAGGCCAGTCTAACCTAGCCCATTTAGACTCGACTTGTTGAGATCTAACCCATTTAAGCATGCAAATTAAATGAGGTAGGCACTGACAAGGGATTAAAAAAAAAAAAGAATTAGGTCAAACTATAGTAAATTTTAATGAGCGAGCATAATGTTGGTTGAACTCATTTAAGGTTAGCCTACATACTTAAATAGGCAAGTCCAACTCACTACCCTATTTAAGCTCGCTAGTTAAATGAGTCAAACTAACCAATAATAAGTGTTAACAATCCTACATAATATCAACCCTCCCTGTATAAGGTTAGCCCATGAGCTTTAAATTGCCAATTTTTTCAAATTAGAATGCCCCCCAAATATAATAATGTTGGCCCGACCCATTTAAAGTTGCTCGTGGTCTTAAATGGGTTAGCCCACTTTGTTTAGGCCTAATCCAATTAATCCCGTTAGTTAAATGGGTCTAGCCAATTTACAACAAATGTTAAGTGAGCCAACATATAATATTGACTCGAATATTTTAAAGCTAACCCACATACTTAAATAGGCTAACCCAATTTATTTAGGCATAATTCGTTTACTGTAACCCATTTAGGATTGGAAGTTGAATGAGTCAGATTAACTTATAGCAAGTATTAACAAGCCATTATAATGTCTGTTTGACATGTTTAAGGTTATCTGACAAGCTTAAATGAGCAAACCTTTTCAAATTAGAATTTTTAAATACTATTACATACCAATTATAATAATATTGGATTGATCAGTTTAAGTCTATCCATATGTTTAAATAAGTTTGCTAACCCATTTAGGTTCAACCTATTTAGACTCGTGAGTTAAATTAATCAAGTTAATATATAGCAAGTGTTAACGAGTTAGTATAATATCCACCCAACCCGTTTAAGGCTAACCTAGGGGCTTAAATAGGCCAAGTTTTTCAAAATTTTTATATTAGAATTTTTTAAGTACAGAATACAATCAAACGTTAGTTTAAATTTCAATTTCAATTATTACATATTAAATTACATAAATTAAAAAAAATTAAACTTCAAAATCGAAACTCAAGATTTCGAGTGTCAAAGTTCAGTACATTGCATAATCAAGCTTTGGACAATTTTTATCCTTATGAAAATAATAAAAAATAATTACTGAAATAAATGATATTGAATATAAATTATACGTATATAACAAAAATTAAAACTGTTCCAAATAATTCTAAATAAAAATAATAAATATTTAAATAATTAAATTAAATTTATGTTTAAATGACTAATAAAAGTTAATATTTACCATAATTTTCTTTTTCTTGTTATATTTCATAGTAGAAAATAGAAAATATCAAATTATATAAAGGAGAGTATTATGTATTTGTTGTTTTTAATATTTTATTGAAATAAAAGATAACTACTAAATCATGTAGATCCCTTTATTTAATTATGGGCAACATCTTGGGTATTCCGCATTAATGACTACTGATCCCCTCCTTAATTATTATGTGATCACCATTAATTACTATATATTTTGCAATTAAGCTTTTTAAAAGGGTTGATTTATAATTATTAATAGTTAAATCTATAAAATTTTAAGCAAAATATATCAAATTATATGTCATAATTTAATTTGTCCAACTCAGCACGGATTTTAAACCCTATAAATTTATTTGGGTATCATAGCAAATTCCATTCAAATGGATATTTATATTATCTAGATGTTGGGTTTTACCCAATCATTATTCATTATTAGATTGAGCCTAAATTCAAAGAAATAACTCAATCAAAAAAATGGATTAAGTTCAGGTAAATCAACTTGTCATTTATACACCCCTATAGATGACAAAGAAACAGAATAATAATAACAACACCTACTACTTTGACAACAATAATAACAAATGATATAAGTATTTATAAGTTAATTATTTCTCTATCTGTGTGTATTAGGGATTTGCTATTTGCGGTTGTCATTTTGAAGAAGGTTTTATCCAACTACTACCTCTGGCTTTACATAATTACATGTATCATTTAAAATATCCGCACCGATTTAACGTGCATAAAAGCTAAATTTCCTTATAAAACTCAAACTAAATGAATAAATATTTCAGTTTTTTAAGTAGATTTGTTTTGTTTTAATAAAATTTTTAAACTCGAATTTTTTTTTCCTGTGTAATAATTATATTTAAAAAGACCTTTTTTAGTGAACAAAAGCTGCTAATGGTTTCTATATAAAAAGAATTCTTAAAGTCAAGTTGTATGTAATGTCCATGATACTTTGTCGGATTCACTACATGATTGCATAATAGGTATGAAATTTTCTCATTGCAACTTCATACCTACTGTATTAAGAGGGAGCCACTCATCTTCCACATTTTATGTTTGGCTCCTATGTATTGTTGCCAAGTCTTTTTTTCTTATTTCTTTTACGTAACGAACAATGTTTATGCCATCGTTAGGGAGAAGACAACGTCGTTTTAACCTCTTTAAGGGAGACTACGATTTTTTCCCCACCCTATTCCCTTTTCGTTTCTTTTTATTCCACACACATTCCATTTGATCTTCTCTTTGTAATATATAAATATTCATAGTTTCTTGAAAGAAAAAAAAAAAGAATTATGCCAGAGATTTAGTCCCAATTTAAGGGAGAAAAAGATAAACTAATCATGTTCATTTAAGAATGTTTTCAACGCAAAATAATTTCCACAAAGTTTCTGTGAGTATTAAAAGGAAATAACTGCTTTTTATTTAAGTTTTATGAATATTTATTGGCATTAGCCAAAATTAAAACAAACATTTTGCAAGATAAAAGCAAAGTAATTAACTAATTATTATGAGATTTAAGATCAAGATTTTTAGCTGAAACCCAAAAAAAAAAAAAAGATTTTTAAGATTACTATTGTTAAAATCAGACTTTTAGTCATTACTTTTAGTATGAAATAGTGTGAATAATTCTTAAAATTAATAAAAAAAGACTGGACAAAATATTGAGTTTTTCAAAATAATAATTGATTCATTAAATTGAATAAACACTCGGTTTAATCAAACTATTAACGGCTTTGATTGATCTAAATTGGTACAGCCATTTCAACTGTAAATATTCAATTCAATTATAAAACTGAACTATAATTAGTTAAATACTAAACTCATGATTTATAATATATTTAGTTTTGCTTCTTTTGGAAGTAAAAAAAAAAAAAAATCTTTTCTGGAAAAAAAAATTATAAAATACTTTAAATATAAAATGAATTAATTCAAGCACAAATCTGTTAAGCCATTCTGATTTGATTTTAACGCTGATGGAAGAATTTACTACTTTAGTAGCTAAAGAGCGAAAATATTTTAATTTTAAGGTTAATTTTCATGTAGTATAAAAGAATTTTATACTATTAAATACTTTGATTTGAGATTACAATACTACCATTTATAACACTTTTAATATAACGAATAATTGAGTTAAATATTTTTATAGATATATTAATACATGATTAAACATCTACTTTTTTTTTATTTATTTTTTATTTTTTGTCCACAAAATATACGACATAGTTGACCTCTCCTTTCTGTCTTGGTTTGCAAATAATCATGACAGTTGGGGCATGAAGATAAATAGCGGAAAGTACGGGGAACGTGAAGTGAATGGGCAGTTGGAGCAGCATCCATTGACCAATCACCAATGGGAGAAGTTGGTGAACGAAGGATGCAAAAGTTCCCTTTATTTTAAACCTTAAAAGGTAGCTGAGCCTCGTTCTCTGCTTATAGCATCTCTGGGTACTTCTGCTAATCCCTTTTTTCTCTTCTGAGTTGAAACCACCGTTTTTTATTCTGTGATTTTCAAGCTCAGTCTAGTGCTTCTCCTTTGCGTTTGTAATTTTCAATAGTATCTTTTGTTTTGACTTCAATTCTTCAATCTTTTATCCACGTGCAAGTATAGCCTCTTTTTAGTGTCTTGAAGTTTGATTCTCGGGATGCCCCTTTATCTATTTACGTATACACTTGTTTTTTTCTTTTTCAGGGTGTATATGTGACGACAGATACTTAAGAGGACCTTTTTTTCAATTGAAAAGAAAAAAAGAAAAATTACATGATGATGATTTAATGGGTTTTTTTTTTAAATTATTATTTTGTTCTTTTGTTTGTAATTGAGATTTGATTTGCTCATTCTAAAAGTGTACTGTGTTTGGATGGTTTGGTATGTTAATGTTTGAATTGATGATTGTAATATGTTATGTGTAGTGTCATTCCTACTGCTTTATGGTGATTCATTCTCTTCCAATTCACTTGCTGTCATTGAAATCGTTTTAGGATACTAGTATGCTTGTTTGGCTAACTTCCAAGTTTTGACTTGTTATTTGTTTACTAGATACAAGGCAGTTCAAGCATTCTGGTACTGCTAGAGGATGGCGTCCAGTGAATGGCACATTGAAAAAAGATCCAGCATTAGCAATGAATCCCCCCTATCAAGAGATCTAGAAGATGGACCTGAAACTGGGTCACTCTCCATTGTGGTGCTTGGTGCTTCTGGCGATCTTGCTAAGAAGAAGACATTTCCAGCACTCTTCCACCTATACCGGCAGGTTTGATAGCCTCCGATTTGTGTTGAATAGATAATTTATCTTTTTCTTGGCAGATTACCTGGAATGATGTAAGGAGTATAACTCGAATGCAATCAGAAACAGAACTAACTGAGCTATATCTGAGCTCACTTAACAAGAATTACAGAAATTCAGGCAACGGTATTACAATGACAAAGGAATCTCAATGGAATAGCAACTACTCCACCAGTAATGACGAATTCACATCGGGGTCTAAATCTTCACATCTCCAAGAACAATAGGACCTGAGCAACCTGTAGAATGAGAAACCAGTAGTAGGAGAATGAATTCAGAGAGAGAGAGAAAAAAGAATATACCACATTGACCATGCCTTCAACAATAGTTCACCCTTACCTTTTAATCCACCCTTTCCATAGCAATTTGGCTTGGGTCCCTTGGACTCATTACAAATGTTTTGAAAAAGCATTTTGTTTCTCTGAAAGGAGCCAATAATTTTTCTGAAGTTCCTGGTTTTGTTTGCAGGGATTCCTACCACCAGATGAAGTTCGTATTTTTGGCTATGCAAGGACAAAAATCTCTGATGACGAACTGAGAGACCGCTTACATAGGTGAGATTTCTTTTTAAAAAAAGCTTAAAACTCTACATTATTTTCCCCAAGATTTATTGGAAAAAAATCAATGAAAATCAGTTGCTTTCTGCTATTTCACAATTGTTGTTATATATAAGTAGAAGATGTTTCTAAATTCAATAATACCCTATGAATTATTTGAATGAATAATCAAGCATATTTCCTAGATCCTTATGTTTATGTTAGCTGAAAAATTTCACTAGACAGTTTGTTCTATGATTGTTATGCCATGCGTTTGCTTGCTGTTCTTTCAGAGTTGTTCTATTGTGTATGTCATGTTATCATACTAACTCACACATATCATCCATGCTTGCTTAAATCTTTTAGAGTATAATGAATGATTGGGAATTGGTTGAGTTGATATGCAGCTATCTTGTTCAAGACAAAGATGCTTCCCCTCAGCAGTTGGAGGATGTATCAAAGTTTTTGCATCTGGTTAGCATTGGCCATTGTGCATCGTTTTATAATTTTCTGCAATGCTATCACTAAAAATGCCCTTCTTATTGGTCAAATGTTCATTCTCTTTTTCCGTTCATCTTCCTTTTAGATCAAATATGTAAGTGGCTCATATGATTCTGAAGATGGTTTCCATTTATTGGATAAAGAGATTTCAGAGCATGAATCTTTGAAAAATAGTGCAGAGGGTTCATCTCGACGGCTTTTCTATCTCGCACTTCCTCCTTCAGTATATCCATCTGTTTGCAAGATGATCAAGACTTGTTGCATGAATAAATGTAAGATCTAATCATCTCTTGTTGTAATTTTTAACATCTGTTTGCAAATGTTTTTGTTAGGATCCTTAGCTTGGGAAAAGTAAGAAACCTTGTATGGCATAGCATAACACCAGTAGGGAGTAATTCTCAGTCAGACAACTAGACTAGGCTGCAATTCAGAATCAATGTTAAGCTCGTCTGTCCTTCGTTTCAGTAAAATGTAAAATGTAGATTACCTCTCTGCTGTCTGTAGGATCTCTTTCTTGATAATATTCGAGCTAAATTGAAGTTACTTCTGTCTGTGTTGTAATTTTGGTGTTTAAAATTAAAAGAAATGAGAGTTCTGTAGAGATGAGGCCGTTGCTTTGAATAAGTAGACACACTAGACAAGATAGGATCAAAGTTGAATGCATTAGAGAGAAAGTTCATCTAGCACCTATTGTGAAAAAGATGGTAAAATAGTGCCTTAGATAATAAAGTAGATCAGATGGAAGGTAGCCCAATACCTAGAAGAAGAGGGAGACTGAGACAAACTCTTGGCGAAACTATTAAAAAAGATTTAAATTTTGATGTTTTGACTATAGACATGGTTTATTATAGGACACTATGGCGTCATTTGATCTACTAGCCAATCCAACCTTATGGGGCAGGCCTGGATTGTTATTGTTGTAAAATTAGGAGAAATAATTCTGAAATGAACTTTGAATGTGTCAGCTTTTCCTCATTGCTTTTTCATGCTATGATTCCTAGTTATCATTCAGAGCATCAACTATTGTATTTATTGACGGTTTCATCTATTTTCATTTTGTAGCCAATCTTGGTGGGTGGACACGTGTTGTTGTTGAGAAGCCGTTTGGTAAGGATTTAGAATCTGCAGAGCAACTCAGTACCCAGATTGGAGAGTTGTTTGATGAGCCCCAGATTTATCGTATTGATCACTACTTGGGAAAGGAACTAGTACAGAATATGGTAGTTAATGATTACTTAATGGCTTATGTCTTGTTTGCTTCACGAACTCTACCTGATCCCTCTTCATTTGACTTCTATTGCCAGTTAGTACTTCGTTTTGCAAATCGTTTGTTCTTGCCTCTTTGGAACCGTGACAACATTGCTAACGTGCAGGTGAGAAAGTGTGCTGCCAAAGTTACTTTGGGTTGAGGGTTAAAAACTTCAATGATACTAATGAAATCAAAGGAACTATTACTTGGTATTGACAATTCATATTTCATAGTTTGTCGCATCATATCTGTCAAGTGTTTTTTCTTTTCTTTTTTTTTTTCTTTTCTTTTTTCATGGCCATGTCAAAATTTACCCTATCTGTCTATCATTACCTAATTCAGCTACTGCACTACCCAGCATTGATCTGCGACCATTTTAAACTTAAGCTTGTTGCTGCTTTTATTCGGCAGATAGTTTTCAGAGAAGATTTTGGAACTGAAGGTCGAGGAGGATATTTTGACCAGTATGGGTAAGTGGAGTAATTTTCTATTTCTTTCATTTTTTAAATTATCTTGTTGAACTTAATTGTCTAATGACAAGTCATGGCAATAATAGTTTCTGAAATGAAGTGATGCTGAGAAAACTAGTTTCTGCATACCCAGTTTACTTTTGTTGATGATATTGATAGTAAACTCCTAATTTATATTCCCAAGTATATGGCAATTTTTAAAGCTTTTTAATTGGTGCATTTGACAATATTATTATGATCAGAAAATCATAATTTATTAATATACTACTTTATTTGGCAGAATTATTCGAGATATAATTCAAAACCATCTGCTGCAGGTGAGGCCTTTATTGTAGACTGAAATAGATTTCATATATGTTTACATTTTTATCACCATGGTGTAACGTCAAGCAGATACTTCGATCCAATGATCAGATGCTACAATATTGCTTAAATTCATTCCTCCCTATACTTGTAATCTTTTTAAGGATGCGTTTGATAAAACAAAATAATATTTCCACTGAAACTTCAATACTAAGATTTTGTGCTGAATTATCAAGCAATGCATTTGTAATGTGGGAAGGAAATTTAATTTAAAGAGCTGAAGGTGTATTAGGGGATACTATTAGCATTTAATGAAGTACATAAGGCTATGAAACCTTTTCCATTTAAAGATTTAAATAAAGAAAAGCTTGTTGCTGAATACATTCATTGACCTCCCATGGGTTGAATTCTTTTCTAGCTCTTTTTAGCTGTTTTTAGTATGTATTGACTATTATACAAACAACAAATATACTACAACAGCAGCCAAGCATTTTCCCACCACCACATCAACAACCAATTCTTACCCCACTAAGTGGCATTGGTTACATACATGGATTATACGACACTATGGAATCCTGGTGTAAGTCATGTCTATAGCCAAACCATTAAAATCTAAATCTTTCTTAATGGTTTTTCCTATAATTTTTCTTGGTCTCCCTCTATCTCTAGCTTTTAGACTACCCCCCACCTGATCTACTATCCTTACTAGGGCTTTTATAGGCATTCTCCACATATGACCGAATCACCTAAGACATGATTGTACCATCTTTTCCACAATAGTTGTTATCCCAACTTTCTTTCTAATGCCTTCATTCTTAATTCTATCATGTGTAGTGTACCCACTTATCCAACGCAATATTTTCATCTCCGCAACTTTGAGTTCATTTTCTTGGTTTTTTAGAGCACAAAATTTAATCCCATATGATATCATGGGCCTAGTAAAATTCTCCCTTAAGATTGGGTGGTACTTTTTTTATCACAAATAAGTGAATAACAGCTAAAGCACTCTTCCATTTCATCCACCTTGCTTAAATCTTTACACCTCCTTCTATTTCCCCATTACTTTATATGACAAACCCAAGGTATTTACATTGTGTGACTTGTGGTATAGTATTGTCTTCAATTTAACCTCTATACAAACAACAAATGTATTACCAAAAAAAAAAAAAAGCAACCTTTAATCATTTTCTGTTCTAAATTTTTTAATTTAACCATTGAATTGAATTTCAATCTGGCTCTAGGAATACTCCCAAGTGCACTTAAATCTTCCTCTAACCAGTGGTTAGAAAACTTAATACTTTCTTCATGGACTTTACCATGCTTTATAGTTTTGCAGTAACCGTATTTTTTGAACCTTGTTATGTCAGGCATTTGTTCACACAATAACACCTATTAAATAGTCCTATAATGCTTCCTAGTTTTACATCACACATTTATCAGCTGAATATGTCAATGTTGTTGATTATTTTTCTACAAACTCAGGTTTTTTGCTTGGTAGCTATGGAGAAACCTGTTTCTCACAAGCCTGAGCACATTCGGGATGAGAAAGTGAAGGTTTGTCTCTTTCTGTTCAATTTACCTGGAAATTATTGCCCTCTTCTGTAATTTAATTCTCTCTCTCTAATTCTTTTATGAAGTAATCATGGTCAGTACCAACATGTTGCTCTCCTTTTTTTCTAATTTTATTTATTTATCGTGCATTCTATTACTCACAACTGCAGCAAAGTAGGATATTTTTATGGCTGATAACCTTCCATGTTACACTTTTATGTTTACCTTGAATTTCAGCTTCGAGTTCTAGCTTGCCCCTCACTCTCTAGTAATGTAAAAAATACAGGTTCTTGAGTCAGTACTTCCTATTAAAGATGAGGAAGTTGTTCTAGGACAATATGAAGGCTATAGAGATGACCCAACCGTACCTGAAAATTCAAACACACCAACTTTTGCTACTGTTATTCTGCGAATACACAATGAAAGATGGGAAGGTATGGGAATAACGCATGCATTCTTTTCCTTAAATATAATTTGCATTGTGAGTTTAGGGAATTGTCTGGACCTCGCTTTTATGCTGAGTGTTTGGAAAATAATATAGTGGTTGATATTCTTTCTGTGGTGTGTGTGTCTAGTATTTTCTGTTCTTTGGTATATATTTCTGTGCATTTGATCAATGAAATCACAACTGAGACATTTTCACACCAACCTTCTTTTTTGTTTCAGGTGTTCCTTTCATACTAAAAGCTGGGAAGGCCCTAAGTTCAAGAAAGGCGGATATACGGGTTCAATTCAAGGATGTTCCTGGTGATATATTCAAGTGTATGGCACCAGACCTTTTTCGATAATTGGGCAATTTCTCTTCAATACGTGCTTCTATCATGCATCTACTTTTGTCTATGCGGTAATCTGGAGTGTGAAACTGGAATCACATGGGATTTTTCCTTTTTCTTTCTTTTTTTTTTTTTTTTTTTTTTTGAGTATAAGAAATCAGATATAGCATAAAGGTTATCACTTTGAAAGATCAGTTATTTAAATGATAGGACAATTTAGTAGGACATGTTTGGTACTTGGATGCCCATAGCAATGAGTGCACAAATTATATATTCTTCTATAGTTGCCAATTTTTTGAGTTTCCATTGGTTGATAATGTAAAATTGTCTTACACTGCCAGTACATGGAAAATATTCTTTATCTTTGTGATTCCATAACCACAACAAAAGTTGACAATTAGAAGGAACATGTTTTTTATTGTCATTGTGTTGATCTTTGACAAGGAACATAAATGGTAGCTAGCCTATATTTTTCTGTATCTTGATGATGGATATACCTTTTGATCTAAATATCAATGTATGTACAAACCTTACTGTAAACTTATTCTTATTTAGGTCAAAAGCAGGGGAGAAATGAGTTTGTTATACGCCTGCAACCTGCAGAAGCTATGTACATGAAGCTGACGGTATATAGCCCTTAACTAGAAATATTCTGCGACTTGTTTGACCTGATTACCTCTGTCGGTTCTCTTTATGTGTCCTGTTTATTGAGAATCTAAGGTTATATTGAGGAAGGTGGTCTTCTGTGTAGGAGTTAGGACATTTATTGTTTATATGTATTGAAAAGTAAAAACTAAATATATATTTTCCATGGTACTGTTTGGAATCAAAATTTTATAAATGGCTGCTGGGTTAAATATGTGTTTTACTTCTCCAAAATTTTATTTTATTGTCTCTTATCTTTATGATAATGAAAGAAATCTACATGTTAACTTTATGAAATCTTGACTTCAAATGCTAGATAATTTAATGATACTTCTTAGAGTGACTGACTAGTTCAATGTCTCATGTAGGTCAAGCAACCTGGACTCGAGATGTCGACAGTGCAAAGTGAACTAGATTTGTCATATAGGCAACGCTATCAAGGGGTAAAAATTCCAGAGGCTTACGAGCGTCTAATTCTTGACACGTATGTTGCTTTTCATAGTTCATCTTTTTGGCTTGTTTGTTGCTTCTAAATATAGGTGGTGATCAGTAATATTAGAATTACATGGATTACCTAGCAATAAATTCTGCTGTTTGAAAGTAATAGATTTGAGTGAAAGGTAATTTGAATTGGAAAATATTTGCAGAATTAGAGGCGATCAGCAACATTTCGTTCGCAGGGACGAGTTGAAGGTAGGGAGATTATTACATGCTTCATAAACTATTGCAACAGGTCTTGATTCACAAATTTAATATTTTTATTTTGTCTCCTATCAGGCATCCTGGGAGATCTTCACCCCGCTTTTGCACCGCATTGATAAGGGGGAGTTCAAACCAATCTCTTACCAACCAGGAAGCAGAGGTCCTGCTGAAGCAGATGAGTTGCTAGAAAAAGCTGGCTATGTTCAAACACACGGTTATATATGGATACCTCCTACCTTGTAGAATGGTCAATGTCATAATAGCTTGCAGTGCCTGAGGATTTGTGGTTGCTTGTACTCAACAAGCTTGAGAAGATTCCCTGGTAAAAATACTTTCTCCTAATGGGTATGTATATCAAGCATTTGAACAAATATGAGTGGTTGAGACGGTCTGTGTGACGTGACCTGTCTCTGAATGCGAAAGAAATGTGAACTGAAGTTCATGTAGTAGTGTTTGCATTTCATTATCTATTAACATGGAATTGTAACTTGCCTGAAAGATACATTTGACCAATGTCACTCCTACTGTATTTTAAATTTGTTGATGCACAATCTCTGAAAGATCAAATTGATATAAAAAATATTTGAAGAACTAATTTGATGTTCCGTGTATCTTGTAAGGACTAATCTGAGCAATTACTTTACAAATAAAGTTGCTCTGGACTCTATCTCAATGGTTCATTTTTCCCCGATCTTTTCTCTCTTTCTTTTCGTTTCTTTATTTTTTTTTCCGGTCGGGCTCCCCTACCTTTTTATGCACATCCAATAATTCACTTTTGGGTTGCGATTATTGTGCCCAAAACCAATATCATGTTCACCGAAAATATAGTTGACCCTTTTGAAAATTTTGTTAATTATGTTTGTTTTCTACTTTATCAATAGGTCCTGTCTTAAATGCACCCTGTTGAGTATGGTGCATGATGCACATGCTAGTGCAGCATATACCTATCACCCTCTCTCACCATCAACTCACGTTAGGTCCCACTCCCTCCCCTTCATCACCACCACCACCACCACCATAGCTACCACCACTACACCGTTGCCGCCTACACCTTCATTGCCACAGTCAACACCACACCACTACCACCTACACCGCTATAACACCTCCTGCCTAGATTGCCTGTGCCTTCACCTTTATCACCTCCTCCAGCTTGGTGACCTCGTCAGTGATGTCCTCCAATTGTTTCTGCTTCCTCATTCGCGAACACCTCGCCGATTACCTGTTCGATAGCATCCTCTTCCGCTTCCTCTCGTCCACCATCATCAGCAGATCTCCGCTAGCCTCCAATCCCAAACTCAACGCATGATGGATTAAAGCCATTATTTCGATGGTTGTAGCGCCGCCACTAAAGATGACGGAGATTGCCGAGCGAGAATGAGTTAGCCATTGTGTGTGCGACTTGCAAATCGGTGGCCTCGTGCAAAGGGGGATCACAAGGGTGTATCAGCGAAGGAGCAGGAGGTGGTCGTTTAGCCACATTCATGACTTATTTAACCATATTCTTTGCTTCATTTAGCCACATTTTTCGAATGTGGGTAAAAAATTAGTGCAGCTACACCAACAGGTGCATCACACACCCTATTTTATTATGTGCATGGCAGAATGACCCTTATTAATAATACAAAATTTATTGGTACTTTGTAATTGTATTTTTATAATTTCATGAAGAAAGTGGTGAAAGAAATGCAAAAATTTAAAAACAAGAAACAAAATAAAAACAACCCAACATTTTTGTATATACTAGTGTGATGACTCATGCAATGCACAGAGAAAAAAAACAATAATATCAAAGTAAAACAAATTAAAAAGATAATTTATCAAAAATTTAATTATAAAAATGAGTGTATTTAATATTGAATTGACAAAAAGATTAGTGAATATAAAAAAGTAAATAATAGATATGACAGAAATTTTTTTTCCAAAATATTGTTATTGATATTAAAATTACTATTTAAAATTTTATTTTTGTGACAATTATGAAAGTAAAGTATCCATAGGTATGACATAACTCATTCGGTATAAGTTTAAATGAATTTCAGAAAGAAGTATGTTAAATCAAACATAGAAATAAGATTCCATGCTATTCAAATACTCTTTTTTTTATATATATAATGAAAAATTTAGGTTGAGAGGAAGGTTTACCCTAGTGCAAGATCAAAGCACATTTCTGGACTCATTAAGCACTTACAGAGCAGAAGGCTGATCAGGTGAATCAATCCCTATTGACTGCTACTCAAATACTTTGGTTGAAATAAAATATGAATTATTAATTATTTAGATTTAATACAAAGAATTCATTTTTCAACATAGTTAAATTTATTTGATTTAAGGGTATGAAGTTAATGTAAGGGAAAATAATATATTATTGAAACAGTGTAAGCGTATAAATTTATTTTTGCAACAATTACGAAAATAATGTCTCCAAATACATGACGTGTAAAAAATTGATAATAACTCTATATGAAGTTTATAAAAAAATATGTTAAAACAAATTAGAAGGAAAGATTCCATTTGGAGTTAAACAAATGTTCTTATTAATATTGTTACTAAAAACCTTTGTTTAAATTAAATTTTAATTATTAATTCTATAGGTTTATTACAAAGAATTCAGTTATTTAACATATCTAGATTGATTAGGTTTAAAGATGACATTTTACTTTCTATTTAAAATTAATTGGCAAAAGTTGCTATTTAAGAATAGGCATTGGCTCTTAATAAAAATATAATGGATCTTGTCAAAGCAAAGTTGACATTTATAAAAAACTAAACTCGGTTCTTCAGCATGCCCCACCTCCAAAACAATCCAATCAAAATCATTAAATCAATCTAATCTAAATTGAAAATTAATCAAAATCACAAAAATTTAGATTGAATTGGATCTATTTTTTATAAAGCTTGAATCGAACCAGACTTTAGATTTAATTTTCAAAACTAATCTAATCTAATTCAAATCGGATAATACTATATAATATAATTTTTTATTATTTAGTTTGTACTTTTACTTATAATAATTTTAATTTATCACATAATTTTTTATATTTATATATCATTCTTTTTTAAATATCATTTTATATATATTATATAAGTCACTTTTATTTTTACTTTTATTTATTTATTTTATTGATTCATGTTACTTTTTATTTATAATATTATGTACTTAAGATTTTTTTTTATAAAAAATCGATTAAAGTAATTCAATTCAAACTACTATATATTTTATTATTTAGATTGGATGAATATTTTACTTAAAACTTATCCAAACCGCGACGGGAACTCCCCTATCACCAATTATGCTACCTTATACATTGTCAATGTATCCGAAGGATTGATAGATTATACAGTTGCCCGCTGACATAGAGGAATTCTCTTAGAGCCCTACTGTTCAAATCGTAGTCCACATGTTTTAAGTTTCACCAACTAAAATTATTCTACAGTGAAATAGAGATGCACCTATTTTTTAATAGAAAAATAAAAAAAAAAGTTAACAATACTTTTTAGTTAATTTATTTTCAATTAATATTGTCCCCAGTTTCTTTGGTACAGGTAAAAGGACCAAAAGTAAGGGAATCAAGAGAAGATGAATTGGTTCAATAATAAAATATTAAATTCTAAAATAATTAAACAGCAAAATTTAAAAATAAAATTGAAATTAACTTAAATACAATAGTACAAAAAATAAAAAGAGATAAGAGAAGAGAAGATAATGCAAATGATTTATATACTAATTCAATTATAATATGTGACCTATATCCAGTTTTCAATTATTTGGGATTTTTTTTTCACTCTCAAATTTTTATTTATAAGGATTTTGATAAACCTTTCTTTATCTAATTCTCTAATAGAGTATATGACAGTTTATTTCTCATAAAGACACTACAAAACCTTCTTCTATTTAGAATATACTAGTGATTTCTTTCTTATAAGGACACTACCAAATCTCCTTTCTATCTCAAGCAGAATAGAGTAACCTCACAAGGTAGGGATGCCTTATAGTTAAGCTACAATGGGTTTCAAACTTTTTCAAAAGAAGATAAGCAAGTTTTAGATGCAAAGTCTATGAACTATGATGAACAAGATATAAAACAGGGCAATCTCAATTTTCTTGGTGGAGGCTCATGCTCTTCTCTTAATTCTTCAAGGTTTTTATATAGATGAAGAGCTATTGATATCTACTAGTCATTGGAGAAGATTTTGACTTCAATTTTGTCCAAAGGATTTACACAACCAACTTTCGTGTAACTGCTATAACTAAGGTTTCTAAAAAATCGGAATGGACATCGAATCGAATAAAGTACAAATTTAAAGGTTTATTGGCTCAACCAATGTAATCGGGATTTAACTGAAATATAATAAAATATATATTTATATATAAAATATATGTATAATATATGTAAATAAATATATAATTAATCATATATATATATAATTGGTTATACACAATAAAATAAATAGAAATTATTGAATAATATAAATGAAGAGTAATAAAGGTTACTAAATATTACATTTATTCTAACATTTTTAATATCACTTAAATTAGTTATTTATTTTCAAAATTATATATAAATTGCCGCCACCATCCAAGTTGGGCAGCATTATGAATTGCAGAAGACATGAGTCAAACTTTTCTTTTGATAGTGGGAATACAAGTTAACAAACCAAGCCCAACAGAGGAAATAGACAGAACGTAGAGGCAGTAGGGCACTTGGAAAATTATAAAGAAAATGTGCTTGGATTAGTGACCCATGACCCATGACCCATGACCCATTTGTAAGTGAAAAAAACCCTAAGGCAATACTCATTAGCACAGCCGTTCATTTCCTGTCCCTTTTTTCTCATTCTTAGCTCTCCTTCCCTCTCGAACGCTTTTTTCTGTTCTTCCTCTCCCTTTTCCCTTTCAACATAAATGAGCAAAGCAGAAGACGGGTATCCCTTTTCCTATTGAAGAGCTTTTCAACTGTGTGAATCACCGTCAGTTCAGGTGATTCACCAGTTTTTGACTGGTTTATCCGGTTTTCGACCGATTTTTAAACATCCAAATTTTAGGAGATAATCAGATCGAAAGAGGGTCTGATTCTGCGTTCAATCAGTCCGACTAACCGGTCTGATCTAGTTTTCAGAACTATGGCTATAATTGATATCTAATTGCTGGTTTCTCTATTATACTTGATAGTTTAATTGTTATTTCTCTCTTACAATCAAGCAATAATGCAACTATATGACCGTTATCTTCTTAATTTACTTCCATAATCTTGGTTTTCTAAGTAAAAGATAAATTAGAAATATTCTAGAAATCAAATTTATTGTATGAATGATTTGTATTTCAAGAAGAAGTAATTTCAACAAAATAAATAAGAAAATATAATATTTTCTTTAAAAAAAAAATCAAACAATATTAAGATTATATTTAAGCAAATTAATAAATTACTCACCATCAAAACATCAAACTCAACAAAATTTAAATGGAATAGTAGCTGCACATCATAGCCTTCTTGCCAATGAGATAATATGAACTTTATACTCGCAAGTTAATCCTCTAAGGTTCCAATCATGAACCTATAATTTGAATTGAGAAATGTCACGT
The DNA here is from genome assembly GCA_031439585.1 of Pterocarpus macrocarpus. Lineage (NCBI taxonomy): Eukaryota > Viridiplantae > Streptophyta > Magnoliopsida > Fabales > Fabaceae > Pterocarpus > Pterocarpus macrocarpus. The sequence continues at coordinate 27,570,739 of CM062520.1, forward strand.
ATTTGCATGTACTCTCAATTGAAAGCACGTCGACAACAGCTACCTTGCGCAGCAGCTTATGCAAGCCTTGGTAAATTTCTTCCGCATTGCCTTTACCATCAACTTCCCCAGTAACCGCCCTTTTTTTTTTTTTGGTGGTTTAGGGGCAAAACGCCCAACACAAACAGAAAACTAAGGTATCAGACATGGCAAAGCCACGCCAACAGGATCATCGCTCAAATAAGCACCAAGACCCAAAGGAGTAGCCAGAAAATGAGTAACCTCAAGCTGCTGCGCATGGCCTAACCCAGCTAAATAATCGGCAGTCTTATTGGCTTCCTTGTAAACATGATAAGTATGTGGTAAAAAATAGCAAAGCTTAAAGAACAGGAAAAAAAAAAAATTTAGCCGAAATAAATCAACATTACTTCCTAACATACCATCAAGGTCGTGCAGCAGAAATTCCAAAATTTCTGCAAAATTGGGTCTGAAAGATTGATCCTGGTGCCAGCACTAGTGATACAATTCCACCAACTTCGGATGGGTATGCCTTGGAATTTTTGGCCTCAAACCTTACAATTCATATCCCCAAAGCTTAATTTATTTTTTCACAATATTATCGTGGCCTGGTGGCTGGAGCTATTACAGATCTTCCAAATTAGTAATATAAATACTTATCTTGCAAATCATCTTCCAATGAATTCTCTTCAGTGAAACTCAACATACTTCATTCAAAACGCTGGTGCCTTTCCATTGGCACAGGCAATTTTAAAGTGACAAAAAATTGAGTTGTATTTTTGAAGAAATACATGTGTATCATAAAAATTTAATGATAATTATTTATAAATTTTATGGAAAAATTATTATTTTATTAAATTGATATTAAAATTTATTTATTTAAAATATAATAATATTACTTTTATTTACATTATTAATATTTTTTTTTACAATAAAGTAGAATGTCAATTTTTTATAAATATGAAGCGCATGTATGGCTGTGCATTTGGGCATGTAAAATTTGATTTTAGGATGCCAAAATCAATTTTGTTCTTTTCTGGTTCTTATTTGATTTTCTATGGCCAAAATTAATTATAGTCTCAAAATTGATTTAAGTAGAAGTGAAAATTTTTCACTTTTTAATTTCACTACAATAGATTTTGGATATTTCTTTGTAAGAGTGTGTTTGTTTGGATTTTTTTTTTTTGTACAAAAAATTACTTTTTTCATCCAAAAATATCAATTTTTGTATGTTTGGATAATTTTTTTAAAATAATCAGATTATCAAAAAAAGTGTTTTTTACATATTTAAAATAAAAAAAAATTATTTACGGATATCCCCTATTTCAACTTTTTTTACCAAAATATCATATTTTGTGAAATAGGGTGAATTCGATTGAGACTGGATCGAATCCATCACTGTTCAAATTTTTTCTAAATACGAAGAATTCGATCCAAGGTAAGTAGAATTTAACACTATTCAGGTGAATAGTATTGAATTCTATCCAATCTAGATCGAATTCAACACTATTTCATTTAAATGGTATTGAATTCTACCCACCCTAGATCGAATTTAATATTGGTATACACTCTTATAAATTAAAAATTATAAACACAAATGAAGGGGTATCTTATGATAGCATGAATACAGTAATATAAGAACAATAATAAAGTTTACTAGTAAGCTAAATTACTAATTAAGTTCAATAGATTTAGCTAAGTTAACCATAATTCAAATATTTAAACTTATTTTATTACGTAAATAAAGCATTTACTAAATTACATAAAATAAACTAAACCTTGAATTATAATCAATAAAAATTAAAATCTATGGTATTTCTTAATTAATAATCATTACAATAAATTAATCAAATTAAATTGCAACTAAATTAACATCTCTTAAACTAATCTAATACTAAATCAAATATCTAAATTTTTTTCACTATAATAATAAAATTTAAACTATAATAATAAAATACTACTAATTATAAAATTAACTACTAATTAAATTACATTAACAAAAATAAATATTTATAATTATCTACTTGTTATAACAATCAAATTATCAAATTCAATTTACAATTAAAATATAAAATTTAAACTAATAATTTTCTAAATTATAATTTAAAATTATCTGTTTATTAGGATGTGATGAAATATGACCAAGCTCATCATATCTATATAAATAATTATCCTTTATCTCCCTTTCTTTTGCCATTGACCAAATTATTTCTCTATCTTATTGTAACCTCTCTCAATCTAATTTCTTACCTCTTGCACATGCTCTATCTTGCATATTTGATATACTCTGAATCGATTTTTATAAAGTATAATAGTGTTGAATTCGATCTATGGTGGGTAGAATTCAATACTATTCAGGTGAATAGTATTGAATTCTATCCAACCTGGATCGAATTCAATACTATTCACCTTAATAGTGTTGAATTTGATCTAGGGTGGGTAAAATTTAATACTATTCAAGTGAATAGTATTGAATACTACCTACTCTGGATCGAATTCTTCGTGTTTGAAAAAAATTTGAACAGTGATGAATTCGATCCAACTTCAATTGAATTCACCCCTATCTCACAAAATAGGATATTTTGGTAAAAAAAAAAAGTTGAAATAGGGGATATCCGTAAATAATTTTTTTTATTTTAAATATGTAAGAAAGCCTCAAAAAAATCTTTTTTCAACTTTTTCATAAAAGTTAAAATGAGTAACTTATGAAAAAAATCAATTTTTCAGATTTTTCAACTATATACAAAATTTGAACTTTAAAACCACTTTTTTTAAAAGTTAAAACAAGCGCACCCTAAATTATAAAAGTGATTTTAATTAATACTATCCAAACGTAAATCACTTTACCTTAAATCAATTCTAATTAAATTAATTTTAACAATATCAATTTCATCTAGAATCAATTCTATAAAAATAAAGTTTATTTGACATGCACTGACAGTGTAAAATAATTTTACACTGTCAACCAATAAAAATATTAGAAAGTGAGAAATTATAATGAATCTCTTATTATAATATATGATTATTTATATAAATTAGTATTTTTTATTATTTTTATTGACTCACAATGCATTTGAATTAAATTCAAAAGTAAAACCAAACACTAAAATTGTTTTTTGTACATTTATAATTAGAGTTTAATTGATATCGTTGTGATGTAAAATTATTTCTGTTGTCGATCAAATAGAAATAGAGGAAAGTGAAAAATTATGGTGGATACCTCATTATAATGGATAATTATTTATGTGAGTTGGCACTTTTTACTATTTTTATTAACTGATAATATAAAATAGTTTTACACTATCTCTACATTTAAATTAAATTATTATAACTATGAAGTTTAGCGCATTTTCAAAAAATTTCAGGGGTTATTGTACATTTTCTCTGTTTATTTTTTACAAAATACAAACCCTATTGCCCTTTTCACTGCCGCGACCAAACCCCCTCATTAACCATCACAGCCGCACCCTACACCCTCTCTGCCGCCACTCTTCTCCTCCCAGGTCTCCATCGTCGACGGCCCCGACAGCCACCGCCCGCGGCAACAGAGAACGCAGCGGCGCACCACACGGCGGCCAGCGGCGGCAAGCTCTTCTTCTCCGGTCAGCACCCTAAGCCAGATTTCAGTTTTGTTGTTTTTTAAGTCCTGTATTTATGTGATGAATGGTTCTTTTTTTGGTTGTTGTTCATGTCCCTGTTGCCATTTCACTTTCATTTCCTATTCTTGTTTCAATATTTCTCCTCATTCATATTATTTTTGGCTGTAATTTTTTTTTTTTTTTTTTGGGAATAGCCTGATTAATATTTGTTATGTGATTGTTCCTTCAAGTCATTATCTCTGATTTTTTCAAAAAGTGGCTTGGGTTGATGTCTATATTTCTGTTTAGGGCCTTTTATTTAGATTGAAAGTAAAAAAAAAAAAAAAAATCTGAATGAAACAAGAATCAGAGGGAATTTGTGAAATTTGTTCCCTGTTAAGGAGAACTCATAAGTGGTATGGCCTATGGCCCCTCCCTCATGGAGTTCGCTGTACCCTATTTATAATGCATGAATCTAAACCCTAAGCAGTGAAGGTTTAGAAATTAGAATTCAAATTTTAAGAGAAGGCTGATCTTGCAACCACAGTTCACCACTTACAGAATAGAAGAGATGAATTTTTGCTGTGGTTTATTTATTTAGATCTGAATTCATTCTTGGTTTTTCTATGTAGTTTCTACTCTTCTGATATAAACTTGTCTTTCGAAAGAAAGTCATGGCAATGAAACTTGCCAGGCATGTTAGACACATTCTTATTACCAAAGAGGCAGTTGGGGTTGCATGCCAAAGAACTTTTGCCACTGGTAAAGCAAAGAAAGGATCGAAAGGGGGCGGCGCTGCTGATGCACCCAAAGCATCAACTCTTAGCAAGGAAGTCAAGTCAAGTACGGTTGTAGGTGCCAACATTCTCAAGGATGGGGCTGATCCAAAAATCCTGCCTGATTCTGAGTACCCTGACTGGTTGTGGCATTTGCTTGATAAACGCTCCGCTCTAAGTGAATTGCGTAGAAAGAATATTGAAATGCTTCCTTATGAAGATCTTAAACGCTTTGTTAAGCTGGATAACCGAGCAAGGATCAAGGAGAATAACTCTGTCAAGGCCAAGAACTGATCCAATGGTCAAAGGAGAAAGTCGGGGGAAGAACAGTGCAGAGTTATATCTTTCTCTAGTGCTGTGGTTCCCAGTCTTCTGGGATCGCTTGGAGCAATTGAATTAGATGTGTGAAATCATTAAATTGAAAGAAGGCCAAAGAGTTACATGATGTAGCACTCTTTATTGTTTTTTAACTTTCTACTACTTTTCAGTCTCTTTTCCCTGGGATCTTTAGTAGATTAAACCTGATTACCTTTGTTGATTGAACAGAGCCTTGTCAATAAGATCATTTTTGGTAGCTTTATGAGACTGATTAGAGACTTATTATAAATTTATAATGCTTGCTCAAGAGGACTCTTATACAAATGCTGAAGGAATCCCCTTCCCCTCAAACTCAAAGGAATGGTGAGTACTTATCGCATTGTATGAATTCACTAATGTAAATCTTTGTATTCCTTTAGCCCTTTCTGATAAGTGATAACAATGCAGTGCTGTTTTCACGTCCCACCCAAAAAAGAATCGGGACGCTCCAAACTTCAGCAGATATATATGTAACTAGAGCATTGTACCCGTGCAAATCACGGAGTAACTTTTTTTTAATTGTAATAATAATAAAAATTAATGTGATCAAATTATTAAATTATAAAAATCAATGTATTTGATCAGAAAATGGCAAAATAGTTAATAAATATAAATTAGTAGAATACTAATTGAATACATCTTTAATATTAACAATAAAGTATAATTACAAAGCTAATAAACAGTAGGACTAAAATTAAACAAAAATTTAAAAAAAAACTATTAGTATAACTATAGTCATTCATTAAAGAATAATTTGTTTTATAAGAACAATACTTGTTATTTTCAAGTGAGGATTGAATAACTTAAAATATTCATTTTTTTTTTTTCCTTTTCTTTCTTCAACCTCAGTAAAATAGTTTTAAAAAAAAATTATAAAATCATCTCATATAATAATTCATTATTAAAAGTATAATTAATTCTTTAAGAATTTTTACTTCAAAATTTTAACTAATGATAAAATAACTTAAAAAAATTTGTTTCATTTACATTTTTCTAAAATCAAATTAATTTATTTCCCTTACCTTCTACTTTCGAGCATAGTAAAGTAATTTTAGGGAAAAAAATTCAATAGATGAATTTCATATATCAACATATAACTGAAAGTGTAACTCATTTTATAAATATAACTATTTTCCATTTGAAAAAGATAATGGAACAACTCAGAAAATAAAATTTATTCAATTTCAAGAAACATCATTCAATTTCTATCTTCATCCCCTTTTTTCATCAACATAGTAGAGTAATTTATAAATAATAAAGTAAAATCTCAAAGTGGTCTTTGAAAGAGTTGTAGGACATAGTCCTCAAAAGATTTATGACATCAATTTGGTATTCAAAAGAGTTGTATGACATCAATTTAATCCTCGAAAGATTTGTAACACCAATTTGATCTTCGAAAGATTAAAATTTATTTCAAGTTAGTCTAAATTTCTTAGTCTTTTGGACTTCCTTGAAATAAACTTTAATCTTTCGAAAACAAATTGATGTCACATATCTTTTGTAGACTAAACTGATATTCCACAACTCTTTCAAGGACCAATCTAAGGTTTTACTTGATTGGATTTATCATAGTTACTTATTATTGGATTTATCCAATACTATATAATGTTAACAAAGAATTATAAAACATAAATTCAATTAATAAATAATTATAAAAATAAAAAATATATAAAATAAAATAAATATAGAAATAAAAAGTTGTAATGCCCGAGTCGAGAGATCCATAATTTATGACACTTTGTCCTGTCGGACCCAAGAAAAGCTCTAAGTCTGGACTCTATGCCTCCTTTAAGAGCTATATGTTCGGAACATTTTCATGGGATTAAAAATCCCGATAATTGTTCCTTAAATATCTAAGAATTGAAGAGTGATTTTTAATGAATTTTAAGAAGTTATTAACCTTTCCATTTTTAGCCCAGAAGTTTAAGAAAACGCAAGTTTTTGGAAGTTTGTATTAAAATCCAAAAATTAGATTTTGATTCTTAAGAAGTTTGATTTTTCCATTATTTTTATTGGATTCAAATGGAGGATATTCCCTTATTTACATTTATGTTTTAAAGTAGCACCCAAGCGCTGGCAGTGCTATGAAATTTGTTGAGTTTCAGGCGAGCAAGTGCCTAGGAGGAATTAAAGGAAGAAGCTTGAACCTTCTCCCCTATTTCCATCATCATCTCTCTCTCTCTCTCTCTTTCTTCCTTCTCTCTCTTCTTTCTCTTTCCCCATACGGATTCTACCATTCCATCATCAATTTTTCACTCTAACCCACCAAATCCACCATCATCATCATCATCATCACTATAGCTTTGGGCATTCTTCTCTTGAAGCTCTCTCTTTCTCTCTCTCTCTCTCTCTCTTCTCTTTTAGTGAGAGAAACCAACGTGGGAGGAGACCCATGTCCTCCACCAAGTTTCTTCCTTCTTTTGCAATCCAAGATAACTCTTTAAGCTCAAATCTTCTTCTATTTTATTGGTATGGAAGGATTTTCTTGGAGGATTAAGTTTAAGGTTGAAGTTGGGAACTTAGGGTTCCAAATTAGGGATGTTGTGCTTTGGAAAGTATTTCAAATTAATCTTTGGTTCCATAGGCTAATTAGTATATGGATAATGATGTTTTTGGTGCTAGATAACTTATGTGGTGACCATGATTCCGTGACACAACATGCTTAGGCTTCTCCTTCTCTTGGAATAGCACTATGAGTTGATAGTATGTTTATAGCATCTTTTAAGTATATGTATATGATTTTAGAAATAATATGTTTATGATTTGAACTATTCAACGTTAAAAGTTGAGATAGTATGATATTGAATACCCCATGAGATTTTTGAAGGCAACATATAGTATTCTTATACATAAATGTTTATGTGTAGTTGTGGGACAAGCTACCCTAACAATTGAGTTTCCAAACTATTAACTAATGGTATAAGAAAATGAGTAATTGATTTTAACTATACCATGTTAGAAAAGTTTATGTTCATTATAGAAAAAGGGTTTACTTATGTGATGCTGTAAAATTAGTTTGAAATTAGAAAAGTTTTAAAGAAAGGAAATGTATTTCAAAGAAATTTAAGCCAAGAGCTCACATGAGGCATAGTAAAGACCCAGCAAGTATGAGTACTTTCTTAAGGGGAGGAAACTGTAACAGAACTATTTGCTAATGGCAGCAACATTAGCCTTGGTGTATCTCAAATAACCCAGTTAGCGGGATGATTGTTAGCCCGACATGTTTGGCCGACATATCTGGAAGATATAGACATGCACAGACGTGAGATTTATCAATTACTGCTAGGGTTAGATTTTTGGGGCCACCTAGTTAGGCAATTATTTCTGAAGTAAGATCCTCCCATGAGTATTATTATGATATTGAAATAAGTTATTTCATTCTCTATATTTTGAGATAGTATTTCTTTCTTATGCATTCATGTTTAGTAGTTGAAACTTATATTTTGTTAATGCTAAATATCATGAGGCGAGATTTGATAACTATATTTGAGGAAAGTATGAAACCTTCTTGGATTTTATTATGTGTTTGAAGTTATGAGCTAGAATGCATATGATTTGATATGAAGGAGTTTATATTTAGTTGATTTAAAAAGGGTGCTTCAATAAGCTATAGAGTTTTTAAAGACAGGATATATATTAGATATGTTTTATCAGAAGTTTTTATGGCATTCTGAAATATAGACAAAGTATTTTACTTGAGAAATAAGATATGAGGTTCTATAAAATTATACTTTTACTAAAAAGCTTATGTTTAAGCTTGTTCCACTTTCGCTATAGATATACTATCTCTCATTGAGTCTGTATGACTCACTCCTTCTTCCTTTCCATATTTTTAGAAAGGTGCAAGCTCATGCTCAAGCTTTAATAGTCAGCCAAAGGCGTTGGACTCTTAGTCAATCCACACTTTGTTACGTGGTTCTCAGAGGTTGTTGTATTTGAGAAGTATATTCTTGAATGTAATTCTATAGTTTTTAGTAGCACTCCATTGGCCTACAGGCAGGGTCCTTCTTGTGTTGGTCTTGCATAGTAGTAATTGTATATTTGTTTTTATTTATGAATAGTTGAATCTTAATGATTATGGATATGTATACATATTTTTATAAGCATGTAAAGGTTTTAAACTCCTATGATGTATACTATGGGATGCATTATGAGAATGCCTGGATGCCCAATGATTTGCGTGTTTGTATGTTTTATGCAGGGCAATGATCCTTATTTGGGAATAGTTCTAAATACAAAGGAGACTCTGCTTGATTTTTTTCTTTTTTTTAAAAAGATCTTATGTAGGCTTGCTGGGGACATATCCCTGTGCACCAGTCACGTCCTGGGATAGGTCGTAACAAAAGTACAATTGTACTAAAAATCATTTATATAAATAAAATTATAAATTCATTTTATATAACAAATTATTATTCAATTTTTTTAATTTATATGGAATTTTTATCATAATCTTGAAATTAAATATTTTGGAAAAAAATGATATCATTTCCTTTGCCATCCTCTTTATTTAAAAGTTTATTTAATTCATTATACTCCTCCTTTTCTTCATCCTTTTAATAAATATTAATTAAAACCAAAGTGCTAAATAATGAGTAATGCCAAATTATAATTGAAGCTCTTGTATTTTGACTTTTTAGTTGAATCATAATATATATCAATTCAAGCTGAAACAAAATTTTAAATTTCTTATCCTTTTTTGGTGTACAAATTTCTTATCTTAATGCAACACGCATAATTGTATCAATCTATTATGTAAAAATCATGCCAATACAACCATTTATATATTTTTTTCATAAATTAGCAAAAAGCATTCCAAAACAATAAAAGATAAATAAGCATCCACAAATAAATTATTTAAGAAGAAAAATCAAACAAAAACCAAAACATGTTAAGAAAATCACTAAATTGCATTTTAGGTATATTATACTATTTCACAAAGTTTATTGACCTTATTCAAAACATAATATTATGCAAGGGTATTCATTAAAAAAATGACCTTTCCAACTTGACTATAGGCAATGATTTCATTAAAATTGTAGTAATAAAAAATGTAATAAAAATTTAGTGGTCAGAACACATAATTGTATGTGAACTAAACATATATTCCAAATTAGAATTCCAACTTAAAAGAGTAATAGACTTGGAAATATAACAATTCATTAATTAAGTTAAATTATTAGTGGCAGGAAACAAACCATCGAAGATAAGGCTCAATGAGGAGGGTTAGTAGATTATAAAATAATTATTAGTGATAGTAATTTATTATTTTTATTTTTTAAAAAATAAAATAAAAGCATAAATGAAAAGTTTCTCAAAATAGTAAATCTAGAATTATGATCGGAATTGAATTATTAAAAAGTTGACACATGGCAAAACTTTCCATGAAATGAGTTTCAATTATTAGTAGTATAGATGTAGGTGGCAAATACAATGATCTGGTTATGTTTGGAACTATTAGATAGTCCACTTTTATGAACTATTAGATTCAATTTAATAAAAATTGAATGGCAAGATTAAATGCATGCATAGATGGACCCTAAATTATATGCAGCATTGTATCTATCCCAAGAAGAATCATGAATCATCCTCCCCTTTTGCGCTCTCCCTCTGTCTTCTAATCCAACCTACCGCCGACAATGCAAATGCATTACTTGTAGAATTACAAGAGTTGCTTACTAAAATTCGATGATATAAACTTCTTCAACCCGTCATTCAACCAATGTATCTCAAATTAACTAGTTCTACCAACAAAGAGAAAATACAATAAACACAAACCCACGTAAAGAAAAATTCCAACTTTTATTGGGCGCAGATAGAGTAAAAGTATTTACTATCCATTGTTAATCTCAATTTTTCCCAATAAAACCAAACAAAGGACCTTGATATGCTTCTTCAAGCTTCTTTTGTTTGAAGTATTCCTACAGCTCCTTAGCTTTTTGTCTCTGAAACTCTAATATAACTACACTCTTATCATCCCCAACAACAACAGAAGATGCCTTCTTATCATCCCCAACAACAGCAGAAGATGCCTTCTATGGAGAAGGCACCACAGTGGGCTATGGTGGAGTTTGGGTAGAACTAGGTGTGCACTTCATGGGCTGAGGGACATTACCACATGGGTCTCTCACAGGAGGAGCCATTGCTCTTCTAAGAGGCCCTCCACTAACCATTTCCAATTGATTGAACGCTAGGTTCCCACCAAAGGGAGTTCCATTTTGATTATAACAAATCTCCATGGTGCATCACATGCAGAAATAATTGGAGAAACTGTAACAGTAACAAAAATGTTGGGGATTCTTCTTCTTGGCAGCGTAGTCTACGGCGGCTCGGATTGGAAGATGAACAAAGAGCGTGCAAAGAGCGAGGATGATTCTTCTTGGGGTGGATATAATGCTCTATGTGATTTAGAGTTCATCTATACAAGTGTTAAATCTCAGCCATTCGATTTTTATTAAATTGAATCTAACAGTCTATAAAAATGGACCATCTAATGGTCCCAAACATAACCGAATTATTGTATTCGCCACCATGTAATGTAATAATACATGTAAAAGAATACATGGGTACAAGCATATATATCAAAGAAAGCGTAGGTCTAGTTTTTGATGGTGGACTCTAGCTAGAAATGCATGGTGAGTATTGATTTCAGTGTTTAGCTTTATCATCAGCGAATAATTAAACGAGATGTCACAAAAATAAATAAAAATTTGAGAAAAAAAACTTAAATTATGAGAAGTATTGTGGCTATCAAAGAAAACAGGTTCCTCTCTAACGAGGGTGGGTTTATTTGATCATTCTTCTACTCATATAAGTATCTCTATGATGAATGACGTGAAGGCTCTGGCACACCCTATTTGGCAGGGTGCACCACACACCGTGTCATCCAACGGTATCATATATAATAGACTATCCATGCATTTCATTTTGATGGTACACCTCAGTAAATCCCAACACTCATCCCTCCCCTCAAGCCCTCTTTCTCTCGCACGCTCCTTGGTCCTCCTCCACCATCGTCTAGTTCCATCGGCCCCATGAGTAAGAATGTGTCAGATCTGCTCTTGGCGGTGATCAACACGCTCCTCGTCGGCAAGACACAGATCAATGACCAGGACCGTGACTGGTATGGGATCCTTCAGATTCTCTACTTCACCACCATCATCCACCACATCACCACCCAATATCGCCGCCTCATCCTCCTTCTGGAACCCCCATCACAGCCCTTGCACCTTTGCTGCCCACGCCTTCTCTCTTATTTGCAACACTTGGTCCATCTTCTCCAACCCCACCAAGAAGGCCATGTACAATACCGATGTCGCAGCATCACCACCAGCATAATAATCCTCTGCCGTCGCAGTCTCAACCACAACAATCTATGCAAAGGAGAACGGTGATGGTGGTGAAGGTGGTGGTGGGTCCAAGATCCAAGGGCAACAACGGTAGAGGTTGGTTGTGGTTGAGGCATGGTGGGAATTGGTCCATGTACGGTGGAATGGTGGTGGAGTTTTGGGGGAAGAGAGAGAGTACTCTGGTGGTGCTACAAAGATGAGCTTTCTATGATAAATCAATAATAAAATGATGCATAGATATAGCCTTTATTGGATGTCAAGATGTATTATGCACCTTGAAAAATAAGGAGCATAGGAGCCTTCACCTCTCTATGACTGCTTATTGAGCTGAGAGACACATTATATAAAAGAAAGATTACAATACATAAATGTTATTTAAATATTAAATAAGACACTTAGAGTGAATAACATGTTATATATATATCATACACGTTCTTGAATTATAATTGTCATATTTAATATTCTTATTTTTATCCAAGTAACAGGACTCGATTATAGAATATCATGGAGAAATATCCTTCTATTTTTTTCTTTTTTATTGTTTTGCGCAACAACGCGTTGCCAAAGGTCAAGGAAATTATGAGCATCCAGTTATTTTTACGTGCAATTTATTGCAAAATTAAAAACAATTGGCTATAAGGCGAGACATGGTACAATCATGTGTAGTACTAAAACAACTATTTGCACATATTTTCAGAAGGTACCTTAAAGCACCTCCTAGAGTCTTAAACTTTGGGTAAATTAAAATAATGGTTATTGTTTATTGAGCATGCAAGCATTATAATGCATCGGCGTTCCCTTTTTTATTTTTTTGGTCTTATCGCCGTTCATAATCTTGCAAATGCCCTGACTGGGTTAATGTGAAGCTGTTAGTGGTGGTTGTGTGCTCCTTGAGTCGATGTGAAGGTGTGGTTTCATGACCGCCCCACATTAACATGAACTTTATCCGAAAATGTGGGATGTTATTGGTGCTGATTTCACTAGTATTGTGCTAGATTTTTTCACAGAATTTAATATGGACAAAGCACTAAATATGATATGGGTGACTATGATCCCGAAATTTAAGGGTGGTAAAGAAATGAAGGGCTTTCACCCAGTAAGTATGATGGGATGTGTTTATAAGCTGATTGCCAAAGTATTATCAAGAAGAATCCAAAATGTGATGGCTTTAGGGCTGGGGAAGTGCAAACTGCTTTCATTCAAAACAGAAAGATTCTAGATGGTACTTTAATGGCCTACGAATAAGTCCACTAGATAATAAAGGCCAAGAAAGAGGGTTCATAGTTAAGCTTGACTTTAGAAAAATATATAACTTTGTTAGTGTGAACATCATATTATATCTGAATTATTTTTTAAAAATATAAAAAAATAAATAATAAAGTCCAATATTTTGACCCAAATTCAAGTAACATCTTAATTTGATAAATAGAAAAATAAAAAAATAATAAAAATGAAAATTTAACAAACAAAGAAAAATCAACTGAATCTTATAACATTAATTAGCATCTTTCAATATATCAATTAGTGTCAAATAATATTTTCAATTAAATCAAATCTTGCAATCAATCAAATTAATTTGTTTCCAATCATAATCATCACATTTAATTTTATGTAATTGCTTTAACACATATAAATAGATCAAATAGTGCAGAAAAAAAAGAGGACTTTTATCAACCACCATTAGAAAAATTCTCAAAAGTTATCGGAGTGAATCGTTGTTGAGGGAGAAAATTTGGGAGAACAAATCCTTGTTTGAGTGTGCTGGTGCAATATTTTTCAACTAATTTTTGGTTCTTCTTGTGTAAGTCTCTTTTCCTATATTTTCGTTTTATTTTATACTATTAGTCAGTTGCTTTTATTTTGCTATTCACTTGCGCATCCTCTAGTATCCCTAGAGTTCATTATCAGTCATAACCAGATTTTTTTTTCTCTCAAACAAGAAGAAACTCAAAATTTAACACACAAACCAGCCATAGATCAAACTTTGAAAACACAAAAATAAATAACCCAAAACAAAACTAAACCCCGCTTCCCCACAATGTCATTTGCATAGACATAGGCTTTCATTTTTCAAGTGTTGCGGTCTTCCTTTTTTATTTATTGCTATTAGAAAAAAAAGAAAAGAAAAGTTGTCTTCGTTCTTTCTTCTTAATTGTTAAGTTGTCTTTGTTTTGTAAGCTGCCATTTAAACATTTTAGGACTTTCCTTCTTTCTTTCTTCTTCTTTTTTGGTTTTTATTTTTTGCTTTGTTTATTTTATTTATTATTATTATTTTTATTCCTAGTTTAGGCTGACACTTGTTGGCCCCTTTTTTTTCATATTTATTTAGATTCTTCCTTTTTTTTTTAAAAAAAAACTTGGGGCGTTCCTTTAATTTTTCTTTTTGTAAGTTAAAAAAAAGAAGAAGAAGAAAAATACAAAAATACAAAAAAAAGTTTGTTTTTTTCTTCTTGTTTTCAATCTTTTTCTACTTTACTTTATTTAATTTATTTGCAAATGTGATCTTTATGAATAAAAAATGCCTTTTAACATAATGAAAGTTTTTTCATGTTTTTAATCCATGCAACAATCTACGATATTGATGTATAGTTTAGTCATGCTCCAGGGTCAAAAGAATTGTAAGGATTTATTGTATAGCTCATGTTATCTTGAATCTTGTGTAAGAGTGGATTTTTGTTTTTTTTTCCCCTAAAAAATCACTTTGTAAATAAAATCAACCTAATGTACAAATATTTTCTATAAGAATTATGTGGCTTTGAATTCCTCATTGCACCAGAGGATACGTAGGAGCGCAACTCAAACCAAAATCAATTCTTTTTTATTGTGCTTTCCTTTTGTAAACATCATATTAATTTTGATTTTGATTTTCTTTTGTAAATAATTGTTATATTAATTTTGCTTTTGTTGTTCTTTTGTAAATAATTAGTATATTAGTTTTGCTTCTCTTTTCTTTTGTAAATAATTATCACATTAATTTTATTTTTTCTTCTCTTTTTTAAACAATTGCGATACTAATCTTGCTTTTTTTTGTAAATAATTATTATATTCTTAAGAGGAAAAATAAATATCATTAAAGTTATTAATTAATTTACATAATAAGTTCTAGGGTAACCGTTGCAAATCGAATATATTAGGAGTGCAGTGGGATTAAGTTTGCGCCCCTAATACATCCATTTTGCAACGGTTACCCTAAAGTTTATTATGCAAATTAATTAATAACTTTAATGATATTTATTTTTCCCCCTAAGAATATAATAATTATTTACAAAAAAAAACAAGATTAGTATCGCAATTATTTGCAAAAGAGAAGAAAAAAAATTAATGTGATAATTATTTACAAAAGAAAAGAGAAGCAAAACTAATATAATAATTATTTACAAAAGAACAACAAAAGAAAAATTAATATAATAATTATTTACAAAAAAAAAATCAAAATCAAAATTAATATGATTTTTACAAAAGGAAAGCACAATAAAAAAAAATTGATTTTGGTTTGACTTGTGCTCCTACGTATCCTCTGGTGCAATGAGGAACTCAAAGCCACGTAGTTCTTATAGAAAATATTTGTGCATTGGGTTGATTTTATTTACAAAGTGATTTTATGGAAAAAAAAAATAAAAATCTACTCTTGCACAAAATTCAGGATAGTATGAGCTACATAATAAACCCTTACAATTTTTCTAACCCTTGAGGATGGTTAAACCATACATCAATGTCATAGATTATTGCGTGGATTAAAAACATGAAAAGATTTTTATTATTTTAAAAGTCATTTTTCATTCATGAAGATCACATTTGCAAATAAATTAAATAAAGTAAAGTAGAAAAAGATCGAAAACATGAAGAAAAACACAAACTTTTTTTTTTTTGTATTTCTGTATTTTTCTTCTTTTTTTTTAACTTATAAAAGGAAAAATTAAAAGAACGCCCCAACTTTTTTTTTTTAAAAAAGGAAGAATCTAAATAAATATGAAAAAAAGGGGCCCATAAGTGTCAGCCTAAACTAGGAATAAGAATAATAATAATAAATAAAATAAACAAAACAAAAAATAAAACCCAAAAAGAAGAAGAAAGAAAGAAGGAAAGCCGTAAAATGTTTAAATGGCAGCTTACAAAGAAAGAATGTAGACAACTTTTCTTTTCTTTTCTTTTTTTCTTTCTAATAGCAATAAATAAAAAAGGAAGACCGCAACACTTGAAAAATAAAAGCCTATGTCTATGCAAATGACATTGTGTGGAAGCGAGGTTTAGTTTTTGTTTTGGGTTATTGATTTTTGTGTTTTCAAAGTTTGATCTATGGCTGGTTTGTATGTTAAATTTTGAGTTTCTTCTTGTTTGAAAAAAAATTTCTGGTTATGACTGATAAACTCTAGGGATACTAGAGGATGCGCAAGTGAATAGCAAAATAAAAGCAACTGACTGATAGCATAAAATGAAATGAAAGTGTAGGAAAAGAGACTTACACAGGAAGAACCAAAAATTAGTTGAAAAATATTGCACCAGCACTCTCAAACAAGGATTTTTTCTCCCAATTTTTCTCCCTCAATAAGGATTTACTCTAATAACTTTTGAGAATTTTTCTGATGGTGGTTGATAAAAATCCCCCTTTTCTTCTGCACTATTTGATCCATTTATATATGTTGAAGGGATTACATGAAATTAAATGTGATTGTTTATAATTGGAAACAAATTAATTTGATTGATTGCAAGATTTGATTTAATTAAAAATACTAATTGACACTAATTGATACATTGAAAGATGCAGATTAACGTTACAGGATTCGGTTGATTTTTCTTTGTTTATTAAATTTTTGTTTTTATTATTTTTTATTTATTAAACTAAGATGCTACTTGGATTTAGGTCAAAAGATTGGGTTTTATTATTTATTTTTTTTATATTTTTGAAAAATGATTCAGACATAATTTGGTGTTTACAGCTCCAGGATCTTAGTCCGGAACAGTGCCCCCAACTTGGCTTCAAGCTGATGACCAACAATGCTGAGTTTCACATCTTAGCTCTTGATTATGTCCTTGGATGTAGGATGTATGCCTTTTGCATGAACTAACATTTTTCAAGAAATGCATCCTTTCCTTCCTAATGTGATGTCAAATCATAAGTTGCATCTCCTAACCTTGAGTAAAAGCATGGCGCTTTGGTGTCTTGTTTTGTGCGCCATCATTATTTGAATTAAGTTGCTCTTACCATTTTGCACCCAATTTACGAGAGCAAAAGGATGTTCCATACCCCTGGTGACATTTGGTGTTCGTGGTAAAGGGGTATATTTGCTTCTTTAAATACCTGTCCTTTTTCTCCTTTCTCATTTTTCTGCTTCTGTCTAAGGCTTGTGCAAGCATGTGAGAAGGAATTTCAAAAGAGACGAGGGAAAGAAACTTTGCAGAGGGTCCTCAAGGCTTCATATTTCCTCTTGAAGCCTTCAAACCTTCACTATCACTAGAGGTATGTTCTTCTCCTTTGTTTCATTTATTTTGTGCATTTGTAGCCATTTTCTTCCTCCATGGCTTGTATCCATTTCTCATCTTTCACAGCTTCTTTAAAACTCAAAGGCTTAGAAAATAGACACAATAAATTCTCATTCTCTAGCATTTCAATCTGCTAATAGAGATTAGTGAGGCTTTGATATCTGCGAGGGCTTTTGCTTGAGCTAGAAGATGGAGATGATGCTATTGGGGGCAGTTCTGGTGTTGTTAGGGTTTCAATTTCTCCTTACACTTGTTGTATTAGAGCTTTTTCCTTCTCAAAGTAGGGTAGAAAATCATAAATAGTTTCATCTTGTGTACTGTAATCCCAAGTTGCATTTCTTCAAATTCAATATCTCTGCTACTTATTACTTTATTATTGCTAGAATTGAAGAACTTGTAGCCTTTTGAGTTCTTCTCATAGCCAATAAACACAACTTTCTAGCTCTTCTCATCAAGCTTCGATCTTTCTTGCTCAAGAACTTGAACATATGCAATAGATTCAAAAACCATTAAGTGTGACACAGTAGGCTTCAAGCCACTCCATGCTTCTTGAGGTGTCACATCTTTCGAACTTTTTGTAGCTGAATGGTTTGACATATGAACTACACATGCAACTGCTTCTCCCCATAACTCTTTTGGTATTGACATGCTCTTCAACATCGTTCTCGCTATATTCAAAATTGCCCTATTCTTTCTTTCAGCATTTCCATTTTGTTGAGGCAATCTAGGAATAATCAAGAGATGTCGAATGCCATGATCCTCAGAAAAAGTCTTTAATTTGTTTGAAGTAAACTCTCCACCTCTATCAGTTCTTAGTAATTTGATCATTAGCTGCTTTCTTTTTCTACATGATTTTTGAACCTTTTGCCTGCTTCGAACACTTTATTCTTTTGCTTCAAGAAGTAAACCCATGTTTTCCATGAATAATTATTAATGAAAAGCAAAAAATATGCAGTTTTACCTGGCAACAAGGGCTTAATTAGTCCATAGACATCTGCATGGATCGACTGAAGTGGCTTGGTAGATCGTGATTTCGATTGCTTTGGAAAACTCTTTCTTGAATGTCTTCTAAGTAAGCAAGCTTCACATAACTATTGAGGATAATTTATTGTTGAAATTCCTTTTACCATCTTCTTTATTCCTACTTCTTTGAGCCCTCTAAAATTAAGACATCCATATCTTATGTGCCAAATCCATGATGGATCTTCAAGACAAGATTTCAAACATATGGCTCAACTAGTTTGCATGTTTAATAAGAACATACCATTTCTTGTCATAGAAACCTTAGCAATAAGGTTCCCTTATCTCTTAGCCAAAGATAGCAATCTTCCATGCCTATGTTGCAACCATTCTCCATAAGTTTCCCAATACTCAAGATATTATTCTTCATCTTTAGGATGTAATAAACATTGGGAAGAATCTTTTGGCTCCCATTCTTCAGCTCAAATAGAATACCCTTGATCTCCACTTTTGATTCATCACCAAAATGCACATGGCCTGTCACTTTGGTGTCAAGTACTACAAATTTACTTTTGTCACCTATCCTATGGTTATTAGCCCATTGTCAAGATACCATGTACTATCTTCACTTTTTTTTTCCCCTTAAGCGTAAGGAATAATATTGGTTCTTTAACATCTTCACTGCGCACAACAAGTTTAATCTCTTCTTCTTTTGGTGTCTGGCACTCCCAAGAATAATGGCCATATTTTCCACATGAATAGCATTCAATGTGTCTTTTATCAACTGTTCTTCCTTTCCCACGACCTCTTCAAAAATTTTGATTTGTTTTCTCTTGAGAATAATTTTTGTCATCTCTCCTTTTTTCGCGACTACATCTTCGTCCATGGCCTTGACCTCGTCGTCATCCTTGCCCTTGTCTTCCACTTTCATTGGCTTCTCCTTTAGCACTCAATGAAAGTCTTGCCTGTAAGACATGCTCCACATGTTGTTGCTTTTCTTTGTCCATTCTTTCTTCATGGGCCTGTAAGGAAACATTTAATTGATCAATGGGCATTGTCTCCAACCCTTAGATTCTTCAATGGCTATCACCACATGGTTGAATTTTGAGTTGAGAGAATGAATAATTTTCTCAACAATACGAATATTTTATAACTTTTCTCTAAGCCTTTTCATTTGGCTCACTATTGCCAAGACTCTAGTGAAATAATCTAAAATGGACTTAATCTCTTTCATCATTAGAGACTCAAACTCAGCAGTTAGAGTTTGAAGACATCCTCTTCACCTTTTCAACTCCTATGACAACATTCTGAAGAGTATCCCAAGCTTCCTTGGAGTTGGTTTTCTCAGCAACCTTGTCAAACATCTCATCGTCTAAGCTTTGATGAATGATGGTAAGTGCACATTAATCTTTCTTTCTTTTACTCTCCAATACATTCTTCTGACCTTCTTCTAGGTTTTTCACATTTTCTAGTTTTACGTAACCTTTCTCAATAATCTCCTACATTTCTTGAGCACCAAAAATAACTTTCATTTGAATTGCCTAATTGTTATAATTGAGTCTGGTTAGTTGTGGGTATTGAAAGGAAAGAGTCGTTCCTTTTAAAGATATTTTTGTAAGCAACTCTGATGCCACTTTGATGTAAATACGGTGGACACGCACACACAAAGGAAGAGGGAATAGAAGAGGAAATCACAAACTCAAGAATTCTATTTATGTTTCTTGTGCTATTGCCTTACAAATCATAGTTTGAATACATGGTTATATATAATATTCAAATGAACCCTAAATTTAGCATATCCAATAAATGAATGGCTTTAATTAATGACAAACATAAGCTAAACTTAGATAACTTAAACTCATTTAAACTATGTTGTAAACCATCCTTCAATTTCAATCATTAAATCAAGTTTACTTTTCAACAAAAATGTCAAGCTTTGACTTGGTTTTGTCTAGTCACAAACTCAAACTCAGTACCTGCTCTACATTCCTGAGAATCAAATGAGGCTCAAACGACAACCGAGAACGTTCATCTCGGGCTTGCAGACAGCAGGTATTAGCTGCCTCAAAAGCAATGCCGGTGCGTTTTGTTTGGTTGACATGAGGCACCTTCTCCATTCCAACACGTTGAAACCGAGATGGACTTGTGGAAGATGATGATTTACTAAGTTGGGTTGAACATCTCCCATTGTGCCATTCACCGAACCAGGGTGGTTCAGGATATGTTTTGCCAACTTGTCTCAAGAAACTAAAAACCTAGTCATGAAACGAGTGGAGGCGTTCGTTGTATAGTCCACGGGTGAGAGTGGAGCTCAGTCTTTCGGAAGTTTGATTTGGTGAAATGTTGTGGTGCGGTGAATTAATTTGTTCTGATGACTCTATGGCCACAATCATATCTTAGGCAAATATATTGGTAACATTTATAGAAGAGACCAAATGCCGTAATGCAGTGAATTAATTTGATTTGGTGATTCCATGCCGAAAATTATAGACAAATATATTGATAATATTTATTGAAGAGCATACGACTGTTTAAACAAATCATTTAAACTAAACTGAACAGTAACCATGCCCACCTCTAAGCCTCTAGCATAGAAGCCGGTTTAATAATTTGAAACCCTTCTAAACCGGTTTTAAATTGGTTTTTAGTTTGGTTAGGTTCGGTTTGGGTTCGTCATATGAACCAAACCATGCCTGCCTCGCATCGTAGCATAGAAGCGGCGGCGAAAGCCACCAACCATTGATCTGTTCCCCCCCTCCTCTCTTTACTTGAAAGTTGAAACTGTAAGTTTTCAGTTTTCTCTTTATTTGTTATTTTCCTCTCAAGTCTCAATTGAATCGAGAAAGAGTAGTAGATGAGATGAATGAAGTAATGAACGCCAAAGGCATGCGCTTTTTCCTGCATGCCATTTTCTTTCTGCAACTTTTGTGTGATATAAGAGGTTTGCATTTTTAATGTGTAGTAATTTCTCCAGGAATGACAATTAACCTGATTCTAGTTACCCTTTTTTCTTTTTTATTTTTTTAAAAAAATCTAGTTTATCCACACTTCAAAGAATGCTTTCGACCATTTTATTCCTCCCCCTCCCCCCTTCTCTCTCTCTCTCTCTCTCTCTCTCTCTAAAGAAGTTATGTGCCATTCAATTTTAAAACTAGTCCAAGTGAAATCATGTTGTGGGAAAATATATTTTCGTTTTAAGAGTGCTGAGAAGCACTTCATATTCAATTTTTGGTTTAAAATAAAAAGTGGAGTCGAGTTCATACGACTTTAAATCTCACTCATTTTCTGAGTGAAATCTTAGCATTGTCTCTATAATGTTATGAATTGTATTATTTTATAGTTCACTTCACAAACAGATGCAGGCTTCGAAATAGAATGTAAATATATTCCCCGCTAATTTAAATGCTAGTACTATATGCATGTTGTTAAATGTTCTGAAATGCAATTAATTATCATCCATTTGAGAGGATCTTGTTAAACAATTATTCTTTTGGATAAAATATAGATACTGCTGTGAGTCATGCCCACAGATTTTGGGTAGATTCGTACCACAATTGATTGCCATAGGGCATGACAAATGGAAAGTGCTGGAGATGTGGCATTCAGGGTGGAGGGAATGATATTCAGTTCCTAGTTCCAGAGTCATGAGGAAATTGCCCTCTTTAAGGCCCAGCAATTGATAGCTCTTTTAGAAGTTCAGGTTGATGGCCTGTATTTTGTGGTTTGCTTATATTTTGACAGGAGCCCGTGTCATGGTGAGGATGGCCTGTTCTGGGATCCCAATTCCCTTCAGTTTGGGATCGAAATGTTATGACCCTTTCCTCATGGAGTTTACCCACGATTGTACACACATCCTCTCCTTCCATTGTGCTGCACTAGATCCTATTTATGAAGTAGGAATCAAAACTCTAGGTAGTCAAGGTGTAGCAATTAGAATTCAAATTTCAAGAGAAGGTTGATTTTACTAACCACAGTTCACCAAACACAGAGAAGAAGAAATGAATATATGCCGTGTTTAATTTATTTAGATTTGTATTCCTTCTGAAAATTTTCTATACAGGTATGCTCCGCTGTTGTAAACTTGTCTTTTGGAAGAAAGTCATGGCAATGAACCTTGCTAGGTCTGTTAGACATATTCTCACTATCAAAGAGGCAGTTGGGGTTGCATGCCAAAGAACTTTTGCCACTGCAAAAGCAAAGAAATGAACTAAAGGGGGTGGCGCTGCTGATGCACCAAAAGCATCAACTCTAAGCAAGGAAATCAAGTACGGTTATAAGTGCCAACATTCTCAAGGATGGGGCTGATCCAACTGATTCTGAATACCCTGACTGGTTGCGGCATTTGCTTGATCAACGCCCCGCGCTAAGTGGACTGCGTAGGAAGAATATTGAAACACTTCCTTATGAAGATCTTAAACGCTTTGTTAAGCTGGATAACTGAGCAAGGATCAAGGAGAATAACTCTGTCAAAGCCAAGAACTGATTCAATGGTCAAAGAAGAAAGTTGGGGGAAGAACAGTGCAGTTATATTTTTTCTAGTGTTGTGGTTCCCAGTTTTCTGGGATTCCCTGGAGCAATTGAATTAGACGGGTGAAATCATTAAATTGCAAGAAAGCCGAAGAATTACATGATGTAGCTCTCATTACTGTTTTTACTTTCTTCTACTTTTTCAGTCTCTTTTCCCCTGCGATCTTTAGTAGATTAAACCTGCTTACCTTTGTTGATTGAACGGAGCCTTGTTAATAAAATCTTGTTTGGTAGCTTTATGAGATTGATTAGACACTTATTATAAATTTATAATGCTTGTTCAGGAGGACTCTTATACAAATGCTGAAGGAATCCCGTTCCCCTCAAACTCGAAGGAATGATGAGTACTTGAATTGTGACTGTGGATATAATTTTCCTTACGTTCAAGAATCGCATTGTATGAATTTCACTTACAGCTAGGAAAACTTATTTGAAGAAAGATGAATGCATAATGTTAATCTTTGTATTCCTTTAGCCCTTTCTGATAAGTGGTAACAATGCAGTGAGACTTGTCGTGATTGACTTTGCTGTCTGTCATACATGATTCTTACAAACATGACATATTATAGTACTTTGTGAAACATAAACTAGTCCCACGTCATCCAGTAATGTATTATTTTCCGGACTGAACGGGATTATCATATTGCTACATCTACTTGGGCCCTAGTTTAGACATTGCCATCGAACTTCATGGGTGGAAGCCACCATCCCCTGCCCCCCGCCCGGTGAACTAAACAGATGGAAGATCAAATAATATCTCACTTTTGGAGGTTCACTGAAAATGCATATACTGTTTCCCTTTTCAATCATCAACTTGTGTAGGCCCTTCTGTTCAGGATTAGTCTTACTCTTACATGCGATGGATTTGGTGAACCTTTTTTAATTGCTTAACTATGAAAGTAGTGCATATACATATGGGCATAATGTGCATTCATCATGGTTTAGTGGTCCTGCATCTTTTTTATTTTTTATTTTGGATGTGGTCCCTGTATCTAGTAATAATACCTATACCTCCTCAATTATTAAACTAAATATTACTGCATAACTGTTGCCTGAAGTGGAACCTACTTATCCCATGTGTTAGATGGCATCCACTATAATGCATCACCGTTCATAATCTAACCTTACGCATTCGCTGAATGGGTTAATGTGAAGCTGTTAGTGGTGGTTGTGTGCTCCTTGAGCCCATGTGAAGGTGTGGTTTCATGACCCCCCATTAAAGCAAGAAAAAGACTAGCTTAGGTTAAAAGAGGAGGCAAGAAAATGATGCTCGTAGGAGGTGGAATCCGACATGACATGGATCATTGTCGTTAAAAGCATGCAACCTGCCCCATACACAGCTTTTGGATTGGATGCAGTACCTGTGTTAAAAGCTGCCTTTTCACATGGTTCACTTTTGCTTTTGAGAACTGTGATTCCAAGACCATTGAATGTTAATGGTTAGACTCGGGTCGCTTTTAGGTACCTAGCTAAGACAGCTCACCAAAGTCTTTAATCGTAATCCTTGCCAGCATCATTTGCCTAATCAAGGTGAACTACCGTTGTCCGAAGGGATTATCAGCCCCTCATTAAGGCCATTGCTTCTCATTTTATGTGTTCACCGCTGAACTTCGTACGTTTCGGTAGTGGTGATAATATCTGTAGGTTTAAGAGATAATGGTGGAACAGCTGCAACCATGGATCATGAAATATCAGATAGTTCTTTTTAATCTGGCTGATGAATTGCATTCTAATTACTAACTTTTCCTTGAGACACAGGAATAGGAATACTAGGAAAATCTGTCAGCATCAATGAGGTTAGATGTTAAACTATGAAGCTCAAGATGGTAATGGATGATGGTAATAAGAAAGACCTCGCCATTATTGTATCAATGCTTTTGTTCTGTCCCCAGATTTTTTTGGTCAATTCTACTGGATAAAATCTTAGTGGAAGGGTCGAGTCTATAGATGGGGATATTCTCAAGAGTGACACATCAGCTTTGTCCAGTTGTCCTTCACGCGTGCTTGCTTTCTTGTAATTTACACTTCCTAATATGAAAATGTCAAGTTACCTCGTTTTCACGTGTTCATTAGTTCCTGTGTTTTTCCTCTGCAGAAGTAGTCCTCTTCATAGACTGATTAATTAACATAAGCTATTGAATGGTGCTAATGCCTAGTGCTAATAGAAGGATTTTACAGGGAATTTCATTTCATTTTTCATTTTTGGTGGTTGTTGCAAGGTTTACTAAATTGAAAAAAATTTAGGAAAAGCAAAATGTAATCTCACTCAGTAGAAGTGCCAGTGAGTTTTCTTTTAAAAAAGATGCATGCATATTTAAGAATAAAAACAGATTAAATTAAAAAGAGAAACTAACTTACGCCATG
The DNA here is from genome assembly GCA_031439585.1 of Pterocarpus macrocarpus. Lineage (NCBI taxonomy): Eukaryota > Viridiplantae > Streptophyta > Magnoliopsida > Fabales > Fabaceae > Pterocarpus > Pterocarpus macrocarpus. The sequence goes on from CM062520.1 coordinate 27,596,125, forward strand.
CAAAGGATACAGATAATAACATGGTTGAGTTAGCAGATGAAAATCCCTATTCGGTTACTTTCTGATGGAACAGTTTGTAACAATACTTTGCTTGATTATAGTTATAATAGTGATCGTCACATGAACTGTTAATTTGTTAACTAAGTTTGCATTTATTTATTTGTCTAATTTCAAAGCTGTCTAATGAAAATTAAAGTTGGTAATAAATAAGAATAAATCTAAAAATTAGGTGGTAATGAAAACATAGAAAGTGCAACTGAGGAATATATAATATATGAGAGCAAGATAATCCAAAAGAGAAACCTTCCAACTAGAAGTATTGTAGCTTTCGGTTTCGTTTTTTTCCCTGTACGTTTATGGTATATTATCAGTTAAAGCAGACGTATGAAACTTCTTGTGATCAAGCAAGATAGCTTCTGACATTCTATGGCTTGTTCTGTTCATGTTGCCTGGCATCAAGGCATTGGTCGATTACTCCGACAAAATTTGATTTATTTAAGGGTTGAAACTTCTGCGCCAGTCACTAAAATTAGGTTCACGAGCACAAAGAATTTCAGCTACTTATGGAGGCCGGTGGGTTTGGGAGGCTATTACTCAAATCTCAAATCACATTCTGTGGTTAAAAAGAAAGTTAATGCTCTTTGTACACTTCTTTAACACCTTTCTTGCACCTCCAATCACATAATTGTTTTATTCTGAATTATATAATAAGTAATTTGTCTATGTCAAATTAATAAATCAGAGAGGTTGTATAGAAAGTATGTGCTATGTAGAGAGCAAATAGAATCTCCCTTACAAGAAATTGTGAAAAATTGACAACCGACCTTTTTATTTTCATGGATGCTATATTCTATATCGGAAACGTGTGGATGTGTAATTTGTTGCTCAGTTGTGACTATTTAAAAAAATAAATAATAGTCAATTGCAATAAAGTTTGCAAAAAACATTCCAATGGAATCAATAAGCGCATCATTATTCTTGTTGAATACTTGTATAGGGATAAGATATGGCTGTAGAACTAAACTATCGCTTTAACCATGTCTTCATCGAAAACAATTGATTGTCGAAAGAATATGATAATTTATTTTATTACAAGTAGCACACGACATTTGATGGTGTCATGAGCTCTGTCTCTGCTAGTGTAAAGCAAAAGCACCTGCTTCATTTTAGCATCCATAATTTCTTGAACATCTTTATGAACAGTAAAACCTCTTTTTGCATTGGTTCAACTTCCTACTTCTACCATCATTGCATCCAACCTTCTTTCATTATCATGTTGGTGTCCTTTGCAGCCTACCCGCGTTTTACTGCTCAAAACCATTATCATCTATGAGACTTTTATTGGCATCTTGGAGTTCCCTTTTGAGATTCCAATCTAAGCAAATTTTCCGGGAATATCCTTTCTCATGGTGTGTTATCTTCTGCAAATAGTCTTGTGATCACTTTATAACTATATTCTTCTTCTCTTAGCTTTTCTTTGAACTGTCTGGTTACCTTTTCTGGATTAGCTTTGTGAGAACAATCATGGCTGTTTCCTTTCTCATACTGTTTATTTGATATTATTAATTTGATCACACCGACCCACGTATCCAAACTCGAGCACATCCTTATTGTTCTTTGTCATGCTCCTGTGATTCTTATCATATTTGTTTAGTTCTAATGGGATTTTGCAGGTAGTTCAGCCCCTCAATTAATTATTAGTCTCTTGTGTTGTCTTCATGTGTATGCTTTAGTGCTTTTCCACATTTCTCGCATGTGGATATTTTGGTTACCTATATACTCACCTGGTTGTCCATCGTCATAATTTCCATGTAAGTTTTCTTTTGCTGTATCAGTTTTCTATCCTCACACAGGTCCAGCTTCTTCTTTTAGAGACCAGCTATACTCTTGTGCTCTATCAGTTCTACTTCTATCGTCACTTCACTTTGTGTCCCTTTCACCTATGCAATCATTAGTTTCAGCGTGAGATTGAGTTGGTTTGGTTTGTTCTTCTAAGTGTTGTTATCTGTTTTTTGGTTAAAGTTGTTACTTGTTAGTCTAACAAAACACCAGTCTTTAGTGTTTCAATCTTCTCAAATGCCTCCTACATATTTCCCTCTTCGTTGGGAGAGCACTGGGGACCAGTGGTGGTATGCCTCACCAATAGATTGGGCTGCTGCTAACGGCCACTATGACTTGGTTCGTGAGCTGCTTCGAATTGACAGCAATCACCTTTTCAAGCTCACCTCCCTACGCCGAATCCGGCGCCTGGAAGTTGTGTGGGACGATGAAGAACAGTTCAATGATGTTGCGAAGTTCCGTTCTCAGGTGGCACAAAAGCTGCTTCTTGAATCTGAATCCAAGAGAGGGAGGAACTCTCTCATCCGCGCAGGCTATGGTGGATGGCTAATGTACACTGCTGCCTCAGCTGGTGACTTGGGTTTTGTTCAAGTACTTCTTGAGAGGAACCCTCTTCTGGTGTTTGGTGAAGGAGAGTATGGTGTCACTGATATACTATATGCTGCTGCCAGGAGCAAGAATTGTGAGGTTTTCAGGCTGCTATTTGATTTTGCAGTTTCCCCAAGGTTTCTCACAGGCAAAGGTGTTTTGGAGGAGCATATTGGCGACATTCCTTCTGTTTACAGGTGGGAGATGACCAATAGGGCTGTCCATGCTGCTGCCAGAGGAGGCAATCTGAAGATTTTAGAGGAGCTTCTTGCCAATTGCACTGATATTTTGGCTTATAGAGATGCTCAGGGCTCAACAATCTTACATGCAGCTGCAGGCAGAGGGCAGGTTGAGGTGATGGTCTACTTCTTTTGTTCTCTTTTATTTGACTTATGCCTTTCATTCTTATGCTCCAAGTGGTTGGTCATACTGCTATATATATATATATTGTCATAGCCACTTTAGCAGATGACTATTCTTGTGTAATAAAAGGGACATTTTAAAAATTTTCAACATATGATGTTTTGTTAGGTATTGGTTGAACATAATTTGGAATTGGATGCATTATTGAACAAAACAAGTCACATAGAATATGTGGTATGAAATAACTAAAGAATAAAAATTAGAAGCCTATTGAGCTTCCCAAATTATGGCACTCAGAAAGGAATATGCAGTCCCCTTGTTCTATTCATGCCATTTGTTGTGTTGGTTTGATATTATATCTGAAATTCTTGGCAATCATGCAGGTAGTTAAAAATCTTATATCATCCTTTGGCATGATCAACTCCACAGACCACCAAGGCAACACTGCTCTGCATGTGGCTGCTTCCAGGGGCCAACTAGCTGCAGCTGAAGCTCTAATCTCTGCGTTTCCCTCATTGATCTCTTTGACAAACAACGCCGGAGAAACTTTTCTCCATAAGGCCGTGTCTGGCTTTCGGACTCCTGCGTTCCGAAGATTGGACCGACAGGTTGAGCTTCTGAGGAAGTTACTAAGTGGGAAGAATTTTCATGTAGAGGAGATTATCAATGTCAAGAATAATGATGGAAGAACTGCTCTTCACATGGCCATCATAGGAAACATTCACACTGATCTTGTGCAACTCCTGATGACTGCTCCACTAATAAATGTGAATATCTGTGATGTTGATGGCATGACCCCACTTGATTACCTTAGGCAACGCCCCAATTCTGCATCATCAGATATGCTAATCAAAAAGTTGATCTCAGCTGGGGGAATGTTTGGTTGTCAAGGTCATAACTCAAGAAAAGCCATAGCTTCTCACCTGAGAATGCAAAGCATTGGCAGCAGTCCTGGGGTATCGTTTAGAATCTCAGACACTGAAATATTTTTGTACACAGGCATAGAGGGTGCTTCAGATGCTGGTCCTGATCAGGGAAGTGGAGGAATGAGTTCATCTTCATCAGAACACAATCCATGTGACTCAACCGCTGAGAACCGTATCTCAACCGCTAGCAAAAGGCCTAGTTCTGTGAACTATGCTGCAGCAAGGTTGAAAAGGGTCCTTCAGTGGCCCCGGGTGAAGGACAAGAAAGCTGAGGTATTGAAGAAATCCATAGATGAGGGTTCAGTGGACTCATGCAGGAAATGGAATAACACCTCTGATGAAACTCCAACCCCACTTAGACAAAGATTTTCTAAGGCATCCTCACTTCCTAATAACAAAAGAACTCTCTCAGTGAGGAGTCACCAGTCAAGTCCAAATGCAAAGAAGAGGTTTGCTTCAGGACTAGTGCATGGAGTGATGCAAGCCATGCCACAGGTAAAGGTTTCAGGAAGATCAAGGTCTAGCTCCTTTTCAAAATCATCAATTTCTTCACCTAGATCAATTGATAAGCAAAAGGGTGTTTACATTGACAATGACATTGCTGGGCCATCTTGCTCAAGTCAACTACCTGATGATGATGAATCACCAAATTTGGTAAAGAGAAGTTCTGTTAGTAAGAAGTTAAGGGTATGTTTTGGTGCACCTGGCCTTAATGTCAAGAATTCAGTTCACAGGCGGCAGGAAAGCCACAGTTACAAGGATCATGTTATTGCAGTGGCTTAATTGGATGAGGTTATGTAATTTCTGACAAGGATAATGCTAAATAAAGAAGGGAAAATGCTGCTTCATCAGTATAAAACTTCCCTGTTAAGGTTATTTAGGGGGTTCCACAGTTGTAAATTTTTTGTTTTTTAAATAGATTATATTTTGTTACTTAAGATTAGCTTATCCTCAGCTCAACTCCACTTGTTAATGAAAAACTCCTGTGTTAAATTATGCTTCTTATCATATTGGCACCAAATTAGCGCAATTTGGTTCCTTGTTAATAGTTATGTGAGAATTACCAATGCCGATGCACTCATTAAACTTTTTTGCATTATAGAAAAAGGCAGGGGTTGAAGTAGATATGTACTCTCCGTCAAATGAGTGACTATTATTAATCATGTGCATGAAAAAAACTCAAAAAGCTCAGAGACATTACACATATATGATATGTCCCCGTAAAAGTGGGACAAACAAATAGAGAATGGAAATCATTCTCCTCCAGATAAATGCATATTAGTGCTTTTAATATAATGTTAAGCATGCATAGACTGTAGAATTTTGTTGATAACAGTGATAAAAGGAGGAACCATGATTAAAAATTGATTAATATGTAAACATAATTTTCTACAGCAACCCTAACTCTAAACCCTAAACATCATTTTCTATTTTCACAATACCCCTCCTTAAAATGAAACGTAATTTATTAAATCTTATGTTCATCTAAATAATTCAAAAAACTGTTTTTTCAAGAACAGATGGTTGAACCAAAAAAATCAACACTGATTCAGTCGATCGTGTGAACCAATCACAGTTCATAAGATTGGATCAGTTCTTTTCTTTTAAGAAATAAATTATAAAAATAATTTTTACCTTATTTACTAAATTTGTTATATATTTTTAATATACAATAAAATTCACTTGAAGATTGCATTTATTGCAATATGCAATTAAAAACAATTATACTACATGATAATAAGTTAAGAATTCAATAAATAAAAAAGTTAAGAATAACTATTAATCATATGTATTTATAATGGTTAAAAATTATAGTAAGTGTTTGACTCCTCAAATTCTAAAATAATAATAATATTTAATTATAAAATTTAAAATAAATTATTTGATGACCTATATTAAAATAAATTTTGTAAACAAAATAAATATTACACTGAATAATATTGTTTGATATGAACAAATCATATTGATTTTAGTGAATATAATATAAATGGAAACAATTTATTTTTTATTATATTTAATTCTATTTTATATTTAATTTAATAATAAATTTTATTAATACAATACTTTGATTATTCTATTTTTAATTTTAATATTATTTACAAATATTTTTATTTAGATTTTATTTCAGTATATATTCTTCTTTACTAATGATCATTTTATGAAAATAAAAAATTGTATCTACATACTAATATATTAGCAAATAGACAATATGCTAGAGTAAGAGAAGACATTCCAATGGGGATTAAAATACTAAGATAATATCCACTTAACCCAACCAACAATATTGTGAAATAAATTATTGGTAGCACATATCCAAATTTGCAATAGTGCATGTAGGATGAAGAATATCTTAGAAAAATGACAATATTCACTCCTTAAATAACAATGTTGATGAAATCATTTATTACATATTTTATGTGATTGAAGATTCAATAAAATAAGCTCATATGAGATTGATAAAGCAATTAATAACATAGTTGAACAAGAACTTATATATTGAGTAGAATTTTTAATATTTTAAATTGAATTTCCAAACCATTGCTTGCAACAAGAAAATGTATTGTCAATTATGCTTCTTAAAAACAAAATTTGGTATTAAGAATTTATATATCTAGAAGAATAAATAATAGAAACAAATTATATGAAGCAATGTTGGTATAAAAGTTCTTATTCTACGAATAATTTTGCCAAGAACGTTCTCGAACTGACATTTTGTTTTAAGAAGAAAATAATTTCCAATAAATATGTGATATATAATGACAATAAATAAAAGCAAAAGGCCAATTATTGAATCACATGAGGTTCTATTTGCTAAAATGAATGTTTTATTATAAAGAATTATATTTTATGTTATCAAGAGTGATCTTAATAAAAATATTGAGAGTTATTATAGTAAAGGAGGATGAAAAGTACAATAATTATACAAAAAGTATTGTCTACAATGAATTATTCAATATGAACTCCTAAAATATAATTACTTTTGAAATTTTGGTCTAATTCATTGTTTAGAATAATTAAAAAAATTTCATATTTTCTTACCATGTATAAGGGTGTTTTTGTTTAGAATTTTTTTGGTAAAAGATAAGTTTTTTCATTAAAAAAAAATTAATTTTTGTATATTTGAATAATTTTTTAAAAATAATCAAATTCTCAAAAAAATATATTTTTATTTTTTTTGTAGTAGTTAAAAATAGTAACATCTAAAAAAAATTAATTTTCAACTTTTTTAATTATATATAAAATTTAAGCTTCAAAATTATTTTTTAAAAAATGAAACAAACACATCCTAACTTTCAAACGCTATCATAACTTTTGATTAAAAAGAATTCTTATTAAAAGAATTTATAAAAAAGAGAGAAATAAACCTGCAAAACACACGGAAATTACCTCTACTATATATAGAGTGCACTCCAAGTGTAATTAGTGTTCATTGTAAGTGCAATTTATTTGATGAAGTGATACAAATTAGAGCTCATGTGTTATTAAATGCACTATGTAAGCCATTTACTCGCATATTCACAGCAATTTAAGAAGTAATTTATTAAGTGAGATATGTAACATTAAGGTCTCTTACAAATGGTACCTTATGAATATTTTACTTAATTATTGAACTATATAAGGTTATAGTTTTTAAAATGAATATTTTATCATAAAAATATATATTGCATTGTTAAAAGTGATCTCAACAAAAGAGTTAAGAGTTCTTATAATTGAGTGGATAAAAAGTATAAAAATTACACAAAAAAAAAGCTGTCTATAATAAAATATTTAATAAACTCTTACAATGTAATTATTTTTGATCTATTTCGTTATTTAGAACAATTGAAAAAATTTTCAACATTTTTTTACTGTATCTAACTTCTAATTGTTATCATAACCTTTTTTTTTTTTAAAGTATTCTAATTAAAAGAATATATAAAAAACATTGGCATCTCTCTTGATTCACGTAATAAGGGATTTGTTGGCTTTGGATCAGAACTTCAATTCCCATTTACTCATCCTCTTCCCCGTTTTCCTTAGATCCATTAAGAGTTTTATAGAACCAAAAAAATGATAATAAAAAATATTAATAAATTCGTCTAGGAATTACCTCTAGTGTTATATCTAATTTTAAATCACTATCATAACTTTATTTCAAATTATTCTAATTAAAAGTTATTATAAAAAATATAACCAAACCTGTCCAATTATTGCATGCAATCATTACATAGTTTTGTTGTAATTAAAATTTTAACGGTAAAAGGTGTAATGAATTGCAAAGTATTATGACTTAAATTTGTAGTTGTTTAGCAAGCAACTTATTAGGCAATATCGTATAACTGTAATAGTTATTACTTATAATACTTTGGTAGCTTCTCAGATTTTGTACCTTTATTTTTCATAGCATGTCTCTTACTTTCTTTCTTTTTTTTTTTCATCTATCTGTAAACACAACCAAGCTACATTAAACACTCTCGAAATTTTGTAAAGTTGTGAGATAATCAAATTTTTTTATTACTAATACATATTTTAAATTTAATTGTTGGTCATGCAATAGTGTGAAAATTTTTAATTTAACTATTATTTATTATTTTTTGCTATATCTAATTTTTTTATTACTAATACTGATTTTTCAAAACATTTGTATTAAAAAAATAGTTGTTACATAAAAGTGTAAACAAACCCGTGCGTTACGGAATTATATTTAGTTTACGGCTAAAACTCTGTTTTACTCTTATTAATTGATCTTTGTCCAATATGTGACAAATAAGAGCATGTAAAACAAGAAAACATATTGGCTTCAAACATAAAATGAGAAATTTCCGCTTCTACTCTTTCACCCAGTCGACCTAAACTAATTTACTATAGATATACATACTGCAAGATTAAATTTTCAGACATTATCCATTTCAAAAAAATTAAAAAAAAAAATTAGACATTATCCTGATTAAGAGACATTCTCAACAATTATCTTTCACTTTATATCATAATTTTATTAATTTTTGTACATTTATATAATATATTATTATATATTACATTCAAAACTCATCTCAGTTGAACTTTATAATTTTGAACTTCTTTTTTCACCGATTCAATGACAAACTCATGAGCATCACATTATGTAGTGACCTTGAATTCATGAAACAAACTTCCATGAGTCCTAACTACTTCAAGATGACTAGACTTAACTAACTAACTAACTGCCGACACGAACGAATAAACCATTTTTTTTTCTCTACTTTGCCCGATGGTTTTTGATCTTTGGGGAGCTTGGCCTCTGGCCCAGAAGTTAAATTCGTGACCCCTCGATGCTGCGGCTCCCTTGAGGCTGGAAAATGCACAACTGAGGCACTGGCCTCAACCACAGGAACTAATCCACTTTATGCCGTGAGTTTGGCAGCTATGTTGTTGGCCCAATGTTACTGGATTTAGTTGACAATTTAAACGGACGCAATAAGGACACCACACGCAATAAGAATGTGTGGGCTTAAATTTACCACTACAACCAAATGAATTTTGACACCTACGCCAATTTGTATAATAAGAATCTCCGAATCTCTAACTGTGAACCGTTTGTATTGTTTTGAGAGTTTTTTTGGGTGGGAGGAGGGGGCGTTTTTCTTTTTGGGTTTTGAGAGGATGTTTTTTTTTAATTTAATTTGAATATATTGTCAGTGTAAAAAATTTTTATATAGATATTCAATCATATATTATTATATCAGTAAAAATCTTTGACATAATCACCCACTACTTGAATGGTCATACAAATAGAATATTTTAACTGAATAATAGTATAAAAAATTTTTATATTATTAATACACTTCAGTTAAACTCTTTTTTTTTTTTGGGTGGGAGAGGGGAATTTCTTTTTGAGGGAGGGGGCAGGGGTTGGAGCTCTGCTCCTAAGACTCGAAGACATGCCCCCTGAGGTGTGCGACTCCTAAAGGCAGGCGACTTTATCATCGAGGCATAGGCCTCTCCGCTTTTGAGAGATATGAGTCGCACGATGCAACGGTGTTATAACCTTTTATATAAATCTTAGGCCCAATAATAATAATTCTCAGCAATTAGCATCTTGCTTTAGTTTGATCACAGAAATATTTTATTTGTCTCTGAATCCTCTTAAAATGTCTGTGTCGACAGCATATATTCGATACATTTCAAATCTCCCCTCTAATATTAGCATACATGTACATGCTTAATAAAATATGTATATATGATCATGTCTAAACTAATGTGTTTAAGCAAATAATAAATTAAATTGACCTAAATATTTGAAAATTAGTTCTGTTTTTTATAATTACAAAAACACTTCATCCTCAAAAAGACGGGGAGCAACAAAGGCTAGAACCCAACAAAAGAAACAAAAGCAAAATATAAAAAGCAGATAATAGCTAAAATAAAGTCATTAAAAAAAATATAGCAACATATCAAAGAAGATGCCAGCCAACCACTAACTAAATCAAGGGATCAATAGCCACAACAGAAGAGCAAAACAACTCCCTAGAGACAAAGACAATAGAAGTAGCACACCACGAGGCTGAACCACAAAATCCACATCCAAAACACCCAAGTAAAAGCAAAAAATAGCAACCCTGACATCAAAGCACCAGAAGGACACACTATATCACAAGAACAAGAAAGGCAGCTGCCAACAAGAACCCAGCTAAACAAATTGCTATAGGCACACCAAATGTTTGAAAATTAGTATTTTAGGCTGTTTATATGTTAGTCACTTTGCCACTTAATTTATACATTAGAGTTTACGATGTCCGATTTAACTGCCTCAAACAACATAAGAAAAAGGCAGGCTAGGCTTTTATCTTCTTTATTTTTACTACTTTTCTGTGTGTGTGTGTGTGTTATGTTAGCAGTTAGCACTGTTAATTGTCCATAGCTTTTTCTGTTAGATCTGTGAACGAAATGTGACTAAGGACTCTATTAACAAACGGTTTGCAACCTAACGAATCAAATTTAAAAAAAAAAAATAAAACGTGAGAGAGCACGTTAAGAAAACAAATAAAATTGAAGGACAAAAATACCCACTTTACCTTACAAAATTGTATTCTGGACGGAAGCATGGTGGACTAAACAAAAATGACAAATGGCGCACCATGATATTGAGTGTTGACTAAGATTATTGCTCTCTTCTCTGGTCTAAGTCTTCAATGATTTTTTCCCCCCCTGAAGTTTCCACAAAGTACAACCCAATTGTGGCATGATATATATCTTGTATTAATGAACCTTATGATAAGCATACACATATCTGGTGATACTGATAAGTGGCCCTACATCGTTGCAAAAATTACCGCAATTTCTTTTAGATATCGTTCGTATTAGAATTGGTGTAAAAATCTAAGACTGATTTTTACCATATAGGGATGAGAGTTTTAATTTTGAAGGAAGGGAGAGGATTACTAGTTTACTATGCGCGCGCACTTATGTATAAAGAAAATGTGACTCAGTTAGCAGATTGAACTCCATGTGAGTGATTTTTTCTTACGCATTATGTAAGGGTTCAAATGTGTCTATCTAGAAGCACCTTATGCCTAAGGCAAACGCGTGTCTTTATGAAGATTTGTTTTGCACTTGAAAAGTATGAAAATCAGCTAATGTACTTGAAAAAAAAAATGAAATTTTAGATAAAATGGATTTCAAAATATATAAAATCATTCTACACCCTTGTTCTGAATATTGAGGAAAATGAATGTAAGATAGATTTGTTGAAACATAAAGGAACCAAATTCTGCCCAATACGATGTCGATGTCAGATTTCAACTGCTAATACCAACCAATTGTATTCATTTTTTTTCTTCTTCTCTCTAAACCAATTGCATTGGTTGAGTAAGCTTAATATATGTTAAAGTCTCATATTACATAAATATATAATTAAGATAGTTTTTATAAATATTTGGATAACTCTTCTCTCATGAGTTAATTTTTCGAATTGAGTTAGACTCCCTCAATTTTAAAAATATAGATTTTTGTTCACTCTTCTATACAGTTGACTAGGAAGAAAGAATATGTAAAGAAGATTCAATGTAAACACAATGTTTTGGTTACTTCCGCCGCTCGACTTCTTTTAACTAGGAAATGTATAGTGTGTGCGGTTCAATTTGATGTTTTGAAGGCCTACAACAACTGAAAATTCTTTTCACGACTTTTCAAAGAAAACAACACTTTCTTGTGTGCAAAAAATTTAGCTATCGATCATAGAGAGAGGGAAGGAGTGTTGAAGACTTGGTCGTTGATGGCTTATTTTTATTTTAATCGGCAGTGATTTTCATTTTTTGGTGCATTTGGCAATGAAATTGAACTTGGGAAGAAGCTGATCGACTTTAATGATGATAATGAAACAGCAAAAAGATATATTTTTTGAAAAGCCAGATTGCCGAAGCATTTGAAAAAGGTTGTGTCATGAATCAGGCTCTTCGTGTTTTTTTGTTGGGTTTTCACCTTTTTGATGTGTAATACTTACATATGGGTTTGAAATAACATATAGTGTACACGTCAAGCAAAATACAGATAACATATAGTGTAAGTATTATTGTACCAAATGTATCATGGTTTCCATACCAATAAAAAAAAAATTAATGCATTGTTACTGTAAAAATTTTTTATATAGACATTCAATCATTTATTATCATATTAGATAAAAGTGTTTGATTAAGTCTCAAATATAGTAATATATAATTAAATAATAGTATAAAACTCTTTTAGATTGACAATATATCAAAATTAAATCACATGAAAGGAGTAGTTTATTATAAAAAGTGAGAGAAATAAATCTTGGTTATATAATAATATATAAATAATCAAAATTAAAAATTATTTAAAAATTATATTATTATTTAAAAAAATCACATGACTTTAATTCAAAAAAAAAAAGTCACATAATTTTTTATTATAATTTTGACCATTTATATAATATTCAATAATCAAAATTTATTCCTTTTACTTTCATAATTAATCGCTCTCCTCACTTGATTCTCTTCCTTATGGTTACCTATCATGTTTCCGTTGGATTGGATGGACCCCTCTTTTGTGCATGTGTGAATATTATCTAGGTCCGGTCTATTTGAATTAATTGAAAATGATACTTGTTGATTGACTAACAATATCCTATGAAACGCTTTTGAATTTCATAACAAGCTAACGAAAATGATCAGCAGTACAGGACTTATTTAATAAGGGGAAAAACGTTTGGCAATTGGGTTCTCTAATTTTGTAAAAGCACTTCCTCATGTAACGCCTTCGTTTACTTTGTTTTACAGAACAAACAAATATATAGAAATTAAGTTTACATGCTGCAAGCTATGCTTCAAAGAAGAGATTGGTGGGAAAAGCTTTACTTTGTATTGTGTTGAACTGATGCTGCTTTGCTCCTTCCTCTTGGACGTGCGAGCCTTTACCACCTATCCAAAAAAAATATATAGAAATTAAGTTTTAAGCTTACTTCTTTGTAGTGTAGGCGTCGAGGGATTAGGATTTTGTATAAAAAAATTACGGATAATTCTTAATGGTACAAAGGGTGGATATTACGAACTACACCAATGAAAATATCAAAAAAGCCTTGCATGTGATTTTTTGTCCCCATCCCATGATTTCTGCCCTTGCTTGAATTTTATTGGGCCACATCTCTTTCGTACCAATTCATATCTTTCGTTTTCGTACCTTTTAGCGAAGCTAAAAAATGACACATGGATGGTTAAGAACTAATGTTTGCCACGGCTATAGATACGAAACTTTCTTTGCAATTTCGAATTCAATTTTGATTGGCCTAAGGTTAAATGAGAAGTTTGGCTTTGGGTATGGTCAATGCTTAATTAAGGTTGGTTTAAATATACTTTTAGTTTCTCTAAAAATTAGGAGTTTTGGTTTTAATCAATCAAAAAATTTATTTTGGCTTTTGGTTTATATTTTTTATTTTTTTTATTAGCTAGTATTGTTAAGTAAAGATATTTATAAGAATTACAAATTTTTTTTTAAGATATTTATAGAGATAATATTTTTTTTAATATTTGTAAAGCTTAAATGTATATTTTAAAATATTTATAAAGATTAAAATTTTGAACAAGGGAAATTAAAAATATAATATTAAGAAAAAAGGAATAAAAATCAAAACTTCTTTTTAAAAAGATTAAAATTAAAATAATTTATATTTATAAGAATAAAAAACATATTTAACCCCTCAAAATACATAAACTTAGAAACTGAAAATTATTCAATGGTTGTCTAAGTAACTGTTTGGGTCACGAAATTCGTTTTCACTATCTCCCCCCACAAAACACAAAAAAAAAAAAAAAAAATGCCCCATGGGACAAGCTCAACTCTTGTCCTAGTCTTTGAACTGCACTTTGAATCATCTCAAAATTACAATCACCTAGGAAGAAAAAGTGTAGCATATCAATATCAATAATTACAAATGTGAGAATTTTGTTGGCTGGCAGGTCAACTCTATTGGAACAGATTACGAGCGAACACGACATGTGAACTTCAATTGACCAATCGCCAAGATGGTACCGGTTTGTTCGCTATCATGTTTTGGGTAATTAACATAAAGTATCTTTGAGGTTTTATATTATTACACTTACTTTATTCCATTCATTAATGCAAGTAACAACTAAATGAGAATATTTTGCTTTCTAATAGAATATTCCCAATAACAAAGGTTATATGTTTTTTGTTAAAAAATTAAACAAAAAATCAAGCTATTTAAATTTTTAACAATGTCAACCGCATATAAAATATTATATTTCTACAAGATCTCCCTTGTCGATAGTGGCAAAACTCTTAAAAGTTGTTCCTCACCAATTCTACATCTTACTTGACTTATTTTTAAACACTCGCTTGATTTGCTAGGTATGAATGTCTTCATTTGCACACCTTTAAAAATACATGTTTGTCAGAATTTCATGAGTTTAGATTTATTGATTATTATCTATATTTAGTTTTAGGGCAAATTATATTGAACCCATAAACTTTTCTTCATGGGTAAATTTTTTGTATGTGTCTCTTTAACAACAATGTAAATTTGGGGTGTTAATTATATATATATGTGGTTATAAATGAAATTGTTTTATCAATAAATGCTGATACTACTTTGATGGATTCAAAAAGGTTTAACAATGTTAATGTGAGAAAGGTTTTTAAAATCACATTTTAACTTTAAGGGATTAAATTGTACCGTCTAAAATTTTAGGGATAAATCACATATGAAGAAAAATTTGAGATAAATTGCATCGTTTTAAACTTTAGGGGTTAAATCGCACATAAAGAAAAGTTTAAGGAAGTAAATTGTATTTTAGCCTTAGTTTTATATTATATATTAAATGGATAACTTAATATTTTGGATAATTAACACAAAATAAGAGGCTGAGATGGTATATAGAAGGAAATTTTGAAGAAATATGATGAGAGTTGCATTGATCTAACAAGTGCACTCATGCAATTAAGATGCTTGATAAGAAGACAAGAAGGATGAATGAAATATATCTTTATGATGTAGAATTGGTGAGAAATAATTAAACTTAAAGACAATTTTGTTAGAAATCTAGGTAGCTTTCTTTTTCTTTTTTTTCCTCCTGCTTTCACAACACGCAACCTTGGTTAATGGGTATATCCCATTAAGAATATTCTCATTTAGGTATTAGTTGGGGTTAATTGGTGGAGTGGACTGCCATGTTTATCATAGTTTGAGGTGGAGAGCAATATTACTGAACCCCAAGAATATTTAGTATTAATTACCCTTTTTTTTGTTTTAAAGAGATACTTTGATTTTCATTTCAGCAAAAGGAAAAAAGGCATACTCTGTAGAGATTTTTTTGAACCATTGTTACTATGCTTATTGAAAAAAATTTAATACATATGCAATTAACAGAACTGTGTCGATGTATAAGAGTTTATATTAACATTTAATAATGTATTGCCACGTTCTTTGATCAATTTGATATTTTGTGTTGTTTATACTAACATTTAATGATGTATTGTTAGATTATTTAATCAATTTGATATTTTGTGTTGTCACCTTATTAAATGAGGTAACCACACGCTATTAAATAATAGTATGAAACTTTTTTCTAGCTCGCTTTAGGATGGACCTACATCTACCATGTATTTGGCATTTTGTCAAATTTTGTGTGGCAATTAGCCATATTTGTATGGTAATTAGCCTAGTAATGGCAAACGGGCTTACCTGCCTTGCCCCGCTGTAGATCAAGTTTTAAGCGGGGTGGGACGGGCCAACTTACGCTAATAATTTGAGTTGAATATGCTAATCCGCCTGGGCGCGGGTTTGTGGGTTGGCCCAGCAAAAAACTAGAAAATGAAAAAAAAAAATTATATGAATTAAATCATCTAAATTTTTTTAAAAAATTAATTTTTTAAATTAAATGCAATGAAATAACATTTATATAAAGAAACTCATTTCATTTACTCATCAAATATTAAACCATTTATTCAACTTTAAAAATGTTAAAAAGCACAATTCTTAACAAAAATAAAATGGAACTTATAATCAAAATAACTACAACAAAGAAGCTTACAAACCAATATTCAAATCCAAACATAGTAAAAAATTTACACTCCACAAATTAATAGTGTCCACAATAAAATATAAATTTATAATCAACAAGATAACAACATAGTCCACAAAGTATAAATATAATTAACAACATAGTCCAAAAAAAAAAACTATTGAATCCACCAATATTACATAAACACCAACAAAAAGAACTCAAACATTATGTGTATTGTGTGGGGGAAAAAAAAGATGAAAATAATAAAAAAAAAGTGACCTGCGGGCCAAACTCACCCGACCCTCCTTCAACTCGTGGGTCAAGTGGGGCGGGTTATGCGAGTTGAAAATATCAACCTACCCCATCAAAAATTGTAGGTTATGTGGATCAACCCAGAAAGTCCAATCCATTTTGCCATCTTTAAATTAATGACAATTTTTGGTCGTCTAATCACACCAATCCACCATGGATCCAAAGTTTTGGAATCCACCCTAAACTTCAACTTTCTATTGACAATATTTACACCACCTTAATCAAGTATGTGTTCGGAGGTGGGTTACCTAGGAGCACTCTGAATCGAGATGGGGATCTCAACCTACCCTTGATGTGATTGGCGTGTTGATGAAATGGAGGTCCATGATGGAGGAGGGTACCTGCAAGGGCTCCGATGCTTAAGTTAGTGAGTGTAGAAAGTGTATGTGGAGTAGGTAGAAAGAGTACTTGAGGTCCGTAATAGGACTTATATATATGAGTAGGCGGTTGAGAGAAGATGGGGATATGATTCCGCTATCGTAGAGGATAACTCGGGATGTCCATTAGCTTGGGGTTAATGGATGGGTCCGAGTTTACCGGCAATATGCAAGATGAGTACGTTTCGCGATGTGAAGGAACCATTGCATTTAATTCAAGTTTGGACCCTAGTTCGGATTTGGACCCGAGATGAATGTTGGATAGTAACAAGTCCGACCTCTATTTGGGCTTAGCCAGTGGACCAAGTTGGGTTCCTATACTCTAGTTCGAAACAGTGCCCCCAAATCGGTGACCGAGGTAACTCCTTTAGGTGCCAAGTTTGCTATGATTCTCCGACTTAATGTGCCGTGTTCCAAGAATAGATCGCCATTTTTCAAATGATTTGACGTTCGCTTTTGGCAACCTCTTGAATCTTCGGGAAATGGTGACGTCATTTTGCCTCGTAAGCCACGTCTCGTCGTCCTGAGTGGACATGTGTCGTTTTGGCACCTCGTTTCGAGCGCCTTATCATTTGAATTGGGGTTGTCTTTCCACTTTTGCCCCCAACCCCTTTATGCGAAAAGTCATACCAAGTCCTTAATGACATTTGGGTTATGTGGTAAGGGGGTGTCTTCACGCCTATAAATGTTGCTTTGCGCATTCTTTCTCTCATTTCTTTGCTTGCCAAAGTTTCTGTAGTGAAGGAGAAGTGGTCATTTCAGCATCAACGCTATCCTCAGCATTCGCTTACTAGTAACAGGTGTTCCCTTTCCTTTCATTTTCTGCTTCTACAACTTGTGGTGCATGTCTTGTAGGATGAAATGGGATATTAGTGGTGGTTTGGTTTCCTTTCACCATTAATCTGCATTTCTTCTATAACTTGGGGTGGTTTCAACCCTTATTCTGCTTAATTTTTGACTTTCACCGCCCATTGGCGGCTTTTCGTATAGAGAGAAACCATCGTAAAGAGCCTGCCTTTTTAGTTTCCATTTTATTTCCAAGAATTTCTGACTTAGACTCTTCCTGGATTTGTGACGTAGGGGTGGTTTCCTTTGTAGGTTGTTCAGGATCACGAAAATGGTCAAAAAACAAAAGGCTCTAACGTTTCCTCCCGAGATCAACTTCCTCTATCAGTGGGTCGATTCAGAGGTCCTTGGGACTCCCTCGGTCGTAACCCTAGACTTCCTAACTCATTTTAGAGAGGAGAACCTCATCTTGCCGGAGGGCGAGTATGAGGAGGAATACTATTTGGAGGCTTTTGGTCTGAGCAAGAGAGTGAGCGACTTTAACCTTCAAGGGGCGCCTCAGTGGATTTGGTGTTACCACGTCCTTATCTCCAAGCTAGGAGTTTGGATTTCATTTACCCACTTTCAATTGGATATTCTACACCGGACTGAGGCCGCTCCTTCTCAACTACATATGAATAGCTGGGAGATGAATCGGGGCTTCGAGATCATCTACGAACATCTTGGAGTAACGCCATCCTCAGGCGCTTTCTTTTTCCTCTTCACTCTGACATGACCCGCCGGTGGTGGATTAACCTTAGGGTGGTTGTCCTTCCGAGCTCACGTTAATCGGAAGGTATTTCTTCTATATAAGGAATCCTTCCATAATTTCAAGCCTGTCTACTTTAAGGTCTTCGGGTGCCCGAACTCGATTCCTTTTTGGGAGACCTTAGAAAGAGAGCTTCGGTTTAACGTCTTTTAGTGCAAGCACATTGGCGTTCCTCGGATAGAGAAGAGTTCCCTTAAGCTCGAGGAGAAGACTGTTGTTGACTTTCTTCTCGAATGCTTTGGGAAGAATCATCTAAACCTAAAGAGCATAGTTGGCATAGAGCCTGGGGAGGCCAGACGATGTTTAGGTTATTGTCTTTTTCTATTATTGCTACATCTTTTTCCTTCTTTCTTTATTATATACTTATTGTTGATGCCTGTTTTGTAGACGAGATAGCTCCGAAGTTCGCCCTTGCCGAGTTCCGATGAAGGATACTGAAGAGGCCACACGAGGGGGATGGGAGTAACAGCCCAAAATTGGTAAGGTTTGGAGAACTAGTGTTCACTCCTGTTCCCGATGAGGTAGCCCCGAAGGCCCAGCCTCTGAAGAAACAAAAATCAAAGAAGGCGAGCAAAGAGAAGTCTATGGCTACCGACCCCGAGGGTTTTCCCTCATTGAAGGAGAGGTCCAAAATCCACATAATGGATAAGGAGCTGATGGTTTCTGCCCTCCTCGATTGCTTAGAAGGTGACGATGAGAACTTGGCTGCAAAATTGCAATGGGCCGGACGTGCTATACTGAAGTTGACGGCCTTACTCCAATACTCGGAGCCAGTTATTACTTCTAGTGTCCGAGCTATGGAGGAGGTCAAGGTCTTGAAGGGGAAGCTCTCCCTTCTTCAAGATGAGAAGTCGGCTTTAGAGAAGGTCAAGCAGAATGAGATCAACAGGCTGTAAGAGGTGCTTGAGTCGAGGGACAAGCAATTGGAGGATTCCCATTCTTGGGTGTCAAAAGTCCAAAGGGCTTACGCCGACTTTTCGGAGGTTGCTGCTAGAGCGAGGGATGAGGTGGCTCGAGTGGAGCAGTTGTGGACGAAATCGATCGAAGAGATTAAGAAGTCTCTTCTGGAGCAGTGCCAGATTATTTGTCCCAACACGAATTTTAGCGAGGTCGAGTTGGACAAAACCGTAGTTGATGGCCTCATCGTGGTAGCTCCAGAAGAAGATAACGAAGGCGCCGAGAACCGTAAAGTTGATTTGGTGAACCTGGCATCCGACCCTTGAGGTGCTTGTATTTTTTATTTTGTATTACCCTGTTATGGGCCCTTTTGTAATGAATATTTGCTCGGTCTCTGGGATCTTGTAATGAAATTTGTCATATTTTACGATTTTATTTGTTGCCCACTTTGCCCAGGTTATACCTTGAAGGGAATATTGGTGGCACCTTATTATTTTACCAAACTGGATGTTATCCGAGTTGGATTTCCTTGTAGGCTAGAACTTAAGGACTTCTATTGTTCGCTCAAGTTAGCGTAGGAGGCATGCCTAACCCGAGGTATAACATCGGCTTCGATTAAGTCCGAGTTTGTTTACTTCGAGACTTTGTGATCGCGTTCCGAGTTGTTATAGGGGATCCGTTTTTCTCGATTAAGGAGTGATCAATCCCTTAGGAGAACTAAAGTGGGTTGGGAGTGTTAAATAACAACCACAATGAGTGTAACGAGAAATGAAGGGGAGGAGATGATGACAAATAATCAAAATAAAGAATGTAAAACAGGATAAAATTGTAGCAAAGATAATGTATAAAAGCAGAACAAAGATAATAAGCAAAAGCAAGAAATCGAGAAGAATTTACTAGATATTGCTCGGCCCACAAAGTTCTGCCTCATTAAAACCTACTCAGGAAATCCCAATGGGATAAAATGTAACACCCTACTAATTTAATATTATGCTTAAGTCATAGCATTCAATTAAGTAGATTGTGTTACTGTGTTAATCTTTTGCTTAAATTTCGTGATTTGTATTACAAAACCGTCGAAGCGGCGCGCTGCTATACCATGAGCGTTACGGAACTCAACATAATATCATAATAGATAAGAAATAGTACAATAACATTAACTGTATATATACATATATATTTACATGTTAGAAGTCATTGCTTCCGTCTATATATCTAAATTAAAAACAGGTGAAACAAAGGAATAGCAGAATTCCTATAGCTAAAAAGCTGAGGCAGAACTGGCAGAAACAGGTTATGTTCAACGAGCAATCCAACTCTGGGTCATGGTGAAGCTGTAATGCGAGAATCTCAGTGAAGAGGGTGGCCGTGGAGTTCATCGCCAGCATCTGAGAATAGTGCGGAAGATACAAAACGGGGTGAGAATTTCAAGAAATTCTCAGTAGGGTTGTGTTTAGTGGTTATCTGTCGTCACATGCATTCTCAGTTGCCTCGGGTTTTATTTAATTATAAAAACATGTGTTCAAACTAAAATATCCATTTTAATGAGTTCAATAAAACATCTGGTCCGAGGCAAAGTTCAATTTTACTTTAGACAGTATAAGAAATAGAATAGGCTACTAACAGTAAAACATAGAATAATGAGCATAACAAATAAACATACAGTAGTACGTAAATATAACAGACAAACTGTAAACATCCTGAAATAACCATGCCGTGAAATCATGCATTCATGTAATTATGCAAAACTTATTCTTGAACTTTCCTTTATAAACTTTTTATTTCCTTTCATCATTTTTCCATCTCTTGGTCCCCTGGGAGTTTTTGGCCATTTAGACTCCTGGGTAATAGTCTGCTTATCAGGATCGAGCTCGTTCATATATAGGAATACCGGGTTTACTTTCCCCGACCTTCCCACCGATCTATTTCCCTTAACTTCTTATCCGGGGCTGGCCCAAGTAGTATGGAACTTGCATAATAACATAATCCTTTTCATAACTTTCATAGCTTTCTTAAGAATGCATATGCATTAACATGTAATTCATAACTTGTACATGGGTTCTACCGAAATTTCGGCAGCATAACGGAACGCGTCCGCTTCTCCATGAATAGTGCCAGCCAATCAATACATCAATTTATCACAAAGCATACAACATCACATTTATATTCCAACATCAAACTCATCTCAACACCAATTTCATTAAGGCAGGATTCCTGCCTCAGCATATTCAACCAACCCGGTTTTTATAATTCAAGCCATAATTTCATTTTAACTCATTTGGACCTCAAATTTAAGTATGTTAAAGTGTTATGTGTCTAGTTTCTAACCTTTTTGGTCCCATCTAATTTTGATTTCTACAACTCAAGATATCTAGATTTTATCTCGGCCTGCCCATTGGCTAGCCAGAATCAGGCAACTAAAAGTAAAAATCCAGTAAAAATCGAAAGCTGACTCAAATCATACGAAATTGGTTTCATATTAAAGCTAACAGGACAAAGTTTCATTTAGAAAAAGTTCCACTCAATTTGGCTTAGTAGGGCTCGAGTTACAAGCCCCGAATTCGGACCTTCCTACACTGCCCTGTTCTAGCCCGGTGTGGACATAGGCCGAATTGCGTGGAGAACTGGGAGCAACTGGGACCTTATCTAATTCTGAAATTTTTATGGGATATTCTCCTATGTGTAAGATTTCTAAAAAAGTTAGTTTCATTCACTTTCAAGTAGTATAGGTCGAGTTCTACCCTGAACAAGCTAGTCTGCCCAGATTCAGAGTCAGAACCCTAGGTTGAAATTCAAAAATTCATAACTCCCTCAATACTAATCCAAAAGACTTATATGATATATCTATGGAAAGCCCTGGATGTCTAGTTTCATTTAAAATTAGTTTCATCAAATTTGATCGGCTGTAGGCGGAGCCGTACACTCCGCCGTACTGACTGCCGAGGGTTTTTGATTCTCTAACCCATCAGCTCTTGCTATTTTCATGGTTTCTTGCTTCCACTTCGGTTTGAATCAAACCAACAGCCCAAAACCAATCACACATCATCATAAACATTCATTTAATATATCAAGGAAGGTGAAAATAATTCAAGCCCAGCCAGCCAAGTCCATGGATTTGATGCAAGAATCAAAACTCCTACCTTTGATCCAAGTGTTTGTGCTGGATTCTTGAAGCTTGGATGAATAAGGCTGGAATTGGCTTGAGTTTTTAGCTGAAGTTTGGTGTATGAAGAAGAGAGAAAGAGAGCTGAAAGGAAGGAGAAAAGTGGCGCTGGAATGTGGTCTGAAGTGGGTGAAAAAGGGTGAAAAATCTGATCATGTTTGAGTGGTTGTGGTTGGCTTACTTTGGCTTGTGATTGGTTAGCTTTCCATGGCTGAAAATCAGCCAGCCCTCTTGCCTTTGTGTGGCCTTCTTTGCACCATTTTGAGGGCTTAAGTGGCTGAGTTCTCAGCCACTTAAAGTAGGGTTAATGGGTGGAAATTCTATTGGTCCGGTTCCGACAGTTTAAAATACCGTAAACTTACCGATTTCCTTTAAATCAGTAAATCGGTTTTGTGAAAATTCTTATGAAATCTTCTATACTTCTAACTTAATTCTCTCATATCTAAACTCAAGTAATTGCTAATCAATTGAGTCTAATTAATTGTTTAACCGAATCTTGATTAATCTCAATTATTTGATAAAAACCGAACAATTGAACGGAAAACGATAAAAGGATTTCAGAGGATGTTACATAAAACCTGGGGTACGAAAAAGAGTACGGCTACTTCGCGTGGTGTACACTTAGATGAAAAATGTGTGGAGGTTGGAAGAGTTCCATGACCTCGAAATTTCTGTTCTTGATAGTGTGGAAAGTTTGTATGCCTCATTTCCTAAGACGTCAATAACTCTGTACGGGCATTCCCAGTTTGTAGTTAATTTTCCATGGCCCACAGGAGGCTTTTTGATGTTAGCATGTCAGAGAACCAATTCACCATTGTTGAACGTCCAAGGTATTACTTTGGCGTTATATCTTTAGGAGATTCGATGTTTCAACACCTTCTCCTTTAGATGAGCTATTTCCCCTGCTTTGTTGGACAGGTCGGACTCCTCCCAAAGTGCTTGGTGGCATGTAAGTCAGAACATGATACATGGGCTTATCTCCTCGATTTCGATTGGTATCATTGCATCCGCCCTGTAAGTCAACTTAAAAGGAGTTTCTCCCGTCTTTGAATACGGGGTAGTTCGATAGGACCATAGAATGCTCCCAAGATCGTCAGCCCATGCCCCTTTTGCCTCGTCGAGCCTCTTCTTTAGCCCTCGTAAGATGACTTTGTTGGTGGCTTCAGTTTGATCGTTTGCTTGGGGTGCTCGACCAAAGTGAAGTGGTGTTCGACCTTGTGGCTCAAGAGAAATCCTCGGAACTTTTGATCTATTAATTGGGTTCCGTTATCAGTAACGACTAAGTCGAGTATTTCGAAGCGAGTGAAAATATTCCTCCATACAAACTTCCGGGCTTGGGTGGTAGTAATGGTGGAAAGTAGCTCTGCCTCTATCCACTTCATGAAATAGTCTATTGCCATAATTAGGTACTTCACTTGTCTTGAGGCGAGTGGGAAGGGACCTAGGAGGTTGAGTCCCCAATTGTTGAAAGGCCAAAGGGACATGATCGAGATTAATTCGTCGGAAGGGGCGAGATGAAAGGTGGCATGTTTCTGGCAGTTAGGGCACTTTCGTGCATACTCAACTGAGTCCTTGATCATTGACGGCCAAGAGAATCTAGCTTGCAATATTTTCAATGCGAGCAACTTTCCTTCGAGATGATGGCCATAAAAACCTTCGTGGACTTCCTCAAGAGTAGCGGGAACCCGATCAGGTCCCACATACTTTAGCAGTGGCTGGGATAGTCCCCTTCTAAATAATTGTTTATTGATAAAGGTGTAGTAGGAGGCTTCTCTGGCTAGCCTCCTGGCGTTGACGGGATCTTCTGGTCGAGTTCCATTCCACAAGTACTGAACAATCGGAGTCATCCAGTTCGAAACTCCGTCGATGGATAAGGTCGGAGAGGATCCGTTATTGAGGAAATCTTCAAAGTCTCTTAGATCAAACTCTGGTTGTTTCCTTTAGGCTTAATACTTGCCAGCTTGGAGAGGATGTCAGCTCTGACGTTCTTTTCTCTAGGAACATGTCGGAACTCTACACTCGAAAATTCTTTTACAAGTTCTCTTACTTTCAGAAGGTAATTTTGCAGTAAAATATCTTTAGCTTGGTACGTCCCGATAACTTGGGAAGTCACGACTTGAGAGTCGCTGCATACCGAAAGTCAGGATACTCCAACATCTTTAGCTAACTTCAAGCCAACAATGAGTGCCTCGTTTTCGGCCTGGTTATTGGAAACCGAGAAGTTGAATTTAATGGAGAGTTGGAGGATTATTTCGCCTTCTTTTTCAAGAATCACCCTTACTCCACTTCCCTTTGAGCTGGAGGATCCGTCCACATGCAGCATCCATCCTGGTTCTGGGTGTCCACATTGTCCACTATTTTGGCTAAGAAATCTGCCAGTGCTTGAGCTTTAATCGCCGCCCTTGGTTCGTACTAAATGTCGAACTCCGAAAGTTCCATAGATTATGATACCATCCTACCCACCAAGTCCGATTTTTGTAGGATTTGCTGGATCGACTGGTTGGTTCGGATGACGATTGTATGGGCTTGAAAATATTGGTGGAGCCTTTGTGCTGCTACAACTAGGGCCTGGGCGACTTTTTCAATTTTCCGATATCTCGTCTCAAGTCCTTGAAGTACTTTGCTGATGAGGTATACGGGGTGCTATTATCGGGAATCTTCCTGGACTAGCACCCCAGCTATAGTGGTGTTGCTAATTGAGAGATACAAGAACAATGGTTTTCCGACTTCTGGCTTGCCCAAGATAGGAGGGCGGGAAAGATACTCCTTGAAGGCAGAGAAAGCGGCTTCACACTCTGGCGTCCACTCAAAAGTGTTCCCCTTTTTCAAGAGAGAAAAGAGGGGAATGGCTTTTCGGGATGACGCAGCCATGAATCTCGAGAGGGAGGCAATTCTTCCCATGAGACATTGTACTTCCTTTACTGATGTCGGACTTTTCATTTCAAGGATTGTAAGGCATTTGTCGGGGTTTGCTTCAATTCCCCATTGTGTGAGCATGAATCCCAAGAATTTTTCGGCTTGCATAGCAAACACACACTTGTGCGGGTTTAGTCTCATATTATGCTATCAGAGGCGATTAAACACGACCTCAAGGTCGGATAGGAGATTTCCTTTTTCTCGAGACTTGATCAACATATCGTCGATGTAAACCTTCATCAAATCTCCGATCAGCTCTGCGAACACCTTGTTCATAAGCCTCTGGTATGTGGCGCTAGCATTCTTCAAACCGAATGGCATGACCTTGTAACAATAGTTGGCTGTTGGAGTTATAAATGCCGTTTTTTCTTTGTCAAGATGAGACATTGGGATTTGGTTGTATCCTGAGTAGGCATCCATGAAGGTCAGCAATTAGAAATCGGAGGTGGCATACACTAACCCATCAATGCTTGGTAAGGGATATGGGTCCTTTGGGTAGGCTTTGTCCAAGTCGGTATAATCGACGCACATTCGTCATTTCCTATTGGACTTTTTGACCATCACGATGTTAGACAACCATGTCGAGTATACGACCTTGCATATGAATTCGGCTTCGAGAAGACTTTGGACTTGCTCCTAGACTGCGATGGCTTTATCTGGGCTCATTCTCCTTCTTTTCTGAGTTACTGGTTTTGAACTGGGGAAGACGGAGAGTTGGTGGGACATGTACTTCAGGCTGATTCCAGGCATATCGACTGCAATTCAAGTGAACAAATCTGCATTGGACTTGAGGAAGGTGACTCAGTCTTGTTTCAACATGATCGGAAGGTTTTTGTTGATCCAAGTTGTTTGCCCACTTTCCTTTCCAATTTGGACCTCTTCTAATTCGCCATCTGGCTCCGGTCTTTCTCCTTCAACTTTCCTCGTATCCAGGTCTACTATCATGACTTTCGAAGCATTGGGGGGTCGGGCATTGCCCTGGGACACCTCCTTTTGCTGCCTTTGGATTTTAAGGCTGGTGTTGTAGCATCGCCGAGTTACGACCTGGTCCATTTTTACCGTGAAGATTACTCCTTTGTCAGTAAAGAACTTCATGGTCAGGGCTGTCGTTGAGATAACGACGCCTATCTTGTTCAACATCGGTCTTCCGAGTATCACATTGTAGGCCGAAGGGTAGTTGATAATTAGGAAATTTACTTTAACCGTCCGGGTTTTAGGTCGAGATCCCATGGTTAGGTGGAGGGTAACGAAGCCTGGGTGGACTTTTTCCCCGAAAAGTTGATCAACTTCTCCTTGTGTGTTTAGAGGTCGGTGTTATTTAATCTGAGCTTATCAAATGCATCTCGAAATAAAATATCCGCCGAGTTCCCTTGGTCGACGAATACCCTTTTTACTTTGGCATTGACCATTGCTACAAAGATCACCATAGGGTCGTCATGTCTGGGAATTACACTTTCAAGGTTGGAGCTTGAGAAGATGATATCCAGTGTTGATTGTGATGTCGGAGCTGGCTTTTTTATCTTCCCTGAAGATACGTTGAGGACTTCTTGCAAATGCTTTTTTCGGGATGACTTAGTCATTCTGCCACCTGCGAAACCTCTGGCGATGACATTGATAGTCTTGGTAATTTGTTCTTTGTAGTTGCCTTGATTTCCTTCCGGTTCCGAGGTTCTTTGGCTCCTCGGATTCCACCTTTCCTCGTCCCCTTAATCGGAAGCTCGTCTTCTTCGTGGACTTCTTTGGGATGTCACATATTTTGCCAATTTGCCTTCCTTTATCAATTGTTCTACAGCGTCTCGGAAGTCGTAGCAATCCTCGGTTCTGTGCTCAAAATCGTTGTGATATTCACAAAATAAGGACTTGTTTGTGTTGGCCTTCATTTTAAGAACCTTTGGCTTGGGAAACCTTTCGACCTGACCAACTTCTCTGAACAGCTCGGATAGGGATACATTAACGGGGGTATATTCATTATATTTACTAGCCCTTGAATGTACGTCCTTCCTCAGGTATTCGTCTTGACTACCGGTCTTCTTGTCGGATTGGTGCCTTCCTGGGTTGGCAGTGGCTTTCTCTATTTCCTCAAGAAAGATATACTTCTCAGCTCTTATTTGTATTTCTTCGAGGGATTGCAATGGTCTTTTGGGCAACGAAGTTTTAAATGGTCCAAGTTGTAGTCCATTTAGTAATGTCAGAATTGCAGCTTCAGTCTGTACCTAGTCAACAAGCAAAGTTTCGGCGTTATATCGCTCGAGGAAATCTCGGAGTGACTTGTTTTGTCATCGATGTATGCCGAGGAGGCTGGAAATTGGCTGAGGCTTGAACCTCTTGGTAGTGAAGTGGGCCAAGAATAGTGAGACAAAGTCAGAAAATCGATTGATCAACCTGGGTGGGAGAGAGTTGAACCATTTGAGCGCAACTTTTTTCAAGGTGATCGGGAATGCTCGGCATCTGATGGGATCCGAGACTCTAGCCAGTGCCATCCTTGATTTGAAAGCATCCATATGCTCCTGGGGATCAGTACTCCTGTCATAAGGCTCAATGTCGGAAGGTGACTTGAAACCTTCGGGTGGCTGAGTTCCCATAATGAAGTCAAAGAATGACGTGTCGTCGCCATCCTCAGGGTCCTTGTAACATTTTGAGCCGCGCCTTGCATGCCTATCATTGTACCGAAGGTGAGGTCAGGATTCGGAGCGTTCAAGGTAGCGACGAATACTTCCTGCCTGATGTTCTCTATGGCTGTTAGCTACACTCCCACGTGGTGAGTTTTCGTGATGACGGTGTTCTATGCTGTGGCTACGTTCTCTCATGCTTCGGCTCCATAATGGTCTGGACTCCTATCGTGGTGGCGTCGGTGCCTCTCTTGGCGTCGTTTTCGGTTGGCTTCCTTCATGTGATCCAAATTTTGCTCCAGCTTTTGGATGCGGGTGGCTTGCTCCCACATCAAGGTTAGCATCTCGGCAAGCGAGTCGGTGTTGGCCTGAGGGCAGATTTCCACCCTGGAGGCAACCACATTCCCGGTGCCCTGGATGAGAGAGCGGTGAGCCATTGAGTTCTGCTTGTGGTGGTTGCTTGCTGGGCCATGTGCTGCCGTGCATTCCTGCCTAGGGTGTGAAGACATTATAGTGAATTCCGCTGTGGTATGGTGGTGAGCAGCGTTTGAGATCCCTACAGACGGCGCCAATGTTCGAAGGTGGGTTACTTGGAGCACTCCGATCCGAGATTGGGATCTCAAGCTACCTTTGATGTGATCGGCGTGTTGATGAAGTGGAGGTCTACGACGGAGGGGGGTACCTGCAAGGACTCCGACGCTCAAGTCAGTGAGTGAAGGAAGTGTATGTGGAGAAAGTAGAAAGAGTACTTGAGGTCCGTAATAGGACTTATATATATGAGTAGACGATTGAGAGAAGATGAGGATATGGTTCTGCCATCGTAAGGGATAACTTGGGACGTCCATTAGCTTGGGGCTAATGGATGGGTCCGAGTTTACCAGCAATACGCAAGGTGAGTACGTTCCACGGTGTTAGGGAACCATTGCATTTAATTCAAGTTTGGACCCTAGTTCGGATTTGGGCTCGAAATGAATGTTGAATAGTAACAAGTTTGACCTCTATTTGGGCTTAGCCAGTGGGCTGAGTTGGGCTCCTATACTCTAGTTTGGAACAGTATGTATGGATGAAAGGGCATTATTTTATGAAGAAATAACTCAAGGCTATTTTACACATAAAATTATAAAAAATATTATATACAAAAATGTCTTATTTTAATGTTTATAGAAAAATCATATGAAGCTGACATGATTTATTACTAGGTTTAAGGTGTCTAGAAATCGTGTAACCCTGACACGATTTCTGTATAGTGCATAAATCGTAGGCCCTCAAAATTAAATTAAATTAAAAGTAAACTAAAATATACTAAATTATATTAATTAAATTAAACATGATCATACTTTATAATCAACCAAATAAACCTCAAAATTTAACTTTATAGTAGAATAAATCTAAACTACATGAAATTAATCTAAATAAATGAAACTACAACACTAAACCAATAATCTTGTTTTACACTAATAAAAGTAAATTAAAATATAATAGATTATTTTAAATTTAAACTACACCGTGCTTTATAATATAAACAAACCTCAAAATTTAGTATTAATTTAAATTGTAAATCTAAACATCAAAAGTTTGCTGTTCAGTAAAATAAAAGTACCCTAAAAAAATTAATCTAAGCAAAAATTATTTAAATACAAAGACTAAACCTATAATTTTGCTTTATATCGAATAAGTATAAACTTAAATATATGAAAATAAACTAAATTAGATCTCTAAATTGGCTTTGCTTTAATACTAAACTAAATCCCTATTAAAAAAAAACTAAATTAAAGTATTCTAAACTAAACAAAAGAAATACCTCATATTAAAGTATAACAAAAACTTACTCTTATATTCAGATTTACAGTAATATATCCAAACATATCCATTTGTCATAGGTTATTGTACTTTATTAGTATCCAACTCTCCTTCTCTCTATTGCTCTCTTAACTTTGAAGTTTATTTATATTATAATATATGGTGTAGTTTACATTTAGAATAGTTTAATATATTTTACTTTGCTTTTTATTAGTGTAAAATAAGATTATTGGTTTAGGGTTTTAATTTTATTTATTTAGAATAATTTCATCCAAACTAGTTTTATTCTATTATAAAATTGAATTTTGAAGTTTATTTGATTTATTAGAGAATATGATAAAGTTTAATTTAATTAGAATAATTTAATTTACTTTTAATTTAATTTAATTTTGAGGGTTACACAATTTCTACACTATACAGAAATGGTGTGAGAGTCACACATTTATGTATAATATTGCAAAAATTGTGGGATCCTCACAAGATTTTTAGATAACTTAAATTTAATAATAAATTATATCATCCTCATACAATTTTTCTATAAACATAAAAAGTAAGATATTTTAAAAAATAAAGCTAAAACAAGGCATTCTTCTATATATATATATTTTTTAATTTTATATATGTAAAAAGGCCAATAACTCAGTCGCTGCAGAAAACGTGACGCATTTCCACGAAATTTCTATCATGACGAAGAAAACAGCAATTAAAAAAACAAAAAAAAACCTGAAAAGTCAAATGTTTTACCTTTTAAAAATCAAAATGATATTCCAATTTATTATTTTCAAAGATGATAAACGTCACGTCTAAGAACTCTCTGGCTTTCATTCTCTTCGCGTGAAGATAATTTTTTTTTTTTTTTTTGTAAAAAACATAATAAGAAATTGCCATGCATTGTACATGTTGACAGATACGGAGATCTACTATTCCTTTAAATACTCGCACGTTGGATGTTTTTTCAAAGCATAGAGAGCCACCCCATTTTTCTTAGCAAACTAGAACACCATTCTCTGTCTAGCTCTCTCTTTTGTCCTCTGTCCGACTGTAAACCATCTTCTCAGTGTCTCTTGCAGCTATGGAAACTGAAGCAGCAAATGGTCACAACAAAACTGTGAGTCGCTATTCTTAATCCTCGATCTCTGGTTCAGCACTACTATGGTTGGACTTGCTAAATCAAACATTAGTTACGTATAGAAATTTTGTCATTAATTAGTTGTTCTTCAGCGTATTTGGCTTTACTATACTACTCTATATTGGTTTCTGTTAGGCAAGTGTTTTTCCTGTTGCGATTATGCCCTTCCAATCTTTATCCTCCGTTTTACCTTTTACTTTGTTGTTATTTCTCTGTTCACATATTACCCTTTCTCTTGGTTGAGAAATGGCCACAGTCTAGATAGGATTCCTTCATGAATGGCCGAAACCATTTTATTGTCTTAGAACACACGTGACAAGGCTAAAATGGTAACCCAGCACCACATACCCTTAATTTTGCATTGGCCTATGGATTATAACATAATATATTCTAGTATTTGTCCTAATGAATGGATCGGGGCCATCATTTTGGCTCGATTAAATTTTGATGTACAAATATTTCATATTTGTCGAATTTTTCAGCAACCAGAATTAAAAATAAAATGGTTACCTATGTGTCAAACATGGACAAATTTATATAGAGATGTATCGTAGTGTCATCGTATTGCTATCTATGTTATTTGGATGATCCTCTCTCAAATTTCGTTATTGTACTTGAGTTTTTGAAATGTTTCTCTCTTTTTCTCTCCTATAAAAAATGGCTTTAATATGTCACAAATCATGCTTCATTATTGTAACAAAAATTAGGATTTTCGACATTTGTTAAAATCTGTTATTTTTAACGAACTTCATGTAGTTCCAAATTCATATTTTGTAATAATTAATTTCTGATGATTTGGTTCAGAATGTGGCAGCATGTGATGTGTCGTAAGCGTATAATTATAATTTTAAACCTTAATATGCAATTATTTTATGTCAATCTCAAAAAATATGCTTATAAACACATCCCTTAGTTTTGATAAACGCGACTGCATTACCAAAAGCAACAATACTTAAATAAGAGCAGAAGCATTTACTAACATAATATAGATATATATATCAGATGACCAGGTGTCCTTGAGTTATGCCACATGTAACCTAATCCCTAAGAAAATCTTACGTGAAAAGTTTTATTTTAAACATACAAATTAATTTTGATATGTATAAACTCATAAGTCAAATTAGAAATACAGATGCATGACATGTGGAAAGTTACATCAGTCAAATGCATAACGCGTATGCATTTATATAAAGTCAAATTAGAAATACAGGTGTCTCTTGCATGCTTAAGGGAAGAAATGCTCCACCAGTTAAAAATTTTTTTTTTTTAAAAAGTTCTACCCAAAAGGTCTCCCTAGAAAACTGCGCAGGTGGACCCCAACAGAGACTTGTCTCCGTAAGGAAGGAGCATTTTCTAACAGGGCAAAGTTGTCAACACCTGGATATTCACATTCTCCAATCTGGCACAACCTTCACTCTTTAGTATTTTAGATCCGGATCCGGTTGGTTGAGAATCAAGCTCCCTACAGGGCACCGGCACCTAAATTTATATCAGAAATTATAAATCCCCCTAAGTATTAAAATTAACAAATAGTCCAACCTAATTGAAGCAGGATTGCATCTAATATATATATATATATAGAACTAACAAAATGGCTGAAAAAATAAACAAAACAGTTGCATCAATATGCTTCTAATTTAAAATTAAGTGCATGTTATTACTCTAAAAAATTTCCTCCCATCAGTCAAAGTCATATCTGATATGTGTGCTCGAGCCTGAAAAGTCAAAAGTCAAAATTGTCGGGTTGCCACATAGAGATAAGCAGTTAAGCGCCTTTACACGGCAACTATAGAGGTAAGCACTTCATTACAGGATGACAAGATAGAGACAAGCACTTTACATGGCAACAGAGTTAGCCTTTATATTGCAACTCCAAGATGTTTGGGGGCACTTCTACGGTCTTACTCCAATATTGTGCGTTATTCACGATTCATTGCATCTAACCCAAAGCGACAATAAATTATTAGGTAGGTTCACACATGTGAAGGCCTCTTTAGAGATAAAAAGATGTGCAGCACTATCATGCGCTATGCATTGTTTTAAGGATTTTTTTTTTTTTTTTACAAAGTCATTCATCTCAAAATATTTTGTTAATATGATGATCAATGCTATCCAGGTTTTACTAGCAAATCCTTTAGAAATAACCATTATTTTCCACACAACCAATATTGAATAGTGTCTATAGTATCCAAGAATTTCTCCAGTAAAATCTGCCAATCACTTCCAAAAATTATCCATGCTATCAAAAGCGATCGCCCATTCATTATTCCAAACTGAGCTTTCTATTAATTTTTCCCCTGATTATATATTTAGCTCGAATTGGAGGCTGATTTTATAAGTGGTTGTTCACAAAATAGATTGAAGAGAAATCAGAGAGACAGAGGAAAATAGATGAGTGGCTTCCAATTACTTCTAAAAGGAATGCAAAATGGTGGTACTCAGCTTTCCACAATGTCACTGCCATGGTTGGAGCTGGTGTTCTTGGTCTCCCCTATGCATTGTCAGAACTTGGATGGTAATTTAGCCTCTTTCAAACTCAACTTGCGTTGCATTACAAGACAAAAAAGTACTGCATGCATTACAAATTTTATCAATCTTATATTTCCAAATATTAGAGGTTAAGACCAAGTGAGTTGGATCTGAAGAAGAAGATTTTCCGTAGTAACAAGCTCCAACATTTCTATAAACAATGAGTGCAAACATTTTTCTATACCAAGTGTTTGTTGATTTGAGAATCACAATGTCTTATGATAAAGCAATGATGATACTCTATCTTAATTATAATTTAAATATTTAGTTTGGTAAGATTTTGATTCTATTTATTGTATCTTATCCTTAGTTTTAGGTTTTATCCTTATCTTTCTATTATCTATTGATTTTATCTCCTATCTTATTGTTATCTTTGTAACTGCTTTATCTATATAATAAACTTCCTGGTATGACTTATACTTGAGTTCAACCAGTCTTTTATTCAAATGTCTTCATCTTATATAGGGGTCCTGGTGTAACTGCACTAATCCTTTCATGGATCATCACACTATACACGCTATGGCAAATGGTTGAGATGCATGAAATAGTTCCAGGCAAACGTTTCGACAGATACCATGAACTAGGTCAGTATGCCTTTGGTGAAAAGCTAGGCTTGTATATTGTGGTGCCTCAACAACTTGTGGTTGAAATTGCGACGAACATTGTCTACATGGTCACTGGGGGAACCTCATTGCAGAAGTTCCATGATACAGTGTGTTCAAGCTGCAAAAATATGAAATTGACCTTTTTCATTATGATCTTTGCCTCCGTTCACTTTGTACTTTCACATCTCCCCAACTTCAACTCCATTGCTGGTGTATCCTTGGCAGCAGCGGTCATGTCCTTAAGGTATAAGCTTATTTCCAAATTATAATAGCACTAGTTTTATTACCTATTGGCAAAGTTGATAAAGATTAGTTTGGATGCACTGACTTCAATCATATTTTGCCATATTAGTAAATATAGTTAACTCTCACACCTACTACATGAATGATTATGCAAATAGAAGGATATGATTAGTTGACTATATCTTTTACACTGTCTATACATCCAAATTAAACTCATGTTAATAACAAAACAAGACGCAAAAGTCAACATGTTAATATAATATTTTGGTGTTTCATTTTCCTACAGTTATTCTACAATTGCTTGGGCAGCTTCTCTGCATAAGGGTGTTCAAGAAAATGTGCAATATGGTTACAAATCTAGTAGCACTTCAGGAACAATCTTCAACTTCTTAAGTGCCCTTGGATCTGTGGCTTTTGCCTATGCTGGCCACAATGTGGTGCTGGAAATCCAAGCGACTATCCCATCTACACCAGAGAAGCCATCCAAGATTCCTATGTGGAGGGGAGTGGTTGTTGCATACATAGTTGTGGCTTTGTGCTACTTCCCTGTTGCTATTATTGGTTTCTGGATGTTCGGCAATGAGGTTAAAGACGACATTCTCATCTCTTTAGAGAAACCAGCATGGCTTATTGCGATGGCTAACTTGTTTGTTGTTATCCATGTAATTGGAAGCTATCAGGTGAATGAAACTCAATTTCTCTGCTTCTTATGGAAAACTTTCATCTAAAATTAAAAATCCCCCTTCTTTTTTGGTCAATACTAAAGTAACTAAAACTATCCAAATGGCTTCGTGTTTTGTTGGTGTAGGTCTATGCCATGCCAGTTTTTGACATGATTGAAACTGTGCTGGTGAAGAAATTGAATTTCGAACCAAGCAAAATGCTTCGTTTTGTTGTACGTAATGTATATGTGGGTAAGTAAGTTCCTCCAGATAGAAACAAAGTAATGTACATGTTCTTTTGACATGTATATTGCTGTTATATCACTTCCGCGCTGGGTTTACTTGATATGTGCATTGACATAAAATTTTTTTTCTCAGCATTCACGATGTTCATTGCCATTACCTTCCCATTTTTCGATGGTCTCCTTGGATTTTTTGGAGGGTTTGCTTTTGCTCCAACAACATACTTTGTAAGCCGTGACTACTTAAAAATTTTAATCTCGTAGGTTTCCTTAGGATTATTGTTATTATTATAATTTTACTTAACTGTTTGTTTTTTAAACTTTCAGCTACCCTGCATCATGTGGCTTAAAATCCACAAACCAAGGAGATTCAGTTTGTCTTGGTGGACTAATTGGGTATATTTGATTTTGGCTTTCGTTTAAGTTATTATTATCTTTTCATAATTCTTTTTAAGCCCATGTTTAATCTTGCTCCATTTATTACAGATCTGCATTGTGCTTGGCTTATGTCTAATCATTTTTTCACCTATTGGAGGATTGAGGACAATCATAGTTAAAGCTAAGACCTACAAGTTTTACAATTGAACTCGTTCCACTCTTGAATCAGTGATGGAATGGTGTAGCATGCAAATAAAAGAAATGACTGAAGTTGATTGTGATGAAGTCAACTGTGCACAATTCAGGGGTATCAAAGGTCGCTTTTGATCTTTAACTGGAATAGATTGCTCGTACAGAATTCGCACACGTTGCCTTGCCTGTTAGTGAAGAGGGAAATTATTCCTACGAACAAATGAAAGGAAATATTTACTAGATGCACTTTTTCTTTGTCATTTTCATGATAGGAATATATCAATCTTTGTTTTGTTTTATTTGTTTCTCTTTAGGCTCTTTTCTTAGGATCTTGACTAAGACAAATGTTTTTAAAACTCACAAAGTATAGCGATAGTATATTAATGTGAGTACGTTAGTATTAGGATACACATGTATCGAGATGTATTATATATTCATATGAGAGTGGTATTTTATTTGGTGTTCCATGGAACTTTTAAACAAGACTACTTGTTAATTAATAGATAAGTATTTATTGTTTGATTTTATGCCACACAATTAATGTAAACAGACTAATCCTTTTGGCAGATAAAAAATTTATATTTTTAAATTAAAGTTTAATTACAAAGAACTTCTAAAAAAATTGAACATCGATTAAAAATAATTCAGGTGGTATTTGGAACGGATTAAAATAGGAAAAGATTTGATTTATAAATCAAACCTTATATTTGGAACTTTAAAAATAAGAAATGATTTGATTTAATAAATCTTATGGTAATTGATTTATTTAGTTTCGAGATCCTACCAAATTTGATAGAATTTAGTGGAAATTGATTTGATTTTAAGTTTAAATTCAACTCAACACAAATTAATTCTCACTAACGCTTAGTTGGTTCAAGTGGTTTGGTATTTGTTTTTCTTAAGTAATATTTTTGGTTTGAGTCTTATGGATGAAAAAAATTAGTGCTAGGAGAGAGTTTTATTCCCATAGTAGGCCGACCAAACTCTAACCAAATTAATTAGAGTTCATAGGCTTTCGAATACTAGTGATCCGTGCAAAAAAATAAAAATAAAAACTCCCATTTTAATCATTTCAAACATTATTTAATAGATTCTAAATATAATAAATAATTTATAAATCAAATCAAATCCAATTCTATTTTATATAATTATTCTAAATATGAGATTTAATGCATAAATCAAATTAATTCCCAATTTTAATTATTTAAAACACTATCTGAAGCTTTTTGAACATAAAACAAAACTACTCCAGCTTGAATTTGTGCCCAAAATTGTTTCAAGCATATTTCTAAGAATAGTCATGCCCAAATATAAAGAGGCGCAAATTTACCAAAATATTAGGGTATGTTTAGTGTTGGAAAATGTTTATTATTATTCTTTTATTTTTAAAATTAATTAAACAATAGATTGGATTATTTTTATTATGCTTTTCAGATCTAGGATTTTCTAAATGAAATGGTGAAAAGAAGATTTTATTGTTTTGATTTTTTTTTTTCATAAAATCCTAAAAATAAGAGATAAAATGAAAATAAAGTAGTGTTTTCTAGAGCTAATATTGAAAACAAAAATGGGCCTATAATTAGGGTTCAAAAAATAGACTTGAATTCAATATAAATTCTCATAATTACATTTTAATCACTGCTTGTATATTATCTAATTAAACAAAAAATAATCTGATTATATGAGAAATTTTTGGATAGATAGTATCTAAGGTATTAACTATTAAGCACTCTGTTAAATTTTTTTACATGTGTAAAAATAATGACTAATATGCCTCAAGCTTCATTAGAACCAGGGCTTTGCCAATCAGATAAGTAGCCCAGAGTGGAAAGTTTTTAGATAGGCATTATCTAACACATTAACTATTAAGCACTCCATTTAATTATTCACGTGTAAAAATAATGACTAGTATGCCTCGAGGTTCACTAGAACCAGGGTTTTGCCTATCAGTTAACGAACCAAGAGTGGAAAAGTTTTGAAGTTTCTAATTCATTCAATGCATTGTATCACTTGATAACACCTCCACCCAACTTAATGACTAGTTAATTATTTCAGTTATTTGACAGCTAGCAAGTTAGTTACCATCTGTTGCAATTCCCCTCTATATTAGATAGTATATAAGGACCAACTTTGTACATAATTCAGTTGTAATAATTCATTCTATGCATTGCAATAATATTTCATCACTCATTCTCTTGATTCCTCTCCCTTTTCCTTCTCTTAAATTCATCTTTCTCACATTAACAAGATGATATCAGAAGAATTCTCTTCCCTGTGATCTTTGTTCACCTTCCTCCTTTTCCTCTTCGTGGTTCCTTTCTTGCGATATTAGATATTCGGTCTTCTTCTTCTCATCATTCATGGTGGAAGAAGCTGTTCCGGTTGTTGATCTTAACAACGTTCCATCGAGTCCCTACTACTTTCGCCTAAGCGAGAACCATGCCCTCGTTCTTGTATCTTCTCTGCTTAGTGAGCATAACTACCACTCATGGAGCCACTCCATGAAAATGGCGCTCATCTCCAAGAACAAGATGAAGTTCTTGGATGGTTCAATTCCTATACCAGATGAAGACGATCCTACCTTCCTTACGTGACAGTGCTGCAACACAATGTTGCTTTCTTGGATCTCTCACCCTGTCTCTGCTGACATCGCTGAAAGTGTCATTCTCTCTGATCGCTGTGTGGATAGATCTTCGCGATTGTTTTGCTCAACATGATGTTCTTCACATCGCTCATCTTTTGCAGAAATTCAGTCTCTCATGCAAGGTGATCAATCTATTCGCTCTTATTTCACCGAGTTCAAGGTACTGTGGGATGAATATGATCAGCATTGTCCTCTACTTGTCTTTTCTTGTGGTTTCAATTATGATTGTTCTACCTATGTCACAGGGAAGCAGCAATGTGAATTGCTTCGAGTCTTGTGTTTCTTGGAGGTTTTAGCTAATCATTACTCTTATTTCAAGTCTCAGATCTGTTTGATTGAGCCTCTCCCTAATCTTAACAAAGTTTTCTTAATGATCGTGCAACAAGAATGTCAACTCACTTCTTTTGGTGACTCTAAGAAGATTGTTGTTGCACATGCTAAACCACAAGAGGACAATGCTTCCATGATCAATGTGGTTTTTGGTGCAGGAAAAAGGTTCATTCCTTCTAAGCCTTAAGGTTCGAGTGGAAAGCTTTGCTCACATTGTGGAAAGAAAGGCCATACTGTGGACACTTGCTATTGCCTACATGGCTTTCCTTCTAGCTATAAGTTCAAGAATTGCATGCAGCAGCTGCCTATTGCGTTCAATCTGATTCTGATTCATCTGTTGCTCAAGAAAGTCTTCCTCAATCAGGGGTGAGGCCTCAGATCTGGTCATTACTCTAGAGCAGTATAAAGAACTCATTGATTTGCTGTAACACTCCAAGACTCATAATACAAACCAAGTTTCCACCTTTCAAACCTACAGTCCTCTAACCTCAGGTATTATCTTACATGTCCATACAAATGTTGATCAATGGGTACTTGATATTGGTGTAACCTCCAATACCCTTCAAAAGCCACTAAATGGTCTGAGATATACCTAGTTAAGGGTTTTGATGGATAACAAATCAATCCTTAATAAAATCTTTTGTGAGGACTAATGGTTTGTTCAAGTGTTTGTTCTTATTAGCACAAGATCACACTAAACGCTCGTTGAAAAGAGTTGAATCATACAATATTTCATTTTTTTAAAAAATTTTCTAAAGATTCTTATTTATCTCGTATATAATCCTAAGGAAAGAAACTTGAGAATTTACGGTCTAAAAAGAAATTCTCGCACAAAAAGTGAATCAGAAGTATCAGAACGATATTCCTTAGTCATCAAAAGGATATAAAGTCATTAGAAGGATTACAAACACATCAGAAGGATGATCTGTCCAAAATACTTCTCCAAAAAGGTAATCTTTAGAAAGTTGATCTGTATAAGGAAAACCTCGCTCTCAAAACTTGTTCTACATGATTCATAGATCTTTTC
Organism: Pterocarpus macrocarpus; assembly: GCA_031439585.1. Lineage (NCBI taxonomy): Eukaryota > Viridiplantae > Streptophyta > Magnoliopsida > Fabales > Fabaceae > Pterocarpus > Pterocarpus macrocarpus. Next base: position 27,635,987 of record CM062520.1, read on the forward strand.
TAAAGGTCAAACTTGAAAAGACAGAGATCCAAAAGAAACACTGACACTCTAAAAAGCTAGTAGACCCAAATAGCTAATTTTCTTCCTTGATGATATACTTATTTGCTGAGAAAGAAAGCAATATACCTTTCTTTCCAGTTTAAGACCAGTGGATCTAAAATGCTCAGGCTCAAGGTCTGAAGTTTTAATAGTTAGATTTTGAAATATAACTAAATCTTGAAGACAAAGAAGAAGTAGCTGGAATTCTACTGATTGAAAATCCAAAAGAGCCTTCATCTTTCTCAACCTTTTAAATAATCAGAAAGTTACTTTCTAAAGCTTCTTATAGAAAATCTTCTCATTGATTTGTAATAGTACATACTCTCTCTGTGAGATTTGTAAGAAGTCACCCTATACTATATTTAATCAATTTATACACTTTGAGTGATTTAGTATGAGTGTTAATCAAATACAAACCTTCAATCCTTAATTGTAACCTGATCCGATAGTGGTCGTTGTTAGCTTGGAGAGGCTAGGACAATACTACTCAGCTTGTTTAGCTTAGAGAAGCTTGTACAAGATTACTCATTGATATAGAAATCTCAATTAGTCTGTTGAGAATTGGACGTAGGCAAGTGTTTTGATTGAACCAGTATAAATCTTCCTGAGTGATTCTCTTACTCTATCTCTCTTTTACTGTTTTCATATTCATTCTTTGAAATTCTGTGTGCCTATTCTTTTCATTATCCAATAGGGTTATTGTAAATACAACAACTTTTGCTTCTAACATTCAATCGCTTTTGCAATACAAGTTCAAAGACTTGAGAAAATTTGCTTTAGTTTTTCAAGTTCAAAAAAGTTTGATTCAAGCCCCCTTCTGTGCTATTTTCATCTTCAATTGGCATAAGAGCTCGACCTCTGGGATTGAGCTTCTTCCTGATTGTAGAGATAAAAGATCTTGAGAAATGACACAATAAATCAATCACTTTGTTGAAGGACACTCCATCAACTGCCCTCTTTATTTCAACGGAGAGGATTACCTTTATTGGAAGGATAAAATGAGACTTTTCATTGAATCTACAAGCCTAGACATGTGGGAGATCAATGAGAATGGAGACTATATTCCAACTACTGAGCAACCTATGCCTCATGTGGTTGCTAATCCAGATCAGCCCACTAGTCATAGTTGGAGTGACCTAGAAACCAATGGATTGATTAGCACAAAGCTAATGTTTAGATGAATACCAAAGGTAAATATCGTCTTACTTGTGCTATGAGCAAAAATGAGTATAACAAAATCATCTCGTGTGACTTAGCCAAAGAGATATGGGATAGACCTCAAACTTCATGAAGAAATTGATCAAGTTAAAGAAACTAAGATCAATATATTGGTACATCAATATGAAATGTTCAAGATGCTAGAACATAAAAATATTGATAGATTTATGTACATCATAAATCAGTTGAAGGCATTGGGAAAAAGATATTCCAATGCTGAAATGGTAAGGAAGATCTTGAAAAGCCTGTCCAAGGCTTAGTGCCCCATAGTGATGGCCATTCAAGAAGCCAAAGACTTGAATGTGCTCAGTTTAGATGCTCTTATTAGGTCCTTTATGTAACACCCTACTAGTTTAATTATTAATCTAATCCTTATTAATTATGATTAATAATTAATTTAGCATGTGTTACATAGCTCAATTACAAAATTCCATTTTTCTTATTAGCTTTAACTACCAACCTTGTTAACTAACTAATTATCACGATATAATCGGCTTTTTGATTACGCATACTAGTCAAAAGTAAGGCATAACATATTGAATACCATCATCACATATATAGCATGCCTCTAATTTTTTAGAATTTTTCTCAATCATTTACCTATTTTTAAATTATTATTTTAATACTATAATTTATTAATTATTACCGAAAATTATAGAAAATTCAAATAAGCTCTAAAAGTTCTAATTTTAATTCTACAAGCCATTATCAACTTAATTAACCTTCAAAAAATTTTCATAATTTTTTAGAAATTATTTCTATGTTTTCTAAATTTTTTATCGAGTTTCAGGTACTAATAATCATTTAATTATCTAGAAAAATTTTAGTAAATTTTCTAGTGATTATTAACCTTATTTAGGTTAAACTAGCAAGAAAAATTATTATTATGAATTTTCTATAATTACCTTAAATTTTTTGTTCTTTGTATTAGCAATAAACCACTATGTAATTTATATCTACACACAATTAACCAAATTATTTAACTTATAATTATAGGGAATGTTACATTCTCCCTTTCTTCAAAAAGTTTTGTCCTCAAACTTTAGATCTTATTATTTCACATACACAAGTCACCGAATTACTATTATTTTAACCAATCCTTTAAACTTATTCCTATGCATGTACAATTAAATTTTCACAAGCAAGGCAATCATAACTCCTTTGAATTTAAAGCCACATACACTCAGATACTCAAATCTTAAGCCAAATCAAATCAAACATTTATCAAGAACTATCAAATACCAAAAACATTAGAATAACATTGATCATAAGAAAATCTAAGCACATACAAAGAAAGGCATACCAAAGAGTATCAAACACAAGAAACCACAAAAAAATAGCAATCATCACACAATTCTCTTCCCTAGATTCTCTACTCATTCATTTCTAGTCCTAAGTTCATGACTTTACTAATAGTGAGGGGAAACAAATCACAAGACAAACTAACGAGTGCGTAATTGAAACTTATTCTTTAGGATATGCCTACCAGGAACTAGGTTTGAATTCGAAGTCGCCTCCACTCTATTTAAGGCAAAGACCCTTCCCTTAATCTGGGTTTCTAGGTAGGACTGACGCCTTTTCCTTGGGTGCTGTCCTTCACGTAGTGTCCTCGTTGTCGAATAGCATACTCCTTGTTGTAACACCCTACTAATTTAATGTTATGCTTAAGTCATAGCATGAAATTAGGTAGTCTGTGTTACCGTGTTCACACTCTACTTGAACCTCGTGATTAGTACCAAAAAACAATTGAAACGGCGCGCTGATATATAATAGATATGAATAGCATTATACCACGTAATACAGTTTAATATAACACAACAGAAAAGATACGAATAAGTGGTATATTAACATCTGTATATGTACATATGTAGGCTGGAGCCAATGCTTCAGTCTATACATATATATATTAGAAGCAGATGAAATAAAGATACAGCAAAATCCCTATTGCTAGAAAGCAAAGACGAAACTAGCAGGAGCCGGCTGCATCCAACGAGTCCAACTCGGAAACCTGGTGAAGCTACAGGACTGGGATCTCAATAAAAGGAGTGGCCGTTGAGCCCTTCGCCAGCGTTTGAGAATGATGCGGAAAATATAGCACGGGGTGAGAATTTCAAGAAATTCTTAGTAGGGCTGGTGCATAGTGATTGTCTGATGTTACATATATTCTCAGTTGCCTCGGATTTTATTTAATTATAAAAACAAGTGTTCAAACTGAAATATCCATTTTAATGAGTTCAATAAAACATCTGGTCCGAGGTAAGGTTCAGTTTTACTTTAGACAGCATAAAAAATAGAATAGGCTACTAACAGTAAAACATAGAATAACGAGCATAGCAAATAAACATACAGTAGTAAGTAAATATATCAGGCAAATCAGAACATTCTGAAATAACCATGCCATGAAATCATGCATTCGTGTAATTATGCAAAACTTATTCTTGAACTTTCCTTCATAAACTTTTCATTTCCTTTCATCATTTTTCCATCTCTTGGTCCCCTGGGAGTTCTTGGCCATTTAGACTCCTGGGTAATAGTCTTATCGAGATCGAGCTGCATTCCTATCTACAGAAGTATCGTTTACTTTCCCGATGTTCCCACCGATCTATTTCGCCCATAACTTTATCGGATGACTGGCCCAAGTAGCATGGAACTTTCATAGTAACATAGTTCTTCTCATAACTTTCATAACTTTCCTTGAAATGTATATGCATTAACATGTGACTCATAACTTGTACATGAGTTCTACCGAAATTTCAAGGCATAGGAACATATCAAGCTTCTCCATGAATAGTGCCAGCCAACCAATACATTTACACAATTTACAATTTCAATATAGAGCAGCAATTATGCACATACATTCACAAATTCATTTATTAGCTTCAACAAGCTTCAATAGGACTTTTAACCGATTCTACCTCATTCTGCCCGGTTATGATATATCTCACCTTTATTTCAATTTAATTCCTTTAGACCTGATTTTTGGATATGTTGTAGCCTTATGTGTCTAGTTTCTAACCCTTTTAGTCCCATCTAATTTTGATATCTATAGCTCAAGATATTGAGGTTTTATCCCGGCATGCCCAGTGGCTTGCTAGAATCAGGCAACTAAAAGTAAAAATCCACTAAAAATCTAAAACTGACTCAAATCATACGAAATTTGGCTCAAATTAAAGCTAACAGGGTAAAGTTTCATTTCCAAAAGTTACATTTCATTTGGCTTAGTAGGGCTCGAGTTATAAGCCTCGAATTCTGACCTTCCTAAACTGCCCTGTTCTGGCCCGGTTTGGACATAGGGCAATTTTCTTGGATCACTGGGAGCAGCTGAGACCTTATCAAATTCTGAAATTTTTATGGGACATTCTCCTATGTGTAATCTTTCTAAAAAATTTAGTTTCATTCATTTTCAAGTATTATAGGTCGAGTTCTATCTTGAACAAGCTAGTCTGCCCAGATTCAGAGTCAGAACCCTAGGTCGAAATTCAAAAATTCATAACTCCCTCAATACTAATCCAAAAGACTTATATGATATATCTATGGAAAGCCCTGGATGTCTAGTTTCATTTAAAATTGGTTTCATCAAATTTGATTGGATGTAGGCGGAGCAGTACACTCTGCTGTACGGACTGCCGAGGGTTTGTGATTCTCTAACCCATCAGCTCTTTCTATTTTCATGGTTTCATGCTTCCACTTCGGTTTGAATCAAACCAACAGCCGAAAATCAATCACACATCATCATAAAAATTCATTTAATACATCAAGGAAGGTGAAAATAATTCAAACCCAGCCAGCCAAGTCCATGGATTTGATGCAAGAATTAAAACCCCTACCTTTGATCCAAGTGTTTGTGCTGGATTCTTGAAGCTTGGATGAACAAGGCTGGAGTTTGCTTCAGTTTTTGGTGTGTGAGGAGGAGAGAAAGAGAGCTGAATGAGAGGAGAGAAAGTGGCGAGAGAATGGGTCAGAATTGGATGAAAAGGAGCTGAAAAATTCTGATGGCTTTTGATGGTTTTTGCTTGATTTTAATTGGCTCAAAATGCTTGGCTGAACCATGGTTTAGTGGCTATTGTTGCGCCACTTTTGGCTGGTAAGTGGCTGAATTATCAGCCACTCAAAATAGGGTTTAGAGCTTGTAATTCTATTAGTCCGGTTCATAGTTTAAAAATAATGAGTTCTTGATTTCCTTTGAATCGGTAAATCGGTTTTCAATAAAAAGTTTATGAAATCTCCTATATTCTAACTTAATTCTCTCTTACCTAAACTCAAGTTATTGCTAATTAATTGAGTCTAACTAATGGTTTAACCAAAATCTATTTATTTTCAATTATTCGATAAAACCGAATAATTAGGCGAAAAACGGTGGATGTTACATTACCACCCTCCTTAAAAAAAAGTTTTGTCCTCAAAATTTAGTACCTGAAAATAGTTCAGGATACTCCTTTCTCATATCTGATTCTAGCTCCCAAGTGTAATCCTCGGCGTCTCCTTTTCCGCATGCTACTTTTACTAGCTACACGGTCTTGTTCAAGTTACTGCTTTATACAATCCGTGCTTGGTTGTACGCAGGAAAGTCAGGTCTCTTTAATCAGATGATTCGGGTTCTAGGGAGTGTGTGGGGTCAGGTTGATACTTTCTGAGTTGGGAGACATGGAAAACATTGTGAAGGTTCGATAAATGTGAAGGCAAAGCGACTCGGTATGCAACTGCTCCGATTCGCTTCAGGATTTGAAAGGGACCAAATAAGCGAGGATTTAGTTCCTTGACTTTGATTGCTCTACCAATCCCTGTTGTAGGAGTAACCTTCAGAAACACGTGGTCTCCTTCCTGAAATTCCAGAGGTTTCCTCCTGGTATCTGCGTAACTCTTCTGGCGGCTTTGAGCGATAAGCATATTGCTTCGTATTTTCTTGATCTGCTCAATGGTCTGCTCGACTAAACCAGGCCCCAATAAAGTTGATTCTCCTATCTCATACCAGCACAGGGGAGATTGGCACTTTCGTCCGTACAATGCTTCATAAGGAGCCATGCCGATGCTAGCGTGATAGCTATTGTTGTATGCGAATTCAGCCAATGGTAAGTATCGATCCCAATTTCCGCGTTGCTCCAGTATGTAAGCTCGTAGCATGTCTTCCAAGGTTTGAATCGTTCTTCAGTTTGGCCATCTGTTTGTGGGTGATATGCAGTGCTTAAACACAACCTCGCACCGAACGCCTTCTGTAAAGCTCCCCAAAATCGTGAGGTAAACCTCGGGTCTCAATCAGAGATAATAGTTGAAGGAGTCCCATGCAACCTTATAATCTCTTGAATATATAGCTGAGCTAGTTTTTCCAGCGGATAATTTGCTCGAGCAGGCGTGAAATGAAGCGGTTGGTTAATCTATCCACAATAACCCATATCGCATCATATCCTGCTGATGTCCTTCGTAACCCCATTATAAAATCCATGGAGATACTCTCCCACTTCTACTCAGGGATTTCCAAGGGTTGTAACATCCCAGAAGATTTCTGATGTTCCGCCTTCACTTTCTGACAGGTCAAGCATTTGCCCACGAAGTTCGCTACGTCCGACTTCATGCCCGGCCACCAAAACATCTTCTTGAGGTCTTGATACATCTTGGTTATGCCAGGATGTACAGTGAATTCACCTCTATGCGCTTCTTCTAAGATTCTTGTTCGGAGATCGTTCCTTTCGGGAACACATACTCTGTCTTGATACCGCTAGATGCCCTCTTTATCTTGGGCAAAACTTGTTAGCTTCCCTGATTGCACGAGATTAATCATATGCTGAAAATTAGCATCTTGTTGCTGTGCTTGCCAAATCTGGTCCTTAAAGCTACTGGTTATCTTAATTTGGTGTAACTGAAGGGTCTTAGGAGTTGCAAAGATTCCCAAATTAAGATTTTGGAAGCTTTCAATAAGTTCCGTCTCCTTAATCATCATCCAGGCGACAGTCAACGATTTCCTGCTCAACGCATCTGCCACGATGTTTGCCTTACCTGGGTGGTACTTCAGTTCGAATTCATAGTCTTTGAGGAGTTCCATCCATCTTCGTTGCCTCATGTTTAATTCCTTCTGATCAAAGAGGTACTTCAAACTCTTATGATCAGAACAGACCTCAAACCTCACTCCGTACAGGTGATGTCTCCATATCTTCAGAGCAAATACTACTGCGGCTAATTCGAGGTCGTGAGTCGGGTAGTTCCTTTGGTGTGGCTTCAATTGCCTGGAGGCGTCTGCGACCACCTTCCTCGGTTTGCATCAACACGCACCTAACCCTTGTTGGGAAGCATCGCGAATAGACCTCAAATGGTCCATGAGGTCTGCAAAGCTAACACCGTGTTGTGGTCGTCAATCTCCTCTTCAAATCTTGAAAACTTTGTTCACTCCCGTCCACTCAAATGGAACATTCTTTCCTGGTTAGCTTGGTTAAGGGCAAGGCTATTCCGGAAAAATCTTTAACGAACCGCCTTTTGTAATATCCAGCTAAGCCCGTAAACTCTCGACTTCTAAGATTGGTCAGTCTTTCCGATTTAGAAGCCTTCTACTTTCTTTGAGGTCGATTGAGATTCCTCAGATGACACTCGTGGCCGATAAATTTTACCTCCTTCATCCAAAATTCACATTTGGATGGTTTGGCATAAGTTTCTTTTCTCTTAGAATTTGCGAACTATCCGCATAGTGTTTCACATGCTCTTTGCTCGTCTTCGGTAGACAAGTATATCGCCGATGAAGACCACTACAAACTTGTCGGATATGAATGAATATTCGATTCATGTAATCCATGAATACTGCTAGTGTGTTCGTCAATCCAAACGACATCACAGTATACTCATAGTGTCCGTAACGAGTTCGAAAGGCTGTCTTAGGGATATCTTGTTCTCGAACTTTCGAATTTGGTGGTATCCAAAGCGCAAGTCAATCTTGGAGAATCTTTGTTTACACCTTGTAGTTGGTCCATGAGATCATCAATCCTTAGCGATGGATATTTATTCTTTATTGTCACTTTATTCAAGTGCCTATAATCCACGATAGCATGCTTCCATCTTTCTTTTTGATATCGCTTGGAGCTCCCCATGGTGGCGTGCTTGGCGTATGAATCCTTTTCTAAAAGTTCTTGATCTGTCTTTTAGTTCAGTCGCTCCATAGGTGACATTCGATATGGAGCTATAGATATTGGTCCACTTTGGAACCAACTCAATGGTAAACTCAATCTCTCTTTCTGGAGAATTCAGAATATCTTCTGGAAAAACATCAGGATATTCCTTAATGACTGGAATCTCTTCTAGTTCTGCTTTCGACTTTGTCATTAGGCGACAAGAGTATATACCCTTGCTTCTTTGGCCCGAAAGAATTCAAATAGAAGAGTGTTGCAGTCTGGGATTCCGAAAATGAGACAGAGGGGAGTGCCACTATCTTATCAGAGCAATCGAGTACAACTCGATTGGCAGAAAGCCAATCCATGCCCCACTATGTCAAGACCAGGCATGAGGAGACAAATCAAATTAGCGGCAAAGGTCTTACCCTCAATTCAAGAGAAATATTAATGCATACTTGACTAGTTCTAATGGTCCATTGGTAGGAGTAAAAACCAATAGATCATAAGGTAATTGAAATTAGCAATTGCAAAGGCAATTGACAATGCATGAGAAACAAATGAATGTGAAGCACCCAAATCATAGAGTACAGTTAGAGTCTCACCGTCTACGTCACAAGTGCCTTGAATTAGTCCTTCCGACTGATCAGCTTCTTTTGTGCTCATTGTAAAGACCCGTCCTTGTCGTTGGGGTCGAGGCGGCTGTGATGGATTCTTGGTCGGACATTCGTAAATTTTGTGGCCTGGCTTGCCACATCCGTGCTTGAACATTATCGCTTTGCCAAACATCGCCATGATGCTTACCGCATTTGGTGCGGTTGAATTTGGAAAAAGGCCTTTGGGTACGCTTGCCCTTGTTGCTGTTGGCGGAAATCTCATTGTTGTTATGCGTTGGGCTTAAATCTTGGGCCCTGTGGGGCTAGCCCTCTCCTGAAATTTCCACTAGATGCCCTGGCTGCAGTAAATTTCAGGTTGCAATCTTCCACAAGTCGGCACTTGTTCACCAATGTGGGGAAATCTCTGATCTCCATTGGCCCGAGTCTGATGAGAATGTCCTCTCGTAATCCACCTTCAAACTTGATGCACTTCCACGCTTCATCCAGGGTTCCTGGTAAATTGTGGAAAATTTGCCTGACTCTTCGAACTTGGCAATGTATTCAGATATCGTCCGGTTTCCCTGACGAAGCTGCATAAACTCAAGTTCCTTGGCATTTTGGACGGAAGCTAGAAAGTACTTCTAGTAGAATACATCCTTAAACATCGCCCAGGTGACTACTGTCTGAGATTCTTCAAACAGTCTTCGTACGCCATTCCACCAGAACTCGGCGTCTGCCTCGAGCATATAGGTGTCAAAAGGCACCTTCTGATGATCTGAGCAATCTAGAATAGAGAAAATCTTCTCCATGGCTTTGACCCACTCATTGGCTTTATCAGGATCATACGCCTCTAAGGCTGGCGGATTCGCTTTTTGAACTTCGGCAAATTTGAGATATTCCGGGTTACCCTCACGGGCCATGTGGGTTCCCTTCACCCTCTGCCAGGGTGCTTTGCTGAGTGTTCCATCATCTGATGAGCTGCCGTGGCTTGCTCCCGCATCGTGTGAGCCATTTCTCGCATTGTGGCCATCAGGTCATTCGGGTCCTCTCGAGCTGGTTTTGCACGGGGTATGCCTCGCCTTCCGGAAGCCATTAAGTTCTGAGCACACAAAACAAAAGTTATTGAGTTGATCAGGCTCAATACTAAGTCCAATGTGCTAGTAAATAATAGCTCGCACGGTCAGGCACTTCATACACATGCATAGCTATATCTCAACCATACAGGCAAGATGTGGTGCACGTTATCAGCTAAAAACACAAAATATGCGCGAAGTATAGTCAGTCCAATCCTTAGGCCTTAGCTAGGACGAACTGCTCTGATACAAAAAATGTAACACCCTACTAATTTAATATTATGCTTAAGTCATAGCATGAAATTAGGTAGTCTGTGTTACCGTGTTCACACTCTACTTGAACCTCGTGATTAGTACCACAAAACAATTGAAACGGCGCGCTGATATATAATAGATATGAATAGCATTATACCACGTAATACAATTTAATATAACACAACAGAAAAGATACGAATAAGTGGTATATTAACATTTGTATATGTACATATGTAGGCTGGAGCCAATGCTTCAGTCTATACATATATATATTAGAAGCAGATGAAATAAAGATACAGCAAAATCCCTATTGCTAGAAAGCAAAGACGGAACTAGCAAAGAATGGTGTGTCCAACGAGTCCAACTCGGAAACCTGGTGAAGCTACAGGACTGGGATCTCAATAAAAGGAGTGGTCGTTGAGCCCTTCGCAAGCGTTTGAGAATGATGCGGAAAATATAGCACGGGATGAGAATTTCAAGAAATTCTCAGTAGGGCTGGTGCATAGTGATTATCTGACGTCACATACATTCTCAGTTGCCTCGGATTTTATTTAATTATAAAAACAAGTGTTCAAACTGAAATATCCATTTTAATGAGTTCAATAAAACATCTGGTCCAAGGTAAGATTCAGTTTTACTTTAGACAGCATAAGAAATAGAATAGGCTACTAACAGTAAAATATAGAATAAGTAGCATAGCAAATAAACTTATCTGATCAGAGTAAGTAAATATATCGAATAAGCGTAAACATTCTGAAATAACCATGCCATGAAATCATGCATTCGTGTAATTATGCAAAACTTATTCTTGAACTTTCCTTCATAAACTTTTCATTTCCTTTCATCATTTTTCCATCTCTTGGTCATCTCAGGAGTTCTTGGCCATTTAGACTCTGCTGGGTAATAGTACGCGCTTATCGAGGATCGAGCTCTGTTCCTATCTGAGGAAGTGCCGGGTTTACTTTCCCCGACGTTCCCACCGATCTATTCCCCTTAACTTCTTATCCGGGGCTGGCCCAAGTAGCATGGAACTTTCATAGTAACATAGTTCTTCTCATAACTTTCATAACTTTCCTTGAAATGTATATGCATTAACATGTGACTCATAACTTGTACATGAGTTCTACCGAAAGTTCGGCAGCATAACGGAACATGTCCGCTTCCCCATGAATAGTGCCAGCCAACCAATACATTTACACAATTTACAATTTCAATATAGAGCAGCAATTATGCACATACATTCACAAATTCATTTATTAGCTTCAACAAGCTTCAATAGGACTTTTAACCGATTCTGCCTCATTCTGCCCGGTTATGATATATCTCACCTTTATTTCAATTTAACTCCTTTAGACCTGATTTTTGGATATGTTGTAGCCTTATGTGTCTAGTTTCTAACCCTTTTAGTCCCATCTAATTTTGATATCTATAGCTCAAGATATTGAGGTTTTATCCTGGCATGCCCAGTGGCTTGCCAGAATCAGGAAACTAAAAGTAAAAATCTACTAAAAATCTAAAACTGACTCAAATCATACGAAATTGGACTCAAATTAAAGCTAACAGGGTAAAGTTTCATTTGCAAAAAGTTCCATTTCATTTGGCTTAGAAGGGCTCGAGTTATAAGCCTCAAATTCTGACCTTCCTAAACTGCCCTGTTCTGGCCCGGTTTGGACATAGGGCAACTTTCTTGGATCATTGGGAGCAGCTGGGACCTTATCAAATTCTGAAATTTTTATGGGACATTCTCCTATGTGTAAGCTTTCTAAAAAATTTAGTTTCATTCATTTTCAAGTATTATAGGTCGAGTTCTATCTTGAACAAGCTAGTCTGCCCAGATTCAGAGTTAGAACCCTAGGTCGAAATTCAAAAATTCATAACTCCCTCAATACTAATCCAAAAGACTTATATGATATATCTATGGAAATCCCTGGATGTCTAGTTTCATTTAAAATTGGTTTCATCAAATTTGATCGGATGTAGGCGGAGCAGTACACTCCGCCGTACGGACTGCCGAGGGTTTGTGATTCTCTAACCCATCAGCTCTTTCTATTTTCATGGTTTCATGCTTCCACTTCGGTTTGAATCAAACCAACAGCCGAAAATCAATCACACATCATCATAAACATTCATTTAATACATCAAGGAAGGTGAAAATAATTCAAACCCAGCCAGCCAAGTCCATGGATTTGATGCAAGAATTAAAACCCCTACCTTTGATCCAAGTGTTTGTGCTGGATTCTTGAAGCTTGGATGAACAAGGCTGGAGTTTGCTTCAGTTTTTGGTGTGTGAGGAGGAGAGAAAAAGAGCTGAATGAGAGGAGAGAAAGTGGCGTAGAGAATGGGTCAGAATTGGATGAAAAGGAGCTGAAAAATTCTGATGGCTTTTGATGGTTTTTGCTTGATTTTAATTGGCTCAAAATGCTTGGCTGAAATTCAGCCAAGCTTCTCCATGGTTTAGTGGCTATTGTTGCGCCACTTTTGGCTGGTAAGTGGCTGAATTATCAGCCACTCAAAGTAGGGTTTAGAGCAGTAATTATTAGTCCTGTTCAAATAGGTTTAAAAATACCGTAAAGTTACCGATTTCCTTTGAATCGGTAAATCGGTTTTCAATAAAAAGTTTATGAAATCTCCTATATTCTAACTTAATTCTCTCTTACCTAAACTCAAGTTATTGCTAATTAATTGAGTCTAACTAATGGTTTAACCAAAATCTATTTATTTTCAATTATTCGATAAAACCGAATAATTAGGCGAAAAACGGTGGATGTTACACTTGTCCAGTCATGTAGGGTTGATTGTCGTGATTCTTCGCACATATACTACAAGTAGTGTTTGTTCCCTTGTCTAGAGTTGCTCTATTTCTCTTTGGATCACTTTGGAATCTAAAATTGTGGCCCTCTTCTCTTTCTGCTTCCTACTTCCTGTTGAATTGATTTTGGCATTCCTTTGCTGTATCTGTTAAACTTTGTTCTGTGATTCTGCGCTTGTCCACAAGCATCGCATAATTGCAAATCTCTAGAGGTGCCACACTATGCTTGGTTCCTGCCTTCAAGCTAGACTCGACTTGATAAACTTCCATATTTAATCTGGATTACCCCTCAAGTATATGGAGAATTTTGCAAGCTTGTTGAACTTAGCTGTATACTAATCAATGGTCATGCTTCCTTATTTCAGCTAAAGAAACTCCACTTCTTTCTAAATCTTGACATTCTCAGGGAAATATTTCTCTGAAAATATGGCCTTGAAGTCATCCCATGTGAGTTGAGTTCTTTGTGCATGAAGTAGAGCCCTTGCTCTTTTCCACCAGTGTTCAGCCTCCCTCACCAGTATGTTGGTGGCATAAGTAACCTTCTAATTGTCAGTGCAAGTGAGGACTTTGAAATTCTTTTCTATCTTCATTAGCTAATTCTTAGCAGTAGTGGGATTATATTCCCCACGGAATGACGGTGGCTACATTCATTAGAATTCCGAGAGCCTTTGAAATTGTGGATTGACTGTAGGAATATTAGTTTCTACATTGTCGTTTGCCTCCATCTGTTGCAACATTTGGTTGGTGAGATCCACTTGCTCTCGTATAGTAGCAGCCATGTCCTCCAGGGCCTTTCTACCACTAGTCTCATAGACCGGGTTAGCAGCTCTACGCTTAGCGCTCATGATTCTACAGATAGAATTAAAATAGTCAAGTATTGAGGTGATCAAGCTTAATAAATACTATCCTATCCACTACACTCATGCTGCATAGGCAGCTAAGCACAAGCTCCTAATCTCTTGACTCATGCAACCCTAAAGAGGACTCGCAAAGGTAGTGTCATTATTCTCACCCACAAAACAGTTGCCAAGATCAATCGCTCTAATACTATAAAATGTAACACCCTTCTAGTTTAATTATTAATCTAATCTTTCTTAATTATGATTAATAACCAATCTAGCATGTGTTACATAGCTCAAATACAAAATTCCATTTTTCTTATTAACTAACTAATTATCACAATATAGTCGGCTTTTTGATTATGCATACTAGTCGGAAGCAAGGCATAACATACTGAACATCATCATCACATATATAGCATGCCTCTAATTTTTTAGAATTTTTCTCAATCATTTACCTATTTTTAAATTATATTTTTTAATCCTACAATTTACTAACTTTTACCCAAAAATTACAGAAAATTCAAATAAACTCTAAAAATTCTGATTTTGATTCTACAAGCTATTATCACCTTAATTAACCTTCAAAAGAATTTTCATAATTGTTTAGAAATTATTTCTTATTTTTCTAAATTTTTTTTATCGAGTTTCAGGCATTAATAATTTAACTAATAATCACTTAATTATCTAGAAAAATTTCAGTAAATTTTCTAGTGGTTATTCACTTTATTTAGGGTTAAACTAGCAAGAAAAATTATTATTATGCATTTTTTATAATTATCTTAAATCTTTGGTTCTTTTTATTAAAAATAAACCAATATTTAATTTATATCTAAACACAATTAACCAAAATATTTAACTAATAACAATAGGGGTTGTTGCACTTAAAGACTCATGAAATTAAGCTGAACGAAGCTTTTGAGGAGACTAATAGAAAAGGAAAATCCATTGCCCTAAAGCCCACCCAAAGAAAATCTAATTTTTTCAAAGCTATGAAAGCTTTATAAGAAACAGATGAAGAAGAAGAACCTTCTGAAGATGAGGACGATGAAGAGAAAGATGAGATCACTTATCTAGTAGAGAAGATCTTAAAGGCATGGATCAATAGAAAGAAAAAGAAAGGCTTCATTCCCAAAGAGGAGAAGAAGGGAAAAGCCAAGCAAAATGAGATCAGTTGCTGTGAGTGCAAGGAGTCTGGATATTTAAGATCTAAATGTCCAAAGTTGAAGAAGAATCTTAAAAGGAAAGCACCAAAGAAGAAGACCATGATGGCCACAAAGGAAGACCTTGACGAAGAATAAGAAAGTACAAAATCTCAAGAAGAAGAGAAAATAGTTGAAAATCTCTGTTTAATGGCAGATATAGTCTCTGATGAAGAGATTAAGATAATAGATTATGAACTAGAGCTTTCCTATTATGATCTTCAAAAAGCTTATGATGAGCTTCTGGATGATTCTCAAACGCTTTCTTCTCATTATGCTTCCTTAAAGAAAAGTTTTCAATAATTGTCTCTTGAATTTGAAAACCTTAAGTTAGAGAAAGAGAAGCTGAGGAATGGAAAAGATGAGCTTTCAAAAGAAAACAATCTTCTTCAGAAGAATGTAAGTGCCTTGAAAGTTGAAGTTTCTGAATCTGCTTAGAACACATCTTATGTTCTGGACTATAGAAACGAGTTAAACTTCTCAAATTTGATATTTAGAAGATGGTGAATGTCTCCAAGAATCTTGACTTGATGCTAGGTAGTCAAAGACCATATTATGAAAAATCGAAATGTGGATATGAAAAGGAAGATAATGAGAAACTATCCAAGAGCTCTTAAGGCAAAGTGTCTACTTGTATTTATTGCTTTAAGAAGGGACACTCTTCTAAAAAGTGCTTTTCAAGAAGAAAAGCAAAGAAATAGAAAGTAAAAAGCCCAGAAAAGGTAACTAATTCAAAAGGACCCAAGAAGATGTAGGTATCTAAGGTGAAGATTGTTTATGATGCAGGTGTGTCTTAAATCACATTATCAGAAGGAGATGGAATTGTATTTGGATGGTGGTTGTTCCAGACACATAACTGGAAACAGATCTTGGTTTAGAAACATCTGACCCAAAAATGGAGTTATGAAATTTGTAGATGGAATCAAGTCAAAGATCATTGATATAGGTAATGTTGGTATGAATAACTTTGACTTGATTACTGATGTTATGTGAGTTGAAGGATTAACTTGCAACCTTTTGAGTATTAGTTAGTTTTGTGACCAAGGCTACAAGGTTGTGTTTGATGTAACATCCTCATTTTCTTTAACACAGCATAATATAAATTGAGTTATTTTCCTCAAATAGTGTGAGAATTTCTCAGGTAGTGCTATGCCATGACGATCTGCACACTTAGAACTATAGAGTAGTGTAACACTGCCATTGAAAATATGGCATTGCCATATGCTAAAATTTAGGAAATAACAAAAATACCCTTGTAAACTTTTGTTGTTTGTAGTGTCGCCCAAAACTTTAGAAATTACACTTTGACCCCAAATGATTACTTACACAATGCCCATAGAACTTTTTAGAAAATGACATTGAGGTCTCCATATTCGTAGGATTAGCAGAATAGGGTTTTAAACAAAGTAGAATCATGTGACGTAACTGTAAAAGCCTAAAGCTCAGCCAATTGAGCCATGTATCCATATGTGAAATGATGTGGGATGCCTTTAGACTTGCTCAAAATTATGAAAGTGCCACTAGATACAGCAAATAGATAGAAATACTCAATGGCTTAAGTAAAGCCAAAATTGTAACATCCTGAAGAAATGGTGCAGCTGATTAGCACTGTTAATTGAGTTATTCCTCAGCATTGGAGAAATAGGAGCAATTAGGACTAAAATGTAAACATTAGGGATAGAAAAAATTTAGTTTGTTATGCAGAAAAATTAAGAAAACCATGGGCAATATTAATGTAACGTCCTAAATTGTAATATGTTTAAATTATACTGTTAATCGATTTATTCAATTTTAATAGATATGTAAGGATAATTGGAAATGCATTATATAGAGATTTGGGTTAGGAGAAATTTGAGATAATCATGTAGGAAATATGAGAGGAATATTAGCAATGTTTCGCAAGTTTAAAAGAAATCAGTTAAATTTCGATATTTTGTACCGTAAGAACAGAATTAGTAGGACTTTAGACTGTAAAAGCCTAAATGGGATGGCTGAAATTTAGCCACCTCCACCCCTATAACATGGCACCATATGCAGCCACAAATTGGGGAGATGTAACCAAAATCCCCTCACTCTTGCTACCTAATGCGCACTGTCACAATGCATTCAAATAGACTAGATTTTGAACAAAAGAATAGTAGTAGGTGCAAACCTAGATCGTTTCCCAAGGAATTACTCTAAATTTCGTGAATACATTAGGATATCCAAGATGGGGGGGGTTTTCATTAACAAGAACTCAGAAATCTAATTGAATTAAAAATAGTTGCAGAAAAATCACTTGATTAAGGATCAACTTAGGAAATTCATTCACATCAATTAGGATTCATCATAGATTCACAAGAAGCATTTTGCATTCAGTTCCATTCTGTTAATTTCAAACTAAACACAAGAAGATTTTCAAGTTTTTAATTCGATTTTAACCTAATTCCCAAATCTGAGATTAACCTCTAATCCAATTTGAATTAATCAATCCAAATCTAATTAGGATTCAATTCTGAAACAAAAAAATTCTATTCTAATCAGAATAGCTTCATCAAGCATTGATCAATGTTTGAGAGACAAAATAAAAAATCAAAATTGTAGAAAGAAAGAGAAGAATAGAAACTGAAATTGAATCTAATTAAACACTAAATCTCATAATCCATGCATTCAGTGATGAATCTCCTAAGTTGAAAGAAAAATTCAGCCTTCCATCTCCATGGACAAATAAAACAGAAACGTCTAGAAAAAGAAATCAAAACCGAAAAATTAAAACTTACTTTTTAATCAAAACCTAAACTCCTTCTTCTTCCTCCCTTTTCCCACTCATCCATCCATCCCTCTCTAATAGTATTTTCAGAAAACTAAAAACCTCAAAAGAGGGCCAAGCCCATCTAAAACAAATAGGCCCAAGAAAGACTCAATTCTAGGCCCATTTACTATAGCCTCTTTGCAATGAAAATTACGTCCAGAATCTGACAGATTTTGATCTTGAGGTCTTCAGTAAAGTTGTAGGATTTTTCGTAATCTTTCCAACGAGCTAAAGATTGCTTAATTCCGATACTTGTAGCTCAAGATATGGGCTGCAGAAGATAGAAAGGTCAAAATAAATATGAAATCCGAAAATTAGCAAACATTTATACAAGTTCTCCATGAAGGTCAATGTCATCAAACTCATTTATTTGCATCAATTAAAACACAATTATGATGTAAACAAGCTAGGAATAACACTAGAATAATACATAAATGAATGCTCTATCACTACCCGCCAATGATATGGCACAAGACTCTATCACCTTATGCTTTAAAAACTCCAATAATTTCCCATAGGTCCCTCACAATTTCACCCCCATCTGCAGCCCTCTTCTCCATTTCTTCTTCCAATTCACCTCCTCCCCTCTCCATCTCCAACCTCCATCAACTCCCTTCACTAGCAGCTTAGATCTAGCTAGCCTACACATAAAAATAACGTAGGATTCATGGATTTCTTCTCGTAGTTATGAATTAGTGACTGATTGAGATGTTTGTTTTATTTATTCAATTGCTATTTTATTGTGTTTATATGAGTTTTATGGCTGAATTAACATGTACAAGTTGGGTTTTGGTTGGAAAATTGAGAGAAAAATCAAAAGAGTAGCAAAATAGATTCTGCCTAGATTGAAAACCCTCGATTGTCCGTATTGCAAAGTGTATGGCTTCACTTATAGATCTCAGAATTTGGTGAAACCAATTTTATATGAAAATAAAATTTAGAGCTTTCCAATCATATAAATTATAAGGCCATTGGATCTATATTGACTGAGATATGAATTTTTGAAGTTAACCTTAGATTTCTGCCTCTAGTTTTGACCAGAATAAGTTGTGCAGGGCATAACTCGCCCTATACAACTTCAAATTAAGTGCAACTAATTTTGCTAGAAAGCTAACATATAGATGTTTATATAAAAATTTCAAATTCAAACCCTAAGTATTTTTCTCCAGTAATTCACCAAAGTTGCCTTATGTCTTGACTAGGCTAAAATAGGGTAGACCAATTCAACCAATTTTGAGAGCTTATAACTTAAGCTCTGCCTACTCAAATGAAACAAAACTTGTTGGAAATTAAAGTTGGCTCTGCTAGTTTTAAAATGAAATAAGTTTCAAACAAATCTAATAAGATTTCTATTTTTGGCAAATTTTCACATTTTAGACCTCAATTCTGTTTAACACCTGGGCAAACCTAGGTTAAACTTCAATAACTCCATATATACTTATCAAAACTTAATGGGACTAAAGACATTAAAAACTAGACAAATAATGCTTCAACATATCAAAAATTCAGGTTTAAATAACTTAACTGGGAATTTTGGTATAAATTACAAAATTGGGCAGAATTGAATAAGGTTAGCAAAATTACCAATTTAAAGGTTTATACACCTTAGTGCATGTATGAAACTTTATTAAGGTTTGGATGTTCCAAAATGTATATTAAAGTTGGAAGATTGATACATTATATTGGTTTTACCATTATGATTGATTGTCTATTTAAATGACACTATTCACGGGAAAATGGACTTGATCCATTTTGCTGCTGAAATTCTGGTAGAAATATGTGAAAGTTATGAATGTTTGTATATTATGTACATGATCATCACGTAACCATGAATATTTGAATGCAAAGTATGAGACATGTGCATGATGCACGCATGATAATGTCAAGAAAGAAGAAAGATACAAGAACTTGCAAGAGAACGTACCAAGCCTTCACCTCGTAGTGGGTCAGGGCGGTATTGTCTAAGACTTGGGCTAGCCATGAACGAATTTAAGGGGAATAGACCGATATGTAGGTCAGGAAAAGTAAACCCATCATTCATGTATAGGTACAAGCTTGGACCTGAGAGGCAGGCTATTACCCAGAGGTGAGAGAGGCCATTCACTTCTAGGGGACCAAGCACAGAGAAACAAAAGACAAGTTAAAGAAATAAAGAGATAAGAAAGTCAAGTGCACTTGCATAATTTCGAGTATGAGCGTTGCATATGCATATTCTATTTTCTTAGAATATTGTAGTTGTTATACTTGAGTATGCTTTAATTGCTATGATAATTGTTATGAAATATGCCAAGTAGTTGCTAAAAGTTATTCCACTTCGAGAAATATATTTTCAAACTTAAAAGTTGAATCGGTGCTTGTATGTATGCATCCACATTTTCATAAGAAACCGAAACAGCTGGAATATTTATGATGACAACTTGTATAAATAGTGGATTGTGTTTAAGTATTGAGAACCTTAGGCTCTTACTTCCTGTTTATTTGTTTTCTGTAAATATTCCAATATATAGCATAGATCCCAAGTTTGCAGCAAATGTTTTGGAAATAATTGCAAAGCTCAAGACCTGGACTTGATGTCTAGTTCGAAGGACTAAAGTGGTCGGCCGATAACCATGAGGAGATGATTGTAGACCGAGGCATGGTTTGTGTAAACATTACTCTGAGTTTCTGTTAATTGTAAATACTTTATATATACATATATATATATATATATATATATATATATATATATATATATATATATATATATATATATATATATATATATATAGATATAAGAGATTTGTTATTATAAACTCTTATTCAGTAATGAAATGTGAAACTTTAAGGCCATATGTATAATGTCTCCTTATTTACAAAGCCTTTTGCAGTAGCAGTAACAGCATCTAGATATAGCTCCATGACTCGAACATGGCGTCTATGTTTGGAAGTTGTTACATTTGAAACTTCTTGTTGCATCATAAAAGACTCCACATCAGATAAGATCCTTCTTACTGCTAGAAGGTATGAAAATACTTATGTATTATAGTTAGATGACCTTTTAGATTAGAATGTGAAATGCTTAGTATCCTTTATGGATGAAAAGTGGAAGTGGCACAAGAAGCTTGGTCATGCTTATATGAGATTAACCTTTGAGATTTCTCAAAAAGAACTTGTTAAGGTTTTACCCAAGATTAGCTTTGACAATGACTTAACTTGTGAGCTCTGCCAAAGGGATAAATAAACCAAGAGTTATTTCCACAGCAAAAATGTAGTGTCAACTACACAACCACTTGAGTTTTTACATCTCTTTTTGGACTAACTAGAACTGCCAATTTGGGTGGTAAGGAATATGGTCTAGTAATAGTGGATAACTTTTCTAGATTCACATAGGTTATATTCCTAGTCCATAAAGACAAAGCTTGTGAGGCCTTTAAGGTGTTTTCAAAAAGAGTTCAAAATGAAGAAGGTTTCTATATCTCATCCATCAGATCAGATCATGGTAGTGAGTTTGAAAACCATGTTTTTGAAAGCTTTTGTAATGAAAATGGAGTTTCTTACAATTTCTCTTCTCCTAAAACTCCTTAACAAAATGGAGTTGTTGAAAGAAAGAACAGATCTTTGCAATAAATGGCCAGAACCATGCTTTTGGAAAGTGGTTTATAAAAATGTTTTTGGGTAGAAGCAATTAACATTGCCTGCTACATTTGAAATCGTGTTTTCTTAATGCCAATAATCAAGAAGACCCCCTATGAATTATGGAAAGGAAGGAAACCGGACATATCTTATTTCCATATATTTGGTTCTGAATGTTTTATACTTAACAGAAAGGACAAGTTATCAAAGTTTGATCCTAAATTTAATCTTGGTGTATTCCTAGGATATTCTTTTATGTCCAAGGCTTACAGGGTATATAACAAGAGAACTCTAGTTATGGAGGAAACAATTCATATCACTTTCAAAGAAAAGAAAAAGGATACGGATCAAAATATCCATGATCTAGAAGAGGACATAGAGAATCTGTCTCTGAACAATGATTCCCAGAACCAACAATCCCTTCAAATAACAATAAGAAAATATAATGAAGACATGGCTACCAATTCTAAACTTTCCCACCCTCAGCATGTTTCTGATGATAATCTAGAAGATTTAGAAGGATCCCCCGTAAAGAAAAGATACACTAGTGCAAGAGATTTGAGAATTATCTCTCAAAATCAAATCATTATTGAACCCTCTCAAGGAATTAGAACCAGATTCTCTTTCAAAACAGAATCAAACATGGTTTTGATTTCTAAAATACAACCTGAATGTATTGATGAAGCTTTTCAAGATGAAATTTGGATAGAAGAGCTTAACTAATTTGAAAAGAGCAAAGTTTGGACTCTGGTTTTATTGCCTAAAGGACATTCTGTCATTGGCACAAGATGGGTGTTTAGAAACAAGATGGATGAGAGTTGATAACTGGTCAAAAACAAGGCTAGGCTAGTTACTCAAGGATACAATTAGTAACAAAGAATTGACTATGATGAGATATTTGCTCCTGTTGTAAGACTAGAAGCTATCAAAATATTGCTTGCTTTTTAAGTATACAAAGGTTTTGCTCTCTATCAAATAAATGTTAAATGTACTTCTATAAATGGTTTTATTTATGAAGAAGTATATGTTAAACAACTTCCTAGTTTTGAACATTTCTTCATCATGTTTTTAAGCTGTTAAAAGCTTTATATGGTCTAAAACAAGCTTTAAGGGCTTGGCATGAAAGACATAGCTCTTTTATACTTAAAAATGGTTTTGAGAGAGGAAAAGTTGATATAACCTTGTTTGTCATGCATAAGAAAGATGATTTTCTTATTGTTCAGATTTATGTACATGATATTATTTTTGGTCGCAAAGCTTATGCAGGGAGAATTTGAGATAAGCATGATGGCAAAGCTCAAGTACTTTTTGGGGTTGCAAATAAAGCAACAAAAAGATGGGATCCTTCTTCATCAAGAAAAATATGCCAAGGATCTGCTCAAAAGATTTGACATGGACAATGCTAAGAGCAGTAGCACTCCTATGAGCCCTTCTTCAGTTCTAGAAGCTAACGAAGCTAGAGATAAAGTTTCTGATAAACTTTATTGAGGTATGATTGGTTCATTACTTTATCTCAAAGCTAGTAGACCTAACATTCAATTAAGTGAGGGCATTTGTGCTAGATTCCAATCTAACCCAAAGCAATCGTACTTAAATTCTATCAAGAGAATTCTGAGATATTTAGTTGGTATGACTAATCTCAGTCTCCAGTATGAGAAAGGTACTTTCTGTGATGTTACATGTTATTGTGATATTGCTTTTCTTGGAGACAGAGTTGAGAGAAAAAGTACAAGAAGTTGCTATTGCTTTCTTAGAAAATCCCTGATAAAATGGTCAAGCAAGAAGTAAAACACAATTGTTCTCTCAATTGTTTTCTGCAGCAAATTGATGTGCACAAATTTTGTGGATTAAGCATCAATCAGAAGATTTCAACTTGAGATATACCAAAATTCTTATTATATATGGTAACAATAGTGCTATTAACCTTGCTAAAAATCCCATTTAGCATTCTAGATGAAAGCTTATAAATATTAAGCATCATTTTATAAGAGATCATGTCCATAAAGGAGATATTGAGCTAAGTTTAGTAAACATAGAAATTTACAAAACCTCTAGCTAAAGATCAATTCTGTTATATTAAGAACTTTCTGAATATGATTAGTTTCTAAGCATGAATTCATAACATATAGATCCTATTCCCCTAAGCTTTTACAAGAGCTTAAGGCTAAGATTGCTATATCCAAGTGTGTTTAACTTCTGAAGAAGGCATCTCAGGAGTTGTTAAGAAAGTTCAGTTCATAATGGTCTTTAGAATGTGTCCAGAAAGTTATGTTTGGAATGATGATTCAGAAAGGGTAAATCAGAAAAGTGCTATATAAAGTCTTCAGGTTTCAAATTCAGAAAGATGGTTTCCTTTAGAAAGTTAACTGAAGCTTCTGATTGAAAAGATGAATGTGAAGCCCCAAGGGAGCTTTTAGAACACGGGTTGGTTTTGTAACTTCCCACTATGTCATGTACACTAAAGAGGGAAAGCTCAAAAGTTCTCTTATCCAAAATGCCATTATCTAGAAAATGCTTCATATTTGAAGAGACACATGGTCATTTTCGGATTCATTTACTTTCTCAAATTCACTTCACTGTCACCTTTTCTCTCTCAAAGATACTAAACCCCTTTACACATTTGTTCATCACTGTTAATCTTCCACCAAAAGTTCAAACTTTTAACACTCTTTACATTCACTCTCAATATTAACCCAAACACATTTTCTTTTCTTTCAAGCTCCAACCTTTTGTATCCTCCCAATGGCTGATAAAGGTTATCAAAGTGTTCCCTACATGTTTGAGGATGATGAAATGCAAGCCAACTTTCATAACAACTTCTTAAGGAGATCCATTGCCAGAGGAAGAAGCTTTTACTTGGAGAACTTCACTTCTCTTCCAGAAGTCTTCAACATCTTTGAGTTTCAAGGATGGGGTGACTTTCTTCGAATCTCTAAGGACATTTACACTGGACTAGTCCTACCTTCTACAATACTCTTATTGCCCCTGATGAAGATAACTCTTCTCTTAGAAGCATCATCGACAGCTTCGAACTCCAGGTTCTACCTTCTGATATTGTTGAGATCATAAATACTCTTAATGACAGTATTTTGTATTGCGAAGGAGAAATGTGGTGGGAAGAATTTGGTGTTATAGAAGTAGAGGTTGTTGAGACAATAACAAGAAATAAAGGTATGAGTGTTTAAGACAATCAAATTGCTAGTCTCTTGCTTCCTTTTAGGGTTGTCTTTTCAATTGTTTAATACACTATGTTGCCTAGGAATGGGAGCATGGATGTTATGAGTGAGATAGATTAAATGGTCATGTTCTGTCTCATGACTAGAAGGAAGATCAACTTGGTGAGGTTGATATTGAATTGCATTCTTGGTGTTGTGGGTGCTGAAAAAGGAACCATGCAACTCTTCCATATGACATGTTTCTCACTAGAGTGTTCATCAAGGCATAATTGCCTTTGGATGTACAAAGGTCTAACAAGAAAAGGCCCACCACCATAATGAAGACCTTCTTTGCTTTCGGAGAAGAAGAATAAAAAGAAGAAAGTTGCTTCTGTTGAAGTGCTTAGCAACAAGAAGGCAAAGTCCAAGCCTTCTAAGGAAGTTAAGTAAAAGAAGATAAGGAGAGAAAGAAGCCTCTCTCCTATTCTAGAGGAAAGAAGAAAAAGGCAAAAGATTGCTAAAGCTTGCTAAGGAATCTTCTTTTTCTTCGAAGGCTGATGATGAGGTTTCTACCGTTGCTGTAGAACCCATTAATGTGGTTGACATTGCCACAACTCTTGCTGTCATCTTGCTCCTTGTGCTGCAAGCCGTGTTGAAAGAGGAATTATCATACGGGAGCTTGCACTAGAAGAGCCAACACCCAAAGAGGTTCCAATAGGCAAAGGGAAAAAGAAGCTCTTGCTGCTCCCTTAAGAGATTCAACTCCTTCAGCAATCAAAAGAGCCTGAAGGGAAGCACAAGAAAATAAGTTAAAAGAAGAAGCTTGGCTCAAAAACAAAGAAATAGAGCAATTGGAGTTGGAACATCTAAGCAAAGGATTTCCTCTATCTTTCAGGAGGTAGAACAACATTTTTTTATGGTTATTGAAGATTAAAACCTTCTTGCTGAGATGAGAAAGGTTGTGCTAGCTTTTGAAGAATAAGCTGCCCAAGATGAGTCTTTTAACCTAACTTTTCCCTTGATTCCTGTTAGTTAAGAAAGAACCTTTGTTATGGTTAAATAGATTATAGAGGAAAGAGTTGAGGAAAGAGTAGAGCCTGCTGGTGTAGAAAAATCAATAGAACTAAGCACTATTCTTGCTCAAGAAGCTGCACCTTTCTCAACCCCTACTCAACCCACCCTGCCTGCCTTTTAAATCATGCTACTCTTACCACTGCCACCACTCTTCTACTGTTGACCACTGGTCCAAGGTTTAATAAGACTGTATCTGATGGTGCTAAGTCTTTTGCATCTCACACTTAAAACCCACCTTTTGAAGAGCCATCCAAAACCCATGATGACGACCTTCCTAATGCTGCTGAAGTTTAGATAGATCTCATCTTGGCCAACCAATAGACAATAATGGCTAACCAACATGCACTAGAAAGAAGGATGGATAGAATAGAGAATCTAATGTTGTAGTTATTTAGAGCTGTTTAGAAAGGAAACACCAAGGGCAATCAGTGATAGTATTCCATGATCCCTGCATATCTATTGCTGATGTCAAAAAGGGGAAAAGAAGAGAAAAGCTTTGGTTGAGTAGAAGCTAGGAAATTAAAGCATAATTTCTATTTGTTTTTGTATTTTGCTTTCTTTTTTCTTTCACATTAGAACAATCATTCTTTTGATGAATGAATTATCATACTTCTATTCAGAATTATTTATTTATGCTCTATCATTTATCTTAAGCTATTTTTTGCTTTGATTTTGCTTTGATAATTCTATTATCTTAGTACTTATATCTATCATAGTTTTATTACTTTGATACCTGATTATGCATGTTTTGTTCTCTGTGAGATCTTTGGTTGTTAATTTATAATTCTCATGTGTTATGTTTCTTGGTCTTTTACTTTTTGCTTTGATTATAGCATGAATTGCATATCTACTAAATTTTGTCGTTTGAGCAAAATGATAGTATGGTTCAAGATGTTCTTAACTACTAATAATAACCTATATACTATCTTGAAGTTTTTGGGTAACATAACTATTTGCGATTAATTTAGGAAAGCATGTTTTCAAATCAAAAAATGAAAATAACACAAACCATACAAATGTTTATGTGTTTTGAAAGTTTTTTTTCAAACAAAAGCTTATTTTAAGTATTGGTTTGCCATCATCAAAAAGAGGGAGATTGTAAGCTCTAATACTCTTTAGAAGCCACTAAGTGGTCTGAGATATACTTACCTAAGGGTTTTGATGGATAACAAATCAATGCTTAATAAAATCTTTTGTGAAGACTAATGATTTGTTCAAGTGTTTGTTCTTATTAGCACAAGATCATGCTAAACGCTTATTGAAGAGAATTGGATCATACAATATTTCATTTTTAAACAAATTCTCTAAAGGTTCTTATTTATATAAGATATAATCCTAACAAAAAAACCTTGAGAAACTATGGTCTAAAAAAATTCTCTCATAAAAAGTGAATCAAAAGCATTAAAAGGGTATTCCTAAGTCATCATTAGGATATCAAGTCATCAAAAGGATCAAAAGCACATCAGAAGGATAATTTATTCAGAAGGCTTGACCAGAACGGTGATCTTTAGAAGGTTGAGCAGCGTGAGGAAGATCTCACTCTCAAAGCTTGTCCTACATGATTCATAGATCTTTTCTAAAGGTCAAACTTAACAAGATAGGGATCCAAAAGGAGTGTTGGCACTTTAGAAAGCTGGTGGACCCAAACAACTAGTTTTCAATGATATACTTACTTATTAAGAAAGCAACCTACTTCTCTCTCCAGTCCAAAACTAGTGGATCTAAACAGCTCTGGGTTTAAGGTCAGAAGTCTTAACGAGTAGATTTTGAAGTCTATGTAAATCTTGAAGATGAAGAAGAAGGAGTTGGAATTCTGCTGATTGAAAATCCAAAAGAGTCTTTATCTTTCTCAATCTTCCGAACAATCAGAAAGTTAATTTCTAAAACTTCTTGAAAGAAAATCTTTGCATTGATTTGTAATAACAAATACTCTATTAGTGAGATTTGTGAGAAGTCACTCCACACTGTATTTAATCGATCTATACACTTTTAGTGATATAGTGTTAGTGTTAATCAAACCTAAACCTTCACTCCCTAATTGTCACCTGACCCGATAGTGGTTGTTGTTAGCTTGAAGAGACTAGGACAATACTATCCACTTGTTTAGCTTAGAGAAACTAAGACAATACTACTCAACTTGTTTAGCTTGGAGAGGCTAGGAAAAGACTACTTTGGTTGGAAGCTTGGAGAAGCTTATACAAGAATACTCATTGATATAGAAATCTCAACTAGTTTGTTAAGGATTGGACATGGGCAAGCGATTTGGTTGAACCAGTATAAACCTTCTTGAGTGATTCTTTTACTTTATCTCTCTTTTACTGTGTTCATATTCATTCTCTGAAATTCTTTGTACTTATTCTTTTCATTATCCAACAAGGTTATTGTGAATACAATAACTTTTGCTTCTAACATTCAATTGCTTCTGTAGTCCAAATCCAAAGACCTGAGAAAATTTGTTTTAGTTTTTTAGGTTCGAAAAAGTTTTTGAAAGCACGATTCAACCCCCCTTCTTGTGCTATTTTCATTTTCAACTAGTGCCACTGATCACATTTGCTGTCATTTACCCTCTTTTACCATGATAAAACATATTGCTCCTATTTTTGTTAATCTCCCTAATAGCTTATCTATACAAGCTAAAATTTGTAGTACAGTGCATTTTTGTAAACATTTTTAGCTTGTTGATGTCCTATATATTCCTACCTTCTGCTTTAATCTCATTTCTATTTCCAAACTAACATCCACCTTACATTGTCACCTAATTTTTCAACATGACCTTTTTTTGATTTAGGAGGAGCATACCTCAAGGAGGATTGGACTAGCTAGAGTTTAGAATGGTCTTTACTACTTAGCTGATCCTGTATCTCCTAAGCCTTAGGTCCCATGGTTTATTGGTTCCTCTACTGCAGTTGCTGATTGTTGTTTATCTCCAACTTTAGGTTCCAATAAGAGTACTATGCATAATATTGTTGCTTCCTCTAATGAATGGCTCTCACACTTAGGACACATTTCATTTGATAAGCATTTACTTTTGCACAAGTTCATTATACTATTCCTCGTAATAAACTTTCGGTTTGTGATATATGTTACTATGCAAAACATAAGAAATTACCTTTTCCAATCAGTTCTAGTACTACTTCTTATTCTTTGAATCTACTGCATGTTGATACATGGGGACCATTTGGCACTCCTTCCTTACAAGGCTTTAAATATTTTCTTATTATAGTTGATGACTTTAGCTGCCATACATGGATATATTTTCTAAAGAACAAATCAAAAGCTTCAACAAATCTCAAGTCTTTCTTTGTCTACGTTCAAACTCAATTCAACTACACAATAGAATAAATTCGAAGTGATAATGGTATAGAGTTTAGGATGCTTGATTCTTATCACGACCCGCCATAGCGTCGTGACCAGTGCTTAGAGGTACAGACCTCCAGCAAGCCTAAGTCATCAGGTCTTTTTTATGGCAATCGGACGAAGTTTCCTCCTATTTTCTAGCTTTCCCGTATTGACTAGACATGTACCAATTTGTCAACCAGCATATATCCAAAATTGGGACTCTTAAAGGACTCTTAAGGAAATTTTTATGCACATATAAAGTATTCATTTTTCATTCTAGGAGCAAAATTACATGCATTTGTTCGGCTCTCATATGTCTTCATATATATATATATATATATATATATATATATATTATACCACTAGTTCTAAGGAAACATAGCTCCAAACACAAAAAGCCTATATACAAATATCTCTTCCAAAAAGAATTATCAAATAGCAGGATCCTATTTGTGGATTATGGAACAACTCTAAAGTAGTTGATAGATCCCAATACCAAAGTAAAAGATTGCAAAAAGGCCCTCATACGTGGAAGGGTTATCCCAAGGTATCTGCATTCTATGAAGCTAGGGAAACTGAATTAGGAGTAGCGCTAGAGTTTGAAATAGAAAGGGAAAGTGGTTGAGTCCAACTGACTCAGTGAGAGACAATGAAACTATAACATATAAGGACAAGCTCTTGAAATACGGCAACTATACTTTACTAAAGAATTAGAATCAAGAATGGAGAATAAATAGAAAATCATCATTTGAAGAATATGTTCATAAGGAATTAACCTTAGGAATTATGCAGGTATATACATAGGAGTTACATTATCTCTTGTACATGAAAGCATATTGCTTAATTCTAGGTATCAAGGAGGGAGGTTTCCAATTCTGAGAAACTTCCAATCAAGGATTAGCTCCCTTCAAATTCAACTGAGTCAAGGTGTGCATTGGCCACACACACACGCACACACCGAGCTAACAATACCCTTGCTAGTTAGGTTTGGATCAAGGTGCACCAAGGTTGGTATCATCGACCGCTAGCTACCATTGAACTGAAATTCCTCTCACGGTATGTGTAAAAGCTAAGGTAATGTAAGTATCAACAAAGTTTCAAGTCATAAATATCAATTCAAATTTCCGAAAATGAATGTACTTATCACTGGTCTAATTGGGTGATCTAAATACTTATTCAAGGAGCTTGTCCTACTTTTGTAAGCTGTCAATATCTACTAAAATTAAACCAACACTAATTGCATAAAATCATATGCTATAGAGACATTGTCCACTCAAAGTGTGTCAGGAGTGTCTAATTGAAGTCTTGGGGGCATTGAACTTGCAAGTTGATCTCTTGGGGAATCGTTGTAGTGGTAGTTGGTGTGGGGAACAAATTGGAGTCCCTAGTCATTAGGAGAGCACTCACAATAGGGAAAATCATAGAGAAGGAGAGCAAGGACTAGGAAGGAGTTTAAGTCTCTTCCCAGGCTTCAAAAGCTTTACTCTCCTTGCTCACAGATGGAAAATCAATTGGTAGAAAGGCTTAAAATATCGCTTATATGTAGTAGGCAGGGATAAACGGTGGTAAAAGATGACAAGACTACCGTATATGAGTAATTTTAGGTAGGGGACAAAGAAGGAGCTCGAAGGAGAGGAGAGAGAAAATGCTCTCCATGTTTTGGGGGTTTATTTTTTCTCCATTGACTTAGCTGCGCTCGAGCATTGACTTGAGTGTCGAGTTTGATCAAATTACAAAACCAAATGACAAAAAACTATAGTATAGTCCAATCTGAGTCATTTCTCTAGGATGCTAATGCTATTTGAGCAGATGTAGGGGGTTTTATTATCCAACAGTATGCAAACAAAATGTAAATGAAGAAAATTAAAAGAAAATTAAAGCTCTAATTCAAAGATCAAGAGAAAGCAGTTGTTACTCTATCATAGGGTTTTAAGCATGCATCAACATTCCAAATTGGTGGTTGACTATGAATTCAAATAAGACCTCAATTCGAATCCAGTATTCAATCATAAAGACCTCCATGCATTTGATTAACACACAATCAATCAAATTCAGAGACCTCTAGAACATAATTGGCTTATGTTAATTTTATGCACCAATGCAATCAACCTTAGATTCAGACCTGAAATCTAATTCTTGCTCATCCAATAATTGAATAACATAAATGAACCAATTAATATGAAAACAATCAGATTCTTAATCATCATTTTGGATTGAAAACCTTTAAATCAAAAACTAGATCAAGAACAAAGAAAGAGAGTAGAAAACTGATCTAGAAAGTTGAATTCGGGATCACCAATCCTCAACAGCATCAATGCTCACTTGAATTCTTGAATTAGATGAAGATCTAATCCTCCATTGATGGAGGAAAATGAATATTCAGAGAAAAGGTAGAAAGAGAGTTCAAAAAGAAAGGGAAAAGGGAGGGAAAAAGAGAAAACTTGAAGAACAAGAAAAAAGTATTTTATTCAAGTTTTGAAAAATGATTCAAAAGCTTCTCCTAAACTTAGCCTTCACTCTATTTATAGTTACAATTAACCCACTAATCTAAAATTATATTAC
The DNA here is from genome assembly GCA_031439585.1 of Pterocarpus macrocarpus. Taxonomy (NCBI): domain Eukaryota; kingdom Viridiplantae; phylum Streptophyta; class Magnoliopsida; order Fabales; family Fabaceae; genus Pterocarpus; species Pterocarpus macrocarpus. The sequence goes on from CM062520.1 coordinate 27,667,639, forward strand.
TCTCCTCTTTCAAAACTTTATTTGGATGCCTAATTTGCACTAATATCGGAGTTGCCTTGCGTTCTGGCCACCAAATTTCGAGTTTTAGATTCCGAGTTCCGGTTTCCGATTTCTGCGGTGTTCAGTCCAGCCCCACGGGTCATTCAATTCTTGGCTCTTTGGTTCCTTCCGGGTTCTAGGTTGAGGATGCGGTCTGTGTCAGCATCTGAGCTTATTTTGATGCGCACACATTCTCTAGGTTCTGACTTTCGGCCTCCATAGACACAGGCAGTGAACGGATTCAACTCGCCCAGGAACTGCTACTACACTTTCGACTTCACTTGTAGGTTTGATTTCAGATCCAAGACTTGAGAATTAGCCTTTGACCTCTTCATGAAAGTTGTAGGCCCAGCTCTTAAATTTTCTACAAATAAAAAGTCACAATCTAATGAGGTCTAGAACTCAAGTTATGGTCAAAATACAAAAATAGTGTTAGAGTGAACACAATGCTGGAAAAATTGAATCAAGGCCTAACCAAAATCCAAACAACAAATATGATCCAATTCAAGAGGGTTAATGCACTAAACATGAGGATATATATTCATCAAATTCCCTTACACTTAGCCTTTGCATGTCCTCATGCAAGACTTAATTAAGGCCTAATTAAAACAAAAGCCTTACAACCAAACTCAAAATTATCATGGACCAAATAACATGAACAACCTTATTCTCCAATGAATAAAGAATAAACAAGGCATCAAATGTTTTCCAACAATCATGACATTCAACTCCTCACCTTTCAAAAGTGTAAGCCAAACAATATTACTCAAAATGCATAGGCCTTACAAGATGGTGTATGAAGCTCTCAACTTTCAAGTGTATGGGTTAAAGTGTTACACTCAAGTCACCACAATAGATAATGCATTACCATAAACTTGCTAATCTTCTATTTCTCCACTACTTGAAATCACATGCAAACATAAATCAAGAGGACTTTTTTCATGGTTATAATGGATCCAAGGTAAAGGTAGGGAAATATGAGGATATGACAAGGTAAAACCTAAGAAAATAGGAATAGCATTGGTTAATAGACAAGTCAAGGTTACAAATATGAGGGTCTCCCCAAGTCATGCCATAACACACTTAACTCTCTTTTAATGCCTCTTTTTCTTTATCAACACTCCCCTTTTTATTTAATCATTCAATTTTTTTTATTCTTTTTCATTTACTTTTATTCTTTTCATTTTTTTTTTCTTTTCATCTTCCTTGCATCCTTCCACCCCCCTAACACTTGAACATTTTGGATGTCCCGGGCCAAACCCCCACACTTTATCCCAAGCACAACAATAATGATAAAACCAATGCACTTTCTATTCCTTAAGGTTGGGTATAACATTATTTTTCTCTTTAGGCTTATAATGTGCTAGAAATCAAGGAATGATTAATAAGGATCAAAGTGGTTAAACAAAGGAAAAATGCTAGGTAGGCTAAGTGGCTAACACGAAAGAAATGCTTCTATCATGTTCATGAATGCATATGAAAAATGTTGCGTCAAAGAAGAATCAAAGCATGTTCTAGAATGAAAATCTCTATAAGGGAAAACACACAAGAAAGAAGGGAATACCAGGAAATGCAACCCTTCGAGATATAGCTCAAAATTTCACAATGATCATGTCCAACACGCATAATCATAGCAAATCAAGATCAATCACTAACCCATACATTTCAAGAGGGAAAAGAAAAAATGAAATCAAGTTGGAGTCCTTTCCTCCTTGAATGACTAATTCCTTAAACTCAACAACTTCCAATTCATCAATGGAAACAAGAACAAAACAAAGTAATCTTGTATCAAATTTTCTTTTTTCAATAGAAGAAAACAAGAAAAAAAAATGAAAGAACCAAAATTACCAGAACAAAAATAATGCAAGAATGAAAGACTAACTACAAGAACACATGAAAAAACTACCTATAACTACTCCCCCTCCCCCTACACTTGTACTTTACATTGCTTGCAATGTAATGCAACAATTGAAATGTAAGACAAGTAAAATAAGGTGAGGGAAAGGTAAAAGCGGTGAAAACTCCCTCATGGTGGCTAATGCTTGAACTGGTCCAAGAATATCCACTAAGGTTTGTATCTTTTTCCCCTACCAGGATCCCATACAATGTAGTCCATGTCCTGGGCCTTGAAATTGTTTTTCTACTTGGATCCAGCACTAATGGTTGTAGCACATCCCTTAGAGCCTTGAAGCTCCACCTAGTCTGCATATCCCCTGCATATCCCAGAAGCAAACTACTCTTAATGGGGAAGGATATGTATCTCCAAAAGGATTTTTCTACCTTAATCAGTTAATCTACCTCCATCAGGTTCCACTAAAATGTCAGCTACCACCTCCTTATGTATTTCACAGATAGCTTGGAGTGGGGCATCATTCTCTAAGTGGGCATATTCAAATTGCCCTAGGAAAGGTGTTGGAGGAGATTCGACTGGTGCATAATCTAAACTACTAGAGTATATCTTAGTCTCTGCACCTACACTTTGTGAAAACTCATGCACAACAACATCATCATATCCTATGGAATCTAGAAAATCAATAGAATTGACCACAATAGTAGAATTAACTGGACGTGTAGAAATCATAGAACTGACAGAATTTGTTGAGTTAGAAAATATAGAATTAGAAGGTATAGAATTAGGAAATGCAAAATCTAAAACCATAGAATCTAGGGAAATAGGGCCATAACATGTAGAATCTAAAAATACAGAACTGACAGGATCTGAAGCTATAAAATTTGAACCTACAGAATCAGAACTGGCAGAAATAGAATTAGAAACTATGGGAATAGAATTAGCAGAATCAAAATTAACTAAATCAGAATTAATTATACTTGAATTTGCAGAATTAGGATTTGCAGCAACATAAGCATTGGAAAAATCATCATCATGAAATCATGCAGCAATCTCAGTACAAACAGAGCACAGATCATGAATGCCATCATAATTAGAATACTCAAAATCATCCCTAATGCCTACAATCTCAGGAAACTCAGCCAGCAAACTTGCATGCACATCATCAACTGATGAATCAATGATATCTAAATGAAAAACATGATGCTCCTTTGGTGGAAATCTCTTGGCATCACCTAAGTTAAAATGAACCTTACTATCTTCAAACTCCATGGATAAAGTACCAGAATGCACATCAATCTTAATTTTAGCAGTTTTCAGAAATGGTCTACCTAAGTTCAATGTAGATTGACTAGCATGCATATCATCCCCTATATTTAGAACATAAAAATCAGTAGGGAAAATTAAATCATTTACTCTCACCAATAAATCTTCTAGGACTCTCTCAGGGTTAGTTATACTCCAGTTGGCAAGTTAAATCACCATTCCTATTGGCTTGAGCTCTCTAATATGCAGGGACTAGTAGATAGATTTGGGCATCACATTGATTGAAGCTCCAAGTTCCAGCATGGCTTGATTGAACTACCTGCTGCCAATAATGCAAGGTAGGGAAGAGAGAAAACATGAAGAAGAAGAAAAATGTATTTTATTCAAAGTCTGAAAAGTGATTCAAAAGCTTCTATTGAACTCGACCTTCCCCCTATTTATAGTTACAATTAACTCACTAGTATGAAATTACATTAATCTCCTTTCTGTAAGCTTCATTTAGACACCTAATTTGTACTAATTGGAGCTACCTTGCATTCTGGCCACTAGATTTTGAGTTCCAAATTTCGGTTTCCGCAATGCTCAGTCCAACCCAACCGATCATGCAATTCTTGGTGCTTTGGCTTCTTCTGGGTTTTGGGTTAAGGGTTTGGTTTGTGTCGGCATATTTCTAGCACACACATGTTCTCTGAGTTCCAATTTTTGGCCTCTATAGACGCATGTAGTGAACAAATTCAACTCGCCCAGGAACCACGACTACACCTCCGAATTCACTTCCAAGTCAAATTTCAGATTCAAGACTTGAGAATTAGCCTTTGGCCTCTTCATGAAAGTTGTAAGCATAGCTCTTAGCTTTCCTACACATCAAAAACCATAATCTAATGAGGTTTAGAACTCAAGTTATGGTCAAAATATAAAATAGTGTCAGAGTGAGCACAATCCTGGAAAAATTGAATTAAGGCCCAACCATAATCCAAACAACAAATATGATACAATTCAAATCAATTAAGTATAAAAGAGGGTTTATACACTAAACATGAGGGAAAAGCTAGGCTCGAGGATAAGCTACTGTGCTCGAGCGTAGTCCAGATCTAGAAATTTCCTCAGCTCTGGTTAGTAGCACGCTCAAGCATGAGGTGTTGTACTCGAGTGTACTCCCCTGAGTTCAAAATATGCAAATAAGTTCATGTAACACTTAGCTTGGTTATTACATCCTCCCCCTTAAGAAATTTGGTTCCTGAATTTTGGAGGAGTATTACCTTTCGATAGGAACAAATGAGGGTAAGAAGCACGCATAGAGTCCTTTGTCTCCTAAGTCGCTTCCTCAACCGTGCGATTTCTCCAAATGACTTTGATTAAAGGTACTTCTTTTGAACGAAGCTTCCTTACTTATCTATCAACAATGGCCACTAGCTCTTCTTGATATGATAAATTTTCACGTAACTGTATAGTGGATAAAGATAACACATGTAAAGGATCCAGCAGATATTTGCAGAGCACAGACACATGAAACACAAGATGTATCATTTAGATTTCAGGTGATAGTGCCAAACAATATGCAACAAGACTCATTCTCTACGAAATTTCAAAGCGCCCGACATAACGAGGACTAAATTTCCCTTATTTACTGAATCTCATAACTCCTTTCATCGGAAAAACCTGCAGAAACACATGATTGCCCACTAGGAATTCCAAGTCCTTCTTTTGGTTATTGGCATACACCTTTTGTCTACTAGTAATTGTTCTTTAATTAACCGAACCTTGTCTATAGCATCTTGGACCAATCTAGCCCAACAAGTTTTGCCTCACCAAGCTCAAACCAACCAATGGGAGACTTGCAATGCCTCCCATATAAGGCCTTAAAAGGAGCCATTTGAATGCTAGATTGATAGCTATTATTGAACGAAATTTCAATCAAGGGCACGTAATTACTCCAATTCCTGTTGAAATCCAGAGCATGTGCTCTTAGCATGTCCTTTAGAATCTGAATAGTGTGGTCAGATTGTCCATCTATTTGTGGATGGAAGGCTGTGCTGAGGTCCAAGCGAGTCCCCATAGCCTATTGGAAGGCTCTTTAGAAGTGTGAAGTGAATTGGGGTCCGTAGTTATATATGATAAATATTGGAATACCATGGAGTCTGAGGATCTCATCAATATATAACTGAGCATATTGTGTAGCACTAAAGTGGTTTTCACTAGAAGTAAGTGAGCAAACTTAATCATCTGATCAATGATGACCCAAATAGCATCATCCCCTTTAAAGGCTCTGTCACAAAGTCCATAGTAATCTTCTCCCATTTCCATTCTGGAATTTCGATATGCTAGAGTAACCTAGCAAGTCTTTGATGCTCCACTTTTACTTGTTGGCAAATAAGGCAACAAGAAACAAATTCGATTATGTCTCTTTCCATGCCTTCCCACCAATATAATTGTTTTCAGATCCTGGTCCATCTTAGTAGCAACTGGATGCACAAAATATTTAGAATTATGGGCTTTTTCTAGGATTGTTTTCCTCAAGTCCCCAATATTGGGTACACGGAGTCAATCACCAAGTCGCAATACTCCTTTATTGTTGATTATGAATCTCACACTTTTCCCACTCTTGGCCTTGTCTATCACCTTATTCAATTTAGGATCTTCTTTCTAAGCTTCCTGAATTTGTGAGTTCAACCAAGATTGAGCCTTCAAGTAAGCTAGGAGCACCTCTGGTTCCCCAAGATCAAAGTGTACTCCTCCTTGCTCTATTTTGTGAATGTCTTCTACTAAAGCTTTATTAACGAGAGCTATATGGGCTAGGTTGCTCACAGACTTGCTGCTTCAAGCATCTGCTACAATATTAGCTTTCCTAGGATAGTATAATATGGTGTAGTCATAATCCTTGAATACTGGTAATCATTGCTATTGCTTGAGATTCAAGTCTCTCTATTGGAAGATATACTCCAAGCTCTTGTGGTTTGTATAAATTTCACATGTTTCTTCGTATAGATAATGCCTCTAGATTTTTAGAGCAAATACCATAGCAACCATCTCTAAATCATGGGTACGGTAGCTTTGCTTGTGCTTTTTAGTTGTCTCGAGGGATAAGCATTCACATGATCATGCTGTATTAACACACATCGAAGCCCTACTCTTGCAGCATCACAATATACTGTGAATCCTCCCAATCCTAAGGGTAACACAAGAACTGGGGCTGAGCTCAAACAATCCTTAAGCTTTTGAAAACCGACCTTACACTCATTCGATCATTTATACTGTATGTTCTTATAAGTAAGTCTAGTCAATGGAGCAATAATCTTGGAAAAACTTTAATAAATTAACAGTAGTATCCTGCAAGTCCTAAGAAACTATGAATCTCTATTAATGAAGTAGGTCTTGGTCATTGTTGAATGACTTCAACCTTCTTGGGATCCATCATATGTCCTTCACTAGATACAACATATCTAAGAAATGCCACCTTATCCAACCAAAATTCATATTTTGAGAATTTAGCATATAATTGATGATCTATGAGAGCAATTCTCAAATGATGCTCAAGCTTTTCTCGACTTTTAGAGTAAACCAAGATATTGTCAATAAAATTAATGATGAAGTGATCTAGGAAGGACTTGAACACCTAGTTCATTAGATCCATAAAGGTGGCCGGAGCATTTGTTAACCTAAAGGGCATTACTAGAAATTCATAATGCCCATGATGAGTTCGAAAAATAGTCTTAGGAGCATCTGATTCTTTAATCTTTAGCTGATAGTAGCATGAGAGAAGATCAATCTTAGAAAAACATGTTTCTCCTTATAGCTTATTGAAAATATCATCAATTCTAGGAAGAGTGTACTTGTTACATACTGTTAGCTGATTAAGCTGCTGGTAATCAATACATAACCTCAGGGAGCCATCCTTTTTCTTCACAACTAGAATCGGAGCACCCCAAGGCAAAGTACTAGGACAAATTAAACCCTTCTTTAATAATTCCTATAGTTGCTCCTTTAGCTCTGTTAGAGGCATTCGATACAAAGATATGGACACAAGTTGAGTATTTGGCACTAGGTCAATACAGAACTCTATCTCCCTTTTTGGAGCCATCCCAGGCAGTTCATCGGGAAACATATCCAGAAATTCCTTAACTAGCGAAATACATGTAATGGGGGTTGCTTCAGTTGAAAAATCCTGCACCATAGCCAAATATCCCAAATACCCTTTTTTCAATATGTGCATAGCCCTTAAAGAAGAGATTAGCTTGGATAGGGAGGTACTATCATTGACTTTAAGCTTAGAAGGTGTTTCGCCAGGCATAGTAAATCACACAGTTTTCTAACAGTAGTCAATGGTGGCATGACAAGAAGCCAACTACTCCATTCCAAAGATAATATCGAAATTAATTAGGTCTAAGATAATCACGTCCATTACAGAGTCTTTACCATTCACATTTACTAAATGGGATCTATAAATAGAATCGATCAAGAGGGACTCGCCCATCAGAGTGCCAACCCAAAACAATTGATCCAGAGGCTCAGGCGATTTTCCAAACTGGGAAGCAAAATATATTGATACAAAAGAATGGGTAGAGCCTGGATCAATCAAAGCATGTGCATTGAAGGAGAAAATAGATAGGATACCTGCTACCACCTCATTAGACACTTGTGAATCTTGGCAAGTCAACACATAAATCCATGGCTGTCCTTTGCCAACTGAACTAGAACCTTTGCCCCTGGCACCTTTACCTCTGTTTCTTCTACCGATCCTACAGTATCATCTTAGGACTGATTAGCAAAAGATGATGATGAATGAACAACAAACTATACCAAGTCTTAACCTTGGCCCTAGGGTACTTAAGGGCAATCTTTCTCAAATGCTCGGTCTAACCACACCGGAAAGAAGCTCCTATTGCTCGGTAGCATAATCCAGGATGCATCTTTTCACACATTTGACATAATGGAATAGAAGGAGCTGAATGCCCAGAACTCCAGAGATTATATTAGAATGTACTCCTAACTTGAGAACCTAAGGCAGGAGCACTCATAGGGGAGGGTTCGGGAAGCATGACCCCTTACGGAAGGATGTATTGCGCACCTTGGAAACTAAGTGCTCGACTAAAGTTGGGGCAACCAAAATAAGAACCTCAAGTCTTCACCTTCTTAGTTGCCTTTCTAATAGCCTTCCTATTTGCCTTGCCATTTTCAATCTCTAAGGCAATATTTACTGCTTCTGCATACGTAAGCTTCCCAATATGGGGCAATAATGTTGTAAAATTGGGATAACCCAATCCTCTGATAAATCTGGCAGCTCTCATATGCTCAATATCCACCAGATGTAGAGCATAACATGATAGCTAAGTAAACTTTGTGTCATACTTCAGGATAGTCATCTACTAAGTCTACGTCAATCTCTTAAACTTGGTAGAAAATCTTACCTTTCCACTTGCAAGAAGGAATCTTATCATAAATGGTTTAGTAAATTCCTCCCATGTCACAGGTAGCAACCCAATTGGTGTCACCTGTAGCATATTCTCATACTACTGCTCCACCAAACCTTTTAACTGATAAGTTACAAGTTCAACTGCTTTGGTGGTGGAACATGGTAGCTTTTCCCACCTTATTTATAAACAATTGTGGATTCTTTGTCGCCAAGTTACCAGAGAATATAGGTGGCTTCAAATTTAGGAACTCTAGCACACACACCTCCACTCCAGATAAACGGGGGCCTTGTTTTGAGCACGTAGACTAGTCCCCGCCTGACATTGTGGCCTTGCCACAACTCCCATAAGAATTTCAACAGCTTACTATAAATCATGTATTCTAGTAATCGCTTTAGCCATACCCCCTTCAGGTGCTGGCTTTGGCCCTTCTACCACGACCCCTACCTCTACCTCTGGTTCTGCCTCTGCTTCTACCCCTATCTAAAGGCATAGAGGATGGGGCCTTATATGATCCAACGTCTAAGGGCTAGTTTTTCTTAACCTACTGCCTCTGGGGTTGAACTCTAGGTGGCATGTCCACCTATTCAAGAAAAAAAGCACTTTAGATTCGAAACAAGGGTTACAAGAATTCAAATTTTTAAGGAAAAACAAAGATGAATCGAAGAAGGTTCCTAAGAGCATTTAGTAGCATTACATTTTGTGGAAATAGGTTGGCTACCATTTACACAATTGCAATATTACTAAAGGACATTTGCTCCACCATCTACAGGAAGACTTAACCAGGCTCTAATACCACCTTTGTCATGACCTACCACGGTGTTATGACCGGTGCTTAGAGGTATGGATCTCCAAGTATAGACCTCCAGCAAGCCTAAGATGTTAGGTTTTTTTTTATGGCAGTTAGATAGAGTTTCCTCTTTTTTTCTAGCTTTACCGTATTGACAAGACCTGTACTAATCCATCAATAGCATATATCCAAAATTGGGGCTCTTAGAGCACTCTCAAGGAAAATTTTACACACATATAAAGTATTCATTTTTCATTGTAGTAGCACAATTACATACATTTGTTTGCTCTCATATATATATATATATATATATATATATATATATATATATATATATATATATGTAACACTATGATAATCTTATATTATGCTTAAGTCATATTATGTCTGATTATCAGTTGTTACTTATGCTTGCAAAAAACTTAAAACTCTTTTGGAAAACATATTACATGGAAAGTAGGGTAAATTTTTCTTTTTGAAATATGTCATTGCTTTTGGAGAGTTTAAAGACTTGAGCCTTGGCATGAAAAAAATGTCATGTAAGCATTGCGCATAAGAATCCCAACATAAAGCAACAAAGAATAAAGACAGAAAATAGAACATCAACACATAACAAAGCTTGAGATTACTATTCCATATAATATAAAACATAGCGTCATGAGTTACATAAAAGGGCTTATGGCTATGCCATGGCCTACATAATACATACAACTAATGTAATAGACTTTCAAAGTAGCACTAAAAACATAACATGAAATACATGGAGAGGTAGAACTAATACATACTACTGGCTTATCATAATCATAATCCCTAGCAACGCAACATCCACTAACACCTCCCTTGGCTTTACGAGTGTCGTGACTCGAAGCGACTATGTCCCCTAGCTCCTTGCCCTCAGGGAATGGAGGTTGTACAGTTGATGCAAGGGTGCCTAATGAACATTTCCATGCTAGGAGCATGTCTGGACTCTGTAACATGTAGGGTACGATTTGTTGCAATGGACAGCTCCTTGAAAGGGTCCTCCTTATATATCTGGGTGATGCCCGGGTGGTACTCGAAGCATCAAGGGTAGGCATCCATCATCATCAGAGTGGCCGACTCAACTCTATGACTAGAATAGCTGGCGGGGGCAGAATCTCAACCTTGGCAGCCCAGGAGACATGGGTTCCATCTTAATGTCAGGTAGTGGCGACAGAGGTAGGTTCTAAGGTGCTAGTGGTGGTGCGGGGTGTGTCTCAAGATTGACCGCAGGGGCTAGTGGAATGTCCGACTCTGCTACTCCATACATACGACCAAGGTGGAAATAGGTATGGACAACCATGGTGGTCATTGCCATGATTACATCTGCGTCGACGTCTTAGAACTATTCATACTTAGGCAGATCCACGATCCACTCGACTAGGTGCGCCATCAGAGTCTAGTGATGATACGGAAAAATAAAGGCGAGAAATAATATTTCTCAATAGATCTCTAACTTAACACGAAAGTGTCTTCAGCTAGTTTGGGTTTGCCAAAAAGAATTACTGAGCATGCATATACTTCAATTGTTAGATTTTCGAAAAACATAATTAACCGAAGTGGGTTCTCTTTTTAGACATATATTCTTATCATGATAAATACATTAGCATAGGCATAATAAGGAAATATTGATTAACATATCATGCATAGACATCTTATAATTTTCTTTCTTTTCTTGGGTTAGACCTAAGCCCTTTTCTTTCATTAAACTTGACTTTATCATAAATCTTTTATTTACCACCCTCTTAACTTGAATGGTAATGAACTCATACTGTAGTCGTCGCTACTATAAATTCCCGGAACCTTTGTGGGAGAGGGGGAAAGTAAGTTCACCTTCTCTTACTGAAGGATCACTGGAAGCTTACGGATCACCTTCCCTTATCGAAGGATTACAATCTCTTATCTTGTCTTTGAGGGTCACCTTCCCTTACCAAAGGATCACACCCTTAGTTCTATCTTTTCTTGATTAATGCATATGATGTTAAAAATTATGCTATGTCCATGATTTTTACGGAAATCTGGCAGCATAACAGCTAGACTAGAGCTTCCCCAAAATTTGCTAAATAGAGAATTCCAATCATCAATCATCATTATGCATCTCACAACATCATATTCATCATCATCATTATACTTGCACATAGAGACATATATCACAAGCAAAGTCTTATGAGCTTAGCTTAGTAGATTAGGTGTAATCTTTTAGTTATAGTTTCATCTTATTAAGTTTCCTTATCATTTTTGCAAGCAAGTTTCTTCCACTTCTCTTTTTAAATTTTTTAAGTTGAAGTAGGAAGTTTCCATGTTTTAAATTGAGGGTTTTTGGAATCTTCAAGTTTGTTTTCACTTGGCTTTGGAGTTAGCCTTAACTAAATTTATGTTTTCACTGTGGGGCAGTAACTTAGTAAATTCACCATAATTTTGTCTTTTACTGTTTTGGCTTGATTTTCTTCATAATTATACTCCTATGAGCCTCTTTTAAATGAAACAAACCCCACCCAAAAATTCAAAGTTTAACTTGAGTTATACGCTAAATAGTATTACTGTTCAACTTTTAAGTTTACCCAGGCAGCAATAATTTGTTGAATTTACTGGGAGCTCCACAAATCGAATCTACCAGAGAAAGTTTATGTTAGTGTTCTTTTGTGTCTTAGATTTCTTACAAATTTGGTCCCACTCAAAAAAATTTTATATAACCTGAGTTATAAAGATTTTAGTGTAGGCTATCCAGATAGAAACTCCACTGGGTACATCCTACTTACAAAATTCATAACTTCCTCATTTTAAGTCTAATTTCGCATATTTTGTATGTGTAGAAAGCTCTTTGAGTATATTTTAATATAAAATTGGTCCCATTACATTTTCAATTGTAGAGATTAAATTATTACCTTTTCCACATAGACTATCCAAAATTCTAACATCTCAAAATTTCATTTTCTTAGCTTGTTTGTGGGAAATATTAGGATTCATCCTCAAGTGACTATTTTTATTACTCATTTTACTTTCATGCTTTGAGATTTTAAGGATAAAACAGTGTTTGGAGTTTAAATGGAGTTTGGTTCATAATAGCACTTGTCTAAACATATTTCAAGAGAATACTTTAACAACAAGAATAACTTCATAAAGAAAGTGTATGGTCATGAGACCTAATAGTAAGTCCTAGAACCACGTAACTATGAAAAAATTAGGAGTTTCAATTCTTGAAACATACAAAAAATAAAGTTAGAATCACTATCACTTGATGAGTGTTGTTGAAGTTTGAACAGAAAAGAAAATGGAAGTATTCCTTGCTATGAATGGGAGCATGCATACATTAGTTTGCATACATTAGTTTTTAGGACTCTTTTTTTTTGCATTCCATAAACATTTCTTTATTGTTTTCATTCTTGAAACATCTCTTTATTTTATTCATGTTTAAACACTTTATCATAAGCTTACAGTTCAGCTACAGTTTATGTTCAGTTATATTTATTTCTCTATCACTTATGCTTTCATATCTCTTGATCAATTTTGACTGCAACTATATTGTGTGAACTATTATATGATATGATATGTGAGTTATTAAATGTTTTGATACTTGCTCTGATATCTAAACTGATTGAGATGATAATTGCTTAGTTACTTTGAGATTACTCTGTGATAAGAATATGGAATATGTGTGGATATAATTCCTTGCTACATAATCTTTCTGATTATTTAAATCTAATTTGAACTATCTGAACTGTTGCTATGATATGATTAGTAACGTCATTATGCTTCAGTGATAATTTTATATGACATAAGAATCCCACGCACTTTTACTTGGAATATAATCAAAACCATTTGTTTTTGAAAAAAGATTCAATCTTTCTGATATTATGAGTGTTATTGCTCTTTGGAAAGTTATTTTTTCTAAAAAACAATTCGTGCTCGTTATTTTTTTAACAAGAACTTTTCTTAAATACTGATTTGCCATCATAAAAAATGGGGAGATTGTTAGCTCCAATGCCCTTCAGAAACTGTTCTGTGGTTGTAAACTAGAATGAGTATTAAAGTTTTGATAAATACCAAATCAGAGTTTAAGCTAATCTTGCTATATATATGAACAAATTGTTTCTAGAAGTGTTTCTTTCGTAATCATGTGCATTATATGTTTAAGAATCAACCAAGTTGTGTTATCCATTGGTACTTTAATTTCAATATACTTGATATGGAATATATGCTTTGTATACTTCTTGAGTTATCATGGAAGAAATAGGAAAGAAGGTTCAGAAGGATGAAACTACAACATCAGAAGGGAAAACGGTGCCTCAAGAGCGAAAACTGTTCATTTAGAAAGATGACTTTGTCCAGAAGGAAAAATCTCCAGAGACATGCTTCTCATGAAGTGTTACATCTTCAAAGTTTCCTTTGCATGCTTCAATAGACAAATTCAAAAAGTCAAAAAGGTGATTTGACAAGATATAGAAGAGGCACTGACAAGTCTGAATATTTAGCAAACCAACAAATGACTACTTTCCACTTCTGTGTAAGTTTTGAAGAATGGTAGAAAGGAAAGGTATTTCTTCTCTATCTAGTCATAGACCAGCAGATCAAAAGAATCACAAGGATCAAGACCTGCAGGCTTCAACGGTCATATTTCAAAGTCTATATAAGGCTAGAAGTTGAAGAAAGAATAGTTAGACTGTTTAAATATTTCTTATGTAAAAAGAACTTCCTTCTTTCATCCTTCTCAATTGTCTAAAGCACTAGAAAGTTACTCATCATAACTTTAGTCTATAAGAAAATCTTCTCTTCTAGTCGGTAATAGATAATATTCTCTCTTTGAGAATTTAGAGAAGTCTCACACAAAGTACTTCATTGTCCATTCTCTGTTGAGAAAGTTAGTGTGAGTGTTCAAACAACACATAATATTCACATCAATTGTCTTAGGACCTAGTAGTGGTCAGTAAGAAGCTTAGAGAGGCTAGGAAAATACTAATTGTTTGTAAAGCTTGGAAAGGCTTGGGAAAAGACTACTCTTGTGTAAGAAGCTTGGACAAAGAATACTCGTAATATAAAATCTCAACAAAGAGTTGGAAACTTGAAGTAGGCAAGTCGTTTGGCCAAACCAGTATAAAAATCTAGTGTGATTTTCTCTATCTCTGATCTTGTTATTTGATTTTACCACATAGGTTCAACTCTGTTTAAACTTTATCTGAAACGAAGTTTATTTCTGTTTTATATAAAACTAAACTATTTTATAAACTAACACAATCGCTTCTGCAATCTAAGTTTTGAACTTGAGATAGATCTTTTTACTAAAGTCTCTTGAAAGCATGATTCAAGCCTCACTTCTCGTGCTATCCCATCCAACACTTTCTAGCACAACATGTCCAAGCTAGGAATGATCTCCATACATTCCTTAGTTTGCGAGGGGATATCACCTGATAACACCTCCACCTAACTAAATGACTAGTTATTTATTTCAGTTATTTGATAGCTAGCATATAACACTCTTCCAATTACAATATTATGCTTAAGTCATAATACTATAATAAGGAGTTTGCCATGTGTGGAGGTCCTATTATTTTAACTTAGTATTTCATAAATCTGATTCCCGCTACCTAGTTTAAATAAAAATATATGTGAACTTTACATCTTCGATGCGCGTTACCTAATTAAACTTATATATGCAGGGAATTAACCATAAATAGGGAGCTACAATAGGGAATTAGGTATACACTGAGAATAATTAATTTACATAACATTTAGTATCATATTACATCTCACTAGTATTGTATTTACAAGTCTCTAGATGCACTTGAGGTGAGACCTCCATCTAACTCACATCAAGTAAACCAGAACTCAAAAGGATCCGCACAGGGACATTTATCAAAATATAGCAGAACAAAAAGAAATAAAGCAAGGTCATGATGCGGTAGCCATGTTGGAACTTCAATGAAGAACAAGACTGCTATTATTGCTGCATCTGAGAATGACATGGATATATACAAATAGGCATGAGAATTCGAAAATTCGAAAATTCTCAATAGGATTTCCTAGACTATCATATAGTGACATCATATCCATTCTTAGCAGCTTCGATTTATTTCATGAAATGTGAATAGAATAAATGATAAATCATACATTTCAGTTTTATAGTTTGAAACTATATTATCCGAAGCAGAGTTCATTTTATTCACACATTTAGTAAGCAGAGAAAGAGTCTGATCATCAACATAGTAGAATAAAGAAAAATTGAATAAGATGTATAGATGAATGTAAATGACTTCTTGATACAAGTGCACTTGTTTCTCTTTAACTTTGTTTACTTAACACACTTAGCATTAGGCATCGCTGTCTTTAGGGTGTCTACTTGGGCTTGCACTTGAGTGCTATGCATCACCATCCTCAAAGTGTAACCTTTTTTTATCTTCCTTTACTTGGTTCCTTGGAGGTGAATGGCCTTTTTTACCTGTGGGTAATAGCCTGCTTTTCAAGACCAAACTCGTTCCTATATAGGATTGCTGGGTTTACTTTCCCCGAATCTCCCACCAACTTATTCCCCTGAAATCTATTCAGAGGCTGGCCCAAGTAATATGGAATCTTAATTATGTCTTAGATCATACTTTCATGAATGAATATGCTTGAGAAACTTATAATTCATAATGCATGATTCATACTGCCAAAACTTAAGCAACATAATAGCTGAAAATAGGAGACTTTCCCATATACAAACAATGTCATTCCAACTAGCTAGTCATAGTAAACAAAACCATAATGTCAATACATTAATATCACATCAATATAACAAAAAATTTCATCAAAAGTTCTGCCATTAGCTCTTTATGACTTATAGGGTTTTTAATCTTCAAAGTTGTCAATTGAGCTTAATTTCTTCAATTCTGCCATGTTCTTGTAAATTGTACCAAAATTTCATTGTAGCTCACTTTGATCTAAAAATTTAATATATAGTCTTATTAGTCTACTTTTAAATATCGTTAGTCTTATTAAGTTTTGAGGTGTATAAGTTGAGTTATTAAAGTTTTACTCAAGGTTGCCCTATTTTAAGACAAACTTACGCACCAAATTTTAGAAAATCACTAAAATTCCATATTTTGTCATTTTTATCTGAATTTTATCTCAAATATAGCTAATTTAATTATATTTCAATCCCAATAATTTTCATTCTAATTGAATAAGTGGAGCTCAAGTTATGAGCTCCTCAATTAGGCTACCCTATTTCAATCAAAATAAAGCATAAGTAAATTTTCAAGAATTTCTAGGAGAAATTTGTTCGTTATCTAGCTCTGAAATTTTTATGACATAATTCTCTATGTCTTAGATTTTTGATAAATTGGTTTCACTTAATTTGAAGTTATATAGGGTGAGTTATGCCCTTCACAACATATACTGGCTAGGATAATGAGTGGATTTCAACACCTTAGTTCTAAAAATGATAACTCTCTCATTTTAAATCTAATGGATCTATAATTTATATGGTTGGAAAGCTATAGAAGTCTAGTTTTATCTAAAATTTGTTTCACTTAAATTCGATATCTATAGGTAGAGAAACATCATTCACTGTATGGATAGTTACCCTAGGGTTTCCTCTCAACATGTCTATTTGTATTTTCTTAGTCTTTTGATCAAATCTTCAATCTAAACTAATGATTCCTATCTTAAATCACTCAAAACAAGTCATATTAACATAAAAAAATCATCAAATAAAAGATGACATAAGAAACCCTAATAGCCATATAATCCATAGAAGTCCATCAATTTAAGAAATCCTACCTTCAAACACTACTTGTAGCTTGAAATTTGGAGTTTCTTGGTGGTTTCCCTTCAATAAAGCTCCAAGATGGTGATAAATTCTCTTGTTTTCCTTGTGGGTTGAAGCTATATGATTCAAAGATAGAAAGATTATGAGGTTATGTTGAGGTTACTTCAGGGAACATAAGGAAAGAGTGAAAATTTTGAGAAAAGGAAGGCAAAACTCACTTAGAAACTTAGGTGGTTATGGAAATGAGAAATGGAAGAAGGAAAATAAGGGTGTTGGTTTAAAGGTGCTGGCCAAAATTTTCTAGGGCAAGGGAGGAAAATTTTATGCCTTGTAGTCTAAGTTGGAAGAATGGAAAAAGAATGTGATTGGTAGACTTCAATGGAATTTTAATTTTTGTTGATTCCCATAATGTGTGGCCATAATTTAGCCAACAAACATGGGTGAGATAGCTAGTTTCTAGCCACATATTCTAAGGTTTTCAACTAATACTCATATCATCTTATAGTATAGATTCCTACCGATTCGATTCTTGCGCTACAAAACACTGCAATTCAACTAATTTCTCTTAAACTAGCAAAACATTGCTAATTGTCTACATAAACTTTTTTCTATAAAGAAACTCAAATTTGTCTAGCCTTAATAGATGCATTGATTACTCATATATCTATAATGCATCAAAATAAATCAATTAACGATACTAGTCAAGCATACTATTCTTTGAGATATTACACTACTACCCTCCTAAAAAAAAAAGAATTTTGTCCTCAAAATTCATCCACAACAGTAACTATTTATAGCCATAAGAGTTTAGTAAAAGAGTTTGTATATAAGCTCACAGAAATTCAATAGGTATAGCTGAAGAAAATTAAAGTAGACTTATTCAAACTATTTAACATAACATAGTTAGTTGAAAGCTAAGTCCATATCCTAAATTACTTCTAATCCCGTTTCAACTCCTTTGAAGGTGTAGCCTTTCTAGTATCCATGGTGAAAACCCTCCTTGGATGTTGTGCCTTAGAAGTAGGTGGCTAGTACTTGTGTGGGCATTCTCTAACAATTTGCCCCAGCTCTCCACACTTGAAGCACACATTCTATCCAGCCAAATAGGGTTTATTTCCATGATTTCTCCCATATTTTGGACATCTTTGTTTCATAACAGATCCTGGCAATTGTTTATCCTCACATGCACCAGATTGGAATTGCTTCTTTGGTGGCAAGGTATTCTCGGAGTCTTGGCTTTCAAGCATCATCCTTTTCCTGTGGGCATCGGATTTGGAAATTTTCAACTTCCTATTACACTTTTCCACAAGTCTGCATTTGTTTACCAAAGTAGCGAAGTCCCTAATTTCCATGGGTCCTACTGATGGAAAAATATCCTCCCTTAACCCACCTTCAAACTTAACACATTTCCAGACTTCATTTGGATTTCGCTGATAGATAGTAGAAAACTTGCATAACTCTTCAAATTTGGCTATATATTCCAACACATTCCTACCTCCTTGTCGGAGTTACAGAAATTCTAGCTCCTTAGTATATCGAAGAGAGGCAGGGAAATACTTCTGATAAAAGGCCCCTTTAAACACATCCCAAGTGATATCCATTTAGGAATCTTCCAACAGTCTTTTCATGCCATTCCACCAAAATTTAGCATCAACTTCTAATATATAGGCAGTAAATGCCACCTTCTGATGGTTAATGTAGGCCAAAACATGCAATTCCTCAACTGACACTCTTTACAGTAGTCCATGTACTTGGCCAACTTCACATCCTTTTGAATAGGCAATGTTATCGGCCAATATGGTAGGCAAATAGTATCCATATCTATGGATTAGCTATCTCATCTTTGGGCCCGATTTGCATGGCCTAGGGCTGTCAAACAGGCGAGGCTGGCCCATTTAAGCCCGGCCAGTTCAGGTCCGTGAAATAAATGGGTTAAATGGGTTGGCCTGTTTAGCTTGTAGACCAAAATTTTTCTGCCCGACCCATTTAAGATTAGTTCACGATATTAAACGGGTTAACCCGTTTATTTTTTATTTTATTTTATTTTTTTTGTTTTTCAGGTTTTAAAAATTATTTTTTATTAAAAAAATAATTTTCATCTTAAAAAAGGCTAAAAATTCTTATTTTTTATTAAAAAAATGAAAATGTTCTAAATTTAATTATTAAATTATATTTTTATGTCCTAAAGTTATACAATTTTACTTAAAATAATAATAAAAAAATAAACACGGGTTAAATGGGCTGGGTTGAAAACAGATTAGTTTAAATGGGTCATTATTTTTTAAGCCCAGCCCACCTATTTTTGACGAGTAAATGGGTTTGGCCCATTTTGACGGCCTTAATGTGGCCCACAAATCCCTTCATGCACTTCAGGTATTATTCTCCTGGCTTCAATGTTATTTATGTATTTTAGCAATACTTCTTCTTGACTCCTCTTAAACAACTCATCATCAACCAATACATTCTTCAAAGCCTTCTACTTTAGCTTATATTCGACCTTAGATGAAAGATTGGTCAAGTTGTGCTCGAGTTCTTGTCTGTAGTCTTTACTTTCATCTGGCTATGCTTCAGCAAATTCTATATTATTTATCTCATTCACTCCTAGCTGAAACCTAGAGGTTTGTTGTGCTAACTCATTGCCAACTTTATTGTCATTCCAAGAGACATAAGAAATTATTACCTCAGCAAAATGTTGCAATAGAGAATGAGCCAATTCCAAGAACTCCATTAATATTGGATTATTGCATTTATATTCTCCAATCAACTGTTTGACCACAAGTTAGGAATCTCATAAAATCTTAATTACCTTAGTGTCCATGCTCAATAACAACCTCAATCCAAGAATCAAAGCTTGATACTTAACGTGATTATTGGAGCAATGTAGATCCAATGAACACATATATTTGCTTTCCATTCCACTTGGATGGTAATCGCAATCCTAGCTTCTGCTCCTTTTTCGTGCTTTGATATGTCGAATGTCAATACCCAGGGTTCTAGCTGAATATATCCTTGACAATTATCCATTGGATCACAGATATCCATGCAAGGATGTTCTACCAGAAAATCGGCTAGAGCTTGGCCCTTGACAGCCCTTAAAGGGACATATTTTAAGGCAAAAATGTTAATCTTTATAGCCTATGAATTATAGCCCATTTCATAGGTCTCCCTTGTGAGACTGACTAATTTAGCAAGTATTTAACAATGTTGATCTTGCACATGACCAAGACTTCTCTTGGCAACAAATAATACTCCAGCTTGGTACAAGTATGAAACAAGGACAAACACCACTTCTCAATTAGCATGCACCTTGTCTTGGCATCATTGAGCTAGCGGCTAAGATAATATTTTACTCTTTCCATGCCGTCTTCGACATCTTGAGTTAACAGATTACCGATAGAATCATTAGTAGCCAATATATACAGTTAAAAGGCGTACCAAAAGCTAAAGGTGTAAGTATTAGAGGATTTGCAAGGCTTTCCTTGATTTGATCAAAGGCTTTCTATTGTTCCTCACCCCAAATGAATTCCTCGGCTGATTTTAGCCTTAACAGAGGTAAGAAAGATTCATTTTCCTAACTGATTTTGCTATGATCCTCCTTAAAAATTCAACTTTGCCGATCAAGCTTTGCGATTCTTTCTTGTTTCTAGGAGGTCTTGCTTTTAGCACAACCTTTGTTTTACTTTTGTCTACCTCAATCCTTTGACTGTGTACTAGGAAACCTATGAAATTGCCAGTTGAAACTTGAAAAGCACACGTAGCCAAATTCATCTTTAGGAAATGCTGCCGCATTCTCATGAAAGATTGCTCTAAATCAGCCAAATGCTGTGTGAATTTAACTGACTTGACTACAACATCATCGATATAAACTTCCATAATTTTGCCAATTAAATCATGGAATATAAGATTCATTGCCCTTTGATAGGTTGCTGCTACATTCTTTAATCCAAATGGCATGACAACCTTTTAAAGACCCCAATGGACCCTAGGCAACAAAACGCTATTTTATGAATATCTTCTTCGGCTAAATAAATCTAATTATAGCCTGAATATCCATCCATAAAAGTTAATATTCCCTTCTTAGCCGCTACATCAACTAGCATATCGACTATAGACATTACATACTCATCTTTGGGCGTAGCTAAATTTAAATTCCTAAAATCTATACAAATCCTAAATTACCCATTTTTCTTAATTATAAGGACTATGTTTGACAACCAATTAACATATCTAGCAGTTCTAATGAACTCTACTATTAGCAATATCTCAATTTCTCACTTAATCTTTGGCAAAAGCTTCATGTGGAACCTTCTTACTAGTTGCTTGTGTAGTTTGTGCCCTTCTTTGATAGGTAACCGATGCTCTACTAGTTCTTGTGACAATCCTAGCATCACATGGTAATCCCAAACAAAACAATCTAAATATTTTCTGATAAACTGGGCTAGTTGATCTCAACTCTCCTCTAGTAATAAACCATTAACTTCTGTCATTCTAGGCTCTTCTTTTGTTCCTAGATTTACTTCCACCAAAGGATCTTAGGCCTCAAAGTACAGCTTCTTTGCTTCCATAATTCTTTTATGCTTCAAATCTTGCTCTTCATTATTTACTTCCTCAACTTGATCTTTCTTGGCAAACTGTGCTTCCATAATACTTTCCTAAATCTTGGATTCAACAAAATACCACATTAATCATTGCAAGACTCTTGTAACATCTGCTCTTTAGGTTCCTTCATTGTGATTCTTTGTAGGCTATTGATTCACCTCCACTATTACATCGAACCCATCCAATAATAAGATGAATAATAGAATCTAATGTGATGTTTTTGGGCCAAGAAATAGGCTTTATCTTTGGGGAATAGAGCATAGCATCTTGCATCCTCACATTGGCAACAAAAGGAAAAAGATTTACATCCACACTTTGACTTGATCACCATTCTAGAACTGCAATTGCTGGTGAAGGGTAGATGGTGCACATTGATTAGCATGGATCTACTCTATATCGAGCAAGACTGTATAGCCTAGCTTAGCATCTACCACAAAGAATACAATGTTGGTCATCCTAGATATGACTGTCAGTTTGGCAATAAGAAATCCTAGTGTCAAAGTACTTCTTCCAGTGAAATTTGACATAGTCATGTTGGTTACTTTGAGGTCTTTGTAGCTTTGGCCTAGCCTCTTAACTGTACTATATGGCATTATATTTGGCATAGCTCCTCCATCAATCAAAACTCTATTAATTGGCTTTCCATTCACATGAGCTTTGATGTAAAGAGGCTTGAGATGCCTGACTTTAGTCCATTTCTTAAACTTTATCTTTTCTGGCTCTGCATGGACCAACACTGCACACTCAGCCTCCTCCACCATTATATCTCTTTCCAAGTACCAAAAATCACTAGCTTGATCAACAAACTCTAGAGGAATGATTCCAACAGTAGCTACTGTAGCTGAATCATCCTAAAACTCATCTAGGAGGTATCATTATTCAAAAGATCATCTAACAAATTATTCGGAATGTTCATCTTCAGTGATAAACCCTGTGGGTTCGGCAAGCAGATTGTCAACATCTAACTCCTCCGTCAGCTCAAGAACCATTTGTCCAAATCTCTAGACAACTTAGTAACCTGCTTAGGCTTTAGAGTTGTGATTGGGGACTTTACTTCCTTTCTTTTACCAATCTTAGACTGCTCGAGCATAGCCATTATCCCTTTTATCTTTTCTTTTCTTATAACCTCATTTTCTAGGTCCTGGTTAGCTGTGTCCTTAGTTCTTCCCTTTGTTTCTCTGGCTACAGATTCACTATCTATTCTTTTACTCTGACTTCCCCTCTTGGCTTAATCATTTTCTTTGTCTTAGGTTATTCATTGTTTAACACTGTGATTTTGAGGGAAAGAGTTTCTTTGTCAAAATTAAACTCCATTGCATACCTAGCATTTCTCGATAGTGGGTGATCAGTGATTCTGGGCATCGCGACTTGCTCAAGCTCTTTGCCTTTTCTATTATCACCTTTCCAGGCTAGATTGGAGTGGTTGGATTCCTTCTTATACTGATTGTGGTATCCAATCCTCCCCCTGAAACCGGCCTATGTATTGTAATCTTTGGAAAACACTAACCCTCTAGCTAGCATTTTACCCCCAATCTCGTGTTTTTACAAGTTTTGGCCTCCACACTATCTTCTGAGAAGACCTTGATTCATCCTTCTCCTTGAGCTTCTTCTCCCATTTGGGGACCTTACCTTCCTTTGACTCTTTTCAAGTAATAGATATTGATACCATATTTATAAACAAACCAAATGGATTGGTGTCTACTAACATATCTCACTTCTCAGCCAGTTTGATTCTTTCTTCCTTTAGTACTTTTTGAATGGCATTCCTGAAGACAGTGTAATTGTTGGTCATGTAAGTCCAAGAGTGGTGCCATTTACAATACTTCTTCCTTTTAACCTCATTGGTCAGAGGGATCTTATGGCCTTTTGAAAGTTTGATTTGTTTATCTTTCACAACATAATCAAATATTTGATCTACCTTGGAAATGTTTGAAGGGAATCAGGGTAGTATAGGTATAAGGCTTACCATGTATAAATTCGGCTACTATCATATCTGCTGGCCTTTCTAGCTCTTCCCAAGTGTCCTCTTCAACTGAATTACACTAAATAACAAAGACCAATTACGGTCCTCTAGGCCCAACATGGCTAGACCTCCTATGTTCTTTCTCTAAGATGCACTATTCCACTTTAGAAGCCTGGGATGTTAATTGTGTTAATCAGAGTATTCTATGGCTTCCAATCTTTTCCTCAATTGAGGGTGCATGTTGTTCATAGCAGCCATAGCGTAATCAGACTCTGATAGTTGGACATTGTACTAACTCCTCACCTTCCTAAATCACTTAAGGAACTTAACTACTAGCTCATTTTGTAATTACTTAAGACTCATCAATTCGGCAAAAGAAACTTTAGGCTAGGCTTATAAAAACAATCATGGAAAAGTCTCTTCATGTCAGTCCAACCTTAAATTGAATTTAGAGCCAGAGATGAATACCAAGAGAAAGCAGCTCCTGTAAGAAATAAAGGAAACAATTCTAGTTTATAGTACTTGTTTTGGTTGGCTTCTCTACATTGACCCATAAAATGGCTGATATGTTCCATTGTAGACTTTCCATCTTCGCCAAAGAAAGTAGAAAAGTCTAGAGTTTTGTAGCCCTTTGGCAAATGAAAGCTATTAACCTAATCAGGGCATGGCTTCTTGTAAATTGGCCTATCTAATGGCCTAAGTTGGACACCAAGATGCCACCTGATAACTTTGGTAATCATATTGAGATCCATCAAAGGTTGGCCATTTATGCGAGGGTCTACATGCACTGGAAGTAGAGCTTGTAGTGGGGCCTCCTACTTATAGGCAGTTTGATTTCTGGGTCCTTGCATGTTATAATTATGAGGTGGAGGAATGTGCACACTAGGTTGAGGATAACTAGATTGATTGAAGTCTAAGGTTGTCAACACATATTTTGATTTGAATAATTATACATTGGTCCTCCCATAGCGGCTACCAATCATTATTGTACGAATAGAATATTAGTGTTTTAACCGTCCCGGATGTCCCGAATATGGTGGCACCATATTATAACCATTATATGTAACTACATCCACACTCCTACTCACTTATCCATATTGCTAATTTGGTGGCTAGACAGGTTGCCCCCTAGCTTATTAGCAAACGCATTCTCACAGGCCATATTTTCCCAAGGTATAACAAGGTAGAATTATACTTTATATTAGCCTCTTGTTGGGCCGCTTGGATTTTGTTGTGAACCATAGGCTTAACAATATTGGCTAATTGTTTGGATAATTCCAGTATTAGATCATTTAGTCCCATATCAATTTGTTCACATATGATGAACATTGACATAACAACCAATTGCCCCTTTCTTCCCCTAAGCTATAGGAAATTTCTTGATAAAGAAGCAATCAAATTAACCACCAGCTTGGGCATAGCATCCTGCATCAGTTGTGAACCTATGCCCTTAGAAGGGTTATAAGATGTTGCCGATATGGTCACTGGTGGACCTCCAGCCTTCTGGTTATTTTATTTTGGTGATTGTGGACTTGGTATAATGAATTTTCCAGGTCTTAAGATGATACACCAAGTATGATCTAATCCAAGTTTTGGAAACTTCGATTGATCTATTAGGGTCCCATTGGGTGTGCCAAAAATATGTTTGGGCTATTTTCGGTTGTTAGGTTAGTGTGCTAGGAAACTTTGAAATCGACTAACCAAAGCCCTCAATATTAAGAGTCAAATGATTACTCCAAGTAGGGAAATCTACTTCTTGGATATGGGTTCTCAAGTTACTCAAAGAAAACACTTGGCTAAGATCAATGAAGAATATAACCAAAACCAAGAGTAGAATACAAGTATAATGCAATCAGTAGAACTTTTATTAAATTTCTATCCAATTACAATGAGAAACCTTCTTAAGCTCCGATGGGAAATCCTTATGAAAAGCTTAATAGGATGAAATGATACAAGTGGATATAACTTGAAACTAAGGCTAGAAAGAATTAAAAGGCTGAAACTAAAGTACATAAAATCTAAAATGGAAAGGTAAAGGTAAAATAAAATGCTAGAGTTCTTGATTTTGGAGTTGGATCCGTTGCAATGGCCAAGTCTTCCTCTATTCATAGGCAAGACTTATTCCCAAATTGCTCTTGAATAACTACCAAGGTTGTTTCTTTAGACCCTTGATGGTTGCTTTGCATAGCCGTGTTGTGGGGATGCTGTCATGTGTCTTCAATGTGGTATGATCTATGTTTGCATTCCAAGCATTGGACTTAGAATTATCTTCTTGGATGACATCAGCTTTTCAAATGAGAGCTCTAAGAATCCTCACAAGCACTTTCATATCCACTATTGGCTAACTTTAGCTTTATTCTTTCCCAAGTTAACTAATCATTTGACCTTTTTTCGTTCTAATCCATGCTTGCACTATGGCTTGGAAATGATCTCTTCGGCCATGTTAGTTTATGGCTTGGCTATTGCTAGGGACAAAGTCAAAATCACTCTCAGCTAAATCTTGTCCTCAGTCGAGAGCACTTATCAATTTTTTGGTGACAAGAATGGGTCAACTTGTCAATCAAAAGCCTTAGGTTAAGTGACTTACACTTAGAAAACGAGTCCAAGACTTAGATTTTTGAAGCTCAACAAAAGGATATTGAGTTTCAATAGATTATGACTCAAGTTTAGATGGGCAAACAATATACATTTGAGTAGGACCAAGATGGCAGATGGAGGTACCAATGTAGATCATGTGTACCTACCTACAATGGTATAAGGAAAAACAAAATGGAAGAAACCCATAAAGACAGATTCATTATTCACCCTAGGATCAACAAGATATACTAAGATCTTTAAAAGATGCTCTGGTAAAAGCAAAAATAGCTACTATGGTCACTAAATGCATGACCTATGATGGGATTTCAACAAGTACACTAGGTCAACCAAGTAAGTTAGAGTGAGTAAAATATTGTTCCCATGAGAATTAGATTTGTGATGAATATTAAAATACATTCATTTATTATTAAGATTCGATATAGATTTATGCTTAATTTATAGAGAATTCACCCAATTTTATATAATAATTAGACTTCTTATAATTATTGAGCATATAATATTTATTTATGAATATTTGGTTATTTTATAGTTATTATGGCTGCTTTTAGCTTAACTTGTAAGGAAAGGAGTTTATGGCATTAATTAGAATATCTCGAGATCAAATCTAGAAAATTTCGATAAAGTACTTATGAAGAAAAATTTATATATCTATAGAGATTGGATTTGGATGATTTAGGATGATCTAGAAAGATAAGAAGAAGATCTCCAACTTTTCTATTGACCATTAAACCCAGTTCAAAAGGATTCTAAGAGAAAAATCTATTACAAGATAATAGCTACAAAAGTCGGATTGGCGCAGCTCTTGTAGTAATTGAAAGTTAACTCAATTATCTACAACTTTCTATTTCATGGAGAAAGGCTAATTTGAACCCTAGAGACTAGTACCAACCTTGCAAGTTAATAGTCCACATTTGACCCTACATCAAAATGTGAATTGGGCTTCCCAAGCCCAATTAAGACAAAACTAAGAGCTAATTGGACCTCTTCCACTAACTACGAGCTATTCCAACATTAGTATAGAGGAAAAACGTTCTCTTAACCCTAATCCTGGATTTAAATAGAAGAGATTAGAGGCTTAAAAGGGGTTCTAGACACATACATACACATTAACACCATCATACTTGAGAGGAATCCTAGTTTTGGAAAAAGAGAGCAAAAAGGGGTTTACATATAAGTTCTTGGCAAGGAAGTCAGGTGTTCTTGGATGAAAGAAGAGTGACTACGAAGGATATATCTTTATGCTTTCTTTCTTCCTATCTTATGTTTAGAATATTCTTATCTATTTTTCGATTTGATGTTTTTACCGTGAGTAGCTAATCTCTTGATTGGATGTCACATGCATCTTTGAGTGACTAAAATGGTGTCAAAAATCTTTCAGGAGCTAAACCGATATCACAGTATCTTTTAAGGACAAAACTGATGTAAAAAATCTTTCAGGAGTGAAATTGATGTCACTTGTATCTTTGAAGGACCAAATTGCTAGTGTAGTCTTAAATGTTTATTAAGAGGTAAACATATTCATTCTTTGCGTATCACATAAAATTAACAGGATTACCAAAAATATTGTAAAGTTCATGAACTTCAACTAAACTTATATTAGCAACTGTGCCCTCTAATTGTTGCAGCCACTTGATGTTTCCTAACAAGGAAATTGTTCTCACCGAGTTTGGTAGTGAGTATTGGGATCACCCAAATTAATTAAAAATTGAATTGCATAAGATTTATAGTATAGCGCCCAATCCAAGTTGTCTCATGTGGATGTTTAATGGCTATTTAATCCAAAATACAAAGAAAAGAGCATTAGGCGATTTTTAACAAATAATTTGTATGCAAGAAACTAAAAGAAGGAAATAACAAAACTAAAAAGAATTAGTCTAAGATTTCAAAGGAAATTATGGTGAATTCAATCATTGACACTAAAACACAAACAATTCATGTGCATATGATGTTGACCCTTTTCTAAATCAGAATCTCTGATATGTAGAAAGGATGTTCTCACTAGAGATCTAGAATTCAATTAACACACAAGCAAGTTAGATATTGAGATCTCAACTCGAACAGGTTCATGTTGATTTAAGCATCAGAACAATTATCAACATAGAAATTTGAATATAAATTTCTAATCCTTCCAATTCTAGCTTTTATATCCATATTCATTAATCCACAAATATGAACACAAATACAACCCAATATATAAATATGAACCAAAATCATGCATTCAATTCACACCTTGAAAAGAAAGAAAAAGGAAAGAACCATAAGCACATAAACATGAAATTTTATTAAGGTCAAGTCTCAAGAAAACAAACCAACAACACCCAATAAATCTTGAGCTAGCTAAACCTGACTCCTCCATGGAAGAATATAGCAAAAGTACAAAATACAAAATAGAGAAGAAGAGGAGAAGGGAAGAAGAAGAGATGAGGGAAAGAAAGAGAAAAGTAGGAGAAGAGGCTTCTCTCTAAATTTGCATCACTATTTTCTCACTACTTATCATACCTAAAATATGAAAATCCAATGCTGCCCTTGCACCTAAATTAATCCTCTATCTCTTAGCTTTAAGTGGGCACTCAATTAGTGCACATTGCTCAAGTTCCAGTGATAACAACTATATTCTAATTTCGTGGCCCAATTCGACCTACTAGACATCTGAATTAGCTTTCATCTTCTGAATCAAAATTATACAAGTTTCTCTCAGCTTTCCTATGATATAAACTTTGTAATTTTTAGAGATCTATTACTCAAGATATGCTCAATATATAAAAATAGTGTAAATTCACAATAATGCTTAAAAATACAATTAAGCCAATTGGAGCCCAAACTCATAAAATGTGTCCAATATATATCAATTAAGTACAAAAGCAATCCAAGAGACTAAAAATGAGGGTTAGTTAATGTATCAAAATTTTATTTATAAAGTTCACAAAAAGAGGATGGTTGATGGTAACTAAATTTGCTGATGAAGATTCCATGGAAGTAGTGTTTTGAGCTCTCTATAATCAAGTTGTTGTTTTTTAGCTTCTGGTTTGTCTTGTAATGATTGATAAAGGTGCCAAATTCTACCAAATCAAAACTAGGCTCTCAAAATTCTGGTAGTAAAAGTGTAACACTGATCATTTTCCTGTGGATTTTGGATAGTTTTGAATCAACAATTAGTGAATTATGGGAGGGGGTTGAACAATTAACCACAAGATTAACATATAATTAAAGAAATTAAATAGAATCTAAGATCACCAATCCAAAACCTATCTAATCAATTGGTAAAACCTATCATAGATTAACAAAATAAACATAATTCAGTAGTTAGGAGGATTGAATTGGGATCTCAATTTCAACCCATGACACTTTTCTGGATTATCATCTAAGATATGGTCAACCACTTGACCTGCACTAATATATAATCCAATGAAGTAGATTGAACTATTGTTTAAGCTAAATCATTAGACACCAAACCCAAATTTACAATAAAAAATTAGTTCTTGTCATCAAAAGAAAACACAATTACGAATAATCCATCATAACTATATTCACTTCACAATTTTGAAATTAACCAATTAAACTCATAATCAACTAATTCAGAAATTGAAAGAAGAGGAGAAGAAATTGAAATATGCATTCTTAAAGAGCTAGGATATCAAGATCTTAACCCAAGGATATCTTCAAGGCCGAGATTGACTCAAGAATTTTACACTAACATTCTGAAATAAAGTGTAGAAAACTAATGAAGAAGATGTAGAACAAGATGAACAAAAAAGAGAAAATAGAAGTGTAGAGTTTGATCCTATTCTACCAACACTAAAAGATATTTCATGTTTCTCTTTACAGCCTTTAAAACTAAACCTAGTCTTCTCATTTTTTCCTTTTTTCGCTCAATTCAGAAATGGTGTGGTTAGCCTCCAAATGGCTTTGGTCCCATAGACCCAAATTCAGTGACTTGTGACCCATATACTACCAAAGGTCAACAACACCTCTAGTCTAACTTCAACAGTTAAAATGGCCTTCAAGATGATGGAATTAGCTTTAGAAGTGTCTTCATAACAATTGTAGCCCATTGACTCATCTTTCCTACAAAACAAGTTTGGCATTAATCAGACATCTAGAACTTTAGATATAGCCAATTTACTGAAATAATGTAAAAGTTAAAAAGCATCCATGGAAATAATTAAAGTGAAATAAAAGCCTAATTTATTTATTTGGCCAAAATTACTCAATTAAATCATTTGAAGGCCCAAAACACTAAATCTGAAGGTTAATTAAAGTATTAAAAATGCTAATTATCAATTATAGCCTAGAACTAATTAATATGAATAAAAGATGATAAATAAGTAATTAATAAAGTAATGGCTAAGTAGGAGCAGACTTGTCCTTTTCACAAGAATCGGGAGTAAGGATGCTCAAAGGTAAATATCCCAAGAAAAGGATTAAGTCTGTATAGGAACTATCTATTACAAAGTAGATTCGTAGGATTTGGGATATGATGTTGCCCTAAGCTGGAATCTCCAGGAGAATGGTACTGTAAAGATTCTTGGATGAAGACAATGACCTCCGCACTGGACGCTCAACTCTTATGCCAATAGTTTCCTAAGCCAATAAAGCTTATTATGAGGTTTACACCAAAATAGCCAAGATTCCCTAATAGCTTGTTATATCTTCATTCTTTTTGCCTTACCTTTTAGTAAGTAAGCCAGCCAAGCATTGATAACATCTTACCTAAGAATAAGGATCAGTCCCAATCCCAAAGTCAAATAACTTTGTCATGTTTTGCCTTCCATGATTGTATAAAACCCAAAACCCATGTCCATGGAAAACCTAAGCTGAATAATCTAAACCAATCTGGATATACTGAAAGAAACGGAGTGAAACTTGAATAGCCCAGAGAATACAATGAGTATATGTAGCCTTTAAATAGAAAACACATTTTGAGACCTAACTGATGATATGGACCCACCTAAATCCACTACAAAAGCTAGCTCAAGAGTGGAGGTTAGTATAAGGCCTCCCTTTGGTGGGGTTTGAGCCATCAGTGAGATACCACTCTAAAAGAGCTAGAATTCTAACCTTGTGCCAGAACCTACTTGCCAAGCGAAAGTCTCAAATAAACAGTTTCTATGGGGCATAGGCCTACCAAAAGGTAACGAAGGCGCACAAAGATTTCCTTGTAGCATCTTTCCATATAGCATTATTTCTATCCCTTACCTTACCTTTTTTGGCCCGTCAGGCATCAAGGTTCATATTAGATCCCCTAAAATCAAACTCAGTAGGAACATGAACAAAAAAAAGCTTCTCAAGCTGCTACCTTTATATATATGGGTTAGGATCAAGTTATACCAATATAACTTTAAACAATGTTACACCATTGAATAACTTTCTGTAGGATTTTATTGTTTCAACCATTGAATTACAATTACCTATCATGAAGATCATTTGTGCCAAAGTTTATCAAAATTGAACATCAATAAGTGCGTAATCAAAATTCATGTACATTTTAAACATATATATTACATTGATTTAACATATATAAAAAGTAAATCAAACAATTTTAGATAACACGAAGTTTTATAAAGATAATCTACAAGATATAAACTTCTAATCCAATGGTAGGTTTTGAAAAAAATTATACCAATAAAAAGTTATTTGATAGTATAACAGTACTTATAGTTACACCTATATATACAATCCTCCTTGCCTAACCAATGTGGGACTTGCATCATTCTCAACCCCTTTAGACTATATGTCCATGTATATAGAATCGAGACCTAGTATTGTTACCAACTGTTCCTGACCCATTTAGACTGTATATATTGAATAGAGAGCTAGGACCCAACATCATTCCTAGCCATTCTTAGCCTTTTTAGACTAGATATATGGAACAGAGAATTGGAAAGATGGCTCACCGTCTAGTGCAAAGATAAGCTGTGATACCATATGATATAGACTTACCTAACTCCGCCACAAAAGCTAGCTCAAGAGTAGTGGTTTGTAAACCCATATATATAACACCCAAGACCTCCTTGCCTAGCTATGTAGGACTTGCATCAACTAATAAACCCCAAGGTGTTAAAAGGGGATCAAGGCTTCACCATCCCTCCAAAGATGAATCCACGAATCTATTAACTTAGTTGGTGTTAAAGGACACTCTCTAAGTTTAGGTTCAAAACATTTAGCAACTAACTAAGGTGGGAATTGAATCATGGTTAGATCGGGACGAATAACAATGGCTCTACCAATCACTTCACGATCATTATCCATAGTAACAATACAAAAAAGACTGTTCAAGGAAAGGAAGAAAGGAGCAAAGAAGATTACACTTTGGTAACCAAAATTCATATGCTTGTTGTAAGCTTAGCGAAAGGCCACAAACTTTATACAGGAGCTAGATCCTCCATTTGGTGTGGACATAGTACCCAAGCCATATCCGGTGGTATATCAACCCCCCAACTTCAAGAAGTTTGATGGTACTGGTATTGTTAAAGAACACCTTATTTCATTCTTGGACGATGTGGGCATCGACCATAGAGATAAATATCTAACGCTAAAGGGGTTCTCCAAGTCATTAACAGGAAGGGCTTTCACCTGGCACACAAAGTTAAGGCCTAACTTACTTAATACTTGGGAGCATATGACTAGAAAAATTTCTAATAAATTTCTAGAAGAAGAAGGCGCCATACATTTCATGGAATTAGGAAGGTTAAAACAAAGGAAAAGAGAAGGACTAGTGTCTTTCATAAAACATATTGAGATTAAGCACTGCAATGCAAAAAGACACTACGCATACTAGATCTTGTACATGGATGCATTAAGAACATGGAAGGATAGTTTGTAAATATCCTTTTCACTAAGAGGAATCAATACTTTTGTTGAGCTATTTAAATGGGTCATTAAGGAGACGGATGTTATGAGAAAGAGCAGGATAGTGGTGGATATCATAATGTAATTCTAGATGCTTAATCATCTAGTGAGAATAATAAGATATGGACACTATAATGAGAGTGACGAATGCTGTGATAAGAGCATAAGATGTTTTGAATAGCTATAATTAAGCAGAGGCTCAAATAGAGGGATCATTCACTGAATCCATAAGTAAGGCGGGCCATAGGGCCCATAAACATCAAGTATATCAAAAATATTATGTATAATGTTGTATATGCATTCCTTTCCTTTTGAAGCTAGAATCTAATGACACCTACAGTAAATGTCACTTATAATATTTATGATGGTATGATTAGTATGGCATGACCTAGGTAGGCATAACTTGATAGGGCAAATAGCATTAGCATAACATAGTTACAAGTCACGGTTTAATCAAAATAGAGAACATCATAAATAGATAGGATAAGGAGAATAGATTAAAGATAAGGGCAATGGGGAAAAGCCTAAGGAATTCTCAAAATAGGTGCTTAAGGGTAAACACAAGGGATGAGAAAGTAGACCCTCCTGTTTAATATGCTTAAAAGCATTTGCCCATTACAGGGTAAGTGTTTTGGTATTTGTAAAACATAAGACCAAGGGATTCTCGAAGCATACTCACCTACATGTCCAAATATGAGAGCGTTCAGATATTTAGAATCTTGGCCCTAGAAGCATGCTCTTATGGTAGCCCAACATGTAAACAGCAAGGCATCTTGATTCCAAGGACAAGGGAATACCAAGAATATGCTTTACATGGCTCCCAAAAGGGAATCATAAAAGGTTTCCAAAGGTGTAAAGAAATGCTCACAAGGGAAATTGCATGTAATCCTTAAAGGTGCAAAGGAATGTGCACAAAGAAAAATATGTATCTCAGTAAAGTGGAAACAAATATGCACAAAGAAAGATCATGTGTAATCTTTAAAGATGCAAAGAAATATGCACAAGAGGAATCATGTGTAATCTTTAAAGGTGCAAAGGAATATGCACAAAACAGGATCATTTGTAACCTTTCGGAATGAATATATTGGTATTCATAGAATTTAGGGTTTAGGGTTCAGGGTGCAAGAATGAAATGATGCACAAAAAAGAATCACATAAGGAGACGAATTCTTTTTGAAGGGGGGGAGTATGTAACACCCTTGGTTTAATTTCAAGTTTCTCCATGATGAATCTGTTTGATCGATGTGTTTGATCCAATTATGACGAAAGTTTAGTTGGCATGTGAAGACCTTGGGTGTTGGATGTCATTTGGATTCAAGGAACCAAGTTTTGGGGTGTTGTAATCAATTACCGAGGGACTGGTATTCAATTACATGGCTCTCTGTATTCCCATGAGTTAAAATTTTCCACGTGGTAATCGATTACCAAGGATGGTAATTGATTACCAGTTCTGGGTTTGTGGTAATCGATTACTAGACTTGGTAATCGATTACCAGCTATTCTGGTAATTGATTACCAATTCTTGGTGGTAATCGATTACCACAGGTCAATACATATATACGGAGACACGTCCCATGCCCTTATTTTTGAATTTCCTTTCTCTCTCTAACCCAAACTCTCTCCTTTCTCTCTAGAATTCCTTTTTTCCACCACTTCTCACATCTAATACATCCATTCCATTAATTTCAACTAAATCAATAACAACAACACAATCTTCACTCCATTTAAACACAAATCATCCATGCAATCTGTTCCTCCTTCATTACCCTTGCTTGGGTGGATTTGAAGTTGGAAAGCTCACCTCTATCCATATCCTCCTCATTCCAATTCTAATAGTAATTCTCGTGTCTCACTCCTTCCTTTTTCCTAAGAAAATCCAACTCCTTGATTGTTAGAAGAATTCTTGAAACCCTAGGGTAGTACGATTAGAGAACTTATGGTATGGAGATTATTAGTGATCAATAATTGATACAAATATCGTATTGTGGTGTTAGATTATTCCAAGGAAGTCCCCTCCAGCTTTGTGGCTCCGGAGAATTAAGATTTTCTTGTGACTGGTGATTTGTGAGTAGATAGAATACTTTTGAATTATTACTATTTTGAATCATAATTGTTTATTTACTTCTAGAATGCTACTCATGAGTCGATGATGAAAACAAATCGAATGCTTATTTGAAATTGATGGTTTTATGAACATGAAAGGTTAGGAAAGTCTGTAACAGGTTCTGTCTGCTAACAGCAGTAGACGTTAGCTTTGGTGCATCTTGGATTATGATATTACACAGACACACAAGGGGGTGGTGCATGACAGACATTACACGGCCATACACATAGTGTAGTGCGCGACGGTTCACGGCCTCTCAAAGAGGGGTGCATGCCTGATTTCAGGATTCACATGAAAGAACAGCTACCTAAGTGTGAATCCTGCCCGTTTATGCTATTAGATATTTCCTCTGTTTTCTTTATCTGAAATGTAATCATTTTGACTTATATGTTCATTGACTCATGGGGTTCAAAAGTGTCCTATCTCTCACTGAGTTTCACAAACTCATCCCGTGGCTATTCTATTCTTTTCATATACAGGTTCAGACTTGGGACTCAATCCTTCTGCTCAGTATCATTAGATTTCTATCTTTGGTGAGCCCTTAATAGTAAGGGCCTTGATTTGTATTATATTTTAGTTTGTAATCTTAGTATGTAGCTCTATAGTACTATAGACAGGATCTAACCCTTGCTAGTATGTTAAGTTGTGTTTAGAGATTGTTTAGACTGAGTTGGATTGCCTATTGTATATTAAATTTGATGAATGGATTATGTTGGATTTGATTCTGAATTGAACTTGGAAATGTCTTATGATATGTATGATTATAAATTGTGCTGTGTATTGAGGGGTGTATTAAGAGAATGACTGGATCCCCAATGGAAGTGTGTGCTTGTTGAATTGCAGGATAAGTACTCGTATTTGGGAAATAACCTAAATACAGAGGAAACTTTGCCCAATTTTTGTGAAATCTTGATGTCTAAGGCTTGCTTGGGAGCGTGCTCTCTAAGCACCGGTCACGGCCTATGTTGGGTCATGACAAAGATGGTATCAGAGCCTGGTTTCCCTGTATACTATGGAGCAAGTGTCCTTTAGTAGGATCACAATTGTGCAAATGAAAACCGGCCTATTTTCACAAAATGTGATGCTACTAGAGGCTTTTAGGATTATCATTGATAAACAATATTTTGATACATTGATTAACCCTCATATTTAGTTTATTGAACCTCTTTTGTGCTTAATTGAATAATATTGGACACATTTTATAAGTTTGAACTCTAATTGGGCTTAATTGTATTTTTCAGCATTATTACAAATTTATACTATTTTTGTGTTATGGTTGTATCTTGAGTTGTAGATATCTAAAAATTACAAATTTTATATTGTAGGAAAGCTGAGAGAAATATCTACAACATTGATGAAGAAGTCAACAACTAATTCAGATGTCTAGTGGGTCAAATTGGGCCACGAAGTCAGAATAGGGCTATTACGCTGGAACCGGAGTAATGTGCACTAATTAGGCCATAACGTGAGTTTAGATATTGAATTAAGGCAAAACTAGTGCCATTTGAAATCTAAGACATAAATCTTCAATTCATATGAAGACCACTCTCCAAAATAATGACATCTTCATGGATTTATTGGTTGTTAAAATAGACTGACATGAATACACGTACAACCTAAACATGCTATAAAGATTGGGCCATAACTCTCTCATTTCAAGTCCAAATTAAGCACATTGGGTGTCCACTTAAAGCTAAGAGGTAGAGGTTTAATTTAAGATCAAGGGCATTTTTGGATTTTTATATTTTAGGTCTAACAAGTAGTGAGAAAGGAGAGACGCGAAGGAGGACTCATCTCCAACTTTTTTTTCATTTTTCTCTCTTTTCATCTATTCTCCTCTCCTCTTCTTTTCTTTTCCTTTCATTTTGGAAGATACTTGTTCTGGGTTCTAGTTTGTCACCTTCATTGCTATGGAGGAGTAGGACTTCTAGCTAGTTCAAGGAGACTCCAAGGGTATTATGGTTGTAATCTTGAAACCCTATGCTTGAATTTCAATCATGTTTATTTTTTTGATTCTTTGCCCTCTTATATTTGTAAACTTGCATTGAATGGTATTGATATGTGGGTTTATGAATGAGAAATTAGTTGGGTGATTGCTAATTGGTCAATTGGTATGAACTTGATTAGTTAAAAAATTAGGAATTGGGTTTAGGTTCAAACCTAGGCTAATACAATTGGGGCTAGAAATCAACATAGGTTAATTAGAGTTGAGGTCTCAATTATCTAATCAATTATGTGCTGGTTGAATTCCTAGAGTTCTCTAGGTATAATTGTGGGGTTATTAGTACAGGTCTCTCTAATAGCTCAAATTAGCCGCACTCCATGTGTTTGATATATTATGCGTTAATGATTTATTCACCTTATACCTAAGGAACTCTTTGAACTAGTGTTTTTATTTTCATCTAATTTGCTTTTATAGCTTATTGACTGCATGTTTGCACATACCCCCTTGTTACTTAACTAGATAGCAGCAACATCCTTGTGAGACGACCTTGGTTGCACTATACTTCAAATTTAGTGTAATTAAGTATTTTAAAATTGTAATTTGGAGCAGGCTGCAACACTTGCTACCAATCATTCATGTGTCTATCCTTCATGTTTTGTGCACTTCAAGTGTTTTCTCGTCTTGAATATCAATTTGGTCCTAACCTTGATAAACTCTTCCGTTAGGTGAAATGCCACCTAGAACTCGCACCCGTGTTACAAGGCCAGAAGTCCATGAGGCTTCTGATGCTGAATCTGACCAGGCCCCCTCTCCTAGGAGAAGAGGGAGAGGCCGTGGTTGAAGAGGAGCTCGTGGGAGACTGGCCAGGCAACCGGAAGAGCCCACTCCTGAAGAAGAGCCAATCAATTTGGCAACTGAAATGAGAGGGGTTCACCAGACTCTCAATACTCTGGTGGAACTCCTAGCTTATCAAAGGAGGAATGAACCTTAACCTCATGTGGAACCAACTCCACCTGTCCGTGAGCCTCGTCATCAGTGAAAAGGGACCGAATTGTCAATCGAATCTTTTCTCAAATTAAACCCACCAAGTTTCTCCAGAAATCCCTTAATGGATGACCCTCAATAATTTCTTGACCACACCAACAAGGTCCTCAGGGTCCTTAGATGCCCGAGTGAGAGAGCAGTGCAGCTGATAGCTTATAATCTGAATCGGCCTGCAGAGAAGTGGTATACCACACTCATGGGAGGCAAGGATGCCTCTAGTTCACCTCTCCTCACTTGGGAAGAATTTACTGAGGTTTTCATGATGAGATTTCTTCCCGTCAACAGAAGGGAGAAGTATGCTGCTGATTTTGAGAAACTAAGGCAAACCCCAGGAATGTCCATAGCAGAATATGAGTAATTCACCAAATTATCCTGCTATGCTTATCACTTGGTATCCAATGATACAATAAGAGCTAGGAGGTTTGTCCGAGGCTTACTTGACCTTTTATTCTCCAATCTACTTCCTATGGTTGGGAGAATGACTTATGCTGAAATTGTGGATGTTGTTTATTGTCTCAAGATTGGGAAAGAAGAGCGAATATCAGCCAAGGAAGCAAGCAAGAAGCAAAAAATGAAGGGAAATTTTTCTGGTGGATCTAGTTTTGGGGTAGCTCAGAATTATCAGGGCCGACGCCAGGCACCATCGAGTGGGGCTAATTCTTCAGGGCCTGTTCCTATAAGTGTGTCTGCCTCAAGATCCCAAGCTGGTAGTGCATCTCAGCCTGGTATGCAACGAATTGGTCAGTCAACTTTCTCTAGGCCTCCATGTCAATCTTGTGGGAATTTCCACTCAAGGCAGTGTCATAAAGCCGCTAGAACTTGTTTTGGATGTGGCCAGACAGGACATCTCAGGAAGGAGTGTCCCTATTCAAAAGGGGCTTTTGATCCGAGCTTTGCACGCCGTGCCATGCCAGCACCATCCTACTCAGCCTTATCTCCAAGAGCTTCTCATGGACACTCTGGAAGGGATTCAGGTAGGAGAGCAGATGTAAAATCCGAAAAATTTTATCGTTATTAACCGAGTTGTTCAGTTTTCATCAACTAATTAGGATTAATTAGAATTTGATTAAGCATTCACTTAAATCCAATTAAGTGTGATTTAGAAGGATCAGACTTGATGGAATGAGATTAGAACCATAGGAAGCCTCATATGATTTTTCTAAAACCGATTTATCGATTTTGAAGAAATCGGTAAGATTTCGATATTTTAAACTGTTAGAATCGGACCAATAGAAATTATACTATGAAAACCCTAGGATGGATGGCCAAGATTCAGCCACCACACCCTTGCATGTGCCGCCACCATCAGCCCCAAAAAGGTCAGCTACATCAAGTTGAATTAGCAAAACACATCCACCAATCATATGGTAGCTTCTCTCTAAAGTTTTTAAAATTTTTCCCTTCCAACCCCTTGCAATTTTTGGCCACTACATGTAGCTGACCCCTCATTTCCTTTCTCCCTCATCTCATCTCATCTCATCTCATATCCTCTTCATGTCCAACAAACCTTCAAGCCACATCAAGATTTCTTTAACTCAACACAAATCTAGCAAGAATCACACCTAGGAAACATAAGAATCCAATTTCTCTTCTTGTTTTCCTTGATTTGGGGCTGTGTGGGGATCTTTTTTTTATCATGGTACTGATGAGATTTAGAGTGATGAGGATGGATTATGGTTGATTTTGCATGTATGTTGTGATTAGAATTGGAATTAGTATGAAAGAACTTGAAGAATAGAGAGAATTCAAGAAGCTGTTAGGGTTTTCACTCAATAGTCTGTACGGCGGAGTGTACGGATCCTCCTATAGCTGTTTAAATTTCATAAATCTATTTTTATATGAAACTAGACATTCAAGGATTTCCATACATATAAAATATAAGGCCATTGGTTTAGTATAGAATTAGTTATGAATTTTTGAAATTTGACATAGAATCCTAGATTTCCATCTAGGCAGTGTGAGTTGAGAGGGGTGTAACTCACCTTACGCAACTCTAAATTAAGTGAAACTAACGTTATTTGAAAGCTAACATATAAGAAAATATTCCTTTGAAATTTCAAAGTTAGATTCATTGCCAATTATTCCCAGCATATCAATGAATTTACCTTAAGTTCAAACTAGGCTGGAATAGGGTAGTCCAGTAGGGTCAAGTTATAGGGCTTATATCTCAAGATATACTCATGAAAATGATATGAAACTTCTTTCATTTGAAATTTTGTTCTGTCAGCTTTAATTTAATATAAATTTTATATGATTCCACTAAGATTTCTATTTTTAGTGAATTTTCACTTATAAGGATGCAATTCTGGCTAAGAACAGGGCAGTCTAAAGTAAAATACTAATAACTTGAGTTATACAAATCAAAATGAGATGGGACTAAAAGGGTTAGAAACTAGATACATAGAGCTATGACATATCCAAAATTTAGGTTGAAATGAGTTGAATTGGACTAAAGAGGGATTATACAAAATTTGGGTAGAATAGGATAAAGCAAACAGAAAACTCTATTGATGTTTGTATTGAATTTGATGAATGATATTATGAATATATAATTGCTATTCCATGTTGATTTGTATGTTTGAATTATTTTACTAGTAGTCTGGCACTATTCATGGAGAAGCAGACTTGATCCGTTATGCTGCCAAAATTTAGGCAAAAAATTCATATGTTGTGAGTTATAAGTGCATGAACACATGATGTTTGAAAGGATAAAGTTAATTGTGCATGTAATTCATGAATATTATAAAGGATTCCATATTACTTGGGCCAGCCCTTGAATAAGTTTAAAGGGAATAAATCAGTGGGAAGGTCGGGGAAAGTAAACCCGGCAATCCTGTATAGGAACGAGCTCGATCCTGAAAAGTGGACTATTATATATGAGTATATGGCCAATAACTCCCAGGGGACCAAGGATGGAAATTAAGTTTTAGGAGGCGAAAGCCTTTAAAGATAAGATCCATTCTCCAGTTTGCACATTTATATGCACTGTACGATAATTCTTAACTGATTGTCATAGTTATCTATTTATTTCTCATGATATGTTACTGTTTATTTAGGATTACTGTCTTAGTATATTAGCATATCTGTTAACTATATGTTCATTGTTCCAATTTAAAATTTAGTTTGTTTTGGTGTATGTTTTCTATAATAAGAATTTAAGTTGAATATTACCATTATGTCGTACTGTTTAAAATTAAGGAAAAACTGAAATAACTGGGAATGACAACGATGATAGATGTGTATAAAATTAGGATTCCTACTGAGAAATTTTTATTTCTCACCCTACCGTATGTTCCCGCGTCATTCTCAAATCATGGCGAACACGACGACTGGCATCCTCTATATTGAGTTCCCCGAGCTGCATATCCACTTGAACCTGTTTTTAGACTCTATATATATATCCGGTAGATGTCAATTTCGTTTTTATTTCTTCTTTCATAGAGATTTTGTTGTCCCCCTGACTCACCCACTCTTCATCCCTACCGCTCCTTATATGGCTATCCCGCTATACATGGCCCATCCCTTTCCACCTCCACACGCAGAGCAGCACTAGCAACACCAGCTCCCATGGCTCCACCAACTTCACCACCACAATAGATCCCCTCTGCCTCACTGTCTGAAGAGGATCCATCAGAGGCAACGAGCTCATCTTCCTCATCCTCTACCCCGAGCATGGACTACACTCCAGCTGACGCCGACATGGTGAATGGATTCCTTTTTTCGGAGTCCATCTAAGGTGCCCATGTAGTGCTACAGTAGGAAATGTATAGAGTGGCCCTCTTTTGGCATTATTAGGCCATAGGCAGTAGTTAGTATATGCTATATGTGGATGGTTAGTACATGAAATGTCCCTTGGGGACCAATTAGGGTACTGTTTATAGAAATATGTCGATTTATTTTGTTCAGCGGCCTCATTTTTACCCTATCCTATTTCTGTGTCTTTTGACAAACTTTGAAAACAGATGTCTATATATATACATATATGATGCAGTTTCAGTAGTTCTGTCCATTCCACATTTTTATTTATTTTATTTTACTTCTGTTACGATGATTATCTATTACCTATTGCATAATCAAATGGAAATTTATTAAATGAGCAATTAACTCTATATGGGTAGTTAACATTGAACCAAAAAATGGGATTTAATTAGATCGCCACACATAATAATTTATCAGAAAATATATTATGACTTAAGCATAGTTTTTGTCTGGTAAGGTGTTATAGCAGGTGGCAGAGGTCCTGGTGGTAGAGGGGCAGGTAAAGGCCAGCCTAGAGTTTTCGCCTTGACAAGGCAAGATGCCCAGGCTTCGAATGCTGTAGTGCCAGGTACCTTGCATATTTATTCTTTTGAAGCACATATGTTGTTTGACCCGGGCTCCACCCACTCCTATGTATCCCCATATTTTGCTTCTCATCTCAATCAGTAACCAGTATTGTTAGATCACCCTATTTGGGTTGGAACACCCATGGGATAATCCTTAATGGTTCAGTTAATGTTTCCCTCCTG
Source organism: Pterocarpus macrocarpus (assembly GCA_031439585.1). Lineage (NCBI taxonomy): Eukaryota > Viridiplantae > Streptophyta > Magnoliopsida > Fabales > Fabaceae > Pterocarpus > Pterocarpus macrocarpus. Next base: position 27,710,363 of record CM062520.1, read on the forward strand.
TATAGTTAGTATCAAGAGAGTGGATACTCTGGCCAACTTGTTGTTATTGGAGATAATGGACTTCGATGTCATCCTAGGCATGGACTGGTTGTCCTCATGCCATGCCTAGGTGGATTGCCATTCTAAGGCTGTGAAGTTTGAAATGGTTGATGGCTCATCTCTTATATTTTGGGGAGATAACAGTTTGACCCCCACCAACCTAATTTCTTCTATGATGGCGATGCGATTGATGGACAAAGAAAATGAAGGCTATCTTACGGTGGTTCGTGACATAGAAATGGCGATGCCTTGTCTTAAGCAGGTTAACGTGGTGAGAGAATTCCCAGATGTGTTCCCCGAGGAACTGCCAGGAATGCCTCCTAATAGGGAGATTGAATTTTCTATTGAATTGAATCCAAATGTCCGACCCGTTTCTATTCATCCTTATCACATGGCTCCAACAGAACTTCGAGAATTAAAAGTTCAGTTGCAAGACATGCTGGAAAAGGGCTTTATTCGTCCTAGCACATCACCATGGGGTGCTCCAGTGCTCCAATGCTCTTTGTAAAGAAGAAGGATGGGTCCATGCCATTATGTGTGGACTATAGACAACTCAATCCGCTAACGGTTGGTAATAAATATCCATTACCCCGAATTGATGAGTTGTTTGACCAGCTTCAAGGGGCATCGTGCTTCTCTAAGATTGATCTTCGATCTAGATACTATCAGTTGAGAATTCGCGAAGATATTCCTAAGACTGCTTTTCGAGCCCGCTATGGACATTACGAATTCTTAGTAATGTCTCTTGGATTAACCAATGCCCCAGCTGCTTTCATGGACTTGATGAACAGAGTGTTCAGACCTTTTCTGGATCCCTTTGTGATTGTCTTTATTGATGATATCTTGGTTTACTCAAGGAGTGAGAAAGAGCATGAATGCCACTTACGAATTGCTCTGCAAACTCTAAGGGATCGCTAACTCTATGCTAAATTTTCCAAATGTGAGTTTTGGTTGGATCAAGTGACCTTTTTGGGTCACATAGTATCAAAGGAAGGAATTATGGTGGATCCTAGGAAGATTGAAGCCATCCAAAATTGGCCAAGGCTAACAACCGTGACAAAAATTCGGAGTTTCTTAGGATTGGCAGGCTACTACCGAAGATTTGTGAAAGACTTCTCCAAAATCTCTGCTTCCTTGACTAAGCTAATGCAAAAAAGTGTGCCTTTGCAATGATCTAATGATTGTGAAGAGAGCTTCCAAAGGCTTAAAGCTTGTCTGACTACAGCCCCCATGCTGGTTTTGCCCTCAGGATCTGTAGGGTATTCGGTTTATTATGATGCTTCCCGAGTAGGATTCGGATGTGTTCTTATACAACATGGATGAGTCTTGCTTATGCCTTAAGACAATTAAAGACACATGAGCAAAACTACCTCACCCACGATCTGGAGATGGTAGCTGTGTTATTTGCACAAAAGATTTAAAGACATTATCTTTATAGGGAGATGTATGAGATCTATATCAATCATAAGAGCCTAAAGTATATTTTCCAACAAAGAGATTCGAACTTGAGTCAACATAGGTGGTTGGAATTGCTCAAGGACTATGATTGCACCATTTTATATCATCCGGGCAAGGCAAACGTAGTGGCCGATGCATTGAGCAGGAAATCCGTGGGTAGTCTTGCACATATAGCACTTGTGAGAAGGCCCATAGTGGAAGAGATCCATAAGTTAGAAGTTGAAGGTATTCATTTTGAACTTGGAGGTTCTGGGCCACTTTTAGCCCATGTACGGGCTCGATCTTCCTTAATTGAGCAAATCAAAACTGCCCAATATGAGGATACATAATTATGTAACTTACGGAATGAAGTTCATAGTGGAAAGAAGCCTGAATTCTCCCTTGATCAAGCCGAAGCTTTGAAATGCGAAAATCACTTGTGTGTGGTAGATGTAGGCAATCTAAGAAGAACTCTTCTAAAGGAGGCCCACAATTCCGGATATACGATTCATCTGGGTTCCACTAAGATGTATCAAGATTTGAAACAATTGTTTTGGTGGGAAGGCATGAAGAGGGATATAGGGGACTTTGTATCACGATGTTTAGTATGTCAGCAAGTCAAAGCCAAACATCAAAGACCTGCTGAGTTATTACAACAGGTTGAAATACCTGAGTGGAAATGGGAGAGAATTACCATGGATTTTGTGACTGCGTTACCCCGGAGCTTTAGGGGTTTTGATTCTATTTGGGTGATAGTAGACAAATTAACTAAGTCGGCTCATTTTCTCCTAGTCAAGACTATCTATAAAGCATCCCGTTATGCTAAACTTTATGTTGATGAAATTGTTCAACTTCATAGGGTTCCGACATCCATTATCTTGGAATGTGGACCTCAATTCACTTCTCATTTTTGGAAGGCCTTTCAAAAGGTCTTAGGGACCCGACTAGATTTGAGTATGGATGGGCAATCTGAAAGAAAAATTCAAATTCTTGAAGATATATTGAGGTCCTGTATTTTAGACTTTGGTGGGAATTGGGATAGTTACATGCCCCTGGTTGAATTCTCTTACAACAATAGTTATCAAGCTAGTATCCAGATGGCATCATTTGAAGCCTTGTATGGAAAATGTTAAAAGTCTCCCATTGGATGGTTTGAGGTGGGTGAGGCTAAAATCTTGGGGCCAGACTTAGTGCAAGACTCTTTGGAGAAGGTTCGGTTGATTAGAGAATGGTTGCTAGCAACTCAGAGTAGGCAAAAGGCCTATGCTAACCACCGAAGGTGAGACCTAGAATTCTCCATAGGTGACCTTATGTTCCTTCGTGTATCCCCTATGAAGGGTGTGATAAGGCTTGGAAGGAAGGGCAAGCTCAGCCCTCGTTACATTGGCCCTTTTGAGATTTTGGATAGAATTGGCCTAGTGGCATACCATTTGGCCTTACCACCTGGCTTATCCATGATTCATCCAATATTTCATGTGTCAATGTTACGAAAGTATCTCCCCAACCCTTCTCATGTGCTTACTCCGCATACCATCCAGTTAGAGGAAGATTTAACTTATGAAGAAGAGCTTGTGGCCATAATCGATCATCAAGTGAAGAAGTTGCGTTCAAAGGAGGTGGTCTTAGCAAAGGTAATCTGGGAAAACCACTCGGGGGAAAAAGTGACTTGGGAGGCTAAAGAAGCCATGCAGACAAAGTAACCGCACTTATTCGAATAAAAGGTAAATATTGCTTTGATCAGAATTCGAGGACGAATTCCTTTTGAAGGGGGGAGTATGTAACACTCTTGGTTTAATTTCAAGTTTTTCCATGATCAATCTGTTTGATTGATGTGTTTGATCCGATTATGATGGAATTTTAGTTGGTATGTGAAGACCTTGGGTGTTGGATGTCGTTTGGAATTAAGGAACCAAGTTTTAGGGTGTTGTAATCGATTACCGAGGGGCTAGTAATCGATTATAGGGCTCTCTATGTGCCCACGAGTTAAAATTTTCCGCGTGGTAATCGATTATCAAGGATAGTAATCGATTACCCGCTATTTGTTACAAGGCTCTCTGTCTGCCCACGAGTTAAAATTTTTCGCGTGGTAATCGATTACCAAGGATGGTAATCGATTACCAGCTATTTGTTCGTGGTAATCGATTACTAGCTTGTGGTAACCAATTACCACAGGTCAATATATATATATATATGGAGACACGTTCCATGCCCTCATTTTCGAATTTTCTTTCTCTCTCTAACCCAAACTCTGTCCCTTTTCTCTGGAATCCTTTCTTCCACTACTCCTCACATCTAATACATCCATTCCACTAATTTCAACTAAATCAACAACAACAACACAATCTTCACTCCATTTAAACACAAATCATCCATGCAATCTGTTCCTCCTTCATTACCCTTACTTGGGTGGATTTGAAGTTGGAAAGCTCACCTATATCCATATCCTCCTCATTCCAATTCTAACGGTAATTCTCATGTCTTATTCCTTCCTTTTTCCTAAGAAATTACAACTCCTTGATTGTTAGAAGTATTCTTGAAACCTTAGGGCAGTAAGATTAGAGAACTTATGGTATGGAGATTATTAGTGATCAATAATTGATACAAATGTCGTATTGTGGTGTTAGATTATTCCAAGGAAGTCCCCTCTAGCTTTATGGCTCCAGAGAATTAAGATTTTCCTGTGACTGGTAATCTATGAGTAGATAGAATACTTTTGAATATTATTGTTTTGAATTATAATTGTTTATTTACTTCTAGAACGCTACTCATGAGTCGAAGATAAAAACAAATCGAATGCTTATTTGAAATTGATAATTTTATGAACACGAAAGGTTAGGAAAGTCTATAATAGGATCTGTCTACTAACAGTAGTAGATGTTAGCCTTGGTGCACCTTGGATTATGATATTACACGGCCACCCAAGGGGGTAGTGCGTGACGGACATTACACAGCCATATGCATAGTGTAGTGCATGATGGAACTTCACAGCCTCTCAAAGAGGGGTGCATGCCTGATTTTAGGATTCACACGAAAGAACGGCCACCTAAGTGTGAATCCTGTCTGTTTATCCTATTAGATATTTCCTCTGTTTTCTTTATCTGAAATGTAATCATTTTGCACTTATATGTTCATTGACTTATGAGGTTCAAAAGTGTCCTGTCTCTCACTACGTTTCGCAAACTCACCCTGTGGCTATTCTATTCTTTTCAGATATAGGTTTAGACTTGGGAGCCGATCCTTCTGCTTAGCATCATTAGATTTCTATCTTTGATGAGCCCTCAATAATAAAGGCCTTGATTTGTATTCTATTTTAGTTTGTATTCTTAGTATGTAGCTCCATAGTACTATAGGCAGGATCTGACCCTTGCTAGTGTGTTAAGTTATGTTTAGAGATTATTTAGACTAAGTTGGATTAACTATTGTATATTAAATTTGATGAATGGATTATGTTGGATTTGATTCTGAATTGAGCTTAAAAATGTCTTGTGATATGTATGATTATAAATTGTGCTGTGTGCTGAGGGGTACATTTTGATAATGCTTGGATCCCCAATGGAAGTATGTACTTGTTGAATTACAAGATAAGTACCGTATTTGGGAAATAACCTAAATATAAAGGAAACTCTATGTAATTTTTATGAAATCTTGATGTCTAAGGCTTGCTAGGGAGCGTGCTATCTAAGCACCGGTCACAGCCTATGTTGGGTCATGACAAAGGTACAAGAACAAAAGGGGCATACAAGCAGATAATAATGCAAGATCCTGCATGTAGAAAATGAAAAGTAACAACTCTACCAGTTAATTGAGCATGGCACGCGAAGGAAGGATAATACGAGCTTACACAAGGTGCAAAAGATGAAGATGTAAAACAAGAAAGGATGTTCCAAAGGAAAAGACATTGTAAGCTTGCACGAACGAGCAAGGTTGAGGACGCCCATACAACAAATAAAATAAAGGCCATCCTAAGATTCAAGCACTTATCGCCAAAAAAAAGAAAGAAAAAGACGTATCTTTGAAAGTTCAGTATAAGTAAAGTGCTCAACTACATAATGCAAGAAAGCCTTGAAGGATGCTCGAAGGATACTGATAAATGCAACAAAAACCAAGATACAATAAGGAAAAGATCCAAATCCCAACATAATCAAAGACATCTTAAAGAAAAACATGGAAAAACATAGACAGCAAAACAAGATACCATATTCCATGCAACAATTGATACAAGTCCACGTCATTACAAAAGATTAAGTATCAAGCCTATTGCTAAGCTATAAACGAGCATGACAAAAAGACTAAATGAAATTACAAAGAGCAGGGAATATTGAAGGCATCCTAAGCCACCCCAATAGCTTTTTCTTAATCCACGGTATACTTGAGTTCTGTGCTCTTTGCTGCCAACTTCAAATTCATAACCTAAAGATAGTTGGAAAGCTGAGAAACTTCTTGCTAAAGTTCAAAAACACAAGTAGAGCAAGCATCCTTCTCAAATGCAAGATTAAGCAAGTTCTTAGAAGTTACAAGAAGAATAGCCTTTACTAGTCATCATGTCAAACCGCAATCCCTTGAAGCCAAAATAGCTAAGCATTTGAACATAAGAAAGAACAAAGTCCCTGTGCTTACTCAAATAGCTATAAAAAAGAGTAAGACCTCAAAAACTTCCAAAGGGTGGCAAAGGCATAGTAAGCCATCTACTTATAAGGATAAGGATATGAAGCTGGAAAAACAACATCCGCATAGGACATCGCAAGCTCTCTTGCAATGACCATGTCTTCAGAAGGAAGGTATGAGGAAAAGTGATACTAAAAATCAACTGCAAGAGCAAGGAAAAGAATGCAAATAAAAGAGTAAGACTTGAAAGGACAGATTATGGTAGGACGAGCCAGAGATCCTCACTCCTATGCGCGAAGTCATTACCTACAAGAAATAAAATGGAAAGTACGAGATTTAAATAAAATAGATGCACATAGCGAGATCAAAAGCTTCAAATGGATAAGAAAATTATTACCTCAAGAATAGTCTGATTAAGAATGGGGCGTGTTAACACAGAAGATGCTCTAAAGAATTATCTAACCCCAATGCTTAATCAAGGTGTTTAGGGACATTGTCAATAAAGGAGAAATTTATGTCAACCTTCTCAAATGCTTGCTCAGAAGGAAAAACCTCTAAAGAATGATCCACAAGAAAAACATTAAAAGACACAATAGCAAAGGGTCAATAAGCACAAGGCCATGAAGCTACATTGAAGGAAGAATGCATGTTTGTAACCATATAACCAGGAGTGATGCGGGGATAATACAAAGCTACAAGAAGTCATAGACACTTTTTGTGACAATAAGCTTGTCATCCCTAGACTTTACGAGGGCATCCTGACATATGGAATGGAAACCCTCCTCACCAACAAATAAGAAGCAACATAGGGACAAAAGATGAAATAGTCTTCCTTATCAATTATTGCAAACAAGTCCTGACAAGAATGACTAGTAGACCAACCCCAAAACCAAGCTTCTAGAGTTTCCGCTTTGTTAATGTCCACTTTTGGAATGATGTTAATAAGGCTGCATACAATAAAATGTCCAAAAAGAAAATATTGGAGGAAAATAATGTCCACAAATCAATTCACCACAAAACATCCAAAGGAGATGCATATTTGTTATTGTAACTAATCCCCGAGATACCAAGGGGCTAAATGGAGCCTTGCACCCTCTGCCAATGAGCAGGCAAAGACAAAAGTACTAGGCCTAATAGATTCTGATGAAGGGAGAACTCAAAAGAGTAAAGCAAGATGATAGTGGAAGTAAAAAGAAAAAAATATGCTCAGGGAATGAAGATGTGCTAGGACAAGCAACGAGCAATGTAACATCCCCAATTTCTCTTTGCTAACTACCTCAGTAACCCTAAGTAATTAGACACCTAATGAGAAAATTAAGAAATATAAGCTTAATCAAGAGTCAAAAAGGTAATTAAGGAAAGAAAGATTAAGAAAATACTTAATTAAATTAGAAAATTGCTAATCAAGGAAATGCAAACCTCAAAGAGACTAATTAAGCACTAATTGCAAACAATTCAATTAATTAAGGTTACTTAAGCATAATTAAGATTTTAATTTCACTACTCATGGAAATATGAGTTAATTGTTAATCCTTAATTAATTAAGTTATATAAGTAGCAAGAACACTTAATCTCATCATCAAATTCAAATTAAGAGTCAACTAGATAACTAAATGCTCATGACATTATCAAATGTAAAAAGTAAGGGGACAAAAGTACTTTATGTAAGAAAGTACAAGATCTCATCTAAAGTGAATTGGGACAAATTAACCTAATCATCTAATTCCCTAACACTAATAACCCATTTTGTCTCCTTAATTAAAACACAAAAATGAAAATATTTCACCCTAACCCTTTAAACACCCCACGGTCGTCTCTCTCTTATTTACTCACTCTCATTTTGAAAAATAACACTCTTTCCTCTCCAAGTTTCCTCTCAACTCTCTCTTCTCCAGAATCCAAAACACTCTCTTCTTCTTCATCTTATTCTTCTTTTCCTATCAAGTTCAAGAAAACCTCCATTATCACACCTCATTAACCTTGCAAGGGCTACACCTTTTAGCTTTTACAAACACAGATATACACTCTCTCAAAGCTTAGATGCAACAAAGTCTCTCCTTTCCTCCTTGCCAAAATCGTGAGCTTCCTTGGAGCTAAGAGGAAGATTTTCATCTCAAGATTCAACCTTTCTTGCTTCTTTATCACTTTGAGTACACAGGAATTTCTCTTTAGTCTTCTCTTTCTTTTATGACAAAAGCCATGAATGCTTAAGCTTGACCATGGCTTTGAATTTCAAGCTTTGTCTAAAGTTTCTAGCTTCTTGAAAGTTGTTAAAAATGCTTCCTTATGTGTTTCTACTTCTTCTTAATAGTTTTTAATCAGTTCATTTCTTGAGAAAGTATATAAAGTTTCAAACGTTACTCACTTTTGGTTAAGAACACTTTAGCCCTAACCATGACTATGGTGTTCTTGGCTTACTCCTTATTCTCATCTCTTGAAAATGCTTAAAGTTATTACCTTTTTGGATGTTTGTTTGGTTGGATGGTTTGTTTTTCATTCTTATGACCATATCCATGATAAAGTTTCTTACCTTGTCTTGTTGGAGTGGTTGTTGGAATATGACCATGATAAAGTGGTTTTAAGACATAAACATGAAAAAGATTTAATCTTTACCAAGTATCTCATAAGACTAAAACTTTCTAGGCTTAGATATATGTTCCCTCAGCTTTAATAAGTCTAAAACAAGAGAATTCAAGAAATAAAACAAAATAAAAATGGGAACTCGGCTTGATGTGGGTTTCGGCCACTTAAGGAAAAAAATAAGGGAAAAATGAGTTGAAACTTTTATTTGTTGATCTTGAATCTACATAAAACTTTAATGAAACTTGTAGCTAACAAAATAAAAAATTGAACTTGGCAAAACTCTAGGCATAGATTTGGCCACAAGAAGAAAAGAGAGAAAAGAAATGTTTTTAGCTAAGTTCAGAATAAATCTTGATAAAAATAAATTAAACAAGGTTCCAAGAAGAATAAAAATTAAAAGAAGCTTAAGGCCATATTTGAAAGGGTTTTGGCCCCATATCGTAATTAAGAAGAGAAAAATGTTTAATTAATAAAGATGTGAACTTTAAGCCCCAAAATATCTAATCAAATAAAATTAATAACCTTTTTGAGGAATTAAGCTTGAAGAATAAATAAAAGAGTTAAAAGACTACACTAAGTAAAAATGGAAACTATAAGGATGAATAAGAAAGGAAAAGAAGTTAAATTTTCTCTTCAAGATTAATTAAAGACTCAAAGACAAAGTGGTAATTTAAAATATTACACCTAATCACCCAACTATGTTCATAAGACTCTTAAGTGCTTTGGTGTGCTTTATTCCCTTACCATAACTATATTGCTTATGTGCTAGGATTCTTGAGGAGAAATCCTCCATGATTAAGAAGTTGCATGTGAATGACTCTTATGGATGATGATGCAAATGTTGCTATGTTTATTATAACTGTACTGGGATTGAGTGATGGGATTCATGAGCAGAACTCCATAAGAATCATGATCTATACATGTGATGGATTATTCATGAATGTTTAATTATGTTATGAATGCTATTTATGGATGTTATGTATATGCTTATAATTTTAGGGAATCTCTCGGTATAGTCATTATGCGGCCAAATTTTCACTTAATTTGTAGACTTAGAAAATTTGGTCAGATGCTATGAAGGTAACTTGTGTTAAGATAAGAAAAATTTAAGTTTGTTAATCTAAGGCACTCATGACAAAAGACTTAACACTAAATTCCATGATAAAGAAAGACACTTGGATATGATCCTTCGATCACTTTGGTAAGGGAATCTAATCCACAAAGTTAATTGTGTATGATCTTCCAGTCACTTTAGTAAGGGAAAGTGACCAACTAATGAACCCCCTCTATCCGTAATTTTAAGTCCGGTGCAATAGGTGACGATAGTCATTATAGGTATGAGCTCATGTCCTAAAAAAAAGTTAAGTTTTGAGAGTGGTATGAAAGTTAAAGCATATGCTAATGACTAATTAAAAGTTAACGTAAAGTTAAAGCAAGACCAAGGTCAAAGTCAAACTCAAAGTAAGCTAAAGTCAAAAATAGGTCAAAGTCAATGGAATGGCATAAAATGTTCATGCATCTATGTTTCTTCTATATCCATTGTTATGAATGTCTTATGTATGCTTATGTATGCCTTGTGATTCCATTGTTTATTATGGCATGCTTATAAGAGAATGAATAAAAGCAATTTGCTTCAGGCATGAAGGATTTCAAACTTATTTAAAATTGAACTTATGCATACTCATCTTTTTATAAGAAAACCCGAAGTGGCTGGGATGACAATGATGACACTTAACTATCTAGTTAGAGTCTTACCGAGAAATTTTATTTCTCACCCCTACTTCCATGTCGTCTTTAGAGGAGGTCGATGGGGAGCATGTGATCTTTGTTGAGTTTGCCACCTGGCCTTGGCATTTTGACCTATTGCTTAATGCAACCGTGGTGATGGCATATGCTGCAATATGGGTCTATGTCTTTCATAATTGTTGATTCGAACCTTCAATGATAAGTTCTTTCTTAAGCCCCCATGATCCTTTCAATAACATCACCCTATCTACTTGCATCCCCCTTTCCATCCCCCTATGTACCAACGATGCAGAGATGGATTCCGACACACGCATGACACTGACGTACACCATCAAGTTTGATCCTACGGAGCCCTCTTATCCATCCATGATCTGGCTGAGTTCAAAGATGTTTTCCTCCGAGGAGAGTCGGGTGTTCAGTCCTATATAAGCGTGGATGGGGTTTCATACCCACTTAGGCAGTACCCCATGATCATGGACGTGCTCGTGGCAGAAGATGTAGTGATGCTTCAGTGGAGTAGGAAACAATTGTGTCCCCTACTAATGCGGATGAGGAGGATGTATAGTAGCGCATGTTGAGCCTTGAATTACTAGTTGCAACCTCTTTTGTTATCTAGTTTTAGGCTACACACATTTGGCATCTATGTTTTCTTGAGACCATGGAGGTCGGATTGTTGCATTTTCTTTCCTTTTTGGCATGTTTGAAAGCCATGTATGGTACTTGAACTTCTTCCATGGCTATGGTTGACTTGTATGGCCGGATGTCGGTTACCGGTGTTATTTCTACTTGCTTCATATATATATTGGATGATGTTATGCCGATGATGATGTATGATGATGATGAGATGCATCAACTACGTAACGATTATTACGTGCTTATGGCTCACGTTTTTAGAAAGATATTTCAATAATAGATCAAAAAAATATTACCCCTATTTTCATCATAAAGTATCTTACAAACAAGTTATGTTTTTGTAAAGTAAAAGTAATAACTAATAATTACTGTAGTACAACTTAAGTGTCATATGGAGTTATTGGGGTGTTACAAGCAATATGAGCAATATGCACATTAAGAGAGCTATGCCATCCCATCATATAAGGGGGCTAATGACCATAACCTAAAACTAATTAATATAATTAAAACATGAAATGAGCAGTTAATAAAGCAACCACTAAGTGGGCAAGCAGACTAAGGGTGTAAACGCGTTGATTTGGTTTAGGTTTATGGGGAAAATAAATTTGAAACAATCAAATTTAATTGGATTAAATGGTTTTAGTTTTTAAATTTTCTTTTCAACAAATTCATACCAAACTAATCCGGTGAATATTGAGTTGGTTTGGTTTGTTCATTGGGTTGACATAAAAAATGAAAATTATAATTTTTTTAATTTTTTATCCATATAATAGCAAACGGTAGTATAAGATTTGGTTATGATGTATTTAATAATGACGTAAATAGATAAATTCCTTAAAAAATGTAAATAAAGAAGAAAAAAATTGACTTTATTACTAAAAGCATAAGTATGAAACTTTGAAAACTTAGAAATAAAAAAAAAAAAAAAAGTTGATTGGGTGATAAGGTTGGATGTTTAGGTGATTGGTTGAAAAATCATAAATCCAAAATCAAACCAATAATAATTTGTTTAGTTTGATTTTAGCTTAAAGTGAACCGATTACCCAAACCAATTTAAACCAATTTCATTGGTTTGGTTTAAATCTTCAGATTCATCAATTCAATCCAATCCAATGAACACCCATAAAGCAGACTTGTCCTTTTTACAAGGACTGGGTGCAGGGATGACACTTAGAGGTAAATATCCCAAGAAAAGGATTAAGTCTTTATGGAAACTATCTATTACATAGTAGATTGGCAAGATTTGGGAGATGATGTTGCCCTAAAGGAGGAATCTTTAAGAGAAAGGGACACGACAAGAACTCTTGGATGAAGACAATGACCTCAACACTAGACGCTCAGCTCTGATGCCAATGGTTCCCTAAACCAATAAAACCCATTATGAGGTTTACACCAAAATGTCCAAGATTCCCTGATAGCTTATTATACCTTTTCACCTTTTGCCATACCCTTTAGCAAGTAAGTCTGTGAAGCATTGACAATGTCTTCCCCAAGAATAAGGACTGTCCCTATTTCAAAATCAAATGACTTTGTCATGTTTTGCCTTCCATTATGCTATAAAACCTGAAACCTATATTCATGGAAAACCTAAGATAAGTAATCTAGACCCAGCCTAAATAAACTGAACCAAACAAAGTGAAACCTAAATTGCCTAGAGAATACCATTAGTATTCCATAGCCTTAAACTAGAAAGGTAAGTGATAACTTGGTCCCAAGATATTTGGGACTTATGTTACTCCTGTTTAGGATTGAGGAGTTATTTTATATGACAGCCGTTGGATGATCATTTATTTTGATCGGACGGCTCCCATTGATCTGTGTGTTAATTTCATGGTAATTAGCCAAAAAAGGTCTGGTAGATGAATATTTGCAGATAAGTCCCATGTACCTACAACACCATCCACCAACTCCTCCTCCTCTTCCTCCTCAATCACATCGTCATCTTGAAACTCGTCCTCCTCTGCAAATATATCCTTTTGTTTCTTGACCGAAGTGGGCTATTGCTACACCTCAAGGGCTCAACGTGTTACTAAGACTACTACTGGTGTATGCCACGTGTTGCAAAATTTAGAGAACAAGCACACCAAATATGATGCTGCTCTCTTGAAAGTGAATCCCTTGGCTTCTTGCGTTGAACGCTGTGACCAAGGCGAGGACCGGCAAGGGTTGCGAGTGGAGGACCGTTGGCCATAGGAGGCAGCATCCAACTTCTTGAGCCACCCACAGTCACAACAACCTCAACGATCACAAACCAACAACAACATGGGAGAGAGCAAGCTGGCAAAGGTGAAGTATTTCCATATTGTGATTGCTGACAAGGAAGAGAGCAAGAAGCAGTAGTAGCTGGCTCGCAGGACATTGTAAACAGTGGCTCCCATAGCGTCAATGTGGATCTGCAATCTAGTTGCTGGAGTTCCACAAGGAGGTCAACAACAGAGAACAAAATGACAGTCCAGCGAACATGGCAAAGGGGTAAGTCTGTCTCTCCAAATAAAATACCAAGACACCTCTTTTGCAATAAGTTTGTTAGATTATTTTATAATTTTTAACTAAGGACTAACATAACTCCCAAACTAGCTAGGACCAAGTTATAACTTACCAACTAGAAAACACCCTCTGGTGGTCATGTCCATTCACTATCAAGAATCACCCAAGCCGGATAGTTTCTCCTTCGCTCTCCCTCACAAGTTTGCGAATCCACTTATTGTTAAAATCTGCTCTCTAAGTTTAGGTTTAGGAGATATATTAGAACATTCGATTTGAGTCGTCTTCTTTTCTTTTTTTAAAATCTATATTATTACTTTTTGGCTTTTGGTAAAATCTTTATTACTACTTTATTATGGGCTATTGGCCGGGCAACATCTTTTCTATAGCCTTAACGCCTTGTTTCAGTTGTTTTTGTTAACACCAAAAGGGGAAAAGAGACAAGGCTCTGCATAATCTAGAAGGGTGATATTTTAGTAAGGATCGATATATTCATCATACTTTTTATAGCATATTTCCGATTCTACAAACATATTTCACCAAAATCAAATTTTGATATTTTTCTCATTTTCATTATTTTCAAATATAAAATTTTTCTTAACAAAGTAAATATAACTTTAACATTTTGCACCAAGAAATTATAACTTTCACATTTAGCATCCGTTATATTCGAATCGCAATTATTCTAATGTTATTTATTGGGAGCAATACGACTACTTCATAATTAATATTGTAATGCAATAAAAAAAAAAAAGATTTACTATATGGGTTCGTTGGAATAAGATCGATATTCGATTCAAGTTGGCTGGTTCACACTAACCGAATCTTATGATCATTTAAATATTTTGTCAGTGCTAAAGTCACACACACACACACATATATATATACACGTGAGAGTGACATATTATAATATTAATATGGTAAAATAAGTTGAATTTGATTTGTACTATAGTTATCTAAGTTGCATGATCGATAAAATCTCATGAATTAGGTTTGTGGTCCATATCCCTATTTGGCCAGTGTCCCGATCTTAATCTTTCTTTGATGAAAAGAAAAATAATCTTATCCATTCACAGCATTGACATCCAGAATTTACATGGAGAAGATACCTTAAGCAAAGTCCCGAAGGTTATAGCTATAAGCTATAAAGAGGGGAGAAAACAATACAAAATTGGCCAATCCTAGTGGAAGGAAAAGGTTTGTCGACGTCTTCATGAAGAGAGTAGTCCGTTAATTATCTAAGATATTATTTGATGGTTTCGGAGTAAGATATTTTTTTATAGTGGATTAAACTATAAAAGTGGATGATTAAAGAAGTAAAAGTGATTCACCAAATTAATATAAAAACAATAAATAAATTATTAACAAGAAAAATGTCTTACCCAAATAACATATAAGAATTTCTCTAATTATCTAGGAAGCATAGTTCTGTGCGTCAGCAGGAGGCTTATAATTTGTCAGCAAGCATATACAAGGTTGTCAATGACGATGAGACTTTTATATATGAGACTTTTATTTTAAGCATTTCAATTTAAAGTACAAAGTTAAGGCATAGTAGCATTCCTATTAACTCAAAGCAATAAAAGCATATGAATTATGGATAGAGTCATTAATATAAGTTTCACCAATTATTTCTAGTTTCTTAACCAAAGTCACTTATTAATCAATTTATATTTATAAAATAATTTAGAAATCATAATTAAAAATAGTCGCTGTGGAATATGAATAGATAAATTGAGACTTTCAAAAATTGAAATAAAAAGTAAACTCACCCTAAATTAATCATATTAGAATTCTAAGTATTTAACTATCTTGGACTTATAATTAAACATGTTAGTTAGATTTTATCTAATCATACACTATGTGTTAATTATTTACTTTCAGTTCACATATATGTTCGATCCCAAATATATGTTGCCTACATATCTTCGAAATTTTCCTTTTTCATATCAATGTTAGTGAAATGCAATGCTTCCTCTCCTTTCCACGTAAGGACCCAGGTAGTTTTTTGTTGTAGCATCATACAATTCTGTTGCCGTATTCTTCCTCCACTAAGACTTGACACACTTATACTCTCAATAACTTTCTAAAGAAATTAGTTCTTATTAAATACAATTGATGAATTATAACTGCTACCATGTTAATTATTTGTACCAATTTTTTTAAGAAATAGATATCAGTAAGAAAGTGATCCAAAGTTCTTACTTATATACATTTAAAATAATTTCATATTGATATAAAATTTTATAAATGTGATCTATAATATATAAATTTTTAATCCAATGACGGGTTTCATAAAATTAATTTCAATAAAAACTTATTTAATGATGTAAGTTATGTGTTAACTTACACTGGTATGAGTCAATGGGGACAAATTTTTTCAATCCAACCGTTGAAGTGAGACTTTCCACTAAGTAGATCAAATATATAAAATTTCATACAATTTAAGAATTATTTGATACTTTATTGTCCCATTTTATTTTGACACATAATATTCTTTTGAAAATATAAGTAAATGTCAATTATAAGATTACATATCTATTAAGTCTAATTTTCTGAAATTTGGCATGCTTGGCTATGAAGATAAGATCATATGATTCAACAGTTGAATTAATGAAATTCAAGCAAGAGAGAGTTATATCATCAGGATAATGAGCCTGTTGGGTCGAATTTTCAATTTTAGTCAAAAGCCTTAGATGTGTCAAACATGAAAGAAGATTTTGACTAAAAGTTGAAGGTTTGATTTGGCAAAATTAAATAAGCCTTAGGACATGTGATTGAAGGATGGTCGAAACCAAAGGAATTTGGTTGAAGTCGAAAATCATCTGGCAATTACCTTTTGGAGACTGGTCGATGAGCCTTGTAACTTGGCATGAATCAATGATGATTAATGTGATGGACAATGGCAATGTCAAAATGCAACTTGGCAATGTTCAGAAGTGGCAGAAAGTCCCAAGGTGATAGTTTGGCAAGGCATATAATTGAATCATAAGGTGCAGAAGTTGAGGAAATGTATGGCTATCGAAGTAGTCTTCGTTGACAGATCACTAAGTTATTTCTTCTAGAAGCACAAGTGAATGAGGAGTGGAGATCATCGGCAGTTACTGATATTTGAAGTATGTGTAGATCGAGACACATCCAAAAACGGTTACTAGAACCTCAAAGCTAAACATGGGTAGTTTCTGGCACCCCACTAATATCGTGGTAACTGTCATGAATAGTTGACACCAGTTTAGGTTAGAATTTTAGTCTATAAATAAGAGTTCTTAGGATTAGTTCTAGAGTTGGAAATTTTTACTAGAACACACTCCAAGCTCTCTCGTTATGCTGACATTTAAGAGTGAAGAGGAAATCTTATAATGTCTCCACACTCATCTTTGTTCTTCAATTTCTTAGAATTAATTGTTCATTTACATTCCCTTTGCATTTTCATGCTCATTTCTTATTTTTTACATTTACAAGTTCTTCATTATAAAATGCATTTAAAAATATTTGTTCTGTCAAAGTTTACCACTAAAAAATTGTGACAACATGGCAAAATCAAAGCATCAAGAATTATATTTTTTTGACAAAACTCTTGTCTTGAGAACTCACAAGAGAAGTTGCTTCCGCTTCCCAAATTGAGATTGATGAAGCAAGTTTGTTGATTTTATTTATTTCCTCAAAAAAAAAATCCAAGCAAAACAAATGCATCAACTGACTAGCTCTTATTCAAATGGGAGAATTTATCGTGGAAGTGGAAGTGGAAGAACTACTGAAGTTGCATGAAACTATCACAAGGGTTTATGTACAAAGATCCGACAAACCTTTATGGCTTGTATCCAAAGACATGGAAGGGGATGTTATTATGTTAGCAACAAAAGCCCAAGCCCACGAAATTGATGATCTTGTAGCAGTTGATTAAAAAATTAGTAGCAAGGATAAGCACAAACATACAATTTGATATTTTTTTTATTAATCTAATCTTCTTATCTTCTTATAGGATTTATTGTAATATTTCTATTAATTAATTTATTAATAGAATATAACTAATTCATTATATATATAGGGTTTAGGGTTATATATATATATATAAAAGGTTTTGGAGGAAGTAAAATATTTAGCAACATCGGAGGATGTGACATTGGATAGTTTTGTGGAGTCAAGTCTAATATAAAAATTATATGGAACTAGACTTTAATTCACTATTAAAAGTATCATTTGGGGTGGGAGTATGTTAGGCAACCCTCAGGGGTCTATAACTTGATCTCTATTGGTCTATACAAATTAATATTAATTAATATTTTTTTTAGTTAAAGCGGAGGCTTCATATTAGTTAAAAGGCTTTTTAGGCTAATAGACTAACCTATTTTAATATATTTTATTAAAATTATTATATATTTATGCCCTCATTATTTTATTAAGTTTGATCCCAAACTAAAATAAAAACTATGTGAAAATTTGTTATTATACTTATATATTATCTTTGTCCTTACTACCTAAATTTTCTAGAACCGTCATTATTAGTATCAAAATAAAAGTTTTTTTATAGTCATTCATTTATGTATTGTCACTTAATAAAAAATGTTTGACTCTTATATTACAAACTCCATAAGTTATATATATAGTAGTATATAATTAAATGACAATGTCAAACTATTTCCATTGATATTATATCAAAATTAATCTCTTATATTACTATATATAATAAATTATAGTCTGATATAAGATGATTTATTAGATTGATTTTTTTAATTTGTGATTTAATATTAATATATTGTTAGATAAGGGCCTAAGGCCTGTGAAACTATTTAAATCAAAGATTGTTTGGACTTGACGTATTTTCATCCCTAAGTATCACAATGTATAGTGTTTTCAAGCCAAATATATTTATAATTGTTTGTAAAATAAGTTCTATAGTATGAGAAACATTATTTGTAGCACTTTTGATGATATGCTTGAAGAGATATTATAGGGTGTCCCTTAAATATTGGTTGAAAGTGGATCTCAACTTTTTCTCTCAACTAATTTTTAAAGTGTGTGCCTTCAATGGTATTTCCAAAATTGGTACAAATAACATTAATCTTATAGTACTCAATGATGAGATATCATATTGTTTAACGATTTGAGTATTATATTTAAATTAACTAAATAATGGGTGAATATAAGATAGGGTGATTGATAGATAGAGGTGGAAATAGGTCAAGTCAAGCTAGGTTTCACCCTTTAAATGTCAAGACTATGTTGTAATCACTCGGCAAGGTTCTTTTCCAAGCCCAAGCCTAACCTATTCAAAAGCAAGACATAGTCTGGCCTAAAATCTATTTACAAAGCCTACAAATTAAATTGTTTTAAACAGACTAACAAACCAAGGGATTGAACAAGCCGAACATAGGCCTAGGCCTGCTATCTAAATATTGAAATATGAGAAACCAATAAAAAATTGTGTGACCTGGTCAAAAACCAATGAACCAATTTGACCAATATTAGTTCACACAATTTGAAATTATTTTTTCTCAATTCAAAATGATACCAAGGCATTATTTGGTCACCAATGATCAAATTAAAAACCCTACTATGGCAACTAAAAATATCCCTTGGCTAGTCAAGAGAATGACTAATAGACTTCTTACTCTTTTAAAAAGAGCATAGAGAGAAGATAAGCATAATGTAGTTTGACATGAGTTTTTATAGTTGTCTATAAGAGTAAAATATTCCTAGTCTCAACAATATGAGACTTGAGTGCTCTATATTTCAACTCGTCATTTGTATTGTTTAATAATTTTTAAAATTAAAAACTATGTACAAAAGTAAGAAGAAGTGGTTGTGTTTTAGTGGTGAAATGCTTAGTCACTTATAAAAGGGTATTGTATTTAACTTTCTACTTCAACATCTTATAATTTTACATAAATGAACACAATTAGCTATTAATTAAATGCACGTCCCAAAAAAAAAAAGCAATTAATTAGATGAAAGGTGCAGTTATACACAATATTTTACTAAAGTTTTGCTAATAAGTATCTTAATGGCACTTATTAAGAAATAAAAATAGTAAGTATCAAGTAGAAATTGAAAATGCAATAAATTAAAACTCAAAATCCTTACTTTTTATTTAGTATTTGTTATTTTTATTTCTCGACTAGTATTTTCAGGACACTAATCTCATTTTTTGTTAAATGATTTTTACATTTCTTAAATTTATATATATTGTGTAAAAAAAATGGAAAATGATAACAGGTGAATGTTATTCATTTTGAATCGGATTGTACTAAATATGAAAAGGAATAAATAATTTGGTTAAAATTCACTAAAAAATTAAGAAAATAACAAGCTCCCTCAATATAAGACTTCAATCTTAAGCTCAACTCTCTCTCTAATTTTTCTGTTTTCTCGGGTTCTCCCTTTCCAAGTTTAACTCACCCACTGTCAAAAGATAAAAGAGCTCATAGATAGTGATTTGAATAATAGCAGTTACATCCTCAATTTTTTAAGAGAAATGTTGAGTGTACTCACTTTTTCTGTAACACCAATCATTATTCATTTTTTAAATATTGTGCATGGTGTAGATAAGGCCGACAATCGCGGGTGGTTAGCAAACAAATTAATCATACTCCACGGTATTGTTATCAATATATTTACAATCTATTTTCTATTAACTTTCTTTCACGGCATTAGTTATCAATTACAATCTTTTATTTCTTTTGGTAATTGCAATCTTTTATTACTAATATATCATGTGTGTTTCTTGTTACAACTTTTAGTTTTTTTTTTTTTTTATAAAATCAAATCCCAATATTTATCTATTAGTTTTATTTTATCATTTTATGTACGTTTTCTCATTTTATTTTAAATTAATCGGTAGATATTGATGATTTTATTGATTTTGTTGTTACCGTCAAATATTGTTAGTTCTTACGAGATTCTACACCCAAATGCTCCCATGATATGCTCATATTATTATTTAATTAATTATTAATAAATTAATAACATGTTTATCAATTTGTTTTACGTGCTTTCTAAATTTCTTTTAAATAAAAATAACTAAAATAAATAATAATTAAAATAAATTGTAACTATTAATGGATTAATAGACACATGAGTTAGTCAATATGTTTGTTATTTATTATTTATTATTATTTAATAGAAATTAATTTATTAAAACGAAAATAGCAAAGTAAACAATATTTTATAATTTTAATTTATAATATTTATCATGAATATTTTTATTGAGTACTAAGATATATCTCAGCATCAAGCAAGAATAATAAGATATATCTCTTAAATTACTTAAATTTTTAATAATATATTTTTAATAGCTATTAGTTATTTTAATAAAATATAAAAATATAAAAATACAAATACTCTTTCTTTTATCAAACGAGCACTGACAATTGTTCATAACTAAATTCTTTCAATAAAATTAATAAATAATAAATAATAAATATGTATCTTAGTAATTATTTAAAAACTGAAGATAAATACTTTTTTCTTTTTGTTTTGGCTACAAGTATCTGGTTCACTAAACTCTAATTACTCTAGTTCGACCCAGATTGGCCTATTATGGGATAAGACTCTCCTAGTGTTAATTTTTTTTATTCACAAGACTCAAACATGAAACATTATTTAATTGAAACAAGTACTTAACCAATTAAATTAAAGATAAATATAATTAAAAAATAATTTCTTACTGATAATTTAATTAGAAATTATCAATGTCGGTGTTTGTGTCTTATAAAATCCTAAACCATTGATTTCTCGGTTGTGATATTGTGCACTTGACCTTTAGTTTTAGTATTGTTCCTACAAGAAAAAGACGATTGTTGAGAGAGCCTCTTAATCACAATAGTACCCAAAGTAAAAATACTTTATAAAGACAAAGAAAAGAAAGGCACTAATAGTTGATCATAACTAAATTCTTTTAATGAAAATATAACATGATCAATAATAAATATATATATATATATATATATATATATATATATATATATATATATATATATATATATATATATATATATATATCTTAATAATTATTTTAAATTGAAGTTTTTTTTTTATTTAGATTACTAGTATCCAAAAACTCACTAAACTCCTACTTCTTTGATTTGACTCATATTAGTCCACTATGAATGAAACTCTCTTGGTGTTAGTTTTTTTTTTTTTTTTTTTTCATTTATAAGATTCAAATATGAGACTTTACTAAAGAGAAATAAGTGCTTGAACCACTTAAATTAAAGATAAATATAATAAAATAATAATAAGTAAAATATCATTCCCACGAGGATAGATCAAATACTGGATAGTCTAAGGGATGACTATTTGGACAAAATAAATTCATAGATGCAGAAAATTAAAATTGAATAAATAAGCAAAAGAGTAATGTAGACTGTCACTAATGGGATAGACAAATGCAATGGAATAGATACTAGAGCTAATTAATTTCACCTATTGTAGACGTATTTACTATGAATGTCCGTTAATCAGTTTCTATCCTAATTGACTCACAGTTAGTTCCCCTTAATTTATTCCTAGCCTCTCTTGAGGTCAAACAATACTCTTTATTCTAAACTGATTGTCAAATCTCTTAGCACAAACTAATCTAGATAAAGATTAAAGCTCTATGGGTTTCTATGTTATCCGCATAAACTGCGTTTATCTATCTCTAATTTTCGCTCAGCTCACGGTGTTTATGTTAAGAGGCTCTATTCAGAAACCCTCTCTGGAGTTATTGTAAATCCCCAAATCAATTAATTGGTGATCAAGCAATTAAAAGTATTAAGAACAAACAAAAACACTAAGCAATAGAGATAAAAAATAAGATTAACATTAATCCATGAGTAAACTTATCATATAAAAAGGATCCATTAATACCCTAGCAATAGAAAACTAGTTCATAACTAAAGAAAAGAAAACAATGAAAGAGTATGAAGATGAGAAGATAGAAGAAACAAAAGCCATAAAGATTTCTGACTAGAGACAAAAGGTTCGGAAGAATATGGATCTCTCCGAGTTGAACTTGAGCTTTGGAATCCTTGAATCTTTATCTTTAATCTCTCTGGAAAAAGTCTTCTATCTTGGGAAGGGTGTGTGAGTGTCTCGGGATCCTTTTTCTAACCTTATGTGTTGCCTTTTATAGTCTATGGATCCTTTTCTCAAATTTTGGCTTGAGCAAAACCAACAACTGCTGTGACTGTCTTTATAACGCGCATAACTTGGCAGCAAGTATTTTTACATGTTTCCAAGCTCTGTAGCGGTCAGAATAGTTGGAATTTGGCCTCGGCGGTAGAAATAGCGATTGTAGATCTTTGAGTAATCTTTCCAACGCAATAAGAATCACCTCAATTGGAGTTCTGCTGCTCAAAATATAAGTGAAAGAGTGATGAAAGGTCAGACTTGATAGCATAAAAAACAAAATTAAGCTTCAATCTTATTTCGCCTTTTTCTCCTAGAAGACTCGAGAACTGGAAAAAGTATCCAACAACAAAGGTGAAGATCTTCTTCTCTTTTTTTGCAAAGAATCTTGAATCATCATAATCCGATTTCTGGAGAGCTAGATATCGAATTTCCAATGTTGAAAGGTTTTGATTTTATGCAAGATAAGCTTTATCATGGCTCTAAATTCCAACTTGAGTGCTTCTACCTAATAACAAGTAGACCAAAAGCATAAATAAATATCTAAAATATAAGAAAATAATAAAAAATAAAAGCGCCACCTAATCTAAACTACTTAATGAAAATAAAATAAAATATTAACTAAACTAAACAACTACGTCCTAAATTAAATAAAAATTAACTAAAAATATAACTCACTACAAGGAGTTATCAAAAATCTTAAACCATTGATTTTCTCATCAATAGTTATGATATTTTGTGCATATTCCTTCTACAATAGTGTCAATAGATTGGGAGATAAAAAGAACATAAAGAGAAATATTTGAAAAGAAGATTTTGAAAATATTTGAAGCAGGTTTGACAAAAAGATGAGATTTAAAAAGATTTGACAGTAAAATTTGAAAAGAAGATTCAATAAAGAAAAATATTTGAAGATAATATTGGGAAAAAATCAAATAAAAAAGGTGAAAGATTCTATTAGCTTCCAAATGCTATAGTGCCTCACCAGTTGATTTTATTAGAGAGGACTTAAACTCTCATAAGAGTTTGACAAAAGGAGATTTTATATGCAAGTTAATTTCTTTTTGTGTGATAAGATCATAAATTCGAAAGAGTTGAAGCATTAATTCGAGAGTTTGCAAGTGTGCATGTAACAAGTTTGCAAGTTTGCAAGTTAATTTGATATATTTTTATTGTATTTAAATTATTTTTTATTAACTATATATTTGATTAATTTATTTTTAATTAAAAATATAGAATATAAAATAATTATAAATTCTTTTAAAAAATTTATCATGTACAAAAGTACCATTTTTATTCATATTTCTTGAAAAGTGAATTTTGATGTCTTTCATTATAATTTTACAAAAAAAAAAAATACTTTTATCTGTGTCTCATCTAAATAGTTTAAATACTTCTAATTCTAATAAAAAAATATATAATTACATCCAAATATAAAATAGCTTATTATTTCAACTTATGCTTTTAAAAAAATACTTGTTTAAAAAACTTATCCAAATGAACCCTTATAAAAAAGACAAATAAAGTAGACATTATGATCCATCGGCAATTTGTCTGAACTTTTAGACAGTTTATCAACAAAAATCATTATTAAACAAATTCATTTTAATATTAACAAAAGTGTACAAAGTCAATCTGCAAGTCTAGGCAAATATTAGATGAAAATAAAATTAATTACTTCATCCTATAATTTGTTGATAATTAATTTGTTGGTTTGGCTTCATAGTATATATAGCATCAAAAGTCATGAATGAATATAAATGAATCTGTAATAGAGTGTTTTTTCCACATAAATCTTGAAATATGTATGTTCCGTTCCAAAACACATTCAAACTATAAATGAACTTATGAATGGATCTCAGAAAGATTTAGATATAAATAGGAAAGTTTTTAAAAAATATTATTTTGTTTAAAACTAGTTCAAATGTTGAGACAACTTTCACTCAGAATAGTTGGGATGGAATATGGATTGATTAATTTTTATTTTTTTTTACCCAAATTCATCGCAAAATTTCTTCAAAATGCGTCCCAAATTCGTATGGAAGACGAAATGCACATTCAAATGGAATATGAACAAATTATTCTTTGTCCCACATCCATGGTTAATCCGTTGAAAAGATTTTGGCGCCAATAGGGGGGAAGTTTCAGATGAAATATGGGCGGATTTAGAATGGAATATATTTTTATGTGATCAATGACAAATTTTCTTACAAATACATTCGAAATTCTTATGGAGGTGAAATGCACATTGGGACAGAATATGGATGGGTTTTTTCTTTGTCCCAAGTTCATGGCTAATCCGTTAGAAAGATTTTGGCGCAATTTAGAAGATTTTGGTGCTAACATGGAGGAAAAGTTTCAGACAAAATATGGACGGATTTGGAATAGAATATATTTTTATATAATCTATGGTAAAACTTTTTCAAAATACATCCCAAATGTGTATCAAGGTGAAATGCACATTAGGACGCAATGTGGACGGATTATAATTTTTGTCCCAAATCTATGGCTAATTCGTTGGAAAGATTTTGGCACCAATTTGAAAGATTTTGGCACCAACATGGAAGCAAAAGTTGAGACAGAATATGGACGGATTTGGAGTAGAATATATTTTTACGTAATCCATGTCAAAATTTGTTGAAAATGCATCCCAAATCCATTTGAAAATAAAATATACATTCAGACGAAATAGGTCCCGTCTTAAATTTCCATGCAAAAATAGTTATTTTCTAGTAGTAAATGCTTAGTTGATTCAAGTGATTCACACACTTTTTGTCTTTAACTAAAGTCTTGAATTCAAGTCATGTTGATGAAAAAAAAAAAAAAAAAGATACCAACTTTAGGAGAGTTTTGCCTCCTTAGTTGGCTTGCCCAACTCAAGACATATTAGAGTTCAATAAACTTCAAATATTGTTGGTTTAGACAAAAAAAGAAAGAAAGAAACCACTTGCAAAATAAAAATATATTCATAAATGCATAATATTTTAAAGGGTAAATTGCACTTACCCCCTATTGAGGTTTCATGATATTACAAATACCTCCAAACTTCTATAAATATTGGACTTTGCTCCACTCCTCCATGGACTTCCGAGTTTCAACTCCAATATTCCGACTTCTGATTTCATTTTGGTATGGTTGTTTCCCATTCGAAACTGCTAAAAATGAAATCAGAAATTGGATATCGGATCTTGAAGTTGGAACTTGAAAGTCTATGGGAGAGTGGAGCAAAGTACAACATTTATATAAGTTTTGGGGTATTTGCAATATCAAGAAACTTCAAGGGGGTAAGGGCAATTTACTCTATTTTAAATAAATTATTTTTATGCTCCAAATGAAATAAATATGTCTATGTAGGCTTAAATTGAAGTAAGCATAACAAGTGGAACGCTAGAGGCATCAACATTCCTCTCCTTCAGGCATCCATATACTGTAAATTGCTAAAATAATCACTGATTACAACACAAAACCTCATCGCAGATAATTGACTATGTAACATAATGAAAACATCAAACATTATTAAGAATTAATTATTAAACTATTAGTAAATGACTAAACAAATTTAATGGGTTACTATATATCACACTACTATATTCAATTTTCCAATTCCACCATTATTTCATGTAGATCACTGGGATTTAATTTTAGGACTCCTCAATTATATTTTGGGCACAATCAATGCCTCAATAGTTGTGGATTGTAAAAACTACTAAGAGAATCAAGAACTCACTCTCCAATACGACATGCAAATTTAGATGGAATTGTAGAAATTATAATAATTGACAAAATATCATTGATAATGTATGGAAGAACGGAAATGAATCTTTTTAATTGAAAATCTCACATCACCTTATCATGTGTTGATTAAAAAGGATGGGGCCAAGTATGGGATCTACAAAAATATCTAATCAATAATAAAAATCAACACATAATAAGGTCATCTAAGATTTTTAATTGATAGGATCCATTTCCATATAAGAACATAATACTTTGTTATCCTCTCTCTTTATTATATATGTGTTTGTGTGTGTATTTGGTCAAATTTGTGTTGATTGAGAAACTCTCTGCTTGCAACTCAACTGATACCTTAGGGAGTTGAAAATATATATATATGTCAAGAGTTTCACATTGAGCAGGTAAAGAAATTTACTGCAATGCTTAGGTTATAAGACTCTTCCACTGGCACTCAATAAATTAATCTTTTGGATTAGTTTCTCCTCATGGGATTAAGTCATATCAATTAATATTTTCATCAGGGATTGAACTGTATAAATGGCTACCTGTAAGTTGATTAACACGCAAATGTGAAAATATTGTACCGGATACAAATAGATGTAGCGAGTGAAGCTATCAATATGGAAAGGACTACCACTGAATTGATATGATGAAGTGATGAAACCACCATAGATATGGTCTCATAAGTGTATGTTTGCGTGGAGGATTTTGGAGGGAATAGAAGGCACATTTTTCATTTTTAAATTTAGAGAGTTGTACAATATTTAGAAACTAGAAGTTGAGATGATAAAAAAATTTCATGACATTCTGCCATTTTAATTTTTCACTTAAAAAAGTCTTAAAATATATTTCCTTAAGTTAGCTAGAATTCATTAATAGCTAAATTTTTTGTATTTGTATTAAAATGAAAAAATAATCATACTTACAATAATATCCAATATATCTTGGGCTTTAGAAGCCGTGCAATTGTATTCCTCTAAAACAAAAATGACAACTAATTAAAAGAGAAAGTACTGTCAATTTGCAAAATTGAAATGCTATCATTTAGTTTGAGCTTAAAAAAAAATTGACAAAATACTTAAATCCTTAGGTAATTAAAAAAAATTAAACCTTGGTTTAGCTTTCAATCAATCAATAGCAACATTTCTAATCCTATCTGTGTACTGGAAACAATAGTAGTTAGTACTTCTATATTTTTTTTTAAAATAAATATTAAGGAGACTTACTTTTTGTGGGATATCGTACCGATTCACCATTCATTAGGGATGTCAATCTGGCGGGGCGGGCGGGCGGAGAATAGGCCAGTCCCGCCTTGAGTAAATACCTGAGTCCAGTCCCGTCCCATATCCAGTGCGGAGACAGTTTTTTTACTTACTGCATGGGTTTCACACTGTGAATATCCATGGATACCCGTTAGAATATTAAAAATTTTAAAAATTTAAATTAAATATAAAAATTCTAATATCATAAAATATTTAAAATAACCATAAATAATAATCTAATTTAATAATTAAAATTTTAACAATTTAATATACTTAAAATAAAAATAAATACATAAAATAAATAAAAAATAAGTACAATAATCTAACTCTACAATCTAAATTCTAACAACTTAAAATATTTAAAATAAAAATAAACACATAATAATAATCCAATCATTAGTTTAATATATAATAAGTACAAATAAATCTAACTTATAAATTTAAACCTTAGTCTAATCAATTTAAATAATAATAATATTAGTTTAACTAAGTTAATAATTTAAGGGTAAAATAGTAATTTCATGTGCATATGCAGGTATGGGGATAGTGATCACTTTAGTTTAACAATGAATTATTTAAAATCTGTCCCATTACATGAGGGCAAAATTTTCTCAAATGCACTTCATTCTTGTATTACATATCATGAGTCTTAGGTTTTTGACACCTCTGAATTCATCCACCATTAGATAAGGTATGAGGCTGTCTAAGTGAAATCATTTCGTTGATGATGGATGAATGATGAATCGATATGATGTCTTACAAAAAATAAGTCCCCTTATAATTTCTTTTTTTTTTTAATACATGTATGACTACCTCTTAAAATTTAAAAACCAATGCCAAGTGTGATTAAGAAATCAGTTATATAACAATAAATAATCCACTGTTTGAATACTAAACTTTTTCCCAGAGTTATACAGAACCCACTATATTCCCTTTCCGTCCATATAGACTTCCCACTGAAGCATTTACTTTCAAGATGAAAGTAGGAGTAACGTGTAACGCTAAAAGTCTAACACTTCTATATCAACAAACAAAACTAGAGTAAGTTCAGCTTCTTTTGGAGCTTTGCCTAACTGCATATACCCCCACATAAATAAATAGAAGATTAATCAAATACGACATGCTTGTGCCTATACTCTCCTTCTCTATCCCTCTCCTTCTCTATACTCATTCATATATAAAAGTAAGTCAGGCTTCATGCATAGATAGATAGATAATGACAAATAAATATATCTACCAACTACACATTTCTCACAATTTTCGCTAGTTGCGAAGTCTTAGATGGAGAATAGTTACACACTTAATTGCTTTGGACACATAGCATAGCAGTACTTTTCGGTAGTAGTAGAGCACTTTGCATGTTTAGCTCTCATACGTTTACTTTTTCTCCCCTCCCAATTCCCAAGAGAAGACCACCCAAAGAGAAAAGACCATCCCCCAAATTACCCCGGAAACCCTTCTTCTTTCCCCCTCCCACTCACTTATAATCAACACTGACACCTGCTTTTTATTTTTTATTTTTTTTTTAAGACTTTCTTCAAACAGGAGCGGAAACTCTAACTGGAATAATACCTAACCATGAAGGTGAAGGGGTGCTTGTCCTCAATCCATCCATAGAACTCGAGCTAGCTACTATAAGTGTACAGCTGTATGTATTAAAGGATATATGTATTCCATGCTTTTTCATAGACCCAAACTCAGTGCAGCCTTCACGTCCAGCCTCCATGCAAAGCCACCACTGTCCAATCTCCAAACATCACACGGCACCATTTTCGTGCACTTCTCGTTCCGCCACGTGTACTGGAGTCGCACCCCGCAGGTGAACGCCGGGTAGAAATAGCAAAAACACCACGCAGCATTATCCTTCACCTTCAACCACACCGCAACCTCCTCACTCGCCACCATCCTCTTGAACGCGTCGTTCACCCACCGAACCTTGAAGTAACCGTCCGAAACGAACCCTGGACACGTGTCAGCCCCTAGATCCTCCACCTTCTCAACATCCGTACAACCTAACCTTTCCCCTTGACCCTCCCCCATGCACGTGCCCGTCACGCTCTCCACCGTCACCCACGACTCCACCGCCGCCGCCGCCGCTGGATCTAAACCCCTTCCCGCTTCCACGTTCGCCGCCACGCGCGGCGGCTCCGGATTTTCGAGGATCTGAATATTCTCCACAGTTAGGTCGAGATCAACGTTCTTACACCAGGAACCTCCGGCGAGCGAGGCTTGTTCCGGCTCCTCCTTCTCCGGCATCAGCTGGAGGGTCACAACGGCCACGCTCTCGCTTCTCTCACCCAATTTCTCGGGAGATTTATCGTTGTTCTTTCTCACGCTAACAGTGTTTCTGCGAACCCTAACGTACTTCCTCTTCGCTCTTTTTCCGGGGAGTGGGGCCTTGCTGTTGCTTCCGTGGGCCTCGCCGGCGGCGGGGAGGGAGCCGCCAGCGACGGGTTTGGGAGCGATCGGCCGATATCGGAGCATTATTCTGTTTAGTATCATGTTATCACGAGAAGCACCGTTGGCTCCACACGCCGCCACGCTCCACGCGTCACCACCGTCCATCACGCCGTGGATCTACTGTTTCTCTCTCTACCTCTTTCTCTCTCTCTCTCTCTCTTCTTTTGGGTGGTTCAGTTGAGGTTACCCCTTCAGTTTCTCTGAGATGGAGCGGAAGCGATAATGATAACGGCAGCACGGTGGCTGGGTGAGCAGGCGCCACGTGTCTAGGGCAAACAGGTGGAACAGTAGGAAAAATTCTAAAATATAAAATACTAACAAAATTTATTTCTTATTTTTCCGAAATTAGTAATATTTAAAATGAGTTTAATTTGAACGTATTAATAATAATTTTTTTTTTTAAATTGTTATTTAATTAAAATTTTTTATTTACATAACTATTCAAATAATAAATAATTATATCAAATAATTTTATTAATATAATAATTTATAATTAAATATTTATATAAAAAATTTTTATATTGATAATATATTTAAATTAAATTTATTTAAAATTAGTTAAAATTTAATTAATTTAACCCAGAGTTAAAGATAAAGGTAAGTTAGTGTTAATTTTTTTATTCATAAAACTAATTTAAAAGTTTAGCTAACAAATACAAATGTGAAACCATTTAAATTATTCATATGTTACTTCCTTTAACACGATTCAATAATCAATGAAAGTTATGTTATTACTTTTAATTCGATGTAAAGAAATGCTACTGTTCTTAATGATTAATTAATGATTATTTATTATTTACTCATATTGTCCATTTATTTGATACTTAATTCTTGTATATTTATAATTTAGATATTAGATATTTTATACTTATAAAATATCATATTTTAAAAAGCTAAAAAAAAAGCTTTTATCTCTTATCATTTTTAGACTACAAAATGTTATAATTTTTATTTGGAACTAATTTTAATATACTGTCAATATAAAATAATTGTACATTTTTATCTGATCATATGTCAATGTATATGAGACTTTTTGAAGTAATAGTTAGATGTACGAGTCAGACATTCTGCAGATTTAACGATATACATAATTGGATATATATATATATATATATATATATATATATATATATATATATATATATATATATATATATATAGCAAAACTCATTTTTATAATCAACATTAATTATTTTATTTATCTGAAAAACTATAAGAATTATATAATTTTTAATAAAAATTATCTTTTTAATTTTAAAAAATTCTAAATTCAAATCTTCTTACTGATATAATGTAACAAAAAAGCATACGTTTTCATTTTCAAAGTTAAAATTGCTCATTATTTTAACTATTTTTTAATTTTTGTATTTCTTAACACTACAACTATTTTTTTCACTTTTTGATAAATTTTAAGTTACCAAATTATATAAGGATTTAATGTCAATGTAGTCTGTGTAAATTTTTATATAATTATTTAATTATATATTATTATATCATTAAAAGCATATAATTTCTATTATTAAATATCAAAATTTATATCAAAATAAAATATAATTAATGTTATAAGTATTTTATATTAATACTATATTAACCAATATATTATTGGTCTAAATAGAAGAGATTCTGATTGCTTAAATATATGATCTTGAATTTAATCTTGAGATCATGTATATAAAAAAAACATACCACTAGAAGATGTCTCTACTTAGATAACTAATTATATTTTAATATATTAGTTTTTTATATCGATTGAAGGAATACTCTAAAAAAAAAAAGAAATATAAACACTATATTAAAATTGATGTCTTTATATAATTACGTAACATTACCTGTGTCACTTTCTGATAAAATATTGGCACGAGAAGTTGTTGAACAGTAAAAGAAGGTGATTGGGCAAATTTTCAAATAGGGTGGGGCCCGCGGGGACAGTGGCGTATCTGGGAGGCGTAGATGGGGCCGCTGTGATTGGTCCCACGGGGGAAGGCAGTGTCCAATGAGGGAGGAGAAGGTGTCCAGCACTCCTGGAAAGAGGGGGGTACGTGGCCTCTTGACAGGGAACAGCACACCACAATATTCTCGCCTTCGATGTGGAATTCACCTTTGCCTAGCAGGAATTTCCAGAAGGTGCCCACGTGCACCCGTTTCATTTGCTAACGACAACCATGGTACGCCATTCAACATATTTTTTTTAGGTGCACATTTGTCCGCTATTTGACCTCGATCTACCTTATTCTTTTAACGGAATTAGTTTTTTTTTTTTTTTTTGGAACTAGCACCCTTACTATAAGATTAGGCCTCAGTTAAATTTAGTATTTGAATTTAATTTTAAGATATTATACTATAAAACCTTTTTAAACAATGAGTTTAATGGGTTAGCCACTGTAAAATAATTTTACAATTTAATATTTTATTATATTATTAAAAATATTTAGTTGATTTAAATAATTAATTATTTATTTTCTTAATTAAAGTTCTAAATTCAAATTTTATAAATATAAAGAGTTAGCACTAACAAAGTTTTATTGTTAGGCATAATTCATATTTTTATTAATACTTTTTTTAATATCATTACAACTTCCTTTTTAAGTGCTTATAAGATGCTTTTGCTACACTGAATTTATGATATTACCTTGATTGCAGTACTAGAAACATCATTAAGGGTTGAATTTCATCAATATTCTCAAATACCCAAAAATCTTTTTACCTTAAAACAGCTGATTGAAGAGAAAAAGAAAAAGAAGAAAGTTCTTTTATTACTCTTTGCATCGGCGCGTGGTGTACGCACCCCACAATCGATATGACACTATCAATTTGAATGCTTTCGGCCTCCTGTACACTAACGTTTTCCTCCATGTTCCAGGTTACTCAATTCTCATACAGGACACATAATACATGGTACGAATCGATCTACGGGCTTTCCATTCATCCATTCGCTCTATCTTCATTTGACCCTAATGGCAATTTTTCATTGGGTTAACTCTTACTCGGGGGAAAGAGCCGATTGGTGGAGCAACGAAGAGTGGAAAAGGGCGAGGAAGGACACCTGTCTCCCGAAAGGTACAGGCAGCGATTGGTTTTGATTGGTTAATTTTGATTTTTTGAGTTGTGGGGGCCCTAGCACTAAAGTGAAGTGATGTACCCGACGCTTATAAATTAACGACCAATGAGGATTGAGAAGGTGTCAAACACTGACAAAGATGGGGGTGCGTCGCTGTTGTGGTGAGTGAAGTAAAGAGGGGCTTTGGGATGAGGTTCGAGAATGTCGACACGTGATTTGGTTCTACTGGTAACTTGGCACACCACGTCCCAATTCAACTCTAAAGTGCTTGGCCTCTTGGGCATCTTACTCTCGACCGAGAACGTGTGCTTGGCACAGCCCAGTTAGAAAGCAAGGAGGTCATGGGCTTTTGGTAGGGAACTTGAACGTGCGAGTTAGGAGCGTGGGCGAGATCTTGCATTAATGAATCTATCGGATTGTATGTTTATGCCTAAGCGTATCTTGAGCTGGATTTGTTGTTCATTTGTCGTCTACTAATTGCTTTGGATAGTGACCGTTTTGCGTTAACTCCTCTTCTATCTCTTATCCTTCAAACTTGCCTGTTTTGTAATAATGTGTTCGGTTGCTAGTCTAAATGTTCCAAAATCAATTTTAAAGGGTGGGAATTAATTTTGATCAATTTTTATATTATTTGATTATATATTTTTAGAATTAATTTTTATTTTTAAAATTAATTTTAGAAGAAATAATTTTTTTTAATTTTTTATCATAATTACTTTTAGAGAATTCATAAAATATAAATAACTTTACTTTAAAATCAATTCTACAAAAATTAAACCAACTACACATTAAATTTCCTATTTCTTCTTTTTAATTAGAGCTAAAAAATACATTAATGCATATTCTCAAATCTTAACTCGATCAACACAATACAATTTTTTTTAGGCTGATGATCATTAGAATACAACTGTAGTATCAATTTTGGACATTTAAATTGAAATAGATTTTAATGTTAATGCAAAATAAGTGTCATTTAGGTTTATATTAAGATCTTAAAGATAAAGTAATTAATAATAGAAAAGATTTAATTCTTACGTATTGATAGTATACAATAACAAAAAATTTAAAAAAGATCAAGTTATAGTAAGTAACTACATACAATAATAACTATCTACCATAATCTCTTACTTTTTTAAATTTTTATGTGTATAGAAATTATTCTCTAATAGAAATCCTTTATAAAAACCTTGTATGCAAGCTCAGTCTTTTATTTGTTTAATAAGAATCCCCTAATTTTTTTCTTTTCTAACTAGTTGTTTATATACCACCTAAGTCATGTGCAAAATGCTTTTTATATATTCTCATTTTTGCTTTTGTCAAAATATCATTATTCATTACTTATTTAAAATTTTTAAAAAACTATATAGTAACTATGCATAGATTTGTTTAAACTTTAAAAATACTTCTATAATTTATCATTTTTTAGAATTCTTTTTGTTTGGATGTGGGTTGCCGGAATTTAGAAACTAGGTGAGCTCCGAATGGAATTGGGACTCTAAGGCTGCTCGAGCTTGGTTGTGGAGGGTTGATGCTAGAATTCCATGGCAAAAGGGGACTGTGTCTACAAAGACTCCAATGCTCAAGTCAGGAAGTGTAAGAGATACTAGTGTATGATGTGTGTATGCATACTTGATTTTAGTGGTTTTGTCTTCTATTTATAAATAAGAGTGGATAAGGTTTGGTACATCAGGATTCCGTGATATAGGGAGGTCACCTCGAGACTCTCAACGGCTCCATGCACATTAAGGAGTCTAAGATACGCAATGATGTGGGCAATGTGCAAAACTGCGTAAGTGGAGCCCGAGATTCTCGGATGCCGAGTTTTATAGTTCTTTACACTATTGGTTACTTACCCGGAGGTTGGATGTATGCCCTTTGCTTGAATTGACATTTTTCTAAGGATGCGTCATTTCCTTCTCTAATACGAGGTCATGTCATAAATCATGTCTCTTCAGCCCAAGGAGACGTGTGTCGTTTTGGTGCCTCATTTCGTGCACCATCATCATTTGAATTAAACTATCTTCCTAATTTTGCCCCTAGTTTTATCTCATCAAAAGACGTATTTTTGCCCTTCGCGACTTTTGGGTTGCGCGATAAGGGATGCCACTGTCCCTATAAATGTTCCTTTTTCTCCTTCTTCTTCATTTTCTACTTCTTACCATTCCATCGCCTAAACTGCATTTGCCAAAGAGAGTTACTCAAAAGACGAAGGAGAGAATTTCACAGAGGATCCTCAAGGCTTTCTGTCATTCTTCCAAACTTTCGATGCCATTAAAGGTATATCCTTCTCCTTTGTTTCCTTCACTTTTCTGTATTTGCATATTGCTCTCTAGTGAAATGTGGTTCTGTGGTGGTTGGTATGGCAATCTACCACTTTATTTTAATAGCTCAGCGTGTTGGAGGGGTGGTTACTGCCCTTGGTTCTTCGTTTTCACTTTCTTCCTCTACCATTCTCCGGTGGTGTTACTCCTTAGTAAGGGAAACCATCGTAGGCTCTATTTAAATAGTTTATATCTTGCCCCCGAGTTTCGTTTTGCTCTTTGGTACTTAGTGGTGGGTTCCCTATGTAGATCACACCCTAGATTCGGATATGGGCAAGAAGCAAGCTCAAAAGTTTCTCCAATTTCCACCATCAATTCACTAGATCTATCGGTAGGTGGAACTGAAAGTCTTGGGTGTAACATCCCCAATTTTATCTAAACTAATTAGCTTGATGTCCCTGACTAATTAGAGGGATTAGCTATTAACTGAGTACTAACAAGCTAATCTCGATGAGTAAAAGCTTAGTAAATTGAATCAAGTCAACAATTGAATCATAACGTACTAAACGTTTTAATTAAAGTCTAATCATTCAAACCTCATTAATCCATAATTTAGAAATATAATTATGCTAAATACATAATTACCTTAATCAATTGAGATAGATTGATTCTTACACCCTAAATATATAATTCATGAGAACAATTCTTTTAGAGAAAAAAAGTCTTAAAAGTGTAATTAACCGAAATTGACTGAAGAGCAATTAAACTAATCAAATTAATTAACAACTTAGATAATTTTAATAGCTTTAAAAAATTAAAAAATTTCTCGTAATTATTGCATGAAAATTTTGGCTAAGAAAGAGCCAAATCCAACCCTCCATTTGTCTCATAAATCTTGCACCCTTGGATCTAAGCTTGTGTTAGTAGCATCACCTTAGGCAAGACCAAAGAAAAGCTATCCAGCACTTGGATCATGCCACGTGGGTAAATCATACTCTATCAAGTAAATCCCAAGAGTAGTACCTTCCTTTAACCCCTTGAGAAGACACAAAATGGTCCTTACTATGCACTAAGACTCAAAAGAAACACAACCATCCTTTTTACCCCAAAGTTCTTAACCCTTTTGCTTGTTGAAGGAGGCAAAATCACCTCATACCTACCCCTAGAATGGGACACCATTTAGCCTCTCTCTTTCCTCCATTTGCAAGCTTTCATCCTCTCACTTCAATGCAAAAAGCTCTCACCTCTCTCTAAGTCTCATTCCAACTCTCTTGCTCTTCCAATTCCTCTTGCTCTTCTTCCCACTTTCTTACCCCATTCAACCCTCTTTCCTATCACCACCCTCACATACCCTTCAAGGATCACCTTCTTTAGTCTTTGAAGAAACAAAGTAAACACACATTAGCTACATTCTTCCAGCCTCTAAGGAGGGAGGTCATCTTCAACCACTTCCATACTTCAAGCTTCCATGAAAATCATTATGGTAGTGACTTTAATCCCTTTCTTTTTATATGTTCTTAAGCTCTAGAACTCCTAAGATCTCCATAGCTAGGTGGTTCTAGAACTTGCTCTAAGGCTTCATGGCCATGCTCCTTGATATGAAGTGTTTTCTTATGATATAGCTCTTTGCTTGTAAAATGTTTCTAGCTATGTACATGTATTGCTTGAAGCCAACTTTTTAGTACTCAAAATATTGATTTATCCTCAAAGTATAAAAGTGGTTTGGAAGACTTAATATTTTTACAAGAAAATTAATTTGAAACAAAAACTATTGAAGCTGGAAATTCTGGTAGTCAGTATTGCGCGACCAATAACTCATTCAATACAACTCAAAATGTAATTAAACTAATTTTAAATGAAAATAGACTCATAGATCTTTTTATACATATAAAATATACAAAATTTGGCCTTAAAATGAGGGAGATAAGAATTTTCAAAATGGGCTGTCCCCAGATATGTTTCTATTCGAGCAGTCTATACAAAAATCTTAATAACTTGAGCTATACAAAACATTTTTGAGTGGGACTAAGTTTGTTAGAAATATAGGCACCATCCTTTATGCACTAGCTTAAACATGGTGCATGAAACACTTTTGAGTTGTCACGATTAAAAGACTAAGGACGTATCGATACTCCCTTCCTCTAATTACACCATAACATTTTTCCCAATCTCTCTTCCCCCTCACCACGCTGCCTCACCGATGACCGCAACTCCAACGCCACCACCGACGACTGCAACCTCAACATCGTGACAGGACAATGCAGTGGGCAAGAAACCAAATCCACATCGACCCCATAAAAAATTTCAAGTGCTCCATTGAACTCAATTGAATCAATTCATAGATCAAACACCTAATCTACACAAACACCAATCTTATAAAAAAAAAGCACTATACTTCAAATCTAAGCACATAAAGGAGAACCAAATCTCATGAAAAGAAAAAGGTTACCTTGATAGTGGGTTTCTGACAGCTGAATCTATCATTGGCGACGTTGATGGAGGAAGGAAGAGGAATAGTGGGAGGCCACTTCGAAAATGGTTCCGACGAGGTCGGTCTAGACTTGCATCTGGGTCAAGTTGCCGGCGATCTCCACTGCTACCCTGAGGTCGGTCATGGGGTAATTGACGAAGATGGTGCAGTTTCCGATTGAATCTCCGGCAGTGGTGGCGTCTCTCTTGCGGCGGGTTTCAAAACCCTCGTGATGACATAGAGGAGGCCGATCTGGTAACACGGTGTAGTGGCCAGAGTCGAAGTTATTGATGGCGATGGTTGACGTGGAAAAGGGAGCCGATTCACTGGTGGCAGCTTGCACGTGATTACTCCTTCGGCGAGAGATGGTGTAGGGGATGGAAAGCGAGCAAAAGTGAGTGGGATACAATGAGATACAGTGGATAGAGAGAGATAGAGTGATTTTTATGGTATACCATAAGAAGTAGGTGTATAGATACACCCGCAGATCCAACATATTGGATGACATGGTGCATAGCGCACCATTTTTAATGCGGTGCACAGCAAAATGCGCTAGAAATATAAGATATAGAGGAACACCCTCCATAAAACACTTTTGGTAGATTCTTTGTGAGGAGCTCCCAGTAAATCTTACAAGTCACTATTTCAGAATGAATATAAGTGACTAAATAGTTAGAGTAAAACATGCATATCTCAAGTTATAAAATGAATTTTTGAATGGGGATTATTTTGTTTAAAAATAAACTCAAAGAAGTATAATCATACAAAAATTCATGTCAAAATAATAAAAGATGAAATTATGGTGAATTTTTGAAGTTATTGCCCAACTGTAAAAGTAAATCTAGTTAAGGTTAAGTTTAAAATGGTAATGAGAAACAAGCTTGAAGACATTAAGACCCTCAAATTAAGATATGGAAAAACTTCATAATTCAACTTAAAAGTTTCAAAATGGATAATAGATAAAATTGGCCTTATTCCTAATAAAATAATCATCACAAGAGGCAAATTCAATTAAAAGCTTACGCCAAATTTACTAAGTTAAGCTCATAAGACTTTGTGTGTTATGTATGCCTCTATGTGCCAACATGATGATGATAATGATGCTTAATGATATGTGAGATTTAAACTCTCTGTTTGGCAATTTTGGGGAAGCTTCGGTCTATCCGTCATGATGTCGAAATTTCACAAAATTTATGGACTTAGAATAATTTTTGCATCATAAGCCCTAAAAATAAAAGATTGAACTAAGAGTATGATCCTTCGAAAAGGAAGGTGACGCATAATAAGAAACCTCCTCACCCATGGACTCCATGAGGCATGGCAATGGGCCCAACCAATGTGAGTACCGGGAAAGGGCTTACATGAGGCATGGCAAAGGACCCAGCTAGTGTAAGTGCCAGAAACTTATAGTGGCAACGGCCACGGTATGAGCTCATTACCAACTATATTTAGTGGGTGGCAATTAAAAGAATTATGATATAGTCAAGTTTAATAGAAGAAAGGGACTTTGATCTAACCCAAATAAAGAATGAAACTCTCGAGATATTCATGTATGATACAAATTGTCATATAAACACTTATGTACACTATGATGTTATTGTTACAATGAGAATACATACTTAAAATTGAATCTGCTTCGGATATTCATGTTTCAAAAACCTAATAATTGGACCTTATGAACACTCACTATTTTTATTAATAAAACCAAAGTGGCTGGGACGATGATGATGACACTTCCGTGTCGGGTTCGAGTCCTACTGAGAAATATCACTTCTCACCGTAGTTATTTTCTGTATCATCATCATATTCCGACGACGCATCTGGTGGAGTGGACCATGGATCTCCTACGCTACGAGCAGACGTATGATGAGGGATACCAGACTATGCTATTTTGGACTTGTAGTCACTGTTGCTCTGCACCTTCACATATTCCTTTTTGTGACAAACTATGTCATTTTAATTTGTATTTAGTACTTGGATCATGGCATGGCCATGAGCCTTCTTTCATGTATTCGTTAACATTATGAACCAATATGGGTGAAATGATTAGCTATGTATTGTGATGTATTTGTGATTACTAATTATTTATCCTTCTCATATTTTATGATATTGTGTTATGAAAAAGGATATGGTGGATATGGTGAATAAGTGCTTAGTTTGTCAGAAGGTGAAAATTGAGCACCAAAAGCCCTCAGACATGTTGCAACCTTTGGAGATCCCCGAATAGAAGTGGGATGTAATCTCCATGGATTTTGTGATGGGTTTACCCCGTACACAAGCTGGGTTTGATGCCATATGGGTCATCGTGGACAGATTGACAAAGTCTACTCACTTTTTACCTGTAAGAGCGAATTATCCATTGGATAAGCTAGCCCAGCTATACATCCAAGAGATTGTACGACTGCATGGTGTACCTGCAACCATTGTATACGATAAAGACCCAAGGTTTATCTCTAGGTTTTGGGGAGTCTTGCAAAAGGTATTTAGGATGCGATTATGTCTAAGCATTGCATACCACTCCCAGACTGATTGATAATCAGAGAGAACCATGCAAACCCTAGAGGACATGCTAAGAGCATACGTAATAGATTGACTCGGAGGTTAGGACAAACACCTACCCCTCATAGAGTTCACTTACAACAACAACTTTCATGTTAGCATCGGGATGGCGCCTTATGAATCCTTGTATAGCAGAAAGTGCCAATCCCCCCTTTGTTGGTGTGAACCTCGAAAGCAAAGCCTTTTAGGATCTGATTTGGTTAGGCAAACCACTAAGCAAATAAAGAGAATAAGAGAGAGGATTCTCATAATTTAAAGTCATCAAAAGAGTTATGTTGACAAGAGGAGAAAACCAATCGAGTTCCAAGAAGGAGAACACGTATTCTTGAAAATCACTCCTACAACAGGTATAGGTAGAGCCCTTAGAGTCAAAAAGTTGAGCCCTCATTTTCTTGGTCCTTTCCAAATTTTGAAACGAGTAGGGACCGTTGCCTACCTAATAGCCCTGCCACCCTCATTATTGATCATTCACAATATCTTCCATGTCTCTCAATTGGGAAAGTACAACTCCGACCCTAGTCACTTTCTTGAGCCAGAAAGCATATAATTAAGAGAAGACCTAACCTTCGACCTACCACCCTTGAGAATCATTGATAGGAAGGTCAAATAGCTAACGAGCAAGTCTGTGCCCTTGGTAAAAGTGGCCTGGGGAAGAGGAAGCTTAGAAGAGAACACTTGGGAGCTCGAGTCAGAAATGAAAAGAGATCATCCCAACTTATTTACAAGTAACGAATTTTGAGGGCAAAATTCTTTTTAAGGAAGGGAGAAATGTAACATCCCCAATTTTGTCTAAGATAATTAGTTTAGTGTCCTTGGCTAATTAAAGGGGTTAACGATTAACTGAGGATTAATCGGCTAATCTCGATGAGCAAAAGCTTAGTAAATTGGGTCAAGTCAATAATTGAATCATAATGCACTAAATGTTTTAATTAAAATCTAATCATTCAAACTGCAACATCCCATCGAGTTCCAAGTTTCGACTTCATCTTCGTATTTCACATGAAATGGGATAATTTCCAAGTTCCGAGTTCATCTTCGAATTTCAGCATAATTTACGCCTTCATGTCCTGTCCGATTTCCGATTTCCTCTTCAATTTTGATTATTCCTGATTTCCGACTTCATGTTCTAGTTTCGAATTAAATGGAGCGGCTTCCGAGTTCCAATCTCCAACTTCGAGTTAGAGTATATTGTGCATAATTTTCGACCTCCGACTTCATTTGGCATAATTTCCTACTTTCCGACTTAACCTTCAAGTCCAAACAACATGGACGTGATTACCGATCTCTGACTTCATGTCTCAAAGAAAACAGACTGATTTCCGATCTCATAATTTATATCCAAGTTTTAAGCAAGATGTATGCGAGTTTCGACCTAAGACTTCATGTTTCAAAATGAAGTGTACGCGGTTTCCGACTTCAGAGTTTATAGAAGCGACCTCCGGGTTCAATGTGAAGAGCTCCGTCCTTGGAGTTGAACTCAACTAGAATGGACATGAGTTTAGATCTTTGAGTTGATTTCCGTCTTACTCGAGTTCCGATCTTCGAGTTTATTCCCATGAGCTTTCCATTTTTGTTGGTGTTCCTAAGGTTAAATTGGGAGTTCCAAGATTATGTGATTGTGCGATGTATTATTTCCGATATCTGACTTTGCTTCCAAGGGATGAACAAACTAGACAAGATTTTCGATATCCGATTTCATCCCCGAGTGTCAAATAAATTGCATGAGTTCCGATTTCATATAGAATTCAAGCGAGATCCACTTTTGGGATGACGTGGAGAGCAATTTAGCCATAAAAGCGGGAGACTTGGCCGAACTTTAATCACAAAATTTCAACCAATCAACACTCACAATTCCAACTACCCTCGCGTATTTAAGTTAGACTCTCCTTCTCATTTCTGGCTGATTTATGCTTCCCTCTCTCCCTCTTGTTCTAGCCTTCTTCTTCTCTTCTCTCAACCAACTCCATCACTCCTTCAAACTTAACAAGGTTCTATCAAATTCAAGCTTCAACACCTAGCAAAATCACACTCCAAAGAGGTAGGATTCCATCTCTGTTCTTGAATTCTTTGCACTATGGCTACTTGAAATTTTACTCTTCTTCATGTATTTGATGATATGTTGAATGTATAAGATGGATTATGGTTGGATTAATATGAAATCTTGAGTAGGAATTAAGGTTAGAAGAAGAAAACTAGGAGAAGTGGAGGATTGAGATGCTGTCTAAGTGAGAAGCCCCAGGGCAGTCTAGATGGCGGAGTGCACGACTCTACCTATAGTCGGTTAAATCTGATAAAACTATTTTTATATGAAAGTAGACATTCAGAGCTTTCTATACATATATCATATAATGCCATTGGATTTGTATTGAGAGAGATAGGAATTTTTGAAGGTTAACCTAGGAATTAGGACTTTCATCCGGGTAGTGTGACTTGAGGAGGGTATAACTCACCCTACACGACTTCAAATTGAGTGAAAATAACTTTATTAGAAAGCTTAAACATAGGGCAATATCCCACAATGAAATTTTGAGTTGGTTATGGTCCCAATTATTCCCAGTGGTTCGAGGAAGTTACTTTATGTCCAAACCAAGCCAAAACAGGATAGTTCAGGAAGGTCAAATTTCAGGACTGATAACTCGAGCTATACTAAAGCAAATGGAATGAAACTTCTTGCAAATGAAAGGTTATCCTATTAGCTTTGATATGACACCAATTTTGTATGATTTGGATTTGATTTCGATTTTTAGTGAATTTTTATATCCAAGAGTATAATTCGAACCAATAACCGAATAGGCTGAGGCAAAATTAAAATATCTTGAGCTACACATATCGAAATGAGATAGGACCAAAAGGGTTAAAAACTAGACATATAGAGCTATGACACATCCAAAATTCAGGATTAAACGAGTTGAATAGAAGTAAAGGTGGATTGTACTAAATTCAGGCAGAACTGAATAGAATTGGTAGAAG
This sequence comes from Pterocarpus macrocarpus, assembly GCA_031439585.1. Lineage (NCBI taxonomy): Eukaryota > Viridiplantae > Streptophyta > Magnoliopsida > Fabales > Fabaceae > Pterocarpus > Pterocarpus macrocarpus. The sequence continues at coordinate 27,753,773 of CM062520.1, forward strand.
TGACCAAATTGATGGCTTCACAAGTGTTAGTGAACATACAAGGCGTGAGTTGACGATTGCAAGTTTTACATTAATGGATATGTTAGATTGATTATACTGCTATGACTGATTTGTCCGTGAGAACTGGCACTATTCATGGGTTATGACATGGCGATCATACTCTGGAATGTGGCATGTAAAGATATGATGATGAGTCTATATTCCTAAGGAACGTGACATGGTGATAACGCTCTGATAGGGTATAACATGGCGATCATACTCTGAAATATAGCATGATGATCTCACACTCTAAGGAATGTGACATGGCGATCATACTCTAGGACGTGGCAGGAAGAACATATTCCTAAGGAATGTGACATGGCGATCACATCCCGATGGAGTATGACATGGCGATTATGCTCTGGAATATAGGTAACAAGTAATTGAAGTAAAGAAAGAAAAATAAACTTTTATGTACATGAATGAATTCAAGTACAAGTAAAGTCATGCGCAGATTTTATATGTTCAGTATATTTGTGCTATTGTATTTTAATTTGTTTCAATTATCCTTCATAGTATAATTCATGAATTGATTTTGTATGGGCTTTCGCAAATGCCAAGTGTGTGAATAAAATGAACTTTGCTTCGGATAATATATTTTCGAACTATAAAATTGAACAGCTTGTATAACATGATCACCTTTTTATAATAAACCGAAGCAATTTGAGATAACAACGATGACATTATGTATGATATTTAAGGAATCCTACTGAGAATTTAAAATTCTCACTCCTATTTCTGTGTTATCTCCAGATAGTTCAAGAAGTTTCCGAAGGCGGTTGAAGTTGTTGTCAGATGAGGTCCGCTCAGGTAATAGTAATAACTCCAGGTTGTGGTACTATGACTTAAGCATAGTACTGTACTTAGGAGGGTGTTACATTTTGGTATCAGAGCAGTTCGATCCTCCCCGGACTTGAGGATTTGGACTGACTACGTTTCCAGTACACTCTGGAATCCTTAGAAAATGTCATGCGATAAATCTTATCTGTTTAGATAAGATATAGGGAATTAGATATGCATGACCGCCTAACTGTGAATGTTATTAGTTGTTATCACACTTAACTTATTATTGAGCTTGATCAACTCAATGTTTTGTTGCATGTGATTAGGAACTAATGGCTTCTAGAGGGCGTGGTAGGCCAGAAACTGCACCCACTTCAGAAGACCCTGCTACTTTCATGGACACTCTACGAGAGATGGCATATGCCATACGCGAACAAGCTACTGCAGCACACCAAATGATGGACCAACTGGGAAAACAACCTGGAGCCGGTCACGGTGGAAACTCGAATGGCCTAGGATTGGACTTGGAATACCTCAAGTTCGTAGAATTCCGAAAGGCAAACCTGCCTAGTTTTAGAGGAGGTTTTCATCCTGATAAGGCTGATGAGTGGATTAAGACAATAGAGAAGGTCTTTTCTATTCTGGACTGCACTGATCACCAGAAAGTGGCCTTTGCCACTTATATGCTCGAAGCAGATGCAGAATTCTAGTGGAATGGTGTGAAACGGCTATTAGAAGAGTCCCAGACAGAGATCACCTGGATTGTGTTCAAGGACGTTTTGTACTGAAATACTTTCCTCCATCAGTTCGGAATGCCAAGGAGTTGGAATTTATGCAACTCTGCTAGGGAAGCAATAGCATGTCAGAGTACATCGCTAAGTTTGAGGAGTTATGTAAGCTTTTTACGATCTATCAGCAGAATCTAGATGAGACATGGAAGTGTGTCAAATTTGAAGGTGGCTTGGGGGAAGATATCCTCGTCGTAATAGGCCCTATGGAGATTAGGGATTTTCCTACCTTGATAAACAAGTGCAGAGTTGTGGAAGACTATAACAAGAAATTAGAGAATTCTCAGTCTGATACTTATGGAAAGAGGCCTGCACCTGAAAACTAGGAACTCGAATATGCCTCACCACCAAAGAAGTAATTTCACCTTAATAAGTATGAGGCCAAGCAGCTGCAAGAATCGGTGGTCGAACCACGATGTCCGAAGTGTGGAAAGAATCATGGAAATAAGCCTTGCCTGGTTAAATAGTATGTGTGTTTTAGATGTGGCAAGCCAGGACATATGATTAGAGAATGCCCTAAAAATCGATCACCGACCCCTAAACTGCAATGACCAAGACGGGTTTTCACCTCGAATGTTGAGGAGCTATTTCCCCAAATAAGCTGAAGTGAAATCAGGAATAACCTAAGACAAGGATCCACTTTTTGCTAAACTATATTATGTTAAATTATATAACTAAGTTTACTGTATTTTCTTTGACTATGTTTGTTCAACTTCAGTGTGCTTATGTGTGAACTTTTCTTCAAACTCCTATGATAATAAATAGTTAGTTTTGTGACTAAATTTTGAGGACAAAATTTTTTTTAAGGAGGGTGGTAATGTAACATCCCATCGAGTTCCGAGTTCCGACTTCATCTTCGTATTTCACATGAAATGGGATAATTTCCGAGTTCCGAGTTCGTCTTCGAATTTCAGCATAATTTTCGACTTCATGTCCTGTCCGAAATTGACTAAAGAGCAATTAAAATAATCAAATTAATTAACAACTTAGATAATTCTAACAGCTTTGGAAAATTCAAAAATTTCTCCTAATTATTGCATGAAAATTTTGGCCAAGAAAGAGCTAAATCCAACCCTCTCCTAAATCTTGCATCCTTGGATCTAAGCTTATGTTAGTAGCATCACCTTAGGCAAGACCAAAGAAAGGCTATCCACCACTTGGATCATGCCACATGGGTAAATCATACTCCATCAAGTAAATCCTAAGAGTAGTGCCTTCTTTTAACCCCTTGAGAAAACACATGGTCCTTGCTATGCACCAAGACTTAAAGGAAATATAACTACCCATTTTATCCCAAAGTTCTTAACCCTCTTGCTTGTTGAAGGAGGCAAAATCACCTTATACCTACCCCTAGAATGGGACACCATTCAGCCTCTCTCTTTCCTCCATTTGCAAGCTTTCATCTTCTCACTTCAATGCAAAAAGCTCTCACCTTTCTCTAAGTCTCATTCCAACTTTCTTACTCTTCCGATTCCTCTTGTTCTTCTTCCCACTTTCTCACCCCATTTAACCTTCTTTCCTATCACCACCCTCACAAACCTTTCAAGGACCTCCTTCTTTGGTCTTTGAAGAAGCAAAGTAAACACACATTAGCTACATTTTTCCAAGCTCTAAGGAGGGAGATCATCTTCAACCACTTCCACCCTTCAAGCTTCCAAGAAAATCTTTGTGATAGTGACTCTAATCTTTTTCTTTTTATGTGTTCTTGAGTTCTAGAACTCCTAAACTCTCCATAGCTAGGTAGTTCTAGAACTTGCTTTAAGGCTTCATGACCATGCTCCTTGATATGAAGTGTTTTCTTGTAATATGGCTCTTTGCTTGTAAAATGTTTCTAGCTATATACACTTATTGCTTGAACCTAACTTTTTAGTACTCAAAATATTGATTTGTCATCAAGATCTCAAAATATAAAAGTGGTTTGGAAGAGAAAAGTTATCACTTGAGGAAAAGACTTAACATTTTTACAAGAAAACTAATTGAAATAAAAAAAATTGAAGCTGGAAATTCTGGCAGTTAGTATTGTACGAGCAATAACTCATGAAATGTAATTAAACTAATTTTAAATGAAAATAGACTCATAGAGCTTTTTATACATATAAAACACATGAAATTTGGTCTTAAAACGAGGGAGATATGAATTTTCAAAGTGGTCTGTCCCCAGATGTGTTTCTATTCAGGTAATTTGTACAAAAATCTTAAAAACTCGTGCTATATGAAATAATTTTGAGTGGGACCAACTTTGTCAGAAATATAAGACATAGAGGAACACCACCATAAAACAATTTTGGTAGATTCCTTGGGAGGAGCTCCTAGTAAAGCTTAAAAGTCACTATTTTGGAATGAATCTAAGAGACTAAATAGTTAGAGTAAAACGTGCATATCTCAAGTTATAAAATGAACTTTTGAGTGGGGTTTGTGTTGTTTAAAAATAGACTCAGAGAAGTATAATCATACCAAAATTCATTTCAAAATAATAAAAGATGAAATTATGGTGAATTTTTGAAGTTACTGGCCCATGGTAAAAGTAAATCTAGTTAAGGTTAAGTTTAAAATGGTAATGAGAAACAAGCTTGAAGACATTAAGACCCTGGAATTAAGACACGGGAAAACTTCATAATTTAACTTAAAAGTTTCAAAATGGATAATAGATGAAATTGACCCTATACCTAATAAAAAAGAGGCAAATTCAATTAAAAGCTTGCACGAAATTTACTAAGTTAAGTTCATAAGATTTTATGTGTTATGTATGCCTTTATGTGCTGATATGATGATGATAATGTTGATATGATGATGACATGATGATGATAATGATGCTTAATGATATGTGATATTTAAACTCTTTGTTTGGCAATTTTAGAGAAGCTCCGGTTTAGCCATCATGCTGCCGGAATTCCGCAAAATTTATGGACTTAGAATAATTTTTGCATCATAAGCCTTAAAAAGAAGAGATTGAACTAAGGGTATGATCCTTCGAAAAGGAAGGTGGCTTGTAATAAGAAACCCCCTCCACCCAAGGACTCCATGAGGCATGGCAATGGGCCCAGCTAGTGTGAGTACCGGGGAAAGGCTTATATGAGGCATGGCAAAGAACCTAGCTAGTGTTAATACCAAAAACTTATAGTGGCGACGGCCTCGTTATGAGCTCATTACCAATTATGTTTAGTGGGTGGCAATTAAAAGAATTATGATAGAGTCAAGTCTAATGGAAGAAAAGGACTTTGGTCCAACCTAAGTAAAGAATGAAACTCTCGAGATATGATACAAATTGTCATATAAACTCTTATGTACACTATGATGTTATTGTTACAATGAGAATACGTACTTAAAATTGAATCCGCTTCGGATATTCATGTTTTGAAAACCTAATAATTGGACTTTATGAATGCTCATTATTTTCGTTAATAAAATTGAAGTGGCTGGGACGATGACGATGACACTTTCGTGTCGGGTTCGAGTTCTATTGAGAAATATCATTTCTCACCCTAGTTATTTTCCGTATCGTCACTAGATTCCGACGGTGCATTCGGTGGAGTGGAGCATGGATCCCCCACACTGCCAGCGGACGTATGATGAGGGATGTCAGACTATGCTATTTTAGACTTGTAGTCACTATTGCTCTGCACCTTCACATATTCTTTTTTGCGATGAACTATGTCATTTTCATTTGTATTTAGTATTTGGGTCGTGGCACGATCATCAGCCTTCTTTCATGTATTCGTTGACATTATGAACCCATATAGGTAAAATGATTAGCTATATATTGTGATATATTTGTGATTACTAATTATTTATCTTTCTCATATTTTATGATATTGTGTTATCATTTATGTACAACATGCTCTCTCTCTCTCTCTATGCCTATATTCTTACACAAGGCTTCATTTTCCAAAATGCTACAAAGCAACGACGTATTTAAAAAAAAAAAAATTTACCTTATTTTCCATGTAACTTAATTTTAAAAGTGATGTTTAAGTCTTTCGCAAGCATAAGCAACAACTAATGAAACGCCGTAATGCGACTTAAGCGTAGTATGGGTTTATTAGGGTGTTATATTGGGGACCCACTCGATGGTGAGTTCTAAGTACCTAAGTCATTTCTGGGAAGAGAATTTGCTTATGCCGAAAGGCTAGTATGAGAAAGACTATAGCCTAGGGGTTCCTAGCATGAATGAGAGGGTATGTTATATCAACCATAGGAATGGCCTGAACTGCATATGGATGTATGACATTTTGATTTCCAAGTTCAGTGCCTATATCCTATTTACCGACTTCCAGTTTACAATTCTAGAGCGAACACAGCTACCCCTTCCTAACTACATTTGAATCGTTCGGCGATGATATCGGCCTTCAAGGTTATCTACGAGTATCTTGGAGTCTGACCTTCTCCTAACGTTTTCTTCTATCTCTTTACCCTCACCGATCCTAGTGGTAGAGGTCTAACCAAAGGTTGACTATCTTTCTGAGCTCATGTTAATCAGAAAGTATTCCTTTTGTATTTTGTAACTTCAAACCCATGCATTTTAAAGTGTTTGGAGATCTGGGCACAACTTCTTTTTGGGATACCAGAGAAGGGGAGCTTCGAATTAATTGTATTGAAACAAGAACTTCAAACCACCCCAAATAGAAAAGGATAACCTCATGCCCAAGGAACAGGCTGTCATTCAGTTTCTTTTGCAGAGCATCGAAAAGAAGCATTTTAATTTGAAGGACATAGTTGGTGTAGACGCTGAAGTGGTTAGGAGACATTTAGGTTTTACCTTTCCTTTAGCATCTTATTTGCTCTTTATTTTATATGTGTATTACTAACTTCAATCTTCTTGTAGACGATGTGGCTCCAAAAAGTGCCAAACTCCATGTAGTGCCTTGAAAAGGCAGCCAGGGAAAGTGGCGGCAACAATCAAGGTTTGCGGGATCCGGGGACCCAAAATTTATGTCCACTCCGGGGTCCTCAACTCTCGAGGTGCAGCCACAGAAGAAGCAAAAAGGGAAGAAGGTAGCATTCGAGGAAAAGGAAGTGGTGTAGTTGGATGCTAGTGTTGATGTTTCCCTAACTTCGGTAAGGAAATCCAAGTTGAATGCCCTAGCCAAAGACTTTCCCTACAAGGAGCTTATGGATTGGGAATTGATGACTTTGGCAATTCTCGAGGCATTACACGAGGACGAGGATGACCTTGTGGGGGAACTTCAATGGGCCGATTGGGTGCTACTGAAATCAATGACAGTGTGCCGTTACTCGAAGTCTGTGGTGTCCTCCAGAATCCGGGCTCAAGTTGAAAAGATGAACTTGGAGGGGAGGGTGGCTTTCCTTCTAAAATAGAAGACGGCCCTAGAAACTGCCAAACAGGAGCTAGCTTTCTAGCTTGAAGATTTGCAAAGTCAAGTAAAGTCTAAGGACAATTAGTTGGAGGAATTGAAGGGCCAACTGTCGAAGCTCGAGAAGGCCCAGGCTGATTCCTCTAAGGAGATTTCTGACCTAAAGGTGGAAATCAAACATATAGACTGACAATGGGAGAAGTCGACTTTTGAGATCAAGGAAAATATCTTGGCACAAGGCCAATTCATATGTCCCGAGGCCGATTTTTCCACAGTTGGGCTAGATAAGCACGTCATTGATAGGTGTGTAAAGGTTGCCCTCAATGAGGATGGGGAGGAAGAATGTGGTGATTCAGAATTTGAGATGATCCGATATGAAGTCAACCCTTAAGATCTTTTCTCTTGTTTTTTTTTTGTACGTTTTATATTTTGTGTTTGCCCTTTTACGGGCTTTTGTAACGAATTGTTTCCCTAGTTTCTAGGTCTTTATCATTAATGAAAACAACTGTACCAATTGCATGTCCTTTCTGTATTTTTCACTAAGTTAAATAACTTGAAAGGAACTTAATTGAATTTCGAGGTTACCCAAAATTGGCTTGTTTGCTTAAGGGTTAGGGTGTAACATCCGCAACGAGTTCCGACCTCCAAAATTGATTTTCAAGTTTTACACAAGTTCTGATCTCCGAGTTTACTCCCAAGAGCTTTTCATTTCTATTGATGTTTCCGAGTTTGCCTATAACAGACTTCTGAGATTAAATTGGGAGTTTCGAGATTATATAAGTTCCGATTTCTTGGTACATAAGATTAATGTTTTGATTCCTGATCTCCGGTGTTATGCTTAGAATCGATCCAAGTTTACGTTAACGTTCCCGACTTCTGGGTTTAAGTATTTTGGTTTCACATTCTTGTCCTTGACTTTCAATTTTAAGGTGATTGTGTGCTGTATGATTTCCGACCTTTGACCTTATGTTAATAAGTTGTGCATAACTTCCGACATCCGACTTTGCTTTCAAGTTTCGAATAAACCAGACAATATTTTCGGTATCCGATTTCATCTCTAGGTTTTGAATAGATAGGCACGAGTTCCGAGTTTAAGTTGAATCGAGACAAGTTCTGATTTTAGATACAATGGAAGCGAGTTCCACATTTTAGATGATATGGAGAGCAATTTAGTCACAAAAAAGGGAGACATGGCTGAACTCTACCCATAAAATTTTAGCCAATCAAAACTCACAAAGCCAACTACCTCTTCAATGCTTAAATCAGATTTTTCTCCCTTATTCTTTGCTGATTTATGCCACTCTCTCCTTGCTTCAGTCTTCTTTTTCTCTTTTCCTCTCAACCAACTCCATCAAACCTTTAAGTTTAATAAGGTTCCAACAATCCAAACTCCAAGACTTAGCAAAATCATATACAAAGAGGTAGAGGTTCAATTTTGTTCTTGAAATTCTGATTGTGGGTGACTGATTTTGGTTCTTTCTTCTCACTTCCTGATGTGATTAATGAATAGATATAATGATCTTTGGCTATTTTTATGTTTAAATTTGATTAAGGAGTAGAAAAGGGTGAGAATAGGAAGATGTGAGGGGCTAGAAGACCAAACTATCTCGGCAGTCCGTACGGTGGAGTGTACGGCTCTGCCTATAGCTAGTTAAATCTGATAAGACTATTTTTATATGAAACTAGACATTCAGGGCTTTCCATACATATATAATATAAGGCCATTGGATTAATATTGAGAGAGATATGAAGTTTTGAAGTTTGACCTAAGAATCAGAACTTTTATCCAGGTAGTATGAGTTGAGAAGGGTGCAACTTGCCCTACACATCTCTAAATTGAGTGAAACCAACTTTGTTAGAAAGCTTACACATAGCGGAACATCTCATAAGAAAATTCCAAGTTTGGTACGGTCCCATTTGCCCTCAATGTTTTGAAGAAGTTGCCCTATGTCCAAATCGGGCCAAAATAGGGCAGTTCAAGAAGGTCAAATTTCAGGGCTTATAACTCGAGCTCTACTAAAGCAAATGAAATAGAATTTGTTGCAAATGAAACCTTGACCTATTAGCTTTAAAAGGCACCAATTTCGTATGATTTAGACTAGTTTTCGATTTTTAGTTGATTTTTACTTTTAAGTGTGTAGTTCTGGCCTGCTATAGGGCAGGCCGGGATAAAATTTAAATAACTTGAGCTATATTTATCAAAATTAGATGGGACCAAAGAGGTTAGAAAATAGACACATAACACTTTAACATATGTAAAACTGAGGTCCAGATGAGTTAAATAGAAATTATGGCTTGGTTTATAAAAATCGGGTTGAATGCAAGTATTGAGACAGCAACCATATTTTAATTGCAAAATTTGTGCCATGAGTTGATATTTGAGATATGACTAAAGTGTTGTGATTTCTTTGAAAAATGGGTATTCTAAGTATTGGCACTGTTTATGAGAAAGCAGATACGTTTTGTTATGTTGCTGAAATTTCGGTAAAGTCTATGCGTGAGTTATATTCTACATTCAGATACATATGCATTTTCAAGAAAGTCATAAAGGTTATGTTATGATGAACATAAAGATTATGTTATGATGAAATTTCTATGATACTTGGGCCAGCCCCGAATTAAAGTTAAGGGGAATAGATCAGTGGGGAGGTCGGGGAAAGTAAACCTGGCATTCTTGTTTAGGAACGAGCTCGATCCTGAAAAGCAGACTATTACCTACGAGTCTAAAATGGCCAAGAACTCTCAGGGGATCAAATAATGGAAAAGTTTACGAAGAAAGGTTCAAGAATAAGTTTTGCATGATTACATTAAATGCATGAGTACATTGAACAGTCATTACAAGTTGTTTACAGCTTGTCTGTTATATTTACTTACTGTTATATGTTCATTTGTTCTACTCATTATTCTGTATTTTACTGATAGCAGTCTATTCTATTTCTTATGCTGTCTTAAGTAAAACTGAATCTTGCCTCGGACCAGACATTTTCTTAAACTTATTAGATATGAATAGTTCAGTTTGATCCCATGCTTTTATAATTAAATAAAAATCGAGGCAACTGAGAATGAATGTGACGTCAGTTAAACACCATACTCAAACCCTATTGAGAATTTCCTAAATTCTCACCTCCCTTGTATTTCTGCATCATTCTCAAACGCCGACGATGGACTCGACGGCCACTCTCTTTATTGAGATTCCAGACCTGCAGCTCCTGCTGATCCTGTGCCAGAGTCACCTCCGTAGGTGGTACCAGACGTACCACTCAGCTCTGAGAGTGACCCTTCTGAGGCCATTGGCTCATCACCCTCCTCCTCCTCCTTGGGACCCAGTGCAGACTACTCTTCAACCAGGCCTAACATGGCTAACGGCTATCTGACTGAGTAGGTTAGCCGCAGATGGCGTTGTACAACATGACCTTCTTTTGACAGTACACAATTTTGGATCATAGACTTAGCAGTAGGTTTGAAATGTCCTCTGAGGACCCTATAGGATCATTTTGATCAACACGGGCCTTATGTCTTTTTGGTAAACCGGCCCCGCTTCTGTATCCTATTTTGAAATTTGTATATAAACTGGAGCATTAGTTTCCGACATATATATATATATATATATATATATATACACACACACATATGCAGTTGATGGTATATATTACTTATTCTTATCTTTTCCGTGGTGGTATATTAAACTCTGTCATGTTCGTTATATATAGCGCTCCGTTTCTTCTGTTCAAAAAAAAAAAAAAAAAAGAAAGATATGATATGACAAACGAAACGTAAGCAAAATATCAACACAGTAATACAATCTACTAATTTCATGCTATGACTTAAGCATAACATTAAATTAGTAAGGTGTTACATAGGGCTAGTCCAAGGTTCTATAGGAACCTGGCTTTTTTCGAGGCGATACGAAACTTGGATTAACTAATTTTTCCAAGGTTTTTTGGTAACTTGGGTTCATTTCTGCTTAAGTTATTTACTTAAAGGTTATACAATGTTCGTCCAAGTTGTACACTGACTCGGGTTTTTATTTGCGATTATACTCGAGGCTATGGACTTGGGTTCCATGTATTTCAAGCAAGGGGTGATCAATCCCTTAGGATTAAACAATAAATTGAACAATAATAAATTGGAAGAATAATTTTATTCATAATAAACTGGAGAGTAGAAATAAGATGAGCTCGTAAGTGAGAATATGGATAAAATTGAATTGAGGTATGTGGACACCACTCGGCCCATAGAAGTCTTGCCTCATTAAAACCTCCTCAAGAAAACCCAAGGGACAAATCTCGAGGTAGAAAAAAGAGTACGATTACTTTGCATAGTTTACATCATATATAAAATTTCTTAATGTTTGAGGTATTCCATGACCTCAGAACCTCGGACCCAAGCAAAGTGGAAAGCTTATAAACTCCCTTTCCCAAAACTTTGATCACCCTATACGGGCCTTCCCAGTTTGCAGCAAGTTTTCTTTGGCTAGGGAGTAGTAGTCCAATGTTAGCACATAGGAGTACCCAATCTCTCTCTTTGAATCTTTGGGCAACAATGGTGGAATTGTACCTATTAGCTATTCTCTGCTTCAATGACTTTTCCCAGATATGCACCATTTCCTTAGCTTCACTGGCAACATCTGCTTCTTTCGGGAGGGCTTGAGAACTCGTAGCTTGGAAGATAACCCTCGGGCTGGGTTCTTCAATTTCAATTGGAATCATGGCATCTACCCTATAAGTTAACTTAAAAAGAAGCTTCGCTAGTAGTTGATTAAGGAGTCATCCGATATGACCACAAGACGCTCCTGAGTTCGTTAACCTATGCTTCTTTGGCTTCATCAAGTCCCATTTTCAAATCTCAGAGAACTACCTTGTTAGGGGCTTTGACTTGGCCATTGGCTTGTGGGTATTTGACCGAAGTGAAGTGATGCTTTACTTTGAAATTGACGAGGAAACCTTAGAACTTCTAATTAATGAATTGTGTTCCATTGTCTATTACCACGAACTCGAGTATTCCAAAGTGGGGGAAAGCATTTCTTCAAAAAAACTTCCAAGCTTGAGCTACAGTGATGGTGGATAATGGCTTTACTTCTACTCACTTGATGAAGTAATAAATTGCCATGATCATTACTTTACTTGTCTCAAGGTGAATGGGAAAGGACCTAGGAGTTCGATTGCCCACTTTCTAAATGGCCACGGGGACATGATCATCGAATGCTCTTCAGCGGGGGCATGGTGAAAGGGGGCATGTTTTTGGCATTTCATACATCTTTTAATGAAATTAGCAGAGTCCTTGATCAAGGTTGGCCAATAGTAGCCAGTTTGTAGGACCTTTAGCGCTAAGGCTTTCCCTTATACTTTTTGCTTCAATAGGATCGTTAGGTCAAGTCCCTGACTCGAGCGTCGCAACTCAATCAAATTAAACCGAATACAAATATAGCATAGGATGCAACTCGGATCGTTTCCCAAAGATAATTACACTAAATGATCAGAAAATGCAAGGGGATTGTTTAATCAAACACTTGAAATGCAATATGTAGAAATCAAAGTAAAACAGAATTGATGAGGATAAAACTGAATTAAAAGATCTAATCCAAGACACAAGATAAACACAATTAACACTCCATTATTGGATTCTAACTATATACAACACTCCAATTCGGTGATTAGACTTAGACTTAAATGAAATCTCAATCTAAATCTAGCATTCACATGGCAACCTCCATGAATTCAACCAATTACACAATCAATTCGATTTAGAAACCTCTAGAACCAAATTGAATTAAATTAGTTTCAAGCACCAATGTAACTAATCTTATGTTTAGATTTGAAACATAATTCACACTCCTTCAGCAATCAAATCACATACATCAACCGAATTATATATGACATGATTACATTCCTAATCAGTATTCAAGAATGAAGAACTTTAATTCTTGTACGAAATTAAGAGTGAGAGGAGGAGAGATGAAACGAATTGATGTGTAGCATCCGAATGATGCACCAATCCTCAAGAGTTTAATTACTTCACTTGATGGCTTGAATCAGAGGAGAATCACTACTCCATTAATGGAGGAAAATGCACGAGAGAGAGAGAGAGAGAAGCTCTATTTTCAAATTCTAATAAAATGAGTCAAAAGTCCCCTCCCAATTCGGGTTCCCTCCTATGTATACCTATGATTAACACACTAATTGACTAATTACATTAATCTTCTCTTCTAAAGCTGAAAGTAGACTCCTCATTTACATTAATTGTAGTTGTGGAAGGAAACTTATGCTAAAATCACTAATTCAGCGTCATTAGATCCATTAGTAAACTTCAACTGCATGTTTGGCCCAAAATATGCCATTGTTTGCACTAGTAATCTGAAGAAGAGTTGTAGGCCTGGAAGTTATCTTTCCAATGACACTGATTTTGCCTCAATTGGATTCCTGTAGACTAAGATATAGCCCAATTATTATATTCTACTCAGGATCAGTGACTACATCTCTTGAGTCCACTTGAAGGCCCAAATCCAGCTTAAAATCTCCCGAACTAGCCTCTGACCTCTTCATAAGAATTGTAGGCCTAGCTCTTACTTTCCTAAAAACCAAGAATCATGCCAAAATGAGGTATATAAATCAAGTTATGGCCCAAAAATCAAAACAGTGTCAGAATAAGGCTAGTGCAGGAAAATTAGATCAAAGTCCAACCAAGGTCCAATTAGTAGGAAATGGTCCAAGTCAATTCAAATATGCACAAAAGAGGGTTAATGAGCTAGATATGAGGAAAAATAAGTATATAAAATTTCAATTCATCAAATTCCCCCACACTTAGCTCTTGCATGTCCTCATGCAAGACTCAACCTAAAGAAGGTTAACTAAAGAGAATACCAAAAGTCAAATATAGCCTAAACTCAATACCCAAAATAGAAAAGCTTATTCTCTAATGAATAATCAAAAGTGCTAAGTTTAGGGACAAAATAACATAAGGCATCAAGAATTTTCCAACAATCAAATCAATTGACTCCCCACCTCTCTAAAGTGTAAACCAAGTAACATCACTCAAAATGCAAAGATCAAGTATGGTTCTCTCACAAGATGGTGTATGTATGAAACTCATCAACTCTCAAGTGTGTGGGTAAAATTGTTTCACTAAATTCATCTCAATAGATCATGCATTATCAAAGGCTTGCTAATCTTCTACTTCTCCACTACTTGTAATCACATGCAAACACAAATCAAGAAGGCTTTATTAATGGTTATAATGGGGCTAAGGCGAGGGTAGGAAATATGGAGATATGATAAGGCAACACCCAAGGCAATAGGAGAAACATTGGTCAAGATACAAGCTAAGTTCACAAATGTGTGGGGTTTCCCAAAGTCATTCCATAGCATATTCATTCCTTTTATCAAAACTCCCCATTTTATCCACTTCTTTCTTTTCTTCTCTTCCTTTTTCTCTTTTTCTCTTTTTTTTTCTTTAATTTCCTTGCACTCCCCCACACTTTAACATTTGCACGTCCCAGGCAAAACCCCCAAACTTGATCCTAATCACAACAATAATAATGAAACCAATGCCTTCCTATCCCCTAAGGTTAGGTAGAATCATGATTTTTCAATTAAGCTTGTAATGTGCTAGACGTCAAAGAAAGGTCAACAAGGCTCCAAGGGGATAACAAGGGAAAGAATGCAGGGTGGGCGATATGGCCAAGTGGCTAAAATGAAAAGAAATGCCTCTATTATGTCCATCAATGCATATGAAAATATAGCCTCAAAGAAGAATGAAAGCAAGTTCTAGAATGGCATAAACTACGAGGTATGAACACACGAGAAAGAAAGGAATAGTATGAAATGCAACCACCCAATACATAGCTCAAAAGCTCACAAGGGTAGTGTTCATCATACTCAATCATAGCAAATTAATATTAATTACTAAATTCACACATCTCAAGAGGGAAAAGAACAATGAAATCATGTTGGAACGCTATCTTCCTTAATGACTAATGCCCTAACTCAACAACCTTCAATTCATCAATGGAGAACAAGATCAAAATTATTATGACAATAAAACAAGGTAAAAGGTAACTATGGCAAAACAAACCCAAAATGCAAGACTAACTAGAATAAGCACATGAGAAATAAACTAAAGCTAATTAACCCCCCCACACTTCAATTCGACATTGTCCCTAATGTAATGCAACGAATAAAATGTGAGGCAAGTAGCATGAGGCAAGAGAAGGAAAGGAGGACTCCCCTATCAAGTGTAGGTGGCCGCTAGCAAGCGAACCTCCTCCTTGGTGTCCAAAGGTAGCTGCTCCTCATGAAATGGCTTCAAGTGGTGGCCATTCACAGTGAAAACTCTATCTGTCCCAAGCTCCACAATCTACACAGCACCATAGGGAAAAATCTGGGTAACAATATAAGGACCAAGCAATCTAGAATGAAGCTTACTAGAAAAGAGATTGAGGTGAGAATTGTAGAGGGGCACTTTCTGGCCAATTGAGAACTCCTTCCGCAGCAACATCTTATCATGAATGAGTTCGGTCTTCTCCTTGTATAAGTGGGAGTTCTCATAGGCCTCTAGTCGAATCTCCTCCAACTCCTGAAGATGGAGCTTCCTATGAAGCCCAGATTGGCTCAAATCCAAGTTGCAGTGCTTGACTACCTAATAAGCTCTATGCTCAATCTCCACTGGAAGGTGGCATGCCTTACCAAAGACAATCCTATAAGGGGACATCCCTAAAGGTGTCTTGTAGGCAGTGCGGTAGGCTCATAAAGCATCCTTAAGCCTCTTGCTCCAATCTTTCCTATTTGGGCGGACTATTTTCTCCAAGATCTACTTCAACTCTTTATTTGACACCTCCGCTTGTCCATTAGTTTGCGGATGGTATGGAGTTGAGACCTTGTGGTTGACACCATACTTATTGAGCAAAGTTGCCATGTTTCGGTTGCAAAAATGGCTACCCTAATCGCTAATGATAGCCCAGGGCATTCCGAACCTGCAAAATATCTGTGATATGACAAAATCTATGACAACATGAGAATTATTTGTCTGAGTGGCCTTGGCCTCCACCTTCCTGGAGACATAATCAACAGCCAACAATATGTAAACAAAACCAAAAGAAATAGGAAAATGACCCATAAAATCAATACCCCAGACATCAAATATCTCACAGAATAATAAGGGCTGCTGAGGCATCTCATTCCTACGGGAAACACTACCTATCTTTTGGCATTGTTCACAATTCTTACAATATGTGTAAGCATCATGAAATAATGTAGGTCACTAAAATCCTACATCTAAAATCTTCCTAGCAGTGCGTTGTGAACCAAAGTGCCCACCACAAGCAAGAGTGTGACAAAACTGCAAAATAGATGGCATCTTAGACTCATGCACACAACGTCTGATAACCTGATCACTACACATTCTCCACAAGTATGGATCATCCCAACATAATACCTAGCCTCACTCTTAAGTTTATTTATTTGATGCTTTTTAAAATAAGCAGGCAACTCAGCAGTAACCAGATAGTTAACTAAATTAGCATACCATGGGTCCTCACTTCGCAACTCTAAAAGCTGCTTATTTGGAAAGGTCTCACGGATAGGAAAAGGCTTTAAGGACTGCGGGATCCAGCTCAGATGGTCTGCTACCAGGTTTTCAGCTCCATACTTGTCCTTGATCTCAATGTCAAAGTCCTACAGAAGCAATATCCACCTGATAAGCCTGGGCTTCACATTTGGCTTCTTCAACAGAAACTTCAATGCTGCATGATCAGAAAAAATAGTCACTTTAGTTCCGAGAAGATAAGCACAGAATTTATCTAAAGCAAAAACAATGGCAAGAAGCTCCTTCTCAGTGGTGGTGTAGTTAGCCTGTGCAGAGTCTAGGATCCGAGAAGCATATGCTATAACATGGGGTGTCTTCCCAACCTTCTGTGAAAGTACTGCTCCAACTGCAAAGTTGGAGGCATCACACATCAACTCAAATGGATAGTCCTAGTTCGGTGGTTAAAGCACAGGAGCAGAAATGAGATGCTGCTTCAGTTGGTCAAATGTTCTCTTACACTCCTCATCAAACTGGAAGTCAAACTCCTTCTGCAAAAGCCTAGATAATGGAAGTGTTACTCTACTGAAATCCTTGATGAAATGCCTATAGAACCCTGCGAGGCCAAGAAAAGAATGTACTTCCCGCATGTATGCGGGGTAAGGCAAAGAAGCAATCATATCTATCTTGGACTTATCAACAAAAATACCCTCCCCAAAGATAATATGTCCTAAGACTACACCCTGCCTGACCATAAAATGACACTTCTCAAAATTCCAGACAAGGTGTGACTCAACACATCTACTTAGAACTCTAGCAAGGCTGTCCAAACATGCATCGAAAGAAGAACCACAAACAGTGAAATCATCCATAAAAACCTCCATACAATCCTCCAAAAGGTCAGAGAATATACTCACCATGCACCGCTGAAATATACCTGGGGCGTTGCATAAACCAAAGGGCATCCTCCGGTATGCAAATGTGCCAAATGGACAGGTGAAAGTGGTCTTCTCTTGACCTTCTGGTGCAATATGAATCTGAAAATAACCAGAAAAGCCATCAAGAAAATAGTAGTGTGACTGACCTGCCAATCTCTCCAGCATCTAATCAATGAAGGGCAATGGAAAATGGTCCTTCTTGGTGGCCTGGTTCAGCTTCCTGTAGTCAATGTAGACCCTCCAGCTATTCTGCACTCTTGTGGGCACCAGCTCATCATTTGCATTCTTCACTACTGTTATGCCGGTTTTCTTGGGGACTACTTGCACTAGGCTTACCCACTTGCTATCTGAAATTGGGTAGATAATTCCTGTAGCCAGCAACTTGCTCACCTCCTTCTTCACTACATCCAAAATCAACAGGTTAAGCCTTCTTTGGGGCTGCCTCACTAGTTTCACCCCCTCTTCTAACTAAATTCTGTGCATGCACGTAGAGGGGCGAATTCCAGGTATGTCTGCAAGTGTCCACCTTATAGCCTTCATGTTCTGCCTTAAGACATTTAGCAGCTTCTCTATTTGTTCAGGTTGCAGATCCTTGGCTATAATAACTGGCAGCTTCTCATTTGGTGCCAAAAATGCATATTTCAGATTTTTCGGAAGTGGTTTTAGCTCCAAAGTTGGTGGCTCTTGTATGGAAGGTGCTAATCTTGGTTTGTCCCTTGCTAATTTAGCTTTAGCACCTGAAACTTAGGAATAATTCTGCAAAATAGTATCATCATATCCTATGGAAGTAAAAGCAACGGAAGTGGTATAAACTGGATCAGGAAGTGCAGAATTAGAGAGGATAGGATTAGAATTTACAGAAACAGAAATAGACTCAGGAAATGTGTAGAATTCAAGGGTGTAAAATTTACAATTGCAGAATCAGAATTTGCATAATCTACAGCAGCATCAGTATCAGTGTTATTAAAATAAAAATGTGTAGTGTTTACTACAGAATTAGTGCAAGCAAAATTAGTAAAAACAGAAATGAAAGTAGTGGAAACATAATTTAAATCAGCAGAATTTAAACCAGCAAAATTAAAACCATCAGAAATAGCAGAAACAGAATTTATAGAAATAAAAACAGGAACAGGAACAACAAAATTTAAGACAGCAAAATCAGAATTTACAAAATTTGAAACAGCAAAAATAGAACTAGAATAAGTGGAAACAACAACAATAGAATAAGAAATAATAGAATGTAAAATAGCAGAATCAGAATTTATAGAACCAAAAATTGTAGAATTTGAATGAACAAAATCATCACCATGAAGGTATGCATCAATTTCAGCACAAATAGCACATAGTTTATTAACACCATCACATTCAGAACAAGTGAATTCATTTCTAATCCCTACAATTTCAGGAAATTCAGCCATTAAATTTTCATGCACATCTTCACCCAATGAATCAATAATGTCAAAGTGAAAAATAGAATGCTCTACCGGTGGATATCTGATGGCATCAAACAAGTTAAACTGCACTTTGCTATCTCCAAATTCCATGGATAAGGTACCGGAGTACACATCAATCTTGGTTTTTGCAGTTTTTAAAAATGGCCTACCTAAGATCAATGTTGGTTGATTTACATGCATGTTGTCCTCCATGTTTAAGACATAAAAATTTGCAGGGAATATTAAATCATTCACTCTCACCAAAACATCTTCTAAAACTCCCTCGGGGTAGGTTGTGCTCCGGTTGGCAAGTTGAATCACCACTCCCGTTGGCTTGAGCTCTCCAATGTGCAATGACTTGTAAACTGATGTTCACATGACATTTATTAAGGCTCCAAGGTCTAGCATGGCTTGCTTGAATTGCTCACTTCCTATGGTGCAAGGAATGGTAAAAGTACCTGGATCCTTGCATTTAGGAGGAATGCTCCGTTGAATAATTGTAGAGACATTTCTGCAAATACTTACTTTCTCATCCCCTTTCAATCTTCTTCTATAGCTGCACAAGTCCTTAAGGAACGTAGCATATTTGGGAATATGCTTAATGGCATCCAAAAGTGGGATATTGACTTTAACTTTTGTTAAATGTCTCCATGATTTCCTTGTCCAATTCGGCCTCTGCTATCTTCTTATTTTGAGTCACTCTATTTGGAAAAGGTAGTGGAATGTTTGGTTCAGAATGCCTAGTATCTCTCTTCTCGGATGGTTTTGGTTCTCCTTCATCTGCATCTATCTCTACAGGATTTGGCTTTTCTACTGCAGCAGAATGTTCTGTAGAATCTGCATGGTTCTTCTCTATAGAATCTATAGCCTTAAGCTCCTTGCCACATCTAAGAGTGATGGCACTCACATTTTGTGCGTTACTCACTGTTTGGGATGGAAGTTGGCCAGAACCTTGTGTTTTTAGCTCACTAACAGTGTTACCTAATTGGCCAATTTGTGTTTGCAGGTTCTGGATGCTGGCTTCTGTCCTTTGTTGGAATTAGAGGCTGTTAGTTGCTATTTGCTTTACCAAAGGCTTAGTTCATTGCTGGTCTGCAGTTGGTCTTGTTTTGGTTGCTGCAGGTATGGTTATTGCTACTACTGCTATCTTATGTTTAAACCTGCTGCTTGTTGCTTGAACTGTTGCTGAGGCTGTTGCTGAAATTGATTGGAGCTATTACCATACCTTAAGTTTGGTTTGTCCCTCCATCTAGGATTGTAGGTATTGGAGAAAGGATCATAATTTCTCTGCTGCTGCTATGGTTATTGATAAGGTTTGCCAGGAAATATTCCAGTGATGGTTTCATTTTTCTCATGTAATTCTAGACACAAATTTGAAGTGTGGCCTGGTAGGCAACAAATGCCACAAATATTTGCCACTGTTGGATGAGATTGGGGCTGCTGCTACTTTTGACCAATGGCTAATTGCCTAACTAGTGAGGTTAGCTCCTTAATTCTATTCTCCATGCGCTGCTAGTTTGCATTAGAAGATTGCAGCTCATTAACTCCCCTAGTGGACACTATGGCTCGAGTACTAAATTGTTGAGCATTGGCAACCATATTGGCAATCAAATCTCGGGCTGCAGTAGGTGTTTTATCAACCAAAGCTCTTCTTGAGGCACATCCACCATGCTTCTGTCTATTGGCAGAAGCCCTTCATAGAAGTATTGGATTAGGAGTTGGTCACTTATTTGATGGTGTGGGCAGCTTGCACACAACTTCTTAAATCTCTCCCAATATTCATGCAATGTCTCACTAGTAATTTGCCTTATGCCACAAATATCCTTCCTGATGGTAGCAGCTCTTGAGGTAAGAAAGAACTTCTCTAAAAATAGCCTATTCATGTCTTGCCAGCATGTAATTGAAACAGGATGCAAATAGTCTAACTAGTCCTTTGCAGCTCCATCAAGTGAGAAAGGAAAAGCTCTTAGCTTAATGTGATCTTCATCAACTCCTTGTGGCTTCATGGTTGAGCATGCCACATGGAATTCCTTGAGATGCTTGTGCGGATCCTTTCCAACCAAACCATGAAACTTAGGGAGCAAGTGCATTAATCCTGATTTGAGCTCAAAATCTGCATCTAATTCTGGGTACTAGATGGCTAAAGCTTGATAATTGACATTAGGTGCTACAAGTTCCTTCAATGTTCTATCATGATTGTTAGCCATATTTTCTGCAAGATTTGGATGGTTAGTAACAAGGACACTATGAACAGAATTAGAATCAGAATCAGATACTAAGCTAGAAATAGAAATAGGTGAGTTGTATGCAGAATTGTTGGACGAATTGTCCTCAGCCAAGATAGGGTCAAATAATCTCCTCCTAGTTGATCTAATCAATCAAAGTGTTTCTCTCAATGTCAGGATCAAATGCAACTAAATCAGGATTCAAATCAGGCCTAGGCATGCACTAAACAAGGCAAAACAGAACTAGTCATGCACTTATGTCACCACCTCACATATAACACTAAGGAATGCAAACAAACACTCAAAATTAATCAAGAAAAATTGAAAAACACTACCAAATAATTTTTAAAAATTTCAGGACCACCACAGCTCAAATATTTGACCCTCAAGGAATCCAAAAATGCAAAGAAAAATCTTAAAAAATTAAAAAAGTGGTCAAGATGAAGGAATTTGGCTTCCAAATGAAAAGTTTTTAGCAAAGTAGAAATCTTGTTTAGGAGGTCATTTTCCTTCAACTGACCAAAAATTAGCTCAATTAGAGCACAAAATCTTTTGCAAAAAATACCATCGATGTCCCAAAGAGACTGAAAAACCTCAAAAACTCTATCTTAATGGTGGAATTTGGCAAAAACAAGGATGACCTCAATTCTATAAAGAATTGAGCCTTTCTCAGAATGGTGTTTTCCTATAGGATCAAGTACCCTCAGATTGGTTTGAAAAGGTTTAGTTACCAAAAACCGTAAAATCTACCTCCTAATACACTAACTATCAACTAAAACTTAAAACCTATGCAAACACTATCACAGAGAGAATCAACACTGATATTCACATGATCAAACAGCATATATCATCCCCGACAATGGCGCCAAAATTTGACTCGTCGTAACTCAATCAAATTAAACCGAATACAACTATAGCATAAGATACAACTCGAATCATTTCCCAAAGATGATTACACTAAATGATCAGAAAATGCAAGGGGATTGTTTAATCAAACACTTGAAATGCAATATGTAGAAATCAAAGTAAAACAAAATTGTTGAGGATAAAACCGAATTAAAAGATCAAATCCAAGACATAAGATAAACACAATTAACACTCCATCATTGGATTCTAACTATATGCAACACTCTAATTCGGTGATTAGACTTAGACTTAAATGAAACCTCAATCTAAATCTAGCATTCACATGGCAACCTCCATGAATTCAACTAATTACACAATCAATTCGATTCAGAAACCTCTAGAACTGAATTGAATTGAATTAGTTTTAAGGACCAATACAACTAATCTTATGTTCAGATCTGAAACATAATTCACACTCCTTCAGCAATCAAATCACATACATCAATTGAATCAGATATGTCATGATTACATTCTTAATCAGCATTCAAGAGTGAAAAACTTCAATTCATGTACGAAATAAAGAATGACAAGAGAAGACATGAAACCGAATTGATGTGTAGCATCTGAATGATGCACCAATCCTTAAGAATTTAATTGCTTCACTTGATGTCTTGAATCAGAGGAGAACCATTACTCCATTAATGGAGGAAAATGCACGAGAGAGAGAGAGAGAGAGAGAGAGAGAGAGAGAGAGAGAAGTTCTATTTTCAAATTCTAATAAAATGACTCAAAAGTCCCCTCCTAATTTGGGTTCCCTCCTATATATACCTATGATTAACACACTAATTGACTAATTACATTAATCCTCTCTTCTAAACCTGAAAATAGACTCCTTATTTACATTAATTGGACTTGTGTAAGGAAACTTATGCTAAAAACACTAATTCAGCTTCATTAGATTCGTCAGTAAACTTCAATCCAATGTTTGGCCTGAAAGATGCTATTATTTACACTAGTGATCTAAAGAATAGTTGTAGGCCTGGAAGTCAGCTTTCCAATGGCACTGATTTTGCCTCAATTGGATTTTTGTAGCCTAAGATATAGCCCAATTATTACATTCTGCTCAGGATTCACGACTACCTCTCTTGAGTCCACTTGAAGGCCCAAATCTAGCTTAAAAACTCCTGAACTAGCCTCTGACCTCTTCATAAGAGTTGTAGTCCTCTCAGTTTTCCTACAAACTAAGAATCATGCCAAAATACAGTATATAACTCAAGTTATGGCCCAAAAACCAAAACAATGTTAGAATAAGGTTAGTGCAAGAAAATTTGATCAAAGTCCAATCAAGGTCCAATTAATAGAAAATGGTCCAAGTCAATTAAAATATGCACAAAAGAGGGTTAATGAGCTAGATATGAGGAAAAATAAGTACATAAAATTCCAATTCATCAGTCCTATTCTACAAATATTGGATGATCAGGATTGTCCAGCTCGGAGATCCCTTAATGGCCAAGGTTGAAACCATGTCCAAAATAGAAGGGGATTTCAACATTTCATGGATCAGAGGCCTATTGTCCCCCCTCCCGGTTTGGTAATGGCCAACTTGGAAAGAATGCCAACCCTTACATTTTCTTCTCTTGGAGCATGTTGGACTTCATAGAAGTCAAACTTCCTCACTAAATCCTTTACCTTAGTGATGTACTTCTACAACATCATGCCCTTAGCTTGATACGCTTTATTTACCTACAACGTCACGATATAGGAATCACTATAGATCGTAAGTCATGTAGCGCCAACATTGGAGGCAAGTTGTAATCCTACTATTAGTACTTCATATTTAGCTTGATTATTGGAGACCAAGAAGTCAAACTTAAGTGATAGTTTGATGATAATGTCCCCTTCTTTGTCCAGTATGACACTAGCCCCACTTCCCTTGGAGCTAGAAGCTCCATTTATGTACAGCATCTATTTCAAATCCACTGCCTCTTCATTTATCATCTCTACAAGAAAGTCTGCTAGGGCTTAGGCTTTGATGGCAGTTTTGGGCTCATACTGGATATCAAACTCAAAGAGCTCTACTAAATAGGCCATTATTCTTCTAGTGAGGTATGACTTCTGCAGAACTTGCTGGATGGGCTGGTCATTTCTTACAACTATGGTATAGGCTTGGAAATACTGGTAGAGGCGTTGGGCTATCATAACCAATGCAAAAGCTACCTTTTCTAGTTACTGGCATTTGATCTTCGACCCCTAAAGTGCTTTACTAACGAAATAAACCGGGTGCTAAGTTCGCCCGTCATCCAAGATCAAAGTGCTAGCAATTGGCACCTCACTAACTCAAAGATATAAA
The DNA here is from genome assembly GCA_031439585.1 of Pterocarpus macrocarpus. Taxonomy (NCBI): domain Eukaryota; kingdom Viridiplantae; phylum Streptophyta; class Magnoliopsida; order Fabales; family Fabaceae; genus Pterocarpus; species Pterocarpus macrocarpus. Next base: position 27,778,003 of record CM062520.1, read on the forward strand.
TAAAGTGGTCGACTAGGCTCCAATTTGTGTAAAATAGAAGAGGAGGAGGATATTCCTTAAAACTCTAAAATGCCTCTTTATACTTTGTCATCCATTCAAAAATGCTCCCTTTCTTGGGTAACAAAAAGAAATGAGAGTTTTTCGGGTTGATGTAGCCATGAATCTAGAAAGGGATGCTATCTTCCCTGTTAATTGTTGAACTTTTTTCACGAAGGTCAAACTTTTCATCTCCATAATTGCTCGACATTTATCAGGGTTTGCTTCAATTCCTCGATGTGTGAGCATGAAACCCAAGAACTTCCTGGCTTTGACAATGAATGCACATTTTTGAGGATTTAGCATCATTTTATGTCTATGCAGGCTATTGAAAACAAGTTTGAGGTTAGAGATCGATTTTCCATCTTCTGTCATCTTCACCAACAAGTTGTCGATGTATTCCATCTTCTGTCCCTTTCGACAAAAACTTTGTTCATTAGTCTCTAAAACATAGGCCCCGCATGTTTTAGCTCAAATGGCATAAACCTTGTAACAATAGCTTGCCATCGAGGCAATGAACACTATCTTCTCTTTATTGTCAAGGTGCATGGGGATTTGGTTGTAGCTCGAGTAGGCGTCCATGAAAGATAGAAATAGAAATCGAAAATTGCATTAACCAATCCTTATATGGTAGGTAAGGGTTAGGAGTCCTTTAGGTAGGCTTTGTTAAGGTTGGTGTAGTTGACGTACATTCGCCACTTCTCGTTGGGCTTCTTTACCATGACGGCATTGGATAGCCACATTAGGTACATGACTTCCTGGATAAACCTCGTATCTAAGAGGTTTTGAACTTGCTCCTAGATGGCAAGGGCCTTGTTTAGGCATATCTTCCTTTTTTATCTGGGTGACTTGCCAAGCCCCAAGAAATATAACTAATCAGTGGCATATGAACCTTGGATCAATACTAGGCATGTTAGTGGTGGTCTAGGCAAACAAATCTACATTCTTTCTTAATAAGGCTAAGAGTTCCTCTTTTAGTGAGATTTGGAGAGTCTTACCAATTTGGGTAGTTTGGTTAGCGTTAGAACCAATCTGGACAATTTCAAGCTCCCTCTCAGGCTTGGGTCTTTTCATTTCTTGTCATCTCTAAGAGTCCAGATTTAGCATCATGACCTTAGATGAAGTTGGAGGATGGAAAGAGTTTCCAGCTTCATCTCCTTTCTTGATTCGGATTTCAAGGTAATGAGGTACGCGGTTGAGATAATGGCTCAATCTTGTTCAAAGTTGGTCATCCCAAAATCACATTATATGTAGAAGGGTAGTCCATAAAGAGGAAGTTGATTTTAATAGTCCGGGTTCTTAGTTAGGTTCCCAAAAGTGTAACATATTGTCGGGGTGCACCTTTTCGCCTGAGAACCTTATGAGGTCTGCTTTATAAGTTTGAAGGTTGGAGCTCTTTAGCCCTAGCTTATCAAAAGTATCTCAGAATATTATGTCAGCCAATCTCTCTTGATCTACAAAGACCTTTTTTACCTCAGTGTTCACTATCACAGCCAAGATGATCATGGGTTCGTCTTGTCCTAAGATGACTCCTTCTAGGTCAAAGCTCGAGAAAATAATCTCAGGCGTTGACATGGCCTATACATTTTTTTCATCTTCTTAGAGATAGACTCAGAACTTCTTGCAGGTGTTTTTTGTAGGTGAACTTCATTGTGCTGCCTCTTGTGAATCCTCTAGCAATAATATTTATGGTTCTCGTGACCACCTTAGCATCCTCTTGGTCTTCCCAAGCCCTATGAGGCTCCGAAGTTGTTTGGGTCCTAGGATTCCTCCGCTCCTTATCTCTTAAGGGAGGTGCCCTTCTCTTTCTAGCGCTCCTCTGGGAGGTGACATACCTCACTAATCTGCCCTCCCTAATTAATTGTTCAATGACATCTTGAAGATCATAGCAATCCTCCGTCCTATGTCCAAAGTCATGATACTCGCAGAATAAGTATTAGCCCTTACTCGTAGAGCCTTTAGCTTGGGGAGTCTTTCCACTTGTTTGACTTCCCTATACAAGTTGGCTAGGACACATTAAAGGGAGTATAGTCATGGTATCTTCCAACCCTCGATGTTCATATCCTTTTCCTTGGACAATCCTGCTGATGAGGACCCGACTTCTTTTCATCTTGATTCTTTCCTAAGGTGGCCTTTTGCATTTCCTCGAGGTAGATATTCTTTTCCACCTACAACTGGATTTCATCCATGGTCCTCGCTGACGCTTAGATAATGAATCCTCGAAAGTACCGAGGTATAGCCCATTAAGCAAGGTAAGCACCGCTGCTTGGGTCTAACTCCTCTAACAATAGTGTCTTCACATTGAAACACTCGAGGAAATGTCGGAGTAGCTCCCCTTATTGTTGGGATAACCCTAACAAGTTGGTGACCGGCTTTGGCTTGAATCGTCGTGTCATGAAGTAAGCCAGAAATCGTGATACGAGGTCCGAGAACCTGTTGTTAAACCTTAGGGGCAACGAGTTGAACCATTTTAGGGTTGCCTTCTTTAGCATAATTAGGAAAGCCCTGCATTTAACAGGGTTGGAGGCTCTGGCCAAAGTCATTTAGACTTAAAAACATCCATATTCTCTTGGGGATTCGTGCTTCCATTGTAAGGCTCCATATCGGTTGGGGGTTCGAATCCTTTAGGAAGCCGAACACTCATAATATAGTTAGAGAACGGCATTTTTTTGCCATCCTCTGAGTCCTTGTACCTATCGAAGTGGTGCCAATCCAAGCTCCTCCCTTGGGAAGGGTGTAAGTTAGCATGGTTGCCATGACGGCGGAAGTATTCACTTTAGGGCTCTCAACAATGCCCTCACTCCTTCTCCCGAGGTTGATTTCTACATCAGGGACTTGGCTCTTCACTATGATGGCATGACCGATAATGATGAGGTTCATCACGATCTTGCTTCTAATTGTCTCGATGATGTCGATCGTGATGATGTCTCTTATTCTCTCCCTACTACATTTGCTTTAGGTTTCGCTCTATCTCTTGAATGCGGGTGGCTTCATCCTGCATAATGGACACTATTTCTATGAGCGGGATGGGGTTCTTTTGAGGTGGCTGCTCCATCTTAGATGCCAGGAAATTACCCAAAGCCAGGATCAAAGAGTGATGAGCTATTGAGTTCTGTGTGTTGTGCTAATCTCCGGTATCCGTTGTGGACTTGGAAACCATCTGGCCATCCACCTGCTTTAGGAGGTATGGTTACTAGTTATTTGCAAGGCCATGTGCCACCACGTGTTCTTGCCTTTAATGAGTCGACATGGCGGTCAGAGACGCCGTAGAATGATGAAATGGTAGCCTTGTTCTCGATAGACAACACCAATGCTTGGAGGTAGGTTGCTGAAATCTGGAAACTGGGTGAGCTCCGAATGAATTTGGGACTCCAAGGCTACTCTAGCTTGGCTGCGGAAGGCTGAAGCCAAAATTCCATGGCGAGGGGGTGTGTACCTCTAAGAACTGTGATGCTCAACTCAGGGAGTACAAGAGATACAAGTGTATGGTGTGTGCATGCATACCTGATTTCAGAGGTTTCACCTTCTATTTATAGATGAGAGTAAATAAGGATTAGTACGTCATGATTCTATGATATAGGGAGGCCATCTCGGGAATCTCAACGGCTCCATATATGTTAAGGAGTCCGATATACTTGGCGACGTAGGCTATGTGCATAATTGCATAAGTGGAGCCTGAGATTTTTGGCCACGCTATGAGTACGCTCTTCTCCCTTTTGGGCTCTGAGTTGGGCTTCCCCTTCATTTTGAGTTCTGACTTGGGCTGTGTAAGCCTAAGTGTAACATGGCTTCAATAAATAGGCTAGGTTATAGGTTCCTAGATTCTAGTCTAGAATAGTTTTCAGAAACTACTCTTTTCAATTTACAAAGAGAGCATTAAAATAGTTTTCTTAGGGTTTTATTATAACATTCACTCAAGAATAATAGCATGATTTTAAAAGAAACTTTAACATTGAACATCAATATGCATAAGAATACCCATCAAAGTATTCATATACATACACAACTTTATTGGGTTTTGGATTGGACTAGCTACAGGGGGTCCTAAGCCCAAGAAACTTTAAAGAAAGGGCCTTAGTGTAGAGAAATTTCAAACTTATAAGGAAGCCCCCAAGAGAATAGAAGCTTGATCTAAATTGGGAGGGGCCCTACCAGGTAAGCAAAGACATGACAAAGGAGCACACAAGATTTTTGAACTCTCCCGTAGGCACTTACTGCAAGCATGGAATGCGGTCTCACTTAGAAAGTATGTACATTCTTTTTCGTTTATTAGTTTTTTTTTTCCACTGTGTTTTTCAAATGGAAGTTTTAACGAGGCATAACCAAGCATAGGCTGAGCACTTTGATTGAACTCAACATGTATTCAGCTACACTAATAAAGTCATTGCTTCCTTATTATTTGCCATTATTACTCTATTATTTGTTATGTTTTATTAATTCATGATATGAACAAAATGTGCCGAAGATGTTATTGATGAAAACCTTATTTGAGAATAAGATTAAGCTCGAGCCAAGAAGTAGGCCTAGAAAACTAAAGCTGAGAATAAGGCTATACCTTGGCCGAGAAGCAAGCTTAAGAGACCAAAATTGAGAATGAGACTAACCTCAGATGACAAGATGGCTAAGTAATCTAAATTGGGTTGTGGCTGAGAGGTAGACTTGAAAACCTCAGCTAAGAATAAGGGTAAAAACAAACCATTCGGGAAGGCTTGGTCAAATGAAGCCTCGATCGAAAACAATGAAACTAAATTGAGATATGAAAAGTAAGAAAAGCAAACAATGGCCAAGGTCAATGTAGTCGAGAGTTAAGTTAGTCAAGTTTGAAACTCAGCAAAACAAAGTTGGTCAAAATCAAAGGTGCAGAATATAATTTTTTATGTTGATTTTGACCAACTTTGTTCTTCTAAGTTTGAATATTCTGCACCTAACGGAGCAAGCTATGTGATTGCATGAGTTCAAAATTGATAATAAGTCTACATGAAGATGGTGTTAGCATGGCTATTTATTAAGCTTATCTTGAAGATTTGAAATTGTAAAACAATAAGGATTGATTGATCTTACTCGAATACCAAGCTTATCTTGGAAGCTCATAGTGTGTTAGCACATCTATCTACTACTTGGTTGAATGTGTTAGAACTATACCCTCTACTTAACTACTGAGCTTAACCTTGCATATAAAATAAACACATAGATATAAAAGAACAATACCAGAAGATGCATGAGCAATAACGGTAGCATAAGTCATACAAATAAGGGAAATTAAATACAAAGCAAATAAAATAAAGGAAGTCAGGAAGTAGGGTCATCGACTGGGGAAGAGGTGTCCTTGGCGTCATTGATGGAATAGGCCTCAACCCTTAGGGACGCAATAAGCTTGGCCCTTTCCATGGTAGAATTGACCTCCAGTATGATTAGCTCGGCACCATCTATACTTCTCTTTGTAAAGGGCTTCTTCTCTATAACGGCATCCACAAGCTGGTGCCCTTTAATTATTTTAAGGGGCTTATAGGCGATCAAGTCCAAGTCATAGTAAGGGAACCAAACCCAGTCCGTAGCTTTCTAAAAACTAGCCAAATACTGGTCCATTGGCTTATCTTAGAGGCCCTCCACCTCAACCCTTAAGGACATCTCCCTTGTTTTTGCCTTTTCAATAGCTACAATATATGCCTCCTCTCTCTCCTTTAGTTTCAATTTCAACTCATCTACTTTCTCCAAAACCTTTTTGTTGTCATTGTATATGCCATTCTTCTTGAGTGAATGCTTGAGCTTAGCCTCCATTACCTTTTTGTAGTGGACAATTTAAAGCACTCCATCTTTTCGTGCAAAAATTGGGTACGGGAATTGGCCCCGCCTGTTTTCTTTTCCAAGAAATGGGCCAATGCACTAAGCTAGAAGCTTTAGATCTTGGCATGCCTGTATAGACGAGTTGCTCCCATTCTCTTCGCCATCTTTATATCCTTAGCATCGTATAAGTTCTTATCTTCTACTCGACAAATAGGAACTTAATGCTTTAGAGGGAGGAAAGACTTGCTAAAGCCACAAAGTTTGTGATTAGACGAGCCCCATTAAGCAAATTGGGTAAAAAAGGGAAAGACATCTCCGTAGACTTAACAACTACATCTACAACATTAGAAGCAAAGGCTACAACATTATGTTCTCTTAAGTTCTCTTCTGAGTGTGCCTTAGAATCAGCGATGCCTGGTACAAGGCTATCCATGAGCTATTCCCCGCTTTCTCCAACTATGGAAGAGTCGCCCTTTTCTTTTCTAAATACACCTACAAGTGGTGATCTCCAAGCTTAGGAGCCATGGTAGCTGAAAATGTACTAGATAAGCTTGGTAAGCAATAATTCAAAATGTGCATGACAAAGACAAATACAAGATATGAACTTACCGATATGCTTAAGCACATCAGCTTTATCAAAGTTCCACTTAAGCAAAATGGAGTGGAAAAGAGGTTTTTTGTTGTCTAGCTCATCGTCCAAACAATCAATCGTAAACTGATATTCTAAATGGAGAAAGCTATAGTTGGTATGTAGGATTTGCCTATGGTCATATTGCCAATACAAGGGGAATGTTTCCACACCATCTTCATTTCAAAAGAAAAGGAACTCATAGTTGAGCAACTGAACCTTTAAAAAAAAGGATTTTTAAACCACTTTTACAAGCTTGAATAGAAGGGGAGGATCTTTTTTCGAGGATGACTACTAAAAGAGACCCAAATTCCTTTATTTACACACTTGACCTAGAAAAATTAAAAGAAAACCTTTGTGGTGAGATCAACTCCTATCTTAAGAACTCCATTAACATCTTGAAACCTAGTTATTTGGGTGCAATTGAGAAATAGCTACATTCACTCGATTCAAATAAGCACACTCAAATCAAATGAAGGGAGCCATAAACCTAGGTTTCATAGCAAGGTGTCATACAGACAAATGAAATCAAGAAAGGTGCCTCCTGACCTATAATCACAAACCCAATCATCGAGGAATCAAGGGAAGAACTAAAATGACTCCTTGGCCCTTTTGGTCGAGACCCTAATATTCTGTCTAAATTAGGTAATGCTTTCTACATCTTCATAGCGAGTGGAGGCTTCCCTAACTTCCTTGTTAACCTAACTAAAGGGGTCACTACATTTAGTCCCGCTAATAAATGCCTCTTCCTGAGCAATGACAACTCCTTTACCTTCACCTCTTGCCATAGAAACCTAGTAGAAGACGAAGAACTAGGGGCTTAAGCAATCGAGTAATTTAAAGAAAAACAACATGCAAATGAGATAAAAAAAAAAAAAGATGCAGAACCCAGTCTAACTAGAGTCCACTACCTTAGTGTTTGATCAAGTTAACTATAGAAAATGAATAATGAGAGAAATGTGAAGTGGAAGTATAATTTACAAAAGTGCAATAAATCTAAATTTCAAATGTGAATTGGAAAATGAGAGAAAATGTTGAAGTTAACAAAAACACACTAAGAGCGCTAGAGCGGGTTTTGTAAGAAAAGAAATGGAAGACTATTTTGAACAAATGAATGAGTTATAGACCCCTTCACCTCTAGAGTTTGTCAAAGGAGATCCAAGGACTAGCATATTTTCCCACCAATAATTAATAAATCCCAACCATAGAATTAATCAATGACTTGTGGCTCCACTCAACCAATCGCACATATGAGAAAGTGCCACAAATATGCCATGATGAGTACAAGAGGGATCAATGACATCAAACTTCTCAGTGTGTACTACATGGATATGCATGTTCTCTTATAATAGGCATTTTAAACCTGAAAAGATGAGCACACACGACCTCTAAAAGCTCGATTTATAAGAGCCCTTGAATTATGACCAAGTTCGGGGGCTATGGACTAGATAGTCCTATGGGCTGTATAGCTCAACCTAATAACCACATGCTCGACCCAATGTTGAGGAACTAGATTTCAGCCATGGAAGTTCGAATTACTATTAACTTATAAAACTAGAGATGGTCCTATCATTAATTAGCCGAACTTGCATACAAACAACCCTAAGATTCTACTATAAGGTGGAATCCCACAAAGATCTCACCATTAGTCCTGATCGCATAATTTTGGAAACAGATCCAAGGATCATTTCAATAATACTATTAATTTAACTATAATGACGAAAAGGATAAAGGCAATCCCAACAACCTCAGACAATAGATCCTTATCGATAATGTCTTATCTCACAATATATAAAGGCCCATCAACCCCTAAGTATGATCAACTCACTAATTCAATCCTAATCACCACTTTTGAATACTCCTTGACTTGAGCACCAGAGTGTTTTTACTGGTCCCTACCAGTGTTGTGTACAGCTTGACGAGGTCGACTTGCACCGATTCAGTTCTTCAAGTAAGAGTAGATGGCAGTACGCTAATGAAGTAGAAAGCTTGCTTGGTCATGAAAAGTTTGAAATAAATGCAAAGAATATATTTAGCAAGATTTTCTCTCTAATTATTAAAATGAATTCTATTCGAAATATACTCGTATTGACTGCTAGCTTGGATTTGCAGCTTGAGCAGCTATATATGAAGATTATATTTCTTCATGGAGATTTGGAGGAAGAGATCTGCATGGATCAACTAGAAGGATTCGAGGAAGCTCGATAGGAACATATGGTTTACATATTAAAGAAGAGTTTGTATGGTTGAAGTAGGCTCCCAGATAGTGGTACAAGAAATTTCACTCATCGTGAGTCACGGATACACCAAGAGCGATGCAAATATCATTGTGTATATGTCAAAATATTTCCAGGTGATAAATACATCATCTTTCTGCTATATGTAGATGATATGTTGATAATAGGACAAGATGCAAAGATAGTTGGTGGTTTGAAAATGGAGTTGTCAAAATCATTTCATATGAAAAATCTAGGCCTTGTAAAGTAATTTTTGGGTATGCAAATTTTGTGAGACTAGAAAGCTAAAAAGCTTTGGTTGTCACAAGAATAATAGCTGGAGCGGGTACTAGAAAGATTCAGTAGGAAAAAGCTAAACACATTGTTAGCTAATCATTTTAAACTTAGGAAAAGGAGTTGCCTTATGAGGAAGAAAAGAAAGATATGGCTACATACCCTACTCCCCTACAATCGAGAGTTTGATGTATGCTATGGTTTGTACTTGGCCATATATCGCCTATATGGTTAGAGTTGATAGCAAGTTTCTTTCCAATTCTAGTAGAGACTATTGGGAAGTTGTAAAGGGGATTTAAAGATACTTGAAAGGTAGCTCAAGAATCTTCTTATGTTGTAAAAGACTAGAACAAATTCTAGAAGGTTATGTAGATGCAGATATGGCAAGTGATCTAGATGGTGGGAAATCTGTCTCCATATTCTTATTTAATTTTGTAGGGGAGCAATGTCTTGGCAATCAAAAATTTGAAAGTATGTTACCTTATCCATCACTGAAGTAGAATACGTTGCCATGACCAAAGCCAAAAAAGAAATGCTTTGGTTGAAAAGATTTCTTCAATAATTGGGAATGAAGTAAGACCGGTTTGTTATCCGCTGCAATAGTCAAAGTGCTTTGGATTCAAGTAAGAATACGATATACCACTCGTGTACTAAGCACAATGATGTCAAACATCACTAGATACATCAAGTAATGAAAGAACAACATTTCAAGTTCAAAAAGATTCACATTGACGAAAGTTGTGATGCGTGAAAAGCTTCAACTTTGTCCCAAGTTGATCGGCATGGATCCCAAACGACTATTTACAGATTATTTCCCCCAATAGTTGGAGGGGAATAATTGTAGGGGTCCAGCCATAAGTTTTGTCAAACAAAAAAGATAAAGAAAATAAGATTTATTTTAGATAGTAAATATATTCAATGCAAATAATTAAATTTTTTTGCATGAAGAAATTGTAATGCGAAGATTTTGAAGCAGAAAACATTGAAGAAAATCAACACACATGATTATCTTTTGGATACGTGCATTGCATGCGATACCAAATTTTGTGATGTGTTCACATTGCATCCTACCTTCATAATTAGAGGCCATCTCACTCAAAGGAGGATCAAGCAACAAAAGCAAAAGATATGCCAAGTGTAGTTAGAGAGAATAGATAGAGAATGTGAGTAAATCCTAAAAGCTGCAAGGTGTGGGTAAATACGTTGGGAAAATTTTGAATATTATATCTATTACTTCTTGGTACTATAATTACCAACCTTCTAATAGTAAAATCAAAGGATTCTCATTGGGAACCACTATATTTACCTTTTGTGTGAGAGAGTGTGAAAAGGATACTATAATTATCCTTAATATAGTGAAAAATTTTTAGAGTTTATCACGTGATTTTTCCTTAGTATTTGAGGATTTTTCATGTTAAAATTTGGTATTTTTTTGTATCCTTTGCACATATTTATTACCGCTTTACTATTTGAATTGGTAAATCTAGCTCTACCATATCTAGTTTGGTGCTTATTCCTACACTGCAATATCATTTAATTTACACTTTGAATTGATCCTTGAGTCTAACACTTTTGAGGTATTTATTTAAAGAATTAATCACTGCTAGTGATATGACAATACATGATTGATTATCTATGTAGAAAACTTTTACACCAATAACAAATCAAAATAAAATCTTTAAAAAGTTAGACCTATTGAAACATTTTCCCCCTTTAATTAGCATATTGTTACCCACCTTTTTACTTCTTGTCTTATCAATTGCTTACACACTTTCATGTTGATGGAAGTAACTTGGTAAAAACCTCCTCAAACAATTACACGCTTCCTTTAATATATAAACTTATTATTTTTATTTAAAATAAAAAATTCTTCTAATTGAAATATCAACTTGTATTACTATAACAAATGTGAAAGTAAGTTTGAACAATATGTCAATTTTGTGAAAACCCATTTTTGTACACTTCTTATGGTGTTAATAAATATTTACTTACAATTGTTTGACACTTGTTTTCCTTTAATCAATGTTTTAAATTCAAGTCTTGTAAAAGAAATTGAAAAAAAAAAAAAAAACTAATGCTAAAGGAACTTTGTCCTATAATAAGCGAATCTAACTTGAATAAGATTAATTGAAATCCAATAAATTTTAGGTGAACTTTACCTGTAGTATTAAGAGTTCGAATATTGAAGTCATCACTTTCGGGAGACAATTTACCTAATTACACCCCCAACCAAAAATTGTGTGAGCAATTTACAAAACAAAAATACTTCTGTAATAGTAATAATTTTTTCATTGGAAAGGCAAGTCTTATGATTTGGTTATGGTGGAATTGCAGATTCATTAATTCATCATCCATTAAACTTCTCCACACACCAATCTAATCTAATTATTTATTTTATACTTATAATGAAGGAGACTTTTTTTTTTTTTGGGTTTCAATTACTAGTTTTCTAGCTTGAGTCAAGTCAACCCGCTATAGGGGTAAAATTCTTCTAACTCTAATTTTTTTCTATATATAAAACTTGAACTCAAGACTTTGGTTAAGGGGAAAAAATATTGAACCACTTGAATCAACCAAGCATTAGTGACTAGTTTTTGTTTTTGCTGTTATTCATTTTTCTTAAAATGATATTGCAATAATAATTATTACTACTAATGAATCAACACTTATTATGCGCCAAGTTAATTTTTTTTTATTTTTTACTTTATTAAAATAAAAGGATGAAGAATATTTAAAATAAATTATAATTATATAATAAAAACTTAAGAGTTATTAGAAGAAAATTATAATTAAGACAAAAGAAATATTTGAATAATGTTTATTTTTAAATTATTAGCTAAAAAATTAATCTAAAGTTAATTGTTTCATGTTTATTTTAAATCTTCAAAAATGATCAATAAAATGTGTAACATCCTCAATTTCTTATCATGCTAAATTACCTCAACAACCTTGAATAATTAGGCACTTAATGAGAAATTATGAGATTAAGCCTTAATCAAGGGGTTAACAAAGAGTTTATGAGCTAACTCGGATGAGGAAAGTCAAAAGAATGTTTAATGGAGATTAAATAATCACTAATTAAGTAAGTTAGAGCCTAAATAGCTTAATTAATTACTAATCGCCCTTAATTAGCTTAATCAAGTTTAATTAAGGTTAATTAAGCTTAATTGCAAGATTAATTTTTGTTAATCATATTTTTGTGTGTTAATCACTAATCCTTGCTTAATCATATTAATTAAGTTGCAAGAGCAATTAATCACATGATTAAATTCAAATTTAGTCAACTAGACAATAAAGTAAAGAGTGATGTCACTAAAGAATAAAGCATTAGACAAGAGTGCTTTATATAAGAGTAAGTACTTGAATTATTCCTCCATCATCCATTTTGTCTCCCTAAATCTTAATTAGCACAAAATTAAGAAAATATCTCCCTCCCTCTCTCCATACAACCTACGGCCAACACACCCACATGCACACACCTTCACTTCATCTATTCTCTCTCTAAGTTTCCTACTCCTCCAACTTCTCTCTAAAATTCTCTCTTCTTCTTCTTCATCATCTTCTCCCTTTATCCACCACCACCAAAACCTCTCACTTAGCCCTTCAAGGACCTTATCTTTGGGTCTTTAAAGACAAGATCTAAACACTACCAACATCATTTTCAAGAGAACTCAAGAGTCCTCCCTTGGTTCATCCAAAATTGCCACCATCATCATCAAGAGGAGACATCATCATCATCTTCTTCTTCTTCTCTTGTTGTAGCACCATTTTGAGTAGAGTTAGTGATCTTCACTCTTTTACTTTATTTGCTCAAAAAAGCTTGAAGCTTGGTTCTTCTTATGACCAAGATCTTCAAGTGAAAACTTGAGAAGATCTTTCATGCTCTTCATGAGCAAAAGTTTCTACTTTTGGTAAAATATGTTCATGTTCTTCTTCAAGTGTTCTTGATATTTCCCTTCTAGTGTTCTTGACCATTTGAAAGTTTCTTACTCTAAATGCTTTAAAGTTCCTATTTTCTATTCTTGATGCATGAGATCTTGATGTTCTTGGTGGTATTTTGTTTAAAGTTTGTTCCTTTTTTTTATGATGAGTTTATGAATAGAAAAGTTTCATTTTTCCATGTTTCTTTCATGATTTGATAAGACTATGAACATTCCAAAAGTATAAAGCTCAAAAAGTTTGCTTCTTGATGCATGAAAAGTGGCGCAAGTTTTGGTGCCTTCATAAAGTTTTGTTTTGTTTTGTTTTGGGAACAAGACTACATGCAAAAGTCTAAGCTTTTTGAAATATAAAGCCTTTTTGAGTTATAAAAATGCTATCTTGTCACTTTGTGTGTAACACCATACTAATTTAATGTTATGCTTAAGTCATAGTATGAAATTAAGTAGATTATGTTACCGTGTTAATACTCTGCTTGCGTTTCGTTTTCCGTATCACTTTTTTTTTCTTTTTAACAGAAGAAACGAAGCACTGTATATAATGAACGTGACAGAGTTTAATACATCACAACAGAAAAGATAAGGACAAATAACATATATGCCGTCAACTGTATATATATATATATATATATATATATACCACTGTTTCAGTTTATGTACAAGTTTTAAAACAGGATACATAAGTGGGGCCGGTGTATCAAAAAGACATAAGGCCCGTGTCAGTCAAAATGATTCTATATGACCCAAAGCTGCATACTGCCAAAAGAGGGTCGCGCTGTACAATGTCGTCTACTGCTGACCTACTCGGTCAGGTAGCCGTTGGCCATGCCAGGCCCAGCTGGTGACTAGTCTGCACTGGGTCCTGACGAGGAAGAGGGTGATGAGCTGGTGGACTCTGAAGGGTCGCTCTCAGAGCTGAGCGGGATGTTGGGTACCACTTGCGGAGGCGACTCTGGTGCAGGGTTAGCAGGGGCTGTGGGTGCAGCGGGTGCGGGAGGTGCTGGAGGAGGGTGTGCCACGTGCAGTGGAACCGTAAAGTATGGGGCAGCAGGATCAAAAGCAGGATGGAGTAAAGGGATGGCAAAATTCCTATCACTAAAAAGGTAAATTCGGAAGTGGCAAGAGCCGGCTATATATAGTGAGCCCACTACGGGGTCGTGGTGGAGCTGCAAGTTTGGAATCTCAATGAAGAGGTTAGCCGTCAAGTCCATCGTCTATGTCTGAGAATGAGGCGGAAATGCAAAACGAGGTGAGAATTTGAAGAAATTCTCAGTAGGGTTCGTGTATGGTGTTTAACTGTCGTTGCGTTCATTCTCAGTTGCCTCGGTTTTTATCTAATTATAAAAACATGGGATCAAACTGACTGTCCATATTCAATAAGTTTAAGAAAACATCTGGTCCGAGGTAAGGTTCAATTTTACTTAAGACAGCATAGGAAATAGAATAATGAGCAGAATAAATAAACATACAGCAGTAAGTAAATATAACAGACAAACTGTAAATAACTTGTGATGACTGTTTAGTGTAACCATGCACTTAATGCAATCATGCAGACCTTATTCTTCATAAACTTTTCCTTCCTTCATAAACTTTTCCATTATTTGATCCCCTGGGAGTTCTTGGCCATTTTAGACTCCTAGGTAGTAGTCTGCTTTTCAGAATTGAGCTTGTTCCTATACAGGAATGCCGGGTTTGCTTTCCTCGACCTCCCCACCGATCTATTTCCCTTAACTTTATTCTAGGGCTGGCCCAAGTATCATGGAACTTTCATCATAACATAATCTTTAGGTTCATCATAACATGACTTTCATAACTTTCTTGAAAATGCACATGTGTCTACATGTATATCATAATTCATGCATATACTTTACCGAAATTTCGGCGGCATAACGGAATGTGTTCGCTTCCCCATGAATAGTGCCAGTACTCAGCATATCAATTTCTCATAGAAGTCACAATATTACATGCATAATTCATCATTGAACTCATAGAAACATTAGTCCTATTAAGGTAGAGTTACAGCCTCAACATAATCATTCAACTCGGTTTTTGTACATAAAGCCATAATTTCTATTTAACTCATCTTGACTCAAGTTTGGATATGTTAAAATGTTATGTGTCTATTTTCTAACCTCGTTGGTCCCATCTAATTTTGATAAGTATAACTCAAGTTATTTAGGTTTTATCCCGGCTTGCCCTGGGACTGGCCAGAATTGCACATCTAAAAGTAAAAATCTACTAAAAATCGAAAAATGGGTCAAATCATGTGAAATTGGTCTCATATTAAAGCTAACAGGACAAATTTTTATATGCAAAAAGTTCTATTTCATTTGCCTTAGTAAGGCTCGAGTTACAAGCCTCGAAAGTTGGCCTTCCTGAACTGCCCTGTTTTGTCCCAGTTTAGACATAAGGCAACTTCTTCAAATCACTGGGAAAAAATGAGATAGTAACAAATGCGGAATTTATTTGTAAGATGTTCTCCTATGTGTAAGCTTTCTAACAAAATTGGCTTCACTCAAATTGGAGTTGTGTAGGGTGAGTTACACCCTTCTCAAGCCACACTACCCGGATGAAGGTGCTGATTCCTAGGTCAAACTTCAAAAATTCATATCTCTCTCAATACTAATCCAATGGCCTTATATGATATATATATATATATATATATATATATATATATATATATATATATATATATATATATATATATATATATATATATATAAATCCTCAATGTCTAGTTTCATAAAAAAATAGTCTCATCGGATTTAACCCTATAAAGTGAGCCATTACACTCCTTGCGTCCAACTCTTGAGGGTTTTTGGTTCTTCAGCCCCTCAGCTCTTCCTAATTTCATCCTTTCTTACTTCTAATTCAAATTTAATCTCACAATAGCCAATAAACCAGCCATATATCATTATAATCATTCAATCAATACATCAAAAATTGATAAAATAAACCACCACCAGCCATCCAAGATTAGAAAATCAAGACAAGAATTAAACCTCTACCTCTTGTTATGTGTTGAGGCTTGAGTTTGGAAATAGAACTTGGTTGAACTTGAAAGTTGGGTGGAGTTGGGTGAGTGAAGAAGAGAAGAAGAGATGTGAACAATGGAGAAGGCAGCGTAGAAATGGGGCTGAAGGAGATAAAGAAATGAGTTATATAAGCTTGAGGTGGTAGTTGGCTTTGTGAGTTTTGATTGGTTGAAATTTTGTGGGTAAAGTTTAGCTATGTCGCCCTCTTTTGTGACAAAATTGCTCTCCAGGTCGCCTAACAAGTGGAACTCGTTTCCATTGTATGTAAAAATGACATCGGAACTCGTACTCTCCTTAAAGTCGGAACTCGTC
Source organism: Pterocarpus macrocarpus (assembly GCA_031439585.1). Lineage (NCBI taxonomy): Eukaryota > Viridiplantae > Streptophyta > Magnoliopsida > Fabales > Fabaceae > Pterocarpus > Pterocarpus macrocarpus. The sequence goes on from CM062520.1 coordinate 27,794,246, forward strand.
TAAATTTATTCGAAATTTGGAGATAAAATCGGAACTTGGAAATATTGTCTGGTTTATTCGAAACTTGAAAGCAAAGTCGGATGTCGGAAATGATACAGCGCCCCATCACCTTAAAATCGAAGTCAAGGACAAGAATGTGAAACCAAACACTTAAACCCAGAAGTCAGAGATATTATGCAAACTTGAATCGATTCTAAGCATGACACCGAAGATCGGGAATCAAAACATTAATCTTATATACCAGGAAATCGGAACTTGCAGAATCTTGGAACTCCAAATTTAATCTCGGAAGTCTAGGCAAACTCGGGAACATCAATAGAAATGAAAAGCTCTTGGGAATAAATTAGGAGATCGGAACTCGTGTAAGTTTTGGCCGAACTTGGAGACCAATTCAGAGTTCTGATCTCACGTACATTTCTGGTTGAGATCAACTCGGATGTCGGATTTAGTGCATATTCACGCATAAGGTCGAAAATCAGAAAATTCCAGCCAGTCCATTTGAGCCTTGGAGATGAAGTCAGAGGTCGGGAATACTGATGAGGTTGGAGATCGAAAATCGAGGACGTTACATTACCACCCTCCTTAAAAAAAATTTTGTCCTCAAAATTTAGTACCTAAGAATAGTTCAGGATACTCTCTCCTCATCTTTAATTCCAGCTCCCAAGTGCAGTCTTCAGCATCTTCCTTTCCCCATGCTACCTTTACTAGTTGCACGGTTTTGTTTCGAAGTTGTCTGTTGCTTCTGTCTACAATCTGTGCTCGCTGTACATGGAAAGTCAGTTCTTCCTTTAACTATATTGATTCGGGTGTTCTACCAAGTCTGTAGGGTCAGGTTGATATCTTCTGAGTTGGGAAACATGGAAAATATCATGAAGGTTTGATAAATGTAGAGGTACAGCAATTGGATATGCAACTGATTCGATTCGCTTTAAGATTTGGAAGGGACCAATAAAGGGAGGATTTAACTTCTTGACCTTAATGGCTCTACCTATCTCTGTTGTAGGCGTAACCTTCAAAAATATGTGGTCTTCTTCTTGGAATTCCAGAGGTCTTCTCCTAGTATCCGTGTAACTTTTTTGACGGCTTTGAATGGTAAGCATCTTACTTCATATTTTCTTGATACGCTGGTGCGCTTCAACTAAATCAGGCCCCAATAGAGTTGATTCTCCTGTTTCATACCAACACAAGGGAGACTGGCATTTTCGTCCATACAATACTTCGTAAGGAGCCATGCCGATGCTAGCGTGGTAGCTATTGTTGTATGTGAATTCGGCTAGCAGTAAGTATTGATCCCAATTCCCGCGTTGCTCCATTATATAAGTTCGTAACATATCTTCCAAGGTTTGAATTGTTCTTTCTGTTTGGCCATCCATTTGCGGATGATATGCAGTGCTTAGGCACAACGTAGCGCCAAACGCCTTTTGTAAGGCTCCCCAAAACCGTGAAATGAATCTTGGGTCTCGATTAGAGATAATGGTTGAAGGGGTTCCATATAGCCTGATAATCTGTTGAATATACAGTTGAGCTAATTTTTCCAACGGATAATTTCCTCGAATGGCTAAAAAGTGAGTAGACTTGGTCAATTTATCCACAATGACCCATATGGCATCATATCCTATTAGCGTTCTTGATAATCTCATTACAAAATCCATGGAGATACTCTCCCACTTCCACTCAGGGATTTCCAAGGGCTGCAACATACTGGAGGGTTTTTGATGTTCCGCTTTCACCTTCTGACAAGTCAAGCACTTGCTCACGAAGCTTGCCACGTCTGACTTCATGCCTAGCCACCAAAACATCTTCTTAAGATCTTGATACATTTTAGTAATGCCAGGATGTACGGTGAATTCACCCTTATATGCCTCCTCCAAGATTCTTCTTCGAAGATCATTTCCCTCGGGCACACACACCCTGTCGTGACACCGCCATATGCCCTCTTTATCTTGGGCAAAATATGTCAGTTTCCCTGATTGCACAAGATGAATTGTATGTTGAAAATTAGCATCCTGCTGCTGTGCTTGCCGATCTACTCCTTAAAGCTACTGGCTATCTTAATTTGATATAGCTGAAGGGTCTTTGGAGTCATAAGGATTCCCAAATTAAGATTTCGGAAGCTCTCAATAAGTTTCGTCTCCTTAATCATCATCTAGGCTACAGTTAGAGATTTCCTACTCAAAGCATCTGCCACAACATTTGCCTTGCCTGGGTGGTACTTCAATTCAAATTCGTAGTCCTTAAGAAGTTTCATCCACCTTCGCTGTCTCATATTTAACTCCTTCTGATCAAAGAGGTATTTCAAACTCTTATGATCAGAAAAGACCTCGAACCTTACACCATACAGGTGATGTCTCCATATCTTTAAGGCAAATACTACTGCAGCTAATTTGAGATTGTGAGTAGGATAGTTCCTTTCATGTTGCTTTAATTGTCGGGAGGCATAAGCGACTACGTTTCTGGTTTGCATCAACACGCACCCTAATCCTTGTTTGGACGCATCACAATAGACCTCAAATGGTCCACGAGGGTCTGGCAAGGCTAACACTGGTGTCGTAGTCAACCTTCTCTTCAAATCTTGAAAACTCTGTTTGCATTCAGGCATCCATTCAAATGGAACATTCTTCCGAGTTAGCTTGGTCAAAGGCAAAGCTATTTAAGAAAAATCCTTAACAAATCATCTGTAATATCCAGCTAAACCCAGAAAACTCCTGACTTCAATGACTGTGGTTGACCTTTCCCAATTTAGAATTGCTTCAACTTTGCTGGGGGCTACAGAGATTCTTCCATAGGACACTACATGGCCGAGAAATTTCACCTCCTTCACCCAAAATTCACATTTGGATAACTTACCATAGAGTTTCTTTTCTCTTAAAATTTATAGAACTAGCTGCAAGTGTTTCGCATGCTCTTGCTCCGTTTTCGAGTAGACAAGTATGTCGTCGATGAACACCACTACAAACTTGTCCAAATATGGGTGGAATATTCGATTCATGTAATCCATGAATACTGCTAGTGCATTGGTCAGTCCGAATGACATTACAATGTACTCATAATGTCCGTAACGAGTTAGAAAGGCTGTCTTAGGGATATCTTGTTCCCGAGCTCAAATTTGATGATATCCGGAACGTAAGTCGATCTTGGAAAATACCGTTGCACCTTGTAGTTGGTCCATGAGATCATCAATCCTTGGCAGTGGATATTTATTCTTAATCGTCACTTTATTCAACTGCCTATAATCCACGCATAGGCGCATGCTCATATCTTTCTTTTTGACCAACAAGACTGGAGCTCCCCATGGCGATGCACTTGGCCGTATGAATCCTTTTTCCAAAAGCTCCTCAATCTGTCTCTTTAGTTCTGTCAGCTCCAAAGGTGACATTCGATACGGAGCTATAGAAATTGGTCCTGCGCTTGGAACCAACTCGATGGTGAACTCAATTTCTCTCTCAGGAGGGAATTCAAGAATATCTTCTTGAAAAATATCAGGATATTCCTTAACAACTGAGATCTCCTCTAGTTTCTGCTCAACTTCCGTCACATTAGCTGACAAGAGGATGTGTCCTTGGCTCTTTGACCCACTATAGTTTACTAATAAAGATTTCAAATAGAGGAGTGTTGAGGCTTGGGATTCAGAAGATGAGATAGAAGGGGAAAACCATCATCTTATCGGAGCAGTTGAGCATGAGTCGATTGGCGGAAAGCCAGTCCATGCCTAGAATTATATCAAAGCCAGAGAGAGGGAGGCAAATCAAATTGGCTGCAAAGGTTCTACCCTTAATTTGAAGAGGAACATTGATGCAAATTTGACTAGTTTTAACTGGTTCATTGGTAGGAGTAGAAACCAGTAGATCATAAGGTAATTCAGAAATTGGTAATTGCAAAACAGCCACACAGTTATGAGAAATAAACGAGTGAGAGGCACTTGAATCATAAAGTATAGTTAGAGTCTCACCATCCACTTCACAGGTACCTTGGATTAGTCCCTTGGACTTATCAGCTTCCTCTGCATCCATTGTAAAAACCCGTCCTTGACCTTGTGGTCGAGACGGCTGTGGTGGGTTCCTGGTTGGACACTCATAAATTTTGTGGCCTGGCTTGCTACACCCATAGCAGACATTCTGGCCTGCCAAACACGGCCGATCGCCATGATTCCTACCGCACTTCATGCAAGTTGGATTCGGAAGAGGCCTTTGAGGCTCCTTGCCTTTGTTGCCTGCTGGCGGGAATCTCCTCTGCTGTTGAAAATTGGGCTTGAATCTTGGGCCTTGCAGGGCCAACCCTTTCCTGAAACCACCACCAGATGCCTTAGCTGCCGCCAGTTTCAAATTGCAAACTTCCACAAGTCGGCATTTATTTACCAACGTGGGAAAATCTCTAATCTCTATTGGCCCTATTGCGTTAAGAATATCTTCTCGTAACCCTCCTTTAAACTTGACACACTTCTAGGCTTCATCTGGGTTTCTCTGATAAATTGTAGAAAATTTGCATAGCTCTTCAAATCTGGCAATATATTCAGATATCGTCCGGTTCCCTTGACGAAGCTGCATAAATTCGAGTTCCTTGGCATTTCGAACCAAAGCAGGAAAGTACTTTTGGTAAAATACATCTCTGAACACCATCTAGGTGACTACCGTCTGAGACTCTTCGAATAGTCTTCGTACGCCGTTCCACCAAAACTCGGCATCTGCTTCGAGCATGTAAGTGGCAAAGGTCACCTTTTGATGATCTGAGCAATCTAGGACAGAGAAAATCTTCTCCATGGCTTTGATCCATTCATCTGCTTTATCAGGGTCATACACCCCTCGGAAACTAGGCGGATTCACCTTCCTAAACTCAACAAACTTAAGATAGTCCAGATCAGCTCCTGGGCCATGAGGGTTTCCTTCACAGCTTGCCGCAGGTCGCCTACCTAGTTGATCCATCATCTGGCGAGCTACTACGGCCTGTTTCCGCATCGCGTGAGCCATCTCTCGTATTGGGCCCATGAAGTCAACTGGGTCCTCTTGAGCAGGTTTTGTGCGTGGCCTACCTCACCTTCCGGAAGCCATTAAGTTCTGAGCACACAAAACAAAAGTTATTGAGTTGATCAGGCTCAACAATAAGTTTAATGTGCTAGTAAATAACAGCTCACACGATCAGGCACATGCACACCTATGTCTCAACTGTATAGGCAAGATCTAGTGCATGTTATTAGTTTAAAAATACAGAATATGTGCGAAGCATAGTCAGTCCAATCCTCAGGCCTTAGCTAGGACGAACTGCTCTGATACCAAAAATGTAACACCCTACTAATTTAATGTTATGCTTAAGTCATAGCATGAAATTAAGTAGATTGTGTCACCATATTAATACTTTGCTTACGTTTCATTTTTCGTATCACTTTTTTTTTTTAACAGAAGAAATGGAGCGCTGTATATAATGAACGTGACAGAGTTTAATACATCACAACAGAAAAGATAAGGACAAATAACACATATGCCGTCAATTGTATATGTGTGTGTGTGTGTATATATATATATATATATATATATATATATATATATATATATATATATATGAAGCCACTGTTTCAGTTTATGTACAAGTTTTAAAACAGGATATAGAAGTGGGGCTGGTGTACCAAAAAGACATAAGGCTCGTGTCAGTCAAAATGATCCTATATGGTTCTCAGAGGACATTTCAAAATCTACTGCTAAGTCTATGATCCAAAGCTGCGTATTGCCAAAAGAGGGTCACGCTGTACAATGTCGTCTACTGCTGACCTACTCCGTCAGATAGCCGTTGGCCATGCTAGGCCCGGCTGGTGGTAGTCTGCACTGGGTCCTGACGAGGAGGAGGGTGATGAGTTAGTGGCCTTTGAAGGGTCGCTCTCAGAGCTGAGCGGGATGTCGGGTACCACCTGCGAAGGTGACTCTGGTGCAGGGTCAGCAGGGGCTGCGGGTGCTGCGAGTGCGGGAGGTGCTGGAAGAAGGTGTGCCACGTGCAGTGGAACCGTAAAGTATGGGGCAGCAAGATCAAAAGCAGGATAGAGTAAAGGGATGACAAAATTCCTATCACTAAAAAGGTAAAGGCGGAAGTGGCAAGAGCCGGCTATATACAGTGAGCCCACTACGGGGTCATGGTGGAGCTGCAAGTCTGGAATCTCAATGAAGAGGGTATCCGTCAAGTCCATCGTCCACGTCTGAGAATGAGGCGGAAATGCAAAACGAGGTGAGAATTTGAAGAAATTCTCAGTAGGGTTCGTGTATGGTGTTTAACTGTCGTCGCGTTCATTCTCAGTTGCCTCGGTTTTTATTTAATTATAAAAATATGGGATCAAACTGACTGTCCATATTCAATAAGTTTAAGAACACGTCTGGTTCGAGGCAAGGTTCAGTTTTACTTAAGACAGCATAGGAAACAGAATAATGAGCAGAATAAATATACATACAGCGGTAAGTAAATATAACAGACAAACTGTAAACAACTTGTGATAACTGTTTAGTGTAACCATGCACTTAATGCAATCATGCAGAACTTATTCTTCATAAACTTTTCCTTCTTTCATAAACTTTTCCATTATTTGGTCCCCTGGGAGTTCTTGGCCATTTTAGACTCCTGGGTAATAGTCTGCTTTTCAGGATCGAGCTCATTCTTATATAGGAATGCTGGGTTTGCTTTCCCTGATCTCCCCATCGATCTATTCCCCTTAACTTTATTCCAGGGCTGGCCCAAGTATCATGGAACTTTCATCATAACATAATCTTTAGGTTCATCATAACATGACTTTCATAACTTTCTTGAAAATGCACATGTGTCTACATGTATATCATAATTCATGCATATACTTTACCGAAATTTCAGCGGCATAATGGAACGTGTCTGCTTCCCCATGAATAGTGCCAGTACTCAGCATATCAATTTCTCATAGAAGTCACAATATTGCATGCATAATTCATCATTGAACTCATAGAAACATTAGTCCTATTAAGGCAGAGTTACAGCCTCAACATAATCATTCAACCCGATTTTTGTAAATAAAGCCATAATTTCTATTTAACTCATCTGGACCTCAAGTTTGGATATATTAAAGTGTTATGTGTCTATTTTCTAACCTTTTTGGTCCCATCTAATTTTGATAAGTATAACTCAAGTTATTTAGGTTTTATCCCGGCTTGCCCTAAGGCTGGCCAGAATTGCACACCTAAAAGTAAAAATCTACTAAAAATCGAAATATGGCTCAAATCATGCAAAATTGGTCTCATATTAAAGCTAACAGGACAAATTTTCATATGCAAAAAGTTCCATTTCATTTGCCTTAGTAGGACTCGATTTACAAGCCCCGAAATTTGACCTTCTTGAACTGCCCTATTTTAGCCTGGTTTAGACATAAGGCAATTTCGTCGAATCACTGGGAACAAATGGGATAGTAACAAACTCGAAATTTCTATGTAGGATGTTTTCCTATGTGTAAGCTTTCTAACAAAATTGGTTTCACTCAAATTGGAGTTGTGTAGGGTGAGTTACACCCTTATCAAGCCACACTGCTCGAATGAAGGTGCTAATTCCTAGGTCAAACTTCAAAAATTCATATCTCTCTCAATACTAATCCAGTGGCCTTATATGATATATGTATAAAAATCCCTGAATGTCTAGTTTCATAAAAAAATAGTCTCATTGGATTTAACTGGCTATAGGCAGAGCTGTACACTCCGCCGTACGGACTCCTGAGGGTTTTTGGTTCTCCAGCCCCTTAGCTCTTCCTAATTTCATCCTTTCTTGCTTCCAATTCAAATTTACTCTCACAACAACCAATAAACCAGCCATATATCATTATAATCATTCAATCAATACATCAAAAATTGATAAAATAAACGACCACCAGCCATCCAAGATCAAAAAATCAAGACAAGAATTAAACCTCTACCTCTTGTTATGTGTTTAGGCTTGAGTTTGGAAATAGAACTTGGTTGAACTTGAAAGTTGGGTGGAGTTAGGTGAGTGAAGAAGAGAAGAAGAAAGGTGAACAATGGAGAAGGCAGCGTAGAAATGGGGCTGAAGGAGAGAAAGAAATGAGTTATATAAGCTTGAGGTGGTAGTTGGCTTTGTGAATTTTGATTGGTTGAAATTTTGTGGGTAAAGTTCAGCCATGTCGCTCTCTTTTATGACAAAATTGCTCTTCACATCACCTAAAGAGTGGAACTCGTTTCCATTGTACTAAAAATGACATCGAAACTCGTACACTCCTTAAAGTCAGAACTCGTCCAAATCTATTCGAAATTTGGAGATAAAATCGGAACTCGGAAATATTGTCTGGTTTATCGAAACTTGAAAGCAAAGTCGGATGTCGGAAATGATACAGCGCCCTATCACCTTAAAATCGAAGTCAAGGACAAGAACGTGAAACCAAACACTTAAACCCGGAAGTTGGGGATATTATGTAAACTTGAATCGATTCTAAGTATAACACCGGAGATCACGAATCAAAACATTAATCTTATGTACCAGGAAATCGGAACTTGCAAAATCTCGGAACTCAAAATTTAATCTCGGAAGTCTAGGCAAACTCGGGAACATCAATAGAAATGAAGAGCTCTTGGGAATAAACTAGGAGATCAGAACTCGTGTAAGTTTTGGTCGAACTTGGTAACCAATTCAGAGTTCTGATCTCACGTACGTTTCTGGTTGAGATCAATTCGGATGTCGGATTTCGTGCATATCCACGCATAAGGTCGGAAATCGGAAAATCCCAGCCAGTCCATTTGAGCCTTGGAGATGAAGTCGGAGGTCGGGAATACTGATGAGGTCGGAGACCGGAAATCGAGGACGTTACATTGTGTCTTAGAAATCAAACCTTGAAGACAAGACCTTTCATTAAGTTTCAAACTTTAGTAAAAAAATGAAACCTTTAAGTCATAAAAGTGTTGTTTTGCAACCTTTAATTCATAAAGTTTAGATCTTGAGTCAAAACAATGCTTAAAAGTGTTAGCCTATATAAAGATCAAGACTTTCTAACTTTAAAGTTAATGTTTTATATTCCTAGTTCATAGAGTAGGAATTTTTTAGACTTTAAGACAATATTAAATCATAAAGTTGAGATTTTGATGGTCCTAGAATAAATAAAGGTGTCGGCTTTCATAAAGAACAAGACTTTTTAGTTCAAAAGCTAGTATCTTGCATCATTATTCCATAAAGCTTAATCCTTAAGACAAGAATATAATTTTAGAGGCACTTACTTTCATAAAGAATAAAACTTTATGACTACATTATAAAAAATGATAACTTTTATCATACTTAAGGCAAGATCTTGTTATGTTAGTGATAAAAGCTTGAAACTTTGTAACTTGGTTAAGTTAAAAAATCACCCTTGGTGATTAGTAAACATGGTGTTGTTGGGTTCATGAGTGTGGTTATGCATTGTTATGACCCAAGGATTAGAAGGATCTTGAACTCCTTGGGAACAGAAGTATGATTAGGGCCTCTAAGCATACCATGAACCTAGGAATCACTAAGAGCGCTATCTTAAGGAAAGGAAACAATCATTTAACATAATAAATTTGAACAAGAGTTCCATAAGACATGAACTGAAGTAAAGAATAATTCCACATGAGAATTAAGTAACTAAAAGACCACATACATATATCTTAACTATGTGATTTTCTCATGGGTAACCAAGGGAAATTATATGATGATTCATAATATTCTTCACAAAGAATAACACAACTATGAACCCCCTTTAGGGTATGAATATATGATGCCATTTGGCATGACGAATGACAAGTTTGATTGAGCTTTATCTCATGATTTAATGATTGGTGTGATGATAGGATGTAGATGTGATGGACTGTTAGTTGAAAGTTTATGATTGGCATTTTGGGGAAGCTCCGATCTAGCCATTATGCTGCCGGATTTCCGTCAAAATTATGGACTTAGTCATATCATTGCATGTGCCTAGTCAAAGAAGTACCATGCATGTAAGGTATAATGATAAGAAAAGAACTAATGGGATATGAACCCTTCAATCACCTCAATAAGGGAAGTGAGAGGTGGCGATCCATAAAGATTCAAGGAACCTCTATGAGGGAGGCAAGGGTGACATAGAAGACCCTCCAACTTAGGGGTAACCAATATCGACTTAGTCTGATTTGGTTTAGTACTGCGTGACGACGGTCACGGAATGAGCTCATGTCCAATAGCAGTCTATTTCAAAGGAAAGTAAAAAATGTTAAGCACGTGCTAAAAATAAAAATTAAGTCAAGTATAACCATGGTTAAGTCTTTGATGATGCATGTCTTTGCATGTATTTATATTGTCCATTTGTATTATGAATGTTTATTCTATGCTTTAGTATGTATGTTTAGTTATGATGATATAGTTATGATATTAAGTTTAAATTTAAATTTTCAAAATCATTAAAATTGAACTTATAACTATCCACTGTTTTTATAATTAAACCCGCAGTGGCTGGGACGATGACAATGACACAGTATTTGTCTAGTCGCGATCCTATTAAGAAATTTAGTATTTCTCACTTCTATGTTTCTGTGTTGTCTTTAGAGGATGCTGGCGTCGGGCACGGTGGTGATTTTCATTGAGTTCTCAGTGATGCATTGGCACTTCGACCTGGTATTGGATGCATCTATGCTGACTGCTTAGGCAGGGATGCGGGTCTACATGTTCCATAGTCGCCAGTTCCGTGCACCTGTGATAAGTCCGTTTTTCCGCCCTCTGAGCCGTTTGAGGACATTACCATGGATGATGTCTGCCTGCCTTTTCATCCTCTGAGGTACCCGATGGATGAGGACTCCGACTCTGACACTCGGTTGTCGTGGACTGCTTCTATAGAGATGGATCCCTCTGAATCATCATACCCGAGTTATTCCGTGAGATCCTACCGTTCAAAGCCATCTTAGCCTTTAGTGATTCGCCTATCTTCTAATTCTTCTGCTTCATTTGCTGGCCCAGCTCCACCCCCGGTTCGCGGTCATGGGTTCATCTATACCTGTGTTGTGCCTCGTGGGCGTGGGCATGCCCCAAGAGAAGGACGTGGTGATGTTGCTCCCGGTGGATTCGGGAACGATTTCCTCTAGCCAGATGAGTGATGAGGTGTTTGCATGCGAAGCTAAGCACGAGGATAGCCCATTTTGGTTGTAGCTAGGGTTATCATTTTCTTTTGGCATGTATGGATGGATGTGATTTCCTACGTATTTCCTTTACTGATGTATTTGTTAGGTTTCTTTTGTAGGGCCGACAGTAGATATCGGACCCTTTATATCACTACGTATGACTCTTAGTATTATTATATCAACTATGAATGGCTATGGAATGAATGTTATGTTTATCTAAGTTATTCTTGTTGCTTCTGTTTCTTTTATTTGCACTGTATGTATGAGATAGCAATGTTTATATTAGGCACCCACGATGCGTCATGGCTCTCGGTTTTCAAAACAAGTTATTTGTTATTGTTCAAAAAAAAAAATTACCCCTATTTTCGCATAAAAGTATTTTCCAATGGTAATATTAGTTCCGTAAGCAAAAGTAATAACTAGTAATTCCATAATATGACTTAAGCATAGTATGAGACTATTAGGGTGTTACATTTTGGTATTAGAGTAGTTCGTCCTTACAAAGCTTGGGGATGGACTATCTATGCTTCTAAGCATAAGTGTTAGTTAATTCATGCTTTGAGTCTCATCTGTACGATGAGACATAAGGATTAGACATGCATGATCGTCTATTCTGAATATGGTTAGTTGCTGGTTCGCTTAGCATAAATGTTGAGCTTGATCAACTCAATATCTTCTATTTTGTGTGCCTAGAACTAATGGCATCGGGGAGACATAGTAGGCCTCGTAATGAGCCGGAAGGTCCCAAGGAAGTCATGGAGACACTTCATGAAATGGCTGTTGCCATGAGGGAGCAAGCTGCTGCTACCCATAGCATGATGGAGTGAATGGTGCAAAGGGATGAGGAGAATCCCGAAGGGCACAATAGAGGAGGTGAGGTAAACCTTGAATACCTCAAGTTTGCTGAGTTCAAGAAGGCAAATCCACCGAGCTTTAGAGGGACATATAATCCCGATCCTGCTAATGAATGGATCAAGGCCAATGAGAAGATTTTCACGGTGCTAGCCTACACTAAGGAGCAGATGGTAGCCTTTGCTACCTACATGTTGGAAGTTGATGCTGAGTTCTGGTGGGTGGGCAGCAAGAGGCTGTTAGAAGGTGCTCAGACCCACATCACCTGGGAGATTTTCAAGTCACACTTCTATGAGAAGAATTTTCCCACATCCATGAGGAATGCGAAGGAGCTGGAGTTCATGAGTTTGTGTCAAGGGACCATGAATATTACTGAGTATACGACCAGGTTCAAGGAATTGTGCAAGTTCTCAACAATTTATCAAGGGAACCCGAATAAGCGCTGGAAGTGCGTCAAGTTCGGAGGGGGATTGCGTAAGGAGATATTGGCATCTGTAGGACCCATGGAGATCTGTGATTATGCTGCACTAGTTAACAAGTGCTGTTTGGTGGAGGACTACAACCGCAAGCTGTTTGTGGCTAGGTCCGAAGCTTACAAGAAGAAGTTAGTGGTCCAAAGGGAGAATTTGAACCCCCAACCCCGAGGAAGCCCTTTCAGGGTGGAGGTTTCAAGGAAAGCAACCCCAAAAGCCTACTAGGAATCCACCTAAGCCTGCGAATGGTCAAGCTTGCCCTAAGTGTGGCAAACACCATGGAGGACGCCCTTGTTTAGTTGGCCAGAATACGTGTTTCCGATACGGAAAGCCTGAACATACGGCTAGATACCGCACTATCAAGCTGCTGTCTCCTGCCAACAAGCCCCAACACCAAGGAAGGGTCTTTGCCCTTAATACTGAGGAGACCACTCAGTCCAACGAACTGATCCAAGGTAAGTGCGAGGTTAATGATAGAACCTTAACTATACTATATGATTCTTGAGGTACACACTACTTTATTTCTTATGATTATGTGGATAGACTGGGATTGTCTATGTTTGAATTACCTTAAATGTTAATTGTTTCTACTTCTGCTGGGAAACCAGTTAAGACTTATCATTGTGGTTTGAATTGTCGATTCCAAATTAATGGTTGGTCTTTCATAGCAAATTTGATTTGTTTGCCTTTGTCTGGTTTGGATTTGATTCTAGGCATAGATTGGCTCTCGGCTAACCATGCTATGATAAATTGTTCTGAGAAATCTATTGTTCTTCCTCCTATACCTGTTAAGCTTGTTGAACCTGTTAGTTTGTTTTTGAATTCTATTAAGATAGGGAGTAATGAGCCTAGAAATTCGGGATATGTTCTCCTTATAGCAAGTAAAGTGGAATTCAAGCAGGTATTGGAAAAGATCCTCGTAGTTATGGAATACCCGAATGTGTTTCCTGACGACATATCCGAGTTTCCCCCGGAGAGGGAAATCCAGTTTTCTATAAAGTTGGTGCCGGGAACGGGGCCAATCTCTATGGAACCCTATAGGATGTCCCCAATGGAGTTATCAGAGTTGAAGGTGTAGTTGGAAAAGTTATTGGAAAAGAAGTTTGTAAGACCTAGTGCCTCACCTTAGGGAGCCCCGGTGTTGTTTGTGAAAAAGAAAGATAGGAGCATGAGACTGTGTGTGGATTATAGGTAGTTGAACTAGGTGACTGTTAAGAACAAGTATCCTTTGCCTAAGATAGATGACCTCATGACCAACTACAAGGTACAGCTGTGTTCTCTAAGATTGATCTGAGATCGGGATATGATCATATAAGGGTGAAAGAGGAGGATATACCCAAGACAGCTTTTAGGACAAGGTATGGGCATTATGAGTTTACAGTGATGTCGTTTGGATTGACTAATGCCCCTACTATTTTTATGGACTATATGAACATAATTTTCAGACCCTACTTAGATAAGTTTGTAGTTGTCTTCATAGATGATATTCTCATCTATTCGAGAACAAAGGAGGAACATGAAGGACATTTGCGGATTGTGTTGGGAATCTTGAGGGAAAAGAAACTTTATGCTAAGTTATCTAAGTGTGAATTCTGGATGGAGGAAGTAAAGTTCTTAGGGCATGTGGTGTCATAAGGAGGTATCGCCTTGGATCCAAGTAAGATTGAGGCTGTAATGAATTGAAAGAGACCAACCTCAGTAACTGAAATAAGGAGTTTCTTGGGTTTAGCCAGTTACTACTGTAGGTTTATAAAAGGATTTTCCCATATATCGTTGCCCTTAACCAAGTTAACAAGGAAGGATGCCCTATTTGTGTGGACCATGGATTATGAGAAAAGCTTTCAAGAGCTAAAGGGAAAGTTAACCTCAACCCCAGTATTAGTTTTGCCTGACCTAGGTGGAACATTTGAGGTTTATTGTGATGCCTCTAGGAGAGGTTTGGGTTATGTGTTGATGCAAAACAGGAACGTGGTGGCTTATGCCTCTAGGCAGTTGAAACCTCATGAAGTAAACTACCTAACCCATGATCTAGAATTAGCAGCTGTACTGTTTGCCTTGAAGATATGGAGGCATTATCTGTATGGTGTAAAGTTTGAGGTGTTTTCTGATCATAAGAGTTTGAAGTACCTCTTTGATCAAAAGGAGCTGAATATGAGACAGAGGAGATGGATGGAGTTTCTAAAGGATTATGAGTTTGGGTTGAACTATCATCCTGGGAAGACTAATATGGTGGTTGACACTCTAAGTAGGAACTCTTTGCATGCGCCATGGATGATGGTCAAGGAGGATGAGCTAGTACGAAGCTTTAGAGAACTTAACCTTAGAGTTGTGTTAACTCCCCATAGTTTAAGATTGAATCAACTTAGGGTGACGGGTGATTTCAAGAGTCAAATTGCTCAAGCCCAAAGTGAAGAAGAGGATTTCCTGAAAACCTGGCGTTGGTGGAAGAAGGAAAGTTTAGGGGTTTTGCTAGAAGTACAGATGGACTATGGAGATTTGAAGGAAGAGTTAGTGTACCCGCAAGTGGTGACCTCCAAAGAAGGATTTTGGAAGAGGCTCACAAGAGCCATTTCACTGTACACCCTGGTGTGATGAAGATGTACCAAGACGTTAAGTGTAACATCCCCCGGAAATTTTCTTATTGTTTTTCGCCCAATTGTTCGGTTTTTATCGAATAATTGAGATTAATTAAAATTCAACTAAATAATCATTTAGGATCAATTAATTAGCAATTGAGTTTAGATTGAGTTAATTAGGTTAGAAGTATAGAAGATTTCATAAGAATTTCTTGAAACCGATTTACCGATTTAAAGGAAATCGGTAAGATTACGGTATTCTAAACTGTCGGAACCGAACCAATGGAATTTCAACTCATTAACCCTACTTTAAGTGGCTGAGAACTCTGCCACTTAATCCCTCAAAGTGGCACAAAGAAGGCCATAAAGAATGAAGAGGGCTGGCTGAATTTCAACCTTGTGTGTTTAGACCAATCAAAAGCCTTCATGGTACCTACTACTCCATGCTTTTATAATACATCCTTCTCTTCTCATTCAGCCCCATTTTCTGTGCTCTCTCTTCTCCCTCACTTCGGCTCTTTTCTTCTCTTCTTCACTCACCCAACTCCATCAAACCATCAAGCTCAACTAAGTTTTATTCATCCAAGCTCCAAAATCAAGCCAAATCACACATAGCAAGAAGTAGAGGTTTAATTCTTGTCTTGATTTTCTGATTTGGGTGGCTAGTGGTGGTTTATTTTCTCAATTCTTGATGTGATGATTGAGTGAATATGATGATATTTGGCTAGTTTTTTGGCTGTTTGTGATGTTGAATTCGAATAGGAAGTAAGAAAGGATGAAAATAGGAAGAGCTGAGGGGCTGGAGAACCAAAAACCCTCGATAATCCGTACGGCGGAGTGTATGGCTCCACCTACCACCATTTAAAATTGATGAAACCATTTTTAGATAAAACTAGACATTCGAGACTTTTGATACATATATCATATAAGGCCATTGGATTAGTATTGAGTGAGATATGAATTTTGGAAGTTCGACCTAGTTTTTTGAGTTTGATTCTGGGTGGACTGGGTTGTTCAGGGTAAATCTCACCCTATACTACTTGAAATTGAATGAAACTAACTTTCTTAGAAATTTTGCACATAGGAGAATGTCCCATAAAAATTTCAGAGTTAGATAAGATCCCGTTTGCTCCCAGTGTTCCAAGAAAGTTGCCCTATGTCCAAATTGGGCCAAAACAGGACAGTTCAGAAAGGTCAATTTTCGGGGCTTATAACTCGATCCCTACTAAGTCAAATGGAATGGAATTTTTTGTAAATGAAATATTGTCCTGTTAGCTTTAATATGAGACTAATTTCATATGATTTGAGCCAGTTTTCGATTTTTAGTAGATTTTTACTTTTAAGTGTGCAATTCTGGCCAACCACAGGGCAGGCCGAGATAAAACCTAAATAACTTGAGTTATACTTATCAAAATTAGATAGGACTAAAGAGGTTAGAAAATAGACATAACACTTTAACATATCCAAAATTCAGGTCCAGATGAGTTAAATAGAAATTTTGGCTTGACTTACAAAAATCGGGTTGAATGATTGAGTTGAGGCAGTACCTTTGTCTTAATAAAACTAATGCTCTTATGAGTTCAATGTTTGAAGTATGAATGGAATGTTATGACTTCTATGAGAAATTGGTGTTCTAAGTACTGGCACTATTCATGGGGAAATGGACACGTTCCGTTATGCCGCCGAAATTTCGGTAAAGTATATGCATGAGTTATGATATACATGTAGATACATGTGCATTTTCAAGAAAGTTATGAAAGTCATGTTATGATGAACCTAAAGATTATGTTATGATGAAAGTTCCATGATACTTGGGCCAGCCCCGAAATAAAGTTAACGGGAATAGATCGGTGGGGAGGTCAGGGAAAGTAAACCCGACATTCCTATATAGGAACGAGCTCGATCCTGAAAGCAGACTATTACCCAGGAGTCTAAAGTGGCCAAGAACTCCCAGGGGACTAAGTAATGGAAAAGTTTATGAAGGAAGGTTCAAGAACAAGTTTTGCATGATTACATTAAATGCATGATTACATTGAACAGTCATTACAAGTTATTCTACGATTTATGCATTATATTTATTTCTTATCAGTATGTGCATTTATTCTGCTCATTATTCTATATATTACTGTTAGTAGCTTACTCTATTTCTTATGCTGTCTTAAATAAAACTGAACCTTGCCTCGGACCAGACATTTTCTTAAACTTATTGAATATGGATAGTTCAGTTTGATCCAATGTTTTTATAATTAAATAAAAATCGAGGCAATTGAGAATGAATGTGATGTCAGCTAAATACCGTACGCGAACCCTGCTGAGAATTTCTTCAAATTCTTACCTTGTTTTACATTTCCACATCATTCTCAGACGCTGATGAAGGACTCGACAGCCACTCACTTTATTAAGGTTCTAGACCTGCAGCTCCACCAAGACCCCGATTTGGACTAGTTGTACATAGCTGGCTCCTGCCATTTTCCGTCTCTACTTTTAGCAACAGGAATTCTGTTGCTCCTTTATTTCACTCTGCTTTTGAAATATATATATATAAACTGAAGCATTGGCTTCCAACTTACTTATGTATATTTATACAATTGATGATATATTTCCTATAATTATTCTTTTTTGTGGTGCTTTTTATTAAATTCAGTCACGTTCTATAAGGCTGATCACGTTTATTATATATAGCGCTCCGTTTCTTCTGTTCAAAAAAAAAAAAAGAGAGATATGATATGACAAATGAAATGTAAGCAGAATATCAACACGGTAATACAATCTACTAATTTCATGCTATGACTTAAGCATAACATTAAATTAGTAGGGTGTTACATTAAGAAGATGTTTTGGTGGCCGGGATTGAAGAGGACATTACGGAGTTGGTGGGAAAGTGTTTAGTCTGCCAAAAGGTGAATATTGAACATCAAAAGCCCTCTAGTATGTTGCAATCATTGGAGATCCCAAAATGGAAATAGGAAAGTATTTCTATGGACTTCATGATAGGTTTACCCAAAATGCAAGCTGGTTATGATGTAATATGGGTAATTGTCGACCGATTAACCAAGTCTGCTCACTTTTTGCCTATTCAAGCTACTTATCCTTTGGAAAAGTTAGCCCTACTGTATGTTCAAGTGATAGTAAGGTTGCATGGTGTACCTTCAACTATAATCTCGGATAGGGACTTGAGGTTTACCTCTAGATTTTGGAGAGCCTTGTAAAAGGTATTTCGGACGAGACTTTGCCTAAGTACAGCTTATCACCCCTAAATGGATGGATAGTCAGAAAGGACTATCCAAACTTTAGAGGACATGTTAAGAGCCTGTGTGTTGGACAATCGATGAAGTTAGGATAGATACTTACCTTTGATTGAGTTTGCCTATAACAATAGTCATCATGCAAGTATTGGTATGGCACCCTATGAAGCTTTGTATGGAAGAAAGTGTCAATCTTCTCTGTGTTAGTTTGAACTAGGTGAGCAAAGCCTATTAGGGCCTAATCTTGTGAGGTAGACCATAGAGCAAATCAGAAGGATTAGGGACAGAATCCTTACGGCCCAGAGCCATAAAAAAAGTTATGCAGATAAAAGGATAAATCCTCTACAATTCTAAAAGGAGAACATATGTTCCTGAAAATCAATCCTACAAATGGTATAGATAGAGCCATGAAGGTCAAAAAGTTAAGTCCCTATTTTCTTGGCCCCTTTCAAATTCTAAAACGTGTCGGGGGCCAATTGCTTATCAAATGGCCTTACCTCCAAATTTGTCAAACCTTCATGATGTCTTTCATGTGTCTCAGTTAAGAAAATACCATTCCAATCCTATTCATCTACTTGAACCCAAAAGTGTACAGTTAAGGGAAGACCTAACCTTCAATCTACCGCTGTCTCGGATCATGGATCGTGGGGTAAAATAGCTGAGAAATAAGATGAGACCCTTGGTCAAGGTGGCTTGGGGTAGAGGAAACATGGAAGAGTATATGCGGGAGCTAGAGTCCGAGATGAAGAACGCCAGATTTGTTTACAGGTAATGAATTTTGAGGGCAAAATTCTTTTTAAAGGTGAGGAGAAATGTAACATCCTCAATTTCTTATCGTGCTAAATTACCTCAGTAATGTTGAGTAATTAGGCACTTAATGAGAAATTATGATATTAAGGCTTAATCAAGGGGTTAACGAAGAGTTTATGAGTTAACTCAGATGAGAAAAGTTAAGAGAATGCTTAATTGAGATCAGATAATCTCTAATTAAGTAAGTCAGAGCATAAATAGCTTAATTAAGTGCTAATCGCCTTTAATTAGCTTAATCAAGTTTAATTAAGGTTAATTAAGCTTAATTATAAGATTAATTTTTGTTAATCATGTTCTTGTCTGTTAATCACTAATCCTTACTTAATCATGTTAATTAAGTTGCAAAAGCACTTAATCACATGATTGAATTCAAATTTAGTCAACTAGACAATAAAACAAAGAGTGATGTCTCTAAAGCATAAAGCATTAGACAAGAGTGCTTTATGTAAGAGTAAGTATTTGATTTGTTCTCCATCATCTATTTTGTCTCCCTAAACCTTAGTTAGCACAAAATTAAGAAAATATCTCCCTCCTTCTCTCTATACAACCTACGGCTAACACACCCACATGCACACACCTTCACTTCATTTTTCAACTTCTATTCTCTCTCTAAGTAACTAAAAGAGCACATACACATATCTTAACTATGTGATTCTCTCATGGATAACCATGGGAAATCATATAATGATTCATAATATTCTTCATAAAGAATAACACAACTATGAAACCGCTTTAGGGTATGAATATATGATGGCATTTGGCATGACAAATGATAAGTTTAATTGAGCTTTGTCTCATGATTGAAGGATTGGTGTGATGATAGGATATAGATGTGATCGACTATTAGTTGAAAGTATATGATTGGCATTTTGGGGAAGCTCCGATCTAGCCATTATGTTGCTGGATTTCCGTCAAAATTATGAACTTAGTCATATCATTGCATATGTCTAGTCAAAGAAGTATATGCATGTAAGGTATAATGATAAGAAAAGAATTAATAGGATATGACCCTTCAATTACTTCGGTAAGAGAAGCGAGAAGTGGCGATCCACAAAGACTCAAGGAACCTCTATAAGGGAGGCAAGGGTGACATGGAGGACCCTCCAACTTAGGGGTAACCAATATCGGCTTAGTCTAATTTGGTTTAGCACTGCGTGACGACGGTCATAGAATAAGCTCATATCCAAAAGCAATCTATTTCAAAGGAAAGTAAAGAATATTAAGCACGTACTAAAAACAAAAGTAAAGTCAAGTATAACCATGGTTAAGTCCTTAATGATGCATGTCTTTGCATGTATTTATATTGTCCATTTGCATTATGAATGTTTATTCTATGCTTTAGTATGTATGTTTAGTTATGATGTTAAGTTTAAAAGCAACCCATTTCGGGGTTTAAGTTTTCAAAATCATTAAAATTGAACTTATAACTGTCCACTATTTTTATAATTAAACCCGAAGTGGTTGGGACAATGACGATGACACAGTGTTTGTCTAGTCACGATCCTACTGAGAAATTTAGTATTTCTCACTTCTATGTTTTCGTGTCATCTTCAGAGGATACCGGCATCAGGCATGGTGGTGATTTTCGTTGAGTTCCTAGTGATGCATTGGCACTTCGACTCGGTGCTGAATGCATCTGTGCTGACTGCTCAGGCAGCGATGCGGGTCTATATGTTCCACAACCACTAATTCCATGGACCTATGATGAGTCTGTTTTTTTACCCTCACAAGCCGTTTGAGGACATTACCATGGATGACGTCCACCTACCTTTTCATCCTCCAAGGTACCTAACGGATGAGGACTCTGACTCTAACACTCGGTTGATGCTGACTGCTTCTATAGAAATGGATCCTTCTCAGTCATCATACCCAACTTATTCCATGGGATCCTACCGTTCGAAGCTGTCTCAGTCTTCGGTGATTCACCTATCTTCCGATTCTTCTGCTTTATCTGCTGGCCCAACTCCACCCCTAGTTCGGGTTGTGGATTCATCCGTTCCCGTGCTATGCCTCGTGGACGTGGGCATGCCCGAGGAGGAGGATGTGGTGATGTTGCTCCCAGGGGATTCGAGAACAGTTTCCTTCCACCAGATGAGTGATGAGGTGTTTACATGCAGAACTGAGCACGAGGATAGCCTCTTTTGGTTGTAGTTAGGGTTATCATTTTCTTTTAGCATGTATGGGTGGATGTTAATTCCTATGTATTTCCTTTACTGATGTATCTGTTAGGTTTCTTTTGTAGGGCCGATAGTATATATCGGACCCTTTATATCACTATATATGACTCTTAGTATTATTATATCAGCTATGAATGGCTATGGAATGAATGTTATGTTTATCTAAGCTATTGTTATTCTTGTCGCTTCTGTTTCTTTTATTCACGCTGTATGTATGAGATAGCAATGTTTATATTATGTGCCCAAGATGCGTTCATGGCTCTCGGTTTTCAAAACAGTTTTTTTGTTATTGTTCAAAAAAAAATTACCCTATTTTCGCATAAAAGTATTTTCCAATGGTAACGTTAGTTCCACGAGCAAAAGAAAGAACTAGTAATTCCATAATATGACTTACGCATAGTATGGGACTATTAGGGTATTACAAAATGTATTTTCTATTTTCTATTTTTATTTTTAAATGAGTAATTAATAACTATAATTTAAAAAAGTAAAAAGTATTTGTATGTGTGCATGTGTATATTAATAATAAATTAAATATTCATCCATTACAATAGGTCATGACTGAGCAATAATGTAAAGGAGCAAGGAGCAAATGGACGTGAATGCAAAGAAAGCGGTTGAAACCTTCTCCTTTCCACCATCACCTAAACCTCCAGACGAGGTGGCACAAGAATGAATGGAGAAAACAAAGGTGGAGTAGTAGTTTGAGGAGTTTCCTTAAGAGACAAGGTTATAGGGGCAAAAGAATCGCTTCCTAAGCGACAAAACGTGCATCTTATCGCCTGTAATAAGGCCGAAGTGATATTAGAGGAAGGGAATCATCTGCAACCCCACTTTTTGCTTCATGATAGGGTGTTTAAAAAACTTTGTGCCCTATGGGAGGATAGCTTGATCATCAAACTTTTGGAACTAAGCATGGGATATCTAATTATGAGAGATAGGTTGAAGGCTATATGGTGACCAATAGGGGGATTTGAGATATTGGACATTGATCGTGAACACTTTATGGTTAAATTTCATCTAGAAGAGGATAGAGCCAAGGTGATGAATAGAGGACCTTGGATGATTTTCTACCATTATTTGCCAGTTCGTACTTGGGATCTAGACTTTGATCTACCTCAGCAAAGATTGACAAAACCTTGGTGTCGATCCATGTCCCTTGTTTGAACATGGTTTGCTATGATGAAAGTGTACTTTTGGCTTTAGCTTTAGTAATCGGCATGTCAATTGAAGAAGATATGAACATTTTGAAGATGGCAAGAGGTAAATCTGTGAGAATCTGCATTGAAATTGTTCTTACAAATCCGTGATTGGAAAAGTGTGTCAAAGGCAAATGGAGGAGGTTTGAGTTTGAAGGGCTTTACATCATTTGCTCTTCATGTGGGTGCTATGGACATGTTACAAAGGAATGCAAGTCAAACCTAGCCCAAGTGAAAGAAAAGGAAGAAATAGTAGTGGTGAATATGGCACTTCAACCTATTCTGGCAATGCATGCTAGTCAAAAAGGTGAACTGATTATGCAATCAATTAAAATTCTAGTAAGATCTTGAACGAGAATATCTCCAAGGATCTTGAGAAAAAGAGAGATCACGGAGATTGGCTAGTTTTTTCCCGAAAATGAAGGCCAAAATCTCGATCTCAAGATTCCAAATCCATTCCGGATTCTTGTTAAGAAATTCAAACAGATTTTTCAAAGATAGCCAAGGGGAGGATTTTACGTAAGATTTCCATGCACATCCTAATCCCAAGGGCCCATTTCTACGTAAAAATCAAGTGAGAAGGAAATAAATAAGGATGGGGTAGTTAATGGTAATAGGCACACTAAAAGTCCAATTAAGAAGAATGAAAAGAAAAAAAGTTAATGGGATACAAAAAAATTTGGTGCAAATACCACTCTCTATGAACAAGCCCAAATCGAAGATTGAATTGAGGGAAAAAAATATTATGGCGTAGTAGGACCCTTTGGAGGGGTTTAGGAGAAGGGCACTACATTGGGTGCATTTGATATGGGGTCCAGTAAAAGATCTATCGAAGGAGAAAAATATAAGAAGAGTAATATTAAGAAATTCTCAATGGGTGGTCCAAATGAATGAGTAGTAAAAATTTCAGGTGGCCTAACTAATAAAACCAAGAAGAAGCAACTAACAATAACCAATAATGCAATTAAAGCTTTGCATTTGGTTCACTTACCGCAAGCTAATTTGTCTGCTCTTCATGGGGGAAGCCAAGTTATGGAAAATAAAGAATCCAGATATCAAGCATGATCCCCCAAATGTTATCTCCACTCTATAGGAACAACCTCAATAGCTGAAACCATATGAAAATAAGGAAGATATGCAGGTTGAAGAGGAAAAGCAGGAGGGGGAACCAAATTCTTATAACACCTTAGTAGTTCCAACTTATGCTTAAGTCGCATTTAGATTCTATTAGTTGTTACCTTTTAGCTTTGTTGGAAACTTAACTCTTTCCTGAAATTACTTTATTTGAAAATAGTGGGTATTTTTTTATTTGAAAGCTCTTTTGAAAACATGAGACTTGACCGTGAAGTAAACA
Source organism: Pterocarpus macrocarpus (assembly GCA_031439585.1). Classification (NCBI taxonomy): domain Eukaryota; kingdom Viridiplantae; phylum Streptophyta; class Magnoliopsida; order Fabales; family Fabaceae; genus Pterocarpus; species Pterocarpus macrocarpus. Next base: position 27,818,034 of record CM062520.1, read on the forward strand.
TTCACATAATGATGCATAAGTAACATATAGCATGGAGGAACCATAGAGGCAGTAACTTAAGAAATCATACATCAAAGAAATAAATATCAATAATTATATTAAGCATAGCTTAGGCTAGTTATAACTCCCAACCTTAACATCCTAAATCAACATGATAATAAAATCTAGCCAACAAACATAATAATGAAATAAAGGAAGAACCAAAATATAAAGCATCATAAAGGTTATAAACACCCTTGTAAAGTTAACACCACATCCATTGAAAACATAAGAGTATCAATAATCTCCTTAGCCTAGCCTAAGTTTGAATCTCAAAAGCTGTGTCCACAGCGGCCACATCTTCGAGGGATGATTGGGGTACAGATCCAACAGGATCCAGGAGCACATCTAGAAACATGGTTGGTGGCAGTAGACATCACTTCCGACGGGTTTGACTTTATTGAATCCGATGCCGGAAAAGGCTCCAAGGTTGAGACAGAAGAGTCAAACAAACTTATCTTAATGACTGACACCTCTAGAGCAACAGGCTCCAAAGGGGGCAGGTCTACAGACATAGGCTCATAACCTGGCATGATAAGTTTAGGTTAGAGAAACTTCAGAAGTATAGGATGAGCAGCATTGGCATCAAGACAACCCAAGTATAGTATAGTGTGAGTAGTAGTGGTGTTCGTAACCACCGCGGCATCACGATCCCCATCGTAGTACCACTCAATTGTTGGAGGACCCACGTGGTGTTCCACTAATGACAACATCTGAGTCTGAAGATAATATAAAAGGTAGGGGCGAGAAATAATAATTTCTCAATAGAATTCTAGCTAGACAAATAAGGTGTCTTCGTTATCATCCCAGCCACTTTAGGTTTATTATAAAAAGTGTACGTACATCAAGTTCATTTAATTGAGTTCAAAAACATGATTAGTTGAAGTGAATTCATTTTAGGCATACTTTTTTACTCAAACATAAACATGACATAAATAAGTAAAGTACAGACATCAGAAAATAATAGTGCATGAATACATAACTCTAAAAAACTAAGAACATATGTTTATGCTCTATACATGTTCTTTCTTTTGTTATTTTTCTTGAACTTGGGTCTTAGCCTCATGTCTTTCCTTAAACTTATTCTTATCATAGTCTTTTACTGGTCCACTCTCTAAAATTGGATGGTAATGAGATCATATTGTGGCCGTCGCCACTTTGGGGTTCCCTTTCAGGAGAAGGGAAATGGGAGTCACCTTCCCTTACTGAAGGATTGTATCCCTGGCATCACCTTTCCTTATTGAAGGATCATGCCAAAGCTTGGGGATCACCTTCCCTTATCGAAAAATCACATACCTAATTCTTTCTTGTCTTGGTTAATGCTTATCATGCATAACATGTCACTTAATTATTTCTTCTTACTCAGCATAAGGGTATGTCACAATGAATAGGGAAAGAATTATACCAAGTTCCAAACTTTAGTGGAAATCTGAAAACATAACAGCTGTACTAGAGCTTCCCTAAAGTTTGACAGACAAATACAATAGTCAATAATACAGTTAAATGTAACTAACACAAAACTTCATATACATACTTAAATAGCATTAAACAATTGCAATTCAAACTAGCCAAGTGACCCATGTGGCCACATGATACTAGGATGCATACGAGTAAAGTTAACTTCACTCATAAGGTCATTTATACTCTTGAAATAGATAATTGTATGCAATCCTTGTAATTAAGTCTTATAAGCATAGCCTAGATAATTAGACGCAAGTTTTTTTTTTTAACTTAGGTTTACCCTTAAACCCTAATATGTCTTAAGAGGTTCTTTGTTTGGTTTTTGTTTAGTAAATTTCTAACTTTCTTAGTTAAGTATTATGGAACTTAAATTTGATTTGTGTGTGAGTTTAATGTCTTAATTTCCTTTTCTTTTATTTTACTTAGGTCATGGCCTTGTTTTAAAATTTTCACTAATCATTTTGTTTTATTTTTCTTCTAGTGAGTTGCCCACTTCATCTAGTTAAGTGTTTTAGGAGTCTTTTCCATCATTATTATAAAATTAAAGATCTTCCCTTCCCTTTTCTTTAGTATGGCTGAAGCCATAGGTTGGGCTTCTTAATTTATTTTTCTTAATTTTTCTCCTAATAGCTTATTGAGCTCACTTAATTATGTGATGTAAGAATATTATTCTTCCTTTTTACAAATTAAAATCTTTCCCTTCTCATTAACTCCTTGAGACCAAATATACATGGAAATTTTAACCAAGTTTTGATTTTTATTCCTCTTGTTACTAAATTACCTAAAATTTTATATGAAAATCAAATCTAATCACTAAAACTTCAAACTCATTTCCTTCCCTAATCGCTAAGCATGGTTGAAGCCATCCTCACCATGAAGTAACCATTTTTAATTTTTCTTTCACATTACAAGATCACTTGTTTTAGTGTGTTTTTTTTTTTTAGGGACTTTTCAACTGATTAAAGACATTAGGAGATGAACTCAACCAATTAAATTTCTTAAAGGTATAAGAGAAGTTCTTTTAATTGATTAATCTTTGTAGAAACACCAAGGAAATGTTTTAACCAATTAGATCACTTGAAAGCATGAAGAGAATATTTTTAACCGATTAAAACTTATTAAAGATTTGAACCATAAACAAGCTTTTGACAATGGTAGTTGCTCTTAGCCATGGAAAGACTAGAGCTTCCTACACTTGTGTCATGAGAATATTAAAAGATAAAGAAAAGAGGAATCCTACTGTAGTAAAGGTAGCTCCAATACCGTCTTTAAGCTTTGAGTGTTGAAGAATTCTCCTCCAACAAGATGATGAGGCCACGGGTAAAAGAGGAAGAGCGAGGGTTTTGCTTTGAGAGGATTTAGGAATTATGAGAAATGAGAAAATGAAAGTGAATGGGTGTGAGAGGGGGTGTAAAGTCGTGGCTAGCGTTAGGGTTTTTTGGGGGGGTATGTTGTTTTTCCTTGATTGATCAATTGACAATTAATTTTAATTGAGTTTTCCTAATTTGTCTCAATCAACCATCAATTTGCAATTCATTCCTTAGTTATGTGCATGGGGGGTAATTATATTAGCGTTTTATTGAGGGGCTTCATTTTGCATTTAATGTGATCAAGTGTTATTGAGTGTGATTAAGTGTGATGAATATTTTCCATAATTAGAATGTTGATCATTTAAAGTTTTTGGATATTCTTTCCCATTTTAAGCATAGCTTAGTCGTAGGTACTATTTAGGGTTCTACCATCATATTTTTAATTTTCTTACTCTTAAATTAGCAAGCTTATTTAGTGATTAAAATTACTTTATTGCCCCTTACTTAACTATGTTGACTTTTCCTAATTACAAAGCTTTTGCTCATTTAATTAGTGAATTAATCCTTGATTAATTTACTAATTAATCTAATTACTGATTAATAATGAGTTCATTAGCTTAGGGAAAATTGGAAATGTTACAATTCTTGTTAAGGATAAGCTAGTTGGCTGGCTTCTTTCTCTTTATGTTTATTTTTTATAGATTCCAATTACAATATTTTGGTCTGGAATGGTAGAGGTGTAGGGAAGAAATCTTTTTCTTCAACGATTAAAGATCATTGCAGTAAGTATCAAACAACTTCTCTAGCCATTCATGAGCCTTGAATTAGTGGCCAAAAAGCAAATACAATTGTGCAAAGACTGGGGCTAAATGGTTGTTTTTGTATAGAAGCAGAGGGATTTGTTGCTAGGATTTAGTGCTTATGGACATAGCTACTTGGAAGGTGGAGATCTTTTTCTTTATCTCCTAATTAGTTCACATTAAAGTTTGTTCGAATGGAGCACAATTCTAATTCTTCACTGTATGTTATTGTAGACCGCAATCTTCTTTCAAAGTGAATTATGGTAGGATCTTCATGGTATTAGTGATTTAATGTCTAAGGCTTTGTGCATAGCGGATGATTTCAATGCTATTCTCTACTCACATGAGAAATCAAATGGTGCTCATGCCTATAATCCTAGTATGAATTTTAGAAACTGTGTCGAGTATTGCAAGTTAATATACACTAGTTTCTAAGGACCAACATATAAATAGAAAAGAGAAAATATCAGGGAGAGATTGGATAGGGGACTCTTTAATGAAGCTTGACAGTTAGTTCATCAAGATGCAATGGTTACTCATATTCTTTTTTTCAATTCTAACCACTCCCTGTTCTGGCTCAGACTTGATCAAAATGATAATAATCAATGTAGTAGGAAGCCTTTTAAGTGACTTGCACATATTGATAAATTGCAATGAAGTGTGGCCATTTAGAATGTAAGTGACTTGCCATTTTCTTATAGTGCTTGTTATCTCATAAATCAATTCTTATATATCCATAAGTTGTGGTAAAATATACTTTGTTGTACATGATGCAATGTCTGCAAGTATTTTGAACAAGTACATGGTGAACAATCCCTTGAACAATTTCCACTATAGTTCAAATTTTATGTGTGATCTAATAATTCTATCAATTTTTAATCTTTGTTTTATAATAATGCCCTAAAGTTTTATTTTTTGAATCTTTATACGTAGATGCATCATACAAGGAATGGTATAACTATTCCTCAATTATATAATTTAGCTTGGGTTCCAAAAAATAAAGTTGATAGTTGGCCCATGTATTATATTAATGAATACAAGTTCCATACAACCAAATAAGGAAGAAAAATAATAATAATAGTAGGGTTTGTGTTAAAGGCAACACTAGTGAGGGAGAAAATGATTGGCATGGAGTCCTAATAAAAATACTTGAGCTAGAGTATGTTGGTGAGCCTCTAAAAAGGGTTGTGTTATTCAAATGTAAATGGTATGATCCAACACGTCCAAGCAGAACATGTAAGCACAAATAATATACGATCATTGAGATCAACCATATCAAAAGATATGGTAGATATGATCCATTTATTATTGCCCAAAATACAAGACAAGTTTGTTATCTACCGTATCTTGGAAAACACAAATCAAATTGGAAGGTGGTAAATAAGACTAAAGTAAAATGTCAAGGTGAAGCTGAAGAACTAACTATCAAGTGGATGATCCAATCCTTTTGAGAATAGTTATTGATACTAATATTTCACCTACTCTAGTTTTTGCTTCTAGGGAAGTTGACATAATTCAATCTTCGAGTCATTGTTTCAAAACAACAATTGAGGGCAAAGGATGAAAAAGAAGAAATTGGGGATGATGTTCAATTTGAAAGTGATGAAGAAAGTCCTGAACTTTCAAATTAGATAAGGTTACTATTTATTTCTTCATGTTTTGAAGTTACTATACATGTGATTATGTGTTTATGTTTTTAATATACATATTATGTTCTGATTGGTGACCTATATTAATGTAATGTGTTTGTGTTTTAGATATGACAAGCAAAGGTATAGGTAGAGGCTGAGGCCAACCTAAGAAATAAGGCCCACCCCATCCCTCCACCACACAAGCCTCCAATATGCCACCACCACCCAACTCACAGTCCTAGGAGTTCATTATGATATCGAACCATGGGTTTGTTAGACACTCATAGCAGCCTTTTCAACCTTAGGCTTGGCCCCAGTGATAGCCACTGTAACATCCCCATATAACGTAATAGGAAATAATAATAACAAACTTTTATTATTCACCACCTTGCCCCTAAACTTTTTAGAAAATAACATTTAGCTCCCTATGTCAATAGAATTAGCAGAATAAGGTTTTAAACGAAGCAGAATCACGTAGCGAAAACGTAGAAAACTAAATCTCGGCCGATTGAGCCATGAAGGTATCCATATGTGAAATGACATGGGATGCCCCTAGACTTACCCATAATTATGAAAATGCCATTAGCCTTGAAAAACAGAAACAGAAGGCCCTAAAATTTGCAAAACATTTAATGTACACTATTAATCAATTTACTCGATTTTATTGAGTTTGTAGAGTTAATTAAAAAGTTAATTAGAGGTTAACTAGAAGTTGATTAGAGGTTAAATTAGAGAAATTAGGACTAAGATAGAAAATTATAAAAATCTCACAAAATTCTTCAAAACCGTTTTACCAATTTAAAGGAAATCGGTAAGATTACGGTATTTTAAACTGTCAGAACCGAACCAATAGAATTTCAACTCATTAACCCTACTTTAAGTGGCTGTGAACTCAGCCACTTAACCCCTCAAAGTGGCGCAAACAAGGCCACAAAGCATGAGGAAGGTTGGCTGAAAATTAGCCTTAAATTCTAAACTAATCATATTACAAGGAGCCAACTACCACACCATTAAATCAAATTTTTTTTCCTTCTTTCTCCACCCAATTTTCGAGCTCCCTCTTCCAGCAACCTTCCTCTCCTCTTTTCTTTATCCCCTTCATCTCCTTCTTCCACTTTCAGCCTCTCTCAAGCTTCTTGCATCCATATCCTTCACTAGAACTCAAGACTAGCTAGTTGTTGCATCAAAATAAAGGTAGAGATTCAACTTGTTCTTGTCTTCTTGGGTATGGGGGGGCTGATGGTGGCTCTATTTTCTCTATTCTTGATGTGATAATTGAATGAATATGATAATATTTAGCTGGTTTATTGGCTATTGAGGATGTTAAAATCGAATAGGAAGTAAGAAAGGATGAGAATAGAAAGATGTGAGAAGCTGGAAAACCAAAACCCTTCGGCAGTCCGTACGGCAGAGTGTACGGCTCCATCCACAGACGATTAAATTTGATGAAACTAATTTTAAATGAAACTAGACATTCAGGACTTTCTATAAATATATCATATAAGGCCATTGGATTAGTATTGAGTGAGATATGAATTTTGGAATTTCAACCTAGGTTTTTGATTTTGATTCTGGGCAGACTGGATTGTTCAGGGTAGAACTCACCCTATACTACTTGGAATTGAGTGAAACGAACTCATTTAGAAAGCTTACACATAGGAGAATGTCTCATAAAAATTTCAGAGTTAGAAAAGATCCCGTTTGCTCCCAGTGTTCCAAGAAAGTTGCCCTATGTCCAAACCGGGCCAAAACAGGACAGTTCAAGAAGGTCAGATTTCGGGCCTTATAACTCGAGTCTTACTAAGTCAAATGAAATGGAACCTTTTGAAAATGAATTTGCCCTGTTAGCTTTAATCTAAGACCAATTTCGTATGATTTGAATTAGTTTTCAATTTTTAGTGGATTTTTACTTGTAAGTGTGCAATTCTGGCCAACTGCTGGGCAGGCCGGGATAAAACCTAAATAATTTGAGTTATACTTATCAAAATTAGATGGGACTAAAGAGGTTAGAAAATAGACACATGACACTTTAACATATCCAAAATTCAGGTCTAAAGGAGCTAAAATGAATTTATGGCTTAAGTTACAAAAATCGGGCAGAATAGGTATAATGGGCAGAATAGATATAAGGGTCCAACCCCTACATGATTGACATCAATGAGACATGTTTGCAAATCTATGTTGAATTTTTGCTTGGATGGTTGTACTGGTAGCCTGGCACTATTCACGGCGAAGCGGACTCGATCTATTATGCTACCGAATTTCCGGCAGAAATTAGTGATAGTTCTAAATATTGGTGTGTTAATGTTGTTATGTGTAGAAATACTAAGCAAGTATTATTATTTGATAATAAGATATGATGATGAGTCCATATTCCGAAGGAACGTGGCATGGCGATCACGCTCTGATAGGGTATGACATGGCGATCTTACTCTGGAATGTGGCATGATGATGATCCCACACCTTAAGGAATGTGACATGGCGATCACATTCCGATGGAGTATGACATGGCGATCATACTCTGGGACGTGGTAGGATGAATATATTCCTAAGGAGTATAACATGGTGATCACACCTTAATTGAGTATGACATGGTGATCGTACTTTGGAATATGTGTGACAAGTAACCCTCGCCCACATGAGGCATGGCATGACCCAGCTAGTGTGAGTATAGGGGGTAAGTCTTACATGAGGCATGGCATGACCCAGCTAGTGTAAGTACCGAGAGGTTATGGTGGCGACAAGTTAAGAGAAGTCTATAGCACAACCATACATGTGTTGTGTAACTGTAATTGTACCTATGCTCATTATAATATAAATGATCCGAGGATATGTGAAATTCGAATCCGCATCGAATAATCATGTTTTCGAAAACCTAAGAAAGTGAACCTTATGAATGCTCACCATTATTATATACTATGTTTTATTGATGCTGAACCTGTTATATCTATTTATGTAGTGATGTTTATTCTAGATATGGGATATTGTCAAGGCGACCCAAGTGCGTGAATAAAATGAACTCTGCTTCAGACAATATGTTTTCAAACCATAAAATTAAATAGTTTGCATAACATGTTCACCTTTTTTATGATATGCCGAAGCAGCTGGAGATAATATCGATGACACAGCATATGGTAATTAAATGAATCCTATTGAGAATTTAAAAGTTCTCACTTTTTTGTTTTTTCGTGTTATCTCCAGACAGTTCAGAAGTTTTTGAAGAGGGCCCTCCGAGGCGAAGGTGGCCAAAGGTACCAGACAAGGTCCAATTGAGTGACAGTAACTACTCCTAGGTGAGGTATTATGACATAAGCATAACACTGTACAGAGGAGGACGTTACAACCACAACAACCTCCTCAGCCTCAGCCTCAGCCTCAACCTTCTCAGCAACCTCCTACGCCATCAACAATCCCACCCTACCTCCACATAGCCTAGACTCAAGAATGGAGTGAGCGCATCCGAACAATCACGAGCTTCCACCAGGAGGCGAGTTCATCTGAAATGGGACGAGAAGGATTGGTAAGTAACTTATTTCATTTCAATATTAATGTAATTATGCTTTGTTTTTCTTAATTCAATGTTAATGTAATTGTGTTTATTTCACTTCAATGTTAGTGTATTCTCATTTTTTTATTGACACAATAGGCTTCCTCCGAAGCTCGGCCTCTGTAAAACCACAAAGGAGGTTATTCAACAGAAGTATATGGGTCCATATCCCACATTCTCTAAGGTTCAGAATGATGTAAAGGAGATGTGGTATAAAAAGTGGGTAGTAAAAACACTTACTAGAGACTTGCTTTAAATTTAATTTTAATGTTTTGCTCCCATATATAAATTAAATGACTAATATATTACTTTTGTTTGTGCAACAACATTTTATAATTGACCTTGCCAAACAACACTTCATCTGGAGGCATAGATGACTAGGGCAGCCAAACAACTGTGAGACACGTACCATGATATCCATAAAGGTGTACTCATTGATCATTAACGTTAGTTGATGGAAGAGCACCTGTGTGTATTGCAGCAACATTGGAGACAGATGCCTTCAACATGAAGATGCATGAGGTAAAGGTGAGCTGGGCTTCCACCACCACCGAGGGAACCAAGGCATGGATGGCAAGTAATTTAAAGAGCATTTAGTTTTACCTTATCACTTTATGTATTAACTTATATATGATCATATGATTTTAATTTGAAATGCACAGGAGGGAGCTAAATAGGAATCTGACCCTTGGTGAGCTATTCAATGAGACTCAGAGGTCGCATATGTAAATTCTGAACTTCTTTTTCCATTAAACCATATATATGGTGCTATATCAATTTGTTTAATTTTATTGTAGAATGAGTTCATGTAGTAACTTAAGAAGGCACGGAGCCAACACTCGTAGTAGGAAGGTGACGACTGGCCGCCTATCAATGAGGATGAGATTTGGTTACAGATTGTGGGTGACCTTAACATGGGCCACATATGCGGGATGGGGGCTTACTGTTCTGGTGGTAGTATGATCCCTGCATTACTTTTGATTGGATCATTTGTTGTAGAAGATCATCAGGAGATTCGGGAATGTGTGCATGTTGAACTCCAGACCTATGCACAACAGCTTCAGGAGTCAGAGGCATATCACAAGAAGAAGTTTAAGAAAATGAAGGCACACCTGCAGAAGAAGGGCGAAGAAGAGAGACAAGAAGATGTAAGAGAGCATGCATGCCTTCATGCAATAAATGTAAGTAGGATCCTCGGCTCCATTTTCACTACTGTCCACACCAAAGGAGTCCTCTAATAACTCCAACTTCGACCCTAACCCCAACTGTGATGATGGCGCCAATCTCAATCTCGGTCACGATCACAATCACAATCACATGGGCTATCACAGATCTTTTGTATTTTTTTCCTTTTTTCATTGAATTATATATATGAATATTTTTATCTTTTTTATGTTAATTTAAATATTTATTGTTATTATTATTATTATATCCAGTCTTTTATTTATAATTTTGAATGAAAAAAAATAAAAATAAAATTTATTAAAAATAATTGTAAAAAATAGATAATTTTTTTTGTAAAAAATAATTTTAAAAATTAATTAAAATATACACATTCAGTAATTATTGATGGATGATCCGTTGATAATTTAATAAAATATAAATTATTTTTAATTCAAAAATTACAATTATCGACAGCACATTCGTTGGTAATTAATTTATTTAAAATTATTAATTAAAAACTACCGATGGATTTATCTGTCGGTAATATTAGAAAATCCTTCTAAACTTATTATCAAAGTTTTCAATTATTTGTCGACAGACTTTTTAGCTATAGGTAACTTTTTACCAACACGTAATTTATCGTCGTCGATAATCCATCAATAAGTCTGGCAGAACATTTTTCTCTGTCGATAAATTCATCAATAATATTGTTGGTTTTGTGCGTGTTTCTTGCAGTGGATATGAGTAATTTAAAATTAATAGTATATACTCATCTCGAGAAGCATATTTATATATTTTTATTTAAATTGAGAATTCCATTTCTGAAAACCTCTTCGGCCACGGTACTTGCGGTGTGCAACACATTAACTATTTGCATATTTATGAAAGTATTACAAGGTAGAAACGAAAAGGTTATATGATTGATAAGTCCCAATAAATTATTAAAGCAAGTTCGGATATACACATAACCCATCAAATAATAATTTTTAAAAGCTATTGACATGAAAGCAGGTTTTGTCGATATAATATTATAGTACATGAGCATGACCCATTAGATGTTACGTTTTAAGCTTTGATTTAAAATGGTATATACTGCTTTCAATCCGCTTTATTTATTACTTTAATCATATGTATAAAAATTAAAATACTCAGAATCAAGACTTGCTAAAAAAATATATTTATTTAATTTTCAATATCAAATTAATATATTTTATTAATCTCACACTTTATTTTTTTGATTAAAAAATTGTGTAAAGGATAAAATTAAAAAATTAATAATAAATATTTTTTTAATATGTACTAATGATAGATAAAATAAACCAGAATTTTTTCTTCAAAGTAAAGATAAATGGTGTGTTTGGTGTGGCATTACAAAACCCAAACCCCCCTGTCATAATTATTTATAGATTGAATTGAAAATTTAATTATAATTAAATATTTATAAATGTTGAACGAAAAAGTTTCAATGTAAAAGAGACAATAAATTGCTTTTACATTATAATATATACCTTTTATAGTAATTATATAAGTAAAAGTGTTTTTAACCAATATCTCTTAATAATATTTATTTTTTCAAACTCATTTTTAAGATAAAAATTTTCAAACATAAATTACATTATAATTTTTATCAAAAAAAATTATATTATAATAAATTCACTTTTGATTAAGATTAAATTTACAAAATCAAGTTAATTCAAAATTAAAGTAACCAATGAGTATTAAAAATGAGTCTTCATGAAATGTAAAGTAACTAATTGTCACGACCCAACCCTGGACGTGACTGGTGCATAGGGACACGTCCCTAACAAACCTACATTAGACTCTTTTTCTAAATAAAATTAGGCAAAGTCGCCTTTGTATTTAGGACTATTCCCAAATAAAGATCTTCGCTCTACAAAAATAATACAAGCACACAAAATCATCGAGGATCTAAGCATTTCCGAATACATCACACAGCACACAATATGAGAATTTAAAATATAATCACTTATGAAAATGTGTTTACATAACTATTCAACAAGCTTTAATCCATAATCATTGAAATTTAAACTAATAACAACTCAAAACAATAGTATACATATTACAACATATGACCCAATATAGGGAGGAACCTGCTTGTAGGTTAATGGAGCACTTCTAAAGATATACAATTACATTCAAGGAAGGTGCTTCTTGTAACACCATCCCAAGCACAGTACTATGCTTAAGTCATAGTACCACACCCTGGAGTTGTTACTGTTACCTGAGCGGACCTTGTCTGATAGCAACTTCAGCCGTCTTCGGAGACTTCTGAAACTATCTGGAGACAACACGGAAATAAAAGTGAGAATTATAAATTCTCAGTAGGATTCTCTAATTATCATACATCATATCATCGTTGTCATCTCCAGTTTGCTTCGGTTTATTATGAAAAGGGTGAACATGTTATGTAAACTGTTTAACTCCTTATAGTTCGAAAATATACTATCCGAAACAAAGTTCAGTTTTACACATAGACTTATCATCTGGAAGAACCTATACCACACCAATTTATGAACTATACTATAAATAATAATTGCTCATATCAAAAGACACATTGCATCAATATATGGGATCATAATTTCTGCACATAACTTCACTTGTACTTGAACTTATGCATATACATAAAATTTGCTTCTCTTTCTTTATCTCCCTTAACTTGTTACACATATTCCAGAGTATGATCGCCATGTCATACTTCATTGGGATATGATCGCCATGTCACATTCTTTAGGAATATGTTCTTCCTGCCACATCCCAGAGTATGATCGTCATGTCATGCTCTATCAGAATGTGATTGCCATGTCACATTCCTTAGGGGGTGGGATCATCATGCTATATTCCAGAGTATGATTGCCATGTCATATCCCGTCAGAGCGTGATTGCCATGTCACGTTCTTTAGGAATATAGGCTCATCATCATATCTTTACATGCCTCATTTCAGAGTATGATCGCCATGTCACACCCCGTCAGAGCGTGATCGTCATGTCATGTTCCTTAAGAATATGGGGCCTTCATTCGGTACTTACTCTAGCTGAGTCATGCCATGCCTCATGTAAGTCCTGTCCCCTATACTCACACTAGCTAGGTCGATGCCATGCCCCATGTAAGTGGGGTGCTTGCATATGCTTCATGATTTATTTTCATATACCTCATATCATGCTTATGTCATTCTTGCACATAAAATTTCTACATACATATTCATAACTGTGTGGCTATTCATAACATAAATTCCTTGTAATATAAACACTCATAGTCTCCTAGACTTTTGCTATAAATTTGGCAGCATAATGGATCGGATCCATTTTTCCATGAATAGTGCCAGTTCTCACGGACAAACCAGCCATAGCAATATAATCAACTTAACATATCTATCAATATAAAACTTTCAATCCTCAACTCAAACCTTATATGTCTACTAACACTTGAGAAACCATCAATTTGGCCATTTTGCCAATTCTATTCAGTTCTGCCCAAATTTTGTATAATCCACCTTTATCTCTATTCAACTTATTTAAACCTGAATTTTGGTTATGTCATAGTTCTATATGTCTACTTTCTAACCTCTTTGGTCCCATATCATTTTGATTTCTATAACTCAAGATATTCAAGTTTTACCTCAGCCTGTTCAATCACTGGCCCGAATTACACTCCTAAAAGTATAAATTCACTAAAAATCGAAACTAAGCTCAAGTCATACGAAATTGTCTCATATTGAAGCTAACAGGACAACCTTTCATTTGCCACAAGTTTCATTTCATTTGCTTTAGTATAACTCGAGTTATTAGTCCTGAAATTCCACCTTTCTGAACTACTCTATTTTGGCTTGGTTTGGACATAGGGTAACTTCCTCGAACCACTGGGATCAATTGGGGTCATAACAAACTTAGAATTTCATATTGGGATGTTCCCCTATGTGTAAGCTTTCTAACAAAGTTAGTTTCACTCAATTTGGAGTTGTATAGGGTGAGATATACCCTCCTTAAGTCACCCTGCCCGGATGAAAGTCCTGATTCCTAGGTCAAACTTCAAATATTCATATCTCTCTCAATACTAATCCAATAACCTTATATGATACATGTATGGAAAGCCCTGTATGTCTACTTTCATCTAAAAATAGTTCCATCAGATTCAACTGGTTGTAGGCGGTGCCGTACAGACTGCCGTGGAATTCCTCACTAAAATAGCATTCTAATTCTCCATTCCTTCTAATTTTCTCCTTTTAACCATAATTCCAACTCAAGATCTCCTATTAATCCAATCATAATCCGTTCAATAATTTATCAAATACATGGAGAAGAGTACAACTTAATACAACCATAGTGTAAGGAATTCAAGAATAGAAGTAGAATCCTACCTCTTTGGAGTGTGATTTGAGCTAAGTGTTGAAGCTTGAGTTGATGGAACCTTGCTAAGCTTGAAGGAGTGATGGAGTTAGGTGAGAGGAGAAGAGAAAAAGAGAGCTGAACCAGGGAGAAGGCAACATAAAGATGAGGCTGAAGGAGAGAAAGAGATGAGTTTATAAGCTTGATATGGTAGTTAACTTGGAGGGCTTTGATTGGCCTAAAAACACAAGGCTGAATTTCAGCCAACCTTCCCTTCTTTTTTGTGACAGAATTGCTCTCCACGTCGCCCTCTTTTTGTGACAAAATTGCTCTCCACGTCACCTAAACGTGGAACTCGTTCCCACTCATCTGAAATCGGAACTCGTCTTTATTATATGTAAGGTCGGAACCCGCGTCCTTTTATTGGAGCTTGGAGCTGAAGCCGGATGTCGGAACTCGTCCCATTTTGTTTGTGACTTGAGGAAATCTTGTCTGGTTTATTCGAAACTTGGAAGCAAGGTCGGACGTCGGAAGTCATACAGCTCGCAATCATATAATCTCGGAACTCCCATTTGAACCCGGGAATATCAATGCTGAAAATAAACTCGGAGATAGGAACTCGTGTATGGCTTGAAAATTAACTCAAAGATATGAACTCGTGTCCATTCTAATTGAGTTCAACTCTAAGGCCAGAACTCGTTACATTAAACTCGGAGTTCAGTACTTGTACCATTGTGTTAAACTATAACTTTTAAGGTCGGAAACCACATATGCTATTTTGAAATATGAGGTCTGAGGTCGAAACTCGGGTATTCGGCTGAAACTCAAGGCTACATTATGAGACCGAAAATCGGTACATTTTCTTTGAAACATGAAGCCGGATATCGGTAATCACATCTGTGTTGTTTGTACTTGAAGGTTAAGTCGGAAGTCGGGATTACGGTCGGAAGCAGGAAATTATGCTAAAAGTTGAAAATGAAAACGGAAATTGGGAATAATCCTCATTGGAGATCGGAAATAATGTCCCAGTATACTCTAACTCAAAGTCAGATATTGGAACTCGGAAGCCACCCATTTAAATCCAAACTAGAACATGAAGTCGGAAATAAAGAATAATCAAAATTAGATGAAATCGGAAATCGGACAGGACATGAAATCAGAAATTTTGCAAGACGAACTCGGAACTTAGAAATGATCCATCTATCTGTAATTCGAAGATGGAATCGGGAATAGGATTTGATCAAACTTGAAGGTGAATTCGGAACTCGGAAATCAAGATGTTACACTTCTCAATAAAACAACCTTTGGGAACCACACAAACATTGTGTGGATTAACTACGAGACCAATACCACTGGCTGACCATAAAAGCTTGAGCATGAGTCTACACTTGTCTAAAAACATGGAAAGGAAGAAAGGATGAGTCGACGACTCCGTGAAGGATAATTTACCTATAACAAGGGTAGGACAAGCTAAAGCACAAGTTTTGCAAAACAATAACTTTATAAGTTTCTTAAAAAGTCTCGTATCACATTTGCTATTGAAAATACTTCGTCTACATATCAAATACCGAAAGATTTTCGGTAAAACCTACATAATTCATTAAATCGCCTTTTTAATTCAATTGGATAATAACTTCTTTAAACATATATAAGCATAATACTTTTAAATCTAGCTGTAATAAATCATATATAATATGGATATAAAATTGGACTTAAAGATAGAAGTACTTTCTTATAATATGAAAAGTAAATACTTGTTTCAAAATCATAATAAAACTTAAGGGAGGATTTTATTTCAGAAATAGCTACCTATCTGGGTGGCTCTGAGGCCTAACTCCAATAGTAAATGATAACTTCACGTCTGTGCGTGTCTATATATTCCAAACATGTCGACCAAACATGCCTAGCTAGCAATCACCCTGCTAACTACGTTACTCAAGGTGTACCAAGCCTAATACTGCTACCATTAGCAAATAGTTTTGCTACAGTTCCCTCCCCTTAAGTAAACTTTACATCTTTGATAATTTCTTATCACTAAAACCTTTCTTTAACTTAATTCATATACATCTTGCTCATAACTTTAAATGCATAATAAGATTCAAGAATCTTCCATATTCTTAGCAACCATAGTTATCAAATCCTCCAAATATTCAAAATAACTATACTATCAAATATAGTTTCAAAGTATAATACTTTCAATTGAAAGCATCTATAGCTCTTTCTCAATTATCGAAATGTAATTGGTTCTTTCTAACAAATAGCTCAGAACATTGACTTTAAGAACATAACAATTTCTAATAACGTGAAATTTCATATTATTTAAATACCATAAAATAGTTTCTATAAGAGCTTGTCCCATACTTCTATGCTTAAACATATATGAACACGTATACATTACTAACATGATTACTTCAAGAATTCTACAATTTTGGAGTAAAACACACTAATTCTATTCTTTCATAGAACTTTACTAAAACACAATTTAGGCATGCATTTAGGAAATTAAAGATAAGAGGCAAGCCATAAGTATATTATCACTCACAATACTAGGCTAAGAAAAGGAGATCTCTGCTGATGATGCCACTAAGCTTATAGATGATTTTCGCGAGTATCTAACTTCACAAGGATCATAAACCAAACACAAATTAGTGTTTATGGTCAAGGATTTACTTAAACTATCTTCCCTACTCAAAATTCCCAGATCCAAAGCCTAACTCCTTCTTACTTGACCCAATCTTAAATCCATAATAGATTCAAATAATCCATAGTCTAATAAAGAAGCTAGAGGTCAAAAGTTACTTTAGGGAGTGGAGGAAGGAAGAAAAGCATGAGGGGAGAAGTGGGTCTTCTCCAACCTTTGATTCTCTCACTAAGGGAGCTAGAGAGAGAGAGTTTCAATGAAGAATGAAGATAAAATATGATGGTGAAGATGGAAGAAGATAGATTGGTGATGGATTTGAGTAGAAAATGGTGAAGGAAACGTAGAATCCATGCGAGGGAAGAGAAAGAAGAGAGAGAAAGAAGATAGAAAGTGAGATGGTGGAATTGGGGGAGAAAGTTCAAGCTTCTCCTTTTAATTTTGTCCAGCAGGGCCTGGGCGCTGCGACTTGGTCGCCTGGGCACCCGCATGCCTGAAACAAAGCCATTTCGTAGCATAGCCAACGCCTGGCGTCTAGGCGGCCGGTCCACCTTTTTTTCTTTTCTTCATCTACACCTCTCAAATTTCATCATGTACTTATTTATTTAAAACATAAATAAGTAAGAGAATCAAATAAATGTAATAAAAATATAAATGTAAATAAGAGAATATCCCCCCATTTAAATCCAATAAAAATATTGAAAAAATCAAACTCCTTAAGAATCAAAATCCAACTTTGGATTTTAGTACAAACTTCCGAAAACTTGTATTTTCTTAAACTTCAAGATCGAAAATGAAAGTGTATATAACTTACAAAAAATCATTAAAAATCGCTCTTCAATTCTTGGATATTTAAGGAATAATTACTTGGACTTTTGATCCCATGAAAATGTCCCAAACATATAGTCCTCCAAAGAGGCCTAGGGTCCAGACTTAGAGTTTTCGTAGGGTCTGACAAGATAAAGTGTCACGATTTGTATGACTCTTGACTCGAGCATTACACTAATGATTTTAACCAACGAAGGCATGTGTGTATATATATATAGTCTTATGCCTAATTATGGATTGCCAATGTTTAGATTTCTCCATTAATGAATTATTTATAAGTGCTTGTTGAGTTGAAAGACATGTACCAATCCTAAACTTGGACAAACAATTTCCTTAACTTATAGCTAGCTTATTACCAGAAAAAGAAAAATTGTTGTTCTAGTAACACATGTGACTTAACACTGCATTTGGTTGAGGAAAAAAAAAGGGAAAAGAAAATGGAAGGCTTTTGTACTTTTCCTTGGTTTGAAACACAAGAGAAAACAAAAAAGTGGCATAGGGTTCACAGTTTCAGCTTTCTCACCTTATATGCGAAGAAAACTCCATTGAAGAAGGAAAGAGTGACCATTTCATATTGATAAAATTAAAAAAAAACTGAAACGTGGAATTGACGTAGAGAGAGTGTGATCTAAATAGGAGAAAAGGACAAAAAGAAATGCATTGAAAGTAAAAAAAGTTATATTGAGATTAATTTTATATACATTTTCCTTTTTTTTTTACATAACTATCATTTTCTATTCATTCAAATACATAAAAAGAAAATATTATTTTGTCTCTATTTTTTCTTCTTTTCATTTTTTTCCTCTCATTTTCTTTCTTCTTATTTTCTTCTCTCATCCAAACAAATCATAAATGTCATGTTGCTCTAAAGATATGCATAGTTGTGGTTCTAGGAACCACCTGAATAACAAAAGATTGTCTCATCAAGCGTTATGTTGAAATTCAATTAATTTTACTATCAAGGACTTAAAAGTAAGAGGGACTCCTCAAATTCATTCTAAAAGATTAATATTGGACAAAATAATTTTTAAAAAAATAAAAAATATCAATATATTAATTTTTAATTATTAATTATTAGATATATTAATTTTAAAACATTAATATCATCTATATTTTTAATTTTTAAAGATTATATTAAAAAAATTTATTTATCAAGGAATTAATATGTCTAAGCATATTTTTTTAGACAAATTTAAGGTTGTAATCTAAAAATAATAAGTCACTTTTTTCCACACAAAGGGCTAGACATTTTCTATAAATGCTCTTGTTAATTACCTAATTACATCTCAATAGATATGTTTTACATCTGACTTTTATGCACCAAAAACTGAATTTACAGGTTAGAAGTTAAGTAGTAATGTAGTATTCACTTTTTCAATATTGATTTCTTTTTGGTTTTTTCACACAATAGATCAGTAGACTCCATTGTATATATAGTTTTATCTCCCATCGAATCATTTATGTTTCGAAAGAGTTAATACTTACTTTAGTCCCTGATTTTCACACGTGAGTCACTTTCGTCCTTGACTTTATGAAATTGTCAAATTAGTCCCCCGCTTTGTAAAACGTGGGTCACATTAGTCCCTCACCCTAACTTTGTTAGTCCACTGTCACTATTCTACTGATGTGCCGCATTAAGTGAGACATGGCATCTATTTCATCATTGAACTTAGAACTTGAAAACTTGAGGACAAGGAAGAAGTAAACGAAGTGAACTCGAAACTAGGAATGTTCATAAAGTTCTAAAGAAATTTACTTCAAAATCCAAGATGTTTCCGAGTTCTGAGTTTAATGACGAACAGGTGTTGGTATGAATCTTTGTAAAGTTCTAAAGAAATTTACTTCAAAATTCGAGGTATTTTGAGTTCTAAGTTCACTTTATTCACTTTTTCCTTGTCGTCATGTTTCTAAGTTCCAAGTTCAACGATTAAACAGGTGCCACATGTCACTTAATGTGACATGTCAATAGAATAATGATGGTGGACTAATGGAGTTGGGGGGAGGGATTAACGTGACTCACATTTTACAAAGTTGGAGATTTATTTGCCAATTTCGTAAAGCTAGGGATGAAAATGACTCATGCGCGAAAAGTCAAGGATGAAAGTGACTCATGCGTGAAAAGTCAAAGACTAAAGTGAGTATTAACTCAAAATAAAATTTGATGCAGCACTACACAAGATTAAAACTAAGGACGCTTCTTAGGTGGGAATTGTTGGCTAGGGATCACGATGGTCCCTAAATCCTAACCATGGAAAATTTAATCAATGGTCGAGATGAGATGATGTGAAAGGTTTCACAATTATATAATGTTACCAAAAAAATTAAGGGCCCTTGTAGATAACATAACTTGTGACTTTTTGTAAGTCAAAAATCATATTTTTAACTTTGTTTCTTATTTGGCTATACACCTTACTACTTCCTAAAATGTCACTTTTAGTGCATTTTGGAAGGTTAAAATATCAAGTTTATCAAAAAGCACCTTTTAAAATACTCAAAACAAGCACATACATTATTGCGCATTCAAACATAAAATAACTTATTCATAAGTTACTTTTCAGAAGTTCCTTTTACATAAGAGCTTACATAAGCTATTTAGTCAAACAAGCCTTGGATAGCACTACTTGTCACTTTTTTTTTTACTTTTAAGTAGTCAAAAGTCAATTTGCATTTGTTTGGACCAAATTGCTATGCAACTTATGACTTCTCAAAAAGTCATTTGTAGTGCATTTTGGGAAGTTGAAATATTTAGCTTACTGAAAAAAAGTCTTCTACACAACTTTCTAAAAATAAGTGCTACAAACTAAAATAAGCAATTCTGTTATTGTACATCAAAATACAAATAACTTATTCATAAATTACTTTCATACAAATCCTGATCCATCAATAATATACAATTTTTTTATTTCCAATGCATTAATTACTGACAGATCCAATCCATCGATAATTTCATTGGTAAATGGCGCATTTCTAGTGGTGCCTTTTGTTAGAAAACTCTTTTTCACATAAGGCCTTAATTAAATAGTTTACCAAATGAGCCTAAATTATGTTGATTGTATTTTTACCCCACCATCACTGATCGCAAAATTCTCTCATATGTTCTTTTGCCACCTTGCCATCCATCCTAGAATCTTCTCCAACACTATTGTCCATGGCGGACATCCCAAGCCCTTTCCTCTGACACTGACTCCAAGCCCACCCCTTGTCTCTCCTACATTATACTCAGTGGCGCCACCAACTCTTTCTCCCTACCACGACTTCTTCAGTACTATCTTCTCTGACACTCACCTGCCGCATGCAAAAATCCCACTTTGCAACCTTCTGTTGACTTTAGCAATATCGTCCACACTCAAATCATTGCAATAATGATCATAAACAAAAAATTCCACAAATTCGAGTGTCATGAGAAAATTAGGAAAGACCCATGAGAATTCCCTAAAATATTAATCTCTCCATTTTTCATCTATAACTAGAGAATGAATCAAGCCAAAAAAAAAAAAACTTTGTTGGTAGTATTCACTCTTTAAAGTTTAGAAAGAAAATAGTAAAAGGAGACATGATACATTTTTCTCCTCTAGACATTGATACTCTCAAAATGGACAAAAATGATGCTACAATTGAATGGAGCAAAGAAACGCAAAGACCACCAAAGAGGAAGAAGTAACTAGAGTGAAATGAGAGCAACTAACCTTATTGGTTCTTATCACAGGGATATCATTTCAAGCAAGGGTTCAAAGGATGAAAGAGGAGGAAGTGGTTCTTCTCAAATAAAAGGTTGATAACAATGGTGATGATGATAGTGGTAGCAATGTTGTAGGATCAGCGACAAAGTAGCGGAAGGGTTGAAGTGGGCGAGTCCGCCACCATTCATTCCTAAATAAGACATTTAAGAGAAAATAGAATTTTGGGGCAAAAAGTATAAAATTCTAGTTAAGAAATTTTATGAAATCAACAATGTTATTTGTACATTGTCAATTAACGTTCTCCATCAGCACCATTATTATTTTTACCTATTGATATGCTTTTTCTCACTTGTTTTTCTCTTTCCCCTGTGATTTTTTGTTTGCCCTCTCTTTAGGTGCTATGTTAGGTGTCAAGGAGGATGGTACAAATATCACATATTCCTTCAAAAATGGGATATTTAGTCTTTGGCCGAGTTCTGTGGTGGGAAATGGTGAGTTAGTGATCATTTTGGTCACTGAATCTCAACCATTAAACTTTTATCCAACGGTTGAGATTTAAGTTTTTTTATTATATAATTTTTTTTTATAACTCATTCATTTTTTAATATTTATTAAAAATCACACTAACCATATTACCCCTTTTTATGTCTTCTTCCAACAAACCAATGCCTCCTTTTTCCAAAAAAACCACCACTTCCTCTTCTGGCTAGACTTCCACCAACCTCCCACCTCCACCTTCTAGCACCCTCCCATTCTTGCGAATCACCACCACCACTGCAAGGAATTTTAATGGTGAAAAGAGGAAGAAGGAAGAGGAGGTTCCAAATAAGGAACGCGCTCGTGCTAAAGAAGCAACAGAGTTTCATCAGGGACTTGCTTATGAATCGTGACACCATGGATGTTGTGTCTGCATTCAGTTATCCACTGGCTAATTAAGCAAGCAGTATTTTAGTTTGTATAGATTCTTTTAGCAGATTTTCTAGATAGGAATATTTCTTTTGTAACCAATTTAGGAGTCAACCTAGGTGCAACCATTCTTTGTGGTAAAGGTGTGCACCCCTTTTCTTGTATATAACAAGACCACATTTTCGGTAGTAATAAAACATGAGATAATTCTCAGATTTTACTTAGTCTTGTGAACAAACACAGGAAAATGACTTGTGATGTTTAACTAGGATAAAGATAGAGTAAAGTGGGTGGAAAAAAAAAACTACAAAAGGGTTAAAACACAGAACTACTATAGTAAGAATTGCTTGGCGTGGACCCAGAATCATCAAAATGGGAAGAGTTCTCGCTGGATATGAATGTTGCTTGGTTTGCACCACAGCAGACTTTCTTGATCAACCAACCAAGTCCATGCCATGCTAGCGGTACTTAGGTCAGAGAAAAAAAAAGACAAAACACTACTAGAAACAGGCAAAAAATCAACAAAATTACTGATGGAAAAGTCCATAAAATCCATTGGTAATAATTTTACTAATGGACTCACCGACGGACATCATCTGTTGATAAATTAGTTTGTCAAAAAAAAGAAAATTGAATATTATCGATGGATAAATTGATCCGTTGATAATATTGACAATTGTACCGATGGAATTTGTTGTCAGTAATATTAAAACAAACATCAGTAAATGAACGTCAGAAAGCGTGAAGGAGGCATTGATACCGACTTGATAATTACCGATAAAACATTCATCAATAATTTAAAATTATTTTATACATTACTGATGGAAAACCCTTCGCAAAATATGGAATATAACGATTTTTGTATCACCCTAATAATACCATACTAGGCTTAAGTCACTTTATGGCATTACTATTACCTTTAACTAGCAGAAGTTCTTATAATTAAAATTAGAACAATATATGAAAATAGCATGAAATTTAAAAAAAAAAAAACTTTATGCTTGAAAATTGAGCCTTTAATCGCTTACTTACTCGTATATATATGGACGTTGTTCCTCAATTAGTTGAGCTACTAAAGAGACATGTGACAAAGTTGAAATAACATGACACAATACTTTAAAATAATAATGTAATCATAGTTAAATCAAGAATCACAATCACATTAATAAGTATCATATATATAATAAATCAAATTAAGTAGCAAGACTTCCAACATACTTTTAATTACACATAAACTGTCTAACCAGGGCTCTTAAGAAAATAAAAATACTATGCTACTATCTTAATCCTCCTTAGCTAGGTGTCACAATACAACAGTCTCCTCGTCACATCTCATCAGGTACCACCGAAAAGCACTGCCATGGATGCCATCTACTCCGTCTGAGGACGTCACAGAAACATAGAAGTGAGAAATACAAGATTTCTCAGTAAGATCTCAACTAGACAGTTAATGTCTCATTGTTGTCGTCCTAGCCACTTCTAGTTTTAATTATGAAAACGGTGGACATACATAGATTTAATTTTAAGGGTTTGAAAAATATAAGTTTTGAAAGTGGGTTTCTTTTAATCTTAAGCATGTAAGCATAACATAAAGTGACACAAGGTCAAAGGATAAGGACATACATATATATGAAATATAGTATTCACACTTGAGACCATGCAGATGAGAAAGTAAAGATGCATGCATATTCATGTGACTTCATGGACTTGACTTTACTTCAACTTAACTTTTATAAATTAGCACATGCTTAACATTCTTTCATTTTGTCCCCTTGGATAGACTGCTATTGGATATGAGCTTATTCTGTAATTATCATCACATAGTTCCTATCTAATATCAGACTAAGCTGACAAGGGTTCCTCTAAATTAGAGAAGTCCAGGCTCCGTACCTCCAAAGTAAAGGGGTCTCTTAATGAGTCACCTTCCTTTTTGAAAAATCACACCCGCTTATCTTGTCTTGATGGATCAACTTCCTTTTTAAAGGATCACATCCAATTACTTTATTTTCTTATATTACATCTCACATTCTCATATACATTATGCTCAAAGAGAAGAACAAATAGGCATGCAATGGATATGTCTAAGTCTACAATTTTGATAAAAATCCGGCAGCATAACAGCTACATCAGAGCTTCCCCAAAGTTGCCAAGCATGAGAATTCAACCAACAATCCATCATATTCATCATAGAATATCTCATCAAGCATGAATAATCAATCATTCATAAGTCCAAATCAATTATGCAGAGCAACAATCATATATGAGAGTGATATACATGCATACCCTAATTGGTATCCAAGGGTTTCCTTGCTTTTTGTGAAACATCTTATGAATCATGGCAAGATTTCTTATGTTTACTCATGAGAGAATCATATAACTTAAAGTTAATATGTGTCAAGAACTTTTAATCATTTACATTTCAAGTGAGACCACACTTTACTTTAGGGATTCATTTTCTCTAGCTAACTTAATAGATTCCTTATGTTTATATCTTAAGGGAATATTATTCAAGTTAAGAAGTTTAACACTTATTCTCCCTTATTCTTTCTTATCATGGCCGAAGTCTATTATAGGGATTTTTAGCCAACATTTTGCATTTAAGATTTTTAGTTTCCCTTGAGATAGTGCACAAGTGATTCCCAGGTTCATGGTATGATTAGAGGCCCTAATCATACTTCTATTCCCAAAGGATTTCAAGATCCTTCTAGTCCCTTGGGTCATGACAATGCATAACCACACCCATGAACCCAAAACACTATGTGCTCACTATCACCAAGAAGTGATTTTTATTCCAAACAGAGTTGCAAGATTCAAACTTTATTAAATAAAATTGTAAGACTCCTCCCTTTAAGACTAAAAGTTTTAATCTTTAAGAAAGCTCAAACCTTTATTCAAGATTTTGTCTTCAAGATTCCAACTTTATTAAATAAAGTTGCAAGACCCCACTTTTATGACTAAAAAGCTTTAATCTTTAAGAAAGTTTAAATCTTTACACTTTAGTTGGTCTTGAAGGTTCCATCTTCATAACTTAAAGTTGCAAGATCTCACTTTTATGATTAAAAAGGTGTCATTCTTGAAGAAAGTTGGAAACTTCACTCATTATTTTGTCTTCAAGGTTCAATCTTCACAAAATAAAGTGGCAAGTTTTTGACTTCATAAAGCTTCATACTTTATGAAAGTTTAGGCTTTTACATATATTCTTGTCTTCAAGAAAAACAAAATGAACCTTTAGAGGGCATATTCTTTAGGCACCACTTTTAGTCTACAAGAAGCAAACTTTTTAAACCTTTGTGCTATGGAATGTTCTTTGATCACATAAAAATCATGTTGGAGGTATAAATGGAGAATCTTTTCAATCACGAACTCTTCATATTAAAAAGAGCAAACTTTAAGGAAGATACCTTCAAGAAAGCAATTTTCTTTTCAACAGCTTATAAGAACACTAAGAACACATAGATTTCTCTTGAAAAATGAGAACTTTTAGGGCACCAAGAAATAAACTTTTAGAAAACAACATAAAATACTCATGAACAAAGTTCAAGAAGTAAACTTTCTTAACAAAACAAAGAGGGTCTTTCTCAAGATTTCACTTGAAGCTCTTGACCATGGTGAGAACCAAAGCTTTAAGCTTTCTTGAACAACAAAAGAAAAGTAGAACATCACTACCTAGAGTAGATGTAGCGCCTTCTTGAAGGAGAAGAAGCAGTTGAAGATGACTCCTTCCAATGGTGGTGACGGTGGCAGTTTCCAATGGAGAATATGAGAGCTCTTGTGTTCTTGAGAAAATGGGGCTTGTAGTATTTAAATCTTGTCTCCAAAAACCAAAAAGTATGAAGGGCTAGTGGAAGGGTTTGGCTATGGTGTTGGTGCAGAAAGGAAGAGGAAGAAGAAGAAGAAGAAGAAAAAGAGAGCTTTCTTGAGTGAGAGAATTTTAGAGAGAGAATGAGAAATTGAAAAATGAAGTGAGGGTGCGTGCAAGTGTATAGTGGCCGCGGGTTTCACCTTGGTTTAGGGTAGATATTTTGTTGATTTTGTCTTAATTAGGGTTAATGGGAGACCAAGTGGATGATAGAGGGAATAAATCATGTATTAGCTCTTATATAAAGTAACATTGTCTCTTGCTTTTTTTCTTTTATGAAATTATCAATGCTTTATTGTCTAGTTGACTTATTTGAATTCTAATGATGTAATTAAGTGTTTTGGCAGCTTAATTAATCAAGGATTTGTGATTAACTCATGTTGGCATAATTAGCAAGGTTAAAATTTGAATTATGCTTAATTACCCTTAATCAAACTTGATTAATCTAATCATTAGTGATTAGTGCTTAATTCAAAATTCTCTAATTTGATTAAGCATCTTCTCAATTTTTCTCTTCATAGTTATCCCTTAATTAAGCCTTCATTCTTTAATTCTTCATTAAGTATCTAATTACTCAAGATTGTTGAGGTAACCTTAGCATGAGGGAAAATTTGGGAATTGTTACGGTTTCCCGAGTTTCGAGTTCATGCACAATAGGTAGTACCGAGTTCCTGAGTTCTAAGTGCAATCAGAACAAGTAGCTTCGGGTTCCCGAGCAAAACAGGTGGCAATGGGTTCCAGTCTTTGGGTTAATTTTCAAGTTCAATCAGAACAAGCAGCTTCAAGCTCCAAATTCCGACTTATAGCAAAATGAGCGACATTAAGCTACCATCTCCGAGTTCCAGCAAAAGAGACGATCTTAGGTTCTAGGATCTGATCTCAAGCAGAACAAGCAACACTAAGTTTCGAGTTCCATGTTGATCTCTAAGTTCAAACGGAATAGACACGAGTTTTGATTTCTGAATTAATCCCCGAGTTCAACATGAGGAGAAGAGTTCCAGCTTAGTGCATAATGAGCGGAATTAGATTGTGAGCTCCGATTTCCATGCTCAATCACAACGGCGGACTTAGTGCATAGTCGCCTTAGTCCTTTATCCAAAGACCATGAAACTCCCTAACTCAATGAGGTGCATATTAATTAGAAGCCCCATTAAAATTAAAGTAATTAAGTTCCACTGCTTTTACAATATGCCTAGCAAGTTTGAGCTCACTAATAGATTTCATAAATATTTAATAAATTATCCTCACTTAAAATAACAAGTTAATACTATCACTAATAATTTTTTGTTAGATTTTTATTCATGATGTATAGAGTATCCTTTATTTATGTGTTTGTGACTTTTGTAATTGCTCCTTCTTCTTCATTCACTGATGGAGAAGTATCCTTTATTCATTTGGGTATTTTTGGCTTTTGTGATTGTTTGACTATAGATTTTTATTTTTCTTCCTTCCAAGGCTTGGTGGTCTTGAACTTGATTTTATTTTATTTTTTGTTGGGGGTTTGCTAAGCCCGTAGCCACCAACACAACGTTGTGTTTAACCAACCTATCATTTTTATTTTTTTTGTAGTTGGCCATGCCTATGGCTACCAACATAGCCAAGGCATGGATTTCTCTATCTTGCCGACATATCCTTTCTTGTTTCTTTCTTATTAAAAAATAATTAACAATAAAGGAGAGGATAATTTTTCTAGTTCATCTTCCATATGAAGCATCTATGAAAGGACTTACTTCTTCTATGGAGCATTCTCTTTCTTCTCCACCCCCAACCTAACAAAAATGCACCCCTTTCATTCTCTACCCATTCCACCAAGATTAGGATCGATACTTCTATTAGCCACAACCATAACCACAACTCCCACCTTCTCCACCATGTCCCAAGCAACTCTCCAAATCCATGGTCATTGACACCATCTTTGGCAACCATTACGACCATGAATGATTATGTGTCCATTTGTCTACCTATCTCCCAACCCCATCTTCATCTTCCACCTACCAATCTTCGACCACCCTTTCCCATGCATTGCGGCCTTAGCATATGCCACCTACAACCTTGACCTCATCACCTGCCCGCTTCTCTATGTTTTGATATGCATTATCTTATGCAATAGTTGTTGATATAGGTTCGCAATGTGTCACCGACACATAATGGGGTATAAAAATTTGAAAGTCTTATCATAATACAAGCTACTAGATTGCAAAACTTAAAAATATATTGGACTATCTTAGGGTAGACAAGGGGTATCCATGGGGGGACATGCCCCCTACCCTTGTCCCTATCGTCGATTTTCATTCCTCGTTTCTTGTAGGGATTTGAATCCTTGCGGCTATTTGTGAATTTATGCAAAAATAAAAATAAAATAAAAAAAGGAAAAAAAGGGAAAAAAATCATAAAAAATACTCTTAAACCTAAATAAAGCATACATAATATCCCCAATCATAAATATCCAATAGTTTTAACAACAAGCCAATTACAAAAATTCAAATCATAAATATCCCTACTAGAATTTGGATATGTGTATTAATGTGTGTGTGTGTGTGGATGGGTAGGCGGGTGGGTGGTAAATTCACATATAAGCGAGGACTTGGCCAATCTCCATGGGGCGAGGATCTTATCCTTCAACTTAGCCCTATTCAGTAAATGAGGACCCCACCCTCATTGTCGTGGAAATAAAATCGTCCCTTTACTTGCCCCTGGTAGGTAATTCCTATGGGGGTATGTCTAAATGGATTTTTTTTTTGTCATCTCTAAACAATCTGAAAGTTATTTATAACTACCCTAAACTTAATATCTCAAACTTTCAAATAATGTAATTAGAGATCCAACGACAAAGCATTGAGGATCTACATGTGGACCTCATTTTTGGGACTCCATGTTAAAATGCCGCCTAACAAATGCTGTTATACCCCTTAGCACATAGATAAAATAAGCGAACCTTATGCATTAAGATGATGATATAAATATATTCATACACCATCCATAAGCCAATAGAGATTTCCCACAATGATGGAATTCGCCGCTTTAGTCTTAGATAACAAAGTTACACTTAATTACTATAAGCAAGGTGGACCTCAAGCCTTAAAAGGAGGTGGCATAGAAATAGCATAGCAGTACTTTTAGCACTAGTTTTGCATGTTTAGTTCCCATACGTTTACTTTTCTCCGTTCCCAAGATAATACCAGCTAAGGTAAGGACAATCCCAAGTTCCCAACCCTTCTTTCCCCTTCCTAGCTACTTGTAATTAGCACTCACCCATAAAGCAACATTTTTTTTTCCGGTTTTTCCTTTCAAAATTCTTCAAACAGCAGAAACTCTAACCGATACAATACCTAACCACACCATGGTGCAGGCCCAGGGGGGGTATTGGCCTCATCCCGTAGAAGTAGAAGTAGAACTCAAGCTATATGCATAGTGATATTCATGACTCTTTCAGATACCCAAGCTCAGCGCAGCCTTCACGTCTAGCCTCCATGCAAAGCCACCACTGTCCAATCTCCAAACATCACACGGCACCATCTTCTTGCACTTCTCGTTCCGCCACGTGTACTGCAGCCTCACCCCGCAAGTGAACGCCGGGTAGGAATAGCAACACCACGCAGCATTCTCCTTCACCTTCAACCACACCACAACCTCCGGCCACGGATCCCCTTCGCTCTCACCACTCACCACCATCCTCTTGAAGGCGTCGTTCACCCACCGAACCCTGCAATAACCGTCCGATATAAACCCTGGACAGGTGTCCGTTTCCAGAACCTTCACTCTCTCAGCGTCCGTGCAACCTAATAACCCCCCTCCACCTTCCCCCATGCACGTGCTAGTCACGCTCTCCATGGTCACCCACAATTCTGCCACCACCGTCGCTGTCGCCACCGCCGCCGCCGCCACCTGATCTGAAACTCCTCCTCCTGCTATTTCTGCCGTCACGCGCGGCGGCCCTGGATTATCAACGATCTGAATTTTTTCCGTTAGGTCGAAATTCTTACCAGTGAGCTCTTGATAATTCGGTTCATCCTTTTCCGGCAATAACGGCAGGGTAACAACCGCCGCGTTTTCCAACTCGGGGGAGCGAGTTCTTTCTAGCTTTCCTAGTTTACTATTCTTTCTTCTCCCGAAGGTTCTCCGAACCCTAACGTACTTCCTCTTCACTCTACGTTTTGAAACGACGGCGTTTTGGCTCCCGACAACGGAAAGCGAACCCTCTGCTGCGGGCTTCGGGAGGATCGGTCGGAATCTGAGCATTATGTGATTGGTCGCCGTGCTATCGTGCGTCCCAGTGGCCATGTCACTCGAGACGACGTCGTACTAAGCGGTGAGATCCATGGTTCTCTCTCTCTTTCTCTCTCTCTGAGAAATGAAATGACGGTGTTGCGTTGAGTGTTCACCTGGGAGTGGGAGTTGGGGTTGTTTGTTGCCAGATGGCTGGGACAATAATAGAGGAGGGGGGAGGGGCGAGGCAGCGTGAATAAAAGCGTTGGAAGGGCACGTGTCCAGTGAAAGGCACAGGCAATGGTTTCCATTGGTTTGTTTCTTTTGGAGCTGGGGCTCCTGCAACGAGATATGCTGCTACAAATTCTTGTATGCTATTGGATCAATAAATTTTTCATTCTCTTGACTTATTTATTCTTCATTATCGTCATTTTTATCTCTTAAATCATTTAATATTTTATTATTTTTGATTCACAGTGCTAATATGACAAATAACAAATAAAATAAAAGAAGTCACTCTTACTCCAAAGATATATAAGAATTTGTCCAATGTGTGCTTTATAAATTGTTCAGTGTACTTAATGTGTTTTTCGTTTTTCATTTTTTTTTTTTGGGGAGAAATTTTTATATGGTTTTGAAGTAATTTTTTCTTTCTACTTTCAATTTATCACATTAGTTTTGTGGTATCTTAAACACTTTTACCTTTTACTTTTTTCTGTGGTTAGTTGTTGATCTGGTAATTAGTGGATGAAGGAGAAATCTTTTAGTGCAACTGTATAAGAGAATTTCTTTGTCTTTTTTACAGTGAGTTTAATTTTCGTTTCTTAATAAGTTTCTTTAATCAAATAAGTTTCATTTTGAAATTTTTTTAATATTATATGTTATTTTAAAATTTTAAAAAAGGATTAACTGTTATATACAAATTTTATTATTGTTCTTATTCTTCATTAATTACGTTTAATTTAGTTTTTAGCTTATTAAAAGGTATTTCAGTCTCTTATAGTTATTTTTAAAAAAACTATTAGAGTGTTATAATTTATGTGTTAGAATAATATGACATATCTATTGACCCTGTAATAATAAGTGGACAAGACAATTTTATTCCATATATCCAATGACAACCTTTATTTTCTGTAATATTGCTCTTTTTTAAAAAATTAAAACCATCAAGTTACTTTCTTGATTTTAGTATGTACCCAAAAAAAACTCTTGATTTTGTTATTATTTCTTTTAAAAAAACACTTAAAAGGAAGTAAAGGCGCTGTAGTAGTTATAATATTACAAATATAATTAAAAGAGAAAACAATAATGATTAATGACACATAAGGTTATAATAAAAAAAATGACACATAAGGTTAAGTTAAATTCAAACGATATACAACAAAATCTTTTTCTCCAAAGCATTTAAAAGTTTCTCAATAGGCTTTTTTTAAAAAAAAAAAAGGTCAGTAATATTAAGATTTAAACTTATGATCTCATATAAATTACTCAAATCCCTTACTACAATATTAGTCCTAGCAACTTCTTAGTAGACTTCTTGAATAAAGCTTCTTAAACAATTTTATGATATATATCATATTACTTTGGTATTAGATGGTAAAGTTAGAATATATGGATATGTAAAAGATTAAAAGAAGGAAAAATAATAGATTTGTCCTTTAATTTATTTTTTTATTTTAAATTTGTCTTTTAAATTATAAATATTTCAAATTTGTCCGCTAACTTTCAAAAACTAAATACGTTTATCATTTTTATAAACAACGTTACTTACATTGATGAAAAAATTCTATTTGATATCTAAGTTAGCAAAAATAATATATATGACATCTTATGTAATAAACTATATTTTCAAATCTATCATCAATTTTAACAAACAACATTCACGAAGATATTGTAAAGAGGATAAATGTGATTATTTTTTAAAAGTTAGAGGATAAATTTAAAATATATATTACTTAAAGGATGAACTAACAATATTTATTACTTAAAGCACAAATTTAAAAACAAAAGATAAGTTAAGGAATGAATAAATTATTTTTGCTTTAAAAAAATAAAGCTTGTTGCACTTGCACATAAGAATATGTAGGCATCTACTCACAGGTGGTAGTCGGAATGTACGCGTGGAAGGGTAGAACACTATTACATATTTGGGATTTAGTAATATTTTTCAAATATTACTAAATTATATAAAAGTATTAGCAAAATTCTTTAGTAATATAGCCTATATATAACACTAGTAAAAATATTATTAAAGAGTTTTAATATTTTTTATATTTTTAATAGTATTTTTAAATATTAGTAAATAATTTTAATAAAAAAAATTTTAATAAATTTTATTAAAAATCAAATATGATGTAGTGGAACCGGAAATTTAATGTGAGGAGAACAAACATATATGACATAAAATAAAAAAAGAATAGTTACCGTATACAATATAATCACACGATATGAAAGAATTTATTGCGATACAAAATACAAAAACATATTTATAGTCAATACAATATACATATGATATTAATATACATATCTAACACCTTCATTTTTCAAGTCTTTAGTCTTTACTTCTTTTCATTTAATTTTCTTTTAGCATTTTTTATAGTGAGTAAAAAGAAGTATATGAAAGTTCACAAAAAACAAAAACAAAAAGAAGTATATGAAAAAGATTGCAAAATTGAGGGGAACCATGATAGATATGCAAAATTTTGGGGAACCATAAAATACCTTATCTCCCATCCCTCCGACATGGTAGGTGGAGGGATCCAATAACTAATGATTGAGGGTCCAACACTATAAAAATTAAGATATATACATATTTTTAACAAAAGTTAAATTTATTATATTTTTATTGAATTTATTCATGACTCATTTTATACATTCTATAAATTTTCTGAGGTTAAATTAAAAATAAACTCTTATTTTAGTTGTTAAATCTTCAAAACATTAATTTCGTCATAGGATGATAATTTTTTATATCAAAATACTCTAAAAGTTAATTAAGTTGTGCAATCATTTCAAAGTCAAATTGATGTGATATGTACATATGTTGGAAGAGGATTCTCTCATTGCACACAACTTACTCATGTGTACATTCTTACTATTCATCAGGTTATGTTAAAAAAAATATTAAAAGGGATCAGAAATCATATATATATATATAGAACATTATTTATTTATTTCTTTTTCAGTGAAAGCAATTTCAATTAGATGATAAACTTGCATACATATGAAATAGTATCTGTATATGCCTAATTTAGATTTTATGCATGCTTGATTTTGCACAAAGATTAGTTAATTCTATGGTGCAACGTTATTTCATCTTTGATTGTATTTAGGAAAAAGATAATTGTACAAATTCCTTACGTTAAATATGTATGTGTACAATTTAAATCATTCTAAAAGAAAACAATGTACTGAAACTTATGTATCATTTAATGCTGTGCATAGGAGCATGTGTAAATTGTATGAGCGTAAACTTGTGCAAGTACTAATATTCTTATTTTGTAATTTTAGTATTAATCAATTACATAAGTTTTTTGTTTTTTTTGAGGCGATAATCAATTAAATAAGTTACAACAAACACAAAGTGATTTCTAATAAGATTTAATGATAATGTTGGATTAAGGAGAAGGCAATTATCGCACACGCTCTAGGGTCCCTTTCACAAGGCTTACCAACATTTTTTACGGTATATACATACTATATATTAATGATAAATATATTTTTGTCGATATTATGAATTGCTTACACAATTTTGAATTGGAAATAGTGGTTAGGTAAAACTATTTTTAAAGTAATAATTCCATAATTTGAAATTTTAATCTTGCAAGTAAATATATTATTGAATTATCAAATTTACCTTTTTATTGTTACAATAGTTATACTAATAAACACAATTATTAACGAAAGACCACACGTCATCTCCTTTTGTTCTTAGTGGCTAATTTAATTTTTGGTTATTTGTTATTTTATATTATTAGCTAATTACTTAATAATTATCATTCACAATTTTTTCACATATATTTATTTCTATAGCTTTTTTTATTTATGTTGAATATCTAATTGTTTATAAAACGATCAATTTTTCTTATGATGTTAATTTTCCCTTAAAGTTATAATATTCACTCTCTTTATCATATAGGAGCTTTGCTTTTTGTGACGCACTTTCAGTTACTTTACAATTTGACTTTAAGCTATAAAATAAGTTGAGCTTGTCCTATTTATTGACATTGTGTAGGGCTGAAATGAGGCAAGTTAGCTCACGAGTTATTTTTAACTCACTTCATTAATAATTCAATAGACTAAGTTTATGAGTTTATGAGTCGGGTTTGAGTTAAAGATTTGATCTTATTTATTAAATTAGTCAAGTTGAGCTTATATTCAACTCAATCGCTCATGAGTCAAGCTTGAGATAGCAATTTAATGGGATCAAAAATAGAAGATATGATGGTTGTGTGCTACATATGAAAGTGAAAAACCTTAAAGATATAGTGTTAAAGAAAGTGAGCTTTATTTTCTCTACAGGCACTATAGACCCTTAGTTGGGTGAAACACTTATTGTTCTTATTTGTAAGGTGGAGCCATCCACCCACCTAAAGGAGTTGAGACCAATATCTTCTTTGCAATGTGGTTTCGAAGCTTATTTAAAAGGTTTTGATTAGTAGAGTTCTTTCCTTCCTTGATAGTATTGTTGGACCTCTACAATGCAATTTTATCCTAGGAAGGGGAACATTAGATAACACTATTATTGCTCAAGAAATTATGCACTATATGCACAAAGCTAAGGGCAAGGTTGGTTCTTTGTTATTTAAAATTGATTTGGAGAAGGTTTATAACAAGGTGAACTGGGAATTCCTTTGATGAATTTTACATGATTTTCATTTTTGTCCTTCTACTATAAATCTCATCATGACTTGTGTTATGTTAGTTAGTCTTGCCTTAGTTTAGAATGGTGACCGTCTGCCAAGTTTTACACCTAATAGTGGTTTATGGCAAAGTGACCCGCTTTCTCCTTACCTCTTTGTTCTTTGCTTGGAGAAACTTGCTCTCCTTATTAATGAGAAAGTGAATTCAGGTAATTCCAGTAAAGGTGTTAAGGGAGGGTCCTACAATTTAGAGAAATCAAATGCTATGTGCTCTAGGTATATCTGTAACACCCTCCCAAGTATAATACTATGCTTAAGTCATAGTACCACACCCTAGAGTTATTACTGTTACCTGAGCGGACCTTATCTGACAGCAACTTTAGCCATCTTCAGAACTTCTTAAACTATCTTGAGATAACACGGAAATAGGAGTGTGAATTTTGAATTCTCAGTAGGATTCCTTAAGTATCATACATAATATCATCATTGTCATCTCCAGTTGCTTCGATTTATTATGAAAAAGGTGATCATGTTATGTAAGCTATTTAATTTTATAGTTCGAAAATATATTATCTGAAGCAAAGTTTATTTTACTCATACACTTGGTATTTGGGAAAGCCCATACAAAGTCAATTCATGAATTATACTATGAATAATAACTGAAACATAATAAAATACAATAGCGTCAATACACTGGAGACATAACATCTGGAGACATAACATCTACACATAACTTTATTTGTACTTGAATTTATGCAGATACATAGAATTTACTTTTCTTTCTTTATCTTCCTTTTCATCATAAAATCTTAACATGCCACATTCCAGAGTATGATCGCCATGTCATATCCCATCAGAGCGTGATCGCCATGTCACGTTTCTTAGGAATACGGGACCTTCATTCAATACTTACACTAGCTGGGTCATGCCATACCTCATGTAAGTCCTATTCCCTATACTCACACTAGCTGGGTCGAGACCATATCTCATGTGAGTGGAATGCTTACATATGTTTTAAATCTTTAGTATTTAATCTTTAGCCTTTACTGCCCTTGGGTAGCCTGATCTTGGAGTGAGCTCGTCAGCTCAACTCATGACCGTCGTCACACCAACTCACCCACAAGGGGATTCACGTGCCTCTAGCCTTGGAGGGATCTTATTTGGTCACGTGCCTCTAATTGAAGGGATCTCTTTTGGTCACATGCCTCAAAATTGAGGGATCTCATCTGACCACGTGCCTTCAATATAGAGGGATCTCATCTGATCACGTGCCTTCAAGGTAGAGGGCAGCTGCCTCTATAGGGAGGGATTTAAAGTGCAACTGCCTCCAAGTGAAGGGACCCACATCTTTATCTTTTAGCTGCCTTCACAAGGAGGGATTCAATGTGCAACTGCCTCCAGATGAAGAGATTCACATTTTTTATATTTATGTCTTTACATTCTTATGCATAATCAAGCATAGCCATGCCGAATACACTCATACACATGCTTCATCACTTATTTTCATATACCTCATATCATACTTATGTCATTCTTGCATATAGAATTTCCACATACATATTCATAATTGTATAGCTATTCATATCATAAATTCCTTGTAATATAAACACTCATAGTTTCATAGACTTCTGCCGTAAATTCAGCAGCATAATGGATCAGATCCGTTTCCTCATGAATAGTGCCAATTCTCACAAACAAATCAATCATAGCAGTATAATCAATCTAGCATATCTATCAATGTAAAACTTGCAACCGTCAACTCAAGCCTTGTATATTCATTAACACTTGTAAAACCATCAATTTGGTCATTTCTGCCAATTCTATTCAACTCTGCCCGAATTTTGTATAATCCACCTTTACTTCTATTCAACTCATTTAAACCTTAATTTTAGATATATCATAGCTCTATGTGTCTAGTTTTCAATCCTTTTGGTCCCATCTCATTTTGATATGTGTAGCTCAAGATATTTAAATTTTGCCTCAGTCTATTCGGTCACTGGTTTGAATTATACTCTTGGAAGTAAAAATTCACTAAAAATCGAAACTAAATCCAAATAATACGAAATTGGTGTCATATCCAATCTAACAGGACAACCTTTCATTTGCTAGAAGTTTCATTTCATTTGCTTTAGTATAGCTCGAGTTATAAGTCCTGAAATCTGACCTTCCTGAACTACCTGTTTTGGCCTAGTTTGGATATCGGGTAACTTCCTTGAACCACTGGGATCAATTGGGATCATAACAAACTCAGAATTTCATCATAGGATGTTCCTCTATGTGTAAGCTTTCTAACAAAGTTGGTTTCACTCAATTTGGAGTTGTGTAGGGTGAGTTACACCCTTCTCAAGTCATACTGACCAGATAAAAATCCTGATTCCTATGTCAAATTTCAAAAATTCATATCTCTCTTAATACTAATCCAATGGCCTTATATGATATATGTATGGAAAGCCCTGAATGTCTACTTTCATCTAAAAATAGTTTCATCGGATTTAACCAGCTGTAGGCAGAGCCGTACACTCCGCCATCTGGACTACCGTGGGGCTTCTCACTTAGGCAGCATCTTAATCCTCCACTTCTCCTAGTTTTCTTCTTCTAACTTTAATTCCTACCCAAGATTTCATATCAATCCAATCATAATCCATCATATACATTCAACATATCATCAAATACATGAAGAAGAGTAAAATTTCATGCAGCCATAGTGCAAAGAATTCAAGAATAGAAATGGAATCCTACCTCTTTGGAGTGTGATTTTGCTAGGTGTTGAGCTAGGTGTTGAAGCTTGAATTGATAGAACCTTATTAAGCTTAGAGGAGTGATGAAGTTGGTTGAGAGAAGAGAAGAAGAAGGCTGGAACAAGAGAGAGAGAGAGAGAGGCGTAAATCAGCCAAAAATGAGAAGGAGAGTCTGACTTAAATACATGAGGGTAGTTAGAATTGTGAGTGTTGATTGGTTGAAATTTTGTGATTGAAGTTCGGCCATGTCTCCCGCTTTTGTGGCTAAATTGCTCTCCACGTCGTCCCAAAAGTGGAACTCGCTTGAATTCTATATGAAATCGAAACTCGTCTCGATTCTACTTAAAGTCGGAACTCGTTCAATTTATTTGACCCTCGGAGATGAAATCGGATATCGGAAATCTTGTCTGGTTTATTCGACACTTGGGAACAAAGTCGGATGTCGGAAATCATATAGCACACAATCACATAATCTCGGAACTCCCAATTCAGACTCGGGAACACCAATAGAAATGGAAAGCTCTTGGGAATAAACTCGAATATCGGAAATCGTGTACAACTTGGGGATCAACTCAAAGATCTGAACTCATGTCCATTCTAGTTGAGTTCAACTACAAGGTCGAAGCTCTTCACATTGAACCCGGAGGTCGCTACTTGTGACCATATCTTAAACTATCAACTCGGAAGTTGAAAAACCTATATACTTTATTTTGGAATATAAAGTCAGAAGTCGAAAATGAGTGAATACTGAATATGTTAAGGTCGGAACTCGGGAATTAGGAAACTCATAACTTGGAAGACGAATATGGGTCGGAAATCGGAATCACAAGCACATAAAACACTTTGAAATCGAAAGTCATGGACAAGAATATCAAACCTAAAATACTTAAACCCGGAAGTCAGAAATTATGTACAATATATTTGAAACTCAAAGTCAGAGGTTGGAACTCGGAAACCACCATTTAATTTGAAACTAAAAGATAAAGTCGGAAATCGGAAATGACCAAATTTGAAGATAAAATCGGAAATCAGAACTCGAAAATCGGAACTCGGGGATGTTACAATATCCCTTGCAACAAATGTCATAATTTTACTAATATTTCATCAATATAATTTACAAGCAACCTTGGCAGATATCTTGGTTTTCCTTTATTAAGTAGAAGAATTAAGAAGCTTAATTTTGACTATATTATAGAATTTGCAAGTACAATTTGCTAGGTGGAAAAGTTGTTTGTCAAACAAACCTGAGAGTTTAACATTGACAAAATTAGTGTTGTCTACAACTCCCAATTATCTAATACAAATCATTTGGCTTCCTTATGGAAATTGTGACAAGATTGATGCCTTAGCTCAAAATAAGCTTACCAAAATTATCATTTCCCTTAGTTAAATTGGAAGTGGTTACTAAACTGAGATGTTGAGAGGATAAGGAATTCAAAAGGCAAGATGGATGAATGTTTCTCTCTTCGGAAAACTTATCTGGCAGATGGTGGATAGTGAAGATAAGTTATGGGTCCATCTGCTACAACTAATAATTGAGACTCTTATACATAGTGATCAAGGGGACTTGTTCTTAGAGATGGTGGATGGTGAGAATAAGTTATGGTTAAAGCTATGGATATTCTTAGAGATGGTTTTAAGTACCGAGTTGGAAAAGGGAACTTGTCATTTTGGTTCAATAAATGTATTGGTGATACTGGCCTTTTGAGTGAGCATGTCTATTATGTTGATGTTCAGGAAGTAGAAAAAATAATTTCTGATGTCCACTATAACCATGAGTGGCATTCAAAGGAAATTGTAACAAGGGTACCTACCTTATTCATATCTCATATTCATGCAACAATAGCTAAGGTAAGTGTAGTGGAGGACAAGT
The DNA here is from genome assembly GCA_031439585.1 of Pterocarpus macrocarpus. Taxonomy (NCBI): domain Eukaryota; kingdom Viridiplantae; phylum Streptophyta; class Magnoliopsida; order Fabales; family Fabaceae; genus Pterocarpus; species Pterocarpus macrocarpus. The sequence continues at coordinate 27,857,920 of CM062520.1, forward strand.
CTCCTAATGCTTTGGGAAAATATTCCACCACTTTTGGGTACCATTGGCTATCGGAAAATTTTGGGGTGCTTTTGAGCGTGAAAGTTGGATGTATGTTTCAAAATTGTGTCTTGAGAAGATTCAATTCATGGCATAGTTGATTTGTCATAATGCCCTCCTTAGTCATAAGTTTCGGGTTAGAGGGAAGCTTTGTCACAAGGCTAGGTGTACGAGATGTTCGAATGGGATCGAAGATGTTCGTCATTGTCTTCATGACTCTTTAAAGTCTTGGCATATTTGGACCATTCTAGGCTTTACTCAAGTTACTTCCTTTATTTCTATGCTTGAAGGAGAGTGGATATGCATCCTAATAATTGGAGATCATTCGATAGTGTTCTTGGCTGGTATTTGGTGGCGTTGGCAAAGTTGGAATGCTGAAGTACTTTAACAATGAAATTTGGTTTGAGTTTGAAGTCATTAGCAAGATCATGCATATGGTGGAGGACATTCATTGTGCACTTGGCCATTTTTCCATCAGAGCAGAATCCAACACACCCTGTGTCCTAGGGGAGCCCTATGTTAAGCTTCACTAAGCTCAACGTTGATGAGTACTCTAGCAAACCCAAGGAAAGCTAGCTAATTATGGGGTTTGACTAGAAATGAGTGTAGAAAGTTGGTGGTTGGTTTTCTAGTTACTTGGGGTTATCAACGAACATGCATGCCAAAAATAAGGCCATCCAAGTGGATTTAGAGTTTGCTCAGATGAAGGGATATTGCAATGTGGAATGCAGTTCAAACTCACTAGAAGCTTTTAGACTCATTATAGAATTTGCCTCCTCCTATCATTGCTATTGGAGTGTAATTGCATATACTAAGCATCTAATGTGTAGAGAGCGGAAGATTATGGTGACCCACACCTTGCATGAAGGAAATACTTGTGCATACTAGTTGGCCGAATCTGGTGCTTGCCAAAGGGATAGGAAGAAGATTTGGGTTCATCTTGACACTATTTCAACTGTTATCCTAGTAGATGTTATGGGAATAATGTTCCCCTAGGGCTTAGTTTCTTTCTTTTTGCCTTCAAATGTATCACAGGAAAACAAAAATACATAAACCTAAAACACGATCAAGGTATTATGCTTTTTATTATATATCTTTTATCTCAACAAAAGAAAAAATGAATTATGTGGCATGTAATGTGAATCGATCAATACATTTTTAAAAATAATAATAATAATAATAATAATAATCTATATTTAATACTAGTTAAGAAAATTGATCTCTTAACTAGTATATATATTATATTTCTTAAAATGTTCTTATTATATATATTATTTGTTATTATTATTATTATTAAATACTTATTCAAAGATATAAATAATGAATAAAATAATAAACTCATCTTGTTAATTTTTTAAAATTTAAAGAAAAATAAAAATAATAAGTTCTTATAATTATTTAATTAAAAATTTAGATATAAATATAATTATTCAAATTTTTTTTCTTCAACTATTATTATTTCTAAACACTTAATATTTTATTATATAATTATTATTTATTCCAAATATTTGTAACTTAATTTTTTTATTTCAATTAAATAAAAATATAAAAATAAATTAATTGATGTATAATAGTTTTCAATTTATTAATTTAAATGAACTGCATGAAGATAGAGCTATGAATTTCACTTTGCAAGGATCAAACATTTCTTTTATTTTTGAATGCATTAAATATGAATGATAAACCAAGTAGCAATTAATATCAGAAGTAGGGGTTATCTAGTTAATTAGAGAATGTATCATATTAGTTGTGTATAAATAATAGAATAATGTCATTGTTATCCAATGATTTAAACAATGGTGCTTTTGCTGAGAGTTTTCACCAATGATAAGGAGAACTCAATGTGCGAAAGATTAGGGAAGAGCAACAAGACCTTACAACCTTAGGATTTGTGCCCAAGTTTTATAAAATTTCTCCAAGAATATGCTAAACAAAAGTGGAGAGGATAAAACTTCAACAATCAATTGAGTTAGGTTATTTAAGAGAGAATGAAGAAACTAGTGACTTGTAATCAGTTGAGCGAAAATTCATTGTTGAGTTTTATCTCTTTGGCTCAAAGGAAGGAGAATCGGTGTTTTATCAATTGCTTTTGTTGAGAATTGAATGCATAAAAGATCATGGAAGAGCAACAAGCTACCTCACAATTTGAGGATTGTGCCCTATCAAATTTCTCCAAGATGTTAAACAAAAGTGGGAGAGGATAAAATATCAATGATTGATTGAGTTAGGTTATTTGAGAGAGAATCAAGAAATTAGTTAAAAAGAAAGATCTTCATGAATATGATCTCCAAGCCCAAATCAAGGGAGCAAGAAATGAATCAGCCACAAGTCTTCTTTGAAGAAAGATGGTAGAGAACTTTGAAGTCTTTGAAAAATAAAAAAATCTCGAAACAACAAGTTTGTGACAGAGGTCTAAATATACAAATCCTCTAGTAGTAGTGGATCAAGAATCAAATGATTTTAAATTTATACTAGAGAATGATGTTGCAAAAAACAATACCTAATGGGAAAGCATGATGAAATTTTAGACACTCCATCACCACATAACAATGCTCTAGAAATTCCATCTCTAAAATCTTTTCTTGATGAGGATGCAGTTTTAAATAGTAAAGGAGCAGTAAAAGAAGTCAAGAAATTCGAGAAACTTGGAGAAGCCATCCAAGAATAAAAGAGAAAAGCTAAGATTGAAGATGAAAAGGAAGAACAGGATAATTGGCTATACAGCTTAGATTAAGCTGCCAATATTACTTTCTTTCCTCAGCCAATATGAGAAGTTCATGTCAGAAAATGGTGAAATTGAGATAATGATATTTACAATGGGAATAAGAAAAATGGTGAGAACAAATTTTGGGCCTTTGCTCCTAGGGAGCTAAGATAGTTCAAATTGGATGTTTTGTTCCAAGATTAATGTAACCATCCATGACTAGCATCAACATATATGACCATCTCCCACCGTCAACTAAGTCCCAACACCAAAATCTTTATTTCTTGATCAAGAGCCACATAAGTCATTACTTTGGCTAGGTATTTACTAATGTTATCTCTGGAAATGGGTTTTATGGAACTATGGCTGATATTGGAACTATTGTTACTTGCTTTCATACGACAAGTGTACATATGGTGTTTGATAAGAGGCTTGAACAAGATACCATATCACTATGGTTTCTTTGGCTTTTTCATGAGTCCCATTCTATCCCATCACTTCTAGTAACGAAAACACATGGCTAGCATCGGAATTCATATGAACTATAAAAAAATTATCATTTAGATAAACATTTTGGATACAATTACACTTGACAATTGAGTTTAATGTGCTCGCATTAATGAGTTATTAGAATAGGAGAAGCTATCATATATGTTTTGTTTGTCAAAATGTTAGTAGCCCTATTCCAAGGAATCTAAAATGTAAGTCAACATGTCTTAAATGAAGGATATGCTAAACAAATATTCACTAGCCCTCAAGTATGCAAAACTTGTGTATACTAACAAATTGGTTTCTCCACTTTGATAATCCATGGATTAGAAATTATATAAGGTTATGTCATTGTGATAGTTTATGTTTTCTAATTGTAATTGCTTGTCAACTAAGGTGTTTATGTTTCTAGCAAACCTTGAGGACAATGCTAGTTTGAAAGGAGGGGTATTGATACAGATTGATTAGTAGATGGACTGAAAAGTAATCATGGGCTTATAACTCAACCCAACTATCTTAAGAAAAGCCTAAGCAAACAACCAAGCTTATCCCCTAGGTACTGAATATGAACTTGCCTTTAAGGCCATGAGATTCAAATCTCCCTTATATTTAGAAGGTTTTGAGATATGCAGGAGTTGATCCATTTCTATTTTAAATAACCTTGATCTTAAGACTTGAGTTAGGTTACACATCCTAAATGTACAAAATAACTTATTTTGAGACTAATTTGAGCATTAGACTATCTTTGTAGGTCCTTACTAGAGCTATTCTATACTTGGAGAATGAGATACGTATTGACTTCATACCTCAGGTCAAAACATTTGGTGCCCACTAAAGGGCTTGATAAATCATGCCTACCCACCATGGTTATGATGAGAAGCCATAACACCAATCTCACTCCAATAGAGAATGCCAACAACAACCACAACTCAACTCTACCCATAGTTAATCACTACTCCTAATGGTCCAGCAATTGGAAGACCAAAACAAGAAGATGGCAAACCGGCTTGAACCTTTAACACAGATCTAGGAAGGCTCGAGGCAAGAACATGAGGGTAACATTCAAAAAGAGAACAATAATGTCTTTCAAATTAGCTAACCACCTGAAATGGACAAGACAACCACCACCAGTACTCCTCCTGCATATTTTAGAACCTTTTCCGAGTTCATTATATAGGTATCTTTACCTAATAATTTCAAACTCCCTTTAATCTTATGTCCATATAACGGAACATGTAGCTTTCAAGTATAAGTCGCCATGTTCACCTCTATGATGCTCCTTCTGGATGCCACTGACCATTTTTGTGTCAAGCTTTCCCTACCTTTTTGGAAAAAATTATCCTTTTGTAGTTTTTCTATCGTTATTGTAGTATCCATCATTGATTTTGCCAAGCTTGCCAAGGCCTTCATCAACCATTTCCCTTCAAGCCGAATATATCAAAAGGCCTACGATGCTTTGAACTGTGTCAAGTAAACACTAAACGAGCCTTTAAAGGACTACCTAACATGATTTAGTGTTATTGCCATCTGGATTACAGAACACAACCTAATAGTAGAGCTACACTCAACTATGCATGGACTCAAGGTTGGGCCTTTTGTTGATTCCTTAACAAATTAAGCCTCCTATGAGCATTGTTGATTTTAGAGAAAGAGCAGTGATATATATCAACATGGAGGAAATGAGAGAAGCCAAATAAGCAAAAGCACGATAAGTAGTTGCAAAACCTATCAGTGAGAGCCCAAGGTAGAATAAAAGGTCAAACAAAAGAGAAGGCAATAAAAAAAGAAATCGACGAGATTGTGGAAGGGATGATGGAAGGCAGTAATAGAAATTAACACATGAAGATAAGAGCAAATGATATGATTACCACTACAATTATGGTCATATGACTGAGGAGTGCATCATTTTGAATGACCAGATAGAGCACTTGATTTACTAGGGACACCTTGGCCTATTTGTTGGCTGAAGAATAAAAGGTAGAAGCTGAGGATGATATGAAGATAAAAAAGCAATGAAGAAGTGAAAGTCGAAAGTCACCTTAAGGGAAAAATGGCAACACTATGGAAAATAAGTTGGATTAACCAGCCAATATGATGAAGGGATCAATCAACCTCATTGTCAGAAGGATCTCAAGATAAGGAGAAACAAGCTCAGCTCAAAAGAGGCATTTCAAAGCTATTGGGTGCATTTGTTTGTGCTTTTAGCACACAAAAAAAAGTGTTTTTTCAAAAGAAAATATTTATAAAATTTTTAATGTTGTTTGTTTATGCTTCTCGAAAAAAGTAGAATAAAAAAGGTAATTAGTTTTTCTGCTTTTTGGAGAAGTAGAAAAAGAGCTACTTTTCCTTGAAGTTGAAGTAATGAAAGAGAGAGAATTTTGATCTTCAAATTTAGGAACCACTTCCTTCCTACTCTATTACGATTTTATCCTTAAATTTTTTTTAAAATACCACTCCATTCCCTCTTTCTCTTCATGTCCTTAATTGCAATATTATAAGGAAAAAAAAAGTACTTCTATATTTATCACATCCAAATAGTTTAGCAACTTTTAATTTTGATTAAAAAAAGTACTTATAATTACATTCAAATGCAAAACAATTTTCTTCTTTTGTTTCTACTTCTAAAAAATTACTTCTCCTAGAATCTTCACCAAAAAAGCCCATTATGTCCATCAAAAGAATAGTATTTCCTCCAAGTCCAAATACCTTGGCCTTAGTAATACCTTTTTAAAACTCTAATTTTAATGAAATTGACTGAAACTTATATGACTTTGTCGTGATCACTGTCATAGCTAGAAATTACATTGTTAGAAAAATCTTGGTGAATCAAGGAAGCTCTACATATATTTTGTTCTTGTCCACTATTAGGAAAATGCAGTTTTTTGAGTCTTCCCTTAGCCCATACAATGGAGACCTAGTCAGCTTTTTAGAATGGAGAGTAAATGTCCAAGTTATGTTCAACTATGAACTACCTTAAAAACCAAACCAAGAATCAAGATCATTAACATATAGTACCTTGTCATTGATTTCCAAAGCCTTTATTCATGATCATTAGGCAACCATTATTGAAAGATTTAGGGGCCATTATTCCAACACTTTACTTGGGCCTTAAGTTTCTGATCTCAACTACAAAAGTCGTTGTCATGCATGCTAACCAGAAGGATGCTAGAACTTGCTATAATGAGTGTCTTTGACAAAAGCTAGCCTAAAGAGATGAGCAACAAGTCTATTCTATCTATCACATAGGCTACCGATAGCAGCCAAAGATTTCCAAGCTTGATTCACAAGGAGATATACAAGAGAGATCACAACCAGCAGATGCCTTGGAACCAACGTGAATTGGAGAAACCTCAAAGCAATTAAGTACATGGGAGCCACACTCCCTCCTAAACTCAAAGAAAGATTGAGTTGAATTCTTTGGGAGAACTCCAATAAGTTTATGTGGGCCTTTACTGACATGCTCGAGATCAACCCCAAAGTCATCTGTCATAGGCTGGTTGTTGACCCGAATGCTAAACACATGGCTCATAAGAAGAGCAAAGCAACAAAAATTAGCATTAGAGGAAACAAGGAAGCTACTGAAAGTCGGATTTATTAGAGAAATTTAGTTTATGATCTAGCTAGCCAACATTGAGATAATGAAGAAAAGCATAGGGTAATAGAAGATGAGTGTTAATTTTATCTACCTAAACAACGTCTGCCCGAGGGATTCATTTATGCTCTAAGCATTGACAAGCTTGTTGACAATGCCATGATATATCTTTATTTGAGTTTCATGAATGGCTATTCAGGTTATAACTAGATCTGAATGCACCCTACAAACAAAGAAAAGGCGGCATTTATTATAGAACATGCCAATTTTCGCTATAAAATAATGCCTTTCAGCTTGAAGAATGTGGGAGATATGTACCAGTGCCTCATGAATAAAGTTTTTAAGGAACAAATTAAGGGAACTATTGAGGTTTATATGGATGACATTGTTGTTAAGTCCTTAGCATAGGCAGCCATTATGAAGACATTATAGAGATTTTTCAAAAGGTTAGAGAGTACAACTTGAGATGAAACCCAGCAAAATGTGCTTTTGGAGTACAAGGGAAAATTATTGGTTTTATGCTCACAAATTGATGAATTGAAGCCAACCTTGAAAAGTGTCAAGCTATCCAAGAGACAAGATGTGCACAAACCATAAAGGAAGTGCAACAATTGACAAGACAGATTACAACGCTATCTTGATTTTTGTCTAAGTTAGCAAAAAGAGTATATCCTTTTTTTTCTCAAAATTTTAAAATAACAATTCATTTGGACCCTACAATATGAACAAGCAATTTAGGAGCTTAAGGAGTTTATGATGAACCCCCTAATCTTAACAAGATGCCAGTAAGGAGAACTTTTATATCTCTACCTCTCTATTATCGAGAATGCTTTAAGCTTAATCATTAGAGAACAAAGAAGAAAATAGAAGCTAGTATACTTCATCAACAAGACATTACAATTCTAGGATATGAAATATCAGAAGATTGAGATTATGCTAATGAACAGTGGGAGAGGATAAAAGGGAATGATTGATTTGGGTTATTTGTGAGAGAATCAAGAAAATAATGAATTGTAATCATTTGGGTGAACTTTGGTTTATTGTAGATTTTTCTTTTCTTGACTTGAAGGAAGGAGTATTGGTGTTCTATCAATGAACTTCATATAAAAATTAATTAAAAAAAATTCAAAATTATGCAACAACTTAGCCATCAATAACATTAGAGTAAAATACACTTAACCCCCTTAAAGTACTAAGAAATAATACTTTATCCCATTTGTTTACAAAATATATACTCCACCCCAATCTAATAAGAGTTTGTTTGGATTTTTTTTTTTTACAAAAAAAAAACTTTTTAGTGTTTTTTGCTTAAAAAATGTGCTTTTATAAGTTTTAAAAAGTGTGATCGGATATAACTTTAGAAAAAATGCTTGTGAGAAAAAAAGCCAATTTATCATTTTTTTTAAAGATAATAATGCCCAACTTTTAAAAAGAGCAAAAGCAGAAGTGATTTTTGAAAGATAATTTTTGGTGCATTTGTTTGTACTTTTACCACCAAAAAAAGTACTTTCTTTTCCAAATTTTTTTTAAAAAAAATGACTTATAAAATTTTTAATGTTATTTGTTTGTGTTTCTAAAAAACACAAAAGCAAGAAATAAGTAGTTTTCTGCATTTTTAAGAAGCAGACAGGTCGCATTGCAGTATTTATTAGCCATTACAACTGAACTAATAAAACATTTTTAGCTTCAAAGTAGTTGGTCTATGAAAATAGCATATAAATTTTTTTTATGAAAATAATATTTTCTAAAACTAAGCCTTTTAGGGAAAATATCGTCGCAGCATATAGGATTTGAATTCGCAATAATCTCGCATTATAATGATGTAACATATAGAAATGGCATACCTTACCCGGATAATTAAGCAACCAATATATTTAGATATATAAGTACTAGGCATACACATTTGCATATTGGTATCTAGATTGTACCAAAGCAAGTCAATCAACAAGGTCCTAGACCATGCTAAGCAAAATATACATATAGTCATTGAAAAGGAAATCAACCTAATATAAGAGTTTCTACAATATGCCAAATAGGCTGCTGAGGAGAATACAAAGTCTGAAACTATTGCGGGCTAGTAAAAAAGCAAGATCACAATACCATATTTACTCAGGTACCTCTAGGAAGATCACCGCGATCACTGTCTGTTATATCTAAGGACGACACGAGAACACACATATGGATGAGAAATAAAGTATTTCTCAGTAGGAATTCCTAACTACACATATAACTAATGTCATCATCACCTCAGCCACTTTAGTTTATTTAATGAAATCAGTGAACATGCTTGAAAAGAATAAACATTCTTTTTAATGATTTTAAAATCATAAACTCCGAAGTGGATTCATTTTATTCAATCACTTAAACCAAAACTCTAGAACATAATAACATTGATAATACATTAAATTATCACTCATGCAATGAATGTTATGCAAGTCTCATGCTTATGCTCTTTATTCTTTTGCCATTAAGACCTTTCTCTTAGCATGTGCTCTTCTTATTATAAAGTGCCCTTGGATAGAATGTCCTGGGATGTGAGCACACTCCGTGATCGTTGTCACACAATATTATCTAAATCAGACTCTGGCTGACAAGGGGATCTCATGCCTCTACAATTGGAGGGGACTTCTGCCACTTGCCTCCAAAGTAAAGGGATATCTTGGGGTCACCTTCCCTTACCGAAGGATCATGCCCGATTATCTTGTCTGTATGGATCACCTTCCCTTACTGAAGGATCACTTCCAATTATCTTGTCTTATGTTAGGTATAAATTCCCTAACCTTGAATAAAGTAATTAACTAGATATAAATTTTTTGATTAATTACCATGTCTTAAAGTTTTGGATTAATTCCAAATGTCTTTCTTGATGCACGGGTCTTGTACAAATTACATAATGCATTCATGCAAACTTGTAAAACCTACTACCTCATATTTCTAAACTTTGCACAATCTCATAGCATGTTCATATTATGAGGAAATTAATTCACAGAGATCAAGAAGTCTGACAAAAATCCGGCAATATAACAGCTGTACCGGAAGTAATCCAAAAATTGAGAACACTAATAGACAGCCAGAAAAGTTCCCAATCAAAGCATAAATCAACAAATACTTATCAATCTGCAAGTCCAATGCATTCTTCATAACAAATAAATCCATCATCACCATGAGTCATATGCAAGGCAATTCAAGGTAGACCACCAAGGTTCCAAAAATCAAGAATAGAACACATACCTTGGCTTCCATCATTGGCCTTACTAGCCATAGGAAATCATCCAATAATTACATTCCACATGGTTTCCCACCATCATACTTACTTCACATATAAAATATACATATAGAAAACACTAGAATGGATTCATAACACTTTCTATTAAGAACCACTTGGCTTTCAACTAGAATTTTAATTAAAGGAGGTTATTTCTACTTAATTAGTGCTTGTGACATAACTAAGTTTAAGTTCTAAAGCTTTAACTCATGCCAAAGGAATAGTATAACACTCTCATTATCTTAGTCAAAGCAACATGCTCTTTTCTTGACATAAGCACCTTGAAACCAACTTCAAAACTCCTCAAACTTACCCCACCCTATTACATATGGTCCAAAGCACTTAAATTTACCATAATGACTCTAAATACTCAATTAAAATATGGTTTTTGTCACCCCCTAAGTATTTAGCCGAAAATAGCTCTATGAGCTAAAAATTTGATGAGTTAAATCCCAATCCTCCATTAATCCACCCTAAACTAATTCGACTCATTCAAGGCCATTTCTAAGGTCTATAAACTCAAATATTTAAGCCTCAAAACAGTTTTGGTATCTATTAAGGGATAAGGACTGAAATTCACCCTTCTAGTGGCCTAACAGAACTAGTTCATATCTAAAATTATTTCTACTTATTCTTACACCAAACCAACTGCTAAAGGGCAATTTTGGCTTCTATATATCATGTATTTCATGTGGTAAAATCAGTTTGCCATGATTCCATTGGTAAGATAATTAATTTTTCACTTTTCTAAGTTGCTAATGATGGATTTTAACTACCCATTTTGTGACAAAACCCAAGATAAGCATTCTAACAATTTTGTAGCCATAATCACACTTATATTTAGTTACAACTAAGTTATTGAAACTCATAAGAATCTCCATCTCACATTGAACCTCGGGGATTCAAGTTCTAACCCCAATAATCCTATTTTAGCTAGTTTATGCCATAGCTTAATTAATAACCTTCCTAAGGGTTTTATCTCACCAAAACTATATTAGAATGCTCACCTAGACTAACCTAAGCTAAATCTAAACTTTAATCATACTACTATGTTGAACATTTGGAACCCTAGAATAGTAACCTCAAACATAAATCACATTTTTCTCAAGATTTATAGCAAGGAAGCGTTAAAAATCCCTACCTTAACTTCCTAACTTGAAAGCCCTCCTAGGTTCAGGCTCCAAATCTTCAAGAACTGCCCAACCAAGTGAAGAAACTTCTTGCTCCTCCCTGGATAGCAATTTGCGACTTTGAGGGGGGAAAAGGGGAGGAGACTTGTGCTAAAATGGGAAGGAAGGAGAAGAAACAAGAAGAGGAAGAAGAGGAAGAAGAGAGGTTGGGTTAGAGGGAGATTTTGTGAGGTTTGTGGGGTTGGAGGAAGAAGGAAATGGAGAGGGTTTGAGAGAGAAAGAGAGCTCACGAGTGAGGGAGGAGAGCATGAGTGTTGTGTGTTGTTGTGTTATGTTTTAGAGAGACTTTGGGGTTTTAAGTGATGTTAATATTGATAGGTGTTTGAATTCTAGCCTTTGGATCAAGGATAAGGCTTGTAGCTTGATCCAAGCCTTTGATAAAAAGGTTGGAAGTGATAGTTAGCACTTTATATCACTCATTGGTACTTTATGACATGACACAGGTACTCTATTATACCCGAAATCCTTAAATTAAACAGTTTCGGAAGCTTTAAGAGGTTTCGAAAGAAATTCCAATATGTTTCGGAATATTTTCACTGAGAACATAATTTATTAAATTTTTATCCCTGACAAGATCTTAACTGTATAATTTAACCTATTATTATTTTATTTTATTCCTCCATTTAATTTTTGTTAATTGTATTACGATAAATAATTCTTCTACTAGCTTTTTATTTAAAATTCATGGTCTATAAATAATTTAATTTCAATTTTAATCTGTTTTGTCCCTTAATGATTTTACACGCTATTGTTTATTTAATTTGAAATGCAGGGTTACAAATGCAGTAAAAATTGAGGATATTACAGTTGCTTCTCCCATAAGAAAAAGCATCGGGAAAAGGAGAGAATTTTGTCCTTAGAATTTATGAACTACTATTTTTTCACTTTATTACGATTTTATTCTTAATTTTTTTAAATCTCTCTCTCTCTCTCTCCATATCCTTAATTATAATTTTATAAAAAAAGTTATTTTATATTTATTTTATTCGAATAGTTTAACTACTTCTAATCTTGATAAAAAGTACTTGTACAATTGTATATTTAAATACAAAATATTTTTCTGTTTTTGCTTCTAATTCTTCTTTTACTTTTGATTTTGAATAAATATTTCTCTTAAAATCTTAACCTAATAGACCCTTTATTAAAAATTACTTCAACTTCTACTTTTTTTTAAAAAAAATAGAACCTAGGCATTACTAATTTAAAAAAAGTTGCAAATTAGCTTCTTCTTCTTCTTTTTTACAAGCACTTTTTTTTTCTAAGTTATATCCAAACACAATTAAACACTGATAAGAGCACTTTTTGTAAAAAAGAGTTTTTTTTCCCCTATGAAAAAAGTAATCTAAATGCACTCTTAGTGAATTATTGGGGTGGAGATTTATTTTGTAAACAATTGGAATGAAGTATTATTTCTTGTTACTTGAAGGGTGTTAAGTGTAGTTTACTCATAACATTAATTTGTCCAACTCAAGTGAAAATGTGAAGGGAAAAAAATAAATATAAGCACATATCATTAAGAAATGTCACTTGAACTACATACATGAGACGAACTCATATTAAAAAAGGGTTTTTAACATTCATAAGTAGTGGTGTTTGTGGTTCAATCAAAATCCATTTTTTCTTTCTTTTTTTTGGGTTTCCCAAGTGTATCTTCCCTCCTTATTAGTAGAAAAGGAGACTAATCCCTTTTAGGTATAACCAGGTTTGCTCTTACAACTAGTGCTTTTGGCAGAAATTGAACCGAGGTCCTCTCTAGGGCCATAATATGTCTTTACCATTACATCAACATCCTTATTAGTAATCTAAATCGGTTTTGAGTCACAAAAACAATACATCTAAACAATGTAATTTACATTGATTTAGATGTAATAAGTTTCAAAATTAATCCAATTCAATCCAATTTTAGTCAATTTAGATTGAACCAATTTAATCAATTTTTGACAAAAAAATTTCTTTATCAAAACTTTTATTAGTTAAAAATAACTTAGGCTAATAAAAAACAAAAATAAAATAGAAAATAAAATTAACCTATTCAATACGTATAAAATAATATTTAATTAAAAATACACATAAATACGAGAAACATATAAAAAAATTTAAATTACTATAATTAAAATTATAAATATGATAACTAAATTTATAATGTATAATATTAGTAAGTTTGAATTAAGTTAAATTAATTTTAAAAATTCAAACCAAAAATTGATCTATACGTAACCCTTTAATGATTTTCAAAAAATTACTAACAAGACAAAACCTATTTAATGTGAACTAAAAACAGTTTTTTCGATTCAATTTTTATTTCAATTTGCAATTTGTGAATTTGAACATCTTGTATTCAAGAAACATGAATGATACAAGTAAACACTTCTACTATGTTTAAAGTTATATAGAGGTGAAAGTAGGCCTGATAGCTCCTTGGGGGACCTTTGGCTTGACCTATATTAAGCCTACATTTGCTTAGCCTATCTAGGCCTAGTTTGGTAATGCTCTCCAAAAGAGTGTTCTAACTTATAAAAAATATAAGCAAATTTTTTTTGTTTGGTAAACCAAAAAGTTGAAGTGCTTTTACTCCTAACTTTTAAGAGCTAGGGGTGCTCTCGAGAGCTCTCACGGGGTGCTTTTCAAAGCTGGCTTGTACTCTCCAAAATTTAAAAGACTAATATAATTTTACTCTATTTAATGACATTAAAAATAAAAATTATTCTCTTTAATATTTATAACCATTATAGTCATTTTAGATATTAAGAGCAATTTTACCAAATACTACTTTTGTGGCTTCTGCTTATTGAAAGCAATTTTTACATTATTTTACCAAACGATATTATTATGATTTTTTGAAAGTAGCTTTTAGAGAGTTGAGAGAATTCAGCAACTTTTAAAAAGTTATAAAAATACCAAATCAAGTCTTAATAAATAAGCTGGGGAAAAGTTTTTTAAAATGCTTTTTTAACAAAAAAAAGGTCAAGTTATTATCAAGTAGGCCTCTAAATAAGCTTTCAGGATAGTCAAGCTTTTAAAAGAGTCAAAATAGGCCTTAAAAAAAAGTCTATATCGAGTAATAGGTCCAAACTTAGGTAACATATTTAAAATTTAGATCAGATCTGTTTAAACTAAAACCTAACTTGGGTTAACCTATTTCCATCCCTGCCCATATATATATAAGAGTAAGACTCTTGCATCAATATCTAACCATTAATTTTATTTTAATCTAATGATTTAAAATGATATAATTTTTGGGCACAATTGAATTTCATTTGAAAAAAAAAAAACACAAAACGAGATTACAGGTCAGTTTCTACTGAAACCCACTCCCGTGGTGTCAGCTAAAAGATCGTTGCCAACACCTTGAGGAGGACTATCCTAGTAAACCAAATCCTCACGCCCCTGGGAAATTAATTATGCATTTGTAATAAAATTACACAAATATAATTTATATAATACATAAAGAGAAAGGTCACTTATCAAACATGTTGCCATGTGATGACTTCAAATAAAGACATAGGTAAATTATTTTCAAAGTATGTGAAAGTTTTTGCTTTTTTTTTTTCGCTATCTCTACATATATTGCTCTAAATTTTCGGTACTATTGTGATAAAAAAAACCTTCTAATAATTATTTTCTTTAGTGTTGGAATTTTGGGTCTCTTCTTGGGATTATAATTTACTTATCACTGCACTTAATCCTTATTGGTAAAGTATGTGAAAATTGAGTGAAGATAAATTACTATTTTAAGGTATTGTTTATCTCTTTTTAATTTATAATAACAATTCAAATTTAAATTATATAAAAAATTTTCAAGTAAGGATAATATAAAATAAGTTTTAAATTTATTTTATATATATACCATTATAATTTTTTTTCTAAGAATATAAATTAAATATATGAACAGTTTAAAATTTAAGAAGAAGAAAATACAATGAGCTATATAGGAGGAAGTGAACTCATTTTTGACATGCTATAGTTTAACTTATTTGCTAATGTGGTAAACCAACCTCAAAGATAACTAAACAAGAGTCACACCATCCTAAATCTTGTTCAAGGAATAAATCGATAAAATTTTCATCAAATCTTTTATCTATATCAATAAAAGCGAAATTATATCTTAAATCTTGCCATATCCAAGAATAAGAGATAAAATACACTCAAATCCTTCGTTGGTGTCCATAAGAGGGAAATTGCATCCCTGTCATTCTAAGGAATAAAGGAATAGCATATCCCTGTAAGTCCAAAATATCAGTTAACCCTCTATGATCCTATGTGGATTTTTCCCAAAAGAAAAAAAAGAAAAAACCAACTCAGTATCTGCATAAAGGATGTAACCGTCAAGGTGAGGACATAAGAAAATAATTAGATCCACAAGTTATCTACTCTACTTTCTCCTTTGTTAACGTAAGCATTTACTTGAGCATCCGAATACTCTTGTGGCAATCTCTGGGTAAATTTTTGGTTATCCTAGAAGTAAACTTTTCCATAGCCCAGCATTTATTTTATTGCATAGATTAGTTGTTTTTACGATTTATTTTTATCATGTATATGCATATTACCAAGCAAATCGACTCATTTAATTTTTTAATATAAAACAACAAAATATCTTTTGAGAAAATAACAACATCTTTTTTCTTCTTTTTCTTCTTCTTATGGGCACAAGTGAGCTGGTTTTTTTTTGTGTTCTTTTCTTTGTTTTTTTTTATTTTTATTTTGTTGTGCTAGATTTTCTGATTGCTTAGGCTAGTTTGTTTTTATCCTTTTACTTTATTTTTTCCTTTCTTTTGTGCTAAAGTTCTATTTGGGTTGAGCTAAGTTTTTTCTTTTGAAAAAAATGTTTTCTTTTATTTGTGTGAGCCAATTGTTTGGCTACTATCTCTATTGTGACATGTTTCTTTTTATTTTTTTATTTTTATTTTTTATTCAAGTTAGTTGATTGAACAAAATAGATTAACTTAATCAAACTCTTTCTCTTGAATTATCTTATAATATATATTTTTAATCTATGCAAATTAATTGTTTGCTTGTTTATCTAATAATCATTTATCAATAAGGTGTAAATCTAAATGAAAGGGGTTTGGATCACTTAAGTATATAGTCTTCGGTTCGATTTTCAGAATTTATGTGTATAGAAAAGAATATTGTTGGTAGAGTCCCCTCTTAGGTGTCTGACCGTAGCTCGAGAGATTAGTCTCTCATCTATTGAGTGAGGGGATACTCTAAAAAGCCAAAAATATCTAATAATCATTTGCATTATCTTATCTTTTTGCAATTTTTGTTAATCATAAAATCAAAACCTTTATTTTTTTTTCAAATGATAAAAAAAATAATAGAAAGCCTTTTTCTTAAATCTTCTTAATTTGTGCAACAATCAAAGATAGTGACTAAAGAGCCAATCCTATTTTTGAATGGTAAGGGTTTGGTGAGTAACTTAGTGCTAACTTTTTAAACTCTATACAAGAGCAAATTTTGTCTTAAGTTAAACTATTTTTATCAAAAGTATGTTGACAAATTTATCAAGACTCTTTTTTGTATTAAAATCAACCGACTAATAATTTTGTGTTTTTTTTTTTTTTAACAAAAATGATGAAAATTCGAGTTCTTAATTGCTCGGGGATATGTGGGAGCACGAATTTTACATCAAGTCAAAATTAAATTTTTTTATTTTTTTTTATTTTTTTGTAAATGGTTGCTAGGCTCTAATTTTTGAAAAAGATAAATATTATTAAAGATTAAATAATTTATATAACAAGTTTTAGGATAGCAATTATAAGGTAGATATATCAAAGATGCAATGGGATTCGATTTCTACCTTTCCCTTTGCATACTCCCACTTTTGAATTTAATCTCATTTTCAAAATTGTAACCAAAAAAATATATCATTTTCATAAGAACAATTTTGTAAAAATAAAAAAAAAATTCAATCTTTTTTCATAAAAATTTTGTAGCAACTCCATAAAAATTTCAATAAATTTTAGATGCTTCCTGTCTTGACGCCGTGTAAGTTCGTTGAGAGAAGTTATGTTAATTTGATAAAAATACTATAGCTTCAAAATAATTAGCTTTTATTTATAATTAAAATGTTTAAAAATATTTTTTTAAAAAAATTAATTTTTAATAAATAAAATAAGATAAATATTATAATAAACTTTATCAAAATTTGATATAAAGATTATAATAAATTTTTTCAATATTTACCAATCATATCAAATTATATAAAAAATAATTTTTAGAGAAAAACCGTTTTGGTTTAAATATTTTTCTCAAACATGTGCTGAAATAAGAATTTCAAACGAAAAAACGAGTCAATATTTATTTTAACACCTAAAATTTTACGCATATTTTATTTTAATATCTGAAATTAAGAAATTAATAATTTAAATTCTAAAATTATAAAAAATATTTAAATTGATCCCTAAAATAATATTTGTACGAACAAATTTAAATTAATAAAAGAATTAATTTAAATTATCTTTTATAGCTTTAAAAATTAAAATAAAACACGAATATAATTTGGCGCACCAAAATGATGATTCGCTCGGCGAAAAACAATTCATTGATCATGTTTCAGCCAAAAGCGAAGTGATGGGAAAGCATGGGTGGATCGTATGTAAGGCCAATGAGGGATAAGAGGGTGTCGGGCACTGCCGAAAGCTGTGTGATACACGTGTATGATCGCCTTACGTGAAGTTGCTGTTGGCTGATGCAGACCGAAAGACAGGGACAGGCAGCTTATGAACTTTTGAGAATGCCAACACGTGGTGTCCTTTTATGCATCATATAAACCACATCCACATTCTGAGGAAGTTGCACGCGACTCCTCCGAGCGCGTCGGGGTAATCTTTAGATCAACAATGATAGCGCCAGCACGCTGCTGGGTGAAAAAGACACCACGTGTCTAGGGCAACACTTCAATATCATTTTGAAAGAAATATTAATTTTATTAAATGATATATATATAATTTAATTTATATATATTTTGACAATATAAAATTAATATTTTATATTATCAATTAATAAAAATAATAAAAAATATTAATTTATATAAATAATTATTTATTATAATGAGGAATCTATCATGATATCTCACTTTTTTTTATTTTTATTAATTGACACTATAAAACAGTTTTATATTATTTTATATATATATATTTATATATATATATATATATAACAATTATTCAATTATATATTATTATATTAATAAAAAAATTTAACATTTATAATTATTATTTCAAAACATTGCATATTTAATAATATATATAAGTGAATAATAATATAATTTTTTTACATCAATAATATATTAAAATTAAAATAAATTTAGTATATATTAATATTATTGTATTATATTATTAAATGATCATGTAAATTTTTTCATATTAACAATATGACTATAATTAAATAAATAAAAGATAATCCTTGTAACTCATATTGTATCATTCATTGCAATTTCTTTCTTTTTAAAATTTTTTTAATATACACTATTTTATTGGGCTATTCACATTTTTCCTTCAATATGCCAAATAATGTTATATTGTAAACTAAAAAAATTAAAAACATTTGTCCGGGACCATATACATTTTACATTTTTTGAGGTCTACGTTGCATCTTTTTCATGAGAATAGTCAAAGTACTGTGTTATTTTTTGTAAAAGATTATAGTTTGAAATAAAGAATTACCGTCATTGGATTAAAAAGCGATGTTAATTAATAAAAATGTATTCTAAAAATTATTTTAATCTTTAGATAAAATAATTATTTTTTTTATTTCATATCATAATTTTTAAAAAGCAATATGATCCCTAGAAAAAAAATGAGTATCGTATTGCAAGTCCTAGATTTTTCATATATATTAGAATTAAAATATAAATATAAAAATAAAAATTTAATTTTAATTTATTACTAATATAATAATATTTTATATAAATATTTGATTTTTATATTTATTAATTTAAATATTTCACATACAATAATATGTGATTTATTGATTATATAAAATTCTTTACGGTGTATATCAAAATGAATCTTTAAAAGTTCTTGTGAAATATTTTTTAAAATAGTATCAAATTAGTTTGACTTTAATTTGTATATGTATATTATTAATGAATAAAAATATAAAAAAATTAAATTATATTAAATAATTATTCATTATAACAAAAAAATTATTATAATTTAATAATTTTTTATATTTTATTTATTAATTATATAAAATTATTTTATATTATCAATATATATTAATTAAATTCAATTAATTTTACATTAATATCTGACTTTTCAAAAAGTACTTAACAGTAGCTAAACGTGATTGGCCAATTTTTCAATTTTGAGTGGGTCCCGCGGAGAAAGTGGCATATCAGGCTGGCGCAATTCGGGCGTTGTGATTGGTCCCACGGCTGAGCCTATGACCAATGAAGCTGTAGATGGTGTACTACACTCTTGGAAAGAAAGAGGGGTACGTGGCTTCTTGGCAGGGAACAGCGTACCATAATATTCTTGCTTCGATGTGGAAACTACTTTTTGATTTATTTAGACTAATCTATGAATAGACAGAGTTATGTTCACCGTGATTTGACTGATTATTTAAGTCATTGCAATTGCAATAATTTTGATTGATGTATAAAGAATAGGATCGTTTGATACATTTGGGTCTTTTTTTTTTTTAATATGAAATTTGAAAATAATTTGTAACATAATATGGAATTTTTGGATGAATTATGGAGATATGGAAATTTAAGAAAAATTACCATTGATAATTTTTCAGAATGCAATAACTTTTTTAAAAAGCAAAAATTACTGATAGTATTTTTTTAAAAATCAAAAAATAAACCATATGTCTTTATATAACATACCAGAAAAAAATAAAAATTACCACTGGTAATTTTTGAAAAACTAAAAAATGCCGATAGCGATTTTGCATTCTCATATCCATATATTTTATCTCATAAATTTATATTTTTATATATATCACATTTATTCACCATATTAAAAATAAAAATTCCATTTTTGGGCAAATATAGCTTTTTTTAATTAAAATATTTAAGTTGAAGAGAAAACTTGTTCAGGACATGTCTCTGAGTCTTTTGATATTCTTTAAAAAAAAAAAAACAAAGTTCTGAGTTTGTTGATTGCATATAAGAATACTAACAGTTACATATCACCTATTAATAAACAAAAAATTAATAACCAAATTCAAATTATAGAGTTGGCTGAATATCACTTCACATTCTGCAAATTTAACATCTAACTATATAAATATTCTTTAATTATTATAAACCCGGTGATGTTCAATAATATTTATAAAATCATAGTAAGATTTGAGTAATAATTAATTATGTGTTTCTGGCGTTATTCACAAGAATATACATTTTGACGTGAATGTTTGGACTTCAGTGCTAAAAGTCAAATTCACGTTGAGTTGATTGTTAAAAATTTTTATTTTAATTTGGTGGACATTGGTAACTGTTGAGGAACTTGAGCAAGGTGAAGAGATGCTTTCGTTTCATTTTGGGGCAACTCCAGCCAACAACTCCACAGGCTTTTAAAACATTTGTTGGACTAGGTTATGTTGCTCTCTGCGTCGGTGCGTTGAGCATACGCCTTCACCATGAATATTTCTAAAGTTCTCTGTTTTTTCCACATTTTATTTATCAACTAAAAGAGAGAATCCTATAGGCTGAAGTCAAAAAGTAAAGCACTTTGATGTGAAGTTATTTTATTTAATTAATTAATTAATTATTTTTGTTACGAATGGTTCTCTTATTAGACAAATGTTGGAACTCAACTGGAAAGCAGTGATATTCAATCTTTCAATACTACAATAAGAAGAACTTTTTAAATTATTGTCATATATAAGTGACAAAAGCAATATTCGTGATGACATGTAAATATATATTTCTTAAATAATAAGTATATGAAATTTATTAATATACAAGTAATGTGGTTTAAATTGAATTATTTTACTGTAGAAATAAATTTTTTGTAAAATCAATTTTTTCAATTCATAAAACTCAAAATCTTAAAAAAAATAATTACACAACTACTTGAACTATTATATGGCCCAAATATTTAGGAAATAATTCAATAAGATTCCTCCACTATCTACATCACGCATAAAATGTGTGTTGTATACTTTATCAGGCAGTATTATTTATATTATTATTATTATTAGCTTTGCTAGAATCTATATTATTATTATTATTTAAAATTTCTTGTGCATTTTTACTTTTAACATATTGACTCACATTTACTTAAGCATACAATTTCTTAGCACTTTCATAAACTAAGCATGCACATGAATAAATTTTTAGTTAAAAATGGATAGAGTTAGAAGTGAGTTAAGTCAATTTATGAGTTATTTCTAATTTAATTCGTTAATATTTCAATAAGCTTATGAGTCAAGCTTAAATTGGCAATTTGAGCTCTTTTATTAAATAAATCAAACTTAAACCTTACTATAACGTTTAACTTAATAGGTTATGAGTTGACTCACTTCCATTCCCTAGAAGTGGGGTTGGAGATGGAGGATAAAAGTGAGTTATAAATTTATGCAAGTAAGATTCTTGTGCATTCATACTTTTATATTAACATATTGGCTCACATTTCACTTGAGCATAAATTTGTCTGATTTATTTCACGTAGCATTTGGTATGGAATAATCCATTCAGATTATTGGTAATATTTGATTAAATTGCCTGCATCCACAATATTACCTTGTTTGGTCGGGCAACATTACTAACAATCTAGATTTTCAAAATAATGTGGATTACTACTAATATGGTAATGTGTATTGCCTTCTTGAAATGTGGTAATGTGGATTATCACCAATATGGCAATTTTCCCATTATTATTATTATTATCGTTATTGTTGTTGTTATTAAAAACAATATTAATAAATATAATTAGTAATAATATTATTAAAAATAAATATTATTATTATTATTAATATTATAATTATTATTATTAATATTATGATTATTATTATTAACTATTATTATTATATTGATTTAATTCAAATAAAGTAATGTGAATTGCTACTTAAGTCACCTATATATCAAACACTGCATTTAACATTACCAGCAATTTAAAAGATGGCAATATTTCTAAGTGGTAATTTATATTACTGACAATCTTAATAGATAATATATCAAATGATACCTAATTCTTTTCAACTAGCACTTTCATAAAATAAGCATGTGAATGAGTTATAACTGGGAAGTGAGTTATCGAGGATAATATGAAGGTACAAGATATAAATTTCTGTAAATAAGATGAAAGAATACTTGTTATCATGGGAACGAATGAAAGAAAGAAATTGTGTGAAATGAATTAATTGTAATATATTTAAAATAATAAAATATTAATATGATGTAAATAATTTTATATTAATATTTAAAACTAAAAATACAAATCTTCTGATACTTCCGATATTAAAACTGAAGAAATATGGAAACTAAACAAAATTGTCGCATTCAGTTAAATTAAATCATACATGTCTTTAAAGTATTATTAGGCCAGCAGCCTCTTCAATTCAAACACGACGTTCAAAGTTTCAAAACTTCCAATTATATTACTAGTAAGCTCGTTTTGCAGGTTGCAAGTCGCAACCTTAATTTGATAGGTTTATTGGTAGCATCATGAACGAAAATGGACGATGGCATTGGCCAATGGCATGCATGTCGTTGGCAATCGTCAAATTGTTACGTCGACCTCTACCTAACAACTTTCTCTGTTTGTCTATGGCTACCTCCGTAATTGTCGTTTCAGGTTGAGATGGTTGGACTTGGATTTGTATATATGGTTTTTTCTATTGTTTTATGTTTTCTTTCTTTTTCCATGTTTTACTTTATTTTTTCTTTATTAAGTCATAGCTTTCCCTCTTTTTTTTGTTTTTAGGCCAGAAAGTCAAATCTTTCGAACTGCACTGATTTGCGAAGTTTCGTCGTATTGACTCTGGCCCAGACCCGTCCAATAGTAAATCTTCCTCTTTCCAACTAATTATCAAAAAGTTGACAAAAAAGAAAAACTAATTATCAAATGAAAAAAAAATGGTAAATCTACACTTTGATCTTTGAATTTTTTTAACACTTTAATCCTTAAAAAATTAAATACATATACTTTATTCTTCAAAAGATTTCACATTAACAAAACAATCATATACATATTAGTCCCTAAAAAACATTGACTTTTAATAGATTAATCATTTAAGGACTAAAGTGCGAAAGCAAGAATATTTTAGGAACCAAAGTGTATATTTACTCAAAAATAAAAATAAAAATGTACTTGTTAAACTTTTAAAAAAAATAATTTTATAATATATATTACTGTTTTAACTTATAAAAAAATAGAACTTTTTTTAGTTTTATTTTATTTTTCAAAAAATTATCTAATTATTTTTAAACTCTTATATATTTTTAATTAAAATATTTTTCTTTAAAAAAAGCTAGAAGATACAAGGTTTTAACAAATGTTTAATTAGACCGAGTGGCTTGATATTTGTTCTAATTCTTCACGTGTTATTTATGATAAACTCCAATTTAAGGGATAATTTTACTGTACAACTATATACAAGACTGGTGATATTATATAGGATTCAATGAGGCCAATAAGAAAATAAACTTAATGTTGCAAAGATGGGGATGTTGCATCGAATGATTAGACATACTAGATAAGATATAATTACAAATAAATACATTAGAGAGAGAATTGGGGTAGCACCTATTGTTAAAAAGACGGCAAAATCTTGCTTTAGGTTATTTGGGCAAGTGCGGATAAGGCATGTAGTAATTTTAGCGAGGGTAGATTAGATAAATGGTAGTCCAATAATTAGATGTAGAGGAAGGCCTAGCAAAATTATAGGTGAAACTATTATAAGAGATTTAGACATTTAATAGTTTAAATATAAGTATGATTTATGACATGACACTATAGCGTTATTTGATCTATATAGCTAACTCCATCTAGTAGGACAAGATTTAGTTGCTATTGTTTGATCAGTATTTGTTTCTTTAAATAAATTTTCGAGTTTTAGTATTGTGAATGAAAATAATACTTTAAGACAATTTTATTCTCATAGTATGCTAACCTACCTTGAATCAAATTAGTAAAGGTCTAATAGATTTTGGCTTTTGGCTATTAATAATACTAATAAAGAAAACATACAAGCTTTTAGTCAACCTAACATAGTGTGTGTAGTTTTCACTCAATTTATAATGTATAAATGTATGAAAATAGATCTTAAAATAAAAAAAAAATTTATGTAAATGAAAAATGGTATGAAATGCAATTGTTGCTAGGCAATTAGCTTTTAGTAAGTACTAATAGTTGTATAAATAGGAACTTAGAGGCCCAGTACTGTATCAAATAGAAGGCCTTGAGTTGAAGAATAAGATCTAAAATCCTATACAAGTGAGAATTAATTTCTAGTTTTGGAGAAAATCATGTTGGAATTTTAAGTGTGAGTAGTAAAGTCCCATATTGATTAAGTTTGGATTTAGTGAAGAGTGCATATTTAGGAGGACCTATAAACTCATTGCCTTAAAATTTTGGGTAAAGATATAGCATCCGACTCACTATTATAGTTTCTTACTTAACCCATTGATTTAGTTCTTCCTAGGTTTTGGGTTCCCCCTTATCACTTTACCCAACAAAGTGGTATTTGAGTCAATGTTTGGTTGAGTCTCGGTTGGGCTGAGTATTTGATGGTATCAGGCTCCCCTAGTATCCTGGAGTCTTTGGTCAAGACTTTGTGTCTAATTTTGCTATGAGTAATCAGAGCTTTTGGTGAGAAAGGAGCACACCATGTTGGGCCTCACATTTGAGGGAATAGAATATTGAAATTTCAGGTATGAGTAGTTTCACATTAATTAAGTTTAGACTAAATAAAGAAAACTTATTCAAGGGAATCCATTGACTCATTACCTTAAGATTTTGATTCAAGAGGTAGTGTCCCGCCCGCTAGTGTAGTTTTTCACTTTGCCCATTGATTTAGTTCTTCCCAAATTTTGGGCTCCCCTGACCACTTTCCCCAACAAATGAATCATATAATGAAAGGAGCCATTCTGCATTGTGGATAGAATAATCCTTCAGGAAAACTCCATGGATGCAACCATCGGAAGAATTGAGAATCATTTGGAGAAAATCAATGCATTGTTGTTTCAGCTAATGTATTAGAGAGTCAGCGGCTAGAGAATTATTCTCTAGAATTGGCTTCATATTCAATCCCTTTGGTATCACTAATATTACTATTGTAGTTTTTCCCAGGTTATATGTATATATATATATATATATATATATATATATATATATATATATATAATGCGCATAAGGTATATGAAGTAAGAATATCAATTATTAAAGTAAAATGTCATCCAGCTCTACGAAAAAATCTGAGAAAAACTTGAAAAGTAATGATGTATCAAGGATGATTTCCATGCATTCGCATTTTTTCAATATAAGATGTGTGAGAGTTATATTGTTTTGACTTCAACATACTTTAAGGAAATCTTGATAATAACAAACCATAATGGAATATACTAAGAGTTTAATTTAGGTGCACTGACCGTGTAAAAATTTTTTACACTATAATCCAATCAAAACCTCCTATTTGCATGACCATTCAAGTAGTGGGTGGTTATGTCAAAGAGTTTTGCTGATATGACAATTTATGATTGGATGTCTGTGTAAAAAATTTTTACACTGACAATGTATTCAAATTAAATCCATATAGTAAAGATCAAGTTCAAGATTCCAGAGGCATAGCCAACAAGACTTGGATCAAATTGTAAAAGTATAAGGGTTACCACACACAGGCTCAAGTGTCAGTCTTCAAAAACAATTTTCACATGCTGGAAAATTTTCACTGTAGCATCATAATTTGAAAGAAAAATTAGAGATCTATCGATATTATACCTATACTTCCATAGATTCCAAATTGACACCAACCTCCCCTCTCTTAATATATTTTTAAAATTTTAAATTTACCCTTATATCAAAAAAGAAACTGTAACGTCATCTTCTTCTACTTACCTCCACCCACACCAAAAAATTTCTAACACCATAACCTCATATTTTTTCTGTTTTTTTTTTGTTAAATTACAGTTATGAGTAAGGGCTCAACAACTCTCTGAGGAGAGGAGCAGAATGGTAGTTTACATCGGACCCTTAGAAAAAAAAAAAGGGCAAAAAAAGAAACATAAAAATAGCTCCAACCATCATGGCATCTACTCCGATATTGAGTGAAACTATTGCCACCAAAACAAGCTCATCAAAAGACCCATTTTTGAACTCACTACTCATATGCTTCTCATTCAAAAACAACATAACTTCTCCCTGACACCCAATAGGCCACTTGTGAAGCACTTAAACAACCCAAAATGAGAAACAAAGAAGCAACCAATAACACAACACCCACCACTTCGATACATCCCCACCAAAGCACTACTCAAACCAAACCGACTTCCATCTTAAAACACCTATTCCACTTCAAACCACCCACAGAATGACACTGCATTAGGGATTTAGGGTTTTTGGGTAATGAAGGAGTGGAGAGAGGAATGACATTGAATAGAAATGGATAAATATTTAAGGACAAAATAGTTATTATGTGTTTTGTTTTGATTTTTTAAAGTTTAAAATTTAGGGTCAAGGGAGGTTACTATAATGAAATTAAATAAATTAAGGGAGTTGAGTGTTGATTTGACATTTAGAAGGGTCTAAGTATAATATTAATAGGCTTTAAAGAAGGTTAGTGTAATTTGCCTTAATTTAAAAGATAAAATATAATTTTGAAAGACAGAAAAGATGTTTTTGATATGATTTGATATTAGTTTGATATATATTTTTTACTGATGTTTAACTCTGGATGTTAAATAATCAATCAATATTTAGAATAATCGATTACCAACTTACCAGAATTTTGCAATAGTCTTTGTACACATCTAATAATAGATTATGTTCCATGGATAATTGATTATTTCATGGCAATTACCAAAGCTTACGTATGAAGATAATCAATTAATCTTATGATTAATAGATTATGCTTCACAAATAATTGACTATTTCTATGATATCGATTATGCTTCAACAATATTTGATTATCAGTTATACTTAATTGGTTATTTTATTCTTGTTTCAATCCAGAATTAAGGAAGAACCATATAATCAAGGTTTAACTGCTATTTTGATCCTTACAGTTAAATCAAATTTTGGCTTTAATCTCTATTATCCACATAGTTTTTAATTATTAGTTTGATCATACGCTCTTGCATTTTCTAATCACCTTCTTGCTAGTTTCTCTTCGTGTTTGTCATGGAGGAACTACCGAACCCGTTCTTCGTGCGTCCTTCCACTAGCCCGAGCTTGGTTCTTGTCTCTCAGTTCTCAGCCTCTCATGAGAGACAACTACCATTCTTGGAGTCGCTCGATGCATCTTTTTCTTTCCGTCAAGAGCAAGCTCTCTTTCATTGATAGATCTCTACCTAAATGGAATGAATCTGATCTGCAGCATTACAAAGAGTAATAAAATTTTATTTTCCCTAAAAGTTCTCTCCTCCCATTCTGATAAACCAAACATATAACAAAAATAATTAAAAAAAAAAAACCAAATTACCAGTCCTTGAGATTACTCGTACCAAACAACCTATCACAATCGTAAGACCCCAATCATGAGTCAGACTTTGATACTCCTAGAGGAAGAAATTTCTTCCTCCATCGAGTATCTTAATCTTTATTTTTGGTCAGGAGAATGAGAAAGAAAAGGAAAGATAAAGAAATCAAAGTTGGAGATTGTTATATGGAGAAGAAAATCTTGTACTCCAGGTGTATAAAAGAAAATGTTCCCTGATCACGGGTCAATTGCAATAAAACGAAATTGAATCAAAATAGGATTACAGGATTCAAGGAGAATCTAACAATATACAGGTCCGAGATGGGAATAAAAAGTAAAATAATGAACCGCATATATATGGAACTGCTTTATTTCTATCTCAAACAAAAATGGAACATGCTTCCGGCTACTCCATTAACGAATTTGACATGATGAGACAACTCAGTCATCTGACAAAATTATTGCCAACAGTTTTTCCTCTTGAAAAAAAAAAAAAAAACACTTGAAAGCAGCTAGTTGACAACATCAAGAACCAGCTTGCGAGACTTTAGAACAGACCACCTAAGGCGACGATAGTAGCCAGCTTGAAGTAGTGCCAGCGTTAGAACAAATATCCATTTAAATCCCATCTGCAAACAGTAGCAATGTAGTTAGAGATTAAGATATTTTCTGCATTGATCTGGTAGCAAAAGGATATTAAAGGAAACACACCAGTTTTCTCTCTTCCATCTCAGGTTCGGCAGCCCAAGATAAGAATGACACAACATCTTTCCCCATCTGCAGCAAAACATAACGTGGAAAAAAAATGACCTCCATTCTTCCAAAATTCATATATAATACATTCTGTGATGAGAGATGAGATTTACTGAAGCCAATCCTCAACAAACAGAAGTACCTGAGATTCAGTGGCGGGAGTACCATCTTCGTATTCAACAGCACCATCATTAAGCATTTTAGGCATGGCAATGGCTCCGCCAGCGAAATAAGGATTATAGTACAGACCGTCTCTAATCTACAACAATATTTAAGAAGATAACCGTAAATAGAAGTTTACCTTTAAGCACAGTATTGTCTCACTGGTGTAGGGGCAGAATAACCAAAAGCTCTTTTTTTGGGTGAACAAAAAACTTATATTTAATATTTAGATTTGACAAGAGTTAGTAAGTCAAGAGTATATTGAAGTTCATCGTGCTATCGTTAATATCCATTGCACATGCATGAATGACAACAACTGGAGTCACAAATGACATAAGTGCAGAAGAAACGTTAATCATCAGTACTTGACATACATAAATCAAACACATACATATTGACCATAATATGCTTAAACATTAAGGAATTCTACTGCATGTAGAAATGGCATACATCAAGTTTAGTCGTAAAATCATATGCAAAGAATATCATGCATAATGTCAAAGACCCTGTAACAATCGCCAGCCTAACATGCACAGATATTATAGTCATTGGTGTGCACAAGAAACGGACATGGAAGAAAAATTATTTGACTGTTGTTGCCTGTGCTTGCACAGATTTCAAAGCACACAACAGATTTTACAACAGTTTGTTTTGGTTCTGAATCAACCATCAGGTAGTTAGCAATTCCATATAACAACTCAGCATAATGCATAAAGTTGAAATTTACTAGTTTTCAATAGTCTTTAGAGAAGAATTTACCGAAACACCAGCAGGAGGGTCACGATAACCGGTTAGAAGGGCAAACACATAGCTCTGACCATTGTGACGAGCCTGAAAATACAGAGTGTAAAGATATTTCAAGATCACATACAGTAGAAAATCTATAGACATTACTAGCAGACAACCAACATTACTTTGGTAATAAGACTTAGATCTGGAGGATAGGCTCCACCATTAGCAAACCTAGCAGCTGCTTCATTTGCATATGGCTGAGGAAAGCGATCACTGAGTTTACCAGGACGTGTGAACATCTCACCCTCATCATTAGGGCCATCAACCACCTCAATCTCAGCTGCCATAGCCTTTACCTCTTCTTCTGTATAAGCAACACCAACCAAATCACGGTATGATATCAAAGACATAGAATGGCAGGAAGCACAGACTTCTGTATAGACTTGATGACCACGACGAATCCTGCTCAGGTAAAATTAGTTGAATGTAATAAGACCCGAATCAGTATTCATGTTGATATAGCATTCATGTGAACTTTTGATTAAAATGCATGATGGTGGCACAGAGTAGAATCCAGATCCACCAAATTATAAATCCTGCTGCAGAAAAAATGCCCCAAAAAGAGAACGAGGGGGGATACTTCTATTGTAGAATTAAAAAATGCAACTATTTCTGTCAGTAAATTACAATTTACGAATCAATGCGAATTACTTTTCTTTGATAAAACATTGCATGATAAAGACTACTAATCAGCATATTACACAAACAAGATCTAAAACATGATAGATCGCATCAATGACATGAAACGACAAAGCAAGAGAGGGAGGCTGAATGGATGAACAAGGCTAAGACAAATGAAGAAAAGGTTAATAAGACAGAAAATAAACTAAAACTACCTATAATTAAAATCTACTTGTTATTCACCTTTAAAATGCAGCATGTACTAATTTGAATTACGTAGTTGCTGATTTGGCAAATGATACAGTTAAAAGGGCAGCCCAGTGCACAGGCTCCCACTAGTGGAATCTAAGGAGGGTAGATGTACATATCCTTAACCCCACAAGTGGAGAGGCTGCTTCTAAAATTTAAACCCATGACCTCTAGGTCACAAGGCAATAACATTATAATCCATAAGGCTCACCCTTTTGGCAAATGATACAGTTGAGCAATATGTATGTAAAGGAAAATATAGGGAAAGTTCGGGTGGAACTCACGATGCATGATCATATGAACTGAGGATGCCCTTGTGAGGCCATGGATAGCTTGGGCATGCCAGGCCATGCTCAGCTTCGTCAGCTGATGCTGTTGTCGCAAAACCCAAAAACCCAGTGACAGTAGCTCCAATTAACGCAAGCGCTCTTAAGGAGCTGCCACCAGTAGAACCAGCACCATCTTTCTTTGTGATAATGGATGACATAAAAGAAGGATTCTGCAATAAGTATAAAGTAGCTATTAGCAAAAGATACAGCGAGCTTATTCCATGTGAAGCAAATTTTCATAGACTCATAAAAAATTTATCACATGCATGAGCACATACTAGTCTGCAAAACAGTTTGATTTATATGTCAAACTTCGACTACAAACTTAAAGTGGAAAATAGCTCCCATTAGCTGGACTTTGGTCTCAAGTTCTCAGCCCTATTTAGAGGGGAGAATGAAAAGCTAGAACACATTCAAATCCATCTGAAGTACTTGTCATATAAATATTCTTTATACCCATAAGTGATGAGATGTTGCATAATTGGAAGTCAGATTTGCATTAACATAATTGGAATAACAATGGCAATGTGAAATTGATGTTAAGCCAATTTTTGTTTTTGCTTCTTTTTTGAGGGGAGGGGGGTGCAGGGGAGAATGAAATAGGAAAAATTAGATAAAGGTAAACTCTTCAAAAATTTAGGTCGAGAAGTTTAGGTGCCTAAGCAAGATATCAAGTAAAGGTGGATAATTTATTTCTCTACAAGCTACTCAATGAAGGGCATGCACCAATAACAGATTTGAAGAGTTCAAACACTAAGGAGAATTGTTGAATTGACACATCTTGCATAGAACTCAAGAATTTCATGTAAAGAAAGTAATAAAGAAGATGGACAATGGTAAAGCAACTTCACAAGATAATATAGTTATTGAACTTTGGAAGTATTTAGTGAAAGGGTATAACAGCTTACTAAGCTTTCCAATGAAACAATGCAGTATACGAGAATAATGGATGAGTGGAAGAGAAATTTGACACCATTTTAACAAGAATAAAGGGGTCATTCAAAATTGTGCAACTTACAGATAAATCAAGCTCATGAGTCACACTTGTGGAACTACAGTGAGAAGCCAACTTTTATATTGCTATCATAGTAGTCAATCGTGGATAGCGGCAAATAATTGACCCAGCAGCTATAGTGGTATAACAGATAGTGGGATGGCCGCTATTTGAAAATATATATATATATATATATATATATATCATGAATTTATATCACATATATAAATGTTCAAAAATATGAAATCATCCACAATTAAACTTATTCATCATCAATAATGAAAAGTCATAAATCATAATCCATTCCATAGTCTAAAAACACAAAATCACAATCAATTCAATGCATAAGTATTAAGTCCTAGGGGAAAACAGAAAACAGAAGGGAAAAAATAAGTAAATAGAAGGGCTGAAACAGGGATAGAAGATGGAAGAAATAGACAATGAAGAGAGATGGGAGGGAAAAAAGAAAAAAAGAAAAAATAGAGAGAGAGGAAGAGCAAGGTGCTGTTGCTGGAAACTCAGACCACCGCCACCATCCTTGCTGCCGCCAGAGGTTGGAGGATCACCGGAGTAAGAGGGGTGAGGGGATAGAGAGATCGATTGATAGAGAGGAAGAGAACAGAGAGAAGAAGCGCTAACCCCACATTCAGATTGAAGAAAACAGGACCTCAATTGCCCTGAACAACCAGTTTTTGGACCTCAACTACGATAGCGGCCGTGATTTGCGACGACGAGAAAACACGGCGCACTGGCAGCTCAGTCGCGTCCAACCTCCGCTAAGCTCCACCATGATCGCGCCGCCACTGCGCGCGATTGACTACTATGATTGCTATAGCGAATGCAATCATGTTGCAGAGTTATGGGCTAATGCAGGCTAAAATAGTCTGCAATTGAGGCAGCTGTGGCAACTTAGATGTTGCAGCTGCACAAGTGATGGGGATTGAGATTTAAATCCTTGATAAAGAGTACTCGAGACTTAGGACAAGATAAGAACACTAAGTAAATGATATGATTTTATGCCAAATCACTTGATTTGATGGTAAGTTAGAAACAACCACTCCCACCATGCATTGTCTCACTAGATGGGGTTGACTATGCAGATCAAATGATGCCATAGTTTCCTATTGTAAACCATATATATAGACAAACAATTAAAATCTAAATCTTTTCTTAATGGTTTCACCTATAGTTTTTCTTAGTCTCCCCATTTCCAAATGTTGAGCTACCCTACATCTAATCTATGCTCTTTACTAAGACTTCAACAAATCTTCTCCACACTTGACAACCACCTAGGCGAGATTCTACCATCTTTTTCACCATAGGTGCTGCTCCAACTTTCCCTCTAATGTATTTGCTTCTAATCTTATCTTGTCTAGCTTGCCCACACCATAGTAGTCAAAAGCGGATAGAGGCGCGTAGTGGCCGCCCCAAAAACGCTATAGCGGGATAGTGGATAGCGTTCCGGCCACTATTTGATAAAAATGTATATAATTATCATGCAAATTATATAACATACATAAATATTCAAAAATAAGAAATCATTCATAATTAAACTCTTTCACATCAATGATAAAAATTCATAATCCATTCCATAGTCTAAAAATATGTAGTCACCATTGATGTCTTTTAAACTATTCTACTGCCATGCCATATCTATGTTGTCACCAGTAGGCTTCACCAAACTAGTAGAAGAGGGAGCAACACTAGAAGCATGAGTTGATGATGTTGCCATTGCTAAACCAACCAAAAAAAAAAAACGAAAAATAGAAAAATAGTGAATAGAAGAAGGAAAAAAAAAAAAAAACAAAGGATGGAGGAAAGAGAGATAAAGGAAGCAGAACAAAAAGAGATAGAGGAAGAAGGAGGTCCAACCAGAGGAACAAGGAGGAGGAAGAAGCAAGGAGGAGTGGCGGACAGGGACATGCAGACGCTCTTGCTTAAGCTGAAATGGAACCAGCAAGACGCAGCTCGGTTGTTGCCGGTCTCGAAGCCGCCAGATCGCCGCCAGCAGTGGAAGGCTCATGGAGAGAAGAACGATTGAGAGAGGAGGTAGGCCGAAGGTCAAAGTGCAAGCAGAAGGTTGAAGAAAGGCCCTAAACATCGAGGGCAGAATGAAGAACTAGTTTAGGGGAGGGGGAAATGATCGCCCAACCCCTACGAAGGTGGTGAACGGTCCAAAAGCAGGGTTAAAATCATCCTTTCAGCGACAATGTGAATTGCGGCGGCGACATCCGCGATAGCAACCGCAACGCCAAAACGCGATGCGACGTCAGCTCTATGGCGGCCAGCCGCCACTCCGCACCGCGACGGCGCTATAGCGGCGTGATCGCTCGCTATTAACTACTATGGCCCACACATCCAATGCAACATTCTCATCTATACATCATTATGCTTATTCTCTTATTAGCTTTTTGCCACCCAACATTCAAACCAATATAACATCACATGTCTTACAGTAGTGCAACAAAATTTCCCTTAAGCTTGAATGATATTTTTCTATCACAAATAACACTCAAAGCACTTCTCCATTTCATCCACCTAGCTTGTGATGGAAAGATAGAAAAGGCAACAAAAAGATTTCCAGCGAACTTCATTGAAGTAGAAAACCCCAATGATAAGGTGCCATGAGAAGTCCTATGGAAGGATCACGTGTATGTAGGAACTGTATAGGTATAACACATTCAATCTATAAAGGATATGTATGATGGAGCAATGACCAGCATGCAGATTCATGGTGTAATAAGGATATTCCTATAACAATTGGTTAGCAACAAGGCCCAAGAGCAAGTGCCTTTTTGCAAATGAGGCAGTCCTAACTGATGAGGAGTAAATTATAAACTTAAGTTGCAGACATAAGCTTTGGAATCCAAGGGTTTCAATTAATCAAGATTAATGGTATGGTATTGGTATCTATTCAACAGTATTGTAACATTAACATAACACTACTAGTAATAAGTTTGATGAATTCGAAAACAATATTGCTCAAATGAGAAATATAAGAAAAGGCAAGCTCTAAACTCCCTCATCTTCAAAAAAATCCTCTGTTCCATTCCCCTCAAATTTGTATAACAGAAAATCATTTTTCCCCCTTTTCTCAAACCCCAACTTTTATTCGAAGGGTCTCCATTTTAAATCACAGGCTGCAAGGACCAGAAAAGTAAATACTCCCTAAAGCATAAAATTATGAACAGCAGGGAGAATGCTTACAGGAGAATGAGATTGGAGTTTCCTCCTCAATAACCGCTGAATAACACCTCCAGCCATCTCAGTCCACACTGAAAATCATTCATAAATATATATATCAAGATATTAAGATTAAGATACTTAAATAAAAACATCCAATCATGTATGAGCGATAAAGTTTTATAAATAAGCATAAGGAAAAGGATAAAGGCAGCATCACTAAATAAGTGAGAATGCAACAAAGAATGATGAAAACTAACGCCTAAAATGAAAATGATCACAAAAAATTTAGCAGAACTTAAATTTTGTATTGTGGTGAGATGATCTATCAAGAATAAATCACTTTAGACATTTGATAAATAGGTATGTAATCTAATTCTCAGAGTAACACATGTAGACAACATGAATAAGGAAGAAGTAGACAAGTTAGACAAAAGGACAAGTTTACAATCTCCAGACTTGTTTGTCCTTTGTACAGCATATATCAACAATTAGAACCCCAAGAGGAAGGTAAAATATGTTGAGATGATCTTAAATGCCAATAAACCAAGAGTCTAATAGTACCACAAACCATTAAGAAATGATTTTGTCAGCCAAGAGAACAATAGTTATCATTAAAACTTTATAAGCATATCTACCTAGCAAGGGCTTTTGCTCCACAAGCACATCAACTGCAAGGAATGTGCATCATAATTTATTACATTATTCAATGACCCCGTATATCTAAGAAACAATTTTAATCAGCACATTTCCTGAATCCATAATCTAGATGATGCAATCATCGCTAATGTAGTTTCACAATTATCATGTAAACCACATTGAGATTCCCATAAAGTCTCATCTAAATTTTAAAAAATACATATACTTCATCAAGTTTGCTCCAAATTTCAAACAACGTTTTTTCTTCCCATAAAACGGAATTCAAAACACTGACTTCCAAATGTCCTATTGTCAAATAGCTTGAGAAGCAAACAAGCACGAAGAACATGGATGCAACATCACCAGAAACTACGTGAATGGAACGGTTAACATACTTGTGACTTTAATTCAGTCATGTGCACAAGATGATGGAATTTTAGTCTACTACTACTACCACACACTGACACACAAACACAAAACCTACAAATCAAGGGCAAGAAAGAAGTGGCATAATCACAAATGCACAAGCTCATGCAAAATAGTACATTACCAAACACAGCCACAAGCGTCCTCAATGAGCCAGATAATCTCCTAATAACATAACAGCATGTAAAGAACCCCAGTTTAAGCCAAGAGAACGAAGCTTTATGCACCCAAATGGTAAACAATACAAAGAAAGATAAACATGTTCAATGGTTACGCGTGCAAATAGATAAATACAGAGGCGAAAATCGAGAAACCCAGAATTCAAAAGTGGGTCATAGATCCGAGTCACAGTGATAGCCGAACACAATAAATTGAAAAAAAAAAAAAGAAAAGAAAAAAAAAAGGGGGGAATGGAAGAGGACGAGGGAAATTAGTGACTCACGAAATGGAAGCTCGATTGGGAACTGAGGGTGCTCTTTAGATCCAATGAAGAGGAGAAAGAAGAAGAAGAAGAATTATTTAAGCTACTGATAGAGAAGAGACGAGAAGAGGAGATTTGGGACACAACGCTTCTATCGTTGCAGCCACGAGAATTGCTCTGGGCTTTTTTGGGCTTTATTGACGGGCTTTCTTGCCAATCAAAAAAGGCCCATGTCGGAAAGTTGGGCCAGAAAGAGAATTTATCTAAAAGTGATTTTGATAAAATATAAAAAATATTTATTTCTTTTAACATCAATTTTATAATATTAAAAATTAATAAATGAATTTTAATCACCCAGATTGAAGCATACAATAAAATAGGGAGCCGTCAAATCCTCGTGCCGTGGCATTAGCGAATTGAAATTTTGTGTTTACTCGCTTGAAATGAAAGGTAAAATATCTTAGTCCTGTCAATTTCAATACAACCTATGGTGAAATTTTGAAAAAAAAAAAATAATTGAAATTAGCGAATTGTGATCATATTCATTGTTACGTGTTTATTAATTTATTTTTTACTTTTACAAATAAAAATATATTTAAAAGATTTAATTATTAACTAATTAATAATTACTACATGCTTGTTAATATTTTGTGTTTTTCGTAAGACAAATATTAAACAAAAGTAAATAATGCAAATGTGACTAAGGCATGTTAGCATATCAGTCGCCTTGTTCCTTTGGATTTGGTTATCATGTCCCTACCCCTACCCCTACCCCTACCCCTACCCATCCCCAAAAATTCCCCTTCTCTTGAACCAAAAAAGAAAAGTAAATAGCATCTAAAATAAATTATAATTAAATATTTAAAAATAAAAATATAATTATAATTAAAAAAATAATTTCATTTATCATTGAATATTTTAAATATTGATAAAAGGTTATTATTCTTTATATTTACTTCTTCTTTTTTTTGAAGTGATCAAAAATAAAATAGAGAATACATTTAATATTACTAGTATTTTTTTTTTTTTTGAGGGGATTTACAATTACTGGTGTTGTTAAGTTGGTTTTATATCATTTTATTCTTTAACCTACGAAAAAGTAAAGTGCTGTTAAAATAACTTATAATTATATCATAGAAAGTTAATGACTATTTGAAGATAATTATAGAAGAATAAAAATATCTAGATAATTATATCTATCTTTAAATCTTTTAATTAAATTTTTACTTAATCATGTTTCTTAAATTGTTAAATGATTGACTCTTTTCTATTTTTCTTTAAACTAACTAATTGATGGCACGTATTGTTGTGTTTATGTTACCAAAACAAAAATAAATAAAGTTGAAGGATGTTATAAATAAATTATAACTATATTAGCAGATTGACAAACGCTAACGTGCTTGCTAATTCGCATGTCTAAAATATTAATATAAAAATGTTTACATCATATATAATTCTTTTCTCTTTCCCTTTCTTTCTCCTTCCATTCTTCCCATATGCTAACAAGGAATAACCCAAACCCTTATGTCAATTATATACACTTATAACAAATTACTTTTACCACTATGATGGATGGCAATTGTCCCTGGTCGTTGGAGATTCTCGGAAGAGTGTCTCATTCGGAGCCTCAATTTTGGAAATTTCTTTTACAGGAATAGGGAAAATTTTTTTCCTACAACAAATTTGTAGATAGGAATCAGACTTCTCGGTTCTGATCTTCCCTCCATAAACTTTAGGTGTATATACTTTTTGAAAAGAAATCTACTAATATAATTGACCTTAATTATACCTTGTATCCTTGTGCCTCACAATTTAAATTAAACTAAGTAAATGCCAATAACCCAAAATGAATTTAAAATTGAACTATTTCTTAACGAATAAAAAACATAAATTACCTCTTCATGGGTAAGTCTCATATCAAAATTTTCAAGTGCATTATAGATGTGTCTGGTTAAGATTTTGAGAGAAGTACTTTTTTAAAAATAGAATCAAAAGTTAAAGCAGAAATTATTTTATATTTGGATATAATTATATAAATACTTTTTATCAGCATTAGAAGTTGTTAAACTATTTAGATATGATAAAATAAAAGTACTTTTTCTTATAAAATTATAATATTAGTAAATAGAGAGTGGTATTTTCCAAAAAAAAAAAGATAAAAATAGAATGATAATAGTATGAAAAATTAGTGGGTGAAAAATTCGAGACCCGCTTTCTTTCTCTTCTACTGTTTCTACTTCTAAAAGAAGTAATTCTTTATCTGCTTTTTAAAAAGGTTTGCTTCTACTTTGTTCGAGAAGCATATACAAATAATACTAGAAGTACTTTTTAAAAAAAATTTAAGTACCTAAAATTTTTGATAATATGTACTCTTTTCCCCTATGAGAAGCAGAAACAAATGAGCTATATGATTGTTAACATTTGTTCTTTATCCTTTATCTTTCATCTTTCATCCTAAATGACTATCTTGAAGCACAAACTTTCTTTGATGAAAGTTAAGCTATGCATCCATGTCTTTGGTAATAGTATGTCTAAATATTTATTTTGGTGATTCAAGAGGTTAGAAAGCAAAAGAGGCATTAAAGGCATCTCAAACAATATAAAACTTATTGTTATAACATATAAAAGATGCTTCAATTGCTAACATGAAATCAAATAGCCACAATCAAGCTGCCATCTAAAAGAGTGGTTTCTATGGTACTCTCCCCAAATCAAGGGGATTTATACCCTTCCTAAGCGGCCTAATCCAATGTTGCCACCCATGTGTTCTATTTAATCCATCTAAGTATTTAGTTGTTAATAGTTTTGATTTTGTATTTTCTCCTACATTAGCTTTGTTTGGTTACAATTTGCCCCAATCTTATTATCCTTATTTGTATTCCAAGTATGAGAGATGCTGTCTTATATTAAAATTTAAATAGTTGAAAAAAGATTATTTGATTTGAAATATTTAAACCCTTAAAAAACCTAGCCCTTTTTCATATTTAAAAGGGAAAGATAAAAAAAGGAAAAAAAAAAAAAGAAAATGCAGCCCCTACTCATTAAAAAGGAAAAAAAACCTAACCCTTGACCTAACGCTAGCAAGAATTTGTCTTCTTCCACTTGCAGCATTGACGAGTATCTGTCTTCTTCCACCCATGGTGGTGACGATGATGAGAATAGTGTGCCAATGGCCACCATTACTCCTCCTTTCCCCTTTTACACACTCTGAACCGCCACCCCTTTTCTACCACTTGCAAGCACTGCTTTTTCACTAGCCTTTAGCCTTGAGCATTACTCTTCTTCCACCTGCGAAGTATCTGTTTGTCTTCTACATGCAAAGCATCAAGCACCATTGCAAAAGCCCCTACCTATTGAGCAAGGAGGATGCCATTGACCACTAGCCGACAACCTTGAATAGTATCCGCTCATTAGTGTGTCTCCTTTATGCTGTCATCACCACACATTGTAGCCCTTCGAAAGCCACCTGCGAAATAGAGAACTGGCAATGATAAGAACACATGGGTAGCAACCAAAGCTCTAAGTGTAACATCCTCTATCATATAAGCCATGCTCGAGTCATGGAGTTATATTAAAAGGTTGTCACTGTGCTAAGAAAGCTTTAAAATGTGGAAAATATAATACATGGCCCTTTAATTGAACACTTTATTACCGAATAATAGTTCATAAATTTCGTCATCTCTGATACATAGAGAATAAAATAATTACAATTTAAAAGAAATTGTGACTAACATAATACACAGAACTTGCTTTTGACTAATCGCTAGCTAGCTTCAATAGTTTCTTAGTCTAGTTTACACTCGAGACTTGCTCTGTGAATGTCCTTGTACTCCGTCTCGCACTTGATTTCCAACTTGGGTACTAGAATGTTTACGAAAAAGAAAAAGCCAGACAAGCAGGTGGTGAGAACCTAAAGTTCTCAGTAGGTAAACTCAAACCATCACTCTTACAGTGTCATCATAAACATTCCATCCATTTTAGTTTATTATGAAAATATGAGCACATATACGCAAATAGTGGTTCAATTTTAAGTTGAAAACACCTTTCTTGAAGCGGGTTATATTTTAACAACCACTCATCATATCATATGGCAGATATAGAAACACGAATAGTATAATGGGTTTCAACAAGAATCATAATAACATTATGATTTAATGAGATAATTGAAGATGCACATATGGGTGCTTATACTTGACTGTATGCAAATGCACTTGACTTCATTCGTATCTTTCTTTAACTTGCAACTTAACCTTGCTCTTTTGTACTTGGTCCCTCGGAGGTGAATGGCCTCTCGTGCCCCTGGGTAATAACCTGCTTTTCAGGTCCGAGCTCGTACCTATACATGAGTGATAGATTTACTTTCCTTGACCCTCACACTGGTTTATTCCCCTTAAATCTGGTCGAGAGCTGGCCCAAGTCTTAGACAATATCGCTTTGTCCCACGCTAGTTGGGTCTATGCCATGCCTCACATGGTAGCTTGGTATGTCTTTCTTGCAAGTTCTTAGAAATCTTATTCTTCTTTGGACATGATTATACATGCATATGCTACATACATTCATTCATATACTTCATATCATACTTAAATCATTCTTACATATATAAATCTTATGAGCATAACATGTAAATGTATAACATTCATATAATTCACTTATTTCTGCCGAAACTTCGACAGCATAACGGATCGAGTCCGCTTCCCCATGAATAGTGCCAGACTATCAGAAGGATCAATCAAGCAGCAAAACCAACATAAAGCATCAAGTTTTATAACAATAATATCAATCATATAACATGTCAGCATAAATACATAACTTAGGTTTTTTGCTCATTCTACTTAATTCTTCCCGATTTTGTAAAATTCACCATAATTTCTATTCAATTCATTTGGACCTAAATTTTGAACATGTTATAGTGCTATGTGTCTAGTTTCCAATCCTTTTAGTCCCATCTCATTTTGATTTATTTAGCTCAAGTTATTCAAAGTCTACTTCTGTCTGCCCTACAACTAGCCAGAATTGCTCTCTTAGAAGTAAAAATTCATTAAAAATAGAAAACTAGGTGAAATCATACGGAATTTATATCAAATTAAAGCTAACAGGACAAGCTTTCAAATGAAATAAGTTTCATATCATTTGCATGAGTGTATTTTGAGATATAAGTCTCGTAACTTGACCCTATTGGACTACCCTATTTCAGCCCAGTTTGAACTTAAGGTAAATTCATTGATGTGCTGGGAATAACTGGCAATGAATTTGACTCTGAAATTTTTATGGAATATTCCCTTACATGTTAGCTTTAAAACAATGTTTGTTTCACCTAATTTAGAGTTGTGTAGGGTGACTTACACCCCTCAACTCACACTGCCCAGATGGGAATCCAAGATTCTAGGTCAAACTTCAAAAATTCGTAACTAATTCTATGCTAATCCAATGACCTTGTACTTTATATGTATAGAAAGCCTTGAATGTCTAGTTTCATATAAAAATGGATTCATCAAATTTAAACGGTTGTAGGCAGAACCGTACACTCTGCCGTATGGACCATCGAGGGGAAAACCCTACAGCTTCTTGAATTCTTCTTGAATTTATGTTTTCCTTAAATCAATCCATCCAATCTTCAATTCAAACTCACATATACACCTTAAACCAACCTTAATTCATCATTGCCACCCCTTACAACATCAGAATCATGGATGAACAAGGGACCCTAGGCAGCACCAAATCAAAGAAAAAAAAGAGAAAGTTGAAATTCCTACCTTGGTGGTGTAAAATCTTGGTGGAACTTGATATTGGAGCGAAGTTGATGGTTGGAGCTTGAGCTTGGGGATGAGAGGAAGTGGAAGAAGATGAAGGAAAGTGGGAAAATAAGGCTGGTCTGCACCTATTGTGGGGAGGCCGAAAATTTAAGGGGAGAAGAAAGAAAAAAATGAAAACTTTTGAAGCAAGTTTCATTTAATTGGTGGATGTGTGTCGGTAGTTCAACTTGGTTTGTGGCTGCCTTCTATGGGATGATGTAGCGCCACATATGGGGGTGTTTTGGCTAAATCTTAACCATCCATCCTAGGGTACTCATAGCATAATTTCTATTGGTCCGGTTCCAGCAGTTTAAAATACCGAAATCTTACCGATTTCTTTTAAATCGGTAAACCGGTTTTAGAAAAATCTTATGAGGTTTCCTATGGTTCTAATCTAATTCCATCAAGTCTAATCCTTCTAAATGACATTTAATTGGCTTTAAGTGAATGCTTAATTAAATTCAAATTAATCTTAAGTAGTTGATAAAATCGAATAACTTGCTAAAAAAAATGATATAATGTTTTCGGACGTTATACTATATAATTTCTCATAGTATTTTACATAATAATCTAAATTTCCTTTAGCTCTAGTATTTATAATTCATCCCTACTTATCCTTATTTTTTTGATAAGTTGATTAGCAGCGCAAATCAATCGCACATTTTCTTTGAATTGTTATATTTTTTATTTTTCATAAATCCTTTAGCATTTTTAATTTGGTTTCTGTAACTAATGTCATTTTTGTAATTTTGAGCAAGTTCAGGGATGCCCTATGTCATTTCACACCCGAATGCCTCCATTGCCCAATCGGAAGAGATTTAAACTTCTATGGTTCCACCACGTGATTTTGCTTTGTTTAAAATATCATTCTGCTAAATCTACAGATATGGGGATATAAAGGTTATTTCATGAAAAATTCTAAGGTTGCTGTGGAAATAAGTCTTTGGGGTCAAAACATAATTTCCAAAAATTCTGGGCATCACTACAATTAACAAAAGTTTATAGGGGCACTTTTGTCATTTTTTAACTTTTAACATATAGCAGTGCCATATTTTCAACGACAGTGTTACACTACCTTATAATCATGAGTATGAAAATCGTTATGGCATAATGTTGCCTGAGAAATTCTCACACTGCCTATGGTAAATAATTCAAAGTTTCCATTATGTTCTGTTTACGAAAGTGGGGATGTTACACTAAGCGACTAGAAAAGAGCTAACCTAAGCAAGTCCTCTCTTCTTTATCATTTACCTTTTGTTCCTGGCTTATTCAATGGTGAACCATATAAATGTTAGAATCCTACCTTGGTTGTGTGTGTATGTGTAGTCGTAGTTGTAGTAGTTCAATCTGCAATAAGAGAAAGGAGAGAAAGGATGCAATGGAATCTTAACTATTGCTTCAGTTTAGAGGCGATTTTAAGTTGTGAATTTATGAAGCTCAAATTGGAGTGTTAAAAGAGTAAGGGCTTAATGTTATGAAATTTAGGTTGGATGTTAAGTTCTATGAGGAAGGTATTATTGATGCTGTGGCTATTCATATAAGAATGTTTTGGTAGCATGTGCTTGTGACTTTTGCTATGTTTGGATTAAGGTATTGGTAGCATGTGTTTGGGGCTCTTTTCTTTGGAGTTTGTTGATATATTTGTGATTTGTGCATTAGAAATTTCTATGTTTTAATTTAAATATTACCCTCCCATGAAATTGCTTGATACCTAGAAATTTGTTTAATCTATAAAAATGTTATCCAGATGACCTTTTTTTTATGTAGGTCCCTTTTTTTGGGTGTAATTCCCTTTTTTGACTATATTACTTTAGTCATTGTATGGAAGAGTTCACAATGTTTGAGTTCATAGAAGATGATGTGCTGGAAGTCACACAAGTTCTATGGACTTTGCACTGGTGCAAACATCTTTGTTTCTTGCCATGTAATTATGCGGTCTTTTATAAATCTAAATTTTAGAGTTTTTGCTGTGGGTCAGTTTTCTCTTAGATTCCAATGAGTGAAAGTAATTCATATGGTTGTAGGATTGCACCATAATCTTCCTTGACTTCCATATATGCTTTTATCTCAAGTTTTGAGATTCACCTGGCTATTCTCGGTTTATTCACCACCATAATTGTTAGTATTTGTATGAAAACAATTACTTTCTTTAAGTTCTTTTGTACTTTAATATGATGATGGCGAAATCTTAGGCTATGTTTGGATTAATGGAAAATAGTTGAGTGGGTTAGGAAGGAATGGAATTATTAAAAATTCCATTATTTGGATACAAAATAAACGGATGGAATGGAATAGGAGAGGATGGAATGGATTCCATCTAATCCCACTATATCAACTTATTTGACTTTCCCCCCAATTTGGAGGGAATGGGATGGAATCCTTATTTTTTTAATTATTATTCTTTTAAATTACTCTTTTATTCT
The DNA here is from genome assembly GCA_031439585.1 of Pterocarpus macrocarpus. Lineage (NCBI taxonomy): Eukaryota > Viridiplantae > Streptophyta > Magnoliopsida > Fabales > Fabaceae > Pterocarpus > Pterocarpus macrocarpus. Next base: position 27,902,573 of record CM062520.1, read on the forward strand.
ATCACCCTATTATACAACCACTCTCTTTAGTTGTGTTCTCTCCTTTTCCAAGCATAATCAGCCTTTGCATTCATCTATCCTCACATTCTCTGTGTATTTGATTCCTCAAACAATTGAATACTCTTCTAAATATAAGTTTCACAAAAATATTTATTTCCCCCCTTTTTCCCATCTGTTAGCTTCTTGTGTTTTTTTTTTTTTTGGTGAATCATAGTTGTTGTTGTTGTTATAATTCAAACTGACCCAAATGAATTTAGTTGAATTTTCTTTCTTTTTCTACAACTTTTTTTTTTTAACCTTAAGAATCAAATATGCTTGGCTGATCCTTTTTTAACCTTTCTTTAAATTTTATTCCTTTCTTAGCTAGTTCGATTGATTTTCTCCAAAAATGATACTACACAAAATATCACATTTTTATAATTTAATTTTTTTTGCATAGAGATATTTTACTCTTATATTGACGCAATACTGGTAGATATATAGTATCATAGAATTAATTTTTTTTATAATTAACAATATTTCAATTCAATTCAATAATTATTTAGATCATATACACTATTATTATTTTTTAAAATACTTAAAAAATAGTATCAACTATTTTACCCTAATCATATTATTAATTTTATAGTGGAAAATAAATTTTATTAAATAATTAAAGTCTTTTTCAATATTAAAATAATTGAACAGTAATATATTTTCTATACGGTAATGTAGAAAAAATAGATAATAATTCTTTTGGTTCTATTCCTTTCCATTCAATTTCCAAACAATGGAGAGATAAATTTACTCCATTCCACTACTAAAATATCCAAATAACGGAATGGAATAAGTATGTCACTCCACTTCATTTTACTTCATTCCTTCTTATTCCATTCCATTCCACTACTTACCACAAATCCAAACATAAGGTTAGTGATAAGTTGTTAACTTCAATTTCTTTTCTGCAAAATCTCTTGATACCTTCTTCTTCAGCATATTTCAAAGCCATCTAGACCCTTTCATGTTGAACCTATCCTTTCTTTGTCTTCTTTATGGAAATCTATCTAACCTTATTTATTGTGTCAATAGAGACTGCTATGATCACTAGTCATATCTGCCAAAAAGAGCACACCTTTTGGAAGCAAGGTTAGTTATTTTTATTATTATTAGCTTTTCCTTTTAGATATTTTATTATATAAGGTTTGCTTGTTGTTGTTTGTTTAAGTTGTTCTTGAGTGTTTTATTTATTTTTTTCTATTTATTTAGAGTCCAGGGATTTGACATTATAAGCAAGATCATTATTCATTACTACAAAGGGGGAGAGGGGGGTTAGTGGGGAGGATCAATTGAAAGAATTTGAGTTGATGGTTGAATGCCTTTCCTTAAATATAACTCTACAAAAGGCATTCTATTAGAAAATTTTGTTTAGAAATCTCTAGGTAATAACATGTTCTCTATTTTCCCTAAAAGCTTGTTTCAAAGCAACAAGGAGAACTTGTAGGATTAATTAGAGAGATTAGTGATTGGTCAAGGATTAATCAACTAATCTCAGGAGCAAGAGCTTAGTAATTAGGGAGAAGTTAACAAGTCCACTAAAAGTCAACGATCAACAAGAAAAATCAACAATTGAATAATGACACACTAAATGATTTAATTAAGGCTTAATCATCCAAATCTTGCTAATTCATGACTAAAAGCATAATTAAGGTGATACAATCTTATTAATTAAAACACATGACAAATGTTCTATCTTAATCAAATGTGGCAAATTAATCCTTACACACAAAGCACATATTAGTAAGAATTATTGCTTTTAAGGAAAAAGTCTTAAAAGTGTATTAAATCAAAATTGTTTAAAAAGCAATTAAACAAATCTAATCTATTAACACTTAGATAATTTTAATAACAATAAAAATTCAAAACTCTCCCTTTAATCAAGATAAAAAATTTGGCCACTCAAACCCATAATTCACCATTCAATTGCTTCTTAATCTTACACCATTAGATCAAGGCTTAATATGGTTAATTAATTTAAAGATTGATTAACCAAAAGTGGAATGATCCTACATATGGATCAAACAAGTTTTGGCATAAACCACCAAAGTGGATCAACCCACTAATGGCATGGATTTAGCCATTAACCAACTTAAAAAACATAAAGAGGTTTAAGCCATGCATCCCAAGACTTAAGGGTGGAATAACTACTCTTCTACCCAAAGGTCATTAAGCTTAATCCTTGATGCAAGAAGCAAAAATGCAACCAGTCCATAAGCCTTGTAATGCTACGGCCATATTCCCCCTTACACCTCATTTTACCACTGTCATTCTCTCACTAAAAGATGAAAGCTCACTGCTCTCTAAACTCTACACTACCCTCTCCTTGTTCTTCTTGCCTTTCCTACTATAACCACCCCCATTTCCCACCACCATTCTCACAAGCCCTTCAAGGGCCACATTTTTTGGTCATTGAAGAACACATTCAAACACACACTAAGCTCCATTTGGTAAAGCCAACACAAAGCCTCTTCCTTTTTCTTCCTTATAGCTGTGACCTTCAAGCTCTAAGGGAGGAGGCCTTCTTCATCCTTTCAACTCTCTAAGCACTTTCAAAGCTTCTAGTGGTAGTGATTCTAACTCATTCTTTGTATGTTTTAAGAACTAGAACTTCTATGCTTCTCCATAGCTAGGTGGTTCTAGGACTTGCTCTTAGGACTCATCCTTTTTGAAGTTATTATTGGTGTTAAAGTATTCTCTTGAAATATGTTTAGTTTGTGCAAATGTTTTTATGAACCAAACTCCATTTAAACTCTAAACACTATTTTATCCTTAAAACCTAAAAGCATGAAAGTAAAATGAGAGATAAAATGGTCACTTGAGGATGAATCTTAATGATTAACACAAACAAGCTAAGAAAATGAAATTTTGAGATGCTAGAATTCTAGATAGTCTATTGGGCAAAATTAATAATTTAATATCTACAATTCAAAACATAATGGGACCAATTTTATATGAAAATAGACTCACAGAGATTTCCATACATATAAAATATGCAATCATTAGACTTAAAATGAGAAAATTATGAATTTTGTAAGAGGGCTATTGTAACACCCTTTATTATATAAGCCATGCTCAAGTAATGGAGTTATATTAAAAGGTTGTCACTGTGCTAAGAAAACTTTAAAATATGGAAAATATAATATATGGCCTTTTAACTGCACACTTTATTATTGACTAATAGTTCATAAACTTCATCGTCTCTGATACATAGAGGATAAAATAATTACAACTTAAAAGTAAGTGTGACTAACATAATACACAGAACGTGCTTTTGAATGGTCACTAGCTAGCTTCAATAGTCTCTTGGTCTAGTTTGCATCCGAGTCTTGCTCAGAAAATGTCCTAGTACTCTGCCTCGTACTGGATTTCCAACTTAGGTGTTGGAATGTTTACAGAAAAGAAAAACATACAAGCAGGCAATGAGAACCTAAGGTTCTCAGTAGGTAAACTCAAACCAATCTTACAGTGCCATCATAGACATTCTAGCCGCTTCGATTTATTATGAAAATATGAGCATATATAAATAAATAGTGGTTCAATTTTAAGTTGAAAACACCTTTCTCGAAGTGAGTTATATTTTAACAACCACTTGCTATATCATATGACGCACATAGAAATACAGATAGTACAATATGCTTCAACAAGGATCATAATAACATTATGACTTAACTAGATAATTGAAGATGTACATATAGATGCTTATACTTGAATGTATGCAAGAGCACTTGACTTAATTTATCTCTTCTTTAACTTGCAACTTAACCTTGCCATTCTGTACTTGGTCCCCCGGAGGTGAATGGCCTCTCTCACCCTTGGGTGATAGCCTGCTTTTCAGGTCCGAGCTCGTACCTATACATGAGTGACGAGTTTACTTTCCCCGACCTTCACACCTGTCTATTCCCCTTAAATTTGGTTGAGGGCTGGCCCAAGTCTTAGACAGTACCGCTCTGGCCCACGCTAGCTGGGTCTATGCCATGCCTCATGTGGTAGCTTGGTACGTCTTTCTTGCAAGTTTTCATAAATCTTATTCTTCTTTGGACATGATTATACATGCATATGTTACATACATTCATTCATATACTTCATATTGTACTTAAATCATTCTTGCATATATGAATCTAATGAGCATAACATATAAATGTTCATAACAGTCACATAATTCACATATTTCTAATTTTAAAGATAACGGATCGAGTATATATATATATATATATATATATATATATATATTCATAGCATCATTCATCAATTTCAATTCAAGCACCAATTGGGTTTTCGATTTATTCTCTCCTGTTCTACCTGAGTATGGTATACTCCACCTTTATTGCAATTCAACTCATTTGAATCTTATTTTTAGATATATCATAGCATTATGTGTCTAGTTTCTAACCCTTTTAGTCCCATCTCATTTTGATTTGTATAACTCAAGATATAAAAATTTTACCTAAGACTACCCTGTTCTTAGCCAGAGTTGGGTTCTTATAAGTAAAAATTCACTAAAAATAGAAACCTAGGTGAAATCATACGAAATTTATATCAAAGTAAAGCTAACAGAATAAGCTTTCAAATGAAATAAGTTTCATGTCATTTGCATGAGCATATCCTGGGTTATGAGTCCCAAAAATTGGCCCTACTGGACTACCTTATTCCAGCCCGGTTTAAACTTAAGTCAACTTCATTGGTGTGCTGGGAACAAATGGGAAGGAATCTGATTCTGAAATTTCTATGGAATGTTCTCTTACATGTTATATTTCAAAAAAATTTTGGTTCACTTAATTTGGAGTTGTGTAGAGTGAGTTATACCCTTCTCAACTCAAACTGCCTGGATAAGAATCCAGATTTCTAGGTTAAACTTCAAACATTCATAACTAATTCTATACTAATCCAATAGCCTTATATTTTATATTTATGGAAAGCTCTGAATGTCTAGTTTCATAGAAAAATAGATTCATCAAATTTAAATGGTTGTAGATGGAGCCATACACTTTGCAGTATGGACTATCGTAGGGCTTTCTCACAAAAACAAATTTTGCTTAGCTCCTTTTTGGGTTTGTGATAATTCCCTCAACTTAAACCAAGTTTCCTCATCTCAAATCACTAGAAGAACATCAAAACACCATCATACAAGTATGGCATAAGAGGAACACAGCAACCAAATAGTTGCATGATGCATCAAATAACTAATAATTTGAGCTACTTACCTCAAAATCCTTGAAACTATGGATGAAAAGAAGGTGAGAGCAACATCCTAACCGTCTTCCCATCTCATGGCAGCGCCATAAATGGTGATGGAGGGACACCACTTGATGCTAAATCATGAAATTGTTAGAGGGGTTTTGTAGAGGAGAAGATAAGGATCAATTTTCATAAAAGGAGTGAGAAGATTTAAGGTCAAGAAGGGCATGAACTATGAGCTTGAAGCTCATAGCCATGGAGGTGGTGAAGAAGAGAATGAAGATGAGAAGATGGTGGTGGTAGTGGCGTAAATGATGAGGGGAAGGAGAGTGTGTAGAAAAATCTAGGGCTTGAAGGCATTTTAGTAAAAGTAAGAGTGATTTAAGCATTAAGCTTGGTTAGCTTGTTTAGGAAGCTTTGTGGGTAAATTCTCATTGGTGGGTTTGGAACACAATTTAAATTCTACTAAACTTGAATTTTGAGTGGCTCATTTTGAGCTACTACTAAAAGGACTTCTAATTGATGCTCATGCCGGTAGACAATATGAGACCTGTGAAGATTAATTCAAGGTGTCCAAATATCAATTCGGGTATTCAAACTACCTGAATTTCTAAAATATTGTGTGAGTAATCTCATACTCTAATTTGAAATTTTGGGTAGAAGATCTCAATTTAAGGTTATTACAAGTATTTTAGTTGCCTACTAGTGTCTTGAAACCCACAAAATTTCTGAAAATAGAAATTCTCTACGGTTGCCCTTCTTGACAACCATAAAGCCCCTTATTTCGACCTTGCCACTATAGTCCAATGATGACAACCTCGCCCTTGGTTTCTTTACGGGTTACCTAATTGCTATTTTGCTCTTGTATCAGACCCGAACTTACTCCTATCCTAGCTTATCCTCAAGGTTCGGGATGTTACATTCCTTTTAGCCCTCCAGAAGCCCTTTAGTATTTTCTGCTATATTTTTCTTCTATTTTCCACATCTAATGGCAATTCTGTAATTTTGAGCAAGTCTAGGGGCAGCCCCATATCATTTCACACCCGACTGCCTCCATGGCCCAATCGGCAGAGATTTAAACTTCTACAGTTTCACCACGTGATTCTGCTCTGTTTAAAACCCCATTCTGCTAATCCTATAGATGTGGGGACATAAAGGTCATTTTATGAAAAGTTTTAGGGTGGACATAAAGGTCATTTTATAAAAAGTCCTAGGGTTATTGTGAAAATAAGTTTTGGGGGTCAAAACATAATTTTTAAAAATTCAGGGTATCACTGCAATTAACAAAAGTTTGCAGGGACACTTTTATCATTTCTTAATTTGTAACATATGGGAGTGCCATATTTTCATTAGCAGTGTTACACTACTCTATAATTCCAAGTGTGAGGATCGTCATGGCATAGTGCTGCCTCAGAAATTCTCACGCTGCTTAAGGGAAATAATTCAAAGTTCCCATTACGTTCTATTTATGAAAGTGGGGATGTTACATTCTACCCACCTTAAAAAGAATTTTGTCCTCAAAATTCTAGGATTAAGAAGGGTCAATGAAAAGTCTTTTTAACTTATAGGTGTAACACCCTAATAAACCCATACTACACTTAAGTCGTATTATGCCGTTTTATTAGTTGTTACTTATGCTCGTGGAAAAACTAAACTTCACTTGAAATTAAATTATGCGGAAAATAGGGTAAAGTTTTTTTTGAAATACGTCGTCACTTTTGGAAAGTAAAGCCTTGCGCGAGAAGATAGCAATAAACGAGCGTATCGCAAATATTTCAGTATAAATTAAAGGAACAAGGGATAAATCAATATACCATACATTCAAATTACTTACAACAACCACATAAATATAATTAGTCTCATAATATCCAACAAATACATAAAAAGGGAACTCATGGTCATGCTATGGCCTCAAAAGACCAAAAGTACACAAGTCTGACAAGGTCCAATACAAAATAAAATACAAAAGATAAGGAGCAATAATGGAATAGGCCTACGTAGACATAAGCTGGCTTCTCTGTCCCTTCCACGCCCTTCAATCGGATGGACTCAGGTTCTCGAGTGCTTGGTCCCCGTTGCTCCTCGGCCTCGGGGAACATGAGGAGTGCGGATGATGCAAGGGTGCCTGTTGATCGCCTCAACGCGACGGATGCGGCGGCCAGGAGTATAGCTGGCGACCGAAGAACGTTCCTTGGAGGGATCCTCCTCAGACGCGGCAGGGTGATACTCGGGGAGCGGCGGCGAAGCGGCCCTAGGAGTGGCCGTCGAACTTACATCTATCACAGGGATCTCCGGCGGTGGCACGGGCTCGGCTGCAGGTAGACCCAGAGACATGGGCTCCATCTTGATTTCTGGCAATGGCTCAGGCGGGAAATCCCAAGGACCTAGCTGCGATCCAAGGTGAGCTGATGAAACGTCTACTGGGGCTGGCAAGACTTCTGGCTCCTCTTGCTCAAAAATTTGACCCAGATAAAAATATGTACGGACTATTGTGGTGGTCATGGCCACAATAGCGTGAGTATCCCCATCGTAAGCCTACTCATGGTAGGGAGGGTCCATGCTCCACTCCACGGGATGTGCCATGAGTATCTGGTGACGAGACGGAAAAACAACGAGGGTGAGAAATAAGATTTCTCAGTAGGACTCGACCCTGACACATGAGTGTCATCGTCATCGTCCCAGCCACTTCGGTTTTATTAATGAAAATAGTGAGCATGCATAAGGTTCAATTTTTGGATTTTCGAAATCATGAATATCCGAAGCGGATTCACTTTTAGGGTATCTTCTAATCATTTACATCATCATATACATGAACACAAATATAATTACATAAAACATGCATGTCCAAGCTATAAAATTCTCTTAACTTCTTCCCTTTCTAGGGTTTTGGACCGAAGTCCCTTTTCTTTTCTTAACTTGACTTTATCTTTTCACCCACTAAACATAAGTGGTAATGAGTTCATACCGTGGCCGTCGCCACCATAGAATTTCGGTACTTATACTAGCTGGGTCATGCCATGCCTCATGTAAGACCTATCCCCTATACTCACACTAGCTGGGTCATGCCATGTCTCATGTGAGTCGTGGGTGAAGGGAGCTTAAATTAGGTTACCTTCCCTTTTGAAGGATCACTTACTTGAATTAAATTTCTTCTTATTAAAGCTTATGATGCAAAATATTTCTAAGTCCATAATTTTTACAAAATTTCAGCAGCATAACGGCTAGACCGAAGCTTCCCAAAATTTTGCCAAACAGAGAAACCAATATCATATAACATTAAGCATCATGTCATCAACATATTATGTTCATATCGTCATCATATCATTATCATAATCATCATCATCATCATATCATATCATAATAGGATCATGCTTGCACATAAACATAGGTATATTCTCAAGCAACATTTTATGAGTTTAGCTTAATAAATTTGGTGCAAGCTTTTAATTGAGATTGTCTCTTGTGTAAACTTCTTTTATTGGGCATAGTGCCAATTTCATCTATTATCCTTTTTGACACTTTTAAGTTGAATTATAAAGGTTTTTCCAATGCTTAATGTAGGAGTATTAATGTTTTAGAGCTTATTTCTCCATATTCTTTAATTTTTACCATAACCAGTTTTTACTTTTACAGTGGGGTAGTAACTTTGAAAATTCACCATAATTTCATCTTTTACTCTTTTATTTCGAATTTTTGTGTGGATGTACTTCTCTGAGTCTATTTTTAAACAAAATAAGCCCCACTTAAAAATTCATTTTGTAGCTTGAGTTATGCACATTTTATTCTGACTATTCAGGATTGAAAGTTCATCTCATGTCAGTGGCTTGTCCACTTCACTGGGAGTTCCTCACATGGAATCTGACAAAACTGTTTTATGGGAGTGTTCCTCTATGTCTTAGCTTTCTAACAAACTTGGTCCCACTCAAAAATGTTATGTATAACTTGAGTTATGCACGTTTTATTACCCACTGCCCGGACAGAAACCCATCCAGGAACAACAAACTTTGAAAATTCATATCTCTCTCGTTTTAAGGCCAAATCTCACATGTTTTATATGTATGAAAAGCTGTTTGAGTCTATTTTTTAAAAAAATTAGTTTCATTGCATTTTGAGTTTTGTGGAGTGAGTTATACCATACACTTTACAGACTTCCAGAATTCCAGCTTAACTAGTTTTTAAGTTTTACATATCAATCTTGTGGAAATGTTGCTATACCACTTCAAATCACCATTTTTATGTTTTATCTCATCATCATACTCAAAGTTTTAGTCACCAAATCAGTATTTTAACCAAAATAAGATACATAAAACCATCATGCCACATATTCTCACTTCAAGGCAACATTTTTCAACAAGACAAGAAGACTCATAGAACAAGAAATGGTCATGAGACCTTGAAACAAGTCCTAAAACCACCTAGCTATGAAGAGCTTAGGAGTTCTAGAGCTTGAAAAATACATAGAGAAGAAAGGTAAGAGTCACTACCAAATGTGTTCCTCTTGAAAGCTTGAAGGATGAAGATGGTTGGAGATGGCCTCCTTCTCCTTGAGCTTGATAGTGGGGCTTGTGTATGAGTGGCTTTGTTTCTCCAAGGACCAAAAATGGTAGTCCTTGAAGGGATGGTGATGGTGGTGATGGAAATGGGGTGAGGAGTAGTAGAGAGATTGGAAGAAGAACAAGGAAGATTGAAAGAAGAAGAGAGTGGGTATGAGACTTGGAGAGAGGAGAGAGCTTTGTGTGTGTCTTAGTGAGAGGAATGAAAAAATGAAATGAGGGGGGAGAGGAGGAAGGCTGATGGCGCAAAATGGGGGAGGAGAATGATGTGATTTTTGCTTCTTACACAAGCTAGGGAGTGGGAAAAACCTTGGGACAAAAGAGAGTGTTGTGTTTTCTTTGAGTCTTGGCACTTGGGTAAAGACTTGTAGTGTTTCTTTTCAAGTGGTTAAAAGCATGATCTATCCTAGGATTGGCATTAGATAATTGTGATCACTCCAAGTGTCACAATCTTGATGGAGGAGAGTAGATCTTTTGTCATGACTCAAGGAATCTACTAACATGGACTCTTGATCTAGTAGTGTATGATGAGAAGGCAAATGGATGGTTGGATATGATTCTTGCTTTGACCAAACTTTCAAACAATAATAAAAGGGAAGTTTCTACATCTTTATAATTGTTACAATTATCTAAATGTTAATTAATTTGATTAGTTTAAATTACACATTAGCACATTTTAATTGAGAAGGATTTTCCTCATTAATTTTGTAAGAAGATGTGAGGGTTAATGTGATTAAGATGTGATACTTATATGCTCCTAGTTAATTAAGTTAGATCACCTTGATTTTTTGTTCTAAATCATGGATTAATAAGGATTGGGCAATTAGGCTTTTAATTGTAACTTTTAATACATTATGTCTCAATTATTGACTTGCCTTTAATTTACTAAGCCCTTGCTCTCGAGATTAGCCGATTAGTTCTTAATTAACCGCTAACCTCTCTAATTAGCCGGAGACATCGAGCTAATTAGCTTAGATAAAAATGGGGATGTTACAATAGGGATACTCCTCTTTTCGAGTTTGCATCTTGTCTTGCGATTACTTGCCAGTAGCTATGAGGTAGTGTCTTAATACGTACAAAGTATCCATAAGGGTTATGTTGATGTCCAAGCTTGCCTTGTCTCTATGACGCTTTGAATCGTTGTTCTGTTTATTGGAGACTCTTACCCATCCCCTTTACTCTATATTCCGCTACTCCTGCTTTGTGGTAGTTGCTAAATCTTCCGCCACTTGTACCTGAGACCCCAGATACTCAACTCATGAAGATCTGCAATTACAAAGATTAGCAGTTATCGTAGTAATTGACGTCAATATGTAGGCATGATAATGCCTGGGTCAAGGAGGTCCGTATATTCTTTCCCAAGATTCTTATTCACTCAGCTACCCTTAATTCAATAATGAATTCGCCTCCGACACGGTTCTTTAGAAACATAGGCTTAGGCCTTTTCTCAAAATTATAACTAGGAGCCTTGTCTTAAAACTCATTCTTCTCGGTAAAATTTGCCTCGTGCCTAATGCCTGTAGGAAATTTCATGTCGCTCCCACTATACGGATTAAGTTCTAAGACTCAAGACTCTTTCTATTAGTCTGATATCCTCCTTGATTCCTAGTTAGTGAGATACAGGCAATTTATTATGAAAACCAAGGTTAAAAGTCAGTTCCTTTCATCGAAGCTACAGAGTTTCCTTACCATATTGTATTACAAGATGCCTTTCCAATATCCATGCAGAGAGTTGTCATGGATCATATGGGTGCCAAAATATACTTTGTTTCGCTGACGTTTGGCTCCATCATCATGTTCATCAAGTAAACTCCTCATACTCCTTGTCATGTGTCTAACTACTTGTGTGCTATGTTTTCCGGTAAATTTTCTAATACTTGTGCCTTGGGCCCTAAATACCAACTGAAGAAGTTTTGCCATTACGAAAACTATCAGCTACAGTGGCAATCAACTTCGACAAATAGTGGTCATAGTGGCTTCGCCGAAGTTTTCGGGAAATGGATCATGTCATATCCAAACTCTTGCCTATCTGATCCTCTTTGATCAGTGATGAACTCCCTTCCATTAGGTTTCAGGTGTAAGGCTAGAGCTCCCTTCTAAACTATAACTATGGTCCTTACTTCAAAATCTCTCCTTGCTCTTGTGGACTTCATTCCATTTCTCATTATTTACTAATTGGATCTCGTGCTGCTCTTGTTGAACTTCTCAATGATTGTTGTGATACTAGTTCCCTCAAATTATGATCAGCTTCACGTAAGGAAAAGATTGTGGGACAGTTGAAGTCCCTGCCACTCTTCTACTTTCTTCAATTGGTTAGTGTGGAGATTCCTTGTCTATTGTGTTGATGTCCACCTCCCACTTTTGTTGGCACCAATGTTACCAATCTCATTGGGGGTTTGTTCTAATACAATATATAGATGTGTGTTAGTTTTAGTGGCTAAATCTCATATTACCCTAACTGCTAAGCCTTCTGGCCATTCTTCATAATATCTTGCCCCTAGGATGTAATCCATTTGCTGTGAGAGATAGGAATGATAGTCTTGCTTCCCTGTTGAAGTTACAATATGAGGACTTCCCAGAAGGTCACCCATCATAATATTACTCTCGTCCGAGCACGCTTAACTACGGAACTCTGATGGAACCTAGTGCATTGATGATGATCGCATTTAATCTGGCCCAAGGTATGGAGACTCTTCTGACTACTTCTAATTCTGATATCGTAACCTTGCCTCTCATGGGGCACACTCCCAAATCCTTTTTGATCTTATATTGGTGCATCATCTGGTCTTGCTTAGGGTGCATTAGGTCTGTTGCACTTATGACCGGTGCCAAGGCAACCCTGCTTGGTATTTCGTACACAATTTTATTTGCACTATAATCTCATGCTAGGTAGCTTTCTCTTTAGGCCAGTCAAAAATCCAAACTTCTTCTTCTCCTACCTCGTTCTTACTATGTTCAATTATTCCTATAGAAACTTGTCTATTTGCATTTGTCAGAACCTACCTTGTTGTTACTCCCTTGGTCTATCGAGATTAATTGCATACTTTAAGTCTTTATTACTCTTGCCTGAATCTGAATACATTCCTTATTGAGGTACTCCACCCATAACATATATGATGGTACCTAAAGAAAATTGTTCGACTTTGCCTTTTTTTTTTCTCTGAATAGCCTCATTCCTCTACTAATAACATGTTGAAGATGATTATATCATCCAATTTCTGTGGTGGCTGAGGTTGATAGAATTTGAACATGACTAAATTTTCTAGCACTTCCTTTTATCCCTGAAAGGTAGAAAAATTACAATTGGTTCATATGCCACCTCTAGTCTAAAAGTGTTCCAACTTTAGGTTAGTAGGAGATATACTGCCTCTCTCTCTTGTTACACTTATAATTTCATCGGCTTTTCATACTGTGTATAACCGTATCTCTACCTTGATTCAATGTATAGTTAGATGGGTCTCTTTACAGTTTGCTCAACTGTTTCCCTTTCGAAGCCAAGATTCCACTTAGTACTCTTCCAATTTGCAATCGCTACAAGGTTAGTTCCTAGTACCCTTGAGGAGGAAACCAGTCCATCCTTTGGACGGGGACTTAAAAAGGTCTCCCACATACCTAATCGAAGCTTCTGCCCTTAGCTTCTTTCATTGATTCTCTGCTTTGTTCGTCCACTCTATAAATCTCTTAATGAAGGATCAGGTCTTTATAATATGGTATTACCACAATCCAAAATAAAAACCATTGACTGAACTTGCTAGCGAGGTTCCTTCGGGGTAATCTCATCTATGAAGAAAATAAGGGCATTATCCATGCCACATAAGATAACCCCATCAGCAGGTAATCACGTTACTCCTGTCGAGTATTAAAGTTACAAGACCAGGTAGAAGAATCTCCTAGATTCAAGTTAGAGAGGATAGTCTGGATTGGATAATCGCAATAAAGCTTGAAACAAGCCCCATCAGGGTGAAGAAAATTCTTACTTGGCTCGTCTCCAACTAAGATCCTGCCTTTGATAATGGAAAATCTTCGGCTACCCGGCAACACTTTACAAATAACCTTTTTCGATATAACTAGGTTTACCATGTCCATAGCAAACCGTTCGACATATTTCCTTTAATTGAATCCCTAATTCTCTGCACTCCTTGACTTGCTCAATTGTCTACCCCTTTATGCCATCATTACTTTCTAGGACTTTTAGCCCTAATAATTATGTATGGAAGGTTCTTAAAAAGCTTGTTGGGTGTTTCAGGCTTCTATTTACACAAAACATTATATTGAGGTGATCAAGCTCAACATTTAGTCAAGTGCAACAGGTAGTCCACAACACTTACAATAAGGCTACCATGCATAATATTTCTATGCCCTCTTCACGCGATGACCTAAAGCATGGTACATCTAGATTCTCAAAGTATGCATTAGAAGCATAATCAGTCCATCCATGGGCTTATACAGGACGAACTGCTCTGATACCAATAAATGTAACACTCTTTATTATATAAACCATGCTCGAGTCATGGAGTTATATTAAAAAGTTGTCACCGTGCTAAGAAAACTTTAAAATATTGAAAATATAATATATGACCCTTTAACTGCACACTTTATTATTGACTAATAGTTCATAAACTTCGTCATCTCTGATACATAGAGGATAAAATAATTACAATTTAAAAGTAATTGTGACTAACATAATACACAGAACTTGCTTTTGAATGGTCATTAGCTAGCTTCAATAGTCTCTTGGTCTAGTTTGCGTCCGAGTCTTGCTCAGAAAATGTCCCAGTACTCTGCCTCGTACTTGATTTCCAACTTAGGTGCTAGAATGTTTACAGAAAAGAAAAACATACAAGCAGGCAGTGAGAACCTAAGGTTCTCAGTAGGTAAACTCAAACCAATCTTACAAGGCCATCATAGACATTCCAGCCGCTTCGATTTATTATGAAAATATGAGCACATATAAATAAATAGTGGTTCAATTTTAAGTTGAAAACACCTTTCTTGAAGCGAGTTATATTTTAACAACCACTTGCCATATCATATGATAGACATAGAAATACGGATAGTTTAATATGCTTCAACAAGGATCATAATAGCATTATGACTTAACTAGATAATTGAAGAAGTACATATAGATGCTTATACTTGAATGTATGCAAGTGCATTTGACTTAATTTATCTCTTCTTTAACTTGCAACTTAACCTTGCCATTCTGTACTTGGTCCCTCGGAGGTGAATGGCCTCTCACACCCTTGGGTGATAGCCTGCTTTTTAGGTCCGAGCTCGTACCTATACATGAGTGACGGGTTTACTTTCCTCGACCCTCACACTGGTCTATTCCCCTTAAATCTAGTTGAGGGTTGACCCAAGTCTTAGACAGTACTGCTTTGGCCCACGCTAGCTGGGTCTATGCCATGCCTTACGTGGTAGCTTGGTACGTCTTTCTTGTAAGTTCTCATAAATCTTATTCTTCTTTGGACATGATTATACATGCATATGTTACATGCATTCATTCATATACTTCATATTATACTTTAATCATTCTTGCATATATGAATCTAATGAGCATAACATATAAATGTTCATAACAGTCACATAATTCACATATTTCTGCTGAAATTTCAGCAGTATAACGGACGAGTCCGTTTCCCCATGAATAGTGCTAGGCAACCAGTACAAATGTACAATTTCAATTCAAGCACCAATTGGTTTTCGGTTTATTCTCTCTTGCTCTGCCTGAGTTTGGTATACTCCACCCTTATTGCAATTCAACTCATTTGAATCTAATTTTTGGATATGTCATAGCATTATGTGTCTAGTTTCTAACCCTTTTGATCCTATCTCATTTTGATTTGTATAACTCAAGATATAAAAATTTTATCTAAGACTGCCCTGTTCTTAGCCAGAATTGGATCCTTATAAGTAAAAATTCACTAAAAATAGAAAACTAAGTGAAATCATACGAAATTTATATCAAATTAAAGCTAACAGAACAAGCTTTCAAATGAAATAAGTTTCATGTCATTTTCATGAGCATATCCTGAGTTATGAGTCCCGAAACTTGACCCTACTGGACTACCTTGTTCTAGCTTAGTTTAAATTGAAGTCAACTTCATTGGTGTGCTGGGAACAAATGGGAAGCAATCTGATTCTGAAATTTTTATGGAATGTTCTCTAACATGATATCTTTCCAAAAACTTTGGGTTTACTCAATTTGGAGTTGTGTAGGATGAGTTATGTCCTTCTTAACTCATACTACCCGAATAAGAATCCAGATTTCTAGTTTGAACTTCAAAAATTCATAACTAATTCTATACTAATCCAATGGCCTTATATTTTATATGTATGGAAAACCCTGAATGTCTAGTTTCATATAAAAATAGATTCATCAAATTTAAACAGCTGTAGGCAGAGCCGTACACTCCGCCGTATGGACTATCGTAGGGCTTTCTCACAAAAACAAATTCTGCTTAGCTCCTTTTTGGGTTTGTGATAATTCCCTCAACTTAAACCAAGTTTTCTCATCTCAAATCACTATAAGAACATCAAAACACCATCATACAAGTATGGCATAAGAGGAACACAGTAGTCACATAGTCGCATGATGCATCAAATAACTAAGAATTTAAGCTACCTACCTCAAAATCCTTGACACTATGGATGAAAAGAAGGTGAGAGCAACATCCTAACCTTCTTCCCCTCTCATGGCAGTGCCATAAATGGTGGTGGAGGGACACCACTTGATGCTAAATCATGAAATTGTTAGAGGGGTGATAGAGCATTCATTTATACATTATTCTAGTGTTATTCCTAGCTTGTTTACATCATAATTGTGTTTTAATTGATGCTAATAAATGAGTTTGATGACATTGACCTTCATAGAGAATTTGTATAAATGTGTGTGCTAATTTTCGGATTTCATACTTATTTTGACATTTCTATCTTCTGCAGCCCATATCTTGAGCTACAAGTACCAGAATTAAGCAATCTTTAACTCATTTGAAAGATAACGAAAAATCCTACAACTTTGCTGAAGACCTCAAGACCGAAATCTGTCAGATTCTAGACCTAATTTTCATTGCAAAGAGGCTGTAGTAAATAGGCCCAGAATTGAGTCTTTCTTGGGCCTATTTATTTTGGATGGGCTTGGCCTTCTTTTGAGGTTTTTGGAGTTTTCTGAAAATACTATTAGAGAGAGAGGGGACGAGTGGAAGAGGTGTGGAATTTGAAGGAGTTTAGGTTTTTCATTAGAGAGTAAGTTATTATTATTATTTTTTTCGATTTTTGCTTTCTTTTTGGCTGGACGTTTCGTTTCTATTTTATTTGTCCATGGCGATGGAAGGCTGAATTTTTCTTTCAACTTAGGAGGTTCATCACTCAATGCATGGATTCTAAGGTTTAGTGTTTAATTATATTCAATTTCAGTCTCTATTCTTCCCTCTTTTTCTACAATTCTGATTTTTGTTTTATCTCTCAAACATTGATCAATGCTTGATGAAGCTATTCTGATTAGAATAGAATTGTTTGTTTTAGAATTAAATCCTAATTAGATTTGGATTGATTAATTCGAATTGGATTAGATTAAAATAGAGGGCTAATCTCAGATTTGGGAATTAGGTTAAAATCGAATTAAACACTTGAAGATCTTCTTGTTTTAGTTTGACATTAATAGAATGGAGCTAAATGCGAAATGCTTCTTGTGAACCTATGACGAATCCTAATTGTTGTGAATGAATTTCCTAAGTTGATCCTCAATCAAGTGGTTTTTCTGCAACTGTTTTCAATTCAATTAGATTTCTGAGTTCTTGTTAATGAAACCCCCCCCCATTTTGGTTATCCTAATATATTCACGAAATTTAGAGTAATTCCTTGGGAAACGATCTAGGTTTGCACCTACTACTACATTGTTTTGTTCAAAACCTAGTGTATTTGAGTGCATTACGACAGTGCGCGTTAAGGGGTTTTGTAGAGGAGAAGATAAGGATCAATTTTCATAAAAGGAGTGAGAGGATTTAAGGTCAAGAAGGGCATGAACTATGAGCTTGAAGCTCATAGCCATGGAGGTGGTGAAGAAGAGAATGAAGATGAGAAGATGGTGGTGGTGGTGGAGTAAATGATGAGGGGAAGGAGTGTAACATCCCCATTTTCACCTAAGTTAATTAGCTCGGTGTTCCCAGCTAATTAGAGGAATTAACGATTAATTGAGAATTAATCGATTAATCTCGAGAGTAAGGGCTTAGTAAATTAAAGGCAAGTCAACAATTGAGATTTAATGCATTAAAAGTTACAATTAAAAGCCTAATTGCCCAATCCTTATCAACCCATAAATTAGAACATAAAAATCAAGATGGTTTAATCTAATTAACCAAGAGCATATAAGTTTCAAAACTTAATTACATTAACCTTCACATCTTCTTACAAAATTAATGAGGAAAATCCTTTTTAATTAAAATGTGCTAATGAATAGTTTAAACCAAGTGAATTAATTAACATTTAGATAATTACAACAATTAGAAAGATGTAGAAATTTCCCTTTAATTATAGTTTGAAAGTTTGGTCAAAGCAAGAGCCATATCCAACCATCCATTTACTTTCTCATCATACACCACAAGAGCAAGAGTCCACATTAGTAGATCCCTTAAGTCGTAGCCAAGAGTTATCTTCTTAACTACCAAGATCATGACACTTGGTGATCCAATGTCCAACGCCCAATCCTAAGAGAGCCTCAAATGCTTTTAACCACTGACAAAAAAACACTACATAGTCTTTACCCAATTGCCAAGACTGAAAAGAAACACAACACACTCTTTGCTATGGTTTTCCCACTCTCTAGCTTGTTGTAAGAAGCAAAGTCCTTACCTCACTCCTCTCTCCTTTTGTGCCCATTCAGCCCCCTCTCTCCACCTCACTTCATTTTTCATTTCCTTTTGCCAAAGACACAAAGCTCTCTCCTCTCTCCAAGTTCCTTTCCTACTCTCTTGTTCCTTCAATCTTCCTTGTTCTTCTTCCAATCTCTCTACTACTCCTCACCTCATTTCCATCACCACCATCACCATCCCTTCAAGGACCACCATTTTTGGTCTTTGGAGAAACAAGATCACTCATACACAAACCCCATTTCCAAGCATCCAAGGAGGAAGGCTCTCTCCAACCATCTCCACCTTCAAAATCCTTCAAGAAAAACTCTCTTTGGTAGTGGCTCTAAACTCTTTTTCTCTCTTGTTTTTTTCAAGCTTTAGAACTCCTATGCTCTCCATAGCTAGGTGGTTTTAAAGATTGATTATGGGCATCATAGCCATTCTTGTCATAAAATGAGATGTTGTTGCTTGTATGGTGGGTTGTTGAAAAACATGTTTTCGGTTTGGTGTGATACATGGTTGAACTCAATATTTTTGAACTCCAACATGTTAGCTTTTCACTAATCTTTCATGGTATATGAGTGTTTTATAACTTGAGAATGTTTTCTTGAAAGTGAGGTTGAGTGTTTTGGAGAAAACATGAGAAAAATCAAAACGTGAAATCTGGATTTTCTGGCAGTCTGTAAACCAAACGGTATAACTTTTTCCAGAAAACTCAGAAATTAGTGGAACCAATTTTATTTGAAAATAGACTCAGAGAGCTTTCCATACATATAAAATACATAAGATTCGGAGTTAAAATGAGTGAGATATGATTTTTCAAAGTGGACTGTTCTCGGATTGGCTTCTGTCTGGGCAGTCTACACTAAAATGTGTATAACTCGAGCTACAAAAATGATTTTTGAGTGAGACCAAGTTTAATTGAAAGCTAAGACATAGAGGAACAAACCCATAAAACAGTTTTCTCAGATTCCTTCTGAGTAATTATAATGAGAAGTAACAATCCACTGTACCAGGAGTGAACTTAGAAACTGAACAGTCAGAATAAAATATGCATAACTCAAGCTACAAAATGAATTTTTAAGTGGGGTTTATTTTGTTTAAAAATAGACTCAGAGAAGTATATCCACACAAAAATTCGAAATAAAAGAGTAAAATATGAAATTATGGTGAATTTTCAAAGTTACTGTCCCACTGTAAAAGTAAAACTGGTTATGGTAAAAGTTAAAGAATAAGGAGAAATAAGCTTTAAGACATTAATACCCTTATATTAAGCATTAGAGAACCTTCATAATTCAACTTAAAAAATATCAAAATGGACATTAGACAAAATTAGCATTATGCCCAATAAAAGAAGTTTACACAAGAGACAATCTCAATTAAAAGCTTGCACCTAATTTATCAAGCTAAGCTCATAAAATGTTGCTTGTGAATATGCCTATGTTTATGTGCAAGAATGATGTTATGATGATGATGATAATGATATGATGATGTTATGATGATGATCATGATGATGATGATATGATATGATGCTTAATGTTATATGATATTGGTTTCTCCGCTTTGTAAAATTTTTAAGAAACCTGGCCGGATTATCTTCTTAGAAATTTTGTAAGAATTATGGACTTAGAAACATTTTGCATCATAATGCTTAAGTAAGAAGAAGTTTAATTCAAGTAAATGATCCTCCAAAAGGGAAGGTAACCTAATTTAAGCTCCCCTCACCCACGACTCACATGAGGCATGGCATGACCCAAATTAGTGTAAGTATGGGGGATAGGTATTATACATGAGGCATGGCATGACCACCTAGTGTAAGTACCCGAATTCTAAGGTGTGACGACCACGCGGTATGAGCTCATTATCACTTATGTTTAGGGTGAAAAGATAAAGTCAAGTTAAGAAAAGAAAAAGTGGACTTGATCCAAACCCTAGAAAGGGAAGAAGTCAAGAGAATTTCATAGCTTGGATATGCCTGTTTTATGTAAATATGATTGTGTTCATGTATATTATGATGTAAATGATTAGAGAGTATGTAAATTAAATCCGCTTTGATATTCATGTTTTCGAAAAACCAAGAATTAAACCCTATGCATGCTCACTATTTTCATTAATAAAAACCGAAGTGGCTGGGACGATGACGATGACACTTTCGTGTCGGGTTCGAGTCCTACTGAGAAATCTTATTTCACCCTAGTCAAGCTTTTCCGTCTCGTCACCAGATACTCATGGCTCACCCCGTGGAATGGAGCATGGACCCTCCCCACCATGAGTGGGCTTACGACGGGGATACACACGCTATTGTGGCCACGACCACCACAGTAGTATGTACACATTTTTATCTGGGTCGAATTTTTGAAGAGGAGCCGAAACCCGGCCACCCAGTGAGGCGTCTCTTCACTCTTCTTGGGCGGCCTCTGGGTCCTTGGGACTTTCCGCCCAGAGCCATTACCCGACTTGAGATGGAGCCGATGTCGCCGGTTTGCCCAGCGGCCAGTTTGCACCGCTTGCCGAGATCCCCACTGTGATAGAGGTGAGCTCGACGGCACTTCTAGGTCGCTTCACACCGCCCCCTGAGTATCACCCAGCTGAGTCCGAAGTGGACCCCTCCGAGGCACGTCGTCCGTGGCCACCATACCGGTCGTCACGCGTGCATCGCTTTGAGGTGATCGATCACACCCCGCATCATCCGCACTCCTCACGTTCCAGGCCGAGGAGCGAGGAACCAGGTCGAGGACTTGAGCCCACTCGATCGAAGGCATGGAATGGGCGAAGAGGCTAGCGAGCGTATCCACATGGGTCTATTTTTATTTGTGTTCCTTATCTGTATTTCATTCTCAGACGACTTATGTATCTTTGACTTTAGGGCCATGGCATGACCATGAGTTCCCTTTTATGTATTTTATGGATATTATGAGATTAATTATATGTATGATTGTTGTAGTAATTGAATGCATGGTATTTTGATTTTATCCTTGTTCCTTTAATCTATACTGAAACCTTTGCGATACGCTCGTTTATCTCTATCTTCTCGCACGAGGCTTTACTTTCCAAAAGTGACGACGTATTTCAAAAGGAAAAGAAAAATTTTACCGTATTTTCCGCGTAATTTAATTTCAAATGAAGTTTAGTTTTCCACGAGCATAAGTAACAGCTAATAAAATGCCGTAATACGACTTAAGCGTAGTATGGGTTTATTAGGGTGTTACAAGGAGAGTGTGTAGAAAAGTCTAGGGCTTGAGGGCATTTTAGTAAAAGTAAGAGTGACTTACTCATTAAGCTTGGTTAGCTTGTTTAGGAAGTTTTGTGGGTAAATTCTCATTGGTGGGTTTGGAACATAAGTTAAATTCTACTAAACTTGAATTTTGAGTGGCTCACCTTGAGCTACTACTAAAAGGACTTCTAATTGATGCTCATATCGGCAGACAATATGAGACCCATGAAGATTAATTCAAGGTGTCCAAATATCAATTCGGGTATTCAAACTACCTGAATTTCTAAAATATTGTGTGAGTAATCTCATACTCTCATTTGAAATTTTGGGTAGAAGATCTCAATATAAGGTTATTACAAGTATTTTAGTTGCCTACTAGTGTCTTGAAACCCACAAAATTTCTGAAAATAGAAATTCTCTATGGTTGCCCTTCTTGACAACCATAAAGCCCCTTATTTCGACCTTACCACTATAGTCCAATGATGACAACCTTGCCCTTGGTTTCTCTACGGGTTACCTAATTGCTATTTTGCCCTTGTATCAGACCCGAACTTACTCCTATCCTAGCTTATCCTCAAGGTTCGGGATGTTACATTCCTTTTAGCCTTCCAGAAGCCCTTTAGTATTTTCTGCCGTATTTTTCTTCTATTTTCCACATCTAATGGCAATTCTGTAATTTTGAGCAAGTTCAGGGACACTCCACGTCATTTCACACCCGACTGCCTCCATGGCCCAATCGGTAGAGATTTAAACTTCTACGGTTTCCCCATGTGATTTTGCTCCGTTTAAAACCCCATTCTGCTAATCCTATAGATGTGGGGATATAAAAGTCATTTTATAAAAAGTTTTAGGGTGGACATAAAGGTCATTTTATAAAAAGTCCTAGGGCTATTGTGAAAATAAGTTTTTGGGGTCAAAACATAATTTCTAAAAATTCAGGGTATCACTGCAATTAACAAAAGTTTGCAGGGGCACTTTTGTCATTTCTTAATTTTTAACATATGACAGTGCCATATTTTCATTGGTAGTGTTACATTACTCTATAATTCCAAGTGTGAGGATCGTCATGGCAGAGCGCTGCCTGAGGAATTCTCACACTGCTTAAGGGAAATAATTCAAAGTTCCTATTACGTTCTATTTACGAAAGTAGGGATGTTACAGTTATACCTGTGGAGTTTTTGTCTGGACAGCCTGCACTAAAATCCTTATAACTCAAGCTATATAAAACATTTTTTGAGTGGGACTAAATTTCTAAGAAAGCTAAGACATAAAAGAATACCCACATGAAAATATCTTGAGTAGATTCCATTTGTGGAGCTTCTAGTAAATTCACCAAATTACTGCTGCCTACGTAAACTTAAAAAATGAATAGTAATATTATTTAGTGCATAACTCAAGTTAAACTTTCAATTTTTCAGTGGGGTATATTTCGTTTAAAAGAGGGCTTAGAGGAGTATAATTTTGAAAAAAAATCAAATGAAAATAGTAAAACACAAAATTATGGTGAATTTGTTAATTTACTACCCCATAGTGAAAACATAAACTCGATTAATGCTAACTCCAAGGCAAAATGAAAAGCAATCTTGAAGACCCCAGAACCCTTAACTTAAAACATTGAAACTTCATACTTCAACTTAAAGAATTTAAAAAGAGAAGTGATAAAGGAAACTTAACAAAATGAAACTCCAACTAAAAGATTACACTTAAATTACTAAGCTAAGCTCATAAGATTTTGTTTGTGATATATGCCTTTATGTGGAAGTATGATGAGATGATGATTATGATAATATGGTGTTGTGAGATGCATAATGATTTTTGATGATTGAAATTCTTTGTTTTGCAACTTTTGGGAAAGTCCTCAATCTAACTATTATGTTGCTGGATTTCCGTAAAAATCATGGACTTAGCATAAATTTTCAACATCATATGCATTAATTAAGAAAAAATAGAACTAAGGGTGTGATTCTTTGGTAAGAGAAAGTGACCCTCAAAGACAAGATAAGAGAATGTGATCCTTCGGTAAGGAAGGTGATCCTTAAGCTTAGGGTATGATCCTGCAATAAGAGAAGGTGACCCATATTAAAGCCCCTCTCCCGCGAAGGTTCCGGGAATTTATGATGGCAACGACTATAGTATGAGCTCATTACTACATCATGTTGAGGGTGGTGAGTAAGTGAAAGCATGACCAAAATTCATCATGCTGAAGTGCATAAGAAAGTGCAAAGGATCAAGAAAGAAACGAAAGAAAATTTTAAGATATTTATGCATGATGCATTAATCTAAATTGCTGCTCCATGACTATGGTTGTGTTTATGTTATAATAAGAATGCATGTTTAAAAGGAATCCACTTTGGCTAACTGCATTTTCAAAAACCTAATAATCGAACTATATGCATGCCCATGGCTTTTCTTTTAATAAAACTCGAAGTGGTTGTGACAATAACGATGACACTTATGTGTTGAGTTAGATTCTTACTAAGAAATATTATTTCTCATATTCATGTTTTGTATTGTGTTCGGCGGATGATGGAGCCCTAGCAACTGGTGAAGCTTCAGGCGAATGCTGAGGGTGAAGCTTTTAAGGGTCACTTGTTGCGGCTACTATCGATCATGGTGCAACTTTGTTGGTGGGTGCTGTCGGTGATCCTCTTTTGCTGGTGCCATGGAATTGTAGGACCAAGGCTCATGGTTGTACCAGTGCTGGGCAGGAGAATTTACATTATATTTCCATTACCATGGTTTCTGTATGATCACTTAGGGTTGTTAGGATTGAGTTCTATAGCAAACCACCTGCAGCCCTATACATATCTACATATGTATGCATGTATGACATAGTATATGTTTTCTGTAATGATATGATATCTATGGCTTGTCTAGGGATGGATAATTTATCGTCTTTATCTGCCTTTACTCCCGGCAATGTTACGATCATCTCTATGTTTTACAGTTATCCGTTATGACATTTACGATGCTAATGATTTCAAAAGGCGAGTTTTATTACAAAGAAAAATTTACCTTATTTTTCGCGTAACTTAATTTAAAAGCGAAGTTTAAGTTTTTTACGAGCATAAGTAACAAATATGAAATGTCATAATATAGCTTGTGTGTAGTATGATTTTATTAGGGTGCTACATGTTTCATATATTTGAAGAATACAATATGAGAAGTATAAAGAAAAAACATCATATTTGGAAGTAAATAGACTGATCAATGATCAGTAGAGGCTACTTTGAGTCAGTAAAGAAGCAAGAAATAAATGATGCAGGAAATAGATGAGTAACATTTTTAGATCACCTATCCCCACTTTATGGTTACATCAAAGATTTTGGGTCATTAATAAATTTTTGTCAAAAAGATGAGCAAAACCCAAGACAACCATTAGTGTGCCGGGTTCTTAGTTAGGGAAACATTAATGATGATTCTTAGTTAAGAATTCATGAGTTTTAGTTAGTGATTGCAAAGATTTGAAAACGGATAGTGTACTAGAGTATTTAAAATTATTGAAAAGTTTTTTGCCTTATCAACATTAATGTAGATGGTTAAGAATAGTGAAGATTTGGCTATCAACTTGAGTGATGATTTAGATATGAAGGATCACTCCTTTTGGAGCAAGGAAGAATGTGGCTTTGAGAATGATAACAATGTAATGGTGATGGTAAAAGTAGAGTTCAAAATTATATGGGTTTAGAAAGAATTGTTCAGTTAACGAGAGACACAGAATTGGACTTTGAGAGTGAAGCTAAAACATGTGAGTTTTATGGTACATATGCTAGGTGTCTTGGTTTTGATATGAGGAAAGATGATGTTACTCATGACTTGAAGGGTAACATTGTGATGCGTCAAATAAAAAACACCTCATGAGAGCAAATAGATGTAGAGAGCATAAGCAAATGATCCATTATTTTATTTTTTTGAAAGTATATGTAATATCCCAAACTCTGAAAGTAGACCAAGATAGAATGAAGCTCGAGCCCGAGGCAAGGGTAAAATTGTAAATTGGTAAACCATAGACGAATTAAGGACGAAATTGTAATTATTAGGTTGTAATGGTAGAATTGTAATTAAGACCTTACGGTTGTCGAGAAGGGCAATCGTAGAAAAATCCTAATTCCAAGATTTTGTGGGCCCAGGACATTGGGTAGATAATTAAAACACCTATAATAACTTTAAACTAAGATTTTCTACTTATAGTTTTGAACAAAAGTGTGGGATTACTCGCAAAATATTACATTAACTCGGGTAACTTAGAATACCCGAATTGATAGCTGGACACCTTGAATTAATCTTCAAGGGTTTTATATTATCTGGGGGCATGTGTAGCAGTTGAAAATCCCAAAATGTGTGACTAGAAACTAACAACACAAACCCTCATGGTAACTAAAAATAAGCTACTCAAATTTTAACCTAGGAGAATTTAATTTTCACTCCAAATCCACCAATGAAATTTAACCTTTCAAAAATAAACTTCAAGCCACTCCAACTTAACTAATAAGTCATCATTCTTTCCTCCTTTGACCCTCAAAAATTCGGCCTTCCCCCTTTATTTCCTCTCCATCTTCATATTTTACATCTCTATGGTTGAGAGCTTCAAGCTCAAAGTTAGAAGTCTTCTTGGCCTCAAATCCACTTGCTCCTTTTATGAAAATTGATTCTCATCTCCTCCTCTACATGACCCCTCCATCAATTTGAGGATCAACCATCAAGTGGAGCATCTCCATTTGAGCTGCTACCATTGTGAGAAAGGAAGGCTAGGATGTTGCTTTTGTCTTCTTGGTTCCATAATTTCAAGGATTTTAAGGTAGGTAGCTCAAATCCTTAGCTATTTGATGTCTTGTGTGGTTATGTGATTGATGTGAATTTCTTGTGATATCCTTGGTTTATGATTGTATGGTAGTGTTATGACTCTTTTCTAGTGATTTAAGATAGGAACATATTGGTTTAGATTAAAGATTAGATCAAAAGACCAAAAGGAACACAAAACAAAAAACTTTTGGAAAGAACCCTAAGATGATGTCCATTCGGCGGAGTGTAACACCCTAATAAACCCATACTACGCTTAAGTCGTATTACGGCATTTTATTAGCTGTTACTTATGCTCGTGGAAAACTAAACTTCATTTGAAATTAAATTACGCGGAAAATACGGTAAAAATTTTTTCTTTCTTTTGAAATACGTCGTCGCTTTTTGAAAGTAAAAGCCTACAGTAGCAACAGACGAACGTATCGCAAAGATTTCAGTAAAAATTAAAGGAACAAGGATAAAATCAAAATACCATGCATTCAATTACTACAACAATCATAAATATAATTAATCTCATAATATCCATACATAAAGGAACTCATGGTCATGTCATGGCCCGAAGTCAAAGATACATAAATCGTCTGAGAATGAAATACAACAGATAAGGAATAAAAAATAGACCCATGTGGGCGTCTGCTGGCCTCTCTGCCCATTCCATGCCTTGATCAAGTGGGCTCAAGTCCTCGAATGCCTGGTTCCCTAAACTCCTCGGCCTCGGGGAATGAAGGGAGTGCGGATAATATGAGGCGCCCGGCTACTCACGTCGGCCACGACGAATGCGACGACCAGGTGTGGCTGGCCCGCGAAGAAGCGGGCCTCGGAGGAATCCTCCTCGAGGCGGTGCGGTGATACACGAGCGGCGAGGCTGCTGCTGACTCTAGGGGGTGGCCGTCGAACTCACCTCGACTACCGGGACCTGCAGTAATGGCTCGGGCTCGGCTCACGGGTAAATCCGGCGACATCGGCTCCATCTCGATGTCGAACGCAGCTCGGCGGAAAGTCCCAAGGACCTAAGGGCTGTCCAAGGAGAGCCGATGAGATATCTGGGGCTGGCGGGACCTCCGCTCCTCACTGCTCAAAAACTTCGACCGGGTAGAAATGCGTCACGAACTATCGTGGTGGTCGTAGCCCGCGATAGCGTGGGCATCCTCATCATAGGCCCACTCATGGTGGGGAGGCTCCATGCTCCATGTCACGGGGCGTGCCATGGGTATCTGGTGACGAGACGGAAAAACAACTAGGGTGAGAAATAAGATTTCTCAGTAGGACTCGAACCCGACACGAAAGTGTCATCGTCATCGTCCCGACCGCCCGGTTTTATTAATAAAAGCATTGAGCATACATCAATTCAATTCTTAGATTTCAAAAACATGAGTATCAGAGCGGATTCACTTTTTAACATACCTTCTAATCATTTGTATCGTAGTAACTACAAGTACAAGTGTAATCGTATACAACATGCATGTTCAAGCTAGAAGGTTCTCTTAACTTCTTCTCTTTCTAGGGTTTTGGACCGAAGTCCCTTTTCTTTTCTTAACTTGACTTTATCTTTTCACCCACTAAACATAAGTGGTAATGAGCTCATACCGTGGCCGTCGCCACCATAGAATTCCGGTACTTACACTAGGCTGGGTCATGCCATGCCTCATGTAGACCTATCCCACTATACTCACACTAGGTGGGTCATGCCATGCCTCATGAGTCGTGGGTGAGGGGAAACTTAAATTAGGTTACCTTCCCTTTTGAAGGATCACTTACTTGAATTAAACTTCTTCTTATTTAAGCATTATGATGCAAAATATTTCTAAGTCCATAATTCTTACAAAATTTTATTAGCAATTGGGCGAGCTTCCCAAAATTTTGCCAAGCAGAGAAACCAATATCATGTAACATTAAGCATCATATCATATCATCATCATCATGATCATCATCATAACATCATCATATCATCATCATCATTATCATAACATCATCATATCATCACCATCATTATCATAACATCATCATATCATCATGATCATTATCATAACATCATGCTTGCCATAACATAAGGCATATTCTCAAGCAAAGTTTTATGAGCTAGCTTAGGAAATTTGGTGCAAACTTTTTTTAATTGAGATTGTCTCTTGTGTAAACTTCTCTTATTGAGCATAATGCCACTTTTTGTCTAATGTCCTTTTTGACACTTTTAAGTTGAATTATGAGGGTTCTCTAATGCTTAATATAAGGGTATTAATGTCTTAAGCTTAATTCTCCTTATTCTTTAACTTTACCATAACCAGTTTTACTTTTACAGTGGGGCAGTAACTTTGAAAATTCACCATAATTTCATCTTTTACTCTTTATTTCAGATTTTTGTGTGGATATACTTCTCTGAGTCTATTTTTAAACAAAAGAAACCCCACTTAAAAATTCCTTTTGTAGCTTGAGTTATGCATATTTTATTCTGACTGTTCAGTTTCTAAGTTCACTCCCGGTACAGTGGATTGTTACTTCTCATTATAATTACTCAGAAGGAATCTGAGAAAACTGTTTTATGGGTTTGTTCCTATATGTCTTAGCTTTCAATTAAACTTGGTCTCACTCAAAAATCATTTTTGTAGCTCGAGTTATACCCATTTTAGTGTAGACTGCCCAGACAGAAACCAATCCGAGAACAGTCCACTTTGAAAAATCATATCTCACTCATTTTAACTCAGAATCTTATGTATTTTATATGTATGGAAAGCTCTTTGAGTCTATTTTCATATAAAATTGGTTCCACTAATTTTTGAGTTCTCTGGAAAAAGTTATACCGTTCGGTTTTCAGACTGCCAGAAAATCCAGATTTCACGTTTTGATTTTCCTCATGTTTTCTCCAAAACACTCAACCTCACTTTCAGAAAACATTCTCAAGTGATAAAACACTCATATACCATGAAAGATTAGTGAAAAACTAACATGTTGGAGTTCAAAAATATTGAGTTCAACCATGTATCACACCAAAAGCCAAAACATGTTTTCAACAAACCACCATACAAGCAACAACATCTCATTTTATGACAAGAATGGCTATGATGCCCATAATCAATCTTTAAAACCACCTAGCTATGGAGAGCATAGGAGTTCTAAAGCTTGAAAAACAAGAGAGAAAAAGAGTTTAGAGCCACTACCAATTGGATTTCTTGAAAGCTTGAAGAGAAAGAAAGATGTTGGAGATGGCCTCCTTCTCCTTGAGCTTGATAGTGAGGCTTGTGTATGAGTGGCTTTGTTTCTCCAAGGACCAAAAATGGTAGTCCTTGAAGGGCTTGTGAGAATGGTAAATGGAGATGAGTAGGAAGTAGTATGAGGGTTGGAAGAACACAATGAAGCTTGGAAGAAGAAGAGAGTATGAGACTTGGAGAGAGAGGAGAGAGGAGAGAGCTTTGTGTGTGTGTGTCTTGAGAGAGGAAGTGAAAAATGAAATGAGGGAGAGAGAGGGGCTGATGGTGGCGCAAAATGGGGAGAAAAGGTGATGTGATTTTGCTTCTTACAAGCTAGGAGTGGAAAAACAGCGGGCAAAAGAGTGTGTTGTGTTTCCTTTGAGTCTTGGCAATTGGGTAAAGACTATGTAGTGCTTTGTCAAGTGGTTAAAAGCATGAGCTCTCTTAGGATTGGGCATTGGATGGCTAGGATCACACCAAGTGTCAAGATCTAATGGTGGATGACAAGGATCCTAGTCTTGGCTTTTGATCTAATGGTGTAGGATTAAAGAGATCGAATGAAGGGTGAGATGTTGCTCCTCCTTGGTATGTCTTTTTAGGGCATATGCATGGAAGAACTTTTATCTCTAAATGTTATTAGAATTATTTAAGTGTAATTTAACTTAATTGGCTTAATTACCCATGAGTTAACTCTTGTCAATTACACTTTTTATGATACCTTGCATTACGGTTAAGCATATGCTTAAATTTGGGTTTTAATTTTTCAAGAGTTGTCTTAAGTGTCTTAATCATTATAAACTTGATTAGTAAGGTTAGGTTGTCTTACTTTTGTTTTGGCACCTTCGAGTAATTAAGGATTCGACGATTAAGGTTTTATTAAAACGCTTAGGACATTATGATTAAATTGTTGGCTAGACTTAATTTACTAAGCTCTTGCTCTCGAGATTAATCGATTAATTCTCAATTAATCGCTAACCCCTCTAATTAGCCGGGAACACCGAGCTAATTAACTTAGGTAAAAACGGGGATGTTACACGGAGCCCATAACTCAACCTATAGAAGTCAAATTCGAATGAAATTAATTTTGATAAAACCAGACTTCAAGAGCAATCGAACCAGATAAATTATAAGACCATTGGATTTAAAATGAATTAGTTATAATTTTTAGAAGTTGGCTATTGAAGTCCACTCTCTATCCTAACTAGAGTGTGATGTAAGGGGCATAATTTGCCCTATATAATTTAAAATTAAGTGAAACTAATTTTTTTAGAAAGATTATGCCATAAAAATTTCAGGTCTAAATCATGAGTGGATTTTCCCTAATAATTCCTTGAAGTTGACCTATGTTATATTTGGGTGGAAACAAGGTACTCCACTTAAGGAGCTCATAATTTGAGCTCTACTTACCCAATTAGGATGAAACTTTTGGAATTAAAAGATGATCCAAATAGCTACATATTGATATAAATTTTGTATTAAAATGATTAAAGATGGATTTTTAGTGATTTTCTAAATTTAAGTGTGCAAGTCTATTCTAAAATAGGGTAGCCTTGAGTAAAACTTTCATAACTCAAGTTATACACCACAAAATTTAGTTAAACTAGAGAGGTTTAAAAGTAGTCAAATAGGGCTACAATTTATTAAATTTTTAGCTTAAAATGAATTAAAATAGAATTTTGGTGAAATTTAGAAAACAAAACAGATTTGAGGAAACTAAGATAATTTGATAGCTTCAAAGTTTAAAAGCTCCATAGACCATAAAGAGTCAAAAGACCAAATCATGTATGAAAATTCTTTTCAAAATTGATATGAAATTGACATATTGATATGAGGATTCTAACTGTTGAGACTGCTTGGCTGAAATTATACTATCTATATATTGGCAAGTCTTATATTTCAGTTGTTATGCTGTCGAATTTTTGGCAAAATTATATGAATGCTATGACTATGTATGTTTTTTGTACATGAGAATCATGAATGCAAAGATGTTTGAAAGTAAGATATGAAACATGTGCATAAGTGCATATTGCATATTCATGCGTGGTTATGTACAAAAATGGAAAAGGATAACAAGGACTTGCAAAAAAACATGCCAAGCCTCCATCTCATAGTGAACTAGGGCGATACTATCTAAGAGAATCACTTGGGCTAGCCCCTGAACAGATTTAAAGGAAATATGCCGTTGTACGAGTTGAGGAATGTAAACCCAATAATCACGTATAGGAATGAGCTCAGTCTCGAGAAGTAGGTTATTACCCAGAAGTGAGAGAGGCTATTCACCTCTAGGGATCCAAGTACAGAAGATCAAGTTACAAGTTAAAGAAAGAGATAGGAAAAGTCAAATGCACTTGCATATGTCAAGAATGTGCATTAGCATATGTATATTTAAGCATCTTATTATGTTATAATGCTATTGTGATTATGATTGAAATGATATATTGTTATTGTTATTATACTTGTCATGAGGTATGCCAAGTGATTACTAAAAGTAATCCTGCTTCAAGAAATATATTTTCAAACTTAAAATTGAACCAGTGCCTATATGTATATGTCCACATTTTCATAATAAATCGAAGTGGCCAAAATATTTATGATGACACTCTGTATAATTAGTGATTTGAGTTTACCTACTGAGAACTTTCGGTTATTATTATCTGTTTGTATGTTTTTCTATAAACATTCCAGTACCTAAGCTTGTAAAGTCCAAAATTTCTCAAAACTTTTAATTTACGCTGTTAATTGATTTATTCAATTTTATTAGATATGTAGAGTTAGATAAAAGTTAATTTAAAGTTAATTAAAGAGATTAGGATTAGGAGAAACGAAAATATGCATGCAGAAAATTTCAAAAGATTTCTAGCATTGTTTGCCGGTTTGAAGGAAATCGGTTGAAATTTGGTATTTTATTCTGCCAGAACTGAATTAATAAAATTATACACTTTAAACCCTAAGTTGAGTGGCCAACAATTAGCCACTCCACTTCCCTTTGGCTATAACACCTTACCAGATAAAATACTATACTTAAGTCATAATATATTACTGGATAAGTTATTATGTGTGACTAGCTGAGTAAATTCCATTTTTAGTTTCATTATTAATTAATCGTGTACCGTAAGCAAAGTAACAAAAAAAAATGTGAAATAAATAGAAATACTGGAAACTGCATCATATATATATATATATATATAAACATCTGTTTTTCAAAGTTGTCAAAAGTTATATAAGATAGTACAGGGTAGTAAAAAAAATATGGCCGCTAACACAAACTAAATCGGCCTGTTTATATGAACAGCCCCCTCACTGGTCCCCACGGGACATTTCATGTACACTGCTAACTCCTATCCCTATACTCATGACTCAAACTGCCAAAAGAGGGTCATCCTGTACACCTACTGCTACTACGGTGGGTAACCCAACTAGATGGATTCTGAAGAAAGGAATCCATTTGCCATGCTGGCATCAACAAGAGTGTAGTCCATGCTTGGGGCAGAGGACGAGGAAGATGAACTCTCTGCCTCAGATAGATCCTCCTCAGACATCATGATAGAGCGTATCTGCGGTGGTGGTGAGGCTGGCAGAGCCATGGGAGCTGCTGCTGCTGTCGGTCTTGCTGCCGCTGCGTAGGGAGGTGGAAAGGGATGGGCCATGTATAGTGGGATAGCAATGTAAGGTGCAGCAGTCGAAGAGTGGATGAGCAAGGGGAACAGCAAAATCTCTACGAAAGAAGAAGTAAAAACAGAACTGACATCTACCAAATATATATATATACAGTCTAGAAACGGGTCCAGGTAGATGTGGAGCTCGGGAAAGTTAATGAACAGGATGCTGGTGGCCGCATTCTCCATGATCTGAGAATGATGCAGAAACACATAGTAGGGTGAGAAATAAAGATTTCTCAATAAGGATCCTAAGTTTATATATATCTGCCATCGCTATCATCCTCAGTTGTTTCGAGTTTTGGTTAATTACAAGAAAATGTTACCTCAATAGGATATTCTACTAGATTTGTTATAGAAATCATAGCCCGAAACACAGCTTAGTTTTACTTAAAAGGAAATAAACAGAGAAATAAATAACCAGACCTATGTTATTGATATAGTTAAGTGACAGCCATAAAGTGAACAATAATAAATATATGCATATATATATAACATCTAATGGTGCAATTAACTCAATACATGATAACAGAAACTGTGGATATGCATAAGAAATAATGCACTTGATCTTAACTCGTATTTTTCCATACTTGGTCCCCTGGGAGTATATTGGCCATAACACTCCTGGGTAACAGTCCGTTTTTCAGGATCGAGCTTGTTCTTATACAGGGTTGCCGGGTTTACTTTCCCTGACTTCCCCACTGATCTATTCCCCTTAACTTTGTTCAAGGGCTAGCCCAAGTCATATGGAAATCTTTCCTCATTCTTATAAGGGTAGCATCACTTGTCTAATACTTTGACCAATGCATGCATAACTTGTAAATTCATATTAATTGCAATTTATACCGAAATCTTGGCAGTATAATGGATCATGTCCGCTTCTCACGAATAGTGCCAGACAACGAGGAAATTTTAATCAAATAGCAATTCCAATATAGAACGTATTCATACCAAGAATATAATAATATCAATAGGTGCAAATTTTAAAATCTTAAGTCTTAATCTATCTTACAAGTTTTTAGTTTCTATTGATTTTCTCGAGTTCGACTCCCAAGATTAAATGGGGTTCGAGTTCCGATTTCATACAATTTTCGACATCCGGGGTTATGTTCGACCTTCCGAGATTATGTATAATTTCCGACTTCCGGGGTTATGTTCGATCTCCGACCTTATTCCACTATCATTATTCTAAGACTCTTATAGTCGTGTTTCCTAAATTCCAATTTCTAACATTAACTACACCCAATCTAGTTTCCTATTTGCTAAGTTCGGAGGTCAACCTTAGGTATAACCGACCTAGCTCTCTATCCGCTAGATTTCCAAGTTCAACCTCAAGTATACTCGACCTAGCTCTCTATCGGCTAGATTTCCGAGTTCAACCTCAAGTATATTTGATCTAGCTCTCTATTTGCTAGATTTTCGAGTTCAACCTCAAGTATATCCGATCTAGCTCTCTATCTACTAGATTTCTGAGTTCAATCTCAAGTATACTTGACCTAGCTTTTTGTCTGCTAGATTTCTGAGTTCAACCTTAAGTTATTTTTGCTTCATCCCAAACCACCCTACTTCTAGCTAGAATTGCACTCTTATAAGAGAAAATTCACCAAAAATAAAAATCTAGGTGAAATCGTATAAAATTTATATCAATGTAAAGCTAACAGAGCAAGCTTTCAAATGAAAGAAGTTTCACATCATTTGAACAAATATAATTCAAGATATAAGCCCTGAAACTTGACCCTACTAGACTACCCTATTCCAGCTCAGATTGAACTTAAGGTAAATTCATTGATGTACTAGGGATAGTTAGCAACGAATTTGATTCTAAAATTTTCATGGGATGTTCCTTCATGTGTTAGCTTTCAAACAAAATTGGAATAACTCAATTTGGAATTGTGTAGGGTGAGTTACACCCTTCTCAACTCACACTACCCAGATAAAGGTCCTAATTTCTAGGTCATACTTCAAAAATTCATAACTACCTCTATACTGATCCAATGGCCTTATGTTATATATGTGTGGAAAGCCCTGAATGTCTAGTTCTATATTAAAATATATTCATAAAATTTAAACAGCTGTAGGCGGAGCTGTACACTCCGCCGTACGGACTACCGAGGAAAAACCCTAACAGTTACTTGAGTTTTCTCTTTTCTTCAAGTTCTTTCATACCAATTCTATTTCTAGTAATAACATACATGCATAATCAACTATAATTTATCATCATCATCACTTCAAATCTCATCAGTATCACAAGATATCCAAGACCCCCATATAGTCCCAAACTAAGAAAAGTAAGAAGAGAAGTAGGATTCCTACCTTGCCTAGTTGGAATTTAGTTGATTTGGTGCCTTAGATGGAAGCTACTCTTGATGAGACTTGAAGAGAAGTTGAAGATGGAGTAGGGAGAAGTGTGAATGGAAGAGAAATGAAGGGGAGTCAGCCTTTTGTCTTGACCGAGATTGTCAAGGGCAAGGAAGGAATTGAACCCAAACTTGTGGAGCAAGGAGTTGTGTGATTGGTGGATTTGAGTAGGTTATTCAACTTGGTTTTGTGGCTACTTCTTGGGTCAAAATGGCGCCACCTATGGGAGTGTTGTGGCTGAATCCTAGCCCTTCATTCTAGGGTTCTCATAATGATTCTTCTATTGGTCCGGTTCCGACAGTTTAAAATACCGAAATCTTACCGATTTCTCTTAAATCGGTAAACCGATTTTAGAAAAATTCTGTGAGGTTTCCTATGTTCCTAATCTAATTACATCAAGCCTAATCACTTCTAAATCACACTTAATTGGCTTCAAGTGACTACTTAATCGAATTCTGATTAAACCCACTTATTCGATAAAAATCGAACAACTCGATTATTAACGATAAGATTTTTCGGACGTTACATTACTACCCTCCTAAAAAAAATTTTGTCCTCAAAATTTAGTACCTGAGAATAATTCGAGATGCTTCCTCCTCATATCGGACTCTAGCTTCCACATACAGTCCGCTGAGTCTTCATGTCCCCATGCTACCTTCATTAACTGTACGACTTTGTTCCAAAGGTGTTTGATGTTCCTGTTCACTATCCATGCTCGGGGTACATGAAAAGTCAAGTCATCCCTTAACTGGATTAATTCAGGTTCCAAAAAATGAGTAGGGTCAGGCTGGTATTTTCTGAGTTCAGAGACATGGAAGACATCATGAAGATTTGACAGATGGGGAGGTAAGGCGACCCGATACGCCACTAGTCCGATTCGCTTCAAAATTTGAAAAGGACCGATAAAGCGAGGGCTTAGCTTTCTAACTTTAATGGCTCAACCTACTCTAGTTGTGGGTGTAATATTTAGAAACACATGGTCTCCTTCTTGGAACTCCAATGGCTTTCTCCTGGCGTCCGCGTAGCTCTTCTAATGGCTCTGAGCTGTAAGTATTTTGCTACGGATCCTTTTAATTTGCTCTGTAGTTTGTCTGACTAATTCTGGTCCCAACAGACTCTACTCTCCTGATTCATACCAACACAAGGGAGATTGACACTTTCGTCCATATAAAGGCTCATATGGGGCCATGTCGATGCTAGCATGATAACTGTTGTTGTACGCAAACTCAGCTAACGGTAAGTATCGATCCCAGCTTCCACGCTGTTCCAAAATGTATGCTTGCAGCATATCTTCCAAAGTCTGAATAGTTCGCTTAGTCTGACCATCTGTTTGCTGATGGTACGCAGTACTTAAACATAGCCTAGTATCAAATGCCTTCTGGAGTGCTTCCCAAAACTGTGAGGTGAACCTTGGACCTCGATCTGAAATGATTGTTGAAGGAATACCATGTAGCCGTACCACTTCTTGAATGTATAATTGAGCTAGCTTCTCTAGAGGATAATTCGCTTGAATGGGCAAAAAGTGAGCGGACTTGATTAGTCTATCCACTATGACCTATATAGCATCATATCCTGAGGGTGTTCTTGGTAAGCCCATCACGAAATCCATAGAAATGCTCTCCCACTTCCATTCCAGAATCTCTAAGGGTTGTAGTGACCCTGCTGGTTTCTGATGCTCTATTTTTACCTTCTGGCAGGTTAAACATTTATTTACGAAATTTGCCACATCTGTCTTAAGGCCTGGCCACCAAAACATCCTCTTGAGATCTTGATACATTTTGTTAATGCCAGGATGTATAGTAAACTCGCTCTTATGGGCTTCCTCCAAGATCTTCTTTCAGAGGTTATCCTCCTCAGGTACGCATATTCTCCCCTGATATCGCCATATTCCTTCTGCATCCTGAGTGAATCCTGTTAACTTGCCAGATTGCACTAGTTGCACTGTATGTTGGAAGTCATCATTTCTTTGTTGTGCTTGCTGGATTTGGTCTTTGAAATCATTAGTTATCTTATGTTGGTTTAACTGAATAGCATTAGGGGTCATAGAGATTACCAAATTGAGGTCTCGGAAACTCTCTATGAGTTCCGTCTCCTTGATTATCATCCATGCCACAGTTAAGGATTTCCTACTCAGGGCATCTGCCACCGCATTTGCTTTGCCAGGGTGGTACTTTAGCTCAAATTTGTAATCTTTAAGAAACTCTATCCACTTTCACTGTCTCATGTTCAATTCTTTCTGATCAAAAAGGTATTTTAAGCTTTTGTGATCAGAAAATACTTCAAACTTCACTCCATAGAGGTGGTGCCTCCATATTGTCAGAGTAAATACCATTGCCGTTAACTCTAGATCATGCGTTGGATAATTTCTTTCGTGAGTTTTCAATTGCCTGGAAGCATACGCGACGATGTTCTTGTTCTGCATTGATACGGACCCTAATCCTTTCTTAGAAGCATCACAGTAGACTTCGAACGGTCCATAAGGGTTAGGTAGAGTAAGTACTGGAGCTGTCGTCAACTTTTCTTTTAATTCTTGGAAACTCTGCTTGCACTCGGGTGTCCGTTCAAATGGGTCATTCTTCCTGGTTAACTTTGTTAGGGGAAGGGCTATTTGAGAGAAGTTCTTAACAAATCTCCTGTAGTATCCTGCCAATCTAAGAAGTTCCTAACTTCTGTAACTGTCGTTGGCCGTTCCCAATTTAATACTGCTTCTACTTTACTGAGGTCCACTGAAATTCCCCTATTGGATACCACATGGCCAAGAAATTTTACTTCTCTAATCCAAAATTCACATTTGGATAGCTTGGCATAAGTTTCTTCTCTCTTAGAATTTGCAGAACCAGTTGCAAATGTTCTGCGTGCTCCTACTCCGTTTTTGAGTAAACAAGTATGTCATCAATGAATATCACCACACATTTGTCAAGATATGGTCGGAATATCCGATTCATGTAATCCATGAATATTGCTGTTGCATTCGTCAACCCGAAGGGCATCACAGTGTATTCATAATGTCCATAACGAGTTCAAAACGCCGTCTTCGGAATATCTTATTCTTGAACCTGAATCTGGTGGTACCCAGACTGTAGATCAATCTTAGAGAATATAGTTGCCCCTTGCAGTTGATCCATGAGATCATTAATCCTTGGCAACGGATACTTATTCTTGATCGTCGCCTTATTCAACTGCCTATAATCCACACATAATCGCATACCTCCATCTTTCTTCTTAACTAACAAGATTGGGGCTCCCCATGGTGATGCACTTGGCCTAATAATTTCTTTTCCAGGAGTTCTTCAATCTGCTTCTTAAGTTCGGTCAGCTCCAAGGGTGACATTCGGTATAGTGCTATAGATATTGGTCTTGCTCCCGGTACCAATTCAATGGCAAATTCAATTTCTCTCTTAGGAGGAAAATCAGGAATATCTTCAGGGAACACATCCGGATATTCCCTAACAATTGCAATATTATCTAATTTCTGATTAACCTCTGCTACATTAGTTAATAAGAGAATATACCCTTGAATTTTATCCCCACGGTGATGTACTGCTAAGGAGCTTAAATAAAGGTTTATAGGGATTATTAATTCAGAAGATGAAATAGAGGAAAGCACAATGGATTTATCAGAGCAATTTAACAGGGCCTGGTTGGCAGAGAGCCAATCCATTCCCAAAATAATGTCAAGTCCGGACAAGGGGAGACAAATTAAATTGGCTGAAAAAGCTCGACCTCCTATCCGACAGGGGACATTCATACAAATATGATTGGTCTTAACGGGTTCACTTCTAGGAGTAGAAACTAGCAAGTCATAGGGTAATTCAGAAATAGGTAATTGCAAGGCTGACATGCAATCATGAGAGATGAAAGAGTGAGATGCACCTAAATCATATAAAACAGTTAAGTTCTTACCATTTACTTCATAGGTATCTTGAATCAAATCTTCCGATTTGCTAACCTCCTATGCATCCACAGTGAAAACTCTTCCCTGGAGTTGTGGCTTGGGAGTCGTCTGAGGGTTTCTGGCTGGGCATTTATAGATCTTGTGGTCTGGCTTGCCATATCCAAAACAAACATCCTGTCCTGCTAGACACGGGCGGTTGCCATGATTCTTGCCGCACTGGTTGCAAGTCTGGCTCCCAAAAGGCCTCTGAGGTTGCTTGCCTTTATTGTGCACAGGCTGAAACTTCCTCTGCTGCTGAAAGTTGGGCTTAAAGCTTGGGCCTTGCGGAGCTAACCCTCTCTTAAAGTTATTGCCAGTTGACCTAGCAGCAACTAACTTCTTGTTACAATCCTCCACTACGCGGCACTTGTTCACCAATGTAGGGAAATCTCTTATCTCCATTGGTCTTAGAGTGGTAAGGATGTCTTTTCTCAGCCCACCTTCGAACTTCATGCATTTCCAGGCTTCGTCGGGGTTTCGTTGATAAATGGTGGAAAATTTGCACAACTCCTCAAATTTAGCAATGTATTTTGATACACTACTATTCCCTTGACGAAGGTGCATGAACTCCAACTCCTTAGCATTACGGATAGACACTGGGAAGTACTTCTGATAAAACACATCTCTGAATACGTCCCAAGTAATGTATGTTTGAGATCCCTCTAATAATCGACGT
Source organism: Pterocarpus macrocarpus (assembly GCA_031439585.1). Lineage (NCBI taxonomy): Eukaryota > Viridiplantae > Streptophyta > Magnoliopsida > Fabales > Fabaceae > Pterocarpus > Pterocarpus macrocarpus. The sequence goes on from CM062520.1 coordinate 27,943,006, forward strand.
GCACCATTCCACCAGAACTCTACATCTGCTTCCAGCATATAGGTGGCAAAGATTACCTTCTGACGATCCGTGCAATCTAATATAGAGAAGACCTTCTCCATAGCTTTAACCCATTCATCCGCCTTATCTGGGTTAAAGGCTCCCCTGAAGTTGGGTGGGTTAGCCTTCCTGAACTTAGCAAATTTAAGGTATTCTAGATCTACTCCAGGGCCATTATGATTCCCTCCAAGACCTTCCTTTGGCTGCCTTCCTAGTTGACCCATCATTTGAGTCACCGCAACTGCCTACCCGCGCATAGCGTGCGCCATTTCTTGCATTGTGTCCAGGAACTTAGTAGATTCCTCCTGGGATGAAGAAGTTTGTGGCCTACCTCACCTTACAGAAGCCATCAAGTTCTAAACACACAAAACAAGAGTAATTGAGTTGATCAGGCTCAATACTATGTTCGGTGTGCTAGTAAATAATAGCATACGGTTAGCCAATCCTCTCACATGCATCCTATCCCTATGGACAAGACTCTGTGCATGATTATGTCTAAGGAACACAGAGCATATACATAGCATAGTCAGTCCAATCCTCAGGCCTTTATTAGGATGAACTACTCTGATACCAAAAATGTAACACCTTACCAGACAAAATACTATGCTTAAGTCATAATATATTACCTAATAAGTTATTACGTGTGGCTAGCTGAATAAATTCCATTTTTAGTTTCATTATTAATTAATCGTGTACCGTAAGCAAAGTAACAAAAAAAATGCGAAATAAACAGAAATACTGGAAACTGCATCATATATATATATTATTTATTTATATATAAACATCTGTTTTTCAAAGTTGTCAAAAGTTATATAAGACAGTACAGGGTAGTAAAAAAAAAAAAATGAGGCCGCTAACATAAAATAAATCGGCCTGTCTATATGAACAGCCCCCTCACTGGTCCCCACAGGACATTTCATGTACACTGCTAACTCCTATCCCTATACTCATGACCCAAACTGCCAAAAGAGGGTCATCCTGTACACCTACTACTGCTACGGCGAGTAACCCAACTAGATGGATTTCGAAGAAAGGAATCCATTTGCCATGCGGCATCCGCAGGAGTGCAGTCCATGCTCGAGGCAGAGGACGAGGAAGATGAACTCTCTGCCTCAGATGGATCCTCCTCAAATATCGTGACCGAGGGTCTCTGCTGTGGTGGTGAGGCTGGCGGAGCCATGGGAGCCGCTGCTACTACCGGTCCTGCTGCCGCTACGTATGGAGGTGGAAAGGGATAGGCCATGTATAGTGGGATAGCAATGTAAGGTGCAGCGGAGTCAAAGAGTGGATGAGCAAGGGGAACAGCAAAATCTCTACGAAAGAAGAAGTAAAAATGGAACTGATATCTACCAAATATATATATATATATACAGTCTAGAAACGGGTCTGGGTAGATATGGAGCTCGAGAAACTTAATGAACAGGACGCTGGTGGCCGTGTTCTCCATAATCTGAGAATGACGCGGAAATATATAGTAGGGTGAGAAATAAAGATTTCTCAGTAGGGATCCTAAGTTTATATATATCTGCCATCGCTGTCATCCTTAGTTGTTTCGGGTTTTGGTTAATTACAAGAAAATGTTACCCAACAGGATATTCTACTAGATTTGTTATAGAAATCATAGTCCGAAACACAGCTTAGTTTTACTTAAAGAAATAAAGGAAATAAACAGAGAAATAACTAACCAGACCTATGTTATTGATATAGTTAAGTGACAGCTATAAAGTGAACAATAATAAATATATGCATATATATAACATCCAATGATGCAATTAACTCAATACATGATAACAGAAATTGTGGATATGCATAAGAAATAATGCACTTGATCTTAACTCATTTTTTTTCATACTTGGACCCCTAGGAGTATATTGGCCATAACACTCCTGGGTAATAGTCTGCTTTTCAGGATCAAGCTCGTTCTTATACAGGGTTACCGGGTTTACTTTCCTTAACTTGCCCATTGATCTATTCCCCTTAACTTTGTTCAAGGGCTGGCCTAAGTCATATGGAAATCCTTCCTCATTCTTATAAGGGTAGCATCACTTGTCTAATACTTTGACCAATGCATGCATAACTTGTAAATTCATATTAATCGCAATTTCTGCCGAAATCTTGGCAGTATAACGGATCATGTCCGCTTCTCATGAATAGTGCCAGACAACGGGGAAATTTTAATCAAATAGCAATTCCAATACCTAACGTCATATTCATACCAAGAATATAACAATATCAATATGTGCAAATTTTAAAATCTTAAGTCTTAATCTATCTTGCAAGTTTTTAGTTTCTATTGATTTTCCCGAGTTCGACTCCCAAGATTAAATTGGGTCCGAGTTCCGATTTCATACAATTTCCGAAATCTGGGGTTATGTTCGACCTTCCTAGATTATATATAATTTCCGACTTCCGGGGTTATGTTCAATCTCCGACCTTATTCCACCATTGTTCTTCTAAGACTCTTATAGGCGTGTTTCCTAATTTCCAATTTCTAACATTAACTATACCTGATCTAGTTTCCTATTCACTAAGTTCCGAGGTCAACCTTAGGTATAACCGACCTAGCTTTTTATCTGCTAGATTTCTGAGTTCAACCTCAAGTATACCCGACCTAGCTCTCTATCTGCTAGATTTCCGAGTTTAGCCTCAAGTATATCCGATCTAGCTCTCTATCTGCTAGATTTCCAAGTTCAACCTCAAGTATACCTGACCTAACTCTTTGTCTGCTAGATTTCCGAGTTCAACCTTAAGTTATTTGTGCTTCATCCCAAACCGCCCTACTTCTAGCTAGAATTGTACACTTATAAGAGGAAATTCACCAAAAATAGAAATCTAGGTGAAATCATACAAAATTTATATCAAGTAAAGCTAATAGAGCAAGCTTTCAAATGAAAGAAGTTCCATATCATTTGAGTTAATATAATTCAAGATATAAGCCCTGAAACGTGACCCTACTAGACTACCCTGTTCTAGCCTGGGTTGAACTTAGGGTAAATTCATTGATGTACTAAGGATAGTTGGCAACGAATCTGATTCTAAAATTTTTATGGGATGTTCCCTCATGTGTTAGCTTTCAAAAAATGTTAGAATCACTCAATTTGGAGTTGTGTAGGATGAGTTACACCCTTCTCAACTCATACTACCCAGATGAAGGTCCTGATTTCTAGGTAATACTTCAAAAATTCATAACTACGTCTATACTAATCCAATGGCCTTGTATTATATATGTATGGAAAGCCCTGAATATACAGTTTCATATTTAAATATATTCACGAAATTTAAACGGCTATACGCGGAGACGTACACTCCGCCGTACGGACTGCCGAGAAAAAACCCTAACAGCTACCTGAGTTTTCTCTTTTCTTCAAGTTCTTTCATACCAATTCTATTCTAGTCATAACATACATGCATAATCAACTATAATTCATCATCATCACTTCAAATCTCATCAGTATCACAAGATATCCAAGACCCCCATACAGTCCCAAACCAAAGAAAGTAAGAAGAGAAGTAGGATTCCTACCTTGCCTAGTTGGAGTTTAGTTGATTTGGTGCCTTAGATGGAAGCTACTCTTGATGAGACTTGAAGAGAAGTTGAAGATGGAGTAGGGAGGAGTGTGAATGGAAGAGAAATGAAGGGGAGTCAGCCATTTGTCTTGACCAAGATTGTCAAGGGCAAGGAAGGAATTAAACCCAAACTTGTGGAGTAAGGAGTTGTGTGATTGGTGGATTTGAGTAGGTTATTCAACTTGTTTTTGTGGCTACTTCTTGGGTCAAAATGACGCTACCTATGGGAGTGTTGTGGCTGAATCCTAGCCCTTCATTCTAGGGTTCTCATAATGATTCTTCTATTAGTCCGGTTCCGACAGTTTAAAATACCGAAATCTTCCCAATTTCTCTTAAATCGGTAACCCAGTTTTAGAAGAATTCTATGAGGTTTCCTATATTCCTAATCTAATTCCATCAAGCCTAATCAATTCTAAATCACTCTTAATTGGCTTCAAGTGACTACTTAATCGAATTCCGATTAAACCCACTTGTTTGATAGAAACTGAACAACTCGCTTATTAACGATAAGATTTTTTGGACGTTACATTGGCTAGCGCAATTTGTAGCCACAAAATGGGGGAGATGTGGCTAAAATCTAACTACTCTTGACTACAACAATAAGAGACAACCTAACCTTATTACTTGAGTTATAAATTCTTCATAATTACTTCTCCATCCTTCAAAATTTCGCCCTATTTGCTGAAGCTCTCTCTTCATTCTTCTTCTACTTCACTTCCTCCTCCCTCAATCTTCAACTTTCATCACCTCCCTTCGCCTACAACTTCAATCTAGCTAGTAATTTCACCAATCTTGAGGTCAGATTCACTATATTTCATAGTTTATTTGACTTTGTGACTGATGGGGGTTTTAGTTCCACTCTCTTATTTGATGATATATTGTGTTTATGTGATGATTTGTGGTTGGATTAACATGAAATTATTGGGTTAAAATTGCAAGTTGAATGAAAAGTTAGAAAGGAGACTAACTAGAATGGATCAAGTTAAAGAAACCTAAGACTGTCTATACTGCAAAGTGCACAGCTTCGCCTACAGAGATAAAAAATTAATGAAAGTAATTTTAAATGAAACTATACATCTAGAGCTTTCCAACCATATAAATTATAAGGCCATTGGATCTGAGATGAGTGAGATATGAATTTTTGAAGTTAACCCTAGAGTTTTATTCACTATTCTCACTAGTACAGATTATGAAGGACATAATTCGCCCTATATAACTTCAAATTGAGTACAACTAATTTTTTTAGAAAGCTAACATATAAATGTTTTTCCAAAAAAATTTCAGATTGAAATCCTAAGTAATTTGCTCCCAGTAATTCATCAAAGTTGTCCTATGTCTTGACTGGGCTAAAACAGGGCAGGCCAATTCAACCAATTTTGAGTGCTTATAACTTGAGCTTTATCTACTCAAATGAAACAAGACTTATTGGAAGTTAAATATGGTTTTGTTAGCTTTAAAATGACATAAGCTTCAAGCAAATCAGATAAAATTTCCATTTTTGGAGAACTTTCACAATTTAGAACCCAATTCTATTTAACAACAAGGCAGACTTAGGTTAAACTTCAATAACTCAAGCTATGCTTATCAAAACTTCATGGGACCCAAGAGAATTAAAAATAGACAAGTAGTACTACATCATATCCAAAATTTAGATTCAAATGAATTAAGATGGAATTGTGGTGCATTTTAGAAGATGGGACAGTATTAAGGAACTTAGGTAAAGTTGCTAAATTGAGTACTTGGGCACTACAATGTGTGAATAAGCTTTATTTATAATTAAATGTTGCAATTCTATGTAATGTTGGAAGGTTAATGTATTATGTTGATTCTGATGCCTTAGCTAACTGTCTGAATTAAAGAGCACTATTCATGTAGAAGCGGATTCAATCCGTTATGCTGCTGAAATTCCAGCAGAATTCATGTATATGATGTGTTATACATGTAAAGATATATGCTATCCAAGTTTATTTAACTATGATTATATATGTCATGAATACCATATGACTTCCATATTACTTGGGCTAGCATCGGAATGAAATTAAAGGGAATAGATCGGTGGATATGGTGGTGACGGCCATCCTCTTCATTGAGTTTCCTAAGCTGCAGTTCCACCTCAACCTGGTGATAGACTCCATGTATATCACCGATACCTACCATTTCCATTTGTATTTCTTTTTCCATAGAGATTTCGTCGTTCCTTTCTCTCACTCTCTATTCGATCCTGCTGCACTCTTCATAGTCATTCCGCTATATATGGCACATCCCGCTCCACCTCCAGCAGCACCGGTAGTTTCACTACCTGCCTCATCACCTCAGCTAGTTCCTTTTCTCTCTATTGATGATGATGACCCCTCAGAGGCAACAGACTCATCCTTCGGACTCGGTGATGGCTATGTCCCAACGTGGCCCGGTATGGCTAACTGGTTCCTGTCCTCAAAATCCAGCTAGAGGCATCATCCACTCAATTGACCGTAGTGCACAGTGTGGCCCTTTTTTGGAACTTTTATGACCTTGGGCCATGGATATAGTTACCTTTGTGTTCTCAGGTAGTGACTTAGATGCAATGTACTTTTTGAACCATATAGAGTTGCACATCAGGAATACGGACCAGACCATTTTGTTTGATGGTCCTAACTCATGTACTCCCTTCATCATATGTATGTGAATTCTTGAGACTTTGTACACACACACACACACACACACACACACACACACACATATATATATATATATATATCAAATGTTATGTTATGTTATTTTATTTCTGCTGAGTTATTTAAACATCTTCATTACGCCATATTTGTACAATATCTATATACCACACAATCACGATTTTTGTCTAGTTAATAACCGCATCCCAATTTAAGAATTTGATCAATTAAGTTAATGAAATGAGGTAAAATAGACAAAGAAGGGTATTTGCATGTGACATAACTACGAAGTGAAATATTATGACTTAAACATATTATTAAGCTTGGTAGGGTGTTACAAAGGTAGACTCCAAGTGTGAAGCAGAGTCTTGGGACATTCACCACGCAAGACTCAGACTTGAGATCAGTCCGAAAAATGGAAGCGGGCGTCCAATATTTACAAAGTGATAATCTCCAGTCGAGTATGTGCCCAGTGTATAAGATTAGTTAAGTTTCTCGTAAATTGCAATTCTCTATTTTTATGTAGCTAATATTTTTGGAATTGTAACTCCTTATGTAGTAATGAAATATGAAATTTAAGAGCTATATATATATATATATGTGTGTGTGTGTGTGTGTGTGTGTGTGTGTGTGTATGTATGTGTGTGTCATTTTAAAGTCTTTTATAGCACTCGTAGCAACCTCTAGATACAGCCCCATGACTCGAGCATGGTGTATGTGTTTGGAGGGTGTTACAATATACACTTACTAATGATATGAGACTGGAAAATTTGTTTTGGGCAGATGGGAGTAGCATAATTAACTAAGAGTGCTTTGGAGATGTTCTTGCATTTGACACAGTGTACAAAAAAAAAAAAAAAGGTGTAAGAAGCCTTTGGTAATCTTTTCTAGTTCTAATCACCATGCATAGACAACTATATTGGGTTGTACTTTAGTTTTCAATGAAAAGACTAACACATATAAGTGGTTGTTATAGAGATTTTAGGAAGCCATGGGTAATAAACATCCAAATGCTATTGTGACAGGCGATGATGGGGTAATGAAGGAGGCTATAAAACAAGTCTTTCTGAATGCTACCCATAGACTTTGTGTGTGGCATCTTCATAGAAATGCATGTGAAAATGTCAAAAATCCTTATTTTCTAGAAGATTTCAAGGATATGATATATTCAAATTATAATATTAATGAGTTTGTAGAAAATTGGAAGAATATGATTAACAGACATGATGTTTGGAAAAACAAGTGGATTTTGAAAACATGAGTATAAAGAGTTGTGGGCTATTGCTTTTCCTCGAGAGAAATTTTTTGGTCTCATTTGAGCTATGTCACAATGTGAAGGTATAGACTCTTTTGTCTATGCATATATTCATAAAAAGAATGGCATACTTTAATTCATACAAAATCTTGAGCTTGTATTAAGAGAGTATAGGAATAATGAGTTGATTGCTGATTTTAATTCATTATATTCTAATCCTATGATGACTACTTCACAAATTTGAGGTTTGTGCTGCTAAGAATTTTTGCGAGACCTTCAAAGGAGTCAAAACTTATATTGAAGAGGCTAGTTGATAACTCCCCATAGTGAGTTATTTTTGTTTTGTTTTATTTAGATTTAGGCGTTGGTTACATAAATTTATTTGAGTATTTTAGTTGTTTTTAGTTAGTTTATTTGATTTAGGTCCTTTTCTAGTTATTTGTCATTTTCTCATATTTTTGTTATTTATTTATGTTTTCATTGCACTTCAATTAGGTACAAGCACTCAAGTGGAAGAGGATTTCAATTGAAGTCTTAAGCAGTCCATTTTGCTAGATTTCAAGACTATGTCACAAGAGAAAATTCATATATAATTTTTTGGAAGTCAACTTGACATGATTTAGGACTCTTTAGAAAGATGAGAAGGACATCTCCAACTTTGATGTTGAGCACTTTTCTGGATTCTCAAGGTCTTTAGGAGAAAAAGGCAAAACAAGATTGAAGTTGCTTCTTGTCTTTGATGCTGTCAAACCTGACTAGTCATCAGTATTTCACCCATATCTTGAGCTACAAAACTCCAATTGAAGTGGCACTTCTTGCATTGGAAAGCTCACTCAAAGATCTACAATTGCTGTTTCTACCTCCAAGGGCAAATTCCAACTATTCTAATTGTTATTGAGTCTGGAAGTGAGTAAAAAAGGCAAATATGGAGAGTTGCTATTTTAGATGCATGCTCGAGTGTGAGACCCCGCACTCGAGCATGGACTACGCTCCAGCATGCGACCACAAGCACGAGATAGAAAGAACAAGTTTATGGTGTAGTGGAGCATGCTCCAACGCGGCTGTGATAAATGTGGAAAGTCTATTTTTCGAAGCAATCTTGCGAGAGAAGATTTTGGGGCACTATTTAAAGGATTTGGACGACCTTTTTGACATCTTTTGTAAAATCTAGGTTTAAAATAAAACATTGGTTAAAAGTAAAATATTAGTAACAGAATTTTTTTTAAAAAAATGTTATGGCTTAAGTAATTGGAACATGTCTCTAATTGTTTTAAATTATATGGGGATAGATGAATTTAATTGAAATTAAGAGTATATTGTTTTAATAGTGGAATAAAGGAAGGAAGGACCACCAAGACCTTAAGTGATAGGGTGCATTTTAAGCCCCTCTTTCCTTTTCTTCTCAAATATTCTCTATTCTCTCCCTCTTCCTCTCACAATCCCTCACTCTCAATTCCCTCACCGTTCCTTCTCTCTTCCTCTCCTTTGCTGGATTCCCTTGCTTCGCCGGACCACTACACCTCCACCTTGTGGATCACTCCGTAGCTCATCTCTCTTTCTGTGCCTTCTCTTTATGGCTCCCTTTTTCCCCCTTGATTCTGCTCTTCACCCCGCCACTGTTCCATCCCCCTTTTCATCGTCGTGGTTCTGTTTCTCTTTGCGTCAGTGTTCTCTCTCTCTGCCGTGGTTCTGCTTCTTTCTCTGCCAGGATTTGTCTTCTTCCTCCTCCTGGTTCTGCTCCTCTCACCATCATAGACCAGCTCCTCAATCTGTTGCAGGTTGTTTCCCCCTTTGTCGCTAGTTGCTTCTTTATCCACTGCGTTCTTCTTCTCTGTCCGTCGTGCTCCGGGTGGCGGGGAGGTGGCTTGCTTCTTCAAAAACCCATAACTCTTGGGTAAGTTGTTCTTGATTTCTTTATTTAGTTGTCGCAGAATTAAGTTTTAACACTTTGTGAATTGCTTGTTTTAATTTCCCTCTAATTCATAAATTTAGTTAATGGATGATAGGATTGATTACTTGATTGTTGGCTGTGTTATTTGGTTGGTTTGATTCTCATATTGCTGGTCAATTTTTATTTAAATTCCTAAGTGTAAATGGTTGATTTTTGAGCTAAGAAATAGAGATAAAAATTGAAATTTAGGTGAGTAGTTTGATTGATAAGATGGTCAAGGAATGGAATATCTAGGATGTGTGTGGACTTAAGCAAATAGCTTCTGGTGGATTTTCCTGTTGATGTTAATTGTTTAAGATGAAAATATGGCATTTGGCTTCCTTCGTTGATGCAAAGAAAAAGTTGAAATTTGTATTTTGATTATCCTTTTTATAAAATGCTTGGATTAGAATTGATTTAACACTTGAAATTTCGATGAGTCAAGTAATAAATATATTTTATTTTTAAACCTCCTTTTTGGCTATTGCAATGTTTTTTTTTTTTTTTATTGAAATTACGGTTGCTAAGTGCTAGCACAAGATTTGTGCTGAAGGACTTATACAACTAGGATCTTGACATGTGTGGTTATCAAATTGATCCGTTTTGACTGTAAATGAAATAACTCCTATATGAAGGTCCTTAGTATTTAGATTTAGATATTCCATTACTTAAACATTAGTAACTTAGTGTAGGATGTGATTGTATTCAAATGAAAGGACAAGGAGGTTATTATATATCTTGTGTGTAAAACATGGAATCATCTTATAGGAACTGAATACGTGAAAAATAAAATAATATAGTTTTATAAACCAGTCATTGGCTCAAACAATATGTTTCCTTGTTTGCTTTCTTTGTTCATGAATGCTACTTAAGCAAATCCAACAATCGTATGTGTTTCATGATTTCTATTATAGATTTCATATGTCTTGCCATTGTTATTGTTGCTCGATGTGTGATAGGAAGATTTAGAGGCTCAAACTCAACATTTACTTGTTATCTTTTTATTTTGTTTCGCGTCCTTTTAATAAACTTCCTTTTTACATAACATCATGTTATTTGTAGCATTAGATACCAAGAGGATCAATCTTAATTCCATGTTACAAGAGACTTGGACTTTCTCTTCTTGGCTTAGTATTGTGAGTGATAATATGTCTATAGCTTGTTTTAAGATCCTTATTTACTTAATTCTTTATTTGATTATTTAAAGGTATTTTTGTTGAACTTATGTTATCTATAAATAGATAAGTGGGACAAGCATCTTTCGAAAAATTGTTCTACGATATTCTAACTTAGTTTACTAAAAATAAGCTGTTCTTATTAGATCTATACGGATTTGGAAGAATGGGGTATTCTAAGTTATGTACGGAATTGGATATAAATTCTGAAATTTTATTATTTCGAGTGTTCTATGCTAATTAAGGTATATTATGTTCAGCACTTGATATTCTAAAATATGATTGTCTGAGGAATTAGAAAGCCTAGAGCCGATATATGAAATTTGGTTATATAAAGGTCTTGAAACTGGCATGATGTTTAGATTCTAATATTCTAAAAGTTTTAAGAACTCTATTCAAGTTTTAGATAAATGGTTTTCTTTATAGGAGGGAATCTTTGACAGGATCTGCAAGTAACGGCAGTAGACTTTAGCCCTGGTGCACCTTGGGTTACTATTTAAATAAGCACACGTAGTGTGGTGCATGATGGAAATTACACAGCCACTTAAGAAGTGGTGCGTGACGGAATACGGGATCACATGAAGGTGTGGTCGCCTAAGTGTGATCCTAACAGAGCATCCTGGATTAGATAACTTCTCATTGGATTTTAGTAATTTGATGATATTTTGGAATTATGGTTATATGTATATACATAAACTTATGGCTATTTGAAACCAAAATACTATTTGAAACCAAACTTATGTATGAGGTATGTTTTTCTGAGAACTTTACAGTTCTTTTAATATGTATGAATACTTGTACTTGAAAAGTGATGTATGGAAATTCTAATAATATATGGAATTGTCTTTTGGATTTGTGTTTAAAGTTTTATAGTCATAATTCTGTAAGGATATATTTTCTGAATTAATACAACTTGTCCCACTCTTGTTATAGATGCATTATCTCTCACTGGGTCAGTTTGACTTATTCCTTACTCTTCCCTTATTTCAGAGCTAGGTACAGGCTACGAGTGGCTCATTTTGTAATTAGAAGGATAGAAGCTCCGTGATCTTAACACATTGAGTTGTGTGGGTCTCCAAGTTATCTCTACATTTAATCTATTTGCAGATGAGTAATTATCTACAGATATTCTTAGTTATGCTCCATAACCCACAGGCAGGGTCCACTTTCTGTCGTAATATATTTATAGTGGTAATAGGTCTATTTTTGAAAAGTGTATATATTTTTATGTATGTTTTGCATGGTTCTGAACTTTGAGAGTATTCTAAGAATACTCGTTGTTATCGAGTCTGTGATTTCAGTATTGTTGATATTCTAGATTTGTGGCTGGTCTATATATTTGTTGTTTGTGTCAGGAGCCTTTTGTATTTTGGGAAACGCCTAATTTTTAGGGTTCTTTTTCTACTTTTTCTATTGTTTATGAATCCATCATGCACTAAACCTCGTTCTAGGGCATTGATGGATCCTACTATGTGATGATGTTACTTGTGGATTGATTTTATTTATGTTTTTATCTTAATTATTAAGTGTTTATGATTGTTCTTAATGCTTTTGAGTGATTGGCTACCATTCAACTGATTTGTTGGTTTGTAATAATTAGAGATAGGGTTTGTAAACAAAGCTTCTCATCATAAACACCGTAAGTTGAGCGAAAATTAGAGATAGACAAACGCGACTCATGTGGTCATCTTAGGAATCCAAAGAGCTTCAATATTTTCCTAAATTAATTTGTAAGTAAGAGATTAGGCAATCAATTTAGAATAAAGAGAATTTCTTGACCTTGAGTAAGGCTTGGACTTAGTTAAGGGAATCCGATAATTAATCAATTAAGATAAAAACTAGATAATTGAGATCCATGGTAATTAGTCCATAGTTAGGTGAAGTCAGTTATGTAACATCCCCATTTTCTTTTAAAAAAAAAAACGGTATAGTAGAAACAATGCTTTCGATTAGCACTGTTGATTGAATCATTTCGTTTCATTAGAGAAATACACTTAATTAGGGTTGGAATGTAAACATTTGAATTAGAAAACTTAACTTTGTTAAATGAAAAATTTAAGAAGACCATTGATAATGTTTTGAAGATTTAAAAGAATTTATAACGTCCTGAATTTATAAACGTTTAATTTGCGTTGTTAATCAATTTATTCGATTTTATTGGATGTACAAAAAATGATTAGAAGTGAATTATAGAGGAATTAGGATCAATAGAATTTGAATTTATCATGCAGAAAAATATAAGATGATTTCTAGTAAGGTTTCACCGGTTTGAAGGAAATTGGTTCAATTTTGATATTGTATATCGCAAGAACCGAGTTAGCAGAAATTATATCATCAAAAGCTAATTTGGGTGGCTAAGAATTTAGCCACCTTCACCCCCATAAGTGGTGCTACATGCTGCCACAAGAAAGGGGAGACTTGGCTCAATCTCCTTCACCAAAACCAACCACCCACTCCCAAGTCATTTTTAACATTATGTTTAATAACTCAACAACTCCCATCCATTCCTTTCCTTGGATTTTTATCCTCAACACACAAGCCCCCTCCCTTCCTTATTTTCTTCCTCATCTTCCTCTCTTCATCCTTGTTTCTTCACCTAATCTCCATGCTTTCATCCAAGACTTGCTTCCTCACTAGCTTAATCTTCAATTTGAGGTAGGATTCAAGCTTTATTTATGTTTTTATGGATTTGTGGTTGATTATAATTCTTGCTTCATCCATCTAAAATGAAGATATATGATGTACTTTTGCTGATTTGTGATTGATTTATTAAGTATTTGGTTGAGTTGCAATTGAATCTTGCATGAAAAACTAGAAAGGAAGCAAAATAGAAAATCTGTAATCTCTTGATTCCTAGAGTGTCCATACTCGCGAACTGTACAGACTCTAACCGAGACATCATAAATTGATGAAACTAATGTTAATGAAACTAAACATTTTGAGCTTTCCATACATATAAATTATAAGGCTATTGGGTTAGTATTGAGGGAGATATGAATTTTGGAAGTTTGCCCTAGATTTCTGAGTTTGATTCTAGGCAGGGGAGGTTATTTAGGGCAAAACTTGCCCTATACAACTTGGAATGGAGTGAAACAAAATTTTTTAGAAAAGATATATTAGAACATGGTATAAAAATTTCATGGTCAAATTCATTTTCTATAATTCCCAGCAAATTATTGAAGTTGTCCTATGTTCTATTGGAACAGAGATAGGGCAATCCGAGTCTATCAACTTTGTGAGCTCATAACTTGAGCTCTACTTAGTAAAACGGAGTGAAACTTTTTTGATATGAAAATTGGATTAACAAAATTTAAATTGAAATAGACTTGACAGGAATCCAAGCAGATTTCTATTTTTGGTAGATTTTTACTTTCTGGTGCGCAATTCTAGCCTACTACAGGGCAGACCGAATTAAAACCCCAATAACTTGAGCTACAGTTATCAAAATCAAATGGAACTAAAGAGGTTAGAAAATAGACACATAACACTCCAACATATCCAAAATTTAGGTCCAACGGAGTTTATTAGAATTTATGGCAGATTTTACAAAACCAAACAGCATTGAGGAACATAAGCAGAATTTCCAAATTGATGAACTAGGCACCCTATGGCATATGTGATTTCAATTAAAACCTAAACATTGCTATACCATGTTGATGTTGAAGTTTAATGTGCTATAATGGGGCTGGTACTATTGGCTAATTATTTGTTCTAGAATGACACTATTCATGGGGAAGCAGACTCGATCCGTTATGCTACCAAATTTCCAGCATAAATTAGTGAGTTCTAAATGTTTGTATGTCAATGTTATGTGACGTGTATGAATACCATGCAAGTATTATCCTTTGAGAATAAGGTATGAAGCCTATGTATTTATGATTCTATGATGAAAGATATGATGATGAGTCCACATTCCGAAAGAACGTGACATGGTGATCACGCTCTGATGGGGTATGACATGGTGATCATACTCTAGAATGTGGCATAATGATCCCACACCCTAAGGAATGTGACATGACAATCACATCCCGACGGAGTATGACATGATGATCATACTTTGGAACGTGGCTAAGGAGTGTGACATGGTGATCACACCCCGATAGAGTATGACATGGTGATCGTACTCTGGAATATGTATGACAAGTAAAGGAAGATGAGCAAGGCTGCACTTGAGGATGGCGATACGTAATGCTCAAGTGTAGGCAGATGCAGACACTCTAGGGATAGTGATACGTAACACCTAGTGTGTCAAATGAAGAAAGTAAAGATAAATATTAAAGGAAGACAAAGAAAGAAAAGAAAATTTTGTGTATTTGCATAAATTCAAGTACAAGTCAAGGCATGTGCAGATGTTATGTTTCTAGCATATTAGTGTTATTATATTTTAATACATTGTAGTTATTATTCATAGTATGATTTATGACTTTATTTGATATTGACTCTCCCAAATGACAAGTGTACGAATATAATGAACTCTGCTTTGGACAATATGTTTTCAAACCATAAAATTAAATAGTTTATATAATATATTCACCTTTTTCATAATAAATCAAAGCAGTTGGAGATGAAAATGATGACATCATGTATGATAGTTAGAGAATCCTATTGAGAATTTTTAATTCTCACTCCTATTTCTGTGTTATCTCTAGATAGCTCAAGAAATATTGGGGGCGACCAAAGTTTGCTATCAGACAAGGTCCGTTCAGGTAATAGTAACAACTCTTGAGTGTGGTGCTATGACTTAAGCATAGTATTGTACTTGGAAGGGTGTTACAAGTTTGCCCTAGTGTCCATCCCATTGATCAAAGTAGTCTTTAAGTGTAGTTTTGTTCTCTTGCTCTATTTGATTTTTAGTTTTCTCTATTGATTCCATTCCTCTGGTCCAAATAGTCAATCTAGTTAGTTACTAGGTACTTAATATATCCTCGTGGGAGTGATACTTTTCTCATCACTTTTATTACTTATACGACCCAATATGCTTGCTGAAACCGTATCACTGGTGCTTTGGATGTTATTAAGCGAATTGAAAATGAGATAAATTTGTTTTCAAAATGAATGAATTTGACAATCTCGAAAAGGAGTATGAGGTTATGTATAATAGTGGTAATTGTAAATTTTTATGTGATTGTTGATTGCTTGAATCAAGGGACATTCCTTGTTATCATATCTTTTGTGTGATGAAGCATCAGCATATGGATTTAATTCCTAGTAGTCTAATTTACAAAAAGGTTGACAAAGGTTGCTAATAGTGAATATATATCCTCTATATAGCAGAGGAAGTTAACAAGAATAGAATGGAGATATTGAGGTCTAGTTCACTAGCTGCTAATTGCTATAGGTTATTTTGTTTAGTTTATAAGAATGTTGATGACTTTGTTAAGGTTCGAGATGACACACTAAAGATTATTAATAAGATATAAATGCATTATCATCTTTTTAAAAGACAATGTTCTTTTGATTAGACAGTTAGTGATCCAGATGTGGTGAAGACTCCTTCTAAGAAGAACTTTGGTAAGAAGGAAAGAAGGTGCTTAAACTGTAGCAAGACATTTCATAACTATTGAAAACATCCAAAGCTTATTAATCAAGATGATGGAAGTACATTTTCTTTCTGAGAAGAATCTTTATCAAAATAATTAGACAAGGAGATGGTGTATGTTTATGTTAATATTAATTTGTTTTATCTTTCAGTTCGTTAATAAATTGTTGATTGTATATTATTGTCAGATAGATGTTCAATAGGTGAATAAAACTTAGACTTTAAAGATGAAGGAAAAGGTTTGGTGTAATGCAGTAGAACATGAGTTATCGGTTGGAATGAATCAATCTTTTTTATATAGTTATTGTTTTGCAGATTGTGAATTTTGAAAATCATGTGAAGGAAAGGATAGAAAAATTATTTGGCCATCTCAAAATTTAGTAAACCTAGATGTAAGTATCGTTTGTATTTATTTTATTGTGGTTAATTTTTTATTTCATAGTTTAAGTTTGATTATTGTAATTGTCATGGTTTTTATGAAAATTATTTGCACAATAATATTTTTATTTATGAAACTATAATTAATAAAAAAATAATATTATTATAATTGTGAATATGTTAAACCCCCGCGTGCGCATGGCGCTAGATAAACTTTTTCCTTTCCTCCATTTTGTTTATAAACCAAACTTGTGAACACACCCTAAATCATATATTAACCATTAAAACCTAGATTGTTCACCTTACGAAAACTAAACTCAAAACACTAACTGTACAACCTTAATAGAAAAATACTGTAACTCCTAAACCTTAAACCATAAACCTAGATTGTCCACTTCTATGCATAAATCATTATCCAATTATTGGTTCACTTTCAATGAAGAAAGAAATCCTGTAATAACAAATACTAGTAATAATGAATCTCTTTGCGAGCTTAGTTACGTAACTACAATCATTTGTGGGTGAATAGAGTTGCAATGATGAATATCGACTTTGAATTCATCTAATGCAAGTTTGGTAAGCAGCGTTTTAAAAATTTAAAATTGGGAAATTTGAGATAATATAAATTGAATCTATTTGATTTATGAATTAGATTGTAACACCCCAGCTTGAGTGCAGTTACCTGTTGAAACCAGAACCTGAAAATTTCTGAGTCTAAATCCTATGCCTCCTTGGAGGGCTATAGGTTTGAGGCATTTTCTTAAGATCAAAAGTCTCGGTAATGGTTCTCTATGCATCAATGAGTTGAAGAGGGATTTTTAACGAATTTTAGGGAATGGATAACCCCTTCGTTTTCAACTCTCAAGTTTATAAAAACACAAGTTTTCGAAGAATTATACTAGAACCCAAAAGTTGGATTCTAATTCCTAAGGATTTTGATATTTTAGATATTTTTATTGAATCCAAATGGGGAGTATTCCCTTATTTACATTTATGTTTTAAAGTTAATGTCGACATTAACTTAAAATGAAGAAATGTAAATAAGTCTGTGTCATATCTTGGACTTGGGAAAGGATTGCAGAAGGAGGGAACCAAGTTTTTGGAGTTGGTAATCGATTATAGAGGATCTGTAATCGATTACAGTCCTCTCTGTATGCCCACGGGTTGAAATTTTTTGCGTGGCAATCGATTACCATCTTTGGTGATCGATTACCAATCCTAGGTTGGTGGTAATCGATTAACATCTTTTTGACTGTGGTAATCGATTACCATAATTGGTAATCGATTACCAGTTCTTCGTTTACCACAGGTCAATATATAAGATGAGATGCGTCTCTTCCCCTCATTTTCGAATTCTCGTTCTCTCTCTAACCCAAACTCTCTCCCTTCTCTCTAAAATCCTCTCCTTCCATTACTCGTCACATTTAATACATCCATTCAACCAGTTTCAAATAAATCAACAATAACAACACCATCTTCACTCCCTTTAAACACAAATCATCCATTTAATCTATCCCTCCTTCTCTCCTACTTGCTTGGGCAGATTTGAAGTTGGAGGGCATATCTCTATCCATTTCCTCTTCACTCCAATTCTAACGGTAATTCTTATGCCTCATTTCTTCTTCTTCTTAAAAATTAATTTCAACTCCTTGATTGTTAGTAAAATTCTTGAAACCCTAGGGTAGAGAGAGATTAGGGATTTATTACATGGAGGTTATTAGTGACTCACAAATAATTAATTTACCGTATTGTGATGTTAGATTATTCCAAGGAATTTCCCTCCAGCTTTGTGGCTCTGGAGACTTAAGATTTTCCTGTGACCAGTGATCTGTGAGTAGATAGAATACTTTTGAATTAATTCTGTTTTAAATTTATAATTGTTATTTACTTTAAGAACGCTACTCATGAGTCAATGATGAACGCAATTCAAATGTAATGTGAGATTTACGATTTATGAATATGAAAGAATAGGAAAGTCTGTAACAAGATCTGTTTGCTAATGATAGTAGACGTTAGCCTTGGTGCACCTTGGATTATATATTACATGGCCACCCAAGGGGGTGGTGCGTGACAGATATTTCACGGCAATACATATAGTGTGGTGCGTGCCTGTACTTCACGACCTCTCAAAAGGGGGGGTGCGTCCTGATTTTGGGATTCACACGAAGGAGCGGCCACCTAAGTGTGAATCCTGCCTGTTTATCCTGTTAGATATCCCACTGTTTTCCTTATTTGAACAAAATCGTTTTATACATATATATATATATATATATATATATATATATATATACATTGACTCATGAGGTTTAAAAGTGTCTTGTTTCTCACTGAGTTTCTCAAACTCACCCTGTGGTTATTATATTTTTTTTCAGATACAGGTTTAGACTTGGGAGCTGATTCTTCAGTTCAGCATCATTTGATTCCCATCTAGGTGAGCTCTACTTAGTAATGGGCCTTGATTTCTAATTTTGTTTCAATTGTAATCTTAGTATGTAGCTCCATAGTACTACAGGCAGGGTCTGACCCTTGCTGGTGGATTAAGTTATGTTCAGAAATTGTTAGACTGAGTTGGATTGATTATTGTATATTAACTCTGATGAATGGATTATGATTGGATGAATATGTTTGTTTATAAATTGTGCTGTGTGCTGAGGGGTGTATTTTGAGAATGCTTGGATCCCCTATGGAAGTGTGTGATTATTGAATTGCAGGATAAGTACTCATATTTGGGAAATATCCTAAATATAGAGGAAACTTTGCCCAAAATTTTTGTGAAATCTTGATGTGTAAGGCTTGCTAGGAAGCGTGCTCTCTAAGCGCCGATCACGGCCTGGATTGGGTCGTGACATATATCTCTCATATTTAAAATAATTACATTTAAAATAATTACATAAAATAAATGCAAATTGATTTATAAATCAATTAGCATGTTCAGAATCTAATAAATAATATTGTGTGTAAAACTTAAAAACCAAAATTTGATATCATTTGATCCAAGTTTGATCTTAAACTCAAATCAATTTGCACAAAAGTTCCAAATACATAATTTTATTATAAGATTTTAGTAGTTAATGTAACACCCTCCAAAGTATAGTACTATACTTAAGTCATAGTACCACACCCTGGAGATGTTATTGTTACCTGAGCGGACCTCATTTGACAGCAACTTCAACCGTCTTCGGAAACTTCTGAAACTATCTGGAGACAACACGGAAATAGGAGTGAGAATTATAAATTCTCAGTAAGATTCTCTACTGATCATACATCATGTCATCGTTGTCATCTCCAGTTTGCTTCGGTTTATTATAAAAAAGGTGAACATGCTATATGAACTGTTTAATTTTATAGTTCGAAATATACTATCCGAAGCAAAGTTCATTTTTATCATACACTTGTCATTTGGGGGAGAGGCCATACGAAATCAATCAATTTATGAATGTTAATGAATAATAACCGAAACATAATAAAATACGTTAGCATCAATATACTAAGCGCATAAATTCTGCACATGGCTTTACTTGTCCTTGAAGTTATGCTTGTACATAAAATTTACTTTTCTTCCTTTATCTTCCTTTTTATCATAAAATCTTTACATGCCACATTCCAGAGTATGATCGCCATGTCATACCCATCAGAGCGTGATCGCCATGTCACGTTCCTTAGGAATATGGGACCTCCATTTGATACTTACACTAGCTAGGTCGTGCCATGCCTCATGTAAGTTCTATCCCCTATACTTACACTAGATGGGTCGATGCCATGCCTCATGTGAGTGGGGTGCTTGCATATGTTTTAATCTTTAGTCTTTAGTCTTTAGTCTTTAGCCTTTACTTGGCACACCTAGGCATTACGTATCGCCGTCTCTAGGGTGCTTTTACTGCCCTTGGGTAGCCTGGCCTTGGAGTGAGCTCGTCAGCTTCACCCATGACTGTCGTCACACTAACTCACCCGCAAAGGGATTCACGTGCCTCTAGTCTTAGAGGGATCTCTTCTGGTCACGTGCCTCAAAAGTGAGGGATCTTATCTGACCACGTGTCTTCAATATAAAGGGATTTCATCTAACCACGTGCCTCCAAGGTAGAGGGTAGTTGCCTTCACAGGGAGGGATTCAAGTGCAACTGCTTCCAAGTGAAGGGATTCATATCTTTATCTTTTAACTGCCTTCATTGGGAGGGATTCAATGTGCAACTATCTCCAGGTGAAGGGATTCACATTTTATCATTTAACTGCCTTTACAGGGAGGGACCTCATTTAATTACCTCCGAGTGAAGGGATTTACATTCATTATACTCATGCTTTGTCATTCTCATACATGCTCATGCATAGGCATACTCAATGTACTCATACATATGCTTCATCTTTTATTTTCATATATGTCATAGCTCATATCATACTTAAATTTACCCTTGTATATAAACATTCCTAGTTTCATAGACTTTTGCCGTAAATTTGGCAGCATAACGGATCAGTTCTGTTTCCCCATGAATAGTGCCAGTTCTCACGGACAAACCAGCCATAGCGATATAATCAACTTAACATATCTATCAATATAAAACTTGCAATCCTCATCTCAAACCTTATATGTCCACTAACACTTGTGAAATTATCAATTTGGTCATTCTGCCAATTCTATCCAGTTCTGCCCAAATTGTGCATAAGTCACCTTTTCCTCTATTCAACTCATTTAAACTTGAATTTTGGATACATCATAGATCTATATGTCTACTTTCTAACCTCTTTGGTCCCATATGATTTTGATCTATATAACTCAGGATATTCAAATTTTACCTCAGCCTGTTCAGTTACTAGCCCGAATTACACTCCTGGAAGTATAAATTCACTAAAAATCGAAACTAAGCTCAAATCATACGAAATTGGTGCCATATCAAAGCCAACAGGACAACCTTTCATTTACAATAAGTTTCATTCCATTTGCTTTAGTATAGCTGGAGTTATAAGTCTTGAAATTCTACCTTTCTGAACTACTCTGTCTTGGCTCGGTTTGAACATAGGGTGACTTCCTTGAATCACTGGGATCAATTGTGGTAATAAAAAACTCATAATTTCATATTGGGATGTTCCCCTATGTGTAAGATTTCTAACAAAATTAGTTTCACTCAATTTGGAGTTGTATAGGGTGAGTTATACCCTCCTTAAGTCACCCTGCCCGGATGAAAGTCCTGATTCTTAGGTCAAACTTCAAAAATTCATATCTTTCTCAATACTAATCCAATGACCTTATATAATATATGCCTGGAAATCCCTGAATGTCTAATTTCATCTAAAAATAGTTTCATTGGATTTAACTAGTTGTAGGTGGTGTCGTACACTCCGCCGTACGGACTTCCGTGGACTTCTTCACTAAGACAGCATCCTGCTTCTCCACTCCTTCTAATTTTCTCCTTCTAACCATAATTCTAACTCAAGATCTCCTATAAATCCAATCATAATCCATCATAATACATCCAATAATTCATCAAATATATGGAGAAGAGTACAATTTCATGCAATCATAGTGCAAGTAATTCAAGAATAGAAATAGAATCTTACCTCTTTGGAGTGTGATCTTGCTGAATTTGAATTTGGATGGATGGAACCTTGCTAAGCTTGAAGGAGTGATGGAGTTGGGTGAGTGAAGAAGAGAAAAAGAGAGCTGAAGTGGGGAAGAAGGCAGCGTAGAGATGGAGCTGAAGAAGAGAAAGAGATGAGCTTATAAGCTTGAGGTGGTAGTTAACTTGGAAGGCTTTGATTGGCCTAGAAACACAAGGCTGAATTTTAACCAACCTTCCCCTCTTTTTGTGGCAAAATTGCTCTCCACGTCGCCCTCAAAAATGCTCTCCACATCGCCTAAAAGTGGAACTCATTTCCACTGTATTATGAAAAATGACGTCGGAACTCGTACTCTACATGTGTAAAGTCGGAACCCGCGTCCCTTTTATTTGAGCTTGAAGTTGAAGCCGGATGTCGGAACTCTTTCAATCCTTATTTGAGACTTGGAAGCAAGGTCAGATGTCAGAAGTCATGCAGATTACCATCACATAATCTCGAAACTCCCATTCAAACTCGGGAACAACAATAGAAATGGGAAGCTTCTGGAAATAAACTCGGATATCGGAACTCGTGTATGACTTGGAAATCAGCTCAAAGATCCGAACTCGTGTTCATTCTAATTGAGTTCAACTCTAAGGTGGGGAACTCGTTATATTCAACTCAGAGGTCGGTACTTGTCCATTGTATTAAACTATAATTTTGTAGGTCGGAAACCATGTATACTATTTTGAAGACATGAGGTCTAATGTCGGAAATCGGGTACATCTTGCTGAAACATTGAAGATAAATTATGAGTTTGGAAACCGAGTACGCTGTCTTTCAGACATTAAGTCGGATATCGGGAATTACGTTCATGTTGTTTGGACTTGAAGGTTAAGTCGGGAAGTAGGAAATCATTCCAGTTGAAATCGGAGGTCGGAAATTATGCCCAATATACTTTAACTCAAAGTCGGATATTGGAACTCGGAAGCCACTCCATTTAACCCGAAACTAGAACATGAAGTCGGAAATCAGGAATAATCAAAATTAGATGTAATCGGAAATCGGATAGGACATGAAATCGGAAATTGTGCAAGACTAACTCGGAACTCGAAAATAATCCCATCTATCTGAAATTCGAGGATGGAGTCGGGAACGGGATTTGATCAAACTTGAAGGCGAAGTCGGAACTCAGAAATTGGAGATGTTACATTACTACTCTCCTTAAAAAAAAATTTTGTCCTCAAAATTTAATTACAAAACTAACTATTTATTATCATAAGAGTTTGAAGAAAAAGTTTACACATAAGCACACTGAAGTTGAACAAACATAGTCAAAGAAAATACAGTACACCTAGTTATATAATCTAACATAACATAGTTTAGCAAAATTGGGGAAATAACTATTCAATATTCAAGGTGAAGATCCATCCTGGTCATTGCGGTTTAGGGATAGACGACTGATGTGTATATAAATAGTCTTTGAAAGTATTTTTACTTGAAAAACAACGTATGAGTTTTTGAAAACTCTTATAAATTATATGTTACTAAAATTGTATGTTTAGGCTTGTTCTACTCTTGTTATAGATATATTATCCTTCACTAAGTCTTTATGACTCACCCTTTCTTCCTTTCCATGTTTTTAGATAGGTGCTAGCTTGTCCTCAGATTTCTACAGCTAGTTAGAAGTGTTGGATTCCCATACACTTATTCGTGTAGGGTTTCAGATGCTTTTTTTTTTTTTTGTAATTGAGTAAAATTGGTAGAACCTCTAGTAATGCTCCAATAACCCATAGGCAGGGTCCATTCCGTATCATTTATAATTTGCAGTAATAGTATGTTAATTTAGTTATGACCAACTTGAGTTTTAATGTTTATGAATTAAGCTTCAAGAATATATATGTATATATATTTTTACTAGTATGATTATGTTTTAAACTTCTATATTGTGTGCTGTGGGGTGCATTCGGCGAATGCCTGGATCCCCAATAATTTTTGTGTGTTTGGATTGTTGTGTAGGTGGAGGATCCATATTTAGGAATAGTCCTAAATATATGGGAGACTCTACCCAATTTTTTTTAGAAAAAGGTCTAGCATAGGCATGCTAGGGGACATGTCCCCTATGCGCCGGTCACATCCTGAGTAAGGTTGTGACATACACACACACACACACACACACACACACACACACACATATATATATATATATATAGTGGGTGCTATCCTTTTTAGACCTCCGGAATATATGAAGTTAAATGAAGATATTGTAGTTGCATCATATCTTTTTGGAACTAATTTTCTTGTCAAAACCCATGATTAGTTTTAAATTTGTCATTTCTTTATGTGAAGTTACCGTATCAAATCTGTAAACACTATGAACTTTAACCTCATGATGATTCACACTTTTGTAGGAAGGAAGCACAAGTTGAAGCAAATTATTATCATGTATATCAACAGACATTTAAAAGTCTGACTCCAATGGAATACACTGATTAGGATGTAAATTATGGCAACTTATTATTTAGGTAAAATTATAATAATCTCCTTTAAGGTCTTTTAAAATTACACTCACCCCTTTCTTGATTTTAATATTACACCCAACACCTTCATTTTGTTTAAATACATTATAGTTACACCCCTAAGCTCAAACGAACTTTAAGCACCATCAAAAAATTCCGAGTTCTGACTTCAAAATTTCGACTTTCGATTTCAATTTTGCACTGTCACATGGGAAGCAGTAGTACAAAACTTAAATCGGAAGTCGGTAGTATAAAGTTAGAACTCAGAACTTGGAAACTCTTTAACGGTGCTTAATGTCCGTTTGAGCTGAGGAGTGTCGAGTGTAATATTAAAATCAATAGAAGATGAGTGTAATTTTAAAAGATATCAAGAGAAGTTATTGTAATCTTCCCTTATTATTTAAAGTTCTAATATCTTTTTTTTTTGTTTTTTTGCTCTTTTAGATTTGATATTGCACATTTGTTTACTTCTTCATAGGTATTTAATTTGCTAGCATGTATGTTGACCTATAAGGAGAAAGCAGTCACAAATTATCAAAGCATTTGGTTCTTTCCAACAACATTCTTAGTAAAATTTAATAACTATTATTAGTGTGTTTTTTATTTCTCACTTAATTATTTGTTAAACTTGTGATTTAGTTAACTACAACTTGCACTCACTTGGACAACAAGCTGTGCAACTCTTAGGGGGTGTTGATTGTGGAATGTTTTCACATTCCAAGGAATCTGAGTATAGGAATGTAAAATTCCCCTATCTAGTTCACGGTTGGAAGAAATATGCTCTAATAAGTCATATTTCTAGGAACAAAAAATAATCAAATCTTGTTCCCACCCTCCCCCATGGAAATGTTGGATTCCTATGGAAGGGAATACATCTGACAAATTAAAAAGACAAAATTACCATCACTTATCTAGCCTAACACTCTCTTCTCCCAAACTATTTCCTTCATTCAAGTATTTGATCTCACCCTTCTCTCATGCACAATGGCATCCTCTCCCCCAAATTGGTGACAGCTTCATCATAGCATATCAAGCTCACGTAGCTGTGCATCTAATCTCGTGCCACTGTGCACTACCACTTCTATTATGCTCTTCCGCCATTGCGCTTAGCCTTGTATTTCTTTGATTTGTCTTTTTTTGAGTTAAGTGTGAACTAATTCGTGCTTGTAACCGATCTCTCAAACGAGGCTTTGTGTTGAAATCTTTGACATTTTGTTTAATAATCTTTGTTTATGATGTTTTGGTTATGTGATTGTGGATCTATTAAGTTATAATGACTTTGTTCGATGGATTTAAGTTTTCATTTTTAATTGAGTTTTTCTTTTGTTAACCTATTTATGTTTGTGCTAGGTTGATGTAGAACTTTTTGTAATTTTGGATTTGAACTATCCATTCCAGTTATCATTGTTATGCATTAATGTTAAATCAAACTTTCTCATACTGCTATTGTGGTTATAGTTATTGAATCCCTGATCTTTTGTCTTGCTTTTAGATCTCTTTTTGTAACACCTTCCCAAGTATAGTACTATGCTTAAGTCATAGCACCACACTCAAGAGTTGTTACTATTACTTGAGCAGACCTTATTTCACAGTAACTTCAGCCGTCTTTGAAACCTTTCGAGCTATCTGGAGATAACACGGAAATAGAAGTGAGAATTTTAAATTCTCAGTAGGATTCTCTACACTATCACACGCAGTATCATCATTATTATCTTTAGCTGCTTCGGTTTATTATGAAGAAGGTGAACATGCCAAATAAATTGTTCAGTTTTATAGTTTGAAAATATATTGTCTGAAGCAGAGTTCTTTTTATTCATACACTTAAGATATAAGAGTTATTATAAAATAAATTTACAATTCATAACTTAAATAATAGTTGCAATATATTCAAATATAATAATTCCAATATAATGAAGAAATAGAACAGATCATGCATATGCAAATACGCTCACTTGAGTTCATGCAAAATGCACTTGTGTTTCTTTAACTTTCATTGACTTCCTTTCCTTGGCGCACCTAGGCGTTACGTATCACCGTCCCTAAGGTGCTTGTATATGTTTTAATCTTTAGTCTTTACTGCCCTTGGGTAGTCTGACCTAAGAGTGAGCTCAACTCATGACCGTTATCACATAGTAATGACCTGCAAGGGGACCCACATGCCTCTAGGTACCAATGTGCAACTGCCTCCGAGTGAAGGGACCTACATCTTTATCTTTTACTTGCCTTCACCTAGAGGGAATCAAATAACTGCCTCCAAGTGAAGGGATCTCATATATTCTTTCCTTCATTCATATGCAAATATGCATGCTCTCATAAGAATAATTCATGATTGTATCACCATAACATATTCATAATTGTATAGCTATTCATATCATAAATTTCTCGTAAAATAAACACTCATAGTTTCATAGACTTTTGCCAAAAATTCAACAGCATAACAGATCGAGTCCGCTTCCCTGTGAATAGTTCTAGTACTCAGACAATCAATTATCCAAAAAAATCAAAACAGTGCATTTACATATCAATATCAATCTCATAGAAATAATAGTTGCACTTGACTTTTAGTTGTTGCCTATTTACCTTCACTTTACCCGATTTTTGTAAAATAAGCCATAATTTCTATTTAATTCATTTAGACCTAAATTTTGGATATGTTGGGATGTTGTGTGTCTATTTTCTAACCTCTTTAGTTTCATCTAATTTTGATGAATGTAGCTCAAGTTATTAGGTTTCTATCTTGGCCTACCCTGTAGTTGGCCAGAATTACACATTTAAAAGTAAAAATTCACTAAAACTCGAAAACTAGTTGAAATCATATGAAATTTATATCATATTAAATCTAATAGGACAAGCTTTCATTTTCAAGAAGTCTCATTTCATTTTCTTGAGTAGAGCTTGAGTTATAAGCTCTGAAATTTGACCTCTCTGGACTACCCTATTTTAGCCCAGTTTGGACTTAAGGAAAATTCAAGCAATTACTGGGAATAATTAGGACCGAATTTAGTCTTGAAATTTTTATGGAATATTAATATATGTCTTAAATTTCTAACAAAATTAGTTGCACTCTATTTGAAGGAGTATAAGGCGAGATATACCCCTCGAAATCTAGTCTGCTCAGAATCAGGGTTAAAATCTTAGGGTAAACTTCAAAAATTCATATCTCTCTCAATACTAATCAATGGCCTTATAATTTATATGGTTGGAAAGATCTAGATGTCTAGTTTCATATAAAAATAGTTTTATTAAATTTAAACTACTGTAGATAGAGTCGTACACTCCGCCATACGGACTGCCGCAGGGTTTCTCAACTTAACAGATTCTGTTTTATGGCTCTTTGTGCTTTCTCATTCTAACTTCAATTCTAACTCAAAATTTCATGTTAAACCAACCATACACCACCAGCTACACCAAAATCAAAGAAATGAAGAAAATTAAAACTTCATATAGCCACAATTTATGAAAATCAAGAACAAGATGGAATCCTACCCTTATTTTGATGCAAAACTAGCTAGTCTTGAGTTCTAGTGAAAGATATGGGCACAAGAGACTTGAGGGAGGTTGAAAATGGAAGAAGGAGATGAAGAAGATGAAGAGAAGAAGGAGAAAAGCCTACTGAAAGAGCGAGAACGAAATTCTGCTGAAGGAAAAGGAAAGAAAAATCTTATAAAAACTTTAATGAGGTAGTTAGAGAATTGTGTTTTAATTGGTTGTAAGCTTTGTGGACAATATTCAGCCAAGCCTCTTCATTTGGTGGCTCTCCTTGCGCCACCCATAGGTGAGTATGTGGGTGAATATTCAACCATAGAATCATAGAATTTGGGTGCATAATTCTATTGATTGGGTTCTGACAGTTCGAAATACTAAATCTTTACCGATTTCCTTCAAACTGGCAAAATATTGCTAAATAGTTTTGTAAGAGTTTCTATATGTCTATTTTAATTCTTCTTAATCCTATTCTTTCTAATTAACTTCTAATCAACTCCTTGTTAACCTTTAATTAACTTTACAAACTCAATAAAATCGAATAAATCGATTAACGGTGTAACTTAAATGTTTTACAAATTTAGGGCTTTATATTTTCTATTTTCCATGGCTAATGGCATTTTCATAATTTTAAACAAGTCCGGGGTATCCCACGTCATTTCACATGTGGACACCTCCGTGGCCCAATTGGCCAAGAATTGGGTTTCAACATTTCCGCTACATGGTTTTGCTTCGTTTAAAACCTTATTCTGCTAATTTAATTGATATAAGGACCTAAATGTCATTTTCGAAAATGTTCAAGGGCAAGGCTGTAAATAATAAAAGTTAGCCCAATAACATTTTCATTATTTCTTCTAACATTATATGGGGATGTACACTTTTTATGTTCTGATTTGCTGTGTTCTATTCATGATTTATATAATCTTGTTTGCAATGGTGGATTTGTTTAAGATTAGGAAATTAGAAAATGTGGTACTATTTTTATATTACCAATTTGAGCTTTGCAAATAGCAGTATTGCTGTTGCTAGTTGTTTGACTCATATTCAAATGGTGTGCTTGCCTTTTTTTTTTTTTATGCAATTTGTTATTTCCTTATTAAAGTAGTTTTGGATTTGGTGCATGTTGTTTTCTTTTATTTATTTATTTATTTTCTATATATTTCCTTATTATGCAAAAATTAGGGTTTAAGATATGGGATTACTGCAATATAAGTATGCCTTGTGGAATTTGATTCAAAACATGTGCAATAGGAGCTGCACTATTAATAGTAGAAGTAGCAGTGAGTGAGATATTTTAAGTGGTAGCAGTAGTAGTAAAAAGGATGTGATGAAGTAAAATGCTATGACTTCATGTGTTTTTTCTCGTATATGATTACTGTAACATCCACCACGAGTTTCGACTTCACCTTCAAATTTTTGTGATTGGTTTCCGAGTTCCAATCTCCGACTTCGAGTATGTTGTACATAATTCCGACTTTTGGGATTCAGGTATAATGTTTCCTATGCTGGTACCAACTTCCAAGTTTATGTAAGAATCTCGACTTCCGGGTTTAAGCATTTTAGGTTCGATATTCTTGTCTATAACTTTCGATTTCAAAGTGTTTTTTTGTGCTTGTGATTCCGATTTCTGACATTAGTCCATATTGGTCTTCCGAGATATGAATAATTCCGAATTATCGAGTTCCGATGTCTGCGTTTATCTCAGGAGCCTTCCATTTTTGTTGGTGTTCCCGAGTTTGAATTGGTAGTTCCGAGATTATGTGATTGTATGATTTCCGACATCAGACTTTGCTTCCAAGTTTCGAATAAACCAAACACGATTTCTGATATCCGATTTCATCTCCGAGTGTCAAATAAATTGCACGAGTTCCGACTTTAAGCAGAATCGAGACGAGTTCTGATTTCAGGCAGAACGGAAGCGAGTTCCACTTTTGGGGTGACGTGGAGGGTAATTTAGCCACAACAGCGGGAGACATGGCCGAACTTCAATCACAAAATTTCAACCAATCAACACTCACAATTCCAACTACCCTCATGTATTTAAGTCAGACTCTCCTTCTCATTTCTGACTGACTTGCGCCTCCCTCTCCCTCTTGCTCCAGCCCTCTTATTCTCTTCCCCTCTCAACCTACTCCATCAAATCTCCAAGCTTTGTCAAGGTTCCATCAATCCAAACTCAAATTCAGCAAGATCACACCTAAAGGAAGTAGTATTCCATTTCTGTTCTTAAATTCTTGAACTGTGGCTATATGAAATCTTGAGTTGGAATTAAAGTTAGAAGGAGAAAACTAGAAGGAATGGAGGATTAGGATGCTGTCTAGGTGAAGAGTCCACAGTAGTCCGGATGGTGGAGTGTACGGCTCTACTTATAGCTGGATAAATCTCATGAAACTATTTTTAGATGAAATTAGACATTCAGGGCTTTCCATACATATATAATATAAGGTTATTGGATTAGTATTGAGAGAGATATGAATTTTTGAAGATTGACCTAGGAATTAGGACTTACATCTGGGCAGTGTGACTTGAGAAGGGTGTAACTCACCCTACACAACTCCAAATTGAGTGAAACTAACTTTGTTAGAAAGCTTACACATAGGAGAACATCTCATAATGAAATTCTGAGTTTGTTATGATCCCATTTGTTCCCAATGATTTGAGGAAGTTACCCTATGTCCAAACCAGGCTAAAATAGGATAGTTTAGGAAGGTCAAATTTCAGGACTTATAACTCGAGCTATACTAAAGAAAATTATATGAAACTTCTTGTAAATGAAAGTTTGTCATGTTAGCTTTGATATGACACCAATTTCGTATGATTTGGATTTACTTTCGATTTTTAGTGAATTTTTACTTCCAAGAGTATAATTTAGACCAGTGATCGAATAAGCTAAGGCAAAATTTAAATATCTTGAGCTACACATATCAAATGAGATGGGACTAAAAGGATTGAAAACTAGACACACAGGGCTATGACATATCCAAAATTTAGGTTTAAATGAGTTGAATAGAAGTAAAGGTGGATAATACAAAATTCGGGCAGAACTGAATAGAATTGGCAGAAATAACCAAATTGATGGCTTCATAAGTGTTAGTGAACATATAAGGCTTGAGTTGACGGTTGCAAGTTTTACATTGATAGATATGTTAGATTGATTATACTGCTATGACTGATTTGTCCGTGAGAACTGGCACTATTCATGGGGAAACGGATATGATCTATTATGCTACCGAATTTACAGCAAAAGCCTATGAAACTATGAGTGTTTACATTACAAGAAATTTATGATATGAACAGCTATACAATTATGAATATGTATGTGGAAATTCTGTATGCAAGAATGATTTAAGTATGATGTGAGGTATATGAAAATAAATGATGAAGCATATGTATGAGTGTATTCAGCATGTCTATGCATGACTATGTATGAGAACGAAAAGACATGAATATATTAAATGTGAATCCCTTCAATTGGAGGCAGTTGCACTTTGAATCCTTCCCTGTGAAGGCAGTTAAATAAGATAAGATGTGGGTCCCTTCACTTGGAGGCAGTTGCACATTGAATCCCTCCTTGTGAAGGCAGTTAAAAGACAAAGATGTGGGTCCCTTCACTTGGAGGCAGTTGCACATTGAATCCCTCCCTGTGAAGGTAGCTAAAACTATGAGATCCCTCTACCTTAGAGGCACATGGTCAGATGAGATCCCTTTACATTGAAGGCACGTGGTTAGATGAGATCCCTCAATTCTTGAGGCACGTGACTAGAAGAGATCCCTTCAATTTAGAGGCACGTTGCCAAAATGAGATCCCTCCAAGACTAGAGGCACGTGAATCCCCTTGTGGGTTAGTCTGTGTGACGACGGTCACAAGATGAGCTGACGAGTTCACTCCTAGATTAGACTACCCAAGGGTAGTAAAAACTAAAGATTAAAGACTAAAGACTAAAGATTAACGCATATGAAGCACCCCACTCACATGAGGCATGGCATCAACCCAGCTAGTGTGAGTATAGGGGACAGGGCTTACATGAGACATGGTATGACCCAGCTAGCGTAAGTACCGAAAATTCATGATGACATGTAAAGATTTTATGATGAAAGATATGATGATGAGTCTATATTCCTAAGGAATGTGACATGGCGATCACGCTTTGATGGGATATGACATGGCGATCATACTCTGGAATATGGCATGATCAGCAGAAGATAAAGAAAGAAAAGTAAATTTTATGTATCTGCATAACTTCAATTACAAGTAAAGTCATGTATAGATATTATGTCTCCAGTACATTGATGCTATAGTATCTTAATATGCTGCAGTTATTATTCATAGTATAATTCATGAATTGACTTTGTATGGGCTCTCCCGAATGCCAAGTGTATGAGTAAAATAAATTTTGCTTTGGATAATATATTTTCGAACTATAAAATATAACAGCTTGTATAACATGTTCACCTCTTTCATAATAAACCGAAGTAAACTGGAGATGACAACGGTGACATTATGTATGATACTTAGAGAATCCTACTGAGAATTCAAAATTCTCACTCCTATTTCCGTGTTATCTCCAGATAGTTCAAGAAGTTCTGAAGATGGCTAAAGTTGCTATCAGATAAGGTCCACTCGGGTAACAGTAACATCTCTAGGGTGTGGTACTATAACTAAAGCATAGTACTGTACTTGGGAGGGTATTACATTTTGGTATCAGAGCAGTTCAATCCTCCTCGGACCTAAGGATTTGGACTGACTACATTTCCAGTGCACTCTGGACTCCTTAGAAAATGTCATGTGACAAATCTTATCTGTTCAGATAAGATATAGGGAATTAGATATGCATGACCGCCCAACTGTGAATGTTATTAGTTGCTATCGCACTTAACTTATTGTTGAGCCTGATCAACTCAATGTTTTGTTGCATCTGATTAGGAACAAATGGCTTCCACGGGGTGTGGTAGGCCACGAATTGTACCCACTCCTGAAGATCCTGCTAATTTTATGGACACGATGCGTGAAATGGCTCATGCAATGCGGGAGCAGGCTGCTGCAGCTCATCAAATGATGGACTAGTTGGATAGGCGGCCTGAGGCCAGCCATGGGGGAAATCCACATGGCCTAGGAGCAGACCTGGATTATCTTAAATTTGCTGAGTTCAGAAAAGCAAATCCGCTTAGTTTCCAAGGAGCTTTCGACCCAAATAAAGCCGAGGAATGGGTAAAGGCAATGGAGAAGGTCTTTTCTGGCTTGGCCTGTACTGATCAACAAAAAGTGGCCTTCGCCACTTGTAACATCCCATTTCTGACTTCCGACCTTGTCAGTAAATTTTTAAAATTCCCAATTTCCGATCTTAGTAAAGCTCAAATGGATTGGCTTAGATTTTCCGATTTCCGACCTTATGGTGAATTAGAATGTATACAAGATCCGACTTCCGACTTTATCTGAATTGGTCTCCAAGTTCGGCCAATTTTCACGACTTCCGATTTCGAGATTATTTCCAAGAGCTTTTCATTTCTATGATGTTTCTGATTTCCGAGATGAAGTTTGGAGTTCCGCTCTCGAGTTTATTAGCAAGAGCTTTTCATTTCTCTAATCTCCTAAGTTCCGAGATCGAGTAATAGTGCCGAGATCCTATGAGTTCCGACTTCCTGGTACATAAGATTAATGTTTTTATTCCCGATCTCCGATGTTATGCTTAGAATGGATTCAAGCTTACACAATGTCCCCGACTTCCAGGTTTAAGTGTTTGGTTTCATATCCGACTTCGCTTTCAAGTTTCGAATAAACCAGACAATATTTCCGAGTTCCAATTTCATCTCGAATGGATATGCATGACTTCCGACCTTAAGGAGAGTACGAGTTCTGATGTCATTTTCAGAATACAATGGAAGCGAGTTCCACTTTTAGGCGACGTGTAGAGCAATTTTGTCACAAAAGAGGGAAACCTAGCTGAACGTTACCCACAAAAATTGCAGCCAATCAACACCTCTGAAGCCAACTACCACTTCAAAGCCTTGTCTATATATTCTCCTCCCTTCCCTTTAGCCCAGAGTCTACGACACTTCTCCTCTCCCTTGCTCAGCTCTCTTTCTCTCCTCTTCACTCATTCAACTCCATCAAAGCTCCAAGCTTAACAAGGTCTTGATAGCCCCAGCCCTAAAAACCAGCCAAATCATTCATAGTAAGAGGTAGAGGTTCATGTCTTGCCTGATTTTTTGATTCTTGGATGATTGGTGGTGGCTTATTTTCTTAATCTTTGATGTGTTAATTGATTGAACATGATGATATATGGCTGTTTGTAAGATTAAAACTGAATTGGAAGTAAGAAAGGATGAAAGATATGAATAAGCTGAGAGGCTGGAAAACTCAAAACCCTTGGCAGTCTGTACGGCAGAGTGTATGGCTCCGTCTCCTATCGTTTAAAATCGATGAAACCATTTCTATGTGAAACTAGACATTTAGGGCTTTATGTACATATATCATATAAGGCTATTGGATTAATATTGAGAGAGATATGAATTTTTGAATTTCGACATAGGAATCAGGACATTCACCCGGGCAGTATGGGTTGAAAGGGTGTAACTCACCCTACACAACCCCAAATCGAGTGAAACTACTTTCGTTAGAAAGCTTATGCATAGGAGAACATACTACTTGGAAATTCCGAGTTTGTTACTATCCTATTTGTTCCCAGTAATTTGAAGAAGTTACCCTATGTCCAAACCATATCAAAACAGGGCAGTTCAAAAAGGTCAAGTTTTAGGGCTTATAACTCGAGTCCTACCAAGTCAAATGGAGTGAGACTTTTTGCAAATGAAAGATGGTTCTATTAGATTTAATATGAGACTAATTTCGTATGATTTGAGCCAGTTTTCGATTTTTAGTAGATTTTTACTTTTAAGTGTGCAATTTTGGCTAGTTGCTGGGCAGGTCGGGATAAAATCTGAATAATTTGAGTTAGGGTTATCAAAATGAGATGGGACTAAAGAGATTAGAAAATAGACACATAACAATTTAACATATTCAAAATTGAGTTCCAAATGAGTTAAATAGAAATTATGACATGATTTATAAGAATCGGGTTAAATGATTATGTTGAAGCTATAACTCTGCCTTAAGGAGACTAATGCTTCTATGAGTTCCATGATGAATTATGCATGCAATATTGTGACTTCTATGAGAATTTGGTATTCTGATGTACTGGCACTATTCATGAGGAAGCGGACACGTTTCGTTATGCCGCCAAAATCGCGGTAAAGTATATGTATGAGTTATGAGATACATGTAGATGCATGTGCATTTTCAAGAAAGCTATGAAAGTTATGTTATGATGAACCCAAGGAATATGTTATGATGAAAGTTCCATGATACTTGGGTCAACCCCGGATAAAAAGTTAAGGGGAGTAGATCGGTGGGGACATCAGGGAAAGTAAACCCGGCAATCCCTATATAGGAATGAGCTCGATCCTGAAAAGCAGACTATTACTCAAGAGTCTAAAATGGCCAAGAACTCCCAGGGGATCAAGTAATGGAAAAGTTTATGAGTAATGGAGAAAGTATATGAGTAAAGGAAAAGTTTATGAAGGAAGGTTCAAGAGCAAGTTTTGCATGATTGCATTAAGTGCATGATTACAAGTTATTTACAGTTTAACTGTTACGTTTACTTACAGCATATGTTCATTTATTCTGCCCATTATTCTGTGTATTACTGTTAGTAGTTTAATCTGTTTCTTATGCTGTCTAAAGTAAAATTGGATCTTGCCTCGGACCAGACATTTTCCCAACCTTATTAAATGCGAATAGTTAAGTTTGATCTCATATTTTTATAATTAAATAAAACCCGAGGCAACTGAGAATGGACGCGAAGTCAGTTATACACCATACGCGAACCCTACTGAGAATTTCTTTAAATTCTCACCTCGTTTTGCATTTCCGCCTCATTCTCAGACGTGGACGATGGACACGACAGCTACCCTCTTCATTGAGGTTCCAGACTTGCAGCTCCACCATGACCCTGCAGTAGGCTCGCTGTATATAGCCGGCTCTTGCCAGTTCCGTCTTTACCTTTTTAGTGATAGGAATTTTGCCATCCCTTTACACCATCCTGCTTTTGATCCTGCCACCCCATACTTTGAGGTCCCGCTACACATGGCACACCCTCCGCCAGCACCTCCTGCACCTGCAGCACCTGTAGCCCCTGCTGACCCTGCACTAGAGTCGCCTCTGTAAGTGGTACCTGACATCCCGCTCAGCTCCGAGAGCGACCCTTCAGAGGCCACCGACTCATCATCCTCCTCCTCCTCAGGACCCAATACTGACTACTCGCCAGCCGGGCCTGATATGGCCAATGGCTACCTGACTGAGTAGGTCAGCCACAGGCAGTGTTGTACAGTATGACCCTCTTTTGGCAGCATGCAGCTTTGGGTCATAGACCTATTGGTAGGCTTTTGAAATATCCTCTAAGGACCACATAGAATCAGGTTGACTGACATGGGCTTTATATCTTTTGGTACACGGCCCCACTTATGTATCCTATTTTGAAACTAGTACATAAACTGAAACAATTGCTTCTTACATATATATGTATACATATTTACAGTTGACAGCATATATATTATTATTGCTCTTATCTTTTCTGCTGCGATAAATTAAACTCTGCCACGTTCATTATATAGAGTTCCATTTCTTCTGTTATAAAAAAAAAAAGAATGTAAACGGAGTATTAACACGGTAACACAATCTACTTCATTTCATGCTATGACTTAAGCATAACATTAAATTAGTAGGGTGTTACACCACTTATATGTTGGAAGCAGACGCTGAGTTTTGGTGGAACGGCGCGAAGAGGCTGTTGGAAGAAACCCAAGTTGATATCACATGGGACATATTCAAGGGGGCATTTTATTAGAAGTATTTCTCGGCATCAATGTGAAATGCTAAGGAATTGGAGTTTATGAAACTTCAACAAGGAAACATGAGTGTTTCAGGGTATATTGTAAGTTCGAAGAACTCTGTAATTTTTCACTATTTATCAGCGCAACCATGACAAAAATTGGAAATGCATCAAATTTGAAGGAGGACTAAATGCGGGCATTTTAGCCTCAGTGGGGCCAATGAAGATAAGAGATTTTGCTGCATTAGCAAATAAAAGTCAATTAGTTGAAGAATATAACAAGGAGCTCGCTAATGCTAGGATAGATGTTTGTGGAAAGAGGCCGGCACCTGAAAACCAGGAACTCAAGTATGCCTCACCACCAAAGAAGCTGCGTCAATTTAATGGACATGGGGATAAACCATTTTAGGGGCCAAGTGCAGGGCAAGTATGCTCTAAGTGTGGAAAGGCTCACGGAGGTAGACCTTGTTTAGCTGGACAAAACGTATGTTTCAGGTGTGGGAAGGTGGGCCACATGATTAGAGACTGCTTATATATGCATCAGTCATCTACCCCTAAATCGCAATGACCAGGACGGGTCTTCACCTTGAATGTTGAAGAGTTATATCCCCAAATGAGCTGAAGTGAAATCAGGAATAACCTAGGACAAGGATCCACTTTTTGCTAAACTGTGTTATGTTAAATTATATAACTAGGATTACTGTATTTTCTTTGACTATGTTTGTCCAACTTCAGTGTGCTTATGTGTGAACTTGTTCTTCAAACTCTTATGATAACAAATAGTTAGTTTTGTGACTAAATTTTGAGGGAAAAATTCTTTTTAAGGAGGGTGGTAATGTAACATCCACCACGAGTTTCGACTTCACCTTCAAATTTCCGTGATTGGTTTCCGAGTTCCAATCTCCGACTTCGAGTATGTTGTACATAATTCCGACTTCCGGGATTCGGGTATAAGGTTTCCTATTATGGTACCAACTTCCAAGTTTATGTAAGAATCTCGACTTCCGGGTTTAAGCATTTTAGATTCAATATTCTTGTCCATGACTTTCGATTTCAAAGTGTTTTTATGTGCTTGTGATTCCAATTTCCCACATTAGTCCATATTGGTCTTCCAAGTTATGAATGATTCCGAATTACCGAGTTTCGAAGTCCGCGTTTATCCCAGGAGCCTTCCATTTTTGGTGGTGTTCCTGAGTTTGAATTGGGAGTTCCGAGATTATGTGATTGTATGATTTCCGACATCAGACTTTGCTTCAAAGTTTCAAATAAACCAAACACGATTTTTGATATTCGATTTCATCTCCGAGTGTCAAATAAATTGCACGAGTTCCGACTTTAAGCAGAATCGAGACGAGTTTTGATTTCATGCAGAACGGAAGCGAGTTCCACTATTGGGGCGACGTGGAGAATAATTTAGCCACAACAGCGGGAGACATGGCCGAACTTCAATCACAAAATTTCAACCAATCAACACTCACAATTCCAACTACTCTTATGTATTTAAGTCAGACTCTCCTTCTCATTTCTGACTGACTTGCGTCTCCCTCTCCTTCTTGCTCCAGCCCTCTTATTCTCTTCCCCTCTCAACCTACTTCTTCAAATCTCCAAGCTTTGCCAAGGTTCCATCAATCCAAACTCAAATTCAGCAAGATCACACCTAAAGGAGGTAGGATTCCATTTCCATTCTTAAATTCTTGAACTGTGGCTGTATGAAATCTTGAGTTGGAATTAAAGTTAGAAGGAGAAAACTAGAAGGAATAGAGGATTAGGATGTTGTCTAGGTGAAGAGTCCACAGTAGTCTGGATGGTAGAGTGTATGGCTCCGCTTATAGCTGGATAAATCCCATGAAACTATTTTAAGATGAAAGTAGACATTCAGGGCTTTCCATACATATATAATATAAGGTTATTGGATTAGTATTGAGAGAGATATGAATTTTTGAAGATTGACCTAGGAATCAGGACTTACATCCGGGCAGTGTGACTTGAGAAGGGTGTAACTCACCCTACACAACTCCAAATTGAGTGAAACTAACTTTGTTAGAAAGCTTATACATAGGAATATTCCATAATGAAATTCTGAGTTTGTTATGATCCCATTTGTTCCCAATGGTTCGAGGAATTTACCCTATGTCCAAACCAGGCTAAAATAGGGCAGTTCAGGAAGGTCAAATTTCAAGACTTATAACTCGAGCTATACTAAAGCAAATGATTTGAAACATTTGCAAATGAAATTTTGTCCTGTGATCTTTGATATGACACCAATTTCATATGATTTGGATTTACTTTCGATTTTTAGTGAATTTTTACTTCCAAGAGTATAATTCAGACCAGTGACCAAATAGGCTGAGGCAAAATTTAAATATCTTGAGCTACACATATCAAAATGAGATGGGACTAAAAGGATTGAAAACTAGACACATAAGGCTATGACATATTCAAAATTCAGATTTAAATGAGTTGAATAGAAGTAAAGGTGGATTATACAAAATTCAGGCAAAACTGAATAGAATTGGCAGAAATGACCAAATTGATGGCTTCACAAGTGTTAGTGAACATATAAGGCTTGAGTTGATGGTTGCAAGTTTTACATTGATAGATATGTTAGATTGATTATATTGCTATGACTGATTTGTCCGTGAGAACTGGCACTAATCATGGGGAAACGGATCTGATCCGTTATGCTACCGAATTTACGGTAGAAGTCTATGAAATTATGAGTGTTTATATTACAAGAAATTTATGATATGAACAGCTATACAATTATGAATATGTATGTGGAAATTATGTATGCAAGAATAATTTAAGTATGATATGAGGTATATGAAAATAAATGATGAAGCATATGTATGAGTGTATTCAGCATGTCTATGCATGACTATGTATGCAAACGAAAAGACATGAATATATTAAATGTGAATCCCTTCACTTAGAGGCAGTTGCACTTTGAATCGCTCCCTGTGAAGGCAGTTAAGTAAGATAAGATATGGGTCCCTTCACTTGGAGGCAGTTGCACATTGAATCCCTCATTGTGAAGGCAGTTAAAAGACAAAGATGTGGGTCCCTTCACTTGGAGGCAGTTGCACATTGAATCCCTCCCTGTGAAGGTAGCTAAAACTATGAGATCCCTTTACCTTGGAGGCACGTGGTTAGATAAGATCCCTCTATATTGAAGGAACGTGGTCAGATGAGATCCTTCAATTCTTGAGGCATATGACCGGAAGAGATCCCTTCAATTTAGAGGCACGTGGCTAAAATGAGATCCCTCCAAGACTAGAGACATATGAATCCCCTTGTGGGTTAGTCTGTGCGACGATGGTCATGAGATGAGCTGACGAGCTCACTCCTAGATCAGACTACCTAAGGGCAGTAAAGACTAAAGACTAAAGATTAACGCATATGAAGCACCCCAGTCACATAAGGCATTGCATCGACCCAGCTAGTGTAAGTATAGGGGACAGGGCTTACACGAGGCATGGCATGACCCAGTTAGTGTAAGCACCAAAAATTCATGGTGGCATGTAAATATTTTATGATGAAAGATATGATGATAAGTCTATATTTCTAAGGAACGTGACATAGCGATCATGCTCTGATGGGGTATGATATGGCGATCATACTCTGGAATATGACATGATCAGCAGAAGATAAAGAAAGAAAAGTAAATTTTATATATCTGCATAACTTCAATTACAAGTAAAGTCATGTGTTGATGTTATGTCTCCTGTATATTGATGCTATAGTATCTTAATATGCTGTAGTTATTATTCATAGTATAATTCATGAATTGACTTTGTATGGGCTCTCCCGAATGCCAAGTGTATGAGTAAAATGAATTTTGCTTCGGATAATATATTTTCGAACTATAAAATATAACAGCTTGTATAACATGTTCTCCTCTTTCATAATAAACCGAAGCAAACTGGAGATGACAATGGTGACATTATGTATGATACTTAGAGAATCCTACTGAGAATTCAAAATTCTCACTCTTATTTCTGTGTTATATCCAGATAGTTTAAGAAGTTCCGAAGACGGCTAAAGTTGCTATCAGATAAGGTCCGCTTCAATGAGAATAACTCAGGGTGCGGTACTATGACTTAAGCATAGTACTGTACTTGAGAGGGTGCTATAATTACTTGTAGCATTTTGCAAATATCTCTTCATGAAGTGAAAGGGAGCTTTATTCTTAGTGC
Source organism: Pterocarpus macrocarpus (assembly GCA_031439585.1). Lineage (NCBI taxonomy): Eukaryota > Viridiplantae > Streptophyta > Magnoliopsida > Fabales > Fabaceae > Pterocarpus > Pterocarpus macrocarpus. The sequence continues at coordinate 27,984,152 of CM062520.1, forward strand.
TTTATTTTTTATTTATTTTATCATATGGAGTAAAAATAGCTATGGTGAACTTATGATTGCTTAGTTTGCTCAGAAGAAAGAATAGATCAACATATTACGTGCAAGCAATTGAAGAAACATTTTAAGAAAATTATATATTATTTCAATTTCAATTTGTTTTGAGTTAGAAAGGAAAAATCCAGTAAACTCAAGTGCAAAAGCATCCATTTATTAGAAAAAGAATCTAATTATGTACACTATCGCCTCTTTCACATAACTTGTTTGTTTCCTCCTTATAAGATGAGTAATTTATTTAGTGTTAATTGCAATTTACCCCCTATATTATAGGCTATGTGCACTTTACCTCCTACAATTTAAAAATGTGCATCCCTACTACCTATATTTTCGCAAATGTGCACTTTGGCCCTTTTGTTGATTTTTTCATCAATTATGAACAAAAATATTACACATTCAGGGTGTCGGGTTGCACATTTAGAAAAATTCAATGAGTCAATTTGCATATAATCCAAAATTTAGGAGAGTATAGTGCACTTATTTGGGGTAAAGTGCACATTTGCCAAAATGTGGGTAGTTGGGATGCAAATTTTTAAAATGTAGAGGGTAAAGTGCACATGGCCTATAATACAAAGGGGTAAACTGTAATCAATCCTATTTATTATTAGTTTAACTACATGCTTCAATCATGTAAGATGTTTCAGCTATTTCACTAGTTATGAGTCCAAAAAACTAGCATTTGTCAATGTTTACAGCATTATTCATGTTAGATACTATTGGATAACAATGTGATTAGTTAAATTTCCTCTACGAAAACTTATCCGAAAACTAAACTCCCAAAGATTACCAATGCTCAAACAATTTATACTAAGGAAGATACTTTACTTTTTAGCAAATGGGCTCCTTAAATGATGCACAGGAGCCTGTCTTTGAGCAAAATTGATCAACGAAAATTAAAATGGAATTGGATTTGCATTAATAAGCTCAAATATCAACAATGAAAGTAAAGAAATAACATAAAGCTAAAAGTAAACCAGACAAAGAGAAATAAAAGCTAGTAATTAGAATGAGATATTGTATGTCATCTCCTTTTTTTCCATGCGCATAAGTCTTTTATATTTTCCTTAAGTTCTTACCACTTTCTAGTTGCATGCGCACAATGGTCCTTGGCTCAACTTTATGCACCCATGCTCTTACTAGTGGTAACCGTTTCTCCATCATGGCCTAAATCTCTAACTACTTTCCTATCTTCAACAATAGGGCTTACTCACTCTTCTTGGCCCATTATTCTTTCCACTTGACGCATCTCCCCTTTCAAGCCCAATAATTCTTTCTCAACTGATGAACATCGGCCCTACACCTAATTGCTTCTTTTGGCCCAATTCAGTTTTCAACCAAGCCCAATTTCTAATTAATTGTCAGCCTACACTTAATTATAGTGCCAACAGATACAAACTTATGTGGTTAGTTAGTTATAAAGATTATTCTTTTTTCACATAAACTAGGATGACCTTTTTGACTAAGAGCATGACCAATGTCTAGAATATCAAAAATTGCTTTATTGAGTCATCTAAATAATACTCTTTTGATGTCTTTGTATATGATAATATTTTTCAAGTTAAGAAGTTAGGTGGCCTGCTTGCTATGTTTTTGTCCTCGTGAATGTGAATATTAGACATTGAAAAACCATCTTGCAATTATTTAGTTTGCTACTAGACACAGGGGATAAAGGAAAATTTGTGTGGTGATATCAATCGTCCTATATTAGACATTAATTCTAATGCATATTTTTATTGCATTGAGCTTTGGTTAATTTTTTGATTTTATCATCACTTGCTTATACACAGTGCATATTAGTTTGAATTTTAAGATACTCTCTCCTATTTTCATAGCATGAATCAAACTTTGTGTAAGCAGAAGATGGGAGTTATTGCATTCTTGATCTTGCATTTGGAGTTAATGGATACTCTTACACTTATTCTTCTAATGATTTGTTTCATATTGCTTATAAAGCAATTGAAGAATAAGATAAGAAAGTTGGGTGATGGTCATAGTATTTGTAACATTCCGAATAACAGTGTATATAATCAACATTGTTAAATAATTAATTTTTAGATACATTATAGATATGCAAGTAGTTAATAAGGAAATACTAATTATAGAGTAAGGTGAATTTAAATCTTCTCTATAGAAGAAATAGCAATGTTTTGCTAACTGGGGTAAATCATCTTACTAACGGTGTCTTGCGATACAAGAACCAAATTGATAAGAATCTATATTGCCAGATGGCATAAATATATGTTGAAAAACTCTAGAATGTGTGGCTAGAAAACTAGGCACACTAGTCATCTTAGTGGCCCAAGGATGACCACCCAAATTTTGGACTTAAGAAGATTTAAATTTCTTTTCAAGTCCACCAATAAGGAGTCACCAAGAAGCAAGGTCACTCAACATAAGAAACTTCACCATTTTTTTCATTTTTGTCCAATCCTTTCCTCCTTTCTTTCTACTTCTATTTTCATTCTCATACTACCTAAAACTCTGGTGTCTTGCTTGTTTTGCTCAAATTTCCAACCCTTTCACTTGTTTACCATCAAGAAACCTTCATACTAGCCAAAAATTCCTTACTTTAAGCTATATAAATTTGACAGAGCAAGGAGCAAGAAGGGCCTTGTGCTCATTTGAGGGCTTTAGAAAAGAAAAGGCATCAAAAGATAAAAGTCAAAGAGTTACAAGCTTTGGATTTTAGGTAAGATTCCTAAGACTTGTTGTGTTCTAGAGTTTTATGGATGTTAGGGTTTTCTTCTATCATCCTTGATTTATTCTTGTATGATGTTAATAAGACTCTTTTCTAATGATTTAAGGTAGAGAAACTTGGTTTAAGTTGAAAGAAAGATTAGAAGACCAAGATAGATCCGAAATAGGAAAGTTGTTGAAGAAAACCCTAGAAGCTATCCATATAGTGTAGCTTATATCTCAAACCATAGAACTCATATTTGAGTGAAACTAATTTCAAATGAAAGTAGACTTAAATATGAATCCAACCATATAAATTATAGGTCCATTGGACTTGCAATGAAATAGTTATGATTTTTAAAAATAGGCTATGTGATTACACCCTCTATTCTAACTAGAGTGTGGCATAAGGGGCATAACTCACCCCATATGACTCCAATTTAAGTGCAACCAATTTTCTAGAAAGCTAACACATAGAGAATCATGTCCATAAATTTTTAGAATTAGATACTTAGTATATTGCTCTCAGTAAATCCTTGAACTTGACCTATGCTCTGTTCAAGTTGAAATAGGGCAATCCAAATGAGGAGCTCATAACTTGAGCTCTACTCACCCAATAAGAGTGAAACTTGTTGGATTCAAAAGAGGGTTTATATAGATACCATTGGTTCAATGTTAGATCAAAATAATATAAGGATAATTTTTAGTGATTTTCTACTTTTAGATATGTAAGTCTATCTTGAAACAAGGTAATTTGGAGTAAAACTTTAATAACTTAAGTTATACACCTCAAAATTTAGTGAAACTAGAACAATTTAAAAGGAAACTAATAGGGCTACAATCTATTAAATTTTAAGGTTAATATAAGTTAAAATAAAATTGTAGTGTAATTTAGAAATTCGGGGCAAATTTAAGGAAAGTATGACAACTTAAGAATTTCATTCCATAACCATGAGAAATTAGTGGGCTAATGTCACACCCTAAACTAGGGCCTGACCGGTGCTTTAGAGGAGATGGCCTCCTAGCAAGCCTACCGAAACTTTGATTGAAAATTGACAAAATTTCCCAAAAAAAAAAAAATCAAACATTCCCCATATACCAATAGTTTCTATTACAAATTAGAATATACAACCCAGCCACAAAATCACATATCAACAATATTCAACATGCAAAATATGTGTACAAGCATTAATATACTAAGTCAAAACTAAATCTATTACAAATACATACATCTTTATTGCAACGGATGCTAGACCCTGCCTGTGGTCTATGGAACACAACTAAGAATAGATACAGGCCATTACTTAAGTAAATACTAATCAAATTCAAAGACAACCTTAAGGCCCACACGAACAAATGTGTTGAGCTTGTGGAGCTTCTAATCTTTCACAACTGATACGAACCGTTCACAAATCTGCACTTAGCTCTGAAAGGAGGAAAAAAAATAAGGAATGAGTCAAACAGACTCAGTGAAGGACAATGGAACTATAACATATGAGGCCAAGCTCTAAAAACATAGCAAAGTGCGCATATATAAGGAATTAATATTATGAACTAGGCATAAATAAAGAATTATTATTATACTAATGTATAAATAAATAATCAACATTATAACCACATATACATAAAGAATTAACATTGTTTCAGAAACTTGAAAACATAATTCTCAAATACAAATATTAAGGTAGGGAGGCTTCTAATTCTGATAAACTTCCAATTAAGGGTTAGCCCCTTCAGATTTGACTAAGTCGGCGGTGTCTGTAGGCCTGACACAAACACATCGAGCTAGCAACACCCTGCTAGCTGGGTTCGAACCAAGGTGCACCAAGGCTAGCATTAGCGACCGCTAGCCACCGATTAACTGAAAATCCTCCCACAAAGTATATAGGAACTAAAGTAATAAATATTCATAAAAGCTAAGTGACAAGTGTCAAGTCAAATTTTTGAAGAACAAGAGTATTCAACAAGGTTCAAAAATCCAAAATATAATTTACTTAAACAAATCAGTTTAGTAATCAAAACAAAATATCAGAGCTTGTCCTTCAATTTATAAAATTCATAGTCTCTTCCAAAAAGCTTTCTGAACCTTCAATAATTGCATACTAGTAATATTTCTTCAAGACCAAAACAGACATCCAAGGATAGATAGGTATTTCAAACCGTACAATAATTATACCACTAAACAAAACATTCATAGTTAACGAGATATATACAAATAAGCTATCAATATATATTAAAATCAAACCAATACTAATTGCATAAGAAGACCATATGCCATAGAGGCATTGTCCACTCACAGAGAGACAAGAATGTCCCACCTACATCCGAGAGCCCTCAAACTCGAACATTGATTCCCCTGCAAAATCTGAAACCAATACATGATTGGTTATTCTCAATTTAAACATGGTTTAGAATCTAGATTCCGATTCCGTTCCCCAAAACGAAGCCACTATATAAGGTTAACTAGCACCTCGATATGTTGATAATAGAGATATAATACGAGTCATGAAACTTCCCGACATGGTGAAAATAATTTTCTTAATAGTAATTTCCAAATATTACAGATATCAATTTACGAATCTCTAATTTGAAACATATAAATCAAACGTATACATAAAGACATAACATAAGGATTCGTGATTTACATCTTAATCCTTTTATTACTTAAAGAAATTAAACCACTTCAAACCACCACCCAAAATGGTTAAACAAATGAAATATCCACTGACTCACCACTCCGCCCAAGTTAGTACCATAAACCAGCCTCAATCTTTACCTGGAGTTTGTTTAAATTTTCTCAACCAAAAAGAAAAGTAACCCATGATTATCAGATTCGAAGAAATAAACAAGACATGAGGGAAGAACCCCTTACCTAAGGGCCGAGAGTTGAAAGAAGCAAAGCAGCTCCTCACTGTGAAAGGAAACCGAACTAGAATGGTGAAAGGTGCCACAAAGAGGGGAAGACGCAATGGAGGGAGGGAGGGCGGAGAAGAGCGGCCCACGAAAAGAGAGAACCAGCAAGGGGAGAGAGCCGATGAGGGAGAAGGCGTCGTGGATGTGGGGGTAGCGACATGAACGGTAGTGGTGGCGGTGAGGAAGAAGGGAGTGAGGTTGAGAAAGAGAGGAATAGAGATGAGAGGAACAAGAGGGCTCAAGAAAGAAGAAAAAAAAAGAAAAGAGGGGCTCAGTGTGAGTCACACCATTTAAGGTGTTGCGTGGTCCTTCCTTCGTTTTCTCTTTTTCTCTCTCTTTTTTTTTTTTACACACTCCTAAAATAACCTTCACATAATTCTAGTTTAAATCCTTTATTACTATATAATTTACAGTGAATAGAAAAATTTCCCAATGACTCAAGCTATGTAACATTTTAAAATTTCCCATTATTGGTGTCTTATTTTAAACAGGGTATTACATTCTCCCCCCTTAAAAAATTCGGTCCCTAAATTTTAGAAAGACAACTCACATATAAAAATTAAACAAGTGCAAACACCACCATCTATAAGGATTGCTATGTTGACCACTGCAGAAAATGGGTTCAAATTCAACTTGAATGTCATCAAATTAGGATATAAATTAGAACAGAATAACTATATAAAGGTAGAAGATCCTACACAGCTACATCTTAATATCAACACAAAAACACCAGCACAAGTGAACATGGAATCCATAACATACTCATGCTAGGAAGATAAGAACTCAAAACCATATTAAAATTAACAAGACCCAAGATGAGAAAGTGTGCTCCCAATCCCAAATTGTTGCAAAGGAATGAATTCAAACAAACCTAGATGAACAAAAAAATTCTGCCACCAAATGAATAGCAATATTCAACATAGCAAAAAAGGACGCAGGGAATCTATCAATTCTAATATCTTCAGTCTAGGAAAAGAATTGTTTATTGAGTGAGGAAATGGGAATTTGATCAAAAGCAAGCAACAAAATGGTAATATAAGCAACAATATAAGAGTGGCATAATTCTCCAAACTCGAACAAATCGTCAGAACAGAAACATAGAAGCCAATTACTTCCTAGATTTAAAAGCATTGAACTCTTTTATTTATCCCTCCAATCTACACCAAGGAAAACCTAGTTCAACCTTTTATGCTTTTAATTCAACGTCTCTTCCTTTAAGCAATTGAGCTCAAAAGTTTTGATTCAAAATTGTCAGCACAAGTAACTCTAGCATGTAAGTTGTAGACAATGCAGCATCTTGTGTAAATTTGAGACTCGACCAACTAAAGAGTTCTCCAAATGGCACAAATGTGCAATTTTGTTGCTTGGTTTTGTTAAAAAAAAAAAAAAAACTAGCCTTTAAATCGAGGAAGGATTAATGTACTATGAAGCTAGTAATGCATCAGATGAAAATCAATGCATATAAATATAAGAATTCCAACAGAAGGAAAATAGTACATTGCTGCTGCAAAATGAGTTTAAAAACCAAAGGCTTTCAAAACGAGTAACTCCAACAACCTGGTGTATTCTTAACATAAATTTCCCATAGATTTCATATTGGTAGATATTGCCAACCATTTTTCTCTTCTTTTTTTTTTTTTCCATAGGACAGATACCTCCCTTATATGAGGTACCCTCCTGAAAAAGACATGAATATAGAAGAGCTATCCAGTTCCTCTCTGATTAAGAATCCTGTGAAGATAATGTGTATTGAAAACTAAACTGAGACTGTAAACATGTTAAGGGGATTGTTTTGATGGAATTTGTATCACATGGCATATGATGAGATTATGTAGATATTTTTTTCAATCCAGTTTTAGTTTAGAATATTTTTAATGCTGTTCTTGTGAATAGTGGATGATTGGTATTTGAACGCCCTGCTTTGCATTTATGTTTCTTTGCCGCCTACATGCCCTTTTGATAGGGAATTTTGTTTTTCACCAACTTTTTCCCTATTAAAGTTAGCATCTTCACGGTTCATATGTATCATTTTTATACTTGGTGGTTGAAATATGTTGTGGACTGATTATTTGCTATGAAAGCATGTCTTTAGTTGTAACATAGAAAGCACTCTGATATAATTACTGAAATTCCTAAACCGAGTGGTTAAGGTCACAACATTATATGATTTCTGGTTGTATATATATATTTTTCTTTTAAGGGAAACTGTAGAGCTGTTGTTATCATGCTAATACAATTTACATGATGTCTGGTTCTTAACTTACGGTGGGTATGTTATCTAGCTTGGACTGATATAGTGTAAAATTTTTCACGCTGTTGAATTTCTTGTTCTATCTGAATTCGATTTTTCTTATTTCCGTAATTGAAGCTAGATTACTATGGCATAGCTTAAAGCTTAGGCCCATTTAATTCATTTTAGAGGATTCTTATTCTTTTTGCCTAGTGTAATTTTTGTGGCAGGAGAATTTTCAGATAGCAATGATTGCTTCCTCCTTGATTGAATATCTTGCCAATAAAGTGCAGTTGGTTTGACAATAATATAAAATAATTTATTTATTTATTTATTTTCATATTGTGATTGGGGAGGCAGTTCCATCATAGTAGCCACTAAACTTTGCACGTCAATTGATTATGTGCTCACAAACAATGCTTTTAAATAATTGTTGTTTTTTTTTTTCCTTGTTCTAAAGTATTAAGCATAATACGTTGTTTATAGTTATAGCCATTACTCTAAAAGTCAGATTTAAAATGCAATTTTCATGCTAATACAGTGAATTTTCTCTTGTTATGATTTAAAGTTATTGAGTTGCATTTAGTTTTTGCCACCTTCTTAAGTGATGAAGTGATATACTTCTTTAAGCCGTTTCCTGCTTTGTTTTTATTTATTTCTGTTTGTTTTTTTTAACCCTTCATAAAATCTGGGTTATGGACCTTGTATGCGTAGCCTAAATACTATAACCTTTCCAGTAAAAAAAATAAAAATAAAAAAAGGAAGAGAAAAATGGTTGCCAATATCTACCAATATGAAATCTATGGGAAATTTATGTCAAGAATACACCAGGTCGTTGGAGTTACTCGTCTTGAAAGCCTTTGACTTTTAGACTCATTTTGCAGCAATGTACTATTCTTCTTCTGTTGGAATTCTTATATTTATATACATTGATTTTCATCTGATGCATTACTAGCTTCATAGTGCATTAATCCTTGCTCGATTTGAAGGCTAGTTTTTTTTTACAAAACCAAGCAACAAAATTGCACATTTGTGCCATTTGGAGAACTCTTTAGTTGATCGAGTCTCAAATTTACATAAGATGCTGCATTGTCTACAGCTTACATGCTAGAGTTACTTGTGCTGACAATTTTGAATTAAAACTTTTGAGCTCAATTGCTTAAAGGAAGAGACGTTGAATTAAAAGCATAAAGGGTTGAACTAGGTTTTCCTTGGTGTGGATTGGAGGGATAAATAAAATAGTTAAATGCTTTTGGATCTAGGAAGTAATTGGCTTCTATGTTTCTATTCTGACGATCTATCCGAGTTTGGAGAATTATGCCACCCTTATATTGTTGCTTATATTACCATTTTGTTGCTTGTTTCTGATCAAATTCCCATTTCCTCACTCAATAAACAATTCTTCTCCTAGACTGAAGATATTAGAATTGATAGATTCCCTGCGTCCTTTTTGCTATTCATTTGGTGGCAGAATTTTTTTGTTCATCAAGGTTTGTTTGAATTTATTCCTTTGCAACAATTTGGGATTGGGAGCATACTTTCTCATCTTGGGTCTTGTTAATTTTAATATGGTTTTGACTTCTTATCTTCCTAGCATGAGTATGTTATGGATTCCATGTTCACTTGTGTTGGTGTTTTTGTGTTGATATTAAGATGCAACTATGTAGGATCTTCTACCTTTATATAGTTATTCTGTTCTAATTTATATCTTAATTTGATGACATGCAAGTTGAATTTGAACCCATTTTCTGCAGTGGTCAACATTGCGGTCCTTATAAATGGTGGTGTTTGCACTTGTTTAATTTTTATATGTGAGTTATCTTTCTGAAATTCGAGGACCGAATTTTTTAAGGGGGGAGAATGTAATACCCTGTTTAAAATAAGACACCAATAATGGGAAATTTTAAAATGTTACATAGCTTGAGTCGTTAGAAAATTTTTCTATTCACTTTAAATTATATAGTAATAAAGGATTTAAACTAGAATTATGTGAAGGTTATTTTAGGAGTGTATAAAAAAAAAAGAAAAAAGAAAGAAAAAGAGAAAAGGAAGGAAGGACCACACAACACCTTAAATGATGTGGCTCACACTAAGCCCCTCTTTTCTTTTTTTTCTTCTTTCTCGAGCCCTCTTGTTCCTCTCATCTCTATTCCTCTCTTTCTCAACCTCACTCCCTTCTTCCTCACCGCCACCACTACCGTTCATGTCGCTACCCCCATATCCGCGATGCCTTCTCCCTCATCGGCTCTCTCCCCTTGCTGGTTCTCTTTTTACTAGTTTTTTTCTTTTTTTTTTTTTGTCTTTTGTTTGAAAGAACTTGGCATTGATGTACCATGTAGCATGAAATACGAACGCCATTTACATTGAGAATTTTTTTTTTCTGTTCAAATACAGTTTAAGAATGCTAGCAACTATGAAGAACAAAATGTAGCAGCACAAGAGAATCAATTCCAACTTCAAAATTTTAATTGTTTTATGCGAATTTCAAAATTTAACAACTACTAGATCAACTAATGTGCAAAATAGAACCAAGATTATTGAAGAAACTAATAAGAGAAAAAGGTAGTCATGGGAGTCATTAGAAAACTGTTCAAAGAACCTCATGAAGTAGGAATACATGTAATAAACAACCCTAAAGTTTTCACACATTCCGGCATTACTTAAGAATCAACAACTTTGAGTCAATCGACTCTCCAAATATAGGTATTTCATGATCAACATGCAAAATCAAGCCATATGCTTTGAGTTATGTCACCCAGTTACATCCCTACAAAGAGAACAAGACTAAACATTATCCGGTTCATGTTGGTTTACAAAATTAAGCACACCCATGATCAAGTTATTAGTAATCTGTCAATTAATCAATCCAAGCTCTAGCACCTCATTCAAGAATCACAATATGGAATTTTGCAATGCTATCAAATTTTCAACCAACTTTTGCCACATAACTTGAAGTGCTCAAGTAATCAACAACCCATTAACACCCACTTTGATGATCTTACATATTCTAATTCCCAATCCTGTCGTTCAAGAATCAAAATCATGAACAAGTATGAAATAAAGCAAGAACAAGAGTAAGATCTTCCCATGGAGAGTTTCAGAACCTTAAATCAGGAGCCACACATCCTTGGCCCCATATACACGAAAATGGCTCTTAGGTGGCATCTCTACCAGGCAAACAAACAAGAAATCATGATACAAAGAGGGTTTCAAGATCATGAGGAATATATACAAGAAAACATATAGAAAAAGATGACTTTCCTAAAGCCTCTCGTAGTACCACAATATGTGACAATGGGCGCGCTTCCATTAACACATTTGTGATCCTACAAGAGAACACTTGCTCCATAAATCACAAGCAAACCTAGAGCTCTGATACCATTTTTGTCACTCCCCAAACTAGGGCTCGACTGGTGCTTTAGAGGAGCTGGCCTCCTAGCAAGCCTACTAAAACTTTGACTGAAAATTGACAAAATTTCCCCAAAAAAAAAAAAAAAAATCAGACATTCCCCACATACCAATAGTTTCTATTACAAACTAGAATATACAACCCAGCCACAAAACCACATATCAACAATATTCAACATGCAAAATATGTGTACAAGCATTAATATACTAAGTCAAAACTAAATCTATTACAAATACATACATCTTTATCGCAACGGATGCAAGACCCTGCTTGTAGTTTGTGGAACACAACTAAGAATAGATACAGGCCATTACTTAAGTAAATACTAATCAAATTCAAAGACAACCTTAAGGCCCACATGAACAAATGTGTTGAGCTCGTGGAGCTTCTAATCTTTCGCAACTGATACAAACCATTCACAGACCTGCACTTAGCTTTGAAAGGAGGAAAAAAATAAGGAATGAGTCAAACAGACTCAGTGAAGGACAATGGAACTATAACATATGAGGACAAGCTCTAAAAACATAGCAAAGTACGCATATATAAGGAATTAATATTATGAACTAGGCATAAATAAAGAATTATTATTATACTAATGTATAAATAAATAATCAACATTATAACCACATATACATAAAGAATTAACATTGTTTCGGAAACTTGAAAACATAATTCTTAAATACAAATATTAAGGTACGGAGGCTTCCAATTCTGATAAATTTCCAATTAAGGGTTAGCCCCTTCAAATTTAACTAAGTCGGCGGTATCTGTAGGCCTGACACATACACACCAAGCTAGCAACACCCTGCTAGCTGGGTTCGAACCAAGGTGCACCAAGGCTAGCGTCAACGACCGCTAGCTACTGATTAACTGAAAATCCTCCCACAAAGTATATAGGAACTAAAGTAATAAATATTCATAAAAGCTAAGTGACAAGTGTCAAGTCAAATTTTTGAAGAACAAGAGTATTCAACAAGGTTCGAAAATCCAAAATATAATTTACTTAAACAAATCAGTTTAGTAATCAAAACAAAATATCAGAGCTTGTCCTTCTATTTATAAAATTCATAGTCTCTTCCAAAAAGCTTTCTGAACCTTCAATAATTGCATACTAGTAATATTTCTTCAAGACCAAAACAGACATCCAAGGATAGATAGATATTTCAAACCGTATGATAATTATACCACTAAACAAAACATTCATAGTTAACAAGATATATACAAATAAGCTATCAACATATATTAAAATCAAACCAATAGTAATTGCATAAGAAGACCATATGCCATAGAGGCATTGTCCACTCACAGAGAGACAAGAACGTCCCGCCTACATCCTAGAGCCCTCAAACTCGAACATTGATTCCCCTGCAAAATCTGAAACCAATACATGATTGGTTATTCTCAATTTAAACATGGTTTAGAATCTAGATTCCGATTCCGTTCCCCAAAACGAAGCCACTATATAAGGTTAACTAGCACCTCGATATGCTGATAATAGAGATATAATACGAGTCATGAAACTTTCCGACATGGTGAAAATAATTTTCTTAATAGTAATTTCCATATATTACAGATATCAATTTACGAATCTCTAATTTGAAACAAATAAATCAAATGTATAGATAAAGACATAACATAAGGATTCGTGATTTACATGTTAATCCTTTTATTACTTAAAGAAATTAAACCACTTCAAACCACCACCCAAAATGGTTAAACAAATGAAATATCCACTGACTCACCACTCCGCCCAAATTAGTACCACAAACCAGCCTCAATCTTTACCTGGAGTTTGTTTAAATTTTCTCAACAAACAAGAAAAGTAACCCATGATTTTCAGATTCGAAGAAATAAATAAGACATGAGGGAAGAACCCCTTACCTAAGGGCCGAGAGTTGAAAGAAGCAAAGCAGCTCTTAACCATGAAAGGAAATCGAATTGGAATGGTGAGAGGTGCCACGAAGAGGGGAAAACGCAATGGAGGGAGGGAGGGCGGAGAAGAGCGGCTCACGAAAAGAGAGAACCAGCAAGGGGAGGGAGCCGATGAGGGAGAAGGCGTCGCGGATGTGGGGGTAGCGACATGAACGGTAGTGGTGGCGGTGAGGAAGAAGGGAGTGAGGTTGAGAAAGAGAGGAATAGAGATGAGAGGAACAAGAGGGCTCGAGAAAGAAGAAAAAAAAATAAAAGAGGGGCTTAGTGTGAGTTACACCATTTAAGGCGTTGCGTGGTCCTTCCTTCCTTTTCTCTTTTTCTTTTTTTTTTTTTTATACACTCCTAAAATAACCTTCACATAATTCTATTTTAAATCCTTTGTTACTATATAATTTAAAGTGAATAGAAAAATTTCCCAACGACTCAAGCTATGTAACATTTTAAAATTTCCCATTATTGGTTTCTTATTTTAAATAGGATATTACAACTAAGTTAATTATGAAGTTTCATACCAAAATGATGTTATGTTGGTATATTATTTATGATGATCATGATCTCTGTGATTGGCTAGATTGTTGATCATGTTGTCTATTTTGGAAAAACCTTTATATTATAACTGTTATACTGTTAGATTTCCAGCATGAGTAAATTGCAAATGTATGTAGCATCAACATAAGCACATCCTGTAACATTCTCAATTTTCTGTCATGCTAAATTATCTCAACAACCCTAAGTAATTAGGCACTTAATGAGAAATCATGAGATTAAGGCTTAATTAAGGGATTGACGAAGTGTTTATGAGTTAATTATGAGAAGAAAAGTTAAGAGAGGCTTAATTAAGATCAAAGAATCTTTAATTAAGCAAGTCAGACTCTTAATAGCTTAATTAAGCACGAATCACCCTTAATTAGCTTAATCGAGTTTAATTAAGGATAATTAAGCTTAATTGCAAGATTAAGTTTTTGTTAATCATGTTCTTATATGTTAATCACTAATCCTTGCTTAATCATGTTAATTAAGTTGCAAGAGCACTTAATCACATGATTAAATTCAAATTTAGTCAACTAGACAACAAAGTGAAGAGTGATATCACTAAAGCATAAAGTATTAGACAAAAATGCTTTAAGTAGGAGTGATATCACTAAAGCATAAAGCTAATGTTTTATATCATTAGTTCATAAAGTAGGAATCTTTTAGACTTTAAGCCAACTTTAAATCATAAAGTTGAGACCTTGATGGTCTTAGAATAACTAAAAGTGTCAACTTTCATGAAGAATAAGACTCTTTAGTTCTAAAGCTAATATGTGCATCATTATTTCATGAAGAATGAATCTTTAAGACAAGAGCTTAATCCTAGAGGCATATACTTTCTCAAAGAATGAAACTTTATAACCTTATTATAAAGAATGATAACTTTTATAATATTTAAGGTAAGATCTTATCATGTTAATGATAAAAGTTTGAAACTTTGCAACTTGGATAAGTTAAAAATCACCCTAGGTGATTAGTGAACATGGTGTTGTTGGGTTCATGAGTGTGGTTATGCATTGTCATGATCTAAGGATTAAAGGGATCTCAAACTCCTTGGGAACAAAAGTATGATTAGGGCCTCTGAGCATACCATGAACCTAGGAATCACTAAGTGCACTATCTCAAGGAAAGGAAATAATTATCTAACTTAGTTAATTTGAATAAATGTTCCATAAAACATGTACCCAAGTAAAAAGTAGTTTCCCATAAGGAGTAAGTAACTAAAAGATTTCATACACATTTATTTTAACTATGTGATTCTCTCATGGGTAACCATGTGAAATCATATGATGATTCATAAGACTTCTCACAAAGAACAACACAACTATAAACCCCTTTATAGTATGAATGTATGATGCCATTCAGCATGATGAATGTCAAGTTTGATTGAGCTTTGTCTCATAATTGAATGATTAGTGTGATAATATGATATGGATATAATGGACTGTTGGTTGAAAGTTTTATGATTAGCATTTTGGGTAAGCTTTGGTCTAGCCATCATGTTGCCAGATTTCTATCAAAATTATGGACTTAGTCATATCAGTGCATGTGTCTAGTCAAAAAAGTATTATGCATGTAAAGTATAATGATAAGAAAAGAAAGAATGGGATATGACCCTTCAATCACTTCGGTAAGGGAAGCGAGAGACGGTGATTCACAAAGACTCAAGGAACCTCTATGGAGGAGGCAAGGGTGACATGGAGGACCCTCCAACTTAGAGGTAAACAATATCAGCTTAGTCTGATTTGATTTAGTTCTACGTGACGATGGTCACGGAATGAGCTTATGTCCAAAAGCAGTCTATTTCAAAGGAAAAGTAAAGAAAGTTAAGCACGTACTAAGAATGAAAGCAAAGTTAAAGTAAAACCATGGTTAAGTCTATGAGATTGCATGTCAGTGCATGTATTTATATTGTCCATATGCATTATGAATGTTTATTCTATGCTTCCATATGTATGTTTAGTTATGATAACATAGTTATGATGTTAAGTTTAAAAGCAACCCGGTTTGGGACTTAAGTTTTCAAAATCATTAAAATTGAACCTATACATGTTCATCGTTTTCATAATTAAACACGAAGTGGTTGGGCGATGACACAGTGTTTGTCTAGTCATAATCCTATTGAGAAATCTAGTATTTCTCACTCCTACATTTCCATGTCATCTTCAAAGGATGCCGGCGTCGAGCATAGTGGTGATCTTCATTAAGTTCTCGGTTTGGCATTGACATTTTGACCTAGTGCTGAAGGTCTTGGTGATGTCTACGAGCACAGCGATGAGGGTCTACATCTTCCACGACTGTCTATTTCAAGTTCCAATTATGAGCCTATTCTTCTGCCCACATCAGCCATATAGTGAGGTCACCCTAGATGACATCCGTCGCTACTTCCAGCTGCTGACGTACCCCACTGACGATGAGACTGACTCGGATACCCATCTGACTCCAATCATTCATTGGATTCCAATCCTTCGGAGTCATCCTATCCGAGCTATCATGTGGAGACTGACTCATCCGAGCCCTTTTACCCGTCCGTGATTCGCCTCATGTCCGATTCGTCTTCTTCTTTAGTAGCTCCTCATCACACACCACCCTCGGTTCGTGGTTGCAGATTCATTCGTACTCGTGCTGTGCCTCCTGGGCATGGTCGTGCTCGAGGAGGAGGATAGGTTGATGTTGCTCCAAGTGGTTTTGGGAACGATTTCTTCCCGCCTGATGAGTGATGTGGTGATTGCATGCGGAGCTGAGCACAACGATAGCCCCTTTTTTGTAGTTATAGGGTTATCATTTTATTATATGGCATGCTTAGGCAGTAGAGATTTCCTATGTATTTTCTTTTATGATGTACTCAATTAGGTTTCTTTTGTAGGGCCGATAGTAGATATCAAACCCATTATTATCTTTATGTATGACTTCTGGTATTACTATTATTACCTTAACTATGATGGCCATGGAATAAATGTTATGTTTACTTAAGATAATTACTATTCATGTGCTTCTATTTATTTTACTCGCACTATACGTATGAGTTAGCGACGTTTGGATTATACGCTCCCGATGCACTCATGGCTCTTGGTTTTCAAAAGAGTTTATTCGTTATTCAAAAGAAAAAAAAATTACCCTATTTTCATTATAAAGTATTTTCAAATGGTAGCTTTAGATCTGCAAGCAAAATAACAACTAGTAATTCCATAATATGACTTAAGCATAGTGCTGGACTATTAGGGTGTTACATATCCAGCCTTTTTATGTATGAATATAAATGATAATCTATGCTAAGAACATAAGAAGATGAGGTCCCTTCACTTGGAGGCAGTTATTGGGTCCATCCCTGTGAACACAGTTAAAACTTTTGGGTTTCTGTACTTTGGAGGTAGTTAGCCGGCTGAGTCCCTCCAATTTAGAGGCATGTGCATCCTGTTGTAGGTTAGTACTATATGACGACAGTTATGAATTGAGCTCACTTCCAGATCAGGTTACCAAAGGGCAGTAAAGATTAAAGGCATATGCAAAGTAAGAAAGCAATTGAGAAAGTGCATCTATGAAAGGCATATATGATGGCTATTTCCCTACTTGAAACTCCTAATAGAGTTATTTTTTGTAAATTGATAGGCTATCTTGTAATACCAATATTTGTAGGATGTAAAAGGGTATTGTGTTATTTTTGTGGGAAATAAAGCGAATAATGAATCAAGGTTCATTTAATTAATTGTAGCAACTCTCAAGTGTGATGTTATAGCTTAAGCATAATATTATATTTGGGAGGATGTTATAGTAGACAATTATTAAGGGATGTAAATTTTGAGAAGATTGTTTTGTTAGTGACTTAGCATGCATTAAGAATACAAGAATGAATAGACATATATTCGATGTGTAGTGTGCCATGTTTAGAGGAGTTGGGAAGTTAGAACCAAGTAGGAATATGGGTGTAGAGGAAATGGTTGCAATGTTTTCACGTGTCTTAGCACATGATGTCAAAATTAGAGTAATAAAATGACAATTTGTGAGATTAGAAGAAACAGTTAGTAGGTGGTTCAATGATGTTTTGCTTGCCATTTTAAGATGCCATAGTTGTTTGCTCGAAAAATCTAAATCGATTGGTGAAGATAGCATGGATGAACAATAAAATTGGTTCAAGGTAATTTGTTGTATTATTTGCTGATGTTATTCACATGATGTGCTTTAGGATTAAAGTAATTAATCTTTTCTTTGGATTTTAAGAATTGTTTAGGAGCCTTAGATGGTACCTATATCAAAGTGCTTATTCTTGAAGCTAATAAGCCTAGATACCAAAATAGGAAAGGTGACATAACCATTAATGTGTATACGAGATGCATTATCTTGTAATAATAAGTTTATTGTTCCACAAGGTATTTGTTAAGGCTTTAGTGTGTTATTTATCAAAGTAACCATTCGATGTTTTATTCATTTGTACTAAGTTTCTATGTGAAGCTTATAGAGGGCAAAGATATCATATGAGTCTATTCAATCCGCAAAATCAACCTACTACATCCCAAGAGGCTTTTATTCACAAGCTAGGAATATTATAGAAAGAAAATTTGGAATATTGAAAGCAAGATAAGGAATTTCGAGAGGGAAGTCCTTTTATCCTATTAAGACAAAAGGAGGAATCATAATTGCTTACTGTCTTCTACATAAGCAAATTTGAGGGGTGATATCGATGGATCCTGTTGATACCATAGAAGGCCTATATATGGCAAATGATCTAGAATTGGATGGTGAGATGATCCACCATATTGAGACAAGTGATGCTTAGGGTAGATGAAAGGATGAGCTTGCTCAAGATATGTAGAACCAATGGAGGAGAGGATGCCATGCTTGATGATTATGTTCATTTATCATGTGCATTATTTTTTGTTTTTGTACGATTTTGCATTTGCAATTTTATTTCAAAAACTTGAACTTAATTAGTACGTGTTGAATTTTTTATCACTTGTAATATTTTTATCTATCTACTTCACTTTATATTTCATTATATCTTAATAACGTGAACTGCATTTGTAATGTATTATTTAATTCCACTAAAAAATCAATGGAGGAGAGTTCACAACCTAATGCAAAGCGAACTAAGCATCAATGGATACATCAAGAAGTTGCAGAGTTGGTTAAATGCTTGATTGGGCTTGCTGTTACTTCATGGAAGTGTGATAATAGAATGTTCAAATATGGTTATGCCAAACAACTGCAGAGATCGATTATTGAAAAGCTTCTTGGATGTGGTCTCAAAGCTAATCTACATATTGAGTCTAGGGTCAAGATGTTGAAGAAGCACCACTTTGCTATTATTGAGATAATGGGCCTTGCAGTTAATGGCTTTGGTTGGAATAATAAGGACAAAACGATTGTGGTGGAGAAAGACATTTACAAGGAATGGGTGAAGGTAAAATCTCAAACTTTTTGGAGTACAGGTTTATATGATTTTTTTCTTTTTAATATTCATTGCTTACTTGTTTTCCTTTTGATTTTAGTTTCATCTTAATGTCGCTAGCCTTTACAATAAGCAATTCCTACATTTTAAAGAGTTGGGAGCAATTTCAATAAAGATAGGGCCCAGGAGCCAATGCAAAAGATCCGATGGAAGCGGTTGCTATGGTGGAGGTTGATCTCAAAACACACTTGAATGACATACAAGTGAATGTAAACATAGATACAACTTTCAATGAAATAGAAGCTGAACTTGAGGCTGATTCTAAGGTATACATAGATGCATCTATTTCTTTTCATTTTTGTTATTAGATGGTAGATTCTTGAATCTTGACTTATCAGATTGCATTTACATTTTGCTTGCATGTTGTCATGATTGTTATCAAAGGTCATTTTCTAGAGGTTTGGTTACTTTTATGATGGTATTTTTGAGGCCTGATAGGTTTTAGTTACTTTATTTCTGATATTTAATATACATGCAATCTGGTTATAAGAAATGGGTTATTGTTTTCTGACATGCTGACATGGCATCTAATATAATGAGAAGAATACAGAACACAAATTAGGCCTTTTAGACAACATTTGTATCTATCAACAAGAAGCAGTTGAGTTAAGACAAACTATGTCAAAAGAAAGGTGAACAATAAGAGGTGAAATGAGTGTAACTCAAGGGAATACGCATTTTTGAAGTGAGAGTAGTAGTGTGTAATTGAATGACGTTAATCATTCAGCCAAGTTACTTGGCCTCATTTTTGTGCATATAAATGTTCTTTTGGAAGTAGATTAGTAATTTTTTTCACCCTATTATGTGACATTGATTAACTTGTAATTTTGATTTATTGTAAGGCGTTAGAGTAAAGTTTATTTGATTAATCATTCAGCCAAGTTACTTTGCCTCATTTTTGTGCATATAAATGTTCTTTAGGAAGCATATTAGTATTTTTTTTTCACCCTTTTACATGACATTGATTAACTTATAATTTCGATTTATTGTAGGCCATTAGAGTAAAGTTTATTTTAATTGTCTATACTTTATTGGTCTACAATTGAGTGGTGCACTTGGCATACAAGGATTGCCTAATTTTTTTCACATCAAAATATTGTATTTATATTGTGGTTGATTGAGTTTGAACTACGAGATGTAGTTGGAGAGATTGTTGGCATATCCAAGATTTATTTTTCCTTGTGTTTAAATCATGCTATTTGACTACTTAGCATTGATTTTATGATAAATGATTAACAAATATATTTTTTAATTTGATAATAAGTGTAATTCTATCTGATAATTACATAAAATTATGAGAAGCAATGATTATGGATTATATATGGGAAGAGTTGTTTGATTTGATTAGTTGATAGACATGTGAAAAAATTATATGCATTTTTGTGTATAATTGACTCTGATAGCTATTATGTTATGTGCTTTTGACATAGTGACTTATAAAAAGCATAATACTCTAAAGCACTAATCACTTATTTAGATATGTGGCCGATGTTTTCATGATTTTATTGTACTTTTAGGTGCCTCAAACTTTAGGTGGTATGAGTTCTTCATTTACCCAACAAAAAAAGAAAAGAAAGAGAGATAACAAAGGCTCATCAGAGGTGTTTGACACACTACTTGACATAATTAAAGAGATAAAAATTATTTATCATCTACCCTTATAATTGAATTGGTTTCTTGCTTCAAGCATGAAAATGAGGGAGTTAATCAAAGAGTTAAGCTAAGGGCACCATTAAAAAATGTTGATAGCTTGAATTAGGAATAAAGAATGAGGGCTACCTATATCTTTGCAAAGGATAACAATTGATTGAGATGCTTTTCTCACTTGGACCAAAAGATATACTAGCATTTGTGATGACAGTCCTTAACCATTCTTCTTAACTTCTAATTTTAGGACAATTAAGTGACTTCATACTTTTTGTATGAATTGATTACTCTTATACTTGGTTTACTCTCATATTGGTGATATGAACTTTTTTAATTAGGTTCACTATTGCAAATGAATTATATTTAGTCATATATGTTTGTTGTTTGTATGTTGATTGCATAGTTCTGAAAATTGGACCGGACTGGCCTGTCCGACCAGTTGAACCGCAAACCAGCCAGACATCTGGTCTGGGTATAGCCTTAAAAACTATTTTATGAAAAATCCATGGAGAACCATTTGAACTGCCTGAAAACTGCTGAACCAGGCGAACCAATCTGGTTCCAGCGGTTGGACGGTTTTGTTTTTTCCAGAAAAAAAAAATCCGAAAACGATGTCGTTTTGGTGAATTTCAAATAAATAAATAAAGGGATTCCCAATAAGTGAAAGCGGCCTCATTTTGCAAAGAAAAGAAGACACTAGATAAAGTAAATACAAGGGGTGAGTAGGGGGATCCCCAACCTAACACTAACACCATCAAAAGCCATCGATCCTTCCTTTCCACGGTCACACATCGTGCTGCCAACATGTCATCCACCATGTTGTCCTCCTTCAGCCATCCATTGCACCATTCCATCTACCGCAACACCCACAATGACGTCGCGCAGCCTCCGCAACACCTCTGTTGCAGCGTTGGCATCATAGTTGGGGGTAGCCATAGTTGAAGCCTTGAAGTTACTTGCTACCTGCAACAATGGCCTTCATTGTTTCAGCTTTTAGTTTTTATCTTGATTGAGTTCTTTCCTTTTGTTTTGTTGTTGCTGCAACTTTAGTTTTATTTCTAATTTTGAGTAATTTGCTTATGAAGATTTGTTATTTAATAAAATTTGTAAATTAGTATATTCATATTCATTTGAAGTTTAATGATCTTTTCTTGTATTAGGAATCTAGAATGTTATGTTGTTGGCTACAGGTTTAAGAAAGAATTTATATATTTTGAACCATGCAAGTGTAGGACAAGAATGAGAAGCCAATATTGTCCCAGTTGATATTAATGATTTATTGATTTTTATTTATTTTATAATATATAAAATATATCCCGGTTAAACTGGTTGAACCATTGAACCTTTGAACAAGTAGTTTGTCCGGTTCAAAGCCCGGTCCGATTTTCAGAACCTTGGTTTGTTGGGCTTGAGGAGTGGTTTTGGTGAAATTAGTATACAGCGATGATTTAACTTTCTTCTTTGTGTCCTATTGATCCATATCTATTATATCAGACATTCATTGCTCCCCCTTATTTTGAGGGATGTTGGAGCACTCATTTACTTAGTAGTAGCGAGCTATAAAAAAATTAGTTGTTTTTTTTTTCTTTACAAATTTAAGTATAATATGAATTTTCTATCTAGTAGTATTGTGCCATATAATTTAAGAAAAGAGATAATATATATATATATATATATATATATATATATATATATATATATATATATATATATATATATATATATATATATATATATATATATATATAGTAAAAATTAAGGGTTCTATCATGCCTTAGGATTTGATATAATCTTTTAGATTAGTATTTTTGTGTATTTAGAAGTTATTGGATTAGATATATATTTAGAAATGTGTGTGAAAAAAAAAAAATTTGCAGGCCGCTAGCACCTAGGCGCCAGCAGTGTTATCAGCACGTTGGGTTTCAGGGGTTTGGGCACCCAGGCGCTAGAAACCGCCACCCAGGCGCCCGCTGTCAGCACAATTGAAGGCGTTTCAGGCTGTTGGGGGCCCAGGCGCCTGATGATGGCCGCCTAGGTGCCCTCTATCTGACTTTTTGAGTGAGTTTCGGCTCTCTTTCCCTCATTTTCACTTAAACTCTCTCTCTCTTGGGTTCCTCTCTCTAAAAACCTTCCACTCTCACTTACCCCTTTAATCTATCATCTTTCCCTTTGGATTTCCTCACAAATCCATCCTCTCACATCTTCTTCTTCTTCATCACCATCACCATCATCTTCCTTGAGCTCTCTCTCTCTACCTTCTTGAAGTGAGAGAAAGAGGAAGGTAGAGGAGACTCAAAACTCCTCCCTTGCTCTACTCCTCCTTCCAAGGCTTTAAGGTAAATTATCAATACTCTCTACCTCCTTTTAGCCATTGATTGGTTATTTTTCTATTGCTTGGAGTGGAGTATGGGTTTTGGGGTGAAGAAGATTAGAGCTCAAATTGGGGATTTTATGTTTGGATGTTGATTGGGGCTGAGTTTGATTTCTAAAAGTTTATTATGTTAGTTTTAGCTTTGGACTCTTCCGGGGAGGCTCCGGTTGGCTCAGAGGCACCACCCACTTAAGCTCTTGATTTGAGATCTTGGTTGTGAGTGAATAGTGTACTCATAGTTAAATTTTTATATGAAGTTAAACATGTAAGATACAAGTTCATGGTGCTAACCACTTTTAAAAATGATTCAAATTTATATTGTTTTTAGTTTGGAATTTAATTCTTCATGAAACTATGTTAAACTCTAGTTTACTAATTAGAATTTACATTCAGTGGATGTTAAATGTTATGAGCATGAGACAAGACTTAAGAATTTCATGTGTCAGAATGTGGGAGTTTTCCAAATTCTCATTATGCATTAATGCTATAGTAAGAATGTATAAGTTATATTAAAAGAAGAGTTTGTTGACAAGGATTTTATTATGAGTAAAGTTTTCCAAAAGGGAGGAAATTGTAACAGAATTATTTGCTAATAACAGTAGCATTAGCCTCGATGCACCTCGTAAAACCCAGTTAGCAGGGTGATTGCTAGCCCGGCATGTCGGCTAACATGTCCGGAAGTTATGGACACGCACAGGCGTTGAGTTATTATTTACTGTTAGAGTTAGGCCACAGGGTCACCCAGTTAGGCAGCTATTTTTGGAATAGGATTTTTCCTTGAAGTTTTATCATGATATGAACTCTATTTCAGAGATTCTTTTGTTAAGAGAAAATATTTGTATTCCATCTTCATAATTTAAAGTATAGTTTGGATGTTTTTGGTTGTCTCATGCCACCTATGAGTACATTATTTCTCATTGAGTTTTATAACTTACCTTGCGGTTTCCTTATCTATTTCAGATTTAACTGTTGAGGCGGGTTCTGCTCCTCCTGCTCACTAGAATTTCTGCTTATCCCTTTTTGGTGAGCCCACTGGAAGGGCCTTGACTTCTCTTTTGGATTATTGTTTGTATAGCCATGTATGGCTTGTGATGATATAGTGCTCCATGAACTACAGGCAGGGTCCGGGGTTGGATTAGAATTGTGTTGTATCAATCTAGTTTTTCATTTTGGCTTAGTAAAGCAAATGTGTATTATTTTGTTGAACACACTTTAGCTACACAACACTTTTTGATAGCCTTATGTATGTAAGGTTTCCAAACCATATATATATGTATGTACATAGATATGAATAATTGTGTTTAAGCTATACTGGATTGTCTGGATAATTTTTGCAGATTTTTGTATAATTGAATGTCCTAGTTTTAGGGGAAACTCCGTCAATTTTTACATAGATTTTTGTTTAGGCTTGCTAGGGAATGGGAATTCCCTATGCACCGGTCACGGTCGATGGAGGGTCGTGACAAAAGTGGTATCAGAGCCTAGGTTTCCCTGTGATTCATGGAGCAAGTGTCCTTAGGTGTAGTCACGACTATGTAAATGGAAGCCGGCCCATTTTCACTAGACGTGACACTACCCGAGGCCTTTAGGAAGTTCATTCTTGTATTCTTGTATTAAGTATTCTTGTCTTGGTCTTGTTAATCTTAAGAATGTGTTAATCAAGCTCTCTTTTAATAGGTGGAGATGCCACCAAGGAGACGTACTCAGGCCCGAAGGGCCTCAAATCAAGAAACCCCTGATGCTGAGTCAGACCGAGCCCCCTCTCCAGTGCAAAGAGGGAGGGGTCGTGGTCGAGCAAGGGGTAAAGGCCATGGTAGAATGGCCAAGCAAGCAAAGGAGCCTGCCCCTACTGGGGCTATGCCTAAAGTGGTTATGGAGATTCGCGGAGTCCACTAAGCTATTGAAACTCTGGTGGGAATGATGGCTGATCAGAGGCGGGTTGGAGGACAACCCCAAGAGGCAACTGCAACACCGGTAGCCCCGAAACGAGTGCAAGTTTTACCTCCAATGGGATGGGATGTTATAGTCCAAGACTTTCTTAAGTTGGACCCCCTACTTTTACAGGGAATCTTATGACGGAGGACCCTCAACTATTTCTGGACAAGACTCTCAAGGCTCTTTGGGTCCTTGAATGTTCAATGTAACATCCCTATTTTTACCTAAGTTAATTAGCTTGGTGTTCCCGGCTAATTAGAGGGGTTAACGATTAATTGAGAATTAATCAATTAATCTCGAGAGCAAGAGCTTAGTAAATTAAAGGCAAGTCAACAATTGAGACATAATGCATTAAAAGTTACAATTAAAAACCTAATTGCCCAATCCTTATTAATCCATGATTTAGAACATAAAAATCAAGGCAATCTAACCTAATTAACTAGGAGTATATAAGTATCACATCTTAATCACATTAACCTTCACATCTTCTTACAAAATTAATGAGGAAAATCCTTCTTAATTAAAATGTGCTAATGAGTAATTTAAACCAATCGAATTAATTAGCATTTAGATAATTGCAATAATTATAAAGATGTAGAAACTTCCCTTTAATTATTATTTGAAAGTTTGGTCAAAGTAAGAGCCATATCCAACCATCCATTTGCCTTCTCATCATACACCACTAGATCAAGAGTCCATATTAGTAGATCCCTTGAGTCATGATAAAAGATCCACTCTTCTCCATCAAGATTGTGACACTTGAAGTGATCACAACCATTCAATGCCAATCCTAGGATAGATCATGCTTTTAACCACTAGAAAAGAAGCACTACAAGCCTTTACCCAAGTGCCAAGACTCAAAGGAAACACAACACTCTCTTTTGCCCCAAGGTTTTTCCACTCCCTAGCTTGTGTAAGAAGCAAAAATCACATCATCTCCTCCCTCATTTGTGCGCCACTTTCAGCCCTCCCTCTTTCCTCAATTCATTTTTCATTTCCTCCCTCAAGAATACACACAAAGCTCTCACCTCTCTCTAAACCTCTCTTTGCTCTTCCTACTCTTCTTCTTGTTCTTCTTGTTTTCCTACCCTAAGTCCTCACTTTTCTACCACCATCACCCTCATCTCCTATCACCACACTCACAATCCCTTCAAGGACTACCATTTTTGGTCCTTGGAGAAACAAAGCCACTCATACACAAGCCCCAATATCAAGCTCAAGGAGAAGAAGGCCATCTCCAACCACTTCATTTTTCAAACTTCAAGAGAAACCCTCATTTGGTAGTGACTCTATCCTTCTTCTCCATGTAATTTTTTCCAAGTTTTAGAACCCCTAAGCTCTTCGTGATTAGGTGGTTTTAAACTTACTTCAGGCATCTCATGACCACACTTTTCTCTATGAGTTTTCTTATCTTGTTGAAAGTGTTATTTTGAAATGAAATTTTGTGGGATGATGGCTTGTTATGTATCTTGTTTTATTTTGTTTTAAAATACTGGTTTGATAACTAAAATATTGAAGATGATGATGAGATAAAGCATAAAAATGGTGATTGGAAGTGGTATAACAACATCTCTATAAGTTTGATATGTAAAACTCAAAAACGAGTTAAGCTGAAATTCTGGCAGTCTGTAATGCGTACCGTATAAATCATTCTACAAAACTCAAAATGGAACGAAACTAATTTTCTGTGAAAATAGACTCAAATAGCTTTTTATACATATAAAATATGTGAGATTTGGCTTTAAAACGAGAGAGATATGAATTTTCAAAGTTTGCTGTTTCTGGATGGGTTTCTGTCCGGGCAGTGGGTGATAAAACGTGCATAACTCAAGTTATACATAACATTTTTGAGTGGGACCAAGTTTTTTAGAAAGCTAAGACATAGAAGAACACTCCCATAAAACAGTTTTGTCAGATTCCATGTGTGGAACTCCCAGTGAAGTGGACAAGCCACTGACCCGAGTTGAACTTTCAATCCTGAACAGTCAGAATAAAATGTGCATAACTCAAGCTACAAAATGAATTTTTAAGTGGGGTTTATTTTGTTTAAAAATAGACTCAGAGAAGTACATCCACACAAAAATTCGAAATAAAAGAGTAAAAGATGAAATTATGGTGAATTTTCAAAGTTACTGCCCCACTGTAAAAGTAAAAACTGGTTATGGTAAAAGTTAAAGAATAAGGAGGAATAAGCTCTAAGACATTAATACCCTTATATTAAGCATTGGAAAAACCTTTATAATACAACTTAAAAGTGTCAAAGAGGATAATAGATGAAATTGGCACTATGCCCAATAAAAGAAGTTTACACAAGAGACAATCTCAATTAAAAGCTTGCACCAAATTTATGAAGCTAAGCTCATAAAATGTTGCTTGAGAATATGCCTATGTTTATGTGCAAGCATGATGTTATGATGATGATTATGATGATGTTATGATTATGATAATGATATGATGCTTAATGTTATATGATATTGGTCTTTCTGTTTGGCAAAATTTTGGGAAAAAGCTTAGAGTCTGGCAGATTATCTTTGTAGAAATTTTGTAAAAATTATGGACTTAGAAATATTTTGCATCATAAGCTTTAATAAGAAGAAATTTAATTCAAGTAAGTGATCCTTCAAGAGGGAAGGTGACCTAATTTAAGCTCCCCTCACCCACAACTCACATGAGGCATGGCATGACCCAGCTAATGTGAGTATAGGGGATAGTTCTTACATGAGGCATGGCATGATTTAGTGTAAGTCACCCAGAAATTCTAGTATTGGTGGCGACGGCCACGGTATGAGCTCATTACCACTTATGTTTAGTGGGTGAAAAGATAAAGTCAAGTTAAGAAAAGAAAAGGGACTTCGGTCCAAAACCCTAAAAAGGGAAGAAGTTAAGAGAATCTTCTAGCTTGGACATGCATGTCTTATACGATTACACTTGTGCTTATGGTTATTATGATACAAATGATTAGAAGATATGTTAAAAATTGAATCCGCTTTGGATACTCATGTTTTCGAAAATCTAAGAATTGAATTTGATGCATGCTCACTGTTTTTATTTATAAAGCCCAGTGGTGGGGACGATGACGATGACACTTACGTGTTAGGGTCGAGTCTCTTGAAAAATCTTATTCTCACCCTAGCTTTGTTTTCCGCCTCGTCACGGATACTCATGGCTCACCCGTGGAGTGGAGGCGTGGACCCTCCCCACCATGGTGGGCCCTACGATGGAGATACTCACGCTATTGTGGCCCGACCACCACAATGAAGTCCGCATATTTTACCTGGTGGATTTTTGAGGAAGAGGAGCCAAGTCCCGCTAGCCCACAGCAGACATTTCATCTAGCTTGCACCTTGGACGCCCCTAGGTCCTTGGGATTTTCCGCTGAGCCGTTGCCCGACATCGAGATGGGCCGATGTCGCCGGGTTTGCCAACAAGCCGAGTTAGTGCCATCGCCAGGAGATCCTGTGATAGATGTGAGCTCAGCGGCCACTCGTAGAGGGCCGCTTCACCCACCGCTTCCCAAGTATCACCACTGCCGAGTGCGAGGAGGATCCCTCAGGCACGCGTTCTTCAGGGCTATACCCCAGGTCGGCTTACGTCGCATTGAGGTTGATCGATGAGGCACCTGCAGTTATCAGTACTCCTCCGCACCCAGAAGTAGAGGAGCCAGGGGACCGGGCACTCGAGGACTTGAGCCCATCCGATCGAGAGGCACGGGAGGGTAGAGAAATCGACATGTGCATGAGCCTATTTTTATTTGTGTTCCTTATCCTATGTATTTCATTTTGTATTGGGCCTTGTCAGACTTGTGTACTCTTTATCTTTTGGGGCCATGGCATGACCATGAGTTCCCTTTTTATGTATTATGAGACTAACTATAATTATGTGGTTGTTGTAGTAATTTGAATGCATGGTATCTTGATTTATCCCTTGTTCCTTTAATTCATACTGAAATCTTTGCGATACGCTTGTTTATTGCTATCTTCTCGCGCAAGGCTTTACTTTCCAAACGTGACGACGTATTTCAAAAAAAAAAAATTTTACCATATTTTCCGCGTAATTTAATTTCAAGCGAAGTTTAGTTTTTCCACGAGCATAAGTAACAACTAATAAAACGCCGTGATACGACTTAAGCGTAGTATGGGTTTATTAGGGTGTTACATTCAACCACAAAGGCGGCGAAGTTAGCGGCCTATCATTTGGAAGGGATAGCAGAGCAGTGGTTTGAAACCCTCTAAAGGGGGAGAACAGCTATTTTACCTCCTCTTACTTGGGAGGAATTCTTCGAGATTTTTATGGCTCGATTTCTCCCTGCTAGCAAGAGGGCAAATCTTGCAACTGACTTTGAAAGGCTCAAGCAAACACCAGGAATGTCAGTTACAGAATATGACATGGAGTTTACATGACTCTCTCGCTATGCATTTCATCTAGTGGCCACTGAAGCATTGCGGGTCGAGAAATTCATTCGCGGATTGGTAGATCCTTTATTCACCACCCTAGCTCCTCAGATTGGGAAGATTACATATGCTGAAGTAGTGAATGCCACATTGCTAATTGAGTCTGGTAAAATGGAGAGAAAGGCCTCTAAGGAAGCAACTAAGAAGCCAAAGACTAAGGGTTTCTTTTCTGGTGGTTCGAGTTCTGGCGGAGTTCAGGTTCCTTAGAGCCAGTAGCGGGTTCACTTGGGAAGGGCTGCACCATATAGGCCTAACCTAGTGAACTTTCCTATTACAGTGTCTCAAGCCGGTAGTGCATTACAGCAAAGTACACCAGGACTTGAACATTCTGGCCAAGCACAGCCACATTGCCAGAGTTGTGGCAAACCGCATTCAGGCGCGTGTCATAAGGGATCAACAGCTTGTTTTGGTTGCGGTCAAGAAGGCCATTTTAAGAAAGATTGTCCCCAATTGATAAGAGGATCTAGTCGAGGTTCCGTTTCGCTAGTCACTCCATCTACTTCTTTCTCCCCACCATCTCAGGGTGCCATTTCTAGGGTAGCTGGTAGAGGGACTGGTGGTAGGAATGCCAGTGGTAGAGGAGCCAGGAGGGCAGGAAGAGGACAGCCATGCCTGTATGATTTGAAATGTCAAGATGCTCAAACTTCTAATGCAGCAGTGGCAGGTATACTTCAAGTGCATTCATATAATGCTCATGTGTTGTTTGATCCAGGGTCTAGACATTCATATGTGTCCCTTTACTTTGCCTCCCGATTTGGTAAGCGTCCCATAAAATTAGACGATCCATTCTGGGTTAGTACCCCTATGGGGCAATCACTCTTGGTTCAGTTGGTATTCAAATCTTGCGTGGTCTGTGTGTGCGGTATGGACACCCTAATTGATTTAATGCTCTTAGACATGGTTGATTTTGATGTTATCCTAGGAATGGACTGGTTAGCTTCTTGTCATGCCACAGTGGATTGTTATTCGAAGGAAGTAAGATTCGAGATTCCTGGGCAGTTACAATGTATTTGTAAAGGGAGTAATTGTATCACTCCTAGCAGCTTAATTTCTTCTTTTAATGCTCTACAGCTTATAAGCAAGGGAAGTAAGGGTTATATTGCTGTGGTTAAGAATGTTAAGGCCGAAATCCAAAATGTGAAACAAGTTCCCGTGGTCAAGGAGTTTCTGGATGTATTTCTAGAAGAATTACTTAGAATGCCGCCAAAAAGAGAAATTGAGTTTGGAATCGATATATTCCCGAACACTCAACCTGTTTCCATACCCCCTTATCGCATGGCACCGACAGAATTAAAAGAATTGAAAGAACAGTTGCAAGACTTATTAGACAAGGGTTTCATACATCCGAGTACTTCTCCATGGGGTGCTCCCGTCTTATTTGTAAGAAAGAAAGATGGGTCTCTAAGGTTATGTGTGGATTACCATCAACTAAACAAGGTGATAGTGCGCAACAAGTACCCTTTGCCTCGCATAGATGACCTGTTTGACCAACACCAAGGAGCTTCTTATTTTTCCAAGATCGACTTTCGCTCTGGGTATCACCAGTTGAAGGTTAAAGAAGCGAATATTCCAAAAACTGCTTTTCGTACTCGTTATGGACATTACGAGTTCTTGGTAATGTCCTTTGGGTTAACCAATGCCCCAGCTGCTTTTATAGACTTGATGAACTGTGTCTTTAAACCTTTCTTGGATCGCTTCATAAACATCTTTATCAATGATATCCTTGTGTACTCCAAAAGCCAAGAAGAGCATGAGCAGCATTTGAGAATTGCCCTTCAAACTCCAAGGGATCATCATCTATATGCTAAATTCTCTAAATGTGAATTTTGGTTGGATAAGGTAGCATTTCTGGGTCATATAGTGTCCAAGGAAGGAATTATGGTGGACCCTAAAAAGGTTGAAGCTATACAGCAATGGCCAAGACCTACCACAGTCACAGAGATCCGTAGTTTCTTGGGGTTAGCTGGTTATTATCGTCGTTTTGTCAAAGATTTTTCCAAGATTGCAATACCATTGACTCAGCTCACCCAAAAGAATGTGAAGTTTCAGTGGACGGATGCTTGTGAGGAAAGCTTTCAGAAGCTCAAGACTTGCTTAACCACAACTCCAGTTCTTGTTTTGCCTTTAGGTCCAGGTGGATTCTCGGTGTATTGTGATGCTTCAAGGGTAGGTCTTGGGTGTGTTTTGATGCAGCATGGTCGGGTAATTGCTTACGCTTCAAGACAACTTAAGAAGCATAAGCAAAATTATCCCACCCATGACTTGGAAATGGCAGCAGCTGTTTTTGCCTTAAAGATATAGCGGCATTATCTATATGGCAAGGCTTGTGTGTAACGTCTCGATTTCCGACTTCCGGCCTTATCAGTAAAAGTTAGAATTTTCGATTTCTGACTTAATCTCAAAGTTTCAAATGGACTGGCTTGATTTTTCGATTTCTGATTATGACTACATAATATACGAGTTCCGACATTAGGTGATTTACAATGGACATGAAATCCGATGTCCGAGTTTATCTCAACCAGAAATGGACACGAGATATGAATTAGTCTCCAAGTTCGACCAAAATTTGCATGAGTTATGATATCGAGTTTATTACCAAGAGTTTTCATTTCTCTTGATTTCTCGAGTTCCGAGATAAAGTTTGGAGTTCCGAGATTCCATAAGTTTCGATTTCCTGGAACATAAGATAATGTTTTAATTCCCGATCTCCGGTGTTATGTTTAGAATCAATTCAAGTTTACCTAATGCCCCCGACTTCCGGGTATCTGACTTTGCTTTCAAGTTTCGAATAAACCCGACAATATTTCCGAGTTCCGATTTCATCTCCAAAATTTGAAATGCGTATGAGTTCCAACTTTAAGGAGAGCACAAGTTCCGATGTTATTTTCAGATACAATGGAAGCGAGTTCCACTTTTTAGGCGACGTGGAGAGCAATTTTATCACAAAAGAAGGAGACATGACTGAACTTTGCCCACAAAAATTTCAGCCAATCAAAGCTTACAAAGCCAACTACCATCTCAAGCTTAAATAACTTATTCTTTCTCTCCTTCAGCCCCATTTCTATGATGCCTGCCTTCTCCCTTGTTCAGGTCTCTTTTCTCTTCTCCACTCACCCAACTTCATCCAGCTTTCAAGTTCAACCAAGTTCTATTTCCAAACTCAAGCCTAATAACAAGAGGTAGAGGTTTATTTCTTGCTTGATTTTCTGATTCTTGGATGACTAGTGGTGGCTTATTTTCTCAATCTTTGATGTGTTGATTGATTGATTATGATGATATATGGCTGGTTTATTGGCTGTTTGTGACATTAAAACTGAATTGGAAGCAAGAAAGGATGAAGATAGGAAGAGCTGAGAAGCTGGAAAACCAAAAACCCTCCGCAGTCTGTACGACGGAGTGTACGGATCTGCCTACAGCCAGTTAAATCTGGTGAGACTATTTTCTATGAAACTAGACATCCAGGGATTTCTACACGTATATCATATAAGGCCATTGGATTAATATTGAGAGAGATATGAATTTTTGAATTTTGACCTAGGAATTAGGACATTCACCCGGGCAGTGTGAGTTGAAAAGGGTGTAACTCACCCTACACAACCTCAAATTGAGTGAAACCAATTTTGTTAGAAATCTTACACATAGGAGAACATATACAAGAAATTACGAGTTTGTTACCATCTCAATTTTTTCCAATGATTTGAAGAAGTTGCCCTCTGTCCAAGGCAGGCCAGAACAGGGCAGTTCAGGAAGGTCAGATTTCGGGGCTTATAACTCGAGCCCTACTAAGCCAAATGGAATAGAACTTTTTGCAAATGAAAGTTTTCCTGTTAGCTTCAATATGAGACCAATCTCGTATGGTTTGAATCAATTTTCGATTTTTAGTGGATTTTTACTTTTAAGTGTTCGATTCTGGCCAGCCACAGGGCAGGCCGGGATAAAACCTAAATAACTTGAGCTACACTTATCAAAATTAGATGGGACCAAGGAGATTAGAGAATAGACACATAAAACTTTAACATATCCAAAATTGAGGTCCAAATGAGTTAAATAGAAGTTATGGCATGATTTACAATAACCGGGTTGAATGATTATGTTAAGGCTGTAACTCTGCCTTAATGGGACTAATGCTTCTATGAGTTTAATGATGAATTATACATACAATATCGTGACTTATATGAGAAATTGGTGTTTTAATGCACTGGCACTATTCATGGGGAAGCGGACACATTCCGTTTTGCTGCCAAAATTTCGGTAAGACTTATGCTTGAGTTATGATATGCATGTTGATGCATGTGCATTTACAAGGAAGATATGAAAGCTATGTTATGATGAACATAAGGAATATGTTATGATGAAAGTTCCATGATACTTGGGCCAGCCCCGGATAAAAAGTTAAGGGGAATAGATCGGTGGGGACGTCGAGGAAAGTAAACCCGGCATTCCTGTATAAGAACGAGCACGATCCTGAAAAGCAGACTATTACCCAGAAGTCTAAAATGGCCAAGAACTCCTAGTAGACCAAGTAATGGACAAGTTTATGAGGAATGGAAAAGTTTATGAAAAAAAGGTTCAAGAATAAGATTTGCAGATTACATCAAGTGCATGATTACATTGAACAGTCATTACAAGATGTTTACAGTTTATCTATTATATTTATTTACTGCTATGTGTACACTTATCCTGCTCTTTATTCTATGTTTTACTATTAGTAATCTACTCTGTTTCTTATGCTATCTTAAGTAAAATTGAATCTGCCTTAGACCAGACATTTTTATAAACTTATTAAAAATAGCTTTGTTTAAACTCATGTTTTCATAGTCACATAAAAATCGAGGCAACTGAGAATGAATACGACGTCAGTTAAACACCATACGCGAACCCTACTGAGAATTTCGTCAAATTCTCACCTCTTTCTGCATTTCCGCCTCATTCTCTGACATGGACGATGGACTCGATGGCTACCCTCTTCATTGAGATTCCCAACTTATATCTCCACCATGACCTCGCAGTAGGTTCTCTGTATATAGCTGGCTCTTGCCATCTCCATTTTTACCTTTTTAGTGATAGGAATTTTACCGTCCCTTTATATCATCCTGCTTTTGACCCTGCTGCCCTATATTTTGAGGTCCCACTGCACGCGGCACACCCTCTTCCAAAGACCTCCGCACTGCAACACTGCAGCCTCGCTGATCTCATGAGAGTCACCTCCGCAGGTGGTACCAGACATCCTGCTCAGCTCTGGGAGCGACCCTTCAGAGGCCACCAGCTCATCATCCTCCTCCTCCTCGGGACCCAGTGCAGACTACTCACCAACCAGGCCTGGTATGGCCAACGGCTATCTGACTGAGTAGGTCAGCCACAGGTGGCATTGTACAGCATAACCCTCTTTTTGACAGTACGCAGTTTTAGGTCATCGACTTAGCAGCAGGTTTAACTTAGCAGCAGGTTTAGCAGTAGGTTTGAAATGTCCTTTGAGGACCCCATATTGGATCATTTTGACTGACATGGGCCTTATGTCTTTTTGCTACACCAGCCCCACTTTTGTATCCTATTTTGAAACTTGTACATAAGCTGAAATAGTGGCTTCTCATATATATATATAGTGACAGCATATATGTTATTTGTTCCTATCTTTTCTATTGTGATGTATTAAAATTTGTCTCATTCATTACATACAGCGCTCCATTTCTTCTATTACAAAAAAAAAAAAAGAAAAGGAAAAGAGTGATACGGGAAAGGAAACGTAAGCTGAGTATTAATATGGTAACACAATCTACTTAATTTCATGCTATGACTTAAGCATAACATTGAATTAGTAGGGTGTTACATTTTTGGTATCAGAGCAATTCGTCCTAGCTAAGGCCTGAGGATTGGACTGACTATGCTTCGCGCATATTCTGTATTTCTTAGCTGATAACATGCATTAGATCTTGCTTGTACAGTTGAGACATAGGTGTGCATGTGTAAGAAGTGCCTAATCGTATGAGCTGTTATTTACTAGCACATTAAACTTAGTGTTGAGTTTGATCAACTCAATAACTTTTGTTTTGTGTACTCAGAACTTAATGGCTTCCGGAAGGTGAGGTAGGCCACGTACAGAACCTGCTCAAGACGACTCAGCTGACTTCATGGACACAATATGAGAGATGGCTCATGCAATGAGGGAGCAAGCCGTGGCAGCTCACCAGATTATGGATCAGCTAGGCAGGCGACCTGCGGCAAGCTGTGAAGGAAACCCACATGGCCCAGGAGCTAACCTAGACTATCTCAAGTTTGCTGAATTCAGGAAAGCAAATCCGCCCAGTTTCCGAGGGGCGTATGACCTTGATAAAGCAGACGAATGGATCAAAGCCATGGAGAAGATTTTCTCTGTCCTAGATTGCTCAGATCATCAGAAAGTGACCTCTGCCACCTATATGCTCGAAGCAGATGCGAAGTTCTGGTGGAACGGGGTACCAAGATTATACGAAGAATCTCAGACAGCAGTCACCTGGATGGCGTTTAGAGACATCTTCTACCAAAAGTACTTTCCTGCCTCTGTTCGAAATGCCAAGGAACTCGAATTTATGCAGCTGCGCCAGGGAAACCGGACAATATCCGAATATATTGCCAAGTTTGAAGAGCTGTGCAAATTTTCTACAATTTATCAGAAGAACCAAGATGAAGCCTGGAAGTGCATCAAGTTCGAAGGAGGGTTACGGGAAGATATTCTTACCTCAATAGGGCTAATGGAGATTAGAGATTTTCCCACATTAGTGAACAAATGCTGACTTGTGGAAGATTACAATTTGAAACTGGCTGCAGCTAAGGCATCTGGTGGTGGTTTTAAGAAGGGGTTAGCACCGCAGGGCCCCAAATTCAAGCCCAATTTTCAACAACAGCGGAGATTTCCGCCGGCAAGCAACAAAGACAAGTAGCCTCAAAGGCCTCTTCCAAACCTAACTTGCACGAAGTGCGGTAGGAATCATGGCGATCAGCCGTGTTTGGCAGGCCAGAATGTCCGTTATGGATGTGGCAAGCCAGGCCACAAAATTTATGAGTGTCCGACCAGAAATCCATCATAACCGTCTCGACCACAACGTCAAGGACGGGTTTTTACGATGGATGCAAAGGAAGCTGGTAAGTCCGAGCGAATAATCCAAGTTACCTGTGAAGTGAACGGTGAGACTCTAACTATACTTTATGATTTGGGTGCCTCCCACTCATTTATTTCTCATGATTGTGCGGCTGTTTTGCAATTGTCAATTTCTGAATTACCTTATGATCTACTAGTTTTTACTCCTACTAATGAACCGGTTAGAACTAGTCAAATTTGCATCAATGTTCCTCTTCAAATTAAGGGTAGAACCTTTGCAGCTAATTTGATTTGCCTCCCTCTTTTTGGACTTGATATAATTCTGGGCATGGATTGGCTTTCTGTCAATCGAATCATGCTCAATTGCTCTGATAAGACGGTGGTATTCCCCTCTGACTCATCTTTTGAATCCCAAGCCTCAATACTCTTCTACCTGAACTCTTTATCAGTAAACTATAGTAGGTCGAAGAGTCAAGGATACATCCTCCTGTCAGCTAATGTGGCAGAAGTCAAACAAAAACCAGAGGATATACTAGTTGTTAAGGAATATCCTGATGTTTTTCCAGAAGATATTCTTGAATTCCCTCCTGAGAGAGAGATTGAGTTCACCATCGAATTGGTTCCAGGTGGAGACCAATATCTATAGCTCTGTATCGAATGTCACCTTTGGAGCTGATAGAACTAAAGAGACAGATCGAAGAGCTTTTGGAAAAAGGATTCATACGGCCAAGTGCATTGCCTTGGGGAGCTCCAGTCTTGTTGGTCAAGAAGAAAGATGGAAGCATGGGCCTATGCGTGGATTATAGGCAGTTGAATAAAGTAACGATTAAGAATAAATATCCACTGCCAAGGATTGATGATCTCATGGACCAGCTACAAGGTGCAGTGGTATTCTCCAAGATCGACTTGCATTCCGGATATCATCAAATACGAGTTCAAGAATAAGATATCCCTAAGACAGCTTTTCGAACTCGTTATGGGCACTACGAGTATACTGTGATGTCGTTTGGACTGACCAACACACTAGCAGTATTCATGGATTACATGAATCGAATATTCCACCCATATTTGGACAAGTTTGTAGTGGTGTTCATCGACGACATACTTGTATACTCGAAGACGGAGCGAGAGCACGTGGAACACTTGCGGCTGGTTCTGCAAATTTTAAGAGAAAAAAGACTCTATGCTAAGTTATCCAAATGTGAATTTTGGATGAAAGAAGTGAAATTTCTCGGCCATGTAGTGTCCTATGGAGGAATCTCAGTGGATCCCAGCAAAGTAGAAGTAGTTCTAAATTGGGAAAGGCCGACCACAATCACTGAAGTCAGGAGTTTTCTAGGCTTAGCTGGATATTACAGGCAATTCATTAAGGATTTCTCTCGTATAGCCTCGCCCTTGACCAAGCTAACCAGG
Source organism: Pterocarpus macrocarpus (assembly GCA_031439585.1). NCBI lineage: Eukaryota > Viridiplantae > Streptophyta > Magnoliopsida > Fabales > Fabaceae > Pterocarpus > Pterocarpus macrocarpus. Next base: position 28,022,235 of record CM062520.1, read on the forward strand.
AAGAATACTCTATTTGAATGGACGCCAGAGTATGAACAGAGTTTTCAAGATTTGAAGAGAAGATTGACTACAACACCAGTATTAGCCTTACTAGACCCTCGTGGACCATTTGAGGTCTACTGTGATGTGTCCAAACAAGGATTAGGATGTGTGTTGATGCAAGCCGAAAACATAGTCGCTTATGCCTCTCGACAATCAAATCCACACGAAAGGAATTATCTTACGACCTTGAATTAGCAGCAGTAGTATTTGCTTTGAAGATATGGAGACATCACCTGTATAGTGTAAGGTTCGAGGTCTTTTCTGATCATAAGAGTTTGAAATATCTCTTTGATCAGAAGGAATTAAATATGAGGCAGCAAAGGTGGATAGAACTTCCTAAGGACTACGAATTTGAGTTAAAATACCACCCAGGCAAGGCAAATGTTGTAGCTGATGCATTGAGCAGGAAATCGTTGACCATAGCCTGGATGATGATTAAGGAAACGGAGCTTATTGAAAACTTCCAAAATCTTAATTTGGGAATCCTTACAACTCCCAAGACCCTTCAACTACATCAAATTAAGATAGCCAGTAGCTTTAAGGAGCAAATTTGATAAGCACAGCAGCAGGACGCTAATTTTCAACATACAATTCATCTTGTGCAATCAAGGAAACTGACGGATTTCGCTCAAGATAAAGAGGGCATATGGTGGTGTCACGATAAGGTGTGGGTGCCCAAAGGAAATGATCTTCAAAGAAGAATCTTAGAAGAAGCACATAAGGGTGAATTCACCGTACATCCTGGCATTACTAAAATGTATCAAGATCTTAAGAAGATGTTTTAGTGGCCAGGCATGAAGTCAGACGTGGCAAGTTTCGTGAGCAAGTGCTTGACCTATCAGAAGGTGAAAGCGAAACATCAAAAACCCTCTGGTATGTTGCAGCCCTTGGAAATCCCTGAGTGGAAATGGGAAAGTATCTCCATGGATTTTGTAATGGGGCTACCAAGAACGCCAACAGGACATGATGCCATATGGGTTATTGTGGATAGATTAACTAAATCTGCTCACTTTTTACCCATTCGAGCAAATTATCCATTGGAAAAATTATCTCAACTGTACATTCAAGAAATTATAAGGCTACATGGAACCCCTTCAACCATTATCTCTGATCGGGACCCAAGGTTTACCTCATGGTTTTGGGGAGCCTTACAAAAGGCGTTTGGTGCTAAGTTGTGCCTAAGCACTGCATATCATCCGCAAACAGATGGTCAAACAGAAAGGACAATTCAAACCTTAGAAGACATATTACGAGCTTATATAATGGAGTAACGCGGGAATTGGGATCAATACTTACTGCTAGCCAAATTCGCATTCAATAATAGCTACCACGCTAGCATTGGCATGGCTCCTTACGAAGCGTTGTATGGATGAAAGTGCCAGTCTCCCCTGTGTTGGTATGAAACAGGAGAATCAATTCTATTGGGGCCTTATTTAGTTGAGCAGACTACTGAGCAAATCAAAAAAATACGGAGTAAGATGCTTACCACTCAAAGCCATCAAAAGAGTTACGCGGATACCAAGAGAAAACCTCTGGAATTCCAAGAAGGAGACCACGTATTTCTGAAGGTTACGCCTACAACGAGGATAGGTAGAGCCATTAAGGTCAAAAAGTTAATTCCTCACTTTATTGGTCCCTTCCAAATCTTGAAGCGAATCGGAGCAGTAGCGTACCGAATTGCTTTGCCTCCACATTTGTCAAACCTTCACGATGTTTTCCATGTTTCCCAACTCAGAAAGTATCACCCTAACCCTACACACCTTCTAGAACCTGAATCAATACAGTTAAAGGAGGACCTGACTTTCCATGTATAGCCAGCACAGATTGTGGACAGAAGCAGCAGACAACTTCGAAACAAATCCGTTCAACTAGTAAAGGTAGCATGGGGAAAGGAAGATGCTGAAGACTACACTTGGGAACTGGAATCAAACATGAGAAGAGAGTATCCTGAACTATTCTCAGGTACTAAATTTTGAGGACAAAATTTTTTAAGGAGGGTGGTAATGTAACGTCCCGATTTTCGACCTCCAACCTTATCAGTAAAAGTTAGAATTTCCGATTTCCGACTTAATCTCAAAGTTTCAAATGGACTGGCTTGATTTTCTGATTTCCGACCTTATGACTACATAATATACAAGTTCCGACATTAGGTGATTTACAATGGACACGAAATCCGACATCCGAGTTTATCTCAACTAGAAATGGAAGTGAGATCTGAATTGGTCTCCAAGTTCGACCAAAATTTGCACTAGTTCCGATATCGAGTTTATTACCAAGAGCTTTTCATTTCTCTTGATTTCCCGAGTTCCAAGATAAATTTTGGAGTTTCGAGATTCCATAAGCTTCGATTTCCTGAAACATAAGATAATGTTTTGATTCCCGATCTTCGGTGTTATGTTTAGAATCGATTCAAGTTTACCTAATGCCTCCTACTTCCGAGTTTAAGTATTTGGTTTCCTATCTGACTTTGCTTTCAAGTTTCGAATAAACCCGCCAATATTTCCGAGTTCTGATTTCATCTCCAAAATTCGAAATGCGTACGAGTTCCGACTTTAAGGAGAGCACAAGTTTCGATGTCATTTTTAGATACAATGGAAGCGAGTTCCACTTTTTAGGTGACGTGAAGAGCAATTTTATCATAAAAGAGGGAGACATGGCTGAACTTTGCCCACAAAAATTTCAGCCAATCAAAGCTTACAAAGCCAACTACCACCTCAAGCTTAAATAACTCATTCTTTCTCTCCTTCAGCCCCATTTCTATGCTGCCTTCTCCCTTGTTCAGCTCTTTTCTCTTCTCCACTCACCCAACTTCATCCAGCTTTCAAGTTCAACCAAGTTCTATTTCCAAACTCAAGCCTAATAACAAGAGGTAGAGGTTTATTTCTTGCTTGATTTTCTGATTCTTGGATGACTGGTGGTGGCTTATTTTCTCAATCGTTGATGTGTTGATTCATTGATTATGATGATATATGGCTAGTTTATTGGCTGTTTATGAGATTAAAACCGAATTGGAAGCAAGAAAAGATGAAGATAGGAAGAGTTGAGAAGCTGGAAAACCAAAAACCTCATTGAGTCCATACTGCAGTGGAGTGTCTGACTCAGCCTACTAGATTAAATCTAGTGAGACTATCTTTCTATGAAACTATACATCCAGGGCTTTCTACACACACACACATATATGTATAAGGCCATTGGATTAATATTGAAAGAGATATGAATTTTTGAAGTTTGACCTAGGAATCAAGACATTCACCCGGGCAGTGTGCGTTGAAAAGGATGTAACTCACCCTACACAACTCCAAATTGAGTGAAACCAATTTTGTTAGAAAGCTTGCACATAGGAGAACATCATACAAAGAAATTACGAGTTTTTTACTATCTCAATTGTTCCCAGTGATTCAAAGAAGTTGCCCTCTATCCAAGGTAGGCCAGAACAGGGCAATTCAGGAAGGTCAGATTTCGGGGCTTATAACTCGAGCCCTACTAAGCCAAATGGAATGGAACATTTTGCAAATGAAATTTTGTCCTGTTATCTTCAATATGAGACCAATTTTGTATGGTTTGAATCAGTTTTTGATTTTTAGTGGATTTTTACTTTTAAGTGTTCGATTCTGGCCAGCCACAGGGTAGGCCGGGATAAAACCTAAATAACTTGAGCTACACTTATCAAAATTAGATAGGACCAAGGAGGTTAGAGAATAGACACATAAAACTTTAACATATCCAAAATTGAGATCCAAATGAGTTAAATAGAAGTTATGGCATGATTTACAAAAACTAAGTTGAATGATTATGTTGAGGTTGTAACTCTGCCTTAATGGGACTAATGCTTCTATGAGTTCAATGATGAATTATACATGCAATATCGTGACTTATATGAGAAATTGGTGTTTTAATGCACTGGCACTATTCATGGGGAAGTGGACACGTTCCATTATGCCGCCGAAATTTCGGTAAGACTTATGCTTGAGTTATGATATACATGTTGATGCATGTGCATTTGTAACGTCTCGATTTCCGACCTTCTTACACACATTTTTCGACTTCCGACTTTGTTAATTCACTGGCTAACCTTACCGACTTCCGACCTCATCTCACCAGAATGGTCACAGCTCCAACCTCCGACTTCATCTCCAAATCCCAAATGAAATGGCATAACTTACGATTTCCGATCTTATGCAAGGATACGATTTCTGACTTCATGTTTCAAAGAAAGTGTACCTGATTTTCGGTCTCATACTGTAGCTTCAAGTCTCAGATAGAGGTTCCCGAGTTCCTACCTCAGACTACGTGGTTTTCGACCTCAGAAGTTATAGGTTAACACAATGATGCAAGTACCGACCTTCGAGTTCAATGTAAAGAGTTCCGGCCTTAGAGTTGAACTCAATGGACATGAGTTCAAATCTTTGAGTTGATTTCCAGTTATAATTGAGTTCCGATATCTAAGTTTATATCCAGCATCCACATTCCCGAGTTCAAATAGGGAGTTCCGAGATTATATGATTGCGAGCTGTATGATTTCCGATGTCCGACTTTACTTCCAAGTTTCGAATAAATAGATAAGATTTCCTTAAGTCACAAGCAAGAGGTAACGAGTTCCGAGATCCGGCTTCAGCTTCGAGCTCAAGTCCAATGACACGATTTCCGACTTCAAGCATGTTAGAGACGAGTTCCGAGTTAAGATAGAGTGGAAGCGAGTCTCACTTTGGGGACGACGTGGAGAGCAATTTAGCCACAAAAGTGAGAGACATGGCCGAACTTCAATCACAAAACTCCAACCAATCAACACCACAACTTTCATGTATTTAAATCAGACTCTTCTCTCCATTTTGGTCTGATTTACGTTCCCCTTCTCCTTGCTCCAGCCTTCTTCTTCTTCCCTTCCTCTCTCAATCCAACTCCATCAAATCTCCAAGCTTGGTCAAGGTTCCATCAATCCTAAACTCAAATTCAGCAAGATCACACTCTAAAGAGGTAGGATTCCATTCTGTTCTTGAATTACTTGCGCTATAAATGTATGAAATTGTACTCTTCTTCACGTATTTGATGGATTATTGGATGTATTATGATGGATTATGATAGGATTAACAGGACGTCTTGAGTTGGAATTAAGGTTAGAAGAAGAAAACTAGGAGAAGTGAAGGTTTGGAATGCTGTCTAGTTGAGAAACTCCATGGCAGTCCGCACGGTAGAGTGTACGGTGCCGCCTACAACTGGTTAAATCCAATGAAACTATTTTTAATGAAAGTAGACATTCAGGGCTTTCCATACATATATCATATAAGATTATTGGATTATTATTGAGAGAGATATGAATTTTTGAAGTTTGACCTAGGAATCAGGGTTTTCATCCGGGCAAGGTGACTTGAGGAGGGTATATCTCACCCTATACAACTCCAAATTGAGTGAAACTAATTTTGTTAGAAAGCTGACACATAGGGGAGTATCCCAATATGAAATTTCGAGTTTGTTATGGTCCCAATTGATCCCAGTGATTCAAGGAAGCTACCCTATGTCCAAACCAAGCCAAAACAGAGAAGTTCAGGAAGGTCGAGTTTTAGGACTTATAACTCGAGCTATACTGAAGCAAATGGAATGAAACTTGTGGCAAATAAAAGGTGTCTTGTTAGCTTCAATATGAGTCCAATTCTGTATGATTTAAGCTTAGTTTCGATTTTTAGTGAATTTATACTTCCAAGAGTGTAATTCGGGCTAGTAACTAAACAAGCTGAGGCAAAATTTAAATATCTTGAGTTATGTAGATCACAATGATATGGGACCAAAGAGGTTAGAAAGTAGACACATAGAGTTATGACATATCCAAATTTCAAATTTAAATGAGTTGAATAATGATAAAGGTGGTTTATACAAATTCCGGGCAGAACTGAGTAAGATTGGCAGAATGGCCAAATTGATAATTTCACAAGTATTAGTGCACATATAAGGTTTGAGTAAGGATTGCCAGTTTTATATTGATCTATATATATGAATAGATTGATTATATTGTTACGACTGAACTATCAGTGAGAACTGGCACTATTCATGGGGAGATGGAACTGATCCGTTATGCTGCCGAATTTACGGCAGGAGTTTAGGAGACTATGAGTGTCTAGATTACAAGGAATTTATGATATGAACAGTCACACAATTATGATTGTGTATGTGGAAATTCTATATGCGAGAATGACATAAGTACGACATGGGATATATGAGAATGAATTATGAAGCATATGTATGAGTACATCCTGCATGTTTATGCTGGATTATGCATGAGAATGAAAGAATGTAAATATATTGAATGTGGGTCCCTTCACTTGGAGGCAGTTAATTGAGATCCCTCCTTGTGAAGGCAGTTAAATGACAAAATGTGAATCCCTTCACCTGGAGGCAGTTACACATTGAATCCCTCCCGGTGAAGGCAATTAAAAGATAAAGATATGAATCCCTTCGCTTGGAGGCAGTTGCACTTGAATCCCTCCCTGTGAAGGCAGCTACCCTCTACCTTGGAGGCACGTGGTCAAATGAGATCCCTCTATATTGAAGGGACGTGGTCAAATGAGATCCCTCACTTTTGAGGCACGTGACCAGAAGAGATCTCTTCAATTAGAGTCATGTGACTAGAATAAGATCCCTCCAAGACTAGAGGCACGTGAATCCTCTTGCGGGTGAGTCGGTGTGACGACAGTCACAGGTGAAGCTGACGAGCTCACTCCAAGGCCAGGCTACCCAAGGGCAGTAAAAGCACCCTAGGGACGACGATACATAACGCCTAGGTGTGCCAAGTAAAAGCTAAAGAATAAAGACTAAAGACTAAAGACTAAGACATATGCAAGCACCCCACTCATACTAGGCATGGCATCGACCCAGCTAGTGTGAGTACAGGGGACAAAACTTACACGAGGCATGGCATGACCCAACTAATGTAAGTACCAAAGGAAGATCCCATATTCCTAAGGAACGTGACATGGCGATCACGCTCTGATGGGGTATGACATGGCGATCATACTCTGGAATGTGGCACGTAAAGATTTTATGATGAAAAGAGAGATGAAGAAAGAAAAGCAAATTTTATGTATATGCATAAATTCAAGTACAGATAAAGTTATGTGCAAATGCTATGTATAGTCTAATATGTTGCAGTTATTATCCATGATATCATTCAAGAATTGATTTTTATGGTTTTTTCCCAAATGACCAGTCTATGAGTAAAACTGAACCTTTGCTTCGGACATTATATTTTCGAACTATAAAATTAAACAGTTTGTAAGGTATGTTCACCTTTTTCTTAATAAACCGAAGCAAACTGGAGATAACAACGATGATATTATTTATGATACTTAGAGAATCCTACTGGGAATTTATAATTCTCACACCTATTTCCGTGTTATCTCCAGATAATTTTAGAAGTTTCCGAAGACGGCTGAGTTCTTTGTCAGGACAAAGGTCATTCAGAATAAGAACAACTCCAAAGTGTGGTACTATGACTTAAGCATAGTACTGTACTGAGGAGGGTGTTACAGCATTTACAAGGAAGATATGAAAGCTATGTTATGATGAACATAAGGAATATGTTATGATGAAAGTTCCATGATACTTGGGCCAACCCCGGATAAAAAGTTAAGGGGAATAGATCGGTGGGGATGCCGGGGAAAGTAAACCCGGCATTCCTGTATAGGAACGAGCTCGATCCTGAAAAGCAGACTATTACCCAAGAGTCTAAAATGGCCAAGAACTCCCAGGGGACAAAGTAATGGACAAGTTTATGAGGAATGGAAAAGTTTATGAAAAAAAGGTTCAAGAATAAGATTTGCATGATTACATCAAGTGCATGATTACATTGAATAGTCATTACAAGATGTTTACAGTTTATCTATTATATTTGTTTACTGCTGTATGTACAATTATCTTGCTCTTTATTCTTTGTTTTACTATTAGTAATCTACTTCATTTCGTATGCTATCTTAAGTAAAACTGAATCTTGCCTCGGACCAGACGTTTCTTAAACTTATTAAAAATAGCTTTGTTTAAACTCATGTTTTCATAGTCACATAAAAACCGAGGCAATTGAGAATGACTGCGACGTCAGTTAAACACCATACGCGAACCCTACTGAGAATTTTCTCAAATTCTCACCTCTTTCTGCATTTCTGCCTCATTCTTAGACGTGGATGGTGGACTCGACAGCTACCCTCTTCATTGAGATTCGCAACTTGCAGCTCCACCACGACCGCACAGTAGGTTCTCTGTATATAGCTGGCTCTTGCCATTTCCATCTTTACCTTTTTAGTGATAGGAATTTTGCTATTCCTTTACATCATCCTGCTTTTGACCCTGCTGCCCCATACTTTGCGGTCCCACTACACATGGCACACCCTCCGCCAAAGACTTCCTCCGCACTGCAGCAGACTGCAGCCCATCGATCCTGCGTCGAGTCACCTTTGCAGGTGGTACCAGACATCCCGCTCAGCTCTGGGAGCGACCCTTCAGAGGCCACCAGCTTATCATCCTCCTCCTCCTCAGGACCTAGTGCAAACTACTCACCAATCGGGCCTGGCATGGTCAACGGCTATCTGACTGGGTAGGTCAGCCACAGGTGGCATTGTACAGCATGACCCTCTTTTGGCAGTACACAGTTTTGGGACATAGACTTAACAGCAGGTTTAGCAGTAGGTTTGAAATGTCCTCTGAGGACCCCATATAGGATCATTTTCACTAACACGGGCCTTATGTCTTTTTACTACACCGGCCCCATTTTTGTATCCTATTTTGAAACTTGTACATAAGCTGAAACAGTGGCTTCTCATATATATATACACGCATATACAGTGACGGCATATATGTTATTTGTTCCTATCTTTTCTATTGTGATGTATTAAAATCTGTCATGTTCATTATATACAGCGCTCCATTTCTTCTATTAAAAAAAAAAAAAGGAAAAGAGTGATACGGGAAAGGAAACGTAAGCTGAGTATTAATATGGTAACACAATCTACTTAATTTCATGCTATGACTTAAGCATAACATTGAATTAGTAGGGTGTTGAGATTTACATGGATCACAAGAGCCTTAAATATATTTTCCAGCAGAAAGATTTGAACTTGAGGCAGCGGAGGTGGGTGGAATTGTTAAAGGATTATGATTGCTCAATATTGTACCACCCGGGAAAAGCAAATATTGTGGCAGATGCTTTGAGTAGGAAATCAATGGGTAGTTTAGCCCACATAACTCCTATTAAAAGACCTTTAATAGAAGAAATTCACAAGTTGGAGTCAGAAGGTGTACAGTTTGAATTGAAGGAGTCTGGAGTACTTGTGGCTTATCTTAGAGCTCGATCTTCTTTAATTGAACAAATTAGAGAAGCTCAAAGCAAGGATCCTAAGTTAAGGAAGCTAATAGAAGATGTTCAGATCGACAAGAATTTTGTTTTCACCTTAGATCAAGAAGGTGCTTTAAGGCATGGTAACCGTTTGTGTGTGCCTGATGTGAGTGAGTTGAGAAGAATCATTCTTGAGGAAGCTCATAATTCCATATACACCATTCATCCGGGTTCAACTAAGATGTACCAAGACCTGAAACAATTGTATTGGTGAGAAGGTCTGAAGAAAGATGTTGGCGACTTTGTTTCTCAATGTTTAGTCTGCCAGCAAGTCAAGGCAGAACATCAAAGGCCAACTGGTCTTCACCAACAAATAGAAATACTAGAATGGAAGTGGGAGTGCATTACAATGGATTTTGTCACCGAATTACCAAGGACCTTTAAGGGATTTGATTCTGGGTGATAGTTGAGCGATTGACCAAGTCTGCTCATTTTTTCCTAGTTAAAACCACTTTCAATGTGGTTCAATATGCACAAATGTATATTGATGAGATAGTTAAATTGCATGGGGTACCTGTATCCATTATCTCGGATCGGGGGCCTTAATTCACCTCTCATTTTTGGAAAAGCCTTTCAAGAGGCCCTAGGCACACGTCTGGATCTTAGCACTGCTTTTCATCCTCAGACGGATGGACAATCCGAGAGGACTATTCAAAATTTAGAGGATATGCTAAGGGCCTGTGTCTTCGATTTTGGTGGGAATTGGAGCCGTTTCTTGCCTCTGATTGAATTCTCCTATAATAATAGCTACCAATCAAGCATTCAAATGGCACCTTTTGAAGCTTGATATGGAAGGTGTTGTCAATCTCCGATTGGCTGGTTTGAAATTGATGAGGCTAAGCTTCTAGGGCCAGATTTAGTCCAAGACTCCTTGGAAAAGGTTCACATAATAAAGGAAAGACTTTTAGCTACTCAGAGTAGGCAAAAAGCGTATGTGGACAATCAAAGACGAGAATTGGAGTTTAAAGTTGGAGACCATGTTTTTCTTAGAGTCTCTCCTATGAAGGGTGTGATGAGGTTTGGCAAGAAGCGAAACTTTAGCCCACGTTATATCGGTCCCTTTGAAATTCTAGAGCGGATTAGTGCAGTGGATTATAGATTAGCCTTGTCACCCAATTTATCCTTGATTCACCCAGTCTTCCATGTTTCTATGCTTCGAAAGTATATGCATGATCCTTCTCATGTCCTTGAACCACAAATGGTTCAATTGGACGAGAATCTATGCTATGAAGAGGAACCAATAGCTATAGTGGATCGGCAAGCAAAGAAACTACGCTATAAGGAAGTAACTTCAGTGAAGGTGATATGGAAGAATCAGACAACCGAGGAAGCCACTTGGGAATCTGAAAATGCAATGCATTCTAAGTATCTGTACTTATTTAAGCCTCAAGGTAAATATAGCATAATTTGGAGGACCAAATTTCTTTAAGGGGGAGAGAATGTCATGCCTTAGGATTTGATATAATCTTTTAGATTAGTATTTTTGTGTATTTAGAAGTTATTGGATTAGATATATGTTTAGAAATGTGTGTGGAAAAAAAAAATTCAGGGTGCCAGTCCCTAGGCACCAGCAGTGTTATCAGCATGTTGGGTTTCAGGGGTTTGGGTGTGCAGGCGCTAGAAACCGCCGCCCAGGCGCCCGCTATCAGCACAATTGAAGGCATTTCAGGCTGTTAGGCACCCAAGCGCCCACTATCCGACTTTTTGAGTAAGTTTCGACTCTCTCTCTCTCTCATTTTCACTCAATCTCTCTCTCTCTTGGGTTCCTCTCTCTAAAAACCCTCCACTCTCACTTACCCCTTTAATTTATCATCTTTCCCTTTGGATTTCCTCACAAATCCATCCTCTCACATCTTCTTCTTCTTCATCACCATCACCATCATCTTCCTTGAGCTCTCTCTCTCTACCTTCTTGAAGTGAGAGAAAGAGGAAGGTGGAGGAGACTCAAAACTCCTCCCTTACTCTACTCCTCCTTCCAAGGCTTTAAGGTAAATTATCAATACTCTCTACCTCCTTTTAGCCATAGATTGGTTATTTTTCTGTTGCTTGGAGTGGAGTATGGGTTTTGGGGTGAAGAAGATTAGAGCTCAAATTGGGGATTTTATGTTTGGGTGTTGATTAGGGCTGAGTTTGATTTCTAGAAGCTTATTATGTTAGTTTTATATGTTTTGTAGTTTTGGACTCTTCTGGGGAGGCTCTGGTTGGCTCAGAGGCACCACCCACTTAAGCTCTTGATTTGAGATCTTGGTTATGAGTAAATAGTGTACTCATAGTTAAATTTTTATATGAAATTATACATGTATGATACAAGTTCATGTTGCTAACCACTTTGAAAAATGATTTAAATTTATATTGTTTTTAGGTTGGATTTTAATTCTTCATGAAACTATGTTAAACTCTAGTTTACTAATTAGAATTTACATTCAGTGGATGTTAAATGTTATGAGCATGAGACAAGACTTAAGAATTTCTTGTGTTAGAATGTGGGAGTTTTCTAAATTCTCATTATGCATTAATGTTGTAGTAAGAATGTATAAGTTATATTAAAAGAAGAGTTTGTTGACAAGGATTTTATTATGAGTAAAGTTTTCCAAAAGGGAGGAAATTGTAACAGAATTGTTTGCTAATGACAGTAGCATTAACCTTGGTGCACCTCGTGAAACCCAGCTAGCAGGGTGATTGCTAACATGGCATGTCGACCAACATATTCGGAAGTTATGGACATGCACAAGCATGGAGTTACTATTTACTGCTGGAGTTAGGCCACAGGGCCACCCAGTCAGGCAGCTATTTCTGGAATAGGATTCTCCCTTGAAGTTTTATCATGATATAAACTCAATATTTCAGAGATTCTTTTGTTAAGAGAAAATATTTGTATTCCGTCTTCATAATTTAAAGTATAGTTTGGATGTTTTTGCTTGTCTCATGCCACCTATGAGTACATTATTTCTCACTGAGTTTTATAACTCACCCTATGGTTTCCTTTTCTATTTCAGATTTAACCGTTGAGGCGGGTTCTGCTCCTCCTGCTCACTAGGATTTCTGCTTGTCCCTTTTTGGTGAGCCCACTGGAAGGGTCTTGACTTCTCTTTTGGATTATTGTTTGTATAGCCATGTATGGCTTGTGATGATATAGTGCTCCATGAACTACAGGCAGGGTCCGGGGTTAGATTAGAATTGTGTTGTATCAATCTAGTTTTTCATTTTAGCTTAGTGAAGCAAATGTGTATTATTTTGTTGAACATACTTTAGCTACACAACTCTTTTTGATAGCTTTATGTATGTAAAGTTAAGGTTTCCAAACCATATATATATGTATGTACATAGATATGTATAATTGTGTTTAAGCTGTACTGGATTGTCTGGATAATTTTTGTAGATTTTTGTATAATTGGGAATGTCCTAGTTTTAGGGGAAACTCCGTCAGTTTTCATATAGATTTTTGGATAGGCTTGCTAGGGAATGGAAATTCCCTATGCGCCAGTCACGGTCCATGGAGGGTCGTGACAGGTTCAATGCCAATTTAACTTGAATATATTTGATGTTGACCATATTTTACGTTTATGTTATAAATTTAGCTGGCCCGTGTAACAAATAATTATATCACAAAAAAAAAATTATATGTAAAAATTTTATAATATTATGGCTACAATGCTTATATTTTATATGTAAATTATGCTTAAATTTAAGTTTAATGTGTTTAATATTGGTCAAAAAAAATTTAATGTGCTTAATAATTATTTTAGTTTAAATTATTAGTGACATTTTTGGGAAAATATACAATATTCTTGGGAATGCGTTAATCAACCAAACACAAGAATAATTTATTCCCTAGCATATTCTAGAAGATTCTGGGAATATAATTTAGATAAAAAACACATATAAATTGGTATTCCTGGAAAAGCTATTTTTGGGAATATCATTACTAGAAATGCTATTCTTAGGAATGTAAAATTATTCCGTGTATTCCTTAGGGAATACTAGCAAAATGATTTCATGGGTAAAGTAGAATTTCTCAATAAGATAAACTAACATGAAAAATTGATTGGATCTTGTTTTTAACAAACTCCATGGATTGAGTTAGATTTCATATTTAATTTTCAAAATTGATCCAATTCAATTCAAACTAAATAATATTATATAATATAATATTTTATTATTAAATTTATATTTTTATTTATAATAATTTTAATTTATTATATAAATTTTGTTATTTATTTGTCATTCTCACTTAAATAATATTTTATAAATATTAAATGAGTTATTTTTATTTTTTCATTTTATTGATTTAAGTTACTTTTATGTTTTAATATTAAAAACTTGATTTTTTTTTTCAAAAACTAAACAAACAAATTCAATCCAAAATGATAAAAATTAGATTGGATTGGATAGAATTCAAAATTTAAATTAAACCAATCCAAATCAAACCACAAAAAATTATAGAGTGAATATTCAGTTCAGCCCTTAAAAGATTTTCAAGATATCAATTTAGTCCCTAAAAAATTTTTAATACCAAAAAGGTCCTTGGAAGTTAAAATGTGACATCACATTAGTCCTTGAAAGTTGTTTGACATCAAATAGGTCCTTAAAAATTAAAATGTGACATCACTTTGGTCCTTCAAAGATGCATGTAACATCAAATAGGTCCATAAATACGTCTTTTGAAAGGACTGAAGCAATATCACATTTTAACTTTTAGGGACCTATCTGATTTTACATTTTAACTTTCAAAGACCTATTTGATGTCAAAAATTTTGAGACTAATATGATATTACATTTGATCTTTCAAGTACTAAATTGATATAAAAAATCTTTTAAGGACTAAATTAATATTATGCAAATCTTTAAAGGATTAAATTGCATATTTATTCAAAATTATATTATTTGGATCGAATTGATTTTTCACTCAAAACCAATCTAAACCAAACTAGGAACATCCCTACTTTGAATATAAACATAGCCACCTTTGCATAACTTGAAGCCTTAGTGTTTGCCAATTTCTAATTTTCTGTTCTAGACTACATTTTGTAATGTTGGGAGATAGTTTTGTTATTTTGCTGTGAATAAGACATTATGACCTGTTAGTATTTTGTTTTTGTTTATGTTTACGACCATTGATATGGTCGACTTTGTTGTAAAGACTTTGACAAGTGCTTGTGGAACTAATTAATTTGCCCCTTGATATGGAATTTTATTCCTGTTATTCCATAGCTGTGTTATGTTCATTTTGTTTTTTAACTTTCGATGATGAAAATTTCGCATTCAACTTCTAAAATAACAATACGTCAAGTAAACTTGTCTATGTATGAGATTACATGCCACAACAACATTGCCACTAAGCAGATCAAATTCAGGTTGACCCTTAATTTATTCATCATATTGTTGATATGTTCTTGTTATATATATATATATATATATATATATATATATATATATATATATATATATATATATATATATTGATAACATCACCACTTGACAACCAGTTTGCTTATTTGTATTGTTCTAAATCAATGCAAATGCATGAAGGTATGAGGGATGTAATACGAGCACTGTTTGCTGATCAAGCAACTTTGAAATGATGCAACGATGACCACATAGACTTGAGATACTTTTGGTTGGAAATATAACTGCAAATGATGATTATTAACCTTTGACAAGGAATTTCTTGCAAAAAAATTACCAGAATGAAAATCTATGATATTACCGTTGTTAAAATTTTCCAGAACTTTTTTGTACTCAAATGATTTTACTTTGATGTTATCTATTAAAAGACTAAAAAAATTGCAGCCTCAAAAACCTAGGTATCACCAGCTTATTTGGATCTTCTTCTTGATATGCCAGCAAAGAGTTTGAATTGGACGATCGATACAGGAGCACTTGCATAGAGATTACAATTTATTTTCGTGAAATTATTTGAATAATGATAGGGGGACGCATTGCATCGCGATGCATATAGTGGAGATGGTGTTGTGGAACAAAGGGAGAGTGACGCGTAGGGGCATTTGGTAGGCCATGGACTGGATGCATACTCTTTTGAGTTCTGACTTCAACCAAGTTTATATTTCCTAGTTCTGAATTGAAGTTAACTAGTTGTGGGTGCATACCCTTCTGAGTTTCGAGTTTAATGTATCACTCAACGTGAGAGCTCACCGCTTCCGAGGTCTGGGTTCCAGGTTCATGGTTAGTTAACTAATCATTAGTTAAGTATCCATGAACCATGTTCCTGGTTCTGAGTTCAACATATCACTTGACATGAGAGTTCAGGTTCTAGGTTCATGGTTCATCGGTAGTTAACCAATGATTATATGTCCATTTTGTTATGTTCAAATATCATTAGTTAACTACCCATAAACCAAGAACCCGGAACCTAGAAAATGGAAGAAGTGAACTTTCACGTTGAGTGACACATTGAACTTGAAACTTGCATGTAGCACCTACAACTAGTTAACTTCAACTCAGAACATGGAACTGTAAACATAATGGAACTCGAAACTTGGAAGAGTATGACCTAGTCTATGGGGCCACCAAACGCCCCCTACACGTCACTCTCCCTTTATGCCACAACACCATCTACACCATATGCGTTGCAGTGTAATGCATCCCTCTATCATTACTCAAATTATTTTATCACTTCAGGATAAAACAATTATAGGAAAAAATGAACTATTCCCAAGGTAGAAGAATGACAAAATGATATGCGTACGCATTTGTGTGCGACTCACTTGCGACGCATCCGCAGGGAGAGGCCACGTGTCCTGTTGCATGTGCTGGGACCAACAATGCAACACTGCACGAACTCTGAACTCGGAACTTTGAACATGGAAACCAGGGAAGACAAGGAAAAAGTGAACTCTGTCTCATGTTAAGTGATAGGTTAATCATAGAACTCAAAACTTGGTACTGTCATACATACAGTGAGCCCATGATCAAGTTCCGAGCTCCATTCTTTGGTTCCTTTGCATTATTTTACATTTGATGCCTTTTTTGTTTGAAACTAATTTAAAAATGATTTGTGTTCATATGCGTGGTGCACATTAGACAAGTATGGTATATAGTAGAAACCTCTTAAGATGAGGAAGCTGATGCTAGAATAGATGTGATTTATGAGTTCCCTTTTGATGTGAGTTCCAAGTTCCCCTTTGATATGATGAGTTCTGAGTTCCGCTTTCATGTGAATTCCAAGTTCTACTTTGAATCGAGTTCAGAAGATGAAGAACTTGGAACTCGAATCAAAGAGGTGGGTTTCCATTAGTTGCGTCTTCTAATATGCACCATACTTTTCTAATGTGCACCCTTCTAAGGACACATGCCATCTTTCCAATGGTTATAAACAAAAAAAAAGGCACCAAATGCATACTTATAACAAGGCACCAGAGCATGTCCCTAACTCTTAACTAGGGTTAGATAGGAATATTTTGTTAGAATATTCTTGCTTAACCAGTTAGTGTTGCAGAGTGATGGAGTAAAGTGTCTATTTTTGAGTTAAGTAGCACTTTGGTCACTGAAATTGTAAGCATGCTTCACTGTAGACCCAGAAATTTGGAAATTATCTCTTCAGCCCCCAAAGTTGCATTCCACTAGTCACTTTAGTCCTTGGCTAGTCAACTATTACTATTTTACTGATGTGTCACATTAAGTGACATGTCATCATGCCACATGGCACCACATCTGACGTGGTATAGGGAACATAGGTGCAACACTTAAATTGGAAATCAAAAATTCCATTTTCTATATTTCATTGCATGTGATTTGTTGCCGCATATGGAGCAACAATGCAACACTGAAATTGGAAATTTCATTTTTTTTTGTTCTAATAATTCAATGAAAATTTTTTGATTTTTTATTTAAGTGTTGCAATGTTGCTCCCCATGCGGTAGTAGAGCACATGCGATAGAATGCAGAAATTGAAATTTTCAATTTCAAAATTTTCGATTTCCGATTTAAGTGTTGCATTGTTGCTCTCTATGCAGCAATAAAGCATATGCAGTAGAATGCGAAAATCGAAATTTTTTATTTCAAAGTTTCCAATTTCTAATTTAAGTGTTGCACTATTGCTCCTTATGTGATAGCAAAGCACATATAGCAGAATAGTGCGACATAACGCAACCTTTAACGTGGCATGGGGAACAACAGTGTTGCACTGTTTCCTACCACGTGACATGTTGACATGTCACTTAACATGACACATTAGCAAAATAGTAATAATTGACTAGCCAGGTACTAATGTAACTAGCATTAAAGAGTTAATTTCCAAATTTTGGGAACTAAAGTGAAGTATGCTTACAATTTAAGGAACCAAAATGATACTTAACTTGTTTATTTTTCATAAGAATGGGGTGAAGTATCATTTAGGTAAACTTTAAAGGTGGTTTTTGTTATTTACTCTTATGATTTTTTAAGGTTGTGTGCAAACAAATGTACGAATGAAGAGAGTTTGCAAAAGAAAAAAGAAAAAGAAAAAAATGTGGAATCTTGGGCCACAATTGAAATATAGTTCACAGGGCATTTGGAGTCTAAAGCTAAACTCAGCTTTCAACATACCTAAAAAGCAGACCTAAAATAACTGTCACAAATACACATACTTGCAAAATACAATTAAAAGAAAAATAAGAGTTTACAGAAAAAAAAAAAAATCCACTGTCGTTCGAATTCTTCATTTCCCTTTCATTTGCATGAGTAAGAAGTTTCTTCTCTAATGATTCTTCTCCCTAGACACTGAAACTAAAAAGAATTTTATTCTCTGAAGCTTTTGGCTCATAGGAATCAGTCACTCTTAGTAAGATTTTATTGCTTTAGCTACTGAGTCGACTTGCTCATTCCTCTATGGTGAGCCAAATTTTGAATTTTTCTTCATCTGGGTTGCCTTTAATTCAGTTTTCCATCAGCCCCAAAAAATGCATTTACCTATTGGGGGTCCTTAAATTTTTTATTTAATCATTTGTAACTTGGATTATGGTTCTGTGGTATGTTTGTGTGTGAAGAAAAAGGTGCATACTCTGGTGCCTTGCTATAAGTGTGCATTTGGTGTCTTTTTTGGTTTCTAACCATTGGAAAGATGACATGTATCCTTAGAAGGATGAACATTAGGAAAGTATGGTGCATATTAGAAGACTCTTAACTAATGGAAACCCTCCCCCTTTGATATGAGTTTCAAGTTCCTCATCTTCTGAACTCGCATCAAAAGGAACTCAGAACTTGCATGAAAGGGGAACTTGGAACTTGCATTAAGTTCAGCCTCTACTTCCTCATTTTTTGAACTATATCAAAGATGAACTCAAAACTAGCATCAAAAGGAACTCGGAATTCACATCAAAGGGAACTCAGAACTCATATCAAGTTTAATCTCAGCTTTCTCATCTTGAGAGATTTCTACTATGCACCATACTTATCTAATATGCACCATGAATGAGCACAAAAGTCATTTTTCCATTGGTTAGAAACAAAAAAAGGCACCAAATGTACAATAACAATGCAAAGGCACCAGAGAATTAGCCTATTTTTTTATCATTCTATACACTACCTACGTTAAACTAGCCTACATGCAACCCATTTTACCTTTTTCCGTCTCCTTCCCTTCTTAACTTCACACCGAGAAATTGAAAGAGACACATAGAGGAAAGTTGTTTTCCAACCAAAACAATAATGAAAGAAAGACATGCAGCTCTCGAATCAATGGTGTCTTTGTCGTTGTTGACAATGGTTGGCAGACTGTCTTTTACTCAAAGCAATGATAGAATAAGACCAACAATAATAGCAATGCTAGCAACACTAATGGCTCCAATTCACACACTACCAATTCCAACAAACTCGTCTCCGAAGGAGCACTGGCCATTGCCTCTAATGCTTTCAGGTCGTTGTAGCCACAGTTGGAGCACTGGCCATTGCCTATAATTCTCTAGAGAATGGGAAAGTGGTGGAGTTGAAGAAAAAGAAATAAAAGAAGCCGAAGGTGATTATGATGGAGCCAGTAACTTTTCTCGCTCACATAACGATGTCGCATGAGAAGCAACATGAAAGACATAAAGATGATGTGGTTTACATATTATGGCGGAGGCTGTGGTGGATTGTGTTGAGTTTTGGTCCAACTTGGTGACTAGTTAATATTAAATATGTGCCATTCAAAAATGACTTATGTGCTTGTGCGTGGTGCACATTAGACAAGTATGGTGTAAGTTTTGAGTTCCACTTTAATCCAAGTTTCCCATTTTATGCGAGTTCCGAGTTCCACTTTGATACTAGTTCAGAAGATGATGAAGTCATAGCTAGATGGGTGAAGAATAGGGCTGGGTGAAGAGCAGTGGTGGCAAGTTCCGAGTTCCACTTTGATGCGTGTTTTGAGTTACACTTTATTGGCAGTAGGAAGGGTGAGGAATAGGGGTGGGTTACCTTTTGTTGGGAGTCTTCTAATATGCATAATACTTTTCTAATGTGCACTGTTCTAAGGATACATGTCACAATACTGACTATCAACTTAGAGCAAAACTCATCAGGGGCCACCACAGACACCGCCTTTAATACTACCTAGTCACCAACTTGGACCAAACTCAACATAGTCCATCACAACCTCCATCAACAAAATAAATGTCCAAATCTTGACCATTTGATTGCATCTTGTAAGGTTTGATGTACTTGTGCCCAAGGCCCAACACTCAATTATTGATACTGACAGTGAAAAAAATTGAACAAAGAATAAATTTTTAAAAAATAATTATATAAAAAATTAATTTTGATACATTATCAATATAAAAAAGTTTACATTATTATTCAATCATATGTTTTTACTCAAACAAAACACCAAAATTAGTCTCTATTAAATTTTTTGCCAGACAAATTCATCCTTGTAGAAAAAAATTTACTCAGCGGTCCCCATCAATTTTAAACGTCAAACATGTTGGTCCCTCTGTCAAGTTTGCGTTGTCAAACTTAACAGAAATGGCCACATGTCTATTAACTGCATGGCAACTTCATCGAGGAACTTGGTGTCCATGGGATAAGAGGGTAGGAATTGATGATGGAACTTGGGGAACTTGAAACTCGCTACTCTCCATGTTGGTTGATTTGGTCTTCATCTTCTGCAGGTTGGAGGGAGATGAGAGGGTAGGAATCGATGACGGAACTTTGGGAACTCGAAACTCACAAATCTCCATGTTGGTTGATTTGGTCTTCATCTTTGATAGGTTGAAGGGAGATGAGACGGCAGCAATCGATGACGAAACTCAGTGACTTCAGGTAACTTGAAACTCAGGTTCATTTGGTCTTCGTCTTCGACAGGTTGAAAGGAGATGAAATGGTAGTAATTGATGACGGAACTTGGTGATCTCGGATAACTCAGAACTTGGAACTCGCCAATCTCCGTGTTGGTTGATTTGGTCTTCATCTTCGACAAGTTAAAGGAATGATGGTTGGGGTTTGAAACGATGTCATTTTGAGGTGAGATGGTGTAGTTAACGGACACGTGGTCATTTCCATTAAGTTTGATGATGCAAACTTAATAGAGGAACCAACGTGTCCAACGTGTGAAATTGGTAGGGATTGTGAAGTGAATTTTTTTTACAAGGACGAATTTGTCCAACGTAAAATTTAATAAGGACTAATTTGGGGGTTTTGTCTTTTATTTATAAAATTTTTAAAATAATAAATAATTGAGTCAAATATTTTTATTAATATAATAATATATAATTGAATATTTATGTAAAAACTTTTAACACTGACTATACGTCAAAATTAAATTCTTATATAAAACCATTTTACATTTTTTCCTTTTTTTTTTTGTTTGAAAAATATAACTTAGCTTCAACAGAGCGATTCGTTAGTCCACCAGCAGTTGTGGACTAACGTTAGTTCCCCCATCAAAATAACAAAATGACCCCCACCATGTGTTTTTAAAATAGGGCCCAGTGTAATTTTTTCTGCAAATAGATCCCTTGCTCTTTTTCTGCATGTTGTCTCCGAGGAATTGGTATGGCCGTGGTGACCCCGCACCTCGCATTTCGAACTACGAAGACAATGTTCATGGACCGGACCTAGAAGTAGTAAGAGGAAATTTCTGGATATTCATCTGTTGAGGTTGGTCACGGAGGGCGATTGATCTACAAAAAGGAGGAAATCTCTGCCGCGGTAAAAACGCTGCTGACTAGGTGACCGAGCAAGCTGTCAAGAGTTACCGCTCCAGCATAAGACTTTGGTGACCACAAAGTATGGTGTTCATCCACAATAGACCAAAATTACCGACCTATGAAAAGACAAATGTGGAGTATAATATCCAGAGTTTAGAAAATAAAATTAAAAAACCTTGACAATTCATGCATTCTTAATAGAATAAAAAGAGTATCACTGAACTTTTAAGATTGCCACACTAGTCTAATACCACATTAAGTACTATGTTTTAACATGTGCGCAAAAGATGGTTTAGACAATTGCCATATGCATATCTGGGAGAATACTTCAATTCAACATGCATAAACGCTCATGGGTTGAAGGATATGCTACCCACGATTTGAATCAAAATCACCACAAACAAATATTAAACAAAATTATCGAAGTTCGAAATTACCCTTTCCCCCAATCCACTAGTATAATTATCCAAAATAATGCAAGTAAAATTCCAATGTAGGAAGCAAGTTGTAGCATAAGGTGAGATAAGTTGTCCTTATATGTTTTAGCAGCCTTCCTTAACTCTTCAATATTTATGTTTCCCTTGGCATTTCCATTCCACACATTGCAGCACTAGCAAGATTTGTAGCATGCGGTGATGGTCTTCTCTTGCCTACAGTGTGCAATTGCCAAAAGAATTAAGGATCACAAGAATTTAATAATATTCATCAAAGGCAGTAATGTAAGGGAAAGCACTGCATCTCTTCTAGACACGCAGCAAGAGAAAATAACACAATTGAGGTTATCTGTTATTGATTGAAATGCAAAATATTGTTAAAACTAAATAACAACTGAAAAGCTTCTAAATAATAAAAGTGAATCACGAGAAACAATGAATTGCCCCAATAAATCAACAAAAATATGCAACCCAAGTAACTGATATTGTCTAGTAATGTCCACCAAAATTAAGCAAACATGTTCATAATAACTAAAGTCACCATACCAAATGATATGCACGAATAACCAATAGTCCAACATCTTCTCCAGCAGCACCAACACTAGGTTGCAAAGAGAAGAAGTCAAACCCAATGATAGTACATAACAGCTCACCCAATAATCTTCGAAGTTCATAATGTGCCTTGCATTGCCAAATTTTGGTGTGGTGATTTCACCTCAAGTTGGTCTTATTGTTTGTTTCTTGTATCTGATGGCACTTACACTACATCATCATCGTTATTCTCAATCAATAATTCTAATAATTTTTCTAATTGTTTTTATCAAAAAAATAAAAAAATAATTTTTCTAATTGCACAAGATTAACAAATGAACAACAATTTCTTTAAAAACTCAATTAAGTCCTCGTAACAAGTCGAATAGCCATTGACGAAATAAGCAAAAAAATTCCACCTCGGGTCCCAATGTGCTGCAAAATAGAGCACACAGAACTGGCTTCTTTCAAGAAGCTAACATACCATTGACATATTGACACAAAACCTTGTTGCCTGCGAACTTCATGGCACACAAGGACATGATGGCAAAGCAGGTAGGGGAAATAGTTGCACAAAATAATATTTCAAGTTTGAAAACTCCTGTTCATTTACCGATGGTCTCCCACCATCCGATGTTCATTCGGGGATTAGGGTTTCTAATCAAACCACTAGTCATCAACATGGTTGTCTACTACCTCTTCCCTTCCAGTTCTTCAGCCGTCACACAAACGTATTCCTCCGATCACTTCCAGTTCTTCGATCATTTGTTTACGCACCCCCTCTCATTCACAGAAAAGAAAACACCAAAAAACACCGGTGCAAATCGCTGGCGATGAGAAAGATTTGGGACTGAATTGCAAAATTAAACATTCACTGATACTCATTAACAATTTCAAAGAAAAAAAACATAGGTTATAGCTCATCCATCCGATTTTAAGTAAAACACATCTAACAGTGAAATTTTGGTGGACTAACGTTAGTCCCAAACATGGGATAGACTAACGAATCGGTACCCTCAATGGATATATAGGCAAGAATCTAAAGAGCTTACATAGCTCTCAATCTAACTTTGGGTATAAATTATTTATAAAAAAAAATAAAAATCTCAAATAACATAATTGAAGGTGAAAATATATTTTTTAAAAGCTATATTTGGTATGGGATAAAAATTAGAGTAAAACTTTAATAAATAAGTTTCACATGTAAAATTACATATAGTGCTCATCTACTACATTTTTACCCTCATTTTTACTCCTATACCAAGCAAATCCTAAGTAGTAAAACAAGATGACTACGCAAGTCTGATGGAGAGAAGAGAGACCTCAATCTAATAGTGGAAAAAGAGCCACATATATCTTGAACTTGTCCTAAAGGCATAATAGTAATTCCAACTATATCGAGAGTTCAAAATATCACATTGTTGCTATTAAAAATTATATAGAACACATGTAATATTAATTTCATTTATTCTCTTAACAGTCAATTAATATTAAGAAAGATAAGTATAATGATAGCATAAATCCTAAAGGGGAGCGATATAATTCATAAAACAAGAAAAGAGTTAAGTATTACTTTGGTCCCTGAAATTATAAGCATGTTTCACTTTAGTCCCTGAAATTTGAAAATTAACTCTTTAGTCTCCGAAGTTACATTCCATCGATCACTTTTGTCCCTGGCTAGTTAACTGTTAATCAACTATTACTATTTTGTTGATGTATCACATTAAGTGACAACAGGTAAAATATGAGTTCCAAGTTCAACGTGTTGCTTAATGTGAGACTTCACATCTTCCTTGTCCCCCCCAGTTTCCGAGTTCTGAGCTTAATCAATTTGTTCCTTGTCCCTAATCTTTCCAAGTTCCAAGTTTCTAGCTAGGATATGAGTTCCTAGTTTCGAGTTTAGTGTGTCACTTAACATGAGAGTTCACTTCTTCCATGTCCCGCCTTCCCCAGTTTTTGAGTTCCGAGCTTAAACCATTTGGTCCTTTTCCCCCGAGTTCCGAGTTTCCTTGTCCCTTCACTTAATATGACACATCAGCAAAACAGTAATAGTTAACTAATGATTAACTGGCAAGGGACTAAAGTGATAGACGGAATGTAACTTTGGGGACTAAAGAGTTAATTTCCAAATTTCAAGGACTAAAGTAAAGCTCGATTACAATTTCAGGGACTAAAGTGACACTTAACTCAACAAGAAAATATCAGTTGTAATTAGGCTAAGTTTTAGAGGAGGTGAAAGTAATTTTCACAAGGTGAAGGCCAATACACATTACTTTACAAGATGCACCATACATCTTGTAATCTAAAGGTTAAGATGTAATGGTGCATTCATATTTCTCATACTTGTGATACACTCTAAACCTCATATTGAACTCGAAACTCGGGGTCAAAGTGGAATGTTGAACTTGGAACTTGGAATTCAGAAACTTGGACAAGGAAGAAGAAAACTCTATTGAACTTGGAACTAGGAAACTAGAAGAAGTTAATACTCTCACGAACAATGACACATTGAACGTGGAATATTGAATTTGGAACTTGGAACTCGAAAACTTGGGATAAGGAAGAAGAGAACTCTATTGAACTCGGAACTCAGAAACTAGAAGAAGTGAACACTCTCTCATGAATAATGACACATTTAACTTGGAACTCGAAAACATGCATTAGTGAGTTAGAGAGAGACAACGATAATTTTATTGTATACCATAAATGAGATACACTATCATATTCTAGCCGTTGGATAACAAGGTGTATTGTGCACCTTGTGAAATACAGTGTATTGGAGCCACTTCCTTTTCATAATAAATAAATAAATAAATTTATATAAGTATTTGATTGGGGGTGGTAATAGGACCAATTGAAACTAGTTTAACTTAACCTAAAGCTCATCTAATATTTTAATCGGATATGGATTCAATTTGGACATTTAGGTTGTGTCATCTCAATATTAAAATAAAGTGCAAAAATTTAAACATTATATGCAATAGTGGATTCAGGCCAACTCAACTGGTTGATCTACTGGCCTAAAGGAAGGCCACATACATTGAGGGGCATGAGCTTGAGTCATGGCTCAAAGCCCCCCTACGCCCCTTTCCTAGGTTTGTGAGAATGTATATGACCAAAAAAAAATTATATGCAACAGAGACAAAAAAAAATTATTTTTTATATATTGTCAATGTAAAATATTTTATATTATTAATTAATTACATAACATTATATGTATAAATTTTGAGATAATTATTATAAAAGTTGAATATTTTTAATAATTTGATAATATATGATTAGATATTTATATAAAAAAAACTTTTACAAACAATGCATAAAATGAAATCCATAAAACAGTGAAGGCTCTAATGCATCTTATTTTGATAAGGTGCACCACACACCTTGTAATCGAGTAGCCTAGATATGATAGTGCACCAATGTTTCTCCAAATTGTGATACACTATAAAACTTTCTTAATGTGAGTTCCAAGCTCCCCTTTGATGCAAGCTTCGAGTTCCATTTTGATGTGAGTTCCTCTATGGGCTAAGGCATAGTTGCATTGGGTTCCGGTGACCTCAAAACTCGAAAACTTGAGACAAGAAAGCAATGAACTTTAACTCAGAACTTTGAACTCGTAACTAGTCTTTAGAACTTAACGAAACTCTATTTTGAATCAAATTTTTTTGAAATCTTGAACTCGAATCGACTTGATATGTGTTACGACTTCCACTTTGATGTGCGCTCCGAGTTCCTTTTTATGTGAGTATTGAGAGAACTTTATGGTATATCATAGATGTGGGAAGCATAGATACACCATCACATCCTACCTTTAGATTACAAAGTATGTGGTACACCTTTGTCAAATAAGGTGTATTGGAGCCTTCACCAACCCAAACATTATACACAATTAAGTCATAAAATTGTAACAGCTAAAAAAGAGAATAGCAAATGCTTTTCAAACCAAGTTATATTGATTCTAAATATTTTACCATTTATCAATATTTTTTTAAAAATTACAAGTTTAAAAAATATACTACATAACATTAAACAAGATTGAGTCAATCCAAGATTATGACCTAAAAGTACACTGGATACATTTTAATACCCAAATTTGACCTAATTAACTTCAAATTGAGATGGGTTAAATGAGTAGGCAAAGACGTAAAGTCTGAACACCTTTAGTATTCATAGTTTAAGGAGCTGACTTTGATGCACTTCAAAGTCAAAGGTGTGTAGTGCACCTTGTAACTGTAGCGCATCTCATCAATTGAATAAGGGGCGAAAAACATCAACGAATTAAATGAAAGAAAGGGAACTTGTTATGCTGGTTAACATGGAGCATTGGAGGAGCTCACTTTCTCTAATTTCCAATTTCATAGTTTCCAATTTTCAATTTAAGTGTTGCACTGTTGCTCCCCATACAGCAATAGAGGACATGTAGCGAAATGCGGAAATTCGAATTTCCAATTTTCGAGTTCCAATTTTTGACTTCAGTGCTGCATTGTTGCTCCCATGCAGTAGCAAAGCACATGCAGCGGAATACAGAAATCAGAATTTCCGATTTCTAAGTTCCGAGTTTCAATTTTCGACTTTAGTGTTGCACTGTTGCTCTCCATGTGGTAGCAAAGTACATATAACGAAATGTGAATATTGGAATTCTGATTTAAGAGTTTCCGATTTTCGATTTAATTGAAGGAAAAGCAATAGAACATAAAGTTTTAAAAAGCATGCTACCAGCTAAAGTGGGGAGTAACTACTTAGTGTTAGTAAATGTACATAGAGCACCACGCTCATTGACTTGCAAAGCGCATTGTACAAGGCGGCATAGTTCAAATGGTGCCGACAAAATTGATGCATTTAACCTACAACACTTCAAGGTCCGGAGACTTGGCTTCCTTCTCATTCTATTCTGTTCAAATTAGGCATAAATAAGGTCACAATCAGCATTAAGTTTACTGTAATCTTTTTCTACAGGGATTTCGCTTTGGGATTGGTCTTTAACTGCATGATTGTTGCGTCATCCAATGGCGGAAAGCACATAGCACCGTTCATAAACTTTTAATCAACTTCAGTGAATTAAAACTTTTCAATTTTTATGTGTTGTTTTACTATAAGCTAGTACTTGCATGAGTTATCACTTGTCCACACCAATATGAATAGTATTTTTTAATAAAGAAAAAAAGTACGATTGGAAATCTTTAATTAAGAAGTTTGGAAATTGTATTTCCCACTGTAGATTGTTAATACATATGAAACTTATTTGTAGCTACTTTTATTTATTTACATATGTTGTTAAAATAAGCAAAGCTTAATTACTTTTTTTCACTTGTACGAGTTTCTGTGCAGATTCATCCGTACTGTGGTTCAAGAATTATTGCTCTATATGGAGATGAATGCTAGTTGTGAAAAAGATGAGGGTGCAGATGATCTTAATTGCTCTGTGTCTTTCTCAAACTTTCACTCAGATAGAAGGCGACCAAAGCTGCTGAGACAAGGACCAACATAATCATTTTTCCTTGTCCCGAAAGTGTCAAGGTAGAGATGGAGCTACCACCTACCAACGTACTAATTCTACATAAGTAATAGTCAAGAGAAAATTATCATGGATGGTAGTTATCAAAATCTTTCATTTTTTTTTCCCCCAATGGTACATGAGACAAAGGCTCCAATAAAAAAAGGTTAATTACATTGAACTCCCCTGAGATTTAGTGTAATTATACTTGGTACCTCTCTATTTACAAAATGGGTGAATTACATTGACCTCTCCTGAGATTCAGTGTAATTACACCCGACACCCTTCTATTTAGCTATATTATACTGACCTCTCTTATTATTAATGGAAGTTAACTCTGTTTGCGAAATGAACTTGGAACTCATAACTTGCAAAACTTGACAAACTTAGAACTAGGAAACTAGGGGACAAGAAAAAAGTAAACTCTGTCTCACGTTAAATGACAGGTTTAACTCGGAACTTGTCCATGTTCTCACCGTACCAAATGAATTATGATTTCCAATCTCAACCTGTCACTTAACCAACCTCAACATGAGTTGACCCCCAATTTCCAAGTTCCGGTTTCATTATACAAACGAAGTTAACTTCTGTTAATAATAAGGGAGGTTAGTGTAATATAGTTAAATAGAGGGATGTCGGATGTAATTACATTGAACCTTAGGGGAGGTTAGTGTAATTCACCCTTACAAAATTATTTTTAGAGGTCCCTAAACTTCATGAAAATCTACACTGACCTCTCCTACTATTAACACTCCATTAACTGAGTTATAGCATGTGATGTGCACATGCTCATCAATGGCAACTCAGAACTTGGAACTCAAATTTGGGGACAAGGAAGAAGTGAACTCTGTCTCACGTTAAGTGACATGTTGAGCTTGAAACTTAGAACTCGTCCATGGGCTCACCGAATATACCAAGTTCCGATCTCAACTTGTTACTTAACTAACTTCACTTAACGTGAGACAATTTACTTCTTCTTGTCCCCCAATTCATGCATTACTCATGAAGAAAGGGAATAATATGAAGAAATCACATGATATTCAAACGGAGTTAACTTCTGTTAATAATAGAGGTGGTTAATATATTATAGCTAAATAAAGGGATGCCATGTATAATTATACTAAATCTCAAGGGAGGTCACTGTAATCCACCAAATCAAAAACTCTCCTTACAAGCAAAAGAGCAGTACAAACACAACATAAAGCAAAATCTTCTTTCTCAACACATATAGTCTTTACCTACACCATAGCTTTGAGTCTAAGAGTGCCAAATTTTCTTATAGCATATATAGTTTTTCGTATGAAATTTTCAAGTTATAGTTTGGATAAAAACTAGTCATTCCTTTTTGTCTAATGTCACTCCTACTCAATAAATCTATTGACTAATTTTTCTAAAAATACACTTCATTTTCTTTCATAGTTAAATTAACAAAACTATTCAATTTCATAATTTTTTATGAAATATATTATATCAAATTTTTAAGTAAGAAATAGTTAAATAAAATAATTTAGATGTGACCTATGTTTATTATCATGATAATAAAAACAATTTGGAGATTAAATTCAATCTTTACTTTAAATATTTTTTATAATTTTATATTGTAATATTATTAAAAAAATATGAGAAGAAAATTTGATAGAATTTTATTAACATGTAAAATTTTGAATTCAAAAGAATGATTTTAATAACCTTAACACATGAGTTTATTATAAAATAAATAAAATAATTTGAGGTTGCATTAAATCCTTACTTTACATATTTTTTATACTATAATATTATTTTTAAAAATATATAAGAAGAAAATCTGATAAATTTTTATTAACATAGCAAATTCTAAATTCAAATTAATAGTTTTTAGCAACCTTAACACGTGAATTTATCATATTTTTCGAGGACTTTTAAAAAGACTTAAAATCACATTAATTTGATGCAAATTTTGAGTTACACAAATAATTTTTTGGTGTGATTTCCAAGTTCCTCTATCATATGAGTTCAAAAAATTAGAAAGCCTCATATAAACTCGATGCTAATTTCGAGTTCCTCTTTGAGTTCCTAAACTTGGAACTCAAATCAAAGAGAAACTCATAAGTTGCATTGAATTCATGTAAAGCTTCCTCAATTTTTGAACTCATATCAAAGAGAAACTCAGAACTCGTATCAAAATAAAATTTGCAACTCGAAATTTATTTCAAAATTTCAAAATGCAAGCATCATTATAAGCGATAAACACCTATCACATGAAAAGGCATATCTCTACAGTACAATTTTTTTATTTGGGGTTGAGGATCCGGGGCTCAGGGCAAGGGAGGGTTGGTGAGGAGTGCTCGACACTGGAACCTTGGTCCGGGATCCAGGACTCAAGGCCGAGTGGGCAACAGAGGGTTGGATACCAAAGAAAGTAGGTGGAGAAGCCGTAGAGACCGAGTTCAGGGTTCCACCAATTTAAATAAATAAATTAAATAATTAAAATTTTCATACAGGCACGTTGTGCGTATTGGAAGTAACATAAGAAAATGGGTAAGCTTTCTTTCTTTCTTTGGGAGTGAAACACTTCCGTTTGTCATAAAATAATGAAACACAACAATTTGCTAAAAACAAGAAGAATCTGCAGAATTAGGAAGTCAAACAGCCCCATAAATCTCCCTCCGAGATGGACAAGAAGAATCTGCAGAGAAGCAATAATGGCTACACATCTCTCTTTCCCCCATTTCCAGCGGAGCTCTGCTTCTTCTGTACGCCATACTGCCCGGCATCTCTGGATTTATCAGCCATATGATCAAAATCATCTAAGGAATTCTCCATTGAATACCTCAATGAACGATGATTACCATTTCTGGAGCTTACTGGACCACCCATCTTCTCATCATCTTCAGATGGTGCTCCCAACCTGGACTCCATGTGCATGTCCATTGATCTATATCTTGGTCCCCCTGATCTCAAGCCCCTCATATTCAAGGGAGCCTTACCAGGCATCGGTGTGTAAACAGGTCCCTTGGATACCAGAAAGTCCTTTGGAAGAGAGTCCATGTCCGCATAGCAATTTCTGGATTTTGCATCAGCAATCAGTGCAGCCCAATCATCAGATTGTACCAGAGCATTTGCATTTCCCATGACCTGTCAATGATAAGAAGCAATTAATTTAGTCAATTAGGTAAAAAAAACATAAATTTATCATTAAAGATGCATTAGAAAGAGATACATACCCAAAGGGCCCTTCTTGCACGCGTAAGTGCAACATTCATTCGACGTATATCTGCAACAAACCCAACCCCATGGCTAGATGCACGCACACACGACATTATAATGACATCACGTTCTTGGCCTTGGAAAGCATCTACTGTATTGATATATAGATCCTTCCCTTCTTCTGAATCTAGAACTTCCTCGAACTCACGCTGGAGACATTTCAACTGCAACTTGTAAGGAGTAATTATGCCAACACTAATCTTTCCCACACCCAAAGATTTTAATGTCTTTTGAAGATGCTCATACAATCGGACACAAAATTGTGCTTCATGTACATTTTGATAAGAGACTGATCCACCCCTGTGAGACTCCCGTCCATGTCTGATATCATAGAATAAATAAGGTCTAAGTAAAGGGTCCTTGTAGTATACCTCATCAGGCAATTTAACTACACTTTCACTGTCAGTAAGGCGCCCCTGATAAAAGTACCTAGAAGGGAAATCCCGAATTTGGGGGTGCATTCTATACTGCACAGACAACAACATTGTCGGGCATCCCGCTTGTTGGAACCTTTCAAACAGACTCCTACTGTACATCAATGTTCCAGCAGCCTTGCTAATAACTGTAGCAGGAAGCTGCTGAGGATCTCCAACAAGAACACATCGTGCTGCACCAAGAGAGAGTGGAGGCAGAACTGCCACCTCACTGGCTTGGGCTGCCTCATCAATGACCACCATATCAAAACCATGGGAAAGACGAGAGAACAACTTGCGGCCACTGCTAGAAACTGTAGTAAAAACTATCTCAGCTTCATTGGCAAAACTGGCCTCCAAACTAGCACGGACCTCTTCCAAATTGAAACCACCACCAGGTCGGAACCTACTTTCTAAAAGGGCAAGGCGAGACATCTCAACCAAAACCTTGTCCCTGCCTTCAACCACAGCTGCAAGATTTTGTAGCAAATTATCTCGATTCTGATCTCGGGCCGTGAGAATGTCAGGGTCAACACCAACTGATCCTTGGGAGCGAACAGCAGCAGCAGTAGCATTTAGTTCTCTATGAAGACAATGTAACTGCTGAGTCAACTGCGCCTCACGATTCTTTAACTGATGCATCCATCCCAGAATTTCCTCCCGACTCTTGACCAGAAGTTGTTCAGTTCTCCGCTCGACAGAAACTGCTTGAGCAGCACGCGTCTGAGAATCAACCCCAACTCGAGCTACATCAGGTCGATATACTTTCATCTCGCCGTCAATAAATCCACGGTCAAGGACACGAGCAAGAAGCTCATCAGTGGCAGCATTAGAAGGAGCACAAACCAACATTCTAGGTTTTGGGACCAATTTAGGCAAAGTACGGAAGAGATTATGGTCCATGTTTTGAAGAACTTCATCAATAGATCCCATGGGGGCATTCTCTGAACTGATCTCATTAGCTTGCTTGTAGCTTTCGGGCGCTACATGCTTAAGCAAAGAGGTGTAGTAGTGCTGATACTGCACAAGGTGAATGACATTCAACATTCCCCATACTGTATGTGTCTTTCCTGTTCCTGGGGGCCCTTGGACAAGGGTAAAGGGCCAAGGTTCTTGCCTCTTTGTTGCTCCACTTGTACCAGCAGCCGTATGCATAGCTGCCCATTGGATTGCTGCCAACTGGGGTTCATTGAAGGTCCTACGCAGATAATCAACGAAGTTCTGTGTGAAGCATTCAGGCATGGCTGGGGTCTGCTGCTCATATTTAGGGAAGTGTTCAGGACTAGGCTGAAGGATGGCGGTTTGCATCTGTAAAGTGAGAAATCAGTTAGAATTGCAAAACCATGACACTACTAGACATCGGAATAAGTCTCGGCATATACCTGTGAATTTAAGCGACGAAATGCATGCAGGGCAATATACTCCCTCTGTGTGGTAGCAAGAGAACCAAGCACTGTGAGATACCAAATGCTTCCAATTTGAAGTTTTCTTATGATATGATCATCATCAACCCTGCAGGAAAGAACAATCTTATCTAAGTATAATTATGGAACTGTGAAAGTACATATCAACACAAAACCATTAATGGTGAGTTTTGAATGAGCAATTGCCTGCTAGGATCATAAGAGTCCCCCACATAATAATGGAGAATCGCACCAGAAGGGTCACGGGTATCAATAGGTGTGTGTCGCCTAACTGTACCCACCACTCGTCCTGTGATTTCTCCTTCCCCATCATCCTGAGCTATAGATGCGCTGTTCTGCTTGGACCTGACTGCTTGACATAATGAAACTGTCAACACAATTGTACTACCAAAAAAAAATTATAAGAACAAAATGATTCCGTACTAGATATTCCACAACAAACCTGATCCAGGCCTAGGAGACGAAAGGATTGCAACATCCCCCTCCTTAAAGGACCATTTGAACTCATGTGCTGGAAGGAGTTTCACATCATACCAACCTAAGAAAAATACACAAATTAAACCCACAAATTAACAAAAGCAAAAATCAATAGTTAACCAACATAAGAACCAAACTGTAGGATTAGATGTTTGAAGTTTAAGGACAAAGCAAGAATCACAGTCATTAAAGTAGGCTGTATACAAAAAATTACAAGCTTAAGAGGAGAAAAATTAAATTCTATGAACTTGAGAGAATGAAATTTTCAGTGTACAGATGGAGAATTGAAGTTTATATGAAGAGAGAGCAGTCCAAGGCAGAGTCAAATTGTTGACCAAAAGAAATAAAACATCAATGTGACATACAACAAGCATAGAAAGGTATAAGAGTACCTCTTTCTCTTGACTCGTTCGCTTTCACTCTCACCATAATATGAGTATCCCTTGACACTGTCTCTGTTGATTCTTCCCAGGTACTGTAGAGTTGAGCCCGGCATTCCTCAAAAAGCAAAGGCTCAAATACTCTGACATACTCTTCCACTGACTCAAATCGTCCAGGGACACATTGTAGCTCAGTCTCCTCTGAATCACAGGATCTCCAATCAGTTACCAATAAGAATGAACAAATAGAAAGAAAACTTTCTGTAGGGAATAAAGAAAATCCTACCAACTCACTATTTCGAGTGAAAAATAACCAAAGAAGAAATCATCAAGTAATCTACCAGCAGTAAGTCTATTCAAGCTTACATTTGCAAGTAATAGTATATACTACAGCATAAAGCCTTAGCCAACAAATATTAGGAGCCAACTATATTAAATCATGATTAACACATATTAGAATTTTCCAAACAGATGCGTTTAACAATGCAATCTCGTCAACAGCTGCACTCTATTCTACTCCGTTTCTGCTGCACTCTATTCTACTCCGTTTCTAATTATGTATTCTATCATTATTTATACGAACGTTATTCCTAGTATCCATCTTATTTTCCTCAAGCTCTCAAGGTTTTTGCATGGTATGCTGCAGAAGTCTGAGCCCTCTTAGACAACCTGGTGCCAACTACATTCTTATAATTGAACTGATCCAAACACGTTGAGCACATATCCTCAGATTCAACCTAGCTTGCACATCATGTATAAAGCTGTAGCATCTTCACTAAACTATTATACCAGTTGTTATCATATCATAATGATTCAATAATCTGAGAAAAATCTTCTAGAGACAATATAACTGAAAGGGGAGATTAAATGTCAAACCATTATCTACAATCAAATCGATGTAGTATCAGTATACATCCAGCCACCATAGCAAGTGATCTTAATATCCATAAAATGATCTTCTAATCAATAAGCCAGTATTTGAATGGAGTAACACTTTCTAATGAACCACATGAATAGCACAACCTACAGTATTTGTAAATTATATTTTTCAAAGAATCTCAAACAATGGCTTAGAAAACTTAAAACTTTGAGATGACAAATATTTTGCATTCAGAGAAGTGCACACATTCATAAGAAATAGGATAAATAATAGACGATACACTGAATTGAAGTAAAGCTCCAGGTTGCCCTTCCACCTGTTATCATTCCTTCTTTCCCAAGAAACAAGCCAACTTGAGAACCATAACACAACAGAGGCATATGATGGTGACTGGATTACACAAATAATTCATGTAAACCAGTGGAAGCTATCAAATCAATATCAAATTTCATTCCAAAAACAACTGTCA
This sequence comes from Pterocarpus macrocarpus, assembly GCA_031439585.1. Lineage (NCBI taxonomy): Eukaryota > Viridiplantae > Streptophyta > Magnoliopsida > Fabales > Fabaceae > Pterocarpus > Pterocarpus macrocarpus. Next base: position 28,057,520 of record CM062520.1, read on the forward strand.
TCACCTTTGCATATCTCTCCAGTGTTATGACTCTCACAGTGTGATAACTGGAGGAAGGGAGCAACAAGATGAGAAATCAGAAACAACATAAGGAAAAAGAATCAGAAAATTCAAATCCAAAGAGCACAAAGCTTATCAATTACAGTATATATTTGCACTAAATGTAATAATACAGTTACTAGGTACCTGGGTGATGCCAAAACTTTTCACTGGTGACCTCCCGTATAAGGCGTTCAACAGATGTGTCCTGGGGCTGGATGCTGACAGGAGTCTGCTTCTTGATAGGAAGATGTTTTTTGTTTCCCACCTTGACATCATTGGAGCTTTGACTGGTCTGTCCGAACCTCCTACTTGAAACAAGTGCATTCTTCTGCTGCCTCGATTCTGTTGGTTGTTTCCATGAACCCTGTCTTGGAATGGGTGGTAAATTAACCTCAGTTGGAGGTTCTGTCTCACAGCTTAGCCTCCTAGACCTACCAAGTGGTCCAGAATTATCACAGTTAGAATCAGATTGAGGTTCATTTAAGTCAGCATGGGTGCCACCTTCAGCAAAAGATGTGTCAACCTGTTTCTGATCCTTAGCTATTCCAACACACTCAACTTGTGCAGGAACAGTACGAACTTCCTTTACAGTACGAGTTATAACTGGTGATGCAAAAGTCTGCCTTCTAGGTGTCGAAGTTTTAATAGGACCTGCCTGCTTGACATCTTCCAAGTTAAGAAACATAGTCTGTCTATTACGTTTCTTTCCCAACATTTCCTCTTTTCGTTGGTCAATCTTCCTCTTCCCAGGATTATTTGCACATCTAAGTGCATGACTTGCTTCGATACCTTTCACTTCTTTTTGCTTGGGAACTAAACTGGGTTCCTCCTGAGCATCAATAGAAGCTTCACTTTTTATATTGTTTTCTGAATTTGGGATACTATTGCTCTTTTGTTCACTAGAATTTGATTCTAGACCTACTGAGGCATGGCTACTCTTTTCATCATTTGTACAATCACCTTTAATATGGCAGTACTTACTTTCAAAAGTAATATTGCTAGACTTACTTTCGGAAACCACTGCAACACACCCATCCACCATTCCAGATGTTGGTTGCTCTTGTGAACCTTGGCTTCCTTGGAGCAAATCGTTACATCCATTTACATCGGCAGAGCCCTCCTCATCAGACCATTCCCCTTCTTCCCTCTCGGTGGATTGAGCATTCGCTGCACTTAATATCCGTGAATCCATAACTTTCACATCATCATCTTTGCTGGACTTAGAGCTAGCCTTTGTATCTTCTTGATCTTCTGCTCTCTTCAATTCAGCATCTCCTTCAGGGACACTAGTGGATTTAGGCCGAACAAAAGGCTGAAATCCAGAGACAGATGATGCATGTGAAAAAGCATGATTATTTATTATTCCTTGGGCAGCAGTCGATGCTGCAAATAAATCAGAAGCGTGGGAATTTGTTGATGGGTGAGTCTTTTGGGGCTGGAGGCAAATAATTCCATCCCTCTCATCATTATCTTCAGCAGGTGGCTCATTGAGATCAAATAATGGCCTTCCTCGAGAACCCATCTCCTATGCATATGGATACAAACTAAATTCTGAATAAAATTAAGTTGAACAGGCACTTTGCTTCTATTCTTTTTAGTAGACAATGTCCATGACATGCCCACAATGAGTAAAGAAAGTGGATCTGCAAGTCAAGCACAGAAAAAACATAAGGTCTATAAATCTTTATGAAGAGAGAACCTATGAATTATACCATCTCATTGTGAAGTACTACGCAACAACATATATGAATTTACAGAACACTTTAAACACATATTATTGGATGCAATATAGCCCTAGAAGATGACAACAATTGTACCTCTTGAACACCCTAAACCCAAATATACCAGTATAAGAACAAAAACACAAGAAAACCACAATTTACCAATCTCTACTGCTAAGGATGAAATCAAATGTTCATAAGAATCAGTTGTCCATGGGTAAATTCCTGATCAAGATTTAAACAAATCAAAAATCATGACTCAATACAAGCAAGAGGGGGAAATCCCCGGTAGCAGATCAAAACCTAATAACAAAAACAACTTACAACACTACCAATACTAAGAACACCCCAAAGCCAAACTTCAACCAAGTTCCCAATCCTCATTAACACCAATCCCAACCCTTCTCCCCCAACTCCACCAATAAAACTAGCTCCTTACAACAGCAAGAGAACAAGAGGCATAACCCCAATCAAACCCAGTTCAATGAAATCAAGCAACACAAGAGCACAAAAACAGTCCTCAACTCACATCAAACCCAGCTTCATTTTTATTGTTTGCTTCACAATCATTTGCACCTAGTTCAAGGCATAAGCAATGGATTTGATCCAGAAATGGCAAAGCAGTTTCATGTCATCTTATAGTGCAAGAAAATTCAGTCAAAACATGAAGAAAATTGCAAGAAGGAAGAAGGATACCTTCTGAGAGACAACTCCACTTGCTATTGTGCAAAGACAGCAGAAAAGTAAACCAGGCAGAGGCAGTAGCACTATGCAACGACCTCAAAGACACTCGTGTACCCACCAACTGCTCCAAGGAGATCAGCCCAGGGAAATCCAAATGCAGAGCTAGGCGCTTAAGAACACATGGAAGAATAGAATACGAAATGAAGATATCAGATTAATTAAATTAAATTAAAGATAAGATCCGAACTGTCTTATATATTGTTTGACATGAATACTAGATACAACTATCATTTCCAAAAAGGAGAATGTAGAAAAATTAGAGGAAGACTATATGAATGAAGTGGTGCACAGTGGAAACAACACTAAAAGCCAAATTAGGAAGTGCTTGCTGAAAACAAAATATAGCATTAGATAAAGAGAATGACAATACAAACAGTAACTGTAACAATTTAGATTCAGTACAGAGAATGCTTAAGACAATACAAAGAGTAACTGTAACAATTTAGATTCAGTACAGAGAATGCTTAACAAACAACTTTGGGATTGTTATTGGTCTCGATGTAATGCATCCTTTACGCATGTAGGTTCACATATTAATTAACAAAATTTCATATTGAAAAGAAAAAATTTCAAAAATAAAGGCCAGAAATTTTGTGAAACTAGCAGGGACAACTTTATAAAAGCATTCTGTCAAACAGATGGAAGAATAATGGAAATTATAGAATCACCCTATTCCACAGACAAAGTTTTTAACATCATTATTAGGCATGCTAACAAATGACAAAAAGGAGGTACAAAGTTAAAAACTTGGAGTTTGGCTACTTCAAGCAATTAGAAAAGTATATTTTATGCAACAGCAAGTCACCCTTTAGATTTTCCAAAGAAATAAGTTCGTCATCAGTAACAAAAACCCCGTTAAAGTATGAAATTTAACATAACAACTTAATCAATGAGTACTTTAAGCATTAGAAGCTCAGCAAAATCCCAGAAACCAAATAGCATTTCCCACTGGCTAGCTAATTAACTGACATAAACTAAAATTATTGTGTCTCACCTGGATAAAAATTTCCTGCTCATAAATAAGATGATTAAACGAAGAAGCACTTGAGATCCTATTCCTCAGCCTCACTCTTATCTTTGCCCCTTATCATCATTACCTGTGACAAAGTAACAACAATAAACTGATTACATCAATTTTTTTTTTCCTTCTCTTTTTTCAGCCATGTTATCAAACAGAATAACTTAGCACCCTTCATGAACAGAAACAGGAGCACAAAAGTGATATTAAGCATGCGTAAGTAGATATGCATTCTGAAGAAGAGATCGAAATCAAGTTTCTACAAAAACACAAATCATTGATAAAAACACCAAAGAAAATCCATAGATATGTAGACTAATGAAGAGATTGAAGAAAAGGGATATCAAGTTTCTACAAAAACAAGAACCAGATTCATAACAATAGAAAAATAATAATAACAACACAGAGAAATAATTCATCAGAGAACAATCAACAAGAAAATTGAAAACCCGAGAGAGAGAGAGAGAGAGAGAGAGAGAGATTGGGCTTGAACCTGCCAAAAATTTCAATTGAATCAGCGATCTTCAATAACTCAAACCCTAGGTGTGACCGTGTGAGAGAGGGCAAAGAGGAGAGGTTTCTCGGTGAAGGATTCGTTAGTCCACCCTATGTTGTGGACTAACGTTAGTCCACCCTATTCTCACCATTGGATGAATTTCATTTAAAATCGGACGGTCCGTGTTATTCCCACGCCTTTTTAGAATAAATTTGTTAATGAATATCTTGAGTGTTTATTTTTGCAGAACAGTCCCATGTGTTAGTCGATAGGAGAACGGGCAGTCACACCTCCAGAGATTTTCGCTTGTGTGGAGGTAGCAGCGTTTATAGTCCCCAACAGCGTTGTTAGTAGCGTAGTGGTCATGACCTTTGCGCAACATAGATTTTCTTTCTATAATCTGGATAAGGCACATAACTCACACTAGAACTTTTGAATATTTTATTTCGCTTGAGGAACTAAAAACAACCATCTCCCTGTTTCCCTGATTCCAAAATGCAAAAAAAGCTAGTTATATGGTATTTACAGCTTGTTTCAGATGGATGATACCTCCGTTTCTGATATGAATAGCTCATCACTCATTAGGCTCGTAGGAAAGATAATTAAAAAAGAAAAAAAGAAAAAAGAAAGACTTGAATGTATAAAAATTTCTCTCTCATTGAGAAACCTGTCATATAAATAGAATTCTGCTGGTTTGATGCACGTCTCGTCACGTGCCATAAGTGAATAAAAATTCCAAAATATATGTAGTCTTGATCTTGTAATTCAAAACCATTAAAAATAAAAGCAAATCTATTTTTTCCCACCTACAATCATTATTAAACCCAAACAAATAATCAACTTGGCTTAGGCACTACGTCATTGAGTCATTAATTCAACCAGTGAGTTATTGATTGAACCAATTGAATAGGATATAATTAAATAAATATATAAAAATATATTAAAATTCAAATAAATATAATAAAATAATAAATAATTAACAATTTAACATATTTTAAAAATTTATATACTTGTAAAAATATATATAAAAGTATGTTTAAAATTATTATATATTAATTAGTATATTTAAATTATAAAAAAATCTAAAATAAAAATTTATTTTAATTTTTTTAAATCTCACACATGGATCAAGACTCACATAAAAATAATTCACAAAAAGACTTAAAAGGCTCCTTCCTATGAGTTTGAGCGGAAAGGCCTTGCTCCCATGAGCCCACTATGGCCTTATTACTTAACTTTTTTAATTTTTAAAAATAATAACAAAAATGAGTTAAGTAAACTAACCCTAATTTATCTCCTCTCAAACTCAACTCTTGGCTACACCATCCACCCCTCTGTTACCTATTTCCACTTCTCGTTTTCACTCTAAAAAACTCAACTCTTGTGCAGCACCCATACTATGGACGTGGTGATGGTGCTAAATCTTGGCAGCGGTAGCATGGCACAACATCGACCCTATGTCCTCATCGCCACAAACAATGCAGTGTTGAGGTTGATCGTGAGTGGCAAATCCCTATGGTTAAGCACAGGTAGCAAGTTGTGGCACATAACACCTCTCCTTTCCTCTTGAGTCAACGATCGATGGCTCATAGTAGTAGGAGAGATCAAGAGTTTTTTCTTTTTTTTTTTTTTCTAGATCAAGTGAAACAGCAACTCACCGAGTCACCCGTTTTTCGGAAAACCTGCCGAGCCAAACCGGTTCACGCTAGTTCTTGAACAAATCTGATCCTTTGTGCAGCTCGAACCAGTTACCTAGTCGGTTCACCAGTCCAACTATTTGGTTCGGTCCGATTTTTATAACTATGCCTACAAGTCACATAGTGGCAATCATTCTAATCATATCACATTTTTCTTTTGGAAAGGAAGCATGATAGTGCCAATAAATAACAATTGCAAATAAGATAGAAGCTGCCATTAGTTCTCCAGACTTCATAATGAATCAATTAGAATGAAATTTGATCATCTATAATATTACATAATGTCCAGCTTTACTTTTTGGTTGTTCATGACATGAGCCTCTGAAAACTCACATGGTGGATAAATGCTAGAAGGTTCCTTCCTCAAGGCACACTGATTCACATATTCAAGCTTGACATGCTACAAAATATGAATATAAGATTTAGAACTTATAGAATCAAAAGTCTCCAATGGAAGACTTTCCAAGTGCTGCATAATGATAACATTTTCCTCCCTATGCACAAGCTTTATGTTCACTAGCACAAAAACATCAAGTCCTCCAGCAATGAGCTTAGTATCTCTTTCTTTTTTAGGTACCTCATTGAAAATTCAGAGTTCTGATCCAGAAGCTAATAATGCTTCCAAAACCTAAGAAACAACAATGATCAAGGAAAATAAGAGGATTTTGAAACTAGAGTCAATAATAAATAAGAGGCTTATGAAAGTAGAATCAACCATTCCATATTAACTTCCTCTTATACTATTTCAAACAACCACTTAACATGTAATACACAACATTGATAATTTCATAGTTACTGAGTAAAACTACATACACTTTTCGTGCCTTAGGAAATAAAAAATTCAATGTACCTCAGCCATTTCAAAATGAACAACTAGCTATGGGAGTCTTCGTCTTTACTTATCGCAACTTTTAGAGTACAGCACTTGGTTTACAAAGATTGTCCCTCCAAATGCACTTGTACATAGTCAAATACACCATAAACCATGTTAAAACACAAGGCATTTGCACAAATTTTAATCGATAAAACTAAAGCAAAAAATTTTAAAAATATATCCAATCACGTCAACAAAGTTCCACAACCTCTACTGCGCCAATTAAATTGATTGTTTAGTTAATTGTGTTGACGACGTCTTCTACAGCATACCCTACTCATCCCTTTGCATATTGGAAGCCTTGCTTTCTAAATCAAGACTAAGACCTTTATTTGTCCATGAAAATGTTGTTCTTTGTAGATACAATGTAACATCCCAATCAAGCGAATTAGCTAATTGACATTATTAGAGACTAATTAACTATAAGCTCATAAAATTGAGGTGAGAATATAGGATAATACAAGTAGTAGTAGTATACAGTTAGAATTTCTATGGAGGTAAGATTGATCCTGTAACATCCCCAATTTTGTCAAAGCTAATTAGCTCAGTGATCCTGACTAATTAGGGAGGTTAACGATTAACTGAGGACTAATCGGCTAATCTCGATGAGCAAGAGCTTAGTAAATTGAGTCAAGTCAATAATTGAATCATAACGCACTAAATGTTTTAGTTAAAACCTAATTATTCGAACCTCATTAATTCATAACTTAGAAATATAATTAAGCTAATCCAATCTTATTAATTAAGTACAAGACAATTATTCTACCTTACTAATTGAGATAAATTAATTCTTACACCCTAATTACAAAATTCATAAGATCAATTCTTTTAGAGAAAAAACGTCTTAAAAGTGTAATTAACAAATCGGTTAAAGAGCAATTTAACTAATCAAATCGATTAACAACTTAGGTAATTCTAATAGCTTTGAAGATTTAAAAATTTCTCCTAATTGATGCACCAAGATATGTACTCTCCTCCATCAAGATTGTGACACTTGGAGTAATCATATCCACCCAAGCCAATTCCAAGAGTGGTCATGCCTTTAACCACTTGAGGAAACACAAAATGGTCTTTATCCAAGCACCAAGACTCAAGGAAAACACAACTCACTCTTTTACCCCAAGGTTCCTAGCTTTCTTGCTTGAAAAAGAAGTTAAACTCACCTACTTCCCCTTGCTTGTTAGAGAAGCAAAACACATCAGCCTCTTTCACCCATTTTTGCACCAACTAGCCCCTACCCTACTCCCTCATTTGTGATTTTCATCCTCTCACTACAAGCCTAAGCTTTCACTTCTTTCTAAGCCTCATTCTAACTCTTCTACTCTTCCAATTCCTCTTATTCTTATTCCCACTTTCACACCCCATCCAACTCTCTTTCCTTCCACCATTCTCACAAGCCCTTCAAGGATCACCCTCTTTAGTTCTTGAGAAAGCAAAAACAAACACTCACTTAATCCCATTATCAAGCTCAAGGAGAAAGAGGCCATCTCTAACCATTTTTATTCCTCAAGTTTTCAAGAGAATCCTTGTGGTAATGACTCTAACCCCTCTTTCTTCTATGTTTTTCAAGCTCTAGAACTCCTAAGCTCTCCGTAGCTAGGTGGTTTTAGAACTTACTCTAAAGGCCTCATGGCCATGCTTTCATTATATGAAGTTGTTTGTGATTTTTGCTCTTTTCTTGGAAAATGATTTGTTGTGCATTTATTCTTATTTTGAACCAAACTTTTTGGAACTCAAAATATTGATTTTTCACCAAGATCTCAAAGTATAAAAGTGGTTTGGAAGAGAGAAGTGGTCGCTTGAGGAGAAAACTTAATGTTTTTACAAGAAAACTCATTGAAACCAAAACCGTGGAAGTTGGAAAATTCTGGTAGTCTATATGGCGTGATTGATAACTCTTTCAATATAACTCCAAATGGAATGAAACTAATTTTAAATGAAAATAGACTCATAGAGCTTTTTATACATATAAAATACATGAAATTTGACCTTAAAACAAGAGAGATATGAATTTTCAAAGTGTGCTATCCCCAGATGTGTTTCTGTTCGGGCAGTATGTAATAAAATCTTAATAACTCAAGTTATACAGAACATTTTTGAGTGGGACAAAGTTTGTTAGAAATCTAAGACATAGAAGAACATTCCCATAAATAGTTTTGGCAGATTCGTTGTGAGCAGCTCATAGTAAAGTTTAAAAGTCACTATACCGAGAATAAACTTAAAAGCTGAGCAACCAGAATAAAATGTGCATATCTCAAGCTACAAATTGAAAATTTGAGTGGGGTTTGCTTTGTTTAAAAATAGACTTAGAGAACTATAATCATATCAAAATTCAAGTCAAAATTGTAAATGATGAAATTATGGTGAATTTTTTAATTTACTGCCCCACTGTAAAAGTAAAACCGGTTATGGTTAAGTTTTAAAGGATAATGAGAAATAAGCTTAAAGATATTAAGACCCTTACATTAAGTATTGGAAAACCTTCACAATTCAACATAAAAGTTTCCAAAAAGGATAATAGATGAAATTGGCCCTATGCATAATAAAAGGATTTTATACAAGAGGCAATCTCAATTAAAAACTTGCACCAAATTTACTAAGCTAAGCTCATAAGACTTTGTGTGATATATATACCTCTATGTGTCAATATGATGACAATGATATGATGATGATGATATGATAATGATGATGATGATATGATATGATGATGATCATGATGATGATATGATAATGATAATGATGATGATGATATGATATGATGATGATCATGATGATTATGATAATGATATGATTATGATAAGGATATGTTGATGATGTGATGCTTAATGATATGTGATAAAGGAATCACATTTGGGGATGGCGATACATAACGCCTAAATATGGAAAAGAATTAAAATAATTTTGCATCATAAGCTTTAATAAGAAGAGATTGAACTAAGGGTGTGATCCTTTAAAAGGGAAGGTGACCCAAAGTAAACTCCCCTCACTTATGACTCACATGAGGCATGGCATGACCCAGCTAGTGTGAGTATAGGGAATAAGGCTTACATGAGGCATGGCATGACCCAGTTAGTGTAAGTACCGAAATTTTATAGTGGCGACGGCCATGGTATGAGCTCATTACCACTTATGCTTAGCGGGCGAAAAGATAAGACTTAAGATAAAGTCAAGTTAAGAAAACAAAAAGAAGTTAAGAGAAGTTTATAGCATAGCCATGTATGTTTTATGTAGTTATATTTGTTCCCATGTATGTTATGATATAAATGATTAGAGGGTAAGTTAAAATTGAATCCGCTTCGGATATTCATGTTTTCGAAAATCTAAGAATTGGACCTTATGCATGCTCACTGTTTTCATTATAAAACCGAAGTGGCTGGGACGATGATGATGACACCTCCATGTTGGGCTTGAGTCCTACTGAGAAATCTTATTTCTCACCTTAGTTATTCTCTTGTATCGTCACCAGATCTCGATGGCATACCCTGTGGAGTGGAGCATAGAGCCGCCCCATCATGAATGGGCTTTCGACGACGATGCTCAGGCCATCGTGGCGACGACCACTATAGTGGTGCGCACCTGTTTTTACCCTGGCCGTATACAGGAGGATGTGGGACCCGATGTCTCGCCTGCCCCAGCAGACATTCCTGTCGCCTACCTTGGACAGCCATTGGGTCCTTAGGATTTTCCGCCCTAGCCGTTGCTGGATATTGAGATAGAACCGATGTCTCCAAAGCTACCAGCCGTCGAGCCCTTGCGCAGGAGATACCTGTGATTGAGCTGAGCTCCACGGCTACCCTTAAGGCCGCAATCGCCTCGCCGCCGTACCCTGAGTATCATCCTAAGACTTCGGAGGAGGATCTTTCCGAGGAGCGGTCCTCAGTAGCTAGCTGTAACCCAAATCAGGCCGGACCAAGTCACCGCGTTCGTCGAATTGAAGTGATTCGTAGGCACCTCCTCATCTTACGCACACCTCATGTCCCCCGAGGGCGAGGAGCTAAGAGGAGTTGCATCTTTGGACCACGACATCAATAGATCGGAGGGTGCATTGTGAAGACTGATCTTAGGATTTAGTGTGGAACCAAGGCACACAGACTTCTGAGATTTCTGCTTCCTTGTGTATCTCTGCTGCTTAAAAGCTTGCTGTGTTAGATTGCATTCTATATGTAGCGATGACTTAATTATGAGTACCCTTATGTAATGATGGATATTATGAATTATATTTATGTGCTATGAGTATGTAAGAATTTTTATGTATTATGTATCTCGTATGGTTTTTTTTCCACTTGTGAATTGGACTCTCGTACGTCACGCTCCTTCTCTATCTGTCTTCTCGCTCAAGGTTTTACTTTTCAAAATGCTGCAAAGCGATAACGTATTTCAAAAAAAAAATCTTATTATATATTTTGCGTAACTTAATTTCAAATGAAGTTTAGTTTTCCACAAGCATAAGTAACACCTAATAAAACGTCATAATATGACTTAAGCGTAGTATGAGTTTATTAGGGTGTTACAAATCCGATAGTAGCATAAGATACTAGAGGATTTAGTCATCAGGAGATCACATCTATTATATGTGGTCCAGAGTCAACCACACAGCCAAAACACATAGTGCAACATGGATCGTACACCTAGCATGGTAAGTCACCTAGGTGAGTCACCCTTGCCTTTATAAATATCTCCCTAAACCCTAATTTTTCATTATTTTTCTTCTCTTTTTTGCCCAACCAACTGAACCTCCATCTCTTTCTCCCTTTCCTCTATTTTTCTCATAAGAGCTCACAAATCCTTGGTTTCTTCTTATTCCTTCACCATGTACTTTATTCTTGAGCTCATTTGCTATTTCCAAAACCATATAGAAATCAAAATCCCTCCTCTTAAGCCATAACAAGCTTCAGCAAAGGAAGAGGAAGAAGGAGTTTAGGTGTGATCATGTGATTCTAAAGAAGTTTTAGAGTTGGTGGAGGCAAGATTTAAAGCATCCTTAAGCTTGAAAGTGAGGTAGGTTCCTAAACTATCTTATGTGTAGTTATATGAGTAGAAAAGCTAGGGTTTTTATTTGTTTTGTTTCTCATGAATCTTGGTGGATGATGATGTTCTTTAGGTTGATATTAATGAGTTAGAGGTAGCAAAACTCAAGTTAATAAGGGAGACAAACTAGGAATTGAAGAATGTACACAAATAGAAAATAGGACAACTAAGATAACCCTAAGCAATGCTGAATCCGTGGACCATATCTTGAGCTAGGAACCTTCAATTAGAGTGAAACCAATTTTAGATGAAACCTAACTCATAAGAAAGTATACCAACGAAATTTGACATCTATTAGACTTAAGATGAAGGAGTTTTCAAATTTGCAAGAAGCTTAAGGCAAAGTGACCCCAAGTTGGAGTAGGGTGTATTCTAATGGCTATATCTTGCCCTATACAATTCAGTTGTAGTAAAACTAGTCTTCTTAGAAAGATAATATATACGAGAATAAGCCCATAAAGTTTCAGTTTAAATTCCCAGTGGATTGCTCCTAGTAATTCCACGAAGTTGCGCTAGGTTCAGTTAGTACTGAAACAGGACAACCTTAGTGTAGTGCTTATAACTTAAGCTCTACTTAGCCAATTTGAGTGGAACTTAGTTTGTTTGAAAGAAGATTTAGGTGAGTATAAGCATAAAATTTAAGGGCAAGATGAGAAAGAATGGATTTTTAGTGATTTTCTAAGTGTACGTGTGCAAATTTGTCTTGAAATGGCATTATTAGCGAGTTAACCGAGATTCAAGTTCCAAGTTCAAGGGGAGAGACTGAGGTTTAGAATTGTCACGACCCAAACCCGAGCCGTGACCGGCGCATAGGGACAAGTCCCTACGCAAGCCTTCCGCCACAGAATTTTATAAAAATTTTAATAGAGTCCCCTTTGTAATTAGGATATTTCCCAATTACAAAAGGATACCCTGCAAGATAAACAAACACAATAGTTCATCGGGGATCCAGGTATTCTCATAATACACCCCTCAGCACACAGTATAACAGTAAAATATTTAAATACAATCGTATGCCCAAAAATACATAGCTCAAGTTCTTCAGAAAACAAATCCTTTAAACAACTTTAATTCCAACAAGTTGAAATATACATATCCATATATGACTGAATACATAACAACAACAAAAACAGAACAAGGTTGGACCCTGCCTATAGTACTATGGAGATACATACTAAGATTACAACTGAAACAAAATTAGAAATCAAGGCCCATTACTAAGTAGGGCTCACCCAAACAGGAATCAAATGACGCTGAACTGAAGAATCAGCTCCCAAGTCTGAACATGTATCTGAAAAGAACATAATAACCACGGGGTGAGTTTTGAGAAACTCAGTGAGAGATAGAATGTCTCTAACCCACATGAGATAATGTACAAATTTATAGATATTAAGGTGATACTATAATATGTATAATAAAACCAAAAGAGAAATCTTAATCAAATTTTATCCAAAGTTTTCTTTTCCAAAAATAGAGTCCATCTATTTTAGGATAAATCCGTCAGGAAACACACTTAGGTGGCCATTCCTTCGTGTGAATCCCGTAATCAGGCACGCATTACTCCTCCCATGGTCGTGAATAATAGGCACGCACCACACTCTATGTATGGCCATGAATAACAGGCACGCACCACTCCCTTGAGTGGCCATGAAATCCAACATCCTAGGTGCACCCAAGGCTAACGCCTACTGCCGTTAGCCTACAGATCCTGGTCTAGACTTTCCCAAGTCATTCTTTTCCATTATATGGAATATTTAATAAAGATTCTTATAAAACAAACCCATATACCTTAGATAAAATAATAAAATCGTAACTTTAAAGAAAATTAAAGCTTTAACATTTTAATAAATCAAAAACGAGTAAAAGTCCGAAGCTTTTATCCAAAAACCTTTCAAAACAAGAGAATTTTCCAAAGTTTAATAGAAAACCAAGGTAATAAACATTTGCCACATTTTCCTTTTGAAATCAAGTCATTGTCTCATGTGAACCAATAAAAATAGATAAGCTACCAAAACTTAAATTATATTGCTAAGACATACCAAATCATTTGCATATGTATATATATATAAATATATATATAAATATATATATATATATATATATATATATATATATATATAGACAAAATACATTAAAACTAAGATAGGGGTAAACTATCTACTCACAGACTTAACGCCAATAGCAAACTCCTAATCCCATGAACTTTGAGAGCCAAAGCCAGTCCTCCAGTAGCATATACTATCAATAATATGGAAATTTAATTCGAGGTTAGTCACTTAGACTAAGGATTAATCCACTATACTCCCAGATATAAAAATTCCTAATTCTTCTAACCTATAGTTCTCTAGAAACTCATTATAGAGGAAATAATTCGTAAATTATAGGAAAGGAAGAGGAAAGGAGTTTCAAGGTTACCTTGTTGAAGGGAGAATGGAAGAAGAATCTTCAGGAGCCTTGGTGTCACCTCCTCCAAGCTCCAAGACCAAATGTGTTAATTTTTGGATGAGGGTATGATTTGAAATTAAAGAAAGAAATTGAGTTTAAGTGAATGGGAATGGTGTAATTTGATGAGAAGATATGAAGAATTGGGTTTAAGAAGGAAGGGAGATGTTTTAGAGAGAAGGGAGAGAGTTTGGAAGGTAGAGAGAGAAAGGAAATCGCGAAATGAGGGGAAAGGATGCGTCTCGGCTTATATATTGACCTATGGTAATCGATTACCATATTTGGTAATCGATTACCACGAAGAATCGTAATCGATTACACGCCAAAATATCAACCCGTGGGCATACGGAGAGATCAGAATCGACATGCATCCTCTGTAATCGATTACCAACTCCAAAAACTTGGTTCTCTCCTTCTGCAGTCCTTTCCCAAGTCTAGGATATTGCACAGACTTATTTACATTAAGTTAATGTCCTCTTTAACTTTACTCTCCATTAACTTTAAAACATAAATGTAAATAAGGGAATACCCCCCATTTGGATTCAATAAAAATATCTAAAAATTTCAAAATCCTTAAGAATCAGAATCCAACTTTTGGGTTTTAGTACAATTATCTGAAAACTCGCGTTTTTATAAACTTGAGGGTTGAAAACGAAGGGGTTATCCATTCCCTAAAATTCGTTAAAAATCCCTCTTCAACTCATTGATGCCTAAAGAACCATTACCGGGACTTTTGATCTTAAGAAAATGTCTCAAACCTATAGCCTTCCAAGGAGGTATAGGGTTCAGACTCAGAATTTCTCAGGTTCCGTTTTCGACAGGTAACTGCACTCAGGCTGGGGTGTTACAAGAATGCTCACCCCGGATGGGGTGAATGTTTACTCCTACTGTTGTGATCGAGTTTCGAGATCCAGGATCAAAGGTTTAGGATCAAGGTCGAAGGTCTGAGGTCTAGGTTTTACTCTATCATTAGTAAGGGTGCTTGTACATCCCAAGTTCCAAGTTAAACCCCTTGTCCCCCTACTTCCTGAGTTCCAGGCTCAACTTATCCTTATAACCGAGTTCCAATATCAAGGTGCCACAACATGGGAGAGTTCATTTCTCCTTTATCCTGAGTTCCAAGTTACGAGTCATAAGTCCTGTGTCCCTAATCTCCGAGATCCGACTTCGATAGGTCACAAATTTCGTGTCCCTAGTCCTCGAGTTCCAAGTTAGACGAGACACTACTTTCATGTCCCTAGGCTCCGAGTTCTAAGTTAAGTGGGTCGCTACTTCCGTGTCCTTCAAACTCTGAGCCCTGAGTTCCGACTTCATAAAGAACATGAGATTGAGTTTTAAAGTGTATCATGGACATGAGAAACTAAGTAGCCACATGATAAATGGATATATTTATGATAGTGTTATATATATTATTTAATATGCTACATTATGTGCCATCTTCCATTAAGAATGTCATGCATGCAAGCATAAAGCAAAGGTATGAAACATATGTAAAGGTTTATATAGCATCTTCATGCATAACCATATACAAGAAATGCATATGAGTATATGAATCATGAAGGTATGTAAACAGATAAGATAAGGTCCCTTCACTTAGAGGAAGTTATAAGGTCCCTCCTTGTGAAGGCAATTATAATAAAATATAAGATCCCTCTACTTCGGAGGCAATTGGCTTAATGAGTCCCTCTAATTTAGAGGCACGTGGTTCCCCTTATAAGTTAGCACTGTGTGACGACAATCATGAGTTGAGCTCACTCCCAAATCAGTCTATCCATGGGCAGCAAAGACTAAAGACACATACAGACACCCTAGAGATGGTGATATATAATGCCTAGGTATGTCAAGCAAAAAAAGTTAAAGAAAGCTAAGTAAGATAGGTGCACTTGCATGATTATATGATATGCTTCTGCATATTATGAAAATATGCAGATCTAAGTATCAAATGTGTGGATAAAATTAACCTGCTTCAGAAGGATAGTTTTTGAACTCTATAAAATGAAAGTCTATAGTTGTTATGATATGATTATTTTTTCATAATAAACCGAAGTAGTTAGGATAACAATGATGACAATAATTGTCTGATAGCTTAAGCTGCCTATTGAGAATGTAAAATTCTCACTCCTATATGTGTTCCCGTGTCATCTCCAGATAGCTTAGGAGATCTTGATGATGACCATCCTAGACGAATTAGATCGAGACTAGATGGGTTGTAGAAGGTTGTTACCAAACAAGGTCTGTTCATTTACTAGTAACAAATCCTTAGTGTGAAACTGTGACTTAAGCATGGTGTTGTACTTAGGAAGGTGTTACATACAATATTGCAAAGTGCAGGGCAAACACAATGACCATTAAGACCATCATTAAGCCCTAATATTCCATCGAGATGCAAGTATAAAGGTAATGCGCCCCCACATGAATTGCTCTAACAGGAAAGCAAAAATTGGACAAGGGGTCTATTTGTAAAAAAAAAAAATACCATAGGAACCATCTTGCAAACATTCGGGGCGGGACTAACCTTAGTCTATAACTTGGGGTGGACTAACGAATCACTCATCGAGGTTTCTCATTTGATGATCGATTTTGATGAGTGATGAGGCTCAAAACACACTTGATCTATTTTTCGAATTTCAAAAGATTATTAGGGGTAAAATGGTCCTTTTAAAAGTTTAAAAAGAGTAAGGGAAAATTACAATGACCTTCTTTGAGGTATTTTAAAATTACACTCACCCCCTTCTTGATTTTAATATTACACCTGACACCCTTATTTTGTTTAAATACATTATAATTACACCCTTGAGCTCAAATAGACGTTAAGCACTGTTAGAGAATTTTGAGTTCCGAGTTCCAACTTCAAAATTTTGACTTCCGATTTCAATTTTGTACTACCACATGGGAAGCAACAATACAAAACTGAAATTAGAAGTCAATAATATGAAGTCGAAACTCGAAAACTCTCTAATAGTATTTAACGTCCGTTTGAGCTCATAGGTATTGGTTGTAATATTAAAATTAAGAGGGGATGAGTGTAATCTTAAAAGACCTCAGGGGAGGTCATCGTAATTTCCCCAAAGAGTAATGATATGTGTACACACTTTTGTGTGACGTACTTGTAATCTAAGACTAATATGTGATGGTGTATCCATGTTTCTTATACTTGTGATATACTCTAAAATTCACTCAAACACTCTCTTTCTCGCTTAACTCAAAACTTAAAAAGAGCCATTACCCAAGTAAATTAGTCAACTAAGCCCAATGGAACTTGGAACACATTCATTAACTCGAAACTCGGAAGGAAGAAGTGAACTCTCTCTTTCTCTCTCTCTCTCTCTCTGTGTATGTTGAGCTCAAAACTTATTAACCCTAAACTCAGAACTCGGAGCATGGAAGCAAGAAATGAACTCTCTCTAACAGGTTGATCTTGAAATTAGGAACTTAGTTCATTATTTATGCCTTTTGAATTCTGTAAACTAGGAAAAATGGGTATGCAATTCCTTAAAATGCCTATCATAGATGCATCGTGTAATTGCCTATTTCAAGATGCTTGATTCAAGTATCAAGGAAAAGATAAGGTCCAAGAAAGGAATACATTGATTCAAGCTTCAAAGGAGAGCAGGATTCAAGAAAGAAAGAATCGCACTAGATATAGGACTTGGAAAATTTTGTTAGGGCACAAATTGATATCTCACTAGGGCAATCTCATGGCTTTCTTAAAAATCAAAAGTTTTCTCAAATAAAGCTATTTTGAAAAATCTTTTTCTTGGCAAAGTTTTTCAAATCTTTAAAATTACCTTTTGAATGATTTAATGAAATAAAGAAATATGTAATTGATCAAAAGTATTTTAAATTTTCAAATGTTAGTTAAAAATCTTTTTTGGGCTCAGAATAATCATTTACCCCCATAGATAAAAAAGATAAAAAGTGGCTGCATATGCTACTAAAAGCTTTAGTGAAAATCTTTAAAGCTAAGAAATAAATAATAATACAATTGACCAAATGATTGGGTTGGGTATTTAAGTGATCGGGTTGAAAATTCATCAAATGATCAATTATTTACTCTTTGCCAAGTTTGAAATACTTTTACAAAGAAGTGATTGATTACCCCAGTAAAGTACAAAATTACCCACATAGAGTAATTAATTATCTCAAGTTTAAACACCCAAAAAGAACAGTTTTGCATTTATTGCTTTCCAAATTTGTTCCTAATTGTCATATTTTTTCTAAACTCTATAAGTAAGGCATTTTGGAATGATTTTCAAAAGAACAACAAGGGGAAAACTAGACAAACAAAGTGCTTGATGTAATGTCCCCGATTTTCGACCTCCGACTTCATCAGTAAAATGTTAAAATTTCCGACCTCCGACTTCATCTCCAAGTCTCAAATGGACTGGCTATGATTTTTCGATTTCCGACCTTATGCTTGAAATAAATAATACATGAATTCCAACCTTAGGCTTGATTTAGAATGGACACAAAATCCGACATCCAAGTTGATCTCAACCAAAAATGGACGCGAGATCAGATCTCTGAGTTGGTCCAAGTTCGACCACAATTTACCCGAGTTCCGATCTCCGAATTTATTCCCAAGAGCTTTTCATTTCTATTGATATTCCCGAGTTTGCCTATAACAGACTTCCGAGATTAAATTTGGAGTTCCGAGATTCTATAAGTTCCGATTTCCTGGTACATAAGATTATTGTTTTGATTCCCGATCTCCGGTGTCATGCTTAGAATCGATCCAAGTTTATGTAACGTCCCCGACTTCCGGGTTTAAGTATTTTGGTTTCACATTCTTGTCCTTGACTATCGATTTTAAGGTGATTGGGTGCTGCATGATTTTCGACATCCGACTTTGCTTTCAAGTTTCGAATAAACCAGACCATATTTCTGAGTTCTGATTTCATCTCCAAGTATCGAATAGATGGGCGAGTTCCGACTTTAAGTAGAGTTGAGACGAGTTCCGATTTTAGATACAATGGAAGCGAGTTCCACTTTTTAGGCGATGTGGAGAGCAATTTTGTCACAAAAGAGGGAGACATGGCTGAACTTTACCCACAAAATTTCAGCCAATCAAAACTCACAAAGCCAACTACAACTTCGAAGCTTTTATAACTCATGTCTTTCTCCCTTCAGCCTGACTTGTGCTACCTCTTCCTTTGCTTCAACTCTCTTCTTCTCTTCTTCACTCACCTAACTCCATCCAACCTTCAAGCTCGATCAAGTTCTATTGATTCAAACTCCAAAATCAAGCCTAATTACATAACAAGAGGTAGAGGTTCAATTTAGTTCTTGTTATTCTGATTGTGGATGGTTGCTTTTGATTTTATTTTCTTACTTCTTGATGTGATTAATGAATGAAAATGATAATCTTTGGCTAGTTGTTGGCTGTTTTTGTGTTTAAAATTGATTAAGGAATAGGAAAGGGTGAGGATAGGAAGACCAATTTCCTTCAGCAGTCCATACGGCAGAGTGTACGGCTCTGCCTACAGCCAGTTAAATCTGATGAGACTATTTTTATATGAAACTAGACATTCAGGGGTTTCCATACATATATTATATAAGCCCATTGGGTTAATATTGAGAGAGATATGAATTTTTGAAGTTTGACCTGGGAATCAGGACTTTCACCCGGGCAATGTGAGTTGAAAAGGGTGTAACTCACCCTACACAACTCCAAATTGAGTGAAACCAACTTTGTTAGAAAGCTTATACATAGGAGAACATCTTACAAAGAAATTTCAAGTTTGTTATTATCCCATTTGTTCCTAGTGATTCAAAGAAACTGTCCTATATCCAAATCGGGCCAAAGTAGGGCAATTTAGGAAGGTCAGATTTCGGGGTTTATAACTCGAGCTCTACTGAAGCAAATGAAATGGAACTTTCGCAAATGAAAGGTTGTCCTGTTAGCTTTAATATGAGACCAATTTTGTATGATTTGAATTAGTTTTCGATTTTTAGTGGATTTTTACTTGTAAGTGTGTAATTTTGGCCAGCTACAGGGCAGGCCGGAATAAAACCTAAATATCTTAAGTTATATTTATCCAAATTAGATGGGACCAAAGAGGTTAGAAAATAGACACATAACACTTTAACATAGCCAAAATTCAGGTCCAGATGAGTTAAATAGAAATTATGGCTTGATTTACAAAAATCGGGTTGAATGCAAGTATTGTAACCATATTTTAATTGCAGAATCTGTGCCATGAGTTGATATTTGAGATATGACTAAAGTGTTATGATTTCTTTGAAAAATGGGTATTCTAAGTATTGGCACTATTTATGGGTAAGCGGATATATTCTGTTATGCCGCCGAAATTTCGGTAAAGTATATGCATGAGTTATGATATATATGTAGATACATGTGCATTTTCAAAAAAGTTATGAAGGTCATGTTATGATGAACATAAAGATTATGTTATGATGAAAGTTCCATAATACTTGGGCCAGCCCTGGATTAAAGTTAAGGAGAATAGATCGGTGGGAAGGTTTGGGAAAGTAAACCCGCCATTCCTGTATAAGAAGGAACTCGATCCTGAAAAGCAGACTATTACCCAAGAGTCTAAAGTGGCCAAGAACTCCCAGGAGACCAAGTAATGGAAAAGTTTATGAAGAAAGGTTCAAAAATAAGTTTTGCATAATTACATTAAATGTATGATTACATTGAACAGTCATTACAAGTTGTTTAAAGTTTGTCTGTTATATTTACTTACTATTGTATGTTCATTTATTCTGCTCATTATTCTGTGTTTTACTGGTAGTAGTCTATTCTGTTTCTTATGCTATCTTAAGTAAAACTGAACCTTGCCTCGGACCAGACATTTTTCTTAAACTTATTGAATATGGACAGTTCAGTTTAATCCCATGTTTTATAATTAAATAAAAACCGAGGCAACTAAGAATGAATGTGACGTCAGCTAAATACCGTACGCGAGCCCTACTAAGAATTTCTTCAAATTCTCACCTCATTTTACATTTTCGCATCATTCTCAGATGCTGACGATGGACTCAACGACCACTCTCTTTATTGAGGTTCAAGATCTGCAGCTCCACCACGATCCCACAGTGGGTTCACTGTATATAGCCGGTTCCTGCCATTTCCGTCTTTACCTTTTTAGTGATAGGAACTTTGCTTTTCCTTTATTCCATCCCGCTTTCGACCTTGCTGCCCCTTACTTTGCTGTTCCTCTGCACATGGCACACCCACCTCCCGCACCTCCTGCACCAGCAACACCTGCAGCTCTTGCTAACCTGGCGCCAGAGTCAACCCCGCAGGTGGTACCCGACGTTCCGCTTAGCTTTGAGAGCGACCCTTCGGAGGCCACCAGCTCATCATCCTCCTCCTCAAGACCCAGTACAGACTACTCTCTAGCCGGGCCTGGCATGGCCAACGGCTACCTGACTGAGTAGGTCAGCGATAAATGACATTGTACAGTATGACCCTCTTTTAGTAGTATGCAGCTTTGGGTCATAGACTTAGTAGCAGGTTTTGAAATATCCTTTGAGAACCCCATAGGATTGCTTTGACTGACACGAGCCTTATGTCTCTTTGGTATACCGACCTCACTTATGTATCCTATTTTGAAACTTGTACATAAACTGAAGCAGTGGCTTCCAATATATATATATATATACATACATATGCACATATACAGTTGATGGTATATATATGTTATTTGTTCTTATATTTTCTGTTATGATATATTAAACTTTGTCACGTTCATTACATATAGCGCTCCGTTTCTTTTGTTAAAAAAAAAAGATATGAAAAATGAAACATAAGCAGAGTATTAATATGGTAATACAATCTACTTAATTTCATGCTATGACTTAAGCATAACATTAAATTAATAGGGTGTTACATTTGACATTGTATTGCTTCTATTGTTCACTTGCTCTATGCATTAATGTGATATCCTTTAGAGCTGATAGCCTTCAATACTTCTACCAACTCTTTAAGAAAGTGAATCCTTATTTTCATCTCTTTGTATCTCTGAGAAGGTGAGGCATCCCTCAAATTATTGCAAGGATGAGGAACCCTTTTGAGTGATAAAGGTAAACATTAACACTAGGATATCTCAAGAGTATGAAAAGTTGACTTTGCTATAAAAGTTCATCAAGCACCTACGTAAGCATGTTTATAGTGAAAAAATCTTACAATAATTTGAGAACTACTGGACATAGGTCACAAGTGATTGGTGAGTGAACCAAGATAAACAAATGTGCATTACTCTTGTCCTTTATCTCTTCTACTTGCAATTTTATCTTTCAAAGTCCCTTTTGTCCATCTATCTTCTCTTCTTATTTGTCTTGAGATTAAGTTTTTCAAATTTATTTCAAAAAAGGGTATTTGTTTTTAAAGTTTCAAAAAGTTTTGAATAACTCAATTCACCCTCCTCTTGAGTTGTAAAGCCACTTGATAACACATCATTTGTTATGAATAATGAAGAAGTGCTCCTATAATGCTAAGATCTTATGGAGTCAAAAGTAGCCATCATATCGATCACTTTTCATAGAGTTGAGTCATTTGCATATATTTTAAGGACTTCATGCTTGATGTAACATCCCCATTTTTACCTAAGTTAATTAGCCTAAGCTCCGCTAATTAGAGCGACGATTAATTGAGAATTAATCGATTAATCTCGAGAGCAAAGAGCAGTAAATTAAGTCTAGCCAACAATTTAATCATAATGTCCTAAGCGTTTTAATAAAACCTTAATCGTCGAATCCTTAATTACTCGAAGGTGCCAAAACAAAAGTAAGACAACCTAACCTTACTAATCAAGTTTATAATGATTAAGACACTTAAGACAACTCTTGAAAAATTAAAACCCAAATTTAAGCATATATGCTTAATCAGAATGCAAGGTATCATAAAAAGTGTAATTGACAAGAGTTAACACATGGGTAATTAAGCCAATTAAGTTAAATTACACTTAAATAATTCTAATAACATTTAGAGATAAAAGTTCTTCCATGCATATGCCCTAAAAAGACATACCAAGGAGGAGCAACATCTCACCCTTCATTCGATCTCTTTAATCCTACACCATTAGATCAAAAGCCAAGACTAGGATCCTTGTCATCCACCATTAGATCTTGACACTTGGTGTGATCCTAGCCATCCAATGCCCAATCCTAAGAGAGCTCATGCTTAACCACTTGACAAAACACTACATAGTCTTTACCCAATTGCCAAGACTCAAAGGAAACACAACACACTCTTTTTGCCTCTGCAAGGTTTTTCCACTCCCTAGCTTGTGTAAGAAACAAAATCACATCACCTTTTTCTCCCCCCATTTTGCGCCACCATCAGCCCCTCTCTCTCCCTCATTTCATTTTTCACTTCCCTCTCTCAAGACACACACACACAAAGCTCTCTCCTCTCTCCTCTCTCCAAGTCTCATACTCTCTTCTTCTTCCAAGCTTCATTGTGTTTTTCCAACCCCTCATACTACTTCCTACTCATCTCCATTTACCATTCTCACAAGCCCTTCAAGGACTACCATTTGGTCCTTTGAGAAACAAAAAGCCACTCATACACAAGCCTCACTATCAAGCTCAAGGAGAAGGAGGCCATCTCCAACATCTTTCTTTCTCTTCAAGCTTTCAAGAAATCCAATTGGTAGAGGCTCTAAACTCTTTTCTCTCTTGTTTTTCAAGCTTTAGAACTCCTATGCTCTCCATAGCTAGTGGTTTTAAAGATTGATTATGCATCATAGCCATTCTTGTCATAAAATGAGATGTTGTTGCTTGTATGGTGGGTTGTTGAAAAACATGTTTTCGGTTTGGTGTGATACATGGTTGAACTCAATATTTTTGAACTCCAACATGTTAGTTTTTCACTAATCTTCATGGTATATGAGTGTTTTATCACTTGAGAATGTTTTCTTGAAAGTGAGGTTGAGTTTTGGAGAAAACATGAGGAAAATCAAAACGAAATCTGGATTTTCTGGCAGTCTGTAAACCGAACGGTATAACTTTTTCCAGAGAACTCAAAAATTAGTGGAACCAATTTTATATGAAAATAGACTCAAAGAGTTTCCATACATATAAAATACATAAGATTCGAGTTAAAATGAGTGAGATATGATTTTTCAAAGTGGACTGTTCTCGGATTGGCTTCTGTCTGGGCAGTCTACACTAAAATGGGTATAACTCGAGCTACAAAAATGATTTTTGAGTGAGACCAAGTTTAATTGAAAGCTAAGACATATAGGAACAAACCCATAAACAGTTTTCTCAGATTCCTTCTGAGTAATTATAATGAGAAGTAACAATCCACTGTACCGGGAGTGAACTTAGAAACTGAACAGTCAGAATAAAATATGCATAACTCAAGCTACAAATGAATTTTTATGGGGCTTTTGTTTAAAAATAGACTCAGAGAAGTATATCCACACAAAAATTGAAATAAAAGAGTAAAGATGAAATTATGGTGAATTTTCAAAGTTACTGCCCCACTGTAAAAGTAAAACTGGTTATGGTAAAAGTTAAAGAATAAGGAGAAATAAGCTTTAAGACATTAATACCCTTATATTAAGCATTAGAGAACCCTCATAATTCAACTTAAAAGTGTCAAAAAGGACATTAGACAAAAAGTGGCATTATGCTCAATAAAAGAAGTTTACACAAGAGACAATCTCAATTAAAAGCTTGCACTAAATTTACTAAGCTTAAGCTCATAAAACTTTGCTTGAGAATATGCCTTATGTTTATGTGCAAGCATGATGTTATGATAATGATCATGATGATATGATGATGTTATGATAATGATGGTGATGATATGATGATGTTATGATAATGATGATGATGATATGATGATGTTATGATGATGATCATGATGATGATGATATGTTATGATGCTTAATGTTAGATGATATTGGTTTCTCCTGCTTGGCAAAATTTTGGGAAGCTTTGGCTTTCAAATTAATGTCAAATTTTGTAAGAATTATGACTTAGAAATATTTTGCATCATAATGCTTAAATAAGAAGAAGTTTAATTCAAGTAAGTGATCCTTCAAAAGGGAAGGTAACCTAATTTGGGTTTCCCTCACCCACGACTCACACGAGGCATGGCATGACCCAATGGCGAGATAGGGATAGGTCTTACATGAGGCATGGCATGACCCAGCCTAGTGTGGCACCGAATTCACATGGTGGCGACGGCCACTAGATGAGCTCATTACCACTTATGTTTAGTGGGTGAAAAGATAAAGTTAAGTTAAGAAAAGAAAAGGACCTCGGTCTAAACTCCTAGTGTGAAGAAGTTAAGAAAAACTTATAAAGACGCTTCATGCATTTTTATATGATTATACTTATGCCCATGTATGTTATGATATAAATGATTAGAGAGTATGTTAAAATTGAATCCGCTCGATATTCACGATTTCGAAAAATGCAAGAATTGAACCGTATGCATGCTCACTATTTTCATTAATAAAACCGGGCTTAATGATGACGATGACACTTTCGTCGCCGTTCGAAATCCCTACCGGTAAATTCCATTTCTCACCCTCGTTATTCTTCCGTATCGTCACCAGATCTCGACTACAAGATCCTGGAGTGGAGCCGTGGATCCCCAACACGGTGGTGACGCGGTGACGCAAGGTGCAAGACGAAGCTGTTTTGGGACTTTGTAGCGACCATCGCTCTGACTCTCCGCATATTTCTTTTGAGCTGAGCATTGTCATTCAAATTTGTACTTAGTATCTAGTATTTGGACCATGGCTCGACCATGAGCCTCTTTGATGTAATGTTGATATATATGTATGTATATATATATTATGAACCCATATCGATGTAATGACTTTTGCTATATAATGCAATGTACTTGTGAATTACTATTCATTTATCTTTCTCTGATTTTATGATATTGGAGTATCGTGATTGTATAATGACACGCCATTCGTCTAGCTTCGCTCAAGGCTTACTTTCAAAAAGTGACGACGATTTCAAAAGAAAAAGAAAAATTTTACCGTATTTTCCGCACTTAATTTCAAGCGCTAGTTTCCATTTGAAGCATAAGTAACAACTACAAAACACCGTAATACGACTTAAGCGTAGTATGGGTTTATTAGGGTGTTACATTATGGTATCGAGCGCTCATCCCGTTAAAGCCTGGGTTGGACCGACCATGCTTCAAAGCATAACTCTACGTACGCTATGTTAAGTCATGTTGTGGATCCCGTGCCTGTATGATGGATGTAGGACTTAGAATGCATGACCGCCATGTGAGATTGCCTTTAGTTGCCGCCATGCTTATGCTTGATATTGGGCCCGATCAACTCGATATTTTTGTTTTGGTGTGTTCAGAACTAATGGCAACTCGCACGCATCGCTAACGAGCCCCAGCCGAAGACGAACATCGCCGATTTCATGAGGACTTTTCACAAATGGCGAATGCCATGCAAGCTCGGCTACAAATGGCCGAGCATATGATGGATCGCCTAAACTGAGGTCCAAGAGTCTCACAGGAAACGAGACGCCGAGCATCGTAAATTCCTGAAGTTTCAGAAGGCAAACCCGCCAAGTTTCGGGCGGGCCTTTAACCCTGATGAAGCCGATGAGTGGATCAAGGAGATCGAGAAGATCTACTGCGGCCGATCCGCCGGAGACCCAAAAGGTGGCCTTCGCCACTTATATGTCAAGGCGGATGCTGAATTTGGTGAGTGGGCTAAGAGCTCGATGGAGAGCGACCAAAGGAAATCACTTGGGACGCCTTTCAAGACGCCTTTCTACGAAGTATTTCCCGATGTCCGTGAGGAACGCAAAGGAGATGGAGTTCCCGAGGCTCTACCAGGGAGGGTATGAGCATTCACGAGTACACTAGCGAAGTTTGAGGAGTCCGTGTTCTCCACCCTTTATCAAACCCCGACGAGAACTGAAATGCATGAAATATGAAGGGGTTTGAGGGCCGACATCCTGGCATCCGTAGTCCCTCTGAAATTCGAACTACGCGGCCCTTGTCAATAAGAGTCGGTAGTGGAGGAATGCAACCGTAGTTGGCAATTCAGAGGTTTCGAGGCCCATAAGAGAAGGCAAGCGCCTCAAGGGCAACACACGGCAGCCCGCAAAAGAAGCCTACCATGGTGAAGGTTCTGCGGCAAGCAACAGAGACCTCGCTAATCCTCCAAGACCCGCCGCCACCTCCGGCTCTGCAACAAATTGCTTGTCTGGCGGAAGCAACACAGAGGGGTTCTGCTACGACAAAACGCTTGCTTAATGTGGACAGCTCCTACCATTTTGCCAAGAATCGCAATAAGGACACGCCGCCTCAAACCGCAACGCCAAGGAAGGGTTTTCACCATGAACGCTGAGGAGACCACTTCGAGTCTCGATGATCTCATTCGAGGTACATGAAGTGAACTTGCAACATCTTAATCAGATCAGATGATTCTCGCGCCACGATTCTTTTATTTCCGCGATTGGGCGTAAGTAGATTGGGGTTGTCTGCTTCTCAAATGCCTTACATGTTGCTTGTTTCTACTCCCAATCGGAAACCAGCTAGAACTTGTCTCCGTGTTGTTTACAATGTCAAATACATATTGATGGTAGGACCTCACGAGTCGATGAATCTGCCTTCCTTTAGTTGGTTTAGATCTATCTTTAGGCATGGATTGGCTTTCAGCCAACCATGTTATGTTAGATTGTGCCGCTAAGACAATCGATTCCCTTCTTTACCTACTAAACTCAAGTAGTTTAAGCCCAAGCCTCGTTGTGTTATACTTTGTAAGACTGAGAATCAAGAATACGCTCTCCTATCGACAAGTGAGGTTGAATCGAGCAAGCTCTGATGAGATTCCTGTGGGCTAATGAGTACCTGAAGTCTTCCCCGAGGATATCCCCCTGAAGTTTCCCCGAGAGATAGAGTTTTCCATAGAATGGTGCTGGACTGACCAATATCTATTGCACTCTACCAATGTCCCTTTGGAGTTGGAAGAATCAAGACCCAATTGGAGGAGTTGGGCTGAAAAGAAGTTTGTGAGACTAAGTGCCTCACCTTGGGAGCCCTGTTGTTTGTCAAGAAGAAGGATGGAAGCATGAGGTCAGTATGTATGGATTATCTATAGCTAAACAAGGTCACAAAGAAAAACAAGTACCCCTACCAAGGATGATGACCGATGGACCAACTCTGCAGGAGCAAAGGGTGTTTTCAAAGATAGATCTGCCAAGTTACCATCAAATTAGAGAGGGGAGGAAGATATCCCCAAGACGGCCTTTTTTAGACTAGATATGGGCATTATGAGTTTAGAGTAATGTCGCTTGATTGACCAATGCCCCTACTGTGTTTATGGATTATATGAACAGATCTTTAGGCCATACCTAGATAAGTTTGTAGGTCTTTATAGATGACATCCTCATCTATTCAAAGACGAAGGAGGAACACGAAGAGCATCTTAGGTTGTGTTGGAAATCTTGAGTGGATAGGAAGCTTTATGCGGTTGTCGTAGTGTGAGTTTTGGCTAGAAGAAGTGAGTTTCTGGTCACGCCGTGACTAAGGGAGTGATATCCGTGAGATCCAAGCAAAGTGGAGGTCAGAATGAATCGGGAAAGACCTACGACGGACGGAGATTCGAGTTTTCTACTAGCCGGTATTATCTGAGGTTTATAAAGGGATTTTCGTGATATCCTTACTTTGACCAAACTCACTAGGAAGAATGTCGCTTGTATGGATCGAGAGTGTGAGAAAAGTTTTCAAGAGTTGAAGGCGGTTGACTTCCACACCTGCTGGCCTCCCGCCTGACCCTAAGGGGAGCCTTTGAGGTTTTTACCGATGCCTCTCGGGAAGAGGTTTAGGTTGTGTTCTCATGCAAAATCGCATGGTAGCTGCCTCTAGACAACCTGAAACCTCATGAAGTTAATTACCCAACCCATGACCTGAATTAGCGGTCGTGGTGTTTGCCTTGAAGATATGGAGGCACCATCTATATGGAGTTAGGTTTGAGGTGTTCTCGATCATAAGAGTCTCTGAAGTACTTGTTTGATCGTAAGGAGCTCAACATGAGGCGCAGGAGGTGGATGGAATTCTTGAAGGATTATGATTTTGGATTAAACTACCACCCTGGTAAGGCTAATGTGGTAAGTGTATGCACCGAGCCGCAAGTCACTACATGTGTCATGGATGATGGTCAAGGAAGCGAGTTGATTGAGAGCTTTAGAGACTTGAACCTTGAGTTACCCCGACCCTCGTAGTATAAGGTCAGTCCGATCAAGGTGACGAGTGAGTTCAAGGGACAAATTATGCGGGCTCAGAAGAGGATGAAGAGTTCTTGAGGTTAGTAGCCCAAGTGAAGGAGGGAAAACCGAAAAGAATTTGCTCAAGGCGTTGATGGCGTGCGCGGAGGTATCAAGCGGAGGATATGTGGTACCATAAGGACGACTTGAGGAGGATGATTGTAGAAGAAGCTCACAAAGGTCATTTCACCATACATCCTGGCATGACAAAGATGTACCAAGACCTCAAGAGGATGTTTTGGTGGACAGCATGAAACGAGATGTAGCCGATGTGGTGGAAAGTGCTTAGTTTGTCAAAAAGGTGAAAATTGAGCACCAAACCTCGTGCATGTGCAGCCTATCGAGATCCCCGAGTGGAAATGGGATGGAATCTCTATGGATTTTGTGATGGGTTTACCCCCAACACAAGGATTTGATGCCATATGGGTTATCGTGGATAGATTGACCAAGTCTGCCTACTTCTTACCCATTAGAGCGAATTATCCTCCGGATAAGCTAGCCCACCTATATATCCAAGAGATCATAAGATTGCACGGAGTACCGCAACCATCGTGGTTCGATAGACCCAAGGTTTACCTCTAGGTTCTCGGGGAGCCTTGCAAAAGGCCTTTGGGACTAAACTTTGTTTAAGCACACCTACCACCCCAGACTGATGGACAATCGTAAAGAACCATACAAACCCTAGAGGATATGTTGAGAGCATGTGTAATGGACCTAACCTCGAAGTTGGCACAAACACCTACCCTCATCGAAGTTCGCTTCACAAATAATAGTTTCCACGCTTAGCATTGGGATGGCGCCTATGAAGCCCTGTGATGGCAGAAGTGCCAATCTCCCGCTTTGTTGGTAATGAATCGGTGAGCAAAGCCTCTTAGGGCCTGGACCGTTAGACAAACCACCTTTAACAAATTAAGAGGATAAGGGAAAGGATTCTCACCGCACAAAGTCGTCAAGAGCTATATGGATAAGAGGAGAAAGCCAATCGAGTTCAAGAAGGAGAACACGTATTCTTGAAAATCACTCCTACAACAGCATTGTAGAGCTCCTTAGAGTCAAAAAAGTTGAGCCCTCGCTTTCTCTTTGGCCCTTTGAAATCTTGAACGAGTAGGAACAGCTTGCCTACCAAATAGCATTACCACCCCATTTGTCAAACCTTCATAATGTTTTCCATGTCTCCCAATTGAGAAAATACAACTCCGACCCCAATCATCTTCTTGAGCCGAAAGTGTACGCATAAGGGAAGTTACCTAACCTTCGACCTACCGCCTATGAGAATCATAGATAGGAAGGTCAAGTGAGGAACAAGTCCGCGCCCCTTAGTGAAAGTGGCATGGGGAAGAGGAAGCTTGGAGGAGCACACGTGGGAGCTCGAGGCGTAGATGCAAAGAGATTTTCCTCACCTATTTACGTGCAACGAATTTTGAGGGCAAAATTCTTTTTAAGGAGGGAGAAATGTAACATCCCCATTTTTTGCCTAAGCTAATTAGCTCGGTGCCTCGGCTAATTAGAGGGGTTAGCGACATCGAGAATTAATCGATTAATCTCGAGAGCAAGAAAGCTTAGTAAATTAAGTCTAGCCAACAATTTAATCATAATGTCCTAAGCGCTTTAATAAAACCTTAATCGTCTAATCCTTAATTACTCAAGGTGCAAAACAAAAGTAAGACAACCTAACCTTACTAATCAAGTTTATAATGATTAAGACACTTAAGACAACTCTGAAAATTAAAACCCAAATTTAAGCATATGCTTAATCAGAATGCAAGGTATCATAAAAAGTGTAATTGACAAGAGTTAACTCATGGGTAATTAAGCCAATTAAGTTAAATTACACTTAAATAATTCTAATAACATTTAGAGATAAAAGTTCTTCCATGCATATGCCCTAAAAAGACATACCAAGGAGGAGCAACATCTCACCCTTCATTCGATCTCTTTAATCCTACACCATTAGATCAAAAGCCAAGACTAGGATCCTTGTCATCCACCATTAGATCTTGACACTTGGTGTGATCCTAGCCATCCAATGCCCAATCCTAAGAGAGCTCATGCTTTTAACCACTTGACAAAAACACTACATAGTCTCTTTACCCAATTGCCAAGACTCAAAGGAAACACAACACACTCTTTTGCCCCAAGGTTTTTTCCACTCCCCTAGCTTGTGTAAGAAACAAAATCACATCACCTTTTCTCCCCCCCATTTTGCGCCACCATCAGCCTCTCTCTCTCCCCATTTCATTTTTCACTTCCTCTCTCAAGACACACACACACAAAGCTCTCTCTCCTCTCCCTCTCTCCAAGTCTCATACTCTCTTCTTCTTCCAAGCTTCATTGTGTTCTTCCAACCCTCATACTACTTCCTACTCATCTCCATTTACCATTCTCACAAGCCCATCAAGGACTACCATTTTTGGTCCTTGTAGAAACAAAGCCACTCATACACAAGCCTCACTATCAAGCTCAAGGAGAAGGAGGCCATCTCCAACATCTTTCTTCTCTTCAAGCTTTCAAGAAAATCCAATTGGTAGTGGCTCTAAACTCTTTTTCTCTCTTTGTTTTTCTGCTTTAGAACTCCTATGCTCTCCATAGCTAGGTGGTTTTGAAGATTGATTATGGGCATCATAGCCACTCTTGTCATAACATGAGATGTTGTTGCTTGTATGGTGGTTTGTTGAAAACATGTTTTCGGTTTGGTGTGATACATGGTTGAACTCAATATTTTTGAACTCCAACATGTTAGTTTTTCACTAATCTTTCATGGTATATGAGTGTTTTATCACTTGAGAATGCTTTTCTTGAAAGTGAGGTTGAGTGTTTTGAGAAAACATGAGGAAAATCAAAACGTGAAATCTGGATTTTCTGGCAGTCTGTAAACCGAACGGTATAACTTTTCCAGAGAACTCAAAAATTAGTGGAACCAATTTTATATGAAAATAGACTCAAAGAGCTTTCCATACATATAAAATACATAAGATTCTGGAGTTAAAATGAGTGAGATATGATTTTTCAAAGTGGACTGTTCTCGGATTGGCTTCTGTCTGGGCAGTCTACACTAAAATGGGTATAACTCGAGCTACAAAAATGATTTTTGAGGAGACCAAGTTTAATTGAAAGCTAAGACATATAGGAACAAACCCATAAACAGTTTCTCAGATTCCTTCTGAGTAATTATAATGAGAAGTAAATAATCCACTGTACTGGGAGTGAACTTAGAAACTGAACAGTCAGAATAAAATATGCATAACTCAAGCTACAAAATGAATTTTTAAGTGGGGTTTCTTTTGTTTAAAAATAGACTCAGAAGTATATCCACACAAAAATCTGAAATAAAAGAGTAAAAGATGAAATTATGGTGAATTTTCAAAGTTACTGCCCCACTGTAAAAGTAAAACTGGTTATGGTAAAAGTTAAAGAATAAGGAGAAATAAGCTTTAAGACATTAATACCCTTATATTAAGCATTAGAGAACCCTCATAATTCAACTTAAAAGTGTCAAAAGGACATTAGACAAAAGTGGCATTATGCTCAATAAGAGTAGTTTACACAAGAGACAATCTCAATTAAAAGCTTGCACCAAATTTCCTAAGCTAAGCTCATAAAACTTTGCTTGAGAATATGCCTTATGTTTATGTGCAAAGCACGATGTTATGATAATGATCATGATGATATGATGTTATGATAATGATGGTGATGATATGATGATGTTATGATAATGATGATGATGATATGATGATGTTATGATGATGATCATGATGATGATGATATGATATGATGCTTAATGTTACATGAT
The DNA here is from genome assembly GCA_031439585.1 of Pterocarpus macrocarpus. Classification (NCBI taxonomy): domain Eukaryota; kingdom Viridiplantae; phylum Streptophyta; class Magnoliopsida; order Fabales; family Fabaceae; genus Pterocarpus; species Pterocarpus macrocarpus. The sequence goes on from CM062520.1 coordinate 28,090,603, forward strand.
ATTGGTTTCCTCTGTTTGGCAAAATTTTGGGAAGCTTGCCTAGTCAATTATGTCAAATTTTGTAAGAATTATGGACTTAGAAATATTTTGCATCATAATGCTTAAATGTTAAGCTTTAATTCAAGTGATCCTTCAAAAGGAAGGTAACCACTTAAGTTTCCCTCACCCACGACTCACATGAGGCATGGCATGACCCACCCAATATGAGATAGGGATAGGTCTTACATGAGGCATGGCATGACCTAGTGTAAGTACTAAATTCTATGGTGGCGACACACTGATGAGCTCATTACCACTTATGTTTAGTGGGTGAAAAGATAAAGTTAAGTTAAGAAAAGAAAAGGACCTCGGTCTAAACCTCTAGCAAGAAGTTAAGAAGAAAACTTATAGCACGCCATGCATTTTTATATGATTATACTTATGCCCATGTATGTTATGATATAAAATGATTAGAGAGTATGTTAAAATTGAATCCGCTCGATATTCACGATTTCAAAATGCAAGAATTGAACCGTATGCATGCTCACTATTTTCATTAATAAAACCGTATCGGGATGATGACGATGACACTTTCGTGTCGGGTTCGAGTCCCACTGAGAAATTCCATTTCACCCTCAAGTATTCCTCCTCCGTGATCGCCACCAGATCTCGACGGCGATCCCGTGGAGTGGAGCGTGATCCCCAACACCTGAGCGGACGTGTGACGTGGGTGCAAGACGAAGTCGCTTTGGGACTTGTAGCGACCATCGCTCAAGACTCTCCGCATATTTCTTTGAGCCTGAGCATTGTCATTCAAATTTGTACTTAGTATCTAGTATTTGGACCATGGCTCTCGACATGAGCCTCTTTTGATGTAATGTTGATATATATGTATGTATATATATATTATGAACCCATATCGATGTAATGACTTTGCTATATAATGCAATGTACTTGTGAATTACTATTCATTTATCTTCTCTCGATTTTATGATATTGGAGTACGATTGTATACTACACGCTGCTACTCGCCTAGCTTCTCGCTCAAGGCTTACTTTCAAAAGTGACGACGATTTCAAAAGAAAAGAAAAATTTTACCGTATTTTCCGTAATTTAATTTCAAGTGCGCTTAGTTTTCCATGAGCATAAGTAACAACTAATAAAACGCTGTATCACGCACTTCTAAGTCAAGTATGGGTTTATTAGGGTGTTACACTTGAGACAAATCTGAGAGGCATAGTCCACGGATTCTCCACATAGCCTATCAAACAATATGAGAATCTCCCTACCACTTTGCTGTGCATGAGAAATATGTCTCATAATAAAAGTCATGCCTTCCAAATACAACTCCTTCTTACATTTTTTCCAAATTAAAATATAAAAGTGATCTTACAAATATAGGATGATTATTATGACCTACTTTATTTTTTGTGTAAGTTGTAGTTTTTTACCATGACTTTGTATCTAGTTAAAAAAGTAAATCATAAGTTGTAGGTAAGCATCTTAACTCCATATCTTTATTGTTTATTTTAGACTTAAATGGTAAATAGTTATCAACTTGCACCTAAGTGGCAAATAAAAATTCTATCTATACTCGTGTGCTGAAAGGACCTATTGGGGCACATTTAGTATACTATTATACGTGCTGCATAGCATTTAAGCTAAAAATGTTATCAGAATTATATTTTTAATGGATTTCTCCTAAACCCCCATTTCTTTTAGGGGTATTGGTGCCCTTATGTTTCATTTAATTAAGTTGTACCATGTGGTGTATTCTTTATGCTGATTTGATTTGAAATATTATTTTTTAATTTTAAAATTTTTATTAATTTTCTAATGTTTTATTTGCAAGAAACACTTATTGATTTCTTTTGCTCTTCTTCATCATTGATATATAAAAAATTCTTCCTCTCATCTACATTACAACCAGACTTGCAAAATCAAAGGATTTATTGTTATTCATCAACTAAAAAAGGTTTATACTAGATTGTAATGTAAGGCTATTCCTTTTGGTTTGTCCTTTTAGAACTTCATTTTCTTTTTCTCTTATACATTATCAACGACACACCCACATGCATAAATCAATACCTTAACAGCCAACTCGTGATGTAACATCCTCCACATCACAAGATTATGCCTAGGTTGTAATATTATAATTAGAGGTTGTTACTCATCTATATGCATACATAAACATCGGGTATTGTAGTTGGTGGATCCTCGTAATGGAGATATGTATGGGGCGTAATAAGTTTTTAAAGCACTAAAGTTACTTTTATAGACAATATATACAATGGAGTTCATAACATTTACAGACCCATTGTGCCAAACTAGGATATCGGCACAAGCTCTATCAACTATCTAACTAAAAGCTCTTAACCATGTATGTGGCTCAGAACTATCAAAAGAAAAAAAATAACCATAGAACATACATGAATGAGCAATGAAATGTTAGTATTACATGCAAAATCTCTACAAAGGAGTCTGGGTCTGTCAGCAAAAGTATACTAGCATACTTGCTTCGTTTTCATCATGGGGTGTGGAATCCATTCTCCATGGTGGGAAAACCCTTTCGGTGTGAGATCTGGTACTTCTTGGTCTCCCCAAGAAGATGAGGAAGAAGAACTATCCTCTGAAGGGTCTATTTCAGGGGAGGGTGAAGGTGAAGGGTAAAACGGGTGAGCTACATGCAGTGGGATGCCATTAAAAGGAAATTCTGGGTCAAACTGGGGGTTGAGTACAGTGATAGCAAAAAGGCAACTGAAAAATATGTACATCCCAACAACAAGGTGGCCTATTAGATACACTGAGTCTAAGGCTGGGTCATAGTGCCAGATCCGAACAGGAGACTCAAGGGAATATCACTATGGATGCCATCAGTAATGTCTGAGGATGACACAGAAAAAAGTAGATATGAGAATTTAAATTCCCAGTAGAAAATCCTAGACTACTATACATGGTGTCACCATGATCATCCTAGCTACTTCAGATGATAATGATAAATCATATTCTCAATAGTTAAAGAAACAAAGATTCATTGTTAAATAGTAAAACTCTTTTTGAAGTAGATTCATTTTATTTGTGCAACCATAATGAATATACTAGCAATAACAATATCATAATAAGAGAAGTAAGCATGCATTAGAAGAGCTATATATGTAAAGCTAAGCTTAGAATGCATCAATGCTCGAATTCTTCCCTTTATCTTTGAGATAATTACATGTGCTTGGTTTAGAAATCCCTTGACTTTGAGTGACATTCATGTATTTTGGATAATAGTCCGTTTTGCAGGATTAAGCTCATTCTTATATATGATTGATAGATTTACTCTCTCTGACCCTCATACAAATCTATCCCTAGTCAAGTTCACTCTTCTTGACATATCATAGGAAGGTTGGATTCACTCTCTCCGACATAGCCATGTCAGGTTCATTCTCCCTTACTTAATTCAAGAATGTTAGATTCATTTTCTCTGACTTAGCTGGATTCAGTCTCTCTGACCCAAGCATAGCACTAACTTTGTTGTTTCTCAGTCAAGTAAGGAATCATGTGCAATTACATTTGTATGCAATCATTTCATATTTGAAAGAACATAATCATACTACCATGTATCTTGAATTCTCATATTTCAAGTTTCAAGTAGAAAATGAGAGAATATAAATTGTATCAAAGATAGCTCAATTTGAAAAACACATTTGCATAATAACTAGAATCTGTTCATGGTTTAGAAAATTCACTAGAGTTCTATTTTAGGTTCAAATCTCACAAGGAAAATTTCATCTAAGGAATCTTTCCCTCACTTCCTCACACAAGTTCCAAGTTTCAAGTTTATCCTTTCACCCCTCCTCCCAAGCTTTCGGACTCTAAGTTTAACATTTTACTTTTCCTCCCAAGTTCCAGGTTCCGAGTTTAGCATTTCACTCTTCTTCCCAAGTTTCTGGACTCCGAGCTCTGGGTTTAATATTTCACTTTTCCTCCCAAGTTTTGGGATTCGAGCTCTGGGTTTAATATTTCACTCTTCCTCCTAAGTTTCCAGGCTCTAAGTTTAACATTTCACTCTTCCTCCCAAGTTCCAAGCACTAGGTCTAACCTACCACTTAACAAGAGAGAGAATCCACCTCTTCCTCCCAAGTTTTAGACTCTGAGTTCTAAGTTCATAAGGTAACCCTACTTGAAATTCTAAGTTGAGCTTGGTTATAAATTTTGTATTTACTTACTCGGTTTAGGTGCTTGTAAGGCAACAATTACTTCACTTAATTACTAGGATTTCTACTAGGGGAATCTGACCATGAGATTTTATAGGGTTATCTTCCTATGATTTAGCTTCCTAATAAAATTGGTTTTACTCAAAAATGATTTATGTAGCTCCAAATATTTAGGTTTTAAGTCTAGGCTGTTTGGAGGTATGTTTTTACAGAATAGGGTCAACTTGCAAAATTCATAACTTCTTTTACACAACTCATATGGACTTGTATTTTATATGGATGAACTCCTCTCTGATGCGACTTCGACAAATATATCGGGTCGTGCAAGTAACAAAGTAATGAAAAGATATTGTTCCCTCGAGAATAGTATAAGTACCAAGGTTAACTAATTGGATATCAAGTTAAGCAATAAAAGTAATAAAAGATAATGCGCAAAAGAAAATACAAAATGAGTAATTCAAAGAAACAAGTAAAATAAACAGTTTTGGATTAAACTTGATGACAAAAGGTGTTAGGGCTACTAAATTCACCTACTCATTAACTTTGTTATCTTGAAAATAATTTATCCAATCTCTATTTCTCTAGATTTATGGCTAGATTCCCTAAAGTAACTACAAGTCTCTCTCAATATCATGTAATTCTCTCTTACTTAATATGATTGCCTAATCTCTTAGCACAACCTAGATTAAGGGAGGATAGGCTCTATGGATTCCCAACAAAGGCTACATAGATCGCGTTTATCTATCTCTAGTTTTCGCTCAACCTATGGTGGTTAATTATGACCCGAAGCTTCCTTTACAAACTCCTTTCTCAAGTGATTACAAAGCATCAAAATAATCAAGTGGTGATCAAGCACTCAAAGGCATTAGGCATAGCCATAACACTAAATCATAAAGAAATAGAAATTGGATAATATCAAAACAAGAGTCACATTATCAAGAGTGGCTACATTAGTGCCCTAACAAGAGGGATTTAGTTCATAAAGAAAAAAGAAACAAAAACAAAAGAAGAAAAAGCAATAATGATGGAAGAATCCATGGATAACAGAGGAAGTGCAGAAATAGGGCGAACACAGATCTCTACGGCTTTCGTTTCACTCTTGGAACCTTTAATCTTCAGCTCCAATGCTCCCAAGGTTCTTCACAAGGATTAGGGTTGTCAAAGTGGCTAAAGAAGTGCTAAAAAGGGCATCCAAATCTTTTAAATATGTCCTAGGATCTTCTCCCACGAGATTGCTTCGAAAAATAGACTTTTCACATTTATTGCAGCCACACTCGAGCGTGGTCCTCTAAAATGCAACTTGTGATCTCTGTTTGGGGCTGCACTTGAGCACGGGTCGTGTGCTCAAGCATGGCCTTTTTGCTAATATTGGAGCCCTCTATTTGACCTACGTTCAAGCGCGGAGTTGTGTGCTTGAGCGTGGTTCCAAAATTCTTGAATTTGCTCTTTTCTTGATCTGGCTCTTCATACCTTCAATTAAAATGACTAGTAATGAGTGAAAGTTCCAGAAGACACATAATTTCAATACTAAGTCGTCGTACAACAAAACTCCTAATATGATGCTAAGTTAATGAAAAACTAGTATCTATTATGCATGTATGTCCTAAAAACTATATGAAAAACACTAACAAATATAACTCTCATTGGAGAGTTATCAAACACCCCGAACTTAACCTCTTGCTTGTGTCCAAGCATGGATTAAAATGAAGCTAAACTACTAAAACAAAGAAACGAAAAGAACAAAAGTTTGCAAGACTCAAAATAAACAAACACTCAAACAAAATGATATATCCTTTAGTTGTTGACTCATATAATCCTCATTATTGCTCTCACACTCTAACTAGGAAAACACCAGTCAATCAAAATCCAAACAAGAAACCATTCAATTTTGTAATTTTCATTATCAAGATAAAGTAACCAAGTGTGTGTGTGTGTATGTGTTAAGCAGCAAAGAGTTAATTCACCCCATGCCAATGCTATGATTAAAAGAAAGACAACAATCAGCCACAATGCACCATTCATCCTTTCTACATCCATATGAGTGTCAACTAACTAAAGATCAATAGGTCTTTCCTTTAAGCTTGTAATGTAAGGCCAAGGTTGAGGTATGATAAAAGTCTTTTAGGCTCTAAGATTACCTCTCAACTTAAGGAACCCTTACTTCTATCTACTCTCATTGGGTTACCCTCAACTTAGTTACTTTGCAACTCTCATGCTTTTTCTTATTGAAACTTTGGCTTGTCATTCTTTTCTTCTTTTTCTTTTTTGTAATGATTTTCCTTCCTTCTTTTCACCCTTTTCTTTTTTCTTTTTTTTTGTAATCCCTTCCAATCACTTTTGAAAAGCATGAGGCTGTGGTGATTGAGGTAATACCCTATTCAAATGGATAAAAAGTTTAGACTTGAGGGCAATTAAGGAATCAAAGTGGGATAAGAAGGAGAAGGTATTAGGCTTAAAATGTAGTTTAATCAAGAATAAAGGCTATTAGGCTCAAAAGTGGTAACAAGGGTAAAATGGAACATGGTAGGTCATAGGTCTCAATGTGGGTTTCACAATCATGGCTTAAATCCTTTCTAAAGCTAGAATCCACTCATATTTCTCTCAAAAGAGTTTCAAGTACAAAAGTTGGATGTCTCAATCTTAATTAAAGCATTAAAGTATGGTGATCACTATCTCTAAGTCGCTTATCCACAAAAAGTGCAAAATATATGATTCTTTCCCAATAATGATAAGAGCACAAAAGAGTTTTAAACAAGTTTAAATCAAGATTGATAGTCACTAATAGGTTAAAATGAAGAGTAATTTGTCATATCATAGGGATGGGATCAAAAACCTAAGAAGTATAGCTAAGCAAATAGCGAACACATGCAAAACACTACACTAAAATACCTAAAAATAGAAAATCTTTTTGTGTGTGTGCATGTGTTTTTTTTTTCTTTTATATATATATATAAGCACACAAAAAAATATAAAACAAACAGCTCATATAAATACAACCTAAAATGCATAACTAACAAAATAAAAGACTCTAACAAAGAGAAAAACAGACAAAAGAGCATATGCAAGCTCTCCCAAAGCCCCAACTTAAAATGCAGCATTGTCTCCAATGTTTAAAAAAAAAAAGGCATAAAGAGAGAATGCAAGAAACTTCCCTAATCAATTTCATCATCCTTAGAGTTCTGGACCTTAAGATCTTCATCGTGCTCAATTGGTAGCATAGGTGGAAGACAGAGTAGTCTATTTCATGCCCATACTTGAGCATGGGGTCGCGTGCTTAAGCATGCACCTTAATTCCAAAATCATGATCTTTTCTATTTCAACCCAGGCTCGAGTGTGGTGTTGTGCACTTAAGTGTGCTTACAAAAAGAGATACTCCCTGTACTGATCGAGGGCCACGCTCAAGTGTAAGTCCCTGATTCTGCAACTTCCACTTTTTCAGCATAATTCGAAATTGCTCCATTCCCCTTGGGTCTGTTGCCTTGCATTGCTTAATTCCACTTATAGAAATCAAAGAGAAATAACGTCAAAATGCAGGAATGAATGAAACTAAACTAAATGCATTCTAACTAATGATATGAATGAAAAGTTGAAAAGAAAACTAAAGGAAAGAATGAACATTGAGTTGTCTCCTAACTAGCATTTTGGTTTAATGTCCCTAAGTTGGACATGTCCTTATTCCCTCAAGGTGGTTCTTTCTTCCCCTTCTTTGGAGTTGTCACCAAGTTAATGACTCTTTCTCCCAATGACCACTGAGATAGAATTTGGCTTGAATGATGAGTGAGGAGCTTCCAAAGGCTTGTAAGGTGGCTTAATATTATCATCCTCTTCCTTTTTCTTCTTTTTCCTCACTTTGATCTTTGAAATTGAGGCTTCTAAGAAGTAGTAGCATATGCTACAAGACTGGAGGTGCTCAAATTAGCGTCCACTACATCCACTCGAAAGCAAAAGTTAGCTTCAAAAGGGGGTGTGATTGCTTCAAACACCTTGAATGTGACTTTCTCCTCTTGAATACGCAATTCAAGCTTCCCTTCTTCCACATCAATTAACGCTCTTCCGGTGGCCAAGAAAGGTGTTCTAAGGATGAGTGGGACGTCTTTTATCTTCCTCCATATCAAGGACAATAAAATCCAATGGGAAGATGAATTTGTCTATTTTCACAAGCACATTCTCCAACACACTTCTTGGATGTTTTATAGACCTATCTACTAATTACAGAGACACCATAGTGGGCTTCACTTCTCCTATCCCAAGCTTCCTAAAAATAGACAAAGGCATCAAATTAATACTAGCACCTAGATCACAAAGAGCTTTATCAAAATGAATATCACCAATATCACATGGAATAGTAAAAATTCCTATATCATTTAACTTTGGAGTTGGCTTCTTTTGCAATATGGCACTGCACTCCTCTGTTAACACTATGGTTTCATCATGCTTGAGCTTCCTCTTACAAAAAAGAATGTCCTTCATTAATTTGGCATAACTCAGTATCTGCTAAAGAGCTTCCAGGAGAGGAATATTAATATGAAATTTCTTGAAGACTCTAAGAACTTAGTGAACTGCTTGTCCTACTGCTCCTTCTTCTGCTGCTTCACCCTTTGTGAGTAAGGAATGGGAGGGTCATAAGTAAGAGGTACTGCTGACAGAAGAGTTTTCTCTTTATCTTTTTCACCTCTGTCACGCTTCATAGAAATTTGATAATTTTGCCTTTTTAATGCCTCTACTTCAATGGATGGCATCTCCTCTAGTTACTCAGGTCCTACTAATTCCTTACCACTCCTTGAGGTGATTGCATTCACATGCTCATTTCTTGGATTGGCAATAGTGTTGCTCGGTAAAGAACCTTGTGGTCTTTCAGCAACCTATTGTGATATATGCCCCAAATGATTTTCTATATTTTTGATAGAAGTTTCCTAGTTCTTGAACTAGGCATCATACTGTTTGAACCTTGCCTCAGTCCTATCCACAAAGTTTGAATGAGTTTGCATGAATTGTTGCAACATGTTTTACAAGTTCGACTTCTTCTATTGGGCAAGCTGATTGTATGGGTTCCTGCGGGGACCTTGATTACCACAGTAATTTCTTGAGTTGTTATGATCTTTATATCCATGGGTATAGTGGTTGGGATTGAAGTTGTGCCTTTGGGAATTCATGTAATTAACTTGCTCTTCAGGTGATGGTTCCACATGGCACTTCCCATTAGGATAATCTCCCTAACAAAAATCACACCCCAACACCTAGGCAGATGAAGGATTTGGGAGTATCCCTAACTTTTTCTGAATTGCAGCATTTTGAACAGCAAGAACGTACATCTGAGCAAGAAGGGCAGTAGTAGTATCAACTTCTAGGACTCCTCTCTTCTAAGTCCTCTCACTAGGCTTTTGGTAGTTGTTATTGACTATTAATTCGAACAACTTTTGAGATTCTTCTAGTGAATTGTTGTTCAAAAAGCTACTAGCAGCTGCATTTATCATGACTTGTGTGGAAATCAATAGACCATAGTAGAAGGTTTGAATCTGCATCCAAAGAAGGATGCCATGATGAGGATATCTTGCCAACAAGTCCTTGTATCTCTCCCAACCTTTACAGAAAGATTCCCCTTCTGATTGGGCAAAAAAGGTAATATCATTCCTTACTTTTACTGTCGTGGCAGTGGGAAATACTTTCCAGAAACTTTCTGGCCGCCATGTCCCAGGTAGTGAGTGTCCCTAAGGGGAAAGACTTTAACTATGCTCTGGCCTTGTCCTTCAGAGATAACTGGAACAACCTTAGCCAGATAACATCATTAATAGCTCGATTGATCTTGACCATGTCACAAAGCTCCAGAAATGTACTAATGTGCTCAGTAGGATCTTCACTTGGCAACCCCAAGAATTGATAGTTGTTCTAAATAAACTGGATTAGTGAGGTCTTTAATTCATAATTGTTGGCTTGAACTAGAGGTCTCACTATGCTTGAAGTACACCTATCTAGAGAAGGTGCCAAGTAATCCTTCATGGCTTTTCAATTCTATTTGTTTTCTTCAGCCATGTTCCTTGCTTGAATTTCTTCGTACTTTCTTCTTTCTCTTCTCAGTTGTCTCAAAGGTGTTCTATCTTTGGATCAAAGATTAGTTCACCCGTTGAGCAACTTCTTTACATTAACTACACTAGCCAAGAAAAGAATGTAGATAAGTAACAATTAAGTGGGAAAGATAATAGTTACTGAATTTAAAATAAAAGAAAATGGCTCAATCTAGAACCCAACTAGCTAAAAAGTGATATTGAACTATCCCCAGCAATGGCGCCAAAAACTAGATGCGGCTCTAGCAAGTATACCAGGTCATGCAAGTAATAAAGTAGTGAGAAGATATTGTTCCCTCAAGGATAGTTCAAGTACCGAGGTTAACTAATTGGATATCAAGTTGAGTAGTAAAAGTAATAAAAGATAATGAGCAAAAGAAAATACAAAATGAGCAATGAAAAGAAACAAGTAAAATAAATAGTTTTGGATTAAACTCGATGACAAAAGGTGTTAGGATTACTAAATTCACCTACTCATTAACTCTGTTATCTTGAAAATCATTTGTCCAATCTCTATTTCTCTAGATTTGTGGCCAAATTCCCCAAAGTAACTACAAGTCTCTCTCAAGATCATAAAATTTCTCTTACTTAATATGATTGCCTAATCTTTTAGTACAACCTAGATTAAGGGAGGATAGGCCCTATGGATTCCCAACAAAGGCCACACAGGTCATGTTTATCTATCTCTAGTTTTCGCTCAAGCTATGGTAGTTATGACACAAAGCTTCCTTTACAACTCCTTTCTCAAGTGATTGCAAAGCATCTAAACAATCAAGTAATGATCAAGCACTCAAAGGCATAAGGCACAGCCATAACACTAAATCATAAAGAAACAGAAATTTGGATAATGTCAAAATAAGAGTCACACAGATCTCTTCAGCTTTCGTTATGCTCTTGGAACCTTCAATCTTCACCTCTAATGCTCCCAAGGTTCTTCACAAGGATTAGGGTTGTAAAAGTGGCTAAAGAAGTGCTAAAAATGATGTCCAAAATCTTTTAAATATGTCCTAGGATTTTCTCCCACGAGATTGCTTCGAAAAATAGACTTTCCAAATTTATCGCAACCACGCTCGAGCGTCGAGGTCTATGCTCAAGCATGGTCCTCTAAAATGCAACTTGTGATCTCTGTTTGGGGTTGCGTTGGAACGCGAGGTCACAAGCTCGAGCATGGCCTTTTGCTAATACTAGAGCCCTCTGTTTGACCTACGCTCGAGCGTGGAGTCGTGCACTTGAGCATGGTTCCAAAATTCTTGAATTCTTGAATTTGCTCTTTTCTTGATCTGGCTCTTCATACCTTCAATTAAAATGACCAGTAATCAGTGAAAAAGTTCCATAAGACATATAATTTCAATACTAAGCCATCATACAACAAAACTCCTAATATGATGCTAAGTTAATGCAAAACTACTATCTATTATGCGTGTACATCCTAATAACTATATGAAAAACGCTAACAAATACAACTCTCATTGGAGAGTTATCACTCTCTAAGTTAACTTTCATTTAAAATAAGTTTCACTTCATTTTGAGCTTCCTAACTTCAGTTATGAGGGATCAAATTACTATCTATCCAAATTTTCTCTCATACTAAATTATGTTCTTAGTTCCTTTGTAATCACACAACAACAACCACTTATCAATAACTAGATCCAACTGTTTAAAGGCATGAGAATACCAGAATAGATATCACTAACCCTTATTCCAATATTTCCATCAAGAACAATAATGAATTCCTAGTTACATAACACATATACAAAATAATTCAAGTCTTAAAATTTCCTACCTCACTTCTATGATTTGTGGCCTTCTAGCTTGATGTCAACTCAAGATATGTCTATTTCCTTCACTCCTTGTTGGAACTGAGAATCTTAGTTAGCTAAGGGAAGAGCTTTTGGTTTGATTTATGAAGGTTATAGAAGCTAAGATGGATATAACTTCTCTTAGAGATAGAAAGGATGAAAGGTTAGATGAGTGAGAAAGAGAAAGAGAGGTGGAAAAAGGAGTAGAACCTGCAGCTAATGAGGGGGATAAGAGTGTTTGCATGTTATGCCTAGTGTAATATTTATGATGAATTGATAGTGAGATTGGGTTGGTTAAACATGTGGCTTATATTTAACCTTGTTTACCTAGTTAGGTAGTCATATAAGTGACCATTCATTCGACCAACTATCTAAGTGGTAGATCTTATAGCCACACATTATTTTTGTCACATGAATATATAGTTTGTAGCATAGTTAAATTTGTTCATTTGTTGCATACAATTCTCGGTTCCTTGCTCTTTTTTTTTCCTTTTTTAATAATCATTTGTAATAATCTCTAATGGTATTATTTGTAGTTACGGTCGAATCATTACATTACATATGAGATGATAAGTTGACTCACTTTTTAGAGGAAAGAATATATGAAATGGTGTAAAGGAGTACTATCAAAATCTGAAATGCCAAAATTGAAATTAAACCATTGGTCCAAGTCACCTAGTCTTTGAAATGGCTAAAAGCATGTTCACAAAGTGCCAAGAAAAGTAATGATCTAAAGTGATGGTACTCAGATGCATAAGTAATAACAAAGGACTAACTACTGAATGACATGTCAACAAGGTATCGTACCCATGTAAAATTAAGGATATTGAAGGAAAAGCCATATTTTTATTATATTAACACTGCAAAGTCATAGGCTTTATGTCCAAAACCAAAAACTATGGATAGTGAACACAGAGGTGGAAAATATTGGACTAACTACATGCAAACTATTTGATCTATTTTGTGTATAAATGTCATGAGACTTGCAAATAATGTATGATAAGGAAAAATGTAGGATAGTATAGAGGTAGATTCTTTTAATCCTAAGAATTTTTTGATACATTTTTAATCCTAGGAATTTAATGCACAATTAATTCATAGTATCTGCCTGTGTAGAAGAGTCAGTATTTGTATGCGGAGAAAATATATTGCAAATTAAAAATTGGATTTTTGCATTCATTAGCTTAGCATTTCTACAGTGTTAAGCCTAGATGATTATGTATATGGATTGTATGCTCAAAACTGAAATGTATTTTATAATTTTAATTAAAATATAACCATTGGTTTTACGGACATGTTTTCATTCAACAATTGCATCCAATGGGTGAAGGGACATGTGTTTTCATTCTATGGTTGCATCCTTATGTGAAAATGCATCTTTATGTGTATAATCACTACAGGAAATTTGTACTATTACAACTAGATGCTAGATAGAATCTATTGTAAACAACACCCATTGTGATTTTTGAATGACTTGACTTTTCAAAATAAAAGTCATGACTCTTATGAACCAATGTATGACTAGGTAGTAGTTGTATTGTTTTATAAGAGTCACTGCTTTTTGATAACTCTCTGTAACGAGTTATTTTTGTTTTATTTCATTTAGATTTAGGCTTTAGTTACTTGATGTTATTTAATATTTTAGTTATTTTTAGTTGGTTATTTCAATTTAGGGTCTTTTCTTTTGTGAGTGTCATTTTTTCATGTTTTAGATACTTATTTATATTTTTGTCTAATTGTTATTAGGTACAAGTACTCAAGTTGGAATTTAGAGCCATAAGAGAGCTTATCATGCATGAAATCATAACCTTTTAGCATTGGAAATTCAATATCTAACTCTCTAGAAGTCGGATTATGATGATTCAAGAGTCTTTAGAAAGAAAAGAAGAAAATCTCAAACTTTGTTGTCAAATACTTTTTCCAGTTCTCGAGTCTTCTAGGAGAAAAAAGTGAAACAAGACCGAAGATTTATCTTGTCTCTAATGCTATCAAGTCCAACCTTTCATCAGTATTTTGCCCATATCTTGAGCTACAAAAATCTAATTGAGGTGATTCTTGTTGCAATGAAAAGCTTACTTGAAGACAATTGCTATTTCTTCCTCCGAGGACAAATTCCAACTATTCTGATTGCTACATAGCTTAGAAGTATGTAAAAGAGATTCGCGCAGTTAGGTAAACGCGCTATAGTGCAGCCACTGCACTATAGCATGGTACCGTTTTCACCTAGGAGAATTTTGTTGTGCTATAGTGAAACCCTTGCGCTATAGCACGATTTAGACTATAGAAATTATTGGGCTCGGGCTAAATTCTAAAAATAGGGATCCATACACTATAAAAGGCAACACTTAAGGTCCGAAAACAGATCCCTAGAAAATTCAAGGATTCTAGAGCTCAAACTCATCACGAAGAGATCCACATTCTTCTAAATCTCTTGTTTCTAGCCTACATTCTTTATGGCATTTTGTTCTTTTGTCTTTGCATCTCCATACTCTTTTGTTGTTTTCTTTTCTTTAGTTATGAACTAGATTTTTCTTTTGTTAGGGCGTTAATAGACCCTTTTTGTATGACAATTTTACTTATGAATTAATGTTAATCTTATTTTCTATCTCAATTGCTTAGTGTTTTTGTTTGTGCTTAAATCCCTTTAATTGCTTTATCACCGATTAATTAATTTGGGGATTTATAATAACTTGAAAGAGGGTTTGTGAATAGAGCCTCTTAACATAAAAATCGTGAGCTAAGCGAAAACTAGAGATAGACAAATGCAGTTTATGTGGTCAACATAGAAACCCATAGAGCTTCAACCTTTACATAGATTAGTTTGTACTAAGAGATTAGGCAATTAGTTTAGGATAAAGAGTGTCTTAATCTCGAGAGATGTTAGGAATAAATTAAGGGAAACTGACTTTGAGTAAGTTAGGATAGGAACTAATTAATAGAAATTCATGGTAAATGCGTCTATAATAGGTGAAATTAATTAGTCCTAGCGACCATTCCATTACATTTATGCACACCATTAACATTTGTTTACATTACTATTTTTCTTGTTCATTTTATTTAACTTTTATTTTAATTTTCAATATCCGTAAATTCATTTTGCCCAAATAGTTATTACTTTCTGGTATTTGATCTATCTTCATGGAAATGATACTTTACTTATCACTTTATTACTTGTACAACCTGGTATACTTGCCAGAGCAGCACCAAGTTTTTGGTGCTGTTGCTGGGAATAGTATCAGTATCTTTTTTAGTTGATGGGACACTAGATTGGACTTTTATTTTTATTTTTTTATTTCATTTTTTATTTTATTTTACTCATACCTTCACTTGTTCTTGTGTTCTATTTTGTAGTTTATGCGAAGGAGCCGATCCATGGGAGATTTATTCTTTGATCCAGAGATCAAGCGCTCCTTGCGTAACTCAGGAGAAAATGGAGAGTAGTTGAAGGATCTCTAGAAGCTACCCATTCTTCAAGGGTGCTCATATAGCATTTTGAAGCCGTCTGTCTAAACAAACAACTTTGAACTAAAGACGTCGCTCATTTAGTTCGTGCAACAAAACTGCCAATTTGCTAGATTACCTAGTAAAGACCTAATGAGCACCTCAGCAATTTTCTGGAGATCTGTGACACCATAAAAATTAATGGTGCCACAGATGATGCTATTCGATTAAGATTGTTCCAATTCTCATTGAGGGACCAAGCCAGAACATGGTTGAAGTCTCTACCTTAGGGAAAACTCACTATCTGGGAGATGGTGGCCAAAAAATCCCTAGAAAAGTACTTCTCTCCTACCAAGTTGCTAAAGATGAGAAATGACATTACTTCTTTCACCTAGATAGAAGGAGAGTCTTTTTATGAGCTTTAGGAAAGGTATAAAGAGATGTTGGGCAAGTGCCCACATCATGGCATCCTACTCTGGATGCAAATCTAGCCATTCTATAATGCTCTCCTAATGTCTACTCAGATCATGGTGGATGCAACAGCTGGTGGTGTAACACCCTACCAACTTAATGTTATACCTAAGTCATAGCATGAAATTAGATAGGTTGCGTTACCATGTTAGTTTTCTGTCTAAAGCTGTATTCATTATTTTATATTCGCTTTTTCTCTTATATATATATATATATATATATATATATATATATATATATATATATATATATATATATATATATATATGTGTGTGTGTATGTGTGTGTGTGTGTGTGATGAATATACCTACAAAACGGCGCGCTGTATATAATAAACATGATCAATAATTTAGAACGTAATAGAATTTAATAAAAGTACCACAAAAGAGAATAATGACATGTAATATAGCATCAGCTATATATTTACATATATAAGTCGGAAGCCAGCGCTTCAGTTTATATATATGTTTCAAAAGCAGAGTGAACTAAAGGAACAGCCAAATTTCTGGTGCTAAAAAGTAGGGATGGAAATGGCGGGAGCCAGCTAAGTACAGTGAGTGCATCTCGGGATCCTGGTGAAGCTGCAGGTCAGGGAGCTCAATAAATAGAGTGGCCGTTGAGTCCATCGTCAACGTCTGAGAATGATGCGGAAATGCAAAACGAGGTGAGAATTTGAAGAAATTCTCAGTAGGGCTCGTGTACAGTGTTTAGCTGACGTCACATTCATTCTCAGTTGCCTCGATTTTTGTTTAATTATAAAAACATGCGATCAAACTGAACTATCCATATTCAATAAGTTTAAGAAAACGTCTTATCCGAGGCAAGATTTAGTTTTACTTAAGACAGCATAAGAAACAGAATAAACTACTAATAGTAATACACAGAATAATAAGCAAAATAAATGAACATACAGCAGTAAGGGAGTATAATAAACAAACTGTAAATAACTTGTAATGACTGTTCAATGTAATCATGTGTTTAATGCAAGCATGCAAAACTTGCTCGTGAACCTTTCTTCATAAACTTTTCCATTACTTGGTCCCCTGGGAGTTCTTGGCCATTTTAGACTCCTGGGTAATAGTCTGCTTTTCAGGATCGTGCTCGTTCCTATACAGGAATGCCAGCTTTACTTTCCCCGACCTCCCCACCGATCTATTCCCCTAAACTTTAATTTGAGGCTGGCCCAAGTTTCATGGAACTTTCATCATAATATAGTCTTTAGATTCATCATAATATAACTTTCATAACTTTCCTGAAAATGCACATGTATTTGCATGTATATCATAACTCATGCATTGGTCTTACCGAAATTTCGGTGGCATAACGGAACGTGTCTGCTTCCCCATGAATAGTGCCAGTACTCAGAATATCAATTTCTCATAGAAATCAACACATTTCATTCATATTTCAAACGTCAAATTCATGGCACAATTATTGCAATCAAAACATGGTTGTTGTCTCAATACTTGCATTCAACCCAGTTTTTGTAAATCAGGCCAAAATTTCTATTTAACTCATCTGGACCTGAATTTTGGATATGTTAAAGCGTTATGTGTCTATTTTCTAACCTCTTTAGTCCTATCTAATTTTGATAAGTATAACTCAAGTTATTTAGGTTTATCCTGGCCTACCCTGTGGCTGGCCAGAATTACACACTTAAAAGTAAAAATCTACTAAAAATTGAAAACTGGCTCAAATCATACAAAATTGGTCTCATATTAAAGCTAACAGGGCAATATTTCATTTGCAAAAAGTTCCATTCCATTTGACTTAGTAGGGCTCGAGTTATAAGCCTCGAAATCTGACCTTCCTGAACTGCCCTGTTTTGGCCCGGTTTGGACATAGGGCAACTTTATTCGATCACTAGGAGCAAACAGCATCTTATCTAACTCCAAAATTTTTATGAGACATTGTCCTATGTGTAAGCTTTCTAAAAAAGTTTCATTCAATTCCAAGTAGTATAGGGCGAGATTTACCCTGAACAATCCAATCTACCCAGAATCAAAATCAAAAACCTAGGTCGAACTTCCAAAATTCATATCTCACTCAATACTAATCCAATGGCCACATATGATATATGTATGGAAAGCCCTGGATGTCTATTTTCATCTAAAAATGGTTTCATCAAATTTAATCAGCTGTAGGCAGAGCCGTGCACTCTGCCATATGGACTGTCGAGGGTTTTTGGTTCTCCAGCCCCTCAGCTCTTCCTAATTTCATCCTTTCTTTCTTCCAATTCGAATTTAACCTCACAAACAGCCAATAAACCAGCCATATATCATCATAATCATTCAATCAATACATCAAAAATTGAGAAAATAAACTACCATTCAGCCACCCAAATCAGAAAATCAAGACAAGAATTAATCCTCTACCTCTTGTTATGTTGTGATTTGGCTTGATTTTGGAACTTGGATGAACAAAACTTGATTAGGCTTGATAGTTTGATGGAGTTAGGAGAGTGAAGAGGAGAAGAAGAGAGCTAAGCAAGGGAGAGGAGAAAGTGGCACAGAATTTGCCGAAGGAAAGAAAGGAATTGTGTTATAAAGGCATGGGGTGGTAGTTAAAATAAAGGGTTTTGATTGGTTGAAGCACCTATGGCTGAAATTCAGCTAACTTTCCTCCTTTATTGTGGCCAAAGTGGCGCCACTTTCAGGTGCTAAGTGGCTGAGTTATCAGCCACTCAAAGTAGGGTTGATGAGTTGAAATTCTATTGGTTCGGTTCCAACAGTTTCAAATACCGTAATCTTACCGATTTCCTTTAAATTGGTAAATCGGTTTCAAGAAAATTTTTGTGAAAACTTCTATACTTCTAACCTAATTCCCTCATGTCTAAACTCAATTAGTTGCTAATTAATTAATCCTAAATAATTATTTAGTCGAATTTTAATTAATCTCAGTTATTCAATAAAAATCGAACAATTGGGCAAAAAAAATGATAAGAAAATTTCGGTGGATGTTACAGGTGGCTTTCTGAATAGTAAGACACCTAAGCAGTCTTGGGAGTTATTTGAAATAATGGCCAGCAACAATTATCAGATGTCTAGTGAAAGAACTCAGAAAGAGGGGAGTTCTGAAAGTAGACATTACCACTACCATCTTAGCCCAGATACAAGCCTTATCAGTCCAAAATGCAGCCCAAAAGCAATTGGACTTGCTCAGTACCACTTCACTAGCACCAGTCTTGCAGTGTGACTTTTTCCATGAAAACCATCCTAATGGAGAGTATGCTACAGAGCTTACTTCTAATGAACATGTCAATTATATGAATGCTCAGAGGCACAACTTCTAGTCCAATAGCTATGATCCTGGGTTTAGATATCATGCCCACATTAGTTAGTACCGTGGGAGTTAGGGTGTTTCTATGCACTCATACAACCCACCTATTCAAGAGACGAAGCCCAACCTGGAAGACATATTCCAGCAATTCATGTAGACCCACTCTAATTTTGTGGATTGAACTGAGACAAAATTCAAGCAATATGATGCCCATGTCAAGAATAACGAAGCCTCCATCAGGAACATTGAGATTCAGTTGGGACAAATCTCTAAGCAACTGTCAGAGAGACCACAAGGTTCCTTGCCTAGTAACACAGTTACAAATCCTGGAGAGTAAGTGAACGCAATTACTCTAAGAAGTGGAAAAAAGCTGGTAGAGCCTAAGAAGCCAAAAGAAGAGGAGCCATCTGTTGGGACCTAGAAATAGACACCAAAGGGGGGAAAGTATAAGATCCCCATGAAGCGTAGCAAGGAGGTGGAAGATGAAGAGAAGAAGTCTACGTATGTGGCACCTCTAGCTTATGACTCGCCAATTCCATATCCACAGAAGGTGAAGCCGAAAAAGAAAGAGGAAACAAAGAGGCAATACTTCAAGTTCTTGGAGGTGTAAGAGGCAATACTTCAAGTTCTTGGAGGTGTTCAAGAAACCGCACATTAATATTCCCCTCTTGGAAGCCCTTGAGCAGATACTAAGCTATGCCAGATTTATGAAGAATATCTTATCTCGTAAAAGGAAGCTCAAGCATGATGAGACTATAGTGCTGACTGAGGAGTGCAATGCCATCTTACAAAACAAGCCACTTTCAAAGCTAAAAGATCCAGGGAGTTTTACTATTCCATGTGATATTAATGATATTCATTTTGATAAAGCTCTTTGTGATCTAGGTGCTAGCATTAATTTGATGCCTTTGTCTGTTTTGCCTTTGTCTGTTTTCAGGAAGCTTAGGATTGGAAAAGCGAAGCCCACTATGGTGTCTCTACAACTGGCAGATAAGTTCATCAAACATCCAAGGGGTATGTTGGAGAATATGCTAGTGAAAATGGACAAGTTCATTTTCCCAGTGGATTTCACTATCCTTGATATGGAGGAAAATAGAAAATTCCCACTAATCCTTGGAAGACCTTTCTTGGCTACTAGAAGAGCTTTAATTGATGTGGAAGAAGGAAAGCTTGAATTGCATGTGCAAGAGGAGAAGGTCACATTCAAAGTGTTTGAAGCAATCATGCCTCCTTTTGAAGCCAATTCTTGCTTTCCAGTGGATGTAGTAAAAGTTAACTTTAGTACTCAATGCCTGCATCACATGCCCCTCCTCCTTGGAAGTCTAGATTGATAAAGATCAAAGCAAGGAAGAAAAAGAAAATTTGGGGGATGATCCCTTGAAAGCTCCCCACTTGCCATTCAAGGCAAATTCTATCTCATTGACCCTTGGGGAGAAAAGCCACTACCTTGGTGACAAGTCACCAAAGAAGGGGAAGAACAAGCCATCATGAGTGACAGGACCATATCTAACTTAGGGATATTAAATCAAAGTGCTTGTTAGGAGACAACCCAATTTTTTCTAACTTTTCTTTTATTTTAATTCCTCTTTTTAGTTCTTTTTTTTATTTAGATAGAATTTTAGTTTTGATTAATTTAAAATTCATTTAGTTTTGTTTATTTTATTTTGTAGGCTTATTGGAGAAATTAGGAAGTACATAAGTGGAGAAAGAAGCCACATTGGGCAAGCAGCAAAAACAAGTGCAAAATCAGCTACACAAGCAGCGTGTTACCTTGCGCTATAGCGTGCTACCAAAGAAGCAACAGAACAAAAAGATTTTTGGGCTGTGCTATAGCGCAAGCTCATTTCCTGCAAAATGCGAATTTGGGACTTTTTCATGCATGGAGGACATTAATATCTCCAACAATAATGATGATTAGCACTAGGAAGTAACTTTCCTTTTCTTCTTTAAGTCTTATTTTCATGCATTGAGGACAATGCATAATTTTAAGTTGGGTTGGGAAAGTCGATTGTTGTATATTTTATTTGTTCTTGTTTCCTTTTAGTTTAGTTTAGTTTATTAGGTTGTTAGTGTTTTTAGTTTCAATTTTTTACTAAAAAAAACCCAAAAATATTTTTGTTTTTAGTCTTTTTTTTCCAGCTTTTGGTTAGTCAAATGGTTGCTGTATGCCTATGCCCATGATATAAATACTGCTCTATTTATTAACTTTTAAGTAACTTTGGATCTTGATTTGAGTCTTGAAAATCTTTTTGTGCTTTCACTATTGAATTGAGAAGGATCATATTATTGCACTTTGATAAGAGTTAGCAACTTAGGATAGGTGATCTTCATGCTTTTATGATTTATTTAGGTTGAGACATGCGTTTTTGTTCATGTGAATCTTTCTTGAATTATATGTGAGTGAATCTTAGCCATAGAGATGATTTAGGCCATGTTTAGTAGCCATAATTTAGCCTCGTTGCCCACGCTTAGTCATTGATCCTTAGTTACCCCATTTGAGCCTTAAAGCCTATTTTTGGATTGAACCACATTATGAACTTAATGCCTTTTATTCTTCTTCCTTTTTGATCCCATGGTTTACCCTCAAGTCATATCTTCTAAACTCATTTGAATAAGGTAATACCTCCATTACCACAACCTCATGCTTGCTAAAATAAAAGGTGGAGTGAAAAAAAACAAAAGAGAAAGGAGAAAAAGAAAAGAAAGAAGGAAGGAGGAATAAAGAGTAAAGAAAAAAAAAAAAAGAAAAGCTGGCAATACAAGTAAAATAAAATGCCAAGAGTCAACAAGAAAAGCATGATGGTTGCCAAGTAACTAAATTGAGGGTACCCTGAGGAGAATGAGTTAGGGGTGAAGGTTCCTTACGTTGAAGGTTAATTGAGCTTAAATGACTATTCCCTCATACCCTTTACCTTGGCCTACTATTACAAGCTAAGAAAAAGTCTTTTTGATCTTTGGCTGAGTGACACTCATGTAGAAATAGAGAGAAAGGATTATGGAGAAAGGATTATGGATAATATGATGCTTTTGTCTCTTCTTAAACATTGCATGGGCCCAGGATGAGTCAATTCTTCGTTTCCCCTCTTATACACTCAAACACACTTAATCCATTCCCTTGACAATGTGGTTGGACAATTAGATGGTCTTGATGCTTAGATCTGGATTCTTGATAATTTTTCGAGTTAAGTTATGGAGCAGTGATGAGGATTTCCATAGACAACAACTTCTAACTTGACCGTTTTGTGTTAAGGAGTTTGTTTGTGTTAGTGTTTTGTTTGAGTCTTTTGTTTTCTTGATTTTAGTTTTTGTTTTGAGTCTTGCTTGGGGACAAGTAAGTTCTTAAGTTGGGGGTTGTGATAACTCTCTGTAATAAGTTAGTATTGTTTTATTTTATTTAGATTTAGGCTTTATTTACTTGAATTTATTTAATATTTTAGTTATTTTTAGTTGGTTATTTTGATTTAGGATCTTTTCTTGTGTGTGTGCCATTTTTTCATGTTTTATATACTTATTTATGTTTTTGGCTAATTGTCATTAGGTGCAAGCACTCAAGTTGGAATTTAGAGCTATAAGAGAGCTTATCATGCATGAAATTAGGACCTTTTAACATTGGAAATTCAATATCTAACTCTCTAGAAGTCGGATTATGATGATTCAAGAGTCTTTGAAAAGAAGAGAAGAAAATCTCAAACTTTTTTGTTGGATACTTTTTCTAGTCCTTGAGTCTTTTAGGAGAAAAAGGCGAAACAAGACTAAAGCTTCATCTTGTCTCTGATGCTATCAAGTCCAACCTTTTATCAGTATTTTGCCCATATCTTGAGATATAGAAATCCAATTGAGGTGATTCTTATGTGTTGAAATGCTCATTTGAACATCAACAATTGCTATTTCTGCATCTAAAGACAAATTCTAACTATTTTGATCACTATAAAGCTTGGAAGTGTATAAAAGTGGTTTGCGTAGACAGGTAAATGTGCTATAGCACAGCCACTGCACTATAGCACGGTACCATTTTCACCCAGGAGAATTTTGTTATGCTATAGCGCAACCCTTGCACTATAGCGCGACCTCAACCGCATAAATTAATGGGCTTGAGCTAAATTTCAAAAATAAGGATCCATACACTATAAAAGGCAACACTTAAGGTTTGAAAACAGATCCCTATAGACAACTATACCCTTCCCAAGGCAGAAGACTTCATCCAGAGAGATTGAAGCGAAAATCAAGGATTCCAGAGCTCAAATGTAACACCCTCTATTATATAAGCCATGCTTGAGTCATGGAGTTATATTAAGAGGTTGTTACTATGCTAAGAAATATTTAAAATAAGGAAAATATAATATATGGCCCCTTTAACTTCTTACTTTATTTATGAATAATGGCTTATAACTTTCCAAGTTTCTGATACATATTAAATGAAATAATTACAATTTAAAAGAAATTGTAACTAACATAATACACAAAACTTGTTTTCCACTAGTCGTTAGCCAGCTTCAATAGTTTCCCGGCCTAGTTTGTGCCCAGGTCTTGCACAGTGAATGCTCCAGTACTTTGCCTCGTACTTGATCTCCAACTTAGGTACTGAAATGTTTAAGGAAAAACATATAGGTAGGTTGTGAGAACTTAAGGTTCTCAATAGGTAAACTCAAATAATTAATCACATAGGGTGTCATCATAAACATTCCACCCCTTCGATTTTATTATGAAAATGTGAGCACACACATAAGCAGTTGTCCAATTTTAAGTTGAAAACACCTTTCTTGAAGCGGGTTTATATTTTAACAACCACTTGGCATATTCTAGGAGAGATACAATAACAATAATAATAGAAATATGTCAATCATGTTTGTAACCTAGCATAGTGATATAACCTTATGAGATGCTTGGATATGCTTATGTAAATGCTTAGAATTGACTTTCATTCTTATCTCTTTCCTCTTGGCATACATAGGCGTTACGTATTGTCATTCCTAGGGTGAATCCATTAATTTCATTTTGCCTTTCTGTACTTGGTCCCCCAGAGATGAATGGCCTCTCTCACCCCTAGATAATAGCCTGCTTCTCAAGTATAAGCTCGTACCTATACATGAGTAATGAGTTTATTTTCCTTGACCATCACACTGATCTATTCCCCTTAAATCTAGTCAGGGGCTGGCCCACACCCTAGACAGTACCGCCTTAGCCCACACTAGCTAGGTCCTTTGCCATGCCTCACATTGTAGCTTGGTACATCCCTCTTGCAAGTTCTTATCACTCTTTATTCTTCTTTGGACATGATCATGCATGCATATGCTAGATGCAGTCATACATATACTTCATATCATAAATTGTACTTGCATGCATGAATCTTAGGAGCATAACCTAGGAATAATTGTAATATTCATACACTTTTGCATACATAACCCATGAATTCTGCCAGAATTTCGGCAACATAACGGATCAGGTCCGTTTCCCCATAAATAGTGCACATAGCGCCAACCAGCTAATCTAGTCAACATAAATCGGATAAGCATATATCACCATTTCCACAGTTTAATAAATGTCTTGATCAAGGAAACTAGCTAAGTTTATAATTGGGAGTTCAAGAGTTTACAATTTCTTAGAGTTTCTTATTCTGTCTTATGCCCTTGATTTTGCCTGATTTTAAAAAATTTTCCATAAATTCATCTTAGGTTATTTGGGTATGAAATTTTAGTATGTTATAGCATTATGTGTCTATTTTTAATCCTCTTTCATCCCATTCAATTTTGTTGAGTATAGAGTGAGTTATTAAGGTTTTACCTAGGTTTTCTCATGGTAGTGTTACACTACCCTATATTCTTGAGTGTGAGAATCGTCATAGCATAGCGCTGCTTAAGAAATTCTCACGCTGCCTAAGGAAAATAATTTCAAGTTTCTATTATGGTATTTTTAAGAAAAATGGGGATATTACATCAAACTCATTACGGAGAGATCCATATTCTTCCAAATCTGTTGTCTCTAGCCTACATTCTTTATGGCATTTTGTTCTTTTGTCTTTGCATTTTCATACTCTTTTGTTGTTTTCTTTTCTTTGGTCATGAACTAAATTTTCTTTTACTTGGGCATTAATGGACCCATTTTATATGACAATTTTACTTTTTAATTAATGTTAATGTGAGTTCTATCTCAATTACTTAGTGTTTTTGTTTGTGCTTAATGCCTTTAATTGCTTGATCACCAATTAATTGATTTGGTGATTTACGATAACTTGAGAGAGGGTTTGTGAATAAAGCCTCTTAACATAAACATCGTGAGCTAAGCGAAAACTATAGATAGACAAATGTAGTTCGTGCTGTCAACATAGGAAGCCATAGAGTTTCAACCTTTACCTAGATTAGTTTGTATTAAGAGATTATATAATCAGTTCAGGGTAAAGAGTATTACTTGACCTCGAGAAAGGTTAGGAATAAATTAAGGGGAACAAACTGAGTGAATTAGGATAGGAACTAATTAACAGAAATTCATAGTAAATGTGTCTACAATAGGTGAAATTAGTTAGCCTTAGCATCCATTCCATTGCATTTGTCCACACCATTAGCATTCGTTTACATTACTATATTTCTTGTTTATTTAATTTAATTTTTATTTTAATTTTCAACATTTGTAAATTTATTCTGTCTAAATAGTTATTCCTTTAAACTTTTTGGTATTTGATCTATCCTCGTGGAAACGATACTTTGCTTATCACTTTATTACTTGTATGACCTGGTATACTTGCTAGAGCCACACCACTTTTCATGAAACTTACAATATTTCATGCTTCCTGATCGTGCTTCCAATTGCAGCATTTCAGTATCTATTATTATCCCCATTATCAAACACAATTTTACTTTGTGTATTATATGATTTTGAGTGTTCCAAAAATTTTGCAAGTCTTATCTTAATTTTCAAATTCAAAGAAGGTCAGGAAAATTTCTTATTATTGCAAATTAAGAAATTTATAAAGGTTTCATTGTATCTTAGGAGAGAATTGTCACGATCCAATCTAGGCCGTGACCGGCGCTTAGAGAGCACGCTCCCTAGCAAGCCTCACACATCAAAATTTCCACAAAATTTTGGGCAGAGTTTCCTCTATATTTAGGATATTTCCCAAATATGAGTACTTATCCTGCAATTCAACAATCACACACTTTCATCGGGGATCCAGGCATTCTCAGAATGCACCCCTCAGCACACAACATATATATAATCAGAGTCAATCATCCAAATCACTTTTACATATCCAATCCAATTTATAATCAAATCCAACATAATCCATTCATCAAATTAATATACAATAGTCAATCCACTTAGTTTAAACAATCTCTAAACATAACTTAACATACTAGCAAGGGCTCCTGACCCCACTGTAGTACTATGGAGCTACAACTATGAATTTACAACAAAATGAAGCATGCACTCAAGGCCCTTACTAAATAGGTCTCACCAAAGGATCCTAATGATGTCCGAGCTGTAAGGGTCGGCTCCTCAAGTCCGAACCTGATTCAAAAGAATGTAATAATCACGGGGTGAGTTTGAGAACTTAGTGAGAGATAGGACACTTTCGAGCCTCATGAGTCAATGTATATGTGTATATATAAGATTAAAACAATTTCATTCAAAGGAAGAAAACGGCAGAAATATCTAACAGATAAACAAAGCGGATTCACACTTAGGTGGCCGTTTCTGTGAATCCCAAATCAGGCACGCACTTCGCTTTAGAGAAGCCGCGGAAATACAGCACGCACTACATGTGTATGGTCATGGAAATATCCGTCACGCACTCTACCCCCTTGGGTGGCCATGTAATATCATAGTCCAAGGTGCACCAAAGGTTAACGCTAACTCGGCTAGTAGCAACCTGATCCCCGCTCACGTACTTTCCTTTCTTTCATATTCATAAATCATGAATCTCATATCATATCACAATTCCATTCGTCATTGACTCATGAGTAACGTTTACATAAAGTAAATGAACAATTATAAGTTTAAAATGCAGAATTATACTCAAAAGCATGCTATCTACTCACGCATCACCAGGCACGGAAAAGTCTTAAATCTCCGGATCCACAAGGTTGGAGGGAAGTCCTTAGAAATATCTAACATTACAACATAGCACTAGCATCACTTCTGATCATTAACACTTCCATATCATAAATTCTCTAGTCTTAAGATCCTAGGGTTCCAAGAATTCAACTAAAGATAAAGGGAATTGGAATTGCTTGGAAGAAGGAAAGAACAATGTATAAGACTTACCTCTAGAATTAGGATGAGAAGAAGAATGATATAGATGTGCTCCCACTTCAATCCACTCAAGCAAAAATGAAGAAGGAGGAGAAATTGGTATAGATGGTTGATTGTGTTTAATGGAACGAGTATGGTGTTTTTTGTGGTTGATTTAGTTGGAAATGATGGAAATGAAGTTGGTAGATGTAAAAGATGGTAGGAGGAGAAGTTCTAGAGAAAAGGAGAGAGTTTGGGGTTTAGAGAGAGAAGAAAATCGAAAATGAGGGCGTGGACCGCCTCAGATATATATTGGCCTGTGGTAATCGACACACGGGCTGGTAATCGACACACGATGAACTCGTAATCAATTACCATTCGCAATCGACACATGAACAAATGGATGGTAATCGACACAAAGGTCGTAAACGACACACGAACTCAGAATGTAATCGATTACCATATTTAGTAATCGACATTTACATGAAAATTTTTAACCTAAGGACATACAGAGTCCTGTGAATCGACACAGCCTCATGGTAATCGATTACAACATCCCAAAACATGGTTCCTTGATTCCAAAAGATATCCAACACCCAAGATCATCATAAATGGATTAAATGCATCCATCAAACACGATTTAACACAGAAAAATTTGAAAATACACCAAAGGTGTTACATACTCCCCCCCTCAAAAAGAATTCGTCCCCGAATTCTAAACTAAACAATAATCACCTCAATCGAATAAGTGGGGGTATTTGGTCTGCATAGCTTCTTCAGTCTTCCAAGTTGCTTCTTCTCCTGAGTGGTTCTTCCAGAGTACCTTTACAAGAGTCACCTCCCTTGAGCACAATTTCCTCACTTGACGGTCAATTACAGCTACAGGCTCTTCTTCATAAGTTAAATCTTCCTCTAACTGGATGGTATGCGGAGTGAGCACATGAGAAGGGTCGGGGAGGTATTTCCGTAGCATAGACACATGAAATACTGGATGAATCATGGCTAAGCCAGGTGGTAAGGCCAAATGATACGCCACTGGGCCAATTCTATCCAAAATCTCAAAAAGGCCTATGTAACGAGGGCTAAGCTTGCCTTTCCTTCCAAACCTCATCACACCCTTCATAGGGGACACACGAAGGAACACCAGGTCACCTACGGAGAATTCTAAGTCTCGCCTACGATGGTCGGCCGTGAAGCCTTCTACCTACTTTGAGTCAAGCTAACAATCGTTCTCTAATCATCCGAACTTTCTCTAATGAGTCTTGTACCAAGTCTGGCCCCAAAATCTTAGCCTCACCCACCTTAAACCATCCAATGGGAGATCTACAGCGTCTTCCATACAAGGCTTCAAATGGTGCCATCTAGATGCTGGCTTGATAACTATTGTTGTAAGAGAATTCAACCAGGGGCATGTAACTATCCCAATTCCCGCCAAAATCCAAAATGCACGACCGCAACATATCCTCAAGAATTTGAATTGTTCTTTCAGATTGCCCATCCGTTTGAGGGTGGAATACCGTACTTAAATCTAGTCGGGTTCCTAAGGCCTTTTGGAATGCCTTCCAAAAATGAGAAGTGAATTGAGGTCCACGGTCCGAGATAATGGACGTTGGAACCCCATGAAGTCGAACAATCTCATCAACATAAAGTTTGGCATATCGGGAAGCTTTATAGGTAGTCTTGACTGGGAGAAAATGAGCTGACTTGGTTAATCTGTCTACTATCACCTAAATAGAATGAAAACCCCTAAAGCTCTGAGGCAATCCGGTCACAAAATCCATGATAATTCTCTCCCATTTCCACTCAGGTATTTCAACTGCTGTAATAACTCCAAAGAGTCTTTGATGTTCAGCTTTGACTTGTTGACATACTAAACATCGTGATACAAAGTCCCCTATATCCCTCTTCATGCCTTCCCACCAAAACAATTGTTTCAAATCTTGATACATTTTAGTTGAACCCGGATGAATCGTATATCCGGAATTATGGGCTTCCTCTAGAAGAGTCCTCCTCAAATTGCCTACATGTGGCACACACAAAGTATTTCGCATCTCAAAGCTCTACTTGATCAAGGGAGAACTCAGCTTCTTCCCTTGCAAACTTCATTCCATTCACATAATTGAGTATCCTCATATCAAGTTTTGATTTGCTCAATCAAGGAAGATCGCTACTCAACATGGGCCAAAAGTGGCCCTAACCTCCAAGTTCAAAGTGAATAATTTCATATTCTAACTTATGGATCTCTTCCACTATGGGCCTTTCTCACCTGCTATGTGTGCAAGACTACCCATGGATTTCGCCAATGCATCGGCACTATGTTTGCCTTGCCCGATGATATAGAATAGTGCAATCGTAGTCCTTAAGCAATTCCATCCATCTACGCTGCCTCAAGTTCAGATCCTTTGTTGGAAAATATACTTTAGACTCTTATGATCTGTAGATCTCACACGATTCCCCATAAAGATAATGTCTCCAAATCTTCGCAAACACTACGGTACGCCATCTCCGTGATCGTGGGTGGGGTAGTTCTCGCCATGTCTTTTCAATTGCCTTGAAGCATAAGCAATGACTCGTCCATGTTGCATAAGAACACATCCGAGTCCTACCCGGAAGCATCACAACAGACGAATACCCTCCCGATCCCGAGGGCAAACCAAAGACAGGGTGTAGTAAGACAAGTTTTAAGCCTTTGGAAGCTCTCTTCACAATCATCAGACCATTGAAAAGGCACACCCTTTTGCGTGAGCTTAGTCAAAGAAGCCGAGATCTTGAAGAAGTCTTTCACAAATCTTCGATAATAGCCTGCCAATCCTAAGAAACTCCGAATTTCAGTCACGGTTGTCGGCCGTGGCCACTTTTGGATAGCTTCTATCTTCTTCGGATCCACCATGATTCCTTCTTTTGATACCACGTGACCCAAAAAGGTCACTTGATCCAACCAAAACTCGCATTTGGAAAATTTTGCATAAAGTTGGTGATCCCTTAGAGTTTGCAGAACAATCCGCAAATGGCATTCATGCTCTTCCTCACTCCTTGAGTAAACCAAGATATCACACAAAGACGATCACAAAGTGATCCAGAATGGTTTGAACATTCTGTTCATCAAATCCATAAAGGCGGCTGGGGCATTGGTTAATCCAAAGGACATTACTAAGAACTTGTAATGTCCATAACGGGTTCGAAAAGCAGTCTTAGGAGTATCTTCCTCCCGAATTCTCAACTGATGATATCCGGATCGAAGATCAATTTTTGAAAAGCATGATGCTCCTTGAAGTTGATCAAACAAGTCATCAATCCTGGGTAAAGGATATTTATTACGAACTGTCAACCGATTGAGTTATCTGTAGTCCACACATAACCACATGGAGCCATCCTTTTTCTTCACAAAAAGCACAGGAGCACCCCATGGGGACGTGCTAGGACGAATAAAGCCCTTTTCCAACAGGTTTTGCAATTGAACTTTCAGCTCCCGGTTCACTGGGCCACGATAAGAGGAATAGAAACGGGCCAACATCCAAAGTCAAATCAATACAAAATTCAATCTCCTATCGTGAGGCATTCCCTGTAGTTCCTCAGGAAAAACATCTGGAAATTCCCTTACCACATGGACTTGATCAAGGTTAAGCACCTCCATTTCTACGTCATGAACCACCGTGAGATAGCCTTCGTTCCCTTTATCCATCAATTGCATCGCCGACATAGAAGAAATTAGGTGAGTGGGGGTTAAGCTGCTATCTCCCCAACATATAAAAGATGAACCATCGGGCATCTCAAATTTCACCGCCTTAGAATGGCAATCCACCGAGGCATGGCACGAGGACAACTACCCATACCTAAGATGACGCCAAAGTCCATCATCTCCACAACAACAAGTTGGCAGTATCCGCCCCTCGATACTAACTATACAGAGGAAACATTAACTGAACCATTAAGGATTCTCCCATGGGGGTTCCAACCCAAAAAGGGTGATCCAACAATACCGGTTGCTGATTGAAACAAGAAGCAAAATATGGGGATACATAGGAGTGGGTGGAGCCCGAATCAAATAACACATATTCTTCAAAAGAATTAACATGTAAGGTACCTGCCACTACTGCATTCGATGCCTAGGCATCTTGCTTTGTCAAGGTGAAGACTCTGGGTTGGCCTCTGCCTGCCCCTCTACCACCAGAACCTCTACCACCTACTCCCCTACCTGAAGCCCTTCCAGAGGGTCCATGAGAAGCTCCTGGAGATAAAGCTGAGTAAGACGGCGCTGGCACTACAGACGCAAAGCTGGGATCAAAAGCCCCTTTCGAATAGGGACAATCCTTCTTGAGATGTCCTGTCAAACCACATCCAAAACAAGCTCCAGTGGCTCTATAACACTGTCCCGAGTGGTAATTCCTACAAGACTGACATGGAGGCCTAGAGTAGGCTGACCGCCCCATTCCTTGCATGCCAGGTTGAGATGCACTACCAGCTTGGGATCCTACACCAGACACACTCATAGGAACAAGCCCTGAAGAAGTAGCCCCTCCTGAGGGTGCCTGACGTTGGCCTTGAAAATTCTGAGCTCCCCCAGAATTAGATCCTCCAGAAAAATTTCCTTTCATTTTCTGCTTCTTGCCTGCTTCCTTGGCCGCTCTCCGCTCCTCCCTTCCAATCTCAAGACCATAAGCAGCATCCACAATTTCAGCATAAGACATTCTCCCAACCATAGGAAGTAGGTTGGAGAATAAAGGGTCAAGCAATCCTCGAACAAACCTCCTAGCTCTCATGGTATCATCGAATACCAAGTGATAGGCATAGCGAGACAATTTGGTAAATTTTTCTTCATATTCTGCTATGGACATCGCTGGAGTTTGCCTTAGTCTTTCAAAATCAGCTGCATACTTCTCCCTTTTGTTGGCCGGAAGAAATCTCATCATGAAAATCTCAGTAAATTCTTCCCAAGTGAGGGGAGGTAAACCAGAGGCGTCCCTGCCTCCCATGAGTGTGGCATACCACTGTTCTGCAGTCCCATTCAAATTATATGCTACCACCAAATCGCTTCTCTTACTCGGGCATCTAAGGACTCTGAGGACCTTGTTGGTGCGGTCAAAAAATTGTTGAGGGTCATCCGTCATGGGATTTCTAGAGAAACTGGGTGGATTCAATCTGAGAAAGGATTCAATTGACACTTCATTCCCTTCTCGTTGATGACGAGGCTCACGGATAGGTGGGGTTGGTTCTGCATGAGGTTGAGGTTCATTCCTCCTTTGATGAGCTAGGAGTTCCACCAGAGTATTAAGAGTCTGGTGAACCCCTCTCATTTCAGTTGCCAAATTGATTGGCTCTTCATCAGGAGTAGGCTCTTCTGGTTGCCTAGTTTGGCCTTCCACGGCCTCCTCTTCGACCATGGCCTCTCCCTCTCCTAGGAGGAGAAGGGGCCTAGTCCGATTCAGTGTCGGAAGCCTCATGGGCTTCTGCCCTTGCAACACGGGTGCGAGTTCTAGGCGGCATTTCACCTAAGGGAAGAGTTTATCGAGGTTAAGACCAATTGATATACCAAGTAAGAAAACACTTGAAGTGAATAAATCATGAAGGATAGATACATGAAAGATAATCCTAAAGGCCTCTGATAGTATCATGTTTTGTGAAAATGGGCCAGCTTCCATTTGCACAATCGTGATCCCACTAAAGGACACTTGCTCCATAGTACACAGGGAAACCTAAGCTCGATACTCATCTTTTGTCACGACTCCAATCTAGGCCGTGGACTCCAGGCCAGAGAGCACGCCCCTAGCAAGCTCACACATCAAAATTTCCACAAAATTTTAAGGTAGTTTCCTATATTTAGGATATTTCCCAAATATGAGTACTTATCCTCGCAATTCAACAATCACACACTTTCATCTGGGGATCCGTGCATTCTCGTAATGCACCCTCAAAGACACAACATATATATAATCGAGAGTCAATCATCCAAATCACTTTTACATATCCAATCCAATTTATAATCAAATCCAACATAATCCATTCATCAAATTAATATACAATAGTCAATCCACTTAGTTTAAACAATCTCTAAACATAACTTAACATACTAGCAAGGGTCGGACCCTGCCTGTAGTACTATGGAGCCTACAACTATGAATTTACACAATGAAGCATGCACTAAGGCCCTTACTAAATAGGGCTCACCCCGAAAGGATCCTAATGATGTCGAAGCGTAAAGGTCGGCTCCTGCAAGTCCGAACCTCAGATCCTAAAAGAATGTAATAATCACGGGGTGAGTTTGAGAACTCAGTAAGAGATAGGACACTTTCGAGCCTCATGAGTCAATGTATATGTGTATATATAAGATTAAAACAATTTCATTCAAAGGAAGAAAACGGCAGAAATATCTAACAGGATAAACAGCGAGATTCACACTTAGGTGGCCGCTCCTTCGGTGAATCCAATCAGCACGCACTTCGCTTTAGAGAGGTCAGTGAAGTACATGCACGCACTACACTATATGTATGGCCGTGAAATATCCGTCACGCACCACCCCCTTAGGTGGCCATGTAATATCATAGTCCAAGGTGCACCAAGGCTAACGCCAATGGCGTAGCAACTGATCCTATCACAGACTCTTCCTTTCTTTCATATTCATAAATCATGAATCTCATATCATATCACAATTCCATTCGTCATTGACTCATGAGTAACGTTTCATAAAGTAAATGAACAATTATAAGTTTAAAACAGAATATACTCAAAAGCATGCTATCTACTCACAGATCACCAAGCACGGAAAAGTCTTAAATCTCCGGATCCACAAGGTTGGAGGGAAGTCCTTGGAAATATCTAACATTACAACATAGCACTAGCATCACTTTTGGATCATTAACACTCTCCATATCATAAATTCTCTAGTCTTAAGATCCTAGGGTTCCAAGAATTCAACTAAAGATAAAGGGAATTGGAATTGCTTGGAAGAAGGAAAGAACAATGTATAAGACTTACCTCTAGAATTGGGATGAGAAGAAGAATGATATAGATGTGCTCCCCACTTCAATCCACTCAAGCAAAAATGAAGAAGGAGGAGAAATTGGTATAGATGGTTGATTGTGTTTAATGGAACGAGTATAGTGTTTTTGTGGTTGATTTAGTTGGAAAATGATGGAATGAAGTTGGTAGATATAAAAGATGGTAGGAGGAGAAGTTCTAGAGAGAAGGGAGAGAGTTTGGGGTCTAGAGAGAAGAAAATCGAAATGAGGCGTGGACGCGCTCGTATATATATTGGCTTGTGGTAATCGATTACCAGGGGCTAGTAATCGATTACCACGATGAACTGGTAATCGATTACCATGAACAAATGGATGGTAATCGATTACCTCAGGCTGGTAATCGACACACGAATCCTAGAATCCGTAATCGACAACATATTTGGTAATCGATTACGATGTGAAATTTTTTTAACCCAAGGACATACAGAGAGCCCCGTAATCGACAATAACCTCACGGTGAATCGACATAACATCCCAAAACATGGTTCCTTGATTCCAAAAGATATCCAACACCCAAGATCATCATAAACGGATTAAACGCATTGATCAAACACGATTTAACACAGAAACATTTGAAAATACACCAAGGGTGTTACAAGTATCATCATCAACCCAATAGCAACTTCCTATGGGGGGCGAATGTCTCTCTAAAGATAGCGAAATAATTCGTGCCTTGAAACCATAATAATATTCAAGTTCTTGATCATCTTCTACACTAATTTTTCCTAACAATTTTAGAGAGATATTTTGTCAAAGATAGCGCAAGATTAGAAGAATACTTTCAAGGTTATGAATCAAGAGTTTGTCAAACTAGATTGGTTTGATGGAATAAATTTTATTCTTTGGAAAGACAAAATAATGTTTCTACTTTTGGTGCTCAATCCTGCTTATGTCCTCGATCTGAATACTACTCCAATTCCTAATGCTACTAAAAATGCTTCCAAGGAAGAAAAGGAAAGAGTTGCCCAATTAAAGAAAAAAGTATGATGAGGATACTTTTGCACAAAGTGGTCACATTCTCAATACTTTATTGGATAGACTTTATGATCTTTACATATCAATTCAATCGTCGTTGGAGATTTGGAAATATTTAGAAGAGAAAAACAACAATGATTGACAAGATACCGATAAATTTATCATGTTAAAGTATTTTAAGGTTAGTATGGTTGATGATGTGCCTATTATGAATCAAGTTCATGAGTTTCAAGTCCTAGTTAGTAGACTTTGTGATTTACAAGTGGTTATTGCTGAAAACATAACAAGTCAGAGCAATTATTTCAAAATTGCCTTTAACTTGGAATGATTATTGGAAGAAACTCCTACATCTTGGTGAAAACTTCACTGTTGAGAAATTACTAAGGCATCTACGTATAGAAGAGGAAACTCAAAAATGTGATGTTGTGTATCTTTCTCAAAACTCTAAGGTGAATCATGTTGATGAAGAGAAAGTTAACAAATGTAAAAGAAAAAAATGTTCTGTGGATGATAAACAAGATAAAAAGAGACAGAGCATATTATCATTGTCACAAGAAAGGGCATTATATCAAGGATTGTCCACTTTTGAAAAAAGGTAAGAACTCAAAAGAAACATCAAATTTCAAGGCCAACATAGTGGAAGAAAAAGATTTAGTTGATATGATCACCAAGGAAGTTCAATGGATGTATATTGGTATGATCATAGAAATCAACATGGCAACACAAGGAAGATCACTTGAGTGGTGATTAGACTCCAGTGCTACTGTTCATGTTTGTAATGATCGTAATCAATTCAAGACATATGAAGAAGTGAACAACTGAGAGGTGTTGATGAGAAATGACAACTCATCTAAAGTATGCAGTCAAGGAATAGTAGAATTGAACTTTACATCTGGAAAGAAGTTAAGTTTAGTGAATGTACTTCATGTTCCAGACCTAAAGAAGAATTTAGTCTTTGCTAGTCTCTTGTGTAAGAGATGATTCAAAATTATAATGGAATCCGATAAAATTGTCTTGCTTAAGAATAAGATATATGTAGGAAAAGGATATTATAAGGAAAGCATGTTCAAACTTAATATTAAAGATAAAGTGAATGTTTTTATGTATGATGTTGATTCTTGTGATTTATGGCATAATAGATTAGCACATTTAAATTACAAGTCAATTGAATATATGCATAAACATAACTACATTAATCTTAGTAATAAGGATTTTAATAAGATATGTGAGATTTGCATACAATCCAAAATTACTAAGAAACCATTTCCTAAAGTTGAAAGAAATACACATTTACTAGAACTAATACATAGTGATATTTGTGAATTAAATGGTAATATTACTAGAGGAGGTAAAATGTATTTTTATAACCTTTATTGATGCTTATTCTAGATTTGCTTACATGTATTTGCTAAGAAACAAAGATGAAGCATTTGAAATATTTAAGAAGTACAAGTTGGAAGTAGAAAACATGCATGATAAGAAAATAAAATTCTTCATAGTGATAGAGATGGAGAATATTTTTCTAGTGAATTTGATTCCTTTTGTGAATTATATGGTATTGTGCATGAATCTTTTACTCCATATACTCCGCAACAAAATGGTTTAACGGAGAGAAAGAACTGTACCTTAGTAGATATGGTTAATTCAATGTTGCTAAATGCCAAGTTGTAACATCTCGAATTACAATGCATATAACTATCATTGTTGAATAATTAAATTTTTAGATAAATTATAGATATACAAGTAGGCAACAAGGAAATACTAGATTATAGGGTAATGAGAATTCAAATTCTTTTTGTAGAAAAATAGATATGTTTTGCTAGTCGAAGAAGATTTGTCTACTAATGGTGCCTTGTTATGCAAGAACCGAATTGGTATAAGTCTATACTATAGGATAGCATAAGTATCAATTAAAAATCCTAGGATGTGTGGCTAGAAACCAACCACACCAGCCCATTATTGGCCAAAGGATGGCCACACAAATTAGAAGCTTAAGGAAATTTGAATCTCCTTTGATGTCTACCAATCAAACTTCTGCAAGAGTCATATTAACTTATGAAGTAAGGAGCCAAGACTTCCCATTTCATTCTCCAAATGCAGCCACCTCCGCATTCTCTCCATCTCCATTTTCTTTTTCGATACACTCATACTCACCCCAAAACTCTTGCACCTAGGTTGCTCCTCTTGTCCAAATCTTTAACTCTTTCTCTTGTTTATCACCAAAAACCTTTAAGATAAGCCCAAAAACCTCCTTCCTTTGATCATATAACCTCAGCCCATCCAAGTGTAAGAAGGGATTTACAATTGTCTTAAAGGGAAGTAGAGACATCAAAGCTTCAAGTTGAGAAGCTAAAACCTTGAATTTGAGGTAGGATTTTATGAATTTGTTATTTTCTAGGGTTTCATGGCTATTAGGGTTATCTTGTATCATCCTTAATTTGTTCTTATATAGTATTAATATGACTCCTTTCTAGTGATTTGAGATAGAAAAACTTGGTTTAGGTTGAAGAATATATTAAAAGAACAAGATAGACACAAAACACAAAAGCTGTTAAGAGGAACCCTAGGAGCTATGTAAATAGCGAAGCTTATATCTCAACTTATAGAACTCAAATTTAAGTGAAACTAATTTTACATGAAAGTATACTTAAATATGAATCCAACCATATAAATTATAGGTCCATTGGATTTGAAAGAAAATAGTTATGATTTTTAGTAATAGGCTATTGGATTTCACTCTCTGTCCTCACCAGAGTATACTGTGAGGGGCATAAGTTGCCCTATATAACTTTAAATTAAGTGCAAATAATTTTTTTAGAAAGATAACACATAGTACAACATGCTTATAAAATTTTGAAGTTAGATCCTTAGCAGAATAAATGCTTAAATTTGACTTATACTCCGTTTGGGGTGAAATAAGGCAGCATAAATGAGAAGCTCATAACATGGATTTCACTTATTCAAATAGAGTAAAACTTATTACATTTGAAAGAGGGTCCAAATAGATATGATCTGGTAAATTTTCATATTAAAATAATGAAAGATGAATTTTTAGTGATTTTCTAAATTTAGATGTGCAAGTTTGTCTTAAAACCGGGCAGTTTTGAGTAAAACTCTAATAACTTAAATTATACACATCAAAATTTAATGAAACTAAAGAGGTTCAAAAGCAAACTAATAGGACTACAATTTGTTAAATTTCTAGATCAAAATGAATTAAAATGAAATTTTAATATAATTTAGAATCTCAAGGCAAATTTGAGGAAAATAGAACAATTTGAGAGTTTCAAGATTTAAAAGATCCATAATCTATGATAAATAGATTGGACTGGATCATTTATGCAACCACATATCTAAATGATGTTATGTTGACATGTTACTCATGATAATTATGATCTCTACATGATGATTATGATCTCTGTAATTGGTTGGATTTTTTACTGTGCTGTCTGTTTTGGGGATCTTCCCTATTTTAGCTGTCATACTGCCGGATTTATGGGATAAGTAAGTTACAAATGAGTTATATAGCATCACCATAAATACATCCAACACGTTCATGTATGAATACAAATGATAATCTATGCTAAGAACATAAGAAGATGAGATCCCTTCATTTAGAGGCAATTATTGGGTCCTTCTCTATGAAGGCAATTAAACAGATAAAATGTGGATAATTTCACTTGAAGGTAGTTATTGGGTCCCTTTTTATGAAGGCAGTTAAAACTATTGGGTCTCTCTATTTTGGAGACAATTGGCCAATTGAATGCCTCCAATTTAGAGCCACATAGGTCCCCTTGTAAGTTAGTACTGTGTGACAATAGTCACAAATTAAGCTCACTCCTAGATCAGGCTACCCCAAGAGCAGTAAAGATTAAAGACATAATAGATGCCCTAGGGATAGCAATATGTAACGCCTAGGTGTGTGAAGTAAAGAAAGTAAAGAAAGCATAAGTGCATTTGCATGATTATATGATGAGCATTTGCATATGAATAAATTATATTCTTGTTGTTACTATTATGAAATTGCTCTCTTAATTAACAAGTGTGTGAATAAAATAAACCTACTTCGGAAGGATTTTTTTAACTTTATAAAATGAAATTTATATGTACTCTTTGAACTAGTGTTTTTAATTTCAATCACCTTTCAAAATTTTATTAACAACCTCTGACGAGTTTAATATCATATGCCCATATCTTCAACTTCCTATATCATATGCTTAACTTCATTTTTCCTTTGATATGCTATCAGTCCATCTCCAGATGTCGCTGCTACTTTCACAAAATTCCTATCAAACCAGTGCTTACAAGTTGTATACCCTACATCAAACCAGTGCATCCAATTAGAAATTAATTGGATGTTAATTAGAGAAATTAGACTTGAGAGAATTAGAATAGATACATAGAAACTTTCACAAAAATTTTCCAAACTGTTTTGTCGATTTGAAGGACACTGGTAAAGATTCGGTATTTTTAACTGTCAGAACCGAATCAATAGAATTACACACTCAAAACCCTATGTTTAGTGGCTGAAAACTCAACCACTTAGCCCCTTAGAGGTAGCACAAGACAGCCACACAAAGGGGGGAGACTTGGCTGAATTTTCAGCCAAGTGATGGTGGCCAATGAGAATTGAGTTTCTTAACTACCACCTTTACACAAATGGCCATAATTCCCTTTCACTTTCCACATGAATTTCGGCCTCCTCTCTTTCTCTTTCAGACTTCTTTCTTCTTCCTCTCATCATCTTCTTCCACTTTCAACATCCATCAAGCTTCTTGCACCCAAATCTTTCACTAAAACTCAAGACTAGCTGGTGGTGACACCAAAACAAGGGGGCATTTTACAAATAATCTCTCATGGATTTATTGGTGCTGTGCTTTTTTTCTTGGCGGGGACTAAGAAATTCTGTGTATTTTGACCAATTCAAGGTGAAAAATGGAGTTACTCGCTCGGCAAAACTGGGATAAAGTTGAGCCAAAAGATCCCTACTCAAGATAAATTTATGAGTTTTCGTATGGGTATGCGCCGTTGGATTGCTGTTGCATATTCAGCTCCTGTTACAGTGGCTACTGCTATTTTCTTGATCTATCCTAGTCGGTGATAACATTACTATCCCCATCGCTATTACACAACCGTACATGAGATTTTCACCTCATACGGCTCCTCGAAAGCCTTAAATAAATCTAAGGACCAGGGGGATCCTCGTACATGGTGAATAACCAAATTCCAATTGAAGTGAAATCTTTCGGATTGTTAAGAGTAGGTAGCCCGTTCCCCCTGTTTTTGTTTCTATTGCATTCTATCTCATCATATCCCGTTCTGTTATGCGATATTTGAGGTAGGATTCAGCTTCTT
Organism: Pterocarpus macrocarpus; assembly: GCA_031439585.1. Classification (NCBI taxonomy): domain Eukaryota; kingdom Viridiplantae; phylum Streptophyta; class Magnoliopsida; order Fabales; family Fabaceae; genus Pterocarpus; species Pterocarpus macrocarpus. Next base: position 28,131,405 of record CM062520.1, read on the forward strand.
TGCTTGAGTTTATTGAGTTGATAGCTATTGAGAAGTTTTTCCATATTCATATAATTGATGATATATGATGCTTATGTGATGATTTATGGTTGGTTTATGAAGTATTTGGTGGGATTGAGATTGAATCTTGCATGAAAGATAGATAGCAAACTAGAATCTGAAACCTAGAAAATCTTACAGTGTCCGTACTGGTGGAGTGTACGGCTCTGCATACGGCCACCGAAAATTTATGAACCTATTTTTATGTGAAATTAGACATCTATGGCTTTCCAACCATATAAATTATAAGACCATTGGATTAGTATTGACAGAGAAATGAATTTTGAAAGTTTTCCCTAAGTTTCTGACTTTGATTCTGGGCAGGGAAGGATTTTCAGGGCATAACTCGCCCTATATAACTTGGATTTCGGTCCAATAAAATTTTTTAGAAAGCTAAGACATAGAACAACATTCCATAAAAATTTCATCATCAGATTTTATCCCAATTGCTTCAAGTAATTCAATGAAATTGCCCTAAGTCCAAATTGGGCTAGAACAGGGCAATCCAGAAGGGTCAAATTACGGAGCTTATAACTCGAGCTCTACTAATGAAAATGAGATGAAACTTCTTCCAAATAAAATCTTGTTCTATTAGCTTTAATATGATATAAGTTTCGTATGATTTCAAGTAGTTTTCGATTTTTAGTGAATTTATACTTTTAGGTGTACAATTCTGCCTAGTTACAGGATAGGTTGAGCTAAACTTTCAATAACTTGAGTTATAGGTATCAAAACGAGATGGGACTAAAGAGATTAGAAAATAGACACATAACATTCCAACATATCCAAAATTGAAGTCCAATGGAGTTTACTAGAATTTATGGAAGATTTTATAAAATCGAACAACATTGAGGAACATAAGCAGAATTTCCAAATTGATGAACTAGGCACCCTAAGGCCTATGTGATTTCAATTAAAACCTAAACATTGCTATACCATGTTGATGTTGAAGTTTAATGTGCTATAATGGTGCCAATACTATTGGCTAATTATTTGTTCCAGAATGACACTATTCACGGAGAAGCGGACCCGATCTATTATGCTGCCGAATTTCCGACATAAATTAGTGATAGTTCTAAATGTTGGTGTGTTAATGTTGTTATACGACGTGTATGAATATCATGCAAGTATTATCATTTGAGAATAAGGTATGAAGCCTATGTATTTATGGTTCTAAAAGATACGATGATAAATCCATATCCCGAAGGAACGTGACATGGCGATCACGCTCTGATGGGGTATGATATGGCGATCATACTCTGGAATGTGGCATAATGATTCCACACTCTAAGGAATGTGACATGGTGATCACACCCCGATGGAATATGACATGACAATCATACTCTGGGATATGGCAGGATGAACATGTTTCTGAGGAGTGTGACATGGTGATCACACCCGATGGAGTATGACATGGTGATCGTACTCTGGAATATATATGATAAGTAAAGGAAGACAAAGAAAGAAAAGAAAAGTATGTGTATCTACATAAATTCAAGTACAAGTAAAAGCATGTACAGATTTTATGTTTCCAGTATATTGGTGTTATTATCTTTTAATACGTTGCAGTTATTATTCACAGTATGATTCGTGACTTTATTTTGTATTAGCTCTCCCAAATGACAAGTGTATGAATAAAATGGACTCTGCTTCGAACAATATATTTTTAAACTATAAAATTAAATAGTTTATATAACATGTCCACCTTTTTCGTAATAAATCGAAGCAACTAGAGATAATAACAATGACACGGTATGAAATTTCTTAATGAATCCTACTGAGAATTTAAAATTCTCACTCTTGTTTCTGTGTTATCTCTACATAGTTCAAGAAGTTTCAAAGACAGCTAAAGTTGCTGTCGATAAGGTCCGCTCAGGTAACAGTAACAACTCCTGAGTGTGGTACTATGACTTAAGTATAGTACTATACCAAAGAGGACATTACACAATAAATCTTAAGTTTTAAAAGAAAACAAATTCATACATACCAAATTAAACTTATGAAAAAGAATTTCTTACCTAGTTTCAGTAGGTCTTGCTTCAATATTGCACTCTTGAACCTTTGGTTGGAATTGCTAGCAATGTGGCATATACAGAATACATGATATCCATATGGAGGATGCCAACCAAGGTGTGGATTTGCCACAACTACTTTTGTGCTTTGATGGTGATTAGAAATGAGACATAGACCTTACTGTCTTGTCACATGTTCTTGGATGTTTGCCAAGAACCATGACTAGGCAATCAAGGTCTCTTCTCTGACAATAGCAAAAGCAATTCTCAACAAAGCAAATGTTCTCATCTTGTGTCGTGGCAAGTGAAAATGTTCCATCATACTTGCCATAGAGGAATATGCAATCAATTTGTACAATTAGTTTGCAAATGTTAAAGGCATTGCAACATTGCTTGAATGTCCAAAATAGCTGTTGAAACATCCAATACCGTTTGTCAACTAATTGTTGATGTCAAACTCAATTGTCTTAATTTTGTAGACAAAATTTGGTGCAAACATTTGCATATATGATAGCCATTTAGGCAACATTTCAAACGATTCATCCCAATCAACAAACACCTTTGCAATTACTTTCTGCTTAGCATTCCAGGCCTTCCAGTATGGTATTTGAAACCCAAATTGACTACTAATCTTTTCTCTTCCCTAAAATTGCCCTCATTTGTCATGGGCAACCTTCTCCATGTCTTGGACACTTTATACATAAAATTTGGTTTGGATTCAACCACAATAAATGTTTAATATACCTTCATGGAATAATGTTTGGTAGTTAACTGCACAACTTGTTTATTATAAAATCGTAAAACAACATATAGCTCATCTCCTACACTCTAAGAATCAAGCACATCTAACCCAAAAAATTCATTTGTCTCTTGATCAGGATGGTCCGAATTAATATATTTATAACGTGGAGATGCAATCCCAAATGGAGTCTCCATTAAATGTGATATACTTATAAATATATCTTAAAGGCATGGGAGGGTTCTAAATCTCATGATATATAAAATAAATTTATGAAAATTAATTAGCTTCTGTAATATGCAATTAAGATATAATTGGAGAAGCTGCTACAGCTGAAGAATCCAATTTAGTCTCAGAGTCAAACGAATCGCCATCAGGAACATCACCTTATCATCATCTTCATCTTCGCTACTCTTATTAATAAGTCCGAAAGCCATTTACATTGACTGCCAAATGTTGCGCTAGAGTGAATAGGAGGGGAAAGCAAGGATGAGCTGCCTATAACATCAATCTCAACATATAATTCCAAAACTGTAGAGTTTTGCTCAAATGTGTCAATCATGCACTCAATATCGTCATTATCAACTATTTCAATAGCAATATATGTACTGCTATTTTGAGCTATTAGAGATTTATAAGTGAAACTTGAAATAATTTGATGAGATTGGAGCTTTTACTTGGCACCAATGTTCTTGTTTAATGTATTATAACTGAGACTGCATTTTATTTGAATTGGCCTCTTGTCCCCTTCTTGTGGCCCTTCAAACTCTCTACCATTTGAGTACACAAACACAATAAATATACTCATTTTTTTAAGCAAATCTATGAAAAAAGAAAACAAAGTTGTAAAATAATTTGAAACTGAAAAAGAAGAATTTTGAGAGTTAGAGAGCAAACAAATGAATTTGAAGAGGAGGAGAGTGGGGGGAAAGTCGATTTTTATAAAGATTGGTCATGAGAAAGTTGGGTGAAAGTTACAGGAAAGTTGTCCAATCCCAAGTGAAAGGCATTACTGCACGTAGAGCCTTGAAAGGAGCTAGGCATGGTAGTATCTTCACATGGCACTGGCAAATTTCTTGTGACTCTCACCAACTATAGCATTGGAAAGCCATGCATGCAACATTCAGAAGGGGTGGTGTAAGGTCACGTCACCTTGGGAAGGGATAGAGAGAACGAGCTGGATGTAGTAGCACCTTTAACCCAATTTTTTTTTTTTTTTTCAATAAATGGAAGGCACTACTACACTTGGCGCCTTATAAAACAGTGCAGTGGCGCCTTCAGCTAAGCTGGACGAAAAAAATAATTTGGGGAGGTCACCAGCGTGACGAAAACAACCCGAAATAGGTAAAATGTTTCAAGCCACCTCACTTTGATAAATTGTTTCCAAATTTGCACTACTCTGGTGAAACAGCCTCCGAAGCTTTTAGTGGACATGACAGGTGTCAAGTTTGTTTTGTTCTGCTCTGTTATCTTCTATTATAATCTATTCAACTATGCTTGAAAATCGTGAATCCATAGAAATCAATTTCTCCTTCACAATTTGTTCTTGATGTTTTTTTTATTTTTAATTTTCTTGGACCACCGTCCTAAAAGGCTGTTACTATAACTGTTCATTAGAAAATCAAAAAATAAGTTAAATAACTATAACCATAAAACATATTTATACATAAAATAGTTAAAATTGATTTGTTTCAAACTTTAAATATTATGCCTTAATAGTTCATTATCACAATTAAAATGCCTTATCAACAATGTAATGATAAGTGAACTACACTTTCGAAAGAGGATTAAAGATTAAACCTTACCGTTGCTACTCATAAAAACAGCCAACTTGTCTTGCTTCGTATTTGAAAAAGTTTAACTTCTCACTTAAAAGTGTAAAAGTATCTTAAAAACCAAAACGGTAAAACACTTGACACAGAATCTGTCAATACATACTACACAAAGAATAAAGAAATAGTTGATTTCTATCCCCAAAAAATAAAGAAGAGAAAAAGAAACGCAAGTTAAAAAATGAATAGGTATTATTATTATCCGTGTAATTTCTGAAAAGTGTCTGTATCAAGCAGAGCTCTAACCAAAAATCACCTTACCAAAGAAACGTGCCCCTCAATAATACGCAGGTAACTAAAGGCGAAAAGGAACCACGTTTCCAATGTCCCAAAGAAACATTTTTCACTTGTCCGTTCTTTTTATAATCCCCTTAACGGTATCGTAGATATGTGTTTAATGTTTACGAGAAAAAAATTTAAGGAAAAAAACCCTCAGAGTAGAAGTTAATGACCAAAAATTTTTTGCACCTTCAGTTTCGTAGATAAATAAAAATATTAGTTAAAAATGCGAAAAACTTCTTATTTTCATGAGTAAATCCTAATATTTTTAAATTTGACATCAATTTAATTCCAACATGTTAAAATTGATATCAATTTGATTTAGAAAAATTTAACATCAATTTAGTTCTAACATTTTGAGATTTTGAGTTTTAATATCAATTTAGTCTTAATAAATTTTCTATAAAATCAAAATTTCCATTAAATCATTAGTATAGGACTAAATTAATATCAAAATTCAAAGTATTATAATTAAATTAATGTCAAAAATTATTTTAGAACCAAATTAACGTCAATTTTAAAATATTATGACAAAAGGATTTAAATTGTCCCTAGCTTCATGCTTGTCTACAATGATTTATGCCTCAATATTCTTGCATCGCAGTTTGAAATTCAACATCCACCCAGATATATCACCCCGGCCTATTACTACTACATCGCATATCTGTCTCTCCGGTTCATACCGGCAGATGGCCGACTTCATGGTTTTTCCAGCCTCAATGCCATGCTTTAGCGATGAATATAATGATGACAATTGGCTGAAAGAAGGCCGAAAGAAGATAGTCAGCCAAACACACGACTTGGTGAGCGAACGATAGGAAGAGTGGAAGACTAGGTCCAGTTAGTCACCTATGTCCACTGTCATCATCATCATTGCGAAATGAAACCCAGAAAGTTCTCCCTACTCCAAACCAGGATAATGTATAGTGTGAATTTGGTATTGAGATAAAAACGGAGGCAAAGATTTTAGAGATTAAATTTAATACATATAATTTCATTCATAAATCTAATTCGTGAAACATTCTTTTCTATTTTGCTCCATACCAAGTTGAACCTAAAAAGTAATAAAATTTTCCTCTACCTAAAAGTTCTCTCATCTCATTCTAATAAACCAAACTTAAAAAGATTTACTGCTGTAAAACTTAACTTGAGATTACCCTCATACCAATTATAACCTAAAAACGGTCACTATGGAAGGACCCAATCACAGGCCAATTGCAATATATATTTAAAAAACAAAACCAAACTGAATCAAAATATGATTACAGGATTCCAGGAGAATCGAACAATACACAGGTCTTAGAGGGGAATAAAAAGTAAGGTAACGTTTCTCATATATATGGAACAGCTTTATTTCTACCACAAACAAAAATAGAACACGCTTCCGGTTACTCCATTCATGAATTTGACATGATGAGACGACTTAATCATCTGACAAAATTATTGCCAAATGCCAACAATAATCTTTCCTGAAATGAAAAAGGAAACTTGACGGCAGCTAGTTGACAACATCAAGAACCAGCTTGCGAGACTTTAGAACAGACCACCTAAGGCGACGATAGTAGCCAGCTTGAAGTAGTGCCAGTGTTAGAACAAATATCCATTTAAATCCCATCTGCAAAAAGTAGCAATGTAGTTAGAAATTAAGATATTTTCTGCATTGATCTGTAGGAAAAGGATATTAAAGGAAACATACCAGTTTTCTCTCTTCCATCTCAGGTTCGGCAGCCCAAGATAAGAATGACACAACATCTTTCCCCATCTGCAGCAAAACATAACGTGGTAAAAAAATGACCTCCATTCTTCCAAATTTCATATATAATACATTCTGTGATGAGATTTACTGAAACCAATCCTCAACAAACAGAAGTACCTGAGCTTCAGTGGCGGGAGTACCATCTTCATATTCAACAGCACCATCATTAAGCATTTTAGGCATGGCAATGGCTCCACCAGCGAAATAAGGATTATAGTACAGACCGTCTCTAATCTACAACATTATTTAAGAAGATAACCGTAAATAGAAGTTTACCTTTAAGGACAGTATTGTCTCACTGGTGTAGGGGCAGAATAATCAAAAGCTGTTTTTTTTTTGGGGTGAACAAAAAGCTTATATTTAATATTTAGATTTGACAAGAGTTAGTAAGTCAAGAGTATAATGAAGCTCATTGCACTATCGTTAATATCCATTGCACATGCATGAATGACAACAACTGGAGTCATAAATGACATAAGTGCAAAAGAAACGTTAATCATCAGTCCTAGAAATACATAAATCAAACACATACATATTGACCATAATATGCTTCAACATTGAGGAATTCTACTGCATGTAGAAATGGCATACATCAAGTCTAGTCGTAAAATCATATGCAAAGAATATCATGCATAATGTCAAAGCCCCTGTAACAATCCCCAGCCTAACATGCACAGATATTATAGTCATTGGTGTGCACAAGAAACGGACACGAAGAAAAATTATTTGACTGTTGTTGCCTGTGCTTGCACAGATTTCAAAGTACACAACAGATTTTACAACAGTTTATTTTGGTTCTGAATCACCCATCAGGTAGTTAGCAATTCCATATAACAACTTCTGCATAATGCATAATGCATAAAGTTAAAGTTTACTAGTTTTCAAAATGTCTTTAGAAAAGAATTTACCGAAACACCAGCAGGAGGGTCACGATAACCGGTTAGAAGGGCAAACACATAGCTTTGACCATTGTGACGAGCCTGAAAATACAGAGTGTAAAGATATTTCAAGATCACATACAACAGAAATTCTGTAGACATTACTAGCAGACAACCAACATTACTTTGGTAATAAGACTTAGATCTGGAGGATAGGCTCCGCCATTAGCAAACCTAGCAGCTGCTTCATTTGCATATGGCTGAGGAAAGCGATCACTGAGTTTACCAGGGCGTGTGAACATCTCACCCTCATCATTAGGGCCATCAACCACCTCAATCTCAGCTGCCATAGCCTTCACCTCTTCTTCTGTATAAGCAACACCAACCAAATCACGGTATGATATCAAAGACATAGAATGGCAGGAAGCACAGACTTCTGTATACACTTGATGACCACGGCGAATCCTGCTCAAGCAAAATTAGTTGAATGCAATAAGACTCAAATTAGTATTCATGTTGATATAGCATTCATGTGAACTTTGATTTAAATATATGATGGTGGCATAGAACAGAATCCAGATCCAACATATTATGAATCCTGCCACAGAAAAAATGCCATGAAAAGAGAAGGAGAGGGGGGGGGGGATACTTCTATTGCAGAATTAAAAAATGCAACTATTTCTTTCAGTAAATTACAATTTACCAATCGATGTGACTTTTCTTTGATGAAACATTGCATCATAAAGACTACTAATCAGCATATAACGCAGACAAGATTTAAACCATGTTAGATCTCATCAAAGACATGAAACAACAAAGCAAGAGAGGGAAGCAGAAAGTACTATCAAGGCTAAGACAAATGTAAATAAGGTTAATAAGACAGAAAGAAAATAAACTAATCCTGAACCTATAATTAACAACTACTTGTTATTCACCTTTAAAATGCAGCAGGTACTAATTTGAGTGTTCGCAGTTACTGATTTGGCAAATTATATATATATATATATAAAGGAAAATATAGGGAAAATTCAGGTGGAACTCACGATGCATGGTCATATGAACTGAGGATGCCCTTGTGAGGCCATGGATAGCTTGGGCATGCCAGGCCATGCTCAGCTTCATCAGCTGATGCTGTTGTTGCAAAACCAAAAAAACCAGTCACGCTAGCTCCAAGCACCGCAAGTGCCCTTAAGGTGCTGCTGCCAGTAGAACCAGTACCATCTTTCTTTGTGATAATGGATGACATAAGAGAAGGATTCTGCAATAAGTATAAAGTAGATATTAGCAAAAGGGACAATCAGCTTGTTCCGTGGGAGGCAAATTTTTATATATGCATCAAAAACTTATCACGTGCATGAGCACATACTATACTCAAAACAGTTTGACTTATATGTCAAAGTCAAACAATGACTATTAAAATGGAAGATAGCTCCCATTAGCTGGACTTGGACTCAGGTCCTCAGCCCTATTTACAGGGAAGAACTAAAAGCTAGGACATAGACAAATCCATCTAAAGTACTTGTCATGAAAATAATCTTTATACCCTAAATGATGAGTTGGTGCATAATTGGAAGTCAGATTTCCATCAACATAATTGGAATAACAATGGCAATGTGAAATTGCAAATGTATGATATGCTTCTAGAAAAGCTACATCAAAAGTAAGCGACAGGCTTATTGCAAGTGCTAAAGACTCGGGTGCAGTGCATAATGCCATGGAGAACTATAAAAATAGTAGGAATAATAACAAAACATTTTCCTAAACTTATAAATTTTGGCACAATCTTATTGCTGATCTCTGTCAGATTCAGTAAAGTTCTATGTTCACCACTGACTGCATAATACAACAATTCTCTTTTACAAGGACTTGATGTAAATTTTTTTTTTTTTTTTTTAAGGGCGCAATAGGAAAAATTAGATAGGCACCTAAGCAAAATATCAAGTAAAGTTGGATCATTTATTTCTACAAGCTACTCAATGAACGGCATGCACCAATAACAGACTTGGAGAGTTTTTTCTCCTTTTATTCAAAAAACAGACTTGGAGAGTTTAAACACTATGGAGAATTGTTGAATTTGCACATTTTACATAGAATTCAAGAATTTCATTTAAAGAAAGTACTAAAGAAGATGGACAATGGTAAAGGAATTGGACAAGAGAATATAGTTATTGAAGTTTGGAAGTTTTTAATGAAAGGATATAACAGCTTACTAAGTTTTCCAATCAAACAATGCACTATAGGAAAATAAGGGACAAATGAAAGAGCAATTTGACACCTTTTAACAAGGATAAAGGGGTCATTCAAAATTGTGCAAATTACAGATAAATCAAGATCATAAGGCACACAAAGAAACTACAGTGACAAGCAAGGTTTTAAATCGCGATAGCGATTGCAATCGTGTTGCAGAGTTATGGGCTCATGCAGGCCAAAGCAGTTTGCAATTGCAAGTTGATAGAATTGAGGTGGCTGCCACAACTTATATGTTGCAGCTGCATCAGGTGATGCAGACTGAGATTTAAACCCTTGATAAATAGTACTTGAGACTTAGGCCAAGGGACATAGATACCAAAGAAAGTATGCAGTTTTATGCCAAATTGCTTGAATTGATGGAAAATGACAACAACAACAACAACAGCAGCAGCAGCAGCAACCAAGTGTTGTCTCACTAGGTGAAATTGGCTGCAAGAATCAAACGACGCCACAATGTCCTATTGTAAACCATATCTATAGACAAACTATTAAAATCTAAATCTTTCTTAGTGGTTTCATCTATAATTTTTCTTAGTCTCTCTCTACATCTATTCTACCTACTGAGGCTTCTACATGTTTTCTCCACACATGATCAAACTGCGTAAGCCGAAATTCTACCATTTTTTCTAGCATAGGTGCTACTCCAACTTTCTCCCTAATATATTTATTTCTAATCATATCTTGTCTAGTGTGCCCACTCATCCAATGCAACATTCATCTCTACAACATTAAGTTTATTCTCTTGTTGGCTTTTTACCACCCAACATTTAGTCCCATATAACATCATAGGTCTTATAGTAGTGCAGTTAAATCCCTTAAACCTGAGTGATATTTTTCTGTCACAAATAACACCCGAAACACTTATCCATTTCACCCACCCAGCTCGTGATGGAAAGATACAAATGGAAACAAAATGGTTTGAGTCAAACTTCATTGAACTAGAAAACCCCCATAATAAGGTGCCAAGAGAAGTCCTATGGAAGGGTCAAGTGTATACAGGAAATGAAGAGGAATAACATATCTTCAACCTATAAAGGACATGTATGCACTTCCTGTAATAATTGGTTTGCAACAAGGCCCAAGAGCAAGTGCCTTTTCGCAAATGAGGCAGTCCTAACTGAGTATATTTTAAACTTAATTTGCAGGATAAGATTTGGAATCCAAGGGTTTCAATCAAGTACAATTAATGCATACTGGTATCTATTCAACAGTATTGTAACATTAACCTAACACTACTAATAATAAGTTGGAAGAATTCAAAACACAATATTGCTCGAATCAGAAATATAGGGAAAGGTAATTTATCAGCTCTAAACTCCCTCACCTTCAAAAAAATCACCTATATTTCATTCCCCTCAAACTTCTATAACAGAAAATCATTTTTAATTTTCTCAGCCCCAACTTTTATTCTAAGGGTCTCCATTTAATTCATACGCTGCAAGGATCGGAAAAGTAAATACTCCTCAAAGCATAAAATCAGAAAAGCATGGAGAATGCTTACACGAGAGTGAGATTGGAGCTTCCTCCTCAATAACTGCTGAATAATACCTCCAGCCATCTTAGTCGTCACTGAAAATCATATATAACTATGTTAAGATATTAAATAAATAAATATATCCAAAAAAGTATTAGAGATAAATTCCTATAAGGTATCAAATCTCATCTAAATTTTTACAGAATACTGTACACTTCATTGGCTGCTTCAAATTTCGAACAACATTTTCTTCCCAATAAAAAAGAAGCAAAAAAGAGAAAGAACTAAGGATGATATGAGGAGAGTCGATTTCAAAGCAATGACTTGCAAATATTAAATAGCTTGAGAAGCAAACGAGCATAAAGAATGTGAATGTAACATCACCACTAACTATATGAATGGAACGGTTATAGATCAAACTCGCCACTTCAATTCAGTCACGTGCACAAGATGATGGAATTTCAGGCCAACGTATGCTGCTACAATTGCTACTACACTGACACACAACACACAACACACAACCTAAGAATCAAGGGCAAGAGAGAAGTGGCATAATCACAAATGGAGCAACCTCAGGTTAATACCCACATCGCCAAACACAAACACAACCGATTTCAATGGGCCAGATAATCTACTCAGAACAACATAACATGTAAAGAACCACGGTTTAAGCCACAGAACGAAGCCTTATACACCCAAATGGTAAACAATACAAACAAATATGAACAAATGCAATGGTTACGCGTGCAAATAGATAAATAAAGAGGCAAAAATTGAGAAACCAAGTATTCAAAAGTGGGTCAGAGATCCGAGTCACGGTGACAGCTGAACATAAATTAAAAGAATAAAAAAAATAAAAAAATGAGAAAAGAAGGAAAGAGGGGAACGGAAGAGAAGAAGGGAAAAAAGGGACTCACGAAATGGAAGCTCGATTGGGAACTGGCGCTCTTTGGATCCAATGAAGAGGAAGAAGAACAAGAACAAGAAGAATTATCCAAGCTACTGATAGACAAGAGACGACAAGAGAAGATTTGGGACACAACCCGTCGATCGTTGTAGCCACAAGAATTGTTCTGGGCTTTTGGGCTTTATTGACAGGCTTTCAAGCCAATCGAAGAAGGCCCATGTTTGAAAGTTAGGACCGAGAAAGGAACCTTGAAAACGTTCAGCTGTCAACAAAAGGACAAAAAAACACAAAAGCAGGCAGGACAGAGGAAGTTAACACAAGCCAGGGGAAGCGAGGAACACTGGGTTTTATCGATTGTATATTGTATTTTTATAAGATATTTAGTTTTTTATTGGATTTAAAAAGTAATTAGTGAATTATAGTAATTTTAGTTTGATAGTGTAGGGAAATCGCAATATATCCCCACAATTTTGGGAAAATTGTGGTGATGTGTTGCGATGTGGTACTACTGTTAGAAAATAATTTATATATACCTATAATTATCAACTCTCACATATAATTATCAACTCTCCATCTCACATGTACACAGTAAACTCTCAGTCTCAATTCGCTCTATAAATTACGAAGAAATTGATCTACGAATACATGTCTTAATAGCAAAAACTTTCAAAAGAGTCGAGTCTCTATATGTATATGAAGAGTGAATGTGAGAAGACAAGGAGTTGAATTAGGCAGTAAAAGTTTGTGAAAATTAAAAAGAGTGAAGAGATAGTGAGTTAATACAAAAGAAAAAAATATTTTGTTCAAAAAATGGCAAATAAGACAATGATAGCAGAAAATCATATTTTGGATAAAATTCGCAGTGAATAAGTAATATTTATATCTACCCTTACCTCTGATGAGGATCCTGTGTATCTGAAATATATAAAAAAATATATGTGTATTTTATTTTGTTTAGGTATTAGTTTATGTAACTTTATATATTAGTAGTATTCTTTTATTTAAGCCTCTTAATTATTTTATTTTTATGAAAATTATAACAAAAAATTAGAATACTGCCATCTTTAGTGTTGAATTTTGAGAAACTGGTATCCAAATGTGAAACGTGTTTGCAGTATTTTAATGATAAATATTTTTCAAATAAAATAATTTATTGAAACTTAATTGTTAATTTATGTGTTAGTAGTATTCTTTTATTTATACCTCCTAATTATTCTATTTTTATGAAAATTATAACAAAAAATTAGAATATTGATACCTTGAGTATTGAATTTGGAGAAACCACCATAAAAAATACATAACTACTTACGGGATGCCCAATTGCTGATCGCTTCTATGATGGACCACCTGGAAATAAATGACGAACTAATTAGTGCATTGGTTGAACGATGGAGGCCAGAAACACACACATTTCATTTTTCGATTGGTGAGTGTACGGTTACGTTAGAGGATGTGGCACTTCAACTTAAGATCCGTATCGATAGTCAACCTGTTATTGGATTCATATCTTTCAATAAAGAAAGAATTGGAAATTTATGCGAGAGCCTTCTTACCAATCGTCAATCAGACCGAGTTGGTTGTGTGATGAATTCTGTGAAGATAGATTAAATGCCTTTGGGCCGGATGTACCTAATGAAACATTACAGTACTTTACTCGCGCCGATCTACTCCGGCTATTGGGGATGCGGCTTACATCGGATAAGAGCACATCTATGGTCAGATACAAATTTCTTCCATTACTTGAAAATTTGCAAGAGGCCAGCAAGTACAGTTAAAGTTCAACATGCCTCACTATACTTTATAGAAATTTATACCATGCAACATGCAATGACTGTATTGAAATTGGTGGCTACTTGCAACTATTACAGTCATGGACATGGCACTGACTTCCATTCTTGGCTCCTATTTCTAATAATCCCCTACCATCTTTTCCTCTAGCTTCCAAATAGAGTTATCATAATTTAATAATATTTTTGTAGTTTGTTATTATTGAATGTGTATCTAATTGATGTAACATTCCATAGGTGGATAAACACATTATTCTTACTAGAATTTCCATTTTGGCACATAGGTAATATAAGGCTGTGGATAGATCAAATGACACATGATGAGGTAGTGATTAAAAAAATTATAGAGATTATTGTAACAATCAATATAGTCGCTGAGACTAATATAATTTTCTTTTATAATGTAGTTTCAGTTGCGACCATACCATTGGCTAGGCATTGATGAAATTATTCCGCACTTCTTAGCAAATGAGCGGCCATTGTGGTCAACTACTAGTCCACTCATTTGTTTTGAGACAATTGAATGGCTCTCAACTGATCGTGTAATGCGTCGGTTTGGTATGGAACAAGAAATCCCTAGCAATCTGACAAGCCTGCTAAGACATCATAATAAAGACTTGATGGGAGAATAGGGCACTAATTGGATAGAAAAGTATACGGAGTGGCTGCAACGGTTGGGGCCACAGATGGCAGCACATATTACTTGGCCATCCTTCTGATGATCCATATTCACATCACCATTATTGGAACTGGTATCTTCAGTTTGCTATAGGTCTTTACTTGTCACCCGATATCCTACTGCAAGACCCACGGCAATGGAAGTTACCTCCAAGGTAGGAGCATGTTCAAGTTCCTCAGCACCCACCCTCGCAGTATCCTCCTTATCCCAAGTACCTCAATATCCAGTTGAGATTCACCCGCCACCCCCGCAGTATCCTCCTTATGCCGAAGTGCCTTAATATGTAACCGAGATGCATCCGCCACCTCCTCAATATCCTTCTTTTGGCCACATGCTCTCAACACCACGACAGTATCCTCCTTATGGCCATATGCCCTCACCTCCACCCCAGTACCCATACAGTTACATGCCCCAATCACATGGGATGGAGCCGCGTCGAATAAGCTTTTCAGCGTCATCATCCAGATCAACTGATGGCGATGAAGGTCATTCCCGGGGAAGAAGGTCAGTTGATAATGAAGTACACTACCATCATGGAGCTGGCTCATGTTGTAACATCCCCATATAACGTAATAGGAAATAATAAAAACAAACTTTTATTATTCTCAACCTTGCCCCTAATCTTTTTAGAAAATGACATTTAGGTCCCTATATCAATACGATTAGTAGAATAAGATTTTAAACAAAGCATAATCATGTAGCGAAAACGTAGAAACCTAAACCTCGGCTGATTGAGCCACAGAGGCATCCATATGTGAAATGATATAGGATGCCCCTAGACTTACCCATAATTACGAAAATGCCATTAGCCATGAAAAACAGAAAACAGAAAATAGAAAGGCCCTCAATTTGCAAAATGTTTAATTTACACCTTTAATCAATTAATTCGATTTTAGTGGATAAGTAAAGTTAATTAGAAATTAATTAGAGATTAATTAGGATTTAATTAAGTGTCAATTATAAGGATTAAGTTTAGAGAAGATTAAGATAGATATATAGGAATTCTTACAAAATTATTCAATAATGATTTGTCGATTTGAAGGAAGTCGATAGAGATTTGGTATTTTAAACTGCTAGAGCCGAATCAGTAGAATTATGCACCAAAAACCCTGACATGAGTGGCCAAGATTTAGCCACTCTTCCCCCCATGCAAGGCGCCAATTTGCTGCCAATTAGTGGGGGAAAGTAGCCAAAGACTCACCACATAAACACTAACCAATCAAAACACAAGCTTCCAACTACCAATGCTTCATAAAACCTTATTTATTCCCTCAAACTCCCTCATTTTCGTGCTCCCTCTTCAGCTAGCCATTTCTCACTCTTCCTTCTCCAATTTTTACTTCATCTTCCTCAAAACTCCAAGCCTCATCCACTTCCTCCACCAAGAGCTCAATTGTAGCTAGTTTCTATATCAATTTGAGGTAGGATTCTTCAATTTCTTCTATTATTGGTGCTATTGTGGCTGAGTAGAATTCCTATTCTTTCCATTAGATTGATGATATATGGTGTTTATGTGAATTCTTATGGCTGGATTAATATATAAATGTTGAGTTTGGATGAGAACTTGGCTGAGAATTCAAAAAGGGATGCAAAATAGAAGTTGAAACCTTGAAAACCTTACGGCATCTGTACTAGCAGAGTGTACGGCTCTACCTATAGCCGTTTAAATTTGATAAAACCATTTTTATATGAAACTAGACATTCAGGGCTTTTCATACATATATCATATAAGGCCATTGGATTAGTATTGAGAGAGATATGAATTTTGGAAGTTCGACCTAGGTTTTTGAGTTTGATTCTGGGTAGACTAGGTTGTTCAAGGTAAAACTTGCCCTATACTACTTGGAATTGAATGAAACTAAATTTGTTAGAAAGCTTACAGATAGAAGAGTATCCCATTAGAATTTTAGAGTTAGATAAGGTCTCGTTTGCTCCCAGTGGTTCGAGAAAATTGCCCTATGTCTAAATTGAGCCAAAATAGGGCAGTTTAGGAAGGTCAAATTTCAAGGCTTATAACTCGAGCCCTACTAAAGAAAATGAAATGGAACCTTTTGAAATGAAATATTGTCTTGTTAGCTTTAATATGAGACCAATTTTGTATGATTTGAACAAGTTTTCGAATTTTAGTGGATTTTTACTTTTAAGTATGTAATTTTGGCTAGCTACAGGGCAGGCCAGGATAAAACTTAAATAACTTGAGCTATATTTATCAAAGTTAGATGAGACGAAAGAGGTTAAAAAATAGACACGTAACACTTTAATATATCCAAAATTGAGGTCCATATGAGTTAAATAGAAATTTTGGCCTGATTTACAAAAATAGGGTTGAATGCAAGTGTTGAGACAACAACCATGTTTTAATTGCAGTAATTGTACCATGAATTTGATGCTTGAAATATGAATGAAATGTTATGATTTCTATGAGAAATTGGTTGTCTGAGTACTGGCACTATTCATGGGGAAGCGGAAACATTCCGTTATGCTGCCGAATTTTCGATAGAATTGAAGGAGGTTATGAGCATTTATAGGTTATGAATATGTATGTGGAAATCATATATGCAAGGATATATGAAAATAAATGATGAAGCATATGATGAGTGCATTCAGCATGTCTATGCATAACTATGTCCGAGAATGAAAGAATATAAATATATTAAATGTGGATCCCTTCACCTGGAGGTAGTTATGAGATCCCTCCTTGTGAAGGCAGTTAAATAAGATAAGATTGGGTCCCTTCACTCGGAGGCAGTTAATTGGGTCCCACCCTATGAAGGCAGTTAAAAGATATGATGAAGGTCCCATATTCTTAAGGAGTGTGACATGGCGATCACATCCCGATGGGGTATGACATGGCGATCGTACTCTAGAATATGGCATGATAAGCACATCCTAAGGAGTGTAACATGGCAATCACAACCCAATGGGGTATGATGGGATATGACATGGTGATCATACTCTGGAATATGGCCTGATGACCACATCCTAAGGAATGTGACATAGCGATCACACTCCGATGGAGTATGACATGGTGATCATACTCTAGAATGTGCATGACAAGTAAAGGAAATTAAGAAAAACACCAGTGCATTCGCATGAATTCAAGTATAAGTACTTGCATAATTATATCCTATGTTTTTTTTATGCTGAGACTATTCTATCTACTTATGCTGTAATCATTATTCTAAATATAAGATATTACCAATGAGACTCAAGTGTGTGAATAAAATGAATTCTGCTTCGGACAATATATTTTTCAAACTATAAAACTGAACAGTCTAGTTAACATGCTCACATTTTTCATAATAAACCGAAACAGCTAAAGATAATAATGATGACACAGTATATGGTAATTTCATGAATCCTACTGAGAATTTATAATTCTCACTCCTATGTTTATTTCCGTGTTATCTCCAGATAGTTCAAGAGTTCCAAAGAAGGTCCTCCGAGGCGGAGTTGACTAGTAAGATTGAAGGTGGCCGAAGGTTGTTGCCAGACAAAGTCCGATTAAGTGACAGTAACAACTCCTATGTGAGGTATTACGACTTAAGCATAGTACCATACTTGGGAGGGTGTTACACACATCAATGCAGTCGATCTCGTGCTACTGAATCTCGATGTGGAAGTGCTGCTTCAGCTGCCCATGGAGACGTGTATCGGCCAGTTCCACCGATACCACCACAAGAATTTTCAGCAGCATGTACATGTAGTTGCCGAGAATTCAGGATTTGTAAATGAGATGATAATGGAATTACTACAGGGTTCTAGAGCTACGAGCGACATTGAAGCCACTTCACTTCCCGGTTGATAACAACATCCATCCAAGAGCTACAAGAAGGGGGACAAGAAGATGAGGAAGCAGAAGAGGAGGATAAGGACGAGGACGAAGAAAAGGAAGAGGAAAGTGGTGGGAGAAATGAGCCTAGCGGGAAAGATGAGGGGCAGACATCTAGCAACAAATCTTGGATGTATTATGTTGGAAATAAATTGCAGGACAAACTCAAGGCGCCTGTTAAATACACCCTCAGATCATGGAGGAAGTGGAAAAAGAAATAATTTTCTAGAAGAAATATTATTTTCTTTTATTGATCTCATATAATTCTTTTATTAATCTTGCATAATTTTTGTATAATCTTGAATAAAAGTAATTTTGATTTCTTTTGTTGATCTTGTATAATTATTGTGTAATCTTGTATAATTTTTGTATAATCTTGAGTAGAATTAACTAACACTAACCCCCAAAAAAATAGTATTTCAAAGTAGTAAGAATAAATTAATTCAATGCAGCAAAAATGCTATTTTTCCTCTTTTTTTTTCTTTTTGGCAAATTCCAAAATATAAAATTAGTCATTTCAGTTTATAATCATTCAAAAAAATAGAGATAATACTAATCTTACAAGATATATTAAATAAAGTTAAGTTTATAATTGCATAATAGAGATGCTCTAGGATTCTAAGGATTCTAATTTGTCATTTAATTATAAATCTAACCCTAATTATAACCTTTGTATTAAATTTAAGTAAACATAACTTATTTTAAATAAATTTAATTTATTAAATATTTTAAGTAAGCATAACTAGTTGATTATAACAAATCAATCATACATTAGCGCAGTCAATCATTTATTATTAAGTCGTTTATTACAAAAAATACATACAAGAAAATGATATTAATAAATACATATAATTATTACCATTTTTTTGGGTAATGCAATCATTAACATATTCAATAAAAAAAAAACTAGTAATAGAGATAAATATAAAAAATAAATAAATAGATAGTATTATAAACTACTAATAGATAGTATTAATATTAATAAACTAATAATTTGAAACAATAATCTAACTAGTTGACTACAATAAACCAATCATATGTTATGAGTAAAATAGTTTCATTGAAATTAATAGCCAAAGCCCCAAATTACATTAGCCAATACAGGGTAATAACATTTCATTCATATTAAGAAGTTGGCCTATTTCTATGGGGACATTGTCTGCGACTATGTCCTTCACCTTAATAGAGGCCACAATGTTTTGGTCCTCTTATCTCTCTCATATCCATTTCATTGAGGAAACGAATTGATTTTGGTCGACCTTTCTCTGTGCGTTTTAATTGGGGGTTAGGATGAATTCTCGAGCCATTATACAGTGGCTATGTACTTTCATGTCCCACAATCCTGAATTCCCACTCGTACACTTTGCAAATCTTGTCCATCCTATAAATGTCGTCCACATAAACTTGCCAATCAATGTACTGATTAGAGCAACAAGTAATTGCGTGGCGATATAGATATCGATCTGTCTAAAAATTGCCGCAATCACAGTATCATTCCCTCATATTGTAATACCTTAATATGGGTTATAGCTGTCTGTCGGTACTATATCCTGAAATTCTAAGTCTAAATCATATGCCTCCTTGGAGACTATAGGATTAAGATATTTTTATGAGATCAAAAGTCCCAATAATATTTTCCTAGGCATCCATGAGTTAAAAAGATCATTTTTCACGACTTTTAGAGAACGGGTAATCCCTCTGTTTCCAAGCCAAGAGTTTATAAAAACGTAAGTTTTTAGAGAATTGTATTAAAACCCAAAAATTTGGATTTTGATTCTTAAGGATTTTGATTTATTTGATATTTTTATTGAATCTAAATGGGAGGTATTCCTTTATTTAAATTTATGTTTTAAAGTTAATGAAGAATAAAATTAAAGAGGACATTAACTTACAATTAAGAAATGTAAATATGTATATTCAATGAAATAACCCTGCTTCTAGTTCTGAGTCTATCATATTATTATGTTTTTCATAATTGTAATCGATTACAAAAGAGTTGTAATTTATTACAATATAATTGATTACAATTGTCTGAAACAGGTTCCCAACCATTCTGTACGCCCTCAGAATGAAATTTTCATAATTGTAATCAATTACAAAGAATTGTAATCAATTACCAGAGGTTTATATAACATCCAGGGACACTCTTTCTCCTCATTTTCAGGTTTTTTTTCTCTCTTTTCAATCTGAAAACTCTCCTTTCTTTCTCTAAAATCACTCTCTTCCTCATCTTATACCTCTATCACAAATCCTTCCACTAAAATCTACTCCAAATCACTTCCTATTACTTCAAATCATCATCAAAATCCGCCACTTTCTCTCTCGACCTCCACCATTGGCAATCTTGGAGCTTCGAGAAAGGAAATTGTGAAATCCACCCCATCTTCATCCTCATTGTCTTCCAAAGGGTAACTCCTAACATCTTACCTATTCTTTCTTTCTGAAAATTTCAATTTTTGCTTGGATTGAGGGCTCCTTCTAAACCCTTGGTTAGGAAATTGGGGATTTTTGAGTTTGAGGGTAATTGATGTTAACACCTAGTGTTAGTGACTAATATTTAGTTCAATTGCTATGGATGTAGTGTTAGATTGTCCCAAAGAACGCTTTGCTAGCTTCGTGGCTCTGGAGAGTTGAGATTCTCCCCTTTTGCACATGTATATTGTGAGTAGATAGTGTAACACCTTACCAAACAAAATACTATGCTTAAGTCATAATATATTACCTGATAAGTTATTACGTGAGGTTACTTAATTACGTTACATTCTGATTCAATAATAGTTATCCATAGAACGTTAATTGCTCAATAAACCATTTAATTATCAGTGAGTTCTGTATCAGAAATAAATAAATCAATAAATAAAGAGAATCTGCAAAATAAACGGAACTATCTGACTGCATCATATATATATGCACAATAGATGTCACTTTTCCAAGTTTTTCAAAAGTACATAACTGGTATAGAGTATAATAATGAGGCCGCTAAAACAAAATAACACTGGCCTGTCGCTACAATCGGAACCCTATCTGGTCCCCATGGGACATTTCATGTACTAACCATCTACATATAATACCCACTAAGCTACCGCCTATGACCCAAAAATGCCAAAAGAGGGCCATCCTATACATATCCTACTACTGTGCAGCACAGGCACTCTAGATGGATTCCGAGGAAAGGAATCCATTCGCCATACCGGCATCAGTGGAAGTGTAGTCCACACTCGGGGCAGAAGACGAGGAAGGCGAGCTCGTCGCCTCCGACGGATCCTCCTCAGACAGAAGCGGAGGGATCTGCTCGGTGGTGGTGGCGAGCCATGGTAGCTGGCCTCACCGGTCTTCTGCTGCTATCTTGTGGTGGAGGTAGGAACATATGTGCCAAGTAGAGAGGGATGCCAATATAAGGGACGGCAGGGTCGAATAGCGGATGCATGGGTGGTATAGCAAAGTCTCTCTGAAAGAAGAAATAAAGGCAAAACTGACATCTACCGGATATATACACAGAGTCTAAGAATGGATTGAGGGGAATATGGAGCTCAAGGAACTCGATGAATAGGACTCCCGTGGCTGCATTCTCCATGATCTGAGAATGACGCGAAAAATACGGTAAGATAAGAAATAAAAATTTCCCAATAGAAATCCTAATTCTATACACTTCTGTCATCACTGTCATTCTCAGTTGTTTTGATTTTTCCTTAAGTGGAATAGTACATTAAGGCAATAATATTCAATCTTATTTTGTAATATGAAAAATGTAACCTGAAACAAGTTTCATTTTAAATTAGAGCAATAAAAGGACATTTATACCCAACATGTCAACATAACTAAAATAGTAGTCATCCATCCTAGGGCACTCATAGCATAACTTCTATTGGTCCGTTTCTGACAGTTTAAAATACCAAAGTCTTATCGATTTCTTTTAAATCGGTAAACCGGTTTTAGAAAAAATTCCTATGAAGTTTCCTATGGTTCTAATCTAATTTCATTATGTCTAATCATTTTAAATCACACTTAATTAGATTTAAGTGAATACTAAATCGAATCCTAATTAATTACAATTATTCAATAAAAATCGTACAACTCGGTTAATAACGATAAGATTTCTTTCGGACGTTACATTACTGCCCTCCTTAAAAAAAATTTGTCCTCAAAATTTAGTACTTGAGAATAGTTCAGGATATTCTTTTCTCATATCGGCCTCTACTTCCCACGTGTAGTCCGTTGAATCTTTGCTCCCCCATGCTACCTTCACTAATTGTACGACTTTGTTCCGAAGGTGTTTGGTGCTCTTGTCCACTATCCGTGCTGGGGGTACATGAAAGGTTAAGTCATCCCTTAACTGGAATGATTCAGGTTCCAAGAAATGAGCGGGGTCAGGCTAGTATCTCCTAAGCTGAGCAACACAAAAGATGTCATGAAGATTTGATTGATGTGGAGGTAAGACAACTCGATACGCAACTGGCCCGATTCATTTCAAAATTTGAAAAGGACCTATAAAGTGAGGGCTTAGCTTTCTAACTTTAATGGCTCTGCTTACTCCAGTTATGGGTGTGATATTTAGGAACACATGGTCTCCTTCCTAAAACTCCAAGGGCTTTCTCCTGACATTCGCGTAGCTCTTCTGACGACTCTGAGCTGCAAGTATCTTGCTACGGATCCTTTTGATTTGCTCTGTAGTTTGTCTAACTAGTTCCGGTCCTAACAGACTCTGTTCTCCTGAATTCATACCAATACAGGGGAGATTGACACTTGTGTCCGTATAAAGCCTCATACGGAGCCATGTCGATACTAGCATGGTAACTGTTATTGTACGCAAACTCAGCTAATGGCAAGTATCGATCCCAACTTCCATGCTGTTCCAGAATGTATGCTCGCAACATATCTTCCAAGGTCTGAATTGTTCATTCTGTTTGACCATCCATTTATAGATGATATGCAATACTTAGACATAGCCTAATACCGAACACCTTCTGGAGTACTCCCCAAAACCGTGAAGTGAATCTTGGATCTCGATCTAAAATGATTGTTGAAGGAATACCATGTAGTTGTACCACTTCTTGAATGTACAATTGAGCTAACTTCTCTAGAGGATAATTCACTTGAATGGGCAAAAAGTGAGTGGACTTGGTTAGTCTATCCACTATGACCCATATAGCATCATATCCTGAGGGTGTTCTTAGTAAGCCCATCACGAAATCTATAGAAATGCTCTCCCATTTCCATTCTGGAACCTCTAAGGGTTGTAGTGTCCCTGTTGGTTTCTAATACTCTATTTTTACCTTCTGGCAGGTTAGACATTTATTCACAAAATTTGCCACATCTATCTTAAGGCCTGGCCACCAAAACATCTTCTTGAGATCTTGATATGTCTTATTAATGCCAGGATATATAGTAAACTCGCTCTTATGGGCTTCCTCCATTATCTTCGTCCTGAGGTTGCCCTCCTCAGGTACCCATATTCTCCCATGATATCGCCATATTCCTTCTGCATCTTGAGTAAATCCTGTTAGCTTTCTATATTGCACTACTTGCACTGTATGCTGGAAATCATCATTCTTTTGTTGTGCTTACTGGATTTGGTCTTTGAAATCACTGGTTTTCTTAAGTTGGTTTAATTGAATGGCATTGGGGGTCATAGAGATTCCCAAGTTGAGGTCTCAAAAACTCTCTATGAGTTCTGTCTCCTTGATCATCACCCATGCCACAGTTAAAGACTTCCTACTCAAGACGTCTGCCAACACGTTTGCTTTGCTAGGATGGTACTTTAGCTCAAACTCGTAATCTTTAAGAAACTCCATCCACCTTCACTGCCTCATGTTCAATTCCTTCTAATCAAAAAGGTATTTCAAGCTTTTGTGATTAGAAAATACTTCAAACTTCACTCCGTAGAGGTGGTGTCTCGATATCTTCAAGGCAAACACTATCGCCGCTAACTCGAGGTCATGCGTTGGATAATTTTTTTCATAAGTTTTTAATTGCCTGGAAGCATATGCGACGACATTCCTATTCTGCATTAATATGCACCGTAATCCTTTCTTAAAAGCATCACAGTAGACTTCGAACGGTCCATGAGGATTCGGCAGAGTACGTACTGGGGATGTCGTCAACTTTTCTTTTAATTCTAGGAAACTCTGCTCGCACTCGGGTGTCCATTCGAATGGGGCATTCTTCCTGGTTAACTTCGTTAGGGGCAAAGCTATCTGAGAGAAGTTCTTGACAAATATCCTGTAGTATCCTGCTAGTCTTAAGAAACTCCTGACTTCCGTGACTATCGTTGGCCATTCCCAGCTTAATACTACTTCCACCTTACGGGATCCATGGAAATTCCCCCATGGGATACCACATGACCAAGAAATTTTACTTCTTTCATCCAAAATTCACATTTGGATAGCTTGGCGTAAAGTTTCTTCTCTCTTAGAATTTGCAGAACCAATCGCAAATGTTCTGCATGCTCCTGCTCCGTCTTTGAGTAAACAAGTATGTCATCAATGAATACCACCACAAATTTGTCACGATATGGTCGGAATATCCGATTCATGTAATCCATGAATATTGCCGGTGCATTCGTCAACCCGAAGGACATCACAGTGTATTCGTAATGTCCATAACGAGTCCAAAATGCCATCTTTGGAATATCTTCTTCTCGAACCCGAATTTGGTGATATCTAGATTGTAGATCAATCTTGGAAACTATAGTTGCCCTTTGCAGTTGATCCATGAGATCATCAATCCTTGGCAACGGATACTTATTCTTGATCATCGCCTTATTCAACTGCCTATAATCCACACATAGTCACATGCCTCCATTTTTCTTTTTTACTAACAGGACTAGGGCTCCCCATGGTGATGCACATGGCCTAATAAATTTCTTTTCCAGGAGTTCTTCAATTTTCTTTTTAAGTTTGGTCAGCTCCAAGGGTGACATTCGGTATGGTGCTATAGATATTGGTCCTGCTCCTAGTACCAATTGAATGACGAACTCAATTTCCCTCTCAGGAGGGAATTCAGGAATATCTTTAGGGAATACATCGGGATATTCCCTAACAACTGGAATATCATCTAAATTTTTATTAACCTTCGCTACACTGGTTGATAAGAGAATATACTCTTGACTTCTATCCCTACAGTGGTGTACTACTAAGGAGCTTAAATAAAGGCTTATAGGGGTTACTAATTCAGAAGATGAAACAGAGGGAAACATAATGGCTCTATCAGAACAATTTAACATGGCTCGGTTGGCAGAGAGCCAATCCATACCCAAAATGATGTCAAGGCCGGACAAAGGAAGGCAAATTAAATTAGCTGAAAAAGTCCGACCTCTTATCTGAAGGGAGACACTTATACAAATATGATGGGTCGTAACGGGTTCACTTGTAAGAGTAGAAATTAGCAAGTCATAGGGTAATTCAGAAATAGGTAATTGCAAGGCTGACATGCAATCATGAGAAATGATAGAATGTAAAGCACCTAAATCGTATAAAATAGTAAAGGTGTTACCATTCACTTCACATGTGTCTTGAATCAAATCTTCCGTCTTGTCGACTTCCTATGCATCCATAGTAAAAACTTTTCCCTGACGTTGCGGCCCAGGAGTCGACTGAGGATTTTTGGCCAGGCATTCATAGATCTTGTGGCTTGGTTTACCACATCCAAACAGACATTCTGACCTGCCAGGTACGAGCAGTTGCCATGATTCTTGCCGCACCGATTGCAGGTCCGGTTTCCAAAAGGCTTCTGAGGTTGCTTGCTTTTGTTGCCTACAGGCTGAAACTTTCTCTACTGCTGAAAGTTGGGCTTGAACCTTGGGCCTTGTGATGCCAATTCCTTCTTAAAGTTACTGCCGGTTGACCTAGCAGCAACCAACTTCTTGTTACAATCCTCTACCAAGTGGCACTTGTTCACCAAAGTAAGGAAATCTTTGATCTCCATTAGCTCTATGGTGGTAAGAATATCTTCTCGTAGTCCACCTTCAAACTTTACACATTTCCAAACCTCATCAGGGTTCCGCTGATAGATTGTGAAAAATTTACACAACTCCTCAAATTTGGCAATATACTCTGATATGCTACTATTCCCTTGATGGAGGTGCATAAAATCCAACTCTTTAGCATTGCGGATAAAGGCAGGGAATTACTTCTGATAGAATGCATCTCTGAATATGTCCCAAGTAATCTCTGTTTGGGATCCCCCCAATAACCGTCATGCACCATTCCACCAGAACTCAGCATCTGCTTCGAGTATATAGGTGGCAAAGGTCACATTCTGACGATCTGTGCAGTCTAATACGGAGAAGACCTTCTCCATAGCTTTAACCAACTCATCTGCCTTATCTGGGTTAAAGGCTCCCCTAAAGCTGGGTGGGTTGGCCTTCCTAAACTCAGTAAATTTGATGTACTCCAGATCCACCCCAGGGCCATTATGATTCCCTCCAAGACCTACCTCTGGCTGCCTTCCTAGTTGGCCCAACATTTGAGTTGCCGCAGCTGCCTGCACACGCTATGCGTGCGCTATTTCACGTATTGTGTCCAAGAACTCAGTAGATTCCTCCTGGGCTGGGGAAGTTCGCGGCCTACCTCGCCTTCCAGACGCCATCAAGTTCTGAACACACAAAACAAGAGTCATTGAGTTGATCAGGCTCAATACTAAGTCCAGTGTGCTAGTAAATAACAATATACAGTCAGGCAATTTATCCACATGTATCCTTACATCTTATCCGGATAGACAAGACTCAATACATGATAGTATCTAAGAAACACAAAGCCTAGGTGAAGCATAGTCAGTCCAATCCTCAGGCCTATACTAGGACGAACTACTCTGATATAAAAAATGTAACACCTTACCAGACAAAATACTATGCTTAAGTTGTAATATATTACCTGATAAGTTATTAAGTGAGGTTACCTAATTACGTCACATTCTGATTCAATAATAGTTATCCATAGAACGCCAATTGTTCAATAAACCATTTAATTTGTCGGTGAGTTCTATATCAGAAATAATAAATCAATAAATAAAGAGAATCTATAGAATAAACGGAACTATCTGACTGCATCATATATATATGCATAATAGATGTCGCTTTTCCAAGTTTTTCAAAAGTACATAACTGGTACAGGGTATAACAATGAGGCCGCTAAAACAAAATAATATCGGCCTGTCGCTACAATCGGAACCCTATCTGGTCCCCACGGGATATTTCATGTACCAACCATCTACATATAACATCCACTAAGCTACCGCCTATGGCCCAAAAATGCCAAAAGAGGGCCATCATATACATATCCTACTACTGCACTGCATAGGCACTCTAGATGGATTCTGAGGAAAGGAATCCATTCAACATGCCGGCGTCAACGGGAGTGTAGTCCACGCTCGGGGCAAAAGACAAGGAAGACGAGCTCGTCGCCTCCGACGGATCCTCCTCAGATAGTAAGGCAAGGGGATCTACTGCGGTGGTGAAGCTGGCGGAGCCATGGGAGCTGCTGCTGCTACTGTTGCAGGTGGAGGTGGGAACGGATGTGCCATGTGGAGAGGGATGGCAATATAAGGGACGGCAGGGTCGAATAGCGGATGCATGAGTGGTACAACAAAGTCTCTCTGAAAGAAGAAATAAAGGTGAAACTGACATCTACTGGATATATACATAGAGTCTAAGAATGGATCGAGGTGAATATGGAGCTTAGGGAACTCGATGAATAGGACTCCCACGGCCACATTCTCCATGATCTGAGAATGATGCAGAAAATATAGTACGATGAGAAATAAAAATTTCCCAGTAGAAATCCTAATTCTATACACTTCTGTCATCACTGTCATTCCCAGTTGTTTCGATTTTTCCTTAAGTGGAAATAGTACACTAAGGCAATAATATTCAATCTTATTTTGTAATATGAAAAATGTAACCCGAAACAAGTTTCATTTTAAATTAGAGCAATAAAAGGACATTTATACCCAACATGTCAACATAACTAAAATAGTAGTCATAGTTAAATAGTATATAATATGAGAAACACCGATAACTGTAAAACCAGTTAGAAATCAACAAACACAGTTTATATGTATATATATTGAAAATGCACTTTGTCTCTAAGAGCTTTCAACTCTTGTAACTTATAATTTCCATTCTTGGTCCCGTAGGAGCCATTGGCCATATACTCCTAGGTAATAGTCTGCTTTTCAGAACTGAGCTTGTTCCTATATAGATTTTATGAAATTATGATAGTTTCTGTTATAAACTTGAAATCTATATGCAAGGATATATGAAAGTAAATGATGAAGCATATGTATGAGTGCATTCAACATGTCTATGCATGATTATGTATAGGAACAAAAGGACATGAACATATTAAATGTGGATCCCTTCACCTAGAGGCAGTTATGAGATCCCTCTTTGTGAAGGCAGTTAAATAAGATAAGATTGGGTCCCTTCACTTGGAGGCAGTTAATTGGGTCCCTCCCTGTGAAGGCAGTTAAAAGATATGATAAAGGGTCCATATTCCTAAGGAACGTGACATGGCGATCATACTCTGGAATGTGGCATAATGATCCCACACGCTAAGGAATGTGACATGGCGATCACATCCCGATGGAATATGACATGACTATCATACTCTAGGACATGGTAGTAAGAACATGTTCCTAAGGAGTGTGACATGGTGATCACACCCCGAGGGAGTATGACATGACGATCGTACTCTGGAATATGTGTAACAAGTAAAGAAAGATAAATGAAGAAAATTATGTGTATCTGCATAAATTCAAGTACAAGTAAAGGCGTGTGCAGATTTTATGTTTTCAGTATAATGGTGCTATTGTATTTTAATACATTTCAGTTATTATTCATAATATAATTCATGAATTGACTTTGTATTGGCTCACCCAAATGACAAGTGTATGAATAAAATGAACCTTGCTTCGGACAGTATGTTTTTGAACTATAAAATTAAACAGTTTGTATAACATGATCACCTTTTTCATAATAAACCGAAGCAACTGGAGATGACAACGATGATATTATGTATGATAGTTAAATAATCCTATTGAGAATTTTAAATTCTCACTCCTATTTTTGTGTTATCTCCAGATAGTTCGAGAAGTTGCACAAATGGCTAAAGTTGCTGTCAGTTAAGGTCCGCTCAGGTAACAGTAACAACTCCTGAGTGTGGTACTCTGACTTAAGCATAGTACTGTAGTTCGGGAGGATGTTACAATTATTAGTCTTCAAAGGAATTAAAAATGTATAATAAATAATAGGGAACTTGAATATTAATTGGTAAGTTGTAGAAAGAGGATTAGGGGTTAGATTATAAATCTTCGTGTTTATGTTAAATTGTATATAACTGATCCTATGTTGATTATAGATTATCCAGGTGATCGACCTTCGAGTTCGAAAAGCCTGAGAATGTAGATTTGACTTCTTCTCTAATTTTGGGAGTGGACAATGCTTTTATGTCATATGCCTTTTATGTCATTAGTATTGGTTTGATTTTAGAATATATATTGAAAGCTTATTTCTATATATTTGGTCAACTATGAATATTGTGCTTGATTTATACAACAACTATATAATGGGGTATGCTCAACTTTTTATGAATAATTGTTTTAATTCTGTTTTGGGAAATAAATTAATATGAACTTATTGAAAATCTAAAAAATTTCTAGAACTGGGTTATGGATTTGATAGATGGTAGGGCAAGCTCTTGAACAATTGTTTCATTTATGAAATTGAATTATTAAGAAAATCATATTTTAGACTTTGGAATCTTGTTTGATATTTTCACTTTTTGAAACTCTATTTAATATTTATATTTTCGAACTTTGTTGATATAACTATGGGAGGAATTTCAAACAATCAATAGCTAGCGATCGATGATTTTAGCCTCGGTTCATCGTGGTTTGAACCCAGATAGCAAGCGTGTTGCTAGCTTCATGTGTGTTTGTGTGTGAGAGGCCAACACACATGACTGACTTAGTTAAATCAGAATGGATCAATTCTTTTTGTAAGTATTTCGATTTTGAGAGCCTCCTACTTATTTTTTCTTTATGTTTGAAAACCACTTATCTGGTTTGATAATTATGATTGTGGAATATGTTATTAATTTTTTAAAATAATGTTAATAATATCTACATATACATAAATATGTACAACTTTATGTTATCCCTAGAGCTTGTACTCATATGTCATAGTTTCATTGCCCCTCACTGAGTTGATTAGGTTGAGCCACTTTTTCTTCCTATTTCACACGTTGGTGCAGCACCTAACTCAGTTCCTTTAGCTTCTTAGAGTGCAGATTCTTATTGACACGCCCTCTACATGTGAGGGCTTCTCAACACTTTTTGTTTTGTAATTTTGATGTATATCTCTTTAGAGTTGCTCCATGATCCACAAGTAGCATTTTGTGACCTGATGATTCTTTTTGATAGGATATTTGTTCATGGGCCTTATGGTTTTTGGAATTTGTTTTCTTAGTAAATAGGATATATATATATAAAGAGCATAGATGGGCATATATATATATATATATATATATATATATATATATATATATATATATATATATATATATATATATATATATATATATATGCTTTGAGAGCCTCAAATTTGTATTTGTTGATTGGTTGTCTAGAATAGGTTTGCTTAATTTGAGGAAGTTAGAAAAACAAGGAAAACTCTGTCAAATTTTCCATAAAATTAGTCAAGATAGGCTTGCTTACCTTTAAGCATTGGTCATGGCTCTGGGGTGGCTCATGACAAATTTGGTATCAAAGCGTGGTTTTCTTATGGTTGGTAGAGCAAATGTCCTTTAGTAGGATCATAATTGTGTAAATAGAAGCCAGCCTATTTACATAAAATGTGGCAGTACCAAAGGCTTATAGGGATATTACTTTCACTTTTTGCTCCTTGACTATGTCCTGTACTCTTTAATGTTTTGTCTATTTTATTCATATTCTTTGGTAGCCTAGCATCTCTTGAACCTGTGCAGTACTAATGTATGCTTGCATTCCACGGCATCTGATGCATCACATAACCGCTTGCCTTACCCTAATACTTACATGATGGTGATGGTGCTTTGTTCAATTTAGTTTATGTATTCTAGCTATTTTCATCTTTAGTTGTTGATGATAGAAATAACTAGGACAAAGGTTACCCTTTAATACTTTAGGATTGTTTGATTGGGATGTTCTTTTGCAAGTATATTTATTTGATATTTGACTTTTTAGTTCTTCGAAGGGTCCGGTCCCTTAGCCTGTATGTGTGATCCTGATTGTTGTTAAATTTGTATATTTGTTTGATTATCTTGATTGCTAATGTAATTTGAATAATGATTGATATGACTAGATCCTCATGTGTGAATTGCTTTGGGTTTCTGTGAATTATATTGGATGGCACTTGAAATAGCTTTTATGGTGTTATTGTAACTAGAATTGATATAGCTACTAGGTATGAGTAATTTTTGTCCTTTCAAATCAAATCATGAATCATATGTTTTATTCTTTTTTTGGTGTCTTTTTGGTTTTAAACCACAATAAATCCACAGAAGAAGAAGAAGAGACGGATTAAAGTATTGCTACGGTGGATTGATTGGGTTATATGCATCCCACCTTACAAAACAGTTTCTTGTTGATTTTAAAGCATTATTGTGATCTATTGACATTCAACTTCTTATATGGGTAGTAATAATTGCAGATGTAAACTCACCATCCTTAATTCTCATGTTAGTATGCTCATGAGAAGTAAAGGAATTTTTTTTTTCCTTTTTGTTAAACTTCCACAGTTTCCTATGCTCTTATGCTTATTTGTGTTAGTTTCCATAATTGCATATTTATAATTGATTTTGCCCTATCATATTTTACTGTTGGTAGCTCTTTTATATGTTAATGAAGTTCATTAATTAGAGAGAGAGAGAGAGAGAATACTGGTTGGAAGTGTTTTGGGAAGCTTTTAATAATGCACTAAGTGACTAGTTGATAGATCATGATTAGAGGTAGTTTTTGGTATAGAAATAATGAGTTCTTAGGATCCTTGAGTGATGTTGTGTACCAAATTTGTTTAGTTTTGATGAACTCATAATAGTTCCAACGAAAAAAAAAAAAAGTGAAAAGAAAGTCGATGTCATGAAGAACTTGACATGTTTATAATCCCCAATGATGCTAGAACTTTAGTTTGTACAATAGCTAAACTGAACACTTGCAAAGAAGGAGTTTCAGGGTATGGGATTCAGCCAATTCCTAAACATTTTTTTAATTATAATTTGCAGGATTATATAGAAAGAAATTAGTGTAAAATTAGTGGGGTTCTTTGAGAACCTTGAATTGGCTCGGAGGTTAAAAATTTAGTCACATGAAAGTACAATAATTTATTGCTAAGCTAACACATGCATTCACTAGATGTATTGCTAAGAATGTCTAAAGGGTGTACATGGATAAGGTTCGAGGAAGCCAAATTAACAAGCCTTTCCTTTATGAGTATGGTCCTCATATGAACTAGTAGGGAATTTCTTTTCTCATCTCTTTTCCTTATCCCTCCTAGGTTTTCTTCTCAATGTTCGTGCTTGTAACTCTATTGTTATTGTTGGTTTACTATTGTAAATGATCTATTTTTGTTTTGAAATGACACTTGGACTAACTTTTACTTAAATTCAAGAGCAAGTGCAGTCTTAATTTGTTGGCAGTATCAACCATATGGACAAGGGGCTAGGGATTTAGGTTGAATTTTTTTTATTTTTAAATGATACTTAAGCTTGTTAGGTGGTGATATGGATGAGCCATTAAAAAAGGACTTGCTTTTGGATGTATTTGAACTTCTAAGACTCAAGATTTTGATGAGATTATGATAAAATCGGATGCATTTTGCTATTATTATTTGTCTTAATCCATCCTCTTGCACTAGTTTTGGGCTTTCTAAATGTGTAACTAAGCAGTGGATCCTTAAAAAAATTTGATACTAATTGATATAGTTATTTGAGAAGTGACCATGAATGCACTTATACATCATGATGAGAAGATGAGAAGTTGTGAAGGCTCGACCAAAATTTGTTACTTTCTTCTAGTGTTTCCCGGCCTTGTTGGTTTGAGAAGTGCAACGGGTTTTTCATAAAATACAAGTTGACTTCATGACATGATGGGTGTAACGTCCCGATTTTCGACGTTATTCAACTCGAACAACGGACGTCCGACTTCACCTTCAAGTTTGATCAAATCCCATTCCCGACTCAATCTTCGAATTTCAGATAGAAGGGATTAATTACGAAGTTAAGTTCATCTTGCACAATTTCCGACTTCATTTCCTTCGATTTCCGATTTCATCTAATCTTGACTACTCCCGATTTCCGACTTCATCTTATGATATTCTCCGATTTTCGAAGTTATTCTCACTATGTCTACGACTTCGAATTCATCTGGATTACTTCTACAACTTCCGAGTTTGACATTTGAGTCCGAACAACGTGTGATTTCCGATGTCCGATTTCTTACCTCAAAGAATAACGGACCCATTTTCGATCTCATAACTTATCTCCAAGTTTCAAGCAAAATACACGCGAGCTCCGACTTCATGATCAAAATACTGTACATAGTTTCCGACTTCATGGACTCGGACATAAAGTTTCCTACTCAGGTACCATTTCCACCTTATGTTTAAAAGGAAAGATCCGAGCTTAGGGTTCAAGCATTTGGTGTTTGATGCCTTCTGAATTACCGAGTTCTGACCTCAGAGAGTCCATTCCCAGCAGTCATATTCCCATGTTCAAATAGGAGTTCCGAGATCATATGATTGTGAATTGAATGACTCCCGACTTCCGACCTTGCTCCCAAAATTCGAATAAACCAGACGAGATTTCCTCGTCACTAGCAAGAAGGCACGATTTCTGACTTTAAACTCAAATGGGACGAGTTCCGACTTCAAACATAATAGACACGAGTTCCGATTTTAGGTAGAGTGGAAGCGTATCCCACTTGTGGGCGACGTGGAGAGCAAATTGGCCACAAAAGTGAGAGACATGGCCGAACTTCAACCACAAAACTTCAGCCAATCAACACCACAATTTTCTTGTATTTAAGTCAGACTTCCCCCTTCATTCCCCGCTGATTTACGTCTCCCTCTCCTCTGGCTCCAACCTTCGTCTTCTTCCTTTCCTCTCTCAAATCCAACTCCATCAATCTCCAAGCTTTGGCAAAGTTCCATCAATCCAGACTCAAATTCAGCAAAGTCATACTCCAAAGAGGTAGGATTCTACTTCTATTCTTGAATTCCTTGCACTATGATTGCATGAGATTGAATTATGATGGATTATGATGAATTATGATTAAATTCATAGGAGATTTTGAATTGGAATTATGATTAGAAGGAGAAAATTAGAAGAAATGGATGGGTTGGGATGCTGCTTAGTGAGAATTCCACGGTAGTCCGTATGACGGAATGTACGGCGTCGCCTACAACCAGTTAAATCCGATGAAACCATTTTTAGATGAAAGTAGACATTCAGGGCTTTCCATAGACATATAATAAAAGGCCATTGGATTAGTATTGAGAGAGATATAAATTTTTGAAATTTGACCTAGGAACTAGGGTTTTCATTCGGGCAGGGTGACTTATGGAGGGTATAACTTGCCCTATACAACCCCAAATTGAGTGAAACTAACTTTTTTAGAAAGCTTACACATAGCGAAACATCCCAATATAAAATTTCGAGTTTGTTATGGCACCAATTGACCCCAGTGGTTCGAGGAAGTTACTATATGTCCAATCCAGACCAAAATAGGGTAGTGCAGGAAGGTCAACTTTCAGGACTTATAACTCGAGGTGTACTTAAGTAAATCGAGTGAAGCTTGTGGCGAATGAAAGGTTGTCCTGTCAGCTTCAATATGAGACCAATTTCGTATGATTTGAGCTTAGTTTCGATTTTTAGTGAATTTATACTCCCAAGAGTGTAATTCGGGCTAGTGACTGGATAGGTGGAGGTAAGATTTGAATATCTTGAGTTATATAAATCAAAATGATATGGGACCAAAGAGGTTAGAAAGTAGACATATAGAGCTATGACATATCCAAATTTCATATTTAAATGAGTTGAATAGAGATAAAGGTGGATTATACAAGATTCGGGCAGAACCAAATAGAATTGGCAGGATGGCCAAAATGATAATTTTACAAGTGTTAGTGAAACATATAAGATTTGAGTTGAGGATTGCCAGTTTTATATTGATCCATATATATGAATAGATTGATTATATTACTATGACTGAACTGTCTGTGAGAACTGGCACTATTCATGGGGAGGCGGAGATTCATGTCATAATTTACTATAAGTCTATAAAACTAGGAATGTTTACATGCAAGGATGAATTAGAGTATGAATGGGTATATAGAAACCCTATATTCAAGAATGACATAAGTATGAGATGAGGTGTATGAAAGTAAAGGACAAAGCATATGCAGTCTGGTAG
This sequence comes from Pterocarpus macrocarpus, assembly GCA_031439585.1. Taxonomy (NCBI): domain Eukaryota; kingdom Viridiplantae; phylum Streptophyta; class Magnoliopsida; order Fabales; family Fabaceae; genus Pterocarpus; species Pterocarpus macrocarpus. Next base: position 28,167,311 of record CM062520.1, read on the forward strand.
AATGGTAAAGAGGCTACGGACTTTATATCTGCCAATATGTACGTGAAAATCATGTGTGCAATGACATATGAAAATAAATGAAGTATAGGTGCTTTCAGTATGACTATGCATGACCATGTATGAGAATGAAAAGACATGAGTATAGTAAATGTAAATCCCTTCACCTGGAGACAGTTGCACATTGAATCCCTCCCGATGAAGGCAGTTAAATGATAATGATATGAATCCCTTCACTTGGAGGCAGTTGCACTTGAATCCCTCCTTGTGAAGGCAGATACCCTCTACCTTGGAGGCACATGGTCAGATGAGATCCCTCAATTTTGAGGCACGTGACCAGAATGAGATCCCTCCAAGACTAGAGGCACGTGGGTCCCCTTGCGGGTGAGTCGGCGTGACGACGGTCCAAGTGGTGACGAGCTCACTCCAAGTAGTACCCAAGGGCAGTAATAGCACCACTAGGACTACGTCACGTAACGCCTAGGTATGCCAAGTAAAAGCTAAAGATTAAAGACTAAAGACTAAAGATTAAAGCATATGCAAATACCCCACTCACATGAGGCATGGCGTCGACCCAGCTAGTATGAGTATAGGGGACAGAACTTACATGAGATATGGTATGACCCAGCTAATGTAAGTACCAAAGGAAGATCCCATATTCCTAAGGAACGTGACATGGCAATCACGCTCTGATGGGGTATGACATGGCAATCATACTCTGGGATGTGGCACGTAAAGACTTTACGATGAAAAGAGAGATGAAGAAAGAAAAGCAAATATTATGTATATGCATGAATTCAAGAAAAGATAAAGTTATGTGCAAATGCTATGTGTGTAGTTTAATATGTTGCACTTGTTATCCATAATATCGTTTAGGAATTGATTTTTATGGGTTTTTCCCATAACTCTTATGTTTTTGCATAAGTTCAAATACACGAAAAGGTAGGTGCATAAGTTATGTGTCCAGTGTATTGAGGCTATTGTGCTTTACTATGTTTCAGTTATTATTCATACTATAGTTTATGAATTGGTGTTGTGTGGGCTCTCCCAGATGACAAGTCTATAAGTAAAACTGAACCTTTGCTTCGGGTAATATATTTTCGAACTGTAAAATTAAATAGTCCACAGTATATGATCACTTTTTTTTTTAAATAAACCGAAGCAAACTCGAGATGACAACGATGTCATTATGTATGATAAGTAGAGAATCCTACTGAGAATCTATCATTCTCACTTCTAGCTTCCGTGTTGTCTCCAGAAAATCCAAGAAGTCCCGAAAGGCAGTGAAGGCTGGTCCACCAAGGTCAGATTCAGTAACAAAGAACAACTCCAAGGTATGGTGCTATGACTTAAGCATAGTACTGTACTTGGGAGGGTGTTACAATGGGAGAGTATCAAGTGATGAAAGTGTTTAGGTTTATAAAACTACCTAAACTTAACCACACCAACTTGCTTAGATAAGAACAAATTTTATGTTGCTTTAAAAGATATTCTCAATGGTATATGGCATGGGTTGAGGCTTTGATTCTACTTTTGAAATGATGCTTAAATGTTGTAAGTTTCTGATATGAATGATGTATAAACTAGGGTCCTGATCTTGGTTGCACTTGAAGTCCTAGAACTAATAATTTTGCTACACTTAGGAGTGCACCAAGTTGGTGTTTGCTAGTAGATAAATAGGGGTTTCGCTCTTAAAATTGCCATGGGTAGCATGGTCTTAATGATTAAAGGTCAATGTTGTGTAAATAAGGATTCAATGGCCAATTATATTACATAATTATTAACCTAGGTATATTTGTGTTTCCTTACTCATAATTATGTTCTTTAGGTTGAACAGATGCTACTATCAATCTCATTAGGTTATGTTGGGTCTTAAATATATAAGCAATTCATGACACCTAACAAGTTCATATGTGATTTTTGTCTCCTAATGCAAAGTCATAGGTAATGACACTGGATTACAAGGTAAGGAAGCTAGGTTATATATCTTGTATTAATAATACATTCAATTGTTATCCAACCATTACAAGATTCAGCATATGAATAAAACATGAAGTACTTGATCTATAAATTTAAATAAGACAAACTAAACAATACTGCCGATTTTTTTACCACAAACAAAGACCCCTAGCTATGGATTGGTGGGCTACTGTCTCTTCATAATGAGTACACCACTCTTTTAGTTAATCATTTTATATTTGAATGTATTGAGCTCCTTGAAAAATCATGTGCGCTTCTCATGATTTTTGTACAGCAAAGCAAAGAAATAGCAAGCAAATATACTGATAAAGAACATAGACTATATTTTTTGCATTACTAGACACTCCTTGTTTAGTTTCATCTTTAATGCTTTTGCATTGATTGTTGCTATTTTTCTTGTTTCTGAATTTCATAAATAAGAGGATAATAAGTGTATATGTCACAAGAGCAATCATGGTGAGTAAGCTCATATGTAATGATCCTAAAATAATGGTCTTTTGAGCTAGAGCATCACAATGAGAATAGTATGAGTTTTTAAACTGCTATGTTTGATCAGTGACAATAAAATGTTGTTAGAATAACTAATTGGTAATATAGAAATCACACCTAACGGGTGCAACACTAGCGAAACCTAAACTGTGTCCTTAAAAAATGATTGGAGTATGAAGAGTTCCTAGGTTCCTCTTCTTAGTGTTTTAGCCATATCGTGTAAGACAAAACTAATTATTTTAATTAATATAGGATTTTCTGACATGTGTGGGCTGTGTTTGATGTTAGCTACATAGGGAATAAATATCAAGAGATAGCCTAGTGTGATTCTCCAAGATCTAGGTAGTTTAAGCATGAAAATTCTTAATTTAAGGCATAAAACAAAATTTTGGATAGGTGGACAATAAGCATAAGTTCTATATCGGCCATCATAAGGTGAAGTTTTCTGTTACTACTACTTAGACGTTGTTGGTTTCTTTTGTTCTGGTATCATGTGATTGGCTAAGCCTAATATTTCTGTGCTCAAGTTTAGGATGTGTTTTGGTGAACCTTTTCGTAGAAAATTCGAAAAGCTATGGAATAGATGTATTTAAGCTTATTTAATGCTGAATTTGGCTATAACTCTGTTTATTTTCCATGTTTGACTGGCATTCGTTGAGTTTATTTTTACATATTAATTGTCTCTTATTTTGTGTTGGATAGTGGCAATCTTTGCTTGCTATGTATTAATCAAATTCTTACATTCCTCAAGTGTCAACCTTTTATTTTATGTAGATGTTGCTATGAAGGATTTGCAATCTTCCATAATCATATATAATGGGCTCTAAAATCCTGTAACTTATCTAACAAAACATGGTGATTTGAGAAGGTAAATCTACATCTTGTGAACAAGTAGGTTGTAGTTTTGCATAGCAAATGGAGCTAGGACTTTCACTTAGTGAATTGAATAATAAGATTAATTTAATAGGAGAAAGCATGACGAAGTTATTTAGAGGAATCACTCAGTAGAGGAAGCTACCTGGGAAACAGAAGACTCTATGCATGCCTCTTATCCTCATTTACTCTAGTCTCAAGGTAATAGCCCTCTCAAATTCGAGGACCGAATTCTTAAGAGATGAGAATGTAATATCCTATTTAAAATAAAATGTCTATTCAAAATAAAATGTTGGTGACAAAAAATTTTAAAATTTCACATTAAATTTATAGTAATAAAGGAATTGGATTAAGCTAAAGAGGATAAGTTTTTAATTAAAAAATAGTATTTAGACAAGAAAAAAAAAAAAGGAGAAGCTTAGACTGCCTACACCCTAAGTGGTGTGAACAACCTTAGCCTCTCCCTTTCTCTTTTCTCCAAGGTTCTGAAAATCAGATTAGAAGTTAAACTAGCAAGATATTGGTTCAAATGTTTATTGATTCATCCGATTTAACCGGGTTATAATAAAATATATATATATTAAAAAATGTAGAAATTCATCACAACAAAATTACAAACATATATATGTCTTCCTACTAAAAAAATAAGTTATAACACTTATGAACTGGTCCAATATCTAAAAGACACGAACCAGTTTTAACATCCATATCACACCCAAAAGAGAAATCCAATGCCACACCTATTCTTTACGCCAAAAGAAAAAATGCCACACTCATTTCTCTCTCCATTTTATCTAAAAGTATCTCTTATCTAAAAAATGGCATACAAGCCACATGGTGAGCATGCAATTAGAAGTTAAAGCTAATAATAGCTTGTCAAACTCAACCGTGTTTCACTGCCTATTGACTTCTACCATGGTCACTTACACTCGCCTATACTGCAAAGGTCGATTTAAATTGTTTAATGTTGCTCAACCGGTGAAACTTATACAAATACATGATGCAACTCTTTCGATTCGCATTTTTGCACCAACTCAATGCAACTCACTCAGTGCTCAACTTAACGTATTTTGATTCATTGCAGACAATAGAGGTTATGGCAAAAGCAAAAATTCTTATACGCAGTTATAGTTTCATAGTTGTTGGAGCTGTTCATGGGGTAGGTGATGACAGAAGAAGCTGGTAGGTAGGAGAAACTTTCTGAGAAGGAGAGGTTGTGCATGAACCGTTGATCATGTGAACCGCTATCGATTCAAGTGGTTCATCGATTTTTGACCGATTTGTCCGATTGTTGATGGTTTTCCAATTTCCAAATTTCATCCTCTAATCGAACCGGATAGGGGTCCGGTTCTTGGTTTAATTGGTCAAACCGACCAATTCGATCCAATTTTCAGAATCATGATTTTCCCCTTTTTATTCGACAATCTTCTCCCCTTCTCACTGTGCTTCTTTTTTTTTCCCCTTTCAACCACCACCTCTCTCTCCTTCTCTCACTCCTCCTTGCCAAAACCATCTACCTCCCCCTTACTACCGACTGCCATTTGCGTACCTTCTCTGCTGTGGTTCACCAATCGGGGTTTTTTCTCTCAACTTGCTTTCTCTCTCTCTCTTTCTCTCTCACCTGTAGCTCTTTCTCTCCGCTGTAGGTGTCTCTCACTCTGCGAGGATCTCTCTTTGATGTGGTGTTTTCCTAGTTTTTCGCCCTCTCTATTCTCTTCCCACCTTTGATTTACTCCTTTCTTTGGGTAGCTGGGTTCTTGGTTGCCTTTTCAAAACTAACCCATGGCTCCTGGGTATGCTTCCCTTCCTCAAATAGTGGTTTGCTTGGGTTGTGTTATGTTGTGGTTATTTGTTTGTTTGTTTGTTTGTTTGTAATGATCATGTAGTGAAAATTGTTTGTTAATCTATGTGTTTTTGTGACAATATTTTGATTGTGTTTTGGGTTGCTCAAAAACTTTGAACCAAGGAAAGTGAAGTAGAGTTTTAAACTCGATAGATAGTTTTAATTTCTAATGGACTGGTGAGTTTGTTTTAAAGAGCGAGAGGGGACTTTGAAATATAACTTTAAATTGGGTGGATTAAAAGGAATTGTGAGTTGATTAGTTTAATTTGGGTCATGTATATAGATTTATTATGAATAGCTTTTAATTGTTATAGTAACTTTCTTTACAGTAAAATCTTGTAATTGATGAACTCTAAAACTTATTGAAGATATTATTAGTATATGTGTTTAGAAAAAATTAGATGATTGAGTGCCATCTAACATGTTCTTTTTAATCCCTATTCTTACTTATGGATATAAGGATAAAACCATAGAATTATTAGTCTTCAAAGGAACTAATGAATGTATAATAAATAATAGGGAACTTAAATTTTAATTTGTAAGTTGTAGAAAGAGGATTGGGGATTAGATTCTAAACCATAGTTTTTATGTTAAATTGGAAATAATTTATCCTGTGCTGATTACAAATTCTCCAAGTGATCAACCTTCGAGTTCGGCGGCCCATAGAACATAGATTTGACATCCTCTCTTGTTCTATGAGTAGACAATACTTCTATGACATATGTATTTTATGCAATTAATATTGATTTGATTTCAGAATATATATTGAAATTTTATTTCTATATATTCAGTCAACTATGATTATTTTGCTTAGTTTATACAACTACTATATATTGCGGTATGCTCAACCTTTTATGAATAATTGTTTTAATTTTGTTTTGGGAAATAAATTAGTATGAACTTATTAAAGATTTTAAAATTTTCTAGAATCGGGTGATGGATTTTATAGATGGTAACAATTGTTTCGTTTATGAAATTGAATTGTTGAGAAAACCATATTTTGAACTTTGGAATCTGGTTTAATATTTTTGCTTTTGGAAACTCTATTTAATATTTGTATTTTCAAACTTTAATGATATAATTGTGGGAGGAATGTCAGACAATCAGTAGCTAGTAGTCGCTAATGCTTGCCTTGGTGCACCGTGGTTCAAGCCCAGTTAGGTGTGTGTGAAAGGCCAACACACACGACCGACTTAACTAAATCAGAATAGATCAATTCTTCTTGTAAGTATTTCGATCTTGGGAGCCTTTTGGCTTGTGTTTTCATGTTTGGAATACACCCAGCTGGTTTGATAATTATGATTGTGGAATATGTTATTTATTTTTAAATAATGTTAATTATATATACATATACATAAATACATACAATTTTATGTTATCCTTAGAGTTTATCCTCATTGTTATAATTTTGTTACCCCTCACTAAGTCAGTTGGACTCACCCACTTTCCCTTCCTATTTCAGACTCTAGTACAACACCTAACTCAGTTCCTCCACCTTCTTAGAGTGCATATTCTTATGGACATGCACTTTGCATGTGAGGGCTTTTCAACACTTTTTGTTTTGTAATTCTAACGTATATGCTCTTTAGAGTTACTCCATGATCTGCAAGCAGGATCTCGTGACCTAATGATTCTTTTTTATGGGATATTTGTACGTGGGCCTTATGGTTTTTGGAATCTCTTTTCTTCATAAATAAGATGTATATAAAGAGCATAGATAAGGAATATCTAGATGGGTGTTTGTACATATATATATATATGAAAGAATACTGGATATGTGAATTATTGGGGAGTGCTCTAAACTTATATTTGTTGATTGGTTGTTTGGAATAGGTTTGCTTAATTTGGGGAAGTTAGAAAAATAGGGGAAACTCTATCCAATTTTCCGTAAAAATAATCAAGATAAGCTTGCTAGAGGTCTGTTATCTCTAAGTGTTGGTCAGGCTTCAAGGTGGGTCATGACATCCTAATAGCTCGACTCAATGTTCTCAATCCTTACCCTCGAATCTCGTTCAAGGATGACCACTTGAACCCCCAATTCTAGCTCCAGTTTCAGCCCTCCACCATGGCCACTAGCTCCGCCGTCAACACATCAACGTTGCCCCCCCACCTCTATGTTCTTGCTGCCACAACTTCACCCAGATCATTCCTCATAACCTCTCCCAATCCTATAGCTTTTTCTAGCTCGAAGATGGTTGCATTAGTGTTCACTTTCATCATTCCTAGAGGGGGCCTTTGCCACTTTTTTGTATGGGTTTTGAAGGTGGATAAATGCTATCCTTCCTCTTTGCTTGTTGAAAACTCCATAGAGATTCCATTGATTGATTCATTAGTTAATTTGGTATTACCACGTCCTTTCCTTGCCAAATGTCTATTCTAAGTTTCCATATTGCTACTTTCTCTAAGTTGTCCCTGTTAGAAGTCTGGAAAAATCCCTGCGAGAACAACATCTAAGAACAAGTATCACTTACTGGAATTGGGCTCAGTTTGATGTTACATACTTGTTGAATGCTTTGAGCATATGGTCACTCTTTCAACACATGCTAGACTGTCTCAGAGGGGTCTTGATGAAGGTAACACACATGCTGGATATCTATTCCTTTCTCCTTTAACCTTCACATGTTATGAGTATATTTCTCAGAGTCCTCCATAGGAACAACTTCATTTTGGTTGGATATTTAATTTCCAAACTTGTTTCCATGTGCTCCTGAATTATTTTAAAATTTGCAAGCTTGGTGGGCCTACGTTGTTATTCTCTTAGTTATTGCATTTTGCTTGCCATTCCATTTTGTATCCACTTTTGATTGTGTATATGCCATTTAGTTCGTGAATCCAGTAGACTAAATCTTCTAATTTTATTGTGAAAGGGATTTTTTCTATTTCTTACATTTCTTGCTCTAAAAATATGTTGGATAGAAGTTGAACATTCCACCTTAGGGGCTTGTCTAAGATTAATTGTTGGACTTTTGAAACACTTTTCTAATGATTGGAAGGCATGATTTTTAGACCTTCCTACCATTGATGGTAGACCTAGGTACTTCTTTGAATAAGCTATATTTGAAAAATTGCACAACTGATAAATGATTTATTTTTGTCTCCTTAGGGTATTCAGATTAAATAAGATAGATGACTTATCATAGTTAATCCTTTGTCTGGAAGCTCATCATATAACTCCAATAAATCTAGCATTCTACCACAATCTTGTTTTAAGGCTTTTGAAAATATAGTGCTATCATATGCAAAAAATAGGTGTGACACTTTGGGTGCTACTTTTGTTACCCTCATCCCTAAAAAGGCATTTTGTTCCTCTACATAATCAAGTAGTGTCGATAAACCCTCTGCACAAAGTACAAAAAGGTATGTGTAACATCCCCACTTTCGTAAACAGAATGTAATGGAAATTTTGAATTATTTCCCTTAGACAGTGTGAAAATTTCTCAGGCAACACTATGCCATGACGATCCTCACACTTAGAATTATAAGGTAGTGTAACATTACCGTTGAAAATATGGCACTGTCATATATTAAAAATTAAGAAATGACAAAAGTGTCCCTATAAACTTTTGTTAATTACAGTGATGCCCAGGATTTTTAGAAATTGTATTTTGACCCCAAAGACTTATTCCCACAATAATCTTAAAACTTTTCATGAAATGACGTTCATATCCCCACATCTGTAGGATTAGCAGAATGGGATTTTAAACAGAGCAGAATCACGTAGTGAAACCATAGAAGTTTAAATCTCTGCCGATTGGGCTATGGAGGCAGTCTGGTGTGAAATGATGTGGGGTGCCCCTGGACTTGCTTAAAATTACGGAAATGCCATTAGCTATGGAAACAGAAAACAGAAAAGTTCTAAATTTGCAAAATGTTTAAATTATGACGTTAATTGATTTATTCGATTTTATCGCATAAGTGAGATTAATTAGAAATCAATTAAGCATTTAATTAAAGCCAATTTGGTATTAATTAGAGAGATTAGGATTAGAAACATTTAGAATAAAAACATAGAAAACCTCACAAAATTCTTTAAAATCATTTTGCCGATTTGAAGGAAATCGGTAAAGATTCGGTATTTTAAATTGTCAGAACTGAATCAACATAATTATACACTCAAAATCCTAAATCAAGTGGCTTAAAACTCAGCCACTTAACCCATTAAGAGGGGTGCAAGACAGCCACAAAAGTGGAAGAGAGTTGGCTCCTTCTTAGCCACTTATGTTAAGGACCAATGGGGTGCTTTCCTTCCAACTACCCCAAAATTCTGCTTGCTTTAATTCTTTTTCTGCACCCATTTTCGTCCTCCTCTTCCAACAGGCTTCTCTCCTTCTTCTCTTCATCTTCTTCATCTTCTTCATCTTCTTCTTCCATTTTCAGCCTCCCTCAAGTCTCTTGTACCCATATCTTTCACTAGAACTCAAGACTAGCTAGCTTTGCATCCAAATAAAGGTAGGATTTCTATTTTCTACTTCTTGTTTTCATGGATTAAAGCTATATGAGAGCTCAATTCTCTTCACTTCTTTGATGATATACTTGATGTGTGTGATGGTTTATGGCTGGTTTATCAAGTATTTGGAGGGATTGAGATTGAATCTTGCATGGAACATAAGATAGAGAGCAAACCAGAATCTGAAAACTTAGGAGAACCTACAGCGGTCCGTATAGCGGAGTGTACGGCTTCATCTACAGCCATTGAAACAAAATAAAACTAATTTTATATGAAACTAGACATTCAGAGCTTTCCATACATATAAAATATAAGGCCATTGGATTAGTATAGAGTTAGTTATGAATTTTTGAAGTTTGACCTAGAAATCTAGATTCTCATCTAGGCAGTATGAGTTGAGAAGAGTGTAACTCACCCTACACAACTCTAAATTGAGTGAAACTAATGTTGTTTAAAAGCTAACATATAAGAGAACATTCCATCAAAATTTCAGAGTCAAATTCGTTGCCAGTTATTCCCAGCACATTAATGAAGTTACGTTAAGTTCAAACCAGGCTAGAACAGGGTAGCCCAGTAGGGTCAAGTTACTAGGTCTATATCTCAAAATATACTCATGAAAATGATATGCAACTTATTTCATTTGAAATCTTGTTCTGTTACCTTTAAATTGACATAAATTTCGTATGATCTCACTGAGATTTCTATTTTTAGTGAATTTTCAATTATAAGGGTGTATTTCTGGCAAAGTACAGGGCAGTCTGAGGTAAAATATTAATAACTTGAGTTATACAAATCAAAATGAGATGGGACTAAAAAGGTTGGAAACTAGACACATAGAGCTATGACATATCCAAAATTCAAGTTTAAATGAGTTGAATTAGACTAAAGGTGAATTATAAAAAATTCGGGCAGAATAGGATGAAGTAAGCAGAAAACTCTATTGAGGGTTGTATTGAATTTAATGAATGATATTGTGAATATATAATTGCTGTTCCATATTGATTTGCATGTTTGAATGATTTTACTAGTAGTCTAGCATTATTCATGGGGAAGCAGACTCGATCCATTATGCTGCCGAATTTTCGGCAGGAGTTTATGAGAACTTATGCTATGAGTGATTATACTTTGGATATATTTACATTTATATGTCATGTTCATGTATGTCATGCATGCAAGCATAATTAGAATATGATATGAGAAATAAGATGTGAAACACATCCATGAATGCATAAAGCATCCGCATGCATGATAAGATATGGAAAGGAAAAAGATAATAAAATTTGCAAGGGGGACATACTAAGCTACCACGTGAGGCTTGGCATAGACTCAGCTAGCATGGACCAGAGCAGTACTATTTAAGACTTGGGCCAGCCCTCGACCAGATTTAATGGGAATAGACCGGTGTGAAGGTCGAGGAAAGTAAACTCATCACTTATGTATAAGTACGAGCTCGAATCTGAAAAGCAGGCTTAACCCAGGGGTGAGAAAGGCCATTCACCTCCCGGGAACTAAGTACAGAAGAGCAAGGTTAAGTTGCAAGTTAAAGAAAGATATGAATTAAGTCAAGTGCACTTGCATACAGTCAAGTATAAGCATCTATATGTGCATCTTCAATTATCTCGTTAAGTCATAATGCTATTATGATTCTTGTTGAAGCATATTATACTATTCGTATTTCTATGTCTGTCATATGATATGGCAAATGGTTGTTAAAATATAACTCGCTTCGAGAAAGGTGTTTTCAACTTAAAATTGAACCACAATTTGCGTATATGTGCTCATATTTTCATAATAAAGCGAAGCGGCTAGAATGTTTATGATGATATTGTAAGATTGATTTGACTTTACCTACTGAGAACCTTATGTTCTCACTGCCAACTTGTATGTTTTTCTTTTCCGTAAACATTCCAGCACCCAAGTTGGAAATCAAGTGCGAGGTGGAGTACAGGGCCATTTACTGAGCAAGACCCCGGTGTAAACCAGACCAAGAGACTATTGAAGCTAGCTAGCGACTGGTCGGAAGCAAACGCTGTGTGTTATGTCAGTCCCAATTTCTTTTAAATTGTAATTATTTTATTCTCTATGTATCAAAGATGACGAAATTTATGAACTATTAGTCAGTAATAAAGTGAGCAGTTAAAGGGCCATGTATTAAATTTTCCATATTTTAAAGATTTCTTAGCACAGTGACAACCTTTTAGTATAATTCCATGACTCGAGTATGGCTTATATGATAGAGGTTGTTACAATATGGGGAAAAAGGGTTCCCCTATCTCAACCATCTTTGTGGTACAAAAATTTTCCCATAATCTCATATGACACCGAAGTTATGCATCTCATGACTAGATCCATCCAGCCCTTTGCAAAACCTAACTTCCTCATAATAGCTTGTAGATATACCCATTCAACTTTATCATATGCTTTGCTCATATCAAGCTTCATAGCCATACAATCTTTTTTCCCTACTCTCTTTCTCTTGATAGCATTTTTTTTTTTTTTGGATAATTAGATAAGGCTCAACTCTCAAAAAAGGAGGAGCAAAAAGTACATCATACTGCTCTAAAATAGAAACACGAAACATCATAGGCCATTCTGCAAGAAACAAGAGACCCAAAAACACGAAAACACTATAACCAAAACTTGAAACTCAATACATGATACACGCAACATGCAACTCGAAACATAACACACAAAAATGCGACATGAAACACAAAGCCACGGAGCATCTTGAGCCACAGCAAGCAGTCCAAATGACAATAAGGGTCACCAACACGCCATCACACCTCCATTGTTAGCCTGCCAAGGGAAGAAAGCACCACCATTGTCATATTACAAGATAGCTTCATCAACACTAGAGGGCTGCAAGGGCACCATCGCAAATCCTACTCCTAAACCAAAATGCAACGTTAACACCACCGCAAAACCCATAGCCTCAATATCCCTCATGTATAATCTCATATGCAATTAGAACAATATCTTAGATGTGCTTATTCTTAACAAATGCACTCTGCAATTCAAATAGAATGTGGGGAAGAATTACCTTCAATCCGTTGGCCAATACCTTAATAGCTATCTCATATAGCACATTGCACAATGAAATAGGCTTGAACTGTGTTATATTCTCTAGGTTTTTTATCTTTGAGTTAGCAAGATGAAGGTTTTATTAATTTAATCAATAGGACCTGCATTGTTAAAAATGTTTAGGCTAGCTCTAATGATGTTGTCGCCAACTAGATCCTAGTGTTTTTGACAAAAGAGGGCTGGAATAAAAATAAAATGTATTTAAAAAGTTTAATTATTAACTACTAATAATCACTACATGCTTTTTTTTTATTTTTTCTTAAGATAAAGGTTAAATAAAAGTAAATAGTATTTGTAATAATTAATAATTAATAAAAAAGTATTATTCTTTATGTTTTCTTTTAAATACTTAAATTATTACTAAGATATATTTATTATCTATTTTTATTTTAATTTAACTATTTTAACGAATAATAATAATAATGTGAACAAAAGTTAAAAACTAAACATTAAAATAGGGAACACTATTAGGATTACTGGTTTTGTAATTTGGTTTTTATATATTTTTTTTTATTTTTTAAGATATGAAATAGTAAAGTGTTGTTAAAATAACTTATAGTTATATAATAAAAACTTAATAAATGTTTGAAGATAATTATAGAAGAATGAAAATATTCAGATAATTACATCTATCTTTAAACCTTTTTAATTAAATAATTGACTATTAATAACATTTGTATTTAATCATGTTTCTTAAATTGTTAAATCTATACATAAATAAAGGGGATTCTCTTTAATAACTATCTTTAATCTCTCTAAATTAGATTGAAATAAATTTTGAATTCCATAAAAATATTTAACCAATATCTATGCATAATCAATTAAATACGAATGGCAAAAATGGATGAAATTATAAAAAAAAATCTATTAATTGATCAATTCCCACTCTATGCACTCCAAAATTATCCATTAATTATTACAAACTACTAACAAATTTTTATCTTCTCTTAATTTTAGTTTATTTTTCACAAAAATAATAAAAATTTATTTTAAAATTTACATTAAAAATAAAAAATGTGCATTGATAGAGCATGACTATCAATCCACTAGTGATTGATAAGGTATTTAATCAAATTTACATTTTTTCTTAGAAGTAATGAATTGATGGCACGTATTTTTTTATAGTTTTTCTTAGAATTAACAAATTTACATTTTTTTACATGAACTTTCTAAGTAAATTATAATTATACTAGTAGATCATAAACGCTAACGCACTTGCTAATTTGCACTTTTAAAATTAAAATATTAATATATAAATTTTACATCAAATTAATATTTTATTATCTAATATATATTATAATCAATTCAACTCATGAAATTTCCTTTCCTTCTTTTTCTTCCATTCTCCTCATATGGTAATAAGTAATAATCAAGGTTCTAAAAATTGGATTGAGCATTAAATCAAATAAGACACTCACTTAAAAATTTATTAGTTCAATCAATTCAATGAAAAAAATCAATTGAAGTATATATAAAACATACAATCACACCACAGTAACATCTAGAACATTGATTTTATATTTTTAAAATGAAAAACGTTATTTGTATTGTGCAAGGATGCATTTCGGATGCATTTTATTTTTTTTTAATTATCAATTTTTTAAATTAAAATTATTAATTTATTCAACTAAATTATTAATCAATTATAATATACAAAATATTATGTAATTCTATACTAAAACTTATTGATAAGTAAAAAAAATATATATATATTGATAATGCGTCCTTTCTATACACTACACAATGATATATCATTGCTCTTTTAAAAAATATATCTACGACTTGTAAGTACTCCCTTGAACACTCACGTGACTCATTCCAACTCCTCTCTCCTCATGGTGTTTCTTCCTCACTCTGCTCTGCCTGCAAATTTCGTACCCAACCTCACCTCCTCTCTTGCGTCTCTTTCTTCTCCAATCTTGCCCCCTCTTTCAGTTCGTCTCTTTCCTTCCCATCTTCCTTAACGTTGGCTGGTTCACTGCAAGGTGCACACAAGCTTAATCGGGGTTTGCTGTCTGATCGTAAGCATAATCGGGGCTTGCTGCCTGCTTGTAATCTCAGATAATACATGGCAAGTTTAAAGTCCTAAATTGATGAGAGGGAGATGATGGCATAAAACAAGCCAGAGTTGTACCACCAAAAGATCTCCATTGAGCACAAAGATTTGCAACAGAACACGGTACAATGAGTTTCAACCATTATCCATTAGAGAAAATTTCTCATATATATATCATAGTGAGTATTTTAGAACCTAAAAAATATTGGCCTTAAAATGTCAGACCCATATTACCTTCATCTCCAGTTGAGAGTTTAGAGAATGCGACTAATCTGCATAAGATCTCTAAACTTTTGCATGAACTCCCTTTTTTTTGGTACAAACATGAAAATCGGCTATTAAGTGGAAAACTTCTCCTAATATCAAGCATTCATTTCTCCTTATCATAATTACTCTCCTTGTAAGCAAGTCAAACTACTATGATTCCATTATCCTCTTAGGTAAAAAAATAATAATAATAATAACGTTTCTTAGGGGTTATATAGTTTTTGTATAAGTGTGCTTTTAGAAATTTCATGGATTTCCTATAATGAAATCAAGAAAATAAAATTCTTTTGTCAGGAGTAGACAGCTATAACTTCCTTCCACCAGAGTCTGTAACTTCCTTCTAAGGGACATCGATTATGATTGTGTGCACCAGTCAAGAAACCAACCTATGTCAAGGAAGATAGGAGGGGAAGAGATGAAAGAGACGCAATGAAAGAGGGGGCAAGACTGGAGAAGAAAGAGACGCAAGAGAGAAGGTGAGGTTGGGGAAGAAAATCTTTGCAGAGCGGTGAGGCAAGAAGAACGACCCAAACAGAGCGCAAGGGAGAAAGAAGGACTGCAAGGAGAGAGGAATGAGAATGAGTGACTTGATTTTTTTTTTTTTTTTCTTTTGGTCAGCCCCTAGTGGGGAGGGGCGGGTAGGGTTCAACAGCCGCCGGCCTGATAACTCATTGTAACCCGAAACTATTTGGGTCAAGTTCGGGATGTAAAAATAACCTAATGTATTTGTTGAATTGGATTCGTGTCATATTTTTAATTGGCTCAACTTGATTTCAAATCAAATTTCTTTTAAATTATAATATTTTTATATTTTAATTAATATATTTTATATAACATAATATTATTTTTGTATTAATATAATTTATTTTATAATATATATTGTAGAATATTTATTTTTTACTTTCAAAATTTTTTGATTTTATTATATATATAATATTTAAATTTTTATATATTTTTTAAATACCGAATTTACCCTATTTAACTTGATTATTAATCAAGTTATCATCAAGTTAAATTTGAATTCAAAAAAATAACCAACACAAAAATTTGGATTGAATTTGGGTCCTCTTTAATCTAGCCCAACCCATCCTTTACCCTCTTGGGGGCGAGGACGTCAGGCCCGAGAATTTGAATCCTTGTAACGCTTGGGTGCACTTGCAGCAAGGCCCACTGTATGACCACTTCAACCAAAGGCTCGCATGCACGTGAGTATTTAAATGAGTAATTACAAGCAATAGATGTTGTATAAAATAGCATTTCAGATGTGACAAATTCTATGGTGCACTTTGTTAAATAAGATGCATCATGCACCTTTTCAAAAGAATGAGGTTAAATGTCTTGTGATGTGTATGTAAATGCATGAAAAAGTATGGATAAAAGCACTATTAAATAGCCACACTTTTGCAAGTGTTTAATAACATTTGTGAATGTGGTTAAAGTAAGATGTGTAATGCATCTTACTAATCGAGGTACATGTTAGACAGCACCTCCAAATGTAATGTAATTTTCACAAAGTTAAATCAATGTGATTTGATTATAATCAAGTTTTTCAGAGCCTTGTATAAAATAGATAAGGAGAAGAAAATGAAAGATTTAAGATGTATTTTTATAATTTAATCTTTTATTAAAATAATTAAATATAATTAATGTGTTTTATAATAATATAAATTAAAAAAACTTTTAAAAAAATATTATATATTTTGTAAATTTAATTTTTTTAAAAAATTATGTCTTAATTGTTTATTTCTAAAAAAAAAATTTAGCCTTTTTTAAAGTCCCAATTTTTTTTTAAAAAAAATTATTTTCTCTCAAATTCTTATATTTATTTATTTTAAAATTTATTTTTTTGATTGCATCCATATGTTAATATGAATGAATTTACTTTTGTCCCAAAACGAAAATTTACTTTGTTTACCTATCTTAAATAAAAATTATCTTTTCATTTGTTAATCTCATTATATCTTATATGGTCACAAATTAAATTAAGAATTGAATTAATTAAAAAAGTAAAGTCATCTTCTTAAAATAAAATAAAAAAAGATAGATATAAATATATTTTATATATAAGATATAAATATTAATAATAAATATATTTGTCATTTGTTTCAAAAGTAAAATTGACATTTCAATATTTCAATGGGGATTGAAAAAGAGTAATTTAAATGTTTGAACCCACTAAAACCCCCTATTTAGGGGAACTACAAAGTAGAAGCCAAGGCAGGTTTTGAGGGATTAATTAATGAATAAGATTTGCATCTAATTCTCAAATCAAATAACAAGATATTGATATTTTTTAAAATAAATAATTTAAAAGTTAAAAGTGTGCACACTCTTTTTTAAAAACGAATAATGTTTTTTGATTGCATATTTGGAACGCATTTCTGGCGCGTTACCAACTTTTTCAATTGAGTTACCACCCAGTTGCAACATGCAAATATTAATATTTTTTCTTAGTTATCAACTTTTTAAATTAAAGTTACTAACTTATTCAATTGGATTATCAATCAGCTGCATGTAAAATATTTTATGCTGTTATGCTGCAACTAATTAGTAACTCAATCAAATAAATTAGTAACTTTAGTTTAAAAAGTTGGTAAATAAAAAAAAAAAAATTGGTAATGTATCGAATGCATCCATTTGAATGCATCCAAATAACACAAACTCTTTAAAAAAATATCCACACATCATTCTTTGATTTGAAAATTAAATAAAATAGATATAAGAACTTCATGTAAGTTTTTGCCATTATTAATATCCTCCAATGCTTCACCCTTCTCCAAATAAAACGCCGAGACAGGTTCAAGTCTCCTAAAATCTTTCCCTTCCTCCCTTTTTGCCACAAGATGAATCCAGCAAATACAACCTTAAGAAAAATTCACTCATAGTAAATGTTTAACATTTTCCCAACATTTTTTTTAGTTATACTATAAAACATAATGGAATGTGATAGGACTTGGCCAGAGAAATAATGTGAAGCGACACAACCAATTACTAATGTCAAGATTGGTCATCATTGTGGAATGTTTTCAATAGAAGTGGAACTTGGAAATGTAGAAATTAATGACGAGATTTTTCCCATGCAATGTACCTCGAGAAAAAAAGCACGTGCAGTTGTTGATCTTGTGGTGGAAGTGAGAAAGGATGTGGGATTGGATGATTTGGGCTTGGTAAGTGATTTGGGCACGTTAAATATAGATCAAGTTAATTAAATTCTAAGACTAGCCCAAATCCACCTCTTGATGTTCCTCCGAGTTTTGAGCCTTGAAATTAATCTGGGCATCCTGTCACTCTTGGGCTGCCCACAAAGCAACATGCGTATAAGGAATATCTCCTGCAAAGACCCACTAACAAGAAAACATACTTTTGGATCAATCTCCGTCAGTCTTTGAGAATAATGTGATTTAGCAAAATTGCTAGGAAGAAAAAACAAAGCAAAAGCAATGCAAGCAAATATAGACACGAGGGGCAGCAAGAAAACAAAAATGCATACTGGTCGAGTTTTAGAGTTATATGTTTTGACGTGTTGAGTGTTGATGATGGTTGTGTGTGCATGGCATGATGTCCATGCTTTCAAAGTATTATATGTAATATTTTGAAAGAACCTCATCATTTTAGAGTTTAATTGATGTAATATTTACTCCACTTTATGAGTATTGAGCTATCAATTAATTACCACACAAAAAAAATAAAAAAAAAACTATAAAACAATTGCCTTGCCAGACTAAAAACAGACCAAATATGATACAGAGAACTGCATAAAAATAAATATATTTACACAATTGACATTGGGATGTGATTCAGGTTTTCATTTACAAAGTAAGATGACTATCATTATAACAGTCAAATTTAAACTCATCTGTGCAAACCTAGCAAGATTTAAAAAAGAAAAGAAAAATCTCTGCCCGACCGATGCTCCCTTGCAGATTAAATCCAGCAACAGATAAGGGCCAAGGACATTGGATTAAGTTTTGATCTTCAGGGCGAAATGCAACGAACTCACGAACCCCTTTTACTCTGGTACTCTTACATATAATTCTAGGTACACGAATCATGAAAGTGTATATATCAGCATCTCGTGAGCCATGATTCAAATATATGTCATGTAATGCACATGTTAGACCTATCATAATATTCTGAATCATTGTTTTTTCTTTACAAGTTTGTGAATTATGTAACCGCTATTGAATTAGGTAACCGCTATTATAATACGGATGAGACAACAACAAATAAGTTGCACCCATGCTCACGATTGTCCTCCCTTACCATTCTCTTTCTGATTATTTTCCACCGCTGCACAGCATCTCTTTCACATTCTTTGAAAAAATATTTGATCTTTGAAGAAAAATAAAGCCCAAAAAAAGAAAAAGAAAAAAAGAGCTAATTTAATCCTTATTAAAAAGGAGTGGATTATTCTTAACTTTCTTTTTACCAAAGATATTTTATCACAATTCGGTAATTTAATTGTTTGCTTGATGAAGAGCTTTCTCAAAGTAAAGTTTGGTAAGGATCGTTTCTACCTTATCAAATCCTAAAGTCTATTCCAAATATGAACTGAAATTGACAGTGGTAAACTGAGTCGAGAGATTTCTATCCACCAAATATCTTTTCCCTTTCATATTCATATCACATCTAATATAATGTGCGTAAAGACACCTAAAAAATAGTATAATGCCTACAATCTTCAATATTATCAAGAAGATTTAATTTGACTGACCTGGTTCTTCTAACTCCACAGTGCAAGCATATCCAGTTCCTACAAAGTAGGTCCTAAACTTAAGATTAAACAAAAAAAATCGGGACTTACTGCAGAAATTTCAAATTGAATAAACACATGACTATGTTTAAAAGCAGAGAAAGAGAGTGAAAGAGAGATGGACCTCATTTCAATAAAGGTGCATAGGGAGTGGGGCATGGAGATACACTGTGGTCTGGTAGCTGGTTTATGAAATCAATGGTTGCCTGCAAGCATGCATGAAGCATTCTCTTTTCCAGTCTAACAAGTTGAGTAGCAACTCGCTTCTTTGGATTCAGATTACCGTCTGTCAACTAATGCAAATTATAGATTATCAATGAAAAGTTTGTAAGTCCTAGGCTATGATCTAGTCAACTTCTGTTTTGAACAAACATTACCATAGACTCATCTTCAGCCAAGGTAGTAGGATAGCCAGCCAGCCGAGTCCTGAAATAATCAGCGAGCTGGTCCAACACTGCCCGTTCCATACAAGGGCTCACCTACAATGTACAATAGGAGTCAACTTTTCACATAGGACGATTTATTCTCCATTCATTATATAACACCAAAAACAAAAACAAAAACAAAATTAATAAATAAATGAAGGAAATGAAATCATATGTTCTAATTTATCACAATATTCACAAGCAGAGAATCAATATGTCAATTTGTCATATGTTCAATAGCCTCTATTTGTCAATTTTTTCCTCATGGTGATCTCTCTTAGAACTTCCATTTTATTCGAACTTGAATGATAGAGAGGTTAATGAATTAGGTCCCTTCTTCCTTTGCTTAATCCTACTCACCTATCCAATACCCCCACCCCCCCGATACTAGGATTTGAACTCTTGACTCTTCTAGTATTTTCTCATGTAAATCTTATTTTCAATTCCTAACTTCCTCTCCTAGTATAGACAATTTTCTCTTGGACAAACTCATTTGAAAATCTAAATCTCCCTCTAAGGTCAAAACTTTTGTTTGGACCACAGTTCTTAATCGGATTAATACTAATGACATGCTCTAGAAGCGCAGGCCCCTCATGGCTTTGTCCCCTAATATGTGTATAATGTGTGGTTTAGATTCCAAATCTGGGGCTCATCTTTTTTGGCATTGCCCTATGGCGAGATCTCTCTGGATCAGGCTTTTTGGGATCTTTGGAAAATCATGGGTTTGCCCTAAGGTTATTCATTAGTTTCTTCTCACTAAGTTTAAAGGTTTTGGCTCTCGTAAAGAAGCTAAGATTCTGTGGCAGACCTCAGTTTTTGCAGTGCTCTGGTGTATATGGTTGGAAAGAAATTCTAGAGTTTTTAATGATTCCTTTTCATCTATTGATTTTATTTGGGATAGGATTACTGTTTTGGCTTCCGTTTGGTGCTCAACCCATGGTTTGTTTAATGGTGTTTCTTTAGCTGATATTCAAAGGGATTGGCATGCTTTATTACATGGTTCCTTAGCCAAATCTTTTGTATCTATGTGAGGATGTCTCATCCTCTTTGTACATTCCTTTCTCTTCTAATAAAATTTCTTTTTCTATCCAAAAAAAAAATATTCATGAGCAGAGAATCAAGAAAGAAAATATGAAATAAACAAGTGGAGAGGACATCACAAGAATTTGATTTACTATCCAGGACAGAGTTCAAAGACAAGTGGAAAGGACATCACAAGAATTTGATTTACTATCCAGGGCAGCATTCAATTGTTAGCTTTCTTAAAATTCCTCAAACTCATCTAAGAAAAGCACAAGATGTGACAAACTTACAGGACAAATTGGACCTTGAGAGGAAATGACAGATTGCATCTCAGAAGGATCTGAAACATATCCCAATCGCAGATAAGGAAGCATATCTAAGACAGCTTCCCTTTCCTTCCCTACATACACCTGCATCAAGCTTAGAATTAAGGAATTAATAAGAAGAATCACCGAATAACCTTCAATACCATAAAGTTCAGTATTAATACATGAAAAACTTGAATTGATAACTTTCCGTTTCTTTGAGCAACAATTCTTTTATCTTGATACTGTGGGTCTTCAGTATTCAAAGCTGCCTGGGACAGATGTACCAGCAAGATTAATTAGAAAAAACAAAATACTGGATGCAATAAAAGTAAATAAATGTCTGCCTCATACCTCAACTACTAGACGATCATAGGAATTATCTTCATCAACAAACCCATAATTTAGAAGTAACTTTGAGTTAGGCTGTGGACCACACCTGAAAATGGCCACCTTTAAATCTCATCATGAAGCTACTAGAGACAACAGTCAATGCCAAACTGCCAGAAGGTTTTGCAAGAGAAATTATTTTTTGCCTGGTTACAAACTGTCAAATGAAGTAGAAATTATACCAGACAACAATTGGATCTCCTGCTTTATATGGGCGATCAACCATTAGCTCCACAGCACCATCAACAGCAGTTAACATTGCCTTGCAGTTACTTCTGTATGCCAGTAAAGGAGGTCCCAGGGGAACCAAGGCAAATCTCCGAGCTAAACTTACTTTCTGATTTCAGAAAAAACAAACAATCAATTTGCACTACTTTTTGAAAGAGAAAGAAAAAAGAAACTAAATTATAGTAGGCTAACAACTGCTGTTGTCCAGATAGAAAAAGAACACTATGCTCACAGCAAACATATCAAATGCCAGAAACAGGAAAGTTCATCAATCAATGAGAACTCTTGCATGAGATCTTAAAGCTCAATCATGGAATAATGTAAACAATTATCCAAACATTAGATGGAAATTAGGGCATCCTGCAAAAGTAAGAAATAAGAGCATTAATATTAATAATATTCTACCAAGCACAGACAAAGCATTTGGGTGCCATGTCCGAGTATCAGACAAGCCCATGAATGCCCATGTCGTATCTTGTACAAAATGACATTTATCTGTATGTGTTTAATTTAAAAATTATTTTTTACAACTTGAACACAGCATAGAGAATATTTAAAATTTGAAAAAAGAAATACGACATAAATTGAGTTTACTTTAAATTTAAAGCAATTTTTAATATTAAACAAAAAATGAAGACAGGAGTAGAGAGCTTACATATATGATATTATGAATAATAAATGTTTTTTAATATTTTTAATCAGGGTGGGGATCTAGTTTCTCCAATAAAAAAAATGTTGACCATTAGATTATATATCTATGATTAGCCAATTTTTCTAAAATTTAGCATGAATGATTATCAAGAGAATATTGCATGATTCAATAGTTGGCTTGAAGGCTTGACAAAGTTCAATGTTTATAAGAAAGTTATTCATGGAGTAAGTATGTCAATACTTACTCTTCAAGTAAGTGAATCCCTTCTTTTTTTCATTTATATATATGCCATGTTCGTGCCTTAAAATTGTTAAAATTCAATGTGTCCTTTGTGTCCGTATCATATCATGTCCTGTGTCCATGTCAATATCAGTGTTACATAGATAATATTGATGTGTCTAGGCAATATTAAAATTTTCTATTTAACTTGGCTTATTGCCAATTCATCTAACAAATCCAGCAACCAATTAAAATATTCATACAAATCAGATTGAACAAAATTTGTTTTAAATCTGTCGTCTAGTAGACTGATATCATATCTAATTGTATCAGGGAAGACTGGCATTTCAGATTCAGGTAAATTCCACGGTCAAATGTGAAATGTTCATTCAATTGGAACTAATATAGGCCAAAATATTGGTCAAACACTGTTAGTTTGTATTCTTTTTGCATATTATACTAGCTCTATAGATATGTAATGTAAACTTTACCTGCAAATGCACCACACATGACTGAACTGCAACAAAGGCTTGTTTGAAAATCTCATATGGAAAGGCCTCAGTAGGAATGTCATATGGGTATTGCTGCAATATACATATAATGTAAGCTCTACATGTCATAGCATAAACAATTATTATACTTCTTATTCTAGTGCATGTTTAGTTACCTGAAACAGAGAACCAGCCATAAACCAGACTGTGTCAAGTTCATTATACTCTCTTTTTATTCCTTCAGCCCTTTGAAGAACTTCAGCCTAAAGCACAGCCACCAAAATTTAGTCTGGATATATTTGAAGATATCAACCATTAAACCAACCAAAGGTTATCACTTATCAGTACAGTGAATGCGATGTTCATCTTTAATCAGGACTGGGGGGAGGGAAAACCTTTGTTGGACTTCCTGTAAGGTAAGCTAGCTCAGATCCTGACCATAGAAGAGGTGACTCCACTGCCAGCTGGCCCCTTCCTCGTTGACGATCAAGCTCCCTGATGTATGGATAACAGAAAGACTTCTTCCCTTGTTTTTTCTCATACATCAAATACAACGCCAAGCATGCCAATTCGGACAATTTGTTTGTGGTCAATAGCTCAGCTGGAACAAAGATAAAGCCCGAAATATAAATTTAAATTTTGAGCAATCTGTTAATATTTAACTTTTACTATACCTAAACAACACAATGACACATAAAACAATTCACTTCAAAAACAAACGGAGACCCCCTTCTTCCCATTTTCCTAAAAATGAATTTGTGGTTTGTTATTTGCCTAAAAATGTTTTGTCTCCCCAAAGACCCGAACCTCTTCCATGCAGTAATGTCTGGCACATATGATCCACCACAAAAATATCACCTAATCTGATGTAAAAAATCCAGTTCGTGAAATCCCCTTTACATCTAAGATATTTTTAAACCAATATCCCAACCTAAATGCGCAAGTTGAATAGCATGTTTGGTTCTACTTTTGTAGAATTGATTTTGCTAGAATTAACTTGGTTAGAATTGATTTTGACGTAAATTGATTTATGTATGATAATTTGATTTGAAAAGTGATTTATGTTTGGATAATATTGATCAAAATGACTTGTAGATGTATAATTTACAAAGAAAAACCCAAAATCAATTATGGTAGAATTGAAAAATGAAAATTTTCACTTTTACCTATAATCAATTTTGAAACTATAATTGATTTTAAATATGAGAAACCAAACATCAACAAAAATGGGCAAAATCAATTTTCACCTCCCAAAATCAATTCTAAAACCTCCCAATGTGTATCCAAATATGCTGGAAGCCATATCAGCCAAAAGCCATAAAACGCTAAAACCCACACATCATTATCATCTTTCTTTACTGTTTGAAAAAAAAAAGGACCATTAACCCTTCTAAATTTCTTAAAAAAGAAAATATGAAATAATTTTCAAGTTTCCAAAATAACTTCAATTTTAATTTCTTACACAAACAAGTCCTTAAAAAAATGCAATTTGCAATCTATAGTATCGGAAAGAGGGAAAAGACATAATAGAATCAAAAGCACTGAACAACTACCAATAGTCTCGTTTCCCAAGACCCTTTCTAGCGTGACAACCAACGAATTTGGAACGGAGAACGCAACATCACCAATCTGCAAGAAATAAAACACAAAGAAAGAAAAGCAAGCTTCACTAAACCAACAACAGAAACAATCACAAATATCTAAAAATAACCAAAAAAAATATTAAAAAAATAGTGAATGGTTTGAAGAATGAGTGAACCCGAAGATCTTCACTGGCAGCAACGTAATGTATGGGCTTGTGGGTATCATTATGGGAAGGCCTTTCCTTCAAAACAACCTTGCAAGGAGGGAGGCCATGCTTGTGCATCCACGATTTCAAGTCACCCTGCTCCTCCTCCTTCTTTCCGGCGGAAACGACGGCGGCTTCGCCGCAGCCGCCGCCAGCGAGCAAGGTGTCGCGGTTGGAGGCGGAGCAGTAACTTTTCCGGCGGAGGGAACGGCAGCGGCTCTTGCAGATTGAGAGGGCGAAGAATGTGGGTAATGCGGGGAGAGGGTGAGCAGAGGAATGGCGAATTGAAGGGGAGAAGAAGTGTTTGTCTGAGATTGAAAGTGAGAGGCGCGAAACCTCCATCGGGTTAGGGTTTTGGAATTGGGGATTTTTGGGTTCGAAGACGAAGATGCTTTGCTTTGGCCTGAGATTTTTGAGCAAGGAGGAGGAGGAGGAGGAGGAGGAGGAGAAGTGTGTTGTTGAATTTAGTTAAGAGAGATATTTTGGGGTGAGATTTTGGACTGTTGTTGCATGTGTTCTATATATATATATATATATATATATATATATATATATATGTTGGCTGAAGTGAGGATAAGAAGAGCGATGCAGTAAAAGCTAAAAAGAGACAGGGAGATGGCGTTTTGAGAGTTTGGGTTTTGATTGGATTGGAGGGAAACAAAAATCTAGGTGCTGTTTTAGCTAGAGAACTAGAGAAATTGTTCATCACAGCCAGGTCGGGTCTTGGGTGCACCAGTGTTCAATGGGCTCATGTTACGTTCACTCAGTCCCACTTGTAAAAGTTAATAGCTCTACGTGAAATTGCAAAAAGGTGGCTCTTTTTATTTATTTGCAAAACAAAGGTTTGTCCCCTTCTTGTCCCAGAGTTGTTGCATTCAATATAGGGCTGTCAACGGGCTTGTCGCGCGACAGTGGCCCGGAGGGTGTCGACTCTGGCGACGACCTCAATAGCCTTCTTCTTGATGGAGGCCGGCAACATGTCTTCGATGGTGGTGGCAGCAGGAGGAGGTTCTGGGCGAGGAGGTTTGGGAAGTTGAGGTGGGTGGAGGGGCCACAAAGATAGAAGAGAGCAATGTCGTAGTCACGTGCGGCAGCAACGGGGGTGGAGTAAGAGCTAAGCCAAATCCTGGAATGCTTGTTAGGCTCTCGAATCTCCGTGACCCACTTGCCCCACTTCCTCATCCTGATTCCCTTGTACCTGTTGTTGCTGTTGCTGTTGTTGTCACTGTCTCACTCTCTGTCCCTCTCTTCTTCCTTGTGCCTCTCTTCTTTCTATTTTGTTCTTGCGGGCAAAGAAGACGGTGTTAGTTTGGGAGGCTGCTTGGCAAATGTGGGAGACCCCTTGAGGGATTCTACCTCACTGTATTTCTCTCTTCCCACCTTCCTCACCACCTCATAATCATCTTGCTTCCCCCCATTGGATGTTGAGGGACTCGTAGTCCGAGTATTCCTTGGGGCAAGCAACGTTGACGTCGACATAAACCCTCACCTTCGATGACTCGCTCGGCCAACCCATCAATTTTCCAATCTTCTGCACCAGGGTGGCGAAAGGTGAGGGAGCAGAGCGACGGCGCATGGACAAAGTGGCGGAGGAAGAAAAGGAAAGGAAGGGCTTGTGGTAATCTAGAAGAGGGAAGGGAACGAGGATTAGGACCGGAGGAAGATTGCAAAGAAAAATCACATGACACCCATTTAGCAATATTGCTTTGGGATATTTTTAAAGGGACTAAGTTACTCCCAAAGTTAAATCGGAGTAACGTAACACGCCCGTGTTCGATGTCCATGATAAAGTGAAAGTGAAATTAAGCAAAATTTTACTTGGAGTACTATCCATTTTCAATGAAGGGAAATGAAATGAAATAATATTTGTGTCAAAAACAATAAATAAAATAATATTATGTTCTATTATTTAAATATTTAAAAATATAATACAGTAAAATACCGTTGAATAAAACTCATTTCTTCTCATAACATTTAATACTCTTTTTTATTGAGAAATATTTGGTAAACTCATTTTTACTGAGATATCGTATTGACTCACACCCAATCTACTATTGGATGAGGTGTAGACTTCACTTAAATTAGATTCAGACCCCATCTAATAGCGGATGGGGTATAAGTCCATACGATATCCCCAAAAAAAATGAGTTCACCTATTATTATTCTTTTTCTTTTTTTCTCTCCCCATTTAATTTGGGTGAAATAGAACTAGATGAAATGGGAATAATAATTTAAAACTTTTACCACTCCATCCCCTATCATTATATTTCTCATGTTATGCACGGGATTAATTATAAGTTATTTTATTTTATATAGAAAAATGAGATTTATTTTTTTAAGAGTAAATTTTCAAATTTGCCACCAACAACATAGCATGAACATTTTAGTTCTTGAAAAATGTAAACCCCCAAACATAACCTCTAATGATTAAAAATGTATGTAGGACTAATGTATTTGATAGTTAAGGATTAAAAAAAAGACTAAAATGACTTATAATTTTAATTCTCATGAAATATGTTAAGGTATTTTTATTTTTCATGGACTAATATATTCAATGTTGTTTCAGTTAGGAAAAAATTTAGGGGTTTACTTTTTATTTAATAATATTAAGATTTGATAAATTTACAAATAAACAAATCAATGTGTAATAAAATTTGCTATTTCATTATTTAAATTATTTTAATACATCTGAATAAAAATTTATACATAAATCTTGAGATAAATATAAAAGAGGAATTATGAGCAAAATATTACCACAAAGGAAGAAATGCATTAAGTTTGATATATATGCTCTCCTGAGACATACTCTTATTATGCAACTCTTTCTTCAATTTTTGAAACATATGCTTTACTTCAAGATATTATATATATATATGTAAATCTACTAAATCACTCATTATATAAAATACTTTATTAATTAATGTTAATACTTTCTTTAATTTTTTTTATTATTTTAATTATTAATTATTTAACATTATTAAAATTATTTCATTTTTATCAATTTGTGAGAATTTATATACTTGTATTAATGACACTATATTTATGAAAATTATTTAATCCTTATTTAATGATTTTAAAAAATATAAAATTTAATCTACCATTGACGTTTTATTTTCATTTTAATAAATTAGCACAAAAAATATTTTATTAACATTCATATCTTAACATTATAGCTGAAAAATATTGACAAAAATAAAAAAGTACACAATTTCTTTTTTTAAAAATAATCATCATAAATTATTGTTATTGTTCATAATTTGTTCTCCTAATATGATAATAATTAAAAATTTTAAAATTAAAACTTAAAAAATTTAAAAGTGATATGTGTGTGTATCAATAAAGTTATATTATTATTAGTTATATATCATTTAATTCATAAAAAAAAATTTCAATATGTACAACTATTAATAAACAGCACTTAGGTAAAAAAAATTAGAAAATAAACATAAAATAATGAAGATTTAACCAAAATAAAAATTAAAAAAACTTAAACATGTATTAAAGTATAGCTCATTTTCAACTTTTAGGGGAGAGGAGTGCATATTTTGAAAATAAAAGGGGACGATTATATAATAAATGTACTTCTAAAAAGAGGGAAGTGTAATTTACTCTAATTTTTATATGCCAAAAAGATTATTTGAAAAAATAATTTGCAAGAAAGCAAACTTTGATCACTTATGTGGCTGAGTATTGGGTATTATTTCGATTTACAAAATATGTGACAAAAGCAAATTATCCAATCATTACAAAGAATATCCTCTATTGAGGAAAGGATTCCTCACCTAACCCTTTGTTTGGTATGAGCGAAAATGTGACGACAGAAAAATCGAATGAAAGAAAATGGATCGATTTCAACTTTCTCTTTATTTGGTTTAGCATGGAAAAAGGAGAGAAGAGATTAAAATAAACAAGCATGGGGCAACCCTTAGAAGAAATTAAAAAAAAAAAAGCATGGGGCAACCCTTGAATCTTTTGGAATATAAAAGATACAATAAAAAAAATTAAAATAAATAGTTTGAAAATAAATTTTGTAATTGAAATGCTAATAAATTCAAATGTTATTAAATTTAATTTTTAACTAATATTTGTTGTAAATTATTCATTCATATAATTTATGTAACATCCCCGATTTCTGAATTCCAACTTCATCTTCAAGTTTGATCAATTTCCATTTCCCATTTCACCTCGAATTTCATATAAAGCGGTACAATTTCCAATTTCCGAGTTCGTCTTCGAATTTCAGTATAATTTTCATGACTTTCGACCTTAACCATACGGGTATTCCTCATTTCTCGACTTCTGACTTAAACTTGAAGTCCAAACAACATGGACGTGATTGCCGATATCCGACTTTGGGTCTCGAAGAAAACGGACCCGATTTTCGACCTCGTAGTTTATCTCCAAGTTTCAGCAAGATGTACCCGAGTTCCGACCATAAACCTTATGCTTCAAAATAGTGTACACGGTTTCTGACATCCGACTTGATAGTTTAACACAATAATGCAAATACCGACCTCCGAGTTTAATGTGACGAGTTCCGGCCTTAGAGTTGAACTCAACTAGAATGGACACGAGTTCGGATCTTTGAGCTGATTTTCAAGTCATACACGAGTTCTGATATCCGATCTTATTCCCAGGAGCCTTCCATTTCTGCTGGCGTTCCCGAGTTTGAATGGGGAGTTCCGAGATTATGTGATTATAAGCTGTATGATTTCTGGCATTCGACTTTGCTTCAAAGTGTCGAATAAACCAGACAAGATATCCGAGTTTATTTCCAAGTCTCAAATACGATGAGACGAGTTCCGACATCCGGTTTCAGCTCCAAGCTCAAATAAAATAGCACGAGTTCCGACTTTAAGGAAGTACGAGTTCTGATGTCATTTTCAGAATACAGTGGAAGCGAGTTCTACTTTTAGGATGACATGGAGAGCAATTTGGCCACAAAAGAGGGAGATATGGCCGAACTTCAACCACAAAACTCCAACCAATCAACACCACAATTCCAACTACTCTCATGTATTTAAATCAGACTCTCCTCTCCATTTTCATCTGATTTACGTCTCCCTTTCCCCTTGCTCCAGCCTTCTTCTTCCCTTCCTCTCTCAATCTACTCTATCAAATCTCCAAGCTTTGTCAAGGCTCCACTCAATCCAAATTCAAATTCAGCAAGATCACACTCCAAAGAGGTAGGATTCACTTTCTATTCTTGATTTCTCTGAACTGTGGCTGTATGATATTCCACTTTTCTTCAATTATTTGATGATATATTGGATGTATATGATGGATTATGGTTGGATTAATATGGAATATTGAGTTGGAATTAAGGTTAGAAGAAGAAAACTAGGAGAAGTGAAGGTTTGGAATACTGTCTAAGTGAGAAGCTCCATGGCAGTCCGTATGGCGGAGTGTACGGCTCCGCCTACAGCAGTTAAATCTAATGGAACTATTTTTAAATGAAAGTAGACATTTAGGGCTTTCTATAGATATATAATATGAGGTTATTGGATTAGTATTGAGAGAGATATGAATTTTTGAATTTTGACCTAGGAATCAAGACTTTCATCCGGGCAGGGTGACTTGAGGAAGGTATAACTCACCCTACACAACTCCAAATTGAGTGAAACCAACTTTGTTAGAAAGTTTACACATAGGGAAACATCTCAATATGAAATATCGAGTTTGTTATGACCCCAGTTGATCCCATTGGTTCGAGGAAGTTACCCTATGTCTAAACTGAGCCAAAACATAGTAGTTCAGAAAGATGGAATTTTAGGACTTATAACTCAAGCTATACTAAAGCAAATGGAATGAAACCTATTGCAAATGAAAGGTTGTCCTGTTAGTTTCAATATGAGACTAATTTCGTATGATTTGAGAATATCTTCGATTTTTAGTGAATTTTTACTTCCTAGAGTGTAATTTGGGCCAGTGACCGAATAGGCTGAGGCAAAAGTTAAATATCTTGAGTTATATAAATCAAAATGAGATGGGATTAAATAGATTAGAAAATAGACACATAAAGTTATGACATATCCAAAATTCAGGTTTAAATGAGTTTAATAGAGGTAAAGGTGGATTATACAAAACTTGGGCAGAACTGAATAAAATTGGCAGAAATGACCACATTGATGGTTTCATAAATGTTAGTGAATATATGAGGCTTGACTTGACTGTTGCAAGTTTTATATAGATAAATATGTTAGATTGATTATACTGCTATGACTGATTTGTCTGTGAGAACTGGCACTATTCATGGGAAAACGGACGGGATCCGTTATGCTGCTGGATTTACGGCAGAAGTCTATGAATGTTTATATGCAAGGATGAGTTTAAGTATGATGTGAGCTATGACGTATATGAAAATAAATGATGAAGTATATATATGAGTGTATTCAGCACGTTTATGCATGACCATATATGAGAATGAAAAGACATGAATATGTTAAATGTGAATCCCTTCACCTAGAGGCAGTTGCACATTGAATCCCTCCTTGTGAAGGCAGTTAAATAAGATAAGATGTGAATCCCTTCACTTGGAGGCAGTTGCACTTTGAATCCCTCCCTGTGAAGGTAGCTACCCTCTACCTTGGAGGCACGTGGTCAAATGAGATCCCTCTATATTGAAGGCACATGGTCATATGAGATCCCTCAATTTAGAGGCACGTGACTAGAAGAGATCCCTTTAATTAGAGGCACGTGACCAAAATGAGATCCCTCCAAGACTAGAGGCACGTGAATCCCCTTGTGGGTGAGTCGGCGTGACGACGGTCACGAGTTGAGCTGACGAGCTCGCTCCAAGGTCAGGCTACCCAAGGGCAGTAAGGGCAGTAAAGACTAAAGACTAAAGATTAAAGCATATGCAAGCACCCCACTCACATGAGGCATGGCATCAACCCAACTAGTGTGAGTATAGGGGACATGACTTACATGAGGCATGGCATGACCCAGCTAGTGTAAGCACTGAATGAAGGTCCCATATTCCTAAGGAACGTGATATGGCGATCACGCTCTGATAGGGTATGACATGGCGATCATACTCTGGAATGTGGCATGTAAAGATATGATGATGAGTCTATATTCCTAAGGAACGTGACATGGCGATCACGCTCTGATGGGGTATGATATGGCGATCATACTCTGGAATATAGCATGATGATCCTACTCTCTAAGGAATGTGACATGGCGATCACATTCTAATTGAGTATGACATAACGATCATATTCTGGGATGTGGCAGGAAGAATATATTCCTAAGGAATGTGACATGGTAATCACATCCCGATGGAGTATGACATGATGATCATACTTTAGAATATGTGTAACAAGTAAAGAAAGGTAAGGAAAGAAAAGTAAATTTTATGTACATGTATAAACTCAAGTACAAGTAAAGTTATGTGCAGATGTTATATCCCCAATACATTGATGCTATGTGTATTTTAATATGTTGCAGTTATTATTCATGGTATCATTCATGAATTGATTTTGTATGGGCTCTCCTGAATGACAAGTGTATGTGTAAAAATAAACTTTGCTTCGGATAATATATTTTCGAACTATAAAATTAAACATTTATATAGCATGTTCACCTTTTTCATAATAAACCGAAGCAAACTGGAGATGACAACAATGACATTATATATGATAATTAGAGAATCCTACTAAGAATTTATAATTCTCACTCCTATTTCCGTATTATCTCGAGATAGTTTAAGAATTTCCAAAGGCAATTTGAGTTCTTTGTCGAGATAAGGTCCAGATTCAGAAGATAATAACTCCAGGGTGTGGTACTATGACTTAAGCATAGTACTATACTTGGGAGGGTGTTACAATTTACATAAAGTGTTTAAAAATTAAATAAAAATAATATATGTTTATGTTTTGTTAAAATAAGGATATATATATATATATATATATATATATATATATATATATATATATATATATATATATATATATATATATGTCATTTTAATACATCATTTATTTATTTTTCTGTTCATCTTAATACACAAAAAAAACATAAATTTTTCTCTTTATTTTCTTTTTTTCTATTTTCTTTCCTCTTATTTTCTCTTCGTAGCCAAATAAACTGTAAAAGATATATTTGGCTTGATTGTTTCAAAGAAAATTATTTTCCTTTTTAAAACTCTGCTAAGTAACTTTCAAAGATATGGAGTTTCAAACTTAAAATAGTTATTTCAAATACACCAGCTTATTTATTTATTTATTTATTTATGGTTAATACATTAGTTGTTTATTTATTTGTTGAATTTTTACATTTAATCACAGGAATAAAACAATGGAAGAAAAATTTTGAATCCACAATTAAAAGATAGTAAATTATGTTGGAAAAACTAATTTTGAATCAAATTAGTTTAATTACTATTAATAAAATTAAAGTAGTGATGATAATAAAAGTTAGAATAAATTACATTCCCCTCCCCTAAGAGATACTCATATTACACTACTATTTACTCTATTTTCAAAATGTATACTTTAGCCCAAAATACTTTATTAATTAAAATATGCATATAAATTTACTAAGTTACACATTACACAAAGTACTTTATTATTTCTTTTAAATTTTTTATTATTCTATCTTGAGAATTGATATATTAATACTGACAGTATATTTATTAAAATTATTTAATCCTTATTTAATGATTTTAAAAATATAAAATTATTTTATTTTCATTTTAATAAGTTGGTAAAAAAATATTTTGTTAACATTTATATTTTAACATTAATTATCACATATTATAGCCTACAAATATTTTAAAAAATTAAAAAGCATATAGTTCTTACCTTTTTAAAAATATCCATCATAAATTGTTGTTATTGTTAATAATATGTTCTCTTATGCATCAATGTATTACTTTACTGGTAATCACATGTCTTTAATTTTGTTAAAAAAAAGTTTCATTATGTATAACTACTAATAAAGGTATTTTAGTCAAAAAAAAAAAAGATAGTAAACATAAAATAATAGAGATTTAACAACAAAACTTAAAATGGATTAAAGCATAGCATATTTTCATCTTTCAAGGAAAGAGAGTGTATGTTTTAAAAATAGATAAAATGGGTGTGTACTTCACCCTAAAAACTAGAGGTAATTCTCGTGCAATTAATATTTTTATAAATTTTTCTAATAAGATTACTTTTTTAAAAAAGTTATGATTGAAAATTTTCTTCAATTGTTCTAAACAACGAAATAGATCAAAAGTACTTATATTGTAAGAGTTTATTGAATATTTCATTGTGGATAACTTTTTTTGTGCAATTTTTGTACTTTTCATCCGCTCAATTGTAAAAATGTTCAACCCTTTTGTTGGGGTCACTTTTAACAATGAAACATATATTTTTTATGATAAAATATTTATTTTGGAAAATATAACCTCATATAGTTCAATAATTGGTATTAACGTTTGTTTATTGTTATTGTATAACATACTTTTTTGGGAATTATTTTCTTCTCAAAACAAAAGATCACTTTGAGTTCTTTTTTGGCAAAACTATTAATATGATAAGAACTTTTGCACCAACATTGCTTCATATAATTTTTTTCCTTTCTATTATTTACTTTATTAAGTGCATAAATTTCTAATATCAAATTTAGTTCCTAAGGAGCGTATAATTGATATTCCTTTTTCTTGTTATAAACAAATATTTGGAAATTCAGTCTAAAGTATTAAAAATGCTATTCGATATATAAGCTCTTGTTTAGCTATATGATTTGTTGCTTTGTCAATCTCATATGAGCTTATATACTGTTTTATTGGATATTTAATCATATGAAACATATAATAATTGATTTCTTCAACAACGTCATTTAAGGAGTGAGAATTGCTATTTTTCAAAGATATTTCTTATTCTGCATACATTGTTGTAAATTTTGGATACATGCTATCAACAACTTGTTTATCTCTATCATCATTTGGCTTAAGTGGATATTGTCCGTATTTTAATCCACGTTGGAAAGCTTATTGTTACTCTAGTATGTTGTCTATTTGCAAATATTAGTATGTATATACAAAATAAAATGGTCTTTAATAAAGAAGTACATATATAGTAAAATAAAATCTAAACAAAAAGATTTGTAAATAGTTTTAAAAGTAAAAAATAGAATAATAAAAGAATTGTATTAATAAAAATTATAGCAATAAAATATATTATTTAATTAAATATAAAATAGAATTAAATTTCCATATAATACAAATTTTTAATTACACATTGCAATTAATACAACCTTCAAGTGAACTCTGCTCTCTCTCTCTCTCTCTCTCTATATATATATATATACAAAGAAATGAGGAATAAAATGAAAGTATCACAAATCATACAATGCAATGTTCTTAAATGTTTGTCACTAGCCTACCTGGAGCAATGCTCGGTGGAAATGGCATTAACGGGTAACTCCCCAAGATTATATGTGGTGCTATTGAGCAACTCATCTATATGTTGTTCCCAACCTCAATGAGTAGTTAACATCTTCATTAAAGGATGAAGCAAAACAAAGCATAGAAAGATAGTTGTATGTGAAACAAGGAATAGGAGAAAAGTGGAGAGGATGAAATTTTGTGTAAAGGATGGTTTGCAAAAGTGGGGAGAAAAGTAGAGGAATTTGGATCGCACCGTCCAAGTGATACACATGGTTCATCATCTACACTATCTATGGCACCATCTATAAGAATCACATGCATCGTCTATGACATCGTCCAAGTTTGAAGCACTATATATACACACATTTCATATGTAAGCACCACCGATTCATTGGTCATAAGCTGAGCAAAAAGTGTTTATTTTAATTTTTATATGCTAAGAAGATTATTTGAAAAAATTTTTTGCAAGAAAGTAGAATTCGATTGATTATGCAGTTGGGTGTTGAGTAGCATTTCTATTCACGAAATATGTGATGAAAGCAAATTATCAAATCCTTGCAAGGAAAATTTTAACATGCTCACCCTCAAAAGTGACATTGAATCTTCATCTATCTATATTGTGTGCAAGCTATTTTTTCTCTATAAATTAATTTACTCACTTAAAATGAAAAGACTATTATAACCTGCAAACAAACTTTCTCTTTCTCACATGATGGCCTTCCTCCATGATTTCAACATGTGTCTTTGAAGAAAAGCAATCATGGGAGATGGCGAGTGCCACCACAAATCGACAGTAGTGATAACCATGAGCACACCTCTCTATTTTGGTGAAGGCTCCTCACAGGCCTAGATCTGTGACCCACTCCATAGCACCTCTATGATAGCACAAAACAAGGGGCAATCGTTGTGTGTGCTCTAAACTCATCATGTTATGTTGTTGATCTGAACCTGTTTTACTTAGCAAGTGTTTAGAACACTAACCAAGATTGTGAAATTCTTGGATCCATAAATTTTAGAGGAAATGTTAGCAAGAATAGGTCAAGAGAACTACTCTCTTGAGGTGGTCTTTAGTAGAGAATAGATGTAACCACCATAGGGATCCTAAAGGGATAATAAGATCATTTTTCTTTGCGTTCCCTTTAGGATGCTCTGCTACTCGAGATAACACTTAGAACACCTAGGTTAGATTAATCTGGGTTGGGTGTGCTTCTTGGGGCCTCAATAGTTGCTAAGACTTAGGAATATTGGTGAACTTGTTCTGGGTGTGGGTATTAGGATTTGGCTAGGTTTCAAGGTGGTTCCACTAAACTCACTTGGTTTCTTGTGGGTTCATATTGGGGGATTGGTGTGCTTAATCTCTCCTCTCTCTATGGGGACAGAACGAGAGAAACACTCTAGGCTATGTGATGGGGACAAATCCACATGCTTGGAGACCAAGTTGTGGTGCTAGCTCGGTGAAAGTGACATGTCAATAAGTGTGGGTTGCTATGTGTAACATCCACCAAAATTCTTTTATCGTTTTTCAATCAATCGTTCGATTTTATCGAATAATTGAGATTAATTAAAATTCAGTTAAATAATTATTTAGGATCAATTGATTGGAAAATAATTAAGTTTAGATATGAGGGAATTAAGTTAGAAGTATAGGAGATTTCATTAAATTTTATTGAAAACCAATTTACCGATTTAAAGGAAATCGATAAGGTTACAGTATTTTAAATTGGCGGAACCGAACCAATAGAATTCTAGCTTTTCAACCCAACTTTAAGTGGCTGAGAACTCAACCACTTAACACCTAAATGTGGCGCCACTTTGGCCACAATCCATGGAGAGGCTTGGCTGAATTTCAGCCATACAAGATTCAACCAATCAAATGCCAAG
The DNA here is from genome assembly GCA_031439585.1 of Pterocarpus macrocarpus. NCBI lineage: Eukaryota > Viridiplantae > Streptophyta > Magnoliopsida > Fabales > Fabaceae > Pterocarpus > Pterocarpus macrocarpus. The sequence goes on from CM062520.1 coordinate 28,204,878, forward strand.
GAAGCCAACTACTTCTACTCCTTTAATTAGATTTTTCCTCCCCTTTTTCACTCATTCAGACTGTGTTGCCTTCTCCCCTCCTTTCAGCTCTCTTCTTCTCTTCTTTACTCACATAACTCCATCAAACTCTCAAGTTCAACCAGGTTTTGCTCATCCAAGCCCCAAAAACTAAGCCAAATCACATATAACAAAGGTAGAGGTTTAATTCTTACATTAATTCTGTGATCTTGGCTGGCTGAAGGTGGATTATTTCCATAATCTTTGATGTATTGATTGAATGATTATGATGATATATGGCTGGTTATTGGCTGTTTGTTTGGTTAAAATCGAATTGGAAGCAAGAAAGAATGAAAATAGGAAGAGCTGAAGGGCTGGAGAACCAAAAACCCTCGGCAGTCCGTACGGTGGAGTGTACGGCTCTGCCTACTGCTGATTAAATTCGATGAAACGATTTTTATATGAAACTAGACATCTAGGGGTTTCCATAAATATATCATATAAGGCCATTGGATTAGTATTGAGAGAGATATGAATTTTTTAATTTTGACCTAGGTTTTTGACTTTAATTCTGGGCAGACTGGGTTCTTCAGGGCAAAACTCGCCCTATACTACTTGAAATTTAATGAAACTAACTTTTTTAGAAAGCTTACACATAGGAGAATGTCCCATAAAAATTTCAAAATTAGATAAGGTCCTGTTTGCTCCCAATGATCCAAGAAAGTTGCCCTATGCCCAAACCAAATTAGAACAGGGCAGTTCAGGAAGGTCAGAATTTGGGGCTTATAACTTGAGCCCTACTAAATCAAATGGAATGGATTGTAAATGAAATGTTGCCCTGTTAGCTTTAATATGAGACTAATTTCGTATGATTTGAATCAGTTTTCAATTTTTAGTGGATTTTTACTTTTAAGTGTCTGATTCTGGCCAGCCACTGGGCAGGCCGAGATAAAACCTAAAATTCTTGAGCTATAGTTATCTGAATCAGATGGGACTAAAGAGGTTAGAAAATAGACACATAACAATTCAACATACCCAAAATTGAGGTCCAAATGAGTTAAATAGAAATTATGGCTTGATTTATAAAAATCGGGTTGACAGACCTTGTTGAGGTAAAAACTCTGCCTTAATGAGATTAATGTTTCAATGTTAAAATATGTATGCAATGTTGTGACCTCTATGATAAATTGGTGTTCTAGTGTACTGGCACTATTCATGGGAAAGCGGACACGTTCCGTTATGCTACCGAAATTTCGGTAGAATCTATGCATAAGTTATGATATATATGTTAATACAAGTGCATTTTCAAGAAAGCTATGAAAGTTATGATAAGAATTATATTATTATGAAAGTTCCATGCTACTTGGGCCAGCCCCGGATAAAAAGTTAAGGGGAATAGATCGGTGGGAAGGTTGGGGAAAGCAAACCCGACATTCCTGTATAGGAACGAGCTCGATCCTGAAAAGCAGACTATTACCCAGGAGTCTAAATGGCCACGAACTCCCAAGGGACCAAGCAATGGAAAATGAGGAAAAGTAATGGGGAAAGCTTATGAAGAAAGAATTAAGAATGAGTTGCATGATTACATGAGTGCATAATTTCATGGAATAGTTATGTTAAGATGTTTGCAGTTGTCTATTGTATTTGTTTACTGCCATCTGTTCAATTATTCTGTTTATTATTTTGTAAATCCTTATTAGTAATCTATTCTATTTCTTATGCCATTTAAAGTAAAACCGAATCTTACCTCGGACCAGACATTTCCTTAAACTCATTAAAACGGATAGTCTAGTTTGAACACATGCTTTTATAATTAAATAAAAATCGAGGCAACTGAGCATGTATGTGACGTCAGACAACCACTATACACGAACCCTACTGAGGATTTCTTTAAATTCTCACCTCGTTCTATATTTCCCGCATCATTCTCAGACACTGGTGATGGACTCCACGGCCACCCTTTTCATTGAGATCCCAGATTTGCAGCTTCACCACGATCCAGTATTAGACTCTCTGTATATAGCCGGTTCTTGTAACTTCCGCCTTTACCTATTTAGCAATAGCAACTTTGTTGTCCCTCTACATCATATTGCGTTCGATCCTGCGACTCCTTACATCGCCATCCCACTACACATAGCGCACCCACCTCCAACTCTTCTTGCACCCACAGCACATGTAGCTCCTGCTGACCCTGCACCCGAGTCACCTCTGTAGGCGGTTCCAGATATACCACTTAACTCAGAGAGTGACCCTTCCGAGGCCACCGGCTTATCACCCTCTTCCTCCTCGGGACCTAGTGCAGATTACTCTCCAGCCGGGCCTGGCATGGCTAATGGCTATCTGACGGAGTAGGCCAGCCGCAGGAGACTTTGTACAGTATGACCCTCTTTTGACAACACGTAGCTTTGGGTCATAGACATAACAGTAGGACTAGCAGTAGGTTTTGAAATGTCCTCTGATGACCCATAGGATCATTTTGACTGATACGTGCCTTATGTCTTTTTGGTACACTAGCCCCACTTATGTGTTCCACTTTGAAACTCATATATATATATATATATATATATATATATATATATATATATATATATATATATATATATATATATATATGTATGTATACAGTTGATGTTATTGCACTACTTCTTATCTATTGTGGTATTTTGTTCAATTTCGTTATGCTCATAGTATAGCAGCACGCCGTTTCGTCGGTTCACACAAAATAAATAAATAAGTAAATAAATAAAATATGAGGTGTGGTATGAATCATGAAAGGTAAGCAGTATGTTAAAATGGTAACACAGTCTACTTAATTTTATGCTATGACTTAAGCACAATATTAAATTGGTAGGATGTTACACTATGCATTGTCCTTTATCATCCTTAACAATAGGTTTCAGAGATAGATAGCCTTATACTATGGCAAAAAGACTACAAGGGAAGAGTGAGTCACAGGGAATCTTTCCTATTAAGTGTAATTCTCGGGCTAGGTTCTTGGTTAGCATATGTAGAGCAGAGCGTTAGAAGAAGGGAGGACTTTTGACCTCATCAAGGATCAAAGTGGTGTCCTTTTTAGGGAAAACCTTCTCTAAAGACAAAGTTACACTTAAAAGCCTACCAAGCCACATCAGAAAGGTAGCTCCCAAGAAGAAATTGGTCATTCTTAAATATTTATCCTAGTTGGGTATCATCCCTGTAACACCTTCCCAAGTACAGTACTATGTTTAAGTTATAGTACCACACCCTGGAGTTGTTACTGTTACCTGAGCGGACCTTATCTGACGGAACTTCTACTGCCTTCTTGAACTTCTTGAACTATCTGGAGATAACACGGAAATAGGAGTGAAAATTATAAATTCTCAGTAGGATTATCTAATTATCATACATAATGTCATCGTTATCATCTCTAATTTGCTTCGGTTTATTATGAAAAGGTGAACATGTTATGTAAACTGTTTGATTTTACAGATCGAAAAATTATATCATTCGAAGCAAAGTTCATTTTATTCATATACTTGTCATTTGGGAAGAGCCCATACAAAATCAATTCATGAAATCATATTAGGAATAATAACTGAAACATAATAAAATACAATAGAATCAATACAGTGGAGACATAACTTCTGCACATAACTTTACTTGTACTTGAATTTATACAGATCCATAAAATTTACTTTTCTTTCTTTATCTTCCTTTTCATCATAAAATCGTTGCATGCCACATTCCAGAGTATGATCGCCATGTTATACCCTATCAGAGCGTGATCGTCATGTCACATTCCTTAGAAATATGGGACCTTCATTTGGTACTTACACTAACTGGGTCATGCCATGCCTCATGTAAACCCTATCCACTATACTCACACTAGCTGGGTCGATACCATGCCTCATGTGAGTGGGGTACTTACATATGCTTTAATCTTTAGTCTTTAGTCTTTAGCCTTTATTGCCCTTGGGTAGCCTGATCTTGAAGTGAGCTCGTCAGCTCAACTCGTGACCATCGTCACACCGACTCACCTACAAGGGGATTCACGTGCCTCTAGTCTTGGAGGGATCTCATTTTGGTCGCGTGCCTCTAATTGAAGGGATATCTTCTGGTCACGTGCCTCAAAATTGAGGGATATCATCCGACCACGTGCCTTCAATATAGAGGGATCTCATTTGACCACGTGCCTCCAAGGTAGAGGGTAGCTGCCTTCACAGGGAAGGATTCAAAGTATAACTACCTCCAAGTGAAGGGATTCACATCTTTTCTTATTTAACTGCCTTCACAATGAGGGATTCAATGTGCAACTGCCTCCAGGTGAAGGGATTTACATTTAATATATTCATGTCTTTTCATTCTCATACATGGTCACACATAGACGTGCTGAATGCACTCATATATATATGTTTCATCATTTATTTTCATATACGTCATAACTCACATCATACTTAAACTCATCCTTGCATATAAACATTCATAGACTTAGTAAATTCGGCAAAGATAATCTGGAATCAGATATGTTTTCCCATGAATAGTGCCAGTTCTCACGGATAAATCAGTCATAGCAGTATAATCAATCTAACATATCTACCCATGTAAAACTTGCAACCATTAACTCAAATCTTATATGTTCACTAACACTTGTGAAATCATCAATTGGGTCATTTCTATCAATTCTACTCAGTTCTGCCCGAATCCTGTATAATCCACCTTTACTTCTATTCAACTCATTTAAACCTAAATTTTGGATATATCATAGCTCTATATGTCTATTTTCTAACCTCTTTAGTCCCATCTCATTTTGATTTGTATAACTCAAGATATTTATGTTTTAACCCGTCCTGCCCTATGGCTGGCCATAATTACACACCTAAAATTAAAAATCTACTATAAATCGAAAACAAGTCCAAATCATATGAAATTGGTGTCATATCAAAGCTAATAGGACAAACTTTTATTTTCAAGAAGTTTCATTTCATTTGCTTTAGTATACCTCGAGTTATAAGTTCGGAAATTCGACCTTCCTAAACTGCCCTGTTTTGGCCTGGTTTGGACATAGGGTAACTTCCTCGAATCATTGGGAACAATTGGGATCATAACAAACTCAGAATTTCATTGTGAGATGTTCCCCTATGTGTAAGATTTCTAGTAAAGTTGGTTTCACTTAATTTGAAGATGTGTAGGGTGAGTTATACCTTCCTCAAGTCACACTGCCCGGATGAAAGTCCTGATTCCTAGGTCAAACTTAAAAAATTCATATATCTCTCAATACTAATCCAATGGCCTTATATCATATATTTATGGAAAGCTTTGAATGTCTATTTCCATCTAAAAATAGTTTCATGAGATTTAACCAGCTGTAGGCGGAGCCGTACCCTCCACCATACGGATTGCCGTGGGATTCCTCATTTAGGCAGCATCTCAATCCTCCACCTCTCCTAGTTTTCTTCTTCTAACTCTAATTCTAACTCAAGATTTCATATTTATCCAACCATAATCCATCACATACATCCAATATATCATCAAATATATGAAGTAGAATAAAATTTCATACAGCCATCATGCAAAGAATCCAAGAACAGAAATGGAATCCTACTTCTTTGGAGTGTGATTTTGCTAGGTGTTGAAGCTTGAATTGTTAGAAACTTGTTAAGCTTGAGGGAGTGATCGAGTTGATTGAGAGAAGGGAAGAAGGAGGCTGGAACAAGAGGGAGAGGGAGAGGCGTAAATCAGCTGGAAATGAGAGGGAGAGGCTGACTTAAATAGATGAGGGTGGTTGGAATTGTGAATATTGATTGGTTGAAATTTTGTGATTGAAGTTCGGCCATGTCTCCTGCTTTTGTGGCTAAATTGCTCTCCACGTCGTCCCAAAAGTGGAACTCGCTTCCATTCTATCTGAAATTGGAACTCATCTCGATTCTGCCTAAAGTTGGAACTCGTGTTATTTATTTGTCCCTCGGAGATGAAATCGGATATCGGAAAACTTGTCTGGTTTATTCGAAACTTGGAAGCAAACTCGGACCGGAAATCATACAGCTTACAATCACATAATCTCTGGACTCCCTATTCAAATTTGGGAACACCAATAGAAATGGAAAGCTCCTGGGAATAAACTCGAAGATCGTAACTCATGTATGACTTGGAAATCAACTGGAAGATCCGAACTTGTATCCATTCTAGTTGAGTTCAACTCTAAGGCCGGAACTCGTTACATTCAACTAGGAGGTCGGTACTTGTAACCATTGTCTTAAACTATCAATTCAGATATCGGAAACTATGTACACTATTTTGAAACATGAGGTATGAGGTCGGGGCTCGCATACATCTTGCTTGAAACTTGGAGATAAATTATGAGATCGGAAATAGGGTCCGTTCTCTTTGAGACATAAAGTTGGATATCGGGAATCACGTCCATATTGTTTGGACTTGAAAGTTAAGTCAGAAGTTGGTAAATTATGCTGACATTCAAAGACGAACTCGGAAGTCGGAAATGATCCCATTTTATGTGAAATTCGAAGATGAAGTCGGAAGTCATGGAAACTTGAAGGTGAAGTCGGATGTCTGACATCATGCTCACCTCATTTGAGACCTGGACATAAGTTTGGAGATTGGAAAGCATGTTCGTTTTATTTGAAGCTTGGGAATAAAGTATGAGGTTGGAACTCATATAAATTTTGGTCAAACTTGGAGACCAACTCAGAGATCCGATCTCACGTCCATTAACTCGTAGGTCGGGAATCGTGTCTTATTCTGGTTGAACAATCAACCATGAAGTCGGAACTCGTATCCTTTGTATAATTAGGTCAGAAATTGGAAATAATAGCCATTTCATTTGGGACTTGGAGTTGAAGCCCGAGGTCGAGAATTTGGCCATTTCACTGAGATGAGGTCGGAGGTCGGAAATGGGGATGTTACAATCCCTACACCTAACTCTCTAGAAGTGACCAAACTTACCTTTTCTAACCATTACTTTCATTAATCACCTCTTAATCACTAATTTAATCCATAATCCAATTTTAGGTTATCATCAAAAGCCCCCTTGATGGGAGGATATAGCTCTCTTATTGTGCACATTCTATGCATCCCAAGTGTCTTTTATCCCTTTTCTCGCATGTTATCCGGCCTTATTCTTTCTCGTCCTTTCTTCATCAGAATATATTTGCTTAGGTATTTTCATCTCTTGCATGTGATCAAGATTTTCCCAAATTGGCCCATTTAAGGTGGTGTATAATGGCTAGCTAGATTATGAAACAATGTTGGATTAAGGTATGGTTCAATAAGATGAGCCCTACTTTATCTCTTCTAGTGATGTTTTTACAACAATTGACCAAGCCCAACTAGTGATGCGTCTCCAAGCTGTTGATCATAGTGCTGTCGAGGATCAACATGTGAATGTTAATGTTGAGTATTTACCTAATGGCTAGGGTTTTAGTGTTTATTGGATGATTTATAGTACGTTTTTGAACTTATAGGGTTGTATTCCCCTTTAAATTTGAACTTTGTTATTTATTCTATATATATTCTTCGACTATCCCCGAACTTTAAATATTTTGCTAGATTTCAAATTCATATTTAACTTTTTTGAAAATGAATTCCTTGATCATAAGCACATTTGGTTCAATGCCTCGTTTGTGAGTATGCCAAATTCAAATGTAATTTTGGGATATTTTACTTCGTGAATAAGTTCAAGACTTCAAGGTCTACCCATTCTTTAGTGTGAGTTAGCCTTCGTTTTGGCTTACTTGGTTTATCAAGTTGAAATTTAATTTTCCACTTCTTGTTCTTTTTGTGGGTGTACCACCCTACTAATTAATTATGAACTTCCTAATTTCCTATTTGTAATACCCCTTAATTAATAATTAACTAGCAGGTTCTACTAACGTCTAATTGATTTTTAGGTTATAAAATTTTTCGTTCATCTTTTATTATTTATTTTATGGGCAACTTATAATGACCTCCCTTGAGGTCTATCAAAAATACATTTATTCTCTCCTAGATTTTAAAATTACATTCGACTCCCTTAATTAATTAAATGACCATACAATAACCTCCATTGCACATGACTTACGAGACTATTAATTTCAAAAAATTAAAAAAATACATAAAATGACTATTTTGGCCTTAATTGTTTCTTCTATTTCTATTGAACGCCACTTCTTCTCTCCACTCTAATCATGACTCACCCACAAAAACAAATCTTCTATCCTTTGCAAAAACAATCAAAGTCAAACACAAGCAATGCTTGCAACCCCAAAATATTCCCATCTTTGAATATCAAACAACCTCAAAAATAAATTAACCAAACTAAATCAATAGTAAACAACCACCATTGTCAAAGCCTACATCATTAGCTATAAATTAAATCAAAACAAAGCCAACAAACTAATATCAAAATTCAAGAGAACCATAAATTGAAACTCCAACAGAAGATCATGCCTAAACTACAAAATACCACCAAAACTTAAACTTATAAAATTAAAAAAATGAAAAACAAAACAGTGCCCAACACCATTCACACCATTGTCCATTACCATGCCCAAGGGTCCTGCAACTACCAAATAGTCGCACCATGCCACCACTCTTCTACATTGTTGTCATTCACCCCCGTTGTACATCGTCCAAGTTGTGCCACTACCATGCTTTATCATTTTTGCCTTCATGACCTACTATCACCTTGCTTGTGCCCCACAACCTTCACACTATGATACTAAGCTTTGTAACAACTTGGGCATTCTTGTTAGTTGCGGTAGTGAGCAGTAGCACCCATGGAGTTGCTAGTGCCACTATGGAGGTGTGCACTACCATGCTTCATCATCTCTTCCTTCCCTGCTAGTGTTGCGATAGAGGCATGGCCAGATCCCCTTCAAGCTTGAGGTAGTAGTTGCCAGGGAGGAGGAAGGGGAAATGAATTGCAGCTGTAATGGTGGAGAAATAAGAATTAGATTTTAGGATTTTTTTTCATATGATTTTTTATTTTGAAGGGTAAATTAGAAATTTTATAAATTATGTTAAACAACATTTATTTTAATGTAGTCGAGTGTAATTTTAAAATCTAGAAGGAGGCAAATGTATTTTCGATAAATCTCAAGGGAGATTATTATAATTTACCCTTATTTTATTTATTTCTTCGCATTTCTTTTTATAAGCTGGACTACATAATTAATGATATGCACACTAATCGCAATTACTCGACAGAATTTACTAATCATCATGTGAAACTAGTCGAATAAGTTAATCAACATTACATACATCACAATACAATAGATATCAAACATCCATCACAAACATAATATATGTATGCATCATAATAGAGTCATCATCATTGTACTAGAGTTAGTGGCATGCATCAACTAAGGTTCTAATAGTTAGAGATTACATACAGCACCAAAAATAGATATCCTCCTCTGCTTGATCTATATATGAACCAAAAAGGGATAACAATATATATATATATATCCCCCATAAACTTCGTCATGCCTAGATGAAGTAGTAGAAGGATAAGATGTGTTGTAGGAAGATGATGAACTGCTCCGATACAGGATCATAGGGTCATAGTGAGATACTAATTTTAGTACGAGATGGTGCTTCGAGGGGTCTGTCAAACACCCAAAATCTCCCATGGTTTCAAACAGGCAGTAACCAGTAGATACTATAGAACAAAAGTTTAAGAAACAATATGACAATATAGCAAACATTTAATAAAACATGTAATTGCTAAATATCAAATGAAAATAAATATTCCATTTTAGGAAAATCATGTAGGCATAATATGCAATCAATTAGATAATGCAAAGATATAGATATGCTTATGTTGGCTTTATTTAACTTTCACTTTACTATGCTTGTAGAGATATCATAACTCAAGCCCACATTCATAACTTTGCCTTATGATTTGTGAGAGCCCTTGTTTTAGTGTGTCCTTTAACTTAGATCCTTTATGATTATAGAGCCTGAATCTCTTAGACGAGGCACCCTCTGTTAATCATAAATTGCCACTATGAGACTTTCTCATCTTTTTATATCATGCCAACAAGGAATTACTTATTACTGTCTTATAATTTTGATTTTAAAACATTTAAATAATATGAATGTAATTAAATTGGCAATATAAGAATTTATTGTAATTAATTTTGTCTCAAGCAAATAGTATCTTGTATGATTTGCAAAATTATGAGTAAAATAGATTGGTGATCAAAGGTCTTTCAGCATACAAATATGTTAGATGACAATAAAAATACATGAAAGAAAGAAGTCAAAATTGGAAATTCCTAATTTTTGTAAAGACCACCATGTTGGATCTGATCTTTTCATAAACATCAAATATCAAAATTTACAGTAAACTTTTATCTTGATCTCTAAAAGATATATATGATGTTAACTTAGTCTCTAAAAGATTTTTATATCAAATAGGTCTCTACAAGTTAAAATATGACATTACATTAGTCTCTGAAGGTGTTGACATCAAATCGGTCTTTAATTGTTAAAATGTGACATCATTTTTGTCGCTAAAAGATGCATGTAACATCTATCATTTGATCCCCTTTTTGAAAAGGTATGAGTTTTCATAGGCCTATTTGATATCAAATAACTTTTAAAAGGACTAAAGTAATGTCATACTTTAACTTTTAAGGACATATTTGATGTCAAAAAATATTCAGCGAACAAGTTAATGTCATAAACAACTTTTAGGGATGAAAATACATGTTTACTCTAGAATTTAAAAAGATAGTGTCAAAAATTACTTTGTCACTATTGTCAACCAGATGTGATGTAAATTAATAGAAGGACAATTCTTTCTCTATCGAGCATTGACTGAGAAAGCCATCAACCCCATCATTGGCCTTCAAATGATTTTTTGATAATCAAGATAAAAATTTCTACGAGGCAGTATTTGAATCTAATATTGACTATACCATCAAGTAGATTACAAATGATCTACACTCGTCCTGGTCAGAGTGGTGGGGGAACTTGTTAGGATAGGAAAGGTTGTATTAGTAAAAAATAATGGAAACAGATAAGGTTATGTAATATTTCCATTAGAGAGGAAATTATATCAGAAGAAAGGAAAAATCATAGAGATTAGGATAAGTTGAACCGTAGAAGTTGACTTCCTATCAAGTTGAATTGGTGAAGAAATCCTCCTAAAGTTGTGTATTTTGACCATGTTGATAGTGATATGCATGCAATTATGGGTAGTGGTTTTCATTGGAGCAATTTTACCGTTTCCTACAAACGGTGTTGAAATGATTCAATCTTAGCTTGAGGGGTTAAGACATGATGGTGGAGAGCTAACAAAGAAAGGAGGAATAGAACTCTTTGATGAAGCCTCTAAGCTTATCGAGCACTCATAGAAATACTTATAGATCACCCATCAACGAGGGAACCAGAACCAAGGAACTGAGCGTAAATTGAATCCTAATCATGATGATGCATAAAGGAAAGGCTGACCAGGTGAACCAACACCATTTGACAAGTGTGGGTTGCATCAAGGAGGAGAGTGAACATGCCTTTAATCACTATTCTTGGTGATATTTATAGCAAGATGCTATCAATGTGGAGCCCTTGTTGGGACATGATTAGGAGGATTTGAGTGAGAGATTAGTGACTAGATTGGGAAGATGTGGGTGTTCCTCATGTGTGTAGTGTGGTAGGCCTCGACTAGGCTGGCCACATCATACCATTTGGTCGAGTTTACAACAAGAAAGGGAAGAAAGGGAGGTGACCTGAGTAAGTTGGGGGAGGGGTCTCCTGAGATAAGGTGGATGGGAAATCTGGACAAATCACAAGTGCCTCAGCCTTGAGCTTTAATAATATGTTTGGAAAACAGATAATGAGGGAAATAAAAGAAATTAGAATAAAGGGAATTAGTTCCCTTATTTGATAGTTTAAATATATATAGGAAATAGGTATTAGGATTGGACTAGTGTAAGGGATGTGGATAGTTTGTATGAGGTTATAAGTTTAAAATTCAATACCACTTATACGCCAAAATATATACAAAGGAAAGAAAAGAAACTCAATGAAAAAAATTTAATTAACGGGTAAGGCATGCGGCCCACCCAAGCTAACTAAAGCAAAAGGTAGGTGGGCCTATGTAACATCCTCCCGAACTACAGTACTATGCTTAAGTTAGAGTACCACTCAAGAGTTGTTACCGTTACCTGAGCGGACCTTAACTGACAGCAACCTTAGCCGTCTGTGCAACTTCTCGAACTATCTGGAGATAACACGGGAAACAAGAGTGAGAATTTAAAATTCCCAGTAGTATTCTTTAACTATCATACATAATGTCATCGTTGTCATCTCCAGTTGTTTCGGTTTATTACGAAAAAGGTGATCATGTTATACAAGCTGTTTAATTTTATAGTTCGAAAACATAGTGTTCGAAGCAAGGTTTCTTTTATTCATACACTTGTCATTTGAGTGAGCCAATACAAGTCAATTCATGAATTATATTATGAATAATAACTGAAACATAATAAAATACAATAGTACCAATATACTGAAAACATAAAATCTGTACACACCCTTTACTTGTACTTAAATTTATGCAGATACACAAAATTTTCTTTTCTTCCTTTATCTTCCTTTACTTGTTACACATACTCCAGAGTATGATCGCCATGTCATTCTCCATCGGGGTGTGATTACTATGTCACACTCCTTAGGAATATGTTCTTCCTACCACGTCTCAAAGTATGATCGTCATGTCATACTCCATCGGGATGTGATCACCATGTCACATTCCTTAGGGTGTGGGATCATTATGCTACATTCTAGAGTATGATCGCCATGTCATACCACATCGAGGCATGATCGCCGTGTCACGTTTCTCAGGAATATAGTCTTATCACCATATCCTTCATCATAGAATCTTTACATGCCACATTCCAGAGTATGATCGCCATGTCATACCCCATTAGAGCGTGATCGTCGTGTCACGTTCCTTAGGAATATAGTCTCATCATCATGTCCTTCATCATAGAATCTTTACATGCCACATTCCAGAGTATGATCGCCATGTCATACCCTATCAGAGCGTGATTGCCGTGTCATGTTCTTTAGGAATATAGGACCTTCATTATATCTTTTTACTGCCTTCACAGGGAGGGACCCAATATGCAACTCCCTCTGAGTGAAAGGACCCACATCTTTATCCTTTAACTGCCTTCACCTAGAAGGACCCAAATAACTGCCTCCAAGTGAACGGATCTCATAACTGCCTCCACGTCGCCTAAAAGTGGAACTCGCTTCCATTTTATCTGAAATCGGAACTCGTATCTATTCTATGTAAAGTCAGAGCTCGTGTCCATTTTATTTGAACTTGGAGCTGAAGTCGAATGTCAGAACTCGTGCCCACCTTATTTGAGAAATAAATTCGGAGATCGGAAATCATGTCCGTTTTATTTGAAGCTTGGGAATAAAGTAGGAGATCAGAACTCGTTACATTCAACCCGAAGGTCGGTACTTGTGACCATTTTGTTAAATTATCAACTCGGAGGTCGGAAACCCTGTACACTTTATTTTGAAACATGAAGTTGGAAGTCGAAAATTATGTACAATATATTTGAAACTCGAAGTTGGAGGTTGGAACTCGGAAACCACTCCATTTAATTTGAAACTAGAAAATGAATTCGGAAATCGGAAATAATTCATTTTATTTGAAACTTGAAGATGAAGTCGAAAATTGGAACTCGTGGTGGATGTTACAGCCCACATATTAGAGTGGATGGGAAAACCAAATGAATCAATTGTCTAAAACTATATGTAGCTTTCTTGAGACCCCACCACGTTACTAGAAGGGTGTTTTACATATGGAACAAGTGTGCAGTTGCTTTCATAAGACCCGTAACAAAGAATATCTACTACTGCTAATATTCCAAACTCATTAGAAGGAAAGTCAATCCACATGTCATTTTCTCATGAGTCTGCAATTTATTTTCTATTTATTAAAAATTAAAAATTTAAATAAGTTAATAAATTAATTAGTAGTAATATATTACTTTGATTCTCTCTTTCAATTAATCTCCTTAAATGATACTTTACTAAAATATCTCTTTATCTTTTTATTTGAGACATATAAAAAATATTTTAACTAAAAAAAAAACCAATTAATTTTACTTTTGCTGTACGATCATCTTTACGATACAATGGTAAATCTTTAAAAAAGAAAATATATACTCATAATTTTTTATTATTTATAATATATATTTTTAAATTAGAAATGGACATGTAATTGATGTGAGAGGTCTTACACGGTTTACAATTAACTTATGGTAAATTATAGAATGCTCACCTTCAATTATGAACATTGAATATTCTTCTTACTGAGTTTCGAGTTTCAAGTTCAAAATTAGGCTTTGCACATATCAATGTATGGACACTAGGTTCCGAGTTTCGGGATGGGTCTTACATTAACGAAAACATGTATACATCGATTTCCGAGTTCCGAGTTATAAACTATAGTGTTCTAATATTATGTATTAAACTTATTCCATCATTCTCTACCATTAGATTCAGAACTCGGAACCCGATGTCTATACATTAATATTTGTTAGTGCACAGCCTGATTTTAAACTTGGAATTCGGAGGTCGTAGAGTTGGACTATATCGGAGCTCAAAACTCGGTATTAATAAGTTAATGATAATAAAGTGACTGCCTATAGCAAGTAAAAAAGAAGATGAACTCTCAATACTCTGAGTTTTGAGTTTCGAGTTCAAAATTAGGCTTTGCACATATCAATGTATGGACACTGGTTTACAAGTTTCGAGTTAGGTCCCAAGTTCTGAGTTCCGTATGTTGAGCATTCTAAATGCCTATTGAGGTGAGTCATAGTCAGTGTTAGTGTAGATTAGAAACTTATTCTATCATTCTCTACCATTAGATTCGGAACTCGAAACCCGGTGTCCATACATTAATATTTGTTAGTGCAAAGCCTAATTTTAAAAGAAGATGAACTCTCAATACTCTATGAGTTCCGAGTTCCGAGTTCAAAATTAGGCTTTACACATATCAATGCATGAACACTGGATTACGAGTTCCGAGTTCCGTATGCTGAGCATTGTAAACGCCTATTGAGGTGAGCCATAGTCAGTGTTAGTGTAGATTAGAAACTAGACATAGAATCCTTTTCTTTTCTTCTAATTCAAAGCCTATTGAGGTATGTGCTTTCTGTTCTCATCCCTTCACTCTATTTCCCATTTAGATCTCAAATCTTTCACCTTAACTCCTTCTACAATCTCCGTCTCTTCTAGTATTTCCATTTTCCCCTCTGTTTATTTATCCTATACATGGTTGTCTTTCTTCTATTATCTTAGAATGCTATTAAGTCTTTATTTTAGAAAAAATAATTTTAGGATTTCAAATCCCATGTTCTGCTACAATCATTTGATGATTTCAAATCCCATGATTTGCTATTGGAATTACAAGAACATCACATTGCTCTCCCTTTTCCTCTCTCAGCATGATACTATTTTTGATCTTACACAAGATCAAATCGTGGTTTGTTGTTCATGCGATATTGGATTTGGAAAAATTTGAAATATTGGATCTGGAAAATCATTTGAGGATCTCAAATCCCATGATTTGCTTTTGGAATTACACAACACCACATCGCTCTCCGTTCTCCTCTCTTGGCATGATACGATTCCTGATCTTGCACAAATGATCAAATCAGGCATAAATTGTATCCACTTCTCTTCATTTGATTCTTGCCAATTTGCCTAAATTTCTCTTCAATAGCTTTTGTTCTTTTCATTTTAACTTTCATCCCCAACTTTGATTGTCATACTTTTTCTTTGCTAATTCACCACAATAGTAAATCGCATTGATCTTTTAGAAAAAATTACTCCTATTAGGGAGTGCTGGAGAGTTAAAGTTCGAGTCATACGGCTATGGACTCTCCCAAGCTTTAACAATCCACAAAAGCATAAAACTCCATTGAAATGGTTTTCATGGATGAGTTTGTAAGCCTGTCATAAGCTCTGTTTTTGCTATTTATCCTTAAAGCATGCTATTTGACCTCTAAACATTTCTAATTTTGTTACTTGTAGGGATGTACTATGCATGCTTTAGTCCGCAAGACTTTAGTTTATAAGTTTAAATCCCAGTTGAATGAAGGGCAAGTTTATATTATTGCATACTTTGGGGTAGGTGGAAATACTGGTTATTTCTGCACTACCAGACATGAGTTTCGTTTGAACTTCCAGTTGAGGACTGCTGTTAAGGAATCTAACAGTGATGTTATTCCTCTATATGGTTGCAAGTTTGTTACCTTTGATGAGATATTGAACTCAGATTCTCAATTCCCATATTTAGTGAGTAATTTCTGAAATTCGACTTTGTTTTTTATCGAGTTCTAATAATTTATAATTCCATACCTCTTCATTTATTTAATCTTTATTATTCTTTTTTTAAATACTTAGATACTATGGGCATGTTAACTGTTGTGGATAATGAAAAGGAGTATAATAAGGATGGGAACAAAACGAGAATGATAGTGATCCAGTTGGAAGTCAAAAGGTTTTCTCTTTTAGTTCTTTAATCCTCTTCATTTTTCAGTTGAAAAATTTTGTAGTCAAATGTGTATATTTATTCATATTTCTTTTTTTTTTTTTGGTTAGTATGAAATTGGAGGTTGCCCTTTTTGGGGATTTTGTTGATAAGGTTAAAAACTTTACAGCAAGTTATGGTACTCAACAGGCTGTGGTTGTAATATAATTTGCTAAAGTGAAGACATTTAAGGGTATAGTTCTTAAATCTACTAAGGTTTTTACCTTAGTTATTTTTACAAATTTTTTTTCCCCTTTTTACTACCTTCTTTAGCTTCCTCAATCACTTTAAATTTGTAGGTTAAATATTTTCATTCAAATACATAATGTATATAAACTTCTACTTTCTTCTTTGTGTAGGAAAAATTGTTCTGCAAAATGTTATGCATGGTACTAGGCTCCTATTTAACCCAGATATAGATGAGGCTAATGCATTTAAAAACAGGTTTGTAGATATACATAATCTGCTTGCATTTTTTACATAATACTTTTTCTAATTTGAATTTTATAATCATTCACTTATCTTATCATAAGACAATGACATCTCTTCGTTTTTCAAGTGTGGTTGCTGGATCATCTGAAATTTCTCATCCTGTTTCTCTGCTATGTGATGCTCCAACTTACTCCTTTGAAGATGATTTTCTCAATTCAACACCTTCGAAGATGATTGGAGATCAAAAAGACTGCAAAGAGGGTTGTTTATTTATTTTTATATGTGTATGTTTTTATATCTGTATTATAATTATTAACATTGATTATTTATTTAATCTGTATACCTTTAATTTTTTCATTATTAATGATTTATTAATTCATTGATCATTTATTAACTTCAATTTTTATTTAAAGGATGCTTGCTATATAGTTTATGCTACTATTGTTGCTGTCACCAATGGTTCAGACTGGTGGTATATAGCCTGCAAGTGCAATAAGGCTGTTACCCCAGACATTGGGATGTATTATTGTGATTGGTGCTTCTGTCACGTTATGAATGTTATTCCCCAGTTGGTGCTATAAATATTTTACTTAAAATCCTAAATTAAAGCTTTTTTATTTTATCATATCTTTTGACTGCTAAATTCTTAATTTTTATTTCTTTATTGGAGTAGGTACCGAATTAAGCTATCTGTCATGGACAATTCAGGGTCTACTTTGTTTGTGTTATTTGATCGTGAAGCTTATTTTATTCTACAGATGTCATGTTTCGATTTGCTGGAAAAAAACTGAAACAGTATGTTATAATTTCTCCCTTTAATTTTTAATTGTTATTCCCAGTTGTTTGGTTGCACTATTTTACTTTTATTACTAGAGTTAGGTTAAAAACTTTACATCATCTACTTACAAAAAAAAGGTAAAAAAATGTAAATTTTACTCTTCTTCTGTTATGTGTTTCATGGTTTACAATGATTAGTTTATCATGTAAAATCATCTACAATCTTATGTACTTGGATTGATGATATTTATGTAATTAGAAGTTCTATTGAACATAAAAAACCTGTCTCATGTGGTGCATGATTATATATTAATTTGATACAATGAATCTGTATAATTCTTATCCTAAATTTTGTTGTTGTTTCAACTGAATTGTTATTTTTCCTTTTTATATGAAATTGTAGCACCAGTGTGATAGCATTAACCATCCAAAAGTGTTTCATAAGTATCTGATTGGGAAGAAGTTCCTCCTCAAAGTTGAGGTTAAGTCTGGGTTCAAAAGTCATCTTGAACCCTCATTTAAGGTTTTAAAGATATGCTATGATCCTTTAATCATATCTAAATTTTTAGACTCATTTGTTTGTGCCGAAAAACCAATTGCTGAAAAACCTAGTCACTATTATTCACTTAAGGATGACTTCCTCAAGATTACACCCCGAAAGACAATTGAAGAATTCAAAGACTGTAGAGGGGTTAGTTCCTATCATGACCCACCCCAGAGCCGTGACCGACGCTTAGAGGTGACGACCTCTAGCAAGCCTATCCTGATTATTTCCACTGAAATTCGGGCAGAATTTCCCCACTTTTTCAAGTTTCCCCAAATTAGCCAAATTTATACCAGACAACCAATAAACAAAAATAAAATTGAGGCTCTTAGAGCACTCTACTGTAGTCATATATATATATATATATATATATATATATATATATATATATATATATATATATATATATATATATATATATATATATATATAACACCCATTTACATGTTTCACAATTATACTCTTTATTTCCTATCGAGTCACTAAGGAAGCAAATTCCCAAAAAAAACATACGGTCTATATATATATATATATCTTCTTTGATAGAAGAAACTCTTTCCATTTTGGAACCTTTTCCAGGTCTGAGGTATCTGAGAATTTTAAGACAGTTGCTTCGGTTATGTCTAGAAAGTCCTTTTCAACTACCTCACAAACTGAAATCCCAAATTTCCGACTCCGTGGGTTGGATATGTCTTCTGACCTTCCTAGACCAGTCTATCAGAAGGAAGAAGAAGACCAAAAATCAATCCAATCTCCAAATTACTCCTTTATGAATGAACCTTATGATATTTGAGTTCACCATAGATAAAGAATCCCTTAGGAAAAACTTTTACTCTGAGGATTTGACCCCTCAAAGAAATTGGTTTTTTCAAAATTATCAGGGAAAAAATAGAAAAGATATTCAAGAAAATTTTTATGATTTTCTTAATGTAATAAACAAAATATATTTTTCTTCGACTGGTTTCATGCTTTTTCTGTTAAAAATAAGGTTGATTATCCTTGGAAAACAGAATTAAGTGAAAAAACTTTAGATATCCTCTGGCATCTCAAATCTAATGAGATAGTTCAATCTGAACTTCCTTCTGAAACCAAATTTCAGCTTCCTAACATCAAGAATGCTGATGGCAAACCCATCATAGCATCACCTTTCAAGTTCAGAAAGGATGATGAACCTCTGAATCCAAGAGACATCAAGAGTCTCATGGAGCAGTCCAACTATACAAACAAATATCTTCAAACTTTGGGTCCGAAACTTCTGGGAAAACCTGTCAAAATCAAAGAGGAATCTTCTTCCTCAAAAACTGTTCTTGGAAAATAAGAAGTTAAACCTCTTTTCAAACCATTTAAAGCTAGTAAGGCGCTAAGTCTTCAGCCTAAAACTGTTTCTTCTGAAGAAGAGTTTTTAAACAAAATCAATGAAAAACTCAAACTTTTGGAAACTGTTATTCCTGATACCCCACTTCAAGAAACTTCTAGATCAAGGATCATTAGTGCTCTTGAAAAAACAACTGAGTTTTTTGAAAATTTTGAAGGTCAAAAAATTGAGCAAGTTACTTCTCAAAACTGGAAAAAACCTTCAAAACTTTATTATCAACGCGCTACTCCTCTTGATTTATTACTTGAAGAGAAATCTTTAAGTATTAAGTTCTTTATCACAAATAACATCTATGAGTGGAACATAGATGGTCAAACTGGATATCAAATCATGAATACTTTGCAACATATGACTATGGTTGCAACTGTGTATTCTACAAATCTCAATTGTTCGGAGGAAACAATTGTTGAAATTTTACGCCGTTTTTTCGCCAATTAAAAGGTTGGTGGGATAATTATCTTACTGATTCTGAAAAATCAAAAATTCTTTATGCAATCAAAACTGAACACGATGAAACACCAATCACCAGCAATGGGGAACCTATCCCTGATGCTGTTAACACCCTAATCTTTACAATTGTTCAGTATTTTATTGGCGATCCAACCCTTTGGAAGGATAGGTCAGCTAAATTATTGTCCAATCTCAAGTGTAAAACATTTGGAAACTTCACTGCATAGGGATACTTTCCTTACTGTGAGTTTTTACTGCAGAGAAGATAGCCAACAACCTTTCTGGAAAGAAAAGTTTTTGGCTGGTCTTCCAAAATCACTTAGAGATAAGGTAAGGGAAAATATTCGTAACCAATCTCCTGACAAAAACATACATTATGAGCAGTTAAGTTACGGTCAACTTATTGCTTATATTCAAAAGGTTGCCTTAAAAATCTGCCAAGATGACAAAATTCAAAATCAATTAATAAAGAAAATCCCAAATGTATGGAAATGGGCACTTTTCACAACAATCTGGGTTTGCCCTGCCCAAAAAAGAGGTCCAAGCCCAAAGATAAACATAAGCCTTCTTCTTCTAGGCCCAAACCACCCAAAAGAGTTAAACCTCCACAAAGGAAACCCAAAACTCACTCACAACCAAACTATACTGACAAGCCTATCACATGCTTCAAATGTGGCAAAGCTGGCCATATAGCCAGAAATTGTAGGCTTAAAGAAAAAATTAAGGCTTTAAGCCTTAAGCCCAACATCGAGGAGCAGATCAATAAACTCCTCGCTGAAACTTCTGAAGAGGAACATGAGATGTCCTCTGAAGAATCCATTGTGCCAGATGATAATGAAGTACTATCTTCGGAAGATCCTACTGAAGAATCATCTATAAACGTTCTCACCAGAGAACAAGAGCTTCTTTTTGAAGCTATAAACGCCATTCCGGATCCTGATGAGAAAAGGATCTATCTCAACAAACTCAAATCTACTTTAGAGGCCAGTTCTAAAAGTCAAATCCTTCAATCTGGTAATAAATTTAGTCTGAATGAAACTCTCAAAAACTTGAGAAAAAATCCGTTAAGCCAGTTACTATTCATGATCTTCAACACGAGATTCAGAATCTCAAAGTTGAAGTTAAAGCTCTTAGAGAACAACAAGATTCTCAGCAAGAAATCATTGATACCCTACTAAACAATCAAAAAATTGATGCTGTCTCTGATGATAGCAGTTCTCAAAATCCCCCAAATGATGACGAATTTCTTGGATTAATTAACATGCTAAAAATCCAAAAATTTTACATCAATATCAAAATAAAAATAAAAGATTTTGTTCTTGAAACTGTCGGATTATTCGATATTGGTGCAGATTCGAATTGCATACAGGAAGGACTTATTCCGACTAAATATTTTGAGAAAACCTCTGAACGACTTAGCACTGCTAGTAGTTCAAAACTCAAAATCAATTTCAAACTTTCTGAGGCGATGATTGAAAATCAGAACCTTAGAATAAAAACCTCATTTTTATTGGTGAAAAATCTTAATAATGCGGTGATCTTAGGAACACCCTTTATTAGGTCCCTTTTCCTATTAAATATCACCGATGAAGGTATTTTTACTAAATACCTAGGTGAGATAATCAGTTTTCCTTTTTTAAGAAAACCGATTTCAAAGAAGCTTAATTTGATTCAAACTAAGCAAAATCAGATCAATTTTTTAAAAGACGAAATATCTTTTAAGAACATTGAATCCCAACTTTCCAAACCAGATGTTCATAAGAAGGTCCAAGATCTTTTCAAACATATTCAAACTTCAATCTGCTCTGATCTTCCTACTGCCTTCTGGCAAAGGAAAAAACATGTCGTTAGTCTTCCTTATGAAAAGGATTTTCATGAACGACAAATTCCAACTAAAGCCAAGCCCATACAGATGAATGAGGAACTGCTCATTTACTGTAGAAAGGAGATCGATGATCTTCTTCACAAAGGTCTAATCCGAAAAAGCAAGAGTCCATGGTCTTGTTCTGCTTTTTATGTTAATAAACAAGTGGAAATTGAGCGTGGTACTCCAAGGCTTGTAATAAATTATAAGCCTTTAAACAAAGCACTTCAGTGGATCAGATATCCGATCCCAAACAAAAAAGATCTTCTGAATCGTTTGCATTCAGCAAAAATATTTTCAAAATTCGACATGAAATCTGGATTTTGGCAGATCC
Source organism: Pterocarpus macrocarpus (assembly GCA_031439585.1). Taxonomy (NCBI): domain Eukaryota; kingdom Viridiplantae; phylum Streptophyta; class Magnoliopsida; order Fabales; family Fabaceae; genus Pterocarpus; species Pterocarpus macrocarpus. Next base: position 28,227,188 of record CM062520.1, read on the forward strand.
AAATTCAAGAAAGTGATCGCTACAAAACAGCTTTCACTGTGCCTTTTGGGCAATACGAATGGAACGTAATGCCTTTTGGACTCAAAAATGCCCCTTCTGAGTTTCAAAAAATCATGAATGATATTTTTGATTCTTATTCAAACTTTATCATCGTCTACATAGATGATGTTTTAATCTTTTCTCAATCTATTGATCAACATTTCAAACGTATTCACATTTTTGTGAACATAATAAGAAGAAATGGCCTTGCTATTTCTAAAACAAAAGTTGATCTTTTCCAAACAAAAATCAGATTTCTTGGACATAATATCTTTCAAGGTACTATCGTCCCAATTGATCGGGCAATCCGTTTTGCAGATAATTTTCCCAATCAAATTATTGATAAAACTCAATTACAAAGATTTTTAGGCTGTCTAAATTATGTCTCTGACTTCTTTCCTCAGCTTAATAACCTTATCAAACCTCTTCATGATCGTCTTAAAAAGGTTTCTCCCCCTTGGACAGACGTTCATACAAACATTATCAAACAAGTTAAAGGTCAAGTTAAAACTCTTCTTTGCCTTTACCTACCAAACCCCAGTTCTCTATCCCTTCCACCCTTCCGGCCACCCCGGTTCATAGTTAACGAGATATATACAAATAAGCTATCAATATATATTACAATCAAATCAATACTAATTGCATAAAAAGACCATATGCCATAGAGGCATTGTCCACTCACAGACAACCAAGGATGTCCAATCTATGCCCTAGGAGCCACCGAGCTTGAGGGTCAATCTCTTGAAGGATCTGAAATCAACACATGAGCAATTACTCCCAATTTAAACACAAATTATGGCTTAGAGCCCACTCCCAATCTTCCTTATTCAACCTAACAAAATAATATTTAAATTTCCTTTCTATTATTAAAACTTGTTTTAACCTTATATTTCCTTTGTTTGCACCACATTCAAGCCAAGGAAAATCTTGGTCCACCCAAAACATAAGGATAAATAAAGGATGACTAAAAGAAATAATCTAAGGCAATTACTTATAACCCTGTTCATTGATTGTGATTTGCGCTAGAAAACCATATACTTCTTGAATTACAATTTAACGAATCAAATAATTATTCATACTATAATAACATAAAACATCTTGCACTTGTGGGTAGTGCTAAATTAGTTCATAAAAATTAATTTACTTATAAGTACCTACTATACTAAAATTAAGAATTTATCAAAAGCTACCAACAGGAATGCCATAATAACCATTATAAGGCATTGGAATATACAACATGCAGACTTTGTTTAATTAAGTTCTTATAATCTCCCAATCACAATTGTTTAAGTAGAAATTCAATCAAATCAAAACAACTAGAAAATATCCTTTACACAAGTTCATTTCTCCATCCCAAGCTTTCTACCACAGGTTCAGCACCACACTAGCAACAAGAACAAATAATCATGATGACCCATCTAAGAAATAATTTAAAAGCATAAGTTGTCATGGTTCCAAGCCTTCTTGAACAATTATGGAAGCCACCCACAAAACTAAATGCTTACCAAGGAGTTTCTAGTTGCAAAGAAAAGAGGGACGCGGTGAAGGGAGGTCACCGTCGAGGAGAGAGAGAGACGTAGAGGGGAAGAAACGCGGAGGGGAGAGATTTTGCGATGATGAAGGTGGTGAGAGAGAGGAAGCATGGGTGGTGGTTGATGGGGATGAGCAAGAGAGAGAGGAATAAGATTTTTTGGAAGAGAATAAGAGAGAGTGTGTAACAAGGAAAAGGAAAAATGGAAGAAAGAAGATGTGGAAGGAAGCTTCCAGGTGTAAAGAAAAAAGAAAAGAGGGTTTTAGGGTGCACTATATCACTTATAGTGTACTGTGATCCCCTCCCCCCCTTTTTTCAAATACTTCTCTTTAATTGAAACTTATCCCCCTTTAACTTAATTTAATTCCTTTATCACTATAACTTAATGTGAAATTTTAAAATTTCTTGTTACTAATGTTTTATTATTTATTTATTTTTGAACATACATTTTATTTCAAACAGGATATTATATTCTCCCCCCTTAAAAAAAATTCGGTCCCTGAATTTTAAGAAGGGTACCAATTATGGAACCTCTTGACTAGAATTACTTTTGAGCAGACTAAGACAGATTAGCTACACATAATTCATATTAGAGAAGTATTCTTGTCATGCTTTCCCTTGTCAACGTAAGCCTATTATTCAACTTACTAAAGCGAAGATCCTGATTCCACTTGTTATTTAAAATTGAAGACTATTTGCTCACCTGTTAGAGATATATCTTCTGAGGTCACTATGTTTTATCAGTCTGATTACAAGATTTCAGAATAATCTCAAATGAGTGCATACTTGTTGAAATCTAACCTCGAGAAATTCTCGAAGTTTGAACCCTATACCTCCTTGGAGGATATAGGTTTGAGGCATTTTCTTAAGATCAAAAGTCCCAGTAATGGTTCTCTAGGCATCAATGAGTTGAAGAGGGATTTTTAACGAATTTTAGGGAATGGATAACCCCTTCGTTTTCAACCCTCAAGTTTATAAAAACGCAAGTTTTTGGAGAATTGTACTAAAACCTAAAAGTTGGATTCTAATCCTTAAGGATTTTGAATTTTTAGATATTTTTATTGAATCCAAATGGGGGGTATTCCCTTATTTACAAATAAGTCTGTGCAGTATCCTAGACTTGGGAAAGGACTGCAGAAGGAGGGAACCAAGTTTTTGGAGTTGGTAATCGATTACAGAGGATTTGTAATCGATTACAGTCCTCTCTGTATGCCCACAAGTTGAAATTTTTCGCGTGGTAATCGATTATCATCTTTGGTAATCGATTACGGTCTAGATTAGTGTGTCGATTGCAGGTGGTAATCGATTACTTTTTGTGTGTCGATTACCAGGCCTTGGTAATCGATTACCATAGGTCATTATATAAGCCAAGACGCGTCCCTTCCCCTCATTTTCGAATTTTCTTTCTCTCTCTACCCTCAAAACTCTCTCCCTTCTCTCTAAAACATCTCCCTTCCTTCTTAAACCCAATCCTTCACATCTTTTCATCAAATTACACCATTCCCATTCACTTAAACTCAATTTCTTTCTTTAATCTCAAATTATACCCTCATCCAAAAATCAATATTTTTGGTCTTGGAGCTTGGAGTAGGATTATCAAGACCCTAAATCTCTTATCTTCCTTTCTCTATCTTCAAAGGTAATCCTCAAACTCCTTTCCTTTGAGTTACAAATTATTTCCTCTATAGTGAGTTCCTGGAGAACCCTAGGTTAGAAGAATTAGCAATTTTCATATCTGGGAGTAAAGAAGATTAATCTGTAGTCTAAGGGACTGACTTTGAATTAAATTGCCGTATTATTGATAGTATATACCACTAGAGGATTGGCTTTGACTCTCAAAGTTCATGGGATTAGGAGTTCGCTATTGGCGTTAAGTCTGTGAGTAGATAGTTTACCCCTATCTTAGTTTTAATGTATTTTGTCTATATATATATATATATGCAAATGATTTGGTATGTCTTAGCAATATAATTTAAGTTCTGGTAGCTTATTTATTTTTACTGGTTCACATGAGACAATGACTTGATTTCAAAAAGAAAAATGTGGCAAATGTTTATTACCTTGGTTTCCTATTAAACTTAGGAAAATATTTCTTTGTTTGAAAGGTTTTTTGGATAAAACCCTTGGACTTATGTTCGTTTTTTATTTATTAAAGTGTTAAAGCTTTATTTTTTTTGAAGTTACAATTTTATTGTTTATTATAAGTTATATTGGTATGTTTTATAAGAATCTTTATTAAATGTTCTGTTTATGGAAAAGAATGACTTGGGAAAGTCTAGATCAGGATCTATAGGTTAACAGTAGTAGGCGTTAGCCCTGGGTGCACCTAGGATGTTGGATTTCATGGCCACTCAAGGGAGTGGTGCATGCTTGATATTCACGGCCATACACATAGTGTGGTGCATGCCTGATATTTGTAATACCCTACCAATTTAATGTTATGCTTAAGTCATAGCATGAAAATAAGTAAAATGTGTTACCGTGTTATTGCTCTGCTTACGTTTCATTTATCCATATCATTCTCTCTTTTTTTTTTGTAACGGAAGAAATGGAACGCTGTACAATGAACGCGATAGAGTTTAATTTATCACAACAGAAAAGATAATAACAAATAACACATATGCCGTCAATTGTATATATATATAAGAAACCACTGTTTCAGTTTATGTATAAGTCTCAAAACAGGATACATAAGTGGGGCCGTATACCAAAAAGACATAAGGCCTGTGTCAGTCAACACGATCCTATGTGGTCCTCAGAGGACATTTAAAAACCTACCACTATGTCTATGACCCAAAGCTGCGTGCTGCCAAAAGAGGGTCACGCTGTACAACATCGCTCGTGGTCGACCTACTCAGTCGGATGTGGCCATACACTTACTGGTGAGTAGTCGATCTTGGGTTGACAGGAGGAGGATGATGAGCTGGTGGCCTCAGAAGGGTCACTCTCAGAGCTGAGGGGCATATCTGGGACTATCTAGGGGGCGACTCTAGTGCTGGCTCAACAAGAGCTGCAGGTGTTGCAAGTGCGGGAGGTGCTGGAGATGGGTGTGCATATGCAGTGGAACCGCAACATATGGAGTAGCAAGATCAAAGGCAGGATGAAAAAGTGGGACGGCAAAGTTCCTATTACTAAATAGGTAAAGGCAAAAGTTACAAGAATCGGCTATATACAGAAAATCTAAGATATGATCGTGGTGGAGCTGCAGATCTGGAATCTCAATAAAGAGGGTGGCCGTGGAGTCCATCGCCAGCGTCTGAGAATGATGTGGAAAATACAAAACAAGGTGAGAATTTAAGAAAATTCTCAGTAGGGTCGTGCATGACATTTAACTGACATCGCATTCATTCTCAGCTGCCTCGGGTTTTATTTAATTATAAAGACATGAGATTAAACTTAACTATTCATATTCAATAAGGTTGAGAAAATGTCTGGTCCGAGCCAGGGTCCAGTTTTACTTAAGACAATATAAGAAATATCAACAATAATGAACATACAGCAATAAGTGAATGTAACAAACGAAATGTAAATGACTCATAATAACTATTCAATGTAATTATGCATTTAATGCAATCATGCAAAACTTGCCCTTGAACCTTTCTTCAAAAACTTTTCCATTACTTTTCATCATTTTCCATCACTTGGTCCCCTAGGAGTTCTTGGCCATTTTAGACTCTTGGGTAATAGTCTGCTTTTCAGGATCGAGCTCGTTCCTATACAGGAATTGCCGGGTTTACTTTCCCCGACGTTCCAACCGATCTATTCCCCTTAACTTTTTATCCGAGGCTGGTCCAAGTATCATAGAACTTTCATCATAACATAATCTGTAGGTTTCTTATAACATGACTTTCATAGCTTTCTTGAAAATGCACATGCCTCTACATGTATATCATAACTTATGCATATACTTTACTGCAATTTTGGCGGCATAACGAAACGTGTCCTCTTTCCCATGAATAGTGCCAGTACATCAGAATACCAATTTCTCATACAAATTACAGTATTGCATGCACAATTCATTATGGAACTTATAGAAGCATTAGTCTCCTTAAGGCAGAGTTACAGCCTCAACATAAATCATTCAACTCGATTTTTGTAAATCATGTCATAATTTCTACTTAACTCATTTGGACCTCAATTTTGGATATGTTAAAGTATTGTGTGTCTATTTTCTAACCTCATTAGTCCCACCTGATTTTGATAACACTAACTCAAGTTATTCAGGTTTTATCCCGGCCTGCCCTGTGGCTAGCCAGAATTGCCACTCAAAAGTAAAAATCTACTAAAAATCGAAAACTGGCTCATATTGCACAAAATTGGTCTCTTATCAAAGCTAACAGGACAAACTTTCATATACAAAAAGTTCCATTTCAATTTCCTTAGTAGGGCTCGAGTTATAAGCCCCGAAACTTAACCTTCCTGAACTGCCCTGTTTTGGCCTAGTTTAGACATAGGGTAACTTCTTCGAATCACTGGGAATAACTGAGATGATAACAAACTCGTAATTTCTTTATATGATATTCTCCTATGTGTAAGCTTTCGAACAAAATTAGTTTCACTCAATTTGGAGTTGTATAGGGTGAGTTATACCCTTTTCAACCCATACTGCTCGGGTGAGTGTCCTAATTTCTAGGTTAAACTTCAAAAATTCATATCTCTCTCAATATTAATCCAATGGCCTTATATAATATATGTATAGAAAACCCTAGATGTCTAGTTTCACATAAAAATGGTTTCATCAATTTTAAACTGCGAGAGACAGAGCCGTACACTCCGTCGTACAGACTACCGAGGGTTTTGGGTTTTCCAGCCTCTCAACTCTTCCTATCTTCATCCTTTCTTGTTTCCAATTCAGTTTTAATCTCGCAAACAGTCAATAAACCAGCCATAATTCATCATAATCATTCAATCAATATGTCAAAATTAAGGAATTTAACCACCACCAATCATCCAAGAATTAGAAAATCAAGCAAGAAGAAGACCTCTACCTCTTGTTATTAAGCTTGAGTTTGGGAATGGTGCTTGTTTGAACTTGAAGGTTGGATGGAGTGGGTGAGTGGAGAAGAGAAAAGAGAGCTGAAGTGAGGAGAAGGTAACGTAGAAGGGGGTCTAAATAAGAGGAAGAGAGTGTGTTATATAGGCATGAATGGTAGTTAACTTCAAAGGTTTTGATTGGCCTCAAAACACAAGGCTGAATTTCAGCCAACCTTTCCTTCTTTTTGTGACCAAAATGCTCTCCACGTCGTCCTCTTTTGTGACAAAATTGCTCTCCACGTTGTCCTCTTTGTGTGACAAAATTGCTCTCCACGTCTTCGTTTCCATTGTATTCTGAAAAATGATATCGGAACTCATACTCTTCTTAAGATCGGAACTCGTGTACATCCACTCAGATGAAATTGGAACTCAGAAATATTGTCTGCTTTGTTCGAAACTCGAAAGCAAAGTCGGATGTGAAACCAAACACTTAAATTCGAAGTCAGGAAATTTATGTAAACTTGAATCAATTCTAAGCATGACATCAGAGATTGGGATTCAAATCATTAATCCTATACTCCAGAAAATCGGAACTTATAGAATCTCGGAACTACAAATTTAAGCTCGGAAGTTTGTTAGAGACAAACTCGGGAGCATCAGTGGAAATGAAGAGCTCTTGGTAATAAACTTGGATATCGGAACTCGTATAAATTTGGTCGAACTTGGAGATCAATTCAGAGACCTGAGCTCGTGTCCATTTCTGGTTGAGATCAACTTGGACGTCGGATTTCGTGTACATTCTAATTCACCTAAGGTCGAAAATCGTGTATACGTACATAAGGTCGGAAATCGGAAAAATCCCAGCCAGTCCGTTAGAGCCTTAATAAAATCGAAAATCGGAAATTTTTTTTTAACCTTTACTAATGAGGTCGGAAGTCGGAAATCGGGACGTTACAATATTCACGGCCACGGGAAGAGTGGTGCGTGCCTGATTACGGGATTCACACAAAGGGAAGGCCACCTAAGTGTGTTTCCTAACGGATTTATCCTGGAATTGATGGACTCTGTTTTTGGAAAAGAAAACTTGGATAATATTTGATTTAGATTTCTATGTTGGTTTCGTTATACATATTATAGTATCACCTTAATATCTATAAATTCTACATTGTCTCATGTGGGTTAGGGATATTCTATCTCTCACTGAGTTTCTCAAAACTCACCCCGTGGTTATTATATCCTTTTCAGATACAGGTTTAGCCTTGGGAGCCGACTCTTTCGCTCAGCTTCATTAGGTTCTTATTTTGGTGAGCCCTCAATAGTAAGGGTCTTGATTTGTAAATTCTATTTCAGTTATGATCTTAGTGTGTAGCTCCATAGTACTACAGGCAGGGTCCGGCCTTGTTCTGTTTTTGTTGTTGTTATGTATTCAGTCATATATGTATATGTATATTTCAACTTGTTGGAATTAAAGTTGTTTAAAGGATTTGTTTTCTGAAGAACTTGAACTATGTATTTTTGGACATACGATTGTATTTATATATTTTACTGTTATACTGTGTGTTGAGGGGTGTATTCTGAGAATACCTAGATCCCCGATGAAATATTGTGTTTGTTTACCTTGCAGGGTATCCTTTTGTAATTGGGAAATATCCGGATTACAAAGGGGACTCTGTCGAAATTTTTATAAAAATTTTGCGGTGAAAGGCTTGCGTGGGGACTTGTCCCTATGCGCCGGTCACGGCCCGGGTTCGGTCGTGACAATTTCAGAATCCACTATGTGATTACCTAAATAATGTAAATCCTTTGACAGTAACATCTACATGAAACCAAAAGATTGCCACCCTCCAACGTAACATAGAAGAACGATCAATGCAAAGAAATAACTTGAGGAATGCCATTCAAACATGGAAAATCTTTAGTCAAACTCAGCATGAAAGAAGCCTACATATATCTCTTTCCAAATGCTAGATAACATTTCATATACTGCTCCCATGCTGCCAATCAAATGAGACTAACATTAAAGACACTACTCCATAGCTGTCTGAATTTTCTAAGATAAGGTTCACCTACCCAAAAATTTGTTTCACCTCAAATTGAGAATTTTCATGCTTAAACTACATGGATCTTGGAGAATCACACAAAGCTATCTCTAAATGTTTATTCCCTATGCAATTAATACCAAACACAGCTCACATATGCCAGAAAATCCTATATAAGAAAGAAATTTTGTTCTGTTTTACATGTTATGGCTGAACATTAAGAAGAGGAACCTTATTTTACAGTCACTAATCAACAAAATAGCTGCTGCCTAACTTATACAGAATTTTTTTTTTGTCATAGCAATTACTTTATTTATTTGATAAATTTTAGAACTAACTTAATACAATGCCAAATTTCCTCCAATTACTGGTTAATCACACAACGGTGGCACTATTGGACCGATCAAACACCTTAATTTTATATCTAGATGCATTAAGATAAGTTTACAAAAAATACTAAATGTATGTAAGCAACTAAACCACAAAACAATCCATAACCAATATATTTATTAAGTAAGAAAAAAAATATTAAAACTCAATCAACATATCATGAAAGGGTCAATATGCACATAAGATATCGAAAGGATATTAGCAAATTCAAATTCCAAATATCAAATTCCAATTACAAAAAGAAGATTAAAAACATAATTTTAACATTAAAAATCGTCAATACAAGGATAAAGCAAATGAGATTTAAATTACACACCCAGACTAAGAAACTAAGCTTAAGGAGCACGATATGAAGGAAAAATCATAAAGAATAGGAGCGAAATTAGATTTTCCATGTCACACTCAAATTCAGATACTAACGATAACAGCATGAACATAATTAATAGTAAGAGTCAATCCAAAAACAATCTAACTAAATAAAAGTGCATAACAAAAGCAAGCATCAAGTCCCTAAATTCACGGCGTATGTATCCAAGATGTGATATTTAGCAAGTGAAGTTTCCTTTTTAAGCTCATTCAAAGGAAGTTTATAGTGGTTGTTTCCTATTACCAATTTTTTTTTTCATCACATAAACCAAAATATGCACACTACAATCATGTTAATAAAAAAAAAGCTTAAACAAAAGTCAACATCAAGCTATTCAAACTTTTAACCCAAGTATAAACCAGCCACCAAGGAAATTTCATAAGAACCCATTTATAACCGCACCGCAAATTTTGGTTTTTATTTTTTTTTTCCACTTCCCCATTTATGGTCGTAACCTATATATCTCAGGTTCAACAAGAAAGTTATTTTGCTTATTCACACCCTCTCATGATTAAACCTCACATACATTCTTCTAAAACTAAACTAGATTTTTTTTTTCTCTTACCATAACAGATATATTTCAGCTGGTAAATAATCAGATTGAATTATTATAAATAGTTGCTTATCACAAGAATTGAAATTGCACTTACTAGTATCCATACAAGGCCAAGTGATGAACATTTAGAAAAACCAAAAATTATGTGTACTTTCTATATCTAACCCATTTCCTTTTCAGCATCATAAGAGACATACTTTAACACCCACACAATAGACTTAAAGTAACTAAAACAATCCCTTTTCACATGGTATCAAAACTATCATTCAAGTAATGTAAGGAAGCATGATCATGCAACCAAGCCATAAAGGTTTGAAAGGAGTAGAACCTTTACTTATCTACTGCCAGACAATTCAGCATACAACCTTAGAATTAAGGACAACAGATTCACATCTTGCAAGTACTAGCAATCACATACGAGTTTTGTAACATCCACAATGAGTTTCGACCTCCGAATTGATTTTCAAGTTATATACGAGTTCCGATCTCCGAATTTATTTCTAAGAGCTTTTCATTTCTATTGGTGTTCCCGAGTTTGACCTATGACCGACTTCTGAGATTGAATTGGGAGTTCCAAGATTATATAAGTTCCAATTTCCCGGTACATAAGATTAATGTTTTGATTCCCGATTTCCGGTGTTATGCTTAGAATCGATCTCCGAGATTGATCTTGGACCGAGTTTTAGAATTACGTGTAATAAGAGTTTTAAAGCGTCCTAGTTCTCGACTTCCAAGTTTATGTTAACATCCCTGACTTTCGGGTTTAAGTATTTTAGGTTTCATATTCTTGTCCCTGACTTTTGATTTTAAGGTGATTTGTGTGCTGTATGATTTCTGACCTCCGACTTTATGTTTCAATTAAATTGTACATGATTTCCGACATCCGACTTCATCTCCAATTCAAATGAAATGGACATGATTTCCGACCTCCGACTTTATGTTTCAAATAAATTGTGCATGATTCTGACATCCGACTTTATTTCCAAGTTTCAAATAAAACAGACAAGATTTTTTATCTCCAATTTCATCTCCAAGTTTCAAATAAGATGAGCATGAGTTCCGACTTTAAGCAGAATCGAGACGAGTTCCGATTTCAGATACAATGGAAGCGAGTTCCACTTTTTAGGCAAAATGGAGAATAATCTGGTCACAAAAGAGGGAGACATGGTTGAACTTAGGGGAAAGTAAACCCGGCATTCCTATATAGGAACGAGCTCGATCCTAAAAAGCAGACTATTACCCAAGAGTCTAAATGGCCAAGAACTCCCAGGGGACCAAGTAATGGAAAAGTTTATGAAAACAAGTTCAAGAATGAGATTTTTGCATGGTTGCATTGAATAGTCATTATATGTTGTATACAGTTTGACTATTATATTTATCTATTACTGTATGTTTGTTTATTCTACTCATTATTCTGTGCATCACCGCTTAATAGTTTATTCTGTGCTTATATTGTCCTAAGTAAAACTGAACCTTGCCTCGGACCAGACGCTTTCTTAAATTTATTAAATATGGATAGTTCAATATGATCCCATGTTTTCAAAAACTGAGAATGAATGTGACATCAGTTACACACCCTACATGAACCCTACTGAGAATTCCTTTAAATTCTCACATCGTTTTGCATTTCCGCATCATTCTCAGATGTTGGAGATGGACTCGACTGCCACCCTATTTATTGAGATTCCCAACCTGCACCTCCACCATGATCCTATAGTGGATTCGCTGTACATTGCCGGCTCCTGCAATATCCGTCTCTACCTTTTTACAATAGGAATTTTGTTGTTCCCCTTTTTCTCCCTACCTTTGATCCTGCCACTCCATATTTTGTGGTCCCATTGCATATGGCACACCCTCCTCCTGCACCTCCAGCGCCCGCAGCACTTGTCGCACCTGCCAATCCTCCGCCCGAGTCCCCTCTACAGATGGTTCTAGACATCCAACTCAGATCCGAGAGTGATCCTTCGGAGGCCACTGGCTCATCATCCTCCTCTTCGGGACCTAGTATGGACTACTCCCCAGCCGAGCCTAGAGTTGTAACACCCTCCCAAGTACAGTACTATGCTTAAGTCATAGTACCACACCCTGGAGTTGTTACGGATACCTAGACGGACCTTATCTGACAAAGAACTTCACAGACTACTCTGATACCTCTTGAACTTTCTGGAGACAACACGGAAAAATAGGAGTGAGAATTATAAATTCTCAGTAGGATTCTCTAAGTATCATTAATAATGTCATTGTTGTTATCTCCAGTTTGCTTCGGTTTATTATGAAAAAGGTGAACATACTATGTAGACTGTTTAATTTTACGGTTCGAAAGATATCATGTCCGAAGCAAAGTTCATTTTTATCATACACTTGGCATCTGAGAGGATCCATAGAAATCAAGTCATGAATTATATTGGGACTAATCATGGAAGTAAATTAAAGTACGATAGCATCAATGTACTAGAGGCATAACTTCTACATATACTTGACTGGAACTACAGTATATTAAGATGATGCTCACATGGCATCAATATGCTGAGAACATAACATCTGCACATAACTTAACTTGTATTTAAATTCATACATAGCCATATAACTTGCTTTTCTTTTTTCATCTTTCTTTTCTTTGTCATCATAAAATCTTTACGTGCCACATTCCAGAGTATGATCGCCATGTCATACTCCCATCGTGAGCGTGATCGCCATGTCACGTTCCTTAGGAATATGGGATCTTCCTTTGGTACTTACACTAGCTGGGTCATACCATGCCTCATGTAAGTTCTGTCCCCTATACTCACACTAGCTGGGTCAATGCCATGCTTCATGTGAGTGGGGTATTTGCATATGCTTTAATCTTTAGTCTTTAGTCTTTAATCTTTAGCTTTTACTTGGCACACCTAGGCGTTACGTATCATCGTCCCTAGGGTGCTATTACTGCCCTTGGGTAGCCTGGCCTTGGAGTGAGCTCGTCAGCTTCACCCGTGACCGTCGTCACACCGACTCACCCGCAAGGGGACCCACGTGCCTCTAGTCTTGGAAGGATCTCATTCTGGTCACGTGCCTCTAAGTGAAGGGATCTCTTCTGGTCACGTGCCTCAAAATTGAGGGATCTCATCTGACCACGTGCCTTCAACATAGAGGGATCTCATCTGACCACGTGCCTCCAAGGTAGAGGGACCCAAGTTTTAGCTGCCTTCACAAGGAGGGACCCAATATGCAACTGCCTCCAGGTGAAGGGACCCATGTTTTTATCATTTAACTGCCTTTACAGGGAGGGACCTCAATTAACTGCCTCCGAGTGAAGGGACCCACATTCAATATATTTACATTCTTTCATTCTCATGCATAATCAAGCATAGTCATACTGAGTATACTCGTACATATACCTCATTGATTTTCATGTATCATCGCACACATGATTTTCATATACATGTTTATTACATATAAAGGCCTGTAGCCTCCTTACCATTTTACCGGTACTCATGCATATGCTACATCATTTACCCTCACATGCCTCATAACATACTTATGTCATTCTCAAATATAGGGTTTCTATATACCCATTCATACTCTAATTCGCCCTGATAACTCATATCATTTCCAAATTTATCTTTACATCTAAATATTCATAGCTTCTTAGACTTTTGCCAGAATCCAAGAAAGATAACGGATCGTGCCCGTTTCCCCATGAATAGTGCCAGCTCTCACGGACAAATCAGTCATAACAACATAATCAACTTAACACATATATATCAATATCAAACTGGCAATCCTCAACTCAAACTTTATATGTTTCCCTAATACTTGTGAAATCTTTAATTGGGTCACTTTGTGAAACTATCACTTTGGCCATTCTGCTACCTTCTATTCGGTTCTGCCCGAATTTCATATGATCCACTTTTATTTTTATTCAACTCATTTAGATCTGAAATTTGGATATATCATAGCTCTATATGTCTACTTTCTAACCTCTTTAGTCCCATACCATTTTGATTTATATAACTCAAGATATTTAACTTTTGCCTCAGCTTATTCAGTCACTAGCCCGAATTGCACTCCTGGAAGTATAAATTCACTAAAAATCGAAACTAAGCTCAAATCATGCAAGATTAGTCTCATATGGAAGCTAACAGGACAACCTTTCATTTTCCACAAGTTTCACTCCATTTGCTTAAGTATACTTCGAGTTATAAGTCCTGAAAATCGACCTTCCTAAACTACTCTGTTTTGGCCTGGATTGGACATAGGGTAACTTCCTCGAATCACTGGGAACAATTGGGACCATAACAAACTCGGAATCTCATATTGGGATGTTCCCCTATGTGTAAGCTTTCTAACAAAATTAGTTTCACTCAATTTGGAGTTATATAGGGCGAGTTATACCCTCCTCAAGTCACCCTGCCCGGATGAAAATCCTAAACCCTAGGCCAAACTTCAAAAATTCATATCTCCTTCAATAATAATCCAATAACCTTATATGATATATCTATGAAAAGCCCTGAATGTCTACTTTCATCTAAAAATGGTTTCATTGGATTTGACCGATTGTAGGCAGAGCCGTACTCTCCGCCGTACGGACTGCCGTGGAATCTCCACCAAGACAGCACCCTCATCCATCCATTTCTCTTAGTTTTCTTCTTCTAATTCTAATTGTCACTCAAGATTTCATATTAATCCCATATTAATCCAATCATACACATCCAATATATCATCAAATAATCATAAAAAGTAATCTTTCATGCATCCTTAGTTTAGAGAAATTAAGATTAGAGATTAAATCCTACCTCTTTGGAGTATGGCTTGAGCTAAGTGCTGAAACTTGGAGTGTTAGAACCTTGCTAAGCTTTGAGGAATGATGGAGTTGATTGAGAGAAGGGGAGGAGGAGGCTGGAACCAGAGGAAGAGGGAGAGTGGCGTAGATCAGCCAGAAATGAGGGGAAAGGTCTGACTTAAATAGATGGGGGTAGTTGGAATTGTGAGTGTTGATTGGTTGAAGTTTTGTGATTGAAGTTCGGCCATGTCGCTCGCTTTGTGGCTGAGTTGCTCTCCACGCCGTCCCACAAGTGGGATACGCTCGCTTCTACCTGAAATCGGAACTCGTGTCTATTAGGGTTGAAGTCGGAACTCGTCCCATTTATGTTTAAAGTCGGAACTCGTGCCATCTTGCTGGTGACAAGGAAGTCCCGTCTGGTTTATTCGAATCTTGGGAGCAATGTCGGAAGTCGGGAGTCATCTGTTCACAATCATATGATCTCGAAGCTCCTATTTGAACTCGGGAATGTCAATGCTGGATATAAAATCGGAGATTGGAACTCGTGTAGAACTGAAATCAACTCAAAGATTTGAACTCATGTCCATTGAGTTCAACTCATGAACCATTGTGTTAAACCATTACTTCTGAGGTCGGAAACCACGCACACTATTATGAAGCATGAGGTATGGGGTCGGAACTCGGGAATTCGAATCACATGGCCAAACCCAAGTATTTAAACCCGGAAGTTGGGATTTATATACAGTATGGTTGATGAGGTCGGAAATCCGTATATTTGTCCTTGAAACATGAAGTCGGAGCTCGCACGTATTTTACTTGAAACTTGGAGATAAGTTATGAGATCGGAAATGGGTTCGTTTTCCTCTGAGGTATGAAATCGGACATCGAAAATCACCCCACATTGTTCGGACTCGAATGTTAAACTTGGAAGTTGTAGAAGTAATCCAGATGAAATCGGAAGTCGTAGACATAGGTGAGACGAACTCGGAAATCGGAGATGAAGTCAGAAATCGGGAGTAGTCAGATGAAATCGGAAATCGAGCCACTTTGTGTAGAATTCGAAGATGAAGTCGGGAATTGAAATTGATCAGTCCTGGGGGCGAAGTCGGAACTCGAAAATTGGGATGTTACAAGAGTGGCCAACAGCTACCTGACTGAGTATGTTCCAGCTGCGGGTGGCAGTGTACAGCATGGTCCTTTTTTGGTAGTGTAGTATTGGGCCATAGACGTGGATCAGCTATTTCGAGATGTTCTTGGAGGACCTTGTAGGATTCTTTTAATTGACACGGGCCCTATGTTCTTTTTGTTACACCGGCCCCACTTATGTATCCTACTTTGAGTCTGTACATAAACTGAAGCATCGGCTTCTAACCTATATATATATATATATGGATATAGTTAATTATGTATTATCTATTTGTATCCTTCCTGTTGTGCCTTTCTATAAATTCCGTTATGTTCTGCGATGTTGATCACGTCTGTTATATACCGCGCGCCGCTTCTTCTGTTTAAAAAAAAAAAAGATAGAGACGTGACATGATAAGTAATTAGTAGGTTGAGTATTAACACGGTAACACAATCTACCTAATTTCATGCTATGATTTAAGCATAACATTAAATTGGTAGGGTGTTACAAGTTTTATTGTCATCAGATCATGATAATGCCTTAAAATCTACAAGAAATTTTCTTCTAACATGGGATCCATATAACCCAATCCATTCGTCACAACAATACTTTAATCTGTCTCTCCTTTTTGGTGCAAGCTTATTATGATTTAAAACTAGAAAGACACAAAAAGAATACAAAAAGAATAAACATTCTAAGATTTAGGATAATTCATGAATCAATTTAAATGAGCAAAGTTAATCATGACTAATAGCCACGTCGTTTCTAATTACAACTACATCGTGAAAGCTACTTTTGACATCCAATCTAATTCACAAGAGCCCAAAGCAATTCATTCATAAAGAGCCAGTCATATCAAT
This sequence comes from Pterocarpus macrocarpus, assembly GCA_031439585.1. Taxonomy (NCBI): domain Eukaryota; kingdom Viridiplantae; phylum Streptophyta; class Magnoliopsida; order Fabales; family Fabaceae; genus Pterocarpus; species Pterocarpus macrocarpus. Next base: position 28,243,832 of record CM062520.1, read on the forward strand.
CACCTTACAAACTAAGCTAACAAACAAGACCATCAAATAAATATACCCATGTAACAAGAGTCAATGCACTAGTCATACATACAGGCTAAGTAAGGGAACCCCCCTTTGAAAAAAAAACTAAGAAATCAAATATTAAATAAAGTTACTTATAAGAAAACATTCCAATCAACATTCCTAGAGTAGTAAGATGGTTACGTTTGCCTTAGTCCTTTCTATCATCAACAACAAAAAAATAACTAGAACAAATCAAGCAAAGTGAACAATACATAGTCATGTAAGCATTGGAGCAAAGAGATTACGAGATACATCAAATACCATGGAATGCAAGCATGGTTTGGTACTGGGCAAGTTCAAAAGATGATGGCTACCAAGGAGTGAATAAACTAGATGAAACATTGAAAATATAAACAATAGTCGAGGAACGAAGAACAAAAATAACATCCCTACAAGCCTCTAGTAGTGCCACGTCTAGTGAAAATGGACCGGCTTCCATTTACACAAAAATGATCCTACTAAAGAACATTTGCTCCACCAATCACAAGGAAAACCAAACCTGGCTCTGATACCACCTTTGTCATGACCCACCCTGGAGCCGTGACCGGCGCTTAGAGGTAACGACCTCTAGCAAGCCTATCCTGATTATTTCCACTGAAATTCGGGCAGAATTTCCCCTCTTTTTCAAGTTTCCCCAAATTAGCCAAACTTATATCAGACAACCAATAAACAAAAACAAAATTGAGGCTCTTAGAGCACTCTACTGTGATTCATATATATATATATATATAACACCCATTTACATGTTTCACAATTCTACTCTTTATTTCCTATCGATTCACCAAGGAAGCAAATTCCCAAAAAAAAAAAAATACGGTCTATATATATATATATATATATATATATATATATATATATATATATAATGTCCTAAAAATATACTTCATCAGGTCGCAAGATCCTGCTTGTGGATAGGTGGAGCAACTCTAAGAAGTTGGAAAAATAAAGTCATGTGCTGCACCAATGTCTGAAATAGGAAAGGAAAGAGGGTGAGTCCAACCAACTCAGTGAAGGGCAATGGATCTATAACATATAAGGATAAGCTCTAGAAGAAAAGCAAACTATGCATATAAGGAATTATTACTCTGAACTAAGTATAAATAAATAACCAACATTATAACTATACAATAAACGTATACATAAAGAATTAACATTGTTTCAGAAACTTGAAAACATAATTCTCAAATACAAAATTAAGGTAGGGAGGCTTCCAATTCTGAGAAACTTTCAATTAAGGGTTAGCCCCTTCAGATCTGACTAAGTTGGTGGTGTGCGTAAGCCTGACACACACACACTGAGCTAGCAACACCCCTGCTAGCTGGGTTCGAACCAAGGTGCACCAAGGCTAGCGTTAGCAACTGTTAGCTACCGATTAACTGAAAATCCTCCCACAAAGTATATAGGAACTAAAGTAATAAATATTCACAAAAGCTAAGTAACAATTATCAAGTCAAATTTTTGAAGAACAAGAGTATTCAACAAGGTTCGAAAATCCAAAATATAATTTACTTAAACAAATCAGTTTAGTAATCAAAACAAAATATCAGAGCTTGTCCTTTCGTCTATAAAATTCATAATCTCTTCCAAAAAGCTTTTTGAACCTTCAATAATTGCATGCTAGTAAAATTTCTTCAAGACCAAAACATATGTCCAAGGATAGATAGATATTTCAAACCGTACGATAATTATACCACTAAACAAAACATTCATAGTTAACGAGATATATACAAATAAGCTATCAATATATATTAAAATCAAATCAATACTAATTGCATAAGAAGACCATATGCCATAGAGGCATTGTCCACTCACAGACAACCGAGGATGTCCAATCAATGCCCTAGGAGCTGTCGAGCTTGAGGGTCAATCTCTTGAAGGAACTAAAATCAACACATGAGCAATTACTTCCAATTTAAACACAAATTATGGCTTAGAGCCCACTCCCAATCTTCCTTATTCAACCTAACAAAATAATATTTAAATTTCCTTTCTATTATTAAAACTTGTTTTAACCTTATATTTCCCTTGTTTGCACCACATTCAAGCCAAAGGAAAATCTTGGTCCACCCCAAACATAAGGATAAATAAAGGATGACTAAAAGAAATAATCTAAGGCAATTACATATAACCCTATTCATCGATTGTGATTGCACAAGAAAACCATATACTTCTTGAATTACAATTTAACGAATCAAATAATTATTCGTACTACAATAACCTAAAACATCTTGCACTTGTGGGTAGTGCTAAATTAGTTCATAAAAATTAATTTACTTATAGGTACCTACTATACTAAAATTAAGAATTTATCAAAAGCTACCAACAGGAATGCCATAATAACCATTATAAGGCATCGGAATATACAACATGCAGACTTTGTTTAATTAAATTCTTATAATCTCCCAATCACAATTGTTTAAGTAGAAATTCAATCAAATCAAAACAACAACCAGAAAATATCCTTTACACAAGTTCATTTCTCCATCTCAAGCTTTCTACCACAGGTTTAGTACCGCACTAGCAACAAGAACAAATAATCATGATGACCCATCTAAGAAATAATTTAAAAGCATAAGTTGTCATGGTTCCAAGCCTTCTTGAACAATTATGGAAGCTTAAAACTAACACCCACAAAACTAAATGCTTACCAAGGAGTTTCTGGCCGCAAGGAAGAAAAGGACGCGGTGAAGGGTGGTCACTGCCGCGGAGAGAGAGAGACACAAAGGGGAAGAAACGCGGAGGGGAGAGATTTTGCGGGGATGAAGGTGGCGAGAGAGAGGAAGCGTGGGTGGTGGTTGATAGGGATGAGCGAGAGAGAGGAATGAGATTTTTTGGAAGAGAATAAGAGAGAGTGTGTGACAGGGAAAAGGGAAAATGGAAGAAAGAAGTCGTGGAAGGAAGCTTCAGGTGTAAAGAAAAAAGAAAAGAAGGTTCTAGGGTACACTATATCACTTATAGTGTATCATGATCCCCTTCCGCCCTCCTCGCCCCCCTTTTTTTTTCAAATACTTCTCTTTTATTGAAACTTATCCCCCTTTAACTTAATTTAATTCCTCTATCACTATAACTTAATGTGAAATTTTAAAATTTCTTGTTACTAATGTTTTATTATTTATTTATTTTTGAACATACATTTTATTTTAAACAGGATATTATAGTTCCTTATTTCCTATGCTATTTATAATACTTTAGTTTAATTAGACCAGTTTCTAATTTAACTATTGATTTTTGAATTCATTATGAGAAAATTCAAATATTAATGCAATTTCTTTTTGGTGTTTTCTTTTAGGAAGGTGATTATGCTGTCTATGCTACAATTAAGGTTGTGGATGGTGGACCTGATTGGTTTATTGCCGCATGTAGATGTGGCACTGAAGTGGTTCTTGAGTCTGGGTTGTACTATTGTAAGAAGTGTGAAAAGCATGTGGTGAATGTGATTCTGAGGTTAATCTCTATACTATTTACTCTTTAAGTAGTCATTTGTTTTCCTTTAAGTCGTTACTTTGGGTATTGGTTTATATTGATTTGTATTACATTGTAAGCAAGTATAGAATTAAGGTTAGAGTTATTGATCCCTCGGATAGTGCTACCTTTGTGATATTTGAAAAGCTTGGATGCCTATTGCTGCATAAGTCCTGTACTGAGATTTTGAAATCTACTGAAAATGTAGGTTTCATGAACCACTATAAATTCTTTTTATGATATTAATGTTACATGTTATTACATGTTACTAGATGATAATATCTCGACTAATAACTATATTAAATTTTTTAAAACAAGATGGTGTTGACCTAGCCCAACCCTCGGAATTTCAACATATGTTGATTGATAAATCATTCATTTTTAAGTTTGAGGTTAAGCAAAGTTGTTTCAACGAGTTGGAACCATCGTATGTTGTCATTGACGTTTGTTTTAATGATTCCATTATCACTAAGTTCAAGCATCTTAATCCTTTGTTCTTTAATGCTCAGGTTTGAATTAATTTGCTTTATAAACTTCAACATACACATAGTGCTTGGTAAATTCCTGTTTTGGTAGTTTTATTTTATTTAAATAAGTTAATTGCATTGCAGACCGACTTGACAGCTGGCATATCCCTTGGCGAAAAGTCTTTGGGTTTAGATCTCAAGGATGTCCAGTCCTCCTCCTGTGCTAAGGTGTTATTTTTTTAACATGTTAGATTAATATTATTTTTGTTCTCTGCATACAATACTCTTATGTTCTTATTTTTTCACTTGGACTCAATTTAAAAACTTTTTTCCTTTATTATGTAGGACTTGATGAGCCAATTCAGTGAAGTGGATGGATCCCAACTGTGTCAATTTGAAAGTGGTATTCCATTTTTAACTCCTGCAAAAAGAGTGTCTAATGAAATGCAGACAACACCAGAAGGAAAGATGTCAACTAACAAGATGAAACATGTTAAGGTTGAGAAGAAGTGAAATTGTTGCTGAGTTCTATTAGGACTATGTCGTGTCTTTTTTTTTTTTTTTGCTTTTTTGGGTTAATAAATGTCTATCAATCATAGTCTATGTTATTATGATTGTAGACAATTCATCCCTCGATTATGGTTTCAAACATCTTCAAGTTGTTATTTCTTAGTTATGATGTTTAGGTACAAGTTACTTGTGTTATGATGGTGGTAGGTACTTTATAATTATTAGACAATTGAGAAGAATGTCATATTTTACTTTATTATTGTTTTATGAGTTTAATTGGAGTGCACTGACAGTGTAAAATTTTTTTACACTATCATCCAATCAAAACATTCCATTTGCATGACCATTCAAGTAGTGGGTGGTTATATCAAAGACTTTTGCTGATATGGCAATATATGATTGGATGTCTGTGTAAAAGTTTTTTACACTGACAGTATATTCAAATTAAATCCTTATTTTATTTTAAATTCATCTCCCTCATACAATCAGTTGTTTCTACATGTTTAGGCACACTTGCATTTCTTTCTTCTATCACATGATGGAAATGTCAATTTTAAATTTGAATAAAATTTAAAGCGTGTTACAAGCAAATTTTTAAAAGTTGTCAGTTTTCACCACATTTCTTTCTTCTATTAATGACATAATTCGTTAAATTTACAATTAAACTAATATTTAATTATAATTAAAGTAAAACACGTACAACTAATTTACATCCCAATTAAAACGGCAAAATTCGATTCAATTTTTAAAATAATTATTTAATCACTACCAGTTGCACAAAATGTGGTGAAAATTGACGATTTATCAATTAAATGAGACTTATCAATTAAAGATATTCAGATTTGATTGAATGTCAATTTCAAATTCAAAGAAAATTTAAAACATAGTCAAAGTCATTTTTTAATTTTTTCCTTTTAAAACAAATATTTGTTTTAAATATTGATATTTAAAATTTGAAATTTGAACTGAGATAAGACAGTCAATTAAAAATAATTACACTATTATATTAGATTGATTTTTGTTACAATAAATTAATATTCTAAATTTAATTTTTATACTTTCCAATTTAACAAAAATTAGTAATCAATGGATTTTTTTTCCAAAAATGATTAAATCAGATATTTATTTTAAAGATTCTAATTGAAATTGAAATTTAAAACATAAGATGTGATTTTCAATCCACGCTTTTTTAATTTTTTTAATTAAATTAGACTTTTAGTTTAAAATTTGAAATGTGTGATAAGATCACCAATCAACAATTTTTTTTTATCTTTCTTTTAAACCAAATATTTGATTTAAAGAATAATATTTCAAATATGAGATATGAGATATATTTTTTTATTAATTATAAGATATATTGTTATAAATTAGATATTTTAATTTACTATAAAGAAGGTTGAAGGCTTCTGATATAATAAAACTATTCACTTCTTCTCTTTTATTCACAATGGGTTACATAATTTTGTGCAAGTGGTAGTGATTAAATAATTATTTTAAAAATTGAATTGAATTTTGCTATTTTAATTGGGATGTAAATTAGTTGTACATGTTTTACTTTAATTATAATTAAATAATAATTTAATTCTAAATTTAATGAATTATGCCATAAATAGAATATTTAGTCAATTTAGTCTTTTATTTAAGCTTTGAACCGTTGAGTTACATATAGCTTTTCTTAAAATAGCAATTTAAAATGTGGAGTTATATCTCAAGGATGGTGTATGTTATGAATTAAATGAGATTTATCAATTAAAGATATTTAGATTTGATTGAATGTCAATTTCAAATTTAAAGAAAATTTCAAAGTGATTTTTTATTTTTTTTCTTTTAGATCAAATATTTGTTTTAAATATTGATATTTGAAATTTGAACTGAGATATTTCGTTATAATTAATCAACATTCTAAATTTAATTTTTATACTTTCCAATTTAATAAAAATTAGTAATCAATGATGATTTTTTTTCCAAAAATAATTAAATTAGATATTTATTTTAAAGATTCTAATTGAAATTGAAATTTAAAACATGAGATATGATTTTTGATCGGCATTTTTATTTTTTAATTAAATTAGACTTTTAGTTTAAAGATTAAAATTTGAAATGCATGATAAGATCACCAATCAATGATTTTTTTTTTATCTCTCTTTTAAATCAAATATTTGATTTAAAGAATAATATTTCAAATATGAGATATGAGATATATTTTTTTATTAATTATAAGATACATTTTTATAAATTAGATATTTTAATTTACTATAAAGAAGGTAGAAGGCTTCTGATATAATAAAACTATTCACTTCTTCTCTTTTATTATTCAACAATTACATCTTTTACTCTCAAACTCAAAAGGGCATGGACAACCATAAGATTCCTTTCTTTCCTGACCCCAGACAAGCTCGGTTACAAAGAAAGATACAAATACAACAAAAACATAACAGAAAAAATGCAGGTACAATATTTTCTTCTTCCTTATAATGTTGTTGTATACATATTGCTAAGAATATTTAGAGGACACACATGTTTGCTCTTTACCCTTTGTAACATCTACCACGAGTTCCGAGTTCCGACTTCACCTTCAAGTTTCCATGATTTCCGACCTCCGACTTCGAGGAAATATATTTGTACATAATTTCTGACTTCTGACTTCATCTTGCATAATTTCCTGACTTCCAACTTAACCTTCTAGTCCAAACAACATGAACGTGATTCCCGATATCTGACTTTATTTCCAAGTTACATGATTTTCCGATAGCCGACCTTATTTCCATGTTTCAAATACAATGGGCATGATTTAGACTGATTTTCAATCTCATAATTTATTTCCAAGTTTCAAACAAGATGTACGCGAGTTTCGACCTCAGACTTCATGTTTCAAAATAAAGTGTACATGGTTTTCGACATCCGAGTTGATAGTTTAACAGAATGGTCACAAGTACCGACCTCCGGGTTGAATGTAACAAGTTCTGACCTTAGCGTTGAACTCAACTAGAATGGATACAAGTTCAGATCTTTGAGTCGAACTCCAAGTTCGATCAAAATTTACACGAGTTCTGACATCCGACTTCAGCTCCAAGTTCAAACAAAATAGACGCGGGCTCCGACCTTACACAGAATAGAGACGAGTTTTGATTTTAAATAGAATATAAGCGAGTTCCACTTTTGGGGCGACGTGGAGAATAATTTAGCCACAAAAGAGGGAGACATGGCTGAACTTCAATCACAAAATTTCAACCAATCAAAACACACAAAGCCAACTACCTCTTCAATACTTAAATCAGATTTTTCTCTTTTCTTCCCATATGGATTACGCCACTCTCTTCTAATTCCAGCCTTCTTCTTCTCTTCCCTTCTCAACCTACTCTATCAAATCTCCAAGCTTTGTCAAGATTCCATCAATCCAAACTCAAATTCAGCAAGGTCACACCTAGAGGAGGTAGGATTCAATTTCTGTCCTTAATTTCTCTAAACTATGGCTGTATGAAATTTTACTCTTCTTTATGTATTTGATGATATATTGGATGTATTTGATGGTTTATGGTTGGATTAACATAAAATCTTGAGTTGGAATTAAAGTTAGAAGGAGGAAACTAGAAGAAGTGGAGAATTAAGATGTTGTCTAGGTGAAAAGTCCACAACATTCCATATGGCGGAGTGTATGGCTCTGCCTATAGCCTGTTAAATCTGATTAAACTATTTTATATGAAAGTAGACATTCAGAGCTTTCCATACATATATAATATAAGGCCATTGGATTAGTATTGAGAGAGATATGAATTTTTGAAATTTAACCTAGGAATCAAGACTTTCATCCGGGCAGTATGAGTTTAGAATGGTGTAACTCACCCTATACAACTCCAAATTGAGTGATTCCAACGTTGTTAGAAAGCTTACACATAGAGGAACATTTCATAATAAAATTTCAAGTTTGTTACTATCCCATTTATTCCTAGTAATTCGAAGAAATTTCCCAATATCCAAACCGAGCCCAAATAGGGCAGTTCAGGAAGGTCAGATTTCAGAGCTTATAACTAGAGCTCTACTAAAGCAAATGAAATGGAACTTAGTTCAAATGAAAGCTTGTCCTGTTAGCTTTAATATGACATCAATTTGTAGGATTTGAACTTGTTTTCGATTTTTAGTAGATTTTTACTTTTAGGAGTGTAATTCTGGCCAGCCACAGGGCAGGCCGGGTTAAAATGTAAATAACTTGAGTCATACTTATCAAAAATATATGGAACTAAAGAGGTTAAAAAATAGACACATAACACTTTGACATATCCAAAATTCAGGTCCAAATGAGTTAAAATGAATTTAAGACTTAATTTCTAAAAATGGGCAGAGTTGAAGAATATGAGCAAGATTCCCAAAGTTAAAGGATTTGGCACCTTAGTTCGCATATGAGTTCAAGTAAAGTTTAAGTGTTACAGATTCTATGTTGGTGCTTGAAAGATTGATGCATTATATTTGATCTCCTACTATGACTGACTGTTTATTGAGATTGACACTATTCACGGGAAAACGAATCTGATCCGTTATGCTGCCGAATTTTTGGTAGAATTGTAAGGAAGTTATGAGCCTTTATATATTATGAATATGTATGTGAAAGTCATGTATGCAAGGATATGTGAAAATAAATGATGAAGTATATGTATGAGTGCATTCAGCATGTCTATGCTTGATTATGTATGAGAATAAAAAGATATGAATATATTAAATGTGGGTCCCTTCACTTGGAGGCAGTTATTTGAGATCCCTTTTTGTGAAGGCAGTTAAAGACTAAAGATTAAAGCATATACAAGCACCCCACTCACATGAGGCATGGCATCGACCCAGCTAGTGTGAGTATAGGGGATAGGGCTTACATGAGGCATGACATGACCTAGCTAGTGTAAGTATCGAAAATTTATGATGGCATATAAATATTCACGATAAAGGATATGATGAAGGTCCCATATTCCTAAGGGACATGACATAGCGATCACGCTCTGATAGGGTATGACATGGTGATCATACTCTGAAATTTGGCATGATAAGCACATCATAAGGAACGTGACATGGTGATCACGCTCTAATGGGGTATGACATGGCGATCATACTCTGGAATGTGGCATGTAAAGATTTTATGATGAAAGATATGATGATGAGTCTATATTCCTAAGGAATGTGACATGACAATCACGCTCTGATGGGGTATGACATAGTGATCATACTCTGGAATATAGCATAATGATCCCACACCCTAAGGAATATGACATGGCGATCACATTCTGATGGAGTATGACATGGCGATCATACTCTGGGACGTGACAAGAAAAACATATTCCTAAGGAATGTGACATAGCGATCACATCCCCATAGAGTATGACATGGCGATCGTACTCTGGAATATGTGTAACAAATAAAGGAAAATAAAGAAAGAAAAGTAAATTTTATGTATCTGCATAAATTCAAGTATAAGTAAAGTCATGTGTAGATGTTATGTCTCCAGTATATTGATGCTATCATATTTTAATATGATGTAGATATTCTTCATTATATAATTCATGAATTGATTTTGTATGGGCTCTCCAAATGCCAAGTGTATGAGTAAAATGAACTTTACTTCGGATAATATATTTTCAAACTATAAAATTAAACAGTTTACATAACATGTTCATATTTTTCATACTAAACCGAAGCAAACTGGAGATGACAACGATGACTGTATGTACAATAGTGAATGAATCCTACTGAGAATTTATAATTCTCACTCCTATTTCTGTGTTATCTCCAGATGGTTCGAGAAGTTGCAAAGACGGCTGAAGTTGCTGTCAGTTAAGGTCCGTTCAGGTAACCGTAACAACTCCTGAATGTGGTACTATGACTTAAGCATGATATTGCACAAAGGAGGACGTTACACCCTTCCTTTTTGCAACCTGCAACCGATTGGCAGAGCTCAATGCCAACACTAGCAAGCCGGCAGCCATTCTAACACATTGAATACTTTCTGAATCTAACCCACACATACCAACTCTTACTCTGCTCCTGACTTAGACTACATAAATAGTACTATCCTTTTCTCAATATTTCATGCTGCACATCCTGTTTTAAATATGATATACATATTATGATGACGGTTGTAGGTATTTTGTAATTATTGGACATTTGAGAAGAATGTCGTGTTTTACTTTCTTATTGTTTTATTTTAAATTCATAACCTTGAGACAATTAGTTGTTTCTATATGTTAGGACATATCTGCATTTCTTTCTTCTATCGCATGATGGAAATTGTCTCTGAATGGCTGAAGGCAATGTTTTATAACAAAGAAAAGAGTTGAACAATGATGACTAACTTTCAGTCATCTTATATTTTATTCTACATGAACATACACAAGAATTGGCAGCTAAATGGCATATAGAATTTTATATAATACAGTAATTATTATTCTCATCTATTACATTCAATTCTTTTTTTTATACTTCGTTCATGTTCTCTTTTTTTTTATATAATAGTACGTGTTAACCCTTATGTTTATCTGTTATATGTTCCATGACACGCTTTTATATATGTTATATTTCTAAATTGTCCTAAGATAGTGCATTATGTTATCTATATGCATGTTTGTTTTTATATTCTTTTTCTTCCTTTTACTGTTGCTATTGTCAATTTTTAGTTTATGTTATCAAGTTTTTTCTCAGGAGAGTATATGAATTACAAGAATAAAATTTAGCCAAGTAATTATAGCCTCTATCAAAAATCGCTTTCTCCCTATGAAGATCGAATCATGGTCAAATTCTCCTTTTAATTTTGCAATCAACCTAATTGATTTGCATTTTCCAATTCAATTGCCTTTTAAATAATATCATCAACAATATCATATTCCTCTCTAGAAATTGTGCAACAGATTAATCCCCCAAATAAGCAAAATCCCGTAAATCATGCTATGATATACTACGGTTATTATATAAGTTATTAATTATCTATTAATATAATCTAATTCTTTTTTTTATGGGAATATAATGCAATTTTATACATTTTATATGTTTTTAATATGTAATTACAAATGATACATGATCGCTTTTTACACACCAATTTAATTATATTGTAAATTTAATTATGTTGTAAACTATTTCAATATTAAGAGGCATTTTACATAACTATAAAGGCTTAGATTACATATTGATATTGCTATTGTTATTACATATATTTAACTAAAAAAAAAAAAACCAATTCATTTTACTCTTGTTTTATGATGTAGTGGCACTATGATTAAAGTTCAATTTTAAATTACATAAAAAGTTAATTAATAAAATATACACATCCGCTTTTTTTGTTTTTTGGTTAAAATCATGTTTGTGATCACATTATCTTTGCGATGTAGTGGTATTACTAAAGTGTTGTGCTTTAAAAGAGTATTATATACATATAATTTTTTATTACTTATAATATAACGTCCCTCAGACAAGATCTTATGCTAAGTTATAAGACCATACACTCAAGTTGTTATCTCATCTGAATAACCTTATCCGACAAAGAACTTTAGCCGTCTTTGAAACTTCTTGAACTATCTGGAGATAACACGGAAATAAACATAGGAGTGAAAATTATAAATTCTCAGTAGGATTCTTTAAACTACCATATGCTGTGTCATTGTTATTATCTCCAGCTGCTTCGGTTTATTATGAAAATTGTGAGCATGTTTACTAGGCTGTTCAATTTTATAGTTTGAAAATATATTGTCCGAAGCAAAGTTCATTTTATTCACGCACTTGAGTCACATTGGCATTATTTCATATTTGGAATAATAATCACAGCATAAGTAGATAGAACAGTCTCAGCATCAATAAAACATAGGGTATAATTATGCAAATACTCATACTTGAATTCATGCAAATGCATTGGTATTTTTCTTCAACTTTCTTCACTTTCTTTTCTTGGCACACTTAGGCATTACGTATCGCCGTCCCTAGTGTGCTTGCATATGTTTTAATCTTTAGTCTTTACTGCCCTTGGGTAGTTTGATCTGGGAGTGAGCTCAACTCGTGACCACTGTCATACAGAACTGACTTACAAGGGGATTCACGTGCCTTTAGTCTTGGAGGAATCTCATTTTGGCCATGTAACATCCCGATTTCCGAGTTCCGACTTCGCCCTCAGTTCAATTCCCGACTTCATCATCGAATTCTACACAGAATGGGATAAATTCCGAATTCCAAGTTCGTCTTACGTAAATATACGATTTTCGACTTCATTTGGCAGCAATTTCCACGACTTCCGATCTTAAACATCAAAGCTGAACAGCATGAATGTGATACCCAATTTCCAATTTCATCTTTGAATTTCAGACGGAGTGTTATTTCCGATTTTCGATTTCGCCTTGCTCAATATCCGACTTCATGTTTCAAGGACAAATATATCCGGTTTTCGATCTCATCAACCACACTATATATAAATCCCGACTTCCAGGTTTAAGAACTTGGGTTTGGCAATGTGATTCGAATGCCCGAGTTCCGACCTCATACCTTATGCTTCACGATAGTGTGCATGGTTCCCGACCTCAGAAGTAATGGTGTAACACAATGGTACGTGAGTTGAACTCAATGGACATGAGTTCAAATCTTTGAGTTGATTTCAGTTATACACGAGTTCCGATCTCCGATTTTATATCCAGCATTGACATTCCCGAGTTTAGATAGGGAGTTTCGAGATTATATGATTTTCACGATTACTTACATTTCCGACCTCCGACTTCGATTCCAAGTATCAAAATAAACAAGATTTCCTCAAGTCACAAGCAATATGGTACGAGTTCCGACATAAGGCTTCAGCTGCAAGCAATTTAGAAGGTCACGAGTTTCGACTTAAAGTATTATGGGACGAGTTCCGATTTCAGGAGGAACGAAAGCGTATCCCAGTTTTTGGACGACGTGGAGAGCAAATTGGCCACAAAAGTGAGAGACATGGCCGAACTTCAACCATAAAATTCCAACCAATCAACACCACAACTTTCATGTATTTAAATCAGACTCTTCTCTCCATTTATGATCTGATTTATGTTCCCCCTTCCTTGCTCCAGCCTTCTTCTTCTTCCCTTCCTCTCTCAATCCAACTCCATCAAATTTCTAAGCTTGGTCAAGGTTCCATCAATCCAAACTCAAATTCAGTAAAATCATACTCTAAAGAGGTAGGATTCAATCTCTAATCTTAATTTCTCTAAACTAAGGATGCATGAAAGATTACTTTTTATGATTATTTGATGATATATTGGAGGTGTATGATAGGATTAATAGGAAATCTTGAGTTAAAATTATGGTTAGAAGAGAGAATTAAAAGGAGAGAAGGATCAGGATGCTGTCTTGGTGAGGAGTTCGATGGTGGTCCGTACGGCAGAGTGTACGGCTCTGCTTACAACTGGTTAAATCCGATGAAACCATTTTTAGATGAAAGTAGACATCCAGGGCTTTCCATACATATATCATATACGATTATTGGATTAGTATTGAGAGAGATATGAATTTTTGAAATTTGACCTAGGATTCAGGGCTTTCATCCGGGCAGGATGACTTGAGGAGGACATAACTCACCCTATACAACTCCAAATTGAGTGAAACCAATTTTGTTAGAAAGCTTACACATAGGGGAACGTCCCAATGTAAAATTTCGAGTTTGTTATGGTCCCAATTGTTCCCAGTGATTCGAGGAAATTGTCTTATGTTCAATCCAAGCCAAAATAGAGTAGTTCAGGAAGGTCAACTTTCAGGACTTATAACTCGTAGTGTACTTAAGCAAATGGAGTGAAACTTGCAAATGAAAGGTTGTCCTGTTAGCTTCAATATGAGACTAGTTTCGTATGAATTGAGCTTAGTTTCGATTTTTAGTGAATTTATACTTCTAGGAGTGTAATTCGGGCTAGTGACCGAACAAGCTGAGGCAAAGGTTAAATATCTTGAGTTATATAAATCAAAATGATATGAGACTAAAGAGGTTAGAAAGTAGACATATAGAGCTATGACATATCCAAATTTTAGATTTAAATGAGTTGAATAGAAATAGAGGTGGGTCATATGAAATTCGGGCTGAACCGAACAGAATGTGGCAAAATGGCCAAAGTGATAGTTTCACAAAGTGACCCAGTTGGAGATTTCACAAGTATTAGGGAAACATATAAAGTTTGAATGGAGGATTGCCAGTTTGACATTGATATATATATATGTGTGTGTGTGTGTGTGTGTGTTTGTGTGTGTGTGTGTGTGTGTTAAGTTGATTATGTTGCTATGACTGATTTGTTCGTGAGAGCTGGCACTATTCATAGGGAAACGGACTTGATCCATAATGCTGCCGGATTTACAGCAGAAGTCTAAGAAGCTATGAATGTTTAGGTGTAAGGATGAATTTTAAAATGATATGAGGTATGTGAGGGTAAGTGATGTAGCATATGCATGAGTACCGGTAAATTGGTAAGGAGGCTACGGGCCTTTATATGTAATGAACATGTACGTGAAAATCATGTATGCAATGATACATGAAAATAAATGAAGTATATGTATGAGTACACTCAGTATGACTATGCTTGAATATGTATGAGAATGAAAGAATGTGAATATATGGAATGTGAGTCCCTTCACTTGGAGGCAGTTATTTGAGGTCCCTCCTTGTGAAGGCAGCTAAATAAGATAATATGTGGGTCCCTTCACTTGGAGGCAGTTGTACATTGAATCCTTCCTTATGAAGGCAGCTAAGACTTGGGTCCCTCTAGGCTGGAGGCACGTGGTCAGATAAGATCCCTCTATACTGAAGGCACGTGGTCAGATGAGATCCCTCAATTTTGAGGCACGTGACCAGAAGAGATCCCTTCAATTAGAGGCACGTGGCTAGAATGAGATCCCTCCAACCTAAAGATAGTGGGTCCCCTTGTGGGTTAGTCGGTGTGACGACTGGTCACTTTGAAGCGACGAGCTCACTCCAAGGCCAAAGCTACCCATAAGGCGATAAAGCACTCCTAGGGACTACGATACGAATGCCTAGGTGTGCCAAGTAAATGCTAAAGACTAAAGATTAAAGATTAAAGTAGATACAAAGCTAATGCATCTTACATGAGGCATGGCATGAGCCGGAAGGTGGGCACTCGAACGAAGGTCCCATATTCCTAAGGAACGTGACATGGTGATCACACTCTGATGGGGTATGACATGGCGATCATACTCTGGAATGTGGCATGTAAAGATTTTATGATGAAAAGGAAGATAAAGAAAGAAAAGC
This sequence comes from Pterocarpus macrocarpus, assembly GCA_031439585.1. Classification (NCBI taxonomy): domain Eukaryota; kingdom Viridiplantae; phylum Streptophyta; class Magnoliopsida; order Fabales; family Fabaceae; genus Pterocarpus; species Pterocarpus macrocarpus. The sequence continues at coordinate 28,259,564 of CM062520.1, forward strand.
AAGTTACATGCATAGGCATAAATTTAAGTATGAGTAATTTTATGTGTAGATGTTATGTTCCCAGCATATTGATGTTATGTGTGTTTTAATATGCTATAGTTATTATTTATGGTATTATATTTGAATGAATTTTATGGGTTCTCCCAAATGCTAAGTGTATGATTAAAATGAACTTTGCTTCGGATAAGATATTTTTCGAAACGTAAAATTAATGCAGCTTTGGGCAAAGATGTTCACTTTTTCATAATAAATCAAGAAACCTGAGATACAACGATGACATTACATGTGTATCATAGAGATTCCTATTGAGAATTTATAATTCTCACTCTTATTTTCCGTGTTGTCTCCAGAAAGTTCAAGAGGTATCAAGGTGGCACAATGAGTTCTTGTCGAGATAAGGTCCGTTCACTCAGTAACAACTCTAGGGTGTGGTACTATGACTTAAGCATAGTACTGTACTTAGGAGGGTGTTATAGGCCACGTGCCTCTAAATTGAAGGGATCTCATCTGGTCACGTGTCTCAAGAATAAAAGGATCCCAGCTGACCACTTGCCTTCAAGGTAGAGGGACCTCATCTGACCACGTGCCTCCAAGATAGAGGGATCTCATAGTTTTAGCTGCCTTCATAGGGAGGGATTCAATGTGCAACTGCCTCCAAGTGAAGAGACCCACATCTTATCTTATTTAACTACCTTCACAAGGAGGGATCTCATTGCCTCCAGGTGAAGGGATTCACACTTAATATGTTTATATCCTTTTATTCTCATACATAATCATATATAGACATGCTAAATATACTCATACATATGCCTCATCATTTACTTTCATATACATCATATCATACTTAAATCATTCTTGCATATAGAGTTTCCTCATAGATATTTATAACATATAAAATGCTCGTAGCCTCTTTACTATTCTACCGAAAAGTCGGTAGCATAACAGATCATGTCCGCTTTCCCATGAATAGCGCTAAGCAACCAGGAAACTTTAATCAAGCCAACTCGAGATAGAACATTATAATCATACCAAGAATATAACAATATCCATAGGTGCAAGTTTTAAAAATCCTAAGTCTTAATCTATCTTGCAAGCTTTTAATTTCTAATGATGTTCCTTAACTCGAGCTTATGACCGACCCCCGAGTTCCGAGATCATGTAAATCATGTACATAAGGTTAATGTCTTGATTTCCGACTTTCGGGATTATGAATGTCTTTATTCCCGACTTCTGGGGTCATGTCTAAAATCGATCTCCCAGATTGCTTCTGGACCGAGTTTAGGAACTACGTATATAAGAGTTTAAAGCGTCTAATTCCTGACTTTCCGAGGTGCGGGTATAAGGTTTCATATTCTGGTACCGGCTTCTGATATCCGATATTAAGCCTCAATTGGTCTTTCAAGACTTTTATGAACTTGTTTCCTAAGTTCCAAGTCTCTACACTAACCATACATGATCTATTTTTCTATTCTAAGCTCCGAGTTCCGACATGAATCATACTCAATCTAGTTTCTATCCGCTAAGTTCTGAGTTCAATCTTAGGCATACTCGACCTAGCTCTCTGTCTACTAGTTCCCGAGTTCAACCTTAAGTTCACTATGTCTCGAGTTCCGACACGGATTAAACTTGATCTAGTTTTCACACATGTCTCTAGCCCGAGTTACACTTTTATTAGTGAAAATTCACCAAAAATAGAAATCTGGGTGAAATTATACGAAATTTATATCAATGTAAAGCTGACAGAACAAGCTTTCAAATGAAGCAAGTTTCATATCATTTGAATGAGTATAATTCGAGATATAAGCTCTGAAACTTGACCCTACTGGACTACCCTATTCTAGCCTGGGTTGGATATAGGCAACTTTCTCGACTCACTAGGAACAAATGGGACCTTATCTAATTCAAAAATTTTTATGGGATATTCTCCTATGTGTAAATTTTCTAAAAAAGTTGGTTTCACTCAATTTGGAGTTGTATAGGGTGAGTTACACCCTTCTCAACTCATACTGCTCGGATGAAAATCCTGATTTCTAGGTCAAACTTCAAAAATTCATAAATTCCCCTTTACTAATCCAATGGCCTTATATTATATATGTATGGAAAGCCCTGAATGTCTAGTTTCACATAAAAATAGATTCATAGAGTTTAAACGGCTGTAGGAGGAGCCGTACACTCCGCCGTACGGATTGCCGAGGAAAAACTCTAACAGCTTTTTGAGTTTTCTTTCTTTTCTACAAGCTCTTTCATACCAATTCTATTTCCAATTGTAACACCCTACCAACTTAATGTTATGCTTAAGTCATAGCATGAAATTGGATAGGTTGCGTTACCGTATTAGTCTTTTGTCTAAAGCTGTATTCATTATTTTATATTTTGATATATATGTATATGACTGACGTATATACCTACGAAACAGGACATTCTATATAATAAACGTGATTAGCATAGAAATATCATTAGTTGCATATATACATATATAAGTTGGAAGCCAAAGCTTCAGTTTATAAATATACATATCAAAAGCAAAGTGAAGCAAAGGGACAACAAAAATTCCTATTATTAAAAAGTAGAGACGGAAATGGCGGAAGCCAGCTAGATACAGTGAGTCCAACTCGGGGTCCTGGTGAAGCTGCAGGTCTGGAATCTCAATGAAGAGGGTAGCCGTCGAGTCCATCGCCCACATCTGAGAATGAGGCAGAAATGCAAAACGAGGTGAGAATTTGAAGAAATTCTCAGTAGGGTTCGCGTGTGGTGTTTAACTGACACCGCGTTCATTCTCAGTTGCCTCGGGTTTTATTTAATTATAAAAACATGAGATCAGACTTAGCTATTCCTATTTAATAAGGTTGGGAAAAATGTCTAGTTCGAGGCAAGGTATAGTTTTACTTAAGACAACATAAGGAACAAAATAAACTAATATCAACAATACACAGAATAATGAGCAGAATAATGAACATACGGCAGTAAGTGAATTTAACAAACAAATTGTAAATGACTTATAATGTCCATTCAATGTAATTATGCATTTAATGCAATCATGCAAAACTTGCTCTTGAACCTTTCTTCATAAACTTTTCCATTACTTTTCATCATTTTCCATCACTTGATCCCCTGGGAGTTCTTGACCATTTTAGACTCCTGGGTAATAGTCTGCTTCTCAGGATCAAGCTCATTCCTATACAGGAATGCCGGGTTTACTTTCCCTGACGTTCCTACCGATCTATTCCCCTTAACTTTTTATCCGGGGTTGACCCAAGTATCATAGAACTTTCATCATAACATAATCTATAGGTTCCTCATAACATGACTTTCATAGCTTTCTTGAAAATGCACATGCATCTACATGTGTCTCATAACTCATGCATATACTTTACCGAAATTTCGGCGGCATAACGAAACGTGTCTGCTTCCTCATAAATAATGCTAGTACTCAACATATCAACTTATCAAAGAAATCATCTCATTCCATTCATAATTCAACATATTTCATTCATGTTTCAATCATCAACTTTAAGGCACAAGTATTGCAATTTAAAACATGTTTACTGTCTCACTACTTGTATTCAACCCAATTTTTGTAAATCATGCCATAATTTCTATTTAGCTCATTTGGACTTTAATTTTGGATATGTTAATGTTTTATGTGTCTATTTTTAAACCTCTTTGGTCCCATCTAATTTTGATAACCATAACTCAAGTTATTCAGGTTTTATCCTGGCTTGCCCTGTGGCTGGCCAGAATTGCATACTCAAAAGTAAAAATCTACTAAAAATCGAAAACTAGCTCAAATCATATGAAATTAGTCTCATATTAAAGCTAACTGGACAACCTTTCATATGCAAAAAGTTCCATTTCATTTGCCTTAGTAGGGCTCGAGTTATAAGCCTCGAAATTTGACCATCTTGAACTGCCCTATTTTGGCCCAGTTCGGACGTAGGATAATTTCTTTGAATCACAGGGAACAAATGAGATGGTAACAAACTCATAATTTCTTTGTAGGATATTCTCCTATGTATAAGCTTTCTAACAAAATTAGTTTCACTCAATTTGGAGTTATATAGGGTGAGTTACACCCTTTTCAACCCACATTGCCCGGATAAATGTCTTGATTCCTAGGTCAAATTTCAAAAATTCATATCTCTCTCGATATTAATCCAATAGCCTTATATGATATATGTATAGAAATCCCCATATGTTTAGTTTCACATAAAAATGGTTCATCAGTTTTAAACGGCGGTAGGCAAAGCCGTACACTCCGCCATACGGACTGCCGAGGGTTTTAGGTTTTCCAGCCTCTCAGCTCTTCCTATCTTCATCCTTTCTTGCTTCCAATTCGATTTTAATCTCACAAACAGCCAATAAACTAGCCATATATCACCATAATCAATCAATCAACACATCAAAGATTGAGAAAATAAGCCACCACTAGTCATCCAAGAATCAGAAAATCAAGCAAGAAATAAACCTCTACCTCTTGTTATGTAATTATGCTTGAGTTTGTAACTAGAACTTGGTTGAACTTGAAAGTTTGATGGAGTTAGGTAAGTGGAGAAGAGAAAAAGAGAGCTGAAGTGAGGGAGAAGAGAGGGCACAGAAAATGGGTCTAAATGAGAGGAGGAGAATATGTTATATAGGCATGAGTGATAGTTAACTTGGAGGGTTTTGATTGGCCTCAAAACACAAGGTTGAATTTCAGCCAACCTTCCCCATTTTTTGTGGGTAAAGTTCAGTCATATATCCCTCTTTTTATGACAAAATTCCCACGTTGTCCCTTTTTTATGACAAAATTGCTCTCCACGTCACCCTCTTTTTGTGACAAAATTGCTCTCCACATCATCTAAAAGTGGAACTCATTTTCATTGTATTCTGAAAATGACATCGGAACTCGTACTCTTCTTAAAGTCAGAACTCATGTACAGCTATTCAGATTAAATCAGAACTCAGAAATATTGTCTGGTTTATTCAAAACTTGAAAGCAAATTCAGATGTGAAACCAAACACTTAAACCCAGAAATCGGGGATATTAGGTAAACTTGAATTGATTCTAAGCATAACACCGGAGACCGGGAATCAAAACATTAATCTTATGTACCAGGAAATCGGAACTTATAGAATCTCGGAACTCCAAACTTAATCTCGGAACTTAGGAAAATCAAGATAAATGAAAAGCTCTTGGTAATAACCTCAAGATCGGAACTCGTGCAAAATTTTGGTCGAACTTGGAGACCAATTCAGAGATCTGATCTTGCGTCCATTTCTGGTTGAGATCAACTCGGACGTCGTATTTCGTGTACATTCTAATTCACGTAAGGTCGGAACTCGTATATTATGTATTAGCATAAGGTCGGAAATCGGAAAATCATGCCAGCCCATTATTAAGTCGGAAATCGGAAATTCTTACATGTGCTAAGGTCAGAAATCGGAAATCGGGACGTTACACCAATCATAACACACATGAAAAATCAGCCATAAAATATCATCATCACTCCACTTATCATCAGTAGCACAAAATATACAAGACCCACACACAACTCCAAACCAAGGAAATAAGAAGAGAAGTAAGATTTCTACCTTACCCAGTTGGAATCTTATTGATTTAGTGTCTTAGATGGAAGCAACTCTTGATGAAACTTGAAGAGAGGATGAGGATGGAGTGAAGAAGAGAGTGAATAGAAGAGAAATGAGGGGAGTCTCAACAGGTAGGTTGGCCGAAAGTTTCAAGAGAGAAGGAAAGAAAAAGGTAAAGATTTTTTAAGTAAGCTTCACTTTGATTGGTGGATTTCACCTTGCCTTCCAATTTGGCTTGGCTTCCCATTCTTCATGGCTAAAAATGGCGCCACATGTAGGGGTATCTTGGCTAAATCTTGGCCATCCATTCTAAGATTCTCACAATATAACTTTTATTAATATGGTTCGGACAGTCTTAAATACCGAAATCTTATCGATTTCTCTTAAATCGGTAAACCGGTTTTAGAAGAATCCTATGAAGTTTCCTATGGTTCTAATCTAATTTCATTATAACTAATCATCTTAAATCACACTTAATTAGTTTTAAGTGAATACTAAATCGAATCCTAATTAATCACACTTATTTGCTAAAAACTGAGCAACTCAATTAAAAATAATTAAAATTTTTCGAACGTTACATGTAACATATATTTTTAAATTGGATATTATAATTTACTAAAACCAAATGTAATAAAGATGGCATAGATTAAGGCTATTCATTTTACTTTTGCTTTACGATGTAATGGCACTACGATAAAATTTCAATTTTAAATTATGTAAAAAAGTTAATTAATGAAATATACACATCCTCTTTTTTTTTTTTTTTTGGTTAAAATTGTGTTTGTGATTATATCATCTTTGCATTGTAGTGGTACTACTAAAGTGTTGTGTTTTAAAAGGAAATTATATACTCATGATTTTTTATTACTTATAACATATATTTTTAAATTGGATATTAGAATTTACTAAAAGCAGGTGTAATTGAGATGGCATAGGTTAAGGCTATTCATGATTTTTTATTATTTATAACATATATATCTTTAAATTTGGAAATATGTAATTGTGATGGTTAAATAACCATTAATTATATGTGTTTATTTACTTTTGTTTTATACAGTGATAATTTCATCTATTTATTATTCTTAATTTATATTATTTTCATTCTAAATTCTCCTTTTTTAATAAATTTTCATCTTAATTCTCATCTTTGTAAATTTTCCTGTTTTTAACATTTATTTGTTCCAAAAATATTTACCAATTCAAAATATCCTATTCGCAGGTCAAAATGAAAATGCTCATGTTGTTGCTAGATTATAAGGAACACAAGCAACAGCATTACCTTTTACTCCAGCTATTAAAGGTAATTCAAAAAATATTATATTATTTATTAATACATTAATACATTATTAATGTATTTGATCTAACTACATGTTTCTATAAATTATTTATTCTCCTTTTCATGTCATTAATTTGATAATATTCCATAATAAATTGCTCTACAGATACAAGAGGTTTGTCGTCAAGATTGACACATTCAATGTCAATGACATCATCAAATTCAAGAACCCCATTATCAGATTTGACAAATGGTATTTCTTCTGAATTTAAATTAAAGTATTCACATGTTTTCCATATAAAACTTATTTTTAGCTAACTAATAAAAAAAATTATATTACCGTTTTCCATGAAAAATTAGGTGCACTTTTGTTTAAATCTATATTAACAAAAAAATTAATTTACATATGCCAATGTCAGTTGCAAGTTCTTCAAAGAGGCCGAGCTATGACTCTAATTTAGGGTCAATGAACGTCGAGAAGCACAAGATTCAAAGAAGATCTATTATTTCATCTGTTATATCACGTGCTATGTTTGAAGTTGAAGGTAAGAAAATAATTATTATTTATATGCCTTCTTTTACAATTGCACATGAAAATAGCATGAATATTAGATACTATGCTAAAGTTTGATTTATTATTTATTTCCTATTCATTATAAATAGATAGTACTCCACCAGCACCATCAACTAATGAAGCTTTGACAGAATTATTGTTTGACAATCCTCTATTTGAACAATCTGAGAAAGAAGGTGAATTTAAATAACATGCATAATCATTATATTTTGTCAAATTATTATCGTGAAAAATATTAATAGTGAAAAATTCTTTTTTGATAGAATACTTGGATTTTGGAGATTTTTCATTGCAATGTGATTTTTGTGGTGCTTCTATATGGTATGAAGAAAGATCAGAAAAGTATATAAGCTCTACAGATCCATATTTTTCTAGTTGTTGTATGAAAGGAAAGATCCAACTCCTACTTTTGAAAAGACCCCCCGATTTACTGTTTAATTTACTAAATGGCATCGATAGAAGAAGTGCTCATTTTTTCCAAAATATCAGACAATATAATAGCATGTTTTCATTCACTTCTATTAGAGGGAAAGTTGACACCTCTTTGATCAATGGCCAAGCAGCTCCACAATGTATTCTAAATGGACAAAATTTTCATAAAATAGGCTCTTTATTACTAGTTGAAGGCTGTCTACCAAAATTTTCCTAGCTTTATATATATGATACTCAAAATGAGATATCAAATAGAATGACTCATTTCAGGTACATATTCATTTATAACTTTTTTTTTCATTTATTAATTTTTTAACTACCAACTTATTTTTAAAATCCATTCGTATATTAAAATTTCGAATCAAGTATATTTAATCAAATTGTTATTTCTTTTTAGTAATGGATGACAATCTTCAAATTTGGACACAACTTTAATAGAGGATTTGAGAGACATGATTGATCAGAACAATGTTTTGGCACAAACTTTTAGAAGGGTTAGAGATTTTATAAATCAAGAACCCTTTTCTAATATTTGTTCCAGAGTAGATCTCGAGATGCAAGAAACTATAATATTCCATCTGTCGACGAAGTTGCTGCTCTAATAGTTGGGGACTTTGATGCTTTTGATAAAGGAAGAGATATCATTGTCCAAAAAATTGATGGCCATTTACAAAGAATTCATGACACTCACACTGCTTTTATTCCTCTCCAATACCCATTGTTGTTTCCATTCGGAGAAGACGGATATCAAGAAGACATCCCTATAAGAGATTCTATCATGAATAGCAATACACTCAAGAGAGTTAGAGTAACGTTCAGGGAGTTTATTGGATTCAGGATACAAGAGAGACAATTAGAGCATGGAAATATCTTAGGCACTCGAAGATTGTTCCAACAGTTCTTGGTTGATGCCTACACGATGATTAAAGCACAAAGAATCCAATGGTTGAGATTAAATCAAAATGTGATCAAGTCCGATATTTTAAGTGGCTTAGAGGATGCTGTTATCAGAGGTGAAACAGATCCAGCAACCTCAGGAATGCGCACTATTCTACCTTCCACTTTTACTGGGGGAATGAGATACATGTTCAACAACTGTCAGGATGCAATGGCTGTTTGTAAGAGATATAGATATCCTGATTTATTTATTACCATTACTTGCAATCCCCAATGGCCAGAAATAGAAAGATTTGTCAATGAAAGGAATATTAGCGCAGAAGATCGATCGGATATTGCATGCAGAGTCTTCAAAATGAAGTTGGATCAAATAATAATTGACTTCAAAAAGGGGTGTATCTTTGGGAAAGTTATAGCAGGTAATACTTTCATTTATTATTTTTAAGTTATTTGAAATTTTTAAAATATTATAATTAACAGATAAGTTTAATTATTGTCAAGCACATATTATATTTACATAAAGGGATTCTTTTTTTTTTTTTTAAGGTATGTATACAATTGAGTTTCAAAAGAGAGGGTTGCCTCATGCGCATATTCTATTATGGTTGCATCCAGATGATAAACTTCAGACACCTGAATCTGTTGATCGTGTGATATATGCTGAGCTACCAGATAAGCGAAAATATCCTCAATTATTTGATGCTGTTACTAAATTAATGATGCACGGTCCTTGCGGCATGGATAATCCAAAATCACCATGTATGAATGAAGGAAAATACTCAAAATTTTTTCCAAAGAAGTTTGCAGATAGCACAACATTTGATGAAGATGGTTGTCCTATATACAAAAGAAGAAATATAGGAGTAACCACTATGAGGAAGGACATTGAGTTGGACAACAGATTTGTTGTTCCTTACAATCCAAAGTTATTGATGAAGTATCAAGCTCATATCAATATTGAATATCGTAACAAGTCAAATTCGATCAAGTATCTCATCAAGTATGTCAATAAAGGCCCAGATAGAGTTATTGTTGCTGTGACACAAACAACAAGTGGTCCTGTTAATAAAGAAGTAGTTGATGAAATAAAAAACTACTATGATTGTCGCTATTTGTCTGCATGTGAAGCTGTCTAGAGGATTCTTGCATTTGATATACATCATAGGTGGCCTCTTGTTTGGATATTGAGCTTTCATCTTCCAAATCAACAATTGGTTATTTTTAGAGACAGTGATCGAATTGATGATGTTGTTCAAAAGAATAAAGAAAAAAAAGACAATGTTTGAAGCTTGGATGGTTGCAAACAATTCTTACAGTGAAGGAAAAGATTTAACTTATGCTGAGTTTCCAAGTCGTTTTGTTTACAACAAAGAAAAGCAAGAATGGTTCCCTAAGAAACAGGGACATTCAATAGGCAGGCTTCAATACATTCCCCCAAGAATCGGTGAGTTGTACTACATGAGATTGCTTTTAACTATTCAGAAAGGATGTACGAGTTATCAAAGTTTAAGGACAATTGACAATTTTGTAAACAACTCTTTCGAAGAAGCCTGTCATACATTGGGGTTACTAGCAGATGACAATGAATTTATTGAAGGTATAAAGGAAGCTGTTGAGTTAGCATCTGGAAATCAGCTAAGGAAGCTCTTTGTAACATTATTAGTGACAAACACAATGAGTAGGCCAGAATTTGTTTGGGAGCATGCATGGGAACTTTTAGCAGATGGAATTTTACATGACCGAAGAAGAATATTAAGGAATCCTGGCATGTTTTGTTTATAATTTAAATTTTTTATTAACAATTTAAATATTATATTTCCAAATTTTTATACAAATATTGTATAGTTTATAAACATTATAAATTTTATATATGTCATCAAAATATTTTGTTATTCACAGATCTTTCAATCTCAAGTTTAGAGTTGAAGAATTTGTGTTTGATTGAAGTTGAAAAGTTACTTAATTCAAACGGAAGATCTTTGAAAGAGTTTCAGTCCATGCCATTCCCAAATGATTCTCCACTCAGTCAATTTCAAAATCATTTCTTGGCTGAAGAGCTGAACTATGACAAAGAACAATTGTCTGTTGATCTTCAAACGTACTTATCTTCAATGAATGAAGATCAGAGAATAATTTATGACAATATAATGGATGCAGTAACCACTGAGAAAGGAGGCTTTTATTTTGTGTATAGTTATGGAGAAATAGGAAAAACATTCATTTGGAGAACATTGTCTGCCGCTATTAGATCCAATGGCAAAATTGTTTTGAATGTTGCATCCAGCAGCATAGCTTCATTGCTTTTACCTGGTGGGAGGACAGCTCATTCTCGATTTTCAATTCCTTTAACACTTACTAAGTTGTCAACTTGTACTGTCAAGCAAGGAAGTCCGAAACCAAAACTCCTTCAATAAGCGAGTCTTATTATATGGGATGAAGCATACATGATAAATAAGTTTGCTTTCGAGGCATTGGATCGTACATTGCGAGATATTATGAAGTTCTCAACTAGCAACTCTAGAGACAAACCATTTGGTGGAAAAACCGTTGTCCTTGGAGGAGACTTTCATCAGTTACTTCCAGTTATTCCAAGAGCTTAAAGAGAGGACATTGTAAATGCTATAAACTCATCAAAATTGTGGCCTCATTGCAAGGTTCTTCAACTGACAAAAAATATGAGATTACAAGCAACAAGTTCCTTTTCTATAGAACAAGAATTGAAATTGTTTGCTGAGTGGATAATAAAAATTGGAGATGAAAAGCTAGGAATGGATAATGATGGAATTGCAGAAGTTGAAATTCCAACGGAATTTTTAATTTTAGAGTCAACTTCCCCTCTAAAGAGTATTGTTGATTTCACTTATCCAAATTTATTGGATAGTTTGAAAAATTATGTCTTTTTTGAGGATAGAGCATTGTTAGCACCTACTCTTGAAGTAGTTGAAATGGTGAACGAATTTGTTTTATCTAAAATTCCTGGTGAAGAAAAGGAGCATTTGAGTTCTGATTCATATTGCCTAGCAGATGAAAATGTTGGCATTGAAGCAAATTGGATAACTGCTGAGTTCTTAAATGAAATAAAGTGTTATGGAATTCTAAATCACAAATTAGTTTTGAAAAAGGGAGTCCCAATTATGGTTTTGAGGAACATCAATCAATTTTCTGGATTGTGTAATGGAACAAGGTTAATTGTTAAAGAATTGGGAAACAATAGAATTGGGAAACAATGTCATTGGAGCAATAGGCAATAAACTTGGAGAAAAGGTTTACATACCTCGGATGAATTTAATATCTTCTGATCCAGGCATGCCTCTAAAGTTTCAAAGAAGACAATTCTCGATCACTCTCTGCTTTGCTATGACCATTAATAAAAGTCAAGGTCAATCTTTGTCATTTGTTGGATTGTTTTTACCCAAACTCGTTTTCACTCATGGACAATTTTATGTGGCTATCTCAAGAGTGAAGTTAAAAAATGGTTTAAAAATATTAATTTTAGATGACAATGGAAACCCCTGCAACATAACCCAAAATGTTGTTTACCCAGAGTTATTTCAAAAGATTCAATTCTTAGGTATGAATTTTTATTTTATGCTTTTTTATTTAATTTATTAAATAAAAATTTATTACATTTTGTTATCAAGTTTTTTCAAACTTCATTACTAATATCTATTTTTATTATAATGCAGGATGATATATGAAGATCAAAACTTGAAACAAAGCTTGCATATAAAAAAATTCTTTGTAATAGTTACTTTTAGTCATAAACATTATTGCTAATTATTAACTATTTATTTTATAAAAAGTCATCATCAAATATTTTTTACTACTCTATTCATTTCAATACATCTGTCAAGTTTCAAATATTTTAGTGTTTTATAATATCTATCTATTTCTAATATCAAAGTAGTATTAGGATTTTTTTCAATAATACACTTAATTTAATTGTGATGATTAAATAACTATTAATTCCATGTATTTATTTACTTTTGTTTTATACAGTGATAATTTCATTTATTTACAAAATTTTATATCATTACTAGAATTAGTTTATTATTTTCTTAATTTATGTTTGTTTTGGTTTTTTTATGGTTATTTTGAAACCAAATAAATATTTATTATATTACATTTCAAAGTATTTTTCGTATCACCCCATGCATCACACGGGTCAAATGACTAGTTTAATAATAAGTGAATATTTATAAATAATTTCCAACACGACCAGCCAAGATTTTCGTAACAAATAATATTTAGTAATAAATGAATATTTAATAATAAATGAACATTTTCAATGAATAATATTTAATATAATTTTTAATTAAATAAAATACATATTTAAAATAATTATAATGATTAATCAAATATTTTGTATATAATATTTATTATTAAAATTAAAACCAACAGAGAATATTATTTAAATATAATTTTATTTTTACTTTTTATTCATTATAATAAAAAGTATAAATAAAAATATTAAATTTGTTCTTTCAAAATTCACATTTTTCTTACAAATTAATTTTGATATATTGATAATGTAAAATAATGTTATATTGTCATTCAATCAGATACTTTTATTTATAAGACTTTTAATGTAGTAAGTGATTGAATCAAACATATTCGTTGACGTAATAATAAATAATTACATGTTTATAGAATTTTTTTATACTAAAAATATATACAAATTAAATTATTTTTCTTATAATGCATTTTTTGGTTAAATTTATGTAATAACTAATGTATAACAGATGATAATTTTTTTTAAATATATTTAAAGTATTTTAACAATTTATTTTTACATGTATCCTGTGAAAAGTAAAGGTACCGCTACTAGTTAGCTCAAAGATAAAAGAAAGAAAAGAAAACTCACTTGTAATTAAAATCAAGTTTGTATACTTAAATTGATGCAAAATCAAATTTGTATAGTCCATTCCAAACAAATAAATTGACTAAGAGCTTGTTTGGATATCTTTTGGAAAAGTTAAGAGACTTTTTATTGGTATGAGAATAAAAATATAAAATAATTATTATATTTGGATATATAAAAACTTTTTTTTTAAACTCACTTTTAAAACTCCAAAATATTTTTTGAAAGAAATATCTTTAAAATTATTTTTTATTATAAAAAAATATCTTTTAAAAAAAATTATTAATACTCTTATATTAATAACAAAAATAATTTTATTATTCTATCTAAATAAAAATTAATCTCTTAAACTTACTTTTAAAATATTCAAATCTCAAAAAAATTATTCCTTTAAAAATAAGAATTTAATTTAAATACACTGTATAAAATAGTTTTATACTATCAGCCAATAGAAATAGTAGAAAGTGCTAACTCATACAAATAACCACCCATTATAATGAGGGATCCATCGTGATTCCTTATTTCTATTAATTGACAGTATAAAATTATTTTATACTATCAATACATATCAATTAAACTCTAAAAATAATACCTCTTAAAATAAATTTTTTAAAAAACATCCTTTCAAAATTACCATGGGCAATTTGATCCGCTACAAGCCATATAAAAGCAATTTGATACAAGCCAATTACACTTTCCATCCGAAGAGAAGTTAGGACAACAACTTTTGTAGGCCCAACTTATTGTGTTGTCACCTTCTAATTGGAGGTTGTCATAGTCCCTCCTGTTTAAGAAGGTTTCAAAACCCATCCCATCCCTGACTAGTGGCTCCGTGGGTCTGTTGCTAACAAAAGAAGTGGACTGAACAAGTAGTGGGGCTTCATCCAAATCCAACCACCTTCTTCTTCACATGGAGGACAAAACAGCAACCCGCTCCAACGTCGTCGACCCAAGGAGCGGTTTCAACCGCGCTACCAGAACATTCCACAGCCTGAAGCCCCCACTCCGCCTCCCTCCTCCACACTCCACCATCTCCGCTGCATCCTACGCCCTCTCTCTCCACCGCAACTCGCCTTGGTCCGACTCAGTCGCCGCCCTCATCGACTCCGCCACCGGCTATCACCTCTCCTACGCCGAGTTCTTCCGCCGCGCAGAAATCCTAGCCGCCAACCTCTCCTCCCTCTTCGCGCTCTCCAAAAACGACACCGCTTTGGTCCTCTCCCCGAACCTCCTCCACGTCCCCATCCTCCACTTAGCGCTCCTCTCCCTCGGCGTCGTCGTTTCGCCCGCCAACCCACTCGCCACGCGCTCCGAGCTCACGCGCCTCCTCCACCTCAGCAAACCGACCATCGCATTCGCCACGTCATCGACGGCTAACAAGCTGCCAGAGCTCCGGCACGGAACCATCCTCCTCGACTCGCCCGAGTTCGACTCGCTCGTGACGACGAGTCGACCCGGAGCCCGACTCGAGCGAGTCGAGGTGAGCCAGTCCGACGTGGCAGCGATTCTTTACTCGTCCGGGACCACGGGGAAGGTGAAGGGCGTGATGCTGACGCACCGGAACCTGATGGCGCTGGTGGCGGTGTACGACGTCGTTCGGCCTCGGAGGGAACAGCCCGCGGTGTTCTTCTATACGATGCCGTTTTTCCATGTGTACGGGTTCACGTTCGCGCTGAGGGCGCTGGTGCTGTCGGACACGGTGGTGTTGATGGAGAGGTTTGGGTTGGGGAGGATGCTGGCGGCGGTGGAGAGGTTCCGAGTTACGCACGCGGCGGTGGTGCCGCCGCTGTTGGTGGCGTTGACGAAGGACGGCGGGACAGCGGGGTACGATTTGAGGTCGTTGGAATGTGTTGCTTGCGGCGCGGCTCCGCTGGGAAAGGATACCGCGGCCGCGTTTAAATCAAAGTTCCCAGGAGTGATGATCTTGCAGGTGCGGTTGAGTTGAAGTTTTATTGTACTGTTAAGTAATTATAAATTATTTTTTATAAATTTTAAAATAGTAATACTAAAATCAAGGGAGTTTTTTTGGTATCCTATAAAATTTAATTTAAGAATATTAATATCTATTAATTATTTATAGTTAAAAATTTATTATATGTTTCATTAATTTAAATTTTTAAATTTTTAAATTTTTTAAATTATTTAAAATTTATAATTGAATCACAATCAATAAGTATAAAAAATTATTAATATCCTTATCAACATAAGAATACGGAACAAAATCCTTAAAATTAAATATTTATTTTTGTTAATAATAGATCGGAATTGAATTTTAAATTCTTTTATGAATACGTATTAGGACTGCGACTTATTGCAAATTTGCGGACTCTGTTCGCTTGCTTGTTAGTCTTTTGACTTTTGTGTTTCACTTTGTTAACTTTTAAATTTTCTTATTGACGGTAACTTTTAAATTGTGATTAAAAATATCAATGCTAAATAAGTATATCTACTGATAAAGTGAGGGAACCTCTAAATAATGCAGGGATACGGGCTAACTGAATCAACGGCTGGGGTTGCCCGAACATCGACTCCGGCGGAGGCTAGCCGACCGGGAACAACGGGTAGGCTGGTGTCGGGGGTGGAAGCCAAAATTGTGAACCCAGACACAGGGGAAGCCATGTGGCCTGGTGAACAAGGGGAACTCTGGCTCAGAGGACCTTCGATTATGAAAGGTAATTAAACATAGAAAGGATATTCTCATGTACAAATTATGTATTATTTGGTTATGTACACACACCTTCATCGTCGATAAGTTCATGTTAAAAAGTGAAAAATTAAAAAAAAAAAAATGACTATAAAAATATAGATATGACTCCAACATATAATTTGGACCATAAGAAAATCCTTAATTAAGGAAAATACTAAAAGCTAGAATTTTATCCAAATTTATTTACTAAAATAATATAATATATATGGTGACTTTTGAATTAATAAAGGCATCATATCACTTTATTTTGTCTGACTATCATCCTTATTTTCTGTTAAAAATTCTGGCAATAAATTCGGACAATGGGGCATTTACTCCTCAATTCTGGCAATAAATTCATTCAAAACTTTTGTTGGGTTTTTATACGTTTTTATTTTTTGTTTTATAAAACGGAACTAATGCATTACATTGTTGTGGACGATGTTGGAGCAGGTTATGCTGATGACCCAGAAGCAACTTCTGAAACTTTGGTGGATGGGTGGTTAAGGACTGGGGACCTCTGCTATTTTGACAATGAGGGTTTCCTGTACGTTGTTGACAGGTTGAAAGAGTTAATCAAATACAAGGGTTACCAGGTAACTTGCCGTTGTTGTTTCCAAGCAAAATTATATGACTTTTTTTCTTTTCATTACATAAATAATATGACTTTGCCATGCGAAACATCTAGTGCATAGTGGTACGTCACTGATCATTACATCTATGAACTAGTAAATTATACCACCCTCTTCTTTATTTTGAAAAATTAGAAAATATAAATGTATTAATGTTTAATTCATTTTCATATAAACGAATCTCTTAACAGTGATAGATAGTTAGAAAATAGGCTTTTAGGATTAGTTTTCTTCTTTTAATGACCCTTAGCATTATTGATGATTAGTTTCAAAAATAACATAAAGATTTGGGTAACGTTTGAAAGTGGGTGAAGGATACAATGGTCCCTCACATGTTTTGGACCATTACATAATTTACTATCTATAATTGTTGGATGCTGTTGAATGGTTCAAATTTAAAATTTTATTAATTGTATAAATTATAAAATAAATAATAAAATTTAAAATTAAAATAATAAAATTACATAATTACAAAATTAACCTTAACTTAATTCTCAATTTTTCATTCAACCTTTCACTCTTTTCTTCCCGTTCATCTCACCTTACCACCACCAAATCCCACCACCAGCCGCCCTTGTTGTAGCCTCTCGCTGCCGGCAACAAGCCCGCCGGCAACAACCTCCTCAAAGTGGTATCCCGGTCATCCCTCACAACACCCAAAACTTAATGAAGCAACTCAACTTGTATAGTAACTTGCTTGATTCTTGGATTCTCAAGAGGGTTCTGCTGTCTCATACTCAAATTGGCACCCAAATCAACCTAGTAGCACAATATGGGTTCTGCTGTCTTGGAATCAACCACCCAGATTCAATACTTATTGACACCATTGTTCCTCTCATTTTTTTGTTTAATGTCAGATGCTAATAACAAAACAACAAGAAAAGAATGACACGGCATGGTGAGATCTAAAGGAAATAGTTCCTGCATGATAACTAATGGCTTCAATTGGTTGGTGAGTTATATTGCCAAAGGACTTTGTGGAAATGATTTTGATGACCAATGTGGGTGCTCAATGAAAAGTCTAGCAGCATCGTTCCTCAAATTCAGATATGGCAAATCAATTTTTTTTATAAAAAAATTTCACTTTTATTATTAATCATGATTTTGAAAAAATAAAGATGATGAAGTATTATCAAGGGACAAGGGGCATGGCTGCTGGTGGTCATTGGAATGGGCATTGGAAGCTTGTTATAGGAATGGGTGAAAGTAGAAAATAGTGGGGGCCGAAAGAAAGAAAGAAAGAAAGATAATGGTTGGAATTGAAGATTTGAAAATAAAAAAGGGTTAAATTGATAAATTTTTGGGTTAAAAAGGTGGAGAATGGCATGGTCCAATACGGACGTCGGACATTCTTAACACCCACCAGCCATATGTTCAAAACTTTTTTTTTTATTCGAGGGATTGTATGTTCAAAACTTTATTTTATCTTTTAAGGTTTCAAAATCAATGGTAAAAGTATTAAAAACTTACTATCCGTGACCCTCAACCCACTTTGAAAAAAGCCAATCGCAGTCAAATTGCGTGCGCACAATAACAACTTTAGTGAAAATGAAAAGCAAATGGCTGCGAAATTGGGATGACGAGTAAATATCTGACGCATCATATGTGTTTTGCAGTGCTAAAAGTGAATAAGTCATTCAGTGGCATTGAATGCAGAGAAATTCTTCTATGATCCGAGAGTATCATGTGAATGTGCTCTCGGTTAATTATATATATATAATTTTATGGGATTGTATATTAGTGGTGGATCCTATATAAAATATATTTATATAATTGATTTAGAAACACAATTACATAATATTCCCGAATCATGTAAGTATATATCGTGAAAGTAGTACTAGAATGCGGGCAGTTGGTTTATCTAATGGTCAAGGAAATAGTTGCCATCCGTTGAGAGTTATATCTTTAATGGTTTTCTTTTACGGTTTTAAGTTGATTTTCAAGTTTCTATACTGATGTGGCATTGAACATGATGTTTGGCTGATGGAGAGGTTGCCTCGCCAGGCGGAGTGGTCCAAGTGATATGGAGTGTTGAAGTGTTGGTGAAAAGAAATAAAAGAGGGATAAAAACATAATTTCATTATTTTTTTAATTTTATATTAATACAAGAATCATGATGGTATAAGGACCACTTAAGACATCTCCCAAACTTTTGAGTGCCTTGTGTTTTAGCTTTTTCTTTGACACAAAAAAATAAGTGATTTTTAACTACTAAGAATCAGTTTTTATTGAAGTCATTCATCTCAATTTTCACTTAAGCTAAATAAAATTTATTTTAATGGTTAAAAATTATTTTTTATTAAAAAAATCTGAACCAAACACATCCAAATGTAACTAAACACAAAAGTAAAAACTATTTTTAAGTACATAAGCATCACTATATTAATGTTCTGAAATTCGGATAAGATCGGTTACTTCAATTAGTGGTATGGGAAACTAGACCCTTGTTTGGTCTGAGTAGTTGTTAAAATGCAAAATTTTTAATATTGTTCAAAAATCAATGAATCAAAATTTGAAAAATTGGTCAAAAAATCAATTAAGTTTAAAGTAATGTGATATATAGGTATCTATAGTTATAAATAAAAAGATTTAATTTAAACAATGTGTAACTTGAGTGTTTTATATTCCAATTTTCAACTTTTCATTTGTTATATATACACACACATACCAATAAATTATCGATTGTATTGGTTGAACCTGTGAATCTTTAAACCAGTGCCTTGTCAAATTAGTGCCTTGTCCGATAATAACCTTAAGACTATATTAATTATTGATCAAGAATTTTGTACATTAAGATATTAAATTTTTTATGCAAGAAAGACAACGTATATATATATTTTTATCTTACCCTAAACCTTATAGCTATAAACTTAATAATAGATAGATGTTTTAAAATATTTTTTCACTATTAAAAATTTGTAACTTGTTTGTCAAATATTATAATTGTCCAACTTGTGTAACAATTGTCCCGTGTTATAGTATAGCAAGGCCTTTTAAAATGGAAAATGATATTCATATATTATGTTTTATAAATTAAATTATGCGTTAATAATTTAAAATTTAGTTATTCTAGTGATGAATTTAGTCAGGGTACTTATAAGAAATTATATGTCAGTAATTGAAAATTGTTTATTTTATTAGTGATAAATTTAGTGAAAGAAATTTGTATTTATTATTAATTATACTACTAAATTCACTAGTAAGGTAATTATAATTCAATTACATAATTTTCCATAAACACCTTAAATCCAAAATTATCCATAAAATAATGAAAATATTAAATTATTAACATTTAATTGTTCAAATATGAAAGTAAGATACATTATTTTAATATAGAAATATTGAAGTCATTTTATATTATACTAGCAGCTTGATTGGCACGAGACATATTTTTTATTTTTTATATATTAGTATAATTAAATATTAATTATATATATTAATAGGATAAAATAATTTTATATTATCATCTCATATTAAAAAAATATTTTTTTATTATTATCATTATCTAATAAAAATCATAAAAATTATCATATTATAATAGTAAAAACTGTAATGTAAGTGTAAATGATCAGAATATGTTATTTGGCTATCTAAAATCTTTGTTGGAAAATTGCAACATAGGTGCAAGTGATGAGAGGAAAAGAAAAAAGAAGTGGAATATAGTGGGGTTAATAGTAGGATAGACAGTTATTTTTTAAATTATTTGCATGTTTATTTTTATAGATAGTATTTTTGTTTCATAAATATTATAGAAAAAATGTATATGGACGTGAAAAAAGATTTAAATATGATGAGGAGAGGTCAAAATGTAGTTATTTGAGCAAATCTCCTTTATTAATAGTATAGATGATTAACTTGTTACATTTTTACAATTGATTATTTTACAGCAATTTTAAGAATAAAAACTTCCTAATAGTAAGATTTGAGGGTTTTATATTCCAATTTTTAATTTTTCATTTGTATTGTTTAGCATTTTTTTATTTATTTCATAGTGTGTGTATATATATATATATATATATATATATTGCATGATAGAGGTAATTTATTATAAGAGTGAGAGGAGCAAATCTAGGCTGTATAGTTTTTTTATGCAAGAAAGATAAAACGTATATATATTTTCTTATCATAAGCTAAACCCTATAGTTATAAACTTAATAATAGGTAGATGTTCCTCTTCTTCTTGTTTGAGTTCAAATTCTTTTTTTTGGTGATTGAATAGGGGAAAGTGCCCAAAACAAAACAAAACTACACAACCAGTCTCGGTAAGGCAACACCTACCAAATCATCATGTAAAATAGAGCTTAAACAGGTAGGAGGATCAAACTAAAAACAAACACCCATCTGGATAAAATGACTCAGACTAGCCAAACAATCTGCAGCACAATTTGCTTCCCTAACAATCTTGACCACACGAACATCCCACTTCCTGCTAAGTAATTCTTGAACCTTGCAGATGACCAAAGCATAAGGATGTTTGATATCTACATCCTTATGAATCAATGATAAAGCAACAGTAGAATCAATCTTAAGAATAATCTTAAAGCTATTGGACCAGGCTAACTCAAGAGCATAAAAGGCACCCCAAATCTCAGCCATAGTGATGGGGCAAACACCAAGATTCATAACAAATCTACCAAGAAACTGCCCTAATTCATCTCTAGCAAGACCCCCACATGTTGCCTTCTGGTGATTGCTAATAGAAACATCACTATTTAATTTAATCCAATCTGACAAAGGAGCCTTCCAATAAATATAGTAGACCTCTCAGGAAGGTTGATGCCCAGGAGGATCAACTAAGCAAGAATAAAGTTGTTGACTATGAAAAACAGCCCAAAATCTATGGAAAAGCTCATCCTTGGAAGGGGTAAGCAAATAAAAAATCTCTTGATTCCTCACCCTCCAAAGATAATGAATGGCTATAGCAAAAGTCACATCCTAAGAATGCCCAGGGAAAGAAACAAAGTTCTACAAATTCCAACTCAACCAAGATCTAAGACAAGAAGTATAGAAATGAGGATATAACATAGGATCCACCAATTTGTGCAAAAAACCCAGAGCAATAGGACAATCTTTCAGCACATGTAATGCAGTCTCATGCTCATACAAAGAACAGCAGGAGCAATTTGGATGAATTGAAATATGTTTAGTAAACCAAAAATAATTTGTGGGAAGAGCATCAACCAAAACTTGCCAAAGGAAAACCTTTACTCTTTCCAACCCCTTCCAATTCCAAATAAGCTTAAAAATAGGATCAGAAAAAAAGGAAGATGTACTAGCCAGCATATCATAAGAAGAATGGATAGAGAAGTTACTATCATGGCTACCTTTCCAAGCTATACAATTCGGAATCCCCAGCTCCGAAGGAGGAACAAGACCCGCAATAAGATCACAAATTGCTTAGAAGAATCGCAACTAGGCATTGCCAATCCCAAGTGCCATCAATAGAAACAAAATTAGCCACAGGACAAGCCATATCAACCGTAGATAAAGGAATAAGAGAGTAATTAGAGAGGCTGTCCAGCTGGGAAACCCATCTATGACTCCAAAAATGAATGGTTTGATCATCTCAAATACATCAGACCAAGTTATTTACCCCAAAAGGCTATGCCTCACAATTCCACAAATTAGAAGAGCCTTGCTTAGCACTAACATGAGGAATCAAATCAAAACCACACTTATACTTGCTTCTAATAACCTTCACCTAAAAAGCATCACGATCATGAATCAAACCCTAATCTAACTTAGACATGAAAGCAAGACATGAAAGCAAGGTTAGAATACTTGGCATGTGTTAAACCCAAACCACCAGGTCTCTTAGGCTTACACACATCATCCCACTTACAAAGATGCATCTTTCTCTTGTCCCCTACGTCACTCGTATAAAAAATGTCTATAGACGCTATCAATATCTTGACACACTACCTGAGGGAGAAAAGCAGTTTGCATAAGATAAATAGGGATAGATGTAAACACTGAGGAACAAAGAGTAAGGCGTCTCACTAATGACAAAGCATTCACCTTCCAAGAACTAAGACGATTTATTAATTTATTAGTCACATGACTGAATGACTTTCCTGAAATTATTTTGTGTTGCAAGGAAACACTGAGATATTTTCCTAAATCACCAATTAGAGAAAAACCAAAAGCCTTAGCAATCTCTGTGGCTCTAGAATGATGGACATTATGAGAGAAGAAGATTTTAGTCTTCTCTTTGCTCACCTTCTGACTTGAGCTCTAACCAAACAAATCAAGATAACTCATAATAATATCCACCTGATCCATCGAAGCCTCAGCAAAGATAAAGAGATCATCTGCAAAACATAAATGTGTGATGGGTGGACCACCTCTAGAAATATAAATACGCTTCCAATGACCCTGATCCACAGCATACTGAGTTAAATGAGACAGTCACTCTACATAAAGAATAAAGAGAAAGGGAGAGAGAGGATCTCCTTGCCTAATACCCTTGCGAGGCAAGAATTCCACTAGACTCTCACAATTCCAAAGAATATTCATGGAAGCAGTCGAAACACAATGCCACACAAGACTAACAAAATCTTCTTTCAAACCCAAATCCCTGAGAGAATCTGCCACAAAGTGCCAACTTAGCTGATCATATGCGTTCTCAAGATCTAATAATGTCATAATAGCCCAGGAGATCATTCATTATATGAGACCTTTTCAACCCTTATAAGTTCTCATATAATGAATGATCTCCTGGGCTATTATGACATTATTAGAACCAGTCGTCCCATGAATAAACCCACACTGAGTAAGTGCAATAATAGTAAGCATAATCCTCTTAATTCTGTTTGCTATTATCTTTGTAACAACTTTATGCTACATTCAATTTGAGTTCAAATTCTAATGAATATAAAAGGTATTCAAAATTTGTAACTTGTTTGTTAGATATAAATGACCAACTTATGTAACAATTGTCCCTTGTTATGGTATAGCAAGGCCTTTTAAAATGAAAAATAATGTTCATATATTATGTTTTATACATTAAATTATGTGTTAATTATAAAAAATTTAATTATTTTGTTGGTGATAAATTTAGTAAAAGAATTTTGTATTTATTATTAATTATTTTACTAAATTTACTAGTAAAATAATTGAAATTCTTAATTACTATTACATAATTTTCCATGAACACCTTAAATCCAAATTTATCCATAAAATAATTAAAATATTTAATTAGTAATATATAATAGTTCAAGTAACAAAGTAAGATATCAGATCAGAAAAAAGAAAAGTGAGATACATTATTTTAATATAGAAATATAAAAGTCATTTTGTACTATATGATTAATTTGTTACACTTTACGATCCATTGCAGGTGGCCCCTGCAGAACTAGAACAGTTGCTCCAATCACACCCTGAGATAATTGATGCAGCAGTTATCCCGTAAGATCACACCACACTGAAATCTAAACTCTTAACTTATAAGTAAAGAGAAATGATCTTGGTACATAGTCATTTAGGGTGTTTTCACAGCTTTGCCGGAAACTTTCTGGAACCAAAAAACAGAAGAAAAAAAAATTATTTAGGATGTTCATCAATATTTTGGAGTTATAGGACGCATTTGTTTTAACTTTTAAAAAAAGTGATTTTAAAGTTTAAATTTTATATATAGTTGAAATAACTGAAAATTGATTTTTTTTAGAAGCTACTATTTTTAGTTTCTACAAAAAAATTGAAAATAGATTTATTCCAATTTTTTTAAAAAAATTATTCAAATATACAAAAACTGATTTTTTTTATGAAAAAAATAATTTTTTACCAAAAAAAATACCAAACAAACACCCTCATACTTAAATAGTGAAGACTTGACATTGATATCCGAAAATTTGGAATATTGCAATAATATATGATAATGCTCTCCCTTGATTAGAGATTCATGTGCAAATGATTGGATATTATATATATATAAAAGGAATTGAGTGATAGCATTATCACATACTACCATAGTCTTTTCAATTCCCAGTTATTAATATAAATTGTCTAGTATTTATGTGTGGCTCTTCAATGTCAATAGATACCCTAAATAACTATGTATGACTATCATTTCTCCTACAAAAATGGTTTTTTAATTTTTTCTTTTTAGCATTTTTCAATCTAGGCTAGCACTTCAGATAATAAAAAAGATAAAGAGTCAAAACAAATAGAGTTACAAATAGCTGATATAGAAACTTTTTTACAAAATTGGTCAATACTTATAGTAAAGAAATGTGAAGTCTATAAACAACATCTGTTATGGAACTCTTCTCATGAAGAAATCCATATGTTAGAATATAGTTATCCAGGAATCAAAATCAATAGAACAATAACAATATTAGAACAACATATGTTATGATCAACATATTAAAAAAGGATATAATTTCATTCACTTAGGATTAATACAAGTGGCTGCAAAACCTAATTACCAATTAGGGGTCAATATGCCAATAATGATGTTATTAAGAGACGTAAGACTTCTACAGTTTAAAAACTCTATAATTGCAGTTATGGAAAGCAACCTCCATGATGGACCAACTTTCTTTAATTGTTATCCAAACTTTTCAATGGATCTTAATAATCCAAGAATCGTTGAAGCTATAAAACTATATATAAGAACTCCAGATAATATAGTAGATAAGGTTTTAGGACCATTTAGAATAATTTAAAGGATATATTATAAGGTTACAAAAATTGATTATAATTTCAAAGCATTAAGAGAACCCCCTAAACATAAAACTATATTAGTTGAAGCAAATCTAAGTAAATCATTTGTCCTAAGTCATGAAGAAGTATTAAAGAAAATACCAGAAGAATGGATATTAGAAGAAGTAATGCCCCAACCTAAAATCTACAACACTCAAATACATGAAATAATTCAAGAAGGAACTAATATACAACTGAGAATGAATAGATCAAAATCGGTGCAAATAAGAGAACCTCAAAAATTATTTAGAGAAGAATCCTCTAGAGCCTCGGTAGATGATTCTACTATCAACATAGATTTAAAGGAACTAGATAATTCAATACTTAAAATATCTAAATCAGTATATCAAGAGACCTATAACTCAAAATCTCTTAGATATTCCCCAACAATGTCACAAATACTGAATACATTAACTAGAGAACAACCTTTTAAAATAGATAAAAAAAAGGATCAGACAAGACTTTGAGGCAGATTATAATAAAGAAAGAAAAGAATGGTATTTCAAAACATATACTAAAGAACATGTACAAGACTTTAGAAAATTATTTTATCGATATATGGAAAAGAAAGAAATAAATTTATATTTCTTTGATTGGTTTTCAAAATATAATAAAGAAAATAATTTAGACTATCCTTTTAGTTTGAAAATAGAATCAACCCCTTGAAAAGAAAACAACCCCTTGGAAAACTCTCGAAGATAAAATTGTAGAATCAAAATACTCTCCTCAAGAAGGATTAAAATTACAATTATCAAAAGACTTAGAAATTGAAGCGGTGCCTTATCAAAAAGCTTACATTGAAGACAAACCCGTAGATAAAAAGGACATATAGAAAATACATCAACAATTAAATTACTCCAATATAGTACTAAATATTATGGCCAAACACTTAACTAGAATAGAAAGTCAATCTTTGTCAAAAAAACCTAGCACTTCAAAAACACCTAAAACTCTAGAAAAACCTATTTATAAATTAATAAATGTCACTCAAAAGGAATTAGAAGCAATAAGGTTTACTAGTGACACTGATAAAAATCTAGAAGAAATAAAACAAAAACTAGAAAAACTACATATAGGAAAATCAACCATAAATACCATAGAAACCACATAATTAGAAGTAAATAAATTAAGATTTCAAAATAGAAACTACCCAAAACTGAGAAATTACTATCCAAAACCATCATATCCTGATATGTAGTATGAAGAAAGAGGAGAGTTAGTACAAAACTCTTTATTAGGATCAGATATTGTAGAATGGAATTTAGATGGATTAAGTGAACAAGGAATACTAGATTTAACGTGCCAAATGACTATGACCACTATCGCCTATAAATCTAAAAGATTATCGAAAAGAGATACCACTATAGCTTTAGTTCAAGGATTCATGGTTCAATTAAAAGGATGATGAGATAATCTATGTACACAAGAAGATAGAAAATTAATACTTAATAGCATCAAGTCAGAAACCAATAAGTCAGATGCTATGTCAATATTAATATACTTAATAATACAAAACTTTATTGGAGGTCCTAATATATTTAAAGATAGGGCTGCAAATCAATTAAATAATCTAACATGTCCAACAATATCAGATTATAGATGGTATAAAGATATATTCTTGTCAAAAGTAACATTAAGAGAAGGTAGATTTGCGGGATTTTGGAAAGAAAAGTTCATTGCCGGATTTCCAAAACTTTTCGCAGAAAAAGTCTGAACTAACCTGCAACAATATTATGAAAATCAAAATCTTGAACGATTAACGTATGGTCAAATACATAATATAACAGTGACAATTGGAGTACAGGTGTGTACAGGCTTTAAACAACAAGATAATGCGGAAAGAAAAATTAACTAATAAAAGGGAAGTAGGAATTTTCTGTCAACAATATGGGATAGAACCAATAAGGGCCCCTAGCACCCAAATAAAGAAGAAAAACAAACAAAGCCAAAAATCATATATCCATAAAAGGCCCTACAAAAAATCATACAAGTAAACCCCAAACCTTGAACCTTCAAAATCATCCATAAAACTCGAGTATACAAAACTTAAGAAAAAGAATAATGCATGTTGGAAGTGCGAGAGAATAGGACATTATGCTAGTCAATGCAAAGTTTAACAAAAATTAATAATCTAGAGATAGATGAAAAACTAAAAGAAAGCCTTCTCAATATCCTAATTAATTTAAAACTAGAAGAAACAACCTCTTCTAGTGATGAACAAGGAGAAACGGATAATGGAGAAATTTATCAAATAGATAACACATCCTCTGAATCAGAATAAGAATCCGACTTAGGAGAATATTTTCTAGGATTGGGATTATGTAATTATCAACATTGTAAGAGTCTAAACCAATACCTTAATCTAGAGTTGGAAGTGAGCCTAGCCCGAGCTTGGCATAGCTTAAGCTCGGCTCAAAAACAAACGATCATAATTTTAAGGCTTAAGTTCGCCTCACTAAAAACTCATCGAACTTAGTTGGCTCATTTATATATAAATTAGGCTTTTTGATTATAAGTACATAGCCTATTTTCAACATAATTTATATATCATATATATGATACAAAATACTAAACATAACATATATATATATATATATATATATATATATATATATATATATATATATATATTATTGAGCCAAATTTCACAAGCTATTTGAGTAACATAAGAAACCTGCTCAACTTACGAAATTTCATGAAATTTTATCGAAATTATTAACAAACCGAGTCAGAAATAGCTTATGAGCTTATTTCACTTACTTTCAGCCCTATCTTAATCTCAATAATAGATAAGATGGAAGAATCCCCATTAAAGGCTGAATTTTTACACCAACTAGACAATTTAATTAAAAGGGATGAAGAAAGTAGACAAATTAGCTCAATAAATATTAAAGATATTTACAACAGATTTAAAATCCTTGCTGAATAGGTCACTAAAAGATTTACAAAAAAGCCTTAAGACAAGAAATTCAAATATTAAAACAAAATGATATTTCCTTAGAATATAGAATGTTAGAACTAGAAGGAAGAGAAATTATTAAATCCCAGACTCAAATATCTCAAGAAAAAGATGAAGATGAGAATACAAATAAAGAATCCTACATTAATTTGCTAAGCCTCATTACTACCTACAAATGGCATTGTGAAATCACCTTAATTGTGCAAGATCAAAAATTTAATATGATAGCTTTAATAGACTTATGAGCTGATGTAAACTGCATTGAAGAAGGATTAATATCTACAAAATATTATGAAAAAATTACTAAGAGAGTAACAAACATTCAATTATATATTATTATATTAGTAAAAATATTTAACTTAATTGCTTATTATCTTAAAAATCTTACAAATAAAAATATGTACAATTGAATGATAATATAAAATTATTTTATATCAAAATTAATCTCTATACTCTAATGTGAAAAATCTTATGCTAAATATAAAAACATTCCATGCTTCTTTTATACTATACATATCTATATTATATATAAAGGCGATTTCTCAAATAACTGCTTTTGGTCACTCCTAATCACATTGAAATTTAATTTCACGTCAGTAAGCATGTTTGGCTATTATATTCTAACATATATATATAAGGAATTGAGTGATAGCATTATCACATACTACTATAGTCTTTCCAATTCCCAGTTATTAATATAAATTCTCTGGTATTTATGTATGACTCTTCAATGTCAACAGATACCCTAAATAGCTATGTGCGGCTACAAAATTGTTTTTTAATTTATTTATTTTTTAGCGTTTGCCCATAAAAAAAAAAAAAAAAAACTTTTTCAGTGTTTGATTCACAAAATAATTTTTGTTACAACTGAAAAACATAAAAGAATTACACTCTCATAAATGGCACCCCAGCAGCATCTGGCACGAGGATTTGCGAGATTCAGAAAATAATTTTATAAAGCGTATCAATAATTCACAAAATATTCTATTTACACCCTAAATATTTTTAAATCGTATCAATATTACCCTCTCACTGGATAACATCTAAATTGTTAATAAAAATAGTTTATGTGGAGCTTAAGTGACAATATTGGTACTGATGGATCACAGGTTTTGTGCGAAACACTTGTCCAGTAATTTTAGGAAAAAGTTTCCTGGTGTTCACCGCGATGATGTGGAAGGCAGCAAAAGCAATCTATCCATTAATAATTTGGATGTTATTTGGTGAAAGATAACATTAATATGATTTGATAACGTTTATGATGTAAATAGAATTAAAAAAAAAATTTCTGTGACTAAATCTAAACTTGTGTAAAGCATAAGGGACATAAAAAGAGCTTTGAAAAATATATATTTTTTAACTGACAAAATCATTTTCTTGTACGTATTACGGCAGTCCAAATATTTTTTAAATCGATTATTACACTGTACAAGCCATTAATTAAAAGAGACGTGACATTCCTTTTATTGAATACACTTCAGCTGAATGTGTAAAATATATTTCACATGAATATTATTTCGTTATTGCTTCATTGGCATATAATTTTTTTTAACCCGTATGCCTTTAATGGCTATAGGACCTTAATGCTTAGATTTTTTAACTTATGGCTATATCTAGTTACGAGACAAATTCCAAAGACTTGACTAAAGGCTTTATTACATGACATAACATAAAGTCTAGTTGCTTTATTGCTAGTCCATTCTTGATCATACACGTAGCTTTACTTCTTATGTTACTCTTTTTGTTTCATATGGTTCTGACATCTTTCACTATATGTAAATTTGAAAATAGGTTTATGGCTGGGTGATAGATTGGCATTTTTCTCATTGCTTTCTCTTTTTCTCTACTTTCTTATCTCTTCCTCCAGTAGCCTAGCCTTAATGTCTATCTCTTCTATATCCTCACTTGGGTCTTGGAAACTTTGCATGATAAGACTTTGCATTGAGTTTTTGTCATGACTTCTACTTGTCTGGCCCCATCTATTCCTCTCAGCTAGAGTTGTGCTTGTGTAGGTGAACTCCATCTCCATTTTAGTTTATGGTAGATAGATAATTTCTAGAGGCTTGAGCTTGGCACAGGTGGAGTTTACCATTTGTGTCTTGACATTTGAACCGTTGATTTCAGAAAGGTGAATCATTAGGTTTTAGATTTTCTCTTTAAAAGGGATGTTGGTTATCTTGAGCAAAGGTCTTCAAATCTGAAGACTCCATAGAGTCTTGCATGACTTTATGTCTAGAGGAACTTATTATGAAGATTTTAGAAATAAGGACGATGGATAATAAAAATTGAAATAAAATCATTAATCTGCTTCTCATCCAATTTTCAAATATTAAACTTGGATAGTTCTTGGTCAATTTCTTAAATGTACCAATTAATAAGTGCAAACTATCGTAAGGTGTTTTAAAGAAGTGAATTGTAATTATCGGGTTCTACAAGAAATTGTTTCAGTTTAAAAGTGGGATACAAGATATGATAGGATTATAATAGGGAGACATACCTCAAGTATCATATATTAGATTTGATGAATGGTGTTCCCATGAAGATGGTGAGATAAGGAGTGATGTTGTATTGTTGAAGAGAAGTGACTAAATAGTGGAATATATGTGATTTTGCAAAGTCTTGTAGGTACCTTGGAGTGAGAATGATTCGAGGAGGTGTTTCAGGAGAATAGGCTCTTTGGGTCTTAATTTCATTAGTAGAAGTGGATGAATACTTGTTTATCGTGATCAAAGGATAGCAATATGTGGAGAACAAGATGGTAACGGGTTTGATTTGGATTTGGTTTAATCTGGAAAGAAAATCTAGAATAAGGTTTTGGGTTCATTTAATATGTTTTTCGAAGAAATCATATATTGAAAACTATACTTTTATTTTGAGAAATTGACGATTTGGTTGGACTTTGCTCTTGAACTCAAGAAGCTTTGGGAAAAGAGAATTTCGAGATGTACCTTGAACTGATATCCTCTAAGATGAAAATCAAATTTTTGGATCCCACATTTGACTGCCAAAGTTTCCTTCTATGTGGTGTGGTAATGGAGTTTTGCAAGTTTGAATTGACCACTAGCATGTCCACAGTAAAATTTTTGTCCTTCAATTTCTTTTGTTAAAATCGCTCCCCATTATTGGTCACTAGCATCTATTTATAAAATCTTTTTTCCTTCTTTTAGTATACTTAGAAAAGATGGATTTTTAGCTGCTTGCTTTAGAAATTTGACAGCTTCAGTTTGTTTTGGTCCCCATAGAGGGGCATTCTTCTTGAGGAGTCTAGATAGCTTAGTAGTGTGCTTGGAAATATATGGAATGAAATCCTTTATGTAGTTTGGAATTCTTAGGAAATGTTGGATGTGTTTTGTGGACATATTCTCATCAGAAAATTTGAGAAGTTCTTCGGTAGTATGTGATTGAGGGGCATACTTTCTTTGAGTGAAATGCATTCCCACAAAATCTATTTTAGTGGTTTAAATTTGAGACTTTCTTGATGATAATATTACTTCATATTCATAACAAATTTGTTAAAACTTTTCTAAGAGTTATATGTGAGCATCTTCATCTAGTGAGAAGAGGAGTATGTTATCAATGTAAATAAGGACACTGTCAATGAGTGATTCAAAAATTCTTATCATTGCCTTTTGTAACAGTGATGGGGCTGGCTACCTTGAGTTTAAAAAGGAGGACAGTCCATTGATAATGGATATTAAGAATACAGAATGTTGTTTTGGCCTGTATTTTGGGTTAAGATCCAATTGTCAAAATTCTAACTTTTAATCAAATTTTGGAAAGAGGTGGGCATTTCGAATGAATGAATAAAGAGAATAGATTTTTAGAAGAGAGAATTTATCATCGTTGAGAAATTGATTTAGTGGCTAGTAATCGATGACAAGTCTATTTTCCTTTTGAACTTGTTTGGATATCTTATTTACATAAAAAGCTTGGCGTGCCCAATCAAACTTTGTTGGTTCAATTAATCATCGTTTTAGCAATCGTCGACATTCTTCAAATGTTGTTGCCCTATCAAATGGTGACATCCGTGGATGACTTACTTTAGTTGGTTTTATATCTTCATTTAACTTGAATTGAAATTCTACATAAATATTGCCACTTTTCCAAAGATGTCGAGGATGTATAAAAAGATCATGATTATCAGCACTCATCTTGAGAAGTTTATCCCTTATTTCTTCATATTCTGGTAGTGAATCTATGAGCGCAAATAATTTTGGGTAATAGAATAATGTTCAAATCTTTTCTTGAATGAGGCCATGAGGGAGAATTTGAAGTTTGTCATTTTGAGTATAGATATCTATGCTGATAACAATGTCTTTGTTGGGCATATCAGTTCCAATTACTTGGGTCCAGATGATACATTTTGGGAAAAATTTGATGCCAACTTTATGCTTGGTGGCTAAATCTATCCGAAAAGACTTTCCATCTACTGCTTGAAAAAATGAACACTAGATTCCCATGCTGAGGATGGAAGAATGGTAGGATTTGTCAAAGTCTTTTGTGCACGTGTCCATATATGCAATGGCTTTGATAGGCATATAATATTTGTAAAGGAGGATGTGGATTTCTATATTAGGTAATGGTGGAGTTGGGACAAGTGAGTCAATTTATAAATTTGAGACTTTAGGAATTTCTTCTGCTTGCATAACAGGAAAATGTTCTTCAAAATTACTGGATTCAATTTGAGTATGTGTATTCAAGACCAAATGCAATGCTACCTTCTGGTTAGTCTTGCTCATCATACCAAAATTCAATATCTTCATCTTTGGCTAAATCGAGAGAATGGATTAGCTTAGAGGCTTTTCCTTTTTGTTAGGAAAATTCTTTGAGAAATGTCCTTTTTGCCCATAGGTGAAACGAAAGACTTTGTTTTTCTTCTTGGTGGATGGCTTGTACAGACAATTGCAACTTTTCCCTTTGCATTTTATTTCAAGATATTTTTTCTTGTAGACCTTAGTATATTTTCTTCTGTCTTTGAGAATATTTTCAGAGAATTTGTTAACTGCATAATTTGTCTAGTGTGGCTAGATAAGTTTGATGGATTTCCCCAAGAGTCATGCTTACAACATCTCTGCATGGTTATGACTATCCTGTATATTTCTACTTGGAGTTCTTCAGGAATGGAACTAAAATAAGTGTTTTTAATACTAGGATCATTATAGCCGTTTTATTGATAAAACCTTTAGGCCATTCTTTTGAAGTAGTGTTGTAAGTCTGGCTTCTTCAAAGAACAACACTTCATGTCAAAATATTTGTTCTTAATCTCCTTTTGGACAAGATTCTGATTTCCAAGAAATTCATGTTGGAGTGCTGCAATAATACTATCAATATTGTCTATCTTATGCAGTTCATCTTGCCTTACCTATGGGCATAGAATGCTTCGAAAACTCTATGCCGATTAGCATCTGGTGCCAATATTTTAGCATTCATCTAGGCCTTGAAATACTAAAATCTCTTCTTCCATTGGGATAGAGGAATATCATCTATAGTGAATAATGGTCCTCTAATAGGGGGAGGAGTGTTGATCTCTTGGGGATTCAAGGATGGTGATTCTCGAGCTCTAGCTGTCTCGGTTTTTATAAACGTATCCATCAAGATCCTACTGAGATCAGCATATTCTTCTTCACTAGTGGTTTCTATAGAGGCTTGAACACTCCCAACTGCTCTGAATAAGTTTGCGAGATCATTAGGGCCTGGGAAAAAGGTACTTTGCTTGGATTAACATCCAAGGTTTGGGTCCTTTTTAGAGATGGTTTTGAAGATTTAGGCTTTTGGAGCAGTTGTTTTGGAGAGATAGAGGTTGACTTAATTACCACTTTTTTCTTTTGATTTTTTCTGGAAAGTCTTGGCCTTTCTCCAAATAATTTTATTTTTGGTAGTAGGACGGATGGTAATAATGGTGGAGGTTTAGGTAGCTATGAGGATGGTAACAACTGGGAAATATTTTGGGTAGCGTAGTGAAAAATGGGTCCGACTCTATTTGTTTTTTAGGACTCTTGGTGTTTTCATAGAACTCTTCAATGCGTTGGCTGAGTTTCTATAGCTCTCTTTCTCTTTAGTCAAATGCTTGGTCATGAATATTCCAAACGGGTCGTTGTTAGATTACCATTTCCAAGACTTCTATTTTGACTTTTGTGTCTTTGTAATATTTTTACAATTTTTCTAATAATATCCTCGGCCTTTGTTCTATTTTAGGTATTATTAGGTTGTCAACCTTGTAGTTGATTTTTATCAGCAAACCCTTTTGAGTAAGGGAGTTCTCTATTGCTAGTTAAGAACTTCTTCAGCTTGAGTAAGAGGTTTTAGTTTCCCACTTAGTTGGACTTCAGCAAGTTGGACAAATGACTTTGTTTGTGTTTAAGTGGTAGAATTTATTTCCTTTCTGGGACCGAAAATTCAGTCCCACAAGTGGCTAAGGTAAAGGCAAATATCATGCATGGTATTTCTGGTACTAGTGAGTGGAAAGTGTTGGCATTGGGTCTTTGCAGGAAAAGGAATTTGAACCATTTTGTGATGGCAGCTAAGTAATGAGGTCAAGGTTCTTAGGTGGAGGCAGATATCCTTCTTGACTAAGTATCTTAAGGGCTTCTTCATAGATCGGCAAGAGATCTCTCTATTTTTGGATTCCAACCTAGGGACTATTGTCTGAATCAAACTTTCTTTGAGGTTTGGGGGAGGTTTACAGGAGTTTGCTAGATGCTTCTTACAATTTCTTATGCATGCTCTGCACTATAAATCATTTCCTGGCATAGGATAGAACCATAAATTGCAGTCGCAACCTTATTCACACATTTCTAATCTAGGAATATCCCATAAAAATGTCCATCAATTTTATCTGAATAAATAATTTGTCCATTTGGTTCAATAGCATGAATTTGTAGCCTTTTTTTCTGCTACTTCAAGAGTGATGATCATTGTGTGGAAAAAAGGGAGTTTTCCACTAGAGGGTCCTTCATCTATCTTTTGAAAATACTTTTGATGGTTCTGTTAACAGATCTCCTGAAGGTTGCTTCAGTAGGTGTAATAGGAGTAATGTTCTTTTTAAAGTTTTTATAGTTGCTTATCTATTCAAGAGGCAGAAGCTGCAGAAGGTTAGGAATTTGCTTAGGGATTTGGACAATGGAAGGCATTTTATCATTTGAGTTAGCAAGAATAATTAAAGCATTTTCATAAAACTTTTGGTGGTAGGTAGATCAAAATAATGATCTTAAACCCTATAGATGAGCTAGTGTTGTAATAAGGCAGCTAAAGCAACTCCATATTGCGGAGTCTTATGAGCTAAACTTATACTTTGAATCTTGTGGACAGAATAGGATCTTTGAGATGAATATTAAAGTTGGGGAACATGATCAAAATAATACTACCTGCATTTAGTGTTGTCAAAATAGTTCCAATACGAGCATGTTCAAGATTCTGCAAAGTGGTGTCCAATAAGCTGACCCTAGCTATAATAAGAAGACCTTTTCTCTCATGAAAAGAGAGGAGTAACCTAATAGTTCCAAAGTGAAGGCTGACATATCCTTTCTTTTGCCAAAGCTTGATGAGAGTAGGATTAATCTCTAGATCAACATATTGTTTAGCACTAGTGGATTGAAGAGCACATGCATCCATTTTGGTAGTCTGGATGTACTCTTTCACCTTGGGGCGAGAGATTAAGATGAGTTTTTTGTGGAGCTACCTAAATGGCCTTTTTTTTCTTCTAAAAACATTACAAGGACTAAGAAGAGGAGGAATAAAACTTTCTATTTAGGCATTTTCTAGTACATAAGAATACTATATAAGGTTATCTATTTTTTAAGAAAAGGACTTTGGGATAGACAGTTTAGACAGTTTAGAGGTTAATGTTATGGGTTTTTGAAGGGCAATTTCTAAAGAGGATGTTATTTGTGGTATTGGATTCTTTCTTACTCATTCTCCCCACTATGTTTATATTATGCTCCTGTGTCTTTAGAAATAAAGGAAATAGCTTGGTCGGGTACTTAGGCTCTGATATCACTTTGCTGGATATTGCCAAAGTAAGGATTATATATTGAAGATAAGGAGGCTCCTGATAGAGTGATTATATATTATGTACCCCAGTAGCATTTGAAGAATGCCAGCAATTGCTAAAACAAGGATTAATTGAATCAACAAAGTCTGATTTGGCATGCCAAGTTTTTTATGTAAATAAGAGATTTGAGTAAGTTTGAAGGGAAAAAAAGGCTTCTCATTGATTACCAGCCACTAAATCAATTTCTCAAGGATTATAAGTTCCCCTTCAAAAATCTATTTTCTTTATTCATACATTTGGAATACTCACACCTTTTCAAAATTTGATTTAAAGTTAGGATTTTAGCAATTAGGCCTTAATCCAAAAGATAGTCCAAAAATAGCGTTATGTATTCCTAATGGCTATTATGAACAGATTGTTCTCCTTTTAGGACTCAAGATAGCGCCATCACTGTTTCAAAAGGCAATGACTAAAGTTTTTGAATCACTGTGCCTTTATTTACATTGACGACATATTCCTCTTCTCACTAGATAAAAATAGTTATAGATAACTCTTGGAAAAATTTTATCAAATCTGTGATGAATATAAAGTAATGCTCTCATTAAGAAAGTCTCAAATTGGAATCACTGAAGTAGACTTTCTTGAAATGCATTTAACTTAGGGAAAATATGTCCTTCAATTACATATTACTAAAGAACTTTCCCAAGTTTCCTGATGAGAATATGTCCACAAATCAAATCAAACAGTTTTTATGAATCCTAAACTACATAAGCGATTTCATTCCTTATATTTTCAATCACGCTACCTAGCTATCCAAACTCCTCAAGTAGAATGTCCCTCCATGGGGATCAGAGCAAACTGAAGCTATTAAATTTTTGAAGCAAGTAGCCAAAAATCCACCTCCTCTAAAGATACCAGTAAAAGGCAAAAGGATTTTACAAATAAATACCAGTGACCAATATTGATGAGCGATCTTAATAGAAGAAATTGAAGGACAAAAATTATACTATGAATATGCTAGTGGTCAATTCAAACCTGCAAAACTCCATTATCACACCACATAAAAGGAAACTTTGACAATCAAATATGGGATCCAACAATTTGATTTTCATTTCTGAGGATATCAGTTCTAGGTACATATCGACAATTCTTGTTTCCTAAAGCTTTTTGAGTTCAAGAACAAACTCCCACCAAATTCTCAAATTCTCATAATAAAATAATGGTTTTCAAGATATAACTTATCTAGAAAAGATGTCAAAAGAACCCAGAACCTTATTTTAGATTTTCTTTTCAAACCAAATCAAATCCAAAATAAACCCATCACCATCTTATTTTCCACATACTGTTATCCTTTGATCATGATGAACATTTATCCATCCACTTCTTTTGATGAAACTAAGACCTAAAGAGCCTATCATCCTAAAATATCTTCTGGTATCATTCTCACTCCAAAGTATCTATTAGACTTTACAAAATCACATATATTCCACTACTTGGCCACTTCTCTTCAATAGCACATCATTCCTCGGCCAACTTGGTTTGACCCCCAACAGCTTTTTATCTTACCATCTTCATCATCCTCATGGGAACACCCTTCATAGAATTTGATTTGTGGTACCTGTGTTGTGTCTACTTATTATACTCCTATCCTATCTTGTGTCTCACTTTTAAAATTGAGACTATATCTTATAGAACTCAATAGTCACAATTCACTTTTTTGGAACACCTTACAATGGTTTTCACCCATGAATTGGTAGATTAAAGAAATTGACTGGGAATTGTCCAAGTTTAATATTTGAAAACTAGATGAGAAGTAGATCAATGATTTCATTTCAGTTTTTATTATCCATCATCCTTATTTCCAAAATCCTCAATATAAGCTCCTTTGGACTCAAAATCATGCAAGACTCTATGGGGTCTTCCCAGATTTGAAGACCTTTACTCAAGATAACTAACATCCTCTCTACAAGGAAAATCTAATGATGCACTTTTCCGAAATCAATGGTTCAGATGTCAAGACATAAATAGTATACTCCACCTGTGCCAAGCTCAAGCCTCTAGAAATTATCTACCTACTAGAAACTAAAATGGAGATGGAGTTCACCTACATAGGCACAACTCTAGCTGAGAGGAATAGATGGGACCAGACAAGCAAAAGTCAAGACAAAAATCTGATGCAAAGTCTTATCATAATGCAAAGTCTTATCATATAGGATTCCTAAAACCTAAGTGAAGATATAGAAGAGATAGACATTAAGGCTAAGCTATTGGAGGAAGAGATATGACAGCAGAGGAAAAGAGAAAGCAGAGATGAAAATGATAACCTCTCACCCAATCATGAACCTATTTTCAAATATCACAGATGGTAAAAGATGTTAGAACCCATGTGAAACAAGAAGAATAACATAAGAAGAAAAGCTACCAGTATGATCAAGAATAGACTAGTAATAAAGCAACTAGACTTTATGTTATGTCATATAATATAGCCTTTAGTCAAGCCTTTGGAATTTGTCATCTTGTAATAAAGGTGTGTCTAGGAAAATTGTAACTAGATATAGCCATAAGTCAAAAAGTCTAAGCATTAAGGGTCTATAACCATTAAGGCATATGGTAGGTGACAAATTCATATTGGATAAGTATGAACTGTGAACAGACTTCTTCCCTGTCCATAAAATGAGAAGCTCTTTAGTTGTAAATAATCATTGAATCCACAAGCAATATTATCAATGTGTTTCTATAACTATGAGTTTCTAAACTTCCTTCCTTTCTTGCTGAAAGTGGTGACCCTCTTACCTCAAATATGCTCTTGTAAGCCCGAACAAATAAAGGAAATAACAAGACTATATAAGATATAAAGTATGCTCTGCACTTGCCTTGGTACGAGATACTAGGCATAAAAAATGTATCTAATTAACGATCCATTATTTTCGGTTCTTTTTTATCTTCAATATATAATGTTTATAAGTAATTGGAGCTGGATAAATAGGCTATCATGGTAATACCAAAATATTCGCCTTGTCAAAGTAAGGATTGTATATTAAAGATAAGGATGCTCCCGACAGAGTGGTATCAGAGCCTAAATACTCAGCCAAGTTATTTCTTTTATTTCTAAAGACATTAGAGCATAATATAGCCATAGTGGAGAGAATAAGTAAGAGAGAATTCAAAACCACAAATGACGTCCTATTCAGTAATAAAATATTTTTTCTTCAAAAAAATAATAGTATGAATCATGTTATTCTAATATTATTAATATAATAGAATAATAAAATTAATAATAAAAATATTGGATTAAATTAATTTGACCTAATCAATCTAATTTCTAAATTATAAATAATTAATAAGAGTAAATTTAGGTATAAATCAATCAATATAATAAAGAATTTAATCGAAAAATGCAATTACAAATCTTAAAAGGTATCTGTCAAATCCCAAATCCCAATATGTTCAATCTTATAAAATAATATTTTTATCAAAAGCACTTATTCTGTCATTATTCATGGAACATACTATTTGGCCTCCTCATGCTAAAAAAACTTTTGACATGAGAAACTTCATATATGGATTAACCAACCACCTACATATTTGTCAAACCTGTCAATTTCACACCCCTTGTTATCTTTCTTGTCAACCTTACAACAGTCTTATCATATTCTCATCATCATTAGTGTCTTATCATCACTATCTTCTATCATTAACCACTCAATTTTACTCCCCACTCATATTATAAACAATTCTCAATTCAAGTATTTATAGCCAATAATAATTTGCCAGGCAACAAACTAATTTCATAATCAATCTTTTCTTTTATATTTTTCATTCCTTTCTCATTTTTTACCCATCAAAGCTTTCTTACTTTTTTTTCTATAGATCTTTTCCTTTTTTTTTTTCATTCAAATCTATTCATTTTCCTTCAAGTCTTCAAATCTTTCTTTAAATCTTCCAAAAAATACAAAACTATTACTAATAATCTTCAATTCAGAATTTGGATAAATCTAACAAGTATTTCAATTGGATATCTGATTTCAAGTCTTTTTTCTTTTTCTTTTTCTTTTTCTTTTTTTGCATATGAATTTATAATAAATACATTTTTATTAAATATAACAGTTATTTTATTGGTATCTATTATAATCTCTCAAAATTGATTATTATTCTATCTGCATAATTGTTATCTCATTCCTTTAACAAAATAATATTTATATTTTTAATTATTTTAGAGAATTTTTTGTGAAAACGCATTTAAAGGGTTAAACAATATTTGATTAAAATGGGTTCCTTTATAAAATATGAAATTGATAATCAATATCAAATTATTTGACATTAAGAAATTATAAATATAAAAAAAATTAATATGATAAATTTTTAATTTGTTAATAATCTGAGATGATAAATTTTAATATTTGTCAATGAACATTCATTCATTAAATAATTCAAAAGTAACAATATTTTTAAAATAAAATGAATTTAAAAAATTTAAAATTTTAATAAAATTAATTTTAAAGATTAAAAATAAAAAAAGTAAAGTTATCATGAGCTAATAATATTAAATTGTAATATAGTTCAATTCAAAATGAAAGATTAACAATGTTGATAAATATTATTTTAAACTATTACAAATTAGATTGAATTTTAATTGTAAATTATATTACTACTTGAATTATGTAAGAAATGCAAATCAGAGTAAATTTTAATTAAAAAATGTGCTAGTCATTAATTGTAAGATGGAGTGGATTTGTGAGTCATTAATTACTTATATATATAGATAAACAAATATAAAGATATGTTATCATAAGTTAACATATTAGTGTAATCATTTTGATTTTAAAATGATAAAATTCAAAAATAAATTAAAGGATAAATATTGTTATATGCAATTAAATAAAATGTTATATGAAACTATTTTTTTTTAGGATGTTAATGTCATTTCTTTCTTTAAATTTGACTATTAAATATTAAATAATTCAAAAATAAAATTATTTTTAAAATAATTTAAATTTAAAAATTTAAATATTAAGTAAATTAATTCTCAAAATAAAAAAAAATCACAAAAGTTAAGTTATCATGAGCAAATAATATCAAATTTTAATGTAATTAAATTCAAAATAAAACATTAATATTATTATATGCAACACAATATTTAAAAAGAATATTATTTTTTAACTATTACTAATTAGAATGAATTTTAATTGTAAATTATATTACTACTTAAATTATGTAAGAAGTGCAAATAAAAGTAAATTTTAATTAAAAAATATGCTAGTCATTAATTATAAGATGAAGTGGATTTATGAGTTATAATTAAAGACAAAATGTACATATAAATGGATACAATAAGTGCAAGTTACAAATTAACCTTTTTGTCTTTTATCGCCGATTTCTTTTCTGTTTTTATTCTTAATATAAATAGAACAACAAACGGGTTAAAGAATGGAATTGTATTATGTGTATATATAGGATATGAGATATCATGTCGACTGATACCTTATTTACTATTAAATAGGGTATGAATCCAATTTAAGTGGTCTCCACATCTCATATATACACTTAACATTTTTTGTAGAAAAATGGATGGAAACTCACCATTCAACGTACATAGTTTAACATATCTTATGTAGGGAGAAAAAATAATGATCTTTATACATTAACAGATACCCTGATGAAGAAGCCGGTCAGGTGCCCTTGGCCTTCGTGGTAAGACATCCCCAGAGTTCCCTTGGCGAAGCAGAAATAATTGATTATGTTGCTAAACAGGTACGTTTCCCTTTTGCCTTCTCCTGTTCTATCGTAATTTTCAGTTTTAGTCCACAATGATGCATTTCCCTCTTTTCTATGTTGAAATGGAAATATATATAAATCTTATTATCTCGTTTTTTCGCCTTGGTTGCAGGTTGCACCATACAAGAAAATAAGGCGCGTAGCATTTGTCGATTCCATACCAAAGAATGCAGGAGGAAAAATACTGAGGAAGGATTTAAACAAAATTGCTGTCCAAGGATCTTTCTCTAAGCTATAATACTACATATTTTCTTGGGGTTGTAATTCGGTGGTTTTATGACCGGTTTGTAATGTTGTATAAGGCTAATAGCAGAACCCAAAACTGATCGGCCGTAGGAAAAGTAGACAGCAACCTCAGGTGAACTTCACCCATAATGTCAGGAGTTTGAATCTTGAAGTTACTATTTTGAGGTGGGCTTTACTTTACCATCTCTTCTGTTTGAAATTGGGTAGACAATTTTTCAGACAAAAATAAGGCTCATAGTAGAAGTTTATATTATACTATTTATTTTTATACTATCTTCAATTTTGTGTAAAAAGATGTATTTGTTTTCAAATAAAACTTATTCTCAAAATATACAATGTGTTACTTTGTGGTGTTACTTTGAATTTCTTATTACAATGTGTTATATGGATGTTAAAGTGTGGTATTATTTTGAATTCCTTATTATACCCATAGATAGGGGTGTTTATGGGTATAGGGAGTATTTTTGACTTAATTCACTCATTCAAACAATGGGTTATGTTGGGTTGAACAAAATTTTCTTTTTAACCTAACTCAATCCAACCCATTTATGAGTGATTGGGTTGAGTCAAATCTATGAGTCTAATACATATTTTTTTTATAAAAAGAAATTACTAATTAAAACATGTCAATATACATAATCAAATATAATAAGTCCAAATATATCTAGCATAAGTTCTTATATATACATATCAAATTTTTTAACAAGCATGATAAGTATAAGTCTTAATATATATAAATTTAGGAGCACATCCATAGGTTCTAGTAGTTTTGAAGAAAGCATACATAAATAACAAAAGTTTTCAAGAAAGCAAAGATAAATCTTGATATTTTTTAAGAAAGAATACATAAGTCCTAAAAATAATTCAAGCCACACAAGAAAAGTCTATTGCATTGCATATTTTTTTACAAGTTTGAGATCTCTTAAAAAAAGAAACAAAGAAACAAGATCACGAAAACACAAAAGATGGGTTGAGTTGGATTGTGTGGATTGAAAATTTTCAAACCCACCACCCAACTCGTATCTCATGGGTTAAATATTTTTCTATCCAAACCAACACGTCAACCTAACCTAATTTGTGTTTTGTGGGTTAGGTTGAAATCTATGGATTTATGGGTTGATCCAATCTGATGGACACTCCTACCAGTAGATGCTTAGGAGTGAAAATTCACCATGAAGTCATGGTAAGATTTTTTCAACTTTTTTTAAATGAATAATTTTTAAATTTCAATATTTTTAAAGGGACGAAAGAAATATTATCAAAGTTATCAATTAATATGCACAATTATTTTGAGATAATCCGCTCATTCAAACAAGAGTTGGG
The DNA here is from genome assembly GCA_031439585.1 of Pterocarpus macrocarpus. Taxonomy (NCBI): domain Eukaryota; kingdom Viridiplantae; phylum Streptophyta; class Magnoliopsida; order Fabales; family Fabaceae; genus Pterocarpus; species Pterocarpus macrocarpus. The sequence continues at coordinate 28,303,486 of CM062520.1, forward strand.
TTGAACAAAATTTTCCTTTTAACTTGACTCGACCCAACCCGTTCATAAGTGGGTTGTGTTGGGTTGGACCAAATCCATTGGTCTGATATATATATTTTAAAAAATTTACTAACTAAAACATGTCAATAAACATAATCAAATATAATAAATATAAATATATCTCACATAAGTTCTTATAAATACATATCAAATTTTTTAACAAGAATGATACATATAAGTCTAAATACTTATAAATATAGGAAAATATTCGTAGGTTCTAGAAGTTATGAAGAAAGCATATGTAAATAATAAAAACTTTCAAGAAAGTATAGATAAATCTTGATATTTTTTAAGAAAGAATACATAAGTCCTAAAAATAATTCAAGCTGCACAAGAAAAGTACATTGCATTGTGTAACATCTCATATAGCCATTAACTAAATACTTTGGTTTATTATGCTTAGATATGAATTTAATAGTGCTTTAATATTAATATAAAGAATCAAAATTGTAAAATAATTATAGAAAATTTATATTAATAATTTTTCTTGCTGTTTTAACCCTAAATAAGGTTATTAGACACTAGGGAATTTACTGGAATTTTTCTAGGTAATTAAGAAATTATTAGTTGAATTATTACCAAGAACTCGATATTAATTAAGAAAAAAATAGAAATAATTTTCAAAAAATTATGAAAAATTTTTTAAGGTTAATCAGGGTTATATTAGCATACAAAATAAAAATTATAATTTTTAGATCTTGTTTGAATTTTTTGTGATTTTCGGGTGTTAATTAGTAAATTGTAAGATTCAAAAAATAATTTAAAAATAGGTAAATGATTGAGAAAAATTCTAGAAATTTAGAGACATGCTTAGAATAATTAGAAGGACCAAATATAATTTTGTGAGCAATTAAAAGTTAGGGCGTGTTAACTAACTAAATCTACCTTAATTATCATAATTGAAGTAGCTAGAATTTTAAGAAAAATGACTAACCAAAATAATAGAGACATAAATTCAAAATTTCCTCAACCCATGATCTTCCAAACTAGTATAAACTTGTTGAACAAGTTTAAGAAGAAAATAATTAAAAAGGACAATGAATAGTTTAGTAGGTAGTAGTGTGTAAGTGATTATGTGTTTGTGTGTTAAAAAGCAAAACTCTCATCCCTTAGAAGCAGAATACACGATGGCAGCAAGGAGAAGGAGAGAAAGCAAGTGTGTTTGTGAGAGTGAGTGTCTACCAAGTCTTTCTTCTTCATCTATAGGAAGAAGGACATATAGTGAGCTACACACTTGAGTGACCTTGTGATCATCATCACCACCCCACACCATTTCAAGTTCCTTCTTCATCATTCTAGGTAGGGGGTTTTCTTCTTTTTAGCTCTCCCAAGGATCTTATAATTTTTGGTTGAATCTAGTACTTTGTTCTTGATGAAGTTGGTCTTCATTAATCTTGGCTCAATTCCTTCTTCTTGTGGCTACAAATTGAACCTACTTCTTTGGAGGAATTTTATCTATTCTGTATCATGTTTGAGTGTGTGAAATGATGTAAATTTGGTGAGGAGATTTGTGGTGAGGAAGAGTGATGGTTTGTAAATTTATAAGGGTTTATTTGGGGAAACCTCATGGTGAGGCTAAACTATATTTGCTACGGGTAGGATTTTAGATTGATATGCCTCTTGTTCTTGCTTGCTTGATCCTCTATACTTTCGCCTCTAGTATGATTTTGCATGATTATGATTGCTTTGTGTGTGATTGATGATGTTTACATGCTTATCTCTTGATCCTTTGGTATAACATGTTGCTAGAAACTATTTTGATTCTTTGGATTACTGTGATTGTGTGATTTTTTTCATCATAGTAAATCTCATTGTTTTGATCTAAAAATTTTATATGTTGAATATCACATGTTGAAGAGCCTTCTTGTAAATTTTCATAATTTTTAGTGAAGGTTTGCTATTTTTAAAAATTCATGACAAATCTACCCTATTTTAGAACATATGATGAATTTCTATAAACTTTGAAATTTACCATTTTTGTTAATATAGTAATTCTATGAATTTTGACTTCAAAATTTTACAGCATATAAATAAGACTGAAAATAGGATTGAGAATTTTTCTAGAATTTTTAGAAATGTCTAACTATATTAAATAAATTTTTGAAACTGAAACTAATGGCTAAAAAGGGGAATCTAACCTATCCGGGTTATAAGATTTTATTACTATACCCATCCTTAACAATGTGATCCGAAATTTTTCTAGATTTACTTTAATATCCCAAAGGACCAATTGACAAATTTTTATGAATTTTAGAGATAGTCTACTTTTTTAATTATATTTATTTTCTGGGCTATATGTTGTATGTGTTTGCTGTTTTCTTGCCCAAATATGAAAATTAATGCCCCAAATATGAAAATTAATGCCTTTTGTTAAGTTTGGCCCATAAAGTTCTCCAAGCCCATGGAAAAATAATTCTAGAGTAAAACTAATATTTAATGAGTGAAAAATTAATGGCCCAAATTGGTAATGAATGAAAGAAATTTAAGTGAGTCATAAGACTTAGCCCAAGTTAACTAAACCAACTTACTACTTCTCAATGCCTTGTTTATTTTATCTGGGCTTGTATGTACATCAAAAATCTACATGAACATTTATGACCATATGTGTGTATCTTAGTGCATGTGAACCAATCTATCTATTATAATATATTAATCCTAAGACCCAAATTGTGGCTCAATGAGATATTGACATCTTGGATATTCTATAATGCTGCCACATCAGCTTCTCATTGAGGGTGTCACTCTTTCATTAAGTTACAAGCCACGTAGGTATAAAAATCCCATATTAACCTCTTCATTTCTCCTCTCCTGACTGTCTTCTCCTATTTCTCATCTTTATGTTACAACACTCCCCCAAAAAAGATTAAAAAAAAAAGAAAAATATGTTCATAATAAAGCAGCCACATCCCACACCCCACTCCCCTTTCCCCCCTTCCTCTAACCCCATCTCTTCTCCCAACAATAGAAATCTATGTCTTGTGTATGCTACATTCTATCAACAGCTAAAGTTCATGGGCGACGTGCTGTATTGGGCTTTGTTGTTGATGATAATCAAACATTGAGATAGATACTGATAGAGTTGTTAGATGAAGAAAGAGGAAAAGAAAGTGAACACCAATGATGCTGATTAATCACAAGATTCCAGAGTTATTGAACGCTTTCTTTGCTTTTCAAAATTCACAATGTTCACTGCTTATGTTGGGTTCAATATTGTTGCAAGATGTAGTTGTATTGTTGCCAAAAAGAACATGATTTGAATGGGCAAAGGATGATGATTAATGATGAGGGCAAGACAAAAGTAAGCAATTATTGTCGTATACCTCCTTCATGCTTAAGGGATGCAAATAGAAGTCTCTTAAGTAGCAGTGGTTAAAATAAGTTGCATTGTTCTTTTGCTTTTATGTATATCGTGGGTACATTTCATCATTCCATAATTATCATATTTGAGAAGCTACTTGGATACCTAATACGATGGCTTATCATATTTTTTCTATTTTGGATGTGTCATATATGTTTTCTATTCATCACATACTGGATGACAAGGATATAAAACACTATATTTGGTTTGAGGACCTTGAAAGTTCTAAAGGTGATGGTTATCAAATGATGCAGAGAAGTAAGCTGTTTACTATACCTTTAAGCAAATTTTTTCTTATACCTCAACTAAAATAAGTGGAAGACCTTGGTGCTAATCCTTAAATTGAAATCCGAGAATTGTTTCACTTTGCCCGCTTATTCTTTATAACAATGCTCATAAAATGGTTAATATCACATTTTACAAGTTAGTGATAGTTATCGAAAACATTATAATTTTGCAACAATTTTGAGAATGCATAAACTTTGGCATATAAAAAAGAGGAAAAGATTAGGCATTACCAAGAAATTTAACTATTTTCCTCTAACTTTTCTATTGATATTTATTAATTATATGCAATTTATTAAAATTTTAGAGGTCCAAAAAATAGCAATTATGTTTCTTGGTATACTTGATAAGTAAGTGCAAGTGTGAAACGTAAGTATTACCCTCAACTAGAAACTAAAAGCAGGTTTTCATTCTATTTTTGCAACTTAAAAAAAAAAAGTTGTCATTCCATTTTTGCTTGCTATAAATATTCCACTGTTAGGTAGTCTCCTCTCCTCTCCTCTCCTGCTTCCCTTTTGAAATGGGTTCTAAAGAATTATATATCTTTGGATTATGAGTTTTGTGTTTATTGCCTAAATTAAGCTATTATTTATTATAGTTAATTACGTTTAAACTGTAGGTATTTCAAATTGAGAAAATGTGAAATCATTGCATTTAAATGCTCAAATATTATGACACAGTTAATAACAATAATTACCCATTTGTTTTACAAATTCTAGCAATGATAAATTTATTCCTATTATTTACGTTATGTGATTTATGGCTTTCATAAATAAAAATTGAATGCAAAATCATTTGCATGTTTATATATATATATATATATATATATATATATATATAGGTTGATTTCCATTAGCACATTATTAAAATAGTTCATTGTCTTATAAATTCAATTTTACAACATGATATAACTACTAAATCATTAAAACAAAAAAAAATTAAAATCGGTTACATTATGTGTACCACCTACGATGTAGACCTTCATGTTAAGTAATCAAATTTAAGCTTTGACCCTTATTCTAAGCATTATTCAAGAACCACAATCAAGGAAAAAAATTCACAAACAAACAATAGGTATAACATCATATGAAGCGATCATCTATAAGAGAAGAAGAAAGACATCAATAAGAAAAAAGTGCATATATCAAAATTAGATGAAAAGCCATTCTTAACTCCAAACTTAAGGAGAAACATATCTAAACAAACTCAATCTACAAACAAACCAAATAAAAAAAGAGAAACAAATGCAAAAAAGGGGATAGGTGTAGAAAAAGGGTAAACACAAAAATGACACAAAAAAAATGAAACATATTTAAATAACAGAGATCTACATGCTTTCAATATAATTCTAAATGGCCATAAAATGCATATGTCCTTGTTTTTCGTATACTATCAAGCTTCTACTTTTTTCACAAAATAAAAAATATATTTATTTCTTTACATAATTATTTCATTTTAATTTTTTTTCTATAATATTTGTTAATCATGGTAAGTTCTAATATGGTCCCTGTTGAGTTATGAACCAAGATGGTCCTTGAATTCTATTTATTGAAAAAATTAATCAATAGTTATTTATTATATAAAGAATATTATATAAAAAATTCGATGGATAGGATTCAAGGGCCATCTTGGTCCTTGGACCAATTTAGCAACATCCGTTAATCATTACTATAGTTAATCTATCCTGCGCAATGCGCGAGTCTTATTCTAGTTTCCATATGATGTGTGAGACATAAGTTATTGATGTATAAACATATGTGTGACAAGTATAATAAAGACCCAAAGGCATAGCATGGTGAATGTGTGAATATGCATAAATGAATAAAATTTCATAAAAAAGATGGTGAATGTCTTGGCCCCACTTTGAAGTGAACAAGTGGGACATTCACTACTCTATTTGGAATGGATGGTTTAGCTTAGACATGGGGCCAGAGTCCATGGTTTCAGATCTGGGATCAGGTAATGCTCTGGTAGAGAGCTCTCAACAGATCGTGGCAAGAGATGAGATGAGGCCACCAGCTTCCCTTTGAATGAGCAATGAAAAGGAAAAGGATAAGTAAAGATAAGCGGAAAGACCTGCAAAGGAAAAAGTGCATCTTGCATAGCATCTTTATTTCTCATCTTACTACCTGCCATAGCATATTATTTCATCTCATAATTACTTGGGATGTCATTTATTCATTTATTTATTTATTGTCTATTTATTTATTGCATTTATGTGCTATAATTTGTAAGATATTTGTTATTTTTATTTTTAATCTGCCTGTACAAATTTGGAAGTTTTTGGGTGCCCGACAAACCCTTGGAAGCACTGCCCCCTACTAGGATTCAATTCTCATTATGAACTTTCTTTGGTGCTTTCAGATGGCTCGTATCATGATCATCCTTGTAATACCCTGTTTTTAATAAAGTACATATTTAGAATAAAATGTTGGCAATCTGGAATTAAAAAAAAAAAAGAAAAGAAAAAACACATGAGGGACCATGGTGCATCATAAGTGATATGGTGCACCCTAAACCCCTCCTTTCCTTCTTAGTGGAGCCTTTTTCCCTAACGCACTGCTTTCATTCATTTTTCCTTTCCTTTGTTACGCTTCCATGCTTTCTCTCTCTCTCTCTCTCACGTTCGTTTCTCTTTCTTCACCTCACTCACTCCCAACCTCCAATCATCATCACCACCGTGTGTCTTCCTTTTCCACCATACCATCACTAACTTGTAGTCCTTCTCCCCGCCCGTCTCTCCCTCACCTACGTCTTTCTCTCTCTGCCCCCTCCATTCGTGTTTTGCCTCTTGTGGTGGCTGGGTTCTTGTTTTGCTCCCTTCTAAAACCAACACACGCTGGTGAGCTTTCCTTTTTGAAGTTGGATGCTGATTTTGTTTTGTTTATAGTTAGAATTAAATTTGAAGGATATATGGATTTTGAGTCTTATGAGGGTGGAGGGGTGAGTGGTAAAATGTTTAAAGTTTTAATTTGGGAATTATAGTATAGAATGGTTAAAATATTTTGTTCGATAGGAAGGACACACAAAAATTTAAATTCCTATATTATATACTTGATAGTAGTTCCTAATTAGATTTAATTAAAAAGGTTAGATAGAGGGCAAAGACTAGATTCTAAACCAAATTTATGTTTAAATTGAAAATAATTATGTATGATTTCACATTTCCTAGGGAATCAACCTGCAAGTTGAGCAGCCCGAGGACATAGATTGTGTATCCTGACAGTTTGTAAGTGGACAATGCCTCTATGGCATATGTTCTTTTTATACAATTAATATTAGTTTGATTTTAGCAACTACTGACAGTTTATTTTTATATATCTAGTTAATTATGCATAATTTGTTTAGTGGTATTATTGTCATATAGTTTAATATATCTATTTATTAGTGGATGTCTATTTCGGTTTTAAGGAAATTTTACTAGTATGCATTTGTTGAATGTTCTGAAAGCATTTTGGATGAGAGTACGAATTTTATAAATGAAAAGACAAGCTCTGATCTTTTGTTGGATTACTAAGCTGATTTGTTGAGTAAACTGTATTTTGGATTTCGAACTTTGATGAATACCATTGTTCTTTGGAAATTTGATTTGACGCTTGTTACATTAGCTTTTTATCAATATCGGTCACTTTAATTTTTATATACCTTGCGGGAGGATTCTCAGTTAAACGGTAGCTAGCATGATTGTGTATGAAGTCTTGGTGCACCTTGGTTCGAACCCAGCTAGCAGGGGTGTTGCTAGCTCGGTGCGTGTGTGTGAGGCCTATGCACATTGCCGACTTAGTTAGATCTGAAATGGCTCACCCTTATTTGGAAATAACTTTGAATGTGAAGCCTCCCTGTTTTAGTATTTATGTTTGAAAAATATGTTACTAATTCTATGAAGTGGTTTAATGCTTTTATATGAATAACTTATAATAGTAATTCTTTATTTGCATAATTTAAAATGTTTATTATATATATATATATATATATTTATATTTATATTTATATATATATATATATATATATATATATATATATATATATTTATTAGGATTTGTCCTCATATGCTATAGTTTTATTGTCCTGTTTGAGTGGTTGGACTTACTTATTTTCCCTTCTATTTGAGAATCTAGTCTTTGTACCTATATCGAGTCCTGCAATGGTGTGTAGAAGTCTGGAGACACTTTTGTGACCCCTACATATGTGAGGGCTTTTATCTAGACTTTTATTTTGAGGTTTTGAATATAACTGCCACCTAAGAATTGCTCCACGATCCACAGATAGGAACTTGTTGCTTGTCATTCTTTTTGGATGGGATATGTGTATAGGAACTTGTTTATTTTGTAAACCATGTTTCTTGAGCATTGTGTTGTTATGGATGTATATGTAAAAATGTGTAAGTAGATAGACATAAATATGTTGTTATTATAATGAATGAATGCCTATATGTCAAGTTGGATACATGTGCTAGTTGATTGCTGGAATAGGTCTGGCTTTTAGGGGGAAGCTAGAAAAATAGGGGAGACTTTGTCCATTTGTCACAGAAAACTTGATATTTAAGGCTTGCTGGAGGTTAAATCACCTCCAAGCACAGAGTCACAACTAAGGTGGTGTGGCGCAGGTCTAAAGTTAGAGGTGACCTTCATCATTGACCCCTACATGGGTCAAGCGATCCTAGTGTTGCAAGACATCCGTCCTCTTTATTACCTCGTCTAGCGATTAGGATGGTTTATGTTTTGGCTCCGCTTGATGGATAAACAGATCCAACTATTGTCCATCGATCTATATATGGATCAAGCGAATTTACTTTATTTTGTTGGATGACTATACACTATTTGACATCCTAGGCCTTAGACTTCATTTTTGGATGACTATATATTTGACCCATTGGGAAATGGCCTATAGACTATTAGACTTACTATCATGTTATGTATAATGACGTTATTCAGTATATTGTGTTTGGCTTGTAACTAGCATGTGTATCTAAAAAGCCACTCTAAATAGTGATAATCAATTAATTGATAGGATCAGTAACTAATGTAAATAGCAGATAAGGATGGTATTTTGTAATATGATATGTAACTCATAGTAGATTAGTTATTAATCATAATTACAGAGGATTAGATTAACAATTAACTAGTAAGGTATTACACGTTGCATATGTTTTTCACAAGTTTGAGATCACTTAAGAAAAAAAAAAAGAAAAAGATCACTAAAAAAACAAAAGATGGGTTAGGTTCGATTCTATGCGTTGAAAATTTTCAAATCCATAACCTAACCCATACCTCATGGGTTAGATATTTTTCTACCCAACCCTAACTGTCGACCTAACCTAACCCATACTTGTGGGTTGGGTTGGGTTGAAACCCATGGGATTTATGAGTTGACCTAACTTGAATAATCCCCCTACTAGTAGATACTTAGGAGTGAAAATTCCCCATCAAGTCATAATAAATTTTTTTCAACTTTTTTTTTAATGAATAATTGTTAAATTTTAATATTTTTAAAGGGGTAAAATAAATATTATCAAAGCTATTAGTTAGTTCGCACAACTAATTTTAAGATAACCATCTTAAAACATATGCATCACGGATGTAGTAGGATTAAATTTCCATCTTTTTCTTTACATAATAAAACTCCCTAATCTAATCTTATTTTCAAAATTACGATATTGTTAAACTAAAAGATTTTTCAAATTATTTTCATCAAATGAATTTTTGTAAGGACTTCAAATAATTATCTTAAAAGTTATATATAAACATTTATGTTTGGAGGTAGGTTACTAGAACTCAGATGTTGGAGGGTCTCCGAACGAAATAAGGATTCCGAAGATGCTGGCATGATGTTGAGGATGACAAGAAATCGCACGTCATGACGGTAAGGGTGTGCCTGCAAAGACTCGAACACTCAAGTCAGGGAGTGCAATGAGATACAAGTGTATGGGGTGTGATAACATACCTGGTTTTTAAGATTTTACCCCTCACTTATAGGCGATAATGGATGAGAATGGATGCGGTTGAATTTCGTAATTTGATGAGGTCATCTCGAGTTTCCAGCAATGGCCCAACCTGTCGTAAGGGTCCGAGATACATGGCTTCTTGTTACACGCATGTGATTTTCTTCTCATGTTAACACCGAGTTGCGCCTCATCCTTCCATCCAATTAGACTCTGAGTGTAAGCCTTATAGGTCTTAACCGACCTTGGGCCTCAGAGTGATACTTGCCTAATATTGGGCTTCCGACCTCGGGCCAACAATGGGCCTTCGTAATGACGGCTAGAATTCTAGTCCATAACAGTGGCCCCACTCGGTTTCAAGGTTACAAAGTGATCCTTGTCAACGATTATTCTCGGATGTCGGATATCATACTGAGCTTTGGGTGGAACTTCTAAAAAATGCAACCTTTCTCCTTTTGTTAAATCATACCATCACGAGTCACGTCGCCTATCCTCGAGCCAATGCGTGGTATTTGATGCTTTGATTCTTGCATCGTCATCATTTGAATGGAGAGAAATATACTATTTTGCCCCTAATTCATGGTATGAAAAAACATCATATTGGCCCTTGCAACGTTTGGGATGCATGGTAAAGGATGTGTAGGACTCTCTAAATTGCACCTTCCTCTTTTTCTTACACTATTTCAAATTCCTCTTCATCTTTTGCTTTTCCTTTCTAAAACTTGAGTGTAAGAAATGCGAACGAGAGGAGGCATTTCCAGAGAAGGAGAACCACCCTCGCATTTCTATCCTAAAGGCGTGTTTTTGAAATTTCTTGTTTTCTTTCATTAATACTACTTCTATTAGTAGTTTCTCATGCATGTATAGCATTTTTCTTTTTTGCTCTCTGTGTTGAACAACGATAGCTCTTAAACCATCATTTTCTTCTTTTTCTCCGCCGCTTGCCCCCGACACAGGAGTTTCCTAGTAGGGAAAACCACCATAAGCTTTTAGAATTTTGTTTCTGATAACTCATTTTTTGAGGTCATAATTAGAGGTGGTTTCCCTTTATGTATGTCACAATATGAATTCGTAGATGGGCAAGAAATAGATTCCCAAGACTCTCCAGTTTCTACCCTCAATCAGTTGGATTTACCAATGGGTAGACGCCATGATTCTTGTGGAAGTCAAGAACCTAGTTCGAGAGTCATGATCCGTGCTATGAGTTCTGAGGCCCTCAGGGAAGAAGTTGACCTTTCCGATGAAGCTAGAGAGATAGCACATATGTAACATCCTCAATTTTTTGTCATGCTAAATTATCTCAGTAACCTTGAGTAATTAAGCACTTAATGAGAAATTATGAGATTAAGGCTTAATTAAGGGAGTAACGAAATGATTATGAATTAATTATAAGGAGAAAAGCTAAAAGAATGCTTACTTAAGATTAGCAAATCTCTAATTAAGCAAGTCAAACTCTTAATAGCTTAATTGAGCACTAATTGCCCATAGTTAGCTTAATCTAGTTTAATTAAGGTTAAATAAGCTTAATTAAAAGTTTAATTTTTGTTAATCATGATCGCATGAATTAATAACTAATCCTTGCTTAATCAAGTTAATTAAGTTGTATGAGCACTTAATCATCTAATTAAATTCAAATTTGGTCAACTAGACAATATAGTAATTAGTGATGTCACTAAAGTAAAAAGTATGAGACAAAAGTGCTTTATGCAAGAGTTTGACCATGTTTCTCTTCCAACATCCCATTTGTCTCCCTAAATCTTAATTAACCCAAAAATTAAGCAAAATGACCCCACCTCGATGGCCTAAAAGTTGCAGCCGACAACAACACACACACACACACATTCACTTCATTTTTCAACTTCTATTATCTCTTTAAACTCTCAAACTCTCCAACTTCTCTCTACATTCTCTCTTCTTCTTCTTCATCATTCTCCACCTCTATAACGAAACTTTTCTCACCAAGCCCTTCAAAGATCACCTCTTTTGGTCTTTGAAGACAAGAATCAAACACTATAACCTCCATATCATCAAGAACTCAAGAGCTTCTTCCTTCTCAATTCAAGGCCGCCACCTTCACCACCTTGAGGAGCCATCATCTTCTTCTTGTTTCACCTTCAAGAACTCGCCATTTTCAAGCTTAGGTAGTGATCTTCACTCTTCTTTTTTATCTACTCAAGAAAGCTTGAAGTTTGGTTCCTCTTATGACTAAGATCTTCAAGTGAAAGCTTAAGAAAAACTATCATGCTCTTCATGAGCAAAAGTTTCCCATTTTGGTAGAATGTGTTCATATTCTTGTTCATGAGTTGTTCTTGATTTTTTTTAATGTTCCTTTCTTGAAATGCTTCAAAGTTTCTATTTTTCTTTCTTGATGCTTGGGATCTTGATGCTCTTGTGAGTTATTGGAAAAAGATTGATGATTCTTGGTGGCATTTGGTTTAAAGTTGTTTCTTTTCTTATGATGATGCATATGTTTGAAAAAGTCATCATCTTTACCACTTTCTCATGATTTGATAAGACTAAGAACATTCTTCATGCATAAAACTTCAAAAAGTTTATTCCTTGCAACCTTAAAAGTGACACAAGATTTGATGCTTCTTCAAAGTTTTGTTTTGTCCTTGAAGACAAGAATATGTGTAAAAGTTTAAACTTTATGGAACATGAAGCTTTTTAAGTCATAAAAATGAGAACTTGTCACTTCATGTCTTAAAAATAGAATCTTGAATACAAGACCTTTCATAAAGTTTCAAACTTGAATCAAGAAAGTAATCTTAAATCATAAAGTTGTAGATTTGTACTTTAATCTTGAATAGGTTGAACCTTGAGATGAAAATGTTGAGTAAAGTTCTAAGCTTTCTTTAAGAATGTCACTTTTTAGTCATAAAAGTGTTAACTTGCAACTTTTAATTTATAAAGTTTGTATCTTGAGTCAAAATAATGCATAAAGTGTTAAACTTCCTTTTAGGAAAGATTCTTTTAAATTATGATACAACTTTAACTCATAAAGTTGAGACCTTGATGGTCTTAGAATAATTAAAAATGTCAACTTCCATAAATAATAAGACTTTTTAGTTCTAAAGCTAATATCTTATAATATTATTTCATAAATATTGAATCTTTTAGACGAGAATATAATTTTAGAGACTCATATTTTCATAAAGGATAAAACTTAATAATTATAAAGGTGAAATCTTGCTATTCTAATTACTAAAGTTTGAATCTTATGCTTGTTGAAATAAAAACTATCCCTTGATGATTAGTGAACATGGTGTTGTTGGGTTCATGAGTGTAGTTATGCGTTGTCATGGCCTAAGGACTAGAGGGATCTTGAAATCCTTGGGAATAGAAGTATGATTAGAGCCTCTGAGCATACCATGAACCTAGGAATCACTAAGTGTACTATCTCAAGGAAAGGTAATAATTACCTAACTTAGTTAACTTGAACAAGTGTTTCATAAGACATGTACTCAAGTAAAAAGTAATTTCACATAAAAACAAAGTAAATAAAAGACTACATACATTTATTTAACTATGAGGTTCTCTCATGAGTAGGTATGGAGAATCATATTACGGCTCATAAGACTTTCCACAAAAAATAACACAATTATAAACACCATTTAGGGTATGAATGTATGATGTTGTGAGGCATGATGTAAGATAAGTTTGATTGAGCTCGACCTCATGATTGAATGATTGATATGATGATGTGAGATGGATATAATTGGTTGTTGGTTGAAGTTTCCATGTTTGGCATTTTTAGGAAGTTCCGGTCTAGCCGTCATGCTACCGGATTTTCGTCAAAATTATGGATTTAGTTATATCATTGTATTTCCACATGTGTCTTGTTAAGAAGTACTATGCATGTAAGATATAATAATAAGAAAAGAAAGAATGTGATATGACCCTTCAATCACTTTAGTAAGGGAAGTGAGAGACAGTGATCCACAAAGACTCAAGGAACCTCCATATGGGAGACAAGGGTGACATGGAAGACCCTCCAACTTGGAGGTAACCGTTATCAGCTTAGTTTAATTTGGTTTAATATTGCATGATGACGGTCACAGAATAAGCTCATGTCCAAAAGCAGTCTATTTCAAAGGAAAAGTAAAGAATGTTAAGCACGTACTAAAAATGAAAGTAAAGTTAAAGTAACACCATGGTTAAGTCTATGAGGTTGCATGACATTGCATGTATCTATATTGTCTATATGCATTATGAATGTTTATTCTATGCATTTGTATGTATGTTTACTTATGATGTTAAGCTTAAAAGCAACCCTATTAGGGAACTTATGTTTTCAAAACTTCTAAAAATTGAACCTATGCATGTCCACTATTTTTATAATTAAACCCAAAGTAGTTGGGACAATGACAATGATATAATGGTTGTCTAGTTGCGATCCTACTAAGAAATCTTGTATTTCTCACTCCTGCTTTTCCATGTCATCTTCAGAGGATGCTGGCGTCGGGCACGGTGGTGATCTTCGTTGAGTTCTCGATGATGCATTGGCACTTTGACCCGATGTTGAATGCATCTGTGCTGACTACCCAGGCAACGATGCGAGTCTACATGTTCCATAGCTACCAGTTCCGTGCACCTGTGATGAGTCCATTTTTCTGCCCTCATGAGCCGTTCGAGGACATTACCATGGATGACATTCGTTCACCTTTTCATCCTCCCGAGGTACCCAATGAATGGGGATTCCGACTCTAACACCCGGTTGACACTGACTATTTTAATAAAGACGAATCCTTTAGAGTTATCATACTCGACTTATTATGTGGGATCCTACTGCTCAAAGCCGTCTTAGCCTTCGGTGATTTGCCTGTCTTTCCATTCTTCTGCTTCGTCTGCTGGCCCAGCTCCAACCCCAATTCACGGTTGTGGATTCATTTGTACCCGTGCTGTACCCCGTGGGCATGGACATGCATGAGGAGGAGGACGTAGAGGTGATGCTGCCAGTGGTTTCAGGAATGGTTTCCTCCTCTCCGATGGGTGATGTGGTGATTGTATGCGAAACCGAGCATGAGGATGGCCCTTTTTATTTGTAGTTATAGGGTTATCATTTTACTATATGGTATTCTTGGGCAGTAGAGATTTCTGATGTATTTTCCTTCATGATGTATTTAGTTACGTTGCTTTTGTAGGGCCGACAATAGATATCAGACCCATTATCTATTTATGTATGACTCTTTGCACTACTATTAACTATATTAACTATGATGACTATGAAATGATATTATGTTTACCTAAGATGATTGTTATTCATGTCGCCTCTATTTATTTTTTTTGCACCGCTTATATGAGATAGAAATGTTCGACTTTACACATTTACAATGTATTCATGGCTCTTAGTTTTCAAAATGATTTACTCATGTTCTTATCATTCAAAATATATATAAATAATTTCACCTCTATTTTTAGTATATAGTAATTTTAAAATGGTAAAGTTAGTTTTGCGAACAAAAGTAACAACCAATAATTCCATAACATAACTTAGACATAGCATGGGACTATTAGGGTGTTACAACATATCTAGGAGAAGGCATTGAAATAGAGAATTGCTAGAAGATGTAACTCTACTGTAGTTCCTCAGAATTTTGAAAAAGGAGATTTGGTAGTCCGACATGCCAACATTAGACTATCAAACCTCAGCACAAAAAACTCATGGTGAACTAGGAAGGCTTATATCGAGTCATTGAAGTTCTAGGAAAAAGGAGAGTAAAAAGCTCTCCACCTTTTTGGGATCGAGGTAACAAGGTAGTAGAAATGCCGCAAACCTTAGGAAATTTTACATATAATATAAACCACGCGGAGTTGCTGTACTTTTTTTCCTACCTCGATTTTTGTCCCACTGGATTTTACCGATGAGGTTTTAATAAGGTGGGACTTTCGTGGGCCAAGTGGTATTCTCACAAAGCCACTTGATTTTTTCCTAGTTTAATTTTACGAATTTATTTGTAACTTTTGATTTACTATCAATAAATATTACTACTCTCTTGTTCCTATTTGTTATTATTTTAATCTTAAGGGACTAATTACCCCATAGTCGAAACGCTTGAAACCCAGGTCAAAAAGCTCGGGTATAACTTTGATATGGAATCCAAGTCGTCAAAATCCTCAGAACAAAATCCAAGCCATCAAAGACCTCAAAAATGAATTCAAGACCTCGAAAACAATCTAGGTTATTGACAACCCCAAAATATTCTAATCGTTAAGCAGCTCACTTAAGCGAAATATAAATCCATGTCTCTCATGGCCTCAAAATTTGAAACCCTTGGAGTCATGAAAGCTAAATGAAAGGGACACATGCAATAAAAAAGCATTAAGTTCCTATTCACGATAAAACTTGGAAACCAGGCAATCAATTCATTACAATAGCCTATTAAAAAGGCATATACAAAATACTATATAGATAAAGATAACTACGGGTCAACTTTTGGGTTGGCAAGGTCGGACCCCAGGTTAGCCTCGTCATCTTCCTCGACGGGGATGTTCTCGATACGCCCATCTATGATGTGGTGGTGTAGCTCAATCTCATTAAAATTAGCTTTAGGATAGATAAATTCGGCTTGAGCCACAATGTTATCCTTAATCTTATTGGCCGATTTTGCCCACTACTTGATACGAAACTTGGAAACAAATCGTCTTGAAATTTAGTTTTAGGGAAGGATATTGATGCTACACTCAAGAAAGATAAGAAGGTGAGTGATAAGTCATGAAGGTTTTGATTGCCACAAGTTGCCTTGATAAGATCAAATTTAGTTCTTTGCCCAATAACTCAAGGGAAGCTTTCACAATAGAGAAAACTCAGATTTCATTCAAATTCAAGATGTTTTAGCAATACAAGAGTTCTCCTATTTATAGGCTTAGTAGAGGGCTGAAACATTGAACCTCTACTACATTTTCCACTAAGCATTTAATATCCACTAAGACCCACTAAGCACTAATTCTGCACCACTATCATGCATTCATGCATGTGACATTTATTTCCCACTAGTGTAGCCATAAGAGTCCACTAATCCTAATAATAACTTAATAACTCTCAAAAGATATTAAAAACCCACTTCAGAAAAATCCCCCAAAAATACATACGAAAATACAAAGAAAATAATAAAAACTAGACTTATTTATTTTCCACTAAGGTCCAAGATTCTTAACCCACTAAATTGGACACTTGTAGCCCATGAATGCATCTTTGATCATGCAGATTTGGGCCTTCACAATTATGTCTTCATGTTGGCTCAATTTCACTTTCAAGTTGAAGGAATGTGATCCATTTAGTTGTTGCCTCCATTGTGCATTGATCCTCCTTTTCCTTGAGATCCATTATTAAGCCTTCCAAAGCTTGCTTCATTCTCTTAGTCTTGGACCTTGTCATGGGTCCTCCAATTCCGTTCAATGCCTCTTCCTCCTTGGCTTTGTCTTGTAAGCTCGTAACTCCTCCTTGGCTTACATCACTGTTGTTCTATATATTTCATTTCTACCTTTAGGTCAAAAATCTCCTTGGCCTAGTTGGTTTGGGCCTTTTCAAGCTCTGCTAGTTGACCTTTCAACTCCTCCAACTGTTGATTTTTGAACCCTCTACCTCAAAAGTCAAGTATTGTTAAGCCTTATCCTAGACCGCCTTTTTGTTTTGAACAAGAGTCACTTTCTACTCCAAATCCTTCACCTCTTGGCGAACCTAGACACCTAAGGAAACCACAGATTCTGAATACCAACATACTGTTACCAACTTCAGAAGCACACGATCGGCCCGTTGGAGTTTCTCTGCTAGGTCGTCTTCATCCCCCAAAGTTGCTCAAGGCTGGCTGGAGTCATCAATTCCTTATCCGTAAATTGTAGATAAGGAGCATTCTTGGCTAGGACATTGATTTTCAACTTATTTATCAGAGTCGAGAAGACACAAGGTATCAACTTGGATAACTTCCT
Source organism: Pterocarpus macrocarpus (assembly GCA_031439585.1). Classification (NCBI taxonomy): domain Eukaryota; kingdom Viridiplantae; phylum Streptophyta; class Magnoliopsida; order Fabales; family Fabaceae; genus Pterocarpus; species Pterocarpus macrocarpus. The sequence goes on from CM062520.1 coordinate 28,321,038, forward strand.
TCTCTTTGGCCACTTCTTCATCTTCTGCTCTTTCTGTGGCTGGACCTCGAGGGTAAAGGATCCTGAAGCTAATGAGAACTTCAGCTCCTCACAACCCATGGACCCGAGGCTATTGCTCCCACCTTCCTCCATAGGCTTCTTCAGCATACAACATCGAAATTTGGCCATGGCAGTATTAGGAGCCATCTTATCTGCAAGAAAGGTTGAAGTTAGTAACAAGATATAAATAAAAAACGGCAAGACAAAGTAAGGGAAACAACTAAGGTAAAAAAAGAATGACTTAGATGCCTCTTAACTACCTTGGCACCAACACCCATTATGTTCTTTAAACTAAGATAGTTTTTCCCGAAGCTCGTCAAGAAGAACTTGGACATCATTTTCCCTCGAGCGTGAGACCATTCTTATCCATCCGAGGTATCTCAAAGTTTTTGTTCCAATAACAATTTATTTTGAAGCTCTCCTTCTTTGTTATGCCAAAAAGGGGTCATGCCCAGAGCCTTGAAAAATTTGAAATAGACCAGCTTGAAAGGATCGAAAGTTTCTTCATAGAGCAGGAAAACTTTCTAATTTATGTGAGCTCAGAAAGATAACCAACTCGTGGTCACTCCCTCGCCTTTGGGGCGAGTAAAAGTAAAAAAGTAGAAAAAGACATTTAAGGATGGTAGAACCTTAAGATATTCACATATAATCTCGAGGCCTTAGATCATAGCCTAACTATTTGGATAGAGCTGGGAAGAGGGAACTAAAGTATGTTCCAAAATCATAAATTGGAAGTCTGTAAAAGGAATACGGACACCAAACTTTGAGATGAGGACGTCGTACATCCATATACAATTCAGGCTGCTCCTATGATTGATATAGTAAACTCTCTCATTAACGTCGGGGACTTCAAGGTTGTAGTCTTCCTCGTACTCATCCTCTGGGATTATAAGGTTTTCTTCCCTAAGTGACCTCAAGTAGTTGGGGCTTACTAGCAAAGGAGTTCTCAAGACTTATGGATCTACCTACTAGAAAATCCAATTGATTGTAGGCGAAAATCAAAGAACCTTAGGAATCTATTTCTTACCCATCTCCAAATCCAGAGTGTAACCTACACAAAGGGAAACCACCTCAAATTATAACCTTGAAAAATGAGTTATCAAAAACAAAATTCTAAAGGCCTATGGTGGTTTCCCACAAATGGCGCCAATGTTCGGAGGTAGGTTATCGAAACTTTGATATAGGAGGGTTTTCAAACAGAACAGGGATTCCAAAGTTCTTGGCGTGATGCTAAGGATGACAGGAGATCGCATTTCACGATAGTGGGGATGTACCCGCAAAGACTCCAATACTCAAGTCAGGGAGTTCAATGAGATACGAGTATATGGGTGTGATAACGTACCTAGTTTTTGAGGTTTTACCCCTCATTTATCGGCAATAGTGAATGAGAATAGATGAGATTGAATTCTGCAATTTAGGGAGGCCATCTTGAGCTTCCAGCAACGGCTCAGCACATTGTAAGGGGTCTGAGATATATGACCTCTCATTAAAAGTATGTGATCTTCGCCTCGCGTTAATACTAAGTTAGGCCTCGTCCTTCCATCCAATTGGACTTCGAGTTTGGGCCTCGTAGGTCTTAATCGACCTTGCACTTTAGAGTGATACCTACCTAATATTGGGCTTCTGACCACGAGCCAACAATGGGCCTTTGTAATGAGGGCTGGAATTCTAGCCTGTAAGAATTTCTATAATGTTATACCTAAATAAAAATGTTAATATATTTATATTTTAATCTTCTTGATTTTATTATAAAGTTACATTTAATATTTTATATAAGAAATATTTTTTAATTTTAATTTTTGTTTGTAGGTAGAAGAATGGGGAGCGAAAATACTTGAGAACCCCTGAACGAGTTTAGAAACACTAAGTTGCTGAGCTCCTAATTAGATGAGTGATCCAACGCTTTGAAGAATGAAGGAGTACCTGTAAGGACTTTGTCGCTTAAGTTAGGGAGTGCTCAAGATACTAGGAGCGATAAGGGAGTAAAACATGCACCTGAATTTCGAGTTTAATGATCTATTTATTGACAGGGGGGATGAGGATAAGAGCCATTACATTTCATGATTTGGGGAACTGCTTCGAGTTTTGCCAATAGTTTAGAACTTGGGTTAGCACGTCATGAGGGGTTCGAGATATTCGACCTCTCATTATAAGCATGTGGCTCCATACCAATGTGGATTTCTGAGTTAGGCCTTGGCAAGTTTATTTGGATTGGGCCTAAACTCAAGTCCATAATAGTGCTGCTAGCTCGACTCCGAGGTTGTAACCTCAAAGGTCAAGTTCAATCATATCTTCGCCCTTAACCATATACTCAAAACCAGTTACTTCATCTTAAGACATGAAAGAGTGCCTTCTAGGGACGTGTCCTTTCTTTCTCTAACATGAGGTCTCATCTCTAGTCACGTCCTTCAACCTCGAGTCGACACATGGTGTTTTGGTGCCTCGATGCTCATGCAGCCATAATTTGAATTTACCTGTTTTTATTAGTTCGCTTCTAGTTTATGAGGGCGAAAAGACATTTGATGCCCTTCGTGACTTTTGGGTGTTGCAATAAAGAAGTGCTTCACCTTATTTAAATAGTCTTCTTCCCCTTCGTTGCCCTATCTTTGCTTTATTACACTCTGGTTTGAAACTGAGCGTGAGTGAAGAAAGGCATTTCTGGGAGAAGAAGAACCCATTCCTTTGCTGGGATTTCTTCAACTTTCTTTGTCCATTTGAGGTATATTTCTTCATCTTTCATTTCCTTTCCTTATAATTTCATTTATTTGGTTTTTTTTTTTTTGTTGATGAAGCTATATAGTTTTTGGTTTTTGCTTGGATAGCATTGCCTTCATCTTCGTACTCTGCCTAGTAGTCGTGGTTTTAGAATCAACCACCTTTTCCCTTCTTTCTCCACCGCTTACTCCCGACAGTGACATTTCTGAGAATAAGGGGGGAAACCACCATAGGTTTCTTCATATTTACTTGATAGTTTTCCTTGAAATCACATAGTGATTAGTGGTGGTTTCCCTTGCAAGTTCACCCTAGATTTCCAAATGGAGAAGAAACAGGCTCCCAACATCCTCTAATTTTTGCCTTCCATCAATTTCATATATTAATGGGTAAATCAGGATATGTTAGCCACTCCCTGGTGATCAACCAATCTTATTTGAGATCTCTTCGAGAAGAAAACTTAATTACGCTGGAGGGCGAATACGAGGAGGATTGCATCCTCGAGGTTCCTGTGGAAAATGAAAGGGTCTGTTATGTGAACCACGAAGATGGACACATTGGATGTGGATATATGACGTGTTGATTAACAAATTCGAAGTTTGGGTTCCGTTTACTGACTTCCAATTTCGGGTCTTAGAACAAACCTTAGTTGCCCTTACTTAGCTTGACCCAAACAGTTGGGCAATGATTCATGGATTCAAATTGATTTGTCAGTACCTAGGAGTTCCATCCTTTGTGAAAGTTTCTTTTACCTTTTTACCCTTACTTGTCCCAATGGCAGAGGAGCAACTACAAGTTAACTGTCCATCCAAGCCCATGTAAATCGGAAGGTCTTCTAATTGTATGAAGTATCTTTGCACAATTTCAAACAAGTATATTTTTAAATTTTTGGGGCTCCAGGCACCACCCCATTTTGGCAAACTCGGGAAGGAACCCTTAAGATCAACTATTGTTGGAACAAAAACTTTGATGGCCATGCATAAATGAAGGCAATTTGTCTCTTGAGGAGAGGATGGTTGCCAAGTTCTTTTTAACGAGTTAGGGAAAGAAAGCACCTCAACTTGAAAAATATTGTTGGTGTTAGCGTTAAAGAGGCCCAAAGGCACTTAGGTTATGATTTTGCTTTGTCCTTGCTTTTATTATGTCCTTCTATATATTTCATAATTGACTTCCAACCTTAAACCTTTGTTATGACTTCTCAAAGTGCCATAGTTGAGTTCCATCACCGGTTGCTTAGAAAAAGACCTGTCGAAGAAGAAGGTAGCAATAGCCTCAGGTCTATGGGTTCCCAAGATCCGAATTTTGCCTCTGCGCTGGGTTACATTGCCCAAGGTCCAGCCCCAAAAGAAGCAATGGGTGAAAAAGATGGGGGCTAAGGAAAAGGGAACTTCTGAGGTCGATGTTGAAGTTTCACTGACTCCTGCAGCAAAATCTCACCTCAACATCTTATCCAAGAACTTCCCCTATCAAGAGTTCATCGAAAGAAGTTGATGACCCTAGCTTACTTAGAGTAATTCCAGAATAGAGAAGCCAAGCTTATCGAGAACCTTTAATGGGCTAGTAGCATCTTGCTTAAGTCTGCTGTCATATGCCAATTCTCAAAGTCTATTATGGCCTTCAGACTCCGGGATTGCCAAGAGTTGAAGGATTTGGAAAAGAAGATGGCATCCTTTCAGAATAAGAAGGAGGCTCTTGAAAAGTCTAGGCAAGCTTTGGCCTCCAAGGTGAGTAGGTTGAAGAAGCAGGTTAAGGTCAAGTAGCAGCTATTAGAGGAGGTGAAGACCCAACTAGGAGGGTTGGAAAAGGCCCAAGCTAGTGGAGAAGATATCTGCTCTAAAGGTGGAGATCAAGTATGTGGAAATTCAATGGGCTAATTTAGTCATGGAGATCTAGGAGAACTTCTTAGCTTGGGCCTAGGTAATCTGCCCCAAAGCTAACTTTGGCTAATGCATCGCTGAGTCGTGGATGGATCGATTGAAGACATCCCTGCGGAGGAATACGGGGCGTCTGACCTTGAAACTGATCATGCCAACCTAAAAGCTTATGCTACTACCAAGGCTTTTTACTTTGTATTATATTTTTTGTATATGCCCTTCGAAGGGCTTTATGTATTGAACTCAGTACCTGGTTTCTGGGCTTTAATGCTAAAATCCTTTATTTTGCATGTTTACTTTGTTCTTCATAAGCTTTTTCTTACTTTTTTTATTTCACGCTTAAGTTTAATAACCTAAGGGATTTTGCTCAGTGAATATAGAAATGTTCTACACTTGTTATTTCAATGGGTTTTGACGATAGCTTTCGGAGGTTGTATTAGACTCGGATTAGTTCCTACTTAAGTTGATTGCATAAGGGCTAAATTAAGAGTATCCAAGGTTATGGGAAAACTTAGATTTCATTCCTTAACCCCAAGGCTTCGTTTTGGACTTGGGTTTCGTGAATTTTGACTAAGGGAGGATCATTCCCTTAGGATTTAAATAGTAATAATTAAAGACGAAAAATTAACACTTTATTCACAATGAATCAAGGTTTACAAATTGAACTTGGAAACTGAATTAAAAAAACCAAGTGGCAATGTGTGAATACCACTTGGCCCACGAAAACCTCGCCTTGTTAAAACCTCCTTGGGAAAACCTAATGGGACAAAACCCATGGTAGGACAAAAAAAGTAAGTTGACTATTTATGGTAACATTACATGTAAAATTTCCTAAGGTTTGAGGTATTCCACGACCTCAGAACCTCGAATCCTACTAAGGCAAAGAGCTTATAGGCGCCCTTGCCTAGTACTTCATTAACCTTATATGGGCCTTCCTAATTTATAGCGAGCTTGCCATGTCCCAAGTTTGGTCATCTGATGTTGGCATGTTGGAGCACTAAATCCCTTTCTTCAAACCTTTGAGGCATTATTATAGAGTTATATCTCCTTGCAATCTTTTGCTTCATATCCTTTTCTCGAATATGAGCCATTTCTTGAGCCTCATTGGATAGATCCGCTTCTTCAAGGAGGCTTAAGAATTCGTAGCTCGGAAAAATGATCCTTGTGCTAGGTTCTTCTAATTTTACCGGGATTATGACATCTACCCATAAGTTAACTTGAAAAGGGTTTCACCAGTGGTTGAATGGGGGGTCGTTTGGTATGCCTATAGCATACTTCCGAGTTCATCGGCCCATACCACCTTAGCCTCGTCCAACCTCTTTTTTAATTCTCAAAGTATAATTTTATTTATAGCTTCTACTTACCCATTTACCTGGCATTCAACCGAGGTGAAATCGTGCTTTACCTTGTAACTAGCAAGGAAAACCTAAAACCCTTGATTTATAAAATGCGTTTCGTTGTTAGTTACCATGGATTCAGGTGGGTGAAGATGTTTTTCCAAATTAACTTTCAAGCTTGTGCAGCCTTGATGGTGGATTGTAGCTCTGCCTCTACCCACTTCGTAAAGTAATTAATTGGCATGACCAAATATTTCATTTGTCCTGAGCTAAGTGAGAAAGGACCTAGGAGGTCGATTCCTGACTTGCTGAACGACCAAGGGGAGATGATCATAGTAATTTCCTTTGCTGAGAGGATATGGAAGTGGGTGTGTTGTTGACATTTAGAACACTTCTTGACAAAGTCCATTGAATCCTTCACCACAGTGGGGCAATAGTACCCGGCTTGTAGGACCTTTAGTGCTAAGGTGTTCCCTCCGACATAGTGACCACATGATCCTTCATATACTTCTTTTAGAACATAGAACATTCGAGCTAGGGTTAGGCATTTTAGTAATGGTCACGAGAATCCTCTTTTGTACAAGTCCCCTTCAATAATAGTGTAATATGAGGCTTCTTAAGCCAATCTTTTGACTTCTACAGGGTGATTAAGGAGCATCCCATTCTGCAAGTATTGGATAATTGGAATCATCCATCCTGAAGACTCCTCAATAAAGAAAGCTGGAAGTCCCTTAAAGATGGAAGGAGAATCCAAAGCCTCTTAGATCAGGCTTTTGTTATTCCCTTTGGGTTTCATGCTGGCCAGTTTGGAGAGCCCACCCTCATGTTTTCTTCTCTAAGGACATGTCAAATCTTGTAAGCCACAAATCTTTCCATCAAATTTCTAATCTTAGCTAGGTACTTTTGTAGTAGTCTGTCTTTAGCTTGATAAGTTCCCATTACTCGTGATGTTACAATTTGGGTTAGGAGGCTCCCACATCGGCAGCCAATTGAAGCTCCGTGATTAGCGCCTTATATTCAGCCTAGTTATTGGACATCAAAAATTCAAACTTCATAGAAAGCTCCACTAATGTCACATTCTCTCTCCAGTATTACATTGGCCCTGCATCCTCTAGAATTGGAAGCCTCATCTACATGCAGCATCCATCTTGGAGTTTTTTCTTTATTTTGGTGTTCATCCATCATCTCTACTAGGAAATCTACTAGCAATTGGGCTTTAATGGCCATTTTGGACTCATATCGGATTTCGAATTTTGATAATTCTACTGATCATGCCAACATTCTTCTTGCAAGGTCTGCCTTTTGCAGTACTTAGTGCATGGGTTGATCAGTTTTGACTATTATGGGGTGAGTTTGGAAGTATTGCCAAAGATGTTGGGCTGTTATTAGGACTGTGAAAGTGGTCATTTCTAACTTACAATATGGAAGATCGGGGCCTTTGAAGTGCTTTGCTTATGAAATAGACTGGTATTGTTGTTTAGCATCCTCTTGGACTAATGCACTGACAATTGCGGCACTACTTATTGAGAGGTATAAGTATAGAGGTTTGCCGTCTCTTGTTTACTTAAGATTAGGGGCCATGATAGATACTTCTTGAACTTATTGAACACTACCTCGCATTCCAACATCCATTCAAACATGGTTTCCTTTGTTAATAGTGCAAACAAGGGTAGTGCTTCTAGAGCTGACACTGCTAGAAATCAGGAGAGGGATGCTATCATTCCTGTGATATGTTGTACCTCCTTCACGGAATCCAGGCTCCTCATTTCCATAATTGCTAGACATTTATTAGGGTTTGCTATGAGCATAAAATCGAGGAACTTTCCGGCTCCAACTGCGAAGGCACACTTTGCAAGTTTAGCCTCATGTTATGCTTTTGTAAATAGCTTAATATAATCTCCATGTCAGATATTAGTTTGTTATCCTCCTTGGCATTCACCAATATGTCGTCAACGTAGACTTTCATCAAGCTTCCAATGTGATTCAAGAAAATCTTGCTCATAAGTCTCTAACAGACAGCTTCAACATTCTTTAGCCGAAATGGCATAACTCTATAATAGTAATTAGCCATCAAGGTAGTGAATGACATCTTCTCGTCATCACAGGGGTATATCAAGATCTAGCTATAGCCCAAATAAATGTCCATGAAAGTCAAAAATCAAAAATCGGAGGCTGCATCAACTAACCCGTCTATACTTAGTAAAGGGTATGAATCCTTTAGGCAGGCTTTATTGAGGTTAGTGTAATCGATGCGCATCTGTCACTTCCCATTTGACTTAGGTTCCATGACGACACTAGATAATTAAGTCGGGTACATAATTTCTTGGATGAATCTTGCTTCTAGAAGGCTTTCAATTTGTTCTTGAACAGCTTGGGCCCAATTTAGACTAATTTTCTTCTTCTTTTAAGTTATTGGTCGGGCTTCAAGGAAAACCACCAACCGATGACTCATCAAATTTGGGTCAATCCCGAGCATATTGGTAGTAGTCCAGGCGAATAGATTCGAATTTTTCCTTAGCAAGGCTAGGAGTTCTTGCTTTAATGAAGCCAAGAGGCTTTTATTGATCCAAGTTGTTTATTCTACTTTCGTGCTGGTCTGAACAACTTCACAGGCTTGGGTTGCTTTACTTCTTAGCGTCCTCCATCGTCAAGGTCTACCATCATGACTTTTAACGAACTCGGAGGCCATTGATAACTTCTTGATTCTATCTTTGTTTTCTTTTGCACTACTAGGCTCGCATTATAATATCTGCACCGCATTGTGCCACACTGCCTAATCAATTTTTACTGTCACAATCTCTCCATTTTCCGTGAAGAATTTCATAGTCAGGTAGGCCATCGAGATGATAACTCCAATCTTGTTCAAGATTGGTCTTCCAAATATAACATTGTATGTGGAAGGGGAATCTACAACCAATAAATCCTCCTTTACTGTTCGGGTACGAGGTCGAGTACCCAAGGTAAGGTGCAGGGTAACATAACCATTCATGTACACCTTTTTCCTTGAAAGCCTGATGAGCTCTTCCTTGTATGACTAGAGGTTAGAATTCTTCAACCCCAATTTGTTAAATGCATCTCGGAAAATGATATTTGCTAAGTTTCTTAGTCAGCGAAGACCTTTTTCACCTTGATGTTTACCATGCCCATCGAAATGATCATGGGATCTTCATGACCTAAAATCACCCCTTCTAAGTCGAAGCTCGAAAAAATTATCTCAAGAGTTGATGAAACCTTGTGCACTTTCTTCATTTGTCTTGAAGACTGGCTCAAGACCTCTTGAAGATACTTCTTGTGGGTCGACTTAGTTGTGCCACCTCCAGCAAATCCTCCTGCAATAACATTAATAGTCCTTGTGATGCATCTTTTCCCTACTGAGTTTCTCAGTTCCAGTCCTGGTCTGGTGATCTTCACCTCCTCAGGTTTCCTCTATCATCTTCTCTAACCAGGGAGGCTTTCCTCTTCCTTGGACTCCTCTTTGAAGCAACACACCTTGCCAACCTTCTTTCTCAAATCAGTTGTGCTATTGCATATCGGAGGTTGTAACAATCTTCCTTCTTATGCCCAAACCCATTGTTGTACTCATAGGATAAAGACCTACTAGTGTTAGCCCTTACTCGAAGCACCTTAGACTTGGGGAACCTTTCTATTTGATAGACTTCCTTGTATAAATCTGCCAAGGACACATTAAGGGGAGTATACTTGGTGTATCTTCCGACCTCAGTGTTTGTGTTTCCTTTCATGTCTTATAATCCTGCTTAAGACTTGACTTCGCTTGTGACACATCGTTGTTTCTTTTGGCATCTATAGTGGTTCTTTGAGTCTCTTTCAGATAATTGTACTTTTGTGCCCTTACCTGGATCTTATCTATGGTCTTAGCTAGCTACTTGGATAATGAGTGCTTGAAGGATCCAGGTCAGAGTTTGTTGAATAGGGTTGGCACCATTGTCTAAGTTTGCAGATCCTCATCCAATAGTGTTTCTACATTAAAGCGCTCGAGATAATCTCAGAGCAACTTTCCCTGGCATTGAAAGATTCACTATAAGCTAGATACTGGTTTGGGTTTAAACTTTCTTGTCGTTAAATAGGCTAAGAACTTGAAAGATCCAAGAACTTGGTGATTGACTTCAGCAGTAGGGAATTGAACCATTTAAGGGTCGCCTTCTTTAGTGTAATTGAAAAAGCCTTGCATTTGATAGGCTTGGAAGCCCCTGCCAGGGTAATTCTTGATCTAAGGGCGTCCAAGTGCTCCTAGGAGTCAGTATTTCCTTTGTAAACCTCTATGCCAGTCAGTGGTTTAAAACCCTTGGGGAGCATGATACTCATGATGTAGTCAAAGAATGGTAACTCATCTTTATCCTCCAGATCTTGGTGGCAATCTAATGCAATTCGGGAGTCGCAATTGAGGTTTCTAACCCCAAAGGGTCACAACTCGGCATTGTCATCTCGACATCGCGAGGAATCGACATGAGTGTCTCAATGGTGCCCATGTTCCAGCTCATGATGCCTATTTCCAACACCTTATTGTGGTCCTTCACTATGGTAGCGTTGCCTATGATTGCAATGTCGCGAGTTGGCCCGACCACGTTCTTGGCTATTGTCACATCAGCAATGGTAGTGACGTCGATGATCCTCAGTTCCCCGCATAAGAGTCATGTTCCGCTCCAATTTCGATACCAGGGTGGCTTGATCCTGCATAATGAGAAACATATCATCATATGGTATTCAGTTCTCTAATGTGCACTCCACCCTAGATGCTAAGCAGTTTGGAGCCTAAACCAGGGAATAGGGGGCAACTGCATCAACTTCGGCTAGGCTGTTTTGACTCTAGCGTGGGATGCCATATTGGAAGTTGTTCTTTTGTCTACTTACTCCAAAGGGGGCAACCCGTTGTTCTTTGGATGAGACTATGCCACTAAGGTCTTGTGCCTTTGAGGGGCAGACATCGTCGATCAAAATTGAGAAAATGATATCAAAATAGTAGCAGAGTGTTCCCACAGACAGCACCAATGTTTAGAAGTCGAAGATTGGGGAGGGAAAATGCCTAAGAACCTCTGAACGAGTTCGGAAACACTAAGCTACTGAGCTCCTAGTCAATTGAGTGATCCAACACATCGAATGGTGGGGATATACCTACAAGGACTCTGACGCTCAAGTCATAGAGTGCTCGATATATTAGAAGTGATAAGAGAGTGAAAAACGTACTTGAATTATGAGTTTAATGATCTATTTATTGATGAGGATAAGAGCGGTTAAGTTCCATGATTTGGGGAACCACTCCGAGTTTCACCAACTATTCGGGACGTAGGTTAGCTCGTCGTGAGGGGTCTAAGATATCGGACCTCTTGTTATAAGCACGTGGCTCCATACTAATGAGGGTTTTTGAGTTGGGACTTGGCGAGTTTATTTGGATTGGGCCTAAACTCCAACCAGCAACAATTTTATAATATGTTGATAAAGTATAATAAATTATAAATTATTGTTGTGTAATTTAGGTCATAGTTAAAAAAAATTATCAACATTGTTTACATTTTTCAAATAAAATATTTATTATTATTAAACTTAAATACATTTTTAGTTCTTATAAATATAAATTATTTTGGTTTTAATTCTTCTTCTTCTTCTTCTTTTTTGTTTTTGGGCTTACTTTTTCCAATATTATGTTTTTGGTCTTTACCGTTAGCCAATACTGTCTCATAGTAATATTGATAAGGAATGAAAATAAAAATTTTAATACTTGTAAAGACTAAATGTATATTTTAAAATACTTACAATAACTAAAATTTAGAACAATGGGAATAAAAGGCATAATATTCGAAAAAAGAGGTACTAAAAGCCAAATTTTTTTTTGGAAAGGATTAAATTCAAAGTGACCTATATTTATAGAGGCAAAACTATATTTAAATCATTAATTGTAGAGTTCAATTGTTACGTATTAACAGTGTAAAACTCTTTTACACTGTCATTCAATTAGATGTTTATGTTTGTTAGACTTTTAAGATAATAGGTGGTTGAGTCAAATATTTTTATTAATGTGATAATATATGATTAGATATTTATGTAAAACTTTTTTTCACTCATAGTATATACAAATTAAATCTTTAATTTTAACATAGTTAAATATTAAATAATTTCTTTTCTTACCATTTTTTTGAAATATTTCTAATAACAATTAATTAGGTATATTAAATTTATATAATGTGTTTTATATGCACTATCAATGTAAAAATATTTTATATAGATATTCAATCATGCATTATCATATTATTTAAAATATTTGACATAAGCACCCACTACTTTAAAACTCTTACAAATACAAGCATTTGATTGGATAATAATGTAAAACTCTTTTATGCAATCAAAAGTAAAAAGGGAAACTACAACTATCTCCCCTGAGATCCATTAATATAACACTTGCTCCCTCCTTGTTTTTAAAATTACACCCACCTCCCCTAATTATTTGAAAGCCAATACAATAACATCCCTTATGGATAACACACGGTTAATAATAGTGTGGAAATTAATTTTAAAAAATAAAAATTACATAGAATGACTTTTATGCACTTAATAGTTTCTCCAATTTTTGTTGAACGCCACTCCTATGCCCTATGTCTAGAACCAAACCTTCTTCCCTTTCTTTCAACCAAACTATAATCAAAATCAACCAACTTAAATCAAATCAAAGCCCATAAATCATAACAACACAAACCAAAGCAATCCACAATAACAAATTAAACCCAAAACACAAATGCTCCAAAAACACCATAGCCACACAACTTCAATATAATACAATAAACAACCACCATTGTCACTCATTTGAAATAAACCAGAACACATCTAGAAAATCGATACCAAAATCAAAGAGAACCATAAATCAAAACTCCAACATAGTCCCATAAAATTTAAAAACCATAAAAAACATAGCAATGCTCAACTGCAGAACCACCAGGACCACTCGTCCCATAGCACACCTTCACGACCAAGGAGCTTGCAACCATCAGAAACTTGTGCCACGCCACCATGTTTCTAAAGTGCTACCATTCACCACCATCACCACCGCATCCTCAATGTCTTGGCTGCACCACCCATCGTGTTCACGCGTTGCATCACCATGGTTGTTGTTGGTTGCGGTGGTGAGAGCAGCACCCATGGAGGTGCAAAGAGCAGCAACCGCGAAGGGCCGCCTCCCCCTTCCTTCCTTGCTAGTGCTATGATGGAGGTGTGCCTAGATCCCTTCAAGCTTGAGGAAGCAACAACTATGGAAGAGAAGGGGGAAAAGGAATCACATCAACTGTAGGCTATGTTTGGATTGATGGTAGAAGGTGGAATGGGAGGGAAAGAAATTTTAATAAATCCCATTGTTTGGATACATAAAATTAGATGGAATGGAATGGATAAAGAATGGAACCATTCCATCCAATAATTGCATATCTTCCTTATTTTTTTACCCCTCAAATCGGGAGGAATGGAGTGGAGCCAAGCTGGTTCCTTAAAATTTTTTTTAAAATTACTTTTTTATCCCTTTAACCCAACCCAATACTCTTTCTTCTCTCCGCTGCCTTCATCCTTCTCTCTTGCATGATTGTTCCTTCTTTGCTTCTCATCTCCTTGCGCTTGCTACCAGAGGTAAGTGTGCTAGCCTTGACTACATATTTCTTGCTAGCCTCCTTTTCCACTGCATAATAGATAAAATAGCATTATACTTATTCTTGCTAATATGTGGCAGGTTCTATCTTTTATTTTTTTTCTTTTAGTCATGGTTAACATGGTTTGACTGAAATTCACTTAGGGAGCTTTGAAATAAGCTTCAAAGACATGGTTGTTCACTCCCCATAATTGTGTATATTCATCTAAAAAATGCTATTTAAATCTATCATTATACTAGAAATGAAACTATATAACTAAAAAAATTGAAATTCCTTAAGTTAAACAAACTGAAATCCATTAAAGATTTATATTGAAAAAAAAATGAACTTTAATGACCCTTTGCCTTATTTTCATAAAATAATTATAGTATTTTTTAGTTAAAAACAAATATTTTTAATGCATTTGACATAAGGGTATTATAAGAATAAAAAAATTATAATTTTTACTATTCTATTTTATTTTATTGAAGTATCCAAATAGTGGAATGGAGAATTATTCCACTCTATTATTAAAATATCCAAATAATGGAGTAAAATAACCATATTATTCCACTTAATTTTATTTCATTCCTTTCTACTACCCCATTTATCACCAATCCAAACATAGTGGTAGGGAAGAAAGGGAAAATTGGATCTCAGTTATTTTTTTTCATAAGATTTTTTTATTATTAAGGGTGAAGTGGAAATTTTATAAATTGTGTTGACAGAAATTAACATCGTTAGTGTGGAAAGAGCCGAATATAGTTTAAAAAAAGTTTAATTATTTTGCAAGTTCATGTAGATTGATTCAATTTTTAATTAAATTTTTATAATTTAAAAATTTTTAATAAGATCCCTATATTAAATAAATTTTTATAATCAAGTCCCTAGAATAATTTATCATTACAAAATTATTGGTTAAATTGAATAAATTTTTACGTTTGAACTTACAAAATTAGGTTAGGACATATTAAATTATATAAAATTTTAAAAAATTTTATAATTTTAAGTTGTTCTAAGAATTTAATTACAAAATTTTATCTAATATAAAGATTTAATTAAAAATTTTTAAACTATAAAAATTAAATTAAAAATTAAATAAAATTATAGCAATTTCGAAATAATTAAACCTTTTAAAAATACCGAGGGGATAACTGTAATATCATGTCTTACAGGAGGTGATTCTAATTTGCCCAAAGTTAGAGAGGGAGAGTTGTTATCATTCCCCATACTTATAGCCACTATCGCTTCACTTTTCTTCGCTACCTGCGAATTGCTAGGGCCTAAATAAAAGGAAGCAAAAATCTGCAGACATCCTTTAAGAGCAAGTCTCACCGATCAATATCAGAGAGGTTTCTGGGGAGGCAGAATAATAATAAGAAGAAGAAGCACATCACCGCCCAACAATGGCTGATTACCACTTCGTGTACAAGGACGTGGAAGGAGCGTCCACACAGTGGGACGACATTCAGACGAAGCTCGGCAATCTCCCTCCGAAGCCTCCCGCTTTCAAGCCTCCGCCTTTCACCCCAGCCCCCGATCCGCATTCCCTCCCCAAGGACAAGGCTTGGCTTGATTCCAAGAACGAAGATGAACTCGAAGATCTCGAAGACGATCTCGACGACGATCGCTTCCTTGAGGAGTACAGGTTCTGATTTCTCTTTTCTATTCCCGCAAAGAATAATCGGATGTTTTTGCCACTTTGAAAGTTCGATTTTTGTTTTTTTTTTTTAGTTTTTTGTTTTTGTGTGGGTCGTTTTGTTTGCACCAAAGATGATAGAAAATGGATGGAGTTAAAAAAAAATGGTGACTCTGTTGAATTATGAGGCTTGACGTGTTATTCTTAGTTTTGTTGTTTGGCTTATAATTTTTTGTAATCCCGAAACTTATATCATTTATTCATTTTGTGTGTATTTCTGAATGCAATTTGGGTGGGATTTATGGTATGCTTTGATGAATTTAAGGTTGTATATAGAAATATAGAGTAATGTTGAAGAGTCTATTTATCCTAATTTCTGATTAGTTCATTTTGTGTAATAGGTAGCTTAGGAACTTGACATATCAAAATGAGCACAAATGTAAATGAGGCTTTTAAGTAGGATTTGTTAATCAAACTGAGTCTCATTCAAAGCAAGGATTTACAGTAACCAGAGGAATAAGAAAGTTCAGATAAACCAGAGGAATAAGAAAGTTCAGATAAGTGTAAGGTGACATAGAGAACAGAATTCAGATAGAGGAAGGGAGCGAGAGAGAAGAAAACCCATATTGCACGTAATTCTTTACCCCATTTCTCCTGCATCATTTGCCTTTTATTCTGTTCTGTGCAATTTGGCCAAGTCCTTTTTCATGTGTAGGAAAACCGATTTAGTAGAATTTCATGTCATGTTGTGACAATCCTAAAGCTAAAGTAATGATATACTAGATCGTTAAGCTGTACGACTTAGAAAGACACTTTCGTAGCACATGTTTAGATTGTGATTGTAATGAGTAGGTGCAGGGATTTTTTTATTTTTATTTTTATTTTTTAAAAATCTGATATAAGGTGTTTGGGATGAAGATAAGAAGGTCAAATTGTTTACACAAAGAATTGGTAGGTGGATTTGTGGATTAGGAAGGCTTATAGTCTAGAATAAGTGATGAAACAACTAGGTCCAAGTGAAGGAAACTACCCTTTTCATTCCCATACAGTTTGGACCATAGTAGTCAATCACAGCACAATTGTGCACTATAGCGGTGTCGCCTTGCGGAACTATGGGTTGGCACGACGGAGCTTCTAGAGCGAAGCGTTAGCGTTTTTTGGTCACCGCTGTTCGTGGCCGTTATTGCAGTTGTTCGTGGCCACTATCTTGCCCCTGATGTGAAAACCCCTTTCCGCCACTCTTATCCCTACCCTTCTTTTGTCATTTGCCGCTGTGCTTCTTTTCCGGTGATGACGACCTAGCCTCCGGCGACGACGATGGCAACAGCGATTACGACCACGACCAGCAGGTTTGGTGTTTGCCTGAGACTTGAGACCTGTCAGATCTTGTCTCTTCCTTTACTCTGTGTTTTTCCTGTCTTTTTCCCATCAGACGCACGACCAGCACTTCTAGTCTTTTTCCCATCAGACCAGCACTTCTTGTCTGTGTTTTTCTTTGCTTTTTTCCCACTTCTGCCCCCTCCCTTTATCTATGACCTATGGATTTGAATGTTTTAATAGTCTTATTAGACTTAAGTTTAATTAAAATTTAATATGTTATACATAATTTTTTATTTAAGAACATATATATATATATATATATATATATATATATATATATATATATATATATTATGTAAATTATATAATAGTCATTTATATTTATTAAAATTAAAATAGCGGTCATCCTCCTACCCGCTATCCCGCTATAGCATTTTTGGTGATCGCCGCTTCGCGCCGCTAACTGTGATTGACTACTATGGTTTGGACTTGGATCATGCGGAGGAAAATGAGGTGTTTGTGATGTTATGACACTGGTTCCATGACTTGAAACAGTTCTCATAAATTATGAAGTTTTGGGTTGACTTGAAAAGGAGATTCTCATATTGTTTTACATGAAAATGTTGTCCTGCCTACTAGCTAGTTTCGGCTGGCCTTGCACAGTAAATATAAGTCGAATGATTGAATGATTAAATGATGGTACCATGTGGTGTTTGCATGGTAATGCTGTTAAAACATTAAATTACATGATAGCTAAGTTGAACGTTAGTACAGTAGCATCCTTTGAGATAGATAGGTGCAACAAACTCCCATGAAATTTTGTCTGACAATTTATACAGCTTTACTAGCTTTATGCAGAGAAAGAATCCGTTAATGGTGAGGTCAAAATGGGTCCCGTTAGGTATTTAAATTGATCATGGCCATAGTATATTAGTTTACATATTGGGCATACTAAATATTTGCAGAGATCTATTTCTTGTGATACATTAGAGGCTGAGATCTGAGATCCTTTTTATTTCATAGGCTATCAAGATGCTATGACAAGGTTAGAAGGAATAAATTACTTGAATATTATGAATGGGTGATGGGTTTGGCCACACAAAGATAACAAAGGTATAAAAGTCTTAACATTAATATAGTGTCTTTAGTTGAGTAACTAATAGAGTAATAGAACTTGAAGTGTAGCTCCTTTACGAAGAAATGGTTCATACTAATTAGAATACCTTAGGAAATAAGAGAAAAACAAGAAAACTAGGCTAAATCTTGCAAAGGATAACAAAATTTGAGGAGTTTGGCACTCAAGAATCAAGAACCTCAAAGGAACTCCTATCCCCTTCTTCCTATCTGTTCGACCTACACTAGAAATGTAGAGGTTTGGAATTTTTAAGACCTTAATAGCTTTGCTTTGTGATCTTGCCTATTCTAGTCTGTTCAAAATATAAATTCTGATATTCTCTGAAAACATTACTGTTTTGAAAGCTTTAATTTGATTGTTTGGATGTCTAAATGAGCCTCCTATAATGTTGATAAAATTTGGTTTAGATTAAGAAAAAAAATTGAAAAAAGTTTGATTGGGGTTAATCTTGAGAAATTGACTAGCTAACCATGAGAGTTTTCTTGTTGATGATGGTGAGTGCTAAGTGCCAGAAATAAGTTATGATTTGAGACTATGCAGAATTTTTATTATACTTTTGGACTGGTATGATGTTTGTTGAAGGAATCACTAGTGGCTTGATATTGGTTTTGTTCAAATTCTTAAAGCTAACATGATATGAGTGTGTAATTCCCCTTGCATTTAAATCTGCAAACTTGTGATAGTGGGGACAGCAGGGTGAAAAATATGTTATGTGACTTTTAATAATATTAAAATGGTAAATTGTTCCTATGGAAAGCCTCCTCACTAGGCGCAACACAGGGGATACCCAAATCAAGTATTTAGAATGGTTACTAGCAAGGAAAACCATCAGAGCTCCCCCTTTTTGATCCGGCCATGTCTAAGAAAAATAGGTTCTGCTTTTGCATTTCAAAACAGTGATTTAACCTAGTGAAACAAGGAAATTTCTGATGGGGTAAGAGGGATGTAATTGTTAGCACTAATCTTTCATGAATGACTTAATAAAAACAAAGTTAATTAAGGTGTGAATCTTACCATTCCTAGGCTAACATAGCACGGCTGTGTTATGTAGGAAACAATCATCAAATATTATTAGTTTGAGCAAGAAATGAGATTGAAATGAGGGAAAGATTAATGGTAAAGATGGACTAAAGTAATACCATATCCAACCTTCCCATGTACTCTTAGGCGCTAGTATCTAGTAGTAAAATAAAGATGTCTTAATGAACTTGAGAATGGTCCAAATTAATTAGTGCCTGACAATATCATAATTTTAGCATGAGATGACATAATTGGGTTACAAGAACTTGCCCATGGAGTAAGAATTAGGAAAAATCAATATTGATGAAGCACACCAATAGGATATCATAAGATTTGAGAAAGTGGGTGAAGTGGTAACCAGTAGTCTCTAATCAAATGAGAATGACCATGAAGTTTAGAGGTAGTTCCTAGAAAATCAAAATAAAAAGGTTATACCATGCACCAATGAAAACTAAATAGCTTAAAAGTCAACATCAACATATAGAAAATGGAAAGAACATTAGTAAATGAGAATGAAAGGGTGATACTTACATGTGTAGGAATTCTAGTGGCATAAGATTGAATTATCATGGCCTAAGGAAAGTGCGAAATGAAATTTTCTGGGTATATATAGGTTATGATGATAGATGGTAGCTTGGTTCATGACTTGTTGAGGGATTTGCTTAAGTTTTGAAGAATAGGTTAACTTTAGCAAACCCATCAAAAATTAGGCCATGTACTGAAAGCTTGGAATTCTGATAGAACATAAATGCTACCACACAAGGGGAAAAATCACACAACTAAGTACAAGGGTTGCTTTGAGCCCTTAACCCAATTTTGAGGACAAAATTTTTAAAAAGAGGGGAGAACTATAACACCCCAGAAAAATTAATTAATAAAATTATAATGGAATTAAGACAGTGAGGCCTTTTAGGACGTAAACCCCAACCCCAGTGTAGTTTAAGGTATGGGGGCTGAGTCACTGTCAGTTGACCACATGGTATTAGTGTGCCCGAAGGGTCTACTATATGACAAAAACCAACAGCAAAAATAAAATACAGTCGGTAATTTAATATCTGACAGCATTTTGGGAATTTTAAAGAAATTAGGGGTATTATTGTCTGAAAGCTCCCCAAAAAAATTCTAGAAAAATTACAAATAGATGTTTAATGAATATTAAAAACATACAAATTAGTTCTAATAAAGTTAAGCCATAATTACACAATTTAGCAAAAATTTCAAAGACTAGTTACAAGATTCTCTATATTAGCTCCTAGTTCGACATCAATTTTTACCGTAAAAATTTAATACAGTGAAACTTGGGGCTCAATCATAAGACAATCAAAGTGGACTGCCACTCAAGTAAATAGGATGAAATTTTTTTCATTTTTGATAAAAAGTAAAGGGGGCTAAAATTAAGACCAAATTACAATTTGAAGGACCCTTATCATCATTGACTGGGGTCAGCGTTGCAAGCAACGTTAAATTATGACATAATCACGGATTATGTCACCAAATGAGATCATTTTGGTCTTGGAAAGACCAGCTGGCCGTTGGGTGGTGACAGGCCAAATACAAACCCCATGTGCTTAATCAACAAGGAGCCAGGTGGATTCAAGTCATCATTAACTGGTTACGATCTCATCATTTAAGTAACTAAATTAGGTTCTAGTTCAAGCTCAACTAAATAAAATCCCATAATTCCCATCTCATCCCCTTCATGTTACAGGTATATACAGCAGAAAGGAGGAGGAAATACTGAGAGAAAGAACCAAAATAAAAAGAGAAAAAAAAAAAAAAAAAGGTTGGAAGAGTGAGCATAAACCTTAGAAGAACTCCCTTGGTTAGCAAGAGTTAAAAGAGTTCCAAGCCACTAAATATTCAAGACCACAATCAATACCAAAGCTTCAGGAAATTCCCTTCTTTTCCTCTTTGAAAACTCAGCCAAAAGTCTCAAGTGGTAGGGGGTTTGCTTCTTTACATTTCTGAAACTTGATTATTTCTTATGCTTATGTTTTACTTTGGCTTGCAAATTTGTGGTTAACTAAGTTGCTTACTTGAAGTTATATGTATGTTCTGGATTTGTTTTCATGCTTAAGGATAATTAGTTTTGAAGATAAATTATATGAAAGTAGGATGTTATGGAATTTCAAGCTTAGAAGTTAATTGACTTAACAAGAAAAATACCATTAAATCTTCATATGGACTGTGTTCAGCCAGGACAGAAAAATATCAGAGGGGACTGTTTTGGATGTTAGGCAAAGAATATAAAGCCCTTAGAGTATGTTTGATGTCACATTATATTTGACATAAGGTTTAGTGAAAGATTCATGTGAAGTAGAAGCACTAGCTACTTCAAAAGAAGCCACATTTCTAGCAAACTACTGATATCAGTTTCTGCATGAAGACTAAGGGGCTGGGCTGCCTTTAGCTGGTTTAAAAAGCTATAAATGAGGTTTTGGCTGCTTGTTTGGTGCACAATGAAGGGATTACTAGTAATTTGGTGTTAGTTTTGTTGGAGCTTTCAAGATTAGCATGACATGTGCATGCAGATCTTTTGTAACTTCATAAACAAAAATTCTGGTTTGTGGGAGCAGCAGTTTAAAAGTTCTGTAATATGGTTTAGAGTGATGCTTTGGAGGTTAGTTTGAGGTTTAGTTAATGAATTAATTGATCTTGGTTGTGTTCAAACTTGCAAACTAAGATGAATTGGTGTTAATTCTTATTATATGTCACATTTTTCAAACCTGAATTAGTTAGACAGCAGTCACAAATTCTGATTTGCAATTTTATGAGGATGATCATGACTTTATCAAGATACTATAATGCTTAATGGTTGGTATAGAAAACATATTTGAGGAGTGCAACACTAAATATGCATAAATTATGCTTCTACGACTGATTTCAGTAACCAAGTTAGCATGTTTCTTTCCTTGTAATTTGGCCAAGTCTTGACATGCTGGAAACAGAATTTTATTTATGCTAACAAGCGGAATTTTCTGGTGTATTTGGGCCATTTTGGCACCAAAGTAGGCAAGAAATAAGTATTAGTATTAGCTCAGATGAATCCTTCAAGACTTAGGTGGTTTAGGCATGAAACCACTATCATGGCACAAAATCTGTTTTGACTTTTAGATGAAGCGACTGTTTTTATTTGTCTATAATCTTGATTTGAAATTGTGAGATTACATAGTTTCCATGGGAAAAGAGTGGCGGGGCTGTTTAGTGATACTAGAAGGCGGTGCACTTTAGGGACTTTAATAGGTAGTGTCAAGAATAAGTAGTAAGGTAATAAGAGAGTTTTTTCTTTATAGAATGAAGGGATTTAGTTAGTTGGAAGATATTAAAACAAATTTTAGAATGAACTAAAGGAGTTAGAGCTGAAAAGTTGGGCACGATAAAGATTAACATGAAAATAGTAAAGCTAAATAAGGACTAAAGTGATTTCATAAATTTCAAGGAAGTGGTGAGTTGAACAAAACCTTGAGCAAGAGTACTCCTAATTCTCCTACTCTTTGGGAACTACCAAAATTGATGCTCTCTTTTCTCTTCTCTTTTTTTAAAAGTCAAATGTCTGTGTCTCTCATGGCCTTCTTGTTGGTTGTCCATGACGGCAACGGAGCCACACCCACTGGTTGGCAACCGAGGGCCAAAGTCACCATCGCCCGATCGGCCGGTCACAGGAGGCCCATCATCAGAAAATGCACTACGTGCTGTCACGCACTTTTGCTCTCTTTAGATTCTCCGACCATGCATCGCGTGTGGGGGGCGCATGTGGGGCCGTCTTGCTCCCTCGTTTTCTGTTCTTCTTCTCCGGTGTATTTCCAGCAACTTCCAAGGCGATTTTGTGGGTTTTCATGCTGATTTTTTTAGGCAACCTGTAGCTTGTTTCTCTATGTTTTCGGGTGAGAGGTGCTTCTCCCCGCAACAATCCTTTCCGGTAGTTTTTTGTGCTTGCCCTTGGTTGGTTTTTATTGTCCTCTGGCCTTTCCTCTCACTAGCTCTTCTAGAGCCCCCTTCAATCCAACATGGAAGGTGATGGGAGGTGCTAGGCTTTTGGCTATAGAAGCCAAGTGTTATGATTTGCCGGTAGATGATGAAGGAAAGTTCTTTCAGCCTCAAATCATAGAGAGAGGGAAAGGCTTTATAAAGTCTCTGATTTTGGACAGAAACGCTTCCTTTTGGTTGCTGTCTACTCTTAGGGACGAAACCTTGCCCTCTGCATCCTCCTTCATTAGGTGTTTTGAAGGTGATGGCAAAGTTTTTGTTCGTTTTGGGGTCACAACAACAGAGGGAGGTTCATTATGATCACAGAGTCTTTTGGTTTCGGTAGGAGGAGCACGGTTATCATTCCAGAGGGTTGTTTTGGAGCTGGTTGGAATCTTTTTAGAAAGGCTTTTTCTGAGCTGCTGATATCAACTTGTTTGATTGCTGATGTAAAGTAGCACAAACATCATTCTCCACCTTCTTCACATATAGTGTTTGGGGAGAATTCTTTCTCTGATGTTGTCAGAAGTGGTGATGGTCATGTTGATCGGTGCAAAGAGTCATGTTGATCGATGCAAAGAGTAAGCTGTTGAGGGAAATTCTTCAAGTTGGACAATCCTTGTTAAGGTCTCTCTTGGAAAAAAAAGAAAGGTGTCTTGGGTTCAAGATGGAAAGAAGCCAGATAACATTAATCAAAAAATTTCCTTTCTTGATCAAGAGAAACCTAAACTCAGTGTCTTTTCTAGGTTGGGGTACCCCAAAGGTAGCATTTTCTCTAGATTGGAGCCTTCTACATCTAGAGAACAGCTTGGTATAAACCATGATCCACCTAGAAAGGCCCTTAAACAAGTCTGGGTGCCAAAGAAGAGTACCATCCTTCGTAAGAGCCCTCTTGTTATGAAGCAGAGTGATCTTTCCCCATCTTTACGAGCTTCAGAGGAACTAGCAATCCAATGCAAATTTTGATCTTGGCATTGTTGGGCCTTCTTCCTTTAGAGACCAAGAGGAAAGGAAAGTAGAAGCAGTTGATGATAATGTTGAAGACAACCTACTTAGTAGTTCTACTAGTTCAATGATAGATTTGGATTCAATGGATCTTTGGGAAGGGGATGACGTTGTGTCCCTTTCTAAAGAAGAAGAAGGTTTGTTGATTGAGTCTTTTCAAGAAAAGGAACCCTGAAAGTAAGGCGCAAGATTTGAATCCTGAGGAGGAAACCCTGGGTATCACATCTTTATTTGAAGAGGACAATCACTCAGGAGGAACTCCTTTAGTCCTTTGTGCATCAGCTGGCAATTCTGAAGTTGGTCTTATTTCTGTGAATGCAGCTGAAAACCATATTTTGGATTTGCCTTTAACAGGGAGTGGTTTTGCTTCTTTTCCTTCTTCATCCCTCTTGTCCTCTTCCTTTGTCCCTTCTTCTTTGCCTCTTTCACCTCCTCAGTTAAATTATGTTGTTCCTTTTTTACGTGGCCAAAATGAGTTGCCAAGTCAAGCTGATAAAGGCATTCTTCCCTTGCCTGCCTATGTCCATAATTCTTCTAGTTTAGCTGATGGATGTCCTTTGTCATAGCCTAAGGAAAATGTCATAGCCATTGATTGTCTTGGTGATGAGAGAGGCTTACGAGACCCAAACTCTTTGTTGAGAGACATTGGGGTTAGGTTGGTGAATTCCAAGGGAGAAGAGGTTACTCTGGTCAATTCTCCAAATACCTATGCTTTGAATAAAAAGAAACTGTGTAAAGAGCTTCAAAGACTCGCTACCTCAGTTAACTATGAAGGAGTGAAAGGAAAGCGGGTGAAAGAAGTAAATTTATGAAGATTCTCGGTTGGAACGTTAAAGGGTTGGGTGACCCTCGTAAGCGGGGATAGGTTAACAAAATCATTTTGAAGGTTGGTCTTGAGATAGTTATGCTCCAAGAAACTAAATTAGAATCTTTTGAAGATATGCATTTGAGAGAAGTTTGGGATTCCAAACATATGGATTATGTCTTTCTTCCTTCTTTTGGAGTTTCAGGAGGCATGGTTTTGATTTGGGATATAAGAGTTGCTAAGAAAGTGGATGCTCTTAGTGTCTCTTTCTCTCTCTCGGTTCTTTTAGAGTCATCTGGTAAGGGTAAGTGGTGGTGCACCTCTATTTTTGGTCCAAATAGACCGAGCCTTCTGTTCTTGGGGAGGAGCTAAGCTATGTATGTGGCTTTTGTGCTCCTTGTTGGTGTGTGGGAGGTGATTTTAATGTAGTGAGATTCCCTAGTTAGGTGGAGGGAGGGTTACATCAAGTATGCAAGGTTTTGATGCTTTTATCCAGAATTGTGGTTTAAAGGACCTGTCTCTTTCTAATGCTAAGTTCACTTGGTTTGTCAATAGGAGTCACACGGTGTCTTCTCGCTTAGATAGGTTTCTTTTTACCAATGAGTGGGAGGATGTTTTCCCTAATCTAACACAGGAGATTTGCTTTCAGCTTGTTACGGATTGTTTTCCTGTTGTTTTTGAACTGTCCAAGATCAAATGGGGCTCAACACCGTTTAGATTTGAGAATATGTGGCTGTCTCATAGTGCTTTTATTCCTTTTGTGAAAGAAGTTTGGGATAATGCTAAGGTTCAAGGTTGGCGAAAAAGCCTTAAAGATAAGTTGAAGGTTTGGAATCGAGAAGTGTTTGGTGATATTCGAATGAAAAAGGATGAAATTCTCAAAGAAATTGAGACCTTGGATAGATTGGATATGGAAGGTCGTGTCTCTATTGAAGATTGCGAGAAGAAGGTCTCTTTGTTAAATGATTTTGAGGAGCTCTTGCTGAAAGAAACAATTAGTTGTAGACAAAAGGCCAAGATTCAGTGGGCCAACGAAGGGGATGTGAATTCTAATCTTTTTCATAAGGTGGAAGAGTTTAATTAAGGAGTTGAAATTTGGGGAAGGCCAACTTGTTAGAGGGAGTGGCGTTATTGCCGAAGAGATTACAAGATTCTACTAGGCTCTTTACTCGGAGGAAAGCCACTCTAGACCTTTCCTTGAAGGTTTAGATTGGTATGCTATTTCTCACGAAAAGGCTGCCTTTTTGGAAAGACCTTTTGAAGAAGAAGAAATAAGGAGGGCAGTTTGGTGTATGGATAAAGATAAGGCACTAGGTCCTAATGGTTTTACATTTGGTTTTTTCCAAGGCTGTTGGGATGTCATTAAAGCTGATCTTACGAAGTTGTTTGAGGAATTTCATAGGAATGGTAAGATTGGTGTTAATGTTAATTCCACTTCTATCACCTTCGTTCCTAAGAAGGATAGATCGGCTAGAGTTAAAGATTATAGACCAATTAGCCTTGTTACCAGCTTGTATAAAATCATTATAAAGGTTCTTTCTATCCGCTTGAGAGTGGTTTTAGGAGACATTATTTTGGAGAATCAGTTGTTGCTGGAAGGCAAATCTTAGATGTTGCTTTGATTGCTATGAATTGGTGGATGATATGAGGAAACAGTCTAAGCAATGGCTGGTGTTCAAGTTAGACTTTGAGAAAGCCTATGACGGGGTTTGTTAGAGTTTTTTGGACAAGGTGTTAGTAGGGGTGTGCACGAGTATGGGTCTATCCGCAAACTCGAACAGCCCGACCTAACTCATGCATAAAAATCCGGTTGGGTCGGGTAATCAGGTTTGTTCCGGTAAAATCCGATTGACCCGCCCCATGTTCGATTCGGGTAACGGGTTTAAAAATTAAACTCATTACCCGAACCCCCGCTTCTTTTTTTTTTTTCTTTTTTTAATGAGTGTTTGTGACTGTGTTTTACTCTGATCACATTTCAAAAGCCCTATCCTAATTTCTTTTCTTCCCTTTCCCCATACAGCCGCCGCTCCTCCCCTCCATTCTCCTTTCCCTTCTTCAACTCTTCCCTTTCACTTTGCCTTGTCCCCTGTCCGTTGGCCTGCCGCATGCTGGCCCTCCTTCCCTCCATCCTCTCCTCCCCTCTTCTACAATCTTCCCCTTGCCTCTGCTGTGTCCCTTGTCCACCAGCCCGCTGCACGCCACCGAAAGAAGCCACTGCAAAGCTGCCGTTTTCGCTATGAGAAGGTGATTAGCCCTAGGTCCGCCACTTTTCGCTTTGGTCTCCATTGCAGGTCTGCCATAGTTGCAAGAAGATCATCGCCGTCACCATTGCGAGAAGCAACCATCACCGCTGCAAGAAGCAAAAGCTGCCACCACAAGAAGACACCACCGCGAGAAGGCCATTGCCACCGCACAAACTCTCAAATCTGGTGGTTTATGGCTCCTCTGATGGGTCGTGATTGATGGCTGGGCATATGGAAGGTGATGGGTCCTTGGTGGTCAGTCACAAGAACTAGTGTTTCTTTGCTCTACTTTTCTTTTTCTTTGGCCTAGTTCATGTAGATTTGGTGTTATAATTTCTGGAAACTAGTTATTTGGTTGTCTAATTTTGAAGCCAGGGTTTGCTTTTGTTTTGATAATAATATTGTTTTATTTTTTATTTTTTTAAATAAAGAAGAGTAACCCGATTACCCAACCTAATCTAACCCGATTTAGGTCGAGTTGGTTCGGTTCGGGTTGAAAGTAAAATTTTGAAGAACCCGATCTGAGCTTAATTGATTGGGTTGGGTCTTTTCTATCTACAAACCCGACCCAACTCAGCCTGTTCACACCCCTAGGTGTTAGAGAGAAAAGGTTTGGTTCTAGATGGAGAAATTAGATTTCAGGCTGTCTTGAAACTAGTATCTTTTCGGTGATTGTTAATGGAGAGCCAAAATCTTGGTTTCGTGGTGAAAGGGTTGTGAGGCAAGGAGATCCTTTATCTCCCCTTCTATTCACCTTAGTGGTTGATGTTCTTAGTCACTTGATCTCTAGAGCAACGGCGAGTGGGTTAATTAGAGGTGTCAAAGTGGGATCTAAAGGGACTGTGGTTTCTCATTTACAGTTTGCTGATGACACCATTATATTCCTAGATAATGTTAAGGACAGTTTTTTGAATGCTCTCTATTTTTCAGATTTTTGGGTTATCTTTTGGGTTGAAGATTAATCTGTCCAAAAGGGCTTAGCTGATATTAATATAGATTCTCAAGAGCTTTCTTATACAGCTTCTCTGATAGGTTGTCAGATTTTAGAATGGCCTCGTGTACTTGGGTGTTCCTTTGGGTGGTAATCCTAGATCTGTTTTGTTTTGGGATGCTGTTGTGGAAAAGATTTCTAAACGTCTTGGAAATTGGAAAGGGGCTTATTTTTCTTTAGGAGGTCGAATCACCCTTATTCAGGCTTGTCCCTCTAGTTTTCCACTTTACTTCTTATCTCTGTTTTGTATCCTAGTGGGGCTGGCTAATTCTATTAAAAAGATTATGAGAGACTTTCTTTGGTTAGGTGTTACGGAAACGAATTAGGACCATTTGGTGAGTTGGGAGGTGTGTTGTCGTCCTAGGAAGGAGGCTTGGGTCTTGGCAATTTGATGTCTAAAAACATTTCCTTGGTAGCTAAATAGCAATGGTGTTTTGCTTTAGAGCGTCATTCTTTATGGCATCTAGTTATCCAGAGTAAGTATGGCTTGGACAAGAATGGGTGGGATGCTAATATTGCTACACAGGCTACTCATCTTAGCTGCTGGAAATTTATCTCCCAAGGTTATACTACCTTTAAACCTTTGCTCTTCGTGCAGGTAGGCAAAGGTTCGGGTTGGAGACTCCTCTTTTAATCGAGCCTTCCCTCGCCTTTACCGACTATCTTCTTTACATAACTCTTCTATCTAGAATTTCTATAGTGTGCAGGAATCTACTTATTCTTGGGATTTCCATTTCTTTTTGAAACCCTAATGATAGAGAATCCTTTGAAGTAGTGGTCCTTTTGGGTCTACTTAATATTGTTCATTTGTCTTCTAGCCCAAATAAAAGGTTGTGGTGTCTTGATCCTTTTGGATTATTTATTTGCAAATCTTTTTTCCAATTTCTAACTCATTCCTTAAACACAACCTCTTTCCTCCTTGATAAACCTATTTGGAAGACCAAAGCTCCCTCTAAGGTCAAATCCTTTATTTGGACAGCTGTGCTTAATAAAACTAATACCAATGATATTTTGCAGGTTTGAAGGCCACATAAGGCTATTTCCCCTGATGTATGTGATATGTGTGCGGTGAATTTAGAATCAGTATCACACTTGTTTTTGCATTGTCCTATGGCTGATTTTTTATGGAATTCTTTGTTTGGTGTCTTTGGTGAGTGTTAGGTGTGTCTGCAACCTTAGATCAGCTCTTGTTAAGTAGTTTTGCTGGGTTTGGGAAAAAGAAGGAGGCCAAATCGTTGTTGCAATGTGCCATGTATTGAGAGATTGGAAAGCTATGTTTCATTGATATGTTTATTTTGTTTGTTTTTGGTCTTGGAAGGAGGTTCTCTTGTCCTCCCATCTCCTTGTATCATTCTTCTCTTCTTTATAACATTCTTCTTCTTTTATAAAAAATATTTAGGGAAATTTTAGAGGAACTTGAGTTTTTTAAAAGAAAATCATCCTATATATAGTAGGCTATTAAAGACACATTTATATCATGCAAACAAATGCAAAAAAATATTGACCCCACCTTAGAGTGGATTGATGGTACAATCACTGGTAAGGTCCACGGTGATATCTTGGCCCCATCTCGGAGTGGATCGGTGGGACGATCATGATCTAACTAGGGGACACCCTGGCAACGAGAGCTCTCATAGATCTGTATATAATGATGATGACCCTATGAGCAACAAATTAAAGTGATAATAGTAGCAAAGCTTGAGTTCAATTCCTAGTGAAAAGTTATATGGCCATGATGAGAATTTGAATGCTGCTAGTTGTGATGTAGAGTATTGATATCTGTTAATGATTAGAGTTATGATATATGGCCTTGAGAAAAATATGACAACTTATTCTGAGATTGTGTTTGACCATCATTATGGGGATGCGTTTTGCATTTGTTTGTCTCGATAAATGTTCTAGATAGCCATATTGCTTTGTGTATTTGTTGTCTGCATACCTTGGAGGATTTTGGGCAGTTGTAGCATAACCCTGTAAACACTACCCCTACTGAGTGTATGGCTCTCACCCCTGTATTTTGGGTGTTTTCAGAGGCACGGCTTGATGGACATGACCAGCACGGACGCTGTTATGTGAATAGTGTGTATAGCCTATGTGTGAAGCTGTATTGCTGGATAGGTGAACAAGACCTATTAGCTCGGATATAGTAGGATTGACTTCCGGAAATGTATATATAACTATAGTTGATAGTCAAATTCCAATGTGTAGGGTGTAATGTACAATAGCATTGTTATCTTTTTTTAGTCTTTCTAAGATAACTTAACAAAGGATTGGTAAGAATAGCTTCCGCTAGATAATAGAAACTGATCTAATAGAATAAATTGGATAACTTTGGTTGTATATCAAGGAATAGCTTCCGCATGCGAAGAAGAAAATGATAATGAAAATAATATATGACCTAGAAAAGGAAGAGAGATAGTAATGCTCTACTAGTTGATGGCTAAATGAAGTGACACAATACATCAAATAAATAATAATAATAATTAATTAGTAGGATGTTACACTATTTCTTCTGCATTATTTGCCTTTTATTCTCTCTCTAGTTACTTCGCACAGCCCTTCTATTTGCTGCTCCTTCGTTTTAAACTGTAAATGCCCCATGGAAGTATATCGTAACCTACTTTCTCATGTCAATATTCCATTTATGACAGTTTGACAGGGGACTAAATGAGATTAGGAGTAAGCAAAATGAGGTATTGTTTTTGTTCCTTGTATTCTCATTTAAATCATTGTGCTTTAATAGGAAGAAGAGGTTGGCTGAGATGAAGGAGGCAGCTAAAGTTTTGAGGTTTGGATCAGTGATTCCCATTTCAGGAACTGATTTCATTCGAGAGGTTTCGCAGGCTCCATCTGATGTTTGGGTGGTTGTCATCCTTTACAAAGAAGGGTATGCTATATTAGCCTATGTGACATCTGTAGATTACTTGTATCATCCCTATTTTGTTTAATTTTAATGTTATGCTTCTTCTGCTGCTGTTTATTGCACTTTTGTTTGACAGCATTCCTGAATGTGGGCTATTGATGCAATGCATTGAAGAATTGGCTGCAAGATACCCTGCAACAAAATT
This sequence comes from Pterocarpus macrocarpus, assembly GCA_031439585.1. Lineage (NCBI taxonomy): Eukaryota > Viridiplantae > Streptophyta > Magnoliopsida > Fabales > Fabaceae > Pterocarpus > Pterocarpus macrocarpus. Next base: position 28,351,814 of record CM062520.1, read on the forward strand.
TGTCAAGATAATATCAACTGATTGCATTCCCAACTATCCAGACCGTAATCTTCCCACTTTGTTGGTGTACAACAATGGAGCAGTCAAAGGAAATTATGTGGGTTTGCGTAGTTTTGGGCGAAGATGCACACCTGAAGGTATTTATGTCCCAGGATGCTAGCGCCCCTTATTTTCCTTATCTTCCTTTGATTACTGTTGATGCTCAATGACTCTCTTTGCCATTTTTATTTTGATAGGTATATTATATTATACTACAATCTTGTGTTTTTGTTGGGGGACAGGACGGGTTCTGGCTCTGAGTGAGAGAGGCTGGAGCCTCAGTTCTCAAAATTATAATTTATTTTCATGATTCCTATGTAAAATTAGGTACCTAGCTTTGAAAGATGTTTTTGACCAGAAGTTATGCTTTTAAAGATGAAATAGTGGAAGTGGTTGAAACGTGTTTTGATTGTGAATGTGCAAGAACTGGACCAGAACTTAAGAAAGATTGTGTTAGGACTCCTAATATTGATATTAATGCTGTTATTAATAGTATATATTAGAAGTAATAGAAAGAGAGCTGATGTATATAGGGCATGTAGTAAAGGCAAGGATGGGGGGGTTTTGTAACTAACTGCCAGCTAGGCAAAGGAGAGAGAATATCCTGAATCTGTTGGGGGAGAGAGGTGGGAAATAATATAGGCAAGGGTAGAGATGCTGAGGGGGTATCTCAGACTGCAGACTTGGAACTGGGAGAGTTCTAGGTCTCTCTAATACCTAGAAACCATTGTATCTTTTTAGGAGACTGATATCACACTGATATCATTCTTCTCCAGTGAATCAATACAACAATTTCCTTTTATTTCTATCTCCTATGGCTAGGTTCTTAACAAATGGTATCAGAGCTCCCGATCTTGGGAGCTCCTCGTGTTTAATCCATGCCACCGCCAGATCGAGTCGAGTCAGAGAGGTTTATGAAAAGGATTAGGAGGAGGTTGAAGGAAATTGATAGGATGCTGAGAAAAAAACAACACAGGCGACGTCGACTACCAGTTTGGGAGGATGATGAAGCTTGGTGGTGGAGGAGAAGGAGGAGATCATCCATGGACGATTGGGCTCCTAATGTTCGTATTTTTTTCGAAAGCATGCTAGATGAGGAGGAGGAACAGGAAGAAGATGATGACAAAGGGGAAGATCTTAGTAACTCTGAGGAAGAATCTCAAAAAGTAGAGGTGGGGACTGACCTTGTGTTGGAGAAGCTAGAAGTCGGGAAGGTCATGGTGGAGGTCAAAGGGGAAGAAGAAGACAAGGGGAAAATTTGGGCGTCACAGATCGAAGCATTGGCATTACTGATGTTGGCTTAAGGACCAAGATGGTAGTTTACCCCGTGCTTCATAACAACGTAGAGAAGAAAGAAGAGTTGGAGGAGTTAATGAGGTTGGGAGTGTGGAAGGAGATTCTTAGAGATGGCGGATGATGATTCCTACCGGCGATGAACATGAGCGTCACTGGTGCTTTCGGCGGGTCACCGGAGTGTCAAGCCTGCTGCTTAAGGGAGTAAAGCTCACAAACGACAGAGGTGAGAAAACGGCAGGACTCTCGCATGGAACTAATCGCATCGCCACCGCCGAACCACTGCACTCCAAGGGCCGCAATGGCCGTGGGTGGGAGAGGTGTGGCCGTGAGATGGAGCCTTCATGCATGTTGACCAACCTCCTGCCAGAGAACCACCAGATTGCGGGTCGTGACAGAAGTTACTGTGAGCGATGACTACCGAACAAGCCCCCACCAGCGGCTACACGAGAGGGAAGAGACAGAGGATCCATGAGTATATCACTGAGGTCGGGATCTGGTTTTCCCGAACGCCGGTCGACCGCCGACCACCTCCGGAGTCCCCTGATCTCAAGGTAGTGTCGACCATCGCAGCGGATATGTCGTCAGAAATGGTGGCCGTTGAACGATCAGTCGTGAACTGCGGTGGAAGAAGGGACAACAAAAGAAGAAGTGGAGCATTCCAGGTATCGGGTCAAAAATTAGACCCAATGGATCAAGCCCAAAGGGTTAGGGAGAATGATGGGGAGCAGAGTGCTGAGCTGAAATTTTATTTCATTAGCCCATTTTCTAGTGAGGCCCACATTACCAAGGAGAAGAATTGGGCTTCAATGAGAAATTGTTTAAATTTAGATGAACATAAAATTGGGGCAACCAGAACGCACAGGTATGTGGACGCTGATTTGATGGGTTTAGCAACTTCCACAGGTAGCCCAAGACCCTACAACAGTGATAGCAACATCAAAGTGAATCGATTGATAAGGGAGAGCACGTACTGTGGTGCCATGAAGAAAAGATATGGAGGGCCACCAAAAACTCATGACTTAAATATTGGATCCGGGGACGTTGACAGCCCTTCAAATGTCTGGCATCATTTGGAAGGTTTTCACGGTCTTGAGGTAGCTCCCTGTTTGCTTTTCTCAGCAAGTGAATATGCATATGCTCTAGTTGTAAGAAAGAAAGCTGATTATGCAAGCAACAGAACAGTAGGGTCAATTCATTATTCTCTTAAGCATCGACCTGCTGCTAAAGAGTTTTTGCTCCCAGTTCTTCACTTCAGATTAGAACAGGCTATTGATAATAACTATGCAATGAAGATAAAGGCCTGTTATTTCTCAATTTGCGCATCCCGTATGGTCAGAGGCTGGGTGTCTTTTTCTCATCCTTCAATGAATACACTCAGAAGGATGATTGAAACAGTGCTGTTATGGCCTTGTTTAGATATTGGTTCAGCTCCTAAGACACAATATGGATGCACTGTTTGTCTAGCACTGATGATTACTGTTGAACTACAAGCTGAGAAATGGGGGATTTATGTTGTCTTGACTGTTGGAAGAGTGGGTTCAAGTTCGGACTTAATTATAGCAAGACCTGAGTGTGTTGAGGGGCCTGTTATTGCTGAGAGGATCTCTACCATGTGTCCCCTAATGCTTCTGTTGACAGGTGTTTTCAGTGTTCAAAGGAAACAGGGACAATTAGCCATTAAACAACCACATTACTTAGAGATGTTAGATCCTATCCCTGGGATAAGGTTGGGCCTATTACGGGTTAAAGGACCTCCAGGATGGGACAAAAGTATTGATCTCATTAAAGCTGCAGAAGGTTTGGATGCTGAGAATGCTTTCACAGATAGGGAAGTACCTAAGCAACAGGCTGAAGATATCTTTAAAATTGTACATGTGATGCTCTTAAGGACCTTTTTAATGGAATATACAATAGGAAACATTGGAGGTCTCGAAGTAGATGGTGCTGTTATAATCAATGGTTTTGAAGGTATGCAGGCTGTTTTACTTGGTGAACAGGAAAGTTATTTGCCGCTATTTTCTAACAATCAAGATAGGCTGGAGGTTGGACTGGGATCAGACCCTTGGGATCCAGGAGGACATTGCCACACTGCAATCATATTTTACTCCATCTTTGTCAAGATTTGGGACCTCAGAGGAAGCCCTTTAGTTTTCAGCATTATTGTTTTTCTCTAGCTACATCACCTTGAGGACAAGGTGATTCTTCAGGGGAGAGATGTTAGGACTCCTAATATTGATATTAATGCTGTTATTAATAGTATATATTAGAAGTAATAGAAAGAGAGCTGATGTATATAGGGCATGTAGTAAAGGCAAGGATGGGGGGGTTTTTGTAACTAACTGCCAGCTAGGCAAAGGAGAGAGAATATCCTGAATCTGTTGGAGGAGAGAGGTGGGAAATAATATAGGCAAGGGGAGAGATGCTGAGGGGGGTATCTCAGAATTGGGCAGACTTGGAATTGGGAGAGTTCTAGGTCTCTCTAATACCTAGAAACCATTGTATCTTTTTAGGAGACTGATATCACACTGATATCATTCTTCTCCGGTGAATCAATACAACAATTTCCTTTTATTTCTATCTCCTATGGCTAGGTTCTTAACAGATTGAAAGAAAATCTTAAGAGAAAATGTGTATTCTCCTTCTTGAAGCTGTCCAGTTTAGCCACAGACAACTGGCTATGGCTGTTTGTACAAGAGAAGAATCATACAGAAGGGCTTTCGAGAGTGGTTTGCTCTCCCTCACCAAAACTGGACTAAAAATGCCAAAACTTCTTCTAAAGATTCTCCACCTAGGCACCTACTATTTATAACTCTCCTTATCATTACCCTTTAATCAACTAACAAATTCTGTTATCAATTAACTAACTCTGTTACAACCAGCTGACTCTCCTCTCTCTTATTCCTTCTTCCATTCTTTTTCTTTACTGGAGGCCTAACAATACTCCACCTGAAAAGTTTCACCTTTGTCCTCAAGGTGAAAATCCAGGACATTCTGCTGAATAGCCTCTGCTGTTTCTCAGGAGCTCTCAAATGGCAGAGGAAGATCTTGCCATTGAACCAAAGCTTCTATCAGACTGGATCTTGCTGTCCTGATATCCAAAATATGTGCCAGTGTCACACCTGAAGCTCTCATTCCTCCAAAAGCATCATAGGTAAAGGATGAGGAATGACTTGTGGTGCAATGGCCCTTTTGAGTAGAGACACATGGAAAATAGGGTTGATTTTGCTCTCAGCAGGCAATTGGAGCTTATAACCTGCAGCTCCAAATCAGTCCAAAACCTGAAATGGGCCATAAAACCTGAGGCTCAGCATTTTCGTGGTCCCTTTTATCCAAGGATTTCAGCCTATAAGCCTGTAATTTCCAGTAGACCCAATCACCTGGCTGATAATTGTATATATCATTGATGTTTATCCATTTAACTTTCATGCGATTCTGAGCCTTAATTAAGTTGTCCATTAGTTCAGCCAACACCTGATCTGTCTCAGCTGCCATTTGGTTTGCCTCTTTGACAGTTGACAAGGTAGTAGTCCCCTTTATTAATACTGGGGGGTTGCTCCTATGTGAGGCCTTAAAAGGAGTAACCTTGATTGAGCTGCTGCAATTGATATTACATCAAAACCTAGCCCAACTTAACCATTTAGTCCACTGCTTTGGTTTCCCTTCATTCCTTCTCTCTTCTTTTTCCCATGAGGATCCTCATACTACAGATCAAACACTCAACATTTCTCAGCCAGCAGTGCATACTGTGCCCACTCCTTCTCCCGGGCCACAAAATGTATGGATAAGGCCTATTTAGGATGTTCCTTGACACGATAAAAAGATACCACCTTTGAAGGCTTTCTGACTGACCAAAGCACTGGTTCAGCAAAGAGTGAAAGATAACATTATAAAAGTGACCTTTGGTAACTATGCTTTCTGGTAACTATGCTTTCATGGATTTTATTCTGACTTGGGTTAAACAATTGACGGATCTGGTAACTAGGGCCCCTTTTGTTTTGGCGGTTCATACTTCCTGGCTCGTCTTCTCTTACCTTTTTAATTTCTTATATAGTTAAAATACTTTTATTTTTTGTTTTTTATATTTTTTGTTTTGATAGAAAAGTTAGTTAAATACTTTTATGCTCAAATACTTTTTATAAATCTATTCTACATGTCGCGGTGAATTCTTTGCATGTTGAAATATCAGGTGTTGCATTAGTTCTGTGCCAATCAGATCCTGTATTAAACGATGGCCAAAATAGAAATGAGCAATCAAGAGAAGCTGTCATTGAAGGAGTTCGCAAAAAGTTTATAGAGAAGGTTGTCGCTGATCATGAAGAAGATGATGATGGTTCCTCAAGTGATTAGCATTTTAGCTTGTCTTTGTCCTCCCCCCCGCCCCCCCTCTCTCTCTCTCTCTTCTTCTTTCTCTCTCTTCTCTCTCCTTTGCTACATGTCGTTTTCTTTTAAGTAGAAATGTCTGTATTCCATGAAGTAAAACAATGCGTCTGTGGATTTTTTTTTTCCTTCGACAGCTTGCTTCTTCTCCTTTATGAAGTGGGATAAGGTCTGGATGTTGTTGTAGTCTCTTATAATTTCTAAGTTAAAATGTAGAAGTTTGATGTGCGATTCCTCACTTCCTTGTCCATAGACCCTAAAATAATTCGAGTAGACATCATGGCTTCGGTTTTTGGGAGAATTATAAATAAGGATCCACCAATTATGTAGTTCATTTTTTAACGGAATAACCACATTTGATTATTCAATATGACTATTTAATCCTTAAGCGTAAAAAAGATGCTAGATAGTTCGCCAAATTCTTGTATAAAAGTTAACAAAACATATAACCATAAGTTTTGCTCCTCTCAACCGAGCCATGCATTTTTGGGTCCTGAACTTGAAAAAAGTACAAATTGATTATTCAACCTGCGAACGTTTGTCCTGATCATTCTGTCCGTATTTTCGTCAGTGATATAATGAAGAAAATTTAGGTGATCACATGGCTGTCTCTTCTTTCCCATAATCATCGTATGAAAACCAGTTGAAACCACTCCTTGTAGTTTTAAACATGCACACATGATGTGAAAAAAGAGGAGAGAGACAATGAACAAACAATGCGTCATTTTGGGTACCTAGCCATAGAGCGTTGGTCCAATCATCAAGTTCTGCAAAAATGTGACAGTCGTTGGTTTAGTCCCTCTTCTTTTTGACATCTTCCATCTCATTCTCCTTATTTGCATCTAGGGTTTGTGTTAACAAGAACTAATGTCGTATCATTTTCATAGGGCATTTAGGGAAAAGAATATGATCACGCCACTAGTGACCCACGCATAGTTGTTAAATCTCAACTAGCCTAGTGAGTTCGCCTAGAAAACTCGTTTAAACCCTAAACGCTAATTCTCATAAAAATACAATTCTGGTGTCTTTTATTAGTTATAAAAAGAAAATAATTGTATTTATTTTATTAGTTTGTTAAAATAAAGTTGAGATATTTTGTTGTAACGAATTATACTATTAAGACTCAAAACACCCTGCACAGATTAGTCAAAGATTCATGAGCCGGTTGTCTATGAACCCAAGCCAAAATATAAAAATAGTAGAGAGGCCGTGGTACGAGATTGTGATCTACCATAGGATATTATAAAAGGGAAATCATTTAACCATTAACAATTGTAGAGCGAAACAACAATCAATTTCTCATAGTTGACTGGGCAATGGCACTGCATAACAATGAAGGACATAGCTACTTCCATCAAAATGAGAATAGGCAAAAGGACTGGGCAGGGTAGAATGTTTTGATCCACTAGATAAAATGACTCATCTATATGTAATAGATTGAATTGGTAGGGATCAGGGCAAATTAGAAAAATAATAAAATTTCCCCACAAAAATTCCCATCTAAGAGAAATGATTACATTTATTTTTCATAATCATGATTTGAAATGGAATTTTAATTTCATAAACTTTATAACCACGAAAATAAAGAATTATCACTCTGAAATAGACGCAAGAAATCGCTATTTAGTGAATCAAAACAAGGTTTCTCAACAATGTCCTTCAGCTTACGGGCTTGAAATTCAAAAAATTCAAACAGAATTTGATATAGCGTTAAAGGATTTGCTAACAAACAGAAACAGATTACTTTCCAGTCAAAAGGTAGCCCATAGATCAGAACCATCTCCCTTGAGCAAACTGGTTCTCCCTTGAGCAAACTACCGTCCTTATGCACTCTCTTCCCGCACTTCTCTCTTTTTGCCCTTCTTAGTTCCATCAGTATTCTGTTGCTGCTCAGCCTTCTTCTGTGCTCGAATCATTGCCCGCCTTGCTCGTGGCCGCATTTCTCGGACGCTTCTAGGAGGCATCACATAAGGTTCAAGTGGCCGATCACCGAAAGAGTGCTCACTGCCAGGGAAGATCCTCAACTTTCGATCCCTATCCTACATCCATTAGCAATAATGTGAGGAATGCAAAATAGAAGTTAAGTCCTCCAATAGTATACAAAGGGGAGAGAGAGAGAGAGAGAGAGAGAGAGAGAGGAGAGAAGGGGGGGGTCAGAAACAAGCTCTAACAAATTGAAAAGAAAATAATATACAATCACAGCTATCTAAGAAAACAATCCTTTAGCAAGCGGCAGTTGGCCCTTAAATCTCCAAAGATGTATGAGAATGACCTGATGATTTTTATATAAACTGATAACACTGTCCCAATGGGAAAAGACTTCAATGTTATTGCAGTTGTTGATAACACTGTTCCCCAATCCCATTTTCTCTCAGAATCGAAGCGGTAGTAAAATACTAAAGCAAGAAGGATTTATTGTATGATAAATAGAAGAAACAACAATTCACTAAGTTGCTACGAGGGCCAAAGCAATTGGCAAACTTGAACAGCAAAGATTAAAAAAGTCTTCAGCATTGGGTTCCATTTCTGTTGGCAGGCTGCTGCAAGTACCACAGTAGGCCATCATTGAGGCCTGTAGTATGCCTTGACGTTGGAATGGGCAACCTCCCTTCCCCTAAACTTTCTACTACCAAAGAAACAAATTCATTAAGCACACCAATTAGGATTTTTTTTTTTCAAAAAAAAAAAAAAATTTAATGGTGAAACATCCAATAGGAATTTTAATTATGATATTGATATGCTCTTTTTTATTACACCATTTAAGGTGTAATGCTGAAAGTTTCAGAGAGGTTTTCAAACAATAGAAGATCACTTGATCCTGTTTGATTGGCATGGAAAAATGACAGTAGGCCCATCATAAAGAAGGTCTATACTAGGAAGGGAAGGAGGCTTACACGGGATCATTCCTCAAACAAATAACTGTCAACAGAAAAGCGGCCAAGTCCGTCAGGTGTTAGTTAACCACAGAAATTTTATACAAGGGAGAGAGAGTGCAGAACAAGTCAGAAGAGTTGAAGATAAGGAGAGAACAGGGTTTCTAGAATACCCTAGACTGCCTTGTCATCTACCCTCAGGTTCAGAGGTCACTGTTATAGTAATTACACACCAATTTTCTTCCCTTTCTTTTACTTTCTCTCTTTTTACTATCTCTGAGGTCCAATTCTACCAACCAGTATCAGAGCTCCCTCATCCATGGAGCCTTACATGGTTGGACAACGATGGAAGGGCAAATGAAGGTGATGGAGAGGAACCTGCAGGAGCTGAGGCAAAAGCATGAAGAAGAGGGTGAACAAAGGCTGTTGATAGAGGGTCAGGTCACAAACACGGAGACAGCAGCCCAAGAAATCTTGAGGAAGTTAGATGAGTTTCCTGAAGACCCATTTAGGATTCAGCACACAGCCAGTGTCAAATTGGGAGCAGAAAATGTGATGGGCCAGGGTCTGACAGAAGGGAGCCATGAATGGTGGAGGAAGATAAACATTCCTCTCTTTGGAGGGGAAGATGCTGATGGGTGGGTGAACAAGGTGAAAAAGTTATTTCCATCTAAAGGGAGTCCCAGAAAGGGAGAGAGTGTTACCATGGTAACTATTGAAGAGCAAGCTCTCTCTTAGTTCTAATGGTGGGAGTCCTGCGCATCAAACCTCACCAGTGCAATGTTCAAAAACACCATCATTGGGCAATATCACCCATCTATGATACAGAATTACTATCAACTTCTGTCGGGGCTGAAGCAAGAAGGCACAGTGCAAGAGTATAGAGAGCAGTTTGAGATCTATTCTGGGCCTCTTTGCATCATCGAGCAAGAATATCTAACACGTATTTTCTTGAATGGGCTCAAAGAGAAGGTAAGAGCTGATTGAAATTACACCATGCTGAATCCTTATCTGAATTAATGGATATTGCACAACTGATAGATGAGAAAAACAGTGTTTCTTTGGGGTAGAATAGGTTAGAACTGGAAACTAAAACAGAGGGTTTTCAAGACCAAGAAACAGTGGAAAGTGCAGTAACTGATGAATTCCAGGGGACAGTGGAATAACAGATTTTAGGGGGTGGAGGCAGCAATGTCTATATCGGACATAGGGCCAAACGCTGGGTGTAACCCCATGGAGAGCCGTGGTAGGAGGACCTATGATAAACTAGCAGAAGTGGTTGTAGAGAACAGAAGAGGCAGGAATTTCAAGCAATTACTGCAGGCGAAATTGGATTTACAAAAAATTCCAGAATAAGTACCTATTGAGACAAATATATCATTCCATTCTCAGTCTACCATAGTTATTGCCAATTTTCTACACAACTAATGGACAAAGACATTATTGATCTAGATGCAGGAGGATTGTGGGTTTAGTTGTTACAACTGGAGGTACTATCAGGGGAATAACATATTCCTTTAATTGGGATGAGAAGATTTCTACTGTCTACAATTGTTCTCCAGGGTGTGTTCCTCCATTTGTAACACTGAACAGAACTGTTAATCAGGCAAAATGTTTCTCTGGCTGTTTTCTTTGCTGTATCTGGTGGTGGGAATTGGAGGTGCTCAATGGGACCTTAGTGTAAATTCTTATGCTCCAAGCATAACTTTGTTATTATGCTTTAAGCAATCTCCTAAGATGAAGGCATAACTTGGTCATTTTGATTCAAGCAAGCCATCGGAAGACCCTTAGTAAACCTTCACTATCAGGACAAGGAAAATTTTTGGGCATTGGAGGCTAAATTGATACCAGGTCCATCATAAAGAGGGTCTAAACTAGGTTGGGAAGGAGGGCTTCAATGGATTATTCATTAAATAAATGATTGTGAACAGAAAAGTAGTTAGGGGTAAGTTAGGAGTTAGTTAGTGATAGAAATAGTTCAAACTAAGAGAAACAACTATGGACAAGTGTTTATTCAAGAATGGTTCTTGATCAATGTGACCAATTAACCTGGAAATACAAGATGGAGAGGATATTGAATAGACCCTCTAAAGTCTCCTGGTTCCTATTACTGAATTCCTGCTTCAATCCCACTCTCAATTCACTCCCTTTATATACAAGGTTCCCCCCATCATTGTCGCTATTAATCGAAACTAACTCCCAACTAATCAAGGCTTGATTCCAATCAGTTAGCAACATAAATTGTACATAAGAGAGGTCAAAGAGAGAAAGAGCATAACAGGTCAGAAGAGTTGAGGATAGGGAGAGAACAGGGTCTCTCAAACACCCTGGAGTGCCATTGTCATCAACCTCTGGTTCAGAGGTAACTGTTACAGTAAATACACACCAATTTTATTCTCTTTCTTCTACTTTTTCTCTTTAGTAAATACAAAGCCCTCTAAGTCTGGACACTTGTAATTAAAATCCATACTCATCGTTTAAATTTTCCAAAAATAAGGGTCTATGTAGCACTTACATCACGCAGTTTGTTTCTAGGCAGCATGCGCAAAACAGCTTTGCGAATGACTTCTGTAGGGTCTTTGGCCATCTGATCCTTTAGAGTCCTTTCCTTGAGGTGGCCCACATACCTACATGCCACTATTTTATGTCATGGTACTGTGAAAAATGCCAAAATATTATGGGGATAAGAAGCCCAACAAATAAACAGCAAAGATAAAATTGGTGGCAAAATTTCTTAGATGATAGGCATCTAAATCAAAATAAAATCATTTGATTTTACAAGAAGCCCAAAATAATTGATATTTCATCGGTATTAACTAAAAGTGCTTTGGTCACAGCACTTGCCCTGTATGCCAGTAGTAGACCTTGTCTGTAAGTTTTCTCCCAGTCACACAAACATCCTTTGCATTAAGCACAATGCACATATCTCCATCATCACGATTAGGTGTATAAGTTGGCTTATCCTTTCCCTGAACTACAGTAGCTATTTGAGATGCTAACCTCCCAAGAACCTACACAAAAGGAACAAATGCATTATTTAAATTATCTCATGAATTCAGAAAAGCAAATTGTTCAGTAGTTGATCAGTGATCACATCCAAATCTAGAAAGCTCAGACATGCCAACTTATTGGCATATATGTGTGTCCAACACGCATTAGATACTGACAAGTTTCGGACACACATCCATACATGTCCAACTGGGGAAAAAAAAAACATCTTTGATACACTTCAGACACAACTCGAACATATGGAAGATACGGCTTGGACTTTTTAAAAAAAAAAAAATTTCATCTATTTTAATAGACCAACTCAAATATTAAAAAGTTCAACGCAATATCCAACTTAATATCACCTATTTTTCAGAGTGCACTATTTATCATTGAAAGAGATAACAACAATGGTGGAGAAGGAAATAGAGTTAATCTTTACATAGTCACCTTAACTAATTTTTTCATTGTACATGGCTAGTTCTACTAAATATGTATTTCTACATGTTTTTTCAAAAGGCACTTAAAAATAACAAGTATTGACACATAGCATATATCAAGAATATTCCATATTTTTCCAAAGGGGCTTAGAAAGTAGTGAATATTAATAGTTTGACATCTATGAATTATAAATCTAGAACCTCATGTTTGTGTTGTATTGAGTGTCTATGCTACATAGCTCCAATGCTAGTCAAGAATTGACAAGTTGTTAGATGCTTGCAAAACCTTCTCTATGATCTCAGCCTTTGCTTTAAACTAATTCACCCAATAAATTGTCTCAAAATGCTCCATTAGTGCCCTGTCATAGCTACATCTTCTGAGGGAATCAATTGCGATAGTTTAGACAATATATTATCTTTCCCAAGCTAGCTTTATAACCAGATATTGCAGAAATCTATAATCATTCTCAACAATTATCAATCGAGATTTCCATGAGATTGGCTTTGTCTTATTCCATTTGATAACTTCTCACAGGGTTTAAATCCTAGTCATACTGGGTATGCAAGCCGATAACTGAATGTTCTGCAAAGCATCTCACTAATCTAATATCTCATGCTGAATTTTCTCTCAAAGTGCAAATGCTGAAAATATGTGTAATCAAATATCTACCTATCAGCATCACAGACCAAAACGATCCCCTTCATTTTCTGTTCAATGCAAGCCTACCCTTTAAGAAGTCTGACTAATTGCATTCTGTATTAACTGTTCAACAGAAGGAGAATAGGAGGAAGTGCACACTTACCTGTCCCTTGGCATCGAAAACCCGCCACCGGAGACCATCGAGATTGATGCGTCTTAAGCCAGCCATTGCTCTCTGAGAATATTTAAATTTAAATAAATAAATGAATAAACAACTTCGAAAGTGAATTCCAAGAAAAAAAAAAAATGATTCAGCACACTGATTTAAACTAGCGTGCCGTTTTCACAAACACACGGCATGCACTGGCTGCACACAATGACTTCTATAGGCACAAGGGGCTTTCAAAATTACCTTCATGTTGAAAGAGTTTACCATCTTCATTTTGGTCTCGGTTTCTTGGGTCGACCTTCCTCACAAAAACTTTCACGTCTTCAGTTAACAACAGAATAATATTATGAGAGTGGAAAATGGGAGGAAAGTGGAGAGACCGCGAGAGTACCTGGATATAGATCGATAAATGACTGATGATACGAGGTAAGAGTTGAACGAGTTGTTGCGGTTTGAATGTGATGTGAAAACTGAGGATTTGAAAGTAGAAACCAACAGAAGTGTGATTGGAAACACTTGGCTTTAACCCCAAACCCCTCTTTCAGTCTTGCGTCTCTCGTCGGCTGCCACGCGTTGCTGGGCACACAGCACACTTCTTTTTTATGTTACTCTTTTTTGTTTTTGTTTTTGTTTTTTCAGCGGCACGCTCCTTCTGTGTAACAAGGCACAACTTCTTCTGAATCGGCCTCAAGTTGGAATTCAATCCAGTGTACGTAGCGTTTCTTTCTCATTTTATTGGGCCTCCCTGTAATACCCAAAAATTTTGCAGTGCTGTTCCACTCTGTCTGGTTTTTTTGTTTTTTTGGTCAAAGAATATTCATTACTCCATCCAATTCAATTTATCTTTTAATTTAGATAACTTAATTTATTTTTAAATCAATATATTTGAATAATATCTAAAGATAATAGATTTAAATTTTTTAAAATAAGTATATTTATAAAATGAGAAAATGAGGGATTAACCACCCTTAAATTATTTAGTGGAATCCATACACAATGAAAGTTATTAATACAATAATAATCACTCATTTTTTTACTTTATGAGAATACTCATTTTAGATGATCCACTTGTACATAGATTTGAACCACTAAAACTGACCTTAATAAGTTAATCCTACAATTACAATTAATGAAAATTACACGCATCAAATAAAACATTAAAAACTTAGACAATTTTGCATTACATTAAAAATAAACAAAAATCACTAGGTAACTCGCCAAATTTATGAGTTAATTCTAATGCCATCTCATAATTGAGGCTATATAGTAATAGAGGAAGGTGCTCGATAATGTACAAACGACACTAACTGAACATCTCACTCATGGATCTAATAGATCAAAGCACACTAAACTCAAGACAAAGCATACTTAAAAGTTGTGACAAGCATCTCCTTTTCCAATCATAGCATTTGCCTCATGGACAATGTGCTATAGAAGTTGAACTAAAGCTTGCAACACATCATCTCAACAAGGTGTGAATAACACACATGCCGCAAAATCAACAAAACCCACACCCATCCACCACTGAATTTGAAGAAGGCAAAGCATACTCTTTTAGTTGTAACAAGCATCTCCTTTTCCCTCATATCATTTGCCACATGGATAGTGTGTTACAGAAGTGTGTTGCTCAGAGGTCCCAATTTGTATTTTTAATGATTTCCTTTTAGGGCAGGATCCATGTACTCACTTTTGTGTGGGACATATGCTCCAATCAAGATAGAAAAAGTTTTATTTTCTATACATATAATTGAGGGGAAAGTCTGCCCTAATCCAAAAATCAAGATGCTAAGTGAACCAACAACAGCTGACAGTTAGCTTGATATTCAAACGTTTAAAAATAATTAAAATTTAACTTTTACTCCCTTCCACGAACTTCTTAAAAAAAAATTACGTTACCACTTTTAAGAATTCTTTCAGAAAGGTGAAATCATGGTCATGTCAAATTATTAAATAATTGTTTTACACAAAGAACACACTCTGTATGTACACAATGAGAATTGATTCACCTAACTGGTTTTCTACTTGTACAAAAACTAACTTGAATTCAGAAACAAACATAATATACAATTATTTAGTTGACTATTTGTTAAGGTAAGTTTTTGTTTTCACGGATTATAAAGTTAATGTTAAGCACACAGAAGGATTAGACATACCTGGCGGCCTTCGCTAGTCCTTCCCCTCCCCCCCCCCCCCCCTCTCTTTCTTTCCTCTCTCTCTCTCTCTCTCTCTCTCTCTCTTCTTTTTTCTCTCTCTCAGTTCTCAAACAACAACGGCCCACCCAAAAAACCCAAAAAAGAAAAAAACACACGTTTTCCCTCTTTTCTTTTTTCCCCCTAACAACAAAGTCTTTGTTGGACTTTGATAGATGTCCTTGCACACGTACATAGAAATTTAAAACTCCTACGAAGCAACGTCCAACCTAAAAGATAAAATGGTATGGAATTCAAACAAAATTCTATAAAATCACAAGCTATGACTACGGTTGAGCGGCCTTATTCACTAAAGTAGAAGCCACAATTTGGCGTCATGACACCTTTCCCATCCCAAATTAGTTATTTTACAATGCTATACACAGCAAATATCCCAAATAATAATAGTAATAATAATCTGCGAATATAAAGACAATCACATGTACTTTATGAGCAACAGTAATTGACAAGCGGAGCTGATCATGGTCATTCAAGTCCAAAGCCCTGTTGTAACGTTTGGTTTGAGCACCTGGCATGCTCCAAAATCACTCCAGAACTTGAGCAATGCTCTAAGGTATCCATAGCCTCCGATGCAACTCAATGCTCAAGTTCATGGGCAAGAGCAAACATTTCGCAAAGCTACTGACTGACAATGATTCCAGTACAAGTGCAACTTTTCACATAAACCCTCAGTCATAGTGCCATAATGATCCAGAAAGTAATGGAGTTAGGCATCTTCTCATGTGAAACATTGCCTGAAAGTCTCATCTTTCATTATCTGATAGGACAACTTTGCTGCTATAACTCATGGTCAAATTGCATTTTTCTTCAATTTCTTTTCTAAGGCCTTTTCAAAGTCGCTGCTAGACAGCGATAGAACCTGGTTCAGCAGTAACCTCGCCCCAGATTTTTTCATCAGCGCATATCTTGGTTTAATCCTTTCTTCCAAACTGTATCCGAAATATTGAGGGAATTTAACCAGCTCAGATTTTAGGTAATCCATGGTCATGAAGAAATCCCATTTTGGAATCAAATTCTCAGTCAAACTAAAGGTATACAAGGCTCCATATCTTGAAATCATGGTTCCAATTTCCTCCAAAGTGTATCCCTTCTCCAAGAAAAATTCTGTTACAGGTTTCAGATTGGCCTCAATGCTAAGACCAAAATTCTGTGGACATCGAAACAGAAGAATGACGACATCCACCCCCAAAGAACGGAAGTAGTTAGCTGTAGGTCGGAGATTGTCCTCTACACTGTAACTAACAATATTGGGGCAGCGAGTTAAAATCTTACCTATGTTTTCCTCTGAGAGGCCCAATTCTTGGAGAAAATCTATGCTCTCCTTCACCTTCTGCCTGCTATAAGTTAGAAGGGCAGGAAAGCGGTAAATCACCTTCGCCCATTGTTTCTTGTCAACACCCAAAGACTCTAAGAACTTCATTGTGGGTTTAAGATTTTTGGATAGACTGATTCCACATAACTGAGGCCTTTTAGTGAGGATGGTGGGAATGTCTTCTTTTGGCACTCCGAGTTCAAGAAAAAACTCAACCACTGGCTTAACTTTACCCTCCAAGCTGTAGTAGGCAAACGATGGGAATCGTCGTGTAATACTCTTGATCTGCTCAATACTCATACCGAGCTCCATGAGATAGACAATGTGAGGGCGAAGATTGCCAGCAGTTGTGTCTATCTCACTCACTCGAGACACGGCTTTAAGCTTCTTAGAGTCTACTGTTGGACTCGGAGCAGGAATTTGCCCATCTGATTTTTCCTTAACAGGTGGGTTTGGAAAGCTTTCCACTACATCCACTAGAATGTCTCCATGGTCTTCGAGAAGGGATTCAAGATACGGGATAAGAGCATCCCTGATCTCAAGAGTTGTAAGCTCTCTCCCTGTTTATGTCAAGAAGGCTGTGATTAGTAGGATGCAATGTGGAAGAAAGTCATGAAAGAGCAGTAATTAATGTGTTGCAACCGAACCTACGAGGTACCGAGATTTGTGTTTGGAGTGAAGAACTGAGACGAGGTGATCGATAAAAAGATCCGACTTGTTGATGGTCCTCGCTGCAATGACATTGCTCAAGCCTTGTTTTTTCAAAAACAAGGTCAATACTGCCTTAGCTTCTTCCTTTTCTGCTGCTAACAGAGTGGGAGGCATGGCTCTTATGTTTAATGACCCATCTGTGCTTGAGCAAAACCACTTATTCAGAATTGTACGTAAACCGAATAACAATCGCAACATTTAAAAATAAAAAAGAAAAGAAAATGCTTACCAGATTTTGCCTGGCAAAAGAATACCTTTGCAGGAAAAGAGAGTTGAGTCCTGATGGGGAAAAAGGTTCAAGTTACCATAATACATGCAATCAGACTAAAAAAATCATAAAAAGAAAACAAATAGGGGAGGTTGGAAATTCTTGCATTGCTAATACAGTAAGACCGGAACCAAAAAATAAAATAAAATAAAATGGTATAGTATTTGCTATTTAGACACCTCGATATCTGGGGTTTGGCAACAGATTCACATAGAACAAGATACCCAGCTTCCTCTTCTGGATCCACAAAACCATACCCCCCACAAGCTCATTTAAACCCTTCTAATCAATGAGTTTCTTCCTTCCCTGATTCTCTTTCTTGGGGTTTTGAAATCGAAATACGTTAAATGGAAAGGCATAAAAAGAAATGAACTAGATATACTGGGCATGCAAGGAATCCAGCAGCATGTGGATAAATAAACAAATAAAAAGATATTGATGCATGAAAATGGGGAAAAGGAGTAAAAATCAAATAAAAGAGAGAAAAAAAAAAAAAAAACCTTGTGGTGGTGGAAGCGTAAAATCTTGTTGAAGAGAAATGCTGGTAAGGGTGAATTGTTGAGGAGAAAGCTTTCATCCTCGTAGGTTTATGAGTGAGGGGGTCAAGTTGTGGAGGTTGAAGAGAATCTCCGGGGAGGTCTTCACTTACTAGCTCTCCGTCACAGGGATTTGGTAAATGAAAGGTTTATTATATCACCGTGCTGTGCGGATAACAGGGAAACGAATTCACATGGGTACGGTAGATACTAGATAGGGCAGAAGTGAAATATTGCTGCACATAGTAGAAACAAAGCAAGGACTAGGGATGTAAATGGAGTAGAGTGGGGTTGGGGGATAGCACCCCATCACCCGCCCCGTGGATAAATATCCATTTTTTGTCCTTTGCCTCATATTTGTATGAGTATTCGTTTTCGAATTTTTTGCGGATTTATGGGTATCTGTGAATATTTATGGATATCCGTTAAAATATAAAATATTCAAAAAATTTAAATTAAATATAAAAATTTTAATATCATAAAATATTTAAAATAAATATAAATACTAATTTAATTCTATAATTTGAATTCTAATAATTTAATATACTTAAAATAAAAATAAACACATAAAATAAGTACAATAATTCAATTTTTCAATCTAAATTTCCACAATTAAAATAAAAATAAATATATAATAGTAATCCAACTATTAGTCTAACATATAATAAGTACAAATAAATTTAACTTCTAAATTTAAACATTAGTTCAAGTAATTTAAATAATAACAATATTAGCTTAACTAAGTTAATAACTTAAGGGTAAAATAGTAATTATATATTGAGTACCTACAGATATGGGGATAGTGATCCCCGTCCCTGCCCCGTTTAATTTGCGAATATTTAAATCCCTATCCCCATTATCCGCGGAGGCAAAATCTTCCCCCTATATCCGCCTCGTTGCGGGAATTACCCGTGGATATCCGTGAGAGCGGATTTTTTTGACAACTCTCAATGTTAACTGCGCTGCATTCTCCGATACATATGGCGGTCAAATCTTCTCCTAAAGAATTATATTAATTTTAGCATTTTAATTGAACCAGCAGCCACACGCAGGCGATGGAGCTTATATGATCAGCACGCGGGTCCCTAGCTTTTTAGCGACCTTGAGATTTTGTGTTCGATCCTCACTTAGTTTTTGTATTTAGTTTTCTTTTTTTTGACGTGATTTTTTTGTAGTTTTTAATTATCTTATTTTTTAAAAATTTTATTTTTCTTTTTTTGTATGCTATTTTTTTTGTAGTTTTCAATTATTTTATTTTTTAAAAGTTTTACTTAATAATTGTTAACATAAAACAATTATAAAAAAATGTTACTATAATATACGCATATGACGACGATCCTCTCATGTCAAGATTATATGATGATGGTCGAGTTGAAATTTCACTCCTAAATCAAACTACCCAAGGGCAGTAAAGACTAAAGATTAAAACATATGCAAGCACCCTAGGGACGGCGATACGTAATGCCTAGGTGTGCCAAGAAAAGAAAGCAGAGGAAGTTAAAGGAAAGCACTAGTGCATTTGCATGAATTCAAATATAAGTATTTACATAATTATATTCCATATTTTATTGATGCTGAGACAGTTCCCTCTACTTATGCAGTGGTTATTATTCTCATTATAAAATATTGCCAATATGACTCAAGTGCGTGGAATAAAATGAACTCTGCTACGGACCATAAGTTTTCAAATTATAAAACGGAACTGTTCGTATCATATGTTCATTTTTTTATAATAAACTGAAGCAGCTGGAGATAATAACGATGACATGGTATGAAAATTTCTTAGTGGATCCTACTGAGAATTTAAAATTTTCACTCCTACTTCCATGTTATCTCCAGATAATTCTAGAAGTTTCACAGATGGCTGAAGTCGCTGTCAGACAAGGTCATTCAGTGCATAATAAGCTTGAGTGTGATCTTATGAGCTTAGATAAGTCTTATCTTGAGGAGGACATTATAAATTATGTAAGTGTTCTTGGTTGGGCTATGATGTATATTTTGAGTTTTGGTGAATTGATTAATAAAAGAACCAAATAGAAGGTAACCAGAGTAAAGTTAACTAAGAAACTCTATGGCGTCCGTACTGGTGGAGTGTACGGCTCTATCTATAACCATCAAAATTGGATGACCTATTTTGTGTGAAACTAGACATCTAGAACTTTTCAACCATATAAATTATAAGGCTATTAGATTAGTATTAAGGGAGATATGATTTTTTGAAGTTTACCATAGGTTTTTGTCTCTAGATCCGACCATAGTGGCTTTTGCAGAGCATAACTCAGCCTATACAACTTCAAATTGAGTGAAAACTAATTTTTTTAGAAATCTTACATCTAGAGAAATATCCTATAAAAATTTCAAAACCAAATTCAATCGTTGTTGCTCCCAGTAATTTATTAAAGTTTCCCCATGTCGTAACCGGGCTAGCACAGAGCAGCTCAAATTATCCAACTTTAAGTGCTCATAACTTGAGTTCTACTTAATAAAAAGGAATGAAACTCATCGAAAATGAAATCTAGTTCAGTTAGCTTTAAAATGGTTAGGTCTCATATCATTCAATCAATTTACTATTTTTAGTGAATTTTTATTTTTTAGTGCCTAAATTTGCCTAGCAGCAGGATAGACCTAGGTTAAATCTTAATAACTTGAGTTATACTTATCAAAACTTAATGAGACTAAAGAAGTTAAAGACTAGACACAAAACACTTCAATATATCCAAAATTCAGGTCTAAATGAGTTAAATAAAGATTATGGCTTAATTTATAAAACCAGATAGAACTGAAGGAAATTGGCAGGAACTCAATTCAAGTTCAAAAGTTGCAAATTTTGTTTAAGTATTGAAAGATTGATTCATTATATTCATTTTTCTATATGAAAGACTATATGGTTGATTGGTACTATTCACAAGAAAGTGGACTTAATCTGTTATGCTACCAAAATTTCGGCAGAAATGATGCACAAATCATATTCTTATCAATGCATATGACATTCCAGCCATCTACATCTTGACTATGAAATGCATGAGTTATAAAGGATTCCATATTACTTAGGCCAGCCTCGAAATAAAGTTAAGGGGAATAGATCTGTAGGAGAGTATAGGAAAGTAGACTCAGCGATCCTGTATAGAAACAAGCTCAATCTTAAGAAGCAGACTATTACCCAAGAGTTATATGACCAAAAACTCCCAGAGGACCAAGTATGGAAAGATCTATGACCTACAAGTAAAAGAATTAATGAGGTAAAGTGTATTGCATTGTCATGCATCAATACATTATTACATGTGTTAATTAATTATGATTTGAATGCATTATTATATATATGTTCTATTATCATTATTACTTTCGTTCACACCTCACCTCATTATATATGATATTATGTCTGATGTCTATTATGTATCTTACTGCTTTAAGTAAAATCAAACCTTGCTTCGGATTATGTTTTCTTAAATCCAAATGAATAGATATTTGTTATCCACTTTTACATAATTAAATGAAAAACCAAAGCAATTGGAATGAACGTGATGTCAGTATATTATAGCTATAGGAATCCTACTGAGAATTTTTCAAATTCTCACTCTACTTTATGTACCCGCGTCATTCTCAAATCACGAAGATGGATACGACGGCCGTCCTTTTTATTGAGATTCTGGACCTTCAACTCCACCATGACCCCATGTTTGATTCCCTGTACATTACTAGCGCTTGCCGCTTTCGTTTATATTTCTTTGCTCGTAGAGACTTTGTTGTCTATCTATTTCACCCACTATTTGACTCGGCTGCACCCTATATAGCCATTCCCTTCACATGGCCTATCCAACACCCCTAACCGCACCACCAACATCACCACCAGCATTCGCCTCACCACCCTCGGTAGTTAGTTCTTTCTCCCTCGATGATGATGAAGAACCTTTTGCGGCTTCAGCATTATCCCATGGCTCATCTTTCGGACCCAACAACAGCTACACCCCAGCGAAGCCCGGCATGGCGAATGGGTTCCTGTCTTCTGCATTTGACTAGAGGCTTCAGCCATCTAGCCAACTATACGGTATAGTGTGGCCCTATTTTGGTGCGTTCATGACTTTGGGCCATAGGTTTAGTTTCTTTTTGTATCTTTCAAAGGAATAATATATATAATGTCCTGTAAGGACCCTAGGTGGTAGTACTTCATGACTATAGATTAGTTTATTTTGTTTGAAGTTTCCGACATTATGTACCCCTGTTTTATATAGCCATGTACTACTAAACACTTTAACTATATATGTATGTATACTGAGAAAGCTCGGCAATGTTATGAGTTTATTTCTGCTTGACTTATTGATTTCTTTATTACGCCATGACATATATGTATATATATCGCCTACGCAACTAATGCCAACCAATCGCCATGTTTTACAATAAAAACGTACTCGAGTTAGCTAGTAATTTAAGAATATTCGAATTAAAGAATTATCCGCACGTACTAGACTTCCAGGTAAACTATTATGACTTAAGCATAGTATTATATCTGGTAAGGTGTTACAATAGACATTATGCAAACATGTTTATATGAACCTGACTAGCTTATTAGAACCCTACTTTGTATTTTAAACATCAACAAAGCAAGGAGCCTTAGCACTTATGTTTAGCACTAGCTATATTTGACTCTGTGTACAGTTGTAATCTCTAGAAGGATGCATATATGTGTGTATGTATGATATGTTGCCACTATCTGTATGCATAATTACCCACTAGATTTAGAAAGTTAATTAAATTACGAATTAGTTTAAGCAGGTTATGCTAAAATGAATTTACCTACAGATTGTTGGGGAGCAAAGAAAAATGTAAATAAAAAAATTAACTTTTGCACACAAGAGAGAAAAAAATAAGGGTGTATTTGACATGATGTGTTACACATGATAAAATAAGCTAATACTATATGTTATGCCTTTATCAATTGTTTGGTATAGGCAAAGTATTATATAAGTTCCCATAAAAAAAATATTGTATAAGTTTATCTTTCATAACCCCATTATACATCAAAATGATGGGTAGCTTAACCAAGTCTAGAAAGGACAGATTAGGCCTGATTAACTTTTAATGTATAAGATTAAATCTCTTTCACAATTTCATTTTTTATATATTATTAAAATCAAAATAATTATTTCTAATTAATGAATGCATAACACCCTTCCAGATATAAGGGTTATGCTTAAGTCATAACTCTATATCCGAAAGTTGTTACTAATAAAACATCATATTAATCATGCATCGAAGTCAATTAGCTTTTGGCGTGAAAAATAGTAATATAAAAATCTATGAATGTATGTTGGTTTGGATTTGTTTATTTTATTTTGTGGTGTCTTAAAGTAGATGGCCTCTTTTTTCAACTTTCTGTCATGCTCTAAGATTATTGATGTGTTGATAAGTACCATGAAATAGGCTATTAATGAGCTAATGTGTACCATGGTGTTGACTTTGATGCCCTCATGTTCAGTAATTTGGATGACTACGTGTTCAACATTTTGGTTTCATAGATTCTGTGGTTGGAATGCTTTAGTTAGTGGTTTATATATTGTTCTAAGAACTATTTGCACTTTCTATACAGTCGCTAAACAATGAATTTGAAACTGCTTTAGAAACAAGATCAGAGATCTGGCAAGCTCACCTTTACTGTCATGAGTATTTGTAGTGTAATGCAAAATCGTTCTATGTTCTAATGCTTAGTATCTATCACTGTATAGAGTTCATTGTTTATAATCATAGGCTTAGTTTATGTTGTATCAGGTTCTGTTGTACCAGACACTTTATTGTAATAGGCTTTGCCTTCGATTGTTAATCAATGAAATTATGTTGACAAAAAAAATATATAGTTGTTCATCACCCGTCTACTCTCCTTAAGACAATGATGCTGCTGAATAAATGAATTTCAACACCAAGGCTTAGGTCACACACTCTAACTTAGTTAAATAGCCATTAGTAAAAAATTATTTAATTTAAGCCAATAGGTCTAAGTTAGTGGTGAAGGACTTAGATAGTATGCACAGGGTTATAGGTTCAAAATTCAAAAATTAATGTCACCAATGTATAGAACTATCCAAACGAGCCAACCCAGTTCACCCAAGTTGGCCCACCACAAGTTATGAGCTAGGATTAATAATGTGGGCTAACTCACTTTAGTAGTGGATTAGGAAAATTTCAACCTAGCTCAACCCACCCAAGTTAGTAAATTAAATGGGTTAGCTCACCAAAATATAAAAAAATAAATGTTTAAATACATTTTTAATCTTTGTAAATATTGTGAATTTTTGTTTTAGTCCCTACAAAAAAAAAATTGGTTTAGGTCCAAATATTTTCAAAAACATTTGGCTAGCTTTGGTCCCTATAAAAAATTTGTTTTGATATAGATTCAAATATTTCCAAAAATATTTGGTTTTAGTTCCAAAAGAATCATGATAATTTGGTTTCAAGAAGCTTAAATTAATATCGTATCGGACTTAAATCAAACTATCATAATTTTTTAGGGATTTAAAATAAATAAATTAGTCTAGAGCTGTCAAGTTGACTCTCAGCCCACAGGCCAAACCCCAACCCCACCCTTTTAAGCCCCACTGTGTACTGGGCTTAGTGGCCCCCCAACCCCCATAACCCACTAAATAAGTGGGTTAGGGCTGGATAAATCCATGGACCGGCCCCCACTGACATTAGTGTTGAGCCGCAGCTAGCGAGTCTGAGATGTCTGAGATATGTGCAGGAGTAGCGCGGGGCTTCAGTTCTATACAACGGGAGCTATGTTGCAACTACATTTTTTTTTTCCGCCTCACCGTTGATCACTATATAGACAAATAGCAAGGATTCTAGTCGTCGATTGTCGTGGCTATATATTTTACTTTGATTGACGTGTAAATGTATAGGCTATATAAGACAGTGCATAATATACATCGTTGACTGGTGGTATAATTGGGTCATATATTTGGTTTAATCGGTTTAACTTTAATGCATATTTTATATTTTATAAAAAAAATTAATTTTATAACAAACCAATAAAAAACTCAAGCTTCATTACGTTATTTAAATAAAATATTTGAACCACTTTTATAATTTATTAGTTATTTAATGATACTAACTAATAATTATTCACCGACAATTAATCAAATTTGTACATTGATTATTTTGCCTGATCTAGCATTAGTTTACTTAGTAGAATTATTTTTTAGTGAGCTAACTTATTTTATTTTTTAAATCAGTAGCACTGAAGTTTGAATTTATAATTTCATGCAAACTACTCAAATACCTCATCACTAATTCACTCCTAATGGCTTTAGTGAGTTAAATCATAAGTGGGTTAGAATTAATCTATTTATGATATTTACATGTTTGGCATGTTATATCAAATATGATATGATGAAAATATTTAATAATAATTAATATTTTAAATAAATAACATTTAATATAAAAATAGATATTTAGAATCATATGAAAAAAATATATATAATAATTAATAAAACTTATTAATAAATAATATCTAATAAAAATTCAATTATATTTATTAATAGTTGCAATAAATTCAATTATATTATAGCGGTCTAGTCATGAGTTGAACATGCGACTCTAGCCCCAAAGGTGTGCTTTGTAGATGACCAAGGCTATGACCACTTGATTTGTTGAATATTTATAATAATATTTATTGCTGATTTTATTTAAAATATATATATAAAAATGAAGTTTAAATTATAATAAATCATAAAGGAAAAGCGGATTAAAAAAATCAATCTTTATAGGTTTAACTCGACTCTAAATTATTCTCTAGCATTTTGACAAATTAATTAATCATTTTTATGTGAAAATTAATTAATTATTTGATAGCTAACCATTTTTATGCTGTCATGGGCACATATTCCCAATTCAAACTCCATGTCATATTTGAATTTTCATTTAAAACTTTAAAAGTATAATTTAAGCATTGATCAGTTAATTCACTTACTCGATTTTTCGTTCATATATTACTATAATTTGAGTTTAAATTTGAATTTTTTATTAATGATTTATCTATAAATATTTCTTTTTGAAGATGGATTTTTTGGCCCATGTGTTAAAATTCGTAAAAAAATTAAATATTCACGAAAAAAATTAAAAAAAATAGGCAAAATTAAAAAATTTTGATAATGGGCCAATCTAGTGAACTAGGAATGGCCTATAGGTGAGCTAGAGTTAGCCCATTTATGGGCCAGGGCTAATATTAGCCTACTAAAAAATAGAAAAAATTTGAGTTTTTTGTAAGTGGGCCGGCCAATGGGCTAGTCTTGGCCCATATGGACTTTTAGCCCTATAAGCTTTTCATGAAAGTGGGTTTTTTGGCTCTAGTCCACATGGGTGTGGGCTGGCCTATTTGACATCCCTATATATTACTTTGGTTCAGGGATTAAAAATCAAATAAAATAATGGTAGAGACTTCAACCAAATATTTTTGAAAATATTTGGATTCAAATCAAAATTTATTTTTTATAGAAACTAAAAATAAGAATTCGTAATATTTTCATAAACTAAAAACATATTTAAGCCAAAAATAAAGTAATTCATAAAATCTAAAAATTAATCAAAAGGCCAAAAAAAATTAAAAATTAATAAATATGCCTGTGAACTTTGATATCTAGGAGATTTCAAAAGTTAACTTGTTATGAATATCTGGCCTTAATTTTATCTAATGGTCCTTGGTGAATGACATTTGAGCTCCACGAGGTGCTAGTGACAACACCCACTCTCCTCTTTCATATATTTCAAAAATCAAAATGCAAATCTCCTACATGCTTTATCTCTTACTCCATGTTAGTGTTTCTCTCCATTTGTAAAATAAAAATGAATGTGACTTGCAACTAATAAATAGAGATGACAAAATAAGTCAGACTCGCCTGATTGACCCTGGATAATTCACAAATTTTGGTGGGTGGGTTGATATTTTCAATTGATACAAAATTTTCAACCCACACAAATCTGTCGGTTGCTCTATTTTTTTTTTTTTATCTCCATATTTTTTAATTGTGCACATATGCACACTTAATATTTGGGCCTTTTGTTGGCCTCCACACACATGCTTAATATTAAAATTTGTGATTTTTAACCCCTTTTATAGTTAAGTAAATAGTTTGATATTTTATAAGTTATCATGGAATGGATAGTTCAATACTCTGAAAAAAATGAAGAGACAATCACAAGCTCTTTTGTATTTGAATGGGTGTAGTAGGATATGTATTATGAGTAATTGGTATCGAATTATTAACAACTAAGTCTATATATGTCTTCTAATGGTATATTATAATGTTAAATAATATTGATAGTGCAATATTTTATGGTTGTCTTTGATCTTTTTGAGCAGAATATTCATAAATTAAGTGATTGGGAATTTTTTTTTTAAGTTTGTATGAATATTATTTTATTATATTTAAACAACAAATTTTTTTTAAAAAAATTAAATAAATTAATTCACTTAAAATAAAATTATTTTTTATGAGCCAACTTACTAACCTACCAACTTGCATATAAGCGAAGTGAGTTGACATGCTCAACGTATATCCTAATGCTTATTGGTCCATCCCATTAAGGCTTGACCTGCAGGAAGTCGGGGTGCCCTGTTTGCCAACGTTGGTCTGTTGGTCGAGGCAGGGACAAAGGAAATTGAGACTCAGCATGATGAAGAAGCAAACTGATTACGAAGGCAAAAGGGATCGAGGGACGGGATAGCAGTGGATGCCGACGAAATAAGGAGATGTGAGCAGTGCTGTTTTTCTGTAAGGGGAAAAGTTGAGTGACTAAAAAAATTAATTAATGAAGAATTATTTGTAAATGTTGAATTTAAGATTTTTTTTTAGTAATAATAATGATATATTCTCTTAAAATATTTTTGTAATCATCCTACTAATTTTTAAATAAAAAAATTAAATATTTTTTATATTTTAAGATAATACATATATTTATAAAATATTTAATATTTTTTATAGTTAACAATTAAAAATTATTCGGAAAATATATCATTATTCTTATATTAATATTTTTAATATTTATTAGTTGATTTCAACTCGACGAATAATCATCTCGGTTTGGTGAAACATGTGCTGTCGGAGCGCCATGTGCTTATAGCCCTTTAGCTCACCATTATAAATACCAATAGCACCTAGTAATGGGGAAAAGGGCCTGAAGAAAACCCTAAAAAAGTAAAAGAAACACTCGTCAATGGGCTAGAGAAAGACAGTTTCTAAAAATGTGGTCCAATGTCCACATCCTTATCTACTTATTATTTTGTAGCGTCTTTTAGGACATTATTCCCACAGTTCGGTTGCCTTTGGCACTGGTTTTTGCGGCTTCCCAAGATAATTAAGATTTGTCTTATGTGTAATTCAGTGAAACCAGCAAGTCTCTTTCTTGAAAGTAAGAGCCTACTTTTATCGGTTTCTGATAGTAGTCTTTGTCTTTTCCTACCATCACCGAATCAGGCTTCTTTTGACTACTTCATTATATGATTTGTTTAGTTACATGGAAACTGGGAATGGTGATGTTAGCATGCTAATCTGTATGTTAATCATAAATCGAATGCTTGATACAGATAGGCTGTACAGCGCATGGTGTGTTGTTTGCTCTTTTCCTTCTACTCTATTATTATTATTATTATTATTATTATTATTATTACTTCTATTATTATCTATCCAGTTCAATCTTCATTCTTCAATTACAATTGTTTTCAGACGCTTTTATACAGATAATATTAAACTGCCAGGTTCTTAAGATTATTTAAATTTGTCATATTAATAGGTGGGGTTAAAGCATTAAATATGCGATGAGCTGGACTTGGGTCTTGTATCATCAAGTGGGCGTGTTGGGTCAAAAGCATGCTAAGTTAGGAAACTATCATGGTTTGTTTGTTTATTTATTTATTTATTTCGAACGAAACAAACACTGTTTATAATGATTGTAAATTAACTTTTTTTTTAAGAGAGAAAAGATAAACTTTCATTCAAATAAAAAACAGATTATACCAAGATAGACAAGACAATAGGAAAAGGTGGAGGTTCCAACAATCAAACCACACTTTGAGTACCCCACCTCCTCACAAGAATATTGGCAGCAACATCTGAGGTTCTAACAACCAAACCACACTTTTAGGACGCCATCTCCTCGCAAGAATATTGGCAGCAATATTTGCATCCGTGTTCATAAATGAAAAGGAATAATTCACAAATTTTCTAGAAAGGCTTATAATTTTTCATATATTGTCCC
Organism: Pterocarpus macrocarpus; assembly: GCA_031439585.1. Classification (NCBI taxonomy): domain Eukaryota; kingdom Viridiplantae; phylum Streptophyta; class Magnoliopsida; order Fabales; family Fabaceae; genus Pterocarpus; species Pterocarpus macrocarpus. The sequence goes on from CM062520.1 coordinate 28,380,917, forward strand.
CAATTCTAAACTATTTGAAGAACTCTTCCTTAAGTCTTCAATCATCCGCATGTTATCTGATTCCAAATTATGGGCATAGTTTCAATATTTTCATAATCGATTGTAAACGGCTCCAAAAAAAGTTCTGTTGAGCTCCTGTCTCAAAGAGAAGTGATCAATAAAATGATTTCTCACAATCTGGGATCATCTGCAATCTATTCAACCTAATCCTACGCCCATTATTTATTCAAACATACATCGCGTAACTTAAGTATGCATTATCTTTGCTTTTGGTATTTTTTGTTATACACGCTCACTTAAGTATTGGAGTACCTTGCAGATACACCCACCCTCTTGTGTTGCTTGTTGCCAACTTAAGGTTGTTGTCCATCTCTGGTGCATCTCTAATCATAAGTAATCTCCCTTTTTAGTCATTTGTCAACGATTATTAAATTTATTCGTTTGTGTAATTTTTTTTTTGGTAAATAAAAGTTTAGGTGGAGATAAGTGTTACTATTCCTCTAAGGTCAGGGAAGAGCCCCAATCTCTTTGAGGATTTTCGGGAGGGATTACATATCACACCACTAACAAGTTCCTCGCATCGGTCATGGGATTTGATCCCACACCATTGTGGGGTATGAGTCAATCCTTAACCAACTGCACCAACCTTCATTGGCTATTCGTTTGTGTAATTTAAACTTAATTAAAACTGTTTGTGTAATTAAGTTAATTAGAGGTAATTCAAACGTTATTTTTTATATATAGGTAGAACATGTGATAACATTGAGGTTTAAAAACTTATACTTTTATGTGTAAATCACTTAAATGTCTTTCTATTAGTTCATTTCTATATTAAGTTTTATCCAACAGGAAAAAAAAAAATCACTTCTAGTAAGTTAACACTTAGGCATAATTAGTTAAAGACCAACATTTAATTGGTTTAAGTGATTTGCTACTTGTTTTCCTTTAAGTAAGATCTTGATTTCAAGTCTTATTATAGATATAAAAATACTAATGTTAGGAGAGAGATTTATTCTCATAGCAGTGAAATCCATTTCAAGCTAGATTTATTAGAGTTTATTAAATTCCAAATATTGGTAGTTCATACAAAACAAAAAAAGAATACATAATTAGTTAAATGAACTTAGTCAATGTCGACTCATATAGTGTCATGGCCTAGGGTTAAATAAGTGGTAACTGCAAGTGATAGGTTTAAGCTTGTAAAAGTTTGTATAGGTTTCGCTTACTTTAGGTATCAAACTTGACGGATCAATGCTCACGTGTTAGCTATCTAACTCACCTCATTACTTGGATATGCGACATTTACTCACAACGTATGATTTGGTTGTAAATTTTGAGATCCATTGTTGGTAAGTAATCTGTAACTTTTGATCTCACCGTAAATCTTCGCAAAGGGCTTAATAAATTTCCATGAGCTTAGACTAAGACGAAAAGAAATGTCACTCCTCGCTTCAAAGCTCTTTCAGACCAAAATCATCATACATGCTGAAATTGTTATTTGAAATATATGAAATTATGTAAATTATGTTAAAATTGTACATATTATTAAAGATATCGTTAAATTTGTTAAATATTGATGGGTACTTACAAGCCTTTCTAACAACTTTTCTCAAATAATACCACTTGAAAGAGTATAAGTTGTGGTAGCAAGCTTTGAAGACTATGCAGGGTAGGAATGTTTACTAGTTCATAAATTCAAATGTTTACTAGTTCAGTTGACTCATTTTTAAGATAGAACTAATTAAATAGAAATTTAATTAAGTTGAATTGGTAAACAATTTTCTTACTATAATTTTTTTTTCTTTTCCTTTTTCTTTATCTTCGTAGTTGCTAGTTAGTAGCAAGGCAAAATTAAAGTACGAGACACTGGTAATGATTTCAATGGGTAAAAATCTCAAATGAATGAGAAATAAGAAGAGAATGGCCTTAATATTAAATGCTAAATACATAACTTAAAAATTTAGCAATAAATTAAAAAACTAGTTAATTGAATGATTAAATTAAATGTTTGAGTCCCGAATTCAAAAATTGAAAATTCAAAAAACAACTTAATAATAATTAATTTAAATCAAATTTAAATTAAAATAATTTAATTGTTTAAATGCAACTGAATTAATTTATACTTTAAAGTTAGATTATTATATCTATTAAGTCAGTACAATTTAATTAATACCTTTAGTCAATATTTGCTTGAATAAAAAGAGAAAATGAAATGAAAGAGCATAGAAAGAAGAAAAAAAAAAAAAAGTCAATTTTTTATTTCACATAACTTGGATGGTAAAAAAATTAAAAGAATGAAAATGAGATTTTGCTTTTATCCCTTACTTGGTTGAAAAAAAATGTACGGAAAATCTAATATAGTAAATAATTTTTTCACGTTAATACAAGTGAAGAACATAAAAATGAATATGGTAAAATTATTAATTTTAATAAAATCTCTCCTCCATATCTCCTTGCTAGTTTTCTCTCTAAAAGTAGAGACAAAAATATTTTGGTTAGTTTCACTTACTTTTTTTTTTCTTTCTTATTTTATTTTCATATTCAAGTAAAAATAATATTAAAATCTTCTCATAAATTAAGTATGCATTTGTTTCAATTTTATTTTAAAAAAAAGGGATTTTTTATCAAAAGTTTACATTTTTTAAAAGATATTTATTTCAACTTCTATTATATATATATATATATATTTTTTTTTTTTTTTTAATTTTTGAATAAGAGTTAAAATAAGTAACTTTTTTAAATCGTAATTTTTTCAACAAGTGATTTTTTAATAGTTAAAAATTAGTTTGTCGAAAAAAACTAAAACAAATGCATTTTTATTTATATGAATTGATAATATAAAATTTATATTATCAATTAATAAAATTATAAAAAAATATTAAATTATAATAAATAATTATCTAATATAATTAAATAATTTATTGTAATTTTATTAATTAATAATATAAAATTAATATTTTATTATTTTATATTATTAGTCTAAAGAAATTAAACTCTTTTTTTTCATATATATTTTCTTTCACTTTAATTTCTGTCAAAACAACGAGATAGTCCCAGATCTGCTTCATTTTTTTAATAGAAAAATAATGGAACAAAGTAGAAGAGAATTCTCAAAGAGAATAAAGTTAAAAGTTTCAAACTTTGATGGGATACTAAAGAAAGAACGTGGCGTCATATACACGACAGACTGTCCATTGCGTAATGGGCCCCTCCCTCTCGCCGGCTTAACGGGCAAATGCTGCTGCTTCTCCTTTCTGACCATTGTACCCCTCTTCACTTTTTGAAGTCATCTTCGGTCTTGGATCTTCCATTTGTTGGCAAACTGACGCATTCAAATTCACTCTGTCTATGATTTTTGACCAATAAATCGGAGAAGGGACATGATTTTTATGATTATGTAATTATTGACTTCGCAGCTCGTTCTTTCTCGATGTAAGAAAAGACATGACAGATAATGCGTGATTTTTATATTCAGATACGTTAAAATTAGAAGGATATATTTTGTACGTTCAACAAGAGAAAATTCACTTCTTGTTGGAGTGATGAAATTTAGGATTTAAATGGATGATATATATTTCCCAAGTTTCATCGCCTATATCATATAATTTAACTGTTTGCTATAACTATTTTATTAGAAAAATATTATTCGAATATATAATATATAGATATAATATCCGAATATGAGTGTAGGTAAATATTAAAATATATATATATATATATTAAAAATAAAAAATTGAATATTTTTATATGAGAGATATTATATTTGATATTAAAAAGTAATTTATAAATATTATCATTCATTTGATTATTTGAATGAGAAAATGCTTTTCTTTAAATCATAGACTTGTAATAATTGTTTAAAAAAGTATTTTTGAAATATTTAAAAAAGAATAGTACTAAAAATTATAGGATAGTAAAATATTAAATGCTTCTATTTTTTATTTTTCATTTTTCATTTTTAATTCTATTATTAGTATCCCACATTCCCAAGACACTCGTTCTATCTTTAGGTTCCTGATCTTGTTAACAACGAACATTTAAATTTGTGACGCCCAACAAGTATTAGAATTACCAACCTCTAACCATTACTGCAGAAGTGATTCTTAAAAGATTACAACAGAGGCATTGCATCCCACTGCACAAGTCCTGAGTTCTGCATGCACAACTGATGCAATTTGGGATTGATGATAATTGAAAAAAAAAAAATGTAATGCTCTTCCTTTAATATGAAATTCATTATAAATTTGATGGTGATTAAAATTGACATTTGATGATGAGTACTATCTTACAGGTGGAGTGCAAGGCTTCATTGACGCCGCTCTTCTTTGTGATTAACTGTGAGCTGGAATGATACATAATAAATGTTCTAACAATCATCAATTGACTTGAATAGAAAATATCAACAACCCTTTAATATGCAAACATATAAATGCAACTAATTATTCCATTGCAGCAATGTCAATATTCCACAAGCACTAATTATCACGCTATTCTTTTGGTTGCTTTAAATTATATACATAAATACTAATGCAATCTTACTAAAAAAGACACCATTTTTTCACTTACATATCTCAGAGAAAAGAAAGTCAGTGATGCATCTGGATATTTCAAGCCATTTTTATGGTACACAATTTATCTGAATAGAACATGTGAGTGAATGTGATAACATTCCTTCAATTACCTCCAGAATGACCAGAACCAAAGGGTACATAAAAGGGGGATGAGAATTTTCGAAGCTTGCTATCAAGTAAGAAAAGTAAATGTTGATTTTAGTCTTCCAAAATATGCACACATATTACATTAACCTTCACTTATAAACAAATTAAATTAAATTTTGAATGACATACGTCACATCAATTTGCCCAGAGGGAAAGGTCAGCATTAACGAGAAAGAAATACACCATCATTATAAAATGAGCCTTTTATCATCATCAAAGAAAGAGAATAAATAGTTACAGTTACATTATCTTTCTTGTCGATGTGACCCGTACCTCGCTGCTCTGCTCCCTCCCCTGTTTCTTCTTCTCGTCTCCCATGATAACCGACTCCATTAATGGCAGCAATAACACTTCACACAACGCACTAAATGCCTTGTCATTTACTCACGGTTACGGAATTTCACAACTACCTCACCTCTCTTAACTCAACACACGTCCATCATTGAAGCATCCACTGCCAATGTCGCTGCTTGTTTTCCACTTCCCAAGGTGATGTTCCCCTCTGTCCTCTGCTCTGCTACAACACCACCTGTAAATCCAGCTTCCCAAGTGGTTGGTTTTTGGGTTTTTTTTTTCTCTCTGATGTGAATTCACAATTTCACATCTTTGCCTTTTGGAACTCGCTCCATGCTTAGTTTTTCTCCTTCATTTTTTTTTTAAATATTAGAGCTCTAGAAAAACGCCCCCATTAACCCATCTTTGAAAATTTTCTCTCTCTGACTATCTGCCATTATATGTTGTATTTGAAACTGTACAACAAAGTTCCCTTGTGGGTGGTTTAGTTTTGAAATCTAGTGTCTAATTTCCCTTGAGAAAAAGTCTTTGAAGTTCGGAAGATCTATTTTGAGTCTCGAGTTTTCACATGATACTTGTTGGTTGTGTTCTTTTTTTTGTCCTTCCGTTGAATTGGGTGGTCCAAAAGTACTGGCAACTTTGATGTACACCTTCATCAAATGTGTTACATGATGCTCCAAACTGGTTCAATGAGATATTTTTACCTTTATCTTCTGGTTCTTTCTTTGTTCTTGTTCATCCCAAACACGCACGAGCTGCAAGCAGATCAGACACAAGCCTTGTTTCAGCTAAGGAACTATCTGGAGTACCCTTCCTCTTTGCAGAGCTGGGATAATTATAATGGGGACCTCTGTAACCTTTCTTCATCTCCAAATTTCAGCGTTAAATGTGAGGATGATGCAGTAACCGAGCTTAAAATTATGGGTGATAAATCTGTGAAGGCACCAAGGTTCAATGGATATGCAGTTCCCAATCAGACACTATCCGTGAATTTCTCCGTTGATTCTTTTTTCACCACAGTAACAAGGTTAACCAGCTTAAGGGTTCTTAGCTTGGTGTCCTTGGGGCTATGGGGGCCACTACCTGAAGTGATTCACCGTTTGTCTTTGCTTGAGGTTTTGGATTTGTGCTCAAATTTCTTATTTGGTGCTATCCCACCAAAAATGTCCACAATGGTACAGCTTTACACAGTAACACTTGATGGCAATTATTTTAATGCCACTGTGCCTGATTGGTTTGGTTCTTTGTCTAATCTAACCTTGTTGAGTTTGAAGAGTAACCTCTTAAAGGGTTCATTCCCCACCTCACTGTGCAAAGTTAAGACACTTGAAGTTATTTCCTTGTCCCACAATGAGCTATCTGGCGGATTGCCTGATCTCAGTACTCTCACTGGCCTACATGTTTTGGACTTGAGAGAAAACCATTTAGATTCTCAACTACCAGTGTTGCCCAAATCAGTAGTCACAGTTTTATTGAGCAATAATTCATTCTCTGGAGAGATACCTAGGCAGTTTGGTGAATTGGGTCAGCTTCAACATCTGGATCTTTCATCAAATCATCTTAGTAGGATACCCCCACCTGCCCTTTTCTCTTTGCCAAACATCAGTTACTTGAATTTAGCAAGCAATGTGCTAAGTGGTTCCCTTCCAGACAAGCTAAGTTGTGGTAGCAAACTTGGGTTTGTGGATATTTCTGGTAACAAGTTACATGGTGGACTTCCTTCTTGCTTGGCCAATATTTCTGATAGTAGAGTTGTCAGATATGGTGGAAATTGTTTATCTGTTGGTTCTGTTGATTCTCAGACTCAGCGGCGAGGGTCTTATTGTGATGAATCCAGCTCTGGGTGGAAGAAACTCAAGGCATGGAAAGTAGCTGCAGCAGTGGCCATCATTGTTGGACTTGTTCTTGTGCTTTTGGTGTCTGGAGTTTTCTTATGTAAAAAATGTCATTCAAGAAAGACAACTAAGGAGGATGTGTTGCCAAAGATTCTCCAAGGGAACTCCACAGAAGGGGTTTCATCCGAAATCCTTGCAAATGCCAGTAAGTTGCATTGATTAGGCGACAATTTGGTGTGCTGTTTTGATTTAATAGTAGACTTTAGATTGTTGAGGTCTTTAGATTTTAATTGGATGTGCACCTCTGAAATAGTAACGTCTTAGTTCCTATTTCTTTTCAGGATTCATTTCTCAAACAGTGAAGCTGGGGACGCAAACTACTACAGCCCGTAAACAGTTTTCAATAGAAGAGTTGAAGGAAGCCACAAGAAACTTTGACTTATCAACTTATATCGGCGAAGGCACCATAGGGAAGGTACCTTTCAGCCACTCAAAATGTTGTTTGAAAGATTACTATAATTTTCTGCAAGAGTTGCAAGGTCTGAAGTCCTTGTCAAAATTGCACCATTCATATGGCCAAACAAAGAGTAACTATTTTTGCTTCATTTTTGCTTTGTTAGAAGGTCAAGTGATTTTATATGTATATTAGTAGACATAGAGAATTTTTGTCAAACTCATTTTGTATGCTTACTATAACTGACTCTTTCAAGTCTGCTACTACATTTCAGCTGTACAAAGGTAAACTAGAGAATGGATCTCACGTGATGATACGATCTTTGGCTCTGTCAAAGAAATGCTCAATTCAAAATCTTAAAGCTAGACTGGATTTACTCTCAAAGCTTCAACATCCAAATTTGGTTAGCCTCTTGGGTCATTGTATTGATTGCCGGGGACAAGATGATTCCAGTACCCACAAACTTCATCTTGTGTATGAATATGTGCCAAATGGGAATTATCGTACACACCTGTCAGGTCAGGATAGCATTATATTACATATATATTGATGAATGCTTAAGTCTCACCACTGCTTCCCTCTTTGTCTATTTGACATCATAAATTGTTAATTATTAGTGGCTGCTAAAACAGACCCTAATTCGGATGTTACTGCATAAATTAGTCTAGGTTGAATTGGAGGAATGGAATTAGCTACTGTCAAGGAAGGAGAGGCTTCTCCCATTAATGTGGAGGAATTTTCCTTTTCATTGACAAATATATTGCATTCAAGTTTGCTGTTGAACAGTAATCATACATTAAATTTGATAAAATGAGAAGCCATTAGGAAGTGGTGTGGCTTGATTATTTTTTTTTTTTGGGGTGAAGCACACTGTTTCCCCAGGCCTTATTGCCAGGAACCGGACTAATCCGGCTCGACCCGTAGAGGTCCCAAGGGGGCTTTAGATCTCTCTGCGGAAATTTTTTCCATTCCCAGGGCTCGACCCGAGACGTTTAGTTAAGGAGCCAAAACACCTAACCACTTCGACCAACTCCATGTTGGTTGATTATTTAATGCTTCTTTTGGTTGTTAGGTTTGACTTGGATAAGATTATGTAGGAGTGCTTGCCTTAGGGAATTATAGTGGTGAATAACTTACTTATTTTTATGATATGTTTATATAACGTCCAACCTTCATAACCGCTATTTTTGTATTACCATAGTCAAAATGTTGCAATTATTTTTGTACAACATAGCTTTCTTTCTTGAAGGCTTCAATCTGCTAATCTTGCTTCACTCAAACATGCAGAATTTTCTGCAGAGAAGGCACTTAAGTGGTCTGATAGACTGGCAATTCTAATTGGAGTTGCTAAGGCTGTGCATTTCCTACATACCGGTGTTATCCCTGGTTGTTTTAATAACCAACTAAAGACAAAGAATATTTTACTTGATGAGCATCACATTCCAAAATTAAGTGACTATGGTATGCCCATCATCACAGAAGAAATAGAAAAGTTTGAGGTATGTTTGCTGCCAATTCAATGTAGCTGTTTAACAATAAACTAATATGTTTGATTCTTGAGTGATTCTGTTGCTTTCTATGTGTTGCAGGCAAAGGGAGAGAAACCAAAATCACGGTATGATACTATAGCCTATTGCTTTCTTTGTTACCTCTAATTATGTAGTTTATTGCCATACCACACTATGAACTCGACCCTCTTTAATTTATCAGATCTGCTGCTGTTGACAGCATCAAAGAATCACTCACTATTGACCATTGTCATTGGCTTAGCAACACCAACACAGCCATGCTCATTTTTCAATCCTATGAGCATTTGTTTACATTTTCAGATCTTGTATTTATTACCTTCAAGCACTCCTCATTGCCCCTACCTCTGCCAATACCTTTTCTATGCTTAAATGATTTTGGGTAGATGAATAATAAACTAATCATTCTCCCTTTTTTTTCTTGTAGCCAAAGGACAAAAATGGATAATGATGTTTATAATTTTGGATTCATATTGCTTGAATCACTTGTGGGACCCATAGCAAGCGACAAAGGAGAAACATTCTTTCTAAATGAAAAGGTAAGAACAAGATTTTGAGATCACTTGCCTTTTTTAGGATGAATAAAATTTCTGCCTTACTGGAATGTACAATGTCGCGGTGATTTTTCAATACCTAAAATTATTTGCATTCTTGTAATTCTCAACATTCATATGTGACATTTTGATTGTGCTAATTCCAAGAATCTCCAAACCAACTTGTGAAATTTAAGCTGATCAACTTCTAGGGTCAAATATGAATTCAGAAGATCTAGGATACTCTTATTTTTTAATCCTCAATATTTATAGTGCTGTGAAATAATCATTGCATTTTTTATTTAATTAATGAATCCAAGACCTGCTTTTGTGAACCCCAGGCATCCTTTGGCAGTCAAGATGGTCGAAGAAAGATTGTGGATCCATTAGTGTTGACCACTTGCTCTCAAGAGTCATTATCAATTGCAATATCTATAACAACGAAATGCATATCTCCAGAATCTTCATCTCGTCCCTCTTTTGAGGATGTCCTATGGAACTTACAGTATGCAGCTCAAGTCCAAGCCACATCAGACGCAGATCACAAATCAGATTCTACATCATATTCATAGGTCCAAGTTTGTAGGAGTCACAAAACTAGAGTTTAAAATCATCCATTCGTTCTCCAGCAATGAAGATAAAGAAATCAGGGATCTATAAGTGAAAACACTGTCCATGATGTCAATCTTCATTGCAAATGTAAAGGGTATAGTTATAAAAATGTTTTGTAAAAATGTTTTCCACATTTTTCTGTTTCTTTAGATTTTTGATAGGACTAAGTGGTTAAGATTCATATACCTTTTAGAAACAAGAAAAGAAGTGGGAATTGAGACAAATGAAGCAAATCATGAACTTGATCAAGTGTTGCTAGGATGAAGGTCCCAGAAGATATGTGGTGGTGAAACTGTAACTATGGAAGGTTGAATTCAAAGAGTTTAAGAGAAAATATATTTCTAGAGGATGTGTAGTCCAGAGCAAGGTTGTTCTACGTAGGAACGAAAGGGGATACAGGAGCGTAAAACATAGGATTGTAGCACGAAATGTAAGATCCTATTAGAATAGAAAATTACATTATACAAATATATATGTGTATATAACATAACACAAATAAGCAAATAAAACCACAAATCACAACTTCAAATTTAAAGATCACATAACTACATCAAGTCCATATGTCATAATTCATAATTCAAAGCATAAAAGCCACAACAACCCACAAGTTTTTGACATCACTTAAAATTAAAACATTGAAAACAAGTCAACAAGACAACAACCCAACTACTAGAACTAGAATGACATCTAAAGCAAATCATTAAGGCTGTGATCATCATATTCATCCTCTTCAATAGGATCTCCTCCATCTTCATTGCCATCTCTTTGAAGAAGTTCACCAAAATCATCATCATTATCAAGAGGAGGAATTTCCAAATCATCTGAACGACCACAAACTCTACCATCACCTTCTTGAGGGAGCAAGTCAAGATCATCAGGAATTTCCAAGTCCTCTAAACCTTCCAACTCATCATTATTTTCCACAATCCATTCTTCATCATAATCCAAATCATCAAGATTATACTTAACAAGTTTTCTAGATTGCTTCTTCTTGGCCAATCTAGAATTAATAATCACAAACACTACATCAATCATTGTCTTTTGTTTCAAATGGTTTCTCTTCTTTGTGTGGACCTAAACAAATATAAAATCAATCAACATATAGAAATTGGCAACTAATTCTAAAATTGAAATATGAATTTAAAATTTACCATCTCAAACACACTCTAATTACCCTTGCATCTCAATGAACTACATGTCAAGCTCAATACATGAACGGCAAATCTTTCGAGCTCTAGATGCTCATCCTCATAAGAATCCCACTATTGTGTTGGAGTTTTGGTATTAAGGGCAGCTTTACCTACTTCTCTTCCAAAAAATTTTGATCTACTATTGAAATCTTTAAGTTGAGCATCAATCTTGGTTATTTGCTCCTTATCTCCCACAATTCCTTCCAAACAATCATATAGTCCTTTCTTAACTTCATAATCAATCTTAAATCTAGGACTATAGTGCAACTGAGGATTCAAGCAGTAGCTTGCAGCATGTAAGGGCCTATGGAGTTTGTTGTCCCATCTTTAATCAATAATCTTCCACAAAGACATATAACTAAAGAATAGAAAACTAAGATTAGCTATTAAACAAACACCAAAATATTTTAATTTAAACTAAACTTGATTATTAAATATTTTACCTCTTCTGGACACCTTGAAGGGCCTTTTATATTTTCTCTTTAGCTCGATCCATCTACTCATAGATATACCTCATGGCTGGCTTCTTATTTGAATCCACTAAACGAAGCACATGGAGAAGAGGATAACATTCCCTCAAGCAAAGAACAATGTCTCTTCAAAATTGCATATCCAAAAAAATATTTTCAATAAACTTCCCATCCCTTGTCTTTGCAAACTAGCTTGATTTCCATTCATGAGAAGTAAAACATTCTTAATAGTGCACCCTTCTTCTCATGAAGGCAACCTAAAGTGAGATAAGATGTAGCAAAATGGGTCATGCCCGATGTCACCAAATCTTTTCCTTTGGTGTAATGTTGCAATAGGGAAATAGGAAGAGTTCTTGAATAGATATAAGTTGTAATCTTTCTTCCCTTAGAAATTGTCTCCTTGTGAAGCTCTAACTTCTTTTCAAAATCCTCCAACATTAAGTCAATGCAATGAGCAACACAAGGTGTCCAAGAAAGCTTCTTCCTTTTTCCAATCAACATCTCTCTAGCAGCATTATGGTTAGTTGCATTGTCCATGACAACCTGGACAATAGTCTCTTCACCAACCTCCTCGATAACATTATCTATCATCTTAAATATCCTATCAGTAGTTTTGGAAATATGAGAGCCATCAATAGACTTAAAGAAAATAGTCCCCTTCGAGAAATTCAATATAGATTGCCTTCTCTTACCCGTCCAACCATCAGTCATAATAGTGCATCCCGTTTTCTTCCAGCAAGCTTAATGTTCCTCCAATGATTCAATAGTTGTACCTACCTTTTGCTGCAAGTATTTGACTTTTAATTCATGGTAAGAAGGAGGCTTGAACCCTAAACCATGCCAGGCAACCTTTTCAAACATTATAATGTATTCTTCACTCTTTGCTGCATTAAACGGTATGGCATTGTTGTAGAAGAAAGAAGCAATTTCTTATCATGCTTCTTTCCTCAAATTTTTCTTAAATATGCTATTGATGGTGGCTTGAGTGCTAATACCCCTTTTTTTGAAAAGAGTTCCAAGTGTCTCCACTTCCTTTCCTTTTCTTTTTTCACCAACAAAACAATCATCACCATCATTGTTGGTTGCTCTTCCTTCTTCAACACCATCTCTTGTTTTTTTGATCAAATTTTGTTGCAAACTAACTACAATATCCCACATTTGTTTCTTCACCTCATCAGTGACTACCTTGCAAGCTCCAACATCCTCCTGTGTTCTTGCCAAATGATGCTTCAATCTATAAATATTCCCAGATATCACCTTCTCACAGTAATTGCATTTTATTTTCCTTACATTTCCATGAACACAAGTCCCATGACTCCAGGCCGCATCACTCTTATTTCTAGGAGCATTCTTGTTAATTGGTTTACTTTCACTTCCACTCCTAGCAACACTCCTAGATTCAGAATTTGCAGAAGGCCTATTACCTTCATTAGCACCTCCACTTGATAACATATTTTTTCCTCAAAATAATACCTAATAGAAAATTAACAAAAATAAATATATCGCCTTAATTCTCAAATAGAGAATCAAAATAATCACACTGACATTAAGAAAATTTCAGAACCAACACAAAAATCAAATAATGCACTATAAAAACTAAAAACCCACAGATACTCACCAAATAGAAGTCCAAAAGAAGAAAAGACAAAGAAGCAGGAGCAGCACTGGCACTGTAGCAGACTCGCACAAGCAGCCATGGAGTCACACCAAAGACACTCACAGCAGATAGCACCCAACCAGCAAAGACCACCGAAGAGGCGAAGACAGATGTGGATGGTGGTGATGAGGCAGCCGGAGGTGACGAGATGACCAGCGAACGTGTGTGAGAGACAAAAATCTCCATCGCTTGAGAGAAGGAGTGAGTTCGAATGTATGAGAGAGATAGAGAGTGAGAGAGAAAGATTGAATGAAGAAGGGGAAGAGGTTTTCTTAGGGCTTCCTTCTAAAATGGGTCGAGTCAGATTTCAAACCCATGGGAGCGCTCAACTTGTTAGGATCGCACGATCCTACCACTTCTACACTCTTGCACGGTGCTCCCACTACATTCCACCAAGTTCGTGCCAAGAACGGGATCCGAACACGCTGACTGGTTCCAGGAGCGTAGGATCATGCACTCCTATGTGCAGTAACACGCTCCTGACAACCATGGTCTAGAGATATCATGTGAAGTTATAAATTTTGCTTTCAGTCATAGATATGGTGTTCTTTAATCTCCACACTAACATCCTAATTCTAGTGAATGCATGCGTTCTTGTGCCATTTGAAGAATAATTTAAGAAAAATAACGAGTTACTTCAACACAAAAGTCAATACAATGTCTATGTGGACATCAAATAATAATTTTCTCACTTAATTTTAGCTTACTCTATACTACTATGGTAAAATAGACTTGAAAATGCCTTTGAAATTAAATAGTGCAACTTTATAATTGTTATTTTGTTTTGGTCATTATGATAGTAGAGTGGAATTTCATTAATCTTGTTTGGACGTTATATTATAAAGTAATAGAACAAAACAATTATATTGCTTATAAGTTATAAATTTTAGTTCTCCTATTCCATCCCAATTTTGGAAGGAAAGAAATAAAAATGTGCATTTGAGGAATAAATAGGTGGAGTAGATCCCATTATTTTTCTTTTTCTTTTTATTATCAATATTTAAACTTCCAAACTAGGGAATCACTAGTAAATACATACCGCATGGATATAGACGAATTTAATCTCATTTGAAAAAAAAACCCCTACCATTATTTAGATGAATTTTAATGAGAGATGAAAAGGGAAAATTGTTCTCTATCAACCTTCTTTAAAACTCAAAAAATTCTTTTCTTCAATTTGGGAGATAGATAAATGAAAGAATTCTCTTTTATTTTAAAACTTATAAAATTATATTTTTATTGTAAACTTGATAAAGAAGCCCTATTTTATCTATTCCTTTCCTTTTTTTCTCATTTTACACCCAGTTCTATCTCCCAAACATGGCATAAGTGTGTAAGTAAATTATTAATTGGAGTCTAAAGATTTTACTCATCTACTAACTAACCTTGGTTTAAAAAAAATGGAACACACCCATGTAAAACAAGTAAACCCTCGATTTAGTCTCTGTAACTGTAAGTGTTGATCAAATTAACTCTTAACATTTAATAATAACCATTTTAGTTCTTGAAACTACATCACGTTAATCAAATCTGTCCTTACATTAATAGATGTCGTGTGTTAAGTGACATGCTAAACTCCTATATGGCACACTCCCTTTATGAACTCTAAATCCCCAATTTTGCTAAATCCCCCCAATTGAGTCAACCCTTTGCAATCTCAAATGCTTCTTAATCAAACTTATTGATAAAATCATTAGTTTTCACGTCCACCCTTTTGTCTTCTCTCAATGATGCCAACTTGAGCCTTGCTACCACCACCCACTACTTCACCATCTTTGCATCTTCTTCCCACCACCATACCTTATATGATGGCAAAAGCAATGCATCCAAAAGCAATTTGTTCTGCAATTTTGCCCATTAGTTCATCTTTGGGCATCAAGGGAAAAACTTGGGATTTGAATGTGGACATCTCCATGACTAGTTCTAGGGTATCTTTCCTAACTGCAACAATATATAAAGAGTTCATGAAAGCTAAGTAGCCCCTACCCCTTATTTGAACTATGCAAACCAATCCTTGTCTAGGCAAAGAAGATACACTTAGGATTCTCCACCTGTAAAAGATTTCTTATGTCCTTTAAATTGCAAAGGTGAAAATTTAGGTTGATTGAATTAGTATCCTTTGCTATCATGATCCTTAAACATCTAAAGAAACCCCCTTATCACAAATTCTTCATATGCATTAGCCTCTGTGATTTTGTCTCGCCTTCTATTTTCATATACTTATCATCTTCTTCCATTGCAGACATGAGATTTTTTTCATCTATTGGGCAATTGATGAATCAAACACCATCAATCTAGCGAGGTGCAAATGACCATTCACTATTTCCTTTACTTTGACAAGTTTCTTGGTTCCCCTCAAGGCCCCAATTAGGTTTATTGTTTTGATGATGAATAGTTTATTATTTATTAATATATTTAAACTTGAATATAATTTTGATGATTTACATTGTTGGATTATATTTTTTTTAAGAAAAGAGAATATCTTTGTATTTTGTTTTTATCAAAAGGAAATATTTTTTGGACTATAAATTTCCTATTTAAACTCATGGATATTTCTTTCCTTGATATCAAATATTTTTTTTACAAAGTAAGTTAAATTTCAAAAATTATTTTGCTCTTAAATTGATTTAGAAAAATTAAGATTAAGGGAGGAAGTCAAGCTCTAATAATCATATGACTGAAAATTTGGATGATCGAGAGGGAGTAAACAACAACTATACTATAGCAACTATTAGGACAAAACAAGAACTGTGTCGAGAAACAGCAGGAACTCAAAATTTAGCATGTGGAAAAATTCTTTGGTTTGAATGGAGTCAAAACATTCTCCAATAGCTAGTACACATTCAATGTCTGATTCTGTATAAAAGGCATGAAGATTTGAAAAGAGGACTATAAATTCCATCAAGAAAATAGAGAGCTTACCTTGTTCATCATAAACTCTATAGTCTCACTTATTTATTTACTCTTGAAAGAGTTTGAAACTTATCGTATCTCAATTATAAGAGAAATTATACCTTTAGAGGTTATCTTATTTTGGATTTGAGGGGAGGTTTTGTGGTGTCCTTGAGAGAAAGAAACCATGGGTATGCTCTAGATAAAGTGAGATTTGGTAATGTTCTTGTGGGAAAAAGCCTTATAACACTCTACGTGGGAATTGGGTAAATGAAGGTCTATTGAAATCCTTGTAAGCCAAAATTCGATAATGAAGAAAAATTCCAAACAATTGGTGACTAGACATAAGGACTAATTTGTAACTAGAGGTGGGTATGTGAGCCAGCTTGGCTCGCGACAGGCCATATTTAAATGGATTAGATTGGGTTGGTCCGCGAAATAAATCAGTTGTCACGTTGTAGGCCCGTGTCCACACCGCATAAGTGCTCAGGTTGGCAAGTTGGCTCACACAATTAAGATTTTTTCAATATACCTGGGAGGAATCAAACTTGAGTCCCCACAACCACTATAAGTGGTTCTTGCCACTAAGCTACAAGCACATATTGTAAGAAAAGGCCTAATTCTACTTAAATATATCTTGTTTTGCTAAGATAAGTAGGTTAGCGGGTTAGCCTGCTAATCTGCGAGCTTAACCCATTTAGCTTGCGGGTTTAGTAGAGTGGACCAAAAAGTCCCGCAAATTAATGAGCTAGAAAAACACCTAGTCTTAACCTGTGCGAATTGCGAGTTAAATGGATCAATCCATGAATCATGACGCGTATACCTAGCTCTATTTGTAACTAAATCAAGATAAATCGCTTTATCCTCCCTTATCTATCTTATTTTTCTGCATTACTTGTGTTTATTTTATTTTCAAGATTATTTTATTTTGAATTTTCTTATTTAATTATTCTAACTTTTTGTTATCTAATTTTCTATGATTGAACCTCGAAGAACCAATTAACCCTCTCTTGGTTCATTCACCTTGCTCCATGTTCTTTTCTTTGTTAAACTTGAACTTTTTTATCAACAACCTTGAAAATGACAAGGGACGAGGGTGAGAGCTAGCTAACTATGAGAGTCAATATTAATGTTGTTGGTTCTGCCATGGTGTTGCTTTGTTTGGAGGTTGTGAATGTAAGATGAGTGTGGAAACGGTGGTAGTTAGCTAGCAATGAACATGATGGAGTTGTGTATATAGGCAGATATCAAAACATGGTTGTTTTAATGGTGATTTCTCAAGTACCCCTTCAAATTAGAGGGGTTTGAAACTCTTCCTACTTAGCCCAATATATTTTTATTTCAACACCTTTTTAAAATTGTGCCATGTAAGCAATGATATGAAACTATTCACAGAATTCACATTAGATCCAAAAACACTCTTGACTTTACAATTTTTTATCCAAAGGACTTTATATAGTATTAATTAATTAGTTAAATCTTAAACTAGTAATTTAACAAAGAACATAGAGGTAAATAAAAACAAAATAAAATTAACCCTAATATTCCAATTCTTCAAAGGCCAAGAACCCTAGATTTGTACTTTGAAAATTTTGTAACCAAATCCTCCCCAAACCACTTCCTAGCTTCCTTATCCTGGAAACTTACTCTAAGTTATGATTCTATTTTTCTTTTAAATATGGATTCACCATCTAAAAGCCTTGAGTTGATTCGATGGGAGCTATGAGGCACAGGACTCGATACAGCAACTTTTGGCATGCCTTATTTTTTAGCACCACACTGCCGTAATTGCTCTATCGACCAAAACACATTACAGACTAATCTACATGTCTCCAACTACATATTTAGCAAGTGTGCAAGGATTTGAAGTATATTTGAGGAAATAACAACTTGCATAATCAAAGAACTCACAAATATGAAGTATCTTGAATGTGCAAATTCACAGCTACAAGCTCAAAGGAATCCAAACTGATGGCCTAGACTCTATTTTGGATAAAATAATCAAGAATTGGAAGCATAATAGAAAACAATTAATAGAATTGAAAAGGTGAACGTAGTCTTCACCTCACCTCTAACAATTAGACATTTTTGGAGAGAAATCCAAAGTGCCTATGGAGTGGTCTGAGGAGGATTTTGCTACAAAATCTTCAAACTGCAAATCTAGAGTTCCTAGTCTTTAAAGAATTGGGATATGCTTCTTGATGTAATTTTGTTTTTATTTAGATGTGCTCTTTCTTTTTTTGGTACATTAACAGAAATGAGATTTGAACCTAGGACCTCATGAAAACTATCCAAACCCCTCATCACTAGACTAGTCCTAGTGATTTTATTTAAATGTATTATTATTTTGTTAAAATTTATTGTTTAAGATTTAATTAGTTAATTAATTAATATTATAAGAAGTCATTTGGTAATTGTAAAACTAAGAATAGTTTTAGATCCAATATCACGATTGTAAATAGTTTCATTTCATTACTTACATGGCATAATGTTAAAAATCTATTGGGCCAAGTAGGAAAAATTTTGAACCCCTTTAATTTGAAATGGTACTAGAGAAATTGCCTGTGTTTATGTTATGGGTGGCTGTAGTGTCATGCAAGAGTCTAGCTTGGCACTTAATGTGCCACCTAGGCATGTATGTTAACATAGAGACTGATTTAATTAAACAAATATAATTTTAAGGATTAGAATGGTTATTTAAATGGCAAGGAGTAGTTTTATTGACACCTGCAATTTTAGGGACTAAATTGAGATTTAATTCTATATAAAAGTCTCCAGCATTACAAATTGGTTTTTTTTTCTTTTATTTCCTATCAAATTTCTTGAGAGTAAACTCTCATTTTGGTCCCTAAAATTATAGGCACCATTCAACAATTTGTTCATGAAATTTAGAAAATAATAATTTTTTGTCCCTAAAGTCACATTTTGTGATTCAAGTTAGTTCCTAAGATAACAAACATTAATTAAATTTAATGGAAAGGGGGATGTGGCACATTAAGTGCCAAGTTGTCATCCAAGGAAACACTCCATCTAAGATTTAATTTAGTGCCTAAAATTTGAATATTTCTCAACAAACTCCTTAATTTCTCTTTCCCTTCGTAAACCCCTAAATCCCCAATCTTCCCTATATTCACAATTACCTCTTCCATTTCGCCGAAAAGTTTATAATTCTTCAAAATACAACTTCAATAACATGGGCTGAAACATATACAACTACTTTCAATGGCCTAAGGACAATGAAGAAACTTATATATATTTATCATGAGACTTGACAAAGGCTTAGATGCTAATTATTCTGCTGGTTAGGGAGGTTATGCATGAATCCTTTTCAAGATATAAATGATGGTTTCTGGAAGCTTAATGTGGGAGTAAAATGTAGAATACCCACAACTCATTTGTAGTTTAAATAGAATTAGTCATTCTACCCAACTAATAGTCTCTTGGAGTAGAAGGCAATTGACTTCAATTCAATCAACACATAACTATTGTCTTCTCATTGTGACATCTTAAAATAAAATAATAGCTAAATATGACGTTCAAAATTTGTTTTTATTGATGTAGCTGGCAAGCCTGACGTTGCTTTATATGTACTTTATTTGGATGTATGGTGCATGATTTACAGTAATGTATGCTACTCTTGCATGTCGAGACGTAGATTGTTGTTGGATTACAAAGTCGCCGTTATTGCTGAAGGTGCAGGACAGGAGCTTGTTTCTGGGAGCATGCAATCCATGAACAAACAAGATGATTCTAGAAACGAGCTTCTTCAATATGTTCGGTTATGGATATCCCAGGAGATTAAGGTTGGATTTTTGTTTGCTCTATTTGTGGTAGATATCTAGTGCTCTTATGTGGTCTTTGATTGCATTATCCTCTTAATTTTTCTGTTGGATGTTGATTGACTTGTTTATTATTACAGCTATACCCATTTACGCTACGACTATTTATTAGCTGATATGTTTGGCCTGTTGCCTGGAATCACTGCCACCATCTGTTTGCATGTGTTTGGATTTTCTAGGACTCGTAGCAGAATATTCGTTGTCTATTATGCTAGATTTTAAAAAGTTTTTCGTTGTTCCAGTTTCCAACTGATGATTTCTATATTAATCTTTGGGAAAAATTGCACTTAAGAAGCATTTCTATTTGTGCTTAGTTTCTGATAATGTCATTTCATAAGCAGTTTATGTTAGACATCTGCCCACTGATGAACGTTGAATAAGTATTCCAGGTGGATTTGATATAAGTGCTCACAAAGTAGACTATCACTAAATATAGGCGAGTGCTACTATGCTCCCTACAAGGTAGAGAGCATCATACACTATTTAATCCTAACAATTCATCCTAATATGAATGGTTGATATTATATTTAAAACACCCCTACAACACTAATTTATGGTACACAGTAGGAGCAACCCTTCCTCTGGCTTTTTTTTTTTTTTTTTTTTCTCTCCGTCCGTTCATGGCTCATCCTTGGTCTCCGCCACTTCGTCCATGACTCTGTCGCCGACAGTGGAAAACAACAGCGACTACACCACGACGATCCCCGTCCATGCATTACCATTTGCGATTTCTGCCGATGCAGAGCAAGACAGAGGAGATGGGTCACTCATGGTGACCTCACAGTGGTCCATGAAGACAACGGGAAAATGGACAAAAGAGCTATGCGGCCAAGCTATGCAGTTGCTGCAGGGCGAAAGGAAGACGCAAACCGAGGCGTACTGTGCTGGGTTGGCTGCGGGTTGTGCGTAGGAACAGTGAAGGTTGAGGATGGCAGTTTGTGGCGTGGGATAGTGGCTAGGTTGTGTAGTCGCATCTTGGATGGTTGCTCCCTCGCGTCAGTTTCGTGGCATCGGTCGGAAAAATTTTTCCACCATTAGTTTACCGGAAATGGGATCACCGTGGATGATCGGGAGGTTATGGATGATGGGTGGATGAAAGGCTGCGCATTGGTGGACTTGAATGGGAGTGATGTTAAGGTGATTCAAGTGTGTGACACTCCTTACTTTGCAACAAGTATAGCAGCATTCACCCAAAATATACTTTATTTTGTTCTTCACTAATTCTTTTCACAATTGACAAATGTTTACCAAGATATTTTCTGCTACTTATTTCGAGCATTTTGATCTTCCGGATCATTTTGCTAGACAAAAGATGTTGACCTTAACTCAAATATATAGGTTTGAAAAGACTGAAAATTAGAATTGCATGTCTAACACACACATTGAAAGTATAGAAGAGTATTTGTCTTATATTTTCTGTTTTATAGGTCCAACTTACATGAAAGTAGCAATAATGTGTATTGTACACTTCTTGCTCTAAGTGTTGTTCATGGAGCCATGGCAGCTTACACCGGCTATATGAGTAGGCTTGTCAATAGAAGACAAACTTATATACCTTCTATGTGAGTTCATCACTTCATTGGGCATGGTATTTTTTGGTTTAGTAGGATACATTAGATTTTTTTAGAAAAAATAATATTCAATGACTTTAACCTTTTTTCTTTTTTCAATGTTTGACATAATTTATCTAGTTATGATAAGATTAGACATAACATAACCTTGAATTCTTTGAAACATCATGTTTTGCCTCCACCCTCTTCATTTGTTTCCACAATCTCCAACTAAACTAATTAAAAGCAGTTCTATAAAGTAAGTCTAGTTCAGTATGTAGTAGCAGACTAGCAGTATTAGATTTTGGTTGCAAGGTTGATAGTCTTATGGTTTAACTCCGTTTCGGTGGATTTATTATGTAGAGAATCAATGAGAGACGAAACCATGCATGCAGTAATAACTGAAAGAATGTGGGCTAGGCTATTATGTTCAATGAATCAACCCACCTTTTGAGTGCCAAAGGCCTCCACGAAGACGAGAGGGGAGAAAAACCATAAGTCCAATTAGTAGATGGGCATTGTTCAGATGACACTTTGAAGAACTACATTAGTGAAAATGGAAGTGAAATACGTGGGTATTGGGAAAATTGAAGATTTAGGATTTATGAAAAGTAAGAGAAATTGGGGATTTTATTAAGAAATATGAAAATTTCACAAACTAAATCAAATCTTTTAAGGTGGAGTCGCTACTAAAAATACACGAAAAATTGATGGATTTTTCAATGGATAATGAAGTACAGTGGACTTTTAATCAAATTTAACAAATTCGCCTATAATTCTGACGGTACTATGCAGTACCAATATGCTTCACATGACGTGAGTAATTACCGATATCTTTACCAAAGTATAATGCGTCAAAAATCTCCCAAAAATTAATTAATGAACTTATTGACGGCAAAGTCGTTGGCATTTATTTATTTATTTTTCACCATTTTACATGCAATAATTTATTGATGATCTAGCCGTCAGTAATTATTATTCATTCATTACTTCTTTTAGCATATATTATTGTCGACGTTACCATCATTAATTTTTAATTTTGTTTAAAATTTTTTGTAGTTGTTACCAATGGATTACCCATTGATAACTTCGCATCTTGAAGCCCCGATTAGTTTGCCAAAATCATTTGAATACAGACAACATTCACTATCAAAAATATGTTGATTAGCCACATTTAAAAATATCGATTAGCAACACTTAAAATCTTTCAACATGTGTTTTTGATGTGGCTATTATATATATGGGGAAATATATTAATTAGCTACACTTTTAGCTTTTATTTACTACACTTATAAAGTGTGGTTAATGCATGATGTAACCACACTTCAAAAATGTGGCTAATGTCACCTTTTTTAGAAAAAAGAAAATATTCTAGCTCCCAAACGGTTGATTAACCTACAAATATATGCTTGATTCACATGAAAAATTTCACCCAACCGATTCAAAACTTATTCAACCAATTCGAAATTGATTTTTGCTTAATTCCAAACCGGTTCAAAACTATTTCACATCCACTCTGAGCTTGTATTCCTTTTTTTTTTTTTTTGGACACTTGAAGTTTGTATTCAAAACTATATAACAAGATTTTTTTACATTAATCAAAGTAACATGTAAATACAGGGCACACACCCAAACAATGTCTAATAATTGAAAATAAATCCTGTACAATACATAAAAAAAGAACACTTTCAAACAAACTAACTCACGTACACTAAATCTAAAACTAAGAAAAATTCAAATAAACTTGAAATATCCAAACTATAGCCATTTTGCCCAAATTATTGAACATTTCATCAAAGTACTCAAAATATTAGGCAAACTTTTATTAACACTAATCTCATGCACAATGTTCCCTTCCTGTGAATTTTCATCTTAAAGCAAGAGATATCACAAATATTATGTCTTATTCAAAAATTGAAATTATCCCTATTTTAGATAATCCACAACAGAGAAGTAAAGAAAGTCTACATGTAAGTGTCACCCTTATTATTTATAGTTTTAAAGGTATTCTCTTTTATATTATAGGAAGATATAATTAGACAACAAACAATACCTTCAATACTAATCTTAAATATCACCCAGCCATTAACATTGTTTGCACTAATGAATCGAAATATGAAGCAACCTACGCTCATTAGATATGATCAATACTAACTGGTTAAACCACTAAAGCATGCGATCAATGTTTCATCAACTATCTAATCTAAGAATAATATTCTCAAAGGGATCAAGAAACTCACTTGATCCATGTGTAGTTCATATGCATGTACATATCTGATCAATTTTGATATCCTTCACTTTGTATTACTAGAATAAAAACCAACAAAATTAATATCATACAGAGGAGTTGCTTTGCCTGGTATATTGTAGTCACCTATCAAATCAATGACAAACATGTCAAAATCTTGCAAACAAATTTTATGATAATGAATTGACATCTGATTATAATCAAACATTCAATAACTCGAGTAGCCTTATAAAACTCAACTAATTTAAAAGAGAAAACTAAGGGAAAATTTCAGCGCATTGCAATCAATTAAAGTGCTAAAGCACTGATTGTTTGAAGTCATTACATGAAATATTACACAAATTACTTGTTAGAAAATTTAAAGCAAGCGTTAATGCAAAATTGCAGAAAATGGAACAGTGTAAAGCACATTACTGTTAGTGGCTACTTAATTTATCCTTCATCACCATAAGTCAACATGTGCAACAGTACTATAGGAGAAAAATCGCATGTTGAATTAGATGGTTTGCTTTTAAAACTTAGAACACATAATTAAATTCCAACAAGTAAAGTAAACTTACCATGATGATGCCAGGTAACACCATAAGAATTGATACCTTCGGCTACTTTTGTAAACAATAAATATTCTTTGGCACTATGCCCTGCAAAAATGAACCACGTAGCAGAACCGCTATAGGAATGAGTAGCTATTGTTGAGAACATTTTTTGCTATACTTGCAATAGAATACAAAAGATGTGTGTCAAAGTTCTAACCTGCTCCACACAGCAGAGTTTGCATCAACAATAATATTTTTTTCATCTAAATAAGATTAGCTTGCAAGCCAAAGAAATATTAGAAACTAGAAACTCCAAGTAGCATAAAATCAATACTCATGATAAAGAAATAGTTAGTAAATAAAATAAGAAGTATAAAGATTCTCTCAGTCCAAAACCATAGACATCAGATTATAGTAAGCAATACCAGACACATAAATCTCTTCTCTCCCTTTTATTTCTAGCCATTTCTGAACGATTAAGAAGTATGATATATTTATTACCATGATTTCTTCATGTTTGAAAAACGTTATATCTCCCTTTGTTTACGTTGGTAGGGTATAGCCATTAACTTCTCAAACCTTATATGTTCAAAGATGTATCCTCTTATAGCTTTAAATATCATGCTCTATTAGTGTAAGATGAATCATTACTATTAACAACATTCAAGTCATGACAACTAGAAGTATAGAAGTTCAAGTGGCCACCATTCTTGAGAATTTTGCTAATTATTAGAGCAGCCATGTGTTAAGTTTATGAGTTATTGCAAAAGAGAACTGAAACCATAAATGCCATAGTCATAGACAAGTTATATAAGCAGAATTAGGAGTTGGAAATTTTGATCAGCAAGACAAATGGATATATAGTAATTTTAGCAAATTAATTATAGCAAAACATGATGAGAGAGCAACCTGATTAGTTGGCCTCTTTGAAAGATCACGTAATATTTGTTTTGGCAGTAAACATATCAGTTTAGCAATTTCTTTTCCCTACAACTATTGTTGCATGCTCTTTGGCATCACAAACAACATATCAATGGTTCAGAAGAAAAATCTTTCGTAAGACATGAGAACATCACAAAATTAATGCAAATTCAAGATACATAATAGAAATTCATCAATCAGTTAAAGAAAATCTCAATAAATTATAATCCCTAATACCTAGTTCTATTCAAATCCCTAATTGACAATGTATTCTAGGAAGCACAAATCAGAATCAATCTAAGTAGAAACATTGACTATTTGAGAGAAATCGAACCTCAAAGAATGGATTCAGTTTGAGACTGCTACCATTCGATTCTTTCAACTTTCTATTTCATGAATATATGAAAAAAATTTCAAATGAGAAAAGTAATCACTTAATCTAAACGGAGCTCACCTAGCAAGCATCGAGATTGAAGCAGTGAAACAGAGTCAAACAATGAACTGAGTAGAACAATCATGACACAGAACAATGGCAAATGGCGTCAAGATTGTAGCAGTGAGCGATCAGATCTACAATTATCATAACTCCTAAGTCAAGATATAATCAGCATAAGTATATTAAAGAAGTAGTAAAATTAAAAAATGATAATAGATCTAACAAATGAACAAAATCTCATAGCCAAAATTTTCAATGGAGGAACAATCGCAGCACTGATATCTAATGAGCTTAGTGATTTTGTGTGAACGAAGATGAAGAACTTCGCCATTAAAGTCGAACTAGAGTTCAACCTCATAATAAGAGTAAGAAGGAAGGTGAAGGCGAAAGGAGGCAACGAAACGCGGTGGCGATGAACCGCGGCAGCGGAAGGTGGAAACAGAACATGGCAGCGGAAGGCGGCGGCAGAAGCCATTGACGGAACAAGATGTGCGGCAGAAGGCATTGATAGAATGCGGCGTGTGGGCGGAAGGCTTTAATGGAATGCTGCGGCCAAACGCGGCGAGGCAATGGCGGAAGATGGTGGTGGAATGGAATATGCCCTCTTAGAAAGAGAGAGGGGGGAAGATGCTCTGTTTTTGGAGAACGGAGAGAGACAGGGTGCGAGAGTGTGAGAGTGGAGTTAGGCTTTGCTAGAAAAATCATCAAGTGTGTTGGGCTTTACTGTCATTTACCCACACTTGTGCAAGTGTAGCAAAAAAGTTGTTGTTTTGAATAGGTTTTTTGGTAGTGATTACTAATGTATGTGAAATGCACCGTTTCACTAATGTCATTAGTGATGGATAACCTATTGGTAATGGCTTTAACTAATTTAATTTACCTATAGATTGCCTGTCAGTAATAGGGGAATATAAGACTCATGAACCATCTTCTTCTTCCCTATTTTGACTTCCCCCCCTCTCTCTCTCCTATTTCTCTCCTTTCCACCACCACCTTCGGCCACTGCTAGTAACGGCTTTAAGTGAAGCAGTGCGTTTCATTTTTAATTTACTAACATATTGCATGTCAATAATATGTGAATATGAGACTCACAAAGTATATTTTTCTTCCCCATTTTCTCTTCCCTCTCTCTCTCTCTCTCTCTCTCTCTCTCTCTCTTTACCACTACCTTCAGCCGCGATTCGAACCATCACTGTCAAAGCTCCATTGTCACCGTTGGACACTGCCAATGTGTTTGAGATATTGTCTACAGCATTTTAATCGGTTTATTTTTTTATTCCACCTTTTTTTTTTTTTGCATTCCATCTCTTTACTCAATGTTAACTAAATATTTTTCTTATTTGGTTCGTTAAGGATCACATTGGAAGCATTGGGAGCAACTATTTTGGAGCTCACTATTCTTGGCTTGCTAGTAAGTATAATGTCTCAATTTTGAATTTATGTTTTGTAGTAAAATTAGAGACTTACGATTTAATATGATAGAGTTATAGGATAAAAAAAGAGAATTAGATTATATGATTGGGAGAAGGCTCAACATTCCTTCCCAACTGTCTGGATTGTGTGTTGCAGTGTTATGTGACTGTATGCTGGAGAATGTGCTCTAAAACAGTTTTTATGATTGACCGAATTGCATAACTGCATGTATTTGCTATTAAATGTTTGTCTTAATGTTTAATTAATTTTTTGGAGACTCTTAATTTAAGAGAAGATTCTGCTCAATTTTTTAAAATAATTTACTATTTAATTTGATACTTAATTTGTTATTAATTAGGTTATTTTGAATTAAAACTTATTGAATGTAATTAAGGGAGACTCATACTTTTAGGAGAGACTTTACCAAAATTTTTGTTATTTTTTAGATTATTGTACCAAAAAAATATTATTGTTTCGATCAAAACAATATCTTGTATTAATTTATCCATTAAAATCATTTTATACATTAAAATGATTGGTAATTAGGTTTTGAGATATAAGATTGCGTTTAATTGAATTTTAATATATAAAAGCTTTCTCTTTCATTTGACTTTTATATATTTTACTATTTACTATTTATTATAATAAAAAGAATAAATATGAAAAATATATAAACAAGTAATAACTAATAATTATAAATTATAATTATAATAAATTAAGAATATAAGAAATAAATGAAATGATTCAAATTAAAGAGAAATTAAGATTTAAATGATAATATTTTAAAATTTTGTAATTATTATTATAAACTTGTTTCTTGTTATATCTTGTAATAGCTATATATGTTTTTTTTTTTTTCTAATTAGTGACTTATATCAATTCCATATATTTGTGTTTCAGATATGATAAGTAGAGGCAAAGACAGGCCTAGGAAGGATGACACACCCCGTTCCTCTACTACACAGCCTTCTAGCATGACCCGACGATCCACCTCCACCCCTCCTTCCACCGCATAGACTTCTAATATGTGCCATTAGCACCGCCACCGCCACCGCCTCGATCATAAACCTAGGAGTTCATCACGATACCAAACCCTGGGTTTGTCGGACAACAGCCTCCTCACCCTCAGCCTTAGCCTCCTCAGTAACATCCTATGCCCTCAAGTGATCCTACCTCTACTTCCGCATAGGGTGGACCCAAGAGTGGGATAGGCGATTCTTCAGGACAGTCATAGGGTTCTACTAAGAGGCGAGTTCATCTTAGATGGGACTAGAAGGATTGGTAATTAATTATGTTTTTTTATTCAATGTTAATGCAACTTATGTTTACTTTACTTCTGTAACATCATTGATTTTTCTTTGTGCTAAATTATTTCAGCGACCCTGAATAATTAGACACGTAGTAAAGAATTAATATATATATATATATATATATATCAAGGGGAACAATGGATAATTAAGAGGAGAAAAATTAAAAGAATGCTTAATTAAAATTAGAGAATTTCTAATTAAGCAACTCAGATCCTTAAAAGCCTAATTGAGCACTAATCACCAATAATTAGCTTAATCAAGGTTAATTAAGATTAATATAGTCAAAAATTTAATTTTACTAATTATGAAAACACGAGTTAATCACTAATCCATGATTAATTAAGTCATTTAAGTAGCAAGAACACTAATCTTATCATCAAATTCAAATTAAAAGTAAACTAAATAATAAAGCAAGGATGACATCATCAAAGTGAAAAAGTAGAAGATAAAAATGCTTTATATAAGGTTTTGTCTAAAGTGAAGGTAAAAAAGGGTCATAAAGGGTGGGAGCCCTAATTCACTCATTCAAATTGCTCCCCGACAAAAGGTAAAAGTGAAAGAAAGGAACTCTAGCCCTTACACCCTTAAGTGGCTGTAGCCACTCTCTCTCCCTCATATCTATCTTTTTCTTTTTTCATTTTCACATTTCTCATTCTCTTCGTCTTCCCATCCTCTCAAGTCTCAAGCTCTCTTTTCTTCTTACCCACAACTTCACCCCTTTCCCAAATACTATTGTGAGAGGTACCCTTTTTAGCTTGCCCCAATCTCATACACTTGAACACACAAAGCCTAGAAACCACAAAAAGAAACCCCCCTCTCTTGGTGCTTGGACTGTGGCCATAACCACCATCAAGGAGGAGTTTTTCTTCTCAAAAGTGGTGAGTTGGAGCTTGGAGTCTTCCCACAAGGAGCTAAAATCATGAAGTCTTTCTTGGAGCAAGGAGGAGCTTTTCTTGCTTCAAGCTTCAAGTTTCTTGCTTAGGGTCCATCATCTTATGGATAGGACCCTCTAACTATTCTTGTTTTCTCTTATGACAAGCCATGAGAGCTCAAGTTTGACCATAACTTGGAACCTCAAGCTTTTGTCTCAAAGGTTCTAGTTTCTTGAAAAAAATGATAACTTTCATATTTCTACTACTCTTTTTGTTCTTCTAGCATGAACATCTTTGAAAAGAATGTGTAAAGTTTTGATTTTTACTCACTTTTATGATAAGATCTCCTAATCCTAGCCATGATTATGGTGCTCTTGGCATGTTTTCTTGTTTTTACCTCTTAGGAGACTCTAAAGTTTGCACCTTTTAAGTATTTGAGTGTTGTTTTAGTTTATTCTACACTTTTGTGGTCATATCTACAAAAAAGTTCCTTTCTTGAGTTTGGTTAATGGGATTATTGAAAAGTGACCATGAGAAGGTGGCCTTAAAACTCAAACATGGAAAAAGTTTTAAACTTTATCACTTATTTCATAGGATCAACACCTTTTAAGCCTAGAACCATGTTTATAAGTCTTAACAAGTGTTAAACAAGTGGAAACATGAGGTATAACAAAACAAAACAAAGAAAAAATTGGAGCTTGGCACATATATAGGCTTCAGCCATAATGAGAAATGTAACATTCACCACGAGTTCCGGTTTCCGACTTCATCTTCAAGCTCCAAATAAAACGGATTATTTCCAATTTTCGACTTCGTCTTCAAGTTTCAAATTAAATGGAGTAGTTTCCGAGTTCCAAACTTCGACTTCGAGTTTCAAATATATTATACATAATTTTCGACTTCCGACTTCATGGTTCAAAATAAAGTGTACATTGTTTCTGACCTCCGAGTTGATAGTTTAACATAATGGTCACAAGTACGGACCTCCGGGTTGAATTTAAAGAGTTCCAACATCCGACTTCAGCTCCAAGTTCAAATAAAATGGACACGAGCTCCGACTTTACACAGAATAGATATGAGTTCTAATTTCAAATAGAATGGATGCGAGTTCCACTTTTAGGCGACGTGGAGGATAATTTAGCCACAAAAGAGGGAGACATAGCTGAACTTCAATCACAAATTTCAACCAATCAAAACACAGCAAGCCAATTACCTCTTTAATGATTAAATTAGATTTTTCCCTTTTATTCCCATACTGAGTACGCCACTTCCTCTTCTGATTTTAGCCTTCTTCTTCTCTTCTCCTCTCAACAAACTCCATCACTCCTTCAAGCTTAACAAGGTTCTATCAATTCAAACTTCAACACTTAGCTCAACACCTAGCAAAATCATACTCCAAAGAGGTAAAGGTTCAATTTAGTTCTTGTTATTCTGATTGTGGATGGTTGCTTTTGATTTTATTTTCTCACTCCTTGATGTGATTAATGAATGAATATGATGATTTATGGCTGGTTTATTAAGTATTTGGAGGGATTGAGATTGAATCTTGCATGGAACATAAGATAGAGAGCAAACCAGAAACTGAAAACCTAAGAGAACCTATGGCAGTTCGTACGGCGGAGTGTATGACTCAGCCTATAGCCATTGAAACAAAATGAAACTAATTTTATGTGAAACTAGATATTTAGGGCTTTCCATACATATATCATATAAGGCCATTGGATTAGTATTGAGAGAGATATGAATTTTTGAAGTTTGACCTAGGAATCAGGACTTTCATCCGGGCAGTGTGAATTGAGAAGGTGTAACTCATCCTACACAACTCCAAATTTAGTGAAACTAACTTTGTTAGAAAGCTTACACATAGGGAACATTTCATAATGAAATTCTGAGTTTGTTATGATTCCATTTGTTCCTAGTGGTTCAAGAAAGTTGTTCTATGTCCAAACTAGGCCAAAATAGGGTAGTTCAGGAAGGTCAAATTTTAGGACTTATAACTCGAGCTCTATTGAAGTAAATGAAATGAAGCTTATTTAAAATGAAAGCTTGTTCTGTTATCTTTGATATGATACCAATTTCGTATAATTTGGACTTGTTTTCGATTTTTAGTAGATTTTTACTTTTAGGTGTATAATTTTGGCCAGCTATAGGGCAGGCCGGGTTAAAACATAAATAACTTGAGTTATAGTTATCAAAACTAGATGGGACCAAAGAGGTTAGAAAATAGACACATAACACTTTGACATATCCGAAATTCAGGTCCAAATGAGTTAAAATGAATTTAAGGCTTAATTTCTAAAAATCGGCAGAGTTGAAGAATATGAGCAGGATTCCCAAAGTTAAAGGATTTGGCACTTAATTCACATATGAGTTCAAGTAAAGTCTAAGTGTTGCAATTCCATGTTGGTGCTTGAAAGATTAATGCATTATATTTGATCTCTTATTGTGACTGACTGTCTACTGAAACTGGCACTATTCATAGGGAAGCGGACTCGATCCGTTATGCTGTTGAATTTTTGGCAGAAGTCTATGAAACTATGAATGTTTATATTACAAGAAATTTATGATATGAATAGCTATACAATTATGAATATATTACGATGACATGATCATGAATCATTCTTATGGGCGCATGCATATCTGCATATGAATGAAGGAAGAATATATGAGATCCCTTCACTTTGAGGCAGTTATTTGGGTCCCTCCAGGTGAAGGCAGTTGAAAGATAAAGATGTGGGTCCCTTTATTCGGAGGCAGTTGCACAATGGGTCCCTCCTTGTGAAGGTAGCTAAAACTTTTGGGTCCCTCTATGTTGGAGGCAGGTGGCCAACTGAGTCCCTCCGACCTAGAGGTACATGGGTCCCCTTGCGGGTCAGTACTATATGACGACGGTCACGAGTTGAGCTCACTCCTAGACCAGACTACCCAAGGGCAGTAAAGATTAAAGATTAAAACATATGCAAGCACCCCACTCATATGAGGTATGGCATCTACCCAGCTAGTGTGAGTATAGGGAATAGGGCTTACATGAGGCATGGCATGACCCAGCTAGTGTAAGTACCGTAAATTTATGATGATGAGTCCATATTCCTAAGGAACGTGACATAGCGATTACGCTCTGATGGGGTATGACATGGCGATCATACTTTGGAATATGGGATGATGATCCCACACCCTAAGGGATGTGACATGGTGATCACATTTCGATGGAGTATGACATGGCGATCATACTCTGGGACGTGGCAGGAAGAATATATTCCTAAGGAGTGTGACATGGTGATCACACCTCGATGGAGTATGACATGGCGATCGTACTTTGGAATATGTGTAACAAGTAAAGGAGGATAAAGGAAGAAAAGAAAATTATGTGTATATGCATAAATTCAAGTACAAGTAAAGGCGTGTGCAGATGTTATGTCTCCAATATATTGATGCTATCGTATTTTAATATGTTGCAATTATTATTCATAGTATAATTCATAAATTTGTTTTGTATTGGCTCACCCAAATGACAAGTGTATGAATAAAATGAACCTTGCTTCGGATAGTATGTTTTCAAACTATAAAATTGAATAGTTTGTATAACATGTTCACCTTTTTCATAATAAAGCCAAAACAGCGGAGATGACAACGATGACATTATGTATAATAGTTAAAGAATCCTAATGAGAATTTAAGATTCTCACTCCTATTTCCGTGTTATCTCCAGATAGCTTGAAAGTTCCGAAGATGGCTGAGATTCTTTGTCGAGAAGAGGTCAAAGCTCGAGAATAATAGTAACAAGTCCTGAGTATGGTACTATGATTTAAGCATAGTACTATATTTCGGGAGGATGTTACAAGAAAACTATAAAGGGAAGAGTTTGATACTTCTAGAGGTTGATTTATGGCTTATACGAAATATCCACATGCTTTACAATAAAGAAAGTAAAAATGAAATTTTACCCAATCTTAAGGTACCAATTCAGCCATTAAGGAAGAAAAGAGAAGATTTTTTTATTTTTTATAACTAAAACAATAATACAACTTGATAAATTTAAGTCATTAAATGAATGTTGCTCCAAGTGTTATGATTTAGCCATGAATTATCATAACCAAGGAAAGTAAGGGAAATCCTTATAAGCCGTCTTGTGGAAGAATGATTAGGGCTATTGGCTTTGTCATAAAATTTGAAATAAATGCATGATTCTTAAATAAGAATCACTAGATAAAATTTGGGCTAGAAATCCTAAGTTGAGACACAACTTTGGAAAATTATCAAGAAGAAATATAAGAGTTAAAAGGACTATATAAAAATAAGAATAAGAGTTTTAAGGATTATTTACTAACTAGAGGAAAGGATGTAAAACCTCTCTCCAAGATTAAGTTAAGACTTAAGGGTAAAAGGGTAATTTAAAATATTGCACCTAATTACCCAAATATGTCCATAAGACTCTTGTGTGTATTGGTGTGTTTTATTCCCTAATTATATGGGGAATGATGATGTTGCTTGTCTACGAGAATATTGATCTGTGAATTAGAACTGTACTAAGTATTAAGTGCTGGGATTCTTGAGGGGAAATCCATAAGAATCATAATCTTTGCCTATGATGAAATAATTGTGGATGCTTGGATAAGGTATAAATGTTATGAATGCTTGTCATTGTAAGTTTATAATTTTGGGGAACCTCCTAGTCTAACTGTTATGCTGCCAGATTTTCATTAAAATTGTGGACTTAGGAATATCTGTCACATGCTTTATATGTACTTTGTCCTTGAATTTAATGCATTTATGACATAAGACTTAATATTAAGTTTTGTGATAAGAAAAAAAAAGAGATAATTAGATATGATCCTTCAGTAAGGGAAGGTGATTAATTAGATATGATCCTTCAGTAAGGGAAGGTGATCCATAAAGATAAAATAAATGGGTGTGATCCTTGACCCACTAAGAGATCCCTTTATTTCGGAGGCACGTAGCTGAAATGTTCTTTCTAAATTAGAGGAAGCCTCCTACTAGCTGAATCTGATTTAAATTAGTATTGTGTAATGACAGTGACAGAATGAGCTCATATGCTAGAACAGTTTATCCAAGGACACATAAAGTGAAGAATGTTAAATAAGTGCTAAGTATGGAAATAACTAGTCAAGTCAAAATTAAAGTAAGCTAAAGTTAAAGAAAAGTCAAAAGTGATGAAGTTGCATAAATATGGATGGATCTTTATCCTTTCTTTATTCATGGTTATAAGTGCCATATGTTATGCTTATGCTTGTACATGTATGCTCTATGATGATAATATGCCTTATGTTATGTTTATAAGGGAAAGATTAAAAGAAATTCGCTTCGGAACATATGTTTTTAAACTCTTTATAATTGAACTTATGCATGCTCACCCCTTTTTATAATTAAATACGAAGTGACTGGGATGATAACGATAACACTTATCTATCTAGTTGGAGTCCTACTGAGAAATTATATTTCTCACTCCTATGCTTCTGTGTCATCTTCAGATAAAGTTGATAGCATCCATGGCAATGTTTCTGGTGGTACCTGACTAGATGTGACAAGGAGTTGTCATGTTATGACACCTAGCCAACGAAGATCGGGATAATAGCATAGCATTTTTATTTTTTTTAGAGCCCTAGTTGGGTAGTTTATGTGTAATTAAGAGTATGTAGGAAGTCTTGCTACTTAATTTGACTTATTACATATATGATAAATATTATGTATGATTATGACCTTTGATTTATCTATGGTTATGTTAGTGTATGTTGAAGTTGGTTGTCACGTTAATTCTATTTGGTCATACGCCTATCGGTAATGCCACGATACTAGGAACAATGTCCATATTTATTTCAGCGAATAAGCACTTAAAGGCTTAGCTTTCAAATATAAATGATTTACAAAATAGACAAAAAAAATAGATGCTATTTTCATATATTGTGCTAATTTCAATTACAACAACTTCTACTAATTAAAGGTAACAACTAGTAATGTCATAAAATGATTTAAGTATAGTATGATATCATTAGGGTGTTACAACTTTAATATTATTGTAATCTCATTTTTGTTTTATTGACATAGTTGGCTACCTCCGAAGCCCTACCTAGAGAAGATAACAAAGGTTATATAGCAGAAGTATATAAGTCCATATCCTACATTCTCCAAGGTTCCTCTGACAATAAAGGAGATGCGGTAAAAACACTTATAGCATGTTTGGTTCTGCTTTTATAGATGATTCTAGATAGAATTGATTGTGTAACGTCCTCCTCTATACAGTACTATACTTAAGTCATAGTACCATACCCTAGAGTTGTTACTGTTACTTGAGTGGACCTTATCTGACGGCAACTTCCACCGTCCGTGAAACTTCTTGAACTATCTGGAGATAACACGAAAATAGGAGTGAGAATTTTAAATTCTCAGTAGGATTCCTTAAACTACCATATATTATGTCATCGTTATTATCTCCAGCTGCTTCAATTTATTATGAAAAATGTGAGCATGTTAACTAGACTGTTTAGTTTTATAGTTTGAAAATATATTGTCCGAAGCAGAGTTCATTTTATTCACGCACTTGAGTCACATTGGCAATATTTCATATTTAGAATAATAATCACAGCATAAGTAGATAGAATAGTCTCAGCATCAATAAAACATGGGATATAATTATGCAAATACTCATACTTGAATTCATGCAAGTGCACTAGTGTTTTTCTTTAACTTTCTTTGCTTTCTTTTCTTGGTACACCTAGGCGTTACGTATTGCCGTCCCTAGGGTGCTTGCATATGTTTTAATCTTTAGTCTTTACTGTCCTTGGGTAGTCTGATCACATAGAACTAACCTATAAGGGGATCCATGTGTCTCTAGTCTTGGAAGGATCTCATTCTGGTCACGTGCCTCTAAATTGAAGGGATCTCTCCTAGTCACGTGCCTCAAGAATAGAGGGATTTCAGCTGACCACTTGCCTTCAATATAGAGGGATCTCATCTGACCACGTGCCTCTAGGGTAGAGGGATCTCATAGTTTTATACTGCCTTCACAGGGAGGGACCTAATTAACTGCTTCAAAGTGAAGGGACCTAATCTTATCTTATTTAACTGCCTTTACAAAGAAGGATCTCATAATTGCCTCCAGGTGAAGGGATCCACATTTAATATATTTATATCCCTTTATTCTCATACATAATCATGCTAAATGTTCTCATACATATGCTTCATTCCAGAGTGTGTCACGTTCCTTCGGAATATAGACTCATCGTCATATCTTTATTAGTTGTCATACACAACAAAGTCTTATGAGCAAAGCTTAGGTAGTTAGGTGCAAGTTTAAAATCTTAAGTCTTAATCTATCTTGCAAACCTTTAACTTCTATTGATGTTCCCGAGTTTGAGCTTAGGACCGAGTTTCGAGATTGAATTGGGTCCGAGTTCTGAGATTATGTAAGTTCCGACTTCCTGGGCTATGTATGTAAGGTTAATGTTTTGATTCCCGACTTTTGGGGTTATGTTCGATCTCCGAGATTGATTCTGGGTCGTGTTTTGGAATTATGGGTATAAGACTTTTAAAGCGTCCTAGTTCTCAACTTCCGAGATGCGGGTATAAGGTTTCATATTCTGGTACCAACTTCCAAATTTATGTTGAAAAATCCCGACTTCCGGGTTTAGGTATTTTAGGTTTTATATTCTTGTCCTAGACTTTCGATTTCAAAGTATTTTATGTGCTTGTGATCCCGATCTGCGACCTTAATCCACAAGTGGTCTTCCAAGACTTTTATGGGTGTGTTTCCTAGGTTCCAAGTTTCTGACATTGACTATACCTGATCTAGTTTCCTATTCACTAAGTTCTGAGTTCAACATTAAGTATACCCGATCTAGCTCTCTGTTTGCTAAGTTTCGAGTTCCGATATTAACTAAACTTGATCTAGTATTCATACATATCTCTAACTATAATTGTACTCTTATAAGAGAAAATTCACCAAAAATAGAAATCTAGGTGAAATCATACAAAATTCATATAATTTAAATCTAACAGAACAAGCTTTCAAATGAAATAAGTTGCATATTATTTGAATGAGTATAATTTGAGATATAAGCCCTGAAACTTGACCCTACTGGACTACCCTGTTCCAGCTCGGGTTAAACTTAAGGTGAATTCATCAATGTACTGGGGATAGTTGGCAACAAATCTGACTCTCAAATTTTTATGGGATGTTCCCTCATATGTTAGCTTTTAAACAACATTTGATTCACTCAATTTGAAGTTGTGTAGGGTGAGTTACACCCTTCTTAACTTACACTGCCCGGATGAAAGTCCTGATTTCTAGATCAAATTTCAAAAATTCATAACTAATGCTATACTAATCCAATGGCCTTATATTTTATATGTATGGAAAGCCCTGAATGTCTAGTTTCATATAAAAATGGTTTCATCAAATTTAAATAGCTGTAGGTGGATCAGTACACTCCGCCGTATGGATCACCGAGGAGAAACCCTAATAGCTTCTTGAATTTTCTCTATTCTTCAAGCTCTTTCATACTAATTCCAATTCTAATCACAACACACATGCAAATTCAATTATAAACCATCATCATAATTCCAAATCACATTAATATCATGAGGAAGATAAGATCCCTACACAGCCCCAAATCAAGAAAAACAAGAGAAGGAGTTAGATTCCTATCTTATCTAGATGAAATTTAGTTGATTTGGTGCCTTAGATGGAAGCAACTTTTGATAAGATTTGAAGAGAGGTCGAAGATGGAGTAGAAAGAAGTGTGAATGGAAGAGAAATGAAGGGGAGTTAGCCCCTTATCTTGGTCGAAATTCACAAGGGCAAAGAAGGAATTGAACACAAACTTGTGGAGCAAGGAGTTGTGTGATTGGTGGATGTGTGTTAGGGTTTCAATTTGATTTTGTGGCTACTTTCTTGGCTGAAAATGGCGCCACCTATGGGGGTGTTGTGGCTGAATCCTAGTCATTCATCTTAGGGCATTCATAGTATAAATTCTATTGATCCGGTTCCGACAATTTAACACACCGAACCTTTACCGATTTCTTTTAAATCGGTAAATCAGTTTCAAGAAAATTTCTATGAAATCTCCTATGCCTCTAACCTAATTCCCTTACATATAATCTCAATTAATTGCTAATTAAGTGATCCTAAATAAATATTTAATCGAATTTTAATTAATTTCGATTATTTGATAAAAACTGAATAACTAGGCGAAAAATGATAAGAAAAATTTCAGTGAATGTTACAGATTGTGTTAGAATTTATTTAGTTAGAATTGATTTTGAGGCAAAGTGATTTATGTTTGGTGGTCCTTCTAAAAGTAATTCTAATAGAAAGTAAAAAATTTTCACTTCTCTCAGAATAAATTCTAGAGGCAAAAATTGATTCTAGTAGTGGGAAACTAAACATCATTAAAAACTTGCAGAATCAATTATGACTCTCTAGAATTGATTCTAGAGGGTCCAAACGTGAAGCCAAACACAAGCTTAGTAGGCACTTCTTTTAAATTTAATTTCACTGTTTTTGTCCTATATATAAATTAAATGACTAATATGTTTCTTTTGTTTGTGCAATTAAATTTTATAATTGACCCTACGGAGGAGCACTTCGTCAGGAGGGCATGGAGGACTAGAGTAGCCAAGCGGCTGTGAGACATGTACTACGACATCCGCAAGGTAGTGATGACCGATTATCAACATTGGTTGATAGACAGGCACCTGCAAGCGTTGTGGGGTTATTGGGACACGGATAACTTCAAGGCAAAGGCCCTAAAGGCGAAGGTGAGTAGGGCCTCCACCAAGGGTGGGTCACTCCACACTAATGGCTTTACCAGCACTAAGGCCATCACGGTGCGGATGGTAAGTAATTTAAATTGCATTTAGTTTTACATTGTCACTTTATGTATGATTATGTGATTTTAATTTGAAAAGCAAATGAGGGGATTGAATAGGCAACCCACCCTTGATGAGCTATTTAGAAAGAACCATACTCCTAAGAAGGGCAAGCCGCAGTAGGTTGACCAATGCTCAGAGGCCACATATGTAAAATTCCTAAAGTTCCTCTAATTTTCCATTAATTCACACACACACACACAATGGTGTTTTATTGATTTGTTTATTTTCATTGTGGAATGAATTTACCTAGCGACTTGAGGAAGGTGATTGCCCTTGTGTTAGTGAGGATGACATTTGGTCACAGGTTGTGGGCGGCCTTTACAAGGGCATATGGGATAGGGACTTACTATTTAGGTAGTAATATATCCCCTGCATCTGTGATTGGATCATTTGTCATTGAGGATCAGGAGATTCGGGACCGTGTGCACGCACTGAATGTTGAACTCCTAGCCTATGCATAATGGCTCCAAGAGACGAAGGCATGTCACAAGATGAAGCTAAAGAAAATGAAGAAGAAGGCAAATAAGAGGGGGATGAAGATGTGGGATATATAGCAAGCAGGTCATCATGCGGTAGGTGCAGGCGAGCACCTCAGCTCAAGTTCTACTTCTTCCTGTGCTAGAGGAGTCCTCTGACAGCTCTGATCTTGACTCAACGATGGTGCCGATGCCAATGCCGATCTTGATCACATGGACCCCGACTATCATTGATGTTATTTTGTATTTTTTCTTTTCATTTTATTGAATTGTTATTGGAATATTTTGATTTTTTTTATGTAAATTTGAATACTTATCATCATCAGCATCATCATCATCATTATTATTATTATTATTGTATTGTATTATAATTATATCTAGTCTTTTATTTATAATTTTGAATGAAAATAATTAAATGTAAAAATTATATAAAAATAATTTGTAAAAATTAAAAAGTAGATATTCATTAATTACTAATGGATAATTCGTCAGTAAAATTAGATAATCTGTTAGAATATATTATCATATTAACAAAATGGGAGATGAATTTTCCAAATATCTACCGATAGAGTTTTATTTCGTTAGTAATTTTTTATTGACACATGTTTTATTGTCGTCCTAAATCCATCGGTAATTCCATTGGTAAATTTTTTACCGTTGGTAATACCATCAATTTTCTGCGTGTTTCTTATAGTGAGTGCCACCTGAGATGACAACTTGGCTCTTAGCATGCTACTTCGACAACTTGGCTCTTAGCATCCTACCTCAACCTCTTCGTTAATGTTAACTAATGTCTTTTATATCAAGGATTAACTTAAATCACAAAATACAATTTCAGAAATTAAATTAATATATATTTTTTAATTTCAGGATGAAATCGAACGAGGTCTACAACTTTTCGGGAACTAAAATAAGGCTTTACTCAATTTCTTGAGTACCTCTAAGTATGATCAATAAATGAAATCTAATAACAGAAACATTTTTGAGTGAATTTGTACTTTTGAACCTAAAAGGTGCATATGACATCAATTTTGTCATTAAAAGATTTCTTTTTTTTTTCAATTATCAAATTGGTCCATAAAAGTTAAAATATGACATTATATTGTCCCTGAAATTTTTTTATATCAAGTAAGTTCCTAAAAGTTAAAAATACGATATCACTTTGGTCCCTAAAAAGATGTTTAAAACATCAAATAAGTCTTTGAAAAATCAGACTTTATCGAAAATTAGAGAATCAAATATATGTTACATGTATCTTTTAAGGATCAAAATAATGTCATATTTTAACTTACAGGGACCAAAGTGATGTCATATTTTTACTATTATAAACTTATTTGATGTTAAAAAATTTTTAGGTGGCATTTGATATAAGGTAATCCATCTGGAGTACTAGCAATCTTCATTAAATTACTTGAATCTACTATATTATCTTATTTGGTATGACTTATCTAGCAATGTGAATTACTTAGGTAATCTAGATTGCCTCTAAAGTGGCAATCCACATTGCCTTCGTTGGGTAGTCAATCTGGATTACCCCCCATATGATAATATCCTATTATTGTTGTGTTGTTGTTGTTATTATTATGATTATTTTTTCTTTTGGAAGAGTAGTATTATTACTACTATTATTATTATTAGCAAACGATATATATTATTTAGTAATCTTTTTTATATACCACATAAGGTAATGTGAATTATCTGTTAAATTACCTGTGTATATCAAATATTGTATTGTAGCATTACTAGTTGTTCAAAAAGTGGTAATCTTTCTGAATACTAATCTATATTACTAACAATTTTAATAGGTAATATGCTAAACTCGACCTTAAGTACTAAATTGATGTCACATATATTTTTTAGAAATCAAAATAGATGTTTATTATAGTTTTTTATGTGGACTTATTTATTTATTTATTTATTTTCGTTAAACTCTACATAAAAATCTATATTTGATTTGGATGTATAAATTAATCAAGATGCGTATGAATAATATATATTTTGACCCATCAAATTATAATTTTATTACGTTATGTGCAATTTAACAATTATCGAATCAAATAATCATGTTTAAAAAAAGATGAATCACAGCCTAATTAGTTGTCAACCCGGCAGTTAAAGAAGTGAACACCATGTCTCCGCTGGAATGTTCAATCGTTGAATTAATATGTGTGTGTGTGTTTTTATGTGTATAAAAGATGAACCAACTCTTAAACACATTTCACATTCTTCTGCTTTTGTTTTGATGAAAACTCAATTAGATAGGGGAATACGGGAATGTCAAGTTAGGAAAGGAGAGATGTCAAATCCTACTCGAATTCCAGACACATGTATACCATCTTTAAATTACGTGGAAGAAAAGAAAAATATTTCTTATATTCAATGCCCACTTCAGTCACTCATGACCTATATGATCTGGAAGTGGACATCTCAACCCATGACATTGTCCTCTTTGGTGAATGGCGATGTATCACATATATATTGCATCCATTTTATAGCTTTCTATACCTTATACAATGACCTTTACAATAACCCAATCACTTTATTGATTTAAGTGATTTAATATTTATTCTTAAGTAAAATCTTAGATTTTAGTTTTATAAATAAAAAATAAATAAAAGTTAAGAGAATTTTATTTTTATAATAAGCTAGTCTAATTTAAATTAAATTAATTGAAGTTCAACAAAATTCAAATACTAATATAATTTAGACGTAAAAAAGATGTTTAAATTTCCTTTACCAATGAATACATATTACATAACAAATTTAGGTATAGTAGCAAACTGCACCTTTGCCTTGCCCATGGTCTATTGTTTATAATCATGACTGGTGCGCCAATGCTTGTAGGCCGTCAAGTGTTTGGTGATAAACTGGTGTTAAAGCTTGCCATGCTAGGCCATACTTAGAGTTAGTTTTTATTTGGTAAATGTACTTTAAGATTAGATTTAGGCCATCCTTAGATTCAATCATACTTAAATTTAATTCTAAAGCGATAATAATTTTTTCATACAAAAAATAATTAAAAATGAATAATTATCTTAATAAAAAATTATAATTTAATGATTGACTATTGATTTTATAAAATTTGAATATCGCAGCATGATTTATAAATGTTCAATGATTCAAGTTAACAAATTCAAAATGATTTGTTAGTTGCTTCAAAATATTCAATTATAGTATGATATTTGAACATCAGAATTCCAAGAACACATCAAACTATATTCAAATAAAATAAATATGAAAACGTAAAAATAAAAATCTTTTACATGGATCCTTACAAGCAGTAAACAAGTAAATGCAAGCTGAAGTTTAGGTTACACTACGCCTGAGCTGGTAGTGGTGGTGAAGGTGCAAACTAAACCACTATCACTACTCTATTATTACTTGCTACTACTTATTATTATCATCTGAATTCCTTGAGCTTTGTAAACTATGGGCGTAGCACACTTGTCAAAGACCATTGTGTAGAAACGACGCATACGGCATTGTGTTCGTGTGGCGTGCTCTTCACGCGCGGCTGTGCATGTTTGGTAGAGTAACAAATACCACCAATGTTATGTTACTTCCATGTTCTCCGACGAAACTAACGATCA
Source organism: Pterocarpus macrocarpus (assembly GCA_031439585.1). Lineage (NCBI taxonomy): Eukaryota > Viridiplantae > Streptophyta > Magnoliopsida > Fabales > Fabaceae > Pterocarpus > Pterocarpus macrocarpus. The sequence continues at coordinate 28,424,177 of CM062520.1, forward strand.
GTGTTTCTGTGTGGGGCACCTTCTCGTGCTTGAACGAGCCTGAGAAAACTATTCTACTTCCCAACCAATTTTTTATAATATTTCCCTTCAAAAAAACTTTGTAATATTTAATATGTTCCATATTACATTATATATACATGCTATAAAATAAAACTAACATATAAATTTAAAGTAGATAAATTTTAATGTTCTAAAAGTTACTGGAGACAAAGAAACAGAGAATGTAACACCAACTTTGAAGTGGTAGTTTCAATGTCTCTGGATATCTAATGATATAATGATATAAGTATATTAAAAGTAGATAATAAACAGGATATTATAATGATAAATAATGAAAAATAGGACCAAGGTTTTATGTTTGTTTTTTTTTCCTTTCCATAATGTTTACTTTAAATATCTACTTTCAAGAAAAATTCTACTTTCAATGTAAATAGCATTGCTTTAATAAGGTCTACATTGCTGGCGAGACATCACCATCTCGGAACGTGGTGATTCAGTAGTTTACAACAAACGACGTGGTTTGTCCTTTACCCAATGAATCATGTTCTTGGCTAGCAAAATGAGCCGACCTTCCACCCTTTTTTTTTTTTTTTCAATTTACAATAATAATATATATGTATTCGGGTACGTGTTTTATGTATATTTTTTACTCAATAAAATAACACTAGTGTCCGTGGGAGGGAGTTACAATTATTCTCTTTTGACTTAAATATATTTTTGCTCGTTGTAAATGTTATGAATTTTAGTTTTAATTTCTATAAAAAAAAATTTTAGTTTAGATCTAAAAATTTGGTTTTGATTCTTAAAAAATTTTATTTTAATATAGATTTAAACATTTAAAAAATATTTAATTATAGTCCCTAAAAAATTATGCTAATTTAATTTTAAGAAACTCAAATTAATATTTTAAAGGACTTAAATTAAATTATTATAATTTTTTATGAACTTAAAATAAATATATCACTTTAATACATGACTGAAAACTAAACAAAATAATGGTAGGTATTTAAACAAAATATTTATAAAAATATTTGGAATTAAAGTAAAATTTATTTTTTATAGGAATCAAAACTAAAATTTGCAACATTTTCGAGAATCAAAAATATATTTAAGCATTCTTTATTTTACAAGTACATTCTGGAGTATGAAAACATAATGTAGGAAACTCATTTTTTCCCCCTTTTTTTTTAATCATTTTAACATGGAAATTCAGTCCTTTGCTTTGAAGCTGCTACTATATTATATATATGTATATATATACTAGCAAGTTGGTGTGCCTCAGAAGCTGCAAGTGAAACTGAAAGTGAAAGTGAACTAGAATCAGGAATGTCTGAACAAAATAGAAGAAAACAAAAAATATGACTACACTCAGATATCTTTTGGTCTCACAAATATGGCGAGGCCCTGCAGCTTTCTGATTCTACCACCACTTCTGTCAGCCGCTGCTTTGCCTGGTAATGTCTACATTACGCCACCACCCTCTTCTTTCATGGGTTCTTTTCTCTCTCTGAGATTTGAAGACTTTTATGTTGTGTATTTAACTTGTAACTGGATTCAATGGTCCACATTATCAATTTTCTGCTTTGTTTTGGCTCCAACTTCTAAACTGTTTTATTTTCTTTCTTTCTTTCTTTCTTTTTGGTTGTTTTGTTTTTTTGTTGGGGGGGGGGGGGGTTGGTTCATTTAAGCTTTTAGTTGATATGATCCTTCATCATTACATTGATCCAGTTGACATGCTGTTGATCAAAGTTATGTGCTAATAGGTCTCATCTCATTGCTGGTTTCACTTCAGAGGGCTTGTGATTCTACACATTCAACCAAGTTGACGTAATAAGTTCATTTGGAAGAATTCATATCATCTAGGAAGCCATGGTTCTAGGCATGAAAGGCAAGAACAGGAGAAGTGGCACTGTTGAAATTGATTACCTCATTCACATTCAGGAGATTAAGCCTTGGCCCCCATCACAGTCTCTAAGATCCCTTCGTTCTGTATTGATACAATGGAAGAATGGAGAATATGCATCTGGTTGTACCAAGCTTGTCGCCCCTTCACTTGGTTCTGTTATAGGCGAAGGGAAAATCGAATTCAATGAGTCATTCAGACTTCCTGTAACTTTGTTGAGGGATGTGTCTGTAAGAGGTGGTGATGCTAATGTATTCCAAAAGAATTGCTTGGAGTTCAACTTGTATGAGCCTCGACGAGATAAGGGTCAGTTGTTGGGGACTGCCATCATAGATTTGGCAGAAAATGGGATACATAAAGAGAATTTGAGCATTAGTGTTCCCATGAGCTGTAAGAGGAGCTACAGAAACACAGATCAGCCACTTTTGTTCATTAAAATTCAGCATGCCAAAAACAATCGCTCTAGCCCTTCATTGAAGGACAGATTTTCAAAGGAGGATTTGAAGGACAATAATGGTGGGGGCTCTGTATCAGCATTGATAAATGAAGAATATGCTGAGGAAGCTGAGATAGCCTCTTTCACTGATGATGATGTCTCCTCACATTCATTCATCTGTGACAGCACTTACCACTTCCCGTGAGTCCAGTTTGTTTGTAACTCCTAAATTGGAAAAGGTACTACCATATATATCTTTTATTGATAGCAACTTGAATTTTACATTCATTATAACTATGTTAACGTTTTTAAATATCTCCAATTTTGCATGGTCCTCTGATCTCATGCAAATATAGGATGTACTTAAAAGAGAGAGATGCCATTCTTTGAAAACTTGTCAGTCCCACTTCATGAACATACATTTCGAAAACTATATTTTGCATTGCATTTTCTTGATCAAATAATTCTGGTTCATATGAACTGCAATGGAATAAGTTATTGCAACTTCTATTTGCTATGTGCCTGTTGAACAAGGTTTGTAACTTGCCATCAGCATGATGACTAGAACCAATGACATCAAAGTATATGTTATTTATGAAATATAGAAAGAAATCATGTTTTCATCAATGATGTGGTAAATTGTTTAAGGCAGTCTTCTTGTTGGGTATATCTGAATATATCAAGAAAATCCTTGTCAAGCAATAGAGTAGTAATTGCAATTAAATCAATTAAATTGCAGAATGGGCCAGATGGACAAATTCTCAACACGGGTATGAATGAAAATGAACATCCCTTGGCTTCAGAAACAAGAATTGAAAACCTGAATAGGATGCAACACACATACGAGAACCTGGAGAGGAATTCATCTTATGTGTCATCAATGAATGTATCCTCAACTCTTGGGAGGCTGGAAAATGGTAATGATTCTAGTCTTACTGTCTTAACCATAATTCATTATCAACTGAAAAACAAGTTTCAACAAATGCTGATTCTTCATCCCCATCTTTAGTTCGCAATGTGGATGCAAATTCTAGGAGCAGGACAAGAAACAGTGATCAAGAAAATTTGGATCAGAGTGTTCATGAAAAGGTTACTAAATGTAGAAATATAGCAGCAGATGTTCAAAGGAACAGTAAGGAAAATACCTGTATCATTAATTCTGGGAACACGTTATCTCAAGGTGGTAGTGCCTACATAGGCAAGAATCCAGGCTCCATAAACTATGATACTTCTGAATGCAATGACAAATTAAATGGGAGATATGAGGAACCTGACAAACTTTGTGTGAAGGAGGGAGGAGGCGACAAAATTTACCATGGTTCAGTTGAGGGCATGCATGTAAATGAAAAATTTAGTTTGACAAACTACATGGAAGATGAACAGTCGGTAGCACAAGGTGCCAAAGAACAAGTCTTATGGGGTAGCACTATAGATTCTTCCGAAAGATTAAAGAACATGCAGTCTGTGAGATCGCCAGCAGAGTCAGCTACGAATCATGCAGAAGTAAAGGAAAATGGCCGTCTTGGAGATTCAAAAGGGAATATCAGAAGCAATGACAAAAGAGATGCTAAGCTTTATCCAAAAGTAACAAGAAATGCCAGTTTAGATGGCAAAATTGAGTATTTGGAAAACAAGATAAAGATGCTTGAAGGAGAATTAAGAGAAGCGGCTGCTATTGAGGCTGCTTTATATTCAGTTGTTGCTGAGCATGGAAGCTCCATGGGTAAGCTCCATGCTCCAGCTCGGTGCCTTTCTAGGCTGTATCTTCATGCTTGTAAAGAAAATCTTCAAGGAAGAAAGTCTGGGGCAGCTAAAAGTTCTGTTTCTGGATTAGTACTCGTTGCAAAGGCATGTGGAAATGATGTCCCAAGGTACATTTGAGCCTTATTTCTTACTTTATTTTTAAGTATTTTTCATTAATCTATCACTGACCAAACTGAAGTTTTGAAAATATCCATTAGTAATAAGAACTACAAGTTGCATCATCATGAAAAGTTTGCTATATATTTTAAGTGGGAAAAAAAGTTGGTTGTCTTAATCAGTCAACTCAGAAAACAAGAAGCTGTGGCATGAGGAAAGTTTCCTTCTCATGCTGAAATTGCAATACATTGCTCTATCAAAATACTTTCTAAAATAAGAATAAGCTTAATCTATACTTTCTTTTAAATGAAAGATGAAGCGGATTTGCTGCATGAAAGTATTAAATGGGTCATATTAATGGTTATAGTTTGTCATCTGAGGTGGAAAATATAGTTTCATCATAAACTGTGCCAGCTAGTTGACCTGTTCTTGCTTCTGGCTACAGGTTGACATTTTGGTTGTCTAATACTATAGTGTTGAGAACTATTATAAGCCAATCGTCCAAAGGTTTGGTTCAATCAAATCCTGCTGGAGTTATTAGGAGAAGAAAATGTGAGGGAGAGGCGTATGGCAAGATGGCATCCCCAATAAGGTTGAAGGGATTCTACCCTGGACAAAATGAAAATGCAGCATTAGGGTATGGAGGCTTTGGTAACTGGGAGGATCCCCAAGTATTCACATCAGCACTGGAAAAGGTGGAAGCTTGGATTTTCTCTCGCATTGTGGAATCTATCTGGTGGCAGGTAATGCTAATCTTATACTCCCCTTGAACAATCCTAATGCTGCTTTAGTGGATGATGATATACATCACAAAATTCTATTGCCATTTAACTTGAATCCTTCATTGTCTATATCCAGACTCTGACTCCACATATGCAGCATGTTGATGCAAAGTTGGCATACAAGAAAATGGGTTCTGCCTCAAGAAAACACAATAGAAGAATATCTAGCTCATGTAACCAAGAGCAGGGGAACTTGTCACTAGATATTTGGAAGAAAGCTTTTAGGGAATCCTGTGAAAGGCTCTGTCCTATTCGATCCGGAGGGCATGAATGTGGTTGTTTGCCTATGCTTCCTAGATTGGTTAGTCTTATCTAGTCACATGACAACCTTCTTTGTGCTAAAAGAAACTTGATTTTTTTCATCATGTTTTGTTTTCCCTTTTGGTTGTCAATTTTCTGTGAGTTTGGCTGGGGTTGGTAAGGGGAAAAGCTTTGAAATGGGTCATTGTGTAAACAAAGAACAATGGGGAATGTATGCATTTTACAATAAAATTATAAGACAAAGACAGGAACGAACAAAATTGAGGTGAAAAGATATTATGGGACAATGAGCGACAAATAGCATATGTAGCTCGTAATGAAAACATGTCGAGGATAAAAGAACTGTTTGTAACTTCGAACACATTCCATAAGGTTTATTTTTGATCTATTATTGTTCCGGATGAAAATTCTCGTTTTCCTAGGACTTCATTGCCACAGATTCTTGGTAGGAAATGGAACTTTGATATGCACCATTAAAAAAAGAAAAGGGAACTATGACAAACACGTGTGCAAAATTTCTAGTAAGGTGTGCTTCTTATGTCTGGTCTTGGAGGGGGGAAAACAGTTGCAGATGTTTGATTTTTTTCTCAAGAAATTTGCGAAATTTGCACAGATCATACTCACTTTTTCTTGGTACTAAGCTCCAATAAAGATATTAAGGATTATTGGCTTAAGATACCCTTTAAGTGAGCCACTGTCATTAATTCATGAGAACCAAGACATCTGCAACTTTATACATCTGCAACTTTATCTTCACTTGGAAGCCCTTCTTTGCTTTTCATGACATCAGAATGCGTTTCTGTTAATCCAGATAATGGAGCAGTGCGTGGCAAGATTGGATGTGGCTATGTTCAATGCTATTCTTCGTGAGTCTGCTGATGAAATCCCAACTGATCCTGTATCAGATCCCATTAGTGATCCCAAGGTTCTCCCCATTCCACCTGGGAAATCAAGCTTTGGAGCTGGCGCACAGTTGAAAACTGTGGTAACTTATCTGTTCTCAGTGGCTTTTTTTAAGTGAACTCTAATTTGGCCATGCACTCATGAATTTAATTCCAACCTACCAATACGGATTAAATTTATGCCTTTTCTTTTAGCTGATATCTCTCTTTTATGTCTTGAATGTGGCTTTTTAGGCCTGGAATTGTTGTATTGTTGGATGGTTGTGTATCTCACAATATAATGTCAATGGAGATAATTTTCCTGTCTTTAGTGATGCATTCTTGTCATTCAAGTTCTCAATTTCACAGATTGGGACCTGGTCTAGATGGTTGACTGACCTATTTGGCATGGATGATGATGATGATTCATTTGGAGATAAAGATGACCCTGACAACAATGATGAGAGACAAAATACATCCTTCAGGTCCTTCAATCTTCTTTATGCACTAAGTGACCTCCTGATGCTTCCTAAGGACATGCTGTTAAGTGCATCCGTTAGGAAAGAGGTTTGCCAATGAAATTGAACTTTCCTCATTTAGTTGCGAACTTCTTGTGAGTTTCTTCTCGTCATTCACACTAAAAAGGGTTCTTTCTTGTGAAGGTATGCCCCATGTTTGGTGCACCACTTATTAAGAAGATTCTAGCCAATTTTGTCCCAGATGAGTTTTGCCTGGATCCAGTTCCCGCTATTGTTTTTGAAGCTCTAGACTCGGAGGTTAGATATCCAAATTTGCGCTTAATTTTGGGCTCATAATTTATATAGGATTTCCTGTTGCACATGATTCACATATACTCATGCATACATAAATGAAATACACACACACACACACACACAACATTATAATTGGATAAGTTCCAACACTCATGTTATGTATACTTGTTCAGTGATTATGGGCTAAAACTTCAACAGATTTGGCATGTGAATGTGATCTCTAGATTTTTTTTTTTTTTTTTTGAATTTGATATAGAATGATATTGAGGATGGAGAGGAGTCTGTCCACAACTTCCCATGCATTGCATCTCCCATTGTATACTCACCTCCACCAGCAACATCCATTGCAAGCATTGTTGGGGAGTTTGGAAGCAAATCACAGTTAAGAAGAAGCAGATCTTCTGTTCTCAGGAAGTCATACACCAGCGATGACGAGGTCGATGAGTTGAAATGCCCACTATCTTCAATACTCCTCAGTGGTTCCTTGTCCTCAGTAGTTTCAGCAAAACGCAGCCCGAAGTCAAGAGAAATTCGGAGTGAATCTCAGGTCAGATATGAGCTCCTCAGGGATGTTTGGATGAACAGCGAGTAGTCTTCTTGCAGGCCCCTAGATTATGCTTTTCCCGTTACCTTTCTTGGATGCTATACACTCTAGGTGTAGCAGAGCAGAAGCCCTTTTTCACACTTCATAAAAGTATTGAGAGATATGATGAGAATAGTATGCATACAAATAATAGTATTTTGAGACTCTGGATGCTACATGTAACAGGGTCCTAGATGGCTAGATGAGAGGCTAGCTAGATTATGAGTTGGTAATAGCAAGTACTATGGGAGGTTATGTTGCACATTTTGCTGTATTTGAATCTGAATACAAATGACATGAGAAATTCTTGAACAATTTACCTTGGAAATTTCAAAATCTGGAATATACTCAAATTTTTGTTATAGGAAAAGGGTTCTTAACCCAAAGAGGGTGAATATCAGATTGAGCTGAAGAAATCTTGTCCCTAGTACCGCACAGTACTTCATTAAAGTTTGAAAAAACTATAAAAGGAGGATTCTATAGCACTCACAATGGGTGTAAGATGTGAAATTTTTTGGAGAAAGAGGGTGTTTTTACTTGAATCTCCCATCGATTGAAAAAAATTTGTACCTATTGTGAGTTTTGTATCCTCCTTACATCTGTTTATGAGGACCCAAGACAAACCCTTACAATAATAGGTGAAATGATGCATTTTCACTCAAAACCATATTCAATATGGCTCAACAATTAGCAAATGAAAAATTGCTATTATAAAAAGGACGTGTATTAAGTGAGAGGGGTGTTTTTTATATGAGAGGAGAGAGGAGCAAATGTTGGCTTAATAATTATATATGGATGACCAAGATTAAACGTTATTTAAAGGTCATATGATCACTTAAAAAAGTCGTATAACTTTATTATTTAATCTTAATCATTTATATAAGATCTAATAATCAAGATTTATCCCTCTTATTCTTACAATTAATCATTATTCTCATTTGATCCTATCCTATTATAAAATTAAGGGTATAAATTTTAAGGATTTCTTTTTGTTTGGTTGATATATATAGGGGCATTTGCCAGGTTAGGTCAACTTGCAAACTTGTGGGTGTCAACCCACAAAATGCAAGTTAGATTGGGTAGAAAAATCTCACACAATACAAAAGATGATAAAATGAGTTGAACTCGTTTAATATATCTAAAATGATAGGTTGGGTTATATTTTAGAACATATTTTTTTAAGTAGGTTAAAGTGACCTACGCCTTACATAACTCGCAGGTTATGGTAAGGTAGGATGAGATGACTCATTTGGTAATTCTTTTTGTTATTTAATTTTTTTAATGATGGATTGAGTGGTTAATCCACTGGTTGACTTGCTTGACCTACATTCTTTTTTTTTTTTAAATCTATTTTTAAATTAATTTAGACATGTTGACACAATTGGGAGGTTAACTCGTTTAACCCACAATTTTCTATAGTGTTAGCCGAGTTGATCCATCAACCACTTAACTTTTTTTTTTTTTTTGCCAACTCACAAGCTCACCATAAAACAAGTTGACAACTTCAACCCATTTTCTAAATGTGTCAACTCATTCTGCTCTGTCTTTAAGCTAACCCCTGAGCTAACCCATGTCAAGGGTTAGCCATGGATCCTTAAAACCATTTTGGCATTTCAAGATGCTTTCGCCTAACTTTTCTATAATTCTAATTACATTTCTTTAATTTTTTGGTTCCCATAAGTATTTTTCCACTAGAGACAATTCTATTTGAGTTTTGTAGGGTACTTAAATGTGAGCAACACTAAATTTTAGTTATATTTATGTATTGCCATCATAGTTAAATTGAGAAAGTGATCAAAGAAAATAGAGATATAAGAAGTTAATGAAGCATCTAATGGACCATTATGATAAGATTGCAATAGATTGTTTGGGTGATAGAAAATATCTTAAGAAGATTGAGAATGAAGTCAATAATTATATCAATCCATATACTATGTTTGAGTGCATTGACTTCAATCTATGCTTTCTAGAGTTATATGTATGTTTTCTTAAACTTATGTATGCTGAGATTAATAATTGTCGTATTTGTTGAGAGACTTTGTATTTACATTAAAACTTATGTATTATATGTTCAAATTTATTGTATTTGATTATGTATTGTAGCGTGATTTTTGCAGGGAATTTTTTTAATGTATGTTGAACCCATGAGTTTGAGTCAACCCAACCCATTACGTGAATAAGTGCATAACTAAAACCACCCAAACTCATCTAACTGACTAACCTAACCCATCTGACACTCATAGGTATACCCAACTCATTTGGTGGAATAATTTCTTATCTATTATTAGTTTCCTTACTGCATCTAGCACATTAATAAGAAATATAACTAAAATATCCAATTATTTAAATATCGATCCTCATATGTCTAAAGTGATATCTAAAATATGTGTTCAAAACCATCTCTCCTTAACTTATTTTTTAGTAATACAACTTTTTATTACTTAAAATTTCAACACGTACCACTTTGAATAATTTTCATAGAAAGTAGGACACTCGAACACGATTAGATGGAAAGAATCACAAGTGGCACTCCAGAAAGCAAGTAACAACTATTTATAAAAAATGTAAAATATTATAATTTTATAAAAAAAAGAGCTTTAGATATTTTAATAAGGGTTTTGCTAACTAGTTAAGGTACTGGTTAAAGAATTACGAATAGAAAATTTTTAGACAAGACCCCCAAATTGGTCCCTGTTAAATTTCATGCCAGATAAATTGGTCCCTATAAAAAAAAAAGTCAACCAGATGTCTCTGCCAATCAAAATCCTCGGACACGTTGGTCCTTCTAGTTAGTCCTCGTCCACAGACTTGACGGAATTCATCACGTGGCCATTAAATCTGTGATGTGGCACCATCCCATTGTTCCCTATCTCCAGCTCAACTCCTCAGCCAAAATAACACCTTTCCTCCCAACGAAGAAAGCCTTCACTCACCCCATACATAAAAAATGCAGCATTTTACCTTTTTTCGCCTAACCAAATGCAACGCATCGCCACCCCGTATGAGAGCCCTAACCCCCTCGTTAACCCCTCACAAATTACTACACACCATATCCATCTTTCAATCTGGTCTTTATCTCGTCTCTCTCGTTCCCTCCAAGCCAGCATCATCTCTTTTTCCCTCCAAATAATAGTGCGAGCACATTGCTATCAAGAAAGGAAGCAATATTTGTGGTGAAAGAGAGTGACATGTCCTTGAAGAACACAGAGAAGGTAACTTTTCCTTCTCCCAAAATATTCTTTTGCTCTTATGGTCGCAAGTGAAAATGACAGTTAATGTTGTGGGGTACTTGATTTGTGTATGTTGGTAGCTATTTTATCGTAATTTATTGGTACTGAAAGCAGTTATTTGCACAAGGGTAGGGTTAAGAGAGGGTTTTTGTGTGGTGGTCCCTTAAGGTATTAAAAAAGTGGGTATAGAAAGTGGATGCATGTGCCATTTTGTGAACCATATGTCTTTGTGTTGTTAAAGTTGACTTTTCTGTTTGCATTGTATGTATCGGTGCATATATGGAAGTATAGGTCCAGTTGATAGTGATTTTTGTGAAAAATGTGCAAAAGATGGTGTGTAACATGAAGTTTTGTTTGTTTCTGTGTTTATTAATTTTTTATAGATGACTGAATATTTGGTACCTGTTTTTCACCATGGGGGTCAGTTTGCAAGGGATAAAAGTGGGATTCTTGTGTATTTAAATGGCAAAGTTGATAGATTTCCTAGGATGGATGTTGACCTTCTTTATTTGACTTGGTGACCCTTTTTAAAAGCCTTGGGTATCATGAGTATAAAATCATGTTATGGATAGACAACAATAGCCCTGATATAGAATCCGGACTTCATGCTATTAAATGGGGACAAGGAATTGAGTGAAATATGTGATTATAGACTAAACAATAAGGACTTTGATGAGGTCCATATTTACTTTGAGCACCTTGTTGTAGAACCTGAAATCATTGGTGTTGTGGATGTAGTTGACTCCTCTTCTAAGGAGTCATCATCAGATGATTAAGAAAGTGCAGGGGATGAGGTTTATAAACCTCCCCTTGGTTTGGAAGATGAGTCTAAGGAGGAAGTTGCTATCAAGAGAGGTTGTATAAAGAAGAAGAAGAGAGATGGTAAGAATAAGGGCGGAAGTAAGAAAGGTGAGAGTAAAAAGAAATATGTTGTTGGAAAAGAAACTAGTCAGAATATGGAAAAGTTATCCCCTACAAACATAGGACCACAAAAAGAAACCACCCCTAAGGAGACAACCCCACAGAAAAAAACAACCCCAAATAAGAAATGAAAGAAGGAGGCCACTCCAAAGAAAAATGCTACAAGGAAATAGATCACTGCAAAGAAAAAAAATAGTGGGGGCTAAGGCTGATGTGGTCCCAAGTGAGGAGGAATAAGTGTATGAATACAATAGTGAGGACTTACACAGCCCTTGGTCCTTCGAAGATGAGGGAAAGCCTACCCTTCCACAATTCAATGAGAATGCTAAATTTGGTCATGTGTATATGGACAAAAGGATAGAGTTTGCCACTCTTGATCTATTTAAGAATGTTGTGAAGGACTACATAATTGCTTTGGGTAAGGAGGTTAAATGGGTAAAAAATAATAAAGTCAGGGCTAGAGCAAGATGCATGAGTGAGGGATGTGAATGGGAGATTATATGCTCTTCGAACAATGCCTACAAGAGCTTTCAAGTGAAAACCTACAAAGACGTTTACACATGTTATAGGGCTTTTAGGAATAAACAGGCTAATAGGTATTAGGTGAGCAAGAAGTTGGAAAAGAGACTTAGGACTCAACCCCTACTAAAGCATAAAGAGGCTATCTATCACATGAAGGGGGATTACAATGTTCATTTGGATAATAAGAAAACATATAGGGCATTGAAAAGAGCAAGAGAAATGGTTGAAGGAGATAAGAAAGAACAATATGGAAAGTTGTGGGACTATTTGGGAAAGATTCTGAGAAGCAATCATGGTAGCACTACAAAAATAGGTATAATACCACATCCAGAGTCTCCACCGCTATTCCACAGGCTGTATATATGCCTAGATGCTTGCAAAAATGGTTTTAAAGCTGGTTGTAGGCCATTAATTGGCCTAGATGTGTGTTTTCTAAAGGGCTATCATGAAGGATAGCTCTTATCAACAACAAGATGCAAACAACTACTTCTATGTGGTTGCTTACGTTGTTGTTAATAGTGAGACCAAAGACAATAGGAAATGGTTTCTGGAACTTCTACATGATGATCTGGGAGATTACTTGGTGTTTGGTTGGAATTTTATATTAGACTAACAAAAGGTACTAGTCTAAAGCTTATTTTACTTTGGTTTTGTACTTTTTAGCCACTATTTTTATGCAACTTAAACCTTTTTGTAGGTGTTATGCAGGGTTTGCTTCTAGCCCTTAAGGAAGTCATGCCATATACTCATCACAAAAATTGTGTCATGCATATTTGGAAAATTTTCATCAAGCAGTACAAAGACAAGCAAATAAGAGAAATAGTTTGAGGATGTGTTAAATGCACAATTGAGGCCGAGTTTAAAGCTTGCATGGATAGGCTAAAAAGGGTTAATGAGAATGCATGGGCATGTCTGTGAATGTTTATTTCAACCACCATTGCAGAGTTGAGAGCCTCATAAACAACATTTGTGAGGTTTGGAATTCAAAGATCATCCACTATAGGATCAAGCCAATACTGACCACATGTGAAAAGTTAAGATACTATATAATACGGAAGATGGTTGGACACAGGAAGTTGCTTGGGACTTATACTAGGAAGATTGCTCTTGTCCAGTAGATAAGGCTTGACAAGTTAAGGGTTGACAGCAACAAGTAGAGTCTAGTGTGGAGTGGAGATGATGACCATGCAAGATTTGAGGTTCATCACCACTCAAGCAATCTTGCTATAAATTTGGAGCTGCAAACATATACTTGCAATGTCTGGCAACCACAGGTAAATAAGAATTTGCATTATGTATTATTTTTCATACTATTCAATTTCCTTTCAATAATTATTCTTGTTATATGTGACAGGAGTTCCATGTCAACATGAAATTGCATGGAAAAATAAGAGAGTTGAAGATGATGTGCACCAATGGTTAATAATGGATGCATTCAATGCCACATATGCACACTGCATTCGGCTGGTAAATAGTGAAGAATATTGGGTCAGGTCTGAGTACAATCAACCTATCCCTCCTATCATTTAAAGACCAATAGGCCTCCGTAAGAAGTAAAAGAAGAAAGACCAGGATGAAGATGTCCTAGGCCATAGAGTCAGGAGAATAGTTAAGGTAATTTTCCCCAAGTGTGGACAATCTAACTACTATGCAAAGACTTGCAAAGAAATAGGAGTAGAAAAGCTAAAGAGGAAGCAAGTAAAAATAGGTGAGGGTGAAAACCACGAGAAAATTCCTTTGACTCAATCCACCCTGAAGGTGACGGTAACTCATAGGTAACCATTTCGAAGTAGACTCAGGGACTAATTTCTCAAGGATTAATTTGTCCTATTTTTTTTCTTTAGGGACTATTATGGGTGCACTTAAAATTTCTGAGGGACTAATTTGTCCAAATTTGATCACTGATGTCACCATGTTTTTAGCTTGCACAAGAAAGTGCTATAACTAAATATGGCAATGGCAATGTTGAATCAGTTTCAGTTTCAGAGTCCCAGCATGTGGTTGATTCTTAGCTAAACATTTTCTTTCCTTTCATGCTATACTTTCCTCTTACAAATGATTTGTTTTTTCCTTTTTGTGTTTTAGAGTAACCTCACAACCAATGAAGCTAGCCAAGATCTTGGAAGAGTATCTAATAATGATCCTCCCCCCATTCTGACAATGCTCCCCCCAACCATCAGCACCAAGCTTTACACCATGAAGAAGATCTCCCAGGATAAATTATTAAGCTGTCAAAGTGTTTTTTAATGTTGTGTCTTATATTTCCAGGTTTCATTGATCAATCCTTATTTTATTTTTAGGTCTATGATCAATCTACATTAGGGCCACCAGCATTTAGGCCACCACCAAGAAGACCACCTCAGGTAATGGCTTAAACCAAGATATGAACATGTCTCTTGTTTCAATAGGCAATGGCAAGCACTCTATTTAGGCCACCAAACCCATCCACTACACTGAGGCCCCCTGCTTCATTCACCCAATTGAGGCCCCCTACTCTAACCGAAGGACATCCACCATGCCCAACTCCACTAATCCTGAGTTAAGGTGAAGTCCAAGGTAGATCCAATTCCCTACCCTTAATGCCTCCTGCACAAAGCCAGGCCCAAGATCATGCAATTTTTGTAGAGACCATGGCAGTTGCAAGCCCTAGTACAGCAAAAAGGCTCTTCAAGTTTATTCCTACTCCAAGATTCAAGCCTAAAAAGAAATAGCTGGATTGGACCACTTTTTTCATAGGCCTTTTTTTTTTTTTTTTGCAATGGCTTATCACATTTTTCGTGTGATGCCAAATAACTGGACTAGACCTCTCTTTTTGTATTAGGCTTTTTTCTTGTTTAAAGGATTAGGGCAATTTGTTGTAATGGGCTGCTGGTTGTTTTTGGTGGAATGGCAGCCATGTGATTATTTTGCAATTTTAATTTGAATTTGGAATGGGTTGTGAATGATATGGTTGCTTTAAGGGTGCATCTTTTTGTAAATGGTTAGGTGAACTACAAGTGCTATTGTTGGTGAATAATTCTTGTAAATGCCATTTTTAGACAATATCAACTAGAATGAAAGTTGACATCCCTTCTATTCCCAGACAATATCAACTATTATTGTTATTGTTGTTACTCCTTTTTGTGGTGAATTTTGTTAATCTTTATTGGTGATTAAGTATATAGCAAGTGCAAATTTGTCACATTTACAAGTGCATTATCTATACAAAAATAGGTGCATAGGAATTGATATTGATAGGTGCAATTTGTCACAAATATAGGTGCATTACGTTGCAATTTCACAGGATAAACATATACTCAAGGAAAGTGACAATTTTGCATTATAAACATATACTCTTTGCAATTTGTCACAAATATAGGTACATGGACTAAAACAACTCATTCACACTTGCAAAAAAACCAATACTTCTTCATCATCATATTACCTACACACTATTTCAACACCCCCTACACCAAAATAGCCACCACCACCACTACTACAATCAACCCCAAGCACATAAACCCTATCTTCAAGAACCTCACTTGCTTTTCTATATTGGCAAATGCTTCTTGTACCCTACCAAGTTCTTCATCCACCTTGGCAATTTTTTCCTCCATCTTCATCTTCATTTCCTTAACTATTGCTTCATGCATCTCACATGAAATCACGTTTGGATTGTCATTTGCCTTATCTGCCCACAAGAAATAGCTACAGTAGGGTTTCTTTTCCTAAAATTTGTAGGTAAAGATTTTGGTTAACTTCAACCAAAGGGGAACAAGATAGAGGGGGAAAATGAATTTCTCAAACAAACTTGGAAGTATCGGCATCCATAAAATGGTATGCTTGCATTTATGGAAGTCTTGGACAGATATATTGTAGCATTCAACCCACATAAATACTTGGGAGCACCACTCCTACCACTCATTTACATTCTTGCTCCACCACTTGACACACTACCACTCTAGCTACTATCACCATTGGCTTGTCTTTGTCTTTGTGCACGACAGTTCACAACAGGTGAGTTAGTTGCACTACTCATTTCGATTTGGTTGATGGCTTCTCTTTCTGGTTGCAGTGAACGAGACGATAGGTGAAGTGAATTTTGGGACCACTAGGTTTCCTCTTCCTTTAAATGGGCAATGTAAATTAGGGTTTGTAATTGATGAAGAAGCAGTGGGGAAACGATGTCGTTTGGGCTGGGGAGTTGAGCTGGAGATAGGAACAATGGGACGATGCCACATCATGGATTTAACAACCATGTGGTAAATTCTGTCAAGTTTGTGGACGGGGACTAACTAGGGGGACCAATATGTCTGACGATTTTGATTGGCAAAGACCACCTCTAGTTGACTTTTTTTTTTTTACGCAAGGACCAATTTATTTGATACGAAATTTAATAGGGACTAATTTGAGGGTTTTGTCAAATATTTGTTGAAAATTTTAGGACTTATTTGGTTTTTGCTTTTATTTTTTGCTTTCATTTCCTCTATTTCCTGTTTTTAGGACTTTGTAAAAGAAATAGTGGAAATAATGAAAATAATAAAATACTGTTTCCTACTTTCATTTCTTATTTTTACTATTCTCTTCACAAAATTCTAAAATTAGGAAACATATGAAATGAAAATAGAAAGCAAACAAACCTTAAATCTTTTAAATTTTCAATGCGTTTAATGCATAAAAAACTTAAAAAAAAGCTTTTCATTCTTATTTCCACTTCTTAGCAAAATTAATCCAGCTTCTAAAAATAAGAAAAAGTTATTACAATAAACTATTTAATGCTTAATATCTTATTTAATAGTTACATTGATAACATATTTTAGAGTTTGCTAAATAGGAATCAGGAGCCAAATCCCACTTAGATATACATAGTGTGTCGTTAAAAATTTTAATTCCAATTCTGACGAAGGGCTTTAAAAAATCAGCGGACCTCAAGATGTTTCACACACACACACGCACACACACACACACACACATATATATATATATATATGGCTGAGGTTTGAACATATACGAACTCATACAAACTTGACTAGCCAAACTCTTTATCGATAGTCTAATTCCAGTGCCTTAATGATATTTCGTTTTTAATAATGCGAGTGGTCGCGAAAGGCTCGCATGTTGTGATGCGTATATTCTAAGTTAAGTCGGAAACGCATGGCTGGCGACGCCCAAAGAATGAATCAACGTCAAATAAGTGAGAAAACGAGAAACAGAAAAGATAAGTGATAAAAATGTAGGGAGATGATCAAACAGTCCTCAACTTTCCAGTATCAGCTCCCTTTAAGAATGGGCCAAGATCAAGAGAAAACTACTCCTTTCGTAGTTACATAAACCTACACATATGATTCGTAGTGTACCTAATACATGACCAGACCAGAGCATACTAGCAAAGAAGCAAGGGGTGATCAACGAAGTGAATGTGAAATTAAGGTAGGTTACAACATCATGACCCTAAATTCATCAAAACTTAGCACCCCATCCCCATTAAGGTCGAACGTAGCGATCATAGCTTGACACTCATCTATACTCTTACTCTCACCCAATCTTCCAAGCATCCTCTTGAGACTCTTCGGTGTGATGCAGCCACACCCCTCCATTTCATACATCTTGAAAGCCTCTCTTAGATCATCCACTTTCTCTTCCTCTTTCCCTTCTTCTACAAACCTGACAAAATCATCCAACCCCACCAACCCATCACCGTCCGAGTCCAGAAGCTCCACCGCTGCCTCCGCCTCCTCCGCCGACAACTTGCCGCCGATTGCCTCCACGCATTGCCGTAGCTCCGACGGTGATATCCTGCCATCTCCATTTTCATCAAAGTGGTTGAACACTCGCGCATACTGAGTCATCTTGTCCATCATATATTTTGCAAATTAATGTAACCAACGACACTATATATGTTACCAAATGTAATGGCAAAAGAATATACAAGAGTGAGATGAATATTGAAGAAGAAAGAGCACCAAGATTGTTGGAAATGGATTGTGAAATGGGAAACAAGGGTTAAATATAAAGTCTTAAGGCAAGGTTCGTGAGGTTGACTTGTTAACTTAGAAGACCAGGTGTGAGAGCACAACACCGACGACAGGCTCAACTCAATGTAATTTCGTGTGCATCGGGCATTATAGGAGACTAGGAAGCCGGCAGAGGCTCTTGTGCCACAAACGCAGAGTTGACGTTCAAATAAGTGAGAACAGTGAAGGAAAAAGAAGGAATCAGAGTTGACTTGGAATTTTAAACATAGCAACCCACTCTGGTCGATGTTTCTAGAAAATAATCCCCCTCAATAGTGCACAGTTTGACAAGAGAAATATTACATCCAATTCACTTTGTCTATTATTTTTAGTAAAAAAAATTATTTATTTTATCGGTTATTTTTATATATAAATAAAATATTTATTATTAATTTTTTAATTTTATCCTTTACATAATTGTAAACACATCATTAATTAAGAAACAAAGTATGAGATTAATAGTAAAAATTAATTAGATATTAAGAATTAAATAAGAAATATTTTAGTAATCATATATTATAATTAAGTTTTAATTGTAAATTTTTTAATTCTTGTGCAAATACTTAAAATGACAGAGAAAGTGGACCTCAGATCTTAATTAATTAATTATGTACTTCTGATTTGGCAAAAATTTAAAGAACTGATCGTGTCAAAAATTTAAAAAGTTAACATCTTCCAGAAGTATTATTTTATAACCGTCGGATAAGACTTAATCGTTTGATTCGTTTCGTGAAGTTAGATGTGTTCACCCACTTGTTATTATTATTTATTGTAAATTGGGTTTTGACCTAGTCGCCATTGTATATGGCCTTTGGACTTTAATAAGAAGTCTTCACTCCAAAAAGATTAGAAGACTTTCATGCACAGTTAACACGTGTAGTTTGTTGATGCTTTGTTTACCAAAAAAGTTTGTAACATGTTTTTAAGTTTAAAGATGTCTAAGAGAAAAAATTACAGAGCTGTGACTAAATAATTGAAAATTAAAAATCTAGTCATACACATGCACATATATAAATAATAAAGAGTAAATCTACCTTTTGGTCGTGACACGATTTTTTGTAATATTTTAATATTTAAAAGATTAAATACGTATATTTTAATTCTTAAAAGATTTTATATAAAAAGTATTAATTTTTAAAACAAAAGATCATATATATATATATATATAAAGTTTGTAACATGTTTTTAAGTTTAAAGATGTCTAAGAGAAAAAATTACAGAGCTGAGACTTAATAATTGAAAATTAAAAATCTAGTCATACACATGCACATATATAAATAATAAAGAGTAAATCTACCTTTTGATCATGACAAGATTTTCTGTAATATTTTAATATTTAAAAAATTAAATACATATATTTTAATTCTTAAAATATTTTATATAAAAAATATTAATTTTTAAAATAAAAAATCATATATATATATATATATATTCCCGAAGCACCAATTTTAAATATATTAGTTCTTGAAAAAAATCACCTTTTAATATATTAATCTTTTAGAAATTAATATGTATATAATTTTTTTATTAAGAAATTAATGTAATTAATATGAAATCATTTAAAGATTAAAATATATGCACCTAATTTTTAAGAATTAAATTATTAAAATAAAAATCTTTTAGAGAACAAACAAAAACCAAAATATATTTTTATTCATAATAAAATATAACCACAAGTGCTCGCTTTTATTTTTATTTATTTATTTTTGGTTTTGGTACATTCTTTTTAAGTTTTTTACATCAGCAGTTGCATCTCTTGTAAGGTACATCACATTAAAAAAGTCCATATATAATTGTTTCCATATGTATCGTGGGAACTTATCAAAATGGATTTTTGACATATATTTGCATATCATCTTGGGAAAATTTTAAAATGCTCACCCTCAAAAATTAAACATTCAATGGTCATCCATTTTGTGAACCGGTGGAGTCTGTGGTGGGCTGTAAAGAGTTTGGGTCCAAGTCGGTGATTGGTTAGTATTAAATCCATGCCCTTAAATTTTGATCTTGTGGTTGACATAGCATATTTTTAACACTGTTTAGAATTCTATTTTACACCTATAGAAGCTTTATATTTAAAATTGTTGAATTGTACTATAACCCCTATTTTAATTTAAGCATGTAGGATCAATGATATAAGTGGTGGTTCATTCTTTATAATCTAAAACAGACTGTATCTGAAAACAAGAATCAAATAAACTTAAACTCATCCTTTACTTTGCTTACATCACCATCTAAATTACAACCACTAATCTTTGGACTTCCAGAGGAACCTAATTCAACTTTGCTAAGATTTTCCATTTCATTATGGTTTTTTTTCCATCCACCAATATCTCAGTAGTAAGCCTCTCCAAGCAACTAGAATTGGTTACTAATGGTGACCTAAATCTAGATAAAGATTAACACAGCAATTAAGAGGTGGTTTAATGAGGTAATGACCAGAAAAAGAGATGTTTGGGCTTTCTTGAGGAACCCAGTATTGGGATGACATTGGGCTCAGGAATATCTCAAGAAATAGGCCAAACATCCTGTGGGAACTATCCTTCTTGATGTGGATTGGTAGGTTTTTGGGGCATAATGTGGCCTTAGGGAAGCATCTTTTCACAAAGGACACCACCTAGATCTCCATAGGGTCAAAGGTTCCACTTTGTCTTGGACGCTCTGTCGGCATCGAGTTGCCCTTCCCAGACCTGTACCCTAGCCAAGTCCGAGGTTTATACTGAAATAACAATGACTCCCTGATGCCTTGACTTGCCTATGCCCTTTTTGTCATGCTTAAAATGTTGTTGTCTTAGTACTAAGTGACCAAAAGCTGGTAAAAAGTGTAACACCTTACCCGAGAACCTAGGATCTGTCATTGTCACCTTTTCAACACCTTTGTCTTTTACCAGGATGCTTAGGAAATCTCAACTTGGAGCCCATGTAGTAAACCCTAACAAAAGCATAGAGAACAACACCAACGGTCCCAGATTTACACACACATGAGAGAGATCCCTTAGCAACACTCATCTTCCCAAAAACACAAGTGACCCATAGAGTGATTCCGCGAATAGAGCTTCCTAAAGGGGTGAGTTGAGAACATAAACCTTATCATCCCTTTCAGATCCTTGTGGTGGTTATGCCCGTTTACTACTAAAAACCACCTCAAGGGGATAGTTTCTTCTGATTTTGCCATTGCAGTATTTCCTCACAAATTTACGTTCTCTGAATCTCTCCTAATCTTAGTTTAGTGTCTAAAAACACTAGCTGAGAAACCAGTTCAGATCAGTTACCATTGAAGTGACGTGTGAATGGCCATCAATTTTAAGATGAGGGAGTTCCTTAAAATAGTAATTTTCATTGTATCCTTGTGAAGAAAGATTCGAGAAACATTTTAGCTCACTACTTCCATCATCAGAAATCTTGGCTTTGATTGGCTTTTCTATAAGGCAACTTAAATTTTTCTAATCATAACATCCACATCTCAGCACTGATTACTCATATATCTTTAATGCACAAAATAAATCAATTAACTATGCAAATCAGACACACTATTTTTTTCGGGATATCACACCACCAGAAGTTTCATTGCCAATTGCAATGCTAGCAAATCGAGATTATCCTATTACACATTAGATGGTGATATCATAGCTACAATGACCAAATGCAATTCCATATTCATCACACCTGCTCTTCATAGCCACAAGAACATCTTGTTGATAGGTAGTACAGAGCTATGTCTCGCAGCATGTGAAACAACAGCATGTGATGATGTGGTAGGGGTGAACAGTGAGGTGTGCTGGTTTTGGGCATGACAATGTGGTGGTTCAAGGTGTAGCGATCCAGGGGCTACGTGACTGCAATTGCATCAAGCTTGCGCAAGGCAAGGATTTTAATGTGCAGATCAGTTCGATGTTGTGTTGATAGAAGGCCATTAATCTCTGCTGAGGAAGGGAAGCGGAAAGGGGAGTAGGGTATAGGATGCAGCGATGGGTACTCTCTCAAGTGGGGGAGTGTCATCTCAGTAAGAAGAGGTGAAATTAAATGGTTGATAAAAGAGTATATTAAATTAGAGAATGTCAACTCCAATAAGACATTGATCTGGTAAGGTTATAGACCAACTAAGGTGGCAACAACTCATTGTGCCATAACCTTAGTCTTAGCTTTAATATATTAAATAAATTGCTTATTATCTCAATAACTCTGAATTAGCATCATGGATTCTATGACTTTGTTACTGGAAATTTCAGCAGTCATAAATCACATGGATTTTATTAATATGATTTGTGAAGACCATAACTATATTAAGTGTAACACCCTCCCAAGCACAGCACCATGCTTAAGTCATAATACTACACCTGGGAGTTGTTACTATTATATGAACAGACCTTGTCTGATAGCAACTCTCAACCGTCTTCTAATCTTAAACAACTTTGCCCAGTATGACCATCTTCTATACCTCTTGAGCTATCTAGAGATAACACGAAAACATATATAGGGGTGAGAATTATAAATTCTCAATAGGATTTTCTAGACTATCATATATAGTGTCATCGTCATTATTTCCAGCTACATCGATTTTTTACGAAAAGTGATCATATGCCAAATGAATTATAAATTTCATTTTAGAAAGTTCAAAAATATCCTTCCAAAGTAGGATAATTTTATTCATACACTTGGTAAACAGAGAAAGAATAAGATCATAATTGTGACAAGTTGAAGGACAAATAAATAATATGCATAGATGAATGTTAGTGACTTCTTGATGCAACTGCATTTGTCTCTTCTTAATTTTCCTTACTTGACATATCTTCCTTACTTACATCTTATTATCTTCCTTTACTTACATCTTACTTCTTTATTCTTGGTCCCGCGGAGGTGAATGACTTTTCTCACCCCTAGGTAATGGCCTGCTTCTCAGGTCCGAGTTCATACTTATATATGAGTGACGGGTTTACTTCTCCCGACCTTCACATCGGTTTATTCCCTTAAATTTGGTCAGAGGCTGGCCCAAGTCTTAGATAATACCATCCTGATCCACTACGAGGTGGAGACTCGATACATCCCTTTGCAAGTTTTTATTGTCTTTTCATTTTCATACTTGATGATGCATGCAAATGCTTTACATTCATGCATGTCTCATATCATATCTCAATCATATTTGCATGCATGATTATCATGGACATAACAAATATATACATATACTCATAGCTTCATAAACTTTCATCGAAAATTCAGTAGCATAGCTGCTGTATCATAATACTTCCCAAAATACAAATAGAGTAATTTTAGCCAACCAATCAAATACCAGAACCATCATAATCATATATCAATATTCACATCATTCCAATAAAGAATTTTCAACAATAATATCATCCATTGACTATTCATGGTTCAAGGGATTTCAACTAGTTGAGATCTGTTAATATACTTTAAAAGTTCTAAATCTATCCTAGTTTTACAAATTGTACCATAATTTTGTTTTAACTCATTTAAATCTAAAAATTTAGTATGTTATGGCATTGTTAGTATATTTGTAGTTCTCTTTGGTCCCATTAAGTTTTGAGGTGTATAGGTTGAGTTATTGAAGTCTTACTTAAGGTTGCCCCCTGTTTTAGGACAAACTTGAGCACCTAAATTTAGAAAATCACTAAAATTCTAATTCTTATCATTTTTGTACGAATTTTATATTCATCTATATCTAATTGAGTTATCTTTCAATTCCAATAAGTTTCATCCTAATTGGGCAGGTAGAGCTCAAGTTATGAGCTTCTAAAGTAGGCTATCCTATATTGCCTTGTCCCAACTTGAACAAGACGTAGGGTAAACATAGAAAATTAATGGTAGCAACATACATAAGATCTAAGCTTGAAATTTTTATGGAATGGTTATCTATGTGTCAGCTTTCTAACAAAATTGGTTGCACTTAATCTAAACTGGTCAGGGTTGTGAAAGAAACTTAATAGTCTACTTCAAAAATTCATAATTATCTCATTTTAAATCCAATGGACCTATAATTTATTAGAAAGCTCTTGAAGTCTAGTTTCATCTAAAATTAGTTTCACTCAATTTTGGTGCCTACAAATGGAGCCATATTGTTTGCTGTATGGACTGCTGCCTTAGGGTATTTTCTCAGCTTTTCTATTTGAGCGTTCTTTTGATATTTGGATCAAATCACCAAACCAAACTAATAATTTCTGCCTTAAATCACTCAAAGCAAGCCATATTAACATCAAATATCGTCAATTAAAAGGTGACATAAGAAAATCTAAATTAGAGGAATCAAACAATCTAAGAAAATCCTACCTAAAAACACCATTTGTAGCTTCTAGTTTGAGGTTCTTTGATGGCTTTTCCTTCCATAAAGCTCCAAGAAGGTGATGGTTTCTCTTATTCTCCTTAATGGCTAAAGCTAAATGATCCAAAGGAGTGAGGTTTATGAAATCATCTTAAGTTTTTCTTGAGGAACACAAGGGAGAAGTGAAAATTTTGAGAAGAAGAATGCAAGAATTACTTGGAAGCTTGGGCAGAGATGGAGAGAATAGAGGAAAGGATTCAATGGAAGAAAGAAATGGAAGGCCTAGGGTTAAAGGGGCTAGCATAATTTTTGGGGACATGGAGGGAAGAATTTGATGAAAATTTGGAAAAAAGAGAAAAGAGTGTGATTGGTGGATTTGTTTGGCATTTTGAATTTTGTTAATTTCTACAAATGGATGGCCATGATTTGGCCAACAAGCATGGGTGGGTGGCTAGTTTCTAGCTGTAGGTTTTAAACTGGTATTCATGTTATCTTATAGTATAAATTCCTCTCAACTCAGTTCTTGATTTACAAGACACTGTAAACAAATCGATTTCCTTTAAATTATCTAAATATTGTTAATTATCTACACAAAATTTTCTATAAAGAAACTTGAATTTTATCTAACCCTAATGTTTGCATTTTAATATTGACTATAATATATCTAAAAATTTAATTATTCGACAATACTAGTTATGCAAAATTCAGGATGTTACATTAAGGCAACCATAAACCATGACCTTCACAGTTCCCACCTTTATTGCTAAAAAGCTTGAAGCTTGAAGATATGAAGAGAATGGTGAGAGATGTAGAGATAGTAGGCAAGTAATAAAGACAACAAAAAATGAAGATTGAAAATAAAGGTTTAAAATAAGGATAAAATGGTCTTTTTATTTTCACTGAAAAAGAAAATATAAACAAAAACCTAGTGTAAACCATATATGTTAGGGTGACCATTCAATTTTCACTTTTCAAGATGAGCAAAACGTTCATCATCATGATCAACAAAGCCACTAGGATTGGTTTATTAGTGAGGGATTTGGATATTTAGTGTAAGATCATAGTTCAAGTCTCATTGTCATTAATTTACCAAAAAAAAAAAATCATCTTGATCTACATTAAATTTTACATTAATTTACTCCTTGTATGATCCATCTTGATCTACACTAATTTTTACAATAATTATTCTCATTTTTCTTTTATGTCCTATCTTTTAATACGGATAACTCTTAAATATAAGTTTAACTTATATTTAAGAGTTATCCGTATTAAAAGATAAGACATATATATATATATATATATATATATATATATATATATATATATATATATATATATATATATATATATATATATATATATATATATATATATATATATGAGAATAATTACATAACCATTTCTTCTTCCATCTTGCATATTATAAGAGTGGACTTAATACATTTTTAATCTCTATTAATATAGGAAATTTTGATGTTGATCCTTCTTTAATTTTTGTATTGTAGTCTCTCATTTTTGAAATATAACATTTTAATTATTGCCGATAATCCAACTCTACTAATAAGTGATGATGTGGTTAAGAGATTATTGAATTACCCTTACCATGTGTCTTATACATCCTACATGGTAGGCTACATCATCACCCCTTTTCTTCTTCCTTTTCTCCCTCACCCTTGCCCCCTCCTCTTCCTTAGCCACACCCTAGACCAAACCACTCTTCCTTACATTTTGTTTCTTGCTTCTAGTTTATCTACTCTTCTCCACAATCACATTTGCTCACACATGCTCATCCAACACAACCGCCACCACATACCCTTGCTTGTTATTCCCTTCCAAGCCATCATTCCCATTCTTCTCTTCACCACACTACGTGAGTGGGTGTACCATTAGCCTCAAACCCAAGTTCAGTCTTCTTCAACCCCTTGATTATGCAACTTGTGGTAGAATGGGATTTTGCCATTAGAGCCCAAAATTGAGCTCTTCTTGTGCGAATTCCGATGTCATTCTTGCACAAATTTGAAGAGTTGATGAATTTGAATGCAGCCCATGGATTTTTGTATAAAATTCATGATTTTTTTGCAAAGGAAACTA
Organism: Pterocarpus macrocarpus; assembly: GCA_031439585.1. Lineage (NCBI taxonomy): Eukaryota > Viridiplantae > Streptophyta > Magnoliopsida > Fabales > Fabaceae > Pterocarpus > Pterocarpus macrocarpus. The sequence goes on from CM062520.1 coordinate 28,450,690, forward strand.
CAACAACTATACTTGACTTTGGGTTTCTACCACGGCTGATTAACCAAGCTCTATTCTCACACCATTGCAGCGCTATCTTTTTGGAGAATTAAAGGGAAACTCAATTCATAAACCTAAAAGATTAAATTATTATTCCATTAAAACACAAAACATAAAACATAGTGGACAACAACCAAACAACCAACACCAATACGAGAACTTGCAATCCTCTTCATCAACCCAAAAAAAAAAAATCAATTCATACACTAAAAATTTTTACTCAAGTCAACTTTCAATTGGAAAGAAATCTTACCTTGAGATCTTATCCTCCTGCCCATTCTTTCCATGATTTTTCCTTCTTGACTCCATGTTATTCTTACTTTTTCTTGCTTTTGAATCCTTCACCAAAGCCTAGATAACATCTATTTCATTTATGTCAACGAAAGACCTGAACATTTCCTAGCTTTCAAGATCTCCTAACTTTCAAGATCTCCTAACTTCTTCCCAAATTGAATCTTCTTATTCAGTGCCCAACCTTTCCCTCTAGTCTTCCTTATTTGTTGAATCTTCTTCTTTGCATGATTCTTCGCTACTTGAAACATATTTTCTGCTCATGATGTAGCTAAGAACTAAGGACAAGACACGACTAATTCTTAACATCTTTATTATTTGAAAATTTAAAGCACTAATATTATGAAAAAAAAAAATTTTCCTAGAAAAACATGAGCAAATGGCCCAAATGTTGTTTAAACCAAAATCAAGAACATTTTTTCCAAATTGAATATTGCTCGTCCCCCAACATGATGTATATAATGACTTCAACGTAATATATTTTCAATTTGGAGGTAGGCATGCTTTTTTTTTCATAAGATCAAAGTTTTGTTGATGGGTGATATGTAAGTATCTTTGTAAGCACTTGATGAGCTGGGAGGTGTGCCTTGATCCTAGACTAGGGTAAGCCATCCCCTAAACCTAAACCATTTCAGTATTAAGAAAAAAAAGTTTTGAGGGTGTAATAACCAATTATAGGAATATACAAATTATGATGCACTGCCTTGTCAGACCCTATGAAGTTCCAAGTCTGGACCCTAGGCCTCCATGGAAGGCTATATGTTTAGGATATTTTCATGGGATCCAAAGAACCGATAATTGTTCCTTAGATCCAAGAATTGAAGAGTGATTTTTAATGAATTTTAAGAAGTCATTAGTCTTTTCATTTTCCGCTGGGAAGTTTAAGAAAACGCAAGTTTTCAAAAATTTGTACTTGAATTCAAAAGTTGAATTTTGATTCTTAAGGAGTGTGATGCCTTAGAGTTTATGTATTTGTGTGAGTTTTAACCTCTTTGAGTTTGGATGTTTGGCTAATCTTTTGAATGGTTATTCTTGAGTATTTGATGGTGATTGAAGTGAAAATATGCTTTAAGGTAGGAGTTAAGGTCTAGGAATATATGTGGGAGATTGGAAAAGTGTTGTTGTGTATGTAGGGCCCAGCGCCTAGGTGCCAGGTTTCCACCACCTAGATGCCAGAAGTCACCACCCAGGCACCCGTTGACAGCACAAACAAGAGCGTTTTAGGCTGTTAGGTGCCCAGCGCTCGCAGATGGCCACCTAAGCGCCTGCTGTCCAATTCGACCCTCTCTCCCCAATTTTCATCCAAGCACTTTCTCCTTTGGTTTTCTCTCTTCAAAACCTTTCCCCTTCATGTTTCCATCAAACCCTTAGAACCTATTTTCTCTAATTTTCTAAATATATGCTTAGAAAGTATTTTACTAAATTTACGATGGAATATGGTTAATTGCTTATCCCATGTTTATGAAGTCCTTGAAAGCAATTATGTTGATTAAGTGTGTGTGTGTGTGTGTGTATATATATATATGTAGGATAGGCTCTTATATAAGTTGATTTATGATATTTGGGTAACATAATTGTAACACCCTTGGTGTATTTTCAAATTTTACTGTATTAATCGTGTTTGATCGATACGTTTAATCCGTTTATGATGATCTTGGGTGTTGAATGTCTTTTGGAATCAAGGAACCATGTTTTGGGATGTTGTAATCGATTACCATGAGGCTGGTAATTGTAACATCCCCATAGAACGTAATAGAAAGTAATAACAACAAACTTTTGTTATTCACCACTTTGCCCCTAAACTTTTTAGAAAATGACATTTAGGTCCCTCTGTCAATAGAATTAGCAGAATAAGGTTTTAAACGAAGCAGAATCACGTAGCGAAAACGTAGAAACCTAAACCTTGGCCGATTGAGCCACGGAGGTATTCATATGTGAAATGACATGGGATGCCCCTAGACTTACCCATAATTACGAAAATATCATTAGCCTTGAAAAACAGAAACAGAAGGCCCTAAAATTTGCAAAACGTTTAATGTACACTATTAATCGATTTACTCGATTTTATTGAGGTTGTAGAGTTAATTAAAAAGTTAATTAGAGGTTAATTAGAAGTTGATTAGAGGTTAAATTAGAGAAATTGGGACTAAGATAGAAACTTATAAAAACCTCACAAAATTCTTCAAAACCGTTTTACAGATTTAAAGGAAATCGATAAGATTTCGGTATTTTAAATTGTCGGAACCGAACCAATAAAATTTTAACTCATCAACCCTAATTTAAGTGGCTGAAAACTCAGCCACTTAACCCACCAAAGTGGTGCAAGACAGCCACAAAAGGGAAGGAAGCATGGCTGAAGATGAGCCATAAAAACTCCAACCAATCAAATTATAAGATTCCAACTACCACACCAACACTTTTATAACCTCTTCCTTCAGCAGAATTTTTGAGCTCCTTCTTCCAGCAGCCTTCCTCTCCTCTTTTCTTCATCCTCTTCATCTCCTTCTTCCACTTTCAACCTCCCTCAAGCTTCTTGCATCCATATCCTTCACTAGAACTCAAGACTAGTTAGTTGTTACATCAAAATAAAGGTAGAGATTCCACTTTTTTCTTATTCTTTTGGTTATGAGTAGCTGATTGGGGCTTATTCTTATCATTTCTTGATGTATTTATTGAATGATTATGATGATATATGGCTGGTTTATTGGCTGTTTGTGAGGTTAAATTCGAATTGGAAGCAAGAAAGGATGAAATTAGGAATAGCTGAGGGGCTGGAGAACCAAAAACCCTCGGCAGTCCGTACGGCGGAGTGTACGGATCCAACTATAGCTGATTAAATTTGATGACACCAATTTTAAATGAAGTTAGACATCTAGGGCTTTCCATACATATATGATATAAGGCCATTGGATTAGTATTGAGTGAGATATGAATTTTTGAAGTTCGACCTAGGTTTTTGACTTTGATTCTGGGTAGACTGGGTTGTTCAGGGTAGAATTCAACCTATACTACTTGGAATTGAGTGAAACTAACTTTTTTAGAAATCTAACACATAGGAGAATTTCCCATAAAAATTTTGGAATCAGATAAGGTCCCGTTTGTTCCCAGTTATTCAAGAAAGTTGCCCTATGACCAAACCTGGCCAAAATAGGGCAGTTAAGAGAGGTCAGATTTCGGGGCTTATAACTCGAGCTCTACTAGGTAAAATGAAATCGAACTTTTTGTAAATGAAAGGTTATCCTGTTAGCTTTAATATGAGGCCAATTTCTTATGATTTGAATCATTTTTCGATTTTTACTGGATTTTTACTTTTAAGTGTGCAATTCTGGCTAGCTGCTGGGCAGGCCGGGATAAAACCTAAATAAGTTAAGTTATACTTATCAAAATTAGATAGGACTAAAGAGGTTAGAAAATAGACATATAACACTTTAACATATCCAAAATTGAGGTCCAAAAGAGTTAAATAGAGATTATGGCAGGATTTACAAAAATCAGTTTGAATGCAAGTAGTGAAACAGGAAACCTGTTTTAATTACAATACTTGTGCATTGAGTTTGATGATTAAAACATGAATGAAATATGTTGTATTATGAATGAATTGATGTGATTTCTTTGTTAAGTTGATATGCTGAATACTAGCACTATTCACGGGGAAGCGGACTCGATCCGTTATACTGCCGAATATCCGACAGAAAGTAGTGATAGTTCTAAAGATTGATGTGTAGAAAATACTAAGAAAGTATTATTGTAACATCCCCAATTTTTGTCTAAGCTAATTAGCTCGGTGTCTCCGGCTAATTAGAGGGGTTAGCGATTAATTAAGAACTAATCGGCTAATCCCGAGAGTAAGGGCTTAGTAAATTAAAGGCAAGTCAACAATTGAAACATAATGCATTGAAAGTTACAATTAAAAGCCTAATTGCTCAATCCTTATTAATTCATGATTTAGAACATAAAATCAAGGTGATCTAACCTAATTTACTAGGAGCATCTAAGTATCACATCTTAATCACATGAAGATTAACCTTCCCCTCTTCTTTACATAATAAATGAGGAAAACCCTTTTTTTTTGAAAATGTGCTAATGTGTAATTAAACCAATTGAATTAATTAGCATTTAGATAATTGTAACAATTGTAAAAATTTAGAAACTTCCCTTTAATTATTGTTTGAAAGTTTGGTCAAGGCAAGAGCCATATCCAACCATCCATTTGCCTTTTCATCATACACCATTAGATCAAGAGTCTATGTTAGTAGATCCCTTGAGTCAAGACAAAAGATCTACTTTCCTCCATCAAGATTGTGACATTTGAAGTGATTATAGTCATCCAATGCCAATCCTAAGATAGGTCATGCTTTTAACCACTTGAAAACACTACATGGTCCTTACCCAAGTGCCAAGACTCAAAAGAAACACAACCTACTCTTTTATCCCAAAGTTCCTAACTTTCTTGCTTGAAAAAGAAGTAAAACTCACCCACTCCCTCTTACTTGTTAGAGAAGCAAAAGCCATCAGCCCTCCCTCACCCATTTTGTGCCCTAAACAACCCCCCCACTCTCTCATTTTGTGATTTTCATCCTCTCACTACAAGCCTAAGCTCTCACTTCTCTCTAAGCCTCATTCTAGCTCTTCTACTCTTCCAATTCCTCTTGTTCTTCTTCCTACTTTCACACCCCATCCAACTCTCTTTCCTTTCACCATTCCACAAGCCCTTCAAGGACCACCCTCTTTGGTTCTTGAGGAAGCAAAACAAACACTCACTTAGCCCCATCATCAAGCTCAAGGAGGAGGAAGGTCATCTCCAACCCATCAACTCTTTCTATTCCTCAAGAAACCCATTTGGTAGTGACTCTAACCTTCTTCTTTTGTGTTCTTCAACCCTTTTACTCCTAAGCTCTCCATAGCTAGGTGGTTCTAGGACTTGTTTCCAAGGCCTCATGGCCATGCTTGTTGATATGATGAGTTTTATGTGTTGTATCCTTCTCTTTGGCATGAGATTTTCGGTTGGTATGTCTATTGCTATTGAACCAAATTTTTAGAAGTTAAAACATTGAGTTAATACCAAGATCTCAAAGTATAAAAGTGGTTTGGAAGAGAAAAGTGGTCACTTGAGGAAAAGCTTTAATGTTTTTACAAGAAAACTCATTGAAACCAAAACCGTGGAAGCTGGAAAATTTTGGCAGTTTGTATGGCGTAACTAATAACTCTTTCAATATAACTCCAAATGTAACGAAACTAATTTTATGTGAAAATAGACTCATAGATATTTTTATACATATAAAATACGTGAAATTTGGCCTTAAAATAAGGGAGATATGATTTTTCAAAGTTGGCTGTTCCCGGATGGATTTCTGTTTGGGCAGTATGTAATAAAATGTGCATAACTCAAGTTATACAGAACATTTTTGAGTGGGACCAAGTTTTTTAGAAAGCTAAGACATAGAGAAACAGCCCCATGAAACAGTTTTGGCAGATTCCTTGTGAGGAGCTCGTAGTAAAGTTTAAAATTCACTATACCGAGAATAAACTTAAAAGCTGAGCAATTAGAATAAAATGTGCATAACTCAAGCTACAAAATGAATTTTTGAGTGGGGTTTTTTGTTTAAAAATAGACTCAGAGAAGTATAATCATACCAAAATTCGAAACAAAACAGTAAAAGATGAAAATATGGTGAATTTTTGAAGTTACTGCCCCACTGTAAAAATTAAAACTGGTTGTGGTGAAAGTTAAAAGAATAATGAGAAATAAGCTTTAAGACATTAAGACTTTTGCACTAAGCATTGGAAAAATCCTCATAATTCAACTTAAAAGTTTCAAAAAGGATAATAGATGAAAATAGCCCTATGCCTAATAAAAGAATTTATTTAAGAAGCAACCTCAATTAAAAGCTTGCACCAAATTTACTAAGTTAAGCTCATAAGACTTTGTGTGATAGGTATGCCTCTATGTATCCATATGATGATGATGATTATGACATGATATGATGATGATCATAATGATGATGATATGATATGATGATGATGATTATGATATGATATGATGATGATGAATTATGACATAATATGATGATGATGAATTATGACATGATATGGTGATGATGATGATGATGATGATATGATATGATGATGATGATTATGATAATGATATGATGACGATATGGATATGATATGTTGATGATATGATGCCTAATAATATACGATAAAAGAATCACATTTGGGGACGGCGATATGTAACGCCTAAATGTGGAAAAGAATTAGAATAATTTTGCATCATAAACTTTAATAAGAAGAGATTGAACTAAGGGTGTGATCCTTTAAAAGGGAAGGTGACCCAAAGTAAGCTCCCCTCACCCATGACTCACATGAGGCATGGCATGACCCAGTTAGTATGAGTATAGGGGATAGGTCTTACATGAGGCATGGCATGACCCAGCTAGTGTAAGTACCGCAATTCTATGGTGGCGACGGCCACGGTATGAGCTCATTACCACTTATGTTTAGTGAGTGAAAAGATAAAGTCAAGTTAAGAAAAGAAAAGGGACCTCAGTCCAAACCCTAGGAAGAGGAAGAAGTTAAGAAAAGCTTATAGCATAGCCATGCATGTTTTATTTTATACTTGTGCCCATGTATGTTATGATATAAATGATTAAAGAGTATGTTAAAAATTGAATCCGCTTCGGATATTCATGTTTTCGAAAACCTAAGAACGGAACCTTATGAATGCTCACTATTTTCATTAATAAAACCGAAGTGGCTGGGACGATGACGATGACACTTTCGTGTCGGGTTCGAGTCCTACTGAGAAATTCCATTTCTCACCCTAGTTATTCTTCCGTATCGTCACCAGATCTCGATGGCTCATCCGGTGGAGCGGAGCATGGATCCCCGATACTTGAGCGGGCGTATGACGTGGGATGTCAGACAATGCTGATGGGGACTTGTAGTTGCCATAGCTCTGCATCTTCATACATTCCTTTTTGTGACGAACGATGTCAATTTAAGTTTGTATCTAGTATTTCGATCATGGCACGATCATGAGCCCCTTTGATGTAATGCTGATATGTATGTATATATATATTATGAACCCATATGAATGTAATGGTTAGTTATTTAATGCAATGTATTTGTGAATTACTATTTATTTACTTTTCTCTTGTGTTATGATATTGGAGTATGTATTTTATGCGACACGCTCTTTCTCTATCTGTCTTCTTGCTCAAAGCTTTACTTTTCAAAATGCTGCAAAGCGACGACGTATTTAAAAAAAAAAAAAATCTTATCGTATTTTCCGCATAACTTAATTTCAAGTGAAGTTTAGTTTTCCACGAGCATAAGTAACAACTAATAAAATGCCATAATACGACTTAAGCGTAGTATGGGCTTATTAGGGTATTACAATTATTACTTGAAAATAAGATATGAAGCCTATGTATTTATGATAAAAGACATGATGATGAGTCCATATTCCGAAGGAACGTGACATGGTGATCACGCTCTGATAGGGTATGACATGGCGATCTTACTTTGGAATGTGGCATGACGATCCCACATCCTAAGGAATGTGACATGGCGATCACAGTCCAATGGAGTATGACATGGCGATCATACTTTGAGACGTGGCAGGATGAATATATTCCTAAGGAGTGTGACATGGTGATCACACCCCAATGGAGTATGACATGGCGATTGTACTTTGGAATATGTGTGATAAGTAACCCTCGCCCACATGAGGCATGGCATGACCCAGCTAGTGTAAGTACAGAGAGGTTATGGTGGCGACAAGTTAAGAGAAGTCTATAGCATAGCCATACAAGTGAAGTTTAGTTTTCCACGAGCATAAGTAACAACTAATAAAACGCCGTAATACGACTTATGCGTAGTATGGGTTTATTAAGGTATTACAATTATTACTTGAAAATAAGATATGAAGCCTATGTATTTATGATAAAAGACATGATGATGAGTCCATATTCCGAAGGAACGTGACATGGCGATCACGCTCTGATAGGGTATGACATGGCGATCTTACTTTGGAATGTGGCATGACGATCCCACATCCTAAGGAATGTGACATGGCGATCACAGTCCAACAGAGTATGACATGGCGATCATACTCTGGGACGTGGCAGGATGAATGTATTCCTAAGGAGTGTGACATGGTGATCATACCCCAATGGAGTATGACATGGCGATCGTACTTTGGAATATGTGTGATAAGTAACCTTCGCCCACATGAGGCATGGCATGACCCAGCTAGTGTGAGTATAGGGGTAGGGCTTACATGAGGCATGGCATGACCCAGCTAATGTAAGTACCGAGAGGTTATGGTGGCGACAAGTTAAGAGAAGTCTATAGCATAGCCATACATGTGTTATGTAACTGTAATTGTACCTATGCTCATTATAATATAAATGATCAGGGGATATGTGAAATTCGAATCCGCATCGAATAATCATGTTTTCAAAAAACCTAAGAAACTGAACCTTATGAATGCTCACCACTATTATATACCATGTTTTATTGATGCTGAACTTGTTATATCTATTTATGTAGTGATGTTTATTCTAGATATGGGATATTGTCAATGTAACCCAAGTGCGTGAATAAAATGAACTCTGCTTCGGACAATATGTTTTCAAACCATAAAATTTAACAGTTTCTATAACATGGTCACCTTTTTCATAATAAGCCGAAGCAGCTGGAGATAATAACAACGACACAACATATGGTAATTAAATGAATCCTACTGAGAATTTAGAAATTCTCACTCTTTTTTCGTGTTATCTCCAGATAGTTCAGAAGTTTTTGAAAAGGGCCCTCCGAGGCGAAGGTGTCCGAAGGTTGTTACCAGATAAGGTTCGATTGAGTGACAGTAACTACTCCTAGGTGAGGTATTATGACTTAAGCGTAGTACTATACTTGGGAGGATGTTACAGTAATCGATTACAGGGCTCTCTGTATGTCCTTGGGTTAAAAATTTTCACGTCGTAATCGATTACCAAATATGGTAATCAATTACCAGTTCTGGGTTCGTGGTAATCAATTACTAGCCTTTGGTAATCGATTACCAGCCATTTGCTTATGGTAATCGATTACCAGTTCATTGTGGTAATCGATTACCAGCCCATGGTAATCGATTACCACAGGCCAATATATATACGGAGACGCATCCTACACCCTCATTTTTTGATTTTTCTTCTCTCTCTAACCCCAAACTTTCTCCCTTCTCTCTAGAATTCCTCCTCCCACCATTCCTTACATCTATAAGCTCCATTCTATCATTTTCAACTAAATCAACAACAACACTAGATTCATTCCATTAAACACAATCAACCATCTATACAAATTTCTCCTCCTTCTTCATTCTTGTTTGACTGGATTTGAAATGAGGAGCATACTTTTATTCTTCTTTTTCTCATTCCAATTCTAGAGGTAAGTCTTATACATTGTTCTTTCCTTCTTCCAAGCAATTCCAATTCCTTTTATCTTTAGATGAATTCTTGGAACCCTAGGATTTTAAGACTAGAGAATTTATGGTATGGAGAGTGTTAGTGATCCAAAATTGATGCTAGTGTCATTTTATAATGTTAGATATTTCCAAGGAACTTTTCTCTAACCTTGAGGATCCGGAGACTTAAGCTTTTCCTGTGACTGGTGATCTGTGAGTAGATAGCATGCTTTTGAGTTTATTCTGTTTTAAATTTATAATTGTTTATTTACTTTAAGAAACGCTACTCATGAGTCAATGACGAATGGAATTTGAATATGATATGAGATTCATGATTTAAGAATATGAAAGAATAGGAAAGTCTGTGATAGGATCTGTTTGCTAATGACAGTAGACGTTAGCCTTGGTGCATCTTGGACTATGATATTACATGGCCACCCAAGCGGGTGGTGCGTGACGGATATTTCACGGCCATACATATAGTGTGGTGCGTGCCTGTACTTCACAGCCTCTCTAAAAAGGGGGGTGCGTGCCTGATTTCGGGATTCACACGAAGGAACGACCACCTAAGTGTAAATCCTACCTGTTTATCTTGTTAGATATTTCAGCCGTTTTCCTCATTTGAATGAAATTTTTTTAAACTTATATATATACATTGACTCATGAGGCTTGAAAGTGTCCTATCTTTCACTGAGTTTCTCAAACTCACCCTGTGGTTGTTATATTCTTTTCAGATACAGGTTCAGATTTGGGAGCCTACCCTTCTGCTCAGCATTATTAAAATCCTTTTGGGGTGAGCCCTATATAATAAGGGCCTTGAATTGTATTCTAATTTGTTGTAATCTTAGTTATAGCTCTATAGTACTTCAGGCAGGGTCCAACCCTTGCTAGTATGTTAAATTTTGTTCAGAGGTTGTTTAAACTTAGTGGATTGATTATTGTATGTAAACCTGATGAATAGATTAGGTTGGATTTGATTATGAATTGAAACTGGATATGTAAATGTGATTTGGATGATTGACTCTGATTATATGTGTGTTGCGTGCTGAGGGGTGCATTTTGAGAATGCCTGGATCCCCGATGAAAATGTGTGTGATTGTTGAATTGCAGGATAAGTACTCGTACTTGGGAAATATCCTAAGTATAGAGGAAGCTCTGTCCAAAATTTTGTGGAAATTTTGATGTGTGAGGCTTGCTAGGGAGCGTGCTCTCTAAGCGCCGGTCACGGCCTAGATTGGGTCATGACAATAATAGAGAAATATGAAGTTTCAAGTTATTAGAAATGGATATATTCTTAGAGCTAATGCTTTGACCAATTTGATAGAAAGAGATAGTTTAAATTTAATGTTTTATGGAAGATTCTTGAACCTTATTATGCATTTAAAGTTATGAGCAAGAATGTATATGATTTGAGATGAAGAAAAGTTTTATTGACAAGGAGTTAGAAAAGAAATGTGTTTTCAAGGACTCACATGAGGCATAGCGAAGACCCAGCAAGTGTGAGTGCCTTCCTAAGGGAAGGAAACTATAGTAGAACTGTTTGCTAACGCCAACAACATTAGCCTTGGTGTACCTCGTATAACCCAGCTAGCAGGGTGATTGCTAGCCCAGCATGTCCGGTAGATATAAACATGCACAGGATTTACTCCCTTATATTTACTGCTGGGATAGGCCATAGGGCCATTTAGTCAGGCAACTATTTCTGAAATAGGATCCTCCCTTATATTCTGTTATGATATTGAAACAAGTATTTACTCCCTATGTTTTGAGAAAGTATTTCTATCTTATGTATTTATGTTTAAGTATTTTTATCTTATGCATTTATGTTTAAGATCCTTATTTATTAGTTGAACTATATTTTGTTGATGTTGAAATTGAGGAAATTCCTTGAAACTAATATGTATTTGAAGTCATGAATAAGAATGGATAGGAATTGACATAAAGAATTTACATTTACTTGAAATGAGAAGTGCTCTAATGAGCTATAGAAGTTTTAAAGGTAGATTAGATACCGAATATCATATATGTTTTACCAGAAGTTTTATAGGCTTTTACGTATAGATAAAGTATTTTCTTGAGAAGGGATGTAAGAAGTTTTATGAAGTTATTTTTTTTGTCAAAAGTTAATGTTAAAACTTGTTCCACTCCTGTTATAGATATATTATCCCTCACTAAGTTCGTATGATGCACCCTTTCTTCCTTTCCATGTTTTTGGATAGGTACAGACTCATGCTCAAGCTTTTATGGTCAGCCAATAGTATTGGTCTCCTAGTTAATCCACACTATGTTTGTGTGGGTCCTAAAGGTTGTTATATTGAGAAGCACCTTCCTTGAATGTAGTTGTATATCTCTAGCTATGCTCCATTAGCCTACTGGCAAGGTCCTTCCTGTATAGGTTTAATGTATGGATGTGTGTGTATATATATATATATATATGCTTATGAGAAGGAACATATTTAAAACCTTTATATTGTGTACTGTGGGGTGCATTCTAAGAATGCCTGGATCCCCAACGTCTGTGTGTGTTTGTAGTGTTCCTGCAGGTGGAGGATCCATATTTAGGAATAGTCCTAAACACAAAGGAAACTCTGCCTAATTTTTTTTAGAATAAGGTCTCATGTAGGCTTGCTAGGGACGTGTCCCTATGCGCCAGTCACTTTCTGGTTTGGGTCGTGGCAAAGATGGTATTAGAGCATTAGGTTTTCCTGTGAGTAATAGAGCAAGTGTCCTCTAGTAAGATCACAGGTTGTGCATATTGATCATGTGATAATCCAAGAGTTTTGCTCCTATTTCATTTGTAATTCCAGCTTTAAATCTAAATCATTTATCCCTAACCTATTGTTTTGTTCAAATTGTTCCTATGAAATATGTAGCGTAGCAGGGTTTATGAGCTCATAAAGTTGATATGAAAATTATGTGATGTGAAGCATGAGATATATGGAAACATGACTTTTGATTTGTAATAAGATGTTAGAAGTGAGTAGATGTCTTTTATGAACCATGATGCAGTTTGATAAGTTAAAGGAGCAATTTCCTTTATATTCTCTTTGATGTCACATAATAACTTACCAAAGTTGAATGATCTTATGTAATCTTGAGTTATTGATCATGATTTTCATGTAGATGTTGGAAAATATGCTTGAAGGTGTTAAGAAGTAAAGAAGGTTCCCTACCGAGAATATGACGACCCCAACCATACATATTTTATCTTACACGATGTGGTGTTGAATGATGTGTGAAGACAATGGAATATTTGGAGGATCTATGGATCCTCACATGTGAATTCCTCTGTTAAGAGAGGGAACAACATATACAGAGTGACTAAAGCTTAAGGCTTGATGTTTGAATAAGAACCAATGGTCATGGTATTCTATATAGAATGTTTCCCTTAAGTGGGATGAGCTAATTCTCAGAGTAAAGTTAGGTGATCTAGACTTTTCAGTAACAATGTAAGGAGATAAAGAGAACACAAGGAAGATACATGAACTTGGTTTACTTTAATAATATTAGGAGTTAATACAGAGTTCTTATCACCTAATGTGGACATAGTTGGTTCTGGTGTTTGCATAGAAAATATGGTAGAGATAATAAATATGTCAGATGCATTTGACCTATCCTCTAGGACTAAATGGCACTAGTAAGGTTCAAAAAGGAAGAATATGTGACTATGGTGTGAATTGAGATAATGTCAAGGGAGGACAAGGAAGTAGTGCTAGATTTAATGGCTAAGTTGGAATATTCTTGGGGGACTAGCAATAATTTCTTCAAAGTTAAGCCAATAAATGATACTAAGGAAGACAAGGGAAGTGAATTCAAAAATAGATTGACCTACAAGTGACTAAAATCATTTAGGAAGCAGCTCTTGGGATCAAATCCTAGAGATTGAAAGGATAATAAAGTTTAGTGCAAGGAGAAAATGTGGTAGATACCAATAAAGGACCTGAGGGTTAGAAACCTCAAAAGTATGAGCAGTAAGATATTTCTTGAAGAATCTTGTTAAGGTAATTGGTAGATCAAAATCTATGGGTGAGGAATGTAGAACATATGTTATGATAAACTAGGCCTCGTGAAGTTAGGTTGGCAAGATATGGGACCTCAAGCAGTGATGGACTATAGATTTTGGGGATGAAGAATCTTGAGCTAGTTAGAATTAACTTTGAAGGAAGTAGAGAAATCTAAAGAGTTTAAAGGAGGAAAGAATGTCACAATCAGTAATGAATGTTTAATACAGAGGAAGGTTCTAGCAGTTAAGTAATCAACAGTAGCTTGCCTGGTATATGCACCAGAGGGGTGTTACAACGCTTTTTATGATGGCTCTAATAAGTCATGTCCCTTAAAGGTAACTCAAAAAGAACAGACCGTGGAATTGAAAGACAAATTCAAGTCCTAAGGGCTAGCAGATGCAAAGTAATGTAAAGAATATGAAACAAGGGATATAGGAGAAGTGTTTCAAGGAATCCTTATCTAATAGAGGTGCTTTTAAAAGGGAATAACCCATGATTGGGAATTCATCATCATATTGAAGTTAGTATAATGTGAGTTTTTGCATATCGCAATCTTGTAAAGATGTGCCCTAGGAAAGGAGTGTTAAAGGCATTAATTAGTGGAAGTAGAAGAAAAAGGAGGTTAGAATTCTATTTTGAAATTCAAGGACCGGATTTTCTTAAGAAGGAAGATTGTAATAACCAATTATAGGAATACATAAATCGTGATGCACTGCCCTATCGGACCCCGCAAAGTTCCAAGTCTGGACCCTAGGCCTCCATGGAGGGCTATATGTTTGGGATATTTTCATGGGATCAAAAGTGCCAATAATTGTTCCTTAGATATCCAAGAATTGAAGAGTGATTTTTAATGAATTTTAAGAAGTCATTAGCTCTTCCATTTTCCGCTAGGAAGTTTAAGAAAATGCAAGTTTTAAAAAATTTGTACTAGAATTCAAAAGTTGGATTTTGATTCTTAAGGAGTATGATGCCTTAGAGTTTATGTATTTGTATGAGTTTTAACCTCTTTGAGTTTGGATGTTTGGCTAATCTTTGAGTTTTGATGGCCGCCTAGGTGCCCGCTGTCCGATTTTTTAGGTGGGTTTCGACCCTCTGTCCCCTATTTTCATCCAAACACTCTTTCCTTTGGTTTTCTCTCTCTAAAGTCTTTCCCCTTCGTGTTCTTCATCAAACCTCTACATTTCCCCCTGATTTTCCTCACAAATTCATCCTCTCACTTCCTTTTCGTCACTTCCATCATCATCTTCATCCTCAATCTATCTCTCTCATCTTGAAGTGAGAGAAAGTGAAGAGTAGAAGTGACCCATCACTTCTCCCTTTTTCAAAACCTCCTTTCAAGGCTTTGAAGTGAACTCTTGGTACTTTCTATCCTTTTCTAACTATATATTGCACCACCCCCTTAAGTTCTTGACTTCAAATTTGAGTTGTGAGTGATAATGTACCTATAACCTATTTTCTCTAATTTTCTAAATATATGCTTAGAAAGTATTTTACTAAATTTATGATGAAATATGGTTAATTGCTTATCCCATGTTTATGAAGTCCTTGAAAGCAATTATGTTGATTATATCCTTACATACATATATATGTATATATATATATATATGTATTATATATATATATGTATGTATATATATATATATATATATATATATATATATATATGTATATATATATATATATATATATATACATATGTGGGACAGTGCTCTTGATAAGTTGATTTATGATATTTGAGTAACATGATAGAGAAATATGAAGTTTCAAGTCATTAGAAATGGATATGTTCTTAGAGCTAATGCTTTGACCAATTTGATAGAAAGAGATTGTTTAAATTTAATGTTTTATGGAAGATTCTTGAACCTTATTATATATTTAAAGTTATGAGCAAGAAAGTTTATGATTTGAGATAAAGAAAAGTTTTATTGACAAGGAGTTAGAAAAGAAATGTGTTTTTAAGGGCTTACATGAGGCATGGCGAAGACCCAGCAAGTGTGAGTGCCTTCCTAAGGAAAGGAAACTATAGCAAAACTATTTGCTAACCTAATAGAATTAGCCTTGGTGCACCTCGTATAACCCAGCTAGCAGGGTGATTGCTAGCCCAGTATGTCCGATAGCTATAGACACGCACAGGCATGAGATCAATTATTTACTGTTGGGATAGGCCACAGGGCCATCTAGTCAGGCAGCTATTTCTGAAATAGGATCCTCCTTTAAGTTCTGTTATGATATTGAAACAAGTATTTACTACCTATGTTTTGAGAAAGTATTTCTATCTTATATATTTATGTTTAAGTATTTTTATCTTATGCATTTATGTTTAAGATCCCTATTTATTAGTTGAACTATATTTTGTTGATGTTGAAATTGAGGAAATTCCTTGAAACTAATATGTATTTGAAGTCATGAGTAAGAATGCATAGGAATTGACATAAAGAAGTTATATTTACTTGAATTGAGAAGTGCTCTGATGAGCTATAGAAGTTTTAAAGATAGATTAGATATTGAATATCATATATGTCTTACCAAAAGTTTTATGGGCTTTTACTTATAGATAAAGTATTCTCTTGAGAAGGAATGTAAGAAGTTTTATGAAGTTATTTTTTTTGTTAAAAATTAATATTAAAACTTGTCCCACTCTTGTTATAAGTATATTATCCCTCACTGAGTCCGTATAACTCACCCTTTCTTCCTTTTCATGTTTTTAGACAGGTGCAGACTCATGCTCAAGCTTTTATGGTCAGCCAATGGTATTGGTCTCCTAGTTAATCCACACTATGTTTGTGTGGTTCCCAAAGGTTGTTGTATTGAGAAGCACCTTCCTTGAATGTAATTGTATATCTCTAGCTATGCTCTATTAGCCTACAAGCAGGGTCCTTCCTGTATAGGTTTTATGTATTGTAATGTAAGTGTAGTTGTTCTTAGTTATGAATAGTTTGACAGTAAATGTATGGATTAAGTTTCATGTATGGATGAGAGTGTGTGTGTGTATATATATATATATATATATGCTTATGAGTAAGAACATATTTAAATCCTTTATATTGTGTGCTGTGGGGCGCATTTTAAGAATGCCTGGATCCCCAACGCCTGTGTGTGTTTGTATTGTTCCTGCAGGTGGAGGATCCATATTTGGGAATAGTCCTAAATACAAAGGAAACTCTGCCCAATTTTTTTTTCAGAATAAGGTCTCATGTAGGCTTGCTAGAGACATGTCCCTATGCATCGGTCACTTCTTGGGTTGGGTTGTGACAGAGGGTGAACAAACAATGTAGTAAAGAGTGCTATGTGCACATGCACATTAGATCATATGCGGGCTATTATTCTTAATATGAAGAAACTTTGATAGAATGTTTAATGTTTTGTTTCAAAAATTTTTAAAATAAGATATGGGTAAATATTCTTTTCTTATAACTTTTTTCTAAACTATAATTTGATATTTGTTTTATCCGCTTGACGAAATATTAAAATTTAGTGATTATTCAAAATGAAAGGAAAGATTAAGAAATTTTAGATTTTGCTTGACTGAAGAACTCTTCCCTACGTATTATCTGTTACAATGAGAAACTCAAAGTCATGTCATTCTTTAAAAAATATTTATGGGTTAGTTGATTTTAATAATAAAAAATACTTTGTTTTCTTTAAAGGAAACTTTTGATAAATAAAACAAAACTATTGTCACAACCCAACCCGCGTGATTGGTGTATAAGGGACAAGTCCTCTAGCAAGTCTTCCACAAACATTTTCAAAAAATCGGACATAGTCTCTTTTGTATTTAGGACAACTCTTAAATACGGATCCTCTTCTTGCACAAATAGCATACACACTCACATTGTTGGGGATTCGGGCATTCTTAAAACACATCCCACCGCACACAAAATAAGAGTTAAAAGCAAACTATTATAAATATCCATCCAAAATACATGATTCTTGTTTTTTTAGAAATCCATATAGCATCATTTAATCAACTTAAGAACCAACAACATAAGTAAGAAGTCCTTATATTCCAATACACATAAAGTCATATTTAAACACTAACATAAGCCACACAAAGGTCGGACCCTACCTGTAATACTATGGAGCTACAATACTAATCTAGAAAGTCAACAAAAGATCTAAATTCAAAATATGCCCTTGAACAAGAAGGGCTCACCCAAAAGAAGAACAAGAAGTCACAGCAGAAGGGCAGGAGGATTAGATCATAAGTTAGTGCTTGTATCTGAAAAAGAAAAAAAAAGTAATAGAGTGAGTTTATGCAACTCAGTGAGAGATAGGACAACCATAACCCACATGGGACAATGTACATGAAATTAGAATAACATACTTATGTGTAAAGTTAAATAAGAACCACAGTTCCAAAATATGATTGAATTACTTAAAACCAATGGAAAGTTATCTAATCCAGGATGATTTGTTACGATCACACTTAGGCAATGTTTCCTTAGTGTGATCCCGTATTCATCACGTATCACTCCTTGAGTGGCTATGTAAATTGTCGCACCACATTCTGTAAGGTCCTACTCTATCTACTATATTTACTTAATTGTAGTATAGTATGTTAAAGGTTTTTACTTAAAATTTATTATTTATAGTCCCGACTATGATTTACACGATTTAATCTTTCTTTTTATTTCAAGGCGTGCTGTAAGAACTTAAGCGAGTAACGTGAAACCATAATGTCATACAAACCTAAATAATAAAAGGAATGCGAGAAATTTTTCTGAATTTATGCACATATACTTTGAAAGGTAAATATATATATATCTCCATCCATAGAGGACATCCTCTCGATATATACACTCAAGGGAATACATGTAGGGCCAAGACATACCAAAAAGATCCTGGCGATATCATAAAAAGTGCGATCCTAAGAGTCCTATAGGACATTTGAGTACAAGTCAAAGTCCTAACAACTACTCCTATGGCCCAATACATCATCTGTCAAGAGGGTCATCACTGCATGTCAGCTAGCCAAATATATCTACTACGGGCTCAGTGTACCCGCTGGCTAGCAAGCTCTGGGAGGAGTCATCAGTCCTGATGAGGAGGACGAAAGAGTCGTGGTGGCCTCGGACGGGTCATCCTCAAGGCGTCCATCGGGTCTCCTGAACCATCTCAAGAGGTGAGGTGGTATGGGATCCACTGAGCCGCAAAGTGAGGAGGTGCTGCCAAAGTATGATGGGAAGGCGAAATATGGAACAAATGGGGTCGCAAGGTGGAAGAGTGGCAACCAAAGTCACTTCAATGCTGAAAAAGTATACCCTAAACCCGCACGAGCCGACTATGCACAAATCAGTCGTAGGTGGGGTTGTAATGAAGTTTCGACATATCTGCGAACTCAATGAACACCACCACTGCCGCTGGCCCATCAGATCTTGTCTGAAAGTAAAATGGGTACTACATAGGTGAGAATTCTTCAAACTCTCAAGAGGGGTTCTATATTCCTAAAGTTATCTCATCTTAACCCCTAATGGCTCTGGCCTTTATTATGATAACTATGAACATGATCGGAGGTAGTGAATAAAGTCTAACTATTAACATTAGAATAGCAGAATACAAAATATACATGCATAACTCAAGTATACAATTCCACAACATTTAATACCCTTAATGCGTGTAAAAAGGGAATATACTCATAACTTTACTCTTATCCTTCCTCTAAGTTTGACTCTTTCTTAAAATCTTTACACCCACTCAAAGATAAATGGTAATGAGCTCATACCGCGGTCTGCCGCCACCTTAAATATTCGGTACTTACACTACCGGCTCCAATGCCATGCCTCATGTAAGACCTATCCCCATACTCACACTAGTCATTCTAATGCCATGCCTCATGTGAGTCGTGGGTGAGGGGAACTTAAATAAGCTTATCCTCTTACTCGAGGATTATATATGTTCCAGCTTACACTTATAATCTCATAATCAATCATAATGCTTACCGAAATTTGGGCAGCATAATCTGGATCACATCCGCTTCCCCCATGAATAGTGCCAGCAGCAACAATTACAGAATTACTCAACAATAGTTCAATAATTTCTATAACAGTATATACAATGTTCATAACAATATAGGATTCTCATAATATCTTTGGGCATGCATACTTGTTATAATCAAGAGAAGAGTAAACTAAGAATTTGGGTGCTGCCACCAAATGCTTCCTATTCTGCCCGGTTAGTGTTTCCCTCTGAGTTTATTGCTACACAACCCAATGGATCTGAAATTTTAATATGTTGAAGCCCTATGTGTCTAGTTTCTAACCTTTTGGTCCCGTTCAATTTTGATATCTACAACTCAAGATATTGTCATTTTGTTCTGGCTTGGTCTATATAACTAAACCTAACAGCACTCTAAAATATTAAAATCTGTTAAAATTCGAATCCTAAGGGTATGGCTACCAAACTATGTCGTTTTGAAGCTAGATATGAAATTTTATCCTCCAACAAGTCCCACATCATTTGGCCAACTACAGCTTAAGTAATAAAACCTCAAATTCAGGTGTTACAAACTGCCCTGTTTTGGCCTAAGCAGAATCAGGGGTGACTTTAGAAAATTTCTGGGAGTTACTCAAATTAGGTCTGAATCCGAAATTTTTATAGCATAAACTAATGGGTCTTAGCTTTCTATAGAATTTTGTTCCACCTAAATCCAAGTTATATGGAGTGAGATATGGCTCACGTAAGCTTCCCTGCCCGAAATCAAATTCTGAAACTTAGGTCAAACTTCAAAAATTCATAACTAATTCTATACTGATCCAATGACTTAATAATTTATATGTATGGAAAGCTCTGGATGTCTAGTTTCATCTAAAAATATTTTCATAGAATTTAAACGGTGGGAACTGAGGGACAGAGGGCTTTGTGTACGGAAATCCTAAGAGAACTCTGTTTCCAGACTTGCTGATTTCTCTCCTTTCTTGATCTACCCCATTGATCTATCACCTCTTCACTCATCCCATCATTTTTCCACCCATAATTCATCAAGATCAGCAAGAAGACAGATCAGAAACCATATCCAATCCAGATTTAATCAACAATACAAACATCTATTCAAAGCTTTAAACCCTACCTCCTTTGAGTTCCAACTTGATTCTTTCAAAAGAACTTCAAATCTCCAAAGTGAAGAGTGTATGAAGTGAAGAGAGATGAAGAAGAGGAAAAGAAAAAATGGAGGAGGGAGGAAGAAGGAGGGGTGGCATGGATGAGATAAGGAGAGGAAAGTGAGAGAGAGAAGATATTTTGAAGTGTAATAATTGAAGGGGGAGTTGTCGCGGTGTGATTGGTCCTCTAATCTTGTGGCTCAATTGAGCCACAAGGTGAGCCAATGGACCGTCTCTGATGGTGGTGGGGTGGATGGCCTCCCACCTTTGGATCCGGCGCCATTAATATTATTTTATTCCAGTAGTTTAAGTTATGAAGTTTTATCGGATCTTCCCCAACCAGATTCGGTATTTGCCCGATTTCGCATTCGCCTTTACCTTAGTTTCTACTTTAAATTTTCCATTCTAATCTACCTAACTAACATCCATTTGAATCCTAATAAATCTTAAATGGTTCATAGCCAATCTTACTCGCGTGAATTAATCGAGAAAATTGATTAATAACAGGCGATTGAATTTTCGGACGTCACACATTCTATGTGGCTATGTAAATAATAAATTGATGCGCACCAGGGCTAACGTCTATTGCCATTAGCTACAAATCTTGTCATAGACTTTTCCAAAGCCTTTCTTTTACCATCATATATAACTATTCATATTTTTAGATGCAGGGAATTCTATAGTAAAATGATAATATTAAGTACACATGGTCATTTCGATTAGATCTCATGTCAAATCCTCAATCATGTATTCTCATCACTTTTCAAAACATAAAATATTAACGCAACTCCACAGGAAACAATTCATTGTCCTATGTGAAAAAATTTGGAAACAATATAATCAAAGAAATAATTTAATATCGTAAAACATATAATCCAAATAGTGCCATGATAATTACTAGTATACACACATAGATAGGATAATTAAGTTAGGAAACTGGTTATAGATATACTATCTACTCATAGACTTATCCCAAAGGTAGAATTTCTAACTCTGTGGAGTATGGAGTTAAGAGAGCAACCCTTAGGGGGAAATCTAGCACCAAAAATATGACAACAATGTCATAGACAAGCTAACAAGACTATACTTCAACATCTAATTACTCAATTGTATAAATCCCCAATTCTTCTAACATAAGGTTTATAAGAAGCCTCCAATTATGCAAGAATAAGAAATTCTTACGAAGGGAAAACGAAAAAGGTGTTAAGAATTACCCTTAGAAGGAAAATGACGAAAAAGAAGGGAGTGGGCTCCTTGATGTCACCTCCTCCAGGCTCAAAGTTCACAATGGTGGAGGTAGAGAAAAGAGGGAAAGATTTAATAGGGATTTGATGTTATAAGAAGTATAATATGTAGTTGGAGTGGATTTGGATGGGAGGATTTGGAATGGAGGCAGGGATGAGGATGGGAAGGGTTTTAGAGAGAAGGGAGAGAGTTTTAAAAGGTAGAGAAAGAGGGGATTGTGCAAAAAAACGAGAGAAAACGCATTTGGATATTATATAGCTTCTTTGTAATCGATTACCAGTCCTGGTAATCGATTACCATGGACCCAAATATTGTAATCAATTACAATTCTATATAATTGATTATAGTTAGGAAAATTTTAGCTCATTGATGTTTAGAAAGGCTGGTAACCGATTATAAGTCCAAAGGTAATCGGTTACGTAATCGATTACTATTTCCTATATACCAGAACCCGGAACTCACCTCAACCCCCTGCCATTCCACCTATACTATCGCGCCTCCAGCAGACAACCTTGACCTCAGACCATCTAGCCCAAACCCGATCATAATAGATAAAAGTGAGTGAACAGTCAGCATTCACTTTTTCTAGGGTGAGCATGTAGATCTCACTAATATTCAAATACTCAAGTATGTGAATCCAAAATATTACTCAAAGGTTCATGGGTCAAAAAGATTTAAAACTTATATTGTGCAAAACTTTGGGGCATTATAACTATTTTCTTTTTCCTTGTTATAACGTACCTAGAGGGCGCCGCAATTAGAATGGCAAAACGAAAAAAATATATTTGTAAAAATTTTCAATGGAGTTGCCACCAATATTCTTTTTAGGATAACATTATTAAAACTTTTAATTTGTCAAAATTCATCTTTTAAAAACGAGATCAGGTTCGGGAGTCTGATTATGCATCGAGAAGGGTGGAAACCAAATCTTATTGCACCGTCTGACATCCGTCTTATGATGGTTACCTAAAGTTCATTATGCAAATTAAATAACTTAGACAATTTTTAATTTTCCTCTAAAAAGATATATAGTTCAAAAACTATTTACAAAAGAAATGAAAAAAAAAAAAATTTTGGCTTGACTTATGCTTCTACATATCCTTAGGTACAATGAGGAATACAAAGCCACATAGTTCTTGCAGAAAATAGTTGTTGGTTGGTTAGTTTTATTTGTAACACCCTCCAAACACATACACCATGCTCGAGTCATGAAGTTATATTTCGAGGTTGCTACAATGCTATGGAGACTTATAACTTGACAAAAATATAATTTATGGCCCTAACAACATCATATTTTATTACTAAATAAGGATTTACAATTCCAAGTATTTGAAAAATACATCTATAATTTAAAAACACAATGTTATGCAAGACATGAACACCATTATATACAGAATAGGTCTCGTTCTACATTCTTTAGGTTACATTTGAGTCGGAGTCCTCTGTGCTGGACTCAAGTAATTCATACTTTGTAGTGTATAGAAGACTAGAAGCTCTGCTACCACTTGAAACTTGTTCTTTGTATTGAAATATTTACGGGAACATACAAATAGGTAGTGAGAATCTAAGATTCTCAATAGATACACTTAATTCACTAAGCATATTATCGTAAGTATTTCAATCGCTTCGGTTTATTATGAAAAAAGTGGACATACAACATAGTTTCAATTTCGAGTTTGAAAACATATTTCTTGAAGCGGATTACTTTTAGTAATCACTTGGCACTTTATAGAGCAGGCACAATAGCAATAATAATAAAATTTCTAATCATAATATTGGTAGTTGTAACATTCTCAATTTCTTGTCGTGCTAAATTACCTCAATAACCTTGAGTAATTAGATACTTAATGAGAAATTATAAAAAAGACAGGATGTTTTTCGATGAAATGCTATTGATTTTAGGAGGACGATAGACCAATTCACGATCGACTAAAAGGCAAGTCACTTGGAAATATTCAAATCTAATTCGTGAGAAGAGTCCAAAAGAGACTATAATAGTCAAGAGGCCTTCAACTAAAATATAAATAGTCATAGAGCTCATTCTTTCACTCATAAAACATAGAAGATAAACACTAGTCCCTTAGTATATGACTTACTAAGTCAGGAACGGCGGGACAAGAATTCCTCAACTCTTTCGGTTAACTATATCTGCTTATATTTATTGGAAATACTCAAAGGGGAAAACCTAATCAAGAAGAGGCTAAAGATTAAGGGATACCTTACGAGTACATGGGCAAGAAGCAAGTTTGTCTGGGAGCGGATTTTGACAATCAATCTAGTCTATGAGAAGTCGGGATCGGCTTACTCAATTCTTATAGCAGAATAAATGATGGAGCGACCCAAAACAAATGATAAGAAGGAAATTTCACAAAAGAACAAGCTTACCTACAGAGGGTATCGAACTTTTGTAAAAAAAATAGCACCTGGTGGTGCATATCATGGTCCTAGAAGCGGTATGACCACCTCATCCCTCTAGGGAAGGAATTAACAAAGTGATTATGAGTTAATTATGAGAAGAAAAGTTAAGATAATGTTTAAGTAAGATTAGAGAATCTCTAATTAAGCAAGTGAAACCCTTAATAGCTTAATTAAGCACTAATTACATATAACTAGCTTAATTGAGTTTAATTAAGGATAATTAAGTTTAATTGCAAGATTAATTTTTGTTAATCATGATCACATGACTATATCACTAATCCTTGCTTAATTATGTTAATTAAGTTACAAGAGCACTTAATCACATCATTAAATTCAAATTTAGTCAACTAGATAATAAAGTAAAGAGAAATGTCACTAAAGCATAAAGCATTAGACAAGAGTGCTTTATGTAAGAGTAAGTACATGATTTGTTCTCCCATCATCGAATTTGTCTCCCTAAACCTTATTTAGCACAAAATTAAGAAAATATCTTTTCCCCTAAGCCCTAATATGTTACGGCCTCAACACACACACACACACACACACACATACATTCACTTTTCATTTTTCAATTCTCATTCTTTCTCTAACTCTCAAATTCTCCAACTTCTCTCTACACCTTCTTCATCTTCTTCTTCCTTTCTCTACTACCACTATAACCAGAACTCTCACTAAGCCCTTCAAAGACCATATCTTTTGGTCTTTGGAGACAAGATCTACACACTACAAGCCTCCTTTTCAAGAGAACTCAAGAGCTTCCATCTTCATCCTCTCAAAACCGCCACGACCATCATCAAAGGAGGAGTCTTCTTCATCTTCTTCTTCTCCTTCAAGGATGCCATTTTCAAGCTTAGGTAGTGATCTCTACTCTTTTCTTTTGTTTACTCAAGAAAGCTTGAACTTGGTTCCTGTCATGACCAAGATTGAGAAAAACTCTTATGTTCTTCACGAGTAAAAGTTTTCTTTTTAGCAAAAAGTGTTCATATTCTTTTTCATGACTTGTTCTTGGTTATTTGAAAGTTTGCTTCTTCAATGCCTTAAAGTTCCTATTTTTCTTTCTTGATGCATGAGAACTTGATATTTCTTGTGAGTTGTTGGAAAAGAATGATGTTCTTGGTGGTGTTGGTTTAAAAGTTGTTTGTTTTCTTATGACCATGCTTATGATTAGAAAAGTTTTCATCCTTATATGTTTTTCATGACTTGATAAGACTATGAGCATTCCAAAAGTATAAAGCTTTAAAAGTTTGCTTCTTGATGCATGAAAAGTGGTGCTATTTTTATGGATGTCACATGGTTTCATTTTGTTCTTCTTGAAGACAAGAATGGGTGTAAAAGTCTAAACTTTTTGGGACATGAAGCTTTTTAAGTCATAAAAATGAAAACTTGTCACTTTATGCCTTAAAAATGGAATCTTAAAAACAAGACCTTTCATAAAGTTTCAAACTTTAACCAAGAATGAAATTTTTAAGTCATAAAAGTGTTGACTTGCAACTTTTAATTTATAAAGTTTGTATCTTAAGTCAAAATAAGGCATAAAGTGTTAACTTTTATAAAGAACAAGACTTTCTAACTCTAAAGCTAATGTCTTGTATCATTATTTCATAAAGTATGAATCTTTTAGACTTTAAGACAACTTTAAGTCATAAAGTTGAGACCTTGATGGTCTTAAAATAATTAAAAGTGTCAACTTTTAAGAAGAACAAGATGATTTAGTTCTAAAGCTAGTATCCTGTATCATTATTTCTTCAAGATTGAATTTTTAAGATAAGAGCATAATTTTAGAGGCGCATAATTTCTTAAAGAATTATAACTTTTATAACATTAAAGGTAAAATCTTGTTATGTTAATGATAAAAGCTTGAAACTTTGCAACTTGGATAAGTTAAAAATCACCCTTGGTGACTAGTGAACATGGTTTTGTTGGGTTCATGAGTGTGGTTATGTGTTGTCATAACTCAAGGACTAGAGGGATCTCGAAATCCTTGGGAACAAAAGTATGATTAGGGCCTCTGAGTATATCATGAACCTAGGAATCACTAAGTGCACTATGAACCTAGGAATCACTAAGTGCACTATCTCAAGGAAAGGAAATAATTACCTAACTTAGTTAACTTGAACAAGTATTCCAAAAGACATGCACTTAAGTAAAAAGCAATTTCCCATAAGGGCTAAGTAACTAAAAGACTATGTACACATTTATTTTAACTATGTGATTCTATCATGGGTAACCATAGGAAATTATATGATGGCTCATAAGACATTCAACAAAGAATAACACAACTATGAACTTTTTAGGGAATGAATGTACGATGCCATTTGGCATGATGTATGACAAGTTTGATTAAGCATTGTCTCATGATTGAATGATTGGTGTGATGATATGAGATGGATATAATGGGCTGTTGATTGAAAGTTTTATGATTGGTATTTTGGGGAAGCTCCGGTCTGGCCGTCATGCTGCTGAATTTTTGTGAAAATTATGGACTTTGATCATATCATTGCATGTGTCTTGTTAAGAAGTACTATGCATATAAAGTATAATGATAAGAAAAGAAAGAATGGGATATGACCCTTCAATCATTTTGGTAAAGGAAGTGAGAGACGGTGATCCACAAAGACTCAAGGAACCTCTACGGGGGAGGCAGGGTGACATAGAGGACCCTCCAACTTAGAGGTAACCAATATCAGCTTAGTTTAATTTGGTTAGTATTGTGTGACAACGGTCACGGAATGAGCTCATGTCCAAAAGTAGTCTATTTCAAAGGAAAAGTAAAGAATGTTAAGCACGTACTAAGAATGAAAGTAAAATTAAAGTAAAACTATGGTTAAGTCTATGAGGTTGCATGTCAGTGCATGTATCTATATTGTCCATATGCATTATGAATGTTTATTCTATGCTTTCATATGTATGTTTACTTATGATGATATGATTATGATATTAAGTTTAAAAGTAATCCACTTCGAGATTTATGTTTTTAAAATCATTAAAATTGAACCTATGCATGTCCACTACTTTTATAATTAAACCCGAAGTAGCTGGGATGATGATGATGACACAATGTTTATCTAGTCACGATCCTACTGAGAAATCTAGTATTTCTCATTCGTATATTTCCGTGTAGTCTTGAAAGGATTCCGGCGTCAGGCACGATAGTGATATTCATTAAGTTCCTTGTATGGCATTGGCGCTTTGATGCGGTGTTGAATGCCTTTGTGATGTCTGCAAGTGCAGCCATGAGGGTTTACATCTTCCACGACCGCCCATTTCAGGTTTTAGTTATGAGTCCGTTTTTCCGTCCGCATTAACCGTACGACGAGGTCACCTTAGATGATATCTGCCCTTACTTTCAGCCGTCGAGGTACCTCACTGATGGAGAGTCTGACTCAAATACCCGTCTGACACTGATTGTTTCTTTGGATTTTGATCCTTCGGAGCCATGCTATCTGAGCTATCACGTGGAGATTGACCCATCTGAGCCCTCTTACTCGTCCGTGATTTGCCTGACTTCCGATTCGTCTTCTTCTTTAGTAGCTCCTCATTACACACCAACTCTGGTTCGTGATCGTAGGTTTATTCGTACCCGCACTGTGCCCTGTGGACGTGGGCATGCTCGAGGAGAAAGACGTGGCGATGACACTCCCGATGGTTTCAGGAATGGTTAACTCCCGTTCGATGGTTGACTTGGACAGTACATACAGAGCTGAGAACGAGGATAGCCTTTTTTGGTTGTAGTCATAAGGTTATCATTTTCTTTTGGCATGTATAGCTGGATAAGATTTCTTATGTATTTCCTTTGCAGATGTATTTGTTAGGTTTCTTTGTAGGGCCAACAGTAGATATCAGACCCATTACTTGTTATGTATGACTTGTTATTCTACGATTAACTATGTAAACTTTTCTGGTTGTGGAATGATGTATTATTTATCCCAAGATGACTAACCCTTATATTGCCTTTAGTTATTTTATCGCACTATATGTATGAGATAGTGACGTTTGTATTATACGTTCATGATGCGCTCATGGCTCTTGGTTTTTAGAATAGTTTATTCGTTATTGATAAAAAAAAAAAATTTACCCCTATTTTTAGTATAAAGTATTTTCAAATGGTAATGTTAGTTCCGTGAGTAAAAGTAAAAACTAGTAATTCCATAATATGACTTAATCATAGTATGGGACTATTAGAGTGTTACAGTAGCTATGTAGCACAATAATATAATCGAATATGCATATGCACATAAACTAAATCATGCAAGTGCATTTGTCTTTGCTTGTCTTTCTTTAATGTTTATTACCTTTGGATGGACTAATCTAGGAGTGAGCTCAACTTGTGACCGTCATCACATAATAATGACCTGCAAGGGGATCCACATGCCTCTAGATTGGAAGGATCTCATTTGGCCAACTGCCTCCAAAGTAGAGGGAGTTCATAGTTTTAGCTGCATTCATAGGGAAGGATCTTATAACTGGATCTAAGTAAAGGAATTCACATCTTATCTGCTTTATTGCCTTCACAGGGGGGATCCAATAGCTGCCTCCAAGTGAAGGGATCCACATCTTATTTGTTCATATTCTTCATTCTTGTACATAATCATGAATGAATATGCTAAATGTACTTATGCATATGTCTCATAGCTTACTTTCATATATTCTTGCATGCATGATTTCTATATACATATACATAGCATATAAATGTTCATAGCATTGTTATAATTCTGGAAAAAAAATTAGATAGCATAACAGTTGAAACAGGAGACTTTCCCACATACAGACAATATCATTTCAGCCAGCCAATCACTGTAAACAGAAGTAGTATATTTATATATCAATATCACATCATTATAATAAAGAATTGTAGTAATAAATCAGCCATTGGCTCCTTATGGTTTATAGGGCTCCTAACACTTGAAAACTGTTAAGTTATCATAACTTCCCTCAAACCTATCCTATTTTATAAATTGCACTAAAATTTCATCTTAACTCATTTTAATCTAAGAACTAAATATATTATAGCTTTATTAGTCTACTTTTAAATCTCTTTAGTCCCATTAAGTTTTGAGTTATTAAAGTTTTACTCAAGGCTATCCTATTTCATGATAGTCTTGCATACCTAACTTTAGAAAATCACTAAAATTTAATATTTTATCATTTTTATCTTAAACTTATACCAATGTATATCTATTTGGATCATATTTTAATTCCAAGAAGTTTCATCCTAATTAGGTAAGTAGAGCTCAAGTTATGAGCTCTTTAAGTAGGCTACATGTTTCTACATGAACAGAGCATAAGTCAACTTCAAGGAATCGCTAGGGAAAATCTACTCATTAGGTTTCTAAAAAAATTAGTTTCCCTAAATTTGAAGTTATATAAGGTGAGTTATACCCTTCATATCACACTCTAGTTAGGATAGAGATTGAAATCCAATAACCAACTTCAAAAATTCATAACTAATTCATTTTAAATCAAATGGTCTTATAATTTATATGGTTTGATTGCTCTTGAAGTATACTTTCATATAAACTTAGTTTCATTTAAATTTAAGCCCTACAAGTTGAGAAATACTATTTGATGTACGGATGATGTCTTAGGATTCTATCTCACAGCTTCTTTATTTTGGTTTCTTTTTGATCTTTTGCTATATCTCTCAACCTAAACCAAGTTTTCCTATCTTAAATCACTAGGAAGGGGTCATATAAACATCATACAAGATTAAATATATGATGACGCAGAATTCATATCAGCCATATAACTACACAAGACATCAAATAATTAAGGATTTGAGCTACCTACCTCAAAATCCTTGAAACTATGAAAGCAAATGAGCCAAGAACAACATCCTAACCTCTTTCTTCCTTCATGGTAGCAACCTATATGGAGATGGAGAGCTTCTACTCGATGCTTAATCATTAAATAATTAGAGGGGTTTTGTAGAGGTAGAGACAAGGATCAATTTTCATCAAAGGATCAAGAGGATTTGAGGCAAGAAGGCCTTCATCTTTGAGCTAGAAGCTCATATTCATGGAGGTGGATAAGAAGAAAGGAAGATGGAGAAGAAAATGGAGGAGATGAGTAAAAGGGGGTAAGGCCGAAATTTTTAGGGTAAAAAGGGAGGATTGGAGACTTATTTACTAATTTGGGTTGGTTTTTTTTAGAAGGTTTGTGGGTTAAATTTTATTGGTGGGTTTGGAACAAAATTTAAATTCACTTAAGCTTCAGTTTTAGATGGCCCTGGTCCATCCACCTAGAGTGCTGGTGTGGCTTGTCTCTAGTCACATGCTCAACCTATTCCTCTGACTGGTCTATCTAGTCCCTGGGGAATTATTTCCCTAGGTTTGTCATACCTAGAGATAATATAGGACCCTTGAAGATTAATTCAAGGTGTCTTGGTATTAATTTAGGTACTTTGAGTTACCCGAGATAATATTACACTTTTATTTAAAGTCAAGTATAAACATACTAGTTATAGAGCTATTACATGTATTACACTTTTATATATGGTGTAAGTAATATTACACTTTTGTTTAAAGTCAAGTATAGAAAATACCAGTTATAGAGCTATTACATATATTTTAGTTGTCTACTATTGTTGTGGGGCCCATATAATCTCGTAATCGGGATTTTTCTTTGATTGCCCCTCTCGTCGATCGTAAATCCTTAATTACAACTTCATCACTACTTTTACTACGATTTATCTAATTACAATTTTGCCCTTCCTTTTTCTATAACCTCCTATTTACAGTTTTATTTTTTCCTTAGGCCCGAGCTTTCTTCTATCCTGGTTTACCCTCAAAGTTTAGGATGTTACATTATTTACAAAAAAAAAAAAAAAGGATTCTTTTTTATGTATTTGTGAAAACAAGTTTAATAAAAAAAATTATTAAAGTCAAAATCTGCTCTTGTACGGAGATCAAGTTGGCTTTAAGCTGCTCAAAAAATACTTATGATTCAAAAAGCGATGAAGGTAGCATTAGTTACTCAATCACCCTTAATGACCATTGCATGGACTAAAAAATATTCTTGTTCGGAACTAGGATATTGGATAGACATTACTTAGTCTCCTGTATAGGGTAGAAAACACGAATCTGCCGTTGATCCTTGATCCCAGTTAGTAGGGATGTACCTGCAAGAACTCCGATGCTTAAGTTAGCATGGGTCAAGAGATATTGTGTAAATAGGAAAGAGAGCATACTTGAATCATCTATTTAGAAGACTATTTACAGAGAGATTTGGGGGTTTGAATAGGAGAGATTATCTCCTCTTTTCATGGGATTCTCCTTCAGTTAGGATTCCTTGTAACCACCTTGAGATATCTCCTCAAGTGATAAGATAGGACCCTTTAATGGATGTAGGGCATATATATGGGCCAAGACTTCTGATTTAGGCCTCGGGTGCTGTCATCCTATCCATGGCTATTGGGCCTATAAGCTAGTTCATAATAGAGCCCCCAACTCGAATTCGAGGTTAAGACCTCGAATTATGAGTTCTAATAATATCAAGAGTTAGGTTGTTATTCAATCTTTAAGCATAACCAAGATCCAAGATTAGGACTTCGGACTACAAGTTCCGATGGTGTTAGGAGTTGAATAATTATCCAAACTCTAGCAATAACTTGATTCTAAGGTTGAGACCTTGAATTATACATTTGGGAGTCGAATTGTTATCCGGACTCCAAACATAACTCAATAAGCTCTTAACTTAGTTATGAGGTTTAAGCTCCAACATCAGTTGTGTTTATGTTGCCTTCATTGAGTGTTTTAGCTTGCATGTTTAATCAGTACCCCCCAATCATTTGATCAACTCTACTGCCGAGATTAAGATAAGTTTGGCAGGAAAACGTGCTTATCCGTAGTCATGCACAATCATGCCAAAGCCGATGTAGTGTGTTTCCTAGCTCATGTCTTATCAGGGATTGCATGTAAGACAACAGTGACTATTGTAAAATAGAGCTAGGTCATTGCGTTTTATCTCGAAGCCCCCATTATTCATTACTCCTAGGTCCATGATCGTTTTCCTTTTAGAGAAAAAAAATATGAACTGTCAAATTTGGAACAATATGTAGGTCAGGAGCTGAGGTTTATATTCCTTTGATCCTTACATGTTTTGAGGAGGGTTGTCGAGGAGAGCTTGATATGAGTTCCAAGCTTTGCTTCCATGGGGCTGCTCTAGCGTAGGCTTTATTCAACAACTACATCTATTGAAGCTCCAAATTCTTTTACATCGAGCTTTATGACCCCATTGAGATCTTTGTTGAAAGGCGTTGAGCTCATTTTTTTCGAGTTCATGTTTGTAGTCGAGCTCGTTACCTTTGATCTTTCTTTATGTGTAGTCAAACTTTTGTGAGCGTCTCCTTGCTGCAGAGTGGTCATGTTCGTGGAGATCTATTTCTTGAATTTTGAAAGGATCAAACTCCTATTACTGATGAGCTCATTGGTTAAGATCGTAGTTCTTTTTTCGCCTAGTCCAAACTTTTGGGATAGGAAAGCGAAATATAAACATAAGATCCCCTAGAACTCATTTCTTTAATTGCTCATGGTCGGTTCCTAGGCTGTTTTTGACTTTAGCCTTTTGCAGGCAACCTTTGAGGCCCTTTAATGTATATAGCAATGCTCTCATTTTGGCCTAGAGGTTACAACCTTCGGCTTTGAGCTCTCAGTGATGGGCTTTAAGTAATTGACATTTCCCAGTTTTTGGGTTTATTAATGAAACTGACTTTGCCAAGTATGTGCATTTTATTTTTCTTTTCGCCTTAGCTAAATAACTTGAAGGGAATATTAGCAACATTCCAATTGGCTTGCCAACTCACTTAAAGAATTAATTCAAGGTTATAAAGAAAACTTGGCTTTTCCAAACTGGTTATGACCAGATTAGATTTTTTGAGTTGGTTGTGACCGAATTGGACTTTCTGCATTGGTCTGAGGTGAAAACCTGGACCTTTCCAAGGTGGTAAACCTACATTAAGTGTTCCACTTAAGTGAACTGCTTAAGGGTCATACAATATTTATCCGAGTCATTTGTTAACCCAGATTTTATTTGTCATTATTCCCGAGGTGCTGGACCTAGGTTTCGTGTATCAAGACTAAGGGGTGATCAGTCCCTTAGGATTTATGATAACCTTATTCTTGGTCAAACATTGATTTTCTTAACTAGGTTCTTGGTCAAGGTCTATGCTGAATTTGACCTCATTTTCAATTGCTATTTCCCAACCTAAATTTGGTCTTGCCCCCAATCTGGGCTTAGCCTTTCAACTTTAGAATTTAGGAAGCCTTGGTGGCTTCCTTTGTAAGATTCTTATAAATCACAAATATGAAAAAAGCTCCTCCTTCACAGAGGGTCTTTCGATTTCTGCTATCCACAGATCCCATCTACGGGTAGGTGGATAAGGTGTTGGGAGCACCCTTACTAATCATGAAGAATATCTCAAATCTCATAGGGGGAGATATTAGTCACACCCTAAGGAGAGAAGGAAAAAACAAGTATGCTATTAAAAATTCCAACAATCCTTGTTGGATGTGGATGTATGATGCTCTTATTCGAGCATCCTGGGGTGCGAGTTTTGTTCTTCCCTTTCATTTGTAGTGAAACTTCGCGCTTGAGTTAATTACCTCAAGGCTTTCAGAATCTCCATGCTTAAGGCATTTGTTTGAGGGATTTAATTTGAGGTCCATGTAAAAGAACCTGCTTTGCCTTTGCTGATCGATCTCATTACGGTTTGGAGTTGTCTGTGAGCTCTACCACTCCTTTACTGATCTCATTTCGAGTCGGATGTGGACTTTGAACTTAAGTGTTGGCTAATCTTTTAGAGTCGAAGGTCACATCTAGCCAAGGGCTAAGTATGGACTTTACTTTGTTTTCAGCATGTTTTCGACATAGGATAACGAGAGATTTCATGAATATGCACTTTGTCTTTGTCATGTTTTCACTTAGGCTTCAATCTTGGCCTTGCTTCACTTTTATCAGAAGTCGGTTTCTTTCG
Source organism: Pterocarpus macrocarpus (assembly GCA_031439585.1). Classification (NCBI taxonomy): domain Eukaryota; kingdom Viridiplantae; phylum Streptophyta; class Magnoliopsida; order Fabales; family Fabaceae; genus Pterocarpus; species Pterocarpus macrocarpus. The sequence goes on from CM062520.1 coordinate 28,485,202, forward strand.
CAACCTTAATCCGGGCTAAATGACCTTATTTTTGGTCAACCAACTGTGGTCTTTGTGCCAAATTGTCTTATGTGTGACTCTCATAATGATATCGTGCATGATAATAATATTTATATGCATAAATTAGCAAAATTATTTAAATGATAAAATATATCAAGTATGAGAGTGTGCAAATATAATATGCCTGAGAATATAATAAGCATACTAAAATTTTTTTCAGCAGATCAAAGTTTGGGAAGTATCATGTATTTGAGATAGATACATATGGCACCCAATTGGTAATATTATTTAGAAATACGCGGTGGAAAGAAGCCATGTACCATTTATTTGGCATAGTGATGATCTGTCCTTTGTGCATTCTTGAGGTTGCGGGTTTGAATCTCGCCAGCATGTTGTCATGGTGGTGAAATGTAGTGTGCATGTAACCGAGGTGACCCCAGCTCCAATAGCTCTTGCCACAATTTTCAGATTTTCCTTCCACCCGTATTTATTTAAGTGTATTGTGCATTGACGTGGTGGTTAAAAGCTGCTACCGCCTTCTTGATGTGTACTAGTTTCGAATCCGAACTTTCCATATTTCTCAGATTTAGATTTTACAACCCACAGATATATTTAATTATATTTCATAGGGAGATTTGCAGGTGTCTTCAACTTGGCTGGCTGGTACACTATTGCGTCCGCAACTCAGGGGTCGTGCGTTCAAGCCTAGTGTAGGCCAGTTTCAGGATATTTATTCCAGTTTTTTTAATATGAATACATTTAAATATATGAGGCGAGAATTTCAATTACAGGTGAGTGGATGTGCTGGCAACGTGGTGTCGGCATGACTGCAAGCGTGCGATTTCGAATCCTGCATCACACAAGGTTCTCTTTTCAGCTCCCCTGTTTTATATTTTATTTTTTTTTGAATTGGGCCCTAGTTGTTCTTGGCTTCTAATAGCAGCTGCACGCAGCAGCCATGGGTGGCTGCCTTCCGACAGTCTCTCTGCACACAAGCAGCAGCCATTGATGGCATCTTTTTCTCATGGGTGGATGACAACGGTTGAATAGCAGCGGCGCTCCTTTATCCACCCTCTTTCTTGTTGAGCGGCCAACTATGAACCCAGTGGCAGACCTACCATCCGCAACCTTCAGCAGCACCGAATGGTGTCTCAAGCTCCGAAGGTGATGGCGCACGAGAACCGGTGGCGCGAAGGACCGAGCTTTTCCTTCCGCGGCACTGAGCAGCATTCATGGAGCTTCGCAGCTGCCCTTCCTCCTTGTTTCCTTGGCAAGAAAGTGAACGGAGGCTATGGAGAGAAACGCCCAATGGCGGTGTGTTGCAGATAGATAGACGGTGGGTGGCCACCAAAAACGGTGATGGCGGCGGTGCAAAGGACCAGCGCCCAATAAGCTTGAACGGCTTCTCCTTCCCCTCTCGTGAGACAGCTTCTCTATACCCATGGCAACGCCGGCGTAATAGGACGGTGAGGGCCATCATCAACCACGACGCGAACCCGGGTCCACGGCACGGTATGTTGCGGTGGAGGCAGCGCAAGCTTTCATTTTCCGCGACAGCGATGGCGGCCCTTTGGCATCCTACAAGGTGGGGGTGCAAGGACTGGAGCACGGAGGGATGCTGATGACGAGGTCTCTTAGGCAAGCCATGTTGCTGTCATATGTGTATCGTCGTCACCGCGTTCCTTCAGCACGTCCATGTAGGCACGGATTGGTCCTCGCAAAAGACATCAATTTTGGAAAGAAGACCTAAATAATTTTTCATATATTTGTGTATTCATCAACTGAGAAGTGTTGATGGGGAAAATTGTATAATGCAAACTCCATAACTATACTTTTCTCAGTCATAAGAAAACAAGTTTATGACGTTAATGTGAGTAAGATTAGTAAACTCATACAAATTTCCTTGTGGAGTCTTCTTGGTGTTGCACGCCCTTTCCTTTTCCTTTGTTATTTTTTGTCCACGACTTGTTCTTCGATGTCGTCTCCATCCATAGTCGTTGGCGGATTTTGGGTGTGGAGAAGAAAAGATTAACAACAGTCGTGTCCCCACAAATAGCGCCATTGTTCGGATCTAGGATATCGGATAGAGATTACCTGGTCTCCGGTATAGGCTAGAAGACACGAATCTACCGCTGCTCCTCGATCCTAGTTGGTGGGGATGTACTTGCAACGACCCCGATACTTAGGTTAGCATGGGTTAAGAGATACTGTATAAATAGAAAAGAGAGCATACTTGAATCATCTATTTAGAAGGCTATTTATAGAGAGATTTGGGGGTTTGAATAGGAGAGATTATCTCCTCTTTTCATCGGATTCTCTTTCAGATAGGATTCCTTGTAACCGTCTTGAGATATCTCCTTCAGTGATAAGAGAAGACCCTCTAATGAATGTAGGGTATATATATGGGCCAAGACTTCTGATTTAGGCCTTGGGTGCCGTCATCCTATCCATGGCTATTGGGCCTATAGGCTAGTCCGTAACAATTCTGAAAATTTTTTAACTTGAAAAAGATTTGATAATTAAAACATAGATCAAATAAAAAATGTCAACCATATTTTTTTTTACTCATATTTTATTTTTATTTTCATTTTTTAAACTTTTGGAATGATAAAAAATTAAACAAGCACATTATCTAACCTAAAACTTTAAGGCAAAGTAAAACAAGAAAGGTCCAAAATGAAACTCAACACACATTAGACACACTAAAAGAAGAAATCACAGTTAAAAAATAAAATAAAATAAAATAATAAGAGAAAGCCTGCAAAAGAGCTCAACACACCAAAGGAGAGTGATAAGCCCAAATAAAGTAAGAATATCCAAACCATTCAAGATTTTGCCCTAAAAACTTATCACAAGACAATAAGGGGAGGCAATGGTTGCACCACCAAGCCATTTGATTGACAAAAGGCGGACTGTGGTGGCACGATGGCGATGAGGATGGGGCTGAACATGGTGGTTTCTGTCGTGGCTTCGTGGTTGGTTGACAGAGGCAACGTGGTTATTGGTAGGTGGAGTTACAGTGGTTTTCACGTCTGGGTGATAGGGGCATCATGATGGTTGTTGGGTGGAGTTGTGGTAGTCTTCACGGGTTGAAGGCCACGATTATGGAAGTAAGGCTTGTTGCATGACTAGGTTTGGTTAAAGGCTAAGGGGTGGTTAAGATAGTAATGTTTGGGATGCTGGCAGTTGGTGGTGGTTTTTGTTGTTACTATGAATAATGGTGTTATTGTTGTTATTGGTGATGGATGAGGCTTGTGGTGGTGTAAAGCTATTTGGAGGGTGGTGGTCAGTTATTATAGTTGGTTGAAGCTTGTGGTGATGTGAAGCTGCTTTGAGGGTGGTGGTTGTTGATGGTGGTAATGTGTAGTGGGTTTGGGAAATTGTTGTGTTTTTACTTGGTTGATGGTGATGGTCTTTTGGTTAGTGGCAGAGAATGGTGGTGGCTAGTGTAACACCCTCCAAACACATATGCTATGCTCAAGTCATGGGTGTAACACCCTACCAAATATAATATTGTGCTTAAATCAAAATATTTTACCCAATAGTTTGTTATGTGCGAATATCTCTTAATTTGTCTATCCTTAATTTCCTGACTAGGTTTAGTAAGTTTTTACGTGAAACGCGGCGACTAATTTGCCATTAATTTACGTAAGCACTATATATATGTTTCATGGCACAATAAAAGAAAGATCAATATATATAGCAGAAATTGCCTCATAACATCGCTGAACTATCTTTGTATACACACACACACACACACAGAGACACAGACACACACACACACACACACACACACACACACACACACACACACACATATATATATATATATATATATATATATATATTCAAAGTGTTCAGAAGTACATGTACATATAAAATAGTAGGTACAAAATGGTAGAACTGTCAAACAAAAATAACCTTGCTCACAATCATGAAGTACTACCCCCTATGGTCCTCAAAGGACATTTCATCTACCGTCTCTCTAAGAAATGCAAAAAGAAACTAAACCTATGACCCAAGGTCATAAACATGGCCAAAGAAGGCTGCTCTGTACACTAAGTCAATGGGGGGGATCGTGCCTCTAGTCGGATGCTGAAGACAGGAACCCGTTAGCTATACTGGGCTCAGCTGGGGTGTGATCATCACTAGGTCAAGAGGACAAGCCAGAGGATGACTTTGAAGCTTTTGAAGGATGCGCCATATGTAGGGTTATGGCTAAAAAGGGTGCAGCGGGGTCAAACAGAGGGTGAAAAAGAAGAATGGCAAAATTTCTAGGAAAAAAGAAGTATAAACGGAAACGGTAGGTACCGGTGATATATATTGTCTCTATCACCGGGTCTATGCGGAACTGCAGATCAGGGAACTCGATGAAGAGAATGCTCGTTGCCACATGGTCCATGGTTTGAGAATGATGTGGATACATATAATAGGGTGAGCAGTAGGATTCTTACAACTATGCTACACTGATATTGTATTCATTCCCAGTTGCTTCAATTTTTATTTAATTTTATCAAAGTGTGAATGATATCAAAATAGTTCCATTTCTTGTTTGAAAAATATAGCCCAAAGCAAGGTTCAATTTTACTTAAGGCAAGAAGAGATAAAATAATCATCACATCTTCACAATGCATTAATGCATGGAAATGAATGCATTTCATCATCATGGGCCCTTAGACTTGTATTTCATAAGCATTCCATACTTAGTCCCCTAGGAGTTTTAGGCTATATAACTTCTGGGTAATAGTCTGCTTTTCAGGATCGAGTTCGTTCCTATCTAGGATTGTTGGGTTTACTTTGCTCAATTTTCCCATCGATCTATTCCCCTTAATTGTATTTCTGGGGTTGGCTCAAGTGAATGGAATCCATATAGTCTTGATAGATCATAGCTTTATAACCAATTCAACTTGGATGACATGAGAAACATATGCAAGGTACATAAATTTTGCCGAAATTTCAGCAGCATAACGGATCAAGTCCATTTCCCTGTAAATAGTACTAGTTCAACCAGAAAGTCAGTCACAAAAGTATAGCAATATCACGCATTAATGTCTCAACATTGTCATAGGTTTACAATATCTATCATCAATTTTAACTTACTCATGCATTAAGGTAGCCAATTACTTAATTGGCAATTCTGCTCATACCTTTCAAATTTGCCCATTTTTGTGTCTTGTGCCATAATTTCTATTTAAGTCATTAAATTTTTTTTACTATGTTGAAGTGTTGTTTGTCTAGCTTTTAACCTCTTTGGTCCCATTCAATTTTGATAAGTGTAACTTAAGATATTGAGAGTGTACCTAGGTCTACTTGTGTTAGATAGAATAGGGGTCTAAAATGTAAAAATTTGCTAAAAATAGAAATATTATTGGATTTGCATGAATCTTATATCCTTGTAGAGCTAACAGAACCATATTTCATAACCAAAAAGTTTCATTTCATTTAAGTGAGTAGAGCTCAAGTTATAAGTTCATAAAGTTAGTGGAATTGGCCTGCCCTGTCTCTGCCCAGTCACGACATGTGGCAATTTTGCCGAATTATTGGGAGGGATTGAATTTGACCTGGAATTTTTATGGAATTTTATGTGTAAGATTTCTAACAAAATTGATTGCACTTAAATTGAAGGTGTATAGGGCGAGTTATGCCATACACAACCTACTTTGGTGAGGTCTAGAGGAAGAAATATAAGGTAAACTTCAAAAAATCATATCTCACTCAATACTAATCCAATGGACTTATAATTTATATGGTTGGAAGGCTCTAAATGTCTAGTTTCATTTAAAATTAGTTCTTCAAATTTTGATGGCTTTGCATGAAGCGCTACACTTCACAAGTATAGATGCCGTAGGGTTTCTCACTTGATTCAAATTTTGTTTTGCTATTCCTTTAGTTTTCCCTTCAAATTCCTAACCAAACCTAATTTGTGCATGTTAATTCAGCCAAAAAAGCTCATATAAACACAATATAATAGCACGAAAATTAAAGAATAAAGAATTTCGATCAGCCACTGATTCACAATTATAAGGAGAAACCATGAATCTTACCTCCAATTTGATACAAAACTAGCTAGATTTGGGTTCCTTTTGATGGAGGTACAGAATAAAACTTGAAGGTGGGATGAATTGAGATAGAATGGAAGAAGAGAAAATGGAGAAGGACTGCTGAATGTTGATCGACCAAATGAAGGGACCTAGGAGGAAAAATGAAAATCTAAAAAGGCTAGGTAGTTGGAAACTTGACATGTGATTGGTTGTTGCTTATGTGGTGGTTAATTGAACAAAGAAGGCCTTCATCTTTAAGCTTAAAGCTCTCAACCATGGAGGTAGTGGAAGAATATGAGAATGAAGAAGAAAAATGGAGGTGAATGGATGGGGAGGAGTGGTCGAATTTTTCAAGGGTAAAAAGGGAAGAGATGTAGACTTTTTGGTTAAGTTGGTAGCTTAAATTCTATTGGTGGGTATGAGACAAAATTTAAATTCACTTAAGCTTGAGTTTTGGGTGGCCCTGGTCCATCCACCTAGAGTGCCAGTGAGGCTCGTCTCTAGCCAGATGCTCTGGATATTCCTCTAACAGGTCTATCTAGTCATCGGGGGATTATTCCCCTGCATTTGTGATATCCAAAGTCAACATAGGACCTTTGAGGATTAATTCAAAGTGTTTGGGTATTACTCTGAGTTACCCGAGATAATACATATATATGACATGAGTAATATTACACTTTTATTTAATGTCAAGTGTAGAAAATACCAATTATAGAGTTATTATATATATTTTAGTTGTCTATTATTGTCATGGGGCCTACATAATCTCGGAATCGAGATTTTTCTGCTCTTGCCCCTCTTGACAGTTGTAAACCTTTATTTCCAACTTTGCTAATATAATCTAACAACTATAATTTCGTCCCTATTTTTACTATAGCTTACCTAATTACAATTTTACCCTTATCTAAGGCCCGAGCTTCCTCGTATCTCAACCTACCCTCAGAGTTCAGGATGTTATAGCTAGTGGCTAAGGATGTGTTGTGGAGGTTGCTGAGGTGATGGGTTTGGTTTGGAGTTTGGTATATTGATATTGTTTTGTATTTGGTGTGCATAAACGTGTGAAAAGAAACAAGAAAAGTGTGGTAGCGATGACAAATAATAGAACTTAAAGATTCAAGCATCCCACAAGCTCATGAACACACAAATAGCAACATGGTGCAATACAAGAAAGATCAATAAATCAAGCAGAAATAACCTCATAACATCACTAACCTATCTCTATATACACATATATATAGTCGAAGTGTTTAGAAGTACATGTACATATAAAACAGTGGGTACAAAATGGCGGGACCATCAAACAAAAATAACATAGCCCGCAATCATGAAGTACTACCCTCTATGGTCCTCAAAGGACATTTAGTCCACCACTTCTCTGAGAAACACAAAAAGAAATTAAACCCATAGTCGAAGGTTAAACATGCCAAAAGAGGGCCGCTTTGTGCACTAAGACAGTGAGGAGGATTGTAACACCCTCCCAAGTACAGTACTATTCTTAAGTCATAGTACCACACTCAAAAGTTGTTACTGTTACTTGAACGGACCTTGCTTGACAGCAACTTCAGCCGTCTTAGAATCTTCTCGAACTATCTGGAGATAATACGGAAACAAGAGTGAGAATTTTAAATTCTCAGTAGGGCTCGCTAAGAAATTTTGTACTGTATCATCATTATTATCTTCAGCTGCTTCGGTTTATTATGAAAAATGTGAACATGTTAACTAGACTGCTCAGTTTTATAGTTCGAAAAATACCTTGTCTGAAGCAGAATTCGTTTTATTCATGCACTTGTTATTTGGGAGAGCCAATACACGAAAAAGTCATGAAGCATATTATGAGTAATAACTATAACATATTAAAATATAATAACACTAACATGTGGGAAACTTGAAATTAGCATCTGCCTTCACTTGTACTTGAATTTCTGCAAATATACAAAATTTTCTTTTCTTTCTTGGTCTTGCTTTACTTGTTATGCACATTCCAGAGTATGATCGCCATGTCATACTCCATCAGAGTGTGATCACCATGTCACATTCCTTAGGATGTAATCATCATGCCATGTTCCAGAGTATGATCGCCATGTCATACTCCATTAGAATGTGATCGCCATGTCACATTCCTTAGGAATATATTCTTCCTGCCACGTCCCAGAGTATGATCGCCATGTCATACTCCATTAGAATGTGATGGCCATGTCACATTCCTTAGGGTGTGGGACCTTCATTCGGTACTTACACTAGCTGGGTCGATGCCATACCTCATGTGAGTGGGATGCTTGCACATGCTTTAATCTTTATTCTTTACTGTTCTTGGGTAGTCTGATTCATCACACAGTACTGACCCACAAGGGGATTCATGTGCCTCCAGTTTTGGAGGGATCTCATTTTATATATTTATATCCTTTCATTTGCATACATAATCCTGCATAGACATACTGAATGCGCTCATGCATATGCTTCATTGCTTACGTTCATATATCCTTACATACATGTCTTCTACATACCTATTCATAACATACAAGTGTTTATAACCTTCTTACAATTCTACCGAAAGTTCGGCAGCATAACGGAACGAGTCCGCTTCCCCATGAATAGTGCCAGTACATTAGAACATCAATTTATCATAAAGGTCACAACATTACCCACATATTTCAATATGGAACCCATAATAGTATTAAACTCATCAAGGCAGAGTTTCTGCCTCAGCATAGTCAACCAACCCGGTTTTTATAATTCAAGCCATTACCTTTATTTAGTTCATTAAACCTCAAATTTGGATGTTAAAGTGTTATGTGTCTAGTTTCTAACCTCTTTGGTCCCATCTAATTTTGATATCTATAGCTCAAGATATTTAGAGTTTATCCCGGCCTATCCAGTGGCTGGCCAGAATCAGACACCTAAAAGTAAAAATCCACTAAAAATCGAAAAATGACTCAAATGATACAAAATTGGACTCATATTAAAGCTAACAGGGTAAAGTTTCATTTCCAAGAAGTTGAATTCCAATTGACTTAGTAGGGCTCGAGTTATAAGCCCCGAATTCTGACCATTCTAAATTGCCCTGTTTTGACCCGGTTGGGACATAGGGTAACTTTCTTGGATCACTGGGGGCAACTGGGACCTTATATAATTCTGAAATTTTTATGGGACACGCACATATATGTAAGATTTCTAACAAAGTTAGTTTCATTCATTTTCAAGTAGTGTAGGCCGAGTTCTATCCTGAACAACCTAGTCTGCCCAGATTCAGAGTCAGAACCCTAGGTCGAAATTCAAAAATTCATAACTCCCTCAATACTAATCCAAAAGTCTTATATGATATATCTATGGAAAGCCCTAGATGTCTAGTTTCATATAAAAATGGTTCCTTCAAATTTAATCGGCTGTAGGCAGAGCCATACACTCCTCCATACGGACTACCGAGGGGTTTTGGTTCTCCAGCCCCTCAGCTCTTCTTATTTCTATTCTTTCTTGCTTCAAATTCGATTTTAACCAAACAAACAGCCCAAAACCAATCACATATCATCATAATCATCCATTTAACACATCAAAGATCATGAGAATAATCCAAGCTCAGCCAGCCAAGACCACAGAATTGATGCAAGAATCAAACTCCTACCTTTGTTCCAAGTGATTTTGCTGGAATTTGAAGGCTTGGATGAGCAAGGCTTGAATTGGCTTGATGTTGGCTGGAGTTTTTGTGTGTGAAGAAGAGAGAAAGAGAGCTAAAAGGAGAAGAGGAAAGTGGCATAAAAGGGGTCTGAATGGGTGCTAAAAAGGGTGGAAAAATTCTGAATATATGAGTGGTTGTTATTGATTTGTTTTGGCCTTTGATTGGTTGGATACAAAAGGCTGAAATTCAGCCAGCTTTCCTTCTCTTTTGTGGCCCAAAGTGGCGCCACTTTTGGTGCTAAGTGGCTGAGTTATCAACCTTAGATTCTAGGGTTTTAAGCTTGCAATTCTATTGGTCCGGTTCCGACAGTTTAAAATACCGTAATGTTACCGATTTCCTTTAAATCGGTAAATCGGTTTCGTGAAAATTCTTATGAAATCTTCTATATTTGTAACCTAATTAACTTGTACCTAATCTCAATTAATTGCTAATCAATTGATCCTAAATAATTATTTAACCGAATGTTAATTAATCTCAATTATTCGATAAAAACCGAACAATTGAACGAAAAACGATAAAAGGATTTTGTGAGGTTTTTATAAGTTTCTATAATCCTAATTTCTTTAATTTAACTTCTAATCAACTCCTAGTTAACATCTAATTAACTTCTTAATTAACCCTACAAACTCAATAAAATCGAGTAAATCGATTAACAGTGTACATTAAACGTTTTGCACATTTTGGGGCCTTTTGTTTCTATTTTTCAAGGCCAATGACATTTTCGTAATTATGGGTAAGTCTAGGGGCATCCCATGTCATTTCACATATGGGTACCTCCGTGGCTCAATCGGCTAGGGTTTAGGTTTGTATGTTTTCGCTACGTGATTCTGCTTCGTTTAAAACCTTATTCTGTTAATTCTATTGACATAGGGACCTAAATGTCATTTTCTAAAAAGTTTAGGGGCAAGGTGGTCAACAACAAAAGTTTGCTGTTATTATTTCCTATTATGTTATATGGGGATGTTACAAGGATGCTGTGTCGGATATTGAAGACAGAAACTCGTTAGCCATACTGGGCTCCGCTAGGGGGTAACTGTCACTGGGTCCTAAAGACGAGCCAGAGGATGACTCTGAAGCCTCTGAAGGATCCTCATCATCAAGAGAGAGAAAGAGAGAGGGGATTACTTGAAAATGTGAATGAGATCTAAATAGTTCCATTTCTCATTATTTGAAAAATATAGCCCGAACCAAGGTTCAATTTTACTTGAGACAAGGAGGGATAGAATGATCATCACACAAAATATCATATGGAACAAATCATAATGCAAGTGAATAATAATAGTCATAAAGAAGAGCATATGATAATAGTCATATGAAATGACATACATAAATAGCACAATTTAAAGCACAAACTATCATCACATCTTCATAATGTATTAATGCATGGACATGGAATGCACTTCATCATCATGGATCCTTAAACTTGTACTTCATAAGTTTTCCATATTGGATCCCCTAGGAGTTTTAGGCTATATAACTCCTGGGTAATAGTCTATTTTTTAGGATCAAGCTCGTTTCTAGATAGGATTGTTAGGTTTACTTTCCCTGACTTTTCCACTGATCTATTCCCTTTAATTGTATTTCCGGGGCTTGCTTAAGTGAATGGAATCCATATAGTCTTGATAGATCATAGGTTTATAACCAATTCAACTTGATGACATGAGAAACATATGCAAGGTACATAAATTCTGCAAAAATTTTGGCAGCATAACGGATCAAGTCCACTTTCCGTGAATAGTCCCAGTTCAGCTAGAAAGTAGTCACAACAGTAGAGCAACATCACGCATTAATGCCTCAACATTGTCATAGGTTTACAATATCTATCATCAATTGTAACTTACTCATACATTAAGGTAGCCAATTACTTAATTGGCATTCTACTCAAACCTTTCAAATCTACCCGTTTTTGTGTCTTATGCCATAATTTCTACTTAAGTGATTAAATTCTGAATTTTTACTATGTTGAATTGTTGTTTGTCTAATTTTTAACCTCTTTCGTCCCATTTAATTTTGATTAGTCTAACTTAAGATATTGAGAGTTTACCTAGGTCTGCCCTATGTTAGACAGAACAAGGGTCTAAAATGTAAAAATTTGTTAAAAATAGAAATCTTATTGGATTTGACTGAATCTTATATCATTGTAAAGCTAATAGAACATCTTTCATTTCCAACAAGTTTCATTTCATTTAAGTGAGTAGAGCTCAAGTTATAAGCTTGCAAAGTTGGTGAAATTGGTTTACCCTATCTCTATCCAGTCAGGATATAGGGCAACTTTGATGAATTACTGGGAACAACAGTGATCGAATTTGACTCTGAAATTTTTATATATGTAAGCTTTCTAATAAAATTGGTTGCAATAAAATTTAAGGTGTATAGGGCGAGTTATGCCTTGCACAACCCACTCAGTTCAGGTCCAGAGGCAAAAATCTAAGGTAAACTTCAAAAAATCATATCACATTCAATACTAATCCAATGGCCTTATAATTTATATGGTTGGAAAGCTCTAAATGTTTAGTTTCATTTAAAATTATTTCATCAAATTCTGAGGGCTACGTGCGACGCCGTACACTTCGCAAGTATGGATGTCGTAGGATTTTTCAACTCCATCAATTCTATTTAGCTTCTTTTTTAGTTTTTCAATCAAGTTTCAATCCAAACCCAATAATTTCATACTAATCCAATTATAAGAGATCATATAAACACAATATAACCTCAAATAAGGGAGTAGAAATAGAATCTTCATCATCCACAAAATCACAAATATTAAGCAAGAATCATGAATCCTACCTCTAATTTGATGCAAAACTAGCTAGATTTGGGTTTCTTTTGATGGAGGAGGGGATTAAGGCCTGAGGTGGGATGAAAGAAGATGAAATGGAAGAAGAGATGATGGAGAAGGAGCAACTGGAAGTGATCGAGCAAATGAGGGATATGGAGGGCAAAATAAAACTTTTATAAAGATAGGTAATTAGAAACTTGACATGTGATTAGTTGTTGCTTATGAGGTGGTTAATTGAACAACCAATTTTTTGGTTGTGGTGGCATCATTTAGAGAGAAAGGTGGCTGAGTTATTGGCCACCAATTCTAGGGTTGTTAGTGTGTATTTTTATTGATTCAGTTTCAATAGTTTAAAAACACCAAATCTTTACCGATTTTCTTCAAATCAGCAAAACGTTACTAACTAACTTTGTAAGGATTTTCTATACGTCTATTCTAATTTTAACTAAGATCTAATTAACTCCAAATAAATCTCTAATTAACCTCTAATTAACCATGCTTATGTAATAAAATCGAATAAATTGATTAATAATGCAAATTCGATGTTTTAAAAATTTTCAGATGTTCATGTTGCTCCATTATTCAAGCTTGGAGAGCTTGCTTGATAAGACTTGGGAATGATTATGTAAAATCCTACCACATTTACTAATACACTTAAGTCATAATAATGAACTTGGCAATTTATCAAATCTAATCCTTCACTTTGGCTTTCCATGCCATATTCTATTAACTAGATACGAAATCATTAATGTTTTACCATTTGATATCAAAATATCTATTGTTATTATATATATAGTTAATTTATTCATTTATTTTATTTTTTTATTTTTATTCTTTTGCTATTTGTGAATGTTATAAACATCTTCAGTGAGGTGCAGCGTACTAATAGAAAACAGATAAGTTGAATAGAAAGCAATATCATACATCCATGGAACCTTCCTTAGCATATATACATAAGTGTTGAGTTTAGAGTCATATCTACATAAACACTATAGATACAATAATGTTGGGCCATTACACAAAATAGATCGACTCGTGCTCATAAAGTGTAGACCTACTTAGTCCCAAAAGTAACCTAGATCTGTGGACCAAGTCTCATCGCCATCAAAAAAAGGTCACATTGTACACGTGCATCTGTTGGCTGAGAATCCTGTCTATTTGGATTCCAAAGAAAGGAATCCATTGACCATGCCAGGGCTGGCCAAGGCATAGCTATCACCATCTGAACCCGAAGAGGAAGGTGAGGAAGCCACCTCCTCGGATAGGTCATTTTCAGACGAAATAGCGAGTACCGCCTGTGGTGGCAATGAAGCAGGTGCTAGCGGGGGTGCTGGTGCTAGAGCTAGCTAAGTCGTGTGCAAGGGGATGGCTATGTAAGGGGTGGATGGATCAAACATCGGGTAGTGGAGAGGAATAGTGAAATCCTTGTGAGAGAACATGTACAAGCGGAAACGACAGATATGAAGGATGTACATAGAGTCAAGTATAGGATCATAGTGAGTCTGGAGATTAGGTAGCTTGATAAGAAGGGTGAAGGTCGCCTCTGAGTTCATGGTCTGAGAATGAGGTAGAAATATACAGTAGATGAAATTCTCAGTAGGATTCTAAATTATACTATGTTGGTGTAACAATCATCCTCAATTGCTTTGGTTTTTGTTTAAATTAAAAACAAGTGTAACATAGCTATGATATTCTATTCAATTAATGTTAAGAAAAGCATAACCCGAAGCAAGACTTAATTTTACTTGAAATAACAAGAAGTAGATACAGCAACATATTCCTAACATGATTTATGTACTAACCACAATATAAACAAGAATATAAGGACAAGAGATATACATGTAACAATGCATTTAGCTCAGGATTAATAAACAGAACCATGTGAATGCATGAATGTAAGTGAAATGCACTTAGCTTTAGTGAACCTTTAACTTATATGATTTACACTTTTCCATACTTGATCCCCTGGGAGTTTTTGGCCGTATAAATCAAGGGTAATAGTCTGCTTCTCATGACCGAGTTCGTTCATATATAGGAATACTGGGTTTACTTTCCTCGACTTTCCCACCGACCTATTCTCCTTAACTTTAATCCGGGGCTGGCCCAAGTAATATGGAATTTCATATAACTCTTAAACTTTCATACTCGAAAGTATCTTACCTTAAATAGTGCATATATGTAGTTGCACATCATGAGTTATGCGTAACTTCTGCCAAAATTTTGGCAGCATAATGGATCGTGTCTACTTCCCCGTGAATAGTGTCAATAATCAGACAACCAATCATTCAGAAAATCACAATAGTGTATCAATTTCTTAACATCAATATAAAAGCTACAACCTTTATACTTGGGTTGTGTGTTCTTGCCTACATTTCTAATTCTGCCCGATTTTAGAAATTACGCCATGAATTCTGTTTAACTCCTTTGGATTATATGATAAAATGCTATATGTCTAGTTTTTAATCTCTTTGGTCCCATTTGATTTTGATAAGTATAGCTCCAATTATTGAGGATTTACCTCGACCTGCCCTGTAGTTAGGCAGATTTGCACCTTCAAAAGTAAAAATCCACTAAAAATCGAAATCTACTTGGATTCCTACAAAACCTTTGTTGTTTTCAACCTTATTAATTCAATTTTCATATCCAACAAATTGCACCTTATTTGAGAAGTATAACTCGAGCTATAAGTTCTTGAATTAGGGTAATCTACACTGCTCTACTCTAGCCTAGTTGGGACTTAGGGCGACTTTCATGAATTACTGGGAGCAGCTTAGTTGGAATTGTAACATCCACCAGATTTTTTTACCGTTTTATCATTTTTTGCCTAGTTGTTCGGGTTTTATCGAATAATTGAGGTTAGTTAAAATTCGACTAAATATTTATTTAAGATCAATTGATTAGCAATTAATTGAGTTTAGATATGAGGGAATTAGGTTAGAAGTATAGAAGATTTCATAACGATTTTCTTAAACCAATTTACTGATTTAAAGGAAATCGGTAACATTACGGTATTTTAAACTGTCGGAACCAAATTAATAGAATTACATGCCCAAAACCCTATGACCTAAGGCTGAATACTCAACCATTTAAACCCCTAAGTGTGGCGCCACAAAGGCCACACAAATGAAGAGAGTTGGCTGAAATTCAGCCTTATATTTTCAACCAATCAAATTGCAAACATCCAACTACCCTTCTACTACTTGAACTAGATTTTCTCTCCTCCTTCTCATACTAATTGCGCCACCTTCTCCCCTTGCTCCAGCCCTCTTCTTCTCTTCTCCACTCACCCAACTCCATCAAACCTTTAAGCTTAACAAGGTTTTATTAATCCAAACTCCAAAATCAAGCAAAATCACATACAAAGAGGTAGAGGTTTAATTTTGTTCTTCTATTCTGGTTGTGAGTGGCTGATGGTGGCTTTATTTTCTCAATTCTTGATGTGATGATTGAATGAATATGATGATATTTGGCTGGTTTGTTGGCTGTTGTTGATGTTAAAATCAGTTAGGAAGTAAGAAAATGTGAAAGTAGGAAGATGTGAGAAGTTGGAAACCCAAAATCTTTCAGCAGTTCGTATGGCGGAGTATATGGCTCCGCCTACCGCCATTTAAATTTGATGAAACCATTTTTATATAAAACTAGACATTCAGAGATTTCCATACGTTTATCATATAAATCATTGGATTAGTATTGAGAGAGATATGAATTTTGGAAGTTCAACCTAGGTTTCTGAGTTTGATTCTAGGTAGATTGAGTTGTTCAGGGAAAAACTTGCCCTATACTACTTGGAATTGAATGAAACTAACTTTTTTAGAAAGCTTATACATAGGAGAATATCCCATAAAAATTTCAAAGTTAGTTAAGGTCTCGTTTGCTCCCAGTGGTTCGAGAAAGTTGCCCTATATCCAAACCGGGCCAAAATAGGGCAGTTCAGGAAAGTCAAATTTCGGGACTTATAACTCTAGCCCAACAAAGTCAAATGGAATGGAACTTTTTTAAAATGAAATATTGTCCTGTTAGCTTTAATATGAGACCAATTTCATATGATTTGAACTAGTTGTCGATTTTTAGTGGATTTTTACTTTTAAGTGTGTAATTCTGGCCAGCTACAGGGCAAGCCGGGATAAAACCTCAATAACTTGAGCTATATTTATCAAAATTAGATGGGACCAAAGAGGTTAGAAAATAGACACATAACACTTTAACATATCCAAAATTCAGGTCTAGATGAGTTAAATGGAAATTTTGGCTTGATTTACAAAAATCGGGTTAAATGATTGTACTGAGACAATAATTCTGTCTTAATGTAACTAACGTTCCTATGAAATTGATGTTTGAGTACTGGCACTATTCATGGGGAAGCGAACATGTTCCGTTATGCTGCCAAATTTTTGGTAGAATTGTAAGGAGATTATGAGTATTTATGTGTTAAGAATATGCATGTGGAAATCATGTATGTAAGGATATATGAAAGTAAATGATGAAGCATATATGAGTGCATTCAACATGTTTATGCATGATTATGTATGGGAATGAAAGGACATGAATATATTATATGTGGATCCCTTCACTTGGAGGCAGTTAATTGGGTCCCTCCTTGTGAAGGCAGTTAAAAGATATGATGAAGGCCCTATATACCTAATGAGTGTGACATGCCAATCACACCCCGACGGGGTATGACATGGTGATTGTACTCTGGAATATGGCATGATAAGCATCCTAAGGAATGTGACATGGCGATCACACTCCGATGGAGTATGACATGACGATCATACTCTGAAATGTGCACGATGAGTAAAGGAAATTAAGAAAAACCCCAGCGCATTCACATGAATTCAAGTATGAGTATTTGCATAATTATATCCCATGTTTCATTGATGCTGAGACTGTTCTATCTACTATGCTGTGACTATTATTCTAAATATGAAGCATTGCCAATGTGACTCAAGTGTGTGAATAAAATGAACTCTGCTTCGGATAATATATTTTCAAACTATAAAACTGAACAGTCTATATGACATGCTCACCTTTTTCATAATAAATCGAAGCAGCTGGAGATGATAACGATGACACGGTATGAAATTTCTTAGTGGATTTTATTGAGAATTTATAATTCTGACTCCTGTTTTCGTGTTATCTCCAGATAGTTCGAGAAGATTCGAAGACGGCTGAAGTTGTTGTCAAATAAAGTCTGCTCAGGTAGCAGTAACAAATCTAGAGTGGGGTGCTATGACTTAAGCATAGTACTGTACAGAGGAGGATGTTACAGGAATCTAAACCTATTTTATGGGATATTCCTCAATGTGTTAACTTCCTATCAAAATTAGTTGCACTAAATTTCGAGTTGTATAGGATGAGTTACATCCTTCATAATTCGTACTGCCTAGAACAGGACATAGGATTCCTAGGCAAACTTTAAAAATTCATATCTTCCTCAATACTAATCTAATAGCCTTATAATTTATATGATTGGAAATCCCTAGATGTCTAGTTTTACATAAAAATAATTTCATTAATTTTGTATGGCTGGATGAGAGTTTGTATAGTTCGCAAGGACAGATGCCTAGGGATTTCAATGAACTTCATATTTTTGTTTTGACTCTTTTTGTGTTTCTTATGCAAGTTTCAATCTAGACTATGCAAACATATACTAGATCAACCATAAATCATCACATCATTACCATAGATCATCGGTTATATGAGTAGAAGAAAATTTTATAATCATTATCAATCCAAGAAAACCAAACCAAGCAAGTGAATCCTACCTTGATTTTGAAGTAGTTAGCCTAGCTAGTTTGTGTTTTGGGATTTAGAAGTTTATGGAGCTTGAGATGGAGAGAAGAAGGAATACTTTGAAAGAAGAATGAATGGACAAAAGGGTGTAGAATAGGGGAGGGCCAAAAGGGGATTTTTTTTTTTTTCTATAATGCTTGAGTAGTTGGAATTCTAGCATTTGATTGGAGGAGAAGTGGGTGGCTAAAATGAAGCCAAAACTCCACCTCTTTTGGGGCAGCAGCTGGGCACCCAAACCATGGTGAGAGTGGCTAAATTCTAGCCACTCATTTTTGGGTCTTGAAGGTGAAATTTGATTAATTCGGTTCTAGTAGTATAAAATACCGAATTTCCTTTAAATCGTCAAAACAATTTTGAAGAAATTTGTCATGCTTTCTATGTTGCTATTCCAATTATTCATAAACCTAATCTTTTTAATTGATACTTAATTGGCTCTAAATAAATATTTAATCGATTTTTAATTAATCTCACTCGTTTGATAAAACCGAACAAATCGATTAAAAACGACAAGATTTTTCGGACGTTACAGATTACAACTTTGATTTTGTCACCTTCAATGTTTTGAATAGTATGGCCTTCTCCAACGTTGGTACCATTCGATGGGTTGGCATGATTAGCAATGCAATTGTTTGAATTGCCTCGATGTCCTGTTGTCTCCTTATTCGAAGTTAGCTCTTTCAGTATTCAATATTTGCTCAAAGTTCCCCTCCTATCTTTCAAGTCTTTACTTTGTTGTAGATATAATTCTCATGTTTTCTTAATGATCACCCATTTGTGGAAGTTCGAGGGTCAATTGCTTAGAGCATGAACCAGCGAGAAAGGGACTTCGGACTAGAACAAAATTTCGACATAATTATCTCAGAATTTGAAATAAAAAAATGCAAGCTTAACATTTGAATTTTTCAATTATCTTCTTTTTACCCTTTTTTTAAAAGAAAAATGCAAGGCAAAATTCAAAATAATAAATAATTTTTTTTACTTTTTTAAGAAACAAGAATGGCAGGCCTAAACATTCATGAAAATGTTTTTTTTTTTTAGTAAATATCAATTTAGCCCTTGAATGATTCACATGACATTGCCCTTGAAAGATTTTTGACACTAATTTAGTCCCTGAAAGATCAAATGTGATATCATATAGTCCTTGAAAGTTTTTGACATTAAATAGATCCTTGAAAGTTAAAATGTGACATCAAATAGGTCTTTAAAAATTAAAATATGACATCACTTTAGTATTTTCGAAAGAAGTTTTTATCAATCTATTTGATGTCACATGCATCTTTTGAGGACTAAAATAATGTCATATTTTAATTTGTAGGGACCTATTTGATGTCAAATAATTTTCAAAGGCTAATGTGATGTCACATGTTAATTAACTTTGAAGGACCTTTTTGACGTCAAAAATCTTTCTTTTTTTTTTTTTTTGATAGAAGATGTCAAGAATCTTTATGGACTAAATTGGTGTCACATTAATCTTTTAGGAACCAAATTTTATATTCAGTTTTTTTTTAAGGGTTTAGGGTTTAAAGACTAAAAAGCACAAATGCAAGCCCTAAAAAAGAGTTTATGAAAAAAGCTTTTTTTTTTTGAAGAAAAAAAAAAAAGAAACACAAATGCAAGGCCAAAGACATTATGAAAAGTACTTTTTTTTTCTCCTTTTAACTATTGAAATGAGCATATGAAAGAAAGGGGGGATTTAAGACAAACAAAGGAAAGGATAGAATATGAAATTTAAGTCACAAAGACCAACAAAGAAAAGCTCACACTTCTACCTAAACTTCTAAATGTATGGTTTCCAACATCGGATCCAACATTCTAAAGGTCAACGGCCCCCAAATTGCCCTTATCTCAAAGGATAAGGACCTAGCTCATAAATATCATAATAGGGATAAATCCTCTCAAGATGCTCAACCCATGAAACTAGTGACAATCTGAGTGGTGTCTCAACAAATAAACAAATGCCAAGTGAGTATGAAGCTCTTCAATAACAATATTGAGACCCCTCCTAAACCTTAGCTCATGTAGGCCTAGGTATAGAACCTAAGTAGTGTGGGAGATAAGTGAAATGTGTGCAAGAATAAGACAAAAAAGAAGAAAGTAAATATGTAAAAAAATTAAAGTCAGCTATCCTAAGGTTTAAACAACAAAATAAATAAAAAGACTAATTTACAAATAAAAAACATAATTATTTACAAACAATTATTCACAAAATATAACATGAATAAAAATAAAAAGGTACAAAACAAATCAAATGGTAAAAAAGAACATTGTCTAAGTCATATTATTTTCACAACTTACTCTAATAAGTCTAACTCTCTGATTGTCCCTTGTGAAGTCGCCGAATTGTCACAACGTATCCGGAGGGTACTACGACAGGAATGACAATACTAATCTTTAAAAATGAGATTAAGTTCAAGAGTCTAATCATGCACAACAAAAAGGTGGAAACTGAATCTCATTGCACCCCCATGACATCCGTTTCATGCACAACAAAAGGTGGAAACTGAATCCCAATACACCCCCATGACATTTGTTTTACAACGGTTGCTTAAAGTTTATTTACAAATTAAATATTTCAGAAAATTTTTATTTGTCCCCTCAAAAATAAAGCTCAAAAGCAATTTACAAAAGAAAAGAAAAAACTGAGGAACAAATTTAATTTTCACTTGACTTGCACTCCTATATATCTTCAGATGTAATGAGGAACTCAAAGTCTCATAGTTCTTGTAGAAAATAATTATTGGTTGGTTGGATTTATTTACAAATAAAAAAGATTTTTAATGTATTTATGGAAACAAAATTTTGGGCTACTCAATGACCACTGCAAGAATTAAAAATATTCTAAAAAAATAATTTTATTAGCTAAAAAAGATTTGATGAATTGGATCAAATAAAAAATAAATCAACCTTTTTTTTTGCATATTTTTAATTTTTATTTTCATTTTTAAACTTTTGGAATGATCACAAATTAAAGAAGCACATTATCTAACCTAAAACTTTAACGAAAGTAAAAACAAGAAATGTCCAAAATGGAACCCAACGCATACAAAAAGAAGAAATCAATTGTAAAAAATAAAAAATAAAAAATAAAAACCAAGAGAAAACCCACAATAGTGCTTAGCACACCAAAAGAGAGAGATAAGCCTAAATAAAATAAGAACATTAAATAAAATAAGAACCCCAAATCAACACTCAAGATTTTGCTTTAACAAACTTATTAAAAGACAATAGTAACTAGAGCCAATGGCTGCATGGCTAGGCTACTTCACTGGCAAAGGACGGACTTGTGGTGGCATGGTGGTAAAGAGGACAAGCTCAATGCCTTGGTTTTTGTGCTAGCTTCCCAACTGGTTTAAGAGAGCATCACGATGGTTACTAGCTAGAATTGTGGTGGTCTTCGCGGGTTGAAGGACATGGCTATGGTAGTGGGGCTTGTTACTGGGTTTGGTTGAAGGTTGAGGGGTGATTGACATCGAGATGTATAGGTCGATAGTGGTGGCTGGTGTTGGTTTTTGTTGTTAATGTGAATGATGTAACATCTCGAGCTCTAAGGGTAGGCCGGATAGAAGAAAGCTTGGGCTCAAGATAAGGGCAAAATTGTAAATAGGAGGTTGTAGAAAAAGGAAGGGCAAAATCATAATTATTAGATTACAATGGCAAAGTTGTAAATAAAAGGTTACAGCCATCAGGAAGGGCAATAACAGAAAAATCCCAAGTCTAGGATTATGTGGGCCCCACGACCCTTGAAAACAACTAAACTACATATAATAACTCTATAAGTGATATTTTCTACACTTGATTTTAAATAAAAGTGTGAGGTTACTTACACTTCATATATAATATCTCAGGTAACTCAAAATACCGGACTTAACATTCAGACACCTTGAATTAATCCTCAAGACTCTTATGTTGCCTTTGGGTATGACAAACTCAAGGAGATAATCCTACAAGGATTTGTTAGATCTGTCAGGAGAGTAGCCAGAGTAAATGGCCAAAGATGAGCTACATCTTTGGTGGAGTAAATGAGTGGACTCGGGGAAGCCACACCGACCCCAATTTGGGGATTTATCACCACCACTCTATAAAATATCAAGACACCTTATCCCCCCCCCCCATCTCCTTTCATTTTGTGCCACCAACACACCCTTCCAGCATCATCATCATCTTCTTCATTGTTCTTTCTACCTCCATAGCCATGAGCCTTAAGCTCATGGTTGATGGCCTTATTGGCCTCAAATCCACATGCTCCTTTTTATGAAAATTGATCCTCATCCTCTCCTCTACAAAGCCCCTCTAATTATTTGATGATTAAACACCAAGTGAAGGCTCTCTATCTCCAAATAGGTCACTACCATGAAGGAAGAAGAAGGCTAGGATGTTGTTCTTGGCTTTCTTGCTTCCATCGTTACAAGGATTTTGAGGTAGTTAGCTCAAATCCTTAGTTTTAATTGTGTTTGTGGGTTGTGTGGTTACTGTGTTCTTATGTTCTTATGTGTATCATCCTTGGTTCATGCTCATATGATGATGTTATTGCTCTTTTCTAATCATTTAAGATAGACAAACTTGGTTTAGGTTGAAGATTAACCCACAAGAACAAGATTAAACCATAATAGAAAATCTGTGAGATAAAAACCCTAGGCATTATCTGTACGACGGAGCCAATCACTCTCCTTATAGAACTTAACCTCAAATGAGACTAATTTTACAAGAAACTAGACTTCAAGAGCAATCCAACCATATAAATTATAAGACTCTTGGATTTAAAATAAATTTAGTTATGATTTTTTGAAGTTTGCTATTGGATTCCACTCTCTATCCTAAGCAGAGTGTGATGTTAAGGGAATAACTTGCCCTATCTAACTTCAAATTAATTGAAACTAATTTTATTAGAGAGCTAATACATAGAGAATTATGCCATAAAAATTTTAGGGTCAGATCATGAGTAGAATTTCCCCAGTAATTCTTGAAAGTTGACGCATGCTCTAATCAGGTTGAAACAGAGTAGCTCACTTAAAGAGCCCATAAGTTCTTGTTACCCAATTGGAGTGAAACATGTGAGGATTGAAAGATAGTTCAAATAGCTACAATTTGATATAAATTTTAGATAAAAATAATGTAGGATGGATTTTTAGCTATTTTCTAAAGTTAAGTGTGTAAGTTTGTCCTAAAATAGGGTAGCCTTGAGTAAAATGTTAATAACTTAAGTTATACACCTCAAAACTTAATGGGACTAAAGAGGTTTAAAAATAGACAAATAGGGCTATAATGTAATTAAATTTTATGTTAAAATGAGCTATAATGGAATTTTAGTGAAATTTATAAGAACAAGGAAAATTGAGAGAATTAAGGTATCTTAACAGCTTTATGACTTAGAATCACCATGGACCCAAAGAACCAATAGCCAAATCCTTAACACATATTCTTACTAATTTGATGTGATGTTGGTACATTAATATTAATGAATTTTGATATTTGGAACTAGCTGACCATCGGTATAATGGGATGTCTCCATGCTCCAACCGTTATGCTACTGAAATTACGACAAAGTATATGAATGTTATGCTTATTTATATGTTATGCACATGAAACTCATGCATGCAAGAAATATTTGAAAGTAAGCTATGAGGCATATGCATAAATGTATATAGCATGTGTGTAACACCCTACTAGATATAATATTGTGCTTAAGTATAATATTTTACCCAATAGTTTATATCGTGGTGGAATAAAAGAGAGAGCAATAAATCAGGCAGAAATAACCTCAAGAGTACATGTACATCTATAACTATGGGTACAAAATGGCGAGACCGTCAAACAAAGTAACCCAGCCCGCGATCATGAAGTACTACTCTCTATGGTCCTCAAAGGACATTTAGTTTATCATCTCTTTAAGAAACAAAAAAAGAAACTAAACCCATGGCCCAAGGTCATAAACATGTCAAAAGAGGGCTACTCTGAACACTAAGTTAGCGAGGAGGATGCTGCCTCTAGTCGGATGCTGAAGATAGAAACTCGTTAGACATACCGGGCTCTACTAGGGTATGACTGTCAATGGGTCCGGAGGATGAGCCAAAGGATGACTCTGAGGCCTCTGAAGGATCCTCCTCATCAAGGGAGAAAAAGGGAACTACTTGAGGTGGTGAGGCAGGTAGTTTAATAGCTGGAGGTGTAGGAAGTGGTGCGGGATGCGCCATATTAAGGGTATGTCTAAAGAGGGTGCAATAGGGTCAAATAGAGGGTGGAAGAGAGGAATGGTAAAATCTCTATCGAAGAAGAAGTATAGACGTAAGCGGCAGGTATTGGTGATATGTACGGAGTTTATTACCAGATCTATGTTAAATTGCAGGTCAGGGAACTCGATGAATAGGATGCCGGTTCTGCCTGGTCCATGGTCTGAGAATAATGCAGATACACACAGTAGGGTGAGAATTTGTAAAATTCTTAGTAGGATTCTTATATTAATGCTAACTGACATCGCATCTATTCTCAATTGCTTCTGTTTTTGTTTAATTTTATGAAAATGTGAATGGTGTCCAAATAGTTCCATTTCTTATTGTTTGAAAATATAGCTCGAAGCAAGGTCCAATTTTACTTCAGATGGAAAGAGACATAATAATCATCACACAAATATCATATAAAACAACACACAGTGCAAGTGAACAATAATAATAATAAAAATGGCATATGATCATAGTCACAGGGAACTATATATATAAACAACACAATTTAAAGCACAAACTATCATCATATCTTCATAATGTATTAATGCATGGAAATGGAATGCACTTCATCATTTATGGATCCTTAAACTTGTATTTCATAAGCTTTCCATACTTGGTCCCTTGGGAGTTTTAGGCCATATAACTCCTGTGTAATAATCTACTTCTCAAGATCATGCTCGTTCCTATACAGGATTGCTGGGTTTACTTTCCCTGACTCTCCCATCGATCTATTCCCCTTAACTTGATTCCAGTGCTAGCCCAAGTAATATGGAATCCTTTATAACTCTTATAAATTTCATAATCAAAATTTAATTTGCTTGAGTGTCATATGCATTAAGAAGTATATATTTTGTGCATAATTTCTGCTGGAACTTGGGCAGTACAACGGATCGAGTCTGCTTCCCCATGAATAGTGTCATTCAACCAGACAATCAATCACAATAGTGGAACTAATATAATATGTCAATCTTTCAACTTTGATATAAATTTTGCAACATTCAAACTTGAGTTGAGTTCATACATGTACTAAGATGTAGAATTCTTTGGATTGGTAATTCTGCTAACCACATTTAGTTCTACCCAGTTTTGTAATTTATGTCAAAATTTTTGTTTAACTCATTTAGATCTGAAATTTGAATATGTTAAGTATTATGTGTCTAGTTTTTAGCCTCTTCGGTTCCATAAGGTTTTGACAAATATAACTCAAGTAATTGAAGATTTATCTAGGTTTATTCTGTAGCCAGGCATTACACATCGAAAAGTACAAATCCACCAAAAATAGGAATCAAATTAGATTTATACGAAACCTATATCAAATTGAACTAGCTTTCATTTCCCACAAGTTTCAATGCATTTGGACCAGCAAAGCTGAAGTTATAAGCTCGCAAAGTTGATGGAGTTAGTCTACCCTATCTCTCCTAGTTAGGACATGAGGCAACTTTGCTGAATTACTGGGAGCAATAGGGATAGAATTTGACTCTAAAATTTTTATGGCATGTTACCCTAAGCTTTTCTAACAAAATTGGTAGCACTTAATTTGAAGATATATAGGGCGAGTTATGCCATGCACAACCCACTCGGGTCAGGTCTAGAGGCAAAAATCTAGGGTAAACTTCAAAAAATCATATCTCACTCAATACTTTTCCAATGGCCTTATAATTTATATGGTTGGAAAGCTCTAAATGTCTAGTTTCATTCAAAATTAGTTTCATCAAATTCTGATGGCTATGTGCAAATCCGTATACTTCACAAGTACGGATGCGATAGGATTTTGTAGTTCATTCCATTTTGATTGGTTGCTCTTGTAGTTTTTCTAGAACAATTGAACTCAAACCCAGTATATTCATGTTAATTCAGCCATAAAACATCCAATGAACTCAGCATAGCTTCCAATATATGAGTAGAAAAAAAATTTAGAGATAGCTAACAGATT
Organism: Pterocarpus macrocarpus; assembly: GCA_031439585.1. NCBI lineage: Eukaryota > Viridiplantae > Streptophyta > Magnoliopsida > Fabales > Fabaceae > Pterocarpus > Pterocarpus macrocarpus. The sequence continues at coordinate 28,511,639 of CM062520.1, forward strand.
CACAAAATCAACAAAGAGATTGAATCCTACCTATAGTTTGATATATAAATTGATTAGGTGAAAGTTTTTGAAATGGAAGATGGTTAGAACTTGAAGATGGAAGAGAATTGAAGTAAGGTAGAAGAAGAATGACAAGAGAATGAAGAGGGGTCAGCAAAGGAGACGACCAAAACTTGTAAAGGATTGAGGAGAGAATTGTTGCATTGTTATAACCATGGGTAGTTAAGATCTTGGCTTCTCATTGGTTGGTACTCATGTGTAGAGGTTTGGCTAATTCTTCCTTACTCTTGTGGCTGTTGTGGCACCATTTAAGGGGATTGGTGACTGACTTATTGGCCACCAATTTTGGGGTTTTTGATGTATAATTCTATTGATTCGGTTCTGGTAATTTAAAATACCGAATCTCAACTAATTTCCTTCAAATTGGCAAAATGGTACTAACTAACTTTGTAAGATTTTCTATATGTCTATTCTAATTTTAACTAACATCTAATTAACTCTAAATAAATCTCTAATTAACCTTGCTTATGTAATAGAATTGAATAAATCGATTAATAATGCAAATTGGATGTTTTAAGAATTTTCAGATGTTACAATACTACCCTCCTAAAAAAAAATTATCCTCAAAATTTAGTACCTATTCAGGATACTCCCTCCTCATGTCGAATTCTAACTCCGAGGCATAATCCTCTACACCTTCTCTTACCCACACTACTTTTACTAACTACACGGTCTTGCTTCGAAGTTGCTTAATGCTTCTATCTACAATCTGGGCTAGGGATATATGGAAAGTCAGATTGTCGTTTAATTGTATTGACTTGAGTTCTAAGAAATGTGTAGGTTCAGGATGATATTTTCTATGTTAGGAGACATGGAAAACATCATGAAGATTAGATATGTGTGGAGGCAAAGCGACTTGGTATGCTATTGATCCAATTCGCTCCAGGATTTGAAAAGGCCAATGAATCGAGGGCTTAGCTTTTTGACTTTAATGACTCTACCTACTCTTGTTGTAGGCGTGATTTTTAAGAACACATGATCTCCCTCTTGAAATTATAATGGTTTATTCCTTGTGTCCGCGTAACTTTTCTGACGACTTTGAGCTATGAGTATCTTGCTTCGAATCTTCTTAATTTGCTCAGTGGTCCGTCTGATTAGCTCTAGCCCTAATAGACTCTGCTCTCTCGGCTTATACCAACACAATGGAGATTGACATTTTCGTCCGTATAATGCATCATAAGCAGCCATGCCGATATTGGCATGATAACTGTTTTTGTAGGCGAACTCAACTAGTGGTTAATATCGATCCCAGTTCCTTTGCTGCTCTAATATGTACGCCCGCACCATATCCTCCAAAGTTTGGATGGTCTTTTTTTGCCCATCCATTTGCAGATGATAAGTAGTGCTTAGACAGAGCTTAGTACCGAAGGCCTTTTGAAATGCTCCTCAAAACCGTGAGGTAAACCTTGGGTCTTGGTTAGAAATGATAGTCGAAAGGATTCCACGTAACGTCACAATCTTCTAATATACGGCTGAGCTAATTTTTCCAAAGGATAATTTGCTCAAATAGGCAAAAAGTGAGCAGACTTAGTCTATCCACTATAACCCATATGGCATCGTACCCAATGGATGCCCTTGGCAAACCCATCGCGAAATTCGTTGAAATGCTCTCCCAGTTCCATTTAGGAATCTCTAAGGGTTTTAACATTCCCGATGGTCTCTGATGCTCTACCTTTACCTTCTGACAAATTAAGCACTTGTTTACAAAACTCGCCATATTCGACTTCATGCTGGGCCACCAAAATATTATCTTGAGATCTTGATACATTTTCTTAATTCCAGGATGTGTGGTAAATTCACTTCTGTGGGCTTCCTCTAAAATTTTGTTTCGAAGGTTTTCTACTTCAAGTACGCATATCCTTCCTTAATATCGCCATACTCCTTCCCTATCTTGTGCAAACCCAGTCAATTTCTCTGATTGCACTAAGGTTAGCGTACGTTGGAAGTTGGTATGTTACTACTACGCCTATTGAATTTGTTTCTTGAAATCACTGGATATTTTAATCTGACTTAATTGAATAGCTTGGGGAGTTATAGAGAATCCAAAGTTAAGATCTCGGAAACTCTCTATAAGCTCCGTCTCCTTGATCATCATCCAAGCTACACTTAGAGATTTCCTGCTCAAGCCGTCTGCCACTATGTTGGCTTTCAAAGGATGGTACTTGTAACATTTGCGATTTCCAACCTCCGACCTCATCAGTATTCCCGACCTCCGACTTCATCTCCAAGGCTCAAATGGACTGGCTAGATTTTCTAATTTCCGACCTTATGTACGTAATATACGATTTCCGACCTTATGCTCGTGTTAGAATGGACACGAAATCCGACATCCGAGTTTATCTCGCGAGATCAGATCTCCGGATTGGTCTCCAAGTTCGACCAAAATTTGCACGAGTTCCAATCTCGAGGTTATTCCCAAGAGCTTTTCATTTCTATGATGTTCCCGACTTTCGAGATTAACTTTGGAGTTCCGAGATTCTATAAGTTCCAATTTCCTGTCGTCCCCGACTTCCGGGTTTAAGTGTTTGGTTTCACATCCGACTTTGCTTTCAAGTTTCGAATAAACCAGACAACATTTCCGAGTTACGATTTCATCTTCAAATTGCGCACGAGTTCCAACTTTAAGGAGTGTACGAGTTTCGATGTCATTTTTAGATACAATAGAAGTGAGTTCCACTTCTTAGGCAACGTAGAGAGCAATTTTGTCATAAAAGAGGAAGACATGGCTAAACTTTGCCCACAAAATTTCACCCAATCAAAGCCACCCATTCTAACTACCACTCATGCCTATATAACACATTCTCCTCCTCTCATTCAGACCCATTTCTGCGTCCCCTCTTCTCCCTCACTTCAACTCTCTTTTTCCCTTCTCCACTAACCCAACTCCATCCAACTTTCAAGTGCAACCAAGTTCTATATCCAAACTCAAGCCTAATCACATAACAAGAGGTAGAAGTTTAATTCTTGTCTTGATTTTTCTGATCTTGGATGGCTGGTGGTGGTTTAATTTCTCAATTTTTGATGTATTGATTGAATGATCATGATGATATATAGCTGGTTTATTGGCTGTTTGTGAGATTAAATTTGAATTGGAAGTAAGAAAGAATGAAATTAGGAAGAGCTAAGGGGCTGGAGAACCAAAAACCCTTGGCAGTCCGTATGGCAGAGTGTACGGCTCTGCCTACAGCTGGTTAAATATGATGAGACTATTTTTCTAAGAAACTAGACATTCAAGGATTTCTATACATACATCATATAAGGCCATTGGATTAATATTGAGAGAGATATGAATTTTTGAAGTTTGACCTAGGAATCAGGACATTCACCCGGGCAATGTGAGTTGAAAAGGGTGTAACTCACCCTACACAACTCCAAATTGAGTGAAACTAATTTTGTTAGAAAGAAAGACTATACATAGGAGAACATCCTACAAAGAAATTCCAAGTTTGTTACTATCCCCTTTATTCCTAGCAATTCGAAGAAATTGCCCTATGTCCAAACCAGGCCAAAACAAGGCAGTTCAGGAAGGTCAAATTTCGGGGCTTATAACTTGAGCCATCCTAAGGCAAATGAAATCAAACTTTTTGCATATGAAAGGTTGTCCTATTAGCTTTAATAGGAGACCAATTTCGTATGATTTGAGTCAGTTTTCAATTTTTAGTAGATTTTTACTTTTAAGTGTACAATTTTGGCCAACTGCTGAGCAGGCCGGGATAAAACTTAAATAACTTGAGTTATGGTTATCAAAATTAGATGGGACCAAAGAGGTTAGAAAATATACACATAACAGTTTAACATATCCAAAATTGAGGTCCAAATGAGTTAAATAGAAATTATGGCTTGATTTACAAAAATCGGGTTGAATGATTATGTTGAGGCTGTAACTCTGCCTTAATGGGACTAATGCTTCTATGAGTTCAATGATGAATTATGCATGCAATATTGTGACTTATATGAGAAATTGGTGTTCTGATGTACTGGCACTATTCATGGGGAAGCGGACACGTTTCGTTATGCCGCCGAAATTTCGGTAAGACCTATGCATGAGTTATGATATACATGTAAATACATGTGCATTTTCAAGAAAGTTATGAAAGTCATGTGCATTTTCAAAAAAGTTATGAAAGTCATGTTATGATGAACATAAGGAATATGTTATGATGAAAGTTCCATAATACTTGGGCCAGCCCTAGAATAAAGTTAAGAGGAATAGATCGGTAGGAAGTCGGGGAAAGTAAACCCGACATTCCTGTATAGGAATGAGGTCGATCCTGAAAAGCAGACTATTACTCAAGAGTCTAAAATGGCCAAGTAATGGAAAAGTTTATGAACAAAGGTTCAAGAATGAGATTTGCATGATTACATGATTGCATTGAACAGTCATTACAAGATGTTTACAGCTTGTCTGTTATATTTACTTACTGCTATATGTTCATTTATCCTGCCCTTTATTCTATGTTTTACTGTTAGTAGTTTATTCTGTTTCTTATGTTGTTTTAAGTAAAATTGTACCTTGCCTCGGGCCAGACATTTTCCCAACCTTATTAAATATGAATAGTTAAGTTTGATCTCATGTTTTTATAATTAAACAAAACCCGAGGCAACTGAGAATGAATATGACATCAGTCAAACGCCATACACGAACCCTACTGAGAATTTCTTTAAATTCTCACCTTGTTTTGCATTTCCGCATCATTCTCAGATGCTGGTGATGGACTCGACGACCACTTTGTTTATTGAGCTCAATGACCTGCAGCTTCACCAGGATCCCGAGATGCACTCGCTGTACTTAGCTGGCTCCCGCCATTTCCGTCCTTACTTTTTAGCACCAGAAATTTTGATGTTCCTTTAGCTCACTCTGCTGTTGAAACATATATATAAACTGAAGTATTGGCTTCCGACCTATATAAGTAAATATACAACTGATGCTATATTACATGTCATTATTCTCTTCTGTGGTACTCTTATTAAATTCTGATACGTTCTAAATTATTGATCACGTTTATTATATACAGTGCATCGTTTTCTAGGTATATTCATCACATATATATATATTAGAGAAAAAGCGAATATAAAATAATGAGTACAGCTTTAGACAGAAGATTAATACGGTAACGCAATCTATCTAATTTCATGCTATGACTTAAGCATAACATTAAGTTGGTAGGGTGTTACATTTTTGGTGTCAGAGCAATTCGTCCTAGCTAAGGCCTGAGGATTGGACTGGCTATGCTTCGCGCATATTCTGTGTTTCTAGCTAATGATATGAACTAGATCTTGCCTATACGATTGAGATATAGGTATGCATGTGTAAGAAGTGCCTGACCGTGTGAGTTGTTATTTACTAGCACATTAAACTTAGTGTTGAGCCTGATCAACTCAATAACTTTTATTTTTTGTGCTCATAACTTAATGGCTTTTGGAAGGCGAGGTAGACCACATGCAGGACCTGCTCAAGGGGATCCCGCTGACCTCATGGACACAGTACGAGAGATGGCTCATGCAATGCGGGAACAGGCCGCAGCAGCTCACCAGATGATGGATCAGCTAAGCAGGCGACCTGCGGCAAGCTGTGAAGGGAACCCACATGGCCCAGAGGCTAACCTGGACTATCTCAAATTTGCTGAGTTCAGGAAGGCAAATCCGCCTAGCTTTCGAGGAGCGTATGACCTTGATAAAGCTAATGAATGGATCAAGGCTTTGGAGAAAATTTTCTCCATCCTAGATTGCTCAACTCATTAGAAGGTGACCTTCGCCACCTATATGCTCGAGGCAGACGCCGAGTTCTGGTGGAACGGCGTATGAAGACTATTTGAAGAATCTCATACAGTAGTCACTTGGATAGTGTTCAGAGATGTATTCTACCAAAAGTACTTTCCTGCGTCGGATCGAAATGCCAAGGAACTTGAGTTCATGCAGCTGCGTCAAGGAAACCGGACAATATCCGAACACATTGCCAGATTTGAAGAGCTGTGCAAATTCTCTACAATTTATCAAAGGAACCTAGATGAAGCCTGGAAGTGCATCAAATTCGAAGGAGGGTTACGAGAAGACATTCTTACCGCAATAGGGCCAATGAAGATTAAAGATTTTCCTACATTAGTAAATAAATGCCAACTTGTGGAAGATTGCAACTCGAAACTAGTGGCAGCCGGGGCATCTGGCGATCGTTTCAAGAAGGGGTTAGCACCGCAGGGCCCCAAATTTAAGCCCAACTTTCAACAACAGAGAAGATTTCAACTGGTGGGCAACAAAGGCAAGCAGCCTCAAAGACCTTTTTCGAATCCAACTTGCACGAAGTGCGGTAAGAATCATGGTGATCGGCCGTGTTTGGCAGGCCAGAATGTTTGCTATAGGTGTGGCAAGCCGGGCCACAAAATTTATGAGTGTCCGACCAAAAATCCACCACAGCCGTCCCGACCACAATGTTAAGGACGGGTTTTTACCATGGATGCAAAGGAAGCTGACAAGTCTGAGGGACTAATCCAAGGTACCTGTGAAGTGGACGGTGAGACTCTAACTATACTTTATGATTCAGGTGCCTCCCACTCATTTATTTCTCATGACTGTGTGGCTGTTTTGCAATTGCCAATTTCTGAATTACCTTATGATCTACTGGTTTCTACTCCTACTAATGAACCGGTTAAAACTAGTCAAATTTGCATCAATGTTCCTCTTCAAATTGAGGTTAGAGCCTTTGCAGCCAATTTGATTTGTCTCCCTCTCTCTGGACTTGATATAATTCTGGGTATGGATTGGCTTTTTGACAATCGAGTCATGCTCAATTGCTCCAATAAGACGGTGGTATTCCCTTCTATCTCATCTTCTGAACCCCAAGCCTCAACACTCTTCTATCTGAACTCTTTATTAGTAAACTATAGTGGGTCCAAGAGTCAAGGATACATCCTCCTATCAGCTAACATGACGGAAGTCGAACAGAAACTAGAGGAGATCCCAGTTGTTAAGAAATATCCTGATGTTTTCCCAAAAGATATTCCTGAATTCCCTCCTAAAAGAAAAATTGAGTTCACCATCGAATTAGTTCCAGGTGCGGGACCAATATCTATAGCTCCGTATCGAATGTCACCTTTGGAGCTGACAGAACTAAAGAGATAGATCGAAGAGCTTTTGGAAAAAGGATTCATACGGCCAAGTGCGTCGCCTTGGGGAGCTCCAGTCTTGTTGGTCAAGAAGAAAGATGGGAGCCTGCGTCTATGCGTGGACTATAGGCAGTTGAATAAGGTGATGATTAAGAATAAATATCCACTGCCAAGGATTGATGATCTTATGGACCAGCTACAAGGTGCAACGGTATTTTCCAAGATTGATTTGCGCTCCGGATATCATCAAAGTCAAGTCCGGGAACAAGATATCCCTAAGATAGCCTTTCGAACTCGTTACGGATATTATGAGTACACCGTGATGTCGTTCGCGCTAACCAACGCACCAGCAGTATTCATGGATTACATGAATCAAATATTCCGCCCATATCTGGACAAATTTGTAGTGGTTTTCATTGACGACATACTTGTCTATTCGAAGACGGAGCGAGAGCATGCGGAACATTTGCGGCTGGTTCTGCAAATTTTAAGAGAAAAGAAACTCTATGCTAAGTTATCCAAATGTGAATTTTGGATGAAAGAGGTGAAATTTCTCGGCCATGTAGTGTCCTATGGAGGAATCTCTGTAGACTCCAGCAAAGTAGAAGCAGTTCTAAGTTGGGAAAGGCCGACCACAGTCACTGAAGTCAGGAGTTTTCTGGGCTTGCCTGGATATTACCGGCGATTCGTTAAGGATTTTTCTCGAATAGCTTTGCCCTTGATCAAAGCTAACCAGGAAAAATGTTCCATTTGAATGGACGCCGGAATGCGAACAGAGTTTTCAAGACTTAAAGAGAAGGTTGACTACGACACCAGTGTTGGCCTTACCAGACTTTCGCGGACCATTTGAGGTTTACTGTGATGCGTCCAAGCAAGGATTAGGATGTGTGTTGATGCAAGCCGGAAACATAGTCGCTTATGCCTATTGACAATTAAAGCCACATGAAAGGAATTATCCTACACACGATCTCGAATTAGCTGCAGTAGTATTTGCCCTAAAGATATGGAGACATCACCTATATGGTGTAAGGTTCGAGGTCTTTTCTGATCATAAGAGTTTGAAGTACCTCTTTGATCAAAAGGAATTAAATATGAGGCAGCAGAGGTGGATGAAGCTTCTCAAGGACTATGAATTTGAATTGAAGTACCACCCAGGTAAGGCAAACATTGTGGCAGACGCTTTGAGCAAGAAATCATTGACCATAGCCTGGATGATGATTAAGGAAACGGAACTTATTGAGAGCTTCCGAAATCTTAATTTGGGAATCCTTATGACTCCTAGGACCCTTCAGCTACATCAAATTAAGATAGCCAGTAGCTTTAAGGAGCAGATTTGGCAAGCACAGCAGCAGGATGCTAATCTCCAACATACAATCAATCTCGTGCAATCAGGGAAATTAACGGGTTTTGCTCAGGATAAAGAAGGCATTTGGCGACATCATGATAGGGTATGTGTACCCGAGGGAAATGATCTCCGGAGAAGAATTTTGGAGGAAGCACATAAGGGTGAATTCACCGTACATCCTGGCATTACTAAGATGTATCAAGACCTCAAGAAAATGTTTTGGCGACCGGGCATGAAGTCAGACGTGGCAAGCTTCATGGGCAAGTGTTTGGTCTGTCAGAAAGTGAAAGCAGAACATCAGAAACCCTCTAGAATGCTTCAATCCTTGGAAATCCCTGAGTGGAAATGGGAGAGTATCTCCGTGGATTTTGTGACGGGATTACCAAGGACGCCAACAGGATATGATGCTATATGGGTCGTTGTGGATAAATTGACCAAATCTGCTCACTTTCTACCCATTCGAGCAAATTATCCGTTGGAAAAATTGGCACAGCTGTACATTCAAGAGATTATAAGGTTGCATGGAACCCCTTCAACTATTATCTCTGATCGAGACCCAAGGTTTACCTCATAATTTTGGGGAGCCTTACAAAAGGCGTTTGGTGCTAAGTTGTGTCTTAGCACTGCATATCATCCGCAAACGGATAGTCAAACAGAAAGAACAATTCAAACCTTGGAAGATATGTTACGAGCCTATGTATTAGAGCAACGTGGGAATTGGGATTGATACTTATCGCTAGCCGAATTTGCATACAATAATAGCTACCACGCTAGCATCAGTATGGCTCCTTACGAAGCATTGTATGGGCAAAAGTGCCAATCTCCCCTGTGTTTGTATGAAATAGGACAATCAACTCTATTGGGCCCTGATTTAGTTAAGCAGACCACTGAGCAGATCAAGAAAATACGGAGTAAGATGCTTACCGCTCAAAGCCGCCAAAAGAGTTACGCGGATACCAGGAGAAACCTCTGGAATTCCAAGAAGGAGACCACGTATTTTTGAAGGTTACGCCTACAACGGGGATAGGTAGAGCCATTAAAGTCAAGAAGCTAAGTCCCCGCTTTATTGGTCCCTTCCAAATCCTGAAGCGAATTGGAGCAGTTGCATATCGAGTTGCTTTGCCTCCACAATTGTCAAACTTCACGATGTTTTCCATGTTTCTCAACTTAGAAGATATCAGCCTGACCCTACACACGTGCTAGAACCCGAATCAATATAGTTAAAGGAGGACCTGACTTTCCATGTACAGCCAGCACGGATTGTAAACAGAAGCAGCAGACAACTTCAAAACAAATCCGTGCAGCTAGTAAAGGTAGCATGGGGAAAGGAAGATACTGAAGACTACACTTGGGAACTGGAATCAAACATGAGAGAAGAGTATCCTGAACTACTCTCAGGTACTAAATTTTGAGAACAATTTTTTTAAGGTGGGTGGTATTGTAACATCCGCGATTTCTGACCTTCGACCTCATCAGTATTCCCGACCTACGACTTCATCTCCAAGGCTCAAATGGACTAGCTGGATTTTCCGATTTCCAACCTTATGAACGTAATATACGATTTCTGACCTTATGCTAGGGTTAGAATGGACTCGAAATCTGACATCCGAATTTATCTCGCGAGATCAGATCTCCAGATTGGTCTCCAAGTTCGACCAAAATTTGCACGAGTTCTAATCTCGAGGTTATTCCCAAGAGCTTTTCATTTCTATGATGTTCCCGACATCCAAGATTAAATTTGGAGTTCCGAGATTCTATAAGTTCCAATTTCCTGTAGTCCCCGACTTCCGGGTTTAAGTGTTTGGTTTCACATCCGACTTTGCTTTCAAGTTTCGAATAAACCAGACAACATTTCCGAGTTCCGATTTCATCTTCGAATTGCGCACGAGTTCCAACTTTAAGGAGTGTACGAGTTCCGATGTCATTTTCAGATACAATAAAAGCGAGTTCCACTTCTTGGGCAACGTAGAGAGCAATTTTGTCACAAAAGAGGGAGACATGGCTGAACTTTGCCCACAAAATTTCACCCAATCAAAGCCACCCATTCTAACTACCACTCATGCCTATATAACACATTTTCCTCCTCTCATTTAGACCCATTTCTGCGTCTTCTCTTCTCCCTCACTTCAGCTTTCTTTTTCCCTTCTCCACTCACCTAACTCCATCCAACTTTCAAGTGCAACCAAGTTCTATTTCCAAACTCAAGTCTAATCACATAACAAGAGGTAGAGGTTTAATTTTTGTCTTGATTTTTCTGATCTTGGATGGCTGGTGGTGGTTTAATTTCTCAATTTTTGATGTACTGATTGAATGATCATGATAATATATAGCTGGTTTATTAGCTGTTTGTGAGGTTAAATTCGAATTGGAAGTAAGAAAGAATGAAATTAGGAAAAGCTGAGGGGCTGGAGAACCAAAAACCCTAGACAATCCGTACGGCAAAGTGTACGGCTCCGCTTATAGCCAGTTAAATCTAATGAGACTATTTTTCTAAGAAACTAGACATTTAGGGATTTCTATACATATATCATATAAGGCCATTGGATTAATATTGAGAGAGATATGAATTTTTGAAGTTTGACCTAGGAATTAGGACATTCACCTGGGCAATGTGAGTTGAAAAGGGTGTAACTCACCCTACACAACTCCAAATTGAGTGAAACTAATGTTTTTAGAAAGCTTATACATAGCAGAATATCCTATAAATAAATTCATAGTTTGTTACTATTCCCTTTGTTTCCAGTGATTCGAAGAAGTTACCCTATGTCCAAAGCAGGCCAAAACAGGGCAGTTCAGGAAGGTCAATATTCGGGGCTTATAACTCGAGCCCTACTAAGGCAAATGAAATGGAACTTTTTGAATATGAAAGGTAGTCCTGTTGCTTTAATAGGAGACTAATTTCGTATGATTTGAGTTAGTTTTCGATTTTTAGTAGATTTTTACTTTTAAGTGTGCAATTCTGGCCAGCTGTTGGGTAAGCCGGAATAAAACTTAAATAACTTGAGTTATGGTTATCAAAATTAGATGGGACTAAAGAGGTTAGAAAATATACACATAACACTTTAACATATCCAAAATTGAGATCCAAATGAGTTAAATAAAAATTATGGCTTGATTTACAAAAACTGGGTTGAATGATTATGTTGAGGCTATAACTCTGCCTTAATAGGACTAATGCTTCTATGAGTTCAATGATGAATTATGCATGCAATATTTTGACTTATATGAGAAATTGGTGTTCTGATGTACTGGCACTATTCATGGGGAAGCGGACACATTCCGTTATGCCGCCGAAATTTCGGTAAGACCTATGCATGAGTTATGATATACATGTAAATACATGTGCATTTTCAAGAAAGTTATGAAAGTCATGTGCATTTTCAAAAAAGTTATGAAAGTCATGTTATGATGAACATAAGGAATATGTTATGATGAAAGTTCCATGATACTTGGGCCAGCCCCGGAATAAAGTTAAGGGGAATAGATCGGTGGGAAGTCGGGGAAAGTAAACCCGGCATTCCTGTATAAGAACGAGCTCGATCCTGAAAAGCAGACTATTACCCAGGAGTCTAAAATGGCCAAGAACTCCCAGGGGACCAAGTAATGGAAAAGTTTATGAGGAATGGAAAAGTTTATGAAGAAAGGTTCAAGAATGAGATTTGCATGATTACATGATTGCATTGAACAGTCATTACAAGATGTTTACAGCTTGTCTGTTATATTTACTTACTGCTGTATGTTCATTTATCTTGCCCTTTATTCTATGTTTTACTATTAGTAGTTTATTCTGTTTCTTATGCTGTTTTAAGTAAAACTGTACCTTGCCTTGGGCCAGACATTTTCCCAACCTTATTAAATATGAATAGTTAAGTTTGATCTCATGTTTTTATAATTAAACAAAACCCGAGGCAACTAAGAATGAATGTGACGTCAGTCAAACGCCATACACGAACCCTACTGAAAATTTCTTTAAATTCTCACCTTGTTTTGCATTTCCACATCATTCTCAGACACTGGTGATGGACTCGACGGCCACTCTATTTATTGAGCTCAATGACCTGCAGCTTCACTAGGATCCCGAGATGCACTCGTTGTACTTAGCTGGCTCCCGCCATTTCCGTCCTTACTTTTTAGCACCAGAAATTTTGATGTTCCTTTAGCTCACTCTGCTATTGAAACATATATATAAACTGAAGCATTGGCTTCCGACCTATATATGTAAATATACAACTGATGCTATATTACATGTCATTATTCTCTTCTGTGGTACTCTTATTAAATTCTGATACGTTCTAAATTATTGATCATGTTTATTATATACAGCGTGCCATTTTCTAGGTATATTCATCATATATATATGAGAAAAAGCGAATATAAAATAATGAATACAGCTTTAGACAGAAGACTAATACGGTAACGCAACCTATCCAATTTCATGATATGACTTAAGCATAACATTAAGTTGGTAGGGTGTTACAGTACTTAAGTTCAAATTCGTAGTCATTAAGGAATTCCATCCATCTTCATTGTCTCATTTAATTCCTTCTGATCAAAGAGATATTTTAAGCTCTTGTGATTAAAAAACACTTGAAACTTTAATATATAAAGGTGATGTCTCCATATCTTCAGGGAAAACACCACAGCTGCCAATTCAAGGTCATGTGTTGGGTAGTTCCTTTCATGAGGTTTTAGTTGCCTTGAAGCATATGCGACCACATTCTTAATCTGCATTAACACGCATCCTAATCCCTTCTTGGAGGCATTACAATAAACTTCAAATGGGCCGTGGGGATAAGGTAAAGTCAACATTGGTGCAGTTGTGAACTTCTTCTTCAATTCTTGAAAACTGAGTTTGCATTTTAACGTCCATATGAACGAAACATCTTTTCCTGATTAACTCTTTCAGAGGCAAGGCTAGTTGAGAAAAGTTTTTAACAAATCGTCGATAGAATCCGGCCAATCCCAGGAAACTTCTGACTTCAGTAATGGTGGTTAGCTGTTCCTAGTTCAAAACTGCTTCAACCTTGCTGAGGTCTATAGAAATCCCTCCCTGGGATACTATATGTTTGAGAAATTTCACTTCTTTCATCTAGAATTCACACTTGGATAGCTTAGTATAAAGCTTCTTTTCTCTTAAGATCTACAGCAGCAGCCTCAAGTGTTCTACATGCTCTCTATCAGTCTTCGAGTAGACGAGTATATCGTTGATGAAAACCACTACAAACTTGTCTAGATAAGGTCAGAATATTCGATTCATGTAATCCATGAATACTGCCAGTGCATTTGTCAGTCCAAAGGACGTCACGGTATATTAGTAATGTCTGTAGGGTGTTCAAAAGGCTGTCTTAGGAATATCTTCTTCTCAAACCCAAATCAAATGATACATGGAATGTAAATTGATCTTAGAAAATACAGTTGCTCCTTGCAATTGATCCATAAGATCGTCTATCCTCGGCAAGGGATATTTATTCTTAATCGTCACCTTATTGAGTTGTCTGTAATCTACACAAAGCCTCATGCCCCTATCTTTCTTCTTAACTAATAGAATTGGAGCTCCCCATGGTAATGCACTTGGCCAGATAAACTTCTTTTTCAGTAGTTCCTCAATCTGCTTCTTGAGTTCAGCTAGCTCCAAGGGTGACATCCTGTACGAAGCTATAGATATTGGCCTCGTTCCTATCATTAATTCAATAGTGAACTCAATCTCCCTTTCTGGAGGAAATTCAGGGATATCCACAAGAAATATATCTAGGTATTCCCTAATGACTGAAATGTTGTTCAAGTCTTGATCGGCTTCCGTCACACTAGTTAATAGGAGAATATGCCCTTAATTCTCTATCCCACAACGGTTTACTACTAAAGAGCTTAAATAAAGATTTACAAGAGTCACAGGTTTCGGAGATAGAGCAAGGGAAATACTATAGTCTTGTCAGAGCAATTCAGCATGACATGATTGGCAGAAAGCCAATCCATGTCTAGAATTATGTCAAGTCCAGACAGAGGAAGACAAATTAAATTGGCTACAAAGGTTCTGCCTTTAATTCGAAAGGAAACACTCACCCAAACTTGACTAGTCTTAATAGGCTTGTTTGTGGTAGTAGAAACTAATAAGTCATAAGGTAGCTTAGAAACAGGCAATTGTAAGACAGATATGCAACGATGTGAAATAAAAGAGTATGAGGCACCCAAATCATATAATATAGTCAGAGTCTTACCATTTACTTCTCACGCACTTTGAATTAAATCCTCAGATTTTTCAACCTCTTCTATGTCCATAGTAAAGACCCTTCCTTGGCGCTGAGGCCTAGGGGCTAATTGCAGATTTCTAGTCGGGCATTCATAAATCTTGTGGCCTGGCTTGCCACATCGGAAGCAAACATTTTGCCCGGCCAAGCATGTAACATCCCTATATAATGTAATAGGAAATAATAAAAACGTCATTGGGCAAACTTTTGTTATTTATAATCATGCCCCTGAACTTTTTAGAAAATGATATTTAGGTCCCTATATCAATAGAATTAGTAGAATAAGGTTTTAAACGAAGTAGAATCACGTAGTGAAAATGTAAAAACCTAAATCTCGGCTAATTGAGCCACAGAGATATCCATATGTGAAATGATATAGGATGCCCCTAGACTTACCCATAATTATGAAAATACCATTAGCCATGAAAAACAGAAAACAAAATAGCCCTAAATTGGTAAAATGATTAATTTACGTCGTTAATCGATTTATTTGATTTTATAGGATAAGTAGGATTAATTAGAAGTTAATTAGAGGTTAATTAGAAGCTAATTAAGTGTTAATTAGAAGAATTAAGCTTAGGTTAAGATAGATACATAGGAACTCTCACAAAAGTATTTAGTAATGATTTGCCAATTTAGAGAAAATCGAGTAGAATTCGGTATTTTAAATTGTCGGAATCAAATCAATAGAATTGTGCATCCAAAACCCTATGACTCAAGGCTGATTCCTCGGCCATTCAGCCCTCTATGGGTGGCGCCACCAAGGCCACAAAAGGGAAGGAAGCATGGCTAAAGATGAGCCATACAATAGCAACCAATCAAATTCCAAGCTTTCAACTACTTCATTAAACTTTAACAACATATTCCTTCATTTCCCTTTAGCAAAGATTTGTGCCACTTTCTCATCTGGTTTCAGCCTTCTTCTTCTCTTCTTCTCCTCTCCTCTCAACCCAACTCTATTAAACCTTCAAGTTTTGATTAGGTTCCATCAACTTGAAGCTCAAACTTAGCAAAATCACACCTAAAGGAGGTAGGATTCTTCCATTTCTTCTATTATTGGTGCTATTGTGGCTGAGTAGAATTCCTATTCTTTCCATTAGATTGATGATATATGATGTTTATATGAATTCTCATGGCTGGATTAATGTATAAATGTTGAGTTTGGATAAGAACTTGGGTGAGAATTCAAGAAGGGATGCAAGATAGAAGCTGAAACCTTGAAAAACCCTACGGCGTCCGTATTGGCAGAGTGTACAGCTCCGCCTACAGCCATCAAAACTTGATGAAACTATTTTTATATGAAACTAGACATTCAGGGCTTTCCATAAATATATCATATAAGGCCATTGGATTAGTATTGAGAGAGATATGAATTTTGGAAGTTCAACCTAGGTTTTTGAGTTTGATTCTGTGTAGACTAGGTTGTTCAAGGCAAAACTTGCCCTATACTACTTAGAATTAAATGAAACTAACTTTTTTAGAAATCTTACACATAGGAGAACATCTCATAAAAATTTCAGAGTTAGAAATGGTCTCATTTGTTCCCAGTGGTTCGAGGAAGTTGCCCTACTAAAGAAAATGGAATGGAACCTTTTGAAAATGAAATATTGTCCTGTTAGATTTAATATGAGACCAATTTTGTATGATTTGAACTAGTTTTCGATTTTTAGTGGATTTTTACTTTCAAGTGTGTAATTCTGGCTAATTTCAGGGCAGGCCAGGATAAAACTTAAATAACTTGAGCTATATTTATCAAAATTAGATAGGACTAAAGAGGTTAGAAAATAGACACATAACACTTTAACATATCCAAAATTGAGGTCCAGATGAGTTAAATAAAAATTTTAGCTTGAATTACAAAAATCGGGTTGAATAGATGTGTTGGGACAGCAACTATGTGTTAAATGCAAAGATTGTTCTTATGAGATTGATGATTAAAATATGAATGAAGTGTTATGATTTCTCTGTACAATTGGTTTCCTGAGTATTAGCACTATTCATGAGGAAGCAAACTTGATTCGTTATGCTGCCAAAATTTTGGTAGAATTTTATGAACTTATGATAGTTTCCATTATGAATATTCATGATATGAATATGAGATTCTATATGCAAGGATATATGAAAGTAAATGATGAAGCATATGTTTGAGTGCATTCAGCATGCCTATACGTGATTATGTATGAGAATGAAAGGATATAAACATATTAAATATGAATCCCTTCACCTAGAGGCAGTTATGAGATCTCTCCTTGTGAAGGCATTTAAATAAGATAAGATGTGGGCAGTTGCACATTGAATCCCTCTTTGTGAAGGCAGTATAAAACTATGAGATCCCTCTATCTTGAAGGCACATGTTCAGATGAGATCCCTCTACATTGAAGGCACATGGTCAGATAAGATCCCTCTATTCTTGAGGCATGTGACCAGAAGAGATCCCTTTAATTTAGAGGCACGTGGCCAAAATGAGATCCCTCCAAGACTGGAGGCACGTGAATCCCCTTGTAGGTCAGTTCTGTGTGACGATGGTCACGAGCTGAGCTCACTCCTAGATCAGACTACCCAAGGGCAGTAAAGACTAAAGATTAAAACATATGCAAGCGCCCTAGGAACGGCAATACGTAACGCCTAGGTGTGCCAAGAAAAGAAAGCAAAGAAAGTTAAAGAAAAATACTAGTGCATTTGCATGAATTCAAGTATGAGTATTTGCATGATTATATCCCATGTTCTATTGCTGTTGAGACTGTTCTATCTACTTATGCTGTGATTTTTATTCCAAATATGAAATATTGCCAATGTGACTCAAGTGCATGAATAAAATGAACTCTACTTCGGACAATATATTTTCAAACTATAAAACTGAACAGTCTAGTTAACATGCTCACATTTTTCATAATAAACCGAAGCAGATGGAGATGACAATGATGACATTATGTATGATAGTTAAAGAATCCTACTGGGAATTTTAAATTCTCACTCCTGTTCCCGTGTTGTCTCCAGATAGTTCGAGAAGTTGCACAGACGGCTAAAGTTGCTGTTAGTTAAGGTCTGCTCAGGTAACAGTAACAACTCCTGAGTGTGGTACTCTGACTTAAGCATAGTACTGTAGTTTGGGAGAATGTTACAAAGCATGGTCGATCTCCATGATTTTTCCCGCATTACGCACATGGTTTCCTGATGAAAGGTCTCTGGGCCTTTGTTGCCTACTGCTGGAAACTTCTTTTGCTGCTAAAAACTAGGCTTGAATCTCGAGCCCTGTGGTGCCAATCCTTTCTTATAGTTGCTGTCGATTGATTTGGCAGCTGCCAACTTCCTATTACAATCTTCCACAAGCCAACACTTGTTCACCAAAGTGGGAAAATCCCTTATCTCCATTGGTCCTATAGCCACAAGAATATCTCCCTTCAATCCTCTTTCTAATTTAACACATTTCTAAGCCTTATCTAGATTACGCTGATAAATTGTGGAAAATTTACACAATTCTTCAAATTTGGTGATGTATTCCAAAACATTGTTGTTTCCTTGGCGGAGTAACATAAACTCTAACTCATTGGCATTAGGAACTGAGGGAGGAAAGTACTTTTGGTAAAATGCATCCTTAAACATACTCTAGGTGATCTCTGTCTGGGTTTCTTCCAACAACCACTTTACACCATTCCACCAAAATTCTGCATCTGCTTCGAGTATATAAGTGGCAAAGGCCACTTTCTGGTGATCCGTACAGTCCAAGACGGAAAAAACCTTCTCCATTGCCTTAACCCACTCGTTAGCCTTGTAAAGGTCAAAAGCTCCTCTAGGTGGGTTTGCCTTTCTGAAATTAGCGAATTTGAGATACTTCAAGTCCACTCCTAGGCTGTTCGGATTTCCTTCATAACCAGCCTCAGGTTGTCTTCCCAAATGGTCCATCATTTGATGTGCTACAGCAGCTTGCTCCTGCATTGCATAGGCCATTTCCTGCATTGTATCCATGAAATTATCAGGATCTTCTTAAGCAAGTGTCGTTCGTGGCTTACCTTGCCTACCAGAAGCCATCAAGTTCTGAACACATGAAACAAAAGTTATTGAGTTGAGTAGGCTCAACACTAAGTCTAGTGTGCTAGTAAATAATAACTCACACAATCAGGCAATTCATACACATGCATTTCTATATCTTATCCATACAGACAAGATTCAATGCATGATATCATCTAAGAAATGTAGAGTAAGGGCAAAGTATAGTCAGTCCAATCCTCAAGCTTGTGCTAGGACGAATTGCTCTAATACGATTAAATGTAACACCCTACCAAATATAATATTATGCTTAAGTCCTAATATTTTACCTAGTAGTTTGTTACATGTGGATGTCACTTAATTCATCTATTCTTATTTTACTGACTAGGTCGAATAAGTTTTTATCGTAAAATGTGGCAACTGATTTAGGGTTAATTTACGTAGGCAATATATATATATATATATTTCGTGGTGCAATAAAAAAAGAGAGCAATAAATCGGGTAGAAATAACCTCATCACATCATTAAACCACCTCTCTCTCTCTCTCTCTCTCTCTCTCTCTCTCTATATATATATATATATATATATATATAGTCAAAGTGTTCAAGAGTACATGTACATATATAATTATGGGTACAAAATGGCAGGACTGTCAAACAAAATAACCCTACTCGCAATCATGAAATACTACCCGCTATGGTCCTCAAAGGACATTTAGTTTACCATCTCTCTGAGCAACACAAATGTTACCAAGTGGCCTCAAGAACTTAAGAAGGGGGTGAATTAAGTTCTAAAGTTTTTCTAATTCTTTTCGTAAAAATCCCTTTCTTTTAGATTTTATATGAGAATAAATGAGTAAGTAATTGACTATTGAGAAATCAACGCAAGTTCTAAGCTACTTCAACAATAAATAAAATAAAATAAATTTAACTACTAAACAAAAAGAAAAGGGTAGAGAAAGTGCAAACTCAAATTTATCTTAGTTTGGTCACCCTTTGTGGCCTATGTCCAGTCCTCGAGCAATTACCTCAGGATTTTCCACTATATCCAACTCTTCAAAGTTTTGAAAAACTTTACAATACTTGAACACTCACACTTTTAGGATTCTTCACCCTTGTGTTTGAGTCTCTCAAAGCAAAAAAGGATACCCCACTCTTTTCTCACTTGAGGGATTCCTCACCCTCTTACAATTTGAAGAAGAATAAAAAGAAATTGATCTCTTTCTCAAAGAGGAAATATTTCAACTTGAAGCACTATAAAGCTTTTCTAATGATAACTCCCTTTGGCCACAAAAACTAAGTTAGAAATCAAGGAATTGAAAATAATGGTTAAGATTGCTTAATCCTTGAGTGTTCTTTTTAAAGAATCTGTTATTAATGGGTATTTATAAGCCTAAGATTTGTACTAGCCATTTGGGAGAATTTCCCAACGGACATGACTTTTAAGAACTAGCCATTTATGGGCTCGTAGTAATCGATTATAGACTCTGGTTTTTGGGGCAAGCCTTTTAATATGGTAACCGATTACGAGTAAAACCCAGCAGTTGTAATCGATTACAAGATGGTAGTAATCAATTGCATACATTGGAAACACAGTTGTAATGACTTTTTGAAAATTTTAACGAACTTAATCGATTGAAAACATTTTGTAATCGATTATTACTTTATAAAACACTACTAGAAAATTCTCTAATTGCGATCGATTTTTCGGTCACAAAATGAGACAAATCGGTCGCAAAGAGCATTTGCGACCGATTTTGTCGGTCGCATTTGGGTAGGTTGCAAATACAAATTTTTACGACCGATTTTATGGCATGCCTAATTTGGTCACTTGTTGACTTTTTTGTGACCGATTTTTCGGTCCCAAAATTTGGAATTTACGACTTATTTTTCCGTTGCAAATTTATGACCGTAAAATCCGTCACAAATTCCGAATTTTGCAACTGATTTTTTGGTTGCAAATTTGTGACCGAAAAAATCGGTCGCAAATTCCAATTTTGAAACTAATTTTCTGTTGATAATTTCGGAATTTGCGACCGATTTTTTGGTTACAAATATAATCGGTTGCAAATTTTAAAACAAAAAAAAAATAAAAAATCAGAATTTTTTCAAATCCAAATTTGATACACCTGAATTTTACAACAACCCAGAAAATAGCATCCAGTAGTCCATAAGCAAAATCAGTTAACATTATATATAACTAAGAGTTAGTACCTAAAGTTTAGAATATACAAATAAAGATTTAAGTAACTAATATATAATCCAAACTACATATAATAAGAAATATAAATTATCCAACATACACATCACTGTCAACTATATATATCTTAAACAAAATATACATAAACTACCACAATATAAAACTACAACAACATATATTGTAGATCAAATTATAAGGTTCTTCTCAATAAAACTTTGGAAGATAAATTTTTAGCATACTTCTAACTAGTTCTCGTTTCCATAGTTCTTCAATTCTTTCAATAGAGTCTTCAACTTTCATTGATTCATCATCAACTTCTGCTATATCTTCAACCTTCTTCATTGAGTCTTCAACTATTTCTATTGAGTCTTCAATTTTATCTATAAAGTCTTCAACTATTGAGTCTTCCACTAAATCAATTGAGTCTTTAGCTTGCTCAATTGAATCTTCCATGAGCTCTATATTATCTTCAAGTTTATCCATTTAATCTTCAATAAATTAAGCAGATATTTAATAATGATTAATTTTACATTTATTTAGTATAGATTAACTTTATATCAATATAATCAAACTGCCAACAACATAACCAATATAATCAACCAATAATACCAAACTACCAATAACATCAAAAAATCAATTTCACAATCTCAACCAACCAATATAATCAATCAACAACACCAAAACTACCATTGTTTTTAAAAAAATGGATCTAAAAATTTAAGGAAAAAAAAAGAGGAATAATATAAACTCAAACTCAACTAATAACATCAAAAAATCAATTTCATAACCTTAATCAACCAATATAAATAACCAACACCAAAACTACCATTATTTTCAAAAAAACAGATATGAAAATTTAAGGAACAAACAAAAAGAACAACAACATAAACTCAAACTCAACCAATAACATCAAAAAATCAACCAACAACCTTAACCAACCAATATAATCAACCAACAACACCAAAACTACCATTATTTTCTAAAAAAATAGATCTACGAATAACAAAAGAAAAGAACTAAGGAAATGATGGAAGATAACCAAGATAGAAGAGCAGCGGTGGCGCAAGTGGACAGCAGCAATGGTGGCGGCGGCGGCAGCGAGTGGACAACGGCGGCGGCGGGAGTGGAGTGGTGGAGATGGTAGAGAGAGGTAGGGGAAGGGGAGAGGTTAAGGAAGAATAAGGAAGAAGAAGGAAGAAGAAAGAGGTGGAGTGGTGGAGATGATAGAGAGAGGTGGGGGAAGGGGAAAGGTTAGGGTAGAAGAAGCAAGATGAAGGAAGAAGAAAAGGGAAAAAATGGTTCTGATCTGGGAATTTTGGATTTTAAAGACGTCGAAATTTGCAACCGATTTTTCAGTTACAAAATCGGTTGCAAATAACTAAATTTTAAATTTTGAATTTGCGACCAATTTGGCAACCGATTTAGTCTTATATCTTTTTGTGTACGTTGCAAAATCGATCGCAAATTCCAAGATTTTGCCTTTACCCATAAATCTTCTACATTGAAAAATTGGTCGCAAAACTTGAAATTTACGACCGATTTTTCCTTCACATATAAATCCTTTATATTGAAAAATCAGTCACAAATTTCAAGTTTTACGACCGATTTTGCCTTCACACATAAATCCTCTATATTGAAAAATCGGTCGCAAAACTTGAAATTTGCGACCCATTTTGCAATCGAAACTAACTAATCACTTTTCTATCGTTGACAATACAAATCGGTCGCAATATTTAGTTTTGCAACCGATTTTTCGACCGAATTTTTTCAATTTTTTTTTTTTGCTTCCATTTACAAAATCGATCACAAATTAAGAATTTGCGACCAATTTTGTGACCGATTTTTTTAGCGTGAATTTGTTCATATTCTACTCAATTCGATTGCAAAATCGGTCGCAAAAGCCTTTTTTTACAACCGAAAAAATCGGTCGCATTTCCGTCAAATTCTAATAGTGAAACATGTGTTTTATCACTTTACAACCATATTTTTCAAAGACTAAGTTTTAAGACAAATTATTAATGAATTCAAAATATATTTCCAAAATTAATATCAAATCAATAGCTTATTCAAAACATTTTTTAAAAAAAAAACAATTTGTAAAGTTTCAAAACTTGGCCATGAGAATTATTAAAGGAAAAACCTTTAACAAGAGCCTAAGTCGTAGAAATCTATATACCATTGAATCTTGGACTTGGTCTTCTTCAAGGAATCTCATGTTGTTTGATTATATCCTCGTGTCATCCTTTGACATCATCAAAACCTACAATAAAGGCATTCACAACCAAAAGAAACTAAACCCATGGCCCAAGGTCATAGACATGCCAATTGAGGGCCGCTCTGTGCACTAAGTCAGCGAGGAGGATGTTGCCTCTAGTCGGATGCTGAAGACAGGAACCCGTTAGCTATACCGGGTTCTGCTAAGGTATGATTATCACTGGGTTCGAAGGATGAGCTAGAGGATGACTTGAAGCCTCTGAAGGATCTGCCTCATCAAGGGAGAATGAGGGAACTACTTGAGGTGGTGAGGCAAGTGGTGTAGCTGTTGGAGGTGTTACAGGATGTGCCATATGTAGGGGTACAGCTAAAAAGGGTGCAACAGGTACTGGTGATATGTACAGAGTCTATCATCGAGTCTATGAGAAATCGCAAGTCAGGGAACTCAATGAATAGGATGTCTATTGCTGCCTAGTCCATGGTCTGAGAATGATGCAGATACACACAGTAGGATGAGAATTTATAAAATTCTTGGTAGGATTCTTATATTAATGCTAACTGACATCGCACCTATTCTCAGTTGCTTCAATTTTTGTTTAATTTCATGAAAATGTGAATGGTGTTTAAATAGTTCCATTTCTAATTGTTTGAAAATATAGCCCAAAGCAAGGTTTAATTTTACTTCAGATGGAAAGAGACAGAATAATCATCACACAAATATCATATAAAACAACACACAGCGCAAGTTAACAATAATAATCATAAAAATGGCATATGATCATAGTCACAAGGAACTATATATACAAACAGCACAATTTAAAGCACAAATCATCATCACATCTTCATAATGTATTAATGCATGGCAATGGAATGCACTTCATCATTTATGGATCCTTGAACTTGTATTTCATAAGTTTTCCATACTTGGTCTCTTGGGAGTTTTAGACCATATAACTCCTAGGTAATAGTCTACTTCTCAAGATTGAGCTCATTCCTATACAAGATTGTCGGGTTTACTCTTCCCAACTCTCCTTCCGATCTATTCGCCTTAACTTAACTCCGGGGCTGGCCCAAGTAATATGGAATCCTTTATAACACTTAAATTTCATAATCAGAATTTAATTAGCTTGAGGGTCATATGCATTAAGAAGTATATATTTTGTGCATAATTTCTGCCAAAGCTCTAGCAGCATAATGGATTGAGTCCGCTTCCTTGTGAATAGTGCCATTCAACCAGACAATCAATCACAATAGTGAAACCAATATAATATTTCAATCTTTCAACTTTGATATAAATTTTACAACATTCAAACTTAAGTTGATTTTATACATGTACTAAGGTGTAGAATTCTTTAGATTGGTAATTCTGCTAACCACATTTAGTTCTGCTGGTTTTGTAATTTATGCCATAATTTTTGCTTAACTCATTTAGATCTGAAATTTAAATATTAAAGTATTATGTGTCTAGATTTTAACGTCTTTGGTCCCATAAGGTTTTGATAAATATAACTCAAGTAATTGAATATTTATCTAGGTCTATTCTGTAGCCAAGCAGATTTACATACTGAAAAGTAAAAATCCACCAAAAATAGGAATCAAATTGGATTTATATGAAACCTATATCAAACTGAACTAGCTTTCATTTCCCACAAGTTTCATTGCATTTGAACAAGCAAAGCTCAAGTTATAAGCTCGCAAAGTTGATGGAGTTGATATACCTTATCTCTGCCCAGCTAAGATATAGGGCAACATTACTGAATTACTAGGAGGAACAGGGATTGAATTTGACTCTAAAATTTTTTGCGACATGTTGCCTTATATGTAAGATTTCCAACAAAATTGGTTGTACTTAATTTGAAGGTGTATAGGACGAGTTATGCCCTACACAACCTACTTAGGTTAGGTCTAGAGGCAAAAATCTAGAGTAAACTTCAAAAAACCATATCTCACTCAATACTTTTCTTATGACCTTATAATTTACATGGTTGGAAAACTCTAAATGTCTAGTTTCATCAAATTATGATGGTTGTGTGCGAACCGATACACTTCGCAAGTGTGGATGCCATAGGGTTTTCTAGTTTAATCCGTTCTTGAACAATTCAACTCAAACCCAATATATGCTTGTTAATCCAGCCATAAAAACATTCTATAAACTTAGTATAAATTCCAATATATGAGTAGAAAAGAATTTAGAGATAGTTAACAGATTCACAAAATCAACAAAGAGATTGAATCCTACCTCTAGTTTGATATATAAATTGATTAGGTGAAAGTTTTTGATGTTGAAGATGGTTGGAACTTGAAGATGGAAGAGAAGTGAAGTAAAGTAGAAGAAGGATGAAAAGAAAATGAAGAGGGGTCAGGAAAGGAGAAGGTCGAAACTTATAAAGGATTGAGGAGAGAATTGTTGCTTTGTTATAACCATGGGTAGTTGAAATCTTAACTTCTCATTTGTTGGTACTCATGTGGTTGAGGTTTGGCCAATTCTTCCTTACTCTTATGGCTGTTGTGGCACCATTTAGAGGGATTGGCGGTTGTGTTATTGGCCACCAATTTTAGGGTTTTTGATGTATAATTCTATTGATTCGGTTCTGATAGTTTAAAACATCGAATCTCAACCGATTTTCTTCAAATCAGCAAAATGTTACTAACTAATTTTGTAAGATTTTCTATATATCTATTCTAATTTTAACTAACATCTAATTAACTCTAAATAAATCTCTAATTAGCCTTTAATTAACGTTGCTTATGTAATAGAATCGAAAAAATCGATTAATAACCGAAATTGGACATTTTAAGAATTTTCGGATGTTACAATGTGCATGCATGATCATGTTCAAAAATAAAGAAAGATGATAAGAACTTGCAAAGGGACGTACTGAGCCTCCACCTAGCAGTGGGCCAAGGCAATACTATCCAAGACTTGGGCTAACCCCTGACCAAATTTAAGGGGAATAGACTAGTGGGAGAGTCAAGGAAAGTAAACCCGGCAATCCTGTATAGGAATGATCTCAATCTTGAAAACCAAGCTATCACCCAAAGGTGAGAGGGATCATTCACCTCCAAGGGACCAAGTACAAATGAGCTAGATGCAAGTTAAAGAAAGAAAGAGATAAGAAAGTCAAGTGCACTTGTATAAGTTAAGTATATGCATTAGCATATGCATATTTAAGCATTCTTATTATGTTATGATGTTATTATGGTTATGGTTGGAATGTTATATTATTACTGCTATTATATTTGCCATAAAATGTGCCAAGTGATTGTTAAAATATAACTTACTTCCAGAAAGGTGTTTTCAAACTTAAAATTGAATCTATGCCTATGTATATCTATCCACATTTTTCATAATAAACCGAAGCAGCTGGAATGTTTATGATAACACCTTATATGATTAGTGATTTGAGTTTACCTACTAAGGACTTAAAGTCCTCACTACTTGTTTGTGTATTTTTCCATAAATATTCAAGTATATAGAATAGATTCCAAGTCGGTAAAAAATGTCATGAAATACTTATAAGACACAAGACCTGGACCTAAGTCTAGACTGGGAGACCAAAGTGGCCGATCGATAACCACGGAGTGCCGACAGCAAGCCAAGACAAGATTTATATACAATATTAGTTAACTTTTCTTTTAAGTTGTAGTTATTTTACCTTATATGTATGAATATTTGGGATTATAAACCCTTATTCAATAAAGGATTTTGAAGTTTCAAGGTCATGTATAATATTTTCTTATTTAAAAGTCTTTCACAACAACAGTAACAACCTCTAGATATAGTTGCATGACTCAAGCATGGCATATATGTTTAGAAGATGTTGCAAATGGTGGTGTTGTTGTTAGTTGTGGTAGTGGGTGAGGCTTGTGGTGGTATAAAGCTATTTGGAAGGTGGTGGTTGGATATTAGAGTTAGGTGAGGCTTGTAGTCGTGTGATGTAACATCCGCTTTTCGAGCTCCGACTTTGCCCCAGGGTGATCGATTCCGATTTCCGATTTCGTCTTCGAAAATCAGACATAAGTGATTATTTCCGAGTTCCGAGTCCATTCGCATAATACCGATTTCCGATTTAATTCTATTCCCAACTTCATGTCTCAAGGCAATGGACCCGATTTCCGACCTCATACCTTATTAGAACTCTTGATTTCTGACTTAATACTGGAGTGGCTAGATTTTCCCGATTTCCGACCTTATGCCTCAAATACAAAGGACATGAGTTCGAATCTTTGAATTGGTTTCTAGTCATGCACAAGTTCCGATCTACGATTTTATATCTAGCGCTGACATTCCTGAGTTCAAATGAGGAGTTCCGAGATTATATGATTTCGAGCTCTATGACTTGAGCTTCGATCCGAGACCAAGTCTCGAATAAACCAAACAAGATTTCCTCGATCGAAACAAGATGGGACGAGTTAGGCATTAGGCGGCTCTAAAAATGTAAAAGGTCGAGTTAGGCTTCATAATGGACACGGTTCTGATTTCATGTGGGACGAAATCGTATCCCAATTTTGAATGCGGCGTGGAAGCGAGTTGGCCACAAAAGTGAGAGGCGTGGCGAACTTGACCAGCAAATCTTGACCAATCAACACCACATTTTCTTGTATTTAAGTCAGATTTCCCTTCTCATTCCCAGCTGATTTACGTCTCCTTCTCTTCCTCTTGCTCCAGCCTTCTCCTTCCCTCCCTCTCTCAACCAAACTCCATCAAATCCCCAAGCTTGGTCAAGGGTCCATCAATCCAGAAATCAGATTCAGCAAGATCACACTCCAGAGAGGTAGGATTCAATCTCCAATCTTGATTTCTCTAAATTGAGGATGCATGAAAAATTACTCTTTGATGATTGTTTGATGATATATGTGATGTATGTGATAAATTATGATGGATTATGATAGGATTAATATGAAATATTGAGTTGAAATTAAAGTTAGAAGAAGAAAGTTAGAAGGAACTAAGGGTTAGGATGCTGTCTGGATGAAGAATTCCACGGCAGCCCGTACGGCGGAGTGTACGGCTCCGTCTACAATCTGTCAAATCCGATGAAACCATTTTTAGATGAAAGTAGACATTCAGGGCTTTCCATAGGCATATCATATAAGGTTATTGGATTAGTATTGAGAGAGATATGAATTTTTGAAGTTTGACTTAGGGTTCAGGGCTTTTATCCGGGCAGGGTGACTTGAGGAGGGTATAACTCACCCCATACAACTCCAAATTGAGTGAAACCAATTTTGTTAGAAAGCTTACACATAGGGGAACATCCCAATATAAGATTCCGAGTTTGTTATGGTCCCAATTGTTCCCAGTAATTCGAGGAAGTTACTCTATGTCCAAACCAGGCCCAAACAGAGTAGTTCAGGAGGGTCGACTTTTAGGACTTATAACTCGAGGTATACTTAAGCAAATGGAATGAAACTTGTGGAAAATGAAAGGTTGTCCTGTTAGCTTCAATATGAGACCAATTTCGTATGATTTGAGCTTAGTTTCGATTTTTAGTGAATTTATACTTCTAGGAGTGTAATTCGGGCTAGTGACTGAACAGGTTGAGGTAAGATTTGAATATCTTGAGTTATATGGATCAAAATGATATGGGACCAAAGAGGTTAGAAAGTAGACACATAGAGCTATGATTTACCCAAATTTCAAATTTAAATGAGTTGAATAGAAATAAAGGTGGATCATATGAAATTCGGGCAGAACTGAATAGATGGGCAAAAGTGATCCAATTGGTGATTTCAGTGTCGAGAAAAACATATAAGGTATGAGTCGAGAATTGCAGGTTAGACCTTGATGTATATGCGTTAAATTGATTATATGGCTATGATTGAATTGTCCGTGAAGGCGGCACTATTCATGGGAAAGGCGAGCTGATCTGTTATGCTGCGGAATTTACGGCATAAGTCTAGGAAACTAGGGAATGTGTACAAACAAGAATGAAGTAGAGTAAGAATGGGTATATAGAAGCCCTCTCTTCAAGGATGACCTAAGTATGAGATGAGGTATATGAAATTAAAGAATAAGCATATGTATGAGTCTGCAGTAGAATGGCAAAGAGGCTCACGGGCCTTTATATGTCAAGACTATGTACATGAAGATCATGTATGCAATGGCGTATGAAAATAAATGAAGTATAGGTACATTGATTGTGACTATGCATGACCTTGTATGAGAATGAATGAGCATGAGTATATTAAATGTAAATCCCTTCACTCGGAGGCGATTACTTGAAATCCCTCCTTGTGAAAGCGATTAAAGATAAAGATATGAATCCACTTCACTTGGGCGGTTGCACCTTGAATCCCTCCTTGTGAAGGCGGATACCTCACCTTGGAGGCACGTGGTCGAGATGAGATCCCTCTATGTTGAAGGCACGTGGTCGGATGAGATCCCTCGATTTGAGGCACGTGACGGAAGATCCCTTCACTTAGAGGCACGTGACCGAGAATGAGATCCCTCAAAGACTAGAGAGCCACGTGGGTCCCTTGTGGGTGGCCGGTGTGACGGCAGTCACGGAGTGGCGGCGAGCTCACTCCAAGGCTAGGCTACCCAAGGCGATAAATGCACCTAGGAGACGTCATAGCAGCCTAGGTGTGCCAAGTAAAGACTAAAGATCAAAGGCTAAAGATTCAAGTATATGCACGGAACAAGGAACTTACATGAGGCATGGCATGACCCGGTAGTGTAAGTACCAAGTGCAGTCCCATATTCTAAGAGGCGTGACATGGCGATCACTTTGCGATGGGGTGTGACATGGCGATCATACTACGGAATGTGCACGTAAAGATTTTATGATGACATAGAAGAGATATGAAGAAAGAAAAGCAAGTTTTATGTCTATGTATGAATTCATATCTGAGGTTAAGTTATGTGCAAATATTATGTCGCCGGCGTATTGATCTGTGTGGGCCTCATCTTAATATGATGTAGTTCCAGGTAAATATAATGTTAAAGTAATGCCTCTAGTACATTGGTGCTATCGTACCTTATTGTTTTTCAGTTATTAGTCCCAATATAATTCATGATTTGATTTCTATGGATTCTCTCAGATGCTAAGTGTATGATTAAAATGAACTTTGCTTTGGGATAGATATATTTTCGAAAGGTAAAATTAAACAGTTTGTGTAGCATATTCACCTTTTTCATAATACACCGAAGCAAACTGGGGATGACAACGATGACATTCCATGTGTATTATAGAGAATCCTACTGAGAATTTATAATTCTCATTCCAATTTTCCGTGTTGTCTCCAGAAAGTTCAAGAGGTATCAGAGTAAGCGTGGAAGTTCTTTGTCGGATAAAGGTCGGATTCGAACTGTGTAACAACTCCAGGGTGTGGTACTATGACTTAAGCATTGTACTGTACTTAGGAGGGTGTTACATGTGAAGCTATTTGGAGGGTGGTGGTTATTGATGGTGGTGCTGTGTGGTGAGTTTGGGAAGTTACTGTGTTTTTATTGGGTTGATAATGATGGTTTCTTGGTTGATGGCAGAGAATGGTGGTGGATAGTGGCTAAGGGAGTGTCGTGGAGGTTGTTGAGGTGAGGGATTTGGTTTGGATTTTGGTATACTAATATTGCTTTGTATTTGGTGTGCTTAAATGTGTAAAAAGAAACAAAAAAGAGTGTGCTAGCCATGACAAATAGTAGAACAAAAAGATTCAAGCATCCCACAAGCTCATGAAAAAAAAATTTAAAGCATAAGCAACAATGAAGAATTTGGTGACACATAACTCTATAGGAAGCACAACAACTCTTTGCTTCAACACTACCAATTCCACCCAAGGGAACTCAGCAGCCTTATTCTTAATTTTTGGAGGTGTTTTTCTAAATGAATTTTGATTGAGAGTTTGTGCCCATTTATACACCCTTTGCCCTTGATTACAAAATGATTAGATTTGCCCTTCATTGAGAAAATTTTAATTTGATTGGCACTTAATTTAGAAAATCTAATTTGATTGATGCCAATTAATAAATTTGATTTGATTATGATTTGATGATGCAATTTTGATTTTTTTGACCTTTTGTTTGCCTTTTTTTGGGGCTAAAATAATTAAGTCTTGGTTTTTCTCATTTTTTTTGTCCTTTTCTTCTTCTTCTTTTTTTCAATTTAAAACAAAATCAACATGTTTTTTACTCAACTAAAAATTAGGTGCTAACATTGCCTGAAGAAATTTGAAAAAATGAAGAAGAAATAAAATACTAGATTTATATAACTCAAAACTCTTTATCGTAATCTTAGCAATAAACCCAAATTCAAATATAGTGTATATCCGTATATCCCAATACTTACTATCTTGAAACCTTTGTAGCAATATGTATTTTGTCCTAGATTCATGGAGTGACATACCTAAATGTAAGAAAAAGGTTGATCGGTCTCTAATGGCTCCTCGTATAGCTTCAAGTAGGGGAAGGAGAGCTTGCAAAAACACTCTAATGCCGAAGTTAGATTTGTAATCGGAGAGTCGAGAGTAAAAGAGATATCTTTACATTTAAAGTTAAACACTTTATTCAGAAAAGCTCGATGGTTGCTTTTGGAGTAATCCATCTACAATTTAGTAAGAGAGTTAGTAGGAATCGATTAATGTCATGCACTACAAGAAACATGCAAAAAATTGAGGAAACTAATGATGGAAAATATTAAAAAATTTGTTGATAAAATTATTACTGATGGAATGATAGAATAACTGACAAAGCATGGATGTTGATTAATCATGAGTTGATAATAATTATTGCCAAGTTTTATCAATCATCAGTGATGTAAGGATGGAATTTCCGATAGATTTTAATTAAAATCTATCAATAATTAATTGGGAACTCCGTCCACGCTTTTGTTATTTTCATAAAAATTCAAATTGATATTTTAATTACACCAACAAATATTTATGTCAATAATTTTCTATTAATAGTTTTTTTGTTGTGATTACTGATTGGAAATCTGTCGATAACTATAATTTATAAAGAATGTTTTAATTATAATTAATTAATGTATCAACTAAAATGACTAATTACAATTAATTTTTAAGTAGTTTTATTTAATTATATTAAGAAAATAAATATTCAAATTAGCATACAAAAGCAATAAATATGTTCAAATATTCAATCTAATAAAAATAAATACACAAGATCAATGATACACCTCAACATCATCGTCATCGGAGTTAGAGTTATCTAAGGAGTCCTCAAACACAGGCGAAAGTCCGTTTGGAGTTGTAGATGACCCACCTGTCTATCACTATGGGAAAAAGGCATGTATTTCAACACCATCCTCTACTTAATCCTCTTCTTGTCCTTCTTCGCCTTCTTTTGCAAGCTAGTATTCAGGCCCTTCAATTCCTCTTACTAAGCCGCTCCATCTTGCTGGTGATGCGGGTGCTACTCCTTGAGATGTTGTGCATAAGCCTGAAGTTCAGCATTCAGGGCATGGATATGGTCATGGACCTCATCATCCCTAACAGGTGATCCAATCACAAGGGTAGGGGATAGACTATTAGAATAGTAAGTGCCGATCTTGTAGATGCGACCCTTATAAAGGCCGCCAACCATCTATGACCAGCTGTCATCCTCCTTAATAGCAGGGCAGTTAGTGCTAGTCCCACCTTGTTACTGTAACATCCCCAATCTTATTTGTGCTAATTAACTTAGGATTACTAAGTAACTAGGTAGATTAGTAAAAAATTAAAAAATATATGACCAATCGAAGAATAAATACTTAGAAAGGCTTAATTTAAAACAAATTAAGCAATGAACATGCTAATTAAAGGAAACTAGTTCTTTTATTTAATTAGAGAAGGATGCTTTAAAAAGTTAATTAATCACTAATCACCCAAAGATTTAATTAATTAAAGTAACATAATTAAGGATTGAAGCTAATTAATTAAGGAAACATGTTGTAGTAACTAATCCTTGATTAGTGAAGCTCATACCATTAGTATGTCACTTAATTTCACTAACAACTCAACTAAAAAGTCAAAGAGACAAAAGAACAAAGTGATGTCATCAAAAGTAAAAGTTATGACAACAATGTTTTTTATCACTTTATAAGTCAAATTTCGTGACTAAAGTGTCTTCACTTTAACCCAAAATAAATTAAAAGTGATTATCTTTTTTTCCTAAAACCCTAAGACACTCCTAATTGCCTCACTATATAAGGCAAAAGTCTAGGACACCACACCCTATAACACCAAATTCTTTCTCCCTTTTTTCTCTCCATTTCAAATTTTCTTTCATCTTCTTCTTCCATTCTTCTTTGTCTTTCTTCCTCCATTGGTAAAGAGCTTCAAAGCTTTGATCTTTTCACTCTTACACTTTCATCTTCTTCCATAACAAGAGGCAAAAAGAACCTCATTTTTCCTTGTTGTGGCTGCAACCAGCTTTGGGTTTGGAGGAGAGATTTTCTTCTTCAAACTAGTGTCTTGAAGCTTGAAGTTTATCCTCTCAAAGTCTTGTGCTTGGAAGTGTTGGTAGGACTCTTTAACCAAACCCTTTCTCCATTAAAGTATCGTGAATACTCAAGCCCTAACCTTGGCTTTGGGTTCATGCCTTGTTTTTTTGTTTTAGCTTCTTGAATGTTGTTTAAATGCTCTTTTAAGTTGTTTAATTGGTTGGTTTTGTTGGAATCTGTGAGTAAATGAATTTTCATGCTTTGACATAAAGTGGGTTAAACAAGTTTAAGAGGTCCTAAGAAACTATAATTTTTAACAAGACTAGATCTAAGTTTGATGAACTTTGACTAAGTGAAAGCCAAGACTTCGAAGAAGAAAAAAAAGCAAAATAGAAACTTGATGCTCATGATGTTAGGATTTCGGCCTTATGAGCTTCAAGAGGAAGAAAAAATGTGTTGAAGGTTGTGATGCATGTTCTGGCTAAGCAAGTGTTTCTAATGGATATTCCAAGAAGAAAATGAAACAAAAACTTGATGTTCATGATGTGGGTAGCTTCGACTATCTAAGAAAAAGGGGAAGAAATGTTTTGGTGGATGTTTGTGAGTGATAATGAGTAGTTTAACAAAGTCTCAATGAGAAAGAAATTAAATAAAAGATTAAGGCTATAAGACTTGTATTCTTACATAAGGAATAAACTTTAATTAAAAGGGATAATGTAGTAGGCCTTCATAACACTTAATTAGTGGACTTAACAAATTTACTTGAAGAAAAATGAAACAAAAAAATTTAGAGAACCCCTAGGTTCATGTTCGGCCATAATACGAGATAAGGAAGGAAATATATTTTGATGATTTAATCAAGCTTAAAGAGTAATTTTGAGTGATAAAGGACTAATTCGGTTAACACTTTAACATAAAAGGCTAAACCAAGTGAAGGTGATAGTAAAACACTCTTTGAGTTATTTAAGATTTGAGGGTAAAGGTGTAAGTTAAAAGCTTGAACACAAATGCTGAATCATGCCCATAAGGCTTTTCATGTTTGCTTTATGGTCCTTTTCTCATAAATAGTGTTATGTAATTATGTGGATGGTAAACCACTATTATGAGTGATTTGGTGTCATGTGACCAAGTGGCTCACATGAGAAAGCTAAGGTATAAACCCTTGACTTTGACTCTTATTGAATAATTTGAATGACAAAGTTATTCTTATTACATAAATGGTGCAATTGTACTGGATTGGAAGTGTTAGGATTCTTGAGAAGTAATTCTCTTGGATCATGTTGATCTTATGTACATGATATGATTTATGATGGAACTTGCGTTATGTAAAAGAAAGACTAAGATCCCTTACTTTAAGGCACATGTGATATGAGTCCTAAGAAAGTAATTCCATAATCAAGAGAGATATTCGTGAATGATCCTTCAGTAAGAAAGGTGAGTCCACATAGATCCCCTCCAGATCACTAGCTTTACATCTAACCATGGGCGACAATGGTCACTATTAGGAATGAGCTCATGTCCTCCAGACTTTGGTTCTCTATGAGGGCACTTAGACAAATAAAGCATATGCTAGACATCAATGAAAGATAAAGAAAGTACATAAGGTGCTCATGTATTATGTTGATTATCACATTTCCTACCTATGAGTACTCATATGTTGTACGTATGCTTTATAATGCCTTATTACATAATACTGTCATATTCTAAGTGAATGATTAAAAGTAACCCACTTCGATTAAAGTATGTTTTCAAACTTAATAAAATGAACTTTATGTATGCTCACCCTTTTTAAAATAACATGAAGTGGCTAGGACGATAACGATGACACTTAACTATCTAGTTAAAGTCCTATTGAGAAATTCTTATTTCTACGATAACGATGGCACTTAACTGTCTAGTTAAAGTCCTATTGAGAAATTCTTATTTCTCACTCTTATTTTCTGTATCGTCTTCATACGTTACTGATGGGGTTAGTGATTGTCTTTTTTGAATGTCCTACTTGGGAGTGGCATCATGACCCGGCTTTGGGATCCTTGATGCTGACAGCCAAAGCTCTCTAAGGGTCTATATGTTCTTCCATCAGTCGTTTGGACTTAGCATGATGAGCCAACACTTTAGTTTATAGGACCTGTATTATGACATCAATGTGTATGGGGCACCCCCTGCCTACCCCATGTATGCTAAACCTTCATATTCTGAGTCAATTCCTTCCATGGCTATAGTCCCTTCCAATGAGACTAATCCATTTAGGGCTACTCCTACACATGTCATTCATCTAGATTCTGAGGCGTCTTCTATCAGGGAGAGTAGAGTTGAAGGAAGTGGTGGTGGAGGTTAAGGAAACAACTTTGTCTCCTCATAGGTTTAGAGAGTTTGGTTTAGTGTGTAGTTAGGGTTGGGATTTATCTCTGTCTTGCATGCTAAAGCCTTATGATGTTTATGTGACTTCTATTTTGGTAACTATATATTTTGTAGTCATTCCTCTAGGCATGTGTTGTTTATATGGGGATGTAACTAATGTTCAATGTGTCTAGATTATTGTAATTCTTATGTTGGCTTGGCATTGGACCTTGTCATATTACCTTTGATACTTATGGTTTCTAGTTGGATATATATATATGGTATTTATGCATGTATGACTATGTTTCCATGTATGTAATTGTTTTTAAGTTTATACTATGTGAATGCTTATGTACGTCATGACGTTTATGTATACATTCTTTACATGCTTAATGCTCACGTTTTTCCAAGTTATTTAAATAAGTAAACAAAAAAAAAAATTTAACTCGCTATTTCCGCGTAACTTATTATCCAAAAGTTTAATGATCTTTCCACAAAGCAAAAGTAACGACTAATAACTAACTATAATATGACTTAAGCATAGTAAGGGACAATTAGGGTGTTACACCTGCCCTACCTCCTAAGTGTGCTAGCTCTGTGCCTCCTCAAGTCTCTAGTATGGAGCATCATACTTTTGTTGTATGATTTTTGTGATGCGATGCAAACCCAGAGTAAGAAGAAACCAACTATGTCAAATAAAAGAGAAAAGTCAGATAACATTCAATAAAAATCACATTTACATTGACATTGAAGTAAAAAAAAAAAATTACTTTCCAACTCTTCCCATAGTATCTCAGATGCATACATATCCTGGTTCAAGCCTATGACTGCCTTGATGAGACAAATCCACTCTTGGCTACAAGCTATGCAGAGGTAGGGCTCGGACTACCTGTGAGCATAAGTTGTGCATGATGTGAGGCAGTGATGATGGAGAAGTAGCCATTGATGCTTAAGGCATCTAACTGACATGCCCAACATTTGGTATCATGACAAACTCTTGGGAATGTGAGAAAGGTGGCGGCGGTAGTGCAGGCATATGAGAAGGTTGCTAATGTGGTGGTGGTGGTGGAGAGGTAGGGGTGGTGGTGGTGGAAAGGTAGGGGTAGTGGTGAAGGGAGTGGTGGAGGTAAAGGGAGGGGTAGTGCTGGGAGCTTATGCAATAGAGGAATGAGGTGGACTATCCTTCTTGGGTCAACCTCTACCTCTACAAGAACTACCTTTATCTATCATAACTAAAACACACGTATAACATTTATATAAGTCAATAATCAAAGCCTAAAACATGACATATATATATGCAAAGACGAAAAATATAACTTGTATATTAACGCAATATGCAAAGACTAAATTTTACACATAAAAATATAACATATATATAATTGAATATGCAAAGATTAAAAACATAATTACTTTTATAGTCAATTCAAAACATAAAGACATAAATAATAACCTCATCTAATCCAAAAGTTGAAGACTTTGTTCATCACTTTAAAATTGAATGTCATCCACAAATTTCTCTTCTTCATCGTTAGTGCCCTCAGTTATTGTCCTTAAACATTGGTTTGAAAGTTCAATTATGCCACCTTTTCCAAAGCATAAGTTAAATTAGAGGGAACACCGATATTAATAGCTACCCTTAAACGGATTAGGTCATCCACATGATAGGCTTCCTTGACTACTTCTTTAGCTTTTGCTTGACCCCCTATTTTAGTCTTTATCACCACCCTCCAATTTGATTTGCATTTTCCAAGGTAAGGTAAATAACATACTTATCTTACATTTTGGGCAATAATAAATAGATCATATCTCCCATATGTTTTGATATGGTTGATCTCAGTAATTTTATAATAGTTGTGCTTACATGTTCCGCTTGGACATCTTGGATTATACTATTCATAGTTGAATAGCATAACCTTTTTCAGAGGTTCACCAACAAACTTCAACTCAAGTATTTCATTAAGCACTACATACTAATCACATTCTCCTTCACCAGCATCACCATTAGCATAAACCCCATTGTTGCTTCTTAGCTCCACAGCCCTTCAAAGCCACCAAATGATACTCTGAATGCCTATTGTAACATCCTCAATTTCTTATCGTGATAAATTACCTTAGTAACCCTAAGTAATTAGGAACTTAATGAGAAATTATGAGATTAATGCTTAATTAAGGGATTAACTAAGTATTTATGAGTTAACTCTGATGAGAAGAATCAAGAGAATACTTAATCGAGATTAAATAATCTCTAATTAAGTAAGTCAAAGCCTTAATAGCTTAATTAAGCACTAATCACCCTTAATTAGTTTAATCAAGTTTAATTAAGGATAATTAAGCTTAATTACAAGATTAATTTTTGTTAATCATGTTCTTATGTGTTAATCATTAATCCTTTCTTAATCATGTTAAGAGCACTTAATCATATGATTAAATTCAAATTTAGTCAACTAGACAATAAAACAAAGGTGATGTCATTAAAGCATAAAGCATTAGACAATAGTGCTTTATGTAAGAGTAAGTACTTGATTTGTTCCCCCATCATCCAATTTGTCTCCCTAAACCTTAATTAACACAAAATAACACAAAAATATCTCCCCCACCCTCATGTATGTTACGGCCACTATTCACACACAAACACATCCACTTTTCATTTTTCAATTCTCATTCTCTCTCTAACTCTCAAATCCTCTAACTTCTCTCTACACTCTTCTTCTTCTTCTTCATCTTTTTCTTCCTTTCTCCACCCCCACCATAACCAAAACTCTCACTAAGCCTTTCAAAGACCACATCTTTTGGTCTATGGAGACAAAATCTAAACACTACAAGCTTCATTTTCAAGAGAACTCAAGAGCTCTCTCTTTATTCCTCTTGCAAAAGATGCCACCTTTGACTCTAGGTAGTGATCTCTACTCTTCTATTTTGTTTACTCAAGAAAGCTTGAAGCTTGGTTCCTCTCATGACTAAGATCTTCAAGTGAAAGCTTGAGAAAATCGTTTATGCTCTCCATGAGCAAAAGTTTCTATTTTTGGTAAAATATGTTCATGTTATTGTTCATGAGTTGTTCTTGATTCTTTTGAAAAGTTTCTTTCTTTAAGTGCTTCAAAGTTTCCATTTTCTTTCTTGATGCATGAGATCTTAATGTTTCTTGTGAGTTACTTGCAAAAGAATGATGCTCTTGGTGGTATTTTGTTCAAAGTTTGTTCCTTTTCTTATAATGAGTTTATGATTAGAAAAGTTTCATCTTCACATATTTTTCATGATTTGATAAGACTATGAACATTCCAAAAGTATAAAGCTCTAAAAGTTTGCTTCTTGATGCATGAAAAGTGGCACAAGTTTTGGTGCCTTCATAAAGTCTTATTTTATTTTGTCTTGAAGACAATAATACATAAAAAAGTCTAAGCTTTTTGGAATATGAAGCCTTTTTAAGTTATGGAAATGACATCTTGTCAATTTATGTTTAAAGATTAACTCTTGGATGCAATTCCTTTCATAAAATTTCAAACTTTAATCAAGAAGGTAACTTTAAGTCACAAAGTTATAAGCTTGCACTTTAGTCTTGTAAAGGTTGAACTTTGAGATGAATATATTGAGTAAAGTTTTAAGCTTTAAGCAAGAATATCACTTTTGAGTCATAAAAGTGTTCACCTTTTTAAGGATCAAGATTTTTTGACTTTAAAACTAATGTTTTATATCATTAGTTCATAAAGTAGGAATCTTTTAGACTTTAAGACAACTTTAAATCATAAAGTTGAGACCTTGATAGTCTTAGAATAACTAAAAGTGTCAACTTTCATAAAGAACAAGACTTTTTAGTTCAAAAGCTAGTATCTTGTATCATTATTTCAAAAAGATTTAATATTTAAGACAAGAGCTTAATCCTAGAGGCATATACTTTCTTAAAGAATGAAACTTTGTAATTACTTTATAAAGAGTAATAGCTTTTATAATATTCAAGGTAAGATCTTGTTATATTAATAATAAAAGCCTGAAACTTTGCAACTTGGATAAGTTAAAAATCACCCTTGGTGATTAGTGAACATAGTGGTGTTGGGTTCATGAGTATGATTATGCATTGTCATGACCTAAGGATTAGAGGGATCTCAAACTCCTTGGGAACAGAAGTATGATTTGGGCCTCTGAGCATACCATGAACCTAGAAATTACTAAGTACATTATCTCAAGGAAAGGAAAAAATCACCTAACTTAGTTAATTTAAACAAGTGTTTCATAAAACATGTACCCAAGTAAAAAAGTAGTTTCCCATAAGGAATAAGTAACTAAAAGATTTCATACATATTCATTTTAACTATGTGATTCTCTCATGGATAACCACAGGAAATCATATGATGACTCATAAGACGTCTCACAACGAATAACACAACTATGAACCCCTTTAGGGTATGAATGTATGAATGCCTCAGTGATGTCTGTGAGCGCAGCGATGAGGGTCTACATCTTCCACAACCGTCCATTTTAGGTTCCAATTATGAGCCCAATCTTTTGCCCACATCAACCGTATGGCAAGGTTACCTTGGATGACATCCGTCCCTACTTTCAGCTGCTGAGGTACCCCACTGACAATGAGACTAACTCAAATACCCGTCTGAATCCGACCATTTCATTGGATTCCAATCCTTCAGAGCCGTCCTATCCGAGCTATCATGTACAGACTGACCCATCTGAGCCTTCCTATCCGTCCGTAATATGCCTGATGTCTGATTCGTCTTTTTCTTTAGAAGCTTCTTATCACACTCCACCCCTAGTTCGCGATCGCGGGTTCATTCGTACTCGCAATCTGCCTCGTGGTCGTGGCCATGCTCGAGGAGGAGGATGTGGTGACATTGTTCCTGATGGTTTTGAGAACGGTTTACTCCAGCCTGATGAGTGATGTGGTGGATGCATGTGGAGCGGAGCACAAGGATAGCCCCTTTTGTTTGTAGTATAGTGTAACACCCTAATAGTTCCATTCTATGCTTAAGTCATATTGTGGAATTACTAGTTGTTACCTTTGCTCACGGAACTAACATTACCTTTTATAAATTACTTTTTTAACAAAAATAGGGGTAAATTTTTTTTTTGAATAATAATGAGTAAATTGTTTTGAAAACCAAGAGCCATAAGTGTATCGTGAGCATATAAAACAAACATCGCTATCTCATCCATACATCACATTAAACATAAACAGACGCATTGAGAATAATCATAATTTTAGATAAAGATAACATTCATTCCATAGCCATTGCATAGTTAATGTAGTAGTAGTAATAGCAGCAGTCATACACAATGATAGCAATGGGTTTGATACCTACTGTCGGCCCTACAAAATAACCTAACGAAATACATGATAAAAGGAAATACATAAACAATCCCATACACCCATACATGCCACCAGAAAAATGATAACCCTAGCTATAACCAAAAGGGGCTATCCTCATGCTCGGCTCCGCATGTAAGTCCACATCTCACTCATCTAGTGGAAGGTAGCCATTCCCGAACCCACCGGGAGGAATATCACCACCGTGGCCGACGCCGGCATCCTCTGAAGACGACATAGAAATGTGGGAGTGAGAAATACTAAATTTCTTAGTAGGATCGCGACTAGACAACATA
The DNA here is from genome assembly GCA_031439585.1 of Pterocarpus macrocarpus. Classification (NCBI taxonomy): domain Eukaryota; kingdom Viridiplantae; phylum Streptophyta; class Magnoliopsida; order Fabales; family Fabaceae; genus Pterocarpus; species Pterocarpus macrocarpus. Next base: position 28,553,119 of record CM062520.1, read on the forward strand.
ATGTCATCATCATCGTCCCAGCCACTTCGGGTTTAATTATAAAAGCAATGGACAGATATACGTTCAATTTTAAGGATTTTGAAAACTTAAACTCCGAAACGGGTTGCTTTTAAACTTAAAATCATAACTACATCATCATAATCTAACATATATACTGAAAGATAGAGTAAACATTCATAATGCAAATGGGCACATAAGTACATGCAAGGACATGCATCATCATAGACTTAACCATGGTTATGCTTTTGACTTTACTTTCATTTTTAGCACGTGCTTAATATTCTTTACTTTCCTTTGAAATAGACTGCTTTTGGACATGAGCTCATTCTGTGACTGTCGTCACACAGCACTAACCAAATCAGACTAAGCCGATATTGGTTACCTCTAAGTTGGAGGGTCCTCCATGTCACCCTTGCCTCCCTCATAGAGGTTCTTGAGTCTTGGTGGATCGCCGTCTCTCACTTCCCTTACCGAAGTGATTGAAGATTCATATCCCATTAATTCTTTGCTTATCATTATACTTTATATACATGATACTTCTTTGACTAGACACATGCAATGATATGACTAAGTCCATAATTTTGACGGAAATCCGACAGCATAACGGCTAGACCGAAGCTTCCCCAAAATGCCAATCATAAACTTTCAACCAACGGTTCATCATATCTATAACATATCATCACACTCATCATTCAATCATGAGACGAAGCTCAATCAAACTCATCATTCATCATGCCAAATGGCATCACCCATTCATATCCTAAAGGGGTTTATAATTGTGTTTTTCTTTGCGAAGAATATTATGAATCATCATATGATTTCTCGTGGTTACCCATGAAAGAATCACATAGTTAGGATATGTGTTTGTAGTCTTTTAGTCACTTAGTCCTTGTATGAAAGTATTCTTTACTTAAGTACATGTCTTATGGAACACTTGTTCAAATTAATTAAGTTAAGTGATTGTTCCCTTTCCTTGAGATAGTGCACTTAGTGATTCCTAAGTTCATGGTATGCTCAGAGGCCCTAATCATACTTCTGCTCCCAAGGAGTTCGAGATCCCCCTAATCCTTGGGTCATGACAACGCATAACCACATCATGAACCCAATAACACCAATGTTCACTAATCACCAAGGGTGACTTTTAACTTATTCAAGTTACAAAGTTTTAAACTTTTACTAATAATATACCAAGGTTTTGCCTTAAACATTATTAAAGTTGTCATTCTTTATAAAGTAGTCATAAAGTCTTATTCTTTATGAAAGTAAGTGCCTTTGACATTAAGCTCTTATCTTAAGATTGGATCTTTATGAAATAATGACACAAGTTACTAGCTTTTTGAATAAAAAGCCTTGTCCTTTATAAAAGTTAACACCTTTTTGCATTGTTTTGGTTCAAGGTCTAAACTTTATGAATTAAATGTTACAAAACAACACTTTTATGACTTAAAGATCTCATTCTTGATTAAAGGTTGAAACTTTATAAAAGGTCTTTTCTTAAAGGTTGGATTTTCTAAGACATAAAGTAACAAGATATCATTTCATAACTCAAAAGGCTTGTTCTTCTAAAAAGCTTAGACTTTTTCATGTATCTTTGTCTTCAAAATAAAACAAAAGAAGACTTTATGATGGCACTAGAACTTGCGCCACTTTTGTGCATCAAGAAGCAAACTTTTTTAAAGTTTAAAGCTTTTAGAATGTTCATAGTCTTATCAAATCATGAAAACATAAAAAGGTGAAGTTTTTCTAATTATCAACTCATCATAAAAAGAAAGTAACAACTTTAAGCAAGAGAACAATAAGAACATATTTTTCCAAAAGAGGAAACTTAAGAACACATGAAGAACATTAAGAACACATTTCTCCAAAAGAGGAAACTTAAGAACACATGAAGAACATTAGGAACACATTTTTCCAAAAGCAGAAACTTAAGAACACATGAAGAACATCAAGAACACATTTTTCCAAATCCAAAAGAGGAAGCTTAAGAACACATGAAGAACATCAAGAACACATTTTTCCAAAAGAGGAAACTTAAGAACACATTTTACTAAAAATGAAAACTTGGCTCTTGAAGAGCATGAAGGATCTTCTCAAGCTTTCACTTAGAAATCTTGGTCATGGAAAAACCAAGCTCCAAGCTTTCTTGAGTAAACAAAATGAAAAGATGAAGATCACTACCTTCCTTGAAGATAGCGCAAAATAAGAGAGGAGGAAGAAGAAGATGATGGCTCCTCTTGATGATGATGGTGACGGTTTTGCAAGAAGGAAGGAGAAGCTCTTGAAATCTTGTGGAAATGGAGGTTGTAATGTTTTGATCTTGTCTTCAAAGACCAAAAGATGTGATCTTTGAAGGGCTTAGTGAGGAAGGTTTGGTTATGGAGGTGGAAAATGATGAAGAAGATGAAGAAGAAGAAGAAGAGATGTGGAGAGAGGTTGGAGAGTTTGAGAACTTGAGAGAGAATGAGAAGTTGAAAATGAAGTGAATGTGTGTGTGTGTGCAAGAAAAGTGGCGTCCACTTCTTCAAAGGGGAGGAGGGAGATATTTTCTTAATTTTGTGTTAATTAAGGTTTAAGGGGACAAATGGGATGATAAGGAGACAAAGCATGGTCAAACTCTTACATAAAGTAGTATTGTCTAATACTTTTTGCTTTTGTGACATCACTCTTTACTTTATTGTCTAGTTGACTAAATTTGAATTGAATCATGAAATTAAGTGCTCATACAACTTAATTAAGGTGATTAAACAAGGATTATTGATTAACACACAAGACCATGATTAACAAAAATTAATCTTACGATTAAGCTTAATTAACCTTAATTAAACTCGAGTAAGCTAATTAAGGGTGATTAGTGCTTAATTAAGCTATAAAGGCTCTGACTCGCTTAATTAGAGATTATCTAATCTCGATTAAGCATTCTCTTGACTCTTCTCATCCGAGTCAACCCCTTAATTAAGCCTTAATCTCATAATTACTCATTAAGTGCCTAATTACTCAGGGTTACTGAGGTAATTTAGCACAACATGAAATTAAGGATGTTACATATAGGGTTATTATTTCATTGTATGGTATGCTTGGACAGTAAGGATTTCCTATGTATTTTCCTTATGATGTATTCAGTTTGGTTTTGTTTGTAGGGTCAACAGTAGATATTGGACCCATTATATCTCTATGTATGACTCTTGGTATTATTATATTAACTATGAATAGTCGTAGAATGAATGATTTGTTTATCTAAGTTATTGTTATTCTTGTCGCTTCTACTTGTTTTATTCGCACCGTATGTATGAGATAGTGATGTTTATATTACACGTTCATGATGCGCTCATAGCTCTTGGTTTTCAAAATAGTTTATTCGTTATTGTTCAAAAAAAAAAATTTACCCCTATTTTCTTCATAAAGTATTTTACAAATGGTAGCTTTAGTTTCGCGAGCAAAAGTAACAACTAGTAATTCCATAATATGATTAAAGCACAGAATGGGACTATTAGGGTGTTACACTTATTACTCGTGGTTTTAATGAATAACAAACAATCTAAAAAACTTAGTGAGCACTAATGAGTTTGTTGAGTGACATTATTTAGACAGGATCTTTCTCACAATAACTCAGACTAATCTAAAGCTTTAAGAATGATTAAGACCTCAAAAATGACTCGATACTTACAAAAGAAGAATTCCAAGATGAAAAAAATGCTCCTACATTATAAAGACTACGTGAACCAACCCTATGCATTATTAAAAGAATGAAGAAATGCTTAAAAGACTAGCAAAAGTCTCAGAAAGCAAGGGTCAAAAAAGTGAAACCTCAAAAAGGTTACCTCAGTCAGAAAGTTAAGACTTCAGAAAGGAAGTATTTCAAAAAGGAGTTTACTAATGAATCATATTGAGAAGAGTACATTACAAGCTAGATTGGGAAAATTTCAAACATTGGGAAAAGACTAGAAACACGCTGATACAAGTACAATGGACAACTAGCACCAATGTCAGGTTGCCATTTTTGACTTCTTGACTATTTGACAAAAACAGAAACTTGCCCGAGGCCAAATAAGACAAAATGACAACTAGTATCATGATCAATAATGGTCATCTCATGATCAACTATAAATTCATCTCTCCAAATCAAACGAAGAGATTGTTGGGGCAATTATTGAAGTCATTGAATACACTCAAGAAAATCATTCATTCCTTTGATCTTTTCTAGACAAGTTTTTGAAGTTAATTCTTCTAAACAAATTAGAAAAGTATATTTCACTCTACAAGTTTTATTAGGAAACACCCTTTTGTGAGTTTAGTATAGAAGCCTTCCTCACTTGTATTTCATTGTATTATACATACTTCAAGTGTGATTCAAGTGAGTGATATGCGCAAACCAAATCCTTACACTATTGTAACTTGATCCAATAGTAGTCAGAATTGTTAGATTGGAGAGAATAGGATAATACTACTCCATTTAGTTAGCTTGGAGAGGCTAGTGTAGAACTACTTAGATTGTAAGTTTGGAGAGGTTTGTACAAGACTACTCGGATTATAAAAATCTCAACTTATTGTTGGGGATTGAACATAGGAACATGGTTTGGCCGAATCAATATAAGTCTTTATGTTTGATCTTCTATTCCTTTACTCCCTCTTCTGAACACAAACTTGTTCTCTCTCATCTCAACTTATTGTGAAAAAGGTTTTGATAGGTTTTTATAATATGAAGCTTTTTCATAAAATCAAGTTCTAAAGATAAAATTAAGTCATCTTATACTAACTTATACACTTCCGCAGTCACATAGTTAAGAATATGTGTTTGAGTTTTCAAATTTGAAGACATGATTCAACCCCTTTTTTTGTGCTAACTATCATCCACAAGATCTTGCCTAGAATCACTTAGTACTTGATTTTCTCTCAAGACTAGTGTGTCTTCTCTCAAGTTTTCTCTTCTATTTTGTTAATATCTCAATTCAAGATGAAACTCTCTATTAGAAACTCTGTCCCTCTCTTGGCCGAAGCTATTTGGGGGAGAAGATGATGGGATTTTGCTTCCTTTTCCCAATTTTTGTGTTTTCTCTCATCAACTTAACAACTAAGTTGTTGCTCTCTCTTTCTCTTTCTCTTGGGTGTAGAGACTACTTGGAGGAAAAGGTCAGCTTTTTCTCTTAGTGGCTCTCATGTCTACTTGGCCGAACACATATACAAAATGAAGGAAGAGATGGTTTTTTGTGGCTTTTATGTTATGATGTCACTTGGGGTAGTAAGCTTGCTACATGGCTTCCCTAAGTTGTTTATTTAAAAAAGAATACAAATTGACTAATTTAACTTCTCCCTCTGCAAGATAGCGCCCTTGGAAGAAGTAAAAGGTGTCTTTATCTTTTTTTTTTCTTTAAAATCAATGCTAAATATTATTTCTTTTTATTAAATCCTTATTTCATGTTCTTTTAGTTTTTTATAATTTACTTTTAATTAAATTAAATTATCTTTTGTAAGACTTGGGCTCAATGCCCGTTTAATTTTCTAAATCTCATTTTGGCTTGGCCTAACATAGTTTTGGGAGCCCAAATTGGTATTTCACCTTGTATTGATTTTTTATAATACTAATTTCTATTATTCTTAAATTCATCACTAAGTTACTAAAATAAATTCTAAAACAATTATAATTATAATTATATATATAATTTGAGTCTATTAATTAATTATGATTTTTCTAGAATTTTTCCCAAGCTTTTGGACCATTTTACCCTTAAATAATCTAAATTTTTTGCTAATTTGCTCGTAGTTGTCTGTATTTTATTTTGTAATGATATTTCTGTCATGACTTTGACTATTTATCACATCCGTCAACCATTAGTTGGTTGACAGTGATCCTATGTATGGTAGCCCGGGTTATGCTTGAGTAAAGAGTTATGACGCTAAGGGCATTTTTGTCCCACTCTCTCAATAAATTTACGTAAATGATTTTTGGGGATGTAACACATTCAATTGGTTTGATATATTTTATATCTTACTCATATTGAATTTTATTATTATTTAAAGATAGAGATATTTGATTAAAATTATGATTTAGTATTTTATCTAACATGCTATTCAAATACAATTTAAATTTGAGTACGGGCATTAATTATTTTGGTATATTGGTTGCAATATGATTTTATATAAACTACCCAAGCTCCTCAACATTAACTCATTCATTTTTTTTAATACATCTATTCTAGTAGCTTTGAGTATGTGCAATAATAAATGTAATATTATTCAAATTTAAATGACTCAAAATTTCACTAGACTCATTTCGTTATATTCCATTTCTTCTTTCTTTCCCTATTTCCTTTTAACAATTTTGAGGTTATATGAAATTAAAGGTAAGCATCCCAGTCAAATGTTTTCATTTTCCCCCTTTGGCCATAGCAAATGTCATGGATGGCTTGTTATACTCCAGCTTATCTTGATCAACCTCATCAATTTTTTCTTTTTCTTTTATTATTACTATTATTACTTTTTCTGGGTCTTGGGTCAAACTCAACAATTGAAGGGGGAAAATGTCTATGGACAAAATCCAATCACTTGTTGCTACAACAACTCAAACTTCAACCCCAACCCAAGCCCCCTAGTTAAAAAAGGCCAAGGCCCAAATCCATCGGCCCATTATAACACCCTCCTAAAGATAAGATCTTATCAAAGTTATAAGACCATATTCAAGAGTTATTCTTTATTCTGAATCTGACCTTGTTTGACAACAAGCTCTGGCCGTCTTCAATATTTCTTTGAATTATTTGGAGATAATATGAAAATAAACATAAGAGCAAGAATTTAAAATCCTCAGAAGGATTCTCTAAATTGTCACTTATAGTGTCATCGTTATTATCTCCAACTGCTTCGATTTATTGTGAAAAAGTTGACTATGTTATATAAATTGTTCAGTTTTATAGTTCGAAAATATATTGTCCGAAACAGAGTTCATTTTATTCATACACTTGTTAAACAAGGAAAGGATCTTAACATAAATGCAACAGAATAAATAACATATATTTATGAATGTAATTAAACTCTTGATAAGCTGAGAAAGGAATTGAAGCATATATCAGACTGAAGAACAGAGAAATAAAATGCAAATGTTAATGCAAATGTTAATGCAATGGGACTCTTGATGCAAATGCATTTGTTTTATTTTAGCTTTCTTTACTTCTGTTCCTTAGCACTCCTAAGTATTACATTTCGCCGTCCCTATGGTGCATCCTTCACTTTCCTCTTGCCTTTTTGTACTTGGTCCCCTAGAAGTGAATGACCTCTCTCATCCCTGGGCAATAACCCGTGTCTCAAGTCTGAGCTCATACCTATACATGAATGACAGGTTTACTTTTCCCGACACTCACACCAGTCTATTCCCCTTAAATCTGGCCGGGGGCTAGCCTTAGCCTTAGACAGTACCGATTTAGTCCATGCTAGCTGGGTCTTGCCATGCCTCACATGCTCATACTAGCTAGGTCTTTACCATGCCTCACGTACTCGCTCACGCTAGCTAGGTCTATGTTATGCCTCATATGGTAGCTCGGTATGTCCCTTTGCAAGTGCTTATAGTTTTCATTCTTCCCTTCCATATCTTATTGTGCATGCGGATACCTTGTGCATTCATGTCTATATTTCATGTCATGTGTCTCATGCCATCTCTCAAGCATACCTGCATGCATTCTTTCAAGCAAATGGAATTCACATAGCCTTTATATCATGATCAAATCAACTTGAATGACATGTGTACTTGCATGTATAACATATTATGTGCATAAGTTCTGCCATAATTTCAACAGCATAACATATCAGGTCTGCTTTCCCGTGAATAGTATCATTCAACCAAAAAATCAATCACAGTAATATAACCAATACAATGTGTCAATCTTTCAACATTGATACAAATTCTACAATATTCAAATTGAGTTAAGTCCATATATGTACTAGGGTGTAAAATCCTTTAGATTGAGAATTCTGCCAACCACATTCAATTCTACCTGATTTTGTAAATTATGCCATAATTTTTGTTTAACTTGTTTAAATTTGAAATTTGAATATGTTAAAATATTATGTGTCTAGTTTTTAACCTCTTTGATTCCATAAGATTTTGATAAGTATAACTCAAGAAATTTTAGATTTATCTAGGTCTGTTCTGTAGCCAGGCAGATTTACATACTGAAAAGTAAAAATTCACCAAAAATAGGAATCAAACTGGATTTACACAAAGCCTATATCATATTATAGCTAATTGAACTAGTTTTCATTTCCAACAATTTCATTTCATTTGAGTAAGTAGAGCTCAGGTTATGAGCTCTTGAAGTTAGCTAACTTGAGCTGCCTTATTCTAGCCTAGTTAGGACATGGGGAAATTTCAATGATTTACTGGGAGCAACAGGATCGAATTTGACTCTAAAATTTTTATGGGATGTTGCCCTATTTGTAAAATTTCTAATAAAATTGGTTGCACTTAATTTGAAATTATATAGGGCGAGTTATGCCCTACACAAGCCACTCTAGTTAGATCTAGGGCCAAAAATCTATGGTAAATTACAAAAAATTATATCTCACAAACCAATGGACTTATAATTTATATGGTTAGAAAGCTCTAAATGTCTAGTTTCATTTTAAATTGGTTCTATAAAATTCTGATGGCTTTGTGCGAATCCATTCACTTCGCAAGTATGGAAGCAATAAGGTTTTCTATGGTTTCAGATTTTATTTTGCTACCTCTTTAATTTTTCATTCAATTCTCAATCCAAGCCAAGTGAATACTTGCTAAACCAACCATAAATCATTATATACATACCATATATCATCAACTAAATGAAGAAAGAAAAGTTTCCCAACAACCATCAGTTTAATAAATTCAAGCAAGAAAGTTGAATCCTACCTTAACTTAGGCTTAAGCTAGTGAAAGAGAGCCTTGGCTACAAGAGATTTTTATGGAAGATGAAGAAGTGAGAAGGATGAGGTGAAATGAAAAGAAAAATGAGGGGGAAGTGGTCAGCTTGCTAGGGCTAAAAAATAGAAGAAGGGAGAATAGAAATTGTGAGTTTGAATCATAAGTAGAATGGAAGGTGTGAGGTAGGTGTGTTGTGTGGCTTGTGTTTGGTTTGGTAGCTCACATTTGTGGCTAATTGTGCACCACTTTGAAGGGCAATGTGGTTGAAGATTATCCATTCTAACTAGAGTTAGGGTTGTATAAATTCCTATTAGCTCGAGTCTTGCAAATTAAAATACCAAATTTCAACCAATTTCCTTCAAACCGATTAAGTATTGCTAGAATTTTCTGCATGCTCAATTTAATTTCCCCTAATCCTAATCTTTTTAATGAACTTCTAATTATCCTCTAATTAACCTCTAATTAATTTCTAATTAACATTACATATCCTATAAAATTGAATAAATCGACTAACATCGTAAATTAATCGTTTTGCAAACTCAGGGGCCTTCTGTTTTTTGTTTTTCATAGCTAATGACATTTTCATAATTTTGAGCAAGTCTAAGGGCATCCCACATTATTTCATATGTGGACACCTCCGTGGCCCAGTTGGCCAAGAATTAAGTTTCGACATTTTCGCTATGTGATTTTGTTTCATTTAAAACCTTATCCGCTAACTCTCTAGATGCGAGGACACAAATGTCAATTTCTAAAAAGTTCTAGGGTCATTATGGAATTAACCATGTGCGATCAAAGTGTAATTTCTAAAAGTTCTAGGCAACCCTGTAAATAACAAAAGTTTACAGGGGCATTTTCATAATTTTTTAATTTTTAACATATGGTAGTGCCATATTTTTAACGGCAATGTTACGCTACTCTATAATTTTAAGTGTGAAGATCGTCAAGGTATAGCATTACCTGAGAAATTCTTACATTATCTAAGAAAAATAATTCAAAGTTTCTATTATACTCCATTTAAGAAAGTGGGGATGTTACACCCATTCCTTTTGTTTTGACCAAACGTGGCCCATGATTAATGTGGAAACTTCATATGTCCCACATCCACATGCTCAACAGCACCGACGGATGAACAACTACTTGGCAAATACGAGATATGAGCAAACCGGAACGAAACCACCAACGGCTGAAGACACATTCACACGATGAACAGAGTTTGGTGACAACTTAAAAGCATGTCCACTAGCTGTGGCCTACACACCAAGCTAATCATAATCCTCAATGCCTCATTCATCTAGCCTTTTCATTCTTTATTGGCATTTATAGGCACATAGATTTCATTGTGTTTGAATAGAACCTAAAGCAATTTGAAATGGATTTGCTTCACTCATGTCAAAGTGATTTTCACATTATCAAATAGTCTTATAATATGGGCAACGTAGTGAGCGTATGCACTCCATCTCCGACCCATGTGTTTCTAATTCAACCACCAATGCCACCATGCCTTGTGTTCTGCTCATGTCTTCAAGGTGGAAGCACCCCACCCATCAACTTAATTTATTGATGAATATAAGCTAGAAGTTAGTGAGAACAGAACTATGTGAAAAGTAGATAAATTAGTTGACTATGTATTTTTAATTAATGTGATAGATTTTATCTATTGCATAAAAAATCCAAAGTGAAGTTTGTTTTTATTTGGAATTCGCATGATCAATGTTTCTTGTTGATTGATGCTAATTAATTCAAATCACAAAGATATGCCCAATCATTAATTATGATCAAGGCTCCATCCCTTATGCACCCTATTAAAGATGGTGCATGATACATTTTTTAGGTGTCTTAAATCTAAGTTGATGGAGTACTATATATCTAAATCATAGTAATGCACTGCAGTAGCCTCCTAAAATTCCTAAACTCAACACACGTTCTATCTCAGTCTGTCACCACTTGTCCCCATCACTCAGCCTTGTCGGCAACTCGCACCAACCACCTCCACCACCCAGCTCCCTTCGTGCTGCCACCGCAAGCGCCGCCTCCCATGACCCCAACACTCCTCGCCTTCCGAACTCCACCTACACCCTTTGTTGGCCCTTGCCTTAGATTCCACGACCATGTCTAGTCCCTCATCCTCGCCGGCTACCTTGACACTGCCTCCACTGTGGCCGCCCACTTAGTGTTCTCCATCACTCGCCCCAACATCTGAATTCTTCTCCGAGATTGAAGGATGACTTCATGATGTCGACCTTCGTGGCGGCAAGATGGTGGGCATTGTTGCAGGCGAGGTCGCGGTGGCTCTGTTGTTCATAGAGATGGCAGCATTGTTGCAGGCGACCTTCGTGGCGACGAGATGGTGCAACGGCGGAGTATCAGGTGAGGGAGTGACGGCAAAGGCAAAGAGAGATAGGTGGCGGCATTCTGTAGTGTATCATAACTAATTGGAATATTGATAGACCAGCGATCTTCACCATTGGATCGACAGGTGTATTATGCACTATTTTAAAGCAGGAGCATAGCAAAGTGCGCCTTATAATCAAATGATGATATTGACAAAGATCACTATTTGTAGTCAAATTAGTTGTTACGAGTTCAATCTTCGGTCTCCCGTTAAGAATTATAAATGTTTCCAAGCTGGTAGGTTTATGTACACTAAACATAAAACTGCATTGATTTGAGTAGAAACATGTAAAACTACGAAATAAAGGTTTCTTTTTTGAAAAAAAAAGTTAATACACATTATCTTCAATTATAAACTGATTTGGATCTACCAACCAATCTAGAGTTCAGTGATGCAATATCTACGAGCACAAGCAAAGTCTCCAAAATGCGTCCTCAAACCAATCAGAGGGTACTTACAAAAGACACTCTAATGTTCAAGTTAACTAAGAGAATAGGAAGGTTCATAACGATTTGGGCTAAAGCAAGAACATACCTCATGCTTCCTATGGGTCCTGTTTATATAGGGAAACTATGTTACCGTTTGGTCATTAAGGAGCAAATCATAACGTTAGATTGTGAGAGGCCATTTAAATGATGTATTAATGTCAGAATGCAACGGCTTTAGGATCCATTGCCTTTATGGAACAAGCCTTTGTATTAATTCAATTCCTCTAGTTTGGTTTCTCAAGTCAAAGTATTGTATTCTGGGATAATCTTTTGTAGGGTTGTGCTTGATGTATACCCACCTTAGAGGGAGTCAGGAATATTCACAAAATATTCAGTTTAATATCACTTTTTTTTTTTAATGCTAGCCAGCAGCAAGGATATATTTGAAAAATTTTATATAATATAAAGATCTGATTATAAATTTTTAAATTATAAAAATTTAATTAAAAATTAAATAAAATTATAGTAACCTACAAATTAATTAAATCAAAATGAAAAGATACTATGAGCAAAATGTACCCCATACAATTTAATGTGGTTATCGACAATAAAAACAATTTGAACGAGTGACATTCCAATTATCCATATGATTGTCCTGGACCTCAAATCAAAGAAAGCTAATAGCCATTCAACAAAGTAATACTTTAATAAAAAACAATAATACTTGATTTTCATGAACAAACAGTATGTTATTTATATATGTATTATATTCATAAAATTATTAATGTAATCACATTCATTGTTTTGTCGGAATTAGAGTAGTTATGTTCGTAAATTCTATTTTTAAATGTACAAATATTAAACAAATAAAGAAAATTTATGCCACTAGTATTTTTCTTATCATGGTCAAGGAGAGATAAGCTAATCTATATCTCTAGGAGAGACAAAATTCTATTTATGCTTTTATTGCTTAATACGCATTTGGACTAAATGCCACAAGAAAACACCAACACTGCAACATTCTTGCCGACCATTCATATGCTCTTCCAAATTGCTCATCAATTTGTCATTATGTTCTTTCTTTGGACGTTTTAATTAATGATTGCTATCAAAGTCAATACATACAGTGAAATATATATCAAATTGCGAATCTCCTTCAACTGTTGTGGCCTAGGGCTGTTGCCTTTCTTTCTTTTGTGGCTTTTTGTTTAGTGCATGATTACAATTAAAATAAAGATGTTTTAAGGGGCCTCCAACGTCTTCATTTGCCATGCATTGATTCAGCTGAAAAGGACTAACCAGAAAGATAGGAATAAAATAAATGTTGACCAGATAATAACAGCTAAGGAGGCAAGAAAAAAGAGGGTACGGCAACCGTGTGCTTGCTGCCGCAGTTCAACTGCCAAAGGGTTTACCAGAGAGAAAGGACAATAGATAAATCATTAAATTGAAAGTAACGGGAAAAGAGACAAACAACCAACCTTTATTTACGAGTTAAGAATCATTTTAGTCCCTAAAATTGTATGTGTGCTTTATTTTAGTCTCTAAAATTTGAAAATTAACTCTTTAGTCTCTGAAATTGTATTCCGTCGGTCACTTTAGTCCCTGATTAGTTAATCGTCAGTCAACTATTACAATTTTGCTGATATATCACATTAAGTGATATATCAGCATGCCACATGGCACAACATCTAATGTGGCATGCCATGTGGCATAGCCCTCTAACACGATATGCTGATGTGACATCAATTTTAAATTGGTTCAAATTAGTCCCTGAAATTTTTTAATGTGTCAAAATAGTCTCTAAAATTTTGTAAATATGTCAAAATAATCCAAAATTCTTAAATTTCTATGCTTCGCCTTCACAAGCTCTAAATCTTTAATCTTTCTTAGACCCACTAATTTCTTTCCCATTTTCACACTCTACCTAGACTAGATCCTCCCCATATAAAATAATAGGAAGAAAATATATAGAAATGAAATAATGAAATACAATGAATAATTTTAATATAGCTCATCATAATTCAAGATCCAAAAATGCCTCTAGACTTAATGAATACTTATAGGCGTACTTATGTAAAAAATATAAATTTAACATGTTTTATAAAAAAATTAAATAAATAAAATATTAATTTTTCAATAAAAATTAATAAAGAATATATTATAAAGGCAAAAGTAATAGAATGTTAAAAGAAAATTTTTAAAATATTTAAAATATTAAACATGTCGAGTTATTGTCTATATATGGACTAATTAGTCATCATTCACTCACCAAAAGTTAATTCACTTGATTGATCTTTTACTTATACTTTATTATAAGTTGAGTTTAATTTGTTATTACCTTATTAATTAGTTATTTGTAAGTACTTATATAGATATATACTTAATTAATTTGAATATATTCTTTACGATAAAATTAGGTCAAGTCTTTTTCTTACCTTAAATTATAGCTTTTTAATTTAAAAAAAGAAAAAGAAGAAAAAGTTGATTTCAGAATTGACTAGGCCATATTGATGGAGCTTTTATGACAAATATATCAATTAAATGTATGTTTGAAAATAGTTATTCCGAGAAAAATAATCATTCTTTAAAATTATAGTTTTAGAAAAAAATTTGATGTATCGATTACATTGAAGTTTTAAATTATAATCTCATTTAATTACCAAATCATTCACCATTTTCTAATGACGTATTTTAGAAAACTTTTGATTATAAATTATTTTGAATTTTAAATTAGTTAATCCTAAATCTTAAATCTTAAATTAAATGGGACCAAATAAATATTTAGAATGTTAATCAAATATATTTAAATGTTAAGTCTGAATTTAATAATTGTCAATAATTTTGTAATTTATCAATCTTAATCTATTTAAATTTACTTGTCACTTTAATAAGATCCACAAACTTCTATGTGAGGAAGATCTAATCTAGGTAAGGTGTGAAAATAGGAAAAAAATTAGTGGATTTAAGGAAAATTAAAGATTTATAGCTTGTGAAGGAGAACAAAAGAAATTTAGGAATTTTGGACTATTTTGACACATTTAAAAATTTCAAGGACTACTTTGACACATTTTAGAAATTTTAGAGACTAATTTGAACCAATTTAAAATTGATGACACGTCAGCATGTCATGTCAGATGGCTATGCCATGTGGTATGCCATGTCAAATGTTGTGTCACGTGGCGTGCCATGTGGCATGCTGACGTGACATGACACATCAGCAAAACCATAACAGTTGACTATTGGTTGACTAACCAGGAACTAAAGTGACCGATGGAATGCTATTTTAGGGACTAAAAAGTTAATTTCCAAATTTCATAAACTAAAGTGAAGTATGCATACAATTTTAAAGACTAAAATGATACTCAACTCCTTTATTTAATGCACATAAATGCCAATTTAAGCGTACTAGTGTAAATTAAACTCCATGATGTGCAGGTACTACACATGGTAGGGTGCGATATTGCAGCTGAACACTAACAAAGTTAATGCCCTGAAGCTTGTATTATACACCCTCCATTTTAAAATATCTGTCCAATTTTAATATTTTAAAATTTTAAAATATCTATTTATTTCTAATATCAAGATAATATTAATTTTTTTCTAATTATATTCTTAATTTAATTGTCACCTACTATCATCGTAATCAGCATTAAAAATGTGCTAGACCAATCCACTATCATCTATGTAAAAAGAATAATTGTAATATTAATTATATTAATAAAAGTATGTTTCTTTAGATAAGGATAATTTCATCCATTTATATAATTTTGTGCCACTACTAAAGTTAATTTCTTTTTTAATCTGTGTATTTTTTGATTTTAAACAAATATTCTGAAGCAGGTGGAATATTATAGATGGAATTTTGTTATATTCTCCTAAAATACCCTTCTAATAATTCTTCTAATATTTGATTAAAAAATATTTAATATTTTCTTTATTTAACAATTAAGAAAATTGATATTAGGATGATTTTAAAAGATTTAACATTTCTCCTAAGTTATTTTTACTTTATTTTATACACATTACTTGTACCTAATGGGATGCATATTGAGTCCTAAAATTTGAAAAGTTTTCCATCTATTTCAAACCTTAGCATATATATATATATATATATATATATATATATATATATATATATATAACTTTAAGCAACTGTTACTTACACTATTTAATAACTTTTTATTGGTGTAGTTTTTTACAAAACCTATCATTGAATTACAAGTTTATATCTATAAAATTTCAAATTAATTTAAAACTATTTGACATATTTATTATATACATCAAAATTAATGTAATATATACGTTTAAAATACACATGGATAAGAGCTATTTGATTACATTTATTTTAATACCTTTTCATAAGTTAAAAAATGAATCATAAAAAATATAAAAAAAAAAAACTATGTCATAGAAATAATTTTTAAAATTTAAGCAAACGCATCATAAATAAGCGCACAATTATTTTTGTCTAGTAAGAATTTTGTTTACATCTTTTAGTTCTGAAGCTAATATTCGCTTATACTATCTATATGTACATTTTTACAAGTTTAAACTTTGAATTATGATTGTTCTTTAATTGCCGAGCTGAAATTTACTATTATGTGAATCACCTTTGAAAGTACTAATTACTTTTGAAAGTTTTATATTATTTTTGTGACATTTTATGTAAATTCTGCTATTTATTTTTAAAATAATGTTTCACACAAAAGTTACTTCTACGAGCAACATATTATGCCTTCGGCAATATTTTTTTATAACTATTAGCAAGAAGACGGGGGAATGGAGCTCTCTAGTGAAGGAGGGTGCGGGTGGTTTCTAGATAGAGAATGGGTATGTTCTAGTTGCTATTCCTTGAGATATTTTATAGTGGAGGTGCTATCAATGCTGGGCAAGCTAGTGTCAAGCTGTGGAAAAGAGATTTGAGTGAGAGATTGGTGGTTAGATTAAGACAGGGAAATTTTCCCATATATGTGGTTAGGTGGTCTCTGGCCAAATAGACAAAAAATTCGAACATATTATAAAGCTCCTAGCCTCAAGTTAGCTCCAAAGAGTAAAAAGGCTTTATTTGGCAGGCAGGGGTAGGTAAGCGTCCATACTCGAATAAATGAGAAATCCAAATAGATCTGTAATGCTTTGAACTTAACATAAGTTCTTAATCCAAACACACACCTAATTTAAAGTTGATTATGTGAGATTATTTTAAAAATTAGATTTGGTGTATTTTTGGATTGAGATAAGATCAAACTTTAGGTTAGCTCCTCGTGGTCCAAGTTACATAATATTGTAATAGAGTAAATACTTAAACTGTTTCTCAAATAATACGTGGGACATCACATTAGTCTTTTAAATATTCTTTATGTTAATTTTGTCCTTCAAGATAAAAAATTTATCAATTTAAAGACTACATTGATGTTTGTTGTAAAGATGCTAAAGAGGTAGAAACTTGACCAAAATATAATTGTTAGATAATGTGGTATGCTTCTTGATTTTTGGAATAATAGGTGGGTCATACCACTTTATTTAATCCAATCACTACTATGATTTTCGTTAAAAATTTTGGTATTATGTTTCTAGTTGTGTGGCATTTTTTCTATTGTAAAAGAGGGATCAAATTAATGTCCGATAGCTTTAGAGGGCTAGCTTAACATCAAAAGAATGTATGGAGGACTAATTCAAGTATTTAATCTATTGTAAAACTTGGAAAACTTTTAATACTGAAGATATATTGTAAGACTTCTTGGATTAAATTAATGAATATAATTTTAATACATTGTTAGAGTAAAAAGTTTTTTACACTATTATTTAATTATATATTGTTATAACATCAAAATAATTGTTTTCCTAATAGCCACCTCAAAATCACACATATGATAATATACAATTTATTGATGCAGTAAAAAATTTCACATTAATAGTTTGTATCAAAATTAAATTCTAATTAATATCTTATGCATAATATGAAAATATTTTTAAATTGATATAATATGTTTAAAATATATATGGTAGGGGTGTCCATCAAGTCAAATGAATTTAAAGGAAACTAATTAAATTGTTTTAGATTGATTTAGATAATTGAATCACTTTAAGTTAAAACTAATTCAAATCAAATACTACTAGTTCAATTTTTGAATTTATAATTTTTCAATTTGAAATCCAAACACCCAACTCAAGGTATGGTAAAACATTCATTCTTTTTCATATCATAGAATAATATAATTCAAGTTGCTGAACTTTCATTAACATCATAATTGATTTCATGTCTTGATTTAGACCACTGGGTGATCTAATTCAACATTATACCCACTATATGTAATATAGATGCATTATATCACTTGAACATTATACAATTCAACTTCTAAAATTCTCCATTCCATCACCCCAACTAAGTTTAAGGTTGACTTGATGTCTAAAAATTTGAATCCAAATAAAATGTTAGGTTGAGTTGAGATTAGGACAAAACTCCCAATTTCACCTAGACAATAAACACCTTAGTTAGCTCAACTAGTAATTAAGATAGGATTAAACTATATCAATATAAAGGAATTAAGTTGATTTGTGACCTTTCATCTCCAAAAACTTTTAAAGAGAAAAAACAAACTATCAAATTACAAAGTATCCACATCAATTTTGGACTTATGACAAATTATCCTTTGAAATTTCAACTCTGGCAATTTACCTAGTTGAAATTTAAATATTTCGCAATTCACTATAACAACTAAAGCCTTGTCCCACTATATGGAGTTAACTACATGGATCAAATGATATCATAGTGTCTTCTCAAAAATTATGTTTACATTCAAACTATTAAAATGTAAATATAAATGTCTTTTTAATAGTTCAACCTATAATTTTTCTAAGTCTCCTTCTACCTCTAGGTATTGGATCACTTTCAATCAAATCTACTCTCCTTATTAGGACATCTACAGATCTTCTCCAAGACCTACCCCAAATCACTTAAGGCGAGATTTTACCATCCTTTCTACAATAGGAACTTCGACCCAACTTTCTCTCTAATTCATTTATACCTAATTCTATCCTATCTAGTCTATCTACTAATCAATGCAACATCTTCATCTATACAATATTAAACTTATTTTCTTGTTGGTTTTTTATTGCCCAACATTCAATCCTATATAACATTGCTGGTCTTATAACTATGCAGCAAAATTCTTTCTTTGGCTTGACTAGTACTCTTCTTTTTTTTTTATTTTTTATAACAAATAACACCCAAAGAACTCCTCCATTTTATCCATCCAACATGAATTTTATGGTTAATTTACATCCCTCGCTATTCCCCCAGCATTTTGGATAATGGATTCAAGATATGTAAATTTTGTGATTTTTATGGTATTATCCCCAATTTTTACCTTTAATTAGAATTTGTGCATCTCTTGCTAAACATATATTTCATGTACTCTATCTTACTTCCACATACACAAAAACCATGTGCTTCCAAAGCATTTCTCCATAGCTCTAACTTTCCATTTAGTTATTCTATCGATTCTTGTATTAGGAGTATATTATCTGTAAAAGCATGCACTGTGGTACCGAATCTTGAATATGTTTAATAAGCATATCCAAGACCAAGATAAAAAGATAAGGACATAGAGTTGACCCTTGATGTACTCCTATCGTTATAAGAAAATCCTCTATTACTCCACCTTTTGTTCTTATACTAGTTGCGACCCTCACACATATCTTTGATTGCTTGAATATAGGCAATTTGAACTCCTTTCTTCTTTAGAACTTTCCATAAAACCTCCCTTCGAATCCTATCAAACACCTTCTCCAAATCAATGAAAACCATATGTAAATCTCTTTGATTCTTTCGATATCTCTCCATTAATCTTACTAACAAGCAAATTGCTTCCATGGTAGACCATCTAGGTATAAAACCAAACTGGTTTTCTGTGATTTGACTCTCCTGTCTCAATCTCCATCTCAATTACCTTTTCCCATAATTTTCTCATAAGCTTGATCCCTCTACAATTTGCATAGTTTTGTATGTCTCCCTTATTTTTATAGATAGGAACTAGGGTACTTCTTCTCCAATAATATGATATTTTCTTGGACCACATAATCTTGCTGAAAAACTATTTTAGCCAACTTATGCCTTTCTCTCCTAGATACTTCCATACCTCAATAGCTATATTATCAAGTCCCACTGCCTTGCCATTATCCATTTGCTTCAAAGCTTCCTTTACATCAAATTCTTGAATTCTATGATAAAAGGTATAATTTTCGTCCTCCTCTCTTGTATTTAGCCAATCTGATTGCCAAAGAGTCTTGTGTTCTTCATTAATTAACTTATGAAAGTAACTCATCTTTGCTTGATGTCTTGTTTGATGACCAAAACTTTATCCTCTTCATCCTTAATGATCTTACCTAGTCTAGTTCTCTTGTCTTTCTTTCCTAACATTTAGCTAGGTTATAAATATTTGTTTTCCCCTCTTTAGTGTGTAAGGATTGATATAACCCATTAAATACTCTAACTTTTGCTTCTGTCACTATTGTTTTAGTATCTTTCCTAGCCACCTTATTTTTTTTTCCCTTAAATTTCGGCATTTTTACACAAGGACCACACTTTAAAGTACTCTTTTTAACCTTAACCTCATCTTGCACACTTGTGTCCCATAACCAAAATTCTTTACCTTTTAGTCCGAAGCCTCTAGATTCCTTGAGTGCCTTTTTTGCTACCTTCTTAATTCATTTGGCCATCTCATCACACAATTCATTAGCACTTCCTTGAGTCTCTCGTCTTACTTGTTCCAAAATCCTTCTTTGAAAGTTCCTCTAGTTTCACCCTTCAATTGCCACTATTTGATCCTTGAAGCCTTCTCTTGACCGTTCCTCTTTATTCTCTTCGTAACTCGTACATGCATAACCAAGACCTTGTGTTGAGTAGTCAAACTCTCTCTAGGAATAATTTTGCAATTTGTACAAAGTTTTTTATTCGATTTTTCTTATAAAAATGAAATTGATTTGAGAACAAATCAATTCATTCTTGTAGTTGATAAGATGCCCTCCCCCCTTCCTAAAACAAGTTTTAGCTATTGTATCAAGTGAAAGCTAAAGAAAAATTGAAAATAGTCTACCCTCTATATTTATAAGGGCCCTTATAACCACTAGCTTCACTCCCTACATGACAATTTAGATCCCCTCTGAAGAAAATCTTTTCTCAATGGTATACCCTATGCAAAGCATTCTAAATCCTCCCAAAATTTTATTTTGTAGTGCTCTTCTTATCCTACCTGTGGTGCATAAGCACTAATAACTATAAAGATGTTGCGACCAACTATAAACTTTAGAGCTATAATCCTATCTTCTAATCTTTTAGCACCTACAACATCATTTTTTCAATATATCTACAATTATGCCTACTCCTTTTCTAGATTTTGTTTTACCAGTGTACCAAAGCTTAAACCCCAAAGTATCTAATTCCTTAGCCATCTCTCCTACCCACTTAATTTCTTGTAGGCACATAAAATTAATCTTCCTCCTGATCGTGGTGCCAACCAAGGTTCTGAAAAACTGGACCAGGCATCGAATCGAACAAGCTACTAGATTAGAGATTCAATGGTTCAACCGATTTAATTGGGGTTCAACCTGAATAAATAAATAAATATATATATATATATATATATATATATATATATGATTAATTATATATTATAAAATAAATAAAAATTATTGAAAAATTTTTAGATTTAATTAATCTTCAAGTCCCTATTATTTTACTTAATTTTTAATTAGGTTTCTATAATTTAAAAATTTGTAATCAAGTCCCTATATTATATAAAATTTTATAATCAAGTCATTGCCTGTAACTATCATTACGAAAATGTGAAACTACCTTACAACCACACACTAATGATGTACTATATAAGTTTCCCATATTCTCCCAGTTGCAAACAGTGTAACATCCATGAAAATTCTTTTATCGTTTTTCGCCTAATTATTCGGTTTTATCGAATAATTGAGAATAATTAAAATTCGGTTAAATAATTATTTAGGATCAATTGATTATCAATTAATTGAGATTAGGTACAAGTTAATTAGGTTAGAAATATAGAAGATTTCATAAGAATTTTTACAAAACTGATTTACCAATTTAAAGGAAATCGGTAAGATTACGGTAATTTAAACTAACAGAACCGAACCAATGGAATTACAAGCTTCAAGCCCTATGAGCTAGGGCTGATTACTCAGCCACAATAGCACCTAAAAGTGGTGCAACAAAGGCCACCAAAACATGAAGAAGCTTGGCTAAATTTCAGCCATACATGCTCCACCAATCACAAGCCAAGAAGCCACCTATATATATACTCCTTCAATCAGATTTTTCTGCTCCTTCTTCACCCATCAGACTGCGCCTCTTCTCCTCTCCTTTCAACCCTCTTATTCTCTTCTTCACTCATATAACTCCAGCCAACCATCAAGCCTAACCAAGTCTTGCACATCCAAGCACCAAGAATCAAGCAAAAATCATATATAACAAAGGTGGAGGTTTGATTCTTGCTTCAATTCTATGGTCTTGGCTAGCTGAGGTTGGATTATTTTCACAATCTTTGATGTGTTAAATGAATGATTATGATGATATGTGACTGGTTTTGGGCTATTTGTTTGGTCAAAACTGAATTGGAAGCAAGAAAGAATGGAAATAAGAAGAGCTGAGGGGCTGGAGAACCAAAACCCCTCGGTAGTCCGTATGACGGAGTGTACGGCTCTGGCTACAGTCGATTAAATTTGATTAAACTATTTTTATATGAAACTAGACATCTAGGGCTTTCCATACATACATCATATAAGGCTTTTGGATTAGTATTGGGAGAGATATGATTTTTTGAATTTTGACCTAGGGTTATGACTCTGGTTCTGGGCAGACTGGGTTGTTCAGGGTAGAACTCGCCCTATACTACTTGAAAATGAGTGAAACTAACTCTGTTAGAAATTTTACACATAGGAGAATGTCCCATAAAAATCTCATAATTAGATAAGGTCTCGTTTGCTCCCAGTGATCCAAGAAATTTGCCCTATGTCCAAATCAAGCCAGAACAGGGCAGTTTAGGAAGGTCAAATTTTGGGGCTTATAACTCGAGCCCTACTAAGTCAAATCGAATGAAACTTTTTGCAAATGAAACTTTACCCTGTTAGCTTTAATATGAGTCCAATTTCATACAATTTGAGCAGTTTTCGATTTTTAGTTGATTTTTACTTTTAGGTGTCTGATTCTGACCAGTCACTGGACAGCCCCGGATAAAATCTAAATATCTTGAGCTATAGATATCAAAATTAGATGGGACTAAAGAGGTTAGAAAATAGACACATAACACTTTAACATACCCAAATTTGAGCTACAAATGAGTTAAATAGAAATAATGGCTTGAATTATAAAAATCGGGTTGGTTGACTATGCTGAGGCAGAAACTCTGCCTTGATGAGTTTAATGTTATTATGAGTTCCATATTGAAATATGTGTGTAATATTGTGACCTTATTGATAAATTGATGTTCTGATGTACTGGAACTATTCATGGGGAAGCGGACACGTTCCGTTATGCTGCCAAAATTTCGGTAGAACCCATGTATAAGTTATGAATTACATGTTAATGTATGTGTAATTTCAAGAAAGCTATGAAAGTTATGACAAGAATTATGTTACTATGAAAGTTCCATGCTACTTGAGCCAGCCCCGGATAAGAAGTTAAGGGGAATAGATCGGTGGGAAGGTCGAGGAAAGTAAACCCAGCATTCCTGTATAGGAACGAGCTCGATCCTGAAAAGCAGACTATTACTCAGGAGTCTAAATGGCCAAGAACTCCCAGGGGACCAAGAGATGGAAAAATGATGAAAAGTAATGGTAAAGCTTATGAAGAAAGGTTCATGATTAAGTTTGCATGATCACATAAATACATGGTTACATGAAATAATTATGTCAAGATGGATGCAGTGTCTATTAAGTTTATTTGCTGTCGTTTATTTATGTAGTCTGTTTATTATTCTGTGAAGCATTATTAGTGAGCTATTCTGTTTCTTATGCCAACTAAAGTAAAACTGAACATTGCCTCGGACCAGACTTTTCCTTAAACTCATAAAAACGGATAACTAGTTTGAACACATGTTTCTATAACCAAATAAAACCCGAGGCAACTGAGAATGTATGTGACGTCAGATGAACGCTATACACGAACTCTACTGAGAATTTCCTTAAATTCTCACCTCGTGTTATATTTCCGCATTATTCTCATACGCTGGCAAAGGGCTCAACGGCCACTCTTTTCATTGATATCCCAGACCTATAGCTTCACTGTAACATCCCCATTTTCACCTAAGTTAATTAGCTCGGTGTTCCCGGCTAATTAGAGGGGTTAACGATTAATTGAGAATTAATCGATTAATCTCGAGAGCAAGAGCTTAGTAAATTAAAGGCAAGTCGACAATTGAGATTTAATGCATTAAAAGTTACAATTAAAAGCCTAATTGCCCAATCTTTATTAATCCATGATTTAGAACAAAAAATCAAGGTGATCTAATCTAATTAACTAAGAGCATATAAGTCTCAAAACTTAATCACATTAACCTTCACATCTTCTTATATAATTAATGAGGAAAAATCCTTTTTAATTAAAATGTGCTAATGAGTAATTTAAACCAAGTGAATTAATGAACATTTAGATAATTACAACAATTATAAAGATGTAGAAACTTTCCTTTAATTATGGTTTGAAAGTTTGGTCAAAGCAAGAGCCATATCCAACCATTCATTTACTTTCTCATCATATACCACAAGATCAAGAGTCCATACTAGTAGATCCCTTAAGTCATGATAAGAGTTGTACTCTCCTTCATCAAGATAATGACACTTGGTGTCATCCTAGCCATCCAATGCCAAATCCTAAGAGAGCTCATGCTTTTAATCACTTGACAAAAACACTACATAGTCTCTACCCAATTTACAAGACTCAAAAAAAACACAACACACTCTTTTGTCCCAAGGTTTTTCCACTCCTTAGCTTGTGTAAGAAGCAAAATCACATCACCTTTCTCCCCCATTTTTGCGCCACCATCAGCCCCTCTTTCTCCCTCATTTCATTTTTCACTTCCTCTCTCAAGACACACACACAAAGCTCTCTCCTCTCTCCTCTCTCCTCTCTCCAAGTCTCATACTCTCTTCTTCTTCCAAGCTTCATTGTGTTCTTCCAACCCTCATACTACTTCCTACTCATCTCCATTTACCATTCTCACAAGCCCTTCAAGGACCACCCTCTTTGGTTCTTGGAGAAACAAAACAAACACTCACCTAGCCCCCATATCAAGCTCAAGGAGAAGGAGGCCATCTCCAACCACTTCACTTTTCAAACTTCCAAGAGAAACACTTTGGGTAGTGATTCTAACTCTTTTTTCTCATGTATTTTTCAAGCTCTAGAATCTCCTATGCTCTTTATAGCTAGGTGGTTTTAGGACTTGCTTCAAGGTCTCATGACCACATCTTGCCTTATGGGTGTTCTTGCCTTGTTGAAAATGTTGTTTTGAAAAGAGATTTTGTGGTATGGTGGTTTTTATGTATCATGCTTTATTTTGTTTCAAAATACTGATTTGGTGACTAAAACTTTGAGTATGATGATGAGTTAAAACATGAAAATGGTGATTTGAAGTGATATAACAATTTCTCCATAAGCTTGAAGTGAAAAACTTAAAAACAAGTGAATCTGGAATTCTGGCAGTCTGTAAAGTGTGCGGTATTTTTATTGCTACAAAACTCAAAATACAACAAAACTAATTTTCTATGAAAGTAGACTCAAAGATCTTTCCATACATATAAAATATGTTAGATTTGGCCTTAAAACGAGAGAGATATGATTTTTCAAAGTTTGCTGTTCCTGGATGGGTTTCTGTCCGGGCAGTATGTAATAAAACATGCATAACTCAAGTTATACATAACATTTTTGAGTGGGACCAAGTTTTTTAGAAAGATAAGACATATAGGAACACTCCCATAAAACAGTTTTGTCAGATTCCATGTGAGGAACTCCCAGTGAAGTGGACAAGCCACTGACCCGAGATGAACTTTCAATCCTAAACAGTCAGAATAAAATGTGCATAACTCAAGCTACAAAATGAATTTTTAAGTAGAGTTTGTTTTGTTTAAAAATAGACTCAGAGAAGTATATCCACACAAAAATTCGAAATAAAAGAGTAAAAGATGAAATTATGGTGAATTTTCAAAGTTACTGCCCCACTGTAAAAGTAAAACTGGTTAGGGTAAAAGTTAAAGAATAAGGAGAAATAAGCTTTAAGACATTAATACCCTTATATTAAGCATTAGAGAACCCTCATAATTCAACTTAAAAAGTATCAAAAAGGACATTAGACAAAAATTGGCATTATGCCCAATAAAAGAAGTTTACATAAGAGACAATCTCAATTAAAAGCTTGCACCCAATTTATTAAGCTAAGCTCATAAAATATTGCTTGAGAATATGCCTATGTTTATGTGCAAGCATGATGTTATGATAATGATCATGATGATATGATGATGTTATGATGATGATATGATGATGATGATATGATAATGATGATATGATATGATGCTTGATGATACTATGATATTGGTTTCTCTGTTTGGCAAAATTTTGGGAAGCTTTGGCCTAAATTGTTATGCTGCCGAAATTTTATAAGAATTATGGACTTAGAAATATTTTGCATCATAATGCTTAAATAAGAAGAAGTTTAATTCAAGTAAGTGATCCTTCAAAAGGGAAGGTAACCTAATTTAAGTCTCCCCTCACCCACGACTCACATGAGGCATGGCATGACCCAGCAAGTGTGAGTATAGGGAATAGGTCTTACACGAGGCATGGTATGACCCAGTTAGTGTAAGTACCGAAATTCGATGGTGGCGACGGCCACGGTATGAGCTCATTACCACTTATGTTTAGTGGGTGAAAAGATAAAGTCAAGTTAAGAAAAGAAAAGGGACTTCAGTCCAAAACCCTAAAGAAAAAGGGAAGAAGTTAAGAGAATCTTCTAGCTTAGACATGCATGTTTTATACGATTACACTTGTGCTTATGATTATTATGATACAAATGATTAGAAGGTATGTCAAAAATTGAATCCGCTTTGGATACTCATGTTTTTGAAAATCTAAGAATTGAATTTGATGCATGCTCACTGTTTTTATTTATAAAACCGAAGTGGCTGGGACGATGACGATGACACTTATGTGTTAGGGTCGAGTCCTACTGAGAAATCTTATTTCTCACCCTAGTTGTTTTTCCGTCTCGTCACCAGATGCTCATGGCTCACCCCGTGGAATGGAGCATGGACCCTCCCCACCATGAGTGGGCTTACGACGGGGATACTCACGCTATTATGGCCACGACCACCACAGTAGTTCGTACAAATTTTTATCTGGGTCGAATTTTTGAGGAAGAGGAGCCAGAAAACCCGCCAACCCCCGTAGACGTCTCTTCAGCTCTCCTTGGACAGCCCCTAGGTCCTTGGGACTTTCCGCCCGAGCCATTACCCGACATTGAGATGGAGCCGATGTCGCCGGGTTTGCCCGCAGCTGAGTTCGCACCCCCGCCGGAGATCCCTGTGATAGAGGTGAGCTCGACGGCCACTCCTAGGGCCAGCCATACCCCAGGTCGTCGTTTCCGTCGCGTCGAGGTGATCAATAGGCACCATCGCATTATCCGCACTCCTTGTGTTCCCCGAGACCGAGGAGCGAGGGGGATCAAACACTCGAGAACCTGAGTCCATCCGATTAAAGGGTGTGGAAAGGACAGAGAAGTCAGCTTATGTCTACGTGGACCTATTCCATTTATTGCTCCTTATCCGTTGTATTTCATTTTGTATTGGACCTTGTCAGATTTATGTACCTTTGATTGTGGGGCCATGGCATGACCATGAGTTCCCTTTTTATGTATTCGTCGGATATTATGAGACTAATTATATTTATGTGGTTGTTGTAGTAATTTGAATGCATGGTATTTTAATTTATCTATTGTTCATTCAATTTATACTGAAATCTTTGCAATACGCTCGTTTATTGCTATCTTCTCACGCAAGGCTTTACTTTCCAAAAGTGACGACGTATTTCAAAAAAAAAAAAAAATTTACTGTATTTTCCGCGTAATTTAATTTCAAGTGAAGTTTAGTTTTCCACGAGCATAAGTAACAACTAATAAAACGTCATAATATGACTTAAGCGTAGTATGGGTTTATTAGGGTGTTACATTCACCATGACTCCGAGCTGGACTAGTTGCACACAGCCTGCTCCTGCTAGTTCTGCTTCTGTTTTTAGCAATAGAAATTTTGTTGTTCCTTTATTTCATCTGCTGTTAATATATATATATATATATATATATGTATAGACTGAAGCGTTAGCTTCTGACCTACATATGTACGTATGCAGTTGATAATATATCACTTATTTGTATCTTTTCTGTTATGTTATATTAAACTTTATTACGTTTTATAATGCTATTCACGTCTATTATATGACAGCACGCTGTTTCGACTATTTTGTGATACTAATCACGAAATTTAAGCAGAGTGTTAACATGGTAACACAGACTACCTAATTTCATGCTATGACTTAAGCATAATATCAAATTAGTAGGGTGTTACATTTTTGGTATCAGAGCAGTTCGTCCTAGCTAAGGCCTAGGGATTGGACTGACTATGCTTCTCACATATTTTGTATTTTAGCTGATAATATGCACCAGATCTTGCCTGTATGGTTGAGATATAGTTGTGCATGTGTATGAAGTGCCTAACCGTGTGAGCTGTTATTTACTAGCACATTAGACTTTAATATTGAGCCTGATCAACTCAATAACTTTTGTTTTGTATGCTCAGAACTTAATGGCTTCCGAAAGGCGAGGCAGACCACGTGCAAAACCTGCTCAAGAAGATCCGACTAATTTTATGGCCACAATGCGAGAAATGGCCCATGCAATGCGGGAGCAAGCTGCGGTGGCTCACCAGATGATAGGACAGCTAGGCAGACGACCTGAGGCAAGCTATGGAGGGAACCCTCATGGCCCAGGAGTTGACTTGGACTATCTCAAGTTTGCTGAGTTCAGGAAGGCGAATCCGCCCAGTTTTTGAGGGGCGTATAATCCTGATAAAGCTGACGAATGGATCAAAGCCATGGAGAAGATTTTCTCCGTCCTGGATTGCTCGGATCATCAAAAGGTGACCTTTGCCACTTACATGCTCGAAGCAGACGCTGAGTTTTGGTGGAATGGCGTACGAAGATTGTTCGAAGAATCTCAGACGGCAGTCACCTGGACGATGTTTAGGGATGTATTTTACCAGAAATACTTTCCGGCTTCCGTTCGAAATGCCAAGGAACTTGAGTTTATGCAGCTTCGTCAAGGGAATCGGACGATATCGGAATATATTGCCAAGTTTGAAGAGCTGTGCAAATTTTTTACGATTTACCAGAGGAACCCGGATGAAGCTTGGAAGTGCGTTAAATTTGAAGGAGGGTTACGAGAAAACATTCTTACTGCAATAGGGCCAATGGAGATTAGGGATTTCCCCACATTGGTGAACAAATGCCGACTTGTGGAAGATTGCAACTCGAAATTAGTTGCAGCCAGGGCATCTGGTGGACATTTCAAGAGGGGGTTAGCCCCACAGGGCCCAAGATTCAAGCCCAACATACAACAATAGCGAAGATTTCTGCCAGCAGGCAATAAGGGCAAGCAGCTCCAAAGGCCTCTTCCAAATCCAACTTGCACAAAATGCAGTAAGAATCATGGCGATCGGCTGTGTTTGGCAAGCCAGAATGTCTGCTATTAGTGTGACAAGCCAAGCCACAAAATTTATGAGTGTCCAACCAGGAATCCATCACAGCTGCCTCAACCCCAACGTCAAGAACGGGTCTTTATAATGAGCGCAGAAGAAGCTAACAAGTTAGAAGGACTAATCCAAGGCACCTATGACGTGGATGGTGAGACTCTAACTATACTCTATGATTCGGGTGCTTCACATTCGTTTATTTCTCATAGCTGTGTAACTGCTTTGCAATTACCAATTTCTGAATTACCTTATGATCTATTGGTTTCTACTCCTACCAATGGGCTTGTTAGAACTAGTCAAATATGCATCAATGTTCCTCTTCGAATTGAGGGTAGGACCTTTGCCGCCAATTTGATTTGTCTCCCTCTGTCTGGTCTTGATGTAATTCTGGGCATGGATTGGCTTTCTGCCAATCGAGTTATACTCAATTGCTCTGATAAGACGGTGGTACTCCCCTCTGTCTCACTTTCTGAATCCCAAACCACAACACTCTTCTGTATGAACTCTTTTGGGTCAAAGAATCAAGGATATATTCTCTTGTCAGCTAATGTGACAGAAGCTGAGCAGGAACTAGAAAAGATCCCGGTTGTTAAGGAATATCCAGATGTTTTTCCAGAGAATATTCCTGAATTCCCCCTGGAGAGAGAAATTGAGTTTACCATTGAGTTGGCTCCAGGTGCGGGACCAATATCTATAGCTCCATATCGAATGTCACCTATGGAGCTGACGGAACTAAAAAGACAGGTCGAAGAGCTTTTAGAAAAAGGATTCATATGGCCAAGCGCGACGCCATGGGGAGCTCCGGTCTTGTTGGTTAAAAAAAAAGATGGAAGCATGCGCTTATGCGTGAATTATAGGCAGCTGAACAAAGTGACAATTAAGAATAAATATCCACTGCCAAGGATTGACGATCTCATGGACCAACTACAAGGTGCAACGGTATTCTCCAAGATTGACTTGCGTTCTGGATACCACCAAATTCGAGTTCGGGAACAAGATATCCCTAAGACAGCTTTTCGAACTCGTTACGGATACTATGAGTATACCATGATGTCATTTGGGTTAACGAACGCACCAGCAATATTCATGGATTACATGAATCGAATATTCCATCCATATCTAGACAAGTTTGTAGTGGTCTTCATTGACGATATACTTGTCTACTGGAAGACGGAGCAAGAGCATGCAAAACACTTACGGCTAGTTTTGCAAATTTTAAGAGAAAAGAAACTTTATGCTAAACTATCCAAATGTGAATTTTGGATGAAGGAGGTAAAATTTCTTGGCCATGTAGTATCATCTGGAGGAATCTCTGTAGACCCCAACAAAGTAGAAGCAGTTCTAAACTGGGAAAGGCCGACCACAGTCTCTGAAGTCAGGAGTTTTCTGGGCTTAGCTAGATATTACAGGCGATTCGTTAAGGATTTTTCTCGGATAGCCTTGCCCTTGACCAAGCTAACTAGAAAGAATATTCCATTTGAGTGGACGCCGGAGTACGAACAGAGTTTTCAGGATTTGAAAAGGAGGTTGACTACGACACCAGTGTTAGCCTTGCTAGACCCTCACGGACCATTTGAGGTCTATTGTGATGCTTCCAAACAAGGGTTAGGGTGCGTGTTGATGCAAACTGGAGAGGTGGTCGCGTATGCCTCCAGGCAATTGAAGCCACA
This sequence comes from Pterocarpus macrocarpus, assembly GCA_031439585.1. Taxonomy (NCBI): domain Eukaryota; kingdom Viridiplantae; phylum Streptophyta; class Magnoliopsida; order Fabales; family Fabaceae; genus Pterocarpus; species Pterocarpus macrocarpus. The sequence goes on from CM062520.1 coordinate 28,584,311, forward strand.
CGAAACAAACTATCCTACTCACGACCTCGAATTAGCAGCAGTAGTATTTGCTTTGAAGATATGGAGACATCACCTGTATAGAGTAAAGTTCGAGGTCTTTCTGATCATAAGAGTTTGAAGTACCTCTTTTATCAGAAGGAATTAAACATGAGGCAGCGAAGATGGATGGAACTCCTTAAAGACTATGAGTTTGAATTGAGATACCACCCAGGTAAAGTAAACATTGTGGCAGATGCATTAAGCAGGAAGTCATTGACCATAGCTTGGATGATGATTAAAGAAGCAGAGCTTATTGAAAGCTTCCGAAATCTTAATTTGGGAATCCTTGCAACTTCCAAGACCCTTCAGTTACATCAAATTAAGATAACCAGTAGCTTTAAGGACCAGATTCGGCAAGCACAGTAGTAGGATGCTAATTTTCAACGTACGATTAATCTCGTACAATCAAGGAGATTAACGGGTTTTGGCCCAAGATAAAGAGGGCATCTGGCAGTGCCACGATAGAGTGTGTGTTCCCGAAAGGAACGATCTCCGAAGAAGAATCTTAGAAGAAGCACATAAAGGTGAATTCGCTGTACATCCTGGCATAACCAAAATGTATCAAGACCTCAAGAAAATGTTTTGGTGGCCGGGCATGAAGTCAGATGTAGCAAACTTCGTGGGCAGATGCTTGACCTATCAGAAGGTGAAAGCGGAACATCAAAAACCTTCAGGATGTTACAACCCTTGGAAATCCCTGAGTGGAAGTGGGAGAGTATCTCTATGGATTTTATAAGGGGGTTACCAAGGACATCAATAGGATATGATGCTATATAGGTAATTGTGGATAGATTAACCAAATCTGCTCATTTCCTACCCATCCGAGCAAATTACCTATTGGAGAAATTGGCGCAATTGTATATTCAAGAAATTATCAGGCTACATGGTACCCCTTCAACTATTATCTCGGATCGAGACCCAAGGTTTACCTCACGATTTTGGGGAGCTTTACAGAAGGCGTTCGGTGAGAAGTTGTGTCTAAGCACTGCGTATCACCCCCAAACAGAAGGCCAAACTGAAAGGACGACTCAAACCTTGGAAGATATGCTACAAGCCTATATACTGGAGCAACGCGGAAATTGGGATCGATACTTACCGTTGGCCGAATTCGCATACAACAATAGTTATCATGCTAGCATCGGCATGGCTCCTTACGAAGCATTGTATGGACGAAAGTGCCAATCTCCTTTGTGCTGGTATGAGACAGGAGAATCAACTCTATTGGGGCCTGATTTAGTCGAGCAGAGCACCGAGCAGATCAAGAAAACACGGAGCAAGATGCATGCCGCTTAGAGCCGCCAGAAGAGTTATGCGGATACCAGGAGGAAACCTCTGGAATTTCAGGAAGGAGACCACGTATTCCTAAAGGTTACCCCTACAACAGGGATAGGTAGAGCAATCAAAGTCAAGAAGCTAAATCCTCGCTTTATTGGCCCCTTTCAAATCTTGAAGCGAATCGGATCAGTTGCATACCGAGTCACTTTGCCTCCATATCTATCAAACCTCCATGATGTTTTTAATGTTTGCCAACTCAGAAAGTATCAACCTGACTCTACACACTCCCTAGAACCCGAATCAATACAGTTAAAAGAAGACCTAACTTTCCACGTATAGCCAGCATGGATTGTAGATAGAAGTAGCAGACAACTTCGGAACAAGACCGTGAAGCTAGTAAAGATAGCATGGGGAAAAGGAGATACTAAGGACTACACCTGGGAGCTGGAATCAGATATGAGGAAAGAGTATCTTGAACTATTCTCAGGTACTAAATTTTGAGGACAAAATTTTTTTAAGGAGGGTGGTAATGTAACATCCACCAAAATTCTTTTATCGTTTTTCGCCTAATTATTCGGTTTTATCGAATAATTGAGAATAATTAAAATTCGGTTAAATAATTATTTAGGATCAATTGATTATCAATTAATTGAGATTAGGTACAAGTTAGTTAGGTTAAAAATATAGAAGATTTCATAAGAATTTTCATGAAACCGATTTACCGATTTAAAGAAAATCGGTAAGATTACGGTATATTTAAACTGTCGGAACCGAATCAATGGAATTACAAGCTTCAAACCCTATGAGCTAGGGCTGATTACTCAGCCACAATAGCACCTAAAGTGGCGCAACAAAGGCCACCAAAACATGAAGAAGCTTGGCTGAATTTCAGCCATACATGCTCCACCAATCACAAGCCAAGAAGCCACCTATATATATACTCCTTCAATCAGATTTTTCTGCTCCTTCTTCACCCATCAGACTGCGCCTCTTCTCCTCTCCTTTTAGCCCTCTTATTCTCTTCTTCACTCACATAACTCCAGCTAACCATCAAGCCTAATCTAGTCTTGCACATCCAAGCCCCAAAAATAAAGCAAAAATCATATATAACAAAGGTAGAGGTTTAATTCTTGCATCAATTCTATGGTCTTGGCTGGCTGAGGTTCGATTATTTTCACAATCTTTGATGTGTTAAATGAATGATTATGATGATATGTGACTGGTTTTGGGCTGTTTGTTTGGTCAAAACCGAATTGGAAGCAAAAAAGAATGGAAATAAGAAGAGCTGAGGGGCTGGAGAACCAAAACCCCTCGGCAGTCCGTATGGCGGAGTGTACAGCTCTGCCTACATCTGATTAAATTTGATGAAACCATTTTTATATGAAACTAGACATCTAGGGATTTCCATACATATATCATATAAGGCTTTTGGATTAGCATTGAGAGAGATATGATTTTTCGAATTTCGACCTAGGGTTATGACTTTGGTTCTGGGCAGACTGGGTTGTTCAGGGTAGAACTCGCCCTATACTACTTAAAAATGAGTGAAACTAACTTTGTTAGAAATCTTACACATAGAAGAATGTCTTATAAAAATCTCAGAATTAGATAAGGTCCCGTTTGCTCCCAGTGATCCAAGAAAGTTGCCCTATGTCCAAACCGGGCCAGAACAGGGCAGTTTAGGAAGGACAGAATTCGGGGCTTATAACTCGAGCCCTACTAAGTCAAATTGAATGGAACTTTTTGAAAATGAAACTTTACCCTGTTATCTTTAATATGAGTCCAATTTTGTACAATTTGAGTCAGTTTTCGATTTTTATTTGATTTTTAGTTTTAGGTGTCTGATTCTGGCCAGTCACTGGACAGGCCGGGATAAAATCTAAATATCTTGAGCTATAGATATCAAAATTAGATGGGACCAAAGAGGTTAGAAAATAGACACATAACACTTTAACATACCCAAATTTGAGGTCCAAATGAGTTAAATAGAAATAATGGCTTTGATTATAAAAACCGAGTTGGTTGACTATGCTGAGGCAGAAACTCTGCCTTGATGAGTTTAATGTTATTATGAGTTCCATATTGAAATATGTGTGTAATATTGTGACCTTATTGATAAATTGATGTTCTGATGTACTGGCACTATTCATGGGGAAGTGGACACATTCCGTTATGCTGCCGAAATTTCAGTAGAACCCATGTATAAGTTATGAATTACATGTTAATGTATGTGTAATTTCAAGAAAGCTATGAAAGTTATGACAAGAATTATGTTACTATGAAAGTTCCATGCTACTTGGGCCAGCCCCGGATAAGAAGTTAAGGGGAATAGATCGGTGAGAAGGTCGGGAAAAGTAAACCCAGCATTCCTGTATAGGAACGAGCTCGATCCTGAAAAACAGACTATTACTCAGGAGTCTAAATGGCCAAGAACTCCCAGGGGACTAAGAGATGGAAAAATGATGAAAAGTAATGATAAAGCTTATGAAGAAAGGTTCATGATTAAGTCTGCATGATCACATAAATACATGGTTACATGAAATAATTATGTCAAGATGGATGCAGTGTCTATTAAGTTTATTTACTGTCGTTTATTTATTTATTCTGTTTATTATTCTGTGAAGCATTATTAGTGAGCTATTATGTTTCTTATGCCAACTAAAGTAAAACTGAACCGTGTCTCGGACCAGACTTTTCCTTAAAGTCATAAAAACGGATAACTAGTTTGAACACATGTTTCTATAACCAAATAAAACCCAAGGCAACTGAGAAGTATGTGACGTCAGATGAACACTATACACGAACTCTACTGAGAATTTCCTTAAATTCTCACCTCGTGTTGTATTTCCGCATCATTCTCAGATGCTGGCGAAGGACTCAACGGCCACTCTTTTCATTGATATCCCAGACCTGCAGCTTCACCATGACTCCGAGCTGGACTAGTTGCACACAGCTTGCTCCTGCTAGTTCTGCCTCTGCTTTTTAGCAATAAGAATTTTGTTGTTCCTTTATTTCATCTGTTGTTAATATATATATATATATATATATATATATATATGTATAGACTGAAGCATTGGCTTCTAACCTACATATGTATGTACACAGTTGATAATATATCACTTATTTGTATCTTTTCTGTTATGTTATATTAAACTTTATTACGTTTTATAATGTTGTTCACGTCTATTATATGACAGAGCACCGTTTCGACTATTTTGTGATATTAATCACGAAATTTAAGCAGAGTGTTAACACAGTAACACAGACTACCTAATTTCATGCTATGACTTAAGCATAACATTAAATTAGTAAGGTGTTACAAGCAGCCCTTGCAATAACACCAATATGCCATTGTAGAACCAGTTCAATATCTCACTTCACCACACACCACATTACTACTAAGCCAACAACCACACAATCCACAAAACAGAAATAAACTCATTGCCAAAACCCACAAAAAATGATCACACCCACATCACTTCTTCTCCTCGTCCTCGTCCTCCTTCTCCTCACCGTAGCTAGCGCTAACCAATGACAACAACTCCTCCAAAAGAGCATTAGCATCATGGCAATGTACATGTAGTTGCTCCAAAACGATCGTATGGTGATCTTCGACCGCACCGTTATGCATTTTTTATCACATGGTGTTTTTACCCTCTCATGGATCTTTGATAATTCATTACTTTGTCATATAAATAGGAAATTGTTGAAGCTTTCCAGCAAATGCATGAGAGGATGTTGAAGGTTACCCTTTCATGGTTTGCAATATCTTGTCAACAGAGGCATGAGAGGATGTTAAAGCTTGAAGGAGGTTTCAACCAAGATGAAATTGGGAGGGCAATTGGCAATGTCTACAAATCGCAAACAGCAAAACATTAGAATTAGAAACTGTGGGAATGAAATGGAGGTGGTGAGGGAAGAGGGAAGAATGGAAGAGGATGGAAAAGTTATAGAGTACACCAGTTTTGTGTGGTTGTATAGATGCTCTATAACAATCTCAACCATTAATTTCTATTAAATGGCTGGGATTAAAAGGGTTTGGGTTTGGTTGCAATGGAGTAAAGGAATATTTTGTGAATATTCTATTTAATTTCATATTTTTGTAATGGTAGTTATAGATAGGGACTTGATATAATGTAGGGACCTAATTACAAATTTTCAAACTATTATGATCTAATTGAAAATTAAGTGAAATTATAGAGACCTACTGATTTATTTAACCAATTTTTTATAAGTTACATAATAATAATAATAATAATTAGTTACAATTCAACCATGGGATTGATCCAAATCAATAAAGTAAAGCAAGTGAAACTTAAAAAGACTTGAGACTGTGTAAGAGAGAGAGTTACACTCACTAACCATACCCCACACCTCAGTGTCACTTCATTTGACCCCCTTCCTCTTCCCTTCTTCCTCCACAAAAACACACAGAAAGCACAAAACTTAACCTCTCTCTCATTGTCCCCTATCTTTCACTTTATTCCCAACGCCATGGATCCCCCAAACTATGGTGTCTGCAACACTTCTTCCTCCTCTTTCTTTTTCTCTTTCCACTCCATTTCTATTCTGCTTCTTCTTCATATTCAACCTCTAGTCAAATCAACTCTAACTCCATCCTAGTGGCACTTCTAGTAGTTTCGGCTAACAAAGGACAATGCGACGTCAAGGACGATGACGGTGACTGCAACGACTTAGCATGCAGTGGATGATGCGATGCTATGAACGAGCAAAACAATGCCATTTCAATTTATTTTTTTTCGAAAACTGGCTTGGAAATGACACCATTTTTTAGTTTTTACCTTCCTTTTGAAAAAATCTCCTAACTACTAGAATCGTTCTAGTTTGTCCGATTCGGCGGTTTTGAGGTGGTTACTCTTGCTCGTTTGACACTAAACTCGAGTTATACAACACATTGCTTCCAAGAAACAACTTAATTAACACTAGACCATCTCTAATCCATGTCATAAAGATTCAACAAAGTTTTACATTTGTTGTCGACTATCTAACACAACCTTCCGCTTCTATATGGGCTTTAGACTAGCTATGTAAAGATTTACAATAGAGCACAATACAGGTAGAGTTATTTTGCAATTCAATTTTCTTAAAAAAGCAATTTTTAATACCAAATTCTTTCAAACTTGTGGCAGTTGTAGTTAGTTTGTTTTACATTAACAACTTGGTGTTTGATCTTTCTTATTGGATGTGAATATGAATCTGTAAGCTATACTGTTATATCCGTTCCATGATTATACTTTGAATGTACTATGAGTTAATATGTCATATTTTGACAAAATACAACCACATGGTTGAACAGGTTAAAACATTTCATTTTTAATTTTCAAGATCTCTAGGAAACAAGAAAAATTAAGTTTATCATGAAAGTAAGACATCTACAATGCTTAATATCTACTTGGACAAACATGATCGATTATAACCAGTTTATTGTAAATCTTATTCACCAACCTGGTCCAGCAATTTTAGTTAACTTTGTTAGGTATTTCAATCATTTGCAGGTTTACCCTTACTCAATGCACTAATTGTGTCACAATATTTTCTCTGTCCATTCATAATAAAGCTAAAATTAGTGAAACAAAGTTGATATCATAGCAATGGTTTTAAAAAAAAAACACACACACACACACACACACACACACACAAATAACGTTGAAATGATCTCTCCTTTGTTTATACGATTTAATTGCTTACTTTATTCTCTCTCTACCAATCATCCAGGTTTTCATTCTGATTGATCTGCTATAGTCGGCTAAAGATTATCATTGCATGAATTATTTTTTAAAAAGTGCATGTGTTTGACGTTTTTATTCTATTTCATAATTTCATAATTTTTCCTTTTCTATACGTGATTTGCCCCCTGCAATACCGGCCTTGAAAACTGGATGGATTTCCATGTTATATAAAGACAATAGATCTGAGAGTCAGAAAAGCTCCCATTAGCTGGTCCAGGATGCTTCCCACTTCACACAAAAAAAAAAAAAAAAATTAGCCCTAGTCTCCAATCCTTCAATTTGTCTTTTAGAAAACAAAAAACGTGAATAACCAACAGGAGGAGAGGATATTACGCTAGAAGTACATATATAAAATGATGAACCTTCTTTGAAGAACTGGGAATTTCATACGTATTATAATTAATTAAGAACGCTATTTCCACACAATGAATACGTGTAATAATCTAATACAAATTTTTGCTTTTACGCGCTTTTCACGCTGAAACACGGACTTTGGTCCACGTATTGCTATGGCTGCACGAAGTAGGAGTTAGGTAACAACTGTTGATTCTAGTACAGCAGCCTCTATAAACTCGTGTTCTAAAGGTAGAATTTGAACGGAGTGTCAACCAATTACAGGTTTTTACCGTTAATTTCCTTTTGCAATGCGGCTATATGCATAGCTGAGTAAATGCTTTTTTTTAAAAACAAAAAACTGAATGAAACAACTTTATTGTGGTTTCTTCGAAAAGCAAACATATTCAAGGAAAAAAAATATTCATAACCGCATATCATTCATAATTGCACATATTTTTCTAATTTAATTTAGAGCATCTTGATCCCAAATTGCTCACTCCTACATTAATTAAATATGTTGTCAAAGCATTTTTTTTAATGACATAGATAATTTTGACCTTGAAAGCTAGCCTTCAAAATTTAATTAGAATAAATTTTATTCTTAAATAAAATTCTTCATCTATAAACTTATCAAATAGAAATTTAATAAAATTTTCAATTTTTATTAATTTATTTGCTTATAAATAAAAATTTACTCAAATCTTATTCAAATCAGTTTAATTTGTAAGTACAAAAAAAAAAAAAAAATCAGTTTAATTTGTGAGCCGAACAATTTGAGTAAATTAATACATCATTTTAATGACTCCAAATACAAGAGATTGTTACCAAACTTGTAAAAATGAAAATGTCAACAAGTTAATCAAAACTCAATTTAAAAAAGCCTAATTATTCGATAAACTTAGCTGAAATCACAAATGCCTAAAAAACACAAGCAAAGATTTGAAACTACTCATCATTAGAAACTTCTTTTGCTACATTATCATTTGTAAAAGTCAATTAGTGATTTTTTTTCTCCTCATTTTGAGTATACTTTGCCATTTTGCACACTACGAACACAGATTATAAATGGTATTCTATTTACATTCACATCACAATTCATAGACACTTAATTTTTTCCTATTTTATATCAACTTGCATTAAATTTGTAAAAAGGTAAATCTTTTTCATATATTATTTCAAAGTTGAGTTATGTACATAAAAAATATTAGAATTTTAATTTAAATCATATAACTTAAACAAAATTAATTCTACCAATTGCTATATATATGACTTAGCAGCAAGGGAGCTAGTCAATTATACCGTAACAAACTATAATTTAAATTTTGGTTAAGAGAATTGTTCATATTTAAATATTTCATAATATTAAAATAGGATTATTTTTGGTGAAAAAATATTTTTAAAAAACCAAAAAACAAAATTAATTCTAAGATGAAAGGTATAGAGATAACTCTAAACCACCAATAGCAGATTAATAATAAAGAATTTGAATAATTTGGCTGCAGTCATAAATTTAACTAAAATTAAAAACAAAAAAAATGTAGAGATAAATCTCTGATTTGAAAGGAAATAAAATCTATCCTAATTCCAACAAACTATTCATTTTCCTATGGGACCCATCCCTGAGAATCCCATTACAATAAGATGTATACATTGTTACAGCCAAGGCAGTAGCCAGCAAGCGGGGTGATGAGTCACCACACCACGCAACATTGTTGACATAACTTCCCTGTCAGGGCCAATCAATCCTCTTACCTTTCTCTCATTCTCCCTCAGTGGGCGTTTTTCTCTTGCAAAGGCATTTTTTCCCACGCCTTTTGTACAACGCCAAAACACACACACATATAGACACCCCCCTCCCTCAGACCCTCGCCCATTTCCTCATTCTTCATCGTTCTCTCTCTCACTTTTACTTTACTCTCTCTGTCTCTGTCTCTTTCTCTTTATCTCTCTGAATTGAGTACAGAGCAAGAACTCTTTTCTGGGTCAGCCCGTGACCGTGATGATCACAAAGTTGTTGCCTTTTCAGTGATGGGTTCTTGTTATTCAGTCCCCGGTAACACTAACAGAGACATGAAGCTCAAGCTTTCATTTGGTTCCAAAACTGAGAACGTTGTGGTTCCTTCGCCACCCACCACGGAGAAGCCCAAAAATGGCAGCTTTAGGTGGACACCTTCTCGGTCAACGACCACCTTCACGGACCACCGTATGGTCCTTGTTTTGTTTGTTCGTTTGTTTGTTGCTTCAAGATTTGTTTTGCATCATTGGTACAGGGCTCATTGGTTGTTTTTCCTCTGCTTTTGCTTAATTCCATTGATGAGTTAGTTACGCTTTTATTTGATTGGTGTCCTTATATAAAGGTGCTGTTTTTATTAATATATGAATGTTTCTGGGAGTTTCAACTGGCTTGTGATCTGGAGTGTTGATGTGGGGTCTCTGAAGAATTATTAATCTGTTGGTACATGTGCTTGAAGAAATCCTTTTTTATTTTTATTTTTTTAAATTTCTATTTCTTTAAATTGATTTGCATAATTAATTTTTTTTTAGGCATATTTCTGTTTGATTGCTTCGACCCTCACAAATTGGTTGATCTGTTGATCGTCTTTATATCAGATTTATCTAATTGATTTTAATATTTAGTTTCTGTTGTATTCATCTATGATTGTGTTATATTAGCGATATAAAACATCATCCTGTGATATTTACCTATGCTTGCAAATATTATGTGGTTGTCACCAGTTCCATGATTTTTTTTTTTTTTTTTTGGGCATATATGAATTTGAGGATGAAGATAAAGATGAACTTTCATTCCATATATACAGTCTATTCATTGTTTATCTTTATCTGGTCTGTATGGGATGACAGATATTTTTCCCAGAATGAAAACAAGTTGCCTACTAATATATTCTGTATGGTGTGGTGGACATTGAAAGGGATTTAAGGACACTGGAAATTTAATTGAAAAGATAACCTTTACTGCTGATTAGTTTGTTAAATTGTGGATATATTATAACTAATATGATTGGGTTAAAGCTGTTGTACTGGTTGTTCGTTTGATTAAGGCATCCCTTGCTATTTAATAATAGAGAGAGGAAGACAAAAATTGTGTTGTTGATTTATTTTAACTCTAATTATGCTTTCTTTTAGTAAATGAGAAATAAGCAGTAAATGTTGGGTGTCCAAACGTTGTCATTCCTCCAGAACTACGTACACTTCTGCTCTATGTTGGGTAGGGTCTTTCAAGCACACTAGAAAAGGAGTGAACTTGATTGTTGCTGATTTGGTGCATATAAACGATTCCCATATGTACCCAAAACCAGTTCAAGTGCTTGATTGCACATGAGTGTCTCTGTGTATTGTGATTTAGATCCAGGATTTTATGACATGGATGATATTTATCTTGATGACTTCCTTCAGAAAGTTCAACCAACCATAGCTTGTCAGAGTGATATACTAACAGGTAGTTGAATACCATTTATCTAGCCCCCAAGAGCGAAGAACTGAAATTGCCATGTTTTCCTTATGAATTACTGATTAATGGAGAAAGTGCATGGATAAGTGTGTGTTCTTCCCCCCTCTTACTTGAAACATTCCAAGCCCAAGAATCAGCCATGCAGTTCAATTGGCGGGGTTAACTGTTTCTTATTATTGCTTCATTTTTTGAGTTACATTCTCAAAGGTTCCATATCCAAGTTAACTATTCATATGCCAAACTTTTTGCATACATGATTTGTTGAACTTGGATCTTTTTTCCTGTACAGGTAGCAAGGAGGAAGCTTTTTTTGATTCCAAGCCTTGGTTAGACTCGGATTGTGAAGATGATTTCTATAGTGTCAATGGTGGTAAGGATTTCCCAGAACTCTGTCCTCTTTTGTACTTTTTCTAGAAGAGTATTTTAAATTTTTTTTTTTCACTTATATTCTGAAATCTGAACGATGGTTAGGTGAGACTTTGTAGTTAATAATATGCAGAGGTAAAAATTGGAAGGAAACGGAAAATTGTTGTGATTTATGATGTATGAGTACCAGCAGTTTAGTTTGTCATAGACACTGCATCATAATCAACCTTTTTGTCATGTTAGTTTATGAAAAATGCAGAACTCCTGTTAGAATCTGTGATTATTTTGTTTCAACTTTTGCTGTAGTTTTTCTTTTCACCAATTTTTTTCTTTTTTGCAATAACTCTTCTTCCGATTAGCTTTAGATCTTTTCTCTTTTTCACTTTGTGCAGACTTTACGCCATCTCGTGGTACCACCCCAGTTCACCACACTTTTGGGAATAGAATTTCTGGTTCCATTCCTGAACCATCGCCTGAAAAGAAAAAGAATTTGTTAGAGCTTTTTCAAGATAGTATCAAAGGTGATCAAGATGACGGCAATGGCAAGAAAGATGCTAAACCAACTATACAAGATGTTCTTCCTAAATCTGCACACAGTACTCCTTATATCTCAGGTGCCAACTCCGCCTGCAGCAGCGAAAGAGTCGTGGGCGAGGATCGAGTATCCATTAGAGAGAAATCAGCTAAATCTGTGCAGAGGTGCCTTCCGAGCTTGTCTTCATGCCACAGCTTCAGTGAGAGGAGGAGGAAGACAAGTCCTGCAATGGCAGTAAATGGAAAACATTGACTTCTATTGCAATCTGATGAAACAAAGAGTCTGTGATATGCTGGAAGGCAAAGTGGTTGGATTGAATTTGATAATGTACATCTTAACATATGCATGTAAAGAAACATGCGGCAATATGAATTTGAGGGCATGTAAACATAAAAGGAAGAGATGCTTTATGTCAATATGCAATGAGATTTTTTCTTTTCCATCATCAAGGATAACTGCTTGTCCAAAATTGGTTTGTATTCAATGAGGTAAAATTGTTATTTTTAGTTCATTTTTTTTCCCTAATTTCATTTATTTTTTCAGTACAACCTTTTCAAATCTCGAATGCTCTTGAATAGTTGGGTAGCAAAGGTGCTGTCTAGTTTTGCTTTCATTGCTTGGAAAAATGTTACAGTTGCTGGAGTTATATAAAATTTGAGTTCTGAATGACGGTGCAATAAAGTTAGGATGTTACAAAATTTGGGTCTAGCTCATCCATCGAATTATGACAATCGATAGGAGATAATTTTTTGTCAAACGTTTGTTACAGAGGACCCGTTAGGTCCATCATCACTTTCCCCAGCATTGTCAACAACACTAGCCAGTCATATTCGCCGAGAGTAGTCTTTTCATTGATTGATTCGTTTTTATTCAAATTTTTTTATCTATTTATTTTTTGATGGAACATTTTTTATCTGATTTGGCAATACTAATTGAAGAAATGGAATGAGACAATTATTCTATTGTTAAATGCCAAATGGAAAGAGACCCGTTGGCAATGCTAATAATCCCCTTTTTATGTGCAAGTTGGTATTTCTTTTTTGCTCTCAGCGATTATTTCAATGAAGCAAAACTAGCCTTATTAAGACGTGGCAACATCCAGTAATTGATATTTTAATTTTGAAGCAGAAAAAAGATTTACCTTTTAAGTAATTGTAATATAATATTTCAACTTTTACACTATGAAATTACAAATAAATAAATGAAATTGTAAAAAACTTTTGTACTAGCAGTGTAACAAAAGCAATTGTAATAAATCATGATAAGTTAAATAAATAGGTTTTAAAATTTCATCTAATTTAGATTTTGATCCATATATTTCTTATATTAATTTTTATTTTTTTCATTTGAAATTTAGTTCCTACCCTTAATATATCAGTCCTTATTTTTTTTCTTTATCCATTATATATTAGTTTATGAAAACTAAAAATCAAATGAATAAAACTATAGAACCAATATTTAAAAAAAAATTTGCGTGGATCAAATCTCAATCAAATAAAATTATATGGACCTATTGTTTATTTTAACCTTGACTTTACATGCTGTTGGTGATCATTGTTCTTTAGAAAGAGAAGTCAAAATGGATTAGGATGCAATTGTTACTATTTTCACTCGTCGTTTGGTATACAGTGAAAAATTAATATCATCTTACTTTTTGTTTAGGAAGGTGTCAATAAGTTGCAAGTTTCAACCAACTTATCTTGTGAGCAACTAAGTTTGGGCGGATGGTAAATAAATTATGCCCTCGAGGAGAAGGAGGAGGACTAGAACAGTCCAGAACTTAATTGTATATTTAGATAATTGATTTTGAATATAGAATACTTTATAATTAAAAAATTTAAAGTAACTTTTGACAAAAAAAAAAAACAATTATTTCATTTAAAATAATTAAAATTAAATGAAATAACTTCTTAATCAAATTTGAATATTTCATAACCCAAAAATATTTCAAAACCTACAACAAATAAGAAAACAATATAAAAATAATTAATATAAAAGCAATTACAACATTGTTCATACAATTAATTTTATAAAAATGTCTTGGGAAAACTTTTTAATAAAAAATTATTTTTTCCATTACTAAGAAACATGAATGATTATATATATTATAAAATTTTGTTATTCTCATTTGTAAAGACTCAAACAAACAGTTGTTTATCAGCAAGACAATTTGCATATTGATAAAGACATACTATATATTTTAAGGGAGGATTTCATTTCAATTTTTGAAAAGAATATTAGTTAAAAGAGTAAACCTAACTACACGCCAAGAGAGTTAGTCTCCTTCCCTAAAGTGCAGTATAATGCATAATGCTGATCATGACCCAAAAAAGGTCGGGAAGAGAGCCCTCTAAAAATGATGTCCATAATAGATGATTGAGCGAACTCGTCTGTTTTTATTTGCCAAGCCTTACTTTCCCGTGAAGATAATACGACGAGCACCTTGATTGAAATATTCTTTATCACCTTCTTTAGTTTGCCTCGTTGGATTCCATTGGTCAATATCCATGACGTTTGATTTCTCATTCGCAATAGATTATCCATGATTTTCAGCGTGAAGGTACCATATGAGGGTGAAACATTGCCATTAAATTAAACAAAACGTAAAACGTAAAACGTAGATAGGTACCCTACGAAAATCATTGACACTTCAAGGGACAAGATTCTTTTGTTTCAATGTCACGTTACACTCAGTTATACACTGCACAGCATGGATATAGATACAAAATACAGATATGATATGATACAGATACATGGATATAACAATATTTAAAAATTATAGGACAAAATATGACTATAATATATCATATAAAATTAGTATAAAATTAACATAACCAATATTTAGTTGGTTCAAGTATTTTAACACTTGCTTACCTTAAGCAAGATTTCTGGTTAGAATTTTATGAATGGAAAAAAACTAATATTAGAAAAGTTTTACCTACCATTTAAGCTGACCCAGCTTGAACTAGATGATCAATTGGTACCAATGAGTTTGGAATACCTGTGATTTAAACATAAAAAAGTATAAAATTTGAGATTAATTTTGATATATTTTCAATATAAAAATATTTTATATTATTATTCAATTATATTCTTCTATTTTTAATACTTTTACAGTATGTTTAGATGTTCTTTTATTAACGAAATGGATTGGAACAGGTGGGAAGAGATTGAAAAGGGAAGGAGGGAACAAAGTTACATTCAAGCTTGTTTAGAAAATTAATAAAGGACCGGAACCAAAATTCATTAATTGTTTTTGGAAGTTACATTATAAAGTAACAAAATAGAATATTTATAATTATTAACTTCTTAGATATCCCTTCCTATATTGTTATTGTATATTTATGAAAAACTAAACATTCAACTAATAAGTCAAAAATTATTTAAAACCTTTAACTAAACCTCAAAATAACCATAAAATAAATTTTTTTCAGATAATTACTTAATATTTATAATAAGTTTCAAATTAGAAAAACTATAAGAACATGTAAATCCATAAAAAAATAATAATTTATAAAAAGTGGAAACCTTTTTTTTTTTGGGTTTCAAAACACCAGGGTCAAATGATTAGCAAGGGTTTAGTAGTGAGATGTTTGGATATTATTCATAGAGTTTAGAAGTTCAAACATCATTGCCATTGATATACCAAGAAAAAAAAAACACCAAGGTCTCTTTCGATTGCATTTCATAATAATGCATGTCAAAGATTGAATAACTCATGTGAATTTTGAGGTGAATCTCTTGAATATTCCTTCAAATAGTATCGCACTCACTTATAAGTATTAGTCTTCTAGAAAATCAATATAAGTTGCTATGGCATTAGTCTACTCCCTTATAAACTAATAACATCTTTCTATTAAATTATATGTTATCTTTTGGAATTTTCAGCATATGTTGATGTCTCAATGCATTTTTTAAAATCTATTATTGTTGAGTATTTCCTTAGGAACTTGTACTCCATTGGCCTACTTCAAAAAAAATTTGTCCAACTCTATTAAAAATATGAATTTAATTTGAATGCACTGCTAGTGTAAAAAACTTTTACACAGACATCCAATCAGATATTGCCACATCAGCAAAAGTCTTTAACATAACCACCCACTACTTGAATGGTCATGCAAATAGAAGATTTTGATTGGATGATAGTGTAAAAAAAAATTTACACTGTCAGTGCACCCCAATTAAACTCTAAAAATATTGAATACTATATATAAATATAACTCTTTTATTTAACACATATTGCTGTATTTGAATTTTATTTTTTTATAAAATTTTGATATTTGCATATTGTATTATATCTTTTTCAACACTCATACATGTTCTTGTACAACACGAAAAATATAATGAGGGTAAAAAATGTAAAATACTTATTTTTAAGTTAAAATAAAAATTTGTTCCTCTTACTCCTCCCCCAATTTGGAGGGAAGAGAAAATTGGCATTGGAGGGGGAATGTGAGGGCACCATTTCCCCTAAGTTTCCTTCCTTTTTTACCTATTATTAAACTCTTAAACTAGGGAAGAGGTTTCCCTTTCCCATTGTTCCCCCTCTCTTCCCCTAATTACCTATCATCCAAATATACTATTAAGGTGGTAGATGGTTAAGTCAAACATTTTTGCTGATATGGTAATACATAATTGGATGTTTGTGTAAAATTTTTTTACACTGATAGTGTATCAAAATTAACATCATAAAATTAACATAAAAACATAAATCTCAAATTAAAAGAGAGGAATAATGATTTTAATGTTAGCATAGACTCTTATAAACATCATAACCACTGCGGCGTCACGCAGTACTATACTTGGGTCGTCTTAATGCTGCAACTGAGGTTCCTCCTGCGCCTGCACCTATAAACCTTCTGGAGTTTCTTCATCCTTCACCTACCTCACTAAAATATGATCTTATGTTAGAGTTTGAGCCTACGCTAGAGGCTAAGCTCTTTCTAGTGTATGAGCCCCTGCCGAAGTGAAAGAAACAAGTGAGGAACTCAAAAATACTCATGAACAGAAATAAGCAAATCTAGACAACTTTGGGCAGCAGTGAATCTATAAATCATATCTTGAGTTAGGAAATTTTAATTGAAGTGAAACTAATTTTATTTAAAACCTCATAGGAGAGTATACCCACAAAATTTGAGCTCCATTGAACTTAAGATAAATAAGTTATGAATTTTGGAAATAGGCTGTAGGTGAAATAACATGGACTTTAGCAGCAAGAGTTCTAACAGGCATAACTTGCTCTATAGACCCTCAAATTGAGTGCAAAAAATTTTGTTAGAAATATAACACATAGCAGAATAAGTTGCAAGCTTTTAGACTTAAACTCTCAGTGAGTAGCTCCTAATAATTCCACAAGTCACCCTACGCTTTGTAAAGGTCAATACAAGGCAGTCATAATGCGGAGCTTACAACTTAAGCTCTGATCAGCCAAATGAAGTGAAACTTATTGAGTTTGAAAGAGAATTCATAGAGGCTTATGTCCATGAAATTTCAAAGAAAAAGATTTAAGATGGATTTTTAGTAATTTTCCACTTTTGGGTGTTTGAGATTGTCCCAAAATAGGGCAACTGTAGATCAAACTTGAATAACTTAAGCTATACTGATCAAAACTTGTGAGACTAAAGAGGTTTGAAAATAGATTAATATAGCAATATTCCTGTAGAATTTGAGATCAAAAAGGCTTAAATTGAAATTTCGATGTAATTTACAAATTTGGATAGAATTGAGGAATCTAAATCTAATTTGTAGTTAAATTGCATATAACTTATCTTAGAGGTCTCAAAACTATATAAGACCAAATTTAATTGAAAAGTTGAAGAATATATTTATCTTGGTACCACTATTCATTGGAATCCTTGCAATTAGGGCAGTCCTTGCCTTATATGATTGCGTATGTGATTGAGATTTTGATATATGAGCAGGAATTATTTCTCTATTGATTGGTTGGTTTCTTTCTTGTATAACATTTTGGGAAGCTCCATATTATAGTCGATATACTGCCAAATTCTCAGTAAATCCATTCTTGACTTGGCATGGTTGAAGTACATAGTATGCCACATGAACAAACTATGCATGCTAAGAACATGAGAAGATAAGATCTCTCCACTTGGTAGTAGTGATATTAAGACTATGAGATCTCTTTAATAGAAAATAGTTAATTAAAAAATGAGATCCCTCCAATTAGAGGCATATGAATCCCTTTGTTAGCTTAGGTTTGATTTAAGATTAGTATTGTGTGACAATGATTATGGAATGAGCTCATATCCTAAAATAGTCTATCCAAGGGTAGTAAAGATTAAAAGTAGTGCTAAGTAAGAAAGTGCATCAAGTCATGCATTTATGAGCATGCAGCTTATTTACTTTCATTTGATGGCTTAATATGTCAGGACCAAGCATCATTATCAGTTATGTGTATGAGCTAAAATTAACCTGCTCCGAGATGTTATGTTTTCTGAACTTAATAAATGAACCTTAATCCCTATGTATAAGATCACACTTTTCTTAATAAATCAAAATAGTTGGGATGTCAACAATGACATTGATTATTTGATAGCTTAAGATGTCTACTGAAAATGTAAAATTATCACTTTTGTATGTTCCCATGTTGTCTCCAGACAGCTCAAGGGATCTTGATAATGACCATCCTAGGAGAATCTAACTAAGACTGGATTGGCAACTGAAGATTGCTATCAAATATATATATGCTAGTTGAAGCTCTTGATAGAGCTTTTTTATGTATTTTGAAAGGCTATTATGCAAAACTAATAGTCTGGTTGTGTAAGCTAATAATTGCGACTGTGATGTAAATATTTATATATGTAAGATAATTTCTATTTTCCCTATTAAATAATCAAATAAGATCCGATAATTTATTAGTAGCAACTTCTAAGTATAATATTATTACTTAAACATAATATTATAATTAGAAGGGTGTTATATGTTACAACAACTTTGATAGCCAAGGACGAATAGTCTTCAACGATGCCCGTGATTTTGGTCACAAATGACATGTCATCGCTGCAGTCTTTCCTTGATGGTTGTCCAGTCCAAGGATGGAACCAATCAATTCCAATGTGAACTTGGTTAAGTCATTCAGCTCAATAATTGCTTTCTTGAATTGGTCTTACTGTTGAACCTTAATAATTTCATCCACTCGTCTAAGGGATAATATCAACAAACCAAATGAGTTCAATTGTTGGCGATCAACATAAAACAAGAGTTCCCCGTACGACAAAGCAGATGCTACCAGAGCCAGCACTGCCCTCTCAGCCCCTGAATAAGTTGATAGAAGATCGCCTATTTTTGAAGCCGAGACATCACACTTACTATCTGCTTCACATGCCACCTGATACGTTTTAGATGCATATACTTATCAGTGATGTATATAACACGTAGAATATGCAGTGCAAAATTTAGATATTATTTTTCCATTTTTTTGTGGTGCTTGAAATCCTGATTGAGAAACAGTAAGACTTAACATGTGAAAATAAAGCAACATTAAAGAAATTGGCTACCAAAGTGCAAGACTTCCATACACACCACACTATTTTAATTTTTATCAACATTTATAAACAAAAAGTGTTATTAAAACTCTTTATTAATTTATAAAAAATATTGCTAAAACTCTTTAATAATATTTTTATAAATATAGTATATAAGTTATATTACTAAAGAATTTTGCTAACTCTTTTATATAATTTAGTAATGTTTATTAAATGTTACTTATAAATATCAATTATGTTGTAGTGACATACCGCGCAATAAATTCGTTTAAAGTACATTCAATCCGCAGTTGATGCTGGGAACGGGCTTGCTCTCTATAATGATCGTTTCATTCGTGCCCTGCACCATGTCAATTTCCAGTCAATATATATGACCATGATATAAAGAGGCTTCTAGGGTGCAGGGGTACGCATACGCGTGTTTGTGTAAGAGAGGCAAAGAGAGAGAGAGAGTAAAGATAACCACTAACCAGCAAGCATTTTTTCAGAAATAAAGGTGACATTGTGGAGATCTTGCAAAACGTTGAAAAGAAAATTTAAATCCTCTTTAACTTGGATAGTTTCATGTTTGTAGTACTCAAGCTCAGTGGCATGCAATTCAATATGGACATCTTGCATGCTTCCCGAGGCCATATACTGAGATATATCGGCAAGGAAGATGACACGAGATTGGAAACACAGCCTAACTGGAAGATTGGACGAAAGGTATATGTATATAAATAAAAGGCTTTGGTGCGAGCCTTTATTGTCCAAAAACCTCAGCCCTATTTATAACCCCGGTGGTGGACGATTTAAGATTAAAGAAAGAAAGACTTGGGAGTCGACGAAAAAAATAAAAAAAGAAAGACTTGGATTGCTTACATTTCACGTGCGACCGCGGATACAGGTGCCGCAATTACAGGTTTTGGCAGTAACCGTGATGTGCATTAGGATCATTGCAGCGTAAAGCCTAAAATTTGTATTTGCATACATTTTCAGCCCGAGATGAAACGTGTTGGGGCTTGTGATCGCAGCACATCACACCCCAAGGGACATCATATGATGTGGTTTGCGAAGACTGGTACATGTAATTCAAATGACCGACCTCATCAAGTGTAAAACAAGAGTTTTATAATATGACCACGAGGTCATTGTTTATATTAAAAATTGAATCCAAGAGTACTTAGGTCCTAGGCTTTGGAAAAGGATATAGATTCGAAAAAAATAATTAATTTGCACACAAAAAAAAAAATACTTCTTGAGATAACGTGGTTCAATCTTCATAAATGATCTCTACCTTGATATTTTTTCTCCTTTACTCATCTCGTCTTACTAAATAATTTCTTAGGATTCACACTTACATGCTTTTCTAAGTCCACATGATAAAATCTAAGTCTTACCTTAAAAAATGCTCTTTAAGATTAAAATAACCCAGAGGCTAGGAAGAGTGTACACTTGGGTCTTTTTTTTTTTAATGATTTGGTATAAATACTGTACACCTGGTTTCTTTTATTAATTTTTTTTAACGAGCTATACAATTGTTAGTTGTTGCCATGTAAAGAGGGTCATTTAATTACATGCATGTCAATTCTGTCTTTAATCTTCAAAAGCATTTTTTCAGGTAAGCTGTAGGCCTTATCATGTGAGCATGAGAAATAAGAGTCATACTCCCCTAATCATGGAGGAGGAAATTCCTTTCTCCATGAAGGATCATGGCCAATAATTCCAATAGACCGATGGTAAATATATATTCCTCCTGGAGGATTTTTTTTTCGGAGTATATAAGTATTTTTTTGAGAGATAGATCTCTTAGGAAGCGTTTGGTACCTAGAATGATTTTTTGTAACTAGAAATAGCATTTTTGGGAATGCTATTCCCAGACATGAGTTTTAGACACATTTGATATATAGATTAAATTATTAGAAATCTTATAAATTATATTCGAGAATGAACTATTTCTATATTTGATTGACAATGACATTTCTAGAAATATTATATATTTTTTCTAAAATAACCCTGAGAAAAATAGTGGTGGCGGCGGTGGTTTGACAGTCGTTGGTGGAGGTCCGGTAGCCAACAACAGTGGTCCAGCGGCGTTCCGTGATGGTTCGGCAATTGTCGACAGTGGTTTGGCAATCGGTAGAGGCAGTCGCGGGGCGGTCCGGTGACGACGATGGCAAACTAGTGGTGGTGGTGGTTAATAATAGAGATAATTTTATCTTTTCACTTTTATAGAAACATTTCCTTTTCATGGCAATAGAGGTGGAAATGAAAATAACTTAATTTTCATTCCTGAAAATACAACTTACATAGGAATTTTTTTAAAAAAATCACATACTAAATATGAGAATATTACATTCCCGTGGTGACATTTCTGAGAATGTAAAATCATTTTGTGTACCAAAACTCCCTTAGTGTGACTACTAAAAAGTTTTTTAATAAGTCAAGGTGAGTGAGCAAAGAAGATCAACATAGAGATATATGCAAGCATTGGACCACATGTCTTTCTTAATCACATCATTGAGCTACCCAAGGCGATTTCATGAAGTCTTGTTCACGTAGATTAAATTAGGTTTTTCAAGATCTAAATCCTATTCCAAATTAGCCGATGTATTTAATAGGAAAGAATAATTATAGGAATGTTTTAGATTTAGGTATTAGGTGTTAGTAGTTTGTTATAGGGAAATAAAGTTTTAGAAGGGTTTACATCATTATAGATGTAATCCTTTGATATGAATTAATGGAAAAGAAAATATGTTTAGCCTTTAATTTAGCTTAGCTTTTAGCCTTTCTATCTTTTAGTTTTCTTTTTTATCACAGTATTTGTTACGGACTAAGTCCAAAGGGCCAAAAACTCCAAATGGACCCTCAAGGGCTGAAGGCCCCGCACCGAGAGTAGTTGAAAGTATCTCCACTGAGATTGTTTTCAGTTACAAAGCATTAACTCCAGATTCTGTAATATCACAAGACTCGATTACGTAACGTACGCTAATTTGAGACCGTTACCCAAGTATCTTAGGAAATCGTTATCACTCAACTTCTATAAACAGGGGAGCTCACCCTTGAAACAGGTACACATTTTTATTCATCACTGATACCTCTACTCTGGCTAACTTGATCATCAGAGTCCTTGCAGGTGCCCCCCATCCAAGCGCTGTCGCACGCAATGGTAGAAGAAACCCCAAATTCAGTTCGGAGAGTTCATTTCTCAAAATCTGGTAATCTCTTTCAAACATTGGCACCGTCTGTGGGGAGCTTTCAGTTGCTGCACACGAATTGGTTGCCATGATCTCTCACCGTTAATGGGAAGTTGCGGCAGCTCATGGTCATATAAGTGATAGATGACTGTCGCAACGACAAGAAGCTAATGGACAAACTGCGTCGGAATTTGCCTCTGACGCTGAAAATCGGCGTCATACTAACCTACCTTCAGTCGAGCCACCTAGGAACCCTTTGGTGTCCAAAGTTGAGCGAGCTAGCAAGGATAAAGTCTCAATGATGAAAGAACAAGTTGAACGTATTTGGGAGTTGGAACAAAACATTGACAAAATGAAAGGAGCCGGCGAATGAGATCGGAGAAAAGTTCATTACTAAGTTAGGGATCATGATGACCGGTACCAGTTCCGAGTTCAACGTTATGATGAGAGGCAAAGTTTTCGAGGCAATGACCGATCCCGTGAGTGGGAGCATGCATATGCTCGGGAATCCATAAGTGAATATTCATACCATGTTGAACATGCCGAGTCTCATCCTTCAAGAATAAGAAATTACAACCAACCCAGGTATTACCTGAGTCATGACGTAGAGGATGATGAATTGCCTTTCTCGGATTACATAATGAGTGCTAAACTTTTGAAAGGGTTTAAACCCTTAACTGACATGGAGCCTTACGATGGGAGTTTTGATCTACAAGAGCATATGGATGCCTTCAAGTCTAGAATGGCATTAGCAGGAGCCTCGGATCTCGTGAGATGTTGAGTATTTCCGATTACGTTGAAGAAGTCAGCTTTGAAGTGGTTCAACTCCCTCTCATAGTGATCCATTAGTAAGTTCTCAAATTTACAATCTCGTTTTTTAGCTCACTTTACGACTCGCAGGTTTAAGCCCAAGCTAGTTACTAGCCTTTGGGGATTATCCCAGTGGTAAAGAGAACCGCTTCGAGATTTTCTCGAAAGATTTAATGCAGAAACATTATTAGTAGAAGAGCTAGAAACCTAAGCTGCAGTACTCACATTGTTAAATGGACTCCAACTTGGAGCATTTAAGGACTCCCTCTTGAAGCGGCCAACAAAAACTATGGATGACATCCAAATTAGAGTAGAAAGGTACATTTACCTTGAAAAGACGTAGAAAGCAACGGCAAGCTCGATGAAAAACCAATCCGAGAAGAAGCCGGGTGCACAGCATGAAGAACGTTAAAAGAGAGAACCAGGGGCACAGAGGGTCGGAAGATTTCATAATTATACTCCCCTTAATGTGTCCTTGGCTGATTTATATAAGGAAGTCGGACAAGTGGAAAAATTGCCAAAGCCGAAGACAATCCAAGTAAAGGCCAACACTAATAAGTCCTTAGTCTATGAATACCACAACGACTTTGAACACAAGATAAAAGATTGTTATGATCTCCAGGATGCTGTGGATCAACTAATTCGGGAGGCAAGGTTGGCGAGGCACATTGCCTTTCAGCGAAGTCCAAGAAAAAGAAGGGCATCGCCTTTAAAGGATGAAGAAAGGAGAAAACCCAGATCATAGAGAAACTCAGATTATGACAACCAGGAAGAAGAGCCTATCACAAGAACAATTAATGTCATAGCTAAAGGTTTTGCTGGTGGTGGGGTTACTAGATCAGCTCGTAAGAAGCATCTTCAGGAGTTGTTGAGTTTGTCAGCAGTAAAAATGGAGAAGCCCTACAAACCTACCACCCCTGAAATCATGTTTTCAAGTTCTGATTTTGAGGAAGTTATTCCTGGATATGATGATCCTATGATTATTTCGGCCAAGACGGTAAATGCCGAGATCAAAAGGGTTTTCATTGATCAGGGAAGCTCAACAGACATCATCTTCCGAGATGCCTTCAACAAGCTCGGATTGAAAAATTCTGATCCTCAGAGCTAGAAGGAAGAGCTCGTTGGGTTTTCCAGAGAAAAATTCTACCTGGATGGGTTTTGTTACTCTACATGTAACTCTGGGTAGCCAACCTAAAACTCGAACTATTAAAGTCAACTTTTTGGTCGTCAATTGTCCGTCCGTATATAATTTTATACTAGGAAGGCCAACTTTGAATAAGATCGAGGTCATTGTTTCTGATGCGGCTTTGGCAAGTATACCAGATCGTACAAGTAATAAAGTGATGAAAAAGATATCGTTCCCATGAGGATAGATCAATTACCGAGTAACTAATAGGAATGACTATTTGGAATCGAAGAACAGAACGAGTAGAGAAAACAAAAAGAAATCAAATATATCAAGAGAACAAAACTGCATTTAAAGACAACTTAAATCACTGGGATGCACACTAGGGCTAATTGACTTCACCTAACTATGGACTTAATTACCATGGATCTCAATTATCTAGCTTTTACCTTAATTGATTAATGGTCGGATTTCCTAAACTAATTCCAAGCCTTTCTCAAGATTAAGAAATTCTCTTTACTCTAAATTGATTGCCTAATCCCTTAGTTACAAACTAATTTAGGAAAAGGTTGAAACTTTATGGATTCCTAAGATGACCACATGAGTTGCGTTTATCTATTTCTAGCACATGAGTTGCGTTTATCTATTTCTAGTTTTCACTCAACTCACGGTATTTATGATGAGAAGTTTTGTTTACAAACCCTATCTCTAGTTATTGCAAACCAACAAATCAGTTGAATGGTAGCCAATCACTTAAAAGCATTAGGAACAATCATAAACACTTAATAATAAAGATAAAAACATAAATAAAATCAATCCATGAGTAATATCATCACATAGTTGGATCCATCAATGCCCTAGAATAGGGTTTAGTTCATGGTGAAATCATAAACAACAAAAAAAGTAAAAGAAAGAACAGAAAAAAGTAGCCATGAAGAAAAACAAGGATTCCAATGTCTTGAGGGTGAATGATATCTCCAACTCTTCACAAAACTCTCCACAATGCTCCATGAATCTTCAAGTCTCTTTTCTAGGGTTGCCTCCAGTGTTTAGAGTGTCCTAAGGTGTTAAAAAGGTCGTCCAAATCCTTTAAATAGTGCCCGAAGATCTTCTACCATGAGATTACTTCGAAAAACAGACTTTTCTGATTTATCGCAGCCACGCTAGAGTGTGTAGGTCTGCGCTTGAGCGTGGTCCTCTAAAATCCAACTTGTGCTTTCTGTTTGGGCTGCGCTCGAGTATGGGATCGTATGCTGGAGTGTAGTCCATGCTAGAGTGTGGTATCTCACACTCGAGTGTGCATCTAAATCAGCAACTCTGCAGATTTGTCTCTTTTGCTCACTTCCAGGCTTAATAGTGATTAGAATAGTTGGATATTACCCTTGGACGTAGCAATAGCAATTGTAGATATTTGAGTAAGCTTTCCAACGCAAGAAGAACCACTTCAATTGGAGTTTTTTAACTCAAGATATGGGCAAAATACTGATGACTAGTTAGGTTTGACAACATTAGAGATAAGATGTAACTTCAATCTTGTTTTGCCTTTTTCTCCTAGAAGACTTGAGAATCCCAAAAAGTGCTCAACAACAAAGTTGGAGATATCCTTCTCATCTTTCCAAAGAGTCCTAAATCATGTCAAGTTGACTTCCAGAGAGTTAGATATGAATTTTTTCTTGTGACATGGTCTTGAAATCTAGTAAAATGGGCTACATAAGACTCCAATTCAACTCCTATTCCACTTGAGTGCTTGTGCCTAATTGAAGCACAATGAAAACATAAATAACTAACCAAAATATGAGAAAATAACGAACAAACTAGAGAAGAACCTAAATCAAAGAAATCAACTAAAAACAACTAAAATACCAAAGTAAATTCATATAACTAAAGCCTAAATCTAAATAAAACAAAATAAAATAAAAATAACTCACTATGGGGATTTATCAGTTTCTACAGCTTATTTAACAATGAAATTTTTTGCAGATAATGGAGAGATAGCCACCGTGAGAGCTGACCAAGGTGCAGCTCGAAAATGCTATAATGTGAGCTTAGAAGTTGCCAAAAAGGAAATAAAATCAAAAAAGCCACGACCTCTAGGTTCATCGAACATCATGTTGATTGATCTCGACGTTAGAGGCCGACAAAAGGCCAAGCGGCCAGAGTCTGATAGAGAACTCGAACAAGTTCAAATCAGCCCCGAAGTTTTCCATACAGCTCGAATAAACAAGAGCCTCTCGATTTCCCTTAAGGAGAAGCTCATTGCTTTTTTAAAAGAAAATGTGGAGTTATTCGCTTGGACAACGACGGATATGCCAGGGATAGATCCCGAATTCATGAGTCATCAACTATTGATCTTTCCTAATGTCCATCCTATTGTTCAGAAAAGGAGGAAAATGAGTTCAGAGAAGGCACAAGAAGTTCATAAACAAGTTCAAGCCTTGTTAGATGCAGGTTTCATCAGGGAAGTAACTTATTCGACTTAGTTGTCAAATGTCGTGATGTAAAGAAATCCAATTGGAAGTGGCGAATGTGTGTCGATTATATCGACCTCAATAAAGCATGCCCAAAGGATTCCTACCCCTTGCCAAGTATCACTGGTTTGGTCAACGTAGTGTCAGGTTTTCGATTCCTTTATTTTCTGGATGCGTACTCGGGATATAACCAAGTCCCTATGCATCCATTAGATGAGGACAAACTGCATTTATCACCCCAATGGGAAATTACTACTATAAAGTAATGCCTTTCGGGTTAAAGAATGCAGGAGCAACATATCAGAAATTGATGAACAAAATTTTTGCCAAACATATTGGAGTTTTAATGGAGGTTTATATAGATAACATGCTGGTAAAGATGAAGGCAGAGGAGGAACTCTTGCAGAATTTGGAAATAGTGTTTGGATGCTTACAAAAGCATAGAATGAGGCTAAACTCACGAAAATGTGTTTTTGCTATGCTATTGAAGCCAGGAAGTTCTTAGGCTTTATGCTTACAAATCGTGGAATTGACGCAAATCCTGATAAATGTATGGCAATTTTGGACATGAAAAGTCCAAATTCCATAAAATATGTCCAACGTTTGACGGGAAAAATAGCATCTCTTTCTAGATTCTTGGCAGCCTCAGCTCGAAAGGCATCACCTTTCTTTTCATTGTTGGAAAAAAGAAAGAGTTTTGAGCGGACACCGAAATGCAAAGCAACATTCCAAGAATTCAAGTCTTACTTGGCGAGCCCACCAATCCTGTGCAAAGCTGAGATGGGAAAACCACTATTCTTGCATATCTTAGTAAGCGACTCAGCCATGGCTGGTGTTTTAGTCCAAGAAGATAATAGGCAACAATTTCCGATGTACTTTGTTAATAAGACTTTGTAGGGGGCAAAAGTTCGGTATCAAAAGCTGGAGAAAGTGGCCTTAGCCCTTGTCTTTGTAGCCCGTCGCCTTTGGCAATTTTTTCAAGCCTACACAATTACAGTCAGAATGGACCAACCAATTCGACAGGTACTCCAAAAATTAGATCTCGCAGGAAGAATGATAACATAATCGGTTGAGCTGTTCGAGTTTGATATCCAGTATCAGCATCGAGTTGCAATCAAAGCTCAAGCTTTGGCAAACTTCCTTGTAGAAATGGTGGATGAAGAAGAACCCAGTGACCCGACTTGGATGTTATATGTGGATGGAGCTTCAAGCACTAAGGGTTATGGAGCTGGGGTTATCTTAGAAAAAGAAGGTGATATCATGGTTGAAATATCTATTAAATTTGATTTCCCAATCTCCAATAATCAAGCTAAGTATGGAGCTTTAATAGTCGGCTTTCAACTTGCTTCCGATGTCGGAGCGGCATGACTTACAATCTACAGTGATTCCTAGATTGTAACGTCACAGGTGTCTGGAATGTACCAAGCAAAGGATCCACTGTTACAGAAATACTTGGCTAGAGTTAAAGATCTAATAGGAAGAGTTGATATATCTGAGATCCGACATGTTCCCAAAGCATAAAATATTCGAGCTGACATTCTTTCTAAGTTAGCCAACACCAAGACGGGAGGAAAAAAAATAAAAGCTTAATCTAGGAGACTTTGAAGACCCCTTCCATAGCAAACCCAGTTTTGATATTAACGATTGAGGAAAGCCCGAGTTGGATGACTCCAATTGTGCGATATTTGTTGAATGGGGTTCTACCTAATGATTCTGTCAGTGCGAAAAGATTAGCCAAGGAAGTTTCATACTACACTATAGTCGAAGGACAATTGTATAGAAAAGGTTTATCACAGCCCTTGTTGAAGTCTCAACCGAGAGCAAATTAATCCCATGCTCGAGGAAGTTCATGAAGGGTCTTACGGACATCACCCCGAAGGAAAAGTGCTCAAATTAAAAATTTTACGGGTAGGGTATTATTGGCCTAGGATGACTAAAGACGCTGTGAGATTCGTAAAAAAATGCCCAAAGTGTCAACAACATGCAAACCTACATGTTGGCTCAGTAGAAGAGCTTTCAACGATAATGTCCCCTGGCCATTCTCTAAGTGGGGAATTGAACTTTTAGGTCCCTTTCCCCTGGCTACAGGACAAGTGAAGTACTTGATCTTACTTCACGAAGTGGATTAAAGCGGAGCCATTATCTTCCATTACGGTTGCACAAGCCCAAAAGTTTGTATGGCAGAATATGTTTACCCGATTTGGAATTCTGGAATCACTAATTACAGACAATGGGACGCAATTTACCGATAGTAAATTCCAGGACTTCCTTTCAAGCTACAAGGTTAAACACCATTTTACATTGGTAGAGCATCCACAAGCAAACAGGCAAGTTGAGATAGCTAATAAAGTGATACTTCGTGGATTGAAGAAAAGACTTGATGATAAAAAAAGGAGCATTGGCGGATGAACTCGGGAGTATACTATGGTCATATTGGACAACTCCCCATTCCACCATGGAAGAAACTCCATTCAAGCTTACTTATGGGGTAGATGCTATGATCCCGATCTAAGTTGGAGAACCAAGTCTAAGAGTTATGTTTTGAAATATTAGTTCCCAGTCTATGAGGGAAGAAATCGACTTATCCAATGAAGCCAGAGAAATGGCATATATTAGGGAACAGGCCCTAAAACAAAGGGTGGCAAAAAGATACAACTCTTCTGTGGTGCCCCATAAATTTGAAGATTTGGTCTTACGACGTACTAATATCGGACAGCCTACTCCAGATCATGGAAAACTCATAGCAAATTGGGAAGGTCCATATAAGATTATTGAAGTCTTGGGAAAAGGAGCATATAAGCTCTCTACCTTGTCTGGCTCTCAGGTTCTGAGATCGTTGAATAGTTTAAACTTGAGAAAATTTTATGTATAAACCATGCAAGTTATCGTACTCTTTTTCCTATCTCGGGTTTTTTCCTACTGAGTTTTTCTTGAGGAGGTTTTAACGAGGCGAGACTTCTATGGGCCAAGTGGTATATCAATACAATGCTATTTGGTTTTCTCAATTTTATAAATAAAGTTTTGATTTTCATTTTGTTTCATTTTATTCGATATTGTGTAAATCCTGAGGGGTTGATCACCCTTTAGTCAAAAAACACAAACGTTTAGGCTTAAACTCCTCGGACATTATGCAATCCAAGTTTTTACCTAGGAATCTTATCGTAACCGAGTTATTGAAAATTATGACAAACAACTTAATAGTCGAGAAGTCAAGTTTTTAACTTCAAGAAATTCATTGTGGCGTGCTATTCCTTTCAAGTTATAAAACTTGGGTGAATAGTAAAAATAAATTTCGTAATCCCGGAAGACAAGGAATGTCATTTACACAAAAAAAAGCGAAACTTCCTCCATCACGCTTCCGAGGTAGCATTATCGTCATGTTCGTCAATATCGGCGCCACTCTCATTTTCTGCAGGGAGGCAATCTCGATTTGGCTATCTTTGATGCACTTGTCTAGGCCGACTTCATTAAAGTCGGCCCCAGGACAAATAACTTGACATTGCACCACGATATTATCCTTAATTTCATAAGCCTACTTCTCCCATTGCTATTCTACGAATTTCACGTCGACCTCCAGCTTGCTTATCTCGTTGAATGCTTTAGTGTTGGTCTCCTCCAGCTCCGATATCCGCTTCGCCGATTCTTCCAGTTAACGGCCTTTATCTTCAAGGCATTAATCCTTCAACTGGTTTGCCTCTTTTAATTCAGCCATTTCAGATGCCATTCTTTCTTTTTCTTCTTCTATAGCCTATTTGTCGACCTTGAAGATGGATGCTTTCCGCAAGTTCCTTCACCTCTTTGGTAGCTTGGATACTAGCAGCATCAACAGGCTTCAAGCATTTGAGAATGGTAGCTGACTTCAAAAGCATACGACCCATCTATTGCATTCTGCTCACAACACCTTCATCATTCGCCCCGATTTGCTCTAAAATGGTAGGGTTATCCAGTGTCTTATGCATGAATTCTGGATAAGGGAAAGTCCTTGCTAGGACATGATCTTCTAGCCTTACATCTGAAGTTGTATTATCCTTAATATCAACCTAGATCACCTCCTTCACTATTTTCTTCCCTTTTTGTTTCTTTGAAGGCTGAACCTCGGGAGCAGGTCTTGAGGGTTGAACCTTAGGGATAGAAGCTTCAGCAGTTGATAAGTTTCGGTTGCTAGAATCATCAGGTTAGGGACTTTGACTAACATCACCCTTGTGAGGCCTTTTATTCAGGATACGATGTCAAAGGACATCAAGGGTAGACTTCGGAGCCATTTTTTCTGCAAAAATACAAATTCAAAATTAGTTTACATAGAATAGCAAGATACGATGTCTACAAAGTGACTTAAATCCAATCTAAGTGTGCTCTAGCTATTTTGAGAGTCAACTCCAACTATGAGCTTCAAACTTAGATTTTCCCTTCCAAACCTCACCAAGAAAAATTTGACCAAAATTCATTCTTCGAAAGAAAGCTCGTCCTCATTTACCCGAGGAATTGCAAAGTGTTTACTCCAGAAATAGTTGATTCTTAGTTCTCCTTCTAGGTCCTCCCAAAAAGGAATTGCATTTAGATCCCCGAACACCTTGAAGTAGAACGATTTGAAATAGTGGAAGGATTCCTCATACAATGTGAACACCTTCCGATTTGGTTGATCTTGGAATGACAACCATCCCATGGTCACACCCTCACCACTAGGACGGGTAAGATTAAAAAAGGAGAATAACGCCTTTGGAGATGGAGGAACTTCAAGGTATTCGCATATAATTTCAAATACTCGAATCATGGCCCAACTGTTAGGATCAAGTTGGGATGGGACAGCTCTAGTTTGCTCTAAAATGGTAAATTGGAAATGAGTAAGGGGGATGCAAACACCAAACTTGGATATGAGGATGTTGTACATACACATCCATCTCGGACCGCCCTTGAGATTCATATAACAAACTCTTTCGTTGGTGCTTGGAGCCTTTAAGATATATTCCTCCTCATATTCCCCTTCCAAAGTCAGTACATGGTCTTCACGGAGCGATTTTAGGAATTCAATAGTAACTCTGGATGGAACTCCTAGGACTTTGGGATTGGCCCATCTATATATTGGTGGAATCGCAAAAAGGAAGACGAGAGCTTGTTTCTTTGCCATTGGAGTTAATCTACATAGGAAGAACCACCTCTACATTAACAAAATTGGATAATTAACTCGGAAAATAAAGAAAAATAAGCCTATGGTGGTTTTCCCTCTAAAGGCATGAAAACCATCGAAGTTGGGCGGAGAAGAAGAAACGTTGGGGGCAATAACCCCCCAATGGTAGAATGACAGAGTGGCACGGTGGTTTTAATAAAAATCGCCACTGGTAAGTAACAATGTATCAAAGGTACTCACAAATGCCATTGTCTCTACGAAAAGAAGACATACCTTTAAAATGTAGGTTCCTTGATGATGGATAAGCCTTTGGGTGTGCGATGAACGATGGCTCTCTGCGGACGGTGGTTCTCTAGAGGCATCAATGCAAGGAGCTTGGTGAAAGCAAGAAGTGAAGATGAAACGAAGGGGTTGGAATTTAAAGAAATGCATGCATCCCTTGCCGTGTAACCTAAAGGTCATGAAGGGTATAAACGTCTTTATCACGCCCTGAATTGAGGACAAAATCAAAAATTCATATCAGCTCGAATAATGAGGGTGCATAAAATGAAGCACCATAACAACACGCGTCATCTCGGGGAACGAAGATATGACCCTTGACAAACTCATGGTAGAAACAATCACCTCAGGTTAAGTAGGCATCAACTGATGGCTAGCTATAATTAAGGTCCAACCAGAGAACATCGAGATCCTTCCTCAATCCTTTGACTTTGGTTCAACAACCTTGAAATCAAAAACCTGATATCTGACATTAGCATGTCGAATCGGTTTGGGGGCACTGTTACGGACTAAGCCCAAAGGGCCCAGAAACCCCCAAATAGACCCTCAGGAGCTAAAGGCTCACACCGGGGGCAGTTGGAAGTATCTCCACCGAGACCGTTTTCAGTTATGAAGCACTAACTCCAGATTCTGTAATGTCACAAGATCGGATTACATAACGTACATTAATCCGAGAC
The DNA here is from genome assembly GCA_031439585.1 of Pterocarpus macrocarpus. Taxonomy (NCBI): domain Eukaryota; kingdom Viridiplantae; phylum Streptophyta; class Magnoliopsida; order Fabales; family Fabaceae; genus Pterocarpus; species Pterocarpus macrocarpus. Next base: position 28,617,244 of record CM062520.1, read on the forward strand.
TGTTATCCAAGAATCTTGAAAAATCGTTATCATTTAGCTTCTATAAATAGGGGAGCTCACCCTTGAAATAGGTACGCATTTTTATTCATCACTGATACCTCTATTTTGGTTAACTTGATTGTCGGAGTCCTTGTAGGTACCCCGCATCCAAGCACTGTCGCACGCAGTGGTGGAAGAAACCCCAAATTCAGATTGAAGAGTTCATTTCTCATAATCTAGTAATCTTTTTCGAGCAATATTCTTGGATTCTATTTTTTAAAATAAATGCTGGCCTAGTGGTGATATTATATAGTAAGATGATGAAATCTGATTACAGAAAATTACTTCCAAGTAAGAAACTCAATAATTCTCAAGTAAGCAAGCTTTATGTTCAGGTTTAGCAAATGAAAGTATAACTAAGGAAAAAAAAAAAAAAAACTCCAAATCGATCACTGTTGCATTGATTTTGAGACTCACATCTATAGGGGATATAACTAAGGACAATGAAAGAAAAAGAAAACTCCAAATCGATCACTGTTGCATTGACTTTGAGACTCACATCTGTAGGGGATATGAAATAGGAATCAATAGGGAGAGAAGGGGAAAAGAAATTCTATACAGACGTGGAAAAAAGAAGAAGGGAATTTCATAAAGGAAGATGAGCTTGTACCAAGGACATAACTAACTATAATTTTTCGGCGCTCTTCATTCTTTAGGCCTTTCCTTGCACGTACCGTGTGAGCCTCAAGCTAGGCAGCCTCTGCCAGGTACATTTTCTGATCCCTTTGATTTCAAGATCCTCTGCCAAGTGTCCTTCGTCTCTAATAGAATTTGGCTGTCCTGCATTTGCCACATATCCACTTATCCTACATTTATTTTATCCTTTATTTTCTATAAATTTCGATACTTATTTAATATTATATGTATTTTATATATAAAAATTAAAATAATATTATATTTTAATTTATAGAGATTAATTTGATATAAATTTTTTTTTAAGGACTAATATGAAATCTATTTAAATTTTTAAAAATTTATTTAATATCAAAAATTTTTTAAAGACTAAATTGATATTATGTATATTTTTTATGAACAAAAATACATATTTAGTCTTAATTTATTTTTTAAGTAACGTAACTCACGTGAAAATATGTACCTTTTAAAAAATGCATATATACTAAATATTTTTATGATAATTATTTATGATTTTTATGAAAAATTAATATTTTATTAAATTATTATTAAAATAGATTTATTTATCATATAATAATATTACTTTTATTTTAATTAATAATAATAATAATAAAGTGCAGTGTCTTTTTAGTATTTGGCAACTAATAAGTCTTTTTAAAAATTCTCAAGGAATTTGGTGTAATTTTCTCTAAAAATACCTATTTTAAATTATAATACACAAAATACATTGATCCATTTTTTGACAAAACTGACAAATGCCTATTTGTTTTGCAGTTTGAGATGTGCTCAAACTTACTTTTAGTGGAATGAAAATGGATTTGTACAATGACTATCATATTTGGATTTTATTTTGTTATTGATAAACTTACTTTTAGAGGTTTCAAAATTAATTTTGACCACAACACCTGTAAAGATTTTTTTCATTTTACTTCCACAAAAAAAAATTTATCATATTGCCCCCACTAATATTTTATTTTAATCAATTTTAAAATTCAATTATACCTTTTTAATAATTTAATATCTAAAAATAATTTTATCTTATATTATCTAAATAAAAATAGTTTTTTTAAATTTATTTTTAAAATATCATTTCAAACAAAAAATAATTTTTTAAACTTTAACTTTACTAAAAATAATTTTTTTAACTTTAATTTTATTTTTTAAAAAATAAGTCCACTAAAAAGTTAAATCAAAAGGACCTAACTCATCCAGGGTTTAAGGCTTTAAGCCAAGGCCGGCCGGGTCTGGCATTACTGTGATCCGCAAGTCCTACCCGACATAGGAAACGACGTCGTTTTTTCATCTCGGACAAAATACAAAAACAGCTTCTTAAACCCTAATGAAATTCCCAGTCCCAAATAAAAAGTCGAAAGCCCTTGCTGTCCATCTCCTCCATCTTCGTCGAGACTTGGGGCCGCTTGCCGTCGACGTCAGTGGATTGCTGGTGGCTTGGTACAGTGGTCGCTCATCGGTAAGCCCCTCCTTCCAATCCCTCCTTCCAATCCTCAGATTCTTTGATAAGCTGCTGAAATGGATCTCTGATTTCTCGCTGTTATCGTTTCCTTGGTTTGTGGGATGTGGAGAGGAGACAAACAAGTTACCGTTCTCATTAAGTATGAGTGACTGGTGGTGGTGGTGGTGGTGGTGGTTGAGTGATATTTGGGACTGTCAAGGGAGAGTTTGATTTGATTATGTTTTGGTTTTGTGGTGGAGACTGAAAAGGGAAAAAAAAAAAAAGGAGGATTATCATAATGTTGTAGTTGTGTTGCAGAGGAAGGTGTTGTGCTATTGTTGCTTTATGGTTCTGTAATATATTTCAAAGATAAATTGTGCTTTGTTTGTCGTCTGTTGTCGTGCCTTATGAAGAAAATGCAAAACCAAAATAAAGACAATGTTGGTCGAGCTTCAGGTTTATTTGTTGAAGAAAGAGGGCCTGAATTTGTCACATCTTTGGGCATAATTGTGTTGTGTGTTGTTGTGATTTGTGAGATTGCGTTGTGAAACTTTCTTCTTTAACTGTCTTTTTGAACTTGTCAATTGTGATTATAGACTCGTTTATTTTTGTTTTTGGATTAGTTAATTTGTGTAAGTGGCTTTGGTATGGACAAATTTATTTGAATTTTAATGTGTTTTTATGTAATTTTATATATTTGTTTAGTTGTGTCTGGTTCAACCTGTTCATCTAATGATACAGTGCATTGGTCGAGTAAATCACTGAGTCGAGTTTAATAACTATTTAAGGAAACAGAGCACACAGGAAGGACCTCCAAAATGCCGAAGTCGAAGAGAAATAGACAAGGTTTGTGTTTCGTTGCTCTCAGTAATGCTCAGTTTTTGCTAACTTTTCTCTTTAATCAAAATTGGGAGCAAAGATGATGATGGTGGTGGTTTTGTTGACATGACAAAAACGCAGTTACACTTTCAAAGACGAAGAAAAAGGGACGGGATCATAAGGAGGCAATAGTGAATGCAATAAAAGAGGCTTCTGAGAAATACTCTTCAGTATATGTGTTCTCCTTTGAGAACATGAGGAATCAGAAATTCAAGGAGTTCAGGGAGCAGCTTAAATCCAGTAGCAGGTTCTTTTTGGGATCAAACAAAGTGATGCAGGTCTCTCTTGGTCGATCTCCTGCTGATGAAATCAGACCAGGTCTTCATAAGGTTTCCAAGGTTGCCATGTCATCACTTTCTCTCAACCAATTCGGTTTTAGTTTGCATAGTTTCATTGTTTCTCATTTTTCTTATGTTTCATTGGTTGTTTCTCTTGTATCATAGCTATTGCGTGGAGATGCTGGGATGTTTTTTACAAATTTGTCAAAAGAAGAAGTTGAAAGGTAACCTCAGCAAAACTAATATTTTGATGGAATATATTAATGTTCTTATATTGGTAAGAAAATTTGTGTAGAACTAAAAGGATAAGAAATATGTTAAACAAGATGATTCATTGCCTTTACCATAATATCAATATGAAGCCATTTAGAAAGATATGATTTTTTTTTTTCCAACCCATTTTCATTTAAGAATATATAGTATTTCTTCTTCTCAGGTTAATTACATGTCTGTTTTTTCCTTGCCAATGTGACTGTCTTAAAGATGGCATGCAATAGTTTATTAGCATTTTCCAACACAGTCATTCTAGATGTCCCATTTTCTTTCCTGGACTCTTAACATTATTTTCTTTAATTCCACTTTGCAGGGTGTTTAATGAATTTGAGGAATATGACTTTGCAAGAACAGGAAGCATTGCCACTGAAAAGGTGTTCAGAATCTCTCACTTTTAACATAGCAACTTTTCATGCGTAGGCCTTGTTAAGGAAGTCATTGGCTAATTTGGCATTGGCAAAACAGCTATACACACTCTGATTTCTTATTACAAAATTTTTATTATTATGGATGTGATGCTGTGAGTTCTTGATGAACCCGTAATTCTCTTACATTTCAACCTGTCATTTTGGTCAGGTACTCGAGCATGTGACACATATTCTATTTTATAAATAAAACTCAACAGTTTCATGATTGTTTAGGTGGATCTGAAAGAGGGTCCTCTAGAGCAGTTCACACATGAAATGGAACCCTTCCTGCGGAAGCAAGGCATGCCTGTTCGGTTAAATAAAGGTGCACTTGCATTGTTCTGTAATTATGGTTTCAATGCACCTGCCGACTATGTACATGCATGATTGATGTTTCCATAATTTGCAGGAGTTGTGGAACTTGTTTCGGATTTTGTTGTTTGTGAGGAGGGGAAGCCCTTGTCACCTGAGGCAGCTCGGATACTGGTTAGTTCTTCTGTATTATTACCTAAATCATCCCTGCCAAGTGTTATTGCATATTTACTATAGCAGCAAATGACTTCTTGACCGTGAATTTTAGCAAACTGATATATTTTTCATCTGTTTTGTCCTGTCTTCATTTTTATGTAGTGAGTTACAATGCCAATGATTGATTTTTATTTTTGGGGAAGTGTTGTGGGCAGGAAATTTTTGCCCTTGGTTTTGATTCTCTTTAAATTACCTATATATATATATTCCCCATTCTTTTGGCCTTAGTATTGTAGGCATGCATGTCATCCTAACTTGCATCATAATGTTAGTAATTAACACTACAATGATTGTATCTGCATTATTAATGATGGTCTATAAGGTAGTGAGACTGACATGCTGACATAGTTAGTGACTGCTCCTCTTTGCAGCGTTTGTTGGGAATCAAGATGGCTACATTCCGACTGCACCTGATTTGCCAGTGGACTCCTGACGATTTTGAACTTTACATTGATAGGCCTGATGATTCAGATGTTGAATGCGCATAGTCGCACAATCTGTTCAAAAACGTTGAAGTCTACAAGATATGAATCATACGAAATTTGCGTAAGAAGCTACCTTTGTCTACTCATATAGCGACTTTTAGATTTTTTCGGATAATGTGTTTTCAGAAGAGTTGATTTTGTAGGAGTGTGAGATTCCGGTGAACTAGCCTCAGTGTTTAGAAGGGAAATGGCACTCGGCCATTGTCTGTAAGCAAAAAATTCAAATTGTTGGGATTACACTATTTATTAGTCTAGACACTATTCACTGCTGATATATTCAACCTCTAGTAAATTGGAAGACTTACACATTAGCATCTCTTGCAAGGAACTCACTACAGAAACTTTCGATTTTTCAGTGAACTAAAATGTACTGTCCTGGCTAAGAATGCCAATTCTTGCGCTTGCATTTTCAGCCAAATTTACAGAGGACGCTGTTGTTTTTGAATTTCAGTCAATCCGCTGATTCAGGAAACGGGAAGAGAAAATTTTGAGAAATATTTTCCTAGCATTGTACCTTTATTAATGGGCTGTTTTGGGCGTATGGAAGTTTGTCAGAACAGTATATAAAATAGGACTGTCCATGTAAGCTTCTGCATACATGAATTAGTATAAAGTTAAATAGTGTATATTATGAAGTTACTTTAAAAATTAGTTTTAATTTGTTATCTGATATAAAATTAGTCAATTAAAATTTAAGTATTGATTGAGCTTGACGGGCTAACCTGAATATCTTGAAAAAATTTGCGAATTGAATTAATAAAATTGTAGTCAAAAGTGATTTTAATAAAATGCAGATATTAACCTTTCCTTCAGTACAAGTAAGGATATTCGCTAAAATATTCAATGCTTGCAATAGTGAGACGACGAAAAGAAAATCTTTGACGACCAACAAAAAAAAAAAGAAAATCTTTGCCAGTTTAACCTGTTCTCGTAAATTGACCATATGAAGAAAACAAAGGTGGAAACTGGACATTCTTATCGTGCTAATTCTAATATTTTGTTCATGCTGCCGTTGTTTCATCCATGTTATCCTCCAATAGTTCTCCATACGCCAATCTTCGAATTTTGCTAGCTTCTCTAACTGCTATGGCTTCATATCTTGCTCCGCAGTTATCTGCTATAGGGCTTCTGTCTGTCGAATATGCATCCCACAGTCAAATCTTAAGAGAACGTGAAAAGCACCGTTTGAAGATGATGAAAATTTAAACAAATGTAAAATGTCATGATAGTCATCCATCCACATGATATACTGGTGGAAGAGGCTGCTGTGGTGCATGCTTATAAAATTAATTCCGTCGTTCGCGCACCCATCCAGAATACCCCACTAACATTTGCATCATCTTACTTATCACCCTCTTAGCACTACGCTTCTCACAACCCTTCCATTGCAAATAAAATCCAATTAGCAAATGCCACCCACGATTTTCGGTGTGAAGGGTAACAGAACAAAGAACAAACTCTGCCTTTAAACGATATATATTACAAAAATATATTATTTACACTCAATTTAGCATTCATTTTAAAAAATATATTAAAATATCTCTTAATTATTGATTAAAAAATTAATAAAATCTATTTTTAATCAATAATTAAAAAATATTTTAATTTGTCTCTTAAAATAAATTTTAAAGTTGAGTACAAATAACACCCCTCTAATAAATTCTAGTAGAAGATGCAACCCGAAAGTAATTTAACTCACAATAAACTTTTAATTACTTAGTATAACATCACACTCACACACTTTGATTTGGTAAGATAAAACTCAAACTCACCCCAGTAACCATTGAAACCAAAATCCACTGACTGTGTTATCACATAACAGACCAACAGGTGCATCAAGAAAATTTACAGCCTTTTTTAATTTAACCAGAAATTTCGATGGCTTTGGCTTCTGGCTTCTTCACTTCTTCTTTAGGAACAGTAACAGTGAGAACCCCATTCTCCATAGATGCCCTGATCTGATCCATCTTAGCATTCTCCGGTAACCTGAATCTTCTCATAAATTTTCCACTGCTGCGCTCCACCCGATGCCAAGTATCGTTCTTGTCTTCCTTCTCGACGTTCCTCTCTCCGCCAATTAGGAGGACCCTGTCATCCTCAACCTCCACCTTCAATTCCTCCTTCTTCAGCCCTGGCACATCAGCCTTGAACACGTGCGCCTCTGGGGTCTCCTTCCAATCAATCCTTGTGCTCACGAATGCAGAATTCTCCCCAGAAAATGAAGTGGCGAGGGAATTGGGGAATGGGAAGTCCCTGAGGGGGTCCCAAACATCAAGTGAGAAGGGATCGAAGATGTTGCTCCTGCGGCCACCGAAGAAGCTTGGGATAAGCGACATTCTTTTGCTTTCTAAATATGAGACTGTAAACTGAGATTTTAGAGAGCTGAGAGGTAGCTGTTCCAGTTGCTTGTAGGTAGTACTTGCGTCTCTGACTCTGTACAGGGCAAAACTTGCGTTGGATATGCTATTTAAAGTGTTTGAAGGACTACCCGAGTATGTTCGAGAGAAATATCTTTCGGTTTGAATGTTTGAGAAAGTTCTGGAAATTTGGAGTCAATTTTAGCTTCTGCGGGTCTTGGCTAGTAGATGATGGAAAGTTACAGATATCATATACCTTTTTTTGTTTATCAATGGTTCGAGGTTACTCCGTTCCGCGATTTCTATGACGATTACAAGTTGTAATTGCCGCTCGACAATTACTTCAACGCAACGTCGTAGAATATAATTCTTTAAAATTAAAAATCAGCATTTTGCTTTTCTTTTTTTAATATCTAAATTCTGTTTACTTTATACTCAAGAAAAATGTTTGAATGAAAAAAATTGGAATATTTTAATTTTAGGTTGTTAAATATAAAATAAATAATTTATAAATCTATTAAATTTAAAATTAATTTAAATGCTTTTAAAATCTAAACATTTCGCCTGAAAAATCCAAATTCTGGATAAACTGGGATTGTTATTTATTTATTTGATTTTTTTTAGATTGGTAATCTAAAATCCAAATTTCACAGAACTTTTCTGAACATATAATCATTTGTGACTCATTAGTACAAACTTTAAAACATTCTTCATTGGCCTCTGAATTTTAACTAATAATTCAGTAGAACTTTTCATTTAAAGTTTGTTGATTCACTCATGTAAATATTATGTAGAAGAGCTTGTCTATTTCTCCTACATTAAATTTGGAAAATTAATTAATTACTTGTTAAATTTAGATTTTAACCAATTTAAAATAACTAGATTTAGTTGATAAAAGTCGTAAAACTAAAATTACAAAAAAAAGTACACTGTAATAAAAAAAATCACTAGCTCTATTGCATTTAACGAGTAAATTATTTAACAATCTAAATTAATAAACAGATAAAATATTTTCATGTAATATTACTAAAAGTAAGTTAGCATATCTCCAGGTAAAAGATTTATTAAGTGTCATGATTAGTTAAAGTTTTTTAACTAATTCACAAAATGTTTAAGTTAATGATAGTAACTACCAAAAGAATAAACGTTTAAGAAGTCTGCATACTTTCTCATTGTTATATAATAAAGTCATGTGAAGCAAAACATATGTTGACAGAGACAAGGGTGCTTGCCAGGATGTCCTACTCTCTACTCAAATAGTTATGTAAATCATAGCCCAAAACATAACTTTGTTTTACTTAAGGAAATAAAGGAAATTAAATAGAGAATAAACAACCAGATCTGTGTATTGATATAGATAAGTGACAGCTATAAGGTGCAATAATATGTATATAACATCCAATGGTGCAATTTAACTCAATGCATAAAAACTAAAAGTATGGATATGCATGAAAAATGATGCACTTGATCTTAACTCATATTTTTTCGTACTTGGTCCCCTGGGAGTATATTGGCCATAGGACTCTTGGGTAATAGTCCACTTTTCGTGATCATTTCGCTCTTATCTGAGGTCATTGGGTTTGCTTTCCCCGACTTCTCCACTGATCTATTCCCCTTAACTTTGTTTAGGGGCTGGCCCAAGTCACATGGAAATCCTTTCTTATGCTTATAGGGTAGCATTGCTTGTCTAACACTTTGACCAATGCATGCATAACTTGTAAATTCACTTTAATTGCATTTTCTGTCGAAATCTCAATAGCATAATGGATCATATCCGCTTTTTCATGAATAGTGCCAGGCAACCAAAACATTTTAATCAAATAGTAAACTCAATACAAAACATCATATTCATACCAATAATATAACAATATTGATAAGTGCAAGATTTAGAATCTTAAGTATCAATCTATCTTGCAAGCTTTTAATTTCTATTAAGGTTCCCGAGTTCGACTTCCAAGATTTAATGGGTTCCGAGTTTCGATCTTATACAAGTTCCGACTTCTCTACATTATGTTCAGTCTCCCGAGATTATATAATTCCCGTCTTCCGGGGTTGTGTTCGATTTTCGACCTTACCCCACCATTGGTCTTCTGAGACTTTGATAAGCGTGTTTCCTAAATTTCGAGCTTCCTATTTACTAAGTCCCGAGTTTAACATCAAACATACCCGATCTAGCTCTCTCTACTAAGTTCCGAGTTCAGCCTTAAACATACCCGATATGGATTCCTATTCACTAAGTCCGAGTTCAATCATTAAGTAAACCCTTCCAAGTTCAACCTTAAGTATACCCTTTCGGGTTCATCCTTAAGTGTACCCTTCCAAGTTCAACCTTAAATGTTCCCGACCTAACTTTCTGTTTTACTGAGTCCCAACTTCAACTTCAGGTATTCCCGACCTAGTCCTTTATTTACTAAGTTTAGAGTTTGATTTTATACATACCGACTTAGCTCTCTATTTACTAAATCCTGACTTCCGGCATTAACTCAAGTTGTTTGTGTCTTACCCCAGACTTGTCCTACTTCTAGCCAGAATTGCACCATTATGAGGGAAAATTCACTAAAAATAGAAATCTGGGTGAAATTATGCAAAATTTATATTCATGTAAAGCTAATAGAACAAGCTTTCAAATGAAGTAAGTTTCATATCATTTGAATGAGTATGATTTAAGATATAAACTCTGAAACTTGACCCTACTGGACCATCCTGTTCTAACCCGGATACATAGGGAAACTTTCTCTACTCACTGGAAACAAACGGGAACCTATCAAATTCGAAAATTTTTATGGGATATTTTCCTATGTGTAAGCTTTCTAACAAAGTTGGTTTCACTCAATTTGGAGTTGCATAGGGCGAGTTATACCCTTCTTAACTCATACTGCTCGGATGAAGGTCCTAATCTCTAGGTCAAACTTCAAAAATTCATATCTATCTCTATACTGATCCAATGGCCTTATATTATATATGTATGGAAAAGCGCAGAATGTACAGTTTCATATAAAAATAGATTCATGGAGTTTAAACAATTGTAGGTGGGCCGTCTGTTTCTGTAGTATGAATGTAGGAAAAACCCTACTAGCTTCTTGAGTTTTCTCCTTTCCTCAAGTTCTTTCATACCAATTCTAATTCTAATCATAACATACATATATAATCAACTATAATTCATCATCATCACTTCAAATTTCATCAAAAGTACAAAGTATACAAGACCCACACACAACTCTAAACCAAGAAAAATAAGAAGAGAAGTAGGATTCCTACCTTTACTAGGTATGATTCTTGTTGAGTTTGTGGTTAGAGTTGAAGAAATCTTGTTATGGCTTGAAGGTTTGTGGGAGAGGAAGATGATATGAGTTGAGATGAGATAAGATGATGGAGAAAACAATAGAGAGGGGTTAGATTTGATAAGGGCCGAAAATGTGCAAGGGTAGAAAAGGAAAATTTTAAAAACTTCTAAAGCAAGTTATATGTGATTGGTGGATTTGAGTAGGTTATGTAACTTGGTTTGTAGCCATTTGGAGGTGAGATAGCTTTGCATGGGTAAGTTGGCTAAATCTTGACCATCCATCCTAAGATTCTCACAGTATAATTTTTATTGATTCGGTTTTGACAGTTTAAATTACCGAAATTTTACCGATTTCTCTTAAATCGGTAAACCGGTTTTAGAAAAATTTTGTGAGATTTCTTATGTTCCTAATCTAATTACATCAAGCCTAATCACTTCTAAATCACAGTTAATTGGTTTTAAGTAAATATTTAATTGAATTTCAATTAAATCCACTTATTCAATAAAAATTGAACAACTCGATTACTAACGATAAAATTGTTCGGACATTACACTTTACAGTTGAATAAGAAGTAAACATCCAACCCATTATGAAACTTTCTTTTATGTGATTTCAATGATGCCACATGGACCGCAATGGACCACAAGAATGAATTAAAATATAGACATGAGTATGCACAAAGAAAAGTGGGGCAGAGCAAGCATCAGACAACGAAAACAAAACATGGTAAGGGAATAAAATATAAGATAGGAAGAAAACCTGCAGGTTTGAGATGTCAATGGCGTACATGAGCTGACGAACCTGAAGTGACGTTTGTGAGAAGAGAGTGCCAAGATGCTTAGGGATTCTAATTTTGGGAAAGTGGACATTTGGAGGGTTATGGGGATTGTTAGGTGGGAACAAAAAAGAAAAGAGGGGGTGTAAATGTTATGTGGTAACACACACTTTCAGACCATAGGTGGAGAACCGGTAATGACATTATTGATTTAAGCAATAAAAATAAAGCTAATGACTAATATTAATAAAAAAAATATATATGAATAACGACGTCGCAACACATAGTTGCAGTGATAAGAACTTTAAAATAGCATGAACAATGAAAGTAATAAAAACTATATATATATAACTTAAAACGAAAATTGAATAGTGAATAAGAAGTTGGAATATAATATTTAATTTAAAAGCAACGATGCAAAATAATATAAACAATATATGAATAATAATAAAAGATAGTTAAATAAATCTAGTAATATTAACTAAATATATGTATAATTTAAAAATTATTTATGTTTAATGAAATAGCTGATAAAATAAATATTTTTTATAATTTCTACCATCTTATGAATCAAATTAAATATTAATACAAGAGAGAGTATTATGGGTTTATTGATTTGTAAAGTATTTAAAAGATATATATAAAAAAATAGTAACGTATTTAGAACTTACAAAATAATGTTATTTAAAAATATTTTGTAAGTTAAAAAATGCAAATTACAACCATGTATGAAATTATTAAGTAATTATGTAGTAATAAATTTGTTAAATAATATACCGCAATAATGGCAAAATAACCAAATTGAGACTTAGGTTTGAGATTACTTTTAATATTGAAATCAGGAATTTTTGCTTTAAATTAATAATAAAGTTTATGATTTGGATATAATAAAAACATAATAATATTTGATCGTTTAATTACTGCTTATTTGGGGAAGAATAATACTTAATTTAATAAATACTAAAAATTTGGAGAGAAATAATATTTGGAGAGGAATAATACTTCTTTTTACTTAAAAAATTTAATCTAATATATTTTATAAAAAATTGTGAAGTTGAATATTTTTATTAATTATTTAACAATGAAAAATTGTTTGTTTTTGGACACTTGAAAATTTGTTAATTTAATTATGAATAATAAGGAATATTGCTATTTTAGAGAAATTAATAAGTAAATTTGTTAAGTAGGAAAGACAACAAATAAAAAGAAGTGACAATAACAACTTCTATAATATGTATCTTCTTCTTAGGAGTACTGATAGTTAACCATAGCTAAAGTAATTCTTAGGAGTAACTTAGCCATGGTTACCTGTAGTTAAATACCACGATTAATTTTATAGTTTACATATTTAATTAAGTTATTTTTAAGTACGAAATAAAAATAAAATATTTAATTAATTTTTTATGTGAAATATTTAATTAATTTTATTGGCTACACATTTAATTAATTTTATTGGCTATATATTTAATTAAGTTATTTTTAATTTAAAAATAAAGGATATAAAAAATTAACTAATTGATATTCTTGAAAAGTGATTTCTCGTATCCTTAATTGTAATTTTGCAAGAAAAGAGTACTTTTATCATTATCATGTCCAAATAGCTTAACAACTTTTGATTTTGATGAAAAATACTTCTATAATTACATCCAAATACAAAACAATTTTCTACTTTTGCTTCTACTTTTATTTCTACTTTTAATTATCAAAACGAACTTTTTTTAAAAGTTTATCTAAACGGGTCTATAATGTCTTACCAAATATTACATAGTATTAATATATTAATAGACACTTAGAAAAAAACAAACTTCACAAGTCTTATACCATCATGTTTTATGTTTTTCGAATGGGCCTTTAGTGATGAGTGTAGAGAAGGATTACAATTTAAAGGAAAACTTTCAATGCTATTTTCTTCGCTAAATGGTTTTGACTTAAAATGAAATTAAATAGAGATAATATATTTTTGTCGCTAAAGTCATCTCTAATTATAAAATTAATTATTTTGTCTATAAGTAGCAAATTTAGTCAATATTAGCAACGAAAATAATTCATCACCAAATTTAGAGACTGACAATTTTTGTCGCTAATATATTTTGACTTTCAAAAAATAATGCATTAACTATTTAGCAACGAATTTAGAGACAGATTATGATTGAGAGGATCAATGTCGTCGCTATTTTCATCGCTAAACAATTTGACTTTTTTCAATTTTTTTAGTTGATCAGTTAGCGACAAAATTTGCGATGAAATAATTTAGAGATGAAGTATTGTCGTCTCTAATGTTGTCACTAATTACAGAATTAACCATTTCATCTCTAACTAGGCTTTTCATCGCTAATTTTGTCACCAATCAGGGATGAAAAATATTCGTCGCTAAAATACATTGCTAAATCGGAAATTTCTAGTAGTGAAGGCTAATGAGCCGACTAAGTGTAACGCCCTGATTTCCGACTTCTGACCTCATCAGGAAAGGTTTAAAATTTCCGATTTCCGATTTTATTAAGGCTGTAATGAATTGGCTAGGATTTTTCGATTTCTGACCTTATGTACATAATATACGAGTTCCAACCTTAGGTGAATTAGAATGTACACGAAATCCGACGTCCGAGTTGATCTCAACCAGAACGGACGCAAGATTAGATCTCTAAATTGGTCTCCAAGTTCGAGCAAAATTTACACGAGTTCCGATATCCGAGTTTATTACCAAGAGCTCTTCATTTCCATTGATGCTCTCGAGTTTGTCTATAACAGACTTCCGAGATTAAATTTGGAGTTCCGAGGTTCTATAAGTTCCGATTTCCTGGTACATAAGATTTATGTACCATTCCCGATCTCCGGTATTATGCTTAGACTCGATTCAAGTTTACATAAAGTTCCCGACTTCCGGATTTAAGTGTTTGGTTTCACATCCGACTTTGCTTTCAATTTTCGAGTAAACCAGACAATAATTCCGAGTTTTGATTTAATCTGCACAAGTTCCGACTTTAAGAAGAGTCCGAGTTCCGATGTCATTTTTTAGAATACAATGGAGACGAGTTCCACTTTTAGGCGACGTGGAGAGCGATTTTGTCACAAAAAGAGGGCGACGTGGAGAGCATTTTTGTCACAAAAAGAGGGGAAGGTTGGCTGAAATTCAGCCTTGTGTTTTGAGGCCAATCAAAACCCTCCAAGTCAACTACCACTCATGCCTATATAACACATTCTCCTCCTTTCAATCGGCCCCATTTCTACGTTGCTTTTTCCCTCACTTCAGCTCTCTTTTTCTCTTCTCCACTCACCCAACTCCATCCAACTCTCAAATTCAATCAAGTTCTAGCTACAAACTCAAGCATAACCATATAGTAAGAGGTAGAGATTTATTTCTTGCTTAATTTTCTGATTCTTGGATGATTGGTGGTGGATTATTTTTTTAATCTTTGATGTGTTGATTGATTGAATATGATGATATATGGCTGGTTTATTGGCTATTTGTGAGATTAAAACTGAATTGGAAGCAAGAAAGGATGAAGATAGGAAGAGTTGAGAGGCTGGAAAACCCAAAACCTTCAATAGTCCGTACGGCGGAGTGTACGGCTCCGCCTCCTGTCGTTTAAAATTGATGAAACCATTTTTATGTGAAACAAGACATCGAGGGCTTTCTATACATATATCATATAAGGCCATTGGATTAATATTGAGAGAGATAGGAATTTTTGAAGTTTGACCTAGAAATCAGGACATTCACCCAGGCGGTATGGATTGAAAAGGGTGTAACTCACCCTATACAACTCCAAATTGAGTGAAACAAACTTTGTTGGAAAGCTTATACATAGAAAAACATCATACAAAAAATTTCGAGTTTGTTATCATCTCAGTTGTTCCTAGTGATTTGAAGAAATTACCCTATGTCTAAACCATGCGAAAATAGGGTAGTTTAGGAAGGTTAAGTTTCGGGGCTTATAACTCGAGCCCTACTAAGGCAAATGAAATTGAACTTTTTGCATATGAAAGGTTGTCCTGTTAGCTTTGATATGAGATCAATTTTGTATGATTTGAGCCAAGTTTCGATTTTTAGTAGATTTTTACTTTTGAGTATGTAATTCTGGCCAGCCACCAGGCAGGCCGGGATAAAACCTGAATAACTTGAGTTATGGTTATCGAAATTAGATGGGACCAAAGAGGTTAGAAAATAGACGCATAAAACTTTAACATATCCAAAATTGAGGTCCAAATGGATTAAATAGAGATTATGGCATGATTTACAAAAATTGGATTGAATATAAGTAGTGAGATAGTAAACATGTTTTAAAGTGCAATACTTGTGCCTTAAATTTGATGATTGAAACATGAATGAAATATGTTGAATTATGAATGGAATGAAATGATTTCTTTGATAAGTTAATATGCTGAGTACTGGCACTATTCATGGGGAAGCGGACACGTTCCGTTATGCTGCCAAAATTGCAGTAAAGTGTATGCATGAGTTATGATATACATGTAGATACATGAGCATTTTCAAAAAAGTTATGAAAGTCATGTTATGAGGAATATAAAGAGTATGCTATGATGAAAGTTCCATAATACTTGGGCCAGCCCCAGAATAAAGTTAAGGGGAATAGATCGGTGGGAAGTCGGGGAAAGTAAACCCGGCATTCCTGTATAGGAACGAGCTCGATCCTGAAAAGCAGACTATTACCTAGAAGTCTAAAATGGCCAAGAACTCCCAGGGAACCAAGTGATGGAAAATGATGAAAAGTAATAGAAAAGTTTATGAAGAAAGGTTCAGTGAGCAAGTTTTTGCATAATTGCATTATTGTTTGTTAAATTCGCTTACTGTCGTATGTTTATTATTCTGTGTATTGTTGATATCTGTGTATTGTTAATATTAGTTTATTCCGTTTATTATGTTGTCTTAAGTAAAAATTGGACCTTGCCTTGGGCCAGATATTTTCTCAACCTTATTAAATATGAATAGTTAAGTTTAATCTCATGTTTTTATAATTAAATAAAACCCGAGGCAACTGAAAATGAACACGACGTCATTCAAACACCATACGCGAACCCTACTGAGAATTTCTTCAAATTCTCACCTCGTTTTGTATTTCCGTCTCATTCTTAGACGTGGGCGATGGACTCGACGGCTAACCTCTTCTTTGAGGTTCCAGACTTGCAGCTCCACCATGACCCTGCAGTAGGCTCATTGTATATAACCGGCTCTTGCCATTTCCGTCTTTACCTTTTTAGTGATAGGAACTTTGCCGTCCCTTTACACCATCGTGCTTTTGATTTTGCTGCCCTATACTTTGCGGTCCCACTGCACGTGGCACACCCTCCGCCAAAGACTTCCTCGTGACTCCAAAGCACTTGGCAAACTCACTGATCCTGCGCCAGAGTCTCCTCCACAAGCGGTACCAGACATACCACTCAGCTCGGAGAGTGACCTTTCGGAGGCCACCAGCTCATCATCCTCCTCCTCCTTAGGACCTAGTGCAGACTACTCACCAACCAAGCTTGGCATGGCTAACGGCTATCTGACATAGTAGGTCAGCTGCAGACGACATTGTACAGCATGACGCTCTTTTGGCAGCACACAGCTTTGGGTCATAGACTTAGCAACAGGTCTAGTAGTAGGTTTGAAATGTCCTATGAGGACCCTATAGGATCATGTTGACTGATACAGGCCTTATATCTTTTTGGTACGCCGGCCCCACTTTTGTATCCTATTTTGAAATTTGTACAAACACTGAAGCAGTAGCTTCTTATACACATACATATATACACATATCTAGTTGATGGCATATATGTTATTGGCTCTTATCTTTTTGTTATGATGTATTAAACTCTGTCATGTTCACTGTACAGCGCTCTGTTTCTCCTGTTACAAAAAAAAAAAAATGATATAGAAAGGGAAACATAAGCGGAATATTAACACGGTAACACAATCTACTTGATTTCATGCTATGACTTAAGCATAACATTAAATTAGTATGGCGTTACATTTTTGGTATCAGAACAGTTCATCCTAGCTAAGACCTGAGGATTGGACTGACTATGCTTTGTGCATATTTTGTGTTTCTAGCTGATGATATGCACTAGATCTTGCCTATACGGTTGAGATATAGGTGTGCATGTGTGAAAAGTGCCTGACTGTGTGAGCTGTTATTTACTAGCACATTAGATTTAGTGTTGAGCCTAATCAACTCAATAACTTTTGTTTTGTGTGCTTAGAACTTAATGGCTTCTGGAAGGTGAGGTAGACCGTGCACAGGACCTGCTCAATAGAATCCTGCCAACCTTATGGACACAGTACGAGAGATGGCTCAGGCGATGCGAGAACAGGCAGCAGTAGCTCACCAGATGATGGATCAGCTAGGCAGGCAACTTGCGGCAAGTTGTGAAGGAAACCCACATGGCCCAGAGGCTAATCTAGACTATCTTAAGTTCGCTGAATTCAGAAAGACGAATTCGCCCAGCTTCTGAGGGACATATGACCTTGATAAAGCTGACGAATAGATCAAAACCATGGAGAAGATTTTCTCTATCCTAGATTGCTCAGATCATCAGAAGGTGACTTTTGCCACCTATATGCTCGAGGCAGACATCGAGTTTTGGTGGAACGGCGTATGAAGATTATACGAAGAGTCTCAGACAGTAGTCACCTGGATGGTGTTCAGAGATGTGTTCTACCAAAAGTACTTTCTTGCTTCGGTTCGAAATGCTAAGGAACTCGAGTTTATGCAGCTATGTCAAGGAAATCGGACAGTATCCGAATAGATCGCCCAATTTGAAGAGTTGTGCAAATTCTCTACAATTTATCAGAGGAACCCAGATGAAGCTTGGAAGTGCATCAAGTTTGAAGGAGGGTTACGAGAAGATATTCTCACCGCAATTGGGCCAATGGAGATTAGGGATTTTCCCACGTTGGTAAATAAATGCCGACATGTGGAAGATTGTAACTCGAAACTAGTGGCAGCCAAGGCATCTAGTGGTGGTTTCAAGAGGAGGTTGGCCCTGCACGGCCCAAGATTCAAGCCCAATTTTCAACAGCAGAGGAGATTCTTGCCGATAGGCAACAAAGGCAAGCAGCCTCAAAGGCCTCTTCCGAATCCAACTTGCACGAAGTGCGGTAGGATTCACGGTGATCGGCCATGTTTGGCAGGCCAAAATGTTTGCTATGGATGTAGCAAGCCAGGCCACAAGATTTAGGCGTGTCCAACCAGAAATCCACCACAGCTGTCTCGACCACAACATCAAGGACGGGTTTTACCATGGATGCGGAGGAAGCTGATAAGTCCGAGGGACTAATCCAAGGTAACTGTGAAGTGGACGATGAGATTCTAACTATACTTTATGATTCGGGTGCCTCCCACTCATTTATTTCTCATGACTGTGTGGCTGCGTTGCAATTACCAATTTCTGAGTTGCATTGTAATCTACTGGTTTCTACTCCTACCAATGAACTGGTTAAAACTAGTCAAATTTGCATCAACGTTCCTCTTCAAATTAAGGGTAAGACCTTTGTAGCCAATTTGATTTGTCTCCCTCTCTCTGGACTTGATATAATTCTGGGCATAGACTCGCTTTCTGCTAATCGAGTCATGCTTAATTGCTCTGATAAGACAGTGGTCTTCCCCTCTGTCTCATCTTCTGAATCCCAAGCCTCAACACTCTTCTATCTGAACTCTTTATTAGTGAACTATAATGGGTCGAAGAATCAATGATATGTCCTCTTGTCAGCTAATGTGACGGAAGCTGAACAGAAACTATAAGAGATCCCTGTTGCTAAGGAATATCCTGATATTTTTCCAAAAGATATTCCTGAATTCCCTTCTGAGAGAGAAATAGAGTTCACCATCAAATTGGTTCCAGGTGCAGGACCAATATTTATAACTCTGTATCGAATGTCACCTTTAGAGCTGACAGAGCTAAAAAGACAGATCAAAGAGCTTTTGGAAAAATGATTCATATGGCCAAGCGCATCACCATGGGGAACCCCAGTCTTGTTGGTCAAGAAAAAAAGATGGGAGCATGCATTTATGCGTGGATTATAGGCAGTTGAATAAAGTGACGATTAAGAATAAATATCCACTGCCAAGGATTGATGATCTCATGGACCAGCTACAAGGTGCAACGATATTTTCCAGGATTCATTTAAGCTCCAGATATCATCAAATTCGAGTTCAGGAACAAGATATCCCTAAGACAGCCTTTTGAACTCGTTATGGGCACTACGAATACACTGTGATGTCGTTTAGACTGACCAACGCACCAGCAGTATTCATGGATTATATGAATCGAATATTCTGCCTATACTTGGACAAGTTTGTAGTGGTTTTCATTGACGACATACTTGTCTACTCGAAGACAGAGCAAGCGCATGCGGAACACTTGCAGCTGATTCTACAAATTTTAAGAGAAAGGAAACTTTATGCTAAGTTATCCAAATGTGAATTTTGGATAAAAGAAGTGAAATTTCTCGGCCATGTAGTATCTTACGGAGGAATCTCTATAGGCCCCAGCAAAGTAGAAGCAGTTCTAAATTGGGAAAGGCCGACCACAGTCACTGAAGTCAGGAGTTTTCTGGGCTTAGCTGGATATTACAGGCGATTCATTAAGGATTTTTCTCGAATAGCTCTGCCCCTGACTAAGCTAACTAGGAAGAATATTCCATTTGAATGGACGCCGGAGTGCGAACAGAGTTTTCAATACTTAAAGAGAAGGTTGACTACAACGCCAGTGTTAGCCCTGCCAGACCCTCGTGGACCATTTGAAGTCTATTGTGATGCGTCCAAACAAGGATTGGGGTGTGTGTTGATGCAAACCGGGAACGTAGTTGCTTATGCCTCTCAACAATTAAAGCCACATGAAAGGAATTATCCCTCGCATGATCTTGAATTAGCCGCAGTTGTATTTGCCTTAAAGATATGGAGACATCACCTATATGGCGTAAGGTTCGAAGTCTTTTCTAATCATAAGAGTTTGAAATACCTCTTTGATCAGAAGGAATTAAATATGAGGCAGCGAAAATGGATGGAACTTCTTAAGGATTATGAATTTGAATTAAAGTACCACTCGGCAAAGCAAATATTGTGGCAGATGCTTTGAGTAGGAAATCTCTAACTGTAACTTGGATGATGATCAAAGAGACGGAACTTATTGAAAGCTTCCGAAATCTTAATTTGGGAATCCTCATGACTCCCAAGACCCTTCAGCTACACCAAATTAAGATAGCCAATAGCTTTAAGGAGCAGATTCGGCAGACACAGCAGCAAGATGCTAATCTCCAACATACAATCAATCTTATGTAATCAGGTAAATTAACGGGTTTTGCTCAGATAAAGAAGGCATCTAGCGATATTATGATATGGTATGTGTACCCGAGGGGAATGATCTCCGAAGGAAAATCTTGGAGGAAGCACATAAGGGTGAATTCACCGTATATCCTGGCATTACTAAGATGTATCAAGATCTTAAGAAGATGTTTTGATGGCCAGGCATGAAGTCAGACGTGGCAAACTTCGTGAACAAATGCTTGGTCTGTCAAAAGGTGAAAGCGGAACATCAGAAACCCTCCGGGATGCTTCAACCCTTGGGAATCCCTGAGTGGAAATGGGAGAGTATCTCCATGGATTTTGTGATGGGATTACCAAGAACGCCAATAGGATATGATGCTATATAGGTCGTTGTGGATAGATTGACCAAATCTGCTCACTTTCTACCCATTCGAGCAAATTATCCATTGGAAAAATTGGCACAGCTGTACATTCAAGAGATTATAAGGCTGCATGGAACCCTTTCAACCATTATCTCTGATAGAGACCCAAGGTTACTTCATAGTTTTGGAGAGCCTTACAAAAGGCGTTGGATGCTAAGTTGTGTCTAAACACTGCATATCATCCGCAAACGGATGGTCAAATAGAAAGGACAATTCAAACTTTGGAAGATATGTTGCGAGTTTATATACTGGAGCAACACGGGAATTGGGATCGATATTTACCGCTAGCCGAGTTCGCATACAATAATAGCTATCACACTAGCATCGGTATGGCTCCTTACGAAGCATTATACAGATGGAAGTGCCAATCTCCCTTGTGTTGGTATGAAACAGGAGAATAAACTCTATTGGGGCCAGATTTAGTTGAGCAGACCACTGAGCAAATTAAGAAAATACGGAGCAAGATGTTTACCGCTCAAAGCCGTCAAAAGAGTTACACGGATACTGGGAGAAAACCTCTGGAATTTCAAGAATGAGACCACGTATTTTTGAAGGTTACGCTTACAACGGGGATAGGTAGAGCCATTAAGGTCAAGAAGTTAAATCCTCGCTTTATTGGTCCCTTCCAGATCTTGAGGCGAATCGGATCGGTTGCATATCAAGTCGCTTTGCCTCCACATTTGTCAAACCTTCATGATGTTTCCATGTTTCTCAACTTAGAAGATATCAGCCTGACCCTACACATGTGCTAGAACCCGAATCAATAAATTTAAAGGAGGACCTGACTTTCCATGTTCAGCCAGCATGGATAGTAGACAGAAGCAGCAGACAACTTTGGAACAAATCTGTGCAGCTAGTAAAGGTAGCATGGGGAAAGGAAGATACTGAAGACTAAACTTGAGAACTGGAATCAGACATGAGGAAACAGTATCCTCGACTATTCTCAGGTGCTAAATTTTGAGGACAAAATTTTTTTAAGGAGGGTGGTAATGTAACGCCCTGATTTCCGACTTCCGACCTCATCAGGAAAGGTTTAAAATTTCCAATTTCCGATTTTATTAAGGCTGTAATGAATTGGCTAGGATTTTTCGATTTATGATCTTATGTACATAATATACGAGTTTCGACCTTAGGTGAATTAGAATGTACACGAAATCCAATGTCCGAGTTGATCTCAACCAGAAATGGATGCGAGATTAGATCTCTGAATTGGTCTCCAAGTTCAAGCAAAATTTACACGAGTTCCAATATCCGAGTTTATTACCAAGAGCTCTTCATTTCCATTGATGCTCCCGAATTTGTTTATAACAGACTTCCGAGATTAAATTTGGAGTTTCGAGGTTCTATAAGTTCCGATTTCCTGGTACATAAGATTTATGTACCATTCCCGATCTTCGGTACTATGCTTAGACTCGATTCAAGTTTACATAAAGTTCCCAACTTCCGGATCTAAGTGTTTGGTTTCACATCCGACTTTGCTTTCAAGTTTCGAGTAAACCAGACAATAATTCCGAGTTTTGATTTAATCTGCACGAGTTCCGACTTTAAGAAGAGTCTGAGTTCCGATGTCATTTTTCAGAATACAATGGAGACGAGTTCCACTTTTAGGCGACTTGGAGAGATTTTGTCACAAAAAGAGGGTGACGAGGAGAGCATTTTTGTCACAAAAAGAGGGGAAGGTTGGCTGAAATTCAACCTTGTGTTTTGAGGCCAATTAAAACCCTCCAAGTTAACTACCACTCATGCCTATATAACACATTCTCCTCCTCTCAATCAGCCCCATTTCTACGTTGCTTTCTCCCTCACTTCAGCTCTCTTTTTCTCTTCTCCACTCATCCAACTCCATCCAACTTTCAAATTCAATCAAGTTCTAGCTACAAACTCAAGCCTAACCATATAATAAGAGGTAGAGGTTTATTTCTTGCTTGATTTTCTGATTCTTGGATGATGGTGGTGGCTTATTTTCTTAATCTTTGATGTGTTGATTGATTGAATATGATGATATATGGCTGGTTTATTGGTTGTTTGTGAGATTAAAACTGAATTGGAAGCAAGAAAGGATGAAGATAGGAAGAGATAAGAGGCTGGAAAACCCAAAACCCTCGGCAGTCCATACGGCGGAGTGTATGGCTTTGCCTCCCGCAGTTTAAAATTGATGAAACCATTTCTGTGTGAAACTAGACATCTAGGGGTTTCTATACATAGATCATATAAGGCCATTGGATTAATATTGAGAGAGATAGGAATTTTTGAAGTTTGACCTAGAAATCAGGACATTCACCCGGGCAGTATAGATTGAAAAGGGTGTAACTTACCCTATACAACTCGAAATTGAGTGAAACCAATTTTGTTGGAAAGCTTATACATAGGAGAATATCATACAATGAAATTTCGAGTTTGTTATCATCTCAGTTGTTCCCAATGATTCAAAGAAGTTACCCTATATCTAAACCTGGCCAAAATAGGGCAATTCAGGAAGGTTAAGTTTTGGGGCTTATAACTTGAGCCTTACTAAGGCAAATGAAATGGAACTTTCTGCATATGAAAGGTTGTGCTATTAACTTTGATATGAGACCAATTTCGTATGATTTGAGGCAGTTGTCGATTTTTAGTAGATTTTTACTTTTGAGTGTCAATTCTGGCCAGCCACAGGGCAGGCCAAGATAAAACCTGAATAACTTGAGTTATGGTTATCGAAATTAGATGGGACCAAAGAGGTTAGAAAATAGACACATAAGACTTTAATATATCCAAAATTAAGGTCCAAATGAGTTAAATAGAAATTATGGCATGATTTACAACAATCAGGTTGAATACAAGTAGTGAGACAGTAAACATGTTTTAAAGTGCAATACTTGTGCCTTAAATTTGATGATTGAAACATAAATGAAATATATTGAATTATAAGTGGAATGAAATGATTTCTTTGATAAGTTGATATGCTGAGTACTGGCACTATTCCTGGTGAAGCGGACACATTCCGTTTTGCCACCAAAATTACGGTAAAGTATTTGCATGAGTTATGATATACATGTAGATACATGAGCATTTTCAAGAAAGTTGTGAAAGCCATGTTATGAGGAATATAAAGAGTATGCTATGATGAAAGTTCCATAATACTTGGGCTAGCCCCGAAATAAAGTTAAGGGGAATAGATCGGTGGGAAGTCGGGGAAAGTAAACATGGCATTCCTGTATAGGAATGATCTCGATCCTGAAAAGCAAACTATTACCAGGAGTCTAAAATGGCCAAGAACTCCCAGGGGACCAAGTGATGGAAAATGATGAAAAGTAATAGAAAAGTTTATGAAGAAATGTTCAGTGAGCAAGTTTTTGGATAATTGCATTATTGTTTGTTAAATTCGCTTACTGTCATATGTTTATTATTATGTGTATTGTTGATATCTGTGTATTGTTAATATTAGTTTATTCTGTTCATTATGTTGTCTTAAGTAAAAATTAGACCTTGCCTCGAACCAGACATTTTCTCAACCTTATTAAATATGAATAGTTAAGTTTAATCTCATGCTTTTATAATTAAATAAAACCCGAGGCAACTGAGAATGAGCGCTACGTCAGTCAAACACCATACGCGAACCCTACTGAGAATTTCTTCAAATTCTCACCTCGTTTTGTATTTCCGTCTCATTCTCAGACGTGGGTGATGGACTCGACGGCTAACCTCTTCTTTGAGATTCCAGACTTGCAGCTCCACCATGACCTTGCAGTAGGCTCATTATATATAGCCAGCTCTTGCCATTTTCGTCTTTACCTTTTTAGTGATAGGAACTTTGTCGTCCCTTTACACCATTTTGCTTTTGATCCTGCTGCCCTATACTTTGCAGTCCCACTGCACGTGGCACACCCTCCGCCAAAGACCTCCTCGCACCAAGAAGACTTGTAGCCCCTACTCGATCTCAAGCGCCAAAGTCTCCGTCGTAGGCGGTACCAGATGTACCACTCAGCTTGGAGAGTGACCCTTCGGAGGCCACAAGCTCATCGTCCTCCTCTTCCTCAGGACCTAGTGCAGACTACTCACTAGCCAAGCCTGGCATGGCTAACGGCTATCTGACAGAGTAGGTCAACCACAGACGACATTGTACAGCATGACCTTCTTTTGGCAGCACACAGCTTTGGGTCATAGACTTAGCAGTAGGTCTAGTAGTAGGTTTGAAATGTCCTCTGAGGACCCTATAGGATCATGTTGACTGATACAGGCCTTATGTCTTTTTGGTACGCCGGCCCCACTTTTGTATCCTATTTTGAAATTTGTACAAACACTGAAGCAGTAGCTTCTTATACACATACATATATACACATATATAGTTGACGGCATATATATTATTGGTTCTTATCTTTTTGTTATGATGTATTAAACTCTGTCATGTTCACTGTACAGCGCTCTGTTTCTCCTGTTACAAAAAAAAAAAAATGATACGGAAAGGGAAACGTAAGTGGAATATTAACACGGTAACGTAATCTACTTGATTTCATGCTATGACTTAAGCATAACATCAAATTAGTAGGGTGTTACAGTAAGCATGATAACTGATGATATACTGTAACTGAGGAGAAGATAGTTGATCAACAAATAGTCGAGGGAAGGGTTGAATTGTAGACGGAATGAGCAACATGGTTATTGGGGTTGGGCAAGAGTATGTCCAAAGTGAGGAAAGGGTAAGATCAACTAGCCGTTGTAAGAAAAAGCTCAACTGATGGGCGGTAATTACTTTTTAAAATATAGGACATGAGTTTAAAGTGGAGATATTGGCTCAACAACACTATGGAGCTATTAAAGGCCATGATATCGAGTATGCTTAAGTGAGGCAATGGAGTTTCAGAAGACAAGAAACCATTATAGAACATAAGGACTAGCTAAGTAATGGCTATCAAGGTGTAGTGCATTTAACCATTAGTAGAAAATAAAATATAAATAAGAAAACATGGTTAATGGAATTATTCCTATAGTAACTGCTTTGTACACTATAAATAGTCTTGTATGAACTTGTAATAATACACATAATCATCAATACAGAAATCGAAATTACAAGCTCCCCGTTCATCTTTGCTTCTACATTCTTCCATTTACTTTTAGCCTTTACTTTATATTTATGTCATTTATTTTTTAGCCATTTCTAATCACTTTAACCTAGTTCAATATAGGGAATGTAGTCAAACAAGCTTCCAAACATTCCTTGAGATAGTTTTGGAACCTACATGTGAGTAATAGAGTCCCTCATGTAACACCCTAATAGTTCCATTCTATGCTTAAGTCATATTGTGGAATTACTAGTTGTTACTTTTGCTCGTAGAACTAACATTACTTTTTATAAATTACTTTTTAAATGAAAATAGGGGTAAATTTTTTTTGAATAAAACAAGTAAACTGTTTTTGAAATCGAGAGCCATGAGCGCATCGTGAACATGTAATACAAACGTCGCTATCCCATACATACATCGCATTAACATACATAGAAATCATAAGGATAACCATAATCTTAGATGAAGATAACATTCATTCCATAGCCATCGCATAGTTAATGTAGTAGTAGTAATAGCAGCAGTCATACACAATGATAGCAATGGGTCCGATACCTACTGTCGACCTTACAAAATAACCTACGAAATACCTGAGAAGGAAATACATAAGCAATCCCATACACCCATACATACCACAAGAAAAATAATAACCCTAGTTACAACCAAAAGGGGCTATCATCATGCTCGACTCCGCGTGTAAGTCCACAACTCACTCATCTGGCGAAAGGTAGCCAATCTCGAACCCACCGGGAGGAATATCACCATCGTGCCCGACGCTGGCATCCCCTGAAGACGACGCGGAAACGTAGGAGTGAGAAATACTAAATTTCTCAGTAGGATCGCGACTAGACAAACACAGTGTCATCGTCATAGTCCCAGCCACTTCGGGTGTAATTATAAAAGCAGTGGACAGATATACGTTCAATTTTAAGGATTTTGAAAACTTAAACTCTAAAGCAGGTTGCTTTTAAACTTAACATCATAACTACATCATCATAATCTAACATACATACTGAAAGATAGAGTAAACATTCAAAATGCAAATGGGCACGTAAGTACATGCAAGGACATGCATCATCATAGATTTAACCATGGTTATGCTTTTGACTTTACTTTCATTTTTAGCACGTGCTTAACGTTCTTTACTTTCCTTTGAAATAGACTACTTTTGGACATGAACTCATTTCGTGACCGTCGTCACGCAGTACTAACCTAATC
This sequence comes from Pterocarpus macrocarpus, assembly GCA_031439585.1. Lineage (NCBI taxonomy): Eukaryota > Viridiplantae > Streptophyta > Magnoliopsida > Fabales > Fabaceae > Pterocarpus > Pterocarpus macrocarpus. The sequence continues at coordinate 28,644,583 of CM062520.1, forward strand.
AGACTAAGCCGATATTGGTTATCTCTAAGTTGGAGGGTCCTCCATGTCACCCTTGCCTCCCTCATAGAGGTTCCTTGAGTCTTTGTGGATCGCTGTCTCTCACTTCCCTTACCGAAGTGATTGAAGGGTCATGTCCCATTAATTCTTTGCTTATCATTATACTTTACATGCATAATACTTTTTTGACTAGACACTTGCAATGATATGACTAAGTCCATAATTTTGACAGAAATCTGGCAACATAACGGCTAGACCGGAGCTTCCCCAAAATGCCAATCATAAACTTTCAACCAACAATTCATCATATCTATATCATATCATCATACTCATCATTCAATCATGAGACAAAGCTCAATCAAACTCATCATTCATCATGCCAAATGGCATCACCCATTCATATTCTAAAGGGGTTTATGGTTGTGTTTTTCTTTGCGAAGAATATTATGAATCATCATATGATTTCTCGTGGTTACCCATGAGAGAATCACATAGTTAGGAAATGTGTTTGTAGTCTTTTAGTTACTTAGTCCTTGTATGAAAGTATTCTTACTTAGGTACATGTCTTATGGAACACTTATTCAAATTAATTAAGTGATTGTTCCCTTTCCTTGAGATAGTGCACTTAGTGATTCCTAGATTCATGGTATGCTCAAAGGCCCTAATCATACTTCTGTTCCCAAGGAGTTCGAGATCCCTCTAATCCTTAGGTCATGACAACACATAACCACATCATGAACCCAACAACAACAATGTTCACTAATCACCAAGGGTGACTTTTAACTTATCCAAGTTACAAAGTTTTAAACTTTTACTAATAACATACCAAGGATTTTGCCTTAAATATTATTAAAGTTGTCATTCTTTATAAAGTAGTCATAAAGTCTTATTCTTTATGAAAATAAGTGCCTTTGACATTAAGCTCTTATCTTAAGATTGGGTCTTTATGAAATAATGATTCAAGTTACTAGCTTTTTGAATAAAAAGTCTTATCCTTTATAAAAGTTAACACCTTTTTACATTGTTTTGGTTAAAGGTCTAAACTTTATGAATTAAATGTTACAAAACAACACTTTTATGACTTAAAGATCTCATTCTTGATTAAAGGTTGAAACTTTATGAAAGGTCTTTTCTTAAAGGTTGCATTTTCTAAGACATAAAGTAACAAGATATCATTTCATAACTCAAAAGGCTTGTTCTTCTAAAAAGCTTAGATTTTTTCATGTATCTTTGTCTTCAAAATAAAACAAAAGAAGACTTTATGATGGCACTAGAACTTGCGCCACTTTTGTGCATCAAGAAGCAAACTTTTTAAAGTTTAAAGCTTTTAGAATGTTGATAGTCTTATCAAATCATGAAAACATAAAAAGGTGAAGCTTTTCTAATCATTAACTCATCATAAAAAGAAAGGAACACCTTTAAGCAAGATACCAATAAGAACATATTTTTCTAAAAGAGGAAACTTAAGAACACATGAAGAACATCAAGAACACATTTTTCCAAAAGAGGAAACTTAAGAACACATAAAGAACATCAAGAACACAAAGAGGAAACTTAAGAACACATAAAGATCATTAAGAACACATTTTTCCAAAAGAGGAAACTTAAGAACACATGAAGAACATCAAGAACATATTTTTCCAAAAGTGGAAACTTAAGAACACATGAAGAACATCAAGAACACATTTTTCTAAAAATGAAAACTTTGGCTCTTGAAGAGCATGAAGGATCTTCTCAAACTTTCACTTAGAAATCTTGGTCATGAAAGAACCAAGCTCCAAGCTTTCTTGAGTAAACAAAATGAAAAAGATGAAGATCACTACCTTTCTTGAAGATGGCGCAAAAACAAGAGAGGAGGAAGAAGAAGATGATGACTCCTCTTGATGATGATGGTGGCAGTTTTGCAAGAAGGAAAGAGAAGCTCTTGAAATCTTGTGGAAATAGAGGTTGTAGTGTTTAGATCTTGTCTTCAAAGACCAAAAGATGTGATCTTTGAAGGGCTTAGTGAGGAAGGTTTGGTTATGGAGGTAGAGAATGATGAAGAAGATGAAGAAGAAGAAGAAGAAATGTAGAGAGAGGTTGGAGAGTTTGAGAACTTTAGAGAGAAAATGAAAAGTTGAAAATGAAATGAATGTGTGTGTGTGTGCAAGAAAAGTGGCGTCCACTTCTTCAAAGGGGAGGAGGGAGATATTTTCTTAATTTTGTGTTAATTAAGATTTAAGGGGGACAAATGGGATGATAAGGAGACAAAGCATGGTCAAATTCTTACATAAAGTAGTCTTGTCTAATGCTTTTTGCTTTTATGACATCACTCTTTACTTTATTGTCTAATTGACTAAATTTGAATTTAATCATGTAATTAAGTGCTCATACAACTTAATTAAGGTGATTAAGCAAGGATTAGTTATTAACACACACGAACACGATTAACAAAAATTAATCTTACGATTAAGCTTAATTAACCTTAATTAAACTCGAGTAAGCTAATTAAGGGCGATTAGTGCTTAATTAAGTTATAAAGGCTCTGACTCGCTTAATTAGAGATTATCTGATCTTGATTAAGTATTCTCTTGACTCTACTCATCCGAGTCAACCCCTTAATTAAGCCCTAATATCATAATTACTCATTAAGTGCCTAATTACTCAGGGTTATTGAGGTAATTTAGCACAACATGAAATTGAGGATGTTACACTTCACTTAATACATGGGTTTAGTAGTGTTTTGCATTACCTGAGCCTATCAACAAACCATGGAACTATTTTGCTGGAACACCTTTCATTCAACTATTCATCTTGGAACACATTTGATTTTGATATCAATTACTTCAAAAGTCATGCATATAGGAAGATAAAATTGGATGATAACGCAAAAAAGTTTTATAAAATGTTAGTTGTTATGCTACTAAATTTTCGGCAAAAGTTCATGGATGCTATGATTATATACATATTATGTACGTGGAAACATGCATGCAAGAATGTATGAAAGCAAGATATAAAGCATGTGCATAAGTCTCTCAAGCATATTCATATATGAATATTTGAGCATATGAATCATGAAAGAATAAGAATAGACAAGATGAGATCCCTTCACTTGGAGGTAGCTATTGGATCCTTCCCTGTGAAGGCAGTAAAACAAATAAGATATGGATCCCTTCACTTGGAGGCAGTTATTTGGATCTCTCCCTGTGAAGGCAATTAAAAGACTGAGATCCCTCTATTTTGGAGGCAATTGGCCGAATGAGATTTCTCCAAATCTAGAGGCATGTGGATCCCCTTGCGAGTCAGTACTATGTGACGAAAGTCACGAGTTGAGCTCACTCCTAGATCAGTCAATCTAAGGGGAGTAAAGATTAAAGATTAAAGACATATGCATGCAAATATCTTAGGGACGGTGATACATAACACCTAGGTGTGTTAAGTAAAGAAAGTTAAAGAAAACCAAGAAAGACATGTGCATCTGTATTTGCATAAGTTATATTTTATTTATTTCTATCATGAAACTGCTCCTCTAATTATCAAGTGTGTGAATAAAATTAATCTGCTTCGGAAAGGAATTTTTGAACTTTATAAAAATGAAATTTATAATTGTATGGCATGATCACTTTTTCATAATAAACTGAAACAATTGAAAATAATGACAATGACACTTTATGTGGTAGTCTAGGAAATTCTACTGAGAATTTATAATTCTCACCTCTATTTATGATGCCATATTATCGTTAGATAGCTCAGGAGATGTAAAAGATGGTCATAATGGACAGAATTGTTTAAGATTAGAAGACAACTAAGAGTTACTATCAAACAAGGTCTGCTCTTGTAACAGTAACAACTCTAAAGTGTCATACTATGACTTAAGTATGGTACTGTGCTTGGGAGTGTGTTACAATGGTCACCTTCCCTTACTGAAGGATCCCACCAAGTGGCCTTCTTGGTTATGGAATTAAGTGTTAAGTCTTATATCGTCACCTCAAGCATCAAATTTTGTTTTTTTTTTTTTTGTTCTACTTCACAAAGTATGTGTTTTTCTTAGTTAAAGTTTATGGATCACAAAGCTAGGCTTTGGTTAAATCTTTTACAAGGTTGAAACTTTTTTTAACTTTCTTCAAGTGAAAAGGTCAGAACTTTTTCTCAAGACTAACATAAAGAACACAACTTTTCATGATTTCAAGCAAGACAAAAACATTAGAGAGCATAATAGATATGTTCAATGTAACACTCTCCTCAGTACAGTACTATGCTTAAGTCATAGTACCACACCTTGGAGTTGCTACTGTTACCTAAACGGACCTTATCTGACAGCAGCTTCAGCCATCTTCGGAAACTTCTGAAACTATCTGGAGACAACACGGAAATAGGTGTGAGAATTATAAATTCCCAATAGGATTCTCTAAGTATCATAAATAATGTCATCGTTGTTATCTCCAGTTTGCTTCGGTTTATTAAGAAAAAGGTGAACATACCTTACAAACTGTTTAATTTTATAATTCGAAAATATAATGTCCGAAGCAAAGGTTCAGTTTTACTCATAGACTTGTCATTTGGGAAAAACCCATAAAAATCAATTCCTGAATGATATCATGGACAATAATTGCAACATATTAAACTACATATAGCATTTGCACATAATTTTATCTGTATTTGAATTTATGTATATACATAAAATTTGCTTTTCCTTCTTTATCTCTCTTTTCATCATAAAATTCTTTACGTGTCACATTCCAGAGTATGATCGCCATGTCATACCCCATCAGAGCGTGATCGCCATGTCACGTTCCTTAGGAATATGGGATCTTCCTTTGGTACTTACACTAGCTGGGTCATGCCATGCCTCATGTAAGTTCTGTCCCCTGTACTCACACTAGCTGGGTCGATGCCATGCCTCATATGAGTGGGGTGCTTGCATATGCCTTAGTCTTTAGTCTTTAGTCTTTATTCTTTAGCTTTTACTTGGCACACCTAGGCATTACGTATCGCCGTCCCTAGGGTGCTGTTACTACCCTTGGGTAGCCTGACCTTGGAGTGAGCTCGTCAGCTTCACCCGTGATCGTCGTCACACCGACTCACCCGCAAAGGGGCCCACTGCCTCTAGGTTGGAGGGACCCAAGTTTTAGCTGCCTTCACAAGGAGGGACCCAATGTGCAACTGCCTCCAGGTGAAGGGACTCATGTCTTTATCATTTATCTGCCTTCACAGGGAGAGACCTCAAATAACTGCCTCCAAGTGAAGGGACCCATATTTTATCTTATTTAGCTACCTTCACAAGGAGGGACCTCAAATAATTGCCTCCAAGTGAAGAGACTCACATTAAATATATTCACATTCTTTCATTCTCATGCATACTCAAGCATAGTCATACTGAATATACCTATACTTCATTTATTTTCATATATCATTGCACACATGATCTTCACGTACATATTCATAACACATAAAGGTCCGTAGCCTCTTTACCATTCTACCGGCACTCATACATATACTACACCATTTACCTTCATATATCTCATATCATGCTTATATCATTCTTGCATACAAACATTCCCAGTTTCATAGACTTCTGCCGTAAATTCGGCAGCATAACGGATCAATTCCGTTTCCCCATGAATAGTGCCAGTTCTCATAGACAAACCAGTCATAGCAACATAATCAATCTAACACATATATATCAATATCAAACTGGCAATCCTCAACTTAACTTTATATGTTTCACTAACACTTGTAAAATTATCAATTTGGCCATTCTGCCAATCTTACTCAGTTCTACCCAGATTTTGTATAATCTACCTTTATCTCTATTCAACTCATTTAAACCTAAATTTTGGATATATCATAGCTCTATATGTCTAATTTCTAACCTCTTTAGTCCCATATCATTTTGATTTGTATAACTCAAGATATTTAACTTTTGCCTTAACCTATTCGGTCACTAGCCCGAATTACACTCCTGGAGATATAAATTCACTAAAAATCGAAAATGCGCTCAAATTATACGAAATTGGTCTCATATTAAAGCTAACAGGACAACCTTTCATATGCCAAAGTTTCATTCCATTTGCTTTAGTATAGCTCTAGTTATAAGTCTTGAAATTTGACCTTCCTGAACTACCCTATTTTCGTCTAGATTGGATATAGGGCAACTTCCTCGAATCACTGGGAACAATTGGGACCATAAAAAAACTCAGAATTTTATATTGGGATGTTCCCCTATGTGTAAGCTTTCCAACAAAGTTAGTTTCACTCAATTTGGAGTTGTATAGGGTGAGTTATACCCTCCTCAAGTCACCCTGCCCGGATGAAAACCCTGATTCCTAGGTCAAACTTTAAAAATTCATATCTCTCTCAATACTAATCCAATAACCTCATATGATACATGTATGAAAATCCCTGGATGTCTACTTTCATCTAAAAATAGTTTCCTTGGATTTAATCGATTGTAGGCGGAGCCATATACTCCGCCGTACGGACTGCCGTTGAATCTTCACCAAGACAGCATCCTGATTCTTCTCTCCTTCTGATTTTCTCCTTCTAACCATAATTTCAACTCAAGATTTCCTATTAATCCTACCATAATCCATCATATACATCCAATATATCATCCAATATATGAAGAAGAGTACAATTTAATACAACCATAGTGCAAGGAATTCAAGAATAGAAGTAGAATCCTACCTCTTTAGAGTGTGATCTTACTGAATTTGAATTTGAATGAATGGAGCCTTGATAAAGTTTGGGGATTTGATAGAGTAGATTGAGAGAGAGGAGAGGAAGAAGGAGGCTGGAGCAAGGGGAAGGAGAACATAAATCAGATCAAAATGGAAAGGAGAGTCTGATTTAAATACATGAGAGTTGTGGTGTTGATTGGTTGGAATTTTGTGATTGAAGTTCGGCCATATCCCTCACGTTTGTGGCCAATTTGCTCTCCACGTCGTCCCACAAGTTGTTCTCCACATCGTCCCAAAAGTTGGATACGCTTCCGTCCTACCTAAAATTGGAACTCGTCCCTATTATGCTTGAGGTCGGAACTCGTGCCATTGTACTTGAGCTTGGAGCTGAAGCCGGATGTCGGAAGTCATCCCATCTTGTTTGGGACTTGAGAAAATCCAGTCTGGTTTATTCGAAACTTGGAAGCAAAGTCGGATGTCGGAAGTCATAGGCTTGCTTACAATCACATAATCTCGGAACTCCCAATTCAAACTCGAGAACGCCAACAGAAATGGAAGGCTTCTAGGAATAATCTTGGAAACCGAAACTCGTGTGTGACTTGGAAATCAGCTCAAAGATCCGAACTCCTGTCCATCCCAATTGAGTTCGACTCTAAGGTCGGAACTTGTTACATTGAACTCGGAGTTCAGTACTTGTAACCATTGTGTTAAACTATAACTTCTGAGGTCAGAAACCACGTACACTATTTTGAAGCATGAGGTCTGAGGTCGAAACTCGGGTATCTCAACTGAAACTTGAAGCTACATTATGAGACCGGAAATCGGGTATATTTTCTTTAAAACATGAAGTCGGATGTCGGTAATCATGTCTGTGTTGTTTGCACTTGAAGGTTAAGTCGGAAGTCCGGAAATGAGAGTGCTGATTAAGATTGGAAGTTGGAAATTATGCTGAAAGTTGAACACGAATGCAGAAATTAGGAATAATCCTCATTGGAGACCTGGACATAAGTTTGGAGATCGGAAATCATGTCCCAATATACTTTAACTCGAAGTCGGATATTGGAACTCGGAAGCCACCCTTTTAACTCAAAACCAGAACATGAAGTCGGAAGTCCGGAACATTCAAAATTAGACGAAGTCGGAAGTCGGACAGGACATGAAGTCCTCAAACTGCAAGGTGACTAACCTTTGAACTTGGAAATAATCCCTTCTATCTGAAATTCGAAGATGGAGTCGGGAATGGGATTTGATCAAACTTAAAGATGAAGTCGGATATCCGTTGTTGGAGTCGCATAATGTTGGAAATCGGGAAAGTCATTGTTAAGTCAAAAATCGAAAAATGTGTGTAACAAGGTCGGAAATCGGGACGTTACATTCAAGAGGTAAAAGTGAAAGAACAAGCCATGAACCTCATAGCCATAGCATAGGGCTTGAGCAACCATTGCCATAATGAAAGCTTGAAACTTTTTAATCTTTTCAACAACAACAACAACCAAGAAAGCACTCTCAAGACAACATTCAAGAAGAAAAATTTGAATCAAGGCTTGAACCTCTTAATCATAGTGTGACTAGAGCATTCTTAGCTCTCGAGAGAAAAGAAGACAAAGGTTAGGAGTCCTACCAACAACCAAAGATGAAAACTTGAGGGAGATGTTCTTCAAGCTCCAAGCCAACTAATAAAAGAAGAAAAAGCTCTTTCCCCAAGCTATCATGGCCATGGTAACAAGAGAGAGGAAAGTGGGTTCTTTGTGATTTCTAAACTTGAGAGGGTTAAGTGTTTATGATTATAAGAGTTAAAAGATATAGCTCTTACAATGGTGTATGGAGAGACTGAGTGTTCTTAAGGAAGAAGAAGAGAGAAAAAAAATTGAAAATGAAGAGATGAAGGAGGAGATTGAATTCGACACAAGCTAGGGGAAATTGTAAGAGTTCTCCAACATTTTCTATATACAGGGGGACAAAATGGAGTGATTAAGGTTGGATTAAAAAGGATGACAATATTAATCTCATTTTAGGCTAATTTTGGAGACAATCTTGTTATAAAATTAACCATAAAGTAGAGTAGAAATATGTTTCTCATAACTTTTACTTTAGTGATATCATCATTTACTTTATTATTGTTTCTTTGACTTTTAATTTGAATTTGATGATAAGAGTAAGCGTTCTTACTATGCATATGAGCTTTATTAATTAAGGATTAGTGATTAATTCAAGTTTATTTAATTAATAACTTATATCCCTTAATTATGTTTACTTTGCATTAAATAATTAAATCCTTGGTTATTAGTAATTAATTAACCCTTTAAGGCTGCTTCTTTAATAAATTCTTAGGGTTTTAGTAATCTTTTAACTAATGTGTTTCTAGTTTTGATTTGACCTTCCTTTTAATTCTTGATCCTTTAGTAAGCTTTTATTCTTTTATTCTCATTATTTTACCTAATTGCTCAGGGACACTGAGTTAATTAACACAGATGAAATTGGGGATGTTACACTCGAGCTTATGCTGCACCATTCAATGAGGTTTCCAAGGAGAAGGTTTGATGAGTTGAATTTAGATACTAATTTTATTCCTTATATTTAGTGTTTTAGTCCTCTTTGTTGCATGTTTGCTTTCCAATTACATGAATTTTATAATTTAGTGCCAATTTGCCTCTTTTGTCAATTTTTACATAAACATGCCCTTTTCCTTGATTTTGTGTTTTGATGAGTTCCAAGATTTTTGGATCCTTATATATGTCATTTTTGACTTATAGGAACCTAACATGCAAGGATTTAAGACTTAAAAGTGATTTTAAGCTCAATTTCACTATTGCTAAAATTTCAGATTGAATATGCTGTAAATATTGAGCCATAACCCTCTCATCCCAAATCCAATTGAAGCAAATGAGGTGTCCATTTTGAAGCCAAGAAAAAGATCTACAACTTTCATGAAGACAATGAGAGCTAATTTAGAGGTTTTGGGGCTCAAACGGGGTTGGAAGTGACAAAAACGTCAAATTATGCATAATTGTTGACGGAGCTTGTGCTATAGCGCAACCTATAGCTAAAACAACAGTTGATTAATGCAGCATGTTACACTATAGCACACTAGAAAAGTGCAGAACAATAGAATATTACCTAATACCTGAGATATTGGAAAGCAAATGCATAGGAATTCTTGTACTAATATCTAAGATATTACCTAATTAAAAAACAAGTCTCATTCTTAGGATTTTAGCTTTCTCCTTAGGTCAGAGTTGGTTAGTTTTCTTTCTTTCTCTCCTTTTCTTTTCATCTTTCCACTACCACTCTTCATTTTCTATTTTGGTTGTAAATTCCCATGGAGGAGTAGAGTTGAAGGCTAGCTTAAGGATGCTCCAATAGGCTTCAAGGGTTGTATCTTGAAACCTTACTCTTTAATTTCAATGCTTGATGTGTTTTTTCATTTCTTTCCTTCTTACTCTTTTATATGCTTACATTGAATGGTATTGATGTGTGGGTATGTAATTGGATAATTAGTTGGATGATTGTTAATTGGCTGATTAATATGAACTTGGCTAGTTGAGGGTTCCTAATTATGAAACTTGATTGAATGGTATTGAGATTGGGTTTATGATTGGGATAAACTTGATTATGTGTTCTTATTGAATGGTATTGATATGAGGATGCATGACTGAGATGTTAATTAGATGTATATTGGTTGATTGATTAATGTATGTTCAATTAACTAAAGAATTAAGAATTGGGTCTTGATTGAGACTTAGGCTAATGTAATTGGGGCTAAAGGTTACCATGAGTTAATTAGAGGTTGAGGTCTCAACCATATACTAATTGTGTGTTAATCGAATGCTTGGCAGTCATTAACGAAATTGTGGAGTTGCTAATAGCGGTCACACTAACAACTCAAGTTAGCCACATTCCATGTGCTTGATCATATGTGCATTTGTGATAGACATGCCTTTGGCCTTAGAAAATCCTTGAGTTAGTGTCCGTTTTAGTTGTTAGTTTCCTTTCTTAGTTAGTTTTCGTACATGCAAACAAAACCCCCTTTGTTGCTAATCAAATAGTTATCAACATCCTTGTGAAAGATGACCTTGGTTGCATTATCCTATAAGTAGTGTAATTAAGTTTTAAAATTGTAATTTGGAGCGGGGCTACGACACTTGCTACCAAGATTATTTTAGCATTGATATCTATGGATGCTTTTAAGGCCCCTCGGGCTGATGGTTTTTAGGTTGTATTTTTAAATCCCATTGGAAAACTGTTGGTGATGCTGTCTGGAAGTTTGCGTGTTATGCTTTCTTGTCAGGGAACATTGATCTTATTCTGGTTAAGACATTCATTATTTTATTTTTTTGGTTAAGACATTCATTTTTTTAATCCCTAAGGTGGAACCCTCCACTCACTTGAAGGATTTTCGGCCTATCAGTCTATGCAATGTGGTTCTTAATATTTTCTCTAAGGTGCTGGTTAACCACGTTAGACCTTTTCTGGATGAGATTATTGGGCCCTTTCAAATCAATTTTTTTGGCCAGGTAAAGGCACCTCTAATAATGTTATTATTGGTCAAGAAGTGCTCCATCATTTGCACAAGAAGAAGGGGAAGACAAGCTCTCTTTTGTTTAAGTTGGATCTTGAGAAAGCTTATGATAGAGTTGATTGGGTTTTCCTACAAGGTACTTTATTGGATTTTAGAATGCTAGCTAGAATTATTTTATTTCTCTGATCATGCATTGTTTATGCTTCTCCCGATGATCTATCATTTGCAAGAAAAAAATGGAGAGCTTTACCCCTTTTCATGCTCTAAGGCAAGGTGATTATCTCTCCCCTCTACTTGTTCGCGATATGTATGGAAAAGCTGGCCTTTTTGACTCAAGAGAAAGCACGGGAAGGTAGTTGGAGCCCTGCTAGAATTACCAGTAATGGCCCTATCATTTCTTATCTATTTTTTGTAAAGGATTGCCTTTTTTTTATAAAAGCCAAGGCTAAGCAGATTTGCCTCCTAGCTGAGGTATTAGACCATTTTTGTCATGCTTTGAGGCTCAAAGTGAATTTGGATAAGTCCAAATTTATGGCATCTAGAAATGTATCCAGAGCTAAGTGCGCTAAATTTTCGAATGTTGTGTTTATTTAACCTACTTCTAATAGGGAAGTACCTTGGATTTCCATTGATTCAAGGGAAGGTAAGAAGTTCTAATTTTAATTCATTATAAAGAAGATGCAGAAGAGACTTGCTAGTTAGAAAGGCAAAGTACTGAACAAACTTACACATTGGCGCTAGCTAATTCTGTCCTTGTTTCAATTCTTACATATACTATGCAAAATTTTTGGCTTTCGGATTTAGTTTGTAATTCTATTGATTCTTTGGTCAAAAATTTTTAATGGAGCAAGGACTCGAATCACAATAGAAGCTGCCACCTTGTTAAATAGGATTTGGTCTCTCAACCCAAATGCTGGGGAGGGTTGGAGATTAAAAGAGCCAACTTAATAATGTGGCTATGTTGGAAAGTCTATTTAGATGATGCTTAGCAATCCTAACAAGCTATGGGTACAGCTTCTTACATCTAAATATCCACAAAACTATGTTGAACTCCTTTTATAAGGCCACTGATTCTTATGTTTGGAAGTCCTTTGTAAAGGTGGTTGGACATTTACGCGAGGGATTTAGATTCAACGTTGGAAAGGGAGACCTATCCATTTGGATGACAAGTGGTGTATGGAGGGGCCTTTATATGGGATGGTGCCTTATGTCCATATTCATGATACATATTTGCAGTTGAGAGACATTTACTCTGAGTATCAATGGTAGCTTAATCTCTTGATAGCATTTCTCATCTTTGATATTATCTCCATTTTACTTTCCACTCCTTTAGCTCCTACGTCTTCAATAAATGATGTGATTATTTGGGATTCTCCCACTTTGAGTGAATATGTTGTTAAGTCAATTGATGTTTGGCTTCTCAATAGAGCTTATCCTCATTAGGTTCTTAGGTCATGGAGGGATGTTTGAAAGTTGAGGGTGCTTGAGAAGTTGCGGTTCTTTGCTTGGTAGATTTGTCACATCACCCTTCCTACTAATGCATTTAGATGAATATATCATTTAACTCAGGTTGAAGATTGTCCTTGCTATGGAGATTGTGTCATGTAATTGAGTTGCAGAAATTAAGCAAGGAAAGAGTATATTGAAAATGTTTATTTATGTAATTTTATGTTTAGTAATCCTAGGTCTTTTGATAGCAGAAATGCATAATTGGATTGTCTTCAGCGAGTAGTGGATGTTGCAGTGATTGTAGGTTTGTAAGTGTTTACAAATAGTACTTTGTGGTGTTTCTAACAAATGGAAATTAAACATGTTGAATGTATAGTGTTAGAAAGAAGTTGGTGTGGTGTCTATTGGTTATTTGCATTGTAGAATGTTGATGTTGTAATGGGTGATGTATAATGGTTATTTGCATAGTTATGTTGCAAATTGTTGGTAATTATTGCATCTTGACACATCTATTTTGTCACTTCTGTTTTATCACTTCTATATCAGTGTATGGGTTTTATCATGGACATTCATAAGAACTAACATCGCAGTTTTCATGTGGGTATGTGAGTTTGTTTTTTAGGATAACTTTGATTTAGCAAGCACTTTTAAGAAAATGAAAGTGGAATTCAATTTGTCCTGAGCAACTTGGTGGTATGAGTTTAGTTTGTACAATAGCATATGTAAAATGTTCCATGAGTGTAGTTTGGTCAGCATGGTACATAATGTCTATTGTAACTTATCTCCCATATGAATAATAGATACACATCCTTTATTTTTGAGCAAATAGATTATACTGTTTCAAGCATGTATTACAACAAACCATAATTGAATTGAATTGCTAACCAGATTGTTGAAGTAATTCAGTTTTCATTGTAAAAAATTACAGCAACTTATGATAAAGTTTTTACACTTTTTTGTTCCTTGAACATTCACTCACTTGAAAGCCAGTAGAACAAGCGCAACAATTGATGTGCTGAAAATCACAATAAAGGAAATAGAAAATAGAAGCAAAAACTTCAATGATGATATAGTTGATTGCATAACAGTGATCTTGGTCTTGCAAATGTTCAGTTCCTTTTCTATTTCATTCTTCCAAGTGCTTTCGGCATTGGTGACAGTTTGTACATTTGCTTGACTTTCTTGTTGATGGACATTGATGGGTTCGCACCAAGCAAAGTAGCTGCATTTGTCATCTTTGCATGTGACGAATAACTTGCCTGGGTTTAGTGTTGTGTTTGAAATCTTTATTTGTGCTTTTTTTCCACAGAGGCATGATTTTGAGCGAAGACGAATTCCAACCTGGTTGGTATTACTGAAACTTGATGATGCCATATGTGATGCTTCTCCTGCAAATAGATGAAGAAGGGAGAATTCAATAATAGGGGCCAAACAAAAACCCGAAAGGGCATCGAAAGCTTAAACTAACCTTGGTGATATGTAGAATAATGTTGGGGATAACCAGCTTTGATGCTCCCTAAATTCAGTTGTAGCGACTGACTAATTTGATTTTAGTAGTAATAGCACTATTTAAAATAGTTGTGAAGTGCATTAATGACACTGAATTAGCTGTTGTGGAGTTTCATATGGTTGTGGGTTGGAGAGGCTATGTGGTTTCCCCCAGTGATGGGCTTTTCTTATAGAGACATGGACTTTGTAAAAAGTGGGCATCAGGAGTGACCCAATTGTAATATGATGGATTTGGTGATTTTGGGCTAAACGAAAGCGCGATATGGACTAATGGGAAAAAAATGGAATAAAATATATTTAATAACAAAAAATGGGAAAATGTTGGAGAAATATTATAAAAAAATTGGTATGAATTACGGAAATATCACCGGGACATTCCCGTAACTTACCAAAAAAAAAAAAAGAATTATTACGAAGACAAGGAATTATTATGATAACTTGGGAATTATTAATGATTTTTTAAATTAAAGTATAGAAAGTGGAAAATTTTGAATATTGATAATATAAATATTGAAAAAAGTAAGGTTGTCTTAAATTGTTAAACAAATATGTACCAAAAAAAAACTATTAAATAAATGCCTTTTATTTAAAACATTAAATGTGAACATGTGGATAAAGAATGGCTGGCATTTATTTTACCTCGGATATAGAGAAAAGAAAATGAAAAGGCGGGGCTACTTTATTGTTTTTTTAATAAAATATGTTTCATAAAAATTAAAAATACTTTAGTGTTCAATATTTTTCACTCAATTTTATTTGTTTAAAAAGGTAAGAAATATTTTAAGGAAAAGGAAAAAATATTTGTTGTAACATCCCCATATAACGCAATAGAAAATAATAACAACAAACTTTTATTGTTGACCACCTTGCCCCTAAACTTTTTAGAAAATGACATTTAGATCCCTATATCAAGAGAATTAGCAGAATAAGGTTTTAAACGAAGCAGAATCACGTAGAGAAAGTGTAAAAACCTAAACCCTGGCCGATTGAGCCACAGAGGTATCCATATGTGAAATGACATGGGATGCCCCTAAACTTACCCATAATTACGAAAATGCCATTAGCCTTGAAAAACAGAAACAGAAAGCCCTAAAATTCACAAAATGTTTAATGTACACTATTAATCGATTTACTCGATTTCATTGAGGTTGTAGAGTTAATTAGAAAGTTAATTAGAGGTTAACTAGGAGTTGATTAGGAGTTAAATCAAAGAAATTAGGATTAAGATAGAAACTTATAAAAACCTCACAAAATTCTTCAAAACCGTTTTACCGATTTAAAGGAAATCGGTAAGTTTACGGTATTTTAAACTGTCGGAACCGAACCAATAGAATTTCAACCCATCAACCCTACTTTAAGTGGCTGAGAACTCAGCCACTTAATCCCCCAAAATGGCGCAAACAAAGCCACACAAAAGGGAAGAGACTTGGCTAAATTTCAGCCATACAAGAAGCCACCAATCATAAGCCAAGAAGTCCACCTATATATACTACTTCAATCAGATTTTTTCTTTCCCTTCTTCACTCATTCAGATTGCGCCTTCTCCTCCTCTCCTTTCAGCCCTCTTCTCCTCTTCTCTACTCACATAACTCCAGCCAATATCAAGCCAAATCAAGCTTTGCTCATCCAAGCCTTCAAAATCCAGCAAAATTGTAACACCCTCATCATAAAAGCCATGCTCGAGTCATGGAATTACATAAAAAGGTTGTCACAGTGCTGACAAATTCTTTAAAATAGGGAAAATACAATACATGACCCTTTTATTATCCACTTTATTACTAACTACTAAACTCTAATACATAGAGAATAAAATAATTACATTTTAAAAGCAAATTGTGACCGACAAAGTAAACAGTGTGTACTTCTGACTAATCATTAGCTAGCTTCGATGCTCTCTTGATCTGGCTAGCACCTGAGTCGTGCTCAATGAGCGGCCCTACATTCCGTCTTGCACTGGATGTCCAACTTAGGTACTAGAATGTTTACGAAAAAGAAGTACATACAAGCAGGTAGTGAGAACCTAGGGTTCTCAGTAGGTAAATTTGAACAAAACGTATGATGTCATCATAAACATTCCAGCCGCTTCGGTTTATTATGAAAATATGAGCATATATAAACAAATGGTGGTTCAATTTTAAGTTGGAAATACGTTCTCGAAGCGGGTTATGTTTTAACCATCACTTACCATATTATATTACAGACATAGAAATATGATTAGTATGATATGCTTCAAACAGAATCATGATAATAATAATATGACTTAATGAGATAACCAAGGATGCGCTTATAGATGCTTATGCTTGACTGTATGCAAGTGCACTTGACTTATTTCATATCTTTCTTTAGCTTGCAACATGATCTTACTTTTCTGTGTTTGGTCCCCCAGAGGTGAATGGCCTTTCTCACCCCTGGGCAATAGCCTGCTTTTCAGGTCCGAGCTCGTACCTATACATGAGTAACGGGTTTACTTTCCCCGACCCTCACACCGGTCTATTCCTACTAATCTGGTCGAGGGCTGGCCCAAGTCTTAGATAGTACCGCTCTGGCCCACGCTAGCTGGGTCTATACCATGCCTGGCGTGGTAGCTTAGTACGTCCCTCTTGAAAGTTCTTATCATCTTTTCTTTCCATATCTTATCATGCGTACAGATGTTTTGTGCATACATGAATATGCCTCATGTCTTATTTCTCATATCATATTCTAATTATGCTTGCATGCATGGCATACATGAACATATCATGTGAATGTAATATATTCAAGGTATAATCTCTCATAGCATAAGCTCTCATATTTCATATCATGCCTAAAATTCATCCTTACATGTAAACATTCCTAGTTTCATAGACTTCAAGAAAAATCGCAAAGATAATCTGGATCGGGCCTGCCTCCCCATGAATAGTGCCAATTCTCATGCATAATTCAATCATAGCAATATAATCAGTGTAACACACACACACACACACACACACACACACACACACACATATATATATATATATATATATATATATATATATATATATATATATATATATATATATATATATATATATATATATATATACATCAATATAGAACCTGCAATCCTCACTCAAACCTTATATGCTCACCAACTCTTGTGAAACTATCACTTCGCCATTCTCGCCAAGTCTATTCTTGGCTCGCCTCAAGCTTGTATAATCCACCTTTTTCTCTATTCAACTCATTTAAACCTGAATTTTGGATATGTCATAGCTCTATATGTCTACTTTCAAACCTCTTTAGTCCCATATCATTTGATTTATATAACTCAAGATATTCAACTTTTGCCTGAGCCTATTTAGTCACTAGCCCGAATTACACTCCTAGAAGTATAAATTCACTAAAAATCGAAACTAAGTTTAAATCATACGAAATTGACCTCATATTGAAGCTAACAGGACAACCTTTCATTTTCCACCAGTTTCACTCCATTTGCTTAAGTATACCTCGAGTTATAAGTCCTGAAAATCGACCTTCCTGCACTACCCTGTTTTGGTCTGGATTAGACATATAGTAACTCCCTCGAACCACTGGGATCAATTGGTGCCATAACAAACTCGAAATTTTATACTGGAATGTTCCTCTATGTGTAAGCTTTCTAACAAAATTAGTTTCACTCAATTTAGGATTGTATAGGGTGAGTTATACCCTCCTCAAGTTACCCTACCCGGATGAAAGTCCTAAACCCTAGGTCAAACTTCAAAAATTCGTATCTCTCTCAATACTAATTCGACAACCTTATATGATATATCCATGGAAAGCCCTGAATGTCTACTTTCATCTACAAATGGTTTCATTGGATTTAACCGGTTGTAGGCGGAGCCGTACACTCCGTCGTACGGACTGCCGTGGAATCTCCACCAGGACAGCACCCTCATCCATCCATTTCTTTTAGTTTTCTTCTTCTAATTCTAATTCCCACTCAAGATTTCATATTAATCCCATATTAATCCAATCATACACCTCCAATAGTTCATCAAATATATAAAGAAGAGTACAATCTCATGCAATCATAGTGCAAGGAATTCAAGAATAGAAGTAGAATCCTACCTCTTTGGAGTGTGATCTTGGGTTAAGTGTTGAAACTTGAATTATTAGGACCTGGCCAAGCTTGAAGGAGTGATGGAGTTGGGTGAGTGGAGAAGAGAAAAGAGAGCTAAAGTGAGGGAGAAGAGAGGGCGCAGAAAATGGGTCTGAATGAAGGGAGAAGAAGGTGTTATATAGGCATGAGTGGTAGTTAACTTGGAGGGTTCTGATTGGCCTTAAAACATAAGGCTGAAATTCATCCAACCTTCTCCTTTTTTGTGACAATTTGCTCTCCACGTCGCCTCTAACAAAGGGGACTCGCTTTCAAAGATATTCTGAAGATGACATCGGAACTCGTACTCCTTTAAAGTCGGAACTCATGCACTTCATGAGATGAAATCGGAACTCGTGGGTGATTTGGAAACCAGCTCAAGGATCTGAACTCGAGTCCATTCCACTTGAATTTCACTTTAATGCGGGACCTCGTGACATTTTACTCGGAAGTCGGTATTGGCACCATTGTGTTAAACTATAACTTATTAGGTTGGAAACCATGTACACTATTAAGGTTAGATCGGAACTCGGGTAAATTTTCTTTGAGAAATGAAGTTGGATATCGTGGAATTACGTCATGTTGTTCGGACTTGAAGTCCAAGCTCAAGCTCGGGAATTGAGGAATTATACTCACTATACTTTAACTCGAATATTGGAACTCGGAAGCCACTCCAGCTTAACTCAAGCTAGAACATTAAGTCGAAATCGGAAAGGCCATGAAGTCGAATTTTGCGCACCAATTCTAAGTTGGACAGGACATGAAGCCGGGAATGAAGAACATACTGGGATAAGGTCGGAAATCGTAAATTGGGTTGAAAAATTGAAGACAAACTCGGAAATCGGAAATTGTTCCATTTCATGTGGAATTCGAGGATGAAGTCGGAAATCATAAAAACTAATGAACTCGGAACTCGGAACTCGTTTTGGAGGTAAAATGGAATAATTTAGCTCAAGGAAAATTGGGATGTTACAAAAATCACTTGGAACAAAGGTAGAAGTTCTCTTCTTACATCAATTCTGTGGTCTTGGCTGGCTGAGCTTAGATTATTTTCATGATCTTTGATGTGTTAAATGAATGATTATGATGATATGTGATTGGTTTTGGGCTGTTTGTTTGGTTAAAACCAAATTTGAAGCAAGAAAGAATGAAAATAGGAAGAGATGGAGAGCTGGAGAACCCTAAACCCCTCTGCAGTCTGTACGGCGGAGTGTACGGCTCCGCCTACAGTTGATTAAATTTGATGAAACCAATTTTAAATGAAACTAGACATCCAGGGATTTCCATAGATATATCATATAAGGCTTTTGGATTAGTCTTGAGAGAGATATGAATTTTTGAATTTTGACCTAGGTTTCTGACTCTGATTCTGGGCAGGTTCGGTTCCTCAGGGTAGAACTCGCCCTATACTACTTGAAAATGAGTGAAACCAATTTTTTTAGAAAGCTTACACATAGAAGAATGTCCCATAAAAATTTCAGAATTAGATAAGGTCCCAGTTGCTCGCAGTGATCCAAGAAAGTTACCCTATGTCCCAACCAGGTCAGAACAGGGCAGTTTAGGAAGGTCAGAATTCGGGGCTAATAACTCGAGCCCTACCAAGCCAAATGGAATGGAACTTTTTTTAAATGAAACTTTCCCCTGTTAGCTTTAATATGAATCCAATTTCGTATGATTTGAAATATTTTTCGATTTTTAGTGGATTTTTACTTTTAAGTGTTTGATTTTGGCCAGCCACTGGGCAGGCCGGGATAAACTCTAAATAGATATCGAAATTAGATGGGACCAAAGAGGTTAGAAACTAGACACATAACACTTTAACATATCCAAATTTGAGGTCCAAATGAGTTAAATAGAAGTAACGGCTTGAATTATAAAAACCGGGTTGGTTGATTATGTTGAGGCAGAAACTCTGCCTTGATGAGTTTAATGCTATTATGGGTTCCATATTGAAATATGTGTGTAATGTTGTTACCTTTATGATAAATTGATGTTCTGATGTACTGGCACTATTCATGGGGAAGCGGACTCATTTCGTTATGTTGCCGAATTTTCGGTAGAATTGTAAGAAGGTTATAAACACTTGTATGTTATAAATAGGTATGTAGAAGACATGTATGTAAATAAGGATATATGAACGTAAGCGATGAAGCATATGCATGAGTGCATTCAGTATGTCTATGCATGATTATGTATGCGAATGAAAGGATATAGATATATATAAAATGAGATCCCTCCAAGACTGGAGGCACGTGAATTCCCTTATGGGTCAGTACTGTGTGACGAACCAGACTACCCAAGGACAGTAAAGAATAAAGATTAAAGCATGTGCAAGCATCCCACTCACATGAGGCATGGCATTGACCCAGCTAGTATGAGTATCGGAGACAGAACTTACATGAGGCATGGCATGACCCAGCTAGTGTAAGTGTCGAATGAAGGTCCCACACCCTAAGGAATGTGACATGGCGATCACATTCTGATGGAGTATGACATGGCGATCATACTCTAGGACGTGGCAAGAAGAATATATTCCTAAGGAATGTGACATGGCGATCATACCCCGATGGGGTATGACATGGCGATCATACTCTGGAACATAGCATGATAACTACATCCTAAGAAATGTGACATGGCGATCACATTCCGATGGAGTATGACATAGTGATCATAATCTGGAATGTGCATGACAAGTAAAGAAAGACCAAGAAAGAAAAGAGAATTATGTATATCTGCATAAATTCAAGTACAAGTGAAGGCAGATGCTAATTTCAAGTTTCCAGTATGTTGGTGTTATTATATTTTTAATATGTTATAGTTATTATTCGTAATATGCATCATGACTTTTCGTGTATTGGTTCTCCTAAAGGACAAGTGCATGAATAAAACGGATTCTGCTTTGGACAATGTATTTTTCGAACTATAAAATTGAACAGGCTAGTTAACATGTTCACATTTTTCATAATAAACCGAAGCAGCTGGAGATAATAATGATGACACCGTACAAGATGCCTTAGCAAACCCTACTGAGAATGCTTAAATTCTCACTCTTGTTTCCATGTTATCTCCAGATAGTTCGAGAAGATTCTAAGACGGCTAAAGTTGCTGTCAAGCGAGGTCCGTCAGGTAACAGTAACGACTCCAGAGTGGGGTACTATAACCTAAGCATAGTACTGTATAGAGGAGGACGTTACATTTGTAAACTTCAATTATTTTTTAATTAATAATATTTTGAAAAGGTGGTGGTCATTTGCATGGGACACTAAAGAGGTGTGTTTTATCCATGCAATACAACTGTAGACTATAATTGTTAGGCCATGGAACCACTAACAGGATGGACTTTAAAAAGGGTTTCACACTTCAACACTAAGCATAAACCCCATCCACTTATATAGATTCATCCCTTTTCCCCGAGACTGTTCAACACCATCCCTCTCCTCGTCCTCCCCAAGTATAGCGGCAACCAAAGGTCAACACACCATGAGCAACCCCTGAAGCCCCTCAATGACCCCTCCTCCCCGAAGTCCTATGTCGTTGGTGGGAAGCACAACCGATGACTGGGATCTGGATCGGCCACCATCTTGTGAACTGATGATCAACGGCTTTGGAGTAATTGGCTATAGCCAGGTTGTAAACTTTGATGTCTGATTTTTGTGTATTGATGCTTTGTGTATTCTCATTTTGATTTTACTTACTCTAGGGTTTCAATTTTTTTTTTATTTCTTCTTCCTCATATGCAGCATTGGCCAGTTAAGTTTATGACTTGTCATATCGACACAGAGCATAAGACAGTAGTGCTTCTTGTCTCCCATGACCAAAGACGCTACTTTTGCAAACTGGAAGTCATCACACCGAGACATGTCAAGGTTGGAGGTAGAGGGTGGGAGATTATGGCTACTAGATACAAATTCTATCAATATGACTTGCTTACAATTACAAAGGTTCTGGGGGATGAGGTTAATGTTTTTGAAGTTGACATCAAGCATTATGATTAGTTTTAAGGAAGTACTAGCATAGGTGGTTTTGGTTGCGCTTTCCCTTTCTTTTCTTTCTTTCTTTTTTTTTTTTTTTTGGTCTATGATATTGGTTAAGGTGGTGTGAATGTCTTGTATTGATTGTTGGTATATTTGTATGAAATGCTGCTATGGTATGCTATTATAAAAGTAGTGCTTATGTTCCTGTTATAATTTTTTCAAGTCTTTTAATTCATTTGAGGATTTTACTTTTTATTTTATATTTGTATATTTTAGAAAAATCTTTGAAATAATTGTGGGCATCAACTTATTAAGGAATTTTACACTAGAAGCTAAGTCAGGAATTGAGTAATTTATATTTGTATATATTTTTTTACTTGGTTGGGTCATAGTGAAAGCCAGAGTGGTCCATGAAAAAAGCCAAATAGGGTAGAAAATTTTAACAATAGAAAAAGCCTTTTACTAGGATTGGGTATCTATTACCCTTTTTTGACCAAATAAAAAAAGAGAGAAGAGTTAATTTTTTTTAATCTAGCCCATGAAGACATGTGAAAGAAAAAAAATTAAAAAAATGAAGAATGTTAGCAGCTAAAACTAATTTGAGCAAGTGTGTGTGTGTGTGTGTGTTTTTTTTTTTGTCTTGCAAGGATGTATTTATGAGGGCTTTTATGCTTTTTTTTTTTTTTTTTACTTGGTTGGGTCGTTTTAGTAGAAGCCCAAGTGGTTCGCGAAAAGCCATATGGGCTAGTAAATGGCAAACAATAGTAGAAGCCTTTTACCTTAGATTGTGTACCTTTTTTTTTCGACCAAAGAATAGAGTTTATTTTGTCTTTATTGAAGATATTAAAATAAATAAATAAAGAACATATACTAGTAACCCATAACAACGACAAACAAGCAAAATATTGTCTCAATTATAAGCAAAATATTGTCCATATACCAGTAACCCATAACAACGATAAACAAGCATAGGTTTAACTCTTCATACTCCATGAACAGAGAACAAAAAGCACAAAAAAAACATAAAGAAAAATAAAAAGACACATCAAGATTATTTCAGACAACGGTTCCTTGCATACGTTTGTTCTTGTCTTCCCACTTCTTCATATACTTAGCAACCTTTTGGGTGACATCCTTGGCATATGGATTGTGTGGTTTCAAAACCAAGTCCAGAGCCAACTTCATTCTTTTTGTATCATCCACCTATTAACAATTAATTGGGACCAAAGATATGAGATACATGATTAAAAAGACAGAAATGTTTATGCAGCACAAAAACAACATAGCAATATTTAGGAGAAATACCTAAATCTGATAATCTTCAGTGAAAATTGTGTCTATCATCCAGGTTGCAACCCAAACCCCACAATTGTTCATGTTTAAATATTGCATCAGTTAGATTGATGGAACGAAGCTGGGTTATCAAAACCACAGTAGTTTAATCTACTTATGATCCATTCTTCTACTGTGAAATTCCCTCTGGGTGACAAATTTCGAATTCACTTACTTTTGGGTGCTCAGAACCAATACACTCATAGAAAGAGGGACTTGAGGATACATGGGAAGGAATGGATGGTACATGTGTAATCCAGGATACTGGGGATAAAATGCAACACATTCACCAAAAGGAATACTTCCAAATGTTGGTGTTGCTTTCACACAACCTGTTACTATATGACCAGCTGCTCCTGCTCCTTTGGAATTGAAACCTTGTAACAAATTCATCACCATTATTACTCAATTTCCAAATATTGAATAACATATGTAACTGTGTCTTTTACCTTATCAAATACTTCATTGGGTTCCCTTTTGTTAGCCACCTTATCTTTCAGTTGATTCACTGGCTTTTGCTTTGAGCATGCTACCTCCATCCCACGTCTTCTTGATGAACCCCGATTGGTATCCTTCAAACCCTTCTATTATATTCTTTAGCCATCTTTCAAATATTCAACTAAAAAATTTTCAAGATAAACCATGTTATCCTTTACCTTATCATCAACATTAACGTTGCAATTTGACGGCTGTTTCGACTTCCTCTAACTACTCCTATTTGTTGTCATTTTCACGTGTACATTATACATTCTATAAGTTTGCTAGAAATATTTAAAAAAGTTACCCATATATAACAAAAATCATTAGACTTACTTCATCAAAATTTTGACCTTTGTCTAACTCAGAATTGGAAAATGAATTGTAATCATCCACACTGCCATCATGTTGAACACCATTCAGATTAGGACATCTAGATATGTAATGACCAGTTCTGTGGCAATATGAGCACTATCTCTTCTTCTTCTTGCCAAATCTCTTACTAGATGGTGCTCCTTTAGTCTTCACCATATTAGGGTCACCAATACCCTTTTCATCAGTTACCAGATTTCTACTACAATTGCTGCGATTCTGTAAATTTGCATACAATCTCAGAACCTGTTCTGTTGCCCACGTAAAGTTATCGACATTCTTTGCAGCCAACATCATCAGTGGATATGATAAAGCAGAAAATGCAGTAACATGCAATGCAAGTGCTCTTTCTGAGTCGCTTACATCTTCACAAATCGAATGGATGTAGTCCTTCTTGGCCTCTTTTGACCATCGCTTGCATAATAGGCTCTCAGGAATGGAATCTATATGCTCATGTTTCATGGCACAAAACATGTGGGAACAAGGAAGCCCATGGGATTCAAACAACATACATTCACAAGAAAATTTAGAATTACTTTTATCATAGCTCAGCTTGTATTCACTATCAGGATTACAGAACTTATTCATCCTAAAGTTAACTATATCATCACTAACAATACACTCAACAACATTCAATGCGCTGGCAATCTCTATCTCCTTCTTAACTTCTTTAAAAATCTATCTTGTGTAAAATTTTGATGCACACTGCTCTAATTTCTCCAAAGAAGTACTCAAAACAGGCTCACTATACATGAAGTAAAAATCAGCCAGCACCTCATTCTATCTATAGTCTTTCAAAGCACGGTCAAAATTGTGCATAAACTCAACAAGGCCTATTTTTTTTTCCAACGAACCTGTTTATGAATGAATTAATGCCCTCACATTGAGATGTTCTTATTCCAGCAAAAAATTTGTCCCTCATATATGCAGTTGCCCACAATCTCTTTGTCCTGTAAGTCTTAATTACCCACTCATTGGAAGATAGTGAATACTTATCAATCAACCTACTCCCATAGCTCTCAAATTGCTGCTCAGTGAAATTGGCATATATGGCAGTCTTGAAGTCCTCCAAGAACTGTGAATTCTTTACTTTTTCACAGGCATTTTTGTGGAGGTGCCGTGCACAAAGCCGATGATTTGCATTTGGAAAAACTACTTTTGTAGCCTTTCTCATAGCTGCATCTCCATCAGCAACCACAACTTTAGGATGTTTACCAAACATTGCCTCAGCTTCTACGAGCCACTTGTATGTTTCCTCTTTCTCGTCTTCTAGCAATGCACAACCAAATATACATATTTTTCCATGGTGATTTGTGCTAGAAAAAATTACCAATGGTTTATTGTATTTGCACCTTTTGTAAGTGAAATCAAATGCCACAACGTCTCCAAAAACAATCAAAGTCAACACGGCTATCACCATCACACTAGAATAGATTTTTTAATTTGTCATCATTCGTTATTGAGTATATCCCTAAAAACAATGGATCACTATCAACCTTGGCTAGTAAATAGCTCAATGCAGCATATGCATCTCCGTCTTGTACACTAATCCTCTTCTTCCTATCAAGATGATTGTATAAATCCTTTTTACAAAATCCCAAATTAGCATATCCACCCTTTTGTCCTAATATATCCCCCATTATGTGGCATATTCTCAATCCATAAGAATGCAGGCTATCGACCTATGATTTATCTACTATAGACAACCCACGATATTTTGGAATTCAGTGAACAAATTAGGTTGGAGTTAGTTCATGGTTGTGACACTCAACAAACAATACCACCTTCCACTTCCTTGTCTTATGGTCATAATGTGCCCGAAACTTTGCAAGGCAATTAGTTCTGGTGATTGGTCTGTGCTCCTTTTGCCTATCAATTCTCATCAAGTGCTTATTTTCTCTCAAACTAGCTCTATTACATACTAATTGCCTCATAATAATATTACCCTTCAAATCTCTACCTACATCATGGCAAATCCATGGCACATTGCATACTTGTCATAAAATTCAATAGCCTCTGACTCACTACCAAATTCCAAACCATATATATATCTTCAGCCATCAACCCTATTATTCTTTTGAAGATTTCATTTATTTTAACTCGGTCTGTAGGATAATCCCCGCAGCCATGTCCATCCTCAGCATTATCCCCACCACCACCACCATCAGTATCACCATCCTTAGCATTATCCCCATCGCTAGTATCTCCATCATTAGTATTATTACCATCACGACTGTCTCCATCACAACCAATATCCACTTTATTATTCTCTGCATCACTACAATCTCCTTCAGACTTTCCACCCAATTTATAATGCTCTTCCTCACCATCACACTAACCACTGTCATCCTTCAAATCAACTACTGATTCCTGGTGAAAAGTTCCCATCTGTATTTTAGTCGTAATTAACAACACCACACTAATTACATATATATAGATACACACACAAATTCAACAAATTCCATTGAAATAACTTTCCAAAAAAACTAAACAACAATACAAAGCATCTATGTATCATAGTCGTAAAGCCTACATACCTTCTCAACATTATGTCCCTGCCAGCTTTCCCTTTGAGCGTCCCTATCTCCCGCGTCCATCTCTGTAACCTTTCTTTTGTAGTAAGCTCCATGAACCTTCACAATGCAATTTCTAAATCTTTAGACAATGTGTTACCATTTGTGTGTTCAGGTCAATGGGACCATAAATGCAACTAGCTTACCTTTGGCTTCATTCGTTCAACTAAAGGAATTATGAAATGCCCTATTACTTCTCAGCCTCAAATTGCAGTCGAAGATTGTGTTGATTACGCGGCTCTAAACTCTCTTTGCTTCGATCTTCAAATACGATACGATTAGTGTGAGTAGGTAATTCTCAATCTTCACCATCGAGATTGGAAGTCTACGGTTAATCTAGGTTTCTTCCTATTTTGGTGTTTTTGGGTTTGGGATTAGGGTTCTTCATCACCACTCTCATGATTTGATCTCACCAAAATGAAAAATGCTGATGAAAACGTGTTAAGGGATTCAGGGAGCCATTTACAAATATGCATTGGGCCTCAAGTGTAAACAAAACTTTCGTAGGGACTAAAAAGAAAGGTTGACCACTACCTTAATGTGGTATTAATTTTTACATATGTCACCTCATTTGTGGCACCACAAAGGAAGGGCACTGGAGCCCACCCATTTCACGGGGCACCGAAGAAATCTCCTTGAAACATACACTTTGAGATCGTAACTTTAGCACTGATTGGTTGGCTAAGCATGGTTGCAGTGAGAAGTTCAATATATGACTTAGGAGTTTCCCCTACTTTGGCTTCTTCTCGTGCTGCTAGGAAATGAAGCTAGATCCTCCTTTGTTAGAATTTAGTTGCTGCTCTTTCTTTTCTTTCAAATGAACCTGGAAAAAAAAAAAAAAAAACAAGTATGAGGGTAGGATAAAATGTTAAAATTTTTTTATATATAATTTATAGGGGTTATGTTGTACTGAATTAAAATAAAATAATTTGTAGACAAATATTATGGTTATGTTTCGCTTTAATTTTAAAACTTTTTATTAAAATACTAAAAAAAGGGATGAAAGTGGAAAAAATATTTTTTTCTTTTTTAATTAAATTTTCACTTAAATACCATAAGAATATATCATAAAAATGTTAATTTAATGATTAATATACAAATAATTTTCATTTGAATTATTAATAGGATGTTGAACTAAAACAGGGAAGAGAAAAATAAAATGAATTAAAGGAAAAGGTTTTTTTCCCCCATTTTTTCTTTTGAAAAATTGAAAGACTTTCAAAAATTAAGAAGAAAGTTTTATGTTTGGACAACAAATGCATGCATTATTTTATGAAAAAAGAAAACGACCGAAAAAAATTATGCAACTATAAAGATGGACCGTTCATTAGCACGTTCCAAAAAGAAACCTATCTTTTCTTAGTCAAATCGAGCATAAATAAGATATATTGAAAAACAAATCAAATAAAAATAGTAAAAACCTTCAATTCCTTTTCCCCATCTTGTGCTATGAGTTCCACTTCTTTCTGTTTCACTTCAACTTTCATCTCCTATAGAATGGGAAGCTACCTCCTCAGTGCCATATCTTCCATCCTCGTAGGCAAACCAAAAGACAACCAATATGGCTGTCATGTGCTTGTTGGGTTTTGCTACTTTGACCCCTTGTTTCTTTGTCTTTGCAGCTATGCCTCATCAAGCCCATGCTTCAAGCCGTGGTTTTTCTGGTGAAGAATACGTTCCTGTTGGCCCTTCAGTGGATGGTTTGTGTGCCTCTTCGATCATTGTACATGGCTACAAATGCCAGGAACATGAATCCATGGCTACAAATGCCAGGAACATGAAGTATGATCTTAATTTAAATTACATACATGCAATAAACTTGAAGAAGAACTTATTGCTAAATACTCAAAATGTTTGTTACTATCTTTTTTTTAGGTTAGAACCAAAGATGGGTACATTCTTAGCATGCAAAGGATCCCAGAAGGTCGAGCTAAGCTTAGTGGAGGTGGGGCTAAGCAGCAGCCGGTGATAAAAACAACATGGAGTATTGGTGGTAAGTGAGCAATGCACAAATTCCTCTAGTTTCAATCAGCCTTAATTTTCTTTTTTAAAAAATTATAAAAGTAGCTCTTTTAATTTTCATTACCCAGAGATTAAGTTATAGTGTCACAGAACAAAAGATCCACCACCCAGAAATATCCTATTTGTTTTGGTCAGTTCGTGAAGCTAACTTTTTGATTGTGATTGATAAGGTGACAAAAAGGTTCTAGTATCGCGTGTTTCACATTATGATTCTAGAGGAATAGTCATGCTGTTCACATACTTATACCCTAAATGCAGGCATCGCTTTATGTTTACATAATTTTTATCATGTTTGTGACTTATTTTTGTATGGTTGTGCCTTTAACTTGTG
This sequence comes from Pterocarpus macrocarpus, assembly GCA_031439585.1. NCBI lineage: Eukaryota > Viridiplantae > Streptophyta > Magnoliopsida > Fabales > Fabaceae > Pterocarpus > Pterocarpus macrocarpus. The sequence goes on from CM062520.1 coordinate 28,673,896, forward strand.
AGAAATGTGAGACATTAATGGGTGAATAGGAATCTTTTTTCAACTCTAGAGTTATTTCCCATTTCTTTTCTTTTCCTCCTTTCCTGGTAGGGTTCATGACAACGTAAGTGGCACCCTACGTTTCAGGCTTGCTCAAGACTCTAATACTTCTATTAATGGCATTATGATTAAGCCAGGAAAAGGGGTTCAAAAAAGCAGTAATGCAACTTGCTCGATTAGCCTACCACTGGCTCGTTGTCTCCTCAACCGGGTTCCTTGCTTGGAGCACTCGCATAGCTTGCGGCTCGACAGGGGTCTCGGCCTTGTAGCACAGCCCCATAATTGGTAGACGAGGATCACGACCCTTTCTTCTCCCCACGTGTTGAATATGATGTCATCAATTCGAGTGTGATCCTCTCACCCAGATCCCATAATCTACTCCCTAATAGAATCCATCCCCTTGATCTACGTCTTAACGGATCCCCTATCTTTTATGGCACACACTCTTTATATACCCATTCCCTAGGGGGGTCATGGTAAGTCATTTGTTAGCCTCTATACTGGCCTATTCTATCTCAGAGCGAAGACAGAAACAACAATAGATATTTTTCAGAAAAAGGGTGTTTTGTAGGCTATTTTGACCCTAATATCACTCTCTTTCAACATGTTCTGAAGTGCTTCCTTTGTTTTTTTTCCTCTTAGGGAAAGATTCATGCTCATGCATATAAGTACTATATACGGGTACATGATTATACCATTAAAAATGACAAGTAATAATCACTACAAATTTGTTATATATCTTCACAAATTTATATTAGATTGCAGATATATGACTAACTTTGATTTTTAAGAGGTGTAATTGTATATGTAGATTATAGCAGGTAGTTTTAACATTCAACACATTATGTTAACCTAATTAAGCTTCTTAAGATTGACATCCTGAACAGTAACATTTATATTGAGTGCATTCTCTTCTTACAAAAGGTCAAATAGGTAATTTGATTTATTGTTTTTACTTTGTTGTCTAATTTATTTTTTAATTTAATTCTCTATTATTTAAATTATATATTTCTTTAATTTTTTATAAAAATTTCGTTATAAACCTTAGCGAAAGTCATAATAAAAAAGACATAATAATTCACTAAATAAAGCTTCACCTTACACATTATAAATATATAAAAAAAATAGCTATTAAAGTGAGAGCTCAAATAACTGAATTTGTACACATTAAGTGAATGAAATAAAATATTTTTTATTATTTAAAAATATTTACGAATTTCTCCTTTTTCTTACACTGAAATATCTAAGAATTTGGTCATGGATCTAATTTTATGCTTGTGAGTGTTTGTTGACTATTATAGACGTCATGCGGATGTGCAGGATGGAATGTCATGGCTTCGATGTGTGGATTGCTGACGCCCGAGGAACCAAATATAGTCGCCGACACACCTCCCTTGACCCCTCTAACCCAGTAATTTTTATTTCACTATTTTTAGTTTTTATTTTTTGGTTTCTTTGAGGTTTTTCTCCTATTAATAACATGATTATTTATAACTTATTAGCTTTTCCTTGTAATATGACAGGCCTATTGGATTGGTCCTGGGATGAAATGGTTGATTATGATCTCCCTGCGCTTTTTGATTATGTGTTCAGCCAAACAGGACGGAAGATCAGTTACGTGGGCCATTCCTTGGTAATTCATCACATAATTTGTTTGTTAAGAATTTGAGTTACTTCGGATAAATTATAGTAATATGACTATATAACCAATTTTAGTTGTACTCTGGTAAAATTGTAATACACTTCAAGACCATGTTTGGCAGGGGACTTTGGTAGCTCTAGCATCCTTCTCGGTAGGGAAATTGGTGAACCAGCTGAAATCAGCAGCCTTGTTGAGCCCCATTGCCTATATGAGCCACATGCGCACCGCACTTGCAGATATTGCTGCAAGGTCCTTTGTTGGCGAGGTACATAAGCTAACCAATTAATAACACTAACTTTTGTTTTATTGGAAACCATATATAGTTGGTAGAGGTTACTAATTGGGGGAAAATTTTTGTTTTTCCAAGCAGATCACTACCGTATTTGGTTTGGTAGAATTTGATCCCAAAGGGTAAGACATAAAACTTGGAATAGTAATAAGAAACTGCCACATCATATTTTAAAATTCATTGGCATTCTATACAAAATTTAGTGAACTTTCAACAATTCGTTTGATTAGGATGCCTGTTATTGCGTTTATCAAGTCTCTCTGCGAAAACCATTGGCTAGACTGCTATGACTTGATTACAGTACTAACAGGTAGAAGTCTTTGCCAAACTATATGGCTTGTCATCAATTTAATTTCATGCATTGTGGACACATTTTCATAGAAATAAACTTTTTGAAATTTTAACTATATGTATGGCTGAATTGTTCTATTTTTAGGTAAAAATTGTTGCCTCAATTCTTCAGCTGTTGATCTATTCTTGGCGAATGAACCTCAGCCAACATCAACGAAGAACCTGGTGCATTTGTCTCAGAGTAAGATGTTTTCCCATCTAATTACTCCATTCATTAATGGTGCAGCTTATTCAATTACTTTTATAACTAAATAAGGAATCATCTTTGGTAATTTTATGCAGCTGTTAGACATGGGATTATGGCAAGGTTCAACTATGCGATACCATACTGTAATCTAATGCATTGTGGACAATTATTCCCTCCAATCTATAACCTTTCCAATATCCCCCATGACCTCCCTCTCTTCATCAGCTATGGGGGCGAAGATGCTCTCTCCGATGTTATTGATGTTCGTAATTTACTGGATATCCTCAAGTTCCATGATGTAGATAAGCCTGATATTCAGTTCATTAAGGACTATGCTCATGCTGATTACATTTTGGGGGCCAATGCCAAGACTTAGTGTACAATTCTATTACTGCATTCTTCAAGCGTCAATTTTAACATTTGATGGGGAGGCTCAAGTGCTAATTGCCAGAACCGCACCTTAGATGAAATTAGGTTGTAAAATAAAAATGTTATGTACTAGGCCATCAGCAACTGGTGTAGTTTAGATAGTAGTGAAAGATATGTTTTGAAGTAAATTGTCTTAGTTCTTCGATATCACCAGTGTCTATATCAACCTATTATACTGCATTGTGACGCAGATGCTACAGGCAATTTGCCTTAACTATCCAACATTAAAACACATTAATAGTTTTTAATAAGATTATCCACTAAACTTTATTTCCACGCTTTGAATATATATATATATATTTTTCCACCACTGTTTGATTTTCTCAAAATATGGTTTTCTCCTTAATAGACCAAAATATTATTTTAGGATATGCTTTGTGAGTGTGATAATAACAAACATAATATGTAGCGACTTTAATGTGTGAACTTGATCTTGTCAAAAGATTATATATGCAGAACTTTTATGAATGTGAGCAACTACTATTCAAAGGAAGGGAACTCATACAAGAAGACAAAGAAGATTGACAATGGTACCAAGAATTTGGAAGATTGTGATTATATACACTAAGAAAAAGTCATTAAATAAGCTGGTAGCAGAAGAGCTCAAAAAATCCAATGGCTATACAGCAGCCAATCCTTTTAATTAAAGTAATAAAAAGGACACAAATTGATGTTTGGAAAGAGAAAAGAAAAGTTAAATGAAAGGTAAAAAAAAAAGTATACAAAAAGACAAATCAGTTTTTATATCATGAGAGTCATGAGGGCACAATATCAATTGCATTTCCACAAAGTCATGACAACTAGTTGTTGGAAAGGATGGCAATGATGAAAAATGATGGAAGAAAGACAGCTCCAATGAGGAATATAAATACAAGAACAAGCATATATGCTTTCTTATACTTCAGTGACCCAGGTTCGAACTTGTGCACATAAACCTATCTTTTTTATTTTCTAAAAAAAATCAATTCTTCATGCCTTCGTAGCTTGCCCAATTTAACAAAAATGGTCAAAATTGCGTGTTGCCAAATTTGATCCCACATCCACCCACACCCACCCAAGCTATTTATCATTGTGCCACATGATCAGTTGCTTGATAATTATTGCATTGGTGTTTAAATGCTTTGTTTTTTTTAATTTTTTTCATATTTTATATAATTATGACATGATTATAGATAGACAAAGTTTAAGAATATACCCTAAACATATCTAGAGAAGACATATATGCTTATATCTCTTTTTATTATGACTACAATTCACTAAAAATACCAAGTATATTGTCAAACAAATTTTATTGTCATCTAGAGAAAAAAATAATTTCATCTCTAATTTTTAAAATTAAAAAATTTTATTAATTTCTTAGTTCTCAAAATTATAGTTTAGAAATAAAATCTTCCATCTCTAAATACTTTTGATTTAAAAATTATTCAATTGACTAAATAAAGATATAATTGATACCTCTTTGCCTCTATGATATGTTTGCACAAAAATTTTGGTAATTAGCTTAATGGTGTTAGTAGAAGGCGTGCCAGGAAAAGTTCCCAAACTTGCTGATAAACTCAGCTAGTGCAAACACTGTCAATTCCCATTAGTCAAGAGATTAACATCAAAAGAGGGACTCTGTCTCTTGGCTATGGATTCCCAAATAATTCCAAAGAGCACTTGAAAGATCAACGAAAGAAGTTTCCTAAAACTTAAAGGGTTAAGGCTAGGAAAGACGATAAGATTGGAAATTAAAGGGAAGTAAAAACAGAAAATGTAAATGGGCAGAAAATAAAGTGCTAGAAACTTGTAAACTGAAACTTGTATTCGAGTACGATCGTGTGTCCTGTACAATTGTGTTTCCAACAATATATATACATACATGTACAAATTTGGAAATAGAATGGTTACCGACAGGATACTGCAGTCCTATTCTAGGCTGACAACAAAACTACCAATAACCACATATTAAAGTGGTTTTCTTCTTGGATTGTCCTCTCCAGCCGCTTCCATGTGCAACAAGCTTCAACTGCTAGATTAAGTTTCAAGGTTTTCCCTCCGCAAAAACCGTGTCCTTTATTATATTATCTGCCAGTAATATTTTCAGCTGTCCTTCTATCTACTATTAAAGGTATATTTATTTGTGATTATTTTGACAAAAAATCACTATCTTTATTGAAAAAAAAATATTTTTGTAAATTTAAATAATTTTTAAAAATAATCAAAATCTAAAAAAATTATTTTTAACTTTTTTATAAAAATTGAAAAGAATAACTTTTAAAAAATATTAATTTTTAACTATTTCACCTATATATAATATTTAAATTTTATAATCATTTTTTTTTAAGTTGAATCAAACACACCTTAAATTCCTCCTTAGCTAGTCAACTTCAAATAATCCTCATTGACTCAACTATTTTCTGCCTTAGCTACCATCTTCCTCAATTCATTATTTTTTGGTGCAAACACTGCCCCATTGTGTCTTTCAGCTGATGACCTCGCGAATAGAAGCTGAAATGATGCATAACCAAGTAGATTTAGTCGCAAAACCCATTCTTTAATTGCCCACTAAGCACATCATGATAACTTATCTATAAAATTCAGTTACCACCAACTGTTTAGGGATTTCCCAACAGCCAAATAAAAATTTAAAATTCTAGGCCATTTTGTAAATTTCTTTTATTTCTTCCTTCTTCAAGATTACCTCTTACTTTTCATCTTCTCCATTGTGACAAAAACCCTAAGCCCTTTGTTTCGAGCCAAACCTCCGTCTTAAACTTTTGAATTTGCACACGTAACTCCATAGGCAATCCCCCCAAAAACCTAGACATGAAGAACTCATCATCTAATGCAGGATATTTCGATTCACAAACGCCTTCAACCCTTCAAATTTTTCATGGTACGAGTTCAGAAAAGGGTACTGAATTTGATAAGAACATCAACCTTACTCGTTGGTGTGAGTTTGATGAGGAGTAATTCACAAAATCGGTTCCGCGTAATGCCAACCCTCCCTTCAATGTACTCATGTACCATAGATCAGCCTTTTCTCTCATATATTGCCCCATGAAGTCGACCTTAGCTTGGTCTTCCATGGGGAATAATGAAAAACACCTGTTACAGTGTCTAATCCAAGTACGAAGGTCTCTCCATAAAACTCCAGAAATTCAACTTTTGGGAGTTGAATTTGCTGGCATTGGTGCTGTTCTCCCATGGTCATATGAGGTTGCCTGTGAAGAGGAGTGTACAGATCCACTCTCGTTCCATGGTTAGAGCTGGTTCCCTCATTGGACACTTTCTCCTTCCCTTTGTCCATCTGACTTTTCAGAAAATTCTCCATGCATCCTTCTAATCTGGCCATCCTCTTGTCTGCTTCGAAGGCCATTTCTCGAATCTTATTCTCTGATTCTAGCTTCATCTCATGTAAACTTAGCTTTTGCCCTCTCTATTAACTCTTGGAGATTGGAAACATTCTTCTGTAGGGCCTCATGAACCTCCTTCCAGCAAGTTGTCACGTCCCCCACGGTAAAAGAACCTGGCTTTGAATACCAAATTGTAACAACCCGATGAGATGATTTGGATTGAAAGCAGCTCAAGTACAGAAAAAAGATACTCTAATTGCATGCAAAGTAGATATAAGTGTTTAGTACAAGAAATGACCCAAGGAAAAAAATAGTACTAGAGAAGTGGAAGAAAAGGGATAACAAAGGAAGTAGGCCTAGCAGGGACCCTTCTTCCCAAATCCAACACAAAATCCAAATGAAAAGCTGTATCCTTCTTTTATCAATTCAGCAACGGCTCTCCTCAAGATGCTGCTGCCATATGCTAGGATAATAGAATTACCCCAACAGAGTTTGCTGCATAAGGACCATGTTGTACTCACAATTTAATCCAAATATGAAAGTGCCCTTGATAATTGTTAAACATTAATTCTATGTTTTAGTCACTTTTTGGGTCCCTGTAACTATTAGAAGCGTGGTGGTAATTGTGATTGATAGACTGTTGATATCATTCTGAGAACAAATAAAGAACAAGAAGAGGTAGCATGTTATGCTGGCAAGTGAATGGCATATATTTACTGGTTAAGCCTGATTGGGCTCCCTTGGAATTGAAAAGTGCATTAACCTCATTTAATTCCCTTTCAAATGGAATTCTTCTATGTACAGATGTTGTAGCACGTGGACTTGGCATACCGGTTTTGGATTGTATAGCGCAAGTAGTTTTGTGACCATATTTACATGCTACTTTCTATTGATTATTGTGTTTCATATTCATTTGTTCTCTCTATCTCTCTGTTATGTTTACAATGTCATTCAAATGTTCTCTTGACATTTACAATTTTAATGCATATATAGATATCTATGAAGCACGGACTTGATGGTGTGTACACGTGTTCGACACAATTGGAATACTGACGATACTAGTATAACACGTGTTTGACACGCAGTTTTATGTATCCCATTTAAAAAATGTTATTTTTCAGTTCGAACACGAGTCAGATACAGCTGGATATGGCTTAGACACGTGTCGGAGATGGCTCGGAGACGCCTCAAACATGGCTGAACATGGCTTGGATACAGCCAGAACATAACCTAATACTTTTTTTCCAATTATTTGATAGACCTAAAAAGAATTCACAAGCCCAAAAATCCAAATTCATTTAGAAATTTTTTTTAGATGTAAATATAAATAGTACCCTATATTTTTTAGGAAGGGTATAAGAAGTATATATGACATATATTAAGAATACTCCTTTTTTGGGAAGGGTTTAGAAAGTAATAAAAGTTGGTAATTTGATATCTACAAATATCTAAAAAATTTTATATATATGCCATGTCCATGTTCTGTAATTTTATAAATTTGGTATGTCTCCGTGCCATGCCAGTGTCATGTCAAGTATCCATGTCGGTATATGGGCTTCTTAGATAGATATGATACAATTAATATATCCCCCCGCTGTGGCACAGTATGATCCTAATGTGGTGGGTATTTGATTCTTTTATAACTAAATGCCTGTCGTGTTTACTTTAATTCTTTCGCATTTCTTTAGTGGAGTCTTTCATTCCAGTTCTATTATTTTCAAATTGTAATTAGTAAATGTTTATCATTCCTTTCTTCCTTTTAACTTGCATCTTTTTGCAATGTACAATTCCACTAATTTTTATATCTATAATTTTTTTTAATTTTAATTGGTATTTTACATTTAAGTAGGTTGGTGGTTCCAGTGATTAAGGAGTTGGACCCTGGACTTCTATCAGTTGAGGTGTGAAAAAAGGATTAAGGATAAAGGAAGTGGGAAAGGATTAAGTTTAGGTGTGAACAAAGCTCAAGATTGTCAAGATTGAAAAGGATTAAGGAAGAGGATTAAACATTGTTGTCTCTAAGTGGTTTTTGTATTTTGTTTTGATTATGGCTTAGTTAATTTTAGGAATTTTTTGCCATGGCTTCGATTGTTTATTTTGGTTAATGCTTTATGTTGTTCCAGTATTCCTGTGTCTTTTTTCTTTTTTCCGAATGTTTCTGCAAGTGCTGTGGTCACCTCGAAGTTATTTTAACAAACAGGTTTATACTATTTCATGATCATTGGTACCGATTGCGTTATGGGTACTTTGAAGTTATTTTATCAAGCAAACTGATTAATTACTTGGTGTCAGTTATTTTGTAATGTCTCTTAGCATTAGGGGTACTCAATGATGTAATACTTCTTGGGAGGGTAGGTTTTATTGTGCAGACTTCTTAAATATGTCTAGATGATGGTTTGTTCTAATGTTATTTTTTCACATTGGGCTTCTTCTGAGTTTGGGAGTTTTGAGTCGTTTATTTTGTTAGAAAAGAAAAAGGTGCCCAAAGGAGTAAAAATTATTAAATGTAAGAAAGACATGTCCACCAACAAGCTTAAAGCAGTGAAAATTCAAAAGGATTGAAGGCAGCTTATTGAATTGCCTATGCTTTCTTTCTTATTCTTTTTTTTTTTCTTTTTTCTTTTTTCTTTTTTGCATTTAGTTTTGTTTTGCCTGGACCTTTCATGGTGAAATGATTTGGTTGGTATGCCGATTTACCTTCAAAGGCTTTTTGCTGTTTTTTTTTTTTTTTTTTTGGCATTCCTATTGTTGAACAGGACAAGCCAATTTTTATATTCCAAGACAATGACATTAATCTATTTATCCAGTGGATCAAGCAGAGGCCTAATGGTGCAGTTTAATTTGTCACATGCCAAAGTATTTAGATTTGTGGAGTTCGAAAATCAGATCAGCACAGCAGCGATGCAGCGAATTTTTTGATCATTATGATTCAATTAAAGCGTGATTTTAGGCAATTCAAATGTATAGGTGATAGTTTCATGGATATGGGGCAGCTATTTTGAAGATCTCAGGGTGTCTATTGCCTTATGTGTGCTATGGTTCTTTAGGAGATTTTTAGCCTATCATTGTAAATGTTGTTCCTTATATTTAGCTTTGGTTGTTTTGTTTTGACTTTGGCATTGTTGCCTTTCCTCACTATGTGTTTGGTGAGTGATGAGTGCCATTTATCCAAAAAAACAACCAAAAAAAAAAGTTTCTATTTATGCAGTAAAATTTTTATGGTTTGAATATTTATGGTTTTTTTTTCCACCAAAAAATAAATACATGCTTATGGAGTGATTTATTTATGTTAAATTATGTACGTTAAAATATAATTATTCAGGTTATGGGTTTAGGTTCACACTGTAATGTATGCACTTACGAACAGACGCGGTGTCAATATTGGGTAGTTTGGTACTCGGTGCCCCATACTTTAAATCTTATATTTAAATTTTACCTATATATGAAACTAACATTATAAGACTTTTTCCTTCAACATTTGAGATTATAATAAAAATTGTAATAAGAAGTACTGGAAGTAATAACTCCTTCATCTTTGCATTTGACGAAAGCAGTTATTATATTTAATCAGTTTTTACATTGGTCATGATTTACTTTTTAATATTAATAAAATGGTCGCAGACTATCACACACATAATTCTTATACAAGTGAATATCGTTCATAATAAGTTATATGTGATTAGGTTATATAATATGAATTATTTTCCAATGGCTTAGTTACAAAATTGATGATTCAAATTCACTTTTTCTATTTTTGGTTAAATTTCTTGTTCGGAACTAGAAAATCGAATAAAGACTACCTAGTCTTTGGTGTAGGGTAGGAAACACGAAGCTACCATTGATCCTTGCTCTCGATTGGTAGGGATGTACCTGCAAAGACTCTGATGCTTAAGTTAGTATAGGTCAAGAGATACTATATAAATAGGAAAGAAAGCATACCCGAATCATTTGTTCAAAAGACTATTTATAAAGAGATATAGGGGTTTGAATAAGAGAGATTATCTCCTATTTTGATGGGATTCTCTTTTTATTAGGATTCTTTGTAACCAACCTAAGATATCTCCTTAAGTTATAAAATAGGATCCTTTGATGGATATAGAGTCATATATGGGCCAAACTTCTGACTTGGGCTTTAGGTGCCATCATCCTACCAATGGATATTGGGCCTATAGGCCAGTCCATAATAGAGCCCCCAAGTCAGATCCGAGGTTAAGACCTCAGATTACTAGTTTTAATGATATTAAGGGTTAGATTGTTATTCAAACTTAAGCATAACTAAATTCCGAGGTTGGGACCTCGGATTACAAGTTCCGATAATGTTAGTTGAATTGTCCAAATTTCAGCAATAACTTGATTCCAAGGTTAAGGCCTCGAATTATATGTTTGAGAGTCGAATTGTTATCCGCACTCTAAACATAACTTGATAAGTCCAAGGTTACGGCCTTGTACTCATGTGTTGCATGCGTTGAATCACCCAATGTCAGTTGTGCTTATTTGGTCATCATCGAGCATTCTGGCTTGCATGGTTAATTGGAGCCCCTAATCATTGATCAACTCTGCTACCGAAATTGAGATCACCTTGGTGGAAAACCATGTTTTCCATTTTGACATGCTTATTTATTGTCGTGCACAATTGGGTGAAAGCCGATGTAGTGTGTTTGCTAGCTCATGTCTTATCATGGGTTGCATGTAAAACAGTCATGACTATTATGAATGGAGCTAGGTCATTGAGTTTTATCTCAAAGCCTCCATCATTGATTGCTCATAGGTCCATGATCATTTTCCTTTTAGAGGAAAAGATGTGAACAATCAGATTCGGAGCAATATGTAGGTCAGAAGCTAAGGTTCCTATAATTTGATCCTCGCATGTTTTGAGGAGGGTTGTAGTTCTTTCTTCGCTTAGCCCGAACTTTTGGGATAGGAAAGCGAAATGTAAACATAAGATCCTTTGGAGTTCATTTCTTTAATTGTTCATTGTTGGTTCCTGAGCCAGTTTCCGACATTAGCTTTTGTAGGCAACCTTTAGGCCCTTTGATGATGGAGCCTTTGAACTAATCTATAGCAATGCTCTTAGTTCAGCCTAGAGGTTTCAACCTCTGGCTTTGAGCTCTTAGCAATGGACTTTAAGTAATTGACATTTCCCAATTCTCGAGTTTATTATTGAAACTGACATTGCCAACTGTATATGCTTTTCTTTTCGCCTAAGTTAAATAACTTAAAGGGAATATTAGTGACATTTCAATTGACTTGTCAACTCACTTAAAGAATAAAATTAATCGAGGTTATAGAGAAAACCTAGCTTTTCCAAATTGATTATGACAGAATTGGATTTTCCGAATTGGTTTCTATTGAATTGGATTTTTTGATGTCTTTAATAACCTGCTTAAGTTTGAAACCTAAGGAAATTTAATTTCGCTTAAGTTAAACTCAAGGGTTTAAATGGTCCGAGGTGAAAACCTGGACTTTCTGAGGTGGTAACAAACTTGGATTAAGTGTTCCACTTAAGTAGACTACTTAAGAGTTGTATTGTACTTATCCGAGTCGTTTATTAACTAGGATTTCATACTTAGTAGTTCCTAAGGTGTTAGACCTGGGTTCTGTGTATCTCACCTAAAAGGTGGCCAGTCCTTTAGGATTTGTGATAACCTTAGTCAAACATTGGTTTGCTTGACCAGGTTCTTGGTTAGGATCTTTGCTGAATTCTTGTTCATTTTTTATTGTTATTTCCTAGCTCAAATTTAGTCTTTTAGCCCCCAATTTGGGCTTAGACTTTCGACCTTAGAATTTAAGAAGCCTTAGTGGCTTTCTTTGTAAGATTCTTGTAAAACACAAATACAAAGAAAGCTCCTCCTTCACAAAGGGTCTTCTAATTTCTCCGATCAATAAATCCCATCTACTGGTGGGAGGATAAGGTGTTGGGAACACCTTTCCTAATGGTGAAGAATATCTCAGATCTCATAGAAGGGAGATATTAATCACACCCTAAGGAAAGAAAGAAAAAATAAGTGTGCTATTAAAAATTTCAATGATCCTTGTTGGATATGAATGTATGATACTCTTATTTGAGCATCTTGGGGAATGAGTTCCGTTCTCCCCTTTTATTCATAGTGAAACTTCATACTTGAGTGAAATACCTCAAGGCTTTCAGAATTTCTATGCTTTAAGGCATTTGCTTAAGGGCTTTGATCTGACTTCCCCATTTAGATTGCATGTTTAAGGGATTAGTTCTAGGTTTGATTTAAATGGTCATCCTTCCGCTCTGTGTTTGTGACTTAGGTTGATTGCCTAAGTGGTTTGGTTAGGATCTGACTTTCCCAAGTCGTCCTTTGTTCACATGGTTGTTTCCGACTTAACTCAATTTCCTACGTGGTTGGTTTCCGACTTTGTAGCCATCCCATTGTATCATGACTTAAATCTGACATAGTTTAATCTTCTAAGTGACTAATTAGGTTCTGACCTTTAAGTCGTCCATTTTCATTGCGATTTAAATTCTGACTTTAAAGTCAATTCCAATTCTAGGGAATTGGTTTCCCATAGGCTATCCATGCTTGTGGGGAGGTTCCGACTTTGAGGCCGCTTTGCTTTATCATGACTTAGTTCCCTGAGCTTATTAGCAAGCTTTCGCTGCTAAGATCGGATCCTACTGTGACAAGTCACGACATTGAAGCTGTTTTGTGTTTTATACTTAGATGATTTATCCAAGGGAAATGGGTGTTTTCTATTCATGCTTAGGACACTTTGTCTAAGGGAGTTAATTTATACTCAACACTTGGAACAATTGTCTAAGGGAACTAATTTGTACTCAACGTTTAGAGCAATTGTCTAAGGGAGTTAATTTATACTCAGTGCTTAGAATAATTGTCTAAGGGAGTTGATTTATACTCAATGCATAGAGTAATTGTCTATGGGAGTTAATTTATACTCGATGCTTAGGATAATTATCTAAGGGAGTTGATGCACTTAGAGCAATTGTCTAAGGGAGTTGATTTGTACTCAATGCTTAGAGAAATTCTCTAAGGGAATAAATAAGGCCTGACTTTAGGGTAGCCTTTCATTTCGTAGTCAGATTCTTTATCTAAGCATTTGAGTAATATCCTTAGAGCGTTTGTCTAAAGGCATAAACTGCAGTTCAACCTTAAATCATTTACCTAGCTTTTCTTATTTCTTCGCTTGGAACATTTACCTAAGGAATTGAATTTGATATCCACGTAGAATAATGAGCTTTACCTTTGCTGGCCAATCTCATTATGAATCGGAGGTTTCTGTGAGCTCTACCACTCCTTCACCAATCTCATTTCGAGTCGAATGTGGGCTTTGAACTTAGGTGTTGGCTGATCTTTTTTAGAGTCGGAGGTCGCATCTAGCCAAGGGCCAAGTATGGTTTCAGCATGTTTCCAACGTAGGATAACATGAGACTTCATGAATGTGTACCTTGTCTCTTTCATGTTTTCACTCAAGCCCCAATCTTGGCTCTGATACACTTTTATTTAAGGTCGGTTTCTTCCACAACCTTAATCCAAGCTACAAGACCTTATTTTTGGTCAACTAGTTGTGGCTTTTGTGCCAAATTGCCTTATGCATGACTCTCATAATGATGTTGTGTATGATAATACTATTTATACACATAAATAGCCAAAATTATTTAAATGGAGAAATGTGTCAAGTATGAGAGTTTGCAAAATATAATATGCCAAAGATATAATAAGCATAATGAAATATTTTCAGATCCCAATTTAGAGAATATCGTGGATTTTAAATAAATATATGGCATATAATGGAAAAATATATTTAGATATAAACGGCGACGAAGATTGGGGTAGCGATTTCTAATTCTATATCCCATGATTATCGGCTGCTTTTGAATTTTCATACTTCCTTCCTGTCAGGATATTTTCAAATAAATTGTGCAGCAAGTAATATGCATACCATTGAATCAGCATGGTCGGCAACTGGGTTGTCTTCTTCCTTGCAACAGCTGCCACCAGGGGCTTCATAGAAGGCGAGACAAAGCCACTGCTGGGCAGCACCTCTCCTCCTCTATGGCGGTGGCGCAGCACAAACCGTCGAATGATGGGCGGCGGCGACAATGGACTGCTGGCCAGCGGTGCTTCTTTACCTAGACATGTCGTCGCCACTGTCACCCTCACTTAGAACCTGTCACACTGCAGCGGAGCTCAAGCTTTCATATTGTTTCTGCTACGGCGGCAGCCTACGAGGTGGCGACCATGGCAGTCCCAGCGACACAGCGGCGGTGGCCCGGCTCCAGGCTGGTGGCGAGGCTGAGTGCGTCGCAACTGAGTACGTCGTAGGTTGTGTCGTGGTGCGCATTTTTCACTTGCTCAGTGACAGCGACGATGGTTGTGCTATGACCAGTGAAAGAGAGAAAGGGCTGGTAGTGCTCACGATGTGATGCAGAGGGGCGGCGGAGATGGCTGAGCACGATTGTGCTTCACGGACCGCTGTAGTGTGAACTGCGCTCTCTTTTCCACGAGCACGCATGGGTGTCCTCAAACGCAAGCAGCGGCCTTCCTCATGGTGTTGGCGACAAACACGATGCCACTGTCCGTTGAGGAGTAAACTTGTTTGCATTTTTCGCATGCAATTTTCCTCACTCTAAAGCTCGAAGGTGAGCTTTCAAATTGGCACATGTTGAGTTTGAGCTTGGCAAGCGTTGGATGTTGTTTCTGATCCCCAAGTTTGGATGCCATTGTTGTCAGGCACTTCAAGCTTTGTTCCTGATTGAGGGTGTACGTGCGCTTGGTCCAAAACTAGTTTGATCAATAATTGGTCACGTTACATGTGCCATTTGTTTTCATTATCATGCTTCAGAATGTACGCCCAATAATTAAGCATACAAAAAGGCACTTAAAAAAATAATTTAATAATATGCATTAAAGAATTGAATATTCTTTCAGCTGCTATAGGCATGACATAATCCAAATTATATAGTATATGTATGGATAAGTAATTGGTGTGAATAAGAGCAAACTCATCAGGTTTAGCGTGTGATGTTTCTAGTGTTGTACACCGGACATGATGATGGTGAAGTTGATGTAGCAGAGGGCCATTGCTTTGAGGAAGCTGGGAAGAAACAAGAAAAATCAAAAGCAATCGTGTCCCCCCAGACGACGCCATTATTTGAAACTAGAAAATCGGATAGAAACTACCTAGTCTTTGGCGTAAGGTAGGAAACACGAAGCTGCTATTGATCCTTGAACATGAAGCTGCTATTGATCCTTGCTCCCAGTTCGTGGGGGTGTACCTGCAAAGACTCTGATACTTAAGTTAATATAAGTCAAGAGATACTATATAAATAGAAAAAAGAGCATGCCTAAATCATATATTCAGAAGGCTATTTATAAAGAGATATAAGGGTTTGAATGGGAAAAATTATCTCCTCTTTTCATGAAATTCTCTTTCAGTTAGGATTTTTTGTAATCGCCAGTCCGTAACATTTCTATTCTTTATTGTTATTATAAAGTTCTTTATGTCATATAACATAAATGGGTGAATCAAATATATAAGGCCCAACTTGTCTATAGAAGTTGTAATGTAGTGGCTTATAAATTAGCAAAATTAGCTAAAACTAAGGACAACCAAATTTGGGTTAATGAACCCCCTAATTGTATTATGGATGTTTTAGCCCATGAGGCCTACCCTTAAATGAATTCATATCCTCCATCAATATATATATATACTTTACATGGGAGATACTAAACATATACTTTATAAGTTAATGATTTATTTACCATATTATAATTATTATTATATTAAATTTGATTTAATATATTACATTTAAATATTTTTAATCTTATGATACATTTTTTTTAACTTTGATTAGAAAATATAAACAATTTATATAATTACTAATTAATTACTTTCACCTTACAATAGTCCAAGTGTAAATTTATATCTTATAACTATATCTATCATATTAGATATTTTTAGCCTTAATAAGCCTTATTATTTACTTTTTGAAAGATGAAAATATCATGGATTTAATGGACTAAAAAAGCATAAGATAAGCAATTTTACAAGATATTTATGAGTGCGTTTGTTTGGAATTATTTTGGCAAAAAATTACTTTTCGTATATTTAGATAATTTTTTAAAAATAATCAAATTCTCAAATAAATTTGTTTTCACCTTTTTTGTATAAGTTAAAAAGAATAACTTATAAAAAAATCAGTTTTTAGTTTTTTTAATTGTATATAAAATTTAAGTTTCAAAATTATTTTTTTTCAAAAGCTGAAACAAACACACCCTATAACTTATGCTATAAGGTTATATTAAAATCTTATTTAAATTAATCACTACTAAAAATTCATCGATTACTTGCAGATTTTGCTACAAATTTTGCTTAAAAATTCACAGGTAAGCACATTTCTCGTGGAGTTTCCTATGGATTATGTTTCATAGGTAATAAGCTTGTGGATAATTGATAGTTGTGGATTTTTGAATTCCTAGCTAATTTTTTGCGAATATTTTCGCAGGAAACTTTAAAAATCCGCAGCTAACTTCATGGTCAGATCTAGCAGGTTGGAGACTTGGGAGGAAATTTGTTGGAATTTTTATTCAAATATTTCCGTGGAAAGGTTTTCCCAAACTCCATAGGCAATTTTCGCAGCTAAATCGGCAAGTTTGTTTTCTATAGCTAAATTCACACGTAATATTTGCAGCTAAGTCTGCAACGTAACTAACACAATCCATAACAAATTATGTAGGTAACCAAGACCTAATTTTGCAATTTTATTATTCGATTTCTAAGTGATTTCGTAGTTATTAAATTCGCAGCAAAGCATTTTGTTGTATAATTTTTGCAATAGCAAAATTGAGCTGTTTTTATCATTATCCATTTGGTTTATTTCTCATCCTTACCCGCCAAAATGTAATATTTCTCTAGCAATTCACTCAAATAAATAAAATGTCTAACTAATTTAATGTCAAAATATAAGCTTACTCATAAATATAATTTTTCAAAGTCAAATGCATTGACAAGTCAAGTGGAATTAATAAGTCACGTAAAACTACTAAGATAAAAGTGCAATTGGAGTCAAATGGAATAGTGATGAATATTTGCACATAATGATGACTACTTGTGAAAGCTCTAAAAGAATATACATATGTGTGCACCATATGAGATTATATGCTTATATGAGGCCATGAATTGAATAATATGCTTTTTGTGATGTTTGAAGTGAAATATTTGTGCCATTAGCCTAATTTGATACTTTTATGGCTTAATAATTTATGTGCCCTTGATGATGGAATATGTAAATGTGATTATGTGCATTATGGTGATATATGCACAGTTTGATGGCTTATGGCAAGGAAATGCCATATGTGCACATTGTAATGTGATTATGTGGCTAGTAGCCTGGATTGTGATATGGGCACCTTATGATGAGAATATGTGAAATTTGTGAAGGCCCAAAGTTATATGAGTATTATATGAATAATAGTATGATGATATGAGATATGCTCCATACATGTGATTAATTATTTTGTGCCTGCTATATGAGATATGTGGAAAACTAAGAGATTATCATTCTGCAAACTATCATTAGTGTCATAGCTTGATTGTGTGAGTGCTAAACAAATCAAGAGTTCTTCATTTTTCCCTATAGGAAATTTGCTATTAACCCGTTTACACCGAGAAGTTTGGATTTGACAGGGCGAATTAAGCCTAAGGGAAAGTGCATATACACACGTCTTGAAGGTTTTGAGCATATTTTCTTTTTTGCTTCCAATACTAGAAAATTGGATTGCAACCGATTTTTCGGTCACAAAATGGACTAATTTGGTCGCAAAAATAATTTGCGACTAATTTGGTCTGTCGCATATAAATTTGGTCTATCGCATATAAGCAGGTTGCAAATATATTGGCGACTGATTTAGAGAAACCATGTACCATGCTTGAGTTGGTCGTTTTTTGACTATTTTACGACTGATTTTTTAATCGCAAATTTACGACCAAAAAATCAGTTGCAAATATGGAATTCAATTTGTCTACTATCATATATTTTTAATCGTAAAATTAGTCACAATTTTTTTTTAAAAAAAATTACCAGAATCTTATAACATCCAAATTTAACATACATAAATTCAACAACAATCCAGAAAGCAACATCTAGAATCTATAATGCATCTTTTTGTCTAAATAGTATTCAACAGGAACAAGTTATCCAACAGACACAATATAGTCAACACCACTATCAACTATGCATATCCTAAACACAATATACATAAACTACCACGATATAAAACTACAACAACATATATTGTTGACCAAACTATAAGGTTCTTCTAAATAAAACTTTGGAAGATAAATTTTTAGCATACTTCTAACCAATTCTCATTTCCATAGTTCTTCAACTCTTTCTATTAAGTCTTCAACTATTATTGAATTCTTCATCAACGTCTATTGTATCTTCAACCTTCTCCATTGAGTCTTCAACAATTTCTATTGAGTCTTTAATTTTATCTAATGAGTCTTTAACTTTATCTATTGATTTTTCAACTATTGAGTCTTTCACTAACTCTATTGAGTCTTCAATTTACTCAATTGAGTCTTCCACAATCTCTATGTTATATTCAAGTCTGTCTATTTAGTCTTCAGTAAATTAAGGAGATATATTCATTTAGTATAGATCAACATTACACAAACTCAAGAGAGCAATAACATTAAAAATCGATCCCAAATACCTCAACTAATTTAAGAACACAAACACCCAAATAATCTAATTTAAAGAACTAAACAAAACTAACAAATCAACAATCTAAAACACCCAAACCCCGATTATTAAAAAAAAAAATCCAATCTGAAAATTTTCAAAAAAAAAAAAACGGAAACAACAACATACTTTTATACTTAACTAAAATATAATTAAACCAAATTTCAAAAAAAACAATCACCATGTTACACCCCAAAACATAATTCAAGAAGGTAAAAGGGTAAAAGGAGCACCTAGCTGGGCAAAAGACTATGTACATTGATATCATGTAAATATATATTAGAATTAGAATTAAATTGTAATAGCAAGGAAAATTATTAGTAACTAGAGTAGTATAGGATATAATAGGGAAGTGTGCTTTGAATGGGTGCTTAAGGATAGAGTAGTTAAAGATTAGGATAAATGTACTGATAGGAACCTCCTCAGCACCTATAAAAGAGTCTTCCCCATCTTATTGTATTTTTTTTCATTTTTGGGTTATCAATAAAAATCTGAGAGTATCGCCTCTCTTTGTGCAGTTCTGGGACCTGACTTGAACAAGGTTGTATCACTGGTGCTTTCATTGACTTTCTTGGTTTTTCTTGGCCCATTCTTTCTTCCCTATCAACAATGCTTCATTCACTCGGTCAATTCATCAAACATGGTGGAGGGCACTCGTTTGGGAAAAATGGAGATGGAATTAAACATGGATCAAGACAGAGTTGAAACAATCCAAGGCATAGCAAGATCGCATGGAACTTCAACTCTCCAAACTCATGGAGATGATGGAGAAACTGGGTAACAACACAGAAAATCCTGACACCAGTCCCGGCAAATCCAACCTTCGTTCTTTCTCTCGGGGTCACCACAGAGATCTTCGACCCGATATCCCTCAATTCGATGGCACCAATGTTGATGATTGACTATTCCGATTAGAAGAATTTTTCGATCTGGCTCAGACTCCTCACAATCAAAGAATCAAAACGGCTTCCTTCTCCATGGTGGGATCGGCATATGCATGGTACAAATGGCTTATGCGAAATAATTACACACAGGATTGGTTTCCTTTGTGGATGCACTGCAAAAGAGGTTCGAGACGGATCTTTATGACAATATGCAAGAAACGCTTAAAGAATTGAAGCAAACAGTGTCGGTGGTAGAGTATCAAGATCAATTTGAAAGTTTGTCAACAAAGGTAACTGGTTTGAGTGAGAATTAGCTTGTCAGCTTCTTTATTGCAGGATTAAACGACTATTTGAAATGCAATTGCGGCTGGCCAAACCCACTTCCTACCCTAAAGCCATAGCCATACCAAGATTACATGAACAAAATTTCTTGGCGTTATAAAGAACAATTAAGCCTGGATTCAATTCGTCCACTGCAAATTTTTCTCATCCAAGAATTCCACTGCGTCCACAATCACAAGTGGTGTCCAAGATGTAACAACCCGATTTCTGACTTCCGATCTCGTCACTTAAGGTTTGAAATTTCCGCTTTCCGAGTTATAAATTCCGAGTTCCGACCTTAGTAATACAATGTCAGAGTTTCGATTTTCGACTTCGTATAAGCATGTAAGAATTCCGACCTCATCAGTAATATATCCCGATTTCCAATCTTACTATGCTCAAATGGAATGGCTTGGATTTTCCTATTTCCGACCTTATCATGAATTATAATGTATACGATATCCGACTTCCGAGTTTATCTAAATTGGTCTCCAAGTTCGGCCAAGATTTTCACGATATCCGAATTCGAGGCTATTGCCAAGAGCTTTTCATTTCTATGATTTTTCCAATTTCCGAGATTAAGTGTTGAGTTCCGATCTCGAGTTTATTAGCAGGAGCTTCTCATTTCTCTATCCTCCCGATTTCCGAGATCGAGATCCATAATTCCCGACTTACGACTTTAAGTGCTTGGCTTCATATCAGGCTTTGCTTTCAAGTTTTGAATAAACCAGACAATATTTCCGAGTTCCGACTTCCGTGAATTCCGACCTTAAGAAGTGTGCGAGTTCCGACGTCATGTTCAGATATCTGAAGCTGGCCTCACTTTTCTGGCGACGTGGAGAGCAAATTTGACGCAGAAGAGAGAAACATGGCTGAACTTTGCCTACAAAATTTCACCCAATCAAAGCCACTCATTCTAACTACCACTTCGAAGCCTTGTCTATATATATCCTCCTCCTGCCTTTTCAGCTCATTTTCTTACGTTGCTTTCCCTTCCTCACTTCAGCTCTCTTTCCTCTTCTCAACTCTCCCACACTATCCAGCCTTCAAGTTCAACCTAGCTCTATTTCCAAACTCAAAGCAAGAGGTAGAGGTTTTAATTCCTGTTTTGATTTTTCTAATTTTGAATGATTATTGGTGGTTTAATTCTTCAATTCTGATATATTGACTGAGTGATTCATAATGAATTGTGGCTAGTTTATTGACTGTTTGTGAAATTAAAGTTGAATTGGAAATAAGAAAGGATGCAGATATAGAGAAGTTGAGAGGCTGGGAAACTCAAAACCCTCGGCAGTCCGTACGGCGGAGTGTACGGCTCCGCCTCCCGTCGTTTAAAATTAATGAAACCATTTTTCTGTAAAACTAGACATCTAGGGCTTTCTACACATATATCATATAAGACCGTTGGAGTAATGTTGAGAGAGATATGAATTTTTGAAGTTCGACCTAGGAATCAGGACATCCACCCGGGCAGTATGGGTTGAAAAGGGTGTAACTCACCCTATACTACTCCAAATTGAGTGAAACTAATTTTGTTGGAAAGCTTACACATAGAAGAACATCCTACCCAGAAATTCTGAGTTTGTTACCATCCTATTAATTTCCAGTGATTTGAAGAAGTTAACATATGTCCAAACCGGGCCAAAACAGAGCAGATCAGGAAGGTTAAGTTTCGGGGCTTATAACTCGAGCTCTACTGAGTCAAATGGAATGGGACTTTTTGCAAATGAAAGATGGTTCTATCAGCTTTAATAGGAGACTGATTTCGTATCCTCTGAACCAATTTTCGATTTTTAGTAGATTTTTACTTTTAAGTGTGCAATTCTGGCTAGCTGCTGGGCAGGCCAGGATAAAACCTGAATAACCTGAGTTATAGTTATT
The DNA here is from genome assembly GCA_031439585.1 of Pterocarpus macrocarpus. NCBI lineage: Eukaryota > Viridiplantae > Streptophyta > Magnoliopsida > Fabales > Fabaceae > Pterocarpus > Pterocarpus macrocarpus. The sequence continues at coordinate 28,695,990 of CM062520.1, forward strand.
GAAATTAGATGGGACTAAAGAGGTTAGAAAATAGACACATAACACTTTAACATATCCAAAATTGAGGTCCAAATGAGTTAAACAGAAATTATGGCCTGATTTACAAAAATCGGGTCAAATGCAAGTATTGAGACAGCAACTATGTTTTGATTTCAATAATTGTGCCATGAATGGATGTTTGAAATATGAATGAACTATGATGATTTCTATGAGAAACTAGCTCTGAATATTGGCACTATTCATGAGGAAGCGGACACGTTCCGTTATGCCGCCAAAATTGCGGTAGAGTATATGCATAAGTTATGATGTACATATAGATGCATGTGCATTCTCACAAAAAGCTATGAAGTTCATGTTATGATGACCAAGAATATGTTATGATAAAAGTTCCATGATACTTGGGCCAACCCCGGATAAAAAGTTAAGGGGAATAGATCGGTGGGGACGTCGGGGAAAGTAAACCCGGCAATCCCTATATAGGAACGAGCTCGATCCTGAAAAGCAGACTATTACCCAGGAGTCTAAAATGGCCAAGAACTCCCAGGGGACCAAGTAATGGAAAAGTTTACGAGTAATGAAGAAAGTATATGAGCAAAGGAAAAGTTTATGAAGGAAAGTTCAAGAGCAAGTTTTGCATGATTGCATTAAGTGCATGATTACAAGTTATTTACAGTTTAACTATTATGCTTACTTACAGCATGTGTTCACTTATTCTGCTCATTATTCTGTGTATTACTGTTAGTAGTTTAGACGGTTTCTTATGTTGTTTAAAGTAAAATTGGACCTTGCCTCGGACCAGACATTTTCTTAACCTTATTAAATATGAATGGTTAAATTTGATCTCATGTTTTCATAATTAAATGAAACCCGAGGCAACTGAGAATGAAAGCGACGTCAGTTAAATGCCATGCACGACCCTACTGAGAATTTCCTTAAATTCTCACCTCGTTTTGCATTTCCGCCTCATTCTCAGACGTGGACGATGGACACGACAGCTACCCTCTTCATTGAGGTGCCAGACTTGCAGCTCCACCATGACCCTACAGTAGGCTCGCTGTATATAGCCGGCTCTTGCCAGTTCCGTCTTTACCTTTCTAGTGATAGAAAATTTGCCGTCCCTTTGCACCATCCCGCTTTTGATCCTGCTACCCCTTACTTTGCGATTCCGTTATACGCGGCACACCTCCCCAAAGACTCTCCTGCACTGCAGAAGACTGCAGCCCGGCCGACCTCGCACTGCAGTCACCTCCGCAGTCGTGCTGACATCCCCGCCACTCGATAGCGACCCTTCAGAGGCCACTAGCTCAGCATCCTCCTCCTCAGGACCCAGTACTGACTACTCGCCAGCCGGGCCTGATATGGCCAACGACTACCTGACTGAGTAGGCCAGCCACAGGCAATATTGTATAGCATGACCCTCTTTTGGCAGTATGCAGTTTTGGGTCATAGACTAGTGGTAGGTTTTTGAAATGTCCTCTGAGGACCACATAGGATCAGGTTGACAGACTTGGGCCTTATGTCTTTTTGTACACTACCCACTCATGTATCCTATTTTGAAACTTGTACATAAGGCAAATATATATGGCTCTATATATATATATATATATATATATATATATTGACAAAGACATAAGTGTAAATTGTTCTTATCTTTCTATTGTGATGAATTAAACCCTGTCACGTTCTTTATACAGTGTTCCACCTCTTCAAATAAATAGATAAATAAATAAAGATACGGATAAAGGAAACGTAGGCAGTGTATTAACACAGTAACACAATCTACTTAATTTCATGCTATGACTTAAGCATAACATTAAATTAGTAGGGTGTTACACAAGACACCAGAACCATTGCCTCCATCTTTTGACCTTAGTCTATCAACGACCTCTTCAACAACCTCAACAACAACCAAGACACCATTTAAGAAATTTATAGCCGCAGAATTAAGGGCTCGGAGACAACAGGGTCTTTGTTATTACTGCGATGAGAAGTATAATCCGAACCACAATTGTTGTGCTCAATGTTTTGCTCTTCTAGCACCAGAGGATCTGGAGGAAATGTGCAGGAAATGTGCAACAATACTGAAGAACTGGAGCATACTAAAGAGGTATTGGTTAAAGAACCTGAGGTCAGTTTTCATGCCTTATCTGGAGAATATAATCCTAAGACATTAAGGTTGAAAGGTTCTTATCATGACTATATGCTGAACATTCTAGTAGATAGTGGTAGTACTTTTAATTTCATCAAGCCAACTATTGCTCAATTCTTACAATTACCTTCTGAATCCATTACTCCCTTTACAGTGTATGTCGGTAGTGGGGATTTCATTTGTTGTACTACTTATTAGTAGAAATGTGGTAATTGTGGTGCAAGATGTTTCTTTCGAAATGGATATCTATCACTTGGATATAGCTGGGGCAGATCTGATTTTTGGAATGACTTGGTTACAAAGACTAGGAAAGGTCCTTATGGACTATAATAAGCTAACTATGGACTTCTGAACCTAACTCGAACAAGGTTCTATCACACCACATGTAGTTATCTAAGAGTTTGATGAAAAGAAAAAGTAGCTGAGACCCACAGGTAGTTAGCATAGATTTGGGATAGATTTTTTATATTATTGCGCTTTTGGATTTTTGTAATTATGATCTATACTAAATGAATATAAAAAACTTCCCAATATAATCAACAATTCATGTCAAAAAAATAAAAAAGAAAAAGGAAAGAATGCATGGCGTGCTGATAATGGAACGTATCTAAGAAATGTATTTTATTTATATTTCTATTAACATTGCTTTTCCATGGCATCGCATTAATGATATTCTCATCAAGTTAATAAGTATCGTACACCGCCTTTGGCATTTGAACAATTTCTTATCATGAATTAGGTGAATTCTGTGATGCACCTCACAAAAGTGAGGTGCATCATACACCTCATAAGATTGATGGTCAGATGTGATGGTGCACCAATACACCTTATATACGCTGAAATAATTGTTGCAATAACTTGTACGTAGAATTAACCTACTTGCTATGAGTTTGTAAGGTATTACACGGTATCTAAATCAAAGTTGGATCTTGATATCAAAAGAATTATATATATATATATATATATATATATATATATATATATATATATATATATATATATATATATATATATATATATAATGCTTAGTCATGTTAATTAAAGAATGAATTGGTTCTTATAAAGATATAATTATTGCTAAGAATGTCCTTATAAAGACATAGTCATGGACTCATGGTATTAGTTAGAAGTATCCTTGCTAAGAGATGTTACGCTTAAATACTTGACAATTCCATGATAAGAAATTGTTCAAATGCCAAAGGCGGTGTACGATACTTATTAACTTGATGAGAATATCATTAATGCGATGTCATGGAAAAGCAATGTTAATAGAAATATAAATAAAATACATTTCTTAGATACGTTCCATTATCAGCACGCCATGTATTCTTTCCTTTTTCATTTTTATTTTTCTGATATGAATTGTTGACTGTATTGGGAAGTTTTTTATATTCATTTAGTATAGATCAATATTACAAAAATTCAAAAGCGCAATAACATCAAAAATCTATCCCAAATACCTCAACTAATTTAAGAATACAAACACCTAAATAATATAATTTAAAAAATAAAACAAAACAAACAAATTAACAATCTAACAACACTCAAATCCCTATTATTAAAAAAAATAGATTTGAAAATTTCCAAAAAAAAAAAAAAAGAAACAAAACATACTCTCATAATCAACTAATATAAATAAACCCAATTTCAATTAAAACAATCACCCTTCACAACAACAAACTCTCTTAAACAATCAATGACATAAAAAATCAATCCCAAATACCTGAACCAATTTAAAAACACAAACATCCAAATAATATAATTTAAAAAACTAAACAAAACTAACAAATCAACAATCTAATAACACCCAAACTCCCATTATTAAAAAAAATTAGATCTAAAAATTTCCAAAAAAAAACACAATATCATACTCTCATTCTCAACTAATAATATAATTAAACCCAATTTCAATCAAAACAATTATCCTTAACAATAACAAACTCTCTTAAATAATCAATAACATAAAAAATCAATCCCAAATACTTTAACCAATTTAAAAACATAAACATTCAAACAATATAATTTAAAAAACTAAACAAAATTAACAAATCAACAATCTAACAACACCCAAACCACCATTATTAAAAAAAACCAGATCTAAAATTCACAAAAAAAAAAAGAAACAAGCAAAGGGAGGAGAGAACCAGGATGGTAGAGATAGTAGTGACAGTAGCGGCGGGAGCAATGGTGGCGGTGGTGGTGGCTTGGGGGTGGCGGAGGGTTAGAGTGAGAGAATATGGATTAGAGAGAAGAAGAAGAAGAGTTGCAGAACCAGAATGGTTCTGGTTTGAGAAATTTTGAGTTTAAATGTTTGAATTTAATTGGTCACAAAATGGCTTCTGTTATGCGAAATTGAGTTTGAATTTGCAACCGATTTTTTGGTCGTAAATTGCGACTAATATCCTAAAATATAGTATTTCCTACTTATTGAACAAATCGGTTGCAAACTTAGTCTCAAATTTGCGATTGATTTTGCGATCGATTTTATCATAATGTATATTTGACTTACAATTAAAAATCGGTGACTGATTTTTCATTAAACATAATTTCTCTACATTTAGAAATCGGTTGCAATTCTTAAAATTTGCGACTGATTTTTCCATTATACATAATTACTCTACACATCAATCACAAATCAACTGATTTTGCAACCGATCGTGACCAATTTTTAAATACTAACATTTTCATTGACCACAATAAATCAATTACAAAATCGGTCTCAAAATTAAATTTTGCAATCAATTTTATGACTGATTTTATTTTCCTATCATAAAATATCGATCGCATAATAAAATTTTGCGACCGATTTTTTCCTCTAAACATTGGTCATCTAATATTCAAATCAATCGTAAAATCGGTCACAAAATCGGTCGTTATACCGATAATTTCTAGTAGTATTCTCTACAGATTTTAGTGCCATCATTCATCTCCAATAATTTTCCATTAATCTTTCCAACAAGTCAAAGCTGGACCTCCCCAACAGATTGTTAAAATTGACGCTCGAAGAATGCAGTAACAGAATTGTACACTAAGTCCTTGGCATTGACCCCCATAACGTAGTCAAGGTGAGCATAGTCCTTGATGAACTGAACACTAAGCTTATCTACATCATGGAACTTGAGGATATCTAGTAAATTACGAACATCAATAACGTCAGAGAGCGCATCTTCACCCCCATAGCTGATGAAGAGAGGGAGATCGTGGGGGATATTCGAAAGGTTATAGATTGGAGGGAATAATTGTTCATAACGCATAAGATTATAGTCTGGTCTCACATAGTTGAATTTTGCCAAAACCCCATGTCTTACAACTGCATAAAAATACAAGAGATTTCTTATTTAGTTATAAAAGTAATTGAATAAGCTGTACCATTAATGAATAAAGTAGCTAGATGGCAAAATCTTACTCTGAGACAGGTGCACCAGGTTCTTTGTTGCCGTTGACTGAGGTTCATTTGCCAAAAATAGATCAACGGTTGAAGAATTGAGGCAACAATTTTTACCTAAATAGAACAATTCAGCCATGCACACGATTAAAATTTTGAAAAGTTTATTTCTGTGAAAACGGGTCCACAATGCTTGAAAACAAATTGATGACAAGACAAATAGTTTGGCAAAGTGTTCTACCTGATAGTACCGTAAACAAGTCATAGCAGTCTAGCCCATGGTTTTCGCAGAGAGACTTGATAAACGCAATAGCAGGTATCCTAGTCGAAGGAATTGTTGAAAGTTCATTAAATTTTGTATAGAATGCCAATGAATTTTAAAATATGAGGTGGCAATTTCTTAAGATCTATTCCAAGTTTTATGTTCTTACCCTTTCGGATCAAATTCTGCCAAACCAAATACGGTGGTCATCTGCTTGGAAAAACAAAAAAATTTTCCCTCAATTAGTAACTTCTACCGCTATATATGGTTTCCAAAAAAACAAAAGTTAGTGTTATTAATTGGTTAGCTTATGTACCTCGCCAACAAAGGACCTGGCAGCAATATCTGCAAGTGCGGTGCGCATGTGGCTCATATAGGCAATGGGGCATAACAAGGCTGCTGATTTCAGCTGGTTCACCAATTTCCCTTCCGAGAAGGATGCTAGAGCTACCAAAGTCCCCTGCCAAAAATGGTCTTGATGTTTATTACAATTGTACTGGGCACAACTAAAAATTGGTTATATTCTTACATACTACTATGACAGAAATACTAAATCCTCATATGTCGTATACCTAAAAATCTTTAATTTAAAATTTGACTCACACCTATTAGATAAATATTGTGTAAATTGTAACTCATGCCATTAAGAATAAAATTTTAAATTAAAAATTTTTTTAAGTTGATTATTAAGATGGTATAGCAACACTCATTACTATATTCAAAGTAACTCAAATTCTTAACAAACAAATTATGTGATGAATTACCAAAGAATGGCCCACATAATTAATCTTCTGTCCTGTTTGGTTGAACACATAATCAAAAAGTGCAGGTAGATCATAAGTAACCATTTCATCCCACGACCAATCCCAATAGGCCTGTCATACTTACAAGGAAAAGTTAATAAATTATGAATAATCACGACATTATTAATGGAAAAACTTCAAAGAAACAAAAAAAACAGTGAAATAGAAAAATTACCGGCTCAGAGGGGTTGAGGGAGGTGTGTCTGCGGCTATATTTGGTTCCTCTGGCGTTAGCAATCCACACATCGAAGCCATTCTCAGCTAGAATCATGGGCAGATTTTGCTCTGGAAGGTTAGTAAGCCATTGCATTCCGTCCTGCGCATCCACGTGATGTCTATAATAATCAGCAGACACTCAGAAGTATAGCATTAGATCCATGACCACGTTATTAGATATTTCTGAGCAATAAAAAGGAGAAGTTCATAAATATTTTTAAAATAATAAAAAATATTTTATGTCATTCACTTAATCTGTACAAATTAAGTTATTTGAGCTCTCGCTTTAATAACAATTTTTTTATATATTTATAATGTGTAGGGTCAAGCTTTAGTTAGTGAATTATTATGTCATTTTTATTACGAATTTCGCTAAGGTTTATAATGAAATTTTTATAAAAAATTAAAGAAATATATATTTTAAATAATAGAGAATTAAATTAAAAAACATAAACTAAACAATAAAGTAAAAACAATAAAGGAAATTACCTATTTAACCTTTTGTAAGAAGAGAATACACTCCATATAAATGTTACTTTTCAGAACGTCAATCTCAAGAAGCTTAATTAAGTTAACATAATGTGTTGAATGCTACACGTATGTGCTATAAACTACAAACATGATTACACCTCTTAAGAATGAAAGTTGGTCATATATCTTTACTCTAATATAAATTTGTAAAGATATATAATGAATTTCTAATGATTTTTACTTGTCATTTTTAAGGATATAATCAGGTACCTGTATATAGTACTCACATGCATAAGCATGATTTTCCGTCGAGAGAAGAAAAAAAAAAAGAAAAATGAAAAAACGAAACACTTTGTAACATGTTAAAGGAGGAGGGTGGTTTTAAGGTCAAAATAGCATATGAAACACCAGTTTCCCAAAAAATATCTTTGCATTACTATTTTTCCGAGCCCCGTTTGCTCGCTTAACATAACGCCATTAACAAAAGTGTTTTTAAGCCTTTTAAGCAGACCCGAAACGGAGGGCGTCACTTACGTGGTCATTACCCCTTCTATGAAAGGAGGAAAAGAGAAATGGGAAATAACCCTACAGTTGAAAAAATGATTCCTATACACCCATCAATGTCTCAGATCTCTCCCATGTTTAAGGTTTATAAGTTACAATCATGATAAAAACTTCATAAACTTAAAAGTAATGCTTGTATTTAGTGCATACGTGTGTGAATAGCACAATTATTCCTCTAGAATCATAACGTCACAAACACGGTACTAGAACCTTTTTGTCACCTTATCAATCCCATTCAACGAGTGAGTTAGTTTCACACGCTGACCGAAACAAGGTGAACATTTCTCTCTGGTGGTTCTTCGGGCAATGAAAATTTAAATTTTTGAGAAAAAGAAAATTCAGGCTAATTGAAACGAAGGAATTGGTGCATTGATCACTTACCACCAATATTCCGTGCTGTATTATCACTGGCTGCTTCTTAGCCTTGCCTCCACTAAGCTTTGCTCGACCTTCTGGGATCCTCTGCACGCTAAGAATGTATCCATCTTTGGTTGTAACCTGAAAAAAGATAGCAACAAACATTTTGAGTATTTAACTATAAATTGTTCTTCAAGTTTGTTGCATTGTGTAATTTATTCAGCTCATACTTGATGCTCCTGGCATTTGTAGCCATGAACAATGATCGAAGAGGCGCACAAACCATCCACCGAAGCGCCAACAGCAACCTTTTTTCTACCAAAAAAACCACGACTTGAACCATGGGCTTGATGAGGCACAACTGCTAAGACAAAGAAAAAAAGGGTCAAAGCAGCAAAACCCAACAAGCTCATGACAGCCATATTGGTTGTCTCTTGGTTTGTTTGTAGGTGCGGAAGATTTGGGATTGAGGAGGAGGAGGCTTCCCATTATATAGGAGATAAAAGTTGAGGCGAAGCAGAAAAAAGTGGGACTCTTAGCACAGGATGGGAAAACGAGTTGAAGGTTTTTACTATATTTATTTGATTTTTTTTTTACCAATAAATTCTTATTCATGCTTGATCTGACTAAGAAAAGATAGGTTATTTACCTGGAATGTGCTAATGAACGTCCACCTTTTACGGTCGCACATTTTTTGTTGCTAATGAATGTGCTAATGTGCTAATGCACACGTCTTTATGGTTTAATCCAAAGATAAAACTTTTAGATTAAAAGGTAAACCCTCAAGCTTAAAATAGTAAATTTCTTTTTATTTTTATCCACGTTTTTATTATTTCGGTTTTTTTAGATTTTCCTCTTATGCTCGCCAAATGGTAATGGATGAGTCCTTTTATCCTGGCTCAGGGAAGGTCACTTGCTTTTCTTCTTTTTATCATTGAATTAGAAAAATCTTTTGTTATAGATTAATTTCTTTTGCAATCTAATAATAAAAAAGAAAATGATAATGGCTAAACGTTCAGTACAACTGTACAAGGTTCAACATAAACAAACTCATAATAGATATGGGCTTGAACATTGAACATTGAATCAACGTGTAGATCCAAAAAAAATAAAAAATAAAAAATACTAACAAAAAAGACGTGGAATCAAGGTCGTTGCTTTGTTTGTAGTCTGGTATCGCCACTTGTCGTACCAAGTTGAGAGAACATACATCGGATAAGAAATATTTTTAACTAAATTCAATCTATATCTCACACCTTTTGAGTGAAATACTTTTGACTCAACTTGCTTAAACTAAAATTTCTCCAAGCAATTTTTTTAGAGATTTTTTTTCTAAGCAATATTTTTTTAAAAAAAATAATATAAGTAAGTCTATTAAATCTCAAATAATCTAGCTTAAATTAGGTTGATTCATTATAAGAATAACATGATTTATTTCCTTTAAAGTGCATGATAAACTTTAGAGAATAAAGTTTACTATCTAAACCATTGATAAAAAATAATCAACAGTTTAGATTAACATCACATATAATTTGTTGTGCTTATGTTTATATTTTATATAATCTTAAATAATTTATTTTTCAGTGAACACCATATTTTATCCGAATTATTTTCTTTCTAAAAAACAAAAAAAAATAAAGAAAGAAAAATAAAAAAGTGAAAAAGAAAAAAGATAATAAGAGATCCAATTTTGTGGCAATCCCATAACTTTTGTTCGTCCAAAATAAAAGAAAAATCAAATCCAAAAGTATATAAAAAAGGAAAGATTAAAACAGGAAAAAAAATTAAATAAAAAATAATAGGACAAAAATAAAAAGAGGGAAGATTTCATCATAGTCATCACCATCCCATTAGCAGCTAATTGAATCACAATCAAAAGTCAATCATATCATTAACATTCAATCACAACAAAAATGTCACTAATCATTGGCGATTAAATTAGATTTCCATCCATCAAAGATCATATGACATTATTCTGTAATTAATAGCAATTGTGCATAAATAAGATTGATTTCACAATTGAAGGGGCACCAAAAAAATAATCACCAAATACACAAGAGACACTAAGCAAAATTTTTTTTGGCAGATTCCCTGTTCTCGAGTCTCAGTAAAGCTAGTATTTCAAAAGGGTGGTACTCATTGTTTTATGTGATTTTTGTCAGGCAAACAAATAAAACCGATAGCTTTACTTCTCGATTTCAATTCGGGAAGTGAAAGCAACTTCGCTCATGAATTCTTAAGGCAAAGAGTATAAGTGTTGAAATTAAATAACAATTGAACAATACTAAAGTAAATGATTAAAATGAATAACACAACTTTATTGAAATATAATTATGAGTGCAAAGTAAAAGTATATAAATACAATAGAATACTAATCCTAAAAAATGAAATGAAGAAAAGGGTATAAAAATATTACTCAAAGAACTCTGACCTCTTATTTGCCATGGTGACTTGAAAAGAATATATGAGTATTTGTGAGTAAAAGTTCTAATCTCCATTACATAAATCAAACCCCTATGTATAGGCATCCCAAAACTCTAGATATCGAACACGTGTCATCGACAATTTCTCTTCATGAAATGCCACGTGTCTCGACAGTTACACCTACAACTTGTCCATCTATAATCAATGCCATGCATCTTTCTTGACTTCATTCCCATCCTTCGAAATAACCATTCTTAACCATTCGCAAATTCATTCGTCATAGCTTCGACCAATTCACATGAGCCTTTAATCAAACCAGAATTCTTCTAAGTGTCTTATGCAACAAAAGATACTTCTACCACAAGTTCCTTCTACAGAAGTCGTATGACGAGTCAATTCCAACAGACCTTACTATCGAGAATGCCTTAGACAACATTGCAACAAATGCTCCAACACACTTCACAAATCTCTAAGTGCCCAAGCGAAAAGATGTTGGGAATCCAATACGTTATGCGACAAGCCCATAATGTGTCACTACAAAACGAACCTTGACATCATTCTCCAATATCTTGCTCATTCGCACATGACATGTTGTACTGTTAAATCAGGTCAACCTGTAATAGCATTGTCCAGAAAATAGGGTCTAACATGATGCCCCCCATGATTCGTTCATTGACGAAGAGAAAAAGAGAAGATGGCTTGAATTATTTTTGTTTCAGAACCTTTCATCTCCCAAAGCTTTGGGCACAAGCTAAAGGAAATATTAAAATATTCAAAACTTCGAGCCTTCCCAAGACACGTTTTTTCAATCATCCCATTATTCTAATAAATACTTTCATAATTCGGGAGCACCACTCCTTCGAAAGTGAAACTGTCAGCTTACCTCCTTTCTCTCTCCGCTAATACAACACTATAAAATATCCTCAAAAACTCCCATTTGGAACTTTTGCTACTCCCACTTCTCTTCCGGAGCTTCTGCACTTCCTCTTTCTTCTTCCTAACACACTTGAGTCTTTTGAACTTCTCTTCCTCCTCATGGCTTCTCAAATTGCAGCCAACACTCCTTTTGGCTCTAAGACTGCCAAGAACCTTGCAGTGGTGGCTTCCAACGATTCACTGAAAGTCAAGGATGGCAAGGAGCTGGCCCTTGACCCTGTGGTACCTGCCACGCTCACAGACCAAGTAATGCTCCCTTTCTCCATAGGCTCCTCCTTTCATAGCTTCATTGGTCCCCTCTTAGATACAGACCAAGCCGAGGAAGTACATGCCTTTTTTCCATGCAGAATGACCCAAGATATTCTAGCAAGTTAGGAAAAGATCCATTGTAGATATTTTATTTCCAGTGCTAGGCTTTTTAGAAATAATCCAAAAAACATAGAGGAGTACATAAAATGGCTAGATAGGGTAGAACCTTCGAAGGAGAAACTCTAGAAATCACTAGGCATCTATGAGTTAATCCAATTATCTCAGCACCCTTTGAAGCTTAAACTCTCCATGTTAGGCTCATCCTTTTATTTCTGGAGCCACACCACAAACAGCTTGCAACTATCTTATGGTATGGTTAGCCCCACCTTATTTGAGGTCGCAGCCATTACTGAGCTTTGATCCATGGGCGAAGTCATTTGTCGAACATGATGCCGACAAACAAATATAGAGTCATTATGTACCAAACTACATACTCTGCCTTCATCAAAAACAACATGGGTATGCCTGGGTCAGCAGTAAGTGACTATAAGCACATCACTTTCCTCTTATATTAGCTCAACACCATTGTATTCTGTTCGAAAAGTGTCGAGGCCCAAACTACATACCTCTCTGTTGCTGCCCTTCTCCATGAAAGAGAGAAACTCTGTTTGTCAAGTTACTTTTGGCCCGTTTATATGTAGAACTTGGCTCCATTATCGACCGAATTAGAAAAGGGGAATCTTTCAACCTTAGCGACCTTTGTTAGCTGTTACAGCTGTGGCTCAATGCCGTTTTCAAACCTAACAACAACATTAACCAGTAGCTAGTTAAAACGTAAAATAAGAACACAGATAGGGATGTAAATTAAAGAATATAGAAAATAAAATGACAATTAAATTGATGCAAGTTGCAATCTGAAAAAGACGATTTGGATCCAAATCAAAATGGCCAATTAACGACTACAGAAGTAAATTAGATCAGCACCATGATCATCATCATAAAACCAAAAAAGTATAATGGAATACTCATAGTACTTAAAAAATCATTAAAACCTTAATAATGGCAATTGTTGTTGCAGATGCTTTTTGAGTTGAAGCTTCATAGTCCTGGCAAAGAAGAGCGACCTACACAATTAAACTAAATTGAATACAGCATACCAAAGTATTTCATCTGGAGGTACTGATTCAAAACACCACATCCATCATTGAATAATTTGGAACCACCTTACCAATATTCCAGGTCTGTATGATTTCAAGATTGAGACTACAATATTCTCACAAGATGCCTTCCTGAGCCTAAACCACTACTTCTATCAGTAAGCATCAATATCACAACACCAACCATTTGTTTCTTTCTTTAGCTTTTACCTGATTCTAGACTTCACACTCTTGTATACTGTCACTTCTTATATATCAAATATTACCCCACGATGCTACATTACAAATCACCAGTGTCAAGAACCTGATTCAACAAAATTCTCCAAGTATCTCATCATATGCATAATAAATCAAACATTAATAAAGTGTAAAGAAAACTAAAGGCTATCAAGAATACTTTGAAACCTTAAAAGGTACACAAAATAAATAAATAAACAATTTACTCTGTGAAGCATTCTAATGGTAAAAGTGACATTAGAAAGAGATAGTCTTTGAACCTATAACTATTAGATAGCACCTCAACAAAATAGAGACCATAAACAATATCAAAGACATAAGAAACAGACTCAAAACTAAAGATCTCTAGGCAGAAATCAACCAAACTGATCACACTACACCTCAAGTCAAAGGTTCCCCTACACATAAAACAAAATGTAATCCACTGATATAACATAACACGATCTCATAATGCAGCATATCACAGCACATGTAAAAGATTCAGCAGGCATCCCACTTATGTCTTCAACTTTTTACAACTATTACAACTATAAATAAAAAATCAGTTCTGCACCTAAATGGTTACGTGACTTGAATTTGTTATAGCTATAAATATCTTGTCTTAAAAAAAATTAAGTTAAAAAAATTATCCATGTTTTAGTAAGATGCTATTTAGATTCTTCACCTAAAAAAAGAAGATAATAGTTGTGATACACACAAAAAATAATAATAATAATATTAAGTAAACATAATTTTATCGGACACCATACCAACTCACAAAAATCAATGCAGAGACACATACATTTTGGCCTTTAAAACTACATCAGCAATCAGTACACACCTTCTAGAAAAAAATGTTACTTAATTCTCAATTTGTACTGAGCAACTCAATCATCATTACTATCATAATTCCTTAAAGCTTCAACTTCAAAATACAAAACACAAAATCAAAAAAGAAAAAAAAACTCTACTTTATAGAGAAGCTATGGTGAGTCCTATATTACATATATATTTTACCACAAATAGAATACTACTACTTTAGCTTTCAGTTTATACTATTAATTTAGCTTAAAACTTGCCCTAGTAAGTGCAAGAAAAACCATAATACATATGTAATACCTTGTAGTAGTCATTAAGGTAATCAACTCATATAGGAAAAAGAAAGGAACTCCTATTACCATGAAAAATAAACAATCAAAGAAAAGCCTGTCAAAAGAAAACAAAAAAAGTTGACTTCAAAAGTGTTGTTGAGTTTAAGCCTATACCCAGTATAGAGGAGCCTATTATTTTTACCGGTCGGCATTCAATATTTTTATGAGTTTAATTGGAATGCACTGATAGTGTAAAATTTTTTTACACTGTCATCCAATCAAAACATTCCATTTGCATGACCATTCAAATAGTGGGTGGTTATATCAAAGACTTTTGCTGATGTGGCAATATATGAGTGGATGTTTGTGTAAAAATTTTTTACACTGACAGTGTATTCAAATTAAATCCTATTTTTATATGCCAAACACAAATAAGTTCTATTAGGCATAAACAAAGAATAAACAATACCTTAACCTCTTGCAAATCAATATTGACAAACTGAAGCAATCTATCATTCAAAATATGGTCAGCCTGGAATGAATAAAGTGAATATGTTAGTAGAAACATTAAACAAAAATGTTAAAAGCATTAATGCCACAATCTCACATACCTGGGAGCGAAGGACTTACTTGAATGTCCCAATAATAAAGAGGAAAACAAACAGTGAATATGAGAACCACATAATAGGAAACATCTGTAGACAATAGATGGTTCAGTTGAAGATAAAGATTTTAGAGTCAATGGAGAACTAACAGGAAGAAAAATAATCAATTTCTAAAGTCCAGATTGGGAAGGAAAAAAAATTAGAACTTATCACTTGAACCAAAGAGTAACCTCCACCAGCAAACCCTAACATCTCAGCTACAACATGCGTTGGCCTAGTCGAAAGCAAGATCAAGAGCCAAGTACTCATTCATGATGACACACATCATGGTTGCACTGAGAGGATAGATAGTATGACCATGAGAATCGAACCTGCTTCATAATGAAATTGTTGACACCAAAAAATTGTCAAGTGCCCTCGATTAAGGATAAAACTTGGCCGAATGTGATGTTAACTTTGCCTTTAGCACTAGCTGAGCCATAAGCTAGAATGGTCGAAGAAGATTGTTGCTGAAACCATAACATAGGCACCAATTGGTCGAATACAAATCTGGCAAACACGTGTCAACTTCTCAACAATACGACCTTGAAAGACAAGCCAACTGAGGAAGCCAGCACGTAGCCATGGTAGTTACCCCAGGGTAGTTATGGAAGAAGTTTTGCCTATAAATAGACCAAAACTCATAATAGGTTTTTAGGTTTTGAAAAAGAAGAAGATGATAATAGAGATCAATTTGGGCTCTTTATAATTTTTTAGAGACTAATTTGTTCTATTATTTGTTGACGAATTTAAGAAGAAGGAAGATGATAATAGAGATTAATTTGAATTTTTCATAATTTTTGAGACTAATTTATCTTATTATTTGCTGACATGGCATAAAATGGATCACATCAGCACTTTAATAGACTATGTCAACATCTTAACGAGCCACGTGAGTATTTTTAACGGAGAGATTTGATAAAGGGACTAACTTATCCTACGTTTTAAATGGTGAAGGATCTCAAGGTTAATAAAATTTGTTGAGGGGCCAATTTGTCAGTCAGTGCCATTGATAAAGACAAAATGGGGGTTTACTCTTTTTTTGGGTTTACTTTTATTAAGACAAGTGAAAAATTACAATAATACCTGTAAAAATAAGTTTGAATAAATAAAGAAGGGGTTGTTTTTGTCTAATCATAATATAGTAGAAGTTGCTAATATCCACTAACACAAAAAAGAAAGGAAGTTAGCAAACCATATATATATATATATATATATATATATATATATATATATACACCCCCATGATTTCACGAATTCATTTTGACCTCTTTAATTTTTTTATTAATATTTTTCATTATTTTTATTTAATTTTTTTAAATAAAGTATATATTGTTTCATTTATTATGAATGCAAAATAAACTTCTTGCATTAAAATTTATCACAGTGATAACAATTTCAGAATTAAATGGGTCAATTTGTTGATGAAAATTGAAAAATAGTAAAATTATATATGGAATAGAAAAAAAAAATAATACGAGCAGACTTTTAATTGCACACATTAAAATGATAAAAGGAGGCTTTTCCAAAGGTCATTGGTAACTCTAAGAAACTCGAGTTTGTTTGTGCCTCCATGTTAAGAATTGCATGCATTAGTAGCTGATAACCTGCCTTAACCTTCGCTGGCAGTTTTAAAGCATTCAAAGCCTCAAAATTAAGCTGCATATCCTTCAGCTCAACATCACCTGTTTCATATTTTAGTTTTGGGGACCAAAAAAATCAGCTATGCATTAAGAAAATTGGATGAGATGGCGTTAAAAAGAAAAAGCACAAAGATGCACATCCATAAAATTATGCACTGATAGCGCGTTAGTAATACCATTGGTAACAATATAAGGCAATCCAAATGACAAGGAAAAATTACCACACTAAACATGTTTATGCTCCTATATTAATTTTTATCGAAAGTTTTTTCACTGTATTACCATCTTACTCCACTTGAACAGAACTGGTGGGAATGCTTATAAATACCGTGCAGCCCAATTTATAACAATAATTGTCTACTCATAACAGTACTCACTGTGCCATTCTGGTTAGCATATCAGAATATTGATTAAACTATGATTTCTTTACTCAAAACTCGCATTAGATATTAGAATTTAATTGGTATGTATTGATAATGTAAAATTATTTTACATGATTAATCAATAAAAATAGGGGAAAGTAAGAAATTATGGTAGATTTCTCATTATAACGAGTAATTATTCATGTGAATAAGAACTTTCTACTATTTCTATTGATTGATAATATAAAATTATTTTATACTATCAACACATTTTAATTTTACACTTTCAACTAGGGGTGTCAAAAAAATCCGCACTGCATGCATAATACATGACGGCGGTATGGGGAAAGATTTTCTTTTGGATAATGGGGACGAGGATTTTAAATATTCGTATGTTAAACGGGGTGGGGGTTGGGATCACTATCTCCATACCTGCAGGTACCCGCCATAAAATTACTATTTTACCCTTAGATTATTAACTTAGTTAAACTAACATTATTGTTATTTAAATTGATTAGTCTAAGATTTAAATTTATAAGTTAGATTTATTTATACTTATTATATATTAGATTAATAATTGGATTTTTATTATGTATTTATTTTTATTTTAAATATTTTAAATTATTAAAATTTAAATTATAAAATTAAATTATTATACTTATTTTTTGTTTATTTTATATATTTATTTTTATTTTAAATATATTAAATTATTAAAATTTTAATTATTAAATTAAATTATTATTTATAATTATTTTAAATATTTTCTAATATTAAAATTTTTATATTTAATTTAAATTTTTAAAATTTTTAATATTTTAACAAATATCTATCAATATTTACAAATACTCATAAACCCGTGACATACTATTGACCAAATCAAAGTGAACAGAAATTGCGACGGTGACAGGACGAAGGAATCAGGAAATGGAACCTGGGGAAAAGCTTACGCGTGTCATTGTCTGGATGCATAATAAAAAACAAGGAAAGAAGCCCCAAAAAAAAATTTGAAATGCATTATAATGTTTCTTTTGCTTTACTCTTTCATCCTTTTCGAATCTCTTTCTCAGTCCTCGAAAACTTCCAAACCTAGCTATGAATTTCTAAGATCTTTTCTTTGTTGCGAGTTTATCAGAGGTGAGAGAATCTTGGCAGTGACCAAACAAATCTGACCATGACAAACAATATTGTGGCACCGTACATGTTGAGAGTATCAACACCATTAAGACAAGCTTTGATTTCAGGTATTCCAGGTCCAGCTGCTGTGGGTGCAAAACGCACACAGAGGATCGCGGCAACGAATGTCATTAGGAAATTAATGCCCGTGAAATATAGGAAACCCGTCAAGTACCTGCTCCATGATTCACAGTCAAACAATCCCGATTACTTTCCTCCAATAAGCTTTATTGTTCTTTCACACTATACAACCTAAGCCATAGCTGAAGCTTGATTAATTAAAAAACTTTTTTTTTTTTTCAATTTTGGGACAAAAATAAGGAAAGAAAATTTATCTGACCTTTCTTTTTGGATGTACTTAACAACAGCAAGAAGCTTGTACCCCGCAACGTTCTCAATAGCAGGATTGATGAGAGTGGCTGTAATACCGGTAAGGAGCCCAACAAGGAATGCAAGTGACCATTTCAAGAATATGTACTGCAACACTTGAGCTCTTGACCTGGTCCTCCAGTCTTGCTTGAATAGTTCATTCTCATTGATAGAGCCTCTTCAAGTGAGAAACTTTAATGGTGGAAGGAAACAAATAGTATTTACAAGACTAATTAAGCAGGGATGATGCCCCATATTGAGTTCTTAGTCGTAGTCCAAGCTTTCTATGTAGGAAACTTTTGCTCCACTTGAGGTTCTTCGTTGCCCAACACTGTTGCAAATTGTGATGTTGAGTCTGTTAGGGTTGTTAGCAATGATGTCAGTGATTTGGGTTCAGAGCAGAAGTGCGATGCGTTCAAGAAAATTTTAGCATGATAACTTCGTTTGAAAGGCAAGCATAATTTTAGCAACCTTCACCCACCACAGAATGCTTTGCGGCCAATCCAAATACTGAAAACGGAGATACTTCACCGCCATTGTACCCTTGTTTTGGCCTGTAATCAAAGAGATGGCCAAGCTATGTCGAGCCAATCAGATTTATTTAACCCTTCTTTTATATTTATTAACAAGTCACAGAGTAACGACTCACAATTTAAGTATTGTTTTCAACATAAAAAAATATAACGAAAAAACCTATTATATGTAAGCATTGGGGCATAGGGTGTTTTCTAGTTTTGCATATAAATAGGAAGGAATTATAACAATGATCAATCAGATCAGAACCCAGGTAACCAAAGGAGTAGTAAGCAGAAAGAAGAAGAGGAAGAAGAATGGGGCACAAGAACACAATTTTCTTTGTACTTGTTGCTACATTGATCGCAAAGGAGGCCTTGGCTGCACAACATGCTGTTGGCGGAAGCCAAGGCTGGGATCAATCCACAGACTTTAACTCTTGGATTGCAGGCCAAACATTTAAGGTTGGAGATCAACTTGGTATGTTTTTTTATCCAAAATTAGTTTCAATTCTTTCATAAACTACTTTTGCATGACACCAAAGAATTTTTCCTTGTCTAAAAACTAGATTTTTCCTTCAAAATTGACTTGATAAATGTGGTCAATGTTATGCTCTATTTTGTTTTATTGATTTGCAGTTTTCAAGTACTCTTCTTTGCACAGTGTGGTGGAGCTAGGTAGCGAGAGTGCCTATAAGAATTGTGATATTAGCAGTCCAGTGAACACCATGAGCAGTGGCAATGATGTGGTCAAGTTGGACAAGCCAAGTACGAGGTACTTCACCTGTGGTACCCTAGGTCACTGCAGTCAAGGCATGAAGGTGAAGATTACAACAGTGAATGGGAATGGACCTTCTTCCCCTGCATCATCACCGTCATCAACACCATCACCATCATCATCATCATCGTCATCATCATCATCCTCTTCCACAGCTTCTGCTTCTTCTTCTCCTACTGCTACCTCTGCGGCTTCGGTCTCACATGGGTTCGCCTCTTTTGTACTCATTGTTGCACTATCAGTGTCCACAATATTATACCTATTTTAATCGATGATATGAATTTGGGATAACAAAAGCTACAAGCATATACACTTGTGGGGCGTGGACTGTCTATGGAGGCATGTCAATTTTACTTCACCTAGTCTTATTCACCTTGTTTGGATCAAGTTAGCATCTGTTATATATATGGTATGAAATGTATGTGTATATCGATAATTTTCTTTCTTCCTTTTTATTGTGAGCTTTTTCATTTTATGAATTGTCCTTGAAATATTAAAGTTTGCCTTGATAGAAATATTTAATGATTGATTACGGTATATTTTACTTTGGAAGAATAAACTATAGAAGATTTAAAGTTGTTTTTCATCCATAAAAAATATAATACTTTTTGGTTTTAATCCTTTTAAATATTTCTTCATCATTTTAGTCCCTCGTTTTTTTAAGAAGACAGCATAAACGATCCTTCTTGTAGTACTCTCAAACCACTTGGCAAGAATTATTTACACTTATTTTTAGTTAATAAAGGTCTGAAACGATGTCAAAATTTTTTAGATTGGCCAAAACAAAAAAGCGATATATTTTCAAAAATTTATTGGAATTATTAAGGAGGAGATCAGTTGGTCTCTTATTAGAGCTCCTGATAAATAAAAACAAATATTAATAAAATAATAACGCTGTTTATGTTTTAAACTTTAATCTTGTCCCAAGCTCTTAATTTTGCTGCCTTTTTATTGAGAAATTTTCAGTAAAGAAATAAATTGGTTAGTTAGCTCATTCAACATTTCAATTGAATATGTATTTTTTATATTTTATTACATAAAAATAATGTAAGAATATGAGAAAAAAATGAAATATCATTAACATTTTCAATTCATAATTGTTAAAATTTTCCATATTTAGGGTTTAGGTTTAGGGACAAATACAACCAGGACAAATACACATATACTGAATTATATAGTCATTTTAAAAACTACAAAATGACCTATCACATTTTTATTTCAATCTCTTATATATACTCAAGTAGTGATGAATCTAGAAAATTTAGGCAACAAGGGCAAAAATAATACATAAATATAACAAAAAGTTTTGAACTTGACAAAATAATTTTTATTTTAGTGTTGGGTCAAACTTAATAATATAATGAGAACAAAATATGTATACACTTATATACTTCTAAAAAAAATTCTCAAATTCTTGGGGGGACAAGTATCCCCAAATATTTTGTGCATGGACCGATCACTGTACTCAAGCCTATTTCTATTAGTTCCTTTTACATTAATTAACCCATAAGATAAGATTTGAAAAGTCGTGGTAAAAATTTTTCAATAACTATCTTGAGTGAAATATTCCACAAGTTACTTACTTATTAACAGCTAAACTTAATAGTAATTATATACTTTGGTTCCTGAAAGATGTATATGATTTCAAATCAAGTTCCTGAAAAATTTTTGATATTAAATAGATCACTAAAAATTAAAATATGATATCATTTTAGCCCTTAAAAGATATATGTGATATCAAATAAGTTCCTAAAAGCTCATAGTTTATTGGAAATAGAGGGATCAAATAGATGTCATATATATCTTTGAAGAACCAAAGTAATTTCATGTGTCTTGAGCTTGGCTATGGAGAATGAAGGATTCACGTGTTAATGGAAGATTTCTAAGTGTTTTGTGTGTTTCCTTGGTGCAATAAGGTGCAGAGCTCTCAAAGGTGACTCTCGGACTCTCCAAGGGTTTTGCTGAAGGTGTAAAGTGTTTGAAGGTGTGGGGAGGTAGTTCTATTTATAAAAAAAGGGTTAGGATTAGTTAGGGTTAATTGTTAGGGTTAATTATTAGATTAATTTAGCTAAACTAGTTTAATTAAATTAGTTAATTATCATAAGTTTAGTTAATAAAGTTAGAAGCTTATAAAATTTAATTGGATGACTTTTAGAAGAGTGGGGTGCACGGCCAAAGGGGTATTAGGGAGTTATGAGTATTTGACTCATTATAGATATTAAAAGATAGTTTTGACCAAGACTAGTTAAATAGTATAAGTGATTTGTGCGGATTAATTGCCTTAAGTTAATTTAATATTTTCGCATGTTCAAGAAACTTATTCATCAGCCTAAATAGACGAAGGCGTTGATTCTAATTATGGGCTAAGGTGTTTTGATGTTAGTCAACCTAATTAATGTGGTAAAAAAGTAACTTCAGACTCGGTTCATTCTCATCTAGTTGCTTGTTTTACCTAAAGTCTTCAGCTTGCACGAAGTTTCTGCATTTATCTTATTAAAATTTGATTAGGGAGTGCCTAACTTGATGAGGGATTTGGCCATATCAGATTTAGAGCCCATGGTTTGCCTTTTGTTTGATTTGTAGGTTTATGAAACTAGTTTAGGCCTTTTGATAAGTTAGGCTCAATTTTTTTTGTTCAAAAGCCCAATATGTAACAAAATAGTGTTCATAGCTCAATATTAAGGCCAACTATTGTGGTTCATCAGCCCAAATATAAAATTGAACTGGTAAATTCTTCTATTTCAAGATAAAGTGTTTATAGGATTTTCGGGATCTTTTATGCATATAGAATTTGTTATTTTTATGTAATTATGTAAATATTATTTAAAATTATTAAAATTAGTTATTATACTTTAAATTACGTTAAAAATGTGTTCACAATTTTTTCATAATTTTTCTAAAATTTATCGTAAGCTTTCAAACAATTTTTAACTTTTTGTAAGATTTTAAATGCTTATTGTAACTAATTTTGCTATAAATTCATTTTACTATAACTAATGATATTTTTATAATTTTGATCAATTCCTAAGAGCATTTATGTTATTTTATACTTATTCTATGATCCTAATAGCATAGTTTTGGATCCTTACGATAGTTCTATCTTACATTATTCTGCTAAAACTTTATAAATTTTAAAGGTCAACCTAAATATCATTTTTCAAAAGCTTGGGGACCTAAATGTAAATAAAATTCGGAGTCAAACCACAATTAGTAAAAATATTGGGGTACAAGAACAAAACTGTAACTTTATAAAAAAATGCTATTGTTCCTATTCCACTAGAAATTTTAATATGCTGAATTAGGGGGATGTTATAGAAGTAATAGGAGAGAGATAGACTCAAAGAGAGTTAACGGTTCACATTGGTTTTCAGTGTGATTGTTGGGATTAAGTCTAAGAAATGAAATGATAGAAATATTTGTACTGTCACCCCTGATAAGCTTAGAAAATTACGATTTATTTATGAATTTGAATTTACTTTTTCGGTTAGAAAGAAAAAGGGGCTGCACCTAGAACGAGATAGTGGGGTATTGAAACCTGTTTGAATTTCAATGGGTTACAGAGAGCACAAACCAAACATTGTATTTTATTTGGTTTTAAATAAATTTAAGTGAAATAATATAAAAAATTGAATATTTTACTAAAAAGAAAACTTTTTGAATGTTCGAGGGAAGCGGGATCATAGGAAAGGGCATTTGGCAAAACTTTTTAGTTTATGATTCTAAAATATTATAAATATAAATAAATTAGGTCCTAATTTAGTTGAAACTCTAAATATGAGTCGGAACAACAATGCGACATTAGATCCCTAGAATCTATACTATTGCATATTCAATTCCTAAATGCTTAGTGACTTGCTATTGTTCTTAGCTTTTCTGTAATCTCCGTCTATTTACTTGTTTTGATTTGAAAGTTTCTTAAATCTATTCATTGCCTAGATAGCAGTTACATTAAGGGTGTGGTATTTGGCTTTTAAGTTAGTTTATGTGGTAGTAAAAAGATTCTAATTACTGGACGCTATAGATGATGATAAAAAAATTTTCGAGCGTATCAAAATTAAATCCTTATGTTATTATGTTGTATTGAGTTATCATCTTAAAATAAATATCCTTTATATATTATAACTAAATTCTATTTTAATAAAAACCTGAAGTACTTTCCATCTATGTGATGTTTTAAAATTTTTATTCTTTATCACAATTTCTGCTTCAATCATTTCACATACAACTAAACCATTGATCTAGTGATTCGGCCTAGAAAGCCAGGTTGTTCTAGTAAGGCGTATAGAATATAAGAAATACTTAATCTTTTTCTTTTGGCACCATCTTTTGTTCTTAGTTTTTTTAGTAGAACACAAGTTTTACGCTATGCAAACTTTTACGCGAATTCATTAAATATTGAAATATTGAACCAACTAAAACATCAGAAACTAAACAATTGCTATTTTAGTTCAAATAATATCACTACTGAGTAATGAATGGTTCCTCAATGGATTGGTTCTCCTATATATCTCCATTAAATGCATGCTATAATGCAGTTTTGACAATATGATCCATGCATTGATATGAAAGTGAACTTGGCATAGCTATACCCCACCCTAACTCTTACTCCCCAAAACACACACACACATAGAAAGAGAAAGTAGAAAAGAGAAAATATTGGCATCTTTTATCTGGCATTTGGTTGTAGCATTTCTAACACAAGAGGGGCCCTGTTAGAAACTGCAGGTTCGGAAAAAATTATGTCCGTAAGAAGGGAAGGGGGAGTGGGCCCCAATCAGGCCCGAATCATGAGGAAACAACAGAATAGTACATGGTTAGGATGATTAGGAGAGAGAATGGGTGAGAAGTGTGTGAGGTTGGTGAGTGGAAGTTAGTTATACTGTGTAGGGGTTAGGGAAAGGGATTCATCGGAAAAAATCTGAGAGTAAGGACTAGGAGGGAAAAAGGCCCCTTTATTGCCCAGGCTTGTTTCTTTTCTGTTGCATTGCTTACATCCATACTTGTTCATAACACTTTTATATCAATACACGTTTTGGACTGATTCCACCTTGGAATTCAGTCTTGGATTGTTCATATCTCCTTTTCCATTCTCATTCTTGTCTGGTACCAGTGTCTTCATGGTGTCGTTGCGCACAGCTATGGAGGCGAGGTTGGATGTGGTCGAACGTCAATTGGATGCGTTGACCACAGTGCAGCAGCAGCAAGAGGCGTTGAGCAAATAGTTTGAATCCTTGTCGCGGCAGATTGGTGAAATGATGAGGGAGAGGGACACGAGCCGATCTCTAGGGCGGGATGAAGAATGTAACGTCCGCGACTTCCGACTTCCGAGCCCATCAGTATTCCCAACTTCCGGATTTATCTAGACTGGACAGACAATGATTTCCGATTTCCAACCTTAGGAAGGGTCAGACGGATTGCCTTGCATTTTCCGAATTCCGACTTCGTCTCTAAAGCTCAAATGAACTGGCTACATTCCGATTTCCGACCTTATGTTCACAATGTACAAGTTCCGATCTCGAGATCAATACCAATAGCTCTCATTTCTATATCTTCCTGAGTTCCGAGATTGAGATCCTATGATTCCCGATTTCCTGGTACACGGATTAATGTTGTGAATTCCGACCTCCGGAGTTATGTTTACAATTGATTCGTTTTGCCTAATTTCCCGACTTCCGACTTTAAGTGCTTGGCTTCACATTAGGCTCTGCTTTCAAGTTTCGACTAAACTGGATATGTTTTCCGAGTTCCGACTTCATATGCAGGATGTTCACGAGTTCCGACTTTATAGAGAGTACGAGTTCCGATTTCATTTTCAGAATATACTGGAAACTAGTCCCACTTTAGGTGACGTGGAGAGCAATTCTACCACACAAATAAGACGACGTGGAGAGCAAGGTTGGCTAAAACTCAGCCTTATGTTTTGATGCCAATCAAAACCTTCCAAGTTAACTCTCACTCATGCCTATATAACACTCTCTCCTTCTCTGATTCAGACCCCCTTCAACGTAACTTCTTCTTCACTTCAGCTCTCTCTTTTCTTTTCTACACTCACCCAACTCCACCCAACTTTGAGATTCAATCAAATTCCAGCTACAAACTCAACCAAAATCATTCATAGTAAGAGGTAGGAGTTTTCTTCTTACTTGATTTTCTGACTCTTGAATGATTGGTAGTGATTTAATTCCTTAATTCTGATATGCTAATTGATTGATTATGATGAATTATAGCTGGGTTATGGGCTGTTTATGAGGTTAAAATTTGAACTAAAAGTGAGAAAGGATGAAGATATGAAAAAGTTGAGAGGCAAGAAACCTCAAAACCCTCGGCAGTCCATACGGCGGAGTGTACGGCTCCGCCTCCCGCCATTTAAAATTAATGAGGCCATTTTTATGTGAAAATAGACATCTAGGGCTTTCTATACATATATCATATAAAATCATTGGAGTAGTATTGAGAGAGATGAATTTTTGAAGTTCGACCTAGGAATTAAGACATTCACCCGAGCAGTATGGGTTGAGAAGGGTATAACTCACCCTATACAACTCCAAATTGAGTGAAACTAATTTTGTTGGAAAGCTTACACTTAGGAGAACGTCCTACCCAGAAATTCCGAGTTTGTTACCATACTATTTGTCCCCAGTGATTCAGAGAAGTTACCCTATGTTCACACCAAGCCAAAACAGAGTAGTTCAGGAAAGTCAAGTTTCGGGGCTTATAACTCGAGCCCTACCAAGTCAAATGAAATGGAACTTTTTCTAAATGAAACTTTACCCTGTTAACTTTAATATAAGTCCAATTTCGTATGATTTGAGTCAGTTTTTGATTTTTAGTGGATTTTTACTTTTAGTTGCCTGATTCTAGCAAGCCACTGGGCATGCCGGGATAAAATCTGAATATCTTGAGCTATAGATATCAAAATTAGATGGGACCAAAAGGGTTAGAAACTAGACATATAAGGCTACAACATATCCAAAAATTAGGTTTAAAGGAGTTAAATTGAAATAAAGGTGGGCTATACCATAACCGGGTAGAAATAGGCAAAATCAGTTAAAAGTCCTATTGAAGCTTGTTGAAGCTATGAATGAATTTATGAATGTTTGTGTATAATTGCTGCTCTATATTGAAATTGCAAATTGTGTAACTGTATTGGTTGGCTGATACTATTCATGGGGAAGCGGACATGTTCCGTCGTGCTGCCGAAATTTCAGTAGAATCCCTGCACGAGTTATGCATTATATGTTAATCTATGCACAAGTTATGAATTTCATGATAATACATATCCATTTTAAGGGAAGTTATGAAAGTATATTAAGACTCATGTCACTATGAAAGTTCCATGCTACTTGGGCCAGCCCCGGATAAGAAGTTAAGGGGAATAGATCGGTGGGAACGTCGAGGAAAGTAAACCCAGCAATTCCTCAGATAGAACGCAGCCTCGATCCTGATAAGCAGACTATTACCCAAGAGTCTAAATGGCCAAGAACTCCCAGGGGACCAAGAGATGGAAAAATAATGAAAGGAAATGAAAAGTTTATGAAGGAAAGTTCAAGTATGAGTTTGCATGATTACATGAATGCATGATTACATGGCATGATTATTTCAGGATGTTTACAGTTTGTCTGTTATATTTACGCATTTCAGATGTTTATTTGCTATGCTCATTATCCTATGTTTTACTGTTAGTAGCCTATTCTGTTTCTTATGCTATCTAAAGTAAAACTGAACCTTGCCTTGGACCAGATGTTTTATTGAACTCATTAAAATGGGTAGTTTAGTTTGAACACATATTTTTATAATTAAATAAAACCCAAGGCAACTGAGAATGAATGTGACGTCAGTCAAACACCACACGTGGACCTTACTGAGAATTTCCTTAAATTCTCACCTCGTTCTATATTTTCCGCATCATTCTCAGATGCTGGCGACGGACTCAACGGCCACTCCTTGTATTGAGATCCCAGACTTGCAGCTCCACTATGACTCCGATTTGGACTCGTTGCACATAGCCCTTCCTCTGCTAGTTCGCCTTTTTATAGCAATAGAAATTTTGCTGTTCCTTTAATTCATATGCTGTTTATATATATATATGTATAAACTAAAGCGTTGGCTTCTAACCTACATATGTACACATACAGTTGATAATATACCATGTGTTCGTATCTTTTTATGTAATATTAAACTCTATTTCCTTATATAATGCTATTTACACCTATTACATGACAACGCACCGTTTCGGCTGTTTTATGATACAACTCACGAAATTTAAGCAGAATAATAACACAGTAACACAGTCTACTTAATTGAATGCTATGACTTAAGCATAACATTAAATTAGTAGGGTGTTATAAAGAACGGGGTTCTCAGAATTGGGAACCAAGCCCAACACATGGACAACAACGTGGAGACCCAGATTGGAATCGTGTGCGTGGAGGTAGAGCGAGGAGAGATAGTGTGTGAAGTGAGCAATGGTGGGATGAGTGCACCCCGAGACGGGATCTCGGACAGCATTTGGAGCTACCGATGTTTGCAGGAGACGATGCATATGGGTGGGTTGTTCGTGTGGAGCGCTATTTTCGCATAGTATTGGCCAAGAGTTCCTCTAGAATTCCTTCGGTGCTCAAGGAATTTCATGATTCAGCAGCAGGGGGACACTCGAGTTTCTTTCGAACTTATAAGAGAATTTCAACTCTCTTTTACTAGGAAGGGATGAAAAAGGACATTCAAGATTATGTGCAAGGTTGTGAGACTTGCCAGCGAAATAAGTATGAAACTTTATCTCCAGCAGGGTTATTACAACCTCTACCTATTCCAGTAACTACTTAGATTGACCTCAACATGGATTTTCTGGGGGCACTTCCTGAGGCAAAAGGCCTGGATACCATTCTAGTGGTGGTGGACAGGTTCACAAAATATGCCCACTTCTTAGCACTTTCCCATCCATTCACGGCCAAGCAAGTTACAGAACTTTTCATTAGAGAGGTGGTTCGGCTCCATGGTTTTCCTCAGACCATAGTGACAGATAGAGATAGACTCTTCATGAGTCACTTTTGGACCGAGTTGTTCAAAGGTGTAGGGAGAAAGCTTCGATTCTCAACAGCCTATCATCCCCAAACGGATGGGCAGACTAAGGTAGTCAACCGTTGCCTAGGTACCTATCTACGTTGTTTTGCTGGTAGGAAGCCTAGAATTTGGCCACAATGGCTTAATTGAGTGAAATATTGGTACAACACAAATTACCATGCTTCGACCAAGACCACCCCGTTTAAAGCACTGTATGGAAAAGATCCTCCAACACTAGTAAGGGGCGATTTCCCTGGTTCTAGGGTAGAAGAGGTGACCCAAATGATACACGAAAGGAACTTGATGCTGGATGAGATCAGAGACCAGCTATTGAAGGCGCAGAACCGTATGAAGGTTCAAGTGGACAAGCACCAGAGGGAGCTAGAGTTGGCTGTAGGAGATAAGGTGTTTTTGAAGATACAACCATATAAGCTCAGGTCATTAGCACAGAGATAGAATCAGAAGTTGAGTCCTAGATTCTATGGCCCTTTTGAAGTTCTTGAGAAGGTTGGAAATGCTGCGTACAAGCTATTGTTACCACAAGGATCTAACATTCACCCTGTCTTTCATGTCTCCTTGCTGAAACGATGTATATCTCCCACAGCAGTGACTCAACCTTTACCAACATGCCTCACTGATGGTTGGGAATTGCAAGTGATTCCTAAGAAGGTGCTGGCCACTCGGATTAATACAGCAAGGCAACCAGAAGTGTTGATTCAGTGGCTCGATTTGCCTGAATTCGAAAGCTCATGGGAGTTGAGGTCCAAGATTGAGCAGGAGTTCCCTTCATTCCACCTTGGGGACAAGGTGGATCCTCAAGGGGAGGGTATTGTTAGAGACTGCAGGTTCAGAAAAAAATATGTTTGTAAGAAATGAAGGGGGAGTGGGCCCCAATCAGGTCCAAATCATGAGAAAACAACAAAATAATGCACAGTTAGGATGACTAAGAGAGAGAATGGGTGAGACGTGTGTGAGGTTAGTGAGTGAAAATTAGTTATACTGTGTAAGGGTTGGGGAAAGGGATTCATCGGGAAAAATCTGAGAGTAAGGACTAGGAGGGAGAAGGGCCCCTTTATTACCCAAGCTTGTTTCTTTTCTGTTGCATTGCTTACATCCATACTTGTTCATAACACTTATATCGATACACGTTTTGGACTGATTCCACCTTGGAATTCAGTCTTGGATTGTTCATATCTCCTTTTCCATTCTCATTCTTGTCTGGTACCAGTGTAACAGGCCCTCACAAGGTAGGAAGTTTATTTACAGCTGCAAACTAGTGAGGGTTAATTTGGATGGTAGAAAAGAAGTGGAAAAAATTTGGCAGCAGTCTCAAGTGTTGGAACAAAAAGGTCGCCATTGCCATTTTTTATTTTGTCGTTTGTACTAGTAAGAAAGGGGATGTAGGTTTCACTATTTGATAAAATATGTATGGAAAGAATAGCAAAAATTCGATATGGTTTCGCATCGCTGCTGTATCTTACCCATCCCTGTGCTTCAATTCAAGTAATATAAAACTGAGGAAAAAAAAACTTATTGTGGAATAGAAAAATGAGGCTTGTCCCAATAAAGATGCTTGGGCATTCAATGATTAGGATAGGAGAGCTTCAATTGCTCTTTTCTCTGCCCTTTGATTTTGCCAGGCGAGGGAATACTGCCAGAATGTTGTGTGCCAGTAGATCCTGCCTTGTCAAGATTCCAATTACTGGAGATACCTGTGAGGAGAGCATATATAAGGTTAGTCATTCACATAGTGTCTTTTTTTTTTCAATGATTAAAGATCAACCATGAATATGCATTTTTCTACTGAAATAGGATCTGAAAAAGTATTGATATCTAACTGATATTTGAATGGAATTAGCATTTATAAATTATAATGTGCTTTAATAATCTTACCCCTGATGCTTGATACTTGGGAACAACAAGCAGATGACGTAGTCCAACTTGCCTAAAGAGGACCATTGCTTTTGCTACCGACATGCTCTCTAACACTGTAAAGGGGGTTGTATTGGTGAGAGGATGTAGATCAACAAACATCTCCATTTCTTCTCTTGTCACAGCCACCTCTTCAATTTTCCCTTCTCTTTCAGCCAACTCAACCCAAGTAAATTTCTCCGTCACTTCCCATTCCTCAGTTCTCCTTCTCTCCTTCAAGAACCATTTCTTCTTTAGCACTTGGATGAGATGTGCTCTAAGAATCAGTCCATGCAGTTCTGTTGCTTCATTGACCAATCTTGTTGGAGGTATTACCCCATCATCCACCACGGGGAAACCATTATGTGTAGTGTTTTTCAAGGCTTCAACTATATTGGCTACCCTTTCTACTCCACGGAGGGTAACCACTGCTGGCTTCACATCAACAAGCTCTCCCACTGTGAGATTTCTCATCCATGGCTCAGGATTTGAATCCATGAAAGGAAGGCCTTTTAAGTGCAGTATGATCTCATAGATGCTAGGGTTGAAGCTGTCTCCAACAGTTTTGGCTATTAAGAGAACAAACATGGTTATTGGTAGTAGGAGAAGGTTGTTGGTCAGCTCAAGGAAGATCACGCAAAGGGATACAGTCATCCTCATAGACCCAGCCATGAGAGAGGCTGCACCAAGAACTGAAAACAACCCTTGGTCAATGTTTGTATGAGGTCCCATGAGCATGCCAAGAAGGCGGCCATAACCTGAGCCCATAAGTATGATAGGGAGGAAGAGCCCAGATGGCACAGCAATTCCAAAAGTAACTAGTCCTAATATGCAATAGAGTGCAAAGAAAATTAGGAGGGAGGAGGGTTGGTATTCATGAGGAGTGTTGGAAGAGAATATGTTTCGAACAGCATCATCATTAGTGGTGAGCAGCAGAGTAGCAAGATCATTGTAGTGGCCATTTGGACAGTTGAATTGTTTGTAATTCCCGGACCTTCCATTGGTGGGGCAGACAGAGTCCGGAAGTGATGGATCACAGGGGGTGCATTTTGCTAGGAATGGGAGACCATATTGGCACACTGATGTGAAGAGTGCAACTGAAAGACTGAGCAGCAACTTATATATTTTTCCTTTCCTGCAATAATTGAAAGTAATCATACGACATAAAACAGTTAATTTGGGTTGTGTTGGCACTTGGCAGTGCTTCATTGTTGATTGTTATGCTAGAATACAACGGGGTCAGTTGATATAAGTTTGCTACATTAGATGCCATGGTTTGCCTGTGCTTTTTTCTTTTCTATTTTAGGCCTGACCAGTTGAGCACTTATTTATTCTTTGTAAGCTGAGTAATTTTATTTGTTCATCAATTCTAAAAACACTACTTTTTGACACTTCGGGAATCATGTATCTATAATTGGAGATTTCGGATATATTAGTGGTGAATCTACTTGTGTAAAATCTTGTATTAATAACTAAGAATTTCAATTATCTTAGTGTTAAATTTGATGAAAATAACCAATAATAAATGTGAAATCTACATTAATACATGATTCCACATGGGCCAACAGTAATGTAATTAAAATATTCAATTATAGATACATTATTCCCCTGGGGTCAAAAATAGTGTCCTTAAAACTTACGTAAAAACTTATGTTAAAAAAAAAAAAAAAGCATTACTCTTGTAAGTTAAAACACTTATGAATTTCATTTAGACTAAACAACCGCACTAGTATGGCATGTTTCTTTTCCTTTATGCATTGTATATAAACAACAGGACATGTAATATGTTTTGATAATAGGGATAGATATTGTTACTTACTGATTGATGAGATTATAGAGTCTGAGGACCTTGTGGAGAAGATAGTTATAAAGGCTTCCCAATACCCCGCCAATGACTCCAATGAGCGCAACAGGGATGACATCCATCGCATGGTAAGTCACACTGACATTGCTCACATCAAACATGATCAGCCCTCCTTCGCCAAAAAGACCACATTTCCCTTCGTGGCACAGTTCAATGAAGGCCCTTAGCACTACCACCACCACAGCTGTGCTGAAAAAAGTTCGCCACAGGAGTGCACTTCTCCACCATGTTGCCACCTCTTCAAGAGCAAAGAGAACTCCACCCACAGGAGCCCTGAAAGCTGCACAAACCCCTGAAGAAGCACCACAGGTAATAAGATCCCGGCGGTCACGATCATTGTTGAAATATCGTAGCCACCGCCACTTGACCCGGTAATTGTCAGGGCCTCCTTGGCCTAGCAAAGAAGCAATGCAGCTGCCAATATGTACCAAGGGCCCTTCTTTTCCTAAATCTAGGCCTGCAGCGACAGCTCCAATGCTTCCAACAATCTACAAGAGCAAATAGATTTGAGATATGATGTCAAGAGGGATTGTTAATTTGCTAACAACATCGGCAATGCTATTTAGATGTGATAAGCTGTACATCATCTGCGTTGTAGCAACAGCAGTGTGATCGTGACTATTACCAATGATGAATGTTTTGGGGTGAAAAGAGACTCATGAACTTCACTAGTCACATTTGTAACTTGGGACGCCCAATTGAGGAGCAAAACTTCTATGCAATAGTTGTTGTATAACACTATTGACCCATCGAGATTATTAATATTAAGACAAATCGCAATTGTTAATTAGAACTTAGATGTGACCTGTACATCATTTGCATTGTAGTAACAGCATTGTGTTCATGATTTTTACCAATGATAAGTTTCCTGGGTTTATGAGACTCATAAACTTCACTAGTCATATTTGTAACCTGGGACCTACTAAGGAGCAAAACTTCGCTACAAATTAGTGCAATATTTGTCAGATAATACCATTGACCCCTCGTGATTATTAATATGGTGGCGGAGACAATGGTCCGTGCTGCATGGTCCATTTTTGTGGATTGTTGGATTTGATTTAATAAAAATTGATGGTTGAGATAAAACATATGTACTAGTGGACTCTACTTGAGAGGGAGCATGTCAAATCCTTCCTTACTCTACTGCACTACTGCAGCAACTGATTCGTGTTCATCCTAGACATCAAACGTAGGCAATCCAACCACATTAGCAAGATGAAATTCGTCAAAGCTTGAGAAAAGCGGCCACCCGACACCGCCGCGAACCAACAACTGCGCCCACCACCACGAAAGCCTCGACACGTCATTGTTCTTCTATCATTGCGAACATCGCTCACACCTGCCAGCAACCACCGTTGCCGTGCTCCACTGAGCAATGCATAACCTTCGCTCAGCCCCTTCGAATCGCGATGCAAACAAATCTTTTGGGTCGTTGTTTCTTAATCTATTTTTCTATTTGTGTTGGAAAAATTGAAAAGCAGTAGCCATATAAGAAGGGCACATGAAAGGATTGAGCTTGTTAGGCAAGTTCCAAAAAGGATGGGCAATCTTGTGGGGCAGGTTTATATATATATATATATATATATATATATATAAAATGGAAGGGACAGTGATTTTATGAAATTAGAACTTCAAATTAACGTGATTGATTTTATGTGTATTTGGGGTGTAGGTGATTGATTTTGGGAATTAATGTGGTGAAGGTTGACATGAATTTTATTTTACCCTTTTACATGTATATGAAAAATGCAAATGAATACAATAGTTTGCCTGCATTCGAGTTTTAGGATGAAGAAGATGAACGAAGTAGAGGCAAGGAAGGATTTGACATACTCCCTATCAAATAGAGTCCACTAGTACACATATTTTATTTCAATAATCAATTTTTATTAAATAAAATCCAACATATCACAAAAATAGACCATGCAATACTCCCAAATATGCACGGACCATTGTATCCACCACCTATTAACATTAGACAAATTATAATTGTTAATTATAGAAACCCGCAACACTTGTATCGTGATCCATCCATTAGCCCACTTTGCGGTTGTTCCACAAATACAATTGCTATGTTTTTATATAATATAACAATTCCACAAATTAGTGGCGCAACCACCGAAAAAGTTGTCCCCGGTCCTTAAAATAATAGTAACAGCCTTACAGCTCACTTGTCGTTATAGACAGAACAAAAAGGAGACCAATAGATTTTCATTGTTTGGAATTTGGATGCATAATAGGAGGGAAAAAAAAAAAAGAAGAAGAAAAAGAAGAAGATAAAGAGGAAGAGGAAGAAGAAAGCCCCAAAAATAAAATTTGGAATGCCTTATAAATTATTTTCCCTTTACTCATTCATCCTCTATGAACCTCGTCTCTCAAACCTGGAAAACTTCCAAAACTAGCTAAAAGGAAGCCTTATATATGAATTTTCAAGATCTTAATTGCTTTCCTGCGAATTAATCAGAAGTAGTAGAAGAATTTTGGCAGTGACCAAACAAAACTGACCTTGACAAACAACGTTGTTGCACCGTACATGTTGGGAGTATCAACACCATTTAGATAAGCTTTGATTTCAGGTATTCCAGGTCCAGCTGCCGTGGGTGCAAAGCACACACACAGGATCGCAGCAACGAATGTCAATAGGAAATTGATGCCCGAGAAATACAGAAAACCCGTCAAGTACCTGCACCGTGATTAACAGTTAAACAACAATCCCTGAATGCTTTCCTTCAGTAAGCTTTGTTTTCAAAAAACATATTTTTTTCGCAAAAAACAGGGAAGGAGAATTTATGACTAGAAAGATCAGGAAGCGTGGCACGTTGCTCTTACCTTTCTTTTTGGATGTAATTAACAACCGCAAGAAGCTTGTACCCCGCAATGTTCTCAATAGCAAGATTGATGAGAGTGGCTATAATACCGGTAAGGAGTCCAACAAGGAATGCAAGTGACCATTTCAAGAATACGTATTGCAACACTTGAGTTCTTGACCTGGTCCTCCAGTCTTGCTTGAATAGATCGTTCTCATTGATCCTGCATATAGAGCCTCCTCATGTCAGAAACTTTTTTGGTGGAACAAACTGGATTTACCAGGGTAATTAAGCAGGGATGATGCCTTATTTTTCTGAGTTCTTACTCATAGTCCAAGCTTTCTATGTAGGAA
This sequence comes from Pterocarpus macrocarpus, assembly GCA_031439585.1. NCBI lineage: Eukaryota > Viridiplantae > Streptophyta > Magnoliopsida > Fabales > Fabaceae > Pterocarpus > Pterocarpus macrocarpus. The sequence continues at coordinate 28,731,746 of CM062520.1, forward strand.
ACTTTTGCTCCAACAAGAGCAAGTGGACTGGAGGACAGTGTTCTGTTCCTCTTGAGCAGTGGCTCATTCAGGGGATGGCTTTCAGGATCTCTTTCCTCAACTCCTTCAACTACTTGCTCTGTGTTGTTGTCATTCGTTGTTGTGCTTTCTCCAGTCACCTTTGATTCATCCCCCATGGGAACAGCACACAAGCAAAATCGTTGAGGCAGAGAAACTTACAAATCTCTGAAGTTGACGATTAACCCTTTGATGAAGATTTTAAATTGGAAGAAATGGTTGAGCCACCTTGGCAATAAGCGTGAACTTTAAGAAGGTGGAGACTCGTGGCTGTTTTCTCTGGAGTTTACATATCCATTTGCATTTTTGTCTTGATTTTTTTATTCTTTTTTTTTTTTTTTACTTTTTCTTTTTTGGAAGTGAACAAATTGTTTATCATCAATGGAAAACTTGACATATTCACCTGGATGTATCTCGTTTGTATCTATCTCATTATTGAGACCTGTGACCTTCATTGCCACATGGTGGGCATAAATTTTATGGCATGGTTGAGGATAAAATTTAGAGAGTAGGGACGAAATAAAAATGTCATTTAAAATTAAGATTTAATTTATATATATTATTAATATAAATATTTTTTATATAAATATTTAATTATATATTGATATATTAATAAAAATATTTAATTCAATCATTTCCTACCTTAAAAATTTTATAAATATAAATATATAATTAAATAATATTTACACTATCCATATACTACCAATTAAACCCTTAAAATTAATTGAGAAGTGAAAGCAACAACTTTGTTGTAAAGGAAAATGTACTCAAACCTACTCCATATATGTTGATGAAGCTACCATATTTTATAAGGTGTATTATTATCCCGGAGACAATGATTGAGGTGAAGGGATGCCTTCGTTTGTATATTTTTACCAGTGTAATATATTTGTTACTATGATTATTAGTATTATATATTGCTATCAAAATATCAATTTGATTGGTCAAATGCGTTTTTCCAAGTTGTTAGCTTATGTCTGAATTTGACGGTTATTGGACTATTTTACGATATGTATCACAATCTTTGAGATTGAAATTAATATTTGTTTGAGCGTATGGTGACCTGACCTGATCACAAAATGCTGCTAGAAAAATTGAAAATTTTGCATAAGCCGAAACGCATCTCGAAGGATTTTCACTCCAACTTTCGTTTCGTGCCAATTAAAGATATACTTGTAATGATTTTTGAGAAACTTTTACGATATCCAACCTTGAAAGAAATGTCATCTGTTTTTAATAAGGGTAATCACGATTGCAAGTTGCAACCATCAAATAATTTTTTTATAAATAATTCTTAAATATTTTGAGCAAGAAAAAATTAGTGTTACGTTTCATTTAATGATTAAAATTTCAAAAATGATATTAAAAATATAATTAAAATAGAAGACAATGACAATCTGCAAAATTAAGGTGTTGAATATTAAATAAAAATATAATGCTATTTTTGTTAGGAGAGAATATTATTTTTTTTAGAGTTTAATTGGTATATATTAATAATGTAAAATTATTTTACATTATCAATCAATAAAAATAAAAAATTATAATAAATCTCTCATTATAATAAATAATTATTTTTATAAATTAATATTTTATATTAGTTCTATTAACTGAAAGTATAAAATAATTTTATAGTATCAGTATATTTAAATTAAATTTTTTTATTATTATTATTTAAAATATAACTTGTTAAAATATTATCACGTGGGATGGATGTTCTGTTATTTGTCTTGGTTTTTGTTTTTTTTTCAACCTCCAAAGTAATTAGTGCTGAATGCCGAAAGCCACGACGAACTTATAGATATAAAACATGAACACGTTACATGCGCCACCCTTTTTTATTTTGTATAATGGAGAACCAAAGGCCTCGAAAGAAACTAGTCAACGATGAGAATGTCGCAGGGGAAGAAAAAGAAATATTGGGAGGATCACGTGATTATGTTTTTAAATTAATTATATAAATATATTTTATATAAAATTTATTATGTAGTGTTTTGGAATTATACAAATATTTTTTGAGAAAGAAAATCTCAGAAATATGAGTATATAGAACATTAATATTTTTTATATTTTTACTTCCTATTTTTATATCATTTAAAAAATTAAATAAATATAAGCACTATAAATTAATCTTTATAATTTTTTATAAAGTGTCCGTCAAAAGAAAATTACAAAGTCTTACCGACTTCTGTCACTCTTCATATAATATAATTATACAAATTAGAAAGGTCAAAAAATTCATTTCCTTGACAAATGGCAGGTAAGAAAGCTCACGAGGAAGAGAGATCCACTGATTGAGTCTGATATCGTGCATCATGCTTCATAAATAGGCGACAGCTGTCCCAACCTTTTGTTCTATAGGATCGTTGTCAATCACAAATAATGAATAGATCTTAATTCTCTGTGTGTGTGTTCTGCTTTATTGACTAAACGGAATTTTTTTATAACGTGTATGGGTGTGTAAATTTTTTTTTAAAAAGGTTTTTTAAAGTTTTAAAATACTTTTAAAAAAATTATTTTTAAGATTTTTTTTTTTAAAAATTTTATTATTATTCTCATATTAATAATTAAAAATAATTTTATTCTATTTTATTTTATCCAAAAAAAATTATTCTCTTAAATTTATTATTGATATATTTAAATTAATTAAAAATTATTTTTTTAAAAATAATTTCTCTAAAAATCTTTCTTTTAAAATATCTCCCTTCAAAAAATTTTTTACTAAAAATTAAACTAAACACAATCTTCAAAATTGTTGAGTCTCATACTGATTAAAATACCTATCATTCTGAACTAATTTTTAAGATAAAATTACCCTATAACTTCAAATGGTATTAAAATTTGTTTTATAATTAATATTAGATTGCTTGTAAATATTTAATTTTAAAAACTTCACGTCCTGGATATTAAATTTTATAAATATTGCCAAATTTATTTTTATAAATATTTGAATATCCCTACTTTTAAGGTCAATTTTTGAAATGAAATTAAATTCACAATCTTAAGAAAAATGAAGAAATTCTTGCTGATACATTTTCTTCACAAATCGATATTCATTTTAGCTTAGCTTTCGAAAGCATTAGTTATTTCACCCGAATGCTTTTAAATTAGATCTTCTCTCTTGATAAACACTAAAAACAAATTTTATTAGTTATCAAACGCATACTTTATGCTTCCTGAAAGGTTAAAAGGATTTATTTTTCAATATTTAAATGTAAAATGAGAAATCTTAACTACTGCACTAACATGTAACTGTCTTGTTTTCTTGGATTAAATTTTTTAAAGTAATAATGATGGTAAAGTATGAAATTAAAGAGTTGTTTATTTTTAGATAAAAAATTTTCATTATATATAGATTATATTAAAATAATTTAAAAATAAATATTCTCTCACATTATCACTTTATAATCATCTTTTATTTTAGAGAATTCTAATCTCATTTTCTTTATCGTGCAGAATTTTCATATTGATAATAGATTAATTTTTCAAAAAAAAAAAAATCTGATGATAATTTTTTGTGAATTTTAACTTTTTGTCCACGATATTCATATAGCAGGATATGCTTCTATTTTACATTAAGTTTTGAGTCCGATACTTCACTTTTATGGTTAGCACTATTACACTGTTGCTACTACGATTTTAAAACTTGAACGTAAAAAGAGTTTAAATCTGATCCAATGTTAGTATAAACTATTTTATTTATCATTTACTAATAATATATATTATCACATTATTTAAAGAATTAGACTTCTTATATTGTGATAATTTGAATTACTTTAATAAGACGGTGATTTTTTTCTGTTATTTGTAATTCAAAAATATTTTCTCTCGTATATAAGAGAATTATTAGGATTGACCTAATAATAAGATATTTAAATAATATACATAAAATTAAATTTTAAATTTTACTGCCACCTATGTATGAAAAAGAAAAAAGTACATCAATCCGTCCTGCCTTCTAAATATTTGTCACCAACACAGCGCCAAACAGTTCGTTAGCATCAAAGGATGCTTTTGGTATCTTCATCTTTTTAACTTTATTTAAATTATAATACTTGATTGGCTCTCTTCTTTTGTGAGCGAACCGATCCGCTATTTATTTATTTATCACTTGAGGTCATATCATATTATATTAATATTATTCATATATGAATCCGGCAATCTTCAGCCTCCCTCTACCCCATCTGCTAGAAAGAATTTCTCGTCATAGATATAGACTTGACAGATAAGCATCACTCTCATGGCCACTTGTAGCATGCCAGGTGGTTGCCTGTGATGGATAAATCGCCTGTGATCAACGGTCCACAATCAAACTGCTCTTGGCTACCGCCAAAGGGCACCTTATCGACTTCAAAATCTAAGGCAAAACGTGTTAATATTATTAATTTCCTTCCAAGAAACAGAGTCCAAAATCTTCTGATGCATCATCTCCTCTAGCAGTAACACTAACAATGACACCTCATTAATAATAATAATAAAAAAAAGGGACACCTCAGCATTCGTCTCCTTCATGTTCAATGTGGTGTGGTGGGGGTCGACCATGTTTTGCGTTGTTTTGATGGATCACGTGGATCATGGCATGTGCATGGTTTCTGGTGCACCTGGCACGCATCAGTGGTGCAAGATCCACAGACAACTAAGTCCTAGTCCTACCTGGCTGCGATGCTTATCCAGGCGTGATTGCCTCCCAAGGCATTCGTGAACCCCACTAGCGTTGCGTATTATAATTAATAATTCTAGTATTATCGAATACGTGCACAGTATGCAATTGTATTTTATTTTAAGTTCTCAACCCCTCATGATTTTAAGTCTAGCCCTCGAAACGTTTGATTAGGAGAATGAATCAACAATACAAAGCCAACACAGAATTAGAGAATAAATATAAGATAAACAATGAAAATTTTAAATAGTAAACAATATGTGATCGATGGTAGTGGTCAATGTTTTCTTTATCTTTATAAATAATCTCAAATTTAAGTCTTAAATATAGAATAATTAATATTAGAAGAATTATAATTTCTTTATAAATTTTAAATCATTAAATAAAAATGCTTCCTATAAAAAGATACTTAAGATTTTGATCAAAAAATTTAAATATAGTTTAATTTTTATATATATTTAACTAATCACATATTATTATATATACAATTTTTTATGAAATTATTATAAGAATAGACCACTTAATGAGATAGTAATACAAAATTAAACGTCAGAATAACAATTTTTACATTAACAATATATTATAATTAAATTTAAGTAAACCATTAAATTATTAGAGTTTCAATTCAATCCCCTCACGGGCTCTTTACAGTTTAAAAAAAAAACACACATGATAATTGGTTAGCCGCGTATCCTTTATTATTACCATATCAATAAATTGTGATGAACTAGTTGTTTTATTTAACAGAAAATTGAAAATTTACCAATTTTTTATGTGAAATTCGTACCAAATTTATTTAAAGGTATTTATTAGGAATTAGTGAATATAAATGTATAGGTGGCACTGATGTTTAATCTCATAATCTCATGCCCATATAAAAAAAAAAAAATCTTTTTATCTCATACAAATTAACCAAAACTCCTATCATTACATTAATTCTAGTGGCTTGAATATGAATGTATAATAAGTTAGCAAATAACACACGAAAAAAAAAACGGTTACTCGATTTAGAACGCAAATTATTGTACTTCTTTAATTTCCATAGCCTTCGCGTATTGATACATACCGCAAGGGTACGACGCTCTAGTTGATATTAACTCGTATATATGCTTGAAATTTTCTAGTTTTAAAGGTGTTTTGTGTTTTTATTTTCAAATGAACGGCCATCCATCTCCAGATACAAGAAACGAAATATTGAGCATTTTAATTTTTACGTTAATTTCATTTTTTTTAAAAATAACAATAAGATGGCATCCACAAAAACATAAGAAAACGAAGGAGGACGCAAAACAATGTATTATTCAAAGACAACTTCGAGGCGCCATCTATATCATCATGAGAATGAGGATTTGTAGTCCCCACACCTCCAAAACATAAAATGTTTGTCCGTGCGACCAGGAAAATAATTGTCGGTAGGGCCTTAGACCAGTCTCATCTCATGTGCCTATTTCATATAATTAGCAAAATGGAAAACGAATTAAATTCTTTTTAACGAACCGCATCTTGATGATTTCTTTTTCTGTCAAAGATGAAAAGCCTTTTCAAGAATTTTTGTAACAATTAAGCAGTTTTTTTTTTTTTCTGAAGATAGTAAACATCCTTAGCATAAACTCAAGCAAATTAGCAATAATAGCACAACACAAAAGCACCATAAATATAGAGTAAACGGAACCTAATAATTAAAAGGTAACACAAGCAAAATATTTATAAATATATATAGGACTAAATAACTTTTGTTTAAGTTTTTCCAGACATATATAAGGAAATAAGGTGGTGTTTGGTGTGTTTACCATTTGAATGTCAGCAATCGGCTTCCCTCTACTGTTTTCTTAGGATGCATTCCTGATCATTTTTATATGCTGGCTGTGGGAAAATATGCAGGAAATTCATACTGTTATGACTGTTAGGTATATTGCCGTTTGAGTGCTTGGATTAGCTAATGTGATTATGCTGTCTCATGTAGTAGCGGTAGTTGGATAGATCTTAGATGATGTTTTTGTTCACGATCTGTATTGTATTTCTGTTCGACACTTTGCTCTCCATGTCTGTCTTGTAGGTTGAGCCTTATACATATGCACACACTATATTTCACGAACTTTTCCAAAAATGATAGTTCTGAATCATGAAAGATCTCCAAAAGCTTGATAGTGTAGAGGTTTCTATTGTATTGTCACAAATTACATGTGTGGTTTTTCTACTAGATCAATGCGTTTGAAGATCTAATTTCTCAACAACTAATTAATTCGCGTGAATTTATTTCTAAACTTGGAAAAAATATTCATATAATATTATTCACTGAAACAAATTCATATAATACTATTTAAAACTTTATAGAACCTATTATTTTAGCCATATCAGGAAAATACTAAACCTGTCTTATTTTTCATTCTAATTTTTTAAATAAACTTATTTAATTTTTAATTTTTTAATTAAAATTTACTTTTCTGAAAAAAAAAATTCACAAACAAACTGCCCTAACCCTCTTAGAAGCATGAGAAGGGCTAAGTTTGAAGACGGATGTGTTAAAAATAAAGTTTTTTTTAAATGTTTAAGCAACCGTGTGAATTAATTTATTTTATAGTAGAAAACTTATAACCCAATATTTAAGAGAAATATAAATTTAAATCACGCTGAAGAATAGTATATAATCTTTAACATTTCTCCTTGTGCCGACATTGCTTCAAAACTTGACAAAGAACCAAGTACATCATCTTCAGTTAGAATTTTATTTTATTTTAAAGGATGAATATGACAAAGTGATCATCGAAGTCCAAAATAATTGTAGAGAGATCTAACATTACACATTGGAGCTCGTATGAAAGCTAGTGTTTTGGCGGAAAATCGATAATAATTTATAGTTGGGGTTTATTTTGGTACTGCCAAAAAGGGTAGTATGATATAATATTTTTAAAAATTACAATTTATGATAAAAAAGTTATATTTGGATATAGAATAATTATAATATTAAAAATATTTATTATAACACAAATTAAAATATATACATTAAAACAAAACTTTTTAAAAATAAAAGTGTGATGAAAATCAATTGTATCGTACGTTTGTAATTTTTTAATATCATTATTATAATTTTTGTATACTAACTTGTAATTTTTTATTAGAAATTGTAACTTTTAATAAGTGTTGTATCATACTGCATATTTTCCGGGGAGCAGGAAAGTCGGCGCCTAATTTTGACATTTAACAGTGTATACGGGGGAGGGCATGAATAATGTGATTCGCGCCATGCCATCCATGTGCCGAGTCTAAAAGAACGGGTGGTTGATGAATGAGTGGGCCACCAATTGACGACTTTCACACAATTTAGGACATAGGTGGCCTTTTAGGGTACAACAATTATTGACTTTATATAATATAATATCACTCTTTGTTTTTTTTTTTCTTTTTCTCGTAAAAAAAAATATTATTTGTATATTAAAAATAAATTTAAAAAATGGACACCGTGAAAAAAAGAGACACAAAATATTCAGGGTTATTTGTGTTCCTCGTTACGGTATCCATTCCTATTATCACTTTTTGTGAAGAGAGAGAAACGTGACTATTTTCGAGAAAAAAGTTTTTTGCACGCCCTTTCTTTTTAGGGATGTCACCTCATGCGAGTGGCGGAAGTCTCCATTTCTCGTCCCTCAAGAATTCCCAAACTCTCTCCGCCTCCGTCTCCGATCCTCGCTGAAGTTTTTTCCCTATCCTGCTTTCAGCCGCAGCCTCATGATCCCCAAAAATGGAAAAAAATTGACAAAAAAATATTGAAAAAAAATCCAATAAATCATTCACGACGGCTTAATCCACCAACAATAATCTGATCAACAATAACAACAACAATGATTATATACCACCCAGATAAATAAAAAATTAAAAAAGTTAGAAAATATTTTTAATTATTAAATAGAATAAATAAGTATGAAATGTCTTAAAAGTATAGATATGATATAGATATAGTAAAGATATTATTAAGGATAATATGATATTTTTACACAAGCAGGATTCCCGCGAGGTGGGGAGGGTGATCACCCGCATCCCCTGACTCATTTACTCTTATCCCAACCCCTCATGAAAAATCCTCGATCATGCGCCTGAATAGCCCTCATGAGATCCCTCACTGTGTGATTTTGACATCCCTATTTCTTTTAAACATCCAACACTCTTATTTTCATCTTTCTCCTCTTTTCCTTTACTTTTTTATTTTTCTTTTCTTTTTATAATTTTTTTCTTTCAAGAATTTGAGTAAATGTTGGAAGTGTCTAAAGTTGAGAGTGGTACAAATAATACCTCTTAATTTTCAATCATTTTCTACCAAGATTTGCCTTGCTATTTTTTTTGGGTTGCGTGTTGAGTGGTTCACTCCCATTCATAATTTTAAAAGAAGCAAAAATCCTGTCCTTAAAATTGCGCACGACAAGATCCTCAATTTTGTCTGCGTCTATTCATTTATGCAAAGCCTCTGAGATAGGTAATAATTTCCTTCAACTTTATGTATGAATAAGTTTGTAGGCAGCAAGTTAACTCGATGGCTGGTGCTCCCATTTGATTTCCATGGGCTGAGTTTTTGTTGTTACTTATCGGGGGTAAAAAGTAAAAAAGAAAAACTTGGAGGAGTCTAGCTACTATAATTTATTCTACAGACAAATAGTTTCGATTGCCTTAGCTTCACATGAAAGAACTTTTTGTTTGTAAGAGCGAACGTGTGACAGATATGGGAAGCTTTCATCGTTTTCATGTTTTTAATTTGGTTATGACTGCAAAACAAAATAGTACCTGCATAATTAAACCTAGTGCTTTCTTATACCCAATGTTTCCAAGGTAAATGACTTCCTCATATTCAACCTTTTTGAAAGCTAACTTGGAGAGAAATATAGCGACCCACGTATAATTTGAGTTGTCATGGAGTTCCTTTGCATGGATGGACTGATGCAAATTTGAGGAAAAGTGAAGATATATGGGGAGATGTGGTTTGTTTTGATCACCCAACTTTTGGAGAAGAATCGTTTGAATATGCAAAAATTGTAATTGATACCACTTATTTCCAGATCATTGAAGGTTGGGTTAGCCTAATTTTAAATAGCAAAATATTTGATATACATGTTAAAATACATTAGATAAATGCAGCGGAATGAACAAATAAACATTTTTCATCATATGAATACATTCATATAGGATCAAATAACATTAATGAAATCATATCTCATGAGTTTGGTATCACCTCGTATTATTTAAACGACGTAAATACTTGAAAAGTATAAAAGATTGTACGAGATATTTACCTCATGAAGTGATGTCCTCTAGAAATCTAATGTTCATCTCACGAACACACAGTCGCACAACTGCACGACCTCTAGCTCGTCAACATGAACACAATTCGCTAAGAAACTCCTCTTCTCAATCCAAGGTTCGTTCCTTATTACCCTCTTGAAGAATAAAAACCTCAGATAACTTTTGAGTGGGTGGTGGTGTGAGAGAGTTTTTCAACAAAAAGAGAGTTTTTGCGCTCAAAGGCTTCAGTCTTGCTCCCTTGGCCCTTAGCCTTCTCTCTCTATTTATTGTAATCAATAGTGGCCTTTCCTTTTCTTTTTTCTAGGGTTACACTTTGCAAAATATGGGCTGACAACTTATATCATAATTAATTCCTAATTGATTCCCATACTAAACAAAACCTTCTTTAAAATAGAATTAATTTCTCAAATAATTCTTATTTTAAATAGGCCAACGTAATTTTTTATATTTACCAAAATTAACATATATTAATATATAAGGCACCTCTTGTCTTACATTAACCCAGAATTAGAAAAGATCAAAATGCCCTTGACACAAGTTTCTAAAATGTGGACTTTCCATATATAAAAACTTTTCTTATGAGAATTCACCTTTACCCTAGACTTGACTTCGGGATGTACTAGTAACCCTACAATCGAATTGCAAGTCTAATATAATAATTAAATTTTACTTGACAATCTCAATTAGAATTTAATTCATTCTTGGCGGGTACATATCCTATTATGTGTGACTAATTAGGTTCATCTCTAATTGGCAATGAGATTATAAAATCAACTTTTTGATATTATCAGAAACTCATTTTCGTTCCTAAAGGATAATTCCCAATATACCCTTGGCTCTTATAAGTCATGGGTAATGCCTAGCACAACATGCCATGACCACCTAAGTAGTGATGAATATATCAATTAGAATATTTTGATGAACCAACAATCATATTTACCATGCACTTAAATCCTTTCATTATAGCATCTCGATCCAACTAGGGTCATGGATAATGTCAAACCCTATAGCCAAGACCATATGGGTAGTCTAGGTTTCTATTCTTTAATCAATGGGACATGAAAATAGAAACTCCTTTCCATTTAAGTCAAAGTACCTTGGCCAAGAATTTCATGATCAAGAATAACCTTATATCCATAAGACCTATCTTTGTTTACTCAAAGTAATGAATTCCTTCTCAATTGTTCACCTATCTCCATACGTAACTAACTATAGTCACAAACTGCATAATACTAATGCACAATATAAGTATATAAGCAGTATCAAACTATAGTTACTTATGTACAAGATAACCGTGCTATCTCAAGTCAAAGGATTATATGCACTAATGTGATCAAGATAATGTTTCATTGACATTAGCAAAATTTCATGTACTAAGTCATAATACCATACTCAGGAGTTATTACTACTACTTGAGCGGACCTTTTCTGACAGCAACTTCAGCCGTCTTCGAAACTTTTTGAGCTATCTGAAGATAACACGGAAATAGGAGTGAGAATTTTAAATTCTTAGTAGGATCCACTAAGAAATTTCATATCATGTCATCGTTATTATCTCCAACTGCTTTGGGTTATTAAAAAAAGTGAACATATTGTACGAATTGTTCCGTTTTATAGTTTGAAAACATATGGTCCGAAGCAAAGTTAATTTTATTCATGCACTTGTTAAACAGAGTAAGAATTCAAGCATGAGTACAACAAATTTCATAATAACAATATTAATAATAAGAGCCTACTTGCAATGTCATAATGATGATAATAACAAACATTATTTGGGAGTATGCACTATTCATCATAAAATCATGCATATGCTTTTGTATTTCCTTTGCTTTCTTTACTTGACACACCTAGGCGTTACGTATCGCCGTCCCTAAGGTGTTTGCATACATATGTCCTTGCCCTTAGTCTTTGCTGCCCTTGGATAGCCTGATCTAGGAGTGAGCTCAATTCGTAACCGTTGTCACATAGTACTGACCCGCAAAGGGACTCACATGCCTTTAGGTCAGAGGGATTCAGTTGGCCAACTGCCTCCAACATAGAGGGACCCAAAAGTTTTAGCTGCCTTCACAGGGAGGGACCCAATGTGCATCTGCCTCCGAGTGAAGGGATCTACATTTTTATCTTTTAACTGTCTTCACCTGGAGGGAATCAAATAACTGCCTCCAAGTGAAGGGATCTCAATATTACATAATCATGTCATCATATAATATTCATATTCATATCATAAATCTTCATAATATAAGCTGTTATAATTTCATATGCTTCTGCCGAAAATTCGGTAACAAAACGGATCAGATCCGTTTTCCTATGAATAATGCTAGTTTCAACAGACAGTCAATTATAGTAACAGATCAAGTATAATACATTAATCTTTTAAAAATTGACATGGAATTGCAGCACTTAGACTTTAATTGAACTCATATATACATTAGGGTGTTAAATCCTTTAGTCTTGGAAATCCTGCTCATATTCTCCAACTCTGATTGATATTGTAAATTCAACCATAAATTATATTTAACTCATTTAGATCTGAATTTTGGATATGTTAAAGTGTTATATGTCTAGTTTTTAATCTCTGTGGTCCTATTCAGTTTTGATATATATATATATATATATATATATATATATATATATATATATATATATATATATATATATCTCATGTTATTAACATTTTACTTGGGTATATCCTGTTACTAGGCAGATTTGCATTCCCAAAAGTATAAATTCACTAAAAATAGAAACTTAGATGGATTCCAACAAAAGCTATTTCTTTTTAAATATAATGAAATAAGTTTTCATCTCCAAAAAGTTTCATCTCATTTTACTAAGTATAGCTCGAGTTACAAGCTAATAAAGTTGGGTGTTTTAGGCTGCCCTATTCCAGCCCGATTGGGACTTAGGAAAACTTCATTGAATTACTGGGAGCTATTGGAATAGAATCTGACTCTGAAATTTTTATGGGACTTTTATTTATGTCTTAGATTTCTAATAAAATTGGTTTCACTCAATTTGAAAGAGTATAGGGCAAGACATGCCCCTTGAAATCTAGTCTGCTTAGAATCAGGGTCAGAATCCTAGGGTAAATTTCAAAAATTCATATCTCTCTTAATACTAATCCAATGACCTTATATTTTATATGGTTGGAAAGCCCTAGATGTCTAGTTTCACATAAAATTAGTTTCATTTAGTTTCAACTACTGTAGATAGAGCCATACACACCGCTGTATAGACCGCCGTAGGTTTCCTTAACCTAACAGATTCTATTTTGTGGCTCTTTGTGTTTTCTCATTCAAATCTCAATTAACCCAAGCAAATACATGCTAAATCAACCATAAATCATCACACCACCACCATATATCATTAGTTACATAAGAGAAGAAAGTATTCCTAATAGTCATTAATTCAATAAAATCATGCAAAGAAGTTGAATCCTATCTCAAATTGATGTAGAAACTAGTTAAATTTGAGTTGTTGGTGAAGGATATGGGTGAAGCTTAAAGATAGAAGCTAGATAAAGTGAAATAGGGGAAGAGAGAATGAAGAAAGGTCAGCTGCAAGGAGAAGGATGAAAGTGAATGAGTGAGGAGGGATTAGAGAGAATTGTGATATTTTTAAAAGGTGAAAAGTGGTTGAATTGAAGGCTTGTAATTGGAGGAAGGTTGAGTGGTTAGAAAGAAGCCAAATCCTTCCTCCTTTTGGGCAGCAGCTGGACACCCAAATTTAAGTGAGAGTGGCTAAGTTTTAGCCACTCATTTTAAGGTTTTAGGTGCATAATTTTGTTGATTCCGTTCCAGCAGTTTAAAACATTGAATCTTTACCGATTTCTTTCAAATCGGTACCAAGGTTTGGAAAATCTTTGTAAAGCTTTCTATATGTTTATTCTAATTTATTCAACTCTAATCTTTTTAATTAATATCTAACTAATTTCTAATTAGCCTTTAATTGACTTTTAATTAAATATCTAATTGATTTCTAATTAATTTCACTGATTCGTTAAAACCGAACAAATCGATCAAAACGATAGAATTTTTTTAGCGTTACATTATCTATACGTCATGTTCGACCCACTTATCGCATAAGTGTTCACATATCTATTTTGACATTGAATGTTATATAACATGTGACTCACTATGCCATCTTCATTAGTACATTATACTAATCATGGAAACAGATAGAAGTGATAATCTTCCAGAATAATAATACCTAATTAATATTCTTATGATTGTGAACTATTTTCAAGATATTGTACCAGACTACTTCGTTGCTCATAATCTCAACTCTTGAGAGTGAAGTATTTACCAAGTATCTTATGGACTTATTCTAATAAACATTCACAAATTATGAATAGAAGAATAATTGACTGCCATTAATAGGAATTATTTATACATATATCAGCTCTAGGGCATACAACTAACAATACATGTAAAGGAGATTGGTTGCGATTCTATCAATTTATTTAGGAAGAATGGTCCAATTTTTATGTCTGATTCTGAAGATTGTGATTCCTCTATTGCTATTTTTTTTTTTTTCTAAATCAACATCAAGGTTGTTAGTGAATGTCAATAACGTTAACCAGTTGGCACAGGAGGGAAGGGAAGATGATGAGGCGGTCAAGAATAATAGAGAAAACAATAATGCGTTAGTGGTGGAGAAGTGCATTTTTAATTATAATGGTGCGATTTTGTTGAGTGAGTATGTTAATGACAACCAACAATCCAAAACTGTTACAACACTTATTTCTCAAGATAGAAGAACAGTTGAATTCATAACAAATAATGGGAGAAAGTCTTCCAGGCCTAGCCCCAATAAAGGAAATATAGGAGAGGATAATAGGTCAATCCCCTCAATCATTCGTGGCCTAAGATAGATTAGGTCAAATATCTTATCTAAGAATGCACCAAGTTAGGAAGTGAATTTCATGAGTGAAGTTTGTTCAAAACCATCTAACCCCCTTAGGTTTTGAGATAATGTTTCGAAACTCATGACATTACTGGTAAAAAACACAACGTTGAAGAAGGCCGTTGAAGTCTTGATGATGTGGCTGCCATCTAAAATGGTGTTGACGGTAGAAATGATAAGGAGGTGGATGAGTCCAATGATGATGAAGAAGGGGATGTTGAGAAGGAAGCGGTCAAGGTATGGACTATTGGGAAATCAATGGGTTTCCTAGCTGATGATGACAGGGAATTAACCAAAGCTTTGATCAGAATTAGGAAGAGAAATCTATAGCAAAAGTGGGAGAAAGCTCGAAGGGGGAAGGGGAAAGGTAACTAACCCTTGCCACTTAGATTAGTTTTAAGAAGTTTGGTGGTGGCTCATAGAGATTTTAAAGCATATGTTTTGTGGTTGTATTTTAGCCTGTGGGGTCTTATTTGTGGTTTGCTTGTTGGTGGATATGTGGTGGATATGTTAGCTTTTGGAATCAAAGCTGGAATTCTACATATGGTATGATGTTTTGGTCTGCAGCTATTTGAATCTCATTAGGCCTTAATCTTGATTTATCCACTCTCGGCTTGAGTTTTGGTGTGTTTGCTATTTGTTTCTCAGTTTTGAGTATTAGTGTGCTGGCTATTTGTTTCTCAGTTTGAGTGCTGGTGTGTTGCTAATGTTCTTATAGGTGGTTTGTGAGTGGCATAGTGTTTTTTTATTGCTGCATATGAAGTTATTAGTTTCACATGGACAAAGGTTGTGGTTTTTTGCTCTAACACATTGACTAAGTGGCGGCAAGATTTACAAATATGGAATTCTCCCTTTGATATCTTGTTGACAGATGGCTTGATCCGGTCCTTTGGGTGGCACTATGCAGGGATGGAGTAAAGAGATGCTTGACACACCCTACTAACTATTATTATTGTACCGTTTATTTTTCCTTATTTAATTTTGATAATAATTAGCCAATAGAGTATTATTAAATTTACTACCTTAATTTTTATGTGGATAAATTTTTTTTTTATCGATTACTATATCCAATTTTAGTCATTAGATAATTATTTTATGTGGCGGAAGTAATACTACCACATGCTAGTCAGTAAATTCCATTGTTTTGGACAACCACCATTTACAAAAAGCATACATTGCTACTACTAAGTCATAAAATATATAGGTATCAGTTCATAATACATAGCCTAAAATATAATAGGGGATGGGATGATTATACTACTCTATTAATCATCCCCACCTGACTCATGTGCAACCCACAAAACTACAAAATGAAATATGTCAGATGAAGATGCCAAAAAGAGCGTCATATGCTACATTAAGGCATCTCAAGATCTAGTCATTAATAATAATAATAACAAGTGTACAATCTAAAATACGCAATAAAATCCTATTATTCGGCACATCTGGCTCAAAGGCCACATCCATCTCAATGTTGAGAATGACCTACGCCATCTAGAAACACCAAAGAAAAAAGGGTGAGAGAAGTCTCCCAGTAGGATAGTGTTCCCAAGGAAGTCCCACATCATTACAAAAATGCTAAGAATGAAAGTGGGAGCAATATGCATAATACATAGTAAAGTAAACATCTCACATGAATAATTAGTAGAACATTTAGTAGTAAAATGACACATAATCAGTCACAGATAGTTAATAAGATAAATTGTCATTCTCAGCCATTTCTTAGTGCCAAGCAAGATAGAAATACATCATAATAATGAAAGTAGCAAAACAGTAATGTAATCACAATAATCAATAGAAATAATAACAAGTATACTGTCAATCATTTTACTGCTTCCTATTTCCTTTTCTAATGGCTGAAGTTTGTTGAGTCTGCATTAATTATCCGAATCTGCGAAAACTCTCATTGCTAGGGTGTCCTCCAGTTAGATCAGTGATTGCCAAGTCCTTATCTGTTATCTTGGCGAGACCCAAGGTGTCGTTTTAACCATTGCAAGACTATGTAATCACCAAGTCCTTGTTCGCTAACATAGCGGGGCCTGAGGTGTCACATAATGACCACCAAGTCCTTGTCTGCAATAATGGCAGAGCCTGAGATGTCGTTTATTCATTTATTCTCATATAACAGCCAATACACATAGTGCACATACTCAATTTCATTCCTTACACTTAGTGCACATATACGTAGTGCTCACAATCCCATAGCCATCAATTAAGAATTATCATTTTCATTAAGAGCATATAATATCATTTTCTAAACTCAAACCATAAACATGTTCATGTGCACACTCTAATAGACTCATCAAACTCAAACCATGACAAATATCATCATTCAACCGTAACATGCCTCATTCAAAGCATAATATCATAGTGCATCTTTTTCTATTAGCTCATAATACAAGTGCACATATAATAGCTCATGTTCATATCCAATTCTCTTGCTCATTTTCGAACACTCATGCACCAAGAGTAGCCATATTCTTATGCAAGTTTTAGAGATGCAACCATGAGTCAAATAGAAGTTCAAAACCATTTTCCAAAAGTAATCCAAGAAAACACTTCTCTTTGAAAGCAAACTTTAGAAAATCACTTTAAACATGAAACTAGCAAGTTCATATGATATTTCTAATGGGACCTTTAACTTAAATCTTCCTGATTAATGTTTATTAGTGTGATTAAAGGTGTGATTAAGTCCAACGTCCATAATTCAAAGTCCATAATTCAATGTCCAAGTATAGGTATTCCAATGCATAGGTATGACCATAAAAAGGTCTCAAATAAGTCCAAACAAGTCTCAAAGTCTCATAACAGTTCAAGTAAGTCCATACAAGGTCTAATAGTATAGGTCAAGCACATAAAGTCATAAACTCCAATGCATAGGGCATAATTCATTTTATTAAGTTTTAAATGTCTTATTAAGTCTTATTGGTCCCAAGAGAAACTATCACATAAACCACACTAATTCAAACATGCTCAAAGGTTTGAAAACCTTCCATCATAGCAAAATTATTAAAATAACTTTCATGTTACAAAGAAGCATATGGCCAAAAACATGCTTATGACTAAAAACAAGGTAGTTTGCTTCAAAACTTCTCAATCTTGTGCACAAAGCTTTATCAAGAGAAAATACATGATATAAGACATCAAACCAAGTTTTTAAAACATTAAAATGAGAGAAAATTGAAGGGAAAACATGCTGTCCAAAATAGGGCAGATTTGAAAACTTAACTTTTAATATATGAAACCAACTCAAATATTCAATAAACTTGACACACAAACACATAACATGATAGTATAGGTTCTTAAGCATCAAACTAGCATTTGAGAACATTAAAACACTTCAAAATCATATAGCATGACTACGATTCATATAGGATAGAATTTACAAATCAATTTGATCACATGTTTCAAGTACATAAGCATATATCTTGCACATGCTAATTCAAAAGCTTAATCTAATGAAAAGCTCATTATCTAAGACATAGAACCAACCATTTGAATGCAAAATATAAGTAAGATAAAATGAGTTAAGGTGTTGTCTAGAACAGGGCAGCCCTTAAAAACTAACTTAAACACAATTTTAATGCATCCATCTTATGTAAAATCAACATATAGGCATATAATATTAAGCTATGGATCACGTGGCCTCAAAATAATAATTTTACACACTTTAATATATAGAGAGAAATGAGCTAGAAGTTGCACACAAAAATAGGGCAGCACACATATATCCAAGGAAATCACAAGTTTCATGCCATATTTTGCAACTATACAATTAAAAAGCTTCCATAGATCAAGTCCAACATATTAAGGCATTAATTCATCATCTATATACCACATATCACAAGAAAGACACAAAGTACACCCACTGCCATGGTGAGGCCATGAGGCACATGTCAAGGAAGATGAGGAAAAACTACATAATCATGCAAGAAAACATGCTCTAAAGCATTAAAACAAGTATACATGAATAGAACTTTAAATTCTTACAAGAAACCATTAAGAATCAAACCAATCATAAATATTCAGAACCTTAAAGAATAAGCTCATGTTATGAAAATAGAGATTTTAGCTTCAAATAACACATAGAAATACATAGAACACGTGAATGAAGCCTAAAGAGTGAAAAGTAAAACCTTACTTGATATGAGCTCTTGGAGCTTGATGAAGACAAGTGTCTTGCACGAGCTTCTTGCTATTATTTAAAGGCTGGAATATGAGCTTGGAAGGTGAGGATTGGTGGTGGTTTAGGGTGATGAGAAAGGATGAGAACTTGAACGTATTTTGATGGAGGTTTATATGTGTTTTTGAGAGAAAAATGAAGATGGAAGTGGTTGGAGTGGCTCTCAGCCAAGGGGGTGCTTGGGGTTGAAGGTGTGTGTGTCTAAAGTGTGAGGGTATGTGTTAGTGAGGGTATATTTATAGAAAAGGGCAGATTTAGTTAGACTTAATCATATGATTAGTTTTATCTTAATTAGGTAGTTCAGTTGGTTAATCATACTGCCCATGATTAATTAATTTAACAACCAATTAAAACTGATTTAGATATACTATGATACTCATCTCGTGTATTGATTAAGGTTTAAGAAAATATTAAGGTGGTTTAATGCTTAATTAGTGTGTAATTAGCAATTTTGCTTAATGTAACACCCCTAATAAACCCATACTACGCTTAAGTCGTATTACGGCATGTTATTAGTTGTCACTTATGCTTGTGGAAAACTAAACTTCGTTTATAAGTTAAGTTATGCGGAAAATATGGTAAATTTTATTTTGAAATACGTCGTCGCTTTGTAGCGTTTTGGAAAGTAAAGCCTTGAGCGAGAAGATAGATAGAGAAAGAGCGTGTCGTATAAAATACATAACCCAATATCATAAAATATGAGAAAGGTAAATAAATAGTAATTCACAAATACATTGCATTATATAACTAATCATTACATTCATATGGGTTTATAATATATATATACATACATATATATTAGCATTACATCGAAGGAGGCTCATGGTCGTGCCATAATTTAAATACTAGATACTAAATACAAACTTAAATGACAAAGCTCATCTCAAAAAGGAATATGTGAAGGTGCAGAGCAACGGTCGCTATAAGTCCCAAAACAGCTTCGTCTAGCATCATCCCCAATCATATGTCCACTCATAGTGCGGTGGCTCCAGGCTCCACTCCATTGGATGTGCCATCGGAATCTAGTGACGATGCAGAAAATAACTAGAGTGAGAAATGGGATTTCTCAGTAGGACTCGAATCCGACACGGAAGTATCATCGTCATCGTCCCAGCCACTTCGATTTTATAATGAAAACAGTGAGCATGCCTAAGGTCCAATTCTTAGATTTTTGAAAACATAGCTATCCGAAGCGGATTCAATTTTTAACATACCCTCTAATCATTTATATCATAACATACATGGGCACAAGTATAATTATATAAAACATGCATGGTTGTGCTATAAGTTTCTCTTAACTTCTTCCTTCAAGGGTTAGACCAAAATCCCTTTTCCTTTCTTAACTTGACGTTATCTTAGGTCTCTTTTTTTTCACCCACTAAATATAAGTGGTAATGAGCTCATATCGTGGCTGTTGCCACTATAAATTTTCGGTACTTACACTAATTGGGTCGTGCCATGCCTTATGTAAGCCCTATCCCCTATACTCACACTAGCTGGGTCGATGTCATGCCTCATGTGAGTCGTGGGTGAGGGGAGCTTACTTTGGGTCACCTTCCCTTTTGAAGGATCACACCCTTAGTTCATTTTCTTCTTATTAAGGCTTATGATGCAAAATTATTTTAATTCTTTTCCACATCTAGGTGTTACAAATTGCCGTCCCCAAATGTGATTCCTTTATCGCATATCATCAACATATCATATTCATATCATCATCATTCATTATCATATCGTCATCATATCATTATCATCCTTATCATCATCATCACATCATATCATATCATCATCATCATGATCATCCTCATATCATTATCATCATATGGACACATAGAGGCATACATATCAAACAAAGTCTTATAAGCTTAGCTTAATAAATTTGGTGCAAGCTCTTAATTGAGGTTGCCTCTTGTGTAAATTCTTTTATTAGGGATAGGGCCAATTTCATCTATTATCCTTTTTGAAACTTTTAAGTTGAATTATGAAGGTTTTCCAATATCTTATTGTAAGGGTCTTAATGTCTTTAAGCTTATTTCTCATTAACCTTTAAAACTTAACTATAACCAGTTTTACTTTTACAATGGGGTAGTAACTTCAAAAATTCACCATAATTTCATCTTTTACAATCTTGACTTGAATTTTGGTATGGTTATATTTCTCTGAGTCTAATTTTAAACAAAACAAACCCCACTCAAAAATTCATTTTGTAACTTGAAATATGCACATTTTAGCTTTTAAGTTTATTCTCAGTACAGTGACTTTTAAACTTTACTTGGAGTTCCTCACAAGGAATTTGACAAAACTATTTTATGGGGATGTTCCTCTATGTCTTATCTTTCTAAAAAACTTGGTCCCACTCAAAAATGTCCTGTATAACTTGAGTTATGAAGACTTTATTACATACTGCCTAAACAGAAACACATCTGGGGACAACACACTTTGAAAATTCATATCTCTCTCGTTTTAAGGCTAAATTTCACGTATTTTATATGTATAAAAAGATCTATGAGTATATTTCATTTAAAATTAGTTTTGTTGAATTTGGAGTTATATTGAAAGAGCTATTGCCATATAGACTGTTAGAATTTTTCAGCTTCAACAGTTTTAGTTTTAATGAGTTTTCTTGTAAAAACATTAAGTCTTTTCCTCAAGTGACCACTTTTCTCTTCCAAACCACTTTAATACTTTGAGATCTTGATGAAAAATCAATATTTTGAGTTCTAAAAAGTTTGGGTCAAAATAAGAATAAATGCACAATAAGTCATTTTTCAAGAAAAGAGCAAAAATCACATTATAATGAAAGCATGGCCATGAGGCCTTTAGAGCAAGTTCTAAAACCACCTAGCTATGGAAAGCTTAGGAGTTCTAGAGCTTGAAAACATAGAAGAAAGAGGGGTTAGAGTCACTACCAAATGGGTTTCTTGAAAGTTTGAAGAGTGAAAATGGTTGGAGATGGCCGCCTCCTTCTTGAGCTTGATAATGGGGCTAAGTGAGTGTTTGTTTTGCTTCCTCAAGAACCAAAGAGGGTGGTCCTTGAAGGGCTTGTGAGGGTGGTGAAAGGAAAGAGAGTTAGATGGGGTGTGAAAGTGGGAAGAAGAACAAGAGGAATTAGAAAAGTAGAAGAGTTAGAATAGGGCTTAGAGAGAAGTGAGAGCTTAGACTTGTAGTGAGAGGATAAAAATCACAAATGAGGGAGTAGAGGGACTGTTTTTGGGGTGCAAAAATGGGGGGAGTGGGCTGATTGGTTTTGCTTCTCCAACAAGCAAGGGGAAGTAAGTGAGTTTAACTTCTTTTTCAAGCAAGAAAGCTAGGAACCTTGGGGTAAAATGGTGGGTTGTGTTTTCCTTGAGTCTTGGCATTTGGGTAAAGATCATTTAGTATTTTTCAAGTGGTTAAAGGCATGATTACTCCTGGGATTGGCTTGATTGAATAAGATCACTCCAAGTGGCATAATCCTATACTTTTAAGACATTTTTTCTTTAAAAGAATTGCTCTTATGAATTATGTAATTAGGGTGTAAGAATTAATCTATCTCAATTAGTAAGGTAGAATAATTGTCTTGTACTTAATTAATAAGATTGGATAACTTAATTATATTTCTAAGTTACGAATTAATGAGGTTCGAATAATTAGGTTTTAATTAAAATATTTAGTACGTTATAATTCAATTATTGACTTGACTCAATTCACTAAGCTCTTACTCATCGAGATTAGTCGATTAGCCCTCAGTTAATCGTTAACCTCTCTAATTAGCCAGGATCACTGAGCTAATTAGCTTAGACAAAATTGGGGATGTTACACTTCAAACTAGATTAGGCAATTTTATCATTAATTAATAAAATAATTAGTAAACAATTAAATTTCTTTACTCTATCATCAAAATCATGTTTAAACATGTGTTATATGATATCCCAAAATTTTTAGAATTTTTTCTACAATTTTTAGTATTTTTAGTGTTTTTTTAACCTTAATTAAGCCTATTTTTGAGTTAATTATTATAATTAATTATCTAAATTAAAAATAATAAAATCCCCCATTTACTGCTGCACTGCCTCATCAAATTTTAGGGGACAAAATTTGATTAGGTCAAAAATTCATAGATTTTAGTAAAAACTAATTATTACAAAAGCAACTTGCTAAGGACTTTCTAGTTAATATCCAGCTGATTGTTTTTACCCAATTCAATTGAAACTAAACCAGGGGGTTAGAGGATCTGGTTAGGGCACCCAAGAGCTAAGGGTTAGGGCTTAGTTAGTTGTTACTTAATTTATTTATATTTTATGTTGTATTTTTTACTCTTTTGGGATAATTTACCAAAGGATCATCTCCAAAAAGGCCACCGTAGTTCCAATAATTGTTGAGGCCCAATCACGTGGTCCTTTAAGCCCAAACATGGAACTCCACTGATTCTTTGCCATATTAAAAGTTAGAATGGTCTTATAGAGTTTTCAGGATCTATTTTGCACCCTGATGAGGTTATTTTTTGTGTAATTATGCAAATATTACTCAATGTTGCTAAAAATTAGTAGTTATCTTAAAAAATATGTTAAAAATGTATTTATAATTTTTCTAGAATTTTTCGGGGCTTTCGGATACCTTTCGGCCTTCGAGAAGCCCTTTAGTGTTTTTTGTTTGTTTTCTATTAGAGTTTCCACTATATTTTCTATTTTCTGTAACTAATGGTATTTTCGTAATTCTGAACAAGTCCATAGGCATCCCATGTCATTTCACACTTGAATACCTTCATAGCTCAATTGGCGGAGATTAGATTTCTTCGACCAAAGTGCAAGTGAAAATAAACATATCAATTGTTAAACATTAAGATAATGAAATATTGTCCTTTAAGGTAGAAAGGAAAGCATGAAAGAGTGTTTTCTAGGTTCTGCATGTATTCGGGTTGGATTTCGATACTATGGATGTTTAAATAGGAACATAGAACTCGATATCATTGGAACAAGTAAGTAGTGAACGGAAATCTATAGTGCACCTAAATCGGAACTTGAAAACTTGATACCTCCCTTCTGCATGAACTCAGAACTCATAGGCTTAATTACCTCTTATTATGCTTGGAACTCGGAAACCTGGGTACCTCTTATTCTGCTTGAACTTGGACCTTGAAACTTGGAGAAATAAGGAAGTAGTGAATGGGACCTCGGAACTCGGAAGAACTCAGATTTTGAAATAAGTTGTTGTTAAGGTCGGAGATTTTTTGGTTCATATGAACCCGGAAGTCAGTCAACTTAGAGTTGCTCCACTACCGTGAGGTCGAGTCTCGAAAAACAGGACTTCCAAAAGATTGCAGATTCACTTGAAACTGCATCTCGGTCATTTAAGAGGAATCTAAGTCAGTGCAGTAGAAATGTTTTGAAGGACATGGATTTAGAAATCAGATACCCGAAGTCAGACTCTAGCGTCTTATAACGATAGCCGCAATTTTCGGCTTTCGAGTTAAAGTAATAGTCCATAACCATTAAACTCAGATTTTTCCTAATTTTTATTATATGACAGTGTCATAATTCTAACGGCAATGTCACACTACCCTATAGCTCTAAGTTTGAGGATCATCATGGTATAGTACTGTCTGAAAAATTCTCACACTGCCTATGTGGAATAATTTTAAAGTTTTTGCTATGTTATATTAAGACAAACAGGGATGTTACAATGCTTGCATGGAAGATCAGACAGGTGTCCCAAATAGGAATTTCATTTTGCAAACAAGAATGTGTTGGGGTAATGAAGTCTAAGAGATCTTAGTAGGAGCACGTTTTAGTAGCTAAGCTTTTGTGATGTTGAGCTTGTTTTATTACTTTGTTCGGTTTGGATCTTTTTGTACTTGCTCCTGTCTCATGAGAGCTTTGAGCACTTGATTACCTATAAAAAAAAAAAAAGCAACCCAAGTATAATTTATTAGAAGGACTAGGGGATGACAGTATGCAAAAGATTAGAAATTTTTTTTAAAAAAATTCGTAAAAACAACTCTTAAATATGAATAGAGCATTCATAATATTCATAAAATCTAAGAATTCAATAGCAATTATAAGAAGATGTTTAGGTATATATTTAAGGACAAAAATAATTTTGGTATGTGATGTGTGTGTGTGTGTTTGTGTGTACAGGGATCTAATGAGTTTTCATGGGGTGTAAATTCCCACAAGCACCCATCTAAACGAGTTTTTTTTTGCCATCCCTAAAAAAATGGTATGCCATCAAGTATTAATCAAAATTCTAGTGTTAAAATTTTAAGATCCTTGTATTTCTAAATTTTTGTTTGAAGAATTATTAGACTGACGTAATACTTGTCCCAATATAATTAGATCTTAATTTTATTATATCACATAATTTTTGGTTTATATATCATTTTCGACTAAAAATTATTTTATACATATTGAATCATTTATTACTTTTCATTTTTATTTTTATTTTAATGAATTAGATTACTTTAATTTATAATAATTTAAGCATAATTCTTTTAATAAAAAAATTCACTAAACCAATTCAATCCAAATCGATAAATTTTAATTTGTATTTGATTGGAGTCAAAATTTAAACTAAATCGATCAATCAAAATCAATATAAATTATAATAGCCAAAACCCCCTATTTAATCATTAACGAAAACACCACTGGACATATTGGTCATTAAGGAAAAAAAAAAAAACTCACCCCAAGATCCCTTATCATAAAAAATATAGGACACATTAGTCCCTCTATTATGTGTCCACTGTTAAACTTAATGGAAGTACACACATGTATCATTAAATGTGTGACCTAACCGTTTTGTACTATGCTAGCAAATAACAAGATAAATTGGTCTCTAATGGATTATAAACAGTTCCAATTTGTAACACTCTTCTAAGTACATTACCATGCTTAAGTTATCATATCACACTTAAAAGTTGTTACTAGTACATATACAGATTTTGTCTAACAGCAACCTTAGGCTATCCTCTAATCTCAATCAACTCCATCTAAGATGACCATCTTCACTATTTCTTGAGTTATCTGGAGATAACACAGGAACATATATAGGGGTAAGAATTATAAATTCTTAGTAGGATTTCCTAGATTACTACATAGAGTGTCATCGTCATTATTTCCAACTACTTTGGTTTATTATGAAAAAGTGATCATGTCATATAAATTATAAATTTTATTTTCATAAAGTTCGAAAATATCCTTTCAAAGCAGGTTCATTTTATCAACACACTTGTCATTTGAGAGAGTAGTTTCATAATAGCAACGACAAGAATATAATTTTTGCATAAGCAGATGCACATCATATAATCATGTAAATACGCTTATACTTTCTTTAACTTTCTTTAGTTAACACACTTAGGTGTTACGTATCGCCATCCGTAGGGTGTCTACATTGATCTGCACTTGAGCGTTACGTATCGCTATCCTCAAAGTGCAACCTTTCGCATACCTGAGCGTCACGTATTGCCGTTCTCAAGTTGTGATCTTAGATGTGCCTCTACTTGAAGGGATCTCATTTTGACCATGTGCCTCTTATTCAAAGAGATCTCATTTGGCCACATGCTTCAAAGGTAGAGGGATATCATAATTTTAGCTGCCTTCATAGGGAGGGACTCAATATGCAACTGCCTCTAACTAAAGGGATCCACATCTTATCTGTTTAACTACCTTCACAAGGAGGGATCTCATAACTACCTCCAAGTGAAGGGATCTTATTTCATTTGTTCACATACTGTTTGAATTCACATTCACATGTACATATCATATGCTCATATATTCATGAATTAATATGCTTGAGGAATCATAATCATGATGCATGATAAATATATTTCTACCGAAAATTTGGCAACATAATAGTTAAAATAGGAGACTTTTCCATATACAAACAATATCATTTCAGCCAGCCAGTTACAGTAATCAGAGTCATCATAACAATATATCAATAGCATCTCATACATAACTCAGGCCTTTGGCTCTTTTTGGTCTATGGAGCTTCTACAGCATAAAGACCTTAAGTGATCACATTTTTTTTTCTTAAATCTGTCCTAAAATTCTAAATTACACTAAAATTCCATTTTAATTCATTTTAACCGAAAAATTTAATAGATTGTAGCTCTATTAGTCTATTTTTAACCTCTTTAGTCCCATTACCATTTGAGATGTATAACTTAGGTTATTTAAGTTTTACTCAACGTTATTTCAGGACAGACTTGTGCACCTAAATTTAGAAAATAACTAAAAATCCATTTTTCATCATTCTTATCTGAAATTTATACCAATGTGTAGCTATTTGAATCATATTTAAATCTCAATAAGTTCTACTCCAATTGGGTAACTAGAGCTCAAGTTTTGAACTCCTCAAGTAGGCTACCCTGTTTCCACCTGACAGAGAATAGATCAATTTTCAAGAATTACTAGGGAAAATATGCTCATTATCAAATTCTAAAATTTTATGACATAATCTCTTATGTCTTAGCTTTCTAATAAAATTGGTTTCACTTAATTTATAGTTATATGAGGTGAGTTATGCCCCTCATATCACACTCTGGTCATGATAGAGAGTGAATTTCGATAATCAATTTCTAAAATTCATAACTAATTCATTTTAAATCTAATGATCTTATAATTTATATGTTTGGATATCTATTGGAGTCTAGTTTCATCTAAAATTAGTTTCACTCAAATTTGAGTTCTATGTGTTGAGTTATTAGCTTCGTTGTATGAAGCGCCTTAGGATTTCTCCAATAGCTTTCTTTGTGGGTTTCTCTTAATCTTTTGCTATATTTTTCAACCTAACCCAAGTTTTCCTATCTTAAAACATTATAAATGAGTCATATTAGCATCATACAAGAATAATTAAAGGATGACACCATGAAACCCTAGTAGCCCAAAACCCTAGAAAATAATTAATCCAAGAAATCCTATTGCAAATTCAAGATATGGAGCTTTTCTACTTGAATCTTTTGGTGTCTTTCCTCCTCTAAAGCCTCAAAATGGTTGTAAATAACTTCTATTTCCTTGCTTGGCTAAGGTTATGTGACTCGAAGGAAGGAGCTTTTATGGCTTGTATTAGAGCTTTTTGATGATAAACAAGTGAAAGAGTTGGAAATTTGAGCAAGGCAAGCAAGACATAAGAGTTTTTGGGTGAGTTTGGATAGTATGAGAATGAAAATGGAAGTAGAAAGAGAGGGGAGGGGGTTGCACAAAATTTGTGAGGAAAAGAAGAGAAAATGTGTGTCTTTCTTCTTAAGTTGGTGTGTCTTACTTCTTAAGTTGGTGGTTTAAATCCTATTGGTGGATTTAAGACAAAATTTAAATTCCTCTAAGCTAAAATTTGAGTGGCTCATCTTTAGCCACCAAGAGGATTTGTATGGTTAGTTTCTAGCCATACATCCTAGGGTTAAACTAGCCACATATCTTAGAGTTTTTAACTAATACTTATGCTTACAGACAATATAGGACCCTTGAGAAGTAGTTCAAGGTGTTTGGTTATCAATTTGGGTATTCTAAGTTACCCGAGATAATATAACATTGTGTGAATAGTCTCATACTTTTATTCAAGATTGTGGGTAGAAAATCTCTATTTGAGATTATTACAGATATTTTAGTTATTGACCGGTGTCATGGGGGCCAAAAATAACCTTGAACATCAAATTTTCTCTACGGATGCCCCTCGCAACAACCGTCAAGCCTTAATTAGAATTTTTCCACTATAACATAATAATTATAATTTTGGCCTTGCTTTTACTATGGTTTACCTATTTACAATTTTGCCTTTATCTTGGGCCCGAGCTTTCTTCTATCCTAGTCTACCCTTGGAGTTTGAGATGTTACACAATTGATCTTTATTATCATCTTCCTCTTCAACTCTTAAAACTCAAATCTTATCTTCCTTTTTCTCGTTGAAGTTAAAAATCTAAACCCCATTATCATTTTCTTCTTCTTCATATCCTAAAAACAATAATAGCATATTGACATAACCCTTCTAAAATGTGTTTGGAACATGTAACAAACTTTTTTTTCAAAATTATTATTATACAAATGACATGACCCATCATTCTCTCACCAAGCACCCAAAGTCACCCTGAAGCTTAGCCAATCACATTTCCATTCATGATTGTGACCCATTAGTCCATAACCTCTCCAACCAACCATTCAACCCACCGCTCAGAATCCACGACCTACTAAATGATAATATTTTTCTGCTCTGTTTGATGAAAATTAGCAAGGCCATTTTCCTTTAGCATGTGCTTGGTGTTGGTAACCTAAAATTAATATTAAGTTAAAGGATAATTAACAACATAATTAAAGACTTAATTATAACATGAAAAGGGATTAAAAGGGATAATGTGGTCATCCATAGAATAAGGGTTGCACGGGATGATGCCCTGACTAGTAAATTCTTAGGAAAATGATCATGTTCCCCCTTGGAAACTATTTTGTGCTGTGGATTGAAAGGATTTTGGGATGTTGAATTGCCCTTGGAGGTGAAACCTCTCAAAAGAGACATTGCTTTCAGCCCAATGCTGAGGATAGCTGAAGCTCTGCGAAGACGCCTTCTGACCTGTCACTCTCCAAACCCAATAACCAGAAAGGCCTGCACTAAGTTTATACTAGAAAAGGAAGATTCTTGATAGCCTACCTTCCTTACATACCTTTTGCAATAACCAAAATGGGATATCTAATAGCTAGTGCTCCAAAAGGTGATATTCACATGTTTCAAGGTCAGAGACAAGTCACTTTCATACTGGTCAAAAGGGGCTTCGCCCCTGCTACTGCCTTGAACCATGGGAACACCTTGGAGCCCAAGGTCTCAAGTGAGGCAATGGTAATAAAAAGGAAAAAATGAGTTCTGAGAAAATAGACCAAGAAAACACAAGAGAAAGCACCTATACTTCACCGACAACCAACTCTCTCCCGTACACAGACCTTACCAGTAACCAAGTTCACAAACCCACACTAGAATACCACGTCCCTGAGCCTGAAACACTCACCCATAACCAGAAAATACTAGAACCAGTGTCCAAAACCAGTTTTTGCGGCTGAGGGCTTCTCACGGTCCGACGACAGCTTCTTATCATCCCCCAAAGGGCTGGAGTAGGGACAGCATCCATTTTCTTCCAAGGATACAAATGTGTAGTTCCTCCTAATCCCATATTGCTCACTTTTTTCCTCCAAAGCTTACGGATCCAAATCTCCTAATCTTGGTTTAGAGCATAAGCTCTTGCTAAGACAAAATAGTTTCGGAGCATATGGTGACTCCACTGGGGAGGATCTTGTGAGCAATGGCAGGACGTAACTGAGCTAACAGACCACCATTAGTCACCTCGAGGGTCTTTGAATTTGGAAGGTTTTACAGAACCTGAAACGGGGGTAGTGTGTAACGTCTGAAAAATTTTACCACTTTTAAACAAGTTGTTTAGGTTTTATCGAATGATTGAGATTAATTAGAGTTTGATTTAGTATTTACCCAAAGTCAATTAAGAATATTTAGAAGGATTAACTTTGATGGAATTAGATTAGGAATATAGGAAACCTAATAAAATTTTTCTAAAACCGATTTGCCGATTTAAGAGAAATTGGTAAGATTTCGGTATTTTAAACTGTCGGAACTGGATCAGTAGAAATTATATTGTGAGAACCCTAGGATGGATAGCCAAGATTTAGCCAACTCACCCATGCATGTGGCGCCACTAATCAGCCCAAAAGTGGGCAGCTCTAGTAAATTGAAGAATGAGAAGGAATCCACCAATCATGTAACAACTTGCTTCAAAAGTCTTGAAATAATTCCTTCCTTCTCTCTTGTGTAATTTGGCCAACATAAGGAGCTGAGCTCTCTTCATTTCTCTTCCATCCACACTTATTTCCACTCCATCTTCAACCCCTCTTCAAGTTTCTTCAATCTAAGACATCAAACCAACAAGATTTCAACTAGACAAGGTAGGAATCCAACTTCTCTTCTTATTTTCCTTGATTTGGGGCTGTGTAGAGATCTTGTTTTTCTCATGATACTGATGAGATTTAGAGTGATTAGGATGGATTATGGTTGATTTTACATGTATGTTGTGATTAGAATTGGAATTGGTATGAAGAAACTTGAAGAATAGAGAGAATTCAAGAAGCTGTTAGGGTTTTCACTCGATGGTCCGTACGGCGGAGCATACGGCTTTGTCTACAGCCGTTTAAATTTGATGAATCCATTTTTATATGAAACTAGACATTAAGGGATTTCCATAAATATAAAATATAAGGCTATTGGATTAGTATAGAATTAGTTATGAATTTTTGAAGTTTGACCCAGAATCTTGGATTCCCATCTGGGTAGTGTGAGTTGAGAGGGGTGTAACTCAACCTACACAACTCTAAATTGAGTGCAACTAAGGCTGTTTGAAAGATAACATGTAAGGAAACATTCAGTAAAAATTTTAGAGTCAGATTCGTTGCCATTTGTTCCTAGTACATCAATGAAGTTGCCTTAAGTTCAAACTAGGCTAAAACAAGGTAGTCTAGTTGGGTCAAGTTGCGGGGCTTATATCTCAAAATATACTCATGCAAATGATATGCAACTTATTTCATTTGAAATCTTGTTCTGTTAGCTTTAAATTGAGATAAATTTTGTATGATTTCACCTAGATTTCTATTTTTAGTGAATTTTCACTTATAAAGGTGCAATTCTGGCTAAGTACAGGGTAGTTCGAGGTAAAATACTAACAACTTGAGTTATACAAATCAAAATGAGATGGGGCCAAAGGGGTTGGAAACTAGACATATAGGGCTATGATATATACAAAATCCAAGTTTAAATGAGTTGAATTGGACTAAAGGTGGATTATACAAAATTCGGCAGAATAGGATGAAGTAAGCAGAAAACTCTATTGATGGTTGTATTGACTTTGATGAATGATATTGTGAATATATAATTGCTGTTCCATATTGATTTGCATGTTTGAATGATTTTATTGGTAGTCTGGCACTATTCATGGGGAAGCAGACTCGATCCGTTATGCTGCCAAAATTTCGGCAAAGAATTCATATGTTGTGTGAGTTATGCTTGCATGAACACATGATGTTCAAGTAAGACAATGTTTGTTGTGCATGCAATTTATGAAAAATATAAAGGATTCCATATTACTTGGGCCAGCACCTGAATAAGTTTAAGGGGAATAGAGCAGTGGGAAAGTCAGGGAAAGTAAACCCTGCAATCCTGTATAGGAACGAGCTCGATCCTGAAAAGCAAACTATTACCCAGGAGTATATTGCCAAAGACTCCCAAGGGACCAAGAGTGAAAAATATAAGTTGCATAAGCTGAAAATCTCCAAAGGCTATATGCCTTTTTCCATTTCACATATATATGATCTGTTTATGAATTTCTAAGTCAAGATTATAGTTAACTGTATATTCCTTGTGTTATATTACTGTTTGCCTATGGCTACTATTTCAGCTTCATTAATGTGCCTGTTAAATATATTTGTATTGCTCTAATTTAAAATTTACCTTTGTTTCGGGTTCTATTTTCTACAATTTAAATTAAGTTGAATATTATGTTGTCATTTAAAATTAAGACAAACCGAAACAACTGGGAATGACGGCAATGACAGATGTGCATAGAATTAGGATTCCTACTAAGAAATTTTTATTTCTCACCCTACTATATGTTTCCGCGTCATTCTCAAATTATGGCGAACGCAGCAACGGGCACCCTCTTTATTGAGTTCCCCGATCTCCACATTCACCTCGACCATATATATATATATATATATATATATATATATATATATATATATATATATATATATATATCCGTAATCGGCCCATTTTTATTTCTTTTTCTGTAGAGACTTTGCCGTTCCACTTATGCACCTACTATTTGACCTTGCCGCACCTTACATTGCTATCCCTATCCACGTGCCACATCTGTTCCCACCTTCACCCGCGGCAGTAGCAGCAGCATTGGTAGCAGCAGCAGCTCCCATGGCTCTGCCAGCTTCACCACCGCAGCAGATCCTCTCTGCTTCATTGTCTGAGGAGGATCCGTCAAAGGCAATGAGCTCGTCTTCCTCGTCCTCAACCCCGAGCGTGGACTACACTCTAGCTGACGCCATTATAGCGAATGGGTTCCTTTCCTCAGAATCCATTTAGAGTACCTATGTAGTGCAGCAGGAGGAGATATATAGAATGACCCTTTTTTGGCAATCTGGGCCATAAGTGGAGGTTTAGTGGATGCAGCACATAGTTGAATAGCATACGAAATGTCCTGTGGGGACCACATAGGGTTTTGTTTCATGGAGATAGGCCGAATTATTTTGTTTTAGCGGCTTCATTTTCTACACCCTGTACTGTTTACGAGTTTCCTTTTGTAAACCCTAAACACAGATATTTATGTACATATGTATGATGCAGTTTTAGTAGTTCTGTTTATTCTGTAGTTTCTTGCTATTACAACGTTAATCCATTTTTTTAATCTTACCGCCAGTAGAAATGAATAAATGAATAGTTAACTCTATATGGGTAATTAACATTAAATTGGAAGTGAAATTTAGTTAGTCAGCCATACGTAATAACTTACCAGGTAATATATTATGACTTAAGCATAGTATTTTGTCTGGTAAGGTGTTACATAGTGCTTATGCAGCTTGAAGAAAAATTAACCTAGTGAAAGAAGGGTGACGATTTCGACACAAGTTTTAAGTTCCATGGTGGCAGCCTAGAGTAACATTATGAACGTGATAAAGATCTAGCAGCTGAGAAGTGGTCCCTGAAAGAGACGGAAGAAAAAGTGATGGCAAAGACGCTCTCGTTACTAAATGAGAACTTAAATGCTTCTTAGTTGTAGGTCTGAGACATGTTAAGCAAAACTGGGAGAGAGGCAACTCAACAATGGGCACTAATTAAGAGGGAGGGAGGAGGTCTTGCGGTCAAAACAGAAGGAAGAAAAGGTGGAAGGAGTTAGTGAAGAAACAATATTGGAATGATAAGTTAGAATGATGCTGGACCAAGAGGGAGAGTCAGAAAATAAGGAGAAGTGTAGTTACTGGCAAAATGGAAGAGTACCAAGATGGACGGGTAAGGCTTGATATGATTCTTGATGGAAGACGCTATGATAGAGAAAAGGGACATAGTAGAACAAACACCCAAACGTAAGAGCAAAAAATAAAGGGAAAGAAAAAAAAAGGGGGATCTTGAAAGCAAGTGCATAAGACAATCAAGTTCTTCCAAGAAGTTTACTGCAAGTAGCTAATTTAGGGGAGAAGAGAAAACCAAATGCAAGGCATCCATAACAAGACGCCCAACATGCAGTTGAGCAAATCAACTACTAACAAGGCTTAGGCATGATTGCTATCATATTGGGTCTACAAGAAAGGTAAGTATACAAGACTCTTGATTTTATTTTATTTTTTAAAAGAAGGAAAACATGATAACCAAGACTTTAACTTATGCCTTAGACATTATTCTCACTTGTTACATAGTCTTTATGTGGTTTCATTACCATTTTATAGCTTTACATTTGTTATTACCAGAGCATGTTCATGATACCTACTGCATATTTGATGCTTGCATTTAGAGCTGATATTACGTTATAGTTTTTATTGGTATGGCTAGAAAAAAAAAAAGAAGAAGAGAGAACTGCTTGCATAATGATTATAGCTCTACACATTGATTCTTGCTGTTGCTATTATTGCTGGCCACAAAATGTGTACATAAATGCTTGTGTAGAAGCAAGAAAATTGTGTGAATGCTTGTGTGCAAGTTAGAGTTTAAGGAATATTTAGAGGTTGTAACACATGAATCTTTCTTCTTTACATTGTGTGGATTGCATAGAAAATGTATGAATATAGTAAAAATTTAAGGTATCCAAGTGGAAGTCTATGGAACACCTATGCCTGAGCATTTTCAATGGAAGGGGAAATTAATCTCATGCTAAATAAAAAATAGCTCTGCAAAAAGTAATAGGATTTATAAAAATAGAGGAATACACATAAGGACATGTAAATGATAGGAAATTCTTTTAAGCTAATATCATTTCAAAGAAGCTTGTTGTAACACCTTCCTAAGTATGGTACTATGCTTAAGTCATAATACTTCACCTAGGAGTTGTTACTGTCACTTAATCGGACTTTATCTGGCAGCAACTTTCGGTCACCTTCAATCTTACTAGTCAACTCCACCTCGGAGGACCTTCTTTGGAACTTCTGGACTATCTGGAGATAACATGGAAATAAACATATGAGTGAGAATTATTATTTCTCAGTAGGATTCATTAAGCTACCATATGTTGTGTCATCGTTATTATCTCCAACTGCTTCGATTTATTTTTAAAAAGGTGGACATATTATATAAACTGTTAAATTTTATAGTTCGAAAACATATTGTTCGAAGCAGAGTCCACTGTTAAATTTTATAGTTCGAAAACATATTGTTCGAAGCAGAGTCTATTTTAGTCATACACTTGATAAACAAAGTAAGAATTAAAGCATAAGCATAGCAGATTGTGCATGTACAATGGCTTATCATGAATTTATGTGAATGCACTTATACTTTCTTTTCTTCCTTTACTTGTCATGCACCTTCCAGAGTATGATCACCATGTCATACTCCATCAGAGTGTGATCGCCATGTCACATTCCTTAAGATGTGGTCATCATGCCATATTCTAGAGTATAATCGCCATGTCATACCCCATCGGAATATGATCACCATGTCACACTCCTTAAAATATATTCATCCTGCCACGTCTCAGAGTATGATCGCCATGTCATACTCCCTTGGGGTGTGATCACCATGTCACATTCCTTAGGGGGTGGGATCATTATGCCACATTCCAGAGTACGATCACCATGTCATACCCCATCAGAGCGTGATCGCCATGTCACGTTCCCTCAAAATATGGACTCATCATGATATCTTTTATCATAGAATCATAAATACATAGGCTTCGTACCTTATTCTCAAATAATAATACTTGCTTAGTATTCATACATGTTGCATAACAATATTAACACACCAATATTTAGAACTATCACTAATTTCTGCCAGAAATTTGGCAGCATAACGAATCGAGTCCGCTTTCCCGTGAATAATGCTAGGCTACCAATAAAGCCAATCAAGCAAAAATTCAACATAGAGTAGCAAACATATCACAATAATACCAATCATGTAGGGATTGGACCCTTATATATCATAAAAATGTCAATTATATAGGGATTGGACCCTTATATTCAATTCTGCCCATTATATCAATTCTGCCCGATTTTTGTAAATCAAGCCAAATTTTCTATTTAACTCATCTGGATCTAAATTTTGGATATGTTAAATTTTTATGTGTTTATTTTCTAACCTCTTTGGTCCCATCTAATTTTGATGAATATAACTCAAGTTATTTAAGTTTTATCCCGGCCTGCCCTATAACTAGCTAGAATTACACACTTAGAAATAAAAATCCACTAAAAATCAAAAACTAATTCAAATCATACGAAATTGGTCTCATATTAAAGCTAACAGGACAAGCTTTCATTTGTAATAAGTTTCATTTCATTTTCTTTATTAGAGTTTGAGTTATAAGCCCCGAAATTTGACTTTCTTAGACTGTCCTATTTTGGCCTGGTTTGAACATAGGGCAATTTTCTCGAACCACTGGGAGCAAATGAGACCTTATCTAAATATGAAATTTTTATGGAATGTTATCCTATATGTAATCTTTCTAAAAAAGTTAATTTCATTCAATTCCAAGTAGTATAGGGCAAGTTTTGCCCTGAACAACCCAGTATGCCCAGAATCAAACTCAAAAACCTAGGTCGAACTTCCAAAATTCATATCTCTCTCAATACTAATCCAATGTCCTTATATGATATATGTATGGAAAGCCTTGAATGTCTAGTTTTATATACAAATGGTTTCATCAAATTTAAACGGTGGTAGGCAGAGCCGTACACTCTGCCGTATGGACTGCCGAGAAATTTTGGTTTTCTAGCTCCTCACATCTTCCTACTTTCATCCTTTCTTACTTCCTAATCGATTTTTAACATAAAAAATAGCCAACAAACCGGCCAAATATCATCATATTCATTCAATTATCATATCAAGAATTGAGAAAATAAGGCCACCATCAGGTCCCCATAACCCAAAAGAGACAAGAATAAAGTTGAATCTCTACCTCTAGATTGAAAGATAGCTTGACTAGATGAAGAGTTTTGATGTTGGAGGTGCTTGGAGCTTGGAAATGGAAGAAAAATGAAGTGAAAAGGAGGGAAGATAAGAGGGAATGATGGGAGGTCTGTGAGGGAGAGAGGGAGGCCAAAAATTTGAAGAAGTAAGAAAGGATTATATGAAAAAGATATAGAGGTGGTGGTTGGAAGAAGTGGCTCATAAGTGAGCCAACCATGTTCACTCTTTGTGGCATGGGTGGCGCCACTTTGGTGAGGGAGGTGGCTAAATTCTAGCCACTTGAAGGAGGGTTTAGTAGGTTAAATTTGGTTGGTTTGGGTTTTGACAGTTGAAAATACCGAAATTCTACCGATTTCCTTCAAATCGGTAAAACGGTTTTGAAGAATTTTGTGAGGTTTGATATGTTTCTATCTTAATCTTTCTTAATCCTAATTTCTCTAATTAACTTCTAATCAACTCCTAGTTAACCTCTAATTAACTTTTTAATTAACACTACAAACTCAATAAAATTGAGTAAATCGATTAACAGTGTACATTAAACGTTTTGCAAATTTAGGGCCTTCTGTTTTCTGTTTTCTATGGCTAATGGCATTTTTATAATTATGGGCAAGTTTAAGGACACCCCACGTCATTTCACATGTGGACACATCCGTGGCTCAATCAGCCGAGATTTAGGTTTTTACATTTTCGCTACGTGATTCTGCTTCGTTTAAAACCTTATTCTACCCATTCAATTGATATAATAACCTAAATGTCATTTTCGAAAATGTTCAGGGGCAAGGCTGTAAATAATAAAAGTTTGCCGAAGGACGTTTTTATTAATTCCTATAACGTTATATAGAGATGTTACACTTGTCAAGTCCAATGTTAAATCTATCATGGGTAACCAGAGCGTCTTTGATAGCAGCAAAAATTTTTGATATGTTAGTTTTATTGCCTTTCC
Organism: Pterocarpus macrocarpus; assembly: GCA_031439585.1. NCBI lineage: Eukaryota > Viridiplantae > Streptophyta > Magnoliopsida > Fabales > Fabaceae > Pterocarpus > Pterocarpus macrocarpus. The sequence goes on from CM062520.1 coordinate 28,769,911, forward strand.
ACCCTATTATTGTTCTGTGATGAGCTTGCTATGATGTTTTATTTTTCTTGGTCTTGAATAATAAGTGGTCGATTGCTCTTATCATAGCTCTCCTTGCAAAGATGAATGTTTTGTATAGGTAACATAATTGATTCTCTATGGACCAAGATGAAATATTGCTGTCAAGACTTTGATGCTAACGTGTGAACCAAAAATGGAACATCTTTATTTGAAAAATTGATCATAGAGATGAAACAATGGAGAAGGCAATGAATGCTATGGAAGTGTAACATCCTCAATTTCATGTCGTGCTAAATTACCTTAGTAACCCTGAGTAATTAGGCACTTAATGAGAAATTATGAGATTAAGGCTTAATTAAGGGGTTGACTCGGATGAGAAGAGTCAAGAGAATACTTAATCGAGATTAGATAATCTCTAATTAAGTGAGTCAAAGCCTCTATAGCTTAATTAAGCACTAATCGCCTTTAACTAGTTTAATCGAGTTTAATTAAGGTTACTTAAGCCTAATCACAAGATTAATTTTTGTTAATCATGTTCTTGTATGTCAATTACTAATCCTTGCTTAATCACCTTAATTAAGTTGTATGAGCACTTAATCACATGATTAATTTCAAATTTAGTCAACTAGACAATAAAGTAGAGAGTGATGTCATTAAAGCATAAAGCATTAGATAAGAGTGCTTTATGTAAGAGTTGACCATGTTTTGTTCCCTCATCATCCATTTTGTCCCCTTAATCACTAATTAACACAAGATAACACAAAGTGAAGCAAAAATGTCTCATTCTCCTTCCTTTATGTGGATGCCACTTTCACACACACACACACGCACACACACACACACACTCACATTTTCATTTTCACTCATCCTATTCTCTCTCTTCCAAGCCAAATCCTCCAACTTCTCTCTAAAATTCTCTTTGTCTTCTTCATCTTCTTCTTCCTTTCTCCACCACCACCACCCAAAACCACTCATTTAGCCCTTCAAAGACCTCATCTTTGGGTCTTTGGAGATAAGATCAAAACACTACAACCTCCATTTTCACAAGGTCTCAAGAGCTTCTCCTTCCTTCTTGCAAAACTACCACCATCATCATCAAGAAGAGCCATCATCTTCTTCTTCCTCTTCTCTTATTTTTGCAACATCTTCAAAAAAGGTAGTGATCTTCATCTTTTTCATTTTGTTTACTCAAGAAAGCTTGGAGCTTAGTTCTTTCATGACCAAGATCTCTAAGTAAAAACTTGAGAAGATCCTTCATGCTCTTCAAGAGCAAAAGTTTCCATTTTTAGCAAAATATGTTCTTGTTGTTCATCATGTGTTCTTAAGTTTCTACTTTTAGAAAAATATGTTCTTGTTGTTCTTCAAGTGTTCTTAAGTTTCTACTTTTGGCAAAATATGTTCTTGAATGTTCTTGATGGTATCTTGCTTAAAGTTGTTCCCTTTTCTTTTATGATGAGTTGATGATTAGAAAAGTTTCATCTTATTATGTTTTCATGATTTGATAAGACTATGAACATTCTAAAAGCTTTAAACTTTAAAAAGTTTGCTTCTTGATGCACGAAAAGTGGCGCAAGTGTTAGTGCCATCATAAAGTCTTCTTTTATTTTATTTTGAAGGCAAAGATACATGTAAAAGTTTAAGCCTTTTAGAATAACAAGCCTTTTTGAGTTATAAAATGATATTTTGTTACTTTATGTCTTAGAAATCAAACTTTAAAGAAAAGACCTTTCATAAAGTTTTAAACTTTAATCAAGAATGAGACCTTTAAGTCATGAAAGTGTTGTTTTGTAACATTTAATTCATAAAGTTTAGATCTTGAACCAAAATAATGCCAAAAGGTGTTAACTTTTATGAAGAACAAGACTTTTAGTTAAAAAGCTAGTAACTTGTATCATTATTACATAAGGATCAAATCTTTAAGACAAAAGCTTAATATTAAACGCACTTACTTTCATAAAGAATAAAACTTTATGGCTACTTTATAAAGAATGATAACTTTAATGATGTTTAAGATAAAACCTTGATATGTTATTAATGAAAGCTTAAAACTTCGTAAGTTGAATAAGTTAAAAAAAAAAATCACCCTTGGTGATTAGTGAACATTGGTGTTGGATTCATGATGTGGTTATGCATTGTCATGACCCAAGGATTAGAGGGATCTCGAACTCCTTGGGAACAGAAGTATGATTAAGGCCTCTGAGCATACGATGAACCTAGGAATCACTAAGTGCACTATCTCAAGGAAAGGAAACAATCACTTAACTTAATTAATTTGAACAAGTGTTCCATAAGACATGTACTTAAGTAAAGAATACTTTCATACGAGGACTAAATAACTAAAAGACCACAAACACATATCCTAACTATGTGATTCTCTCATGGGTAACTACGAGAAATCATATGATTATTCATAAGATTCTTCACAAAGAAAAACAACTATAAACCCCTTTAGGGTATGAATGTGTGATACCATCCAGCATGATGAATGATGAGTTTGATTGAGCTTTATCTCATGATTGAATGATAAGTGTGACGATATGATATAGATATAATGAATCATTGGTTGAAAGTTTATGATTGGCATTTTGGAGAAGCTCTGGTCTAGCCGTTATGCTGCCGGATTTCCGTCAAAATTATGGACTTAGTCATATCCTTGCATGTGTCTAGTCCAAAAAAGGAATTATGCATGTAAAGTATAATGACAAGTAAAGAATTAATGGGACATGACCCTTCAATCACTTCGGTAAGGGAAGTGAGAGACGGCGATCCACAAAGACTCAAGGAACCTCTATGAGGGAGGCAAGGGTGACATGGAGGACCCTCCAACTTAGAGGTAACCAATATCGGCTTAGTCTGATTTGGTTAGTACTGCATGACGACGGTCACGGAATGAGCTCATGTCCAAGAGCAATCTATTTCAAAGGAAAGTAAAGAATGTTAAGCACGTGCTAAAAATGAAAGTTAATGTAGGGCCATGGTCAAGTTGATGAGTTGCATAGTCATGCATGCTATTATATTCCTCACGTGCACTATGAATGTTTATTATGTATATTAGCCTGTATGCCTATGTATGACACTATGGATATGATGATAAAGTTAAAAGTAACCCGCTTCGGGACTTATGTTTTCTGAAAACTATTAAAATTGAACTGATATCTGTCGACTGCTTTTATATTAAACCCGAAGTAGTTGGGACGATGACGATGACACTGTGTTTGTCTAGTCGCGATCCTACTGAGAAATTTAGTATTTCTCACTCCTACGTTTCCGTGTCGTCTTCAGATGATGCCGGCGTCGGGCACGGTGGTGATTTTTATTGAGTTTCTGGTGATGCATTGGCACTTCGACCCGGTGCTGAATGCATCTATGCTGACTGCTCAGGTAGCGATGCGGGTCTACATGTTCCATAGCCGCCAGTTCCGTGCACCCGTGATGAGTCCATTTTTCCATCTTCATGATCCGTTCGAGAACATCACTATGGATGACATTCGCCTACCTTTCCATCCTCCGAGGTACCCTATTGATGGAGATTCCGATTCGGACACTTGTTTGATGTCGACAGTTTTGTTGGATTCCGATCCTTTGGAGTCGTCTTATCTGAGCTATCACGTGGAGACAGACCCATCTGAGCCTTCCTACCCGTTTGTGATCCGTCTGTCGTCCGATTCATCTTCTTCTCCTAAGTGCACTATCTTAATTAATTTGAACAAGTGTTCGATAAGACATGTACTTAAGCAAAGAATACTTTCATACGAAGACTAAGTAACTAAAAGACCACAAACACATATCCTAACTATGTGATTCTCTCATGGGTAACTGTAACACCTTACCAGACAAAGTACTATGCTTAAGTCATAATCATATATCTGATAAGAGATTACGTGTCATACTGAATAAATCTCTCTCTCTCAGTATTAGTATTAATTTCTCAAATAAGACTACCTGATCTCATAACAAAATTTTTCTACGGGATGGCGGAATAAATACAAATCAATTGGTAAACTACAAGTAACTTAACATAAATAAAAATACAATAAGAACAAAATAACTACAAACGGCGTCATAGATATGTCTATAGATATCTGATTTCAAGGTTTGTTAAAAAGTACAAGGTGTCAAAACGAGGCCGCTAACACAAAATGAAACGGCCAGTATCTATGAACAGCACCCTAACTGGTCCCCATGGGATATTTCATGTACATTCCTAATATATACCCATCCAACCATGACCCAAACTGTCAAAAGAGGGTCATTCTGTACATCTAACCCCATTACAGCATGCACGCTATCTAAATAGAGTCTGATGAAAGGAAACCGTTCGCCATGGCGGCGTCAGCTGGAGGGTGCCCGGTATTGGGAGCAGATGACGACGAAGAACTAGCTGCCTCGGATGGGTCCTCCCCTGAGGTCGAGGCCGACGACATCGGCTGCAAGGTGAAGCGAGAGGGGCCATGGGAACCGGAGCTGCTGAAAGTGCTGGTGTCGCAGGTGGTGGTGGAAATGGATGGGCCATTTGAAGAGGTATGGCTATGTAGGGGACAGCAGGATCAAAGAGGGGATGCATAAGTGGTACAAAGAAAGTCCTCTCGGAAGAAGAAATATAAACAAAACCGCATCTACCCGATATATATACGTAATCTAGGAAAGGGTCGATGTGGATGTGAAGCTCAGGAAACTCAATGAATAGAACCCCGGTCGCCGCGTGCTCCATGGTCTGAGAATGACGCGGAGCATACAATAGGGTGAGAAATGAATATTTCTCAATAGAAAATCCTAACTTCTATACATCTGTCAACGCTTTCATTCCCAGTTGTTTCGGCCGTGTAACATTTTTTTCAAATAGTATCATGAAACGATAATATTCAATTTAAATACTTGCTTGTAAAACATACACCGAAACAAATTCAATTTTAGTCAACAGATATACTAAAGTATTCAAATAGTAATTACAGCAGGACAATAGCATATTATGCTTAATAAACAGGGATCTAGAATCAATAGTAAAGTATTCCACTGTACATATGCATGTGCAATGAGAAAATGCATCTTATTCTTGGAGGCTTTCCCCTTTTATAACTTATTTCCATACTTGGTCCCCTGGGAGTCATTGGCCATATACTCCTGGGTAATAGTCCGCTTTTCAGGACCGAGCTCGTTCCTATACAGGATGACCGGGTTTACTTTCCCCGACCTTCCCACTGATTTATTCCTCTTAATTTATTCCGGGACTGGCCCAAGTGATGTGGAATTCTTTATAATGTCTTGAAATAAATGCACATCTAACTTGTCTCTTTTCATATGGTGTACTCAAGTTATCATAAATTTCATAACTTATGGATTTCTTACTGAAATTTCGGCGGCATAACAGATCGAGTCCGCTTTCCCGTGAATAATGCCAGACAAATCAGTACAGTTGCACAACTAATAATTTCAGTATAAACTAGCAAACATGTATAAACACGTATAACATCATTCAACAATTACAAATCCAGCATTAAGAAGGTTCCAGCTTGTCCTTCCCTGTTCTGCCCGAGTTTGGCATGCTCCAATTTTTATTCAATCCAACTCATTAAATTCTCATTTTTGGATATGTTATAGCCTTATATGTCTACTTTCTACTCTCTTTAGTCCCATCTCGTTTTGAATTATATAACTCTAGATATAAACATTTTATTTCAGCCTGTCCTGTTCTTAGCCAGAATTTGGTTCCTATAGGAGAAAATTCACTAAAATTCGAAAACTGGATGAAATCATGTGAATTTTATATCAAAATGAAGCTCACACAACAAGCTTTAAAATGAATTAAGTTTCATGTCATTTGCCTAAGTGGATTTTGAGTTATTAGTCTCGAATCATTACCCTATTGAGCTGTTCTATTCTAGGCCAGTTTTAACCTAATCCAACTTCATTGATGTGCTGGGAACAAATGACAATGAATTAAATTCTAAAATTTTTATGGGATGTTCTCTCATATGTTAGCTTTCAAACATCTTTAGTTGCACTCAATTTGAGGTTGTATAGGGTGAGATACACCCTTCTCAACCCATGCTGCCCGGGTGAGAACCCAAATTTCTAGGTCTAACTTCAAAAATTCATAATTATTTCTATACTAATCCAATGACCTATTATGATATATGTGTGGAAATCCCTGAATGTCTAGTTTTACCTAAAAATGGTCTCGTTAATTTTTAATGGCGGGAGGCGAAGCCATACACTCCGCCGTACGGACTGCCGAGAGTTTTGAGTTTTCCAGCCTCTCAACTTTTTCATATCTTCATCCTTTCTCACTTTCAATTCAGGTTTTAACCTTATAAACAGCCCATAACTTAGCTATAATTCATCATAATTATTCAATCAACATATCAAAATTAAGAAATTGGACCACCATCAATCCTTTAAAAATAAAAAAGTCAAGTAAGAATTTAGAACATCTACCTCTTACTATGAATGATTTTGGTTTAAGTTTGTAGCTGCAACTTGGTAGAATTTCAAAGTGTGATGGAGTTGGGTGAGTGATGAAAAGAAAAGAGAGAGCTGGAGTGAAGTATGCAACGTGAGAGAAGAGTCTGAAGAAGAGGAGGAGAGTGTGTTATATAAGCATGAGTAGTAGTTAACTTGGAAAGTTTTGATTGGCCTCAAAACATAAGGCTGAGTTTCAGCCAACCTTGCTCTCCACGTCGTCTTATTTGTGTGGTAGAATTGCTCTCCACGTCGCCTAAAGTGGGACTAGTTTCCAGTATATTCTGAAAATGAAATCGGAACTCATACTCTCTATAAAGTCGGAACACGTGAACATCCTGCATATGAAGTCGGAACCCAGGAAATGTATCCAGTTTATTTCGAAACTTGAAAGCAAAGCTTGATGTGAAGCCAAGCACTTAAAGTCGGAAGTCGTGAATTGTAGGACCTTGATCTCGGAACTCAGGAGGATAGAGAAATGAGAGCTCTTGTATTAAACTCGAGATCGGAACTCGTGAAAATTTGACTCGGACCGGGAGACAAGTTCAAAAATCTGATCTCGTGTCCATTTCTGGTCGAGATAAAATCGGACGTCGGACTTAGTGTTAATTCGGAAATCTTAAGATTGGAAATTGGAAACATTAGCCACTTGAAATGAAATTGGAAATCGGAATTCATACTGATGAGGTCGAAATTCTTACACGCTTACACAAAGTCGGAAATCGAAAAATGCAGCCGGCCCTTAAGCCTTGGAAACGAAGTCGGAATTTGAAACTATGACTAAGGTCAGAAGTCGGAATTTATAAGACAAACTCGGAAATCGGAAATTTCAACATTAAATAAGATCGGAAGTCGGAAATCGGACATTACATTACCACCCTCCTTAAAAAAAATTTTGTCCTCAAAATTTAGTGTTGGAGAATAGTCCAGGATACTCTTTGCTCATGTCCGATTTCAGTTCCCAAGTATAGTCCTCAGCATCTTCCTTTCCCCATGCTACTTTTACTAGCTGCACGGTCTTGTTCCGAAGTTGTTTGGTACTTTTATCTACGATTCGTGCTGGTTGTAAGCGGAAAGTCAGGTCTTCTTTTAACTGTATTGATTCGGGTTCTAGGAAGTGTGTGGGGTCAGGTTGATATTTTCTGAGTTGAGAGACATGAAAAACATCATGAAGTTTGACAATTGTGGAGGCAAAGCAACCCGATAGGCGACTGGCCCAATTCGCTTTAAAATTTGAAAGGGACCTATAAAGCGGGGGCTTAGCTTTTTGACTTTAATGGCTCTACCTACTCCCGTTGTGGGTGTGATTTTCAGAAATACGTGGTCTCCTTCTTGAAATTCCAAGGGTTTCCTCCAGACATCCACGTAGGTCTTTTGACGGCTCTGAGCTGCAAGTATTTTGCTACGGATCTTTTTAACTGCTCATTGTTTGTCCTGACCAGCCAGCACCTAGGAGACTCTGCTCTCCTCTTCATACCAACATAGGGGAGACTGACACTTCCGGCCATATAAAGCCTCATATGGAGCCATGCTAATGCTAGCATGATAACTGTTGTTATAAGCAAATTCAGCTAACGGTAAATACCGATCCCAATTTCCTCGTTGTTCCAGAGTGTATGCTCGCAACATAACTTCCAAAGTTTGAATTGTCCGCTCCGTTTGACCATCCGATTGCGGATGATACGCAGTACTTAGACATAGCCTAGTACCAAACGCCTTCTGGAGTGCTCCCTAAAACCGTGAGGTGAACCTTGGATCTCAATCGGAAATGATTGTCGAAGGAATACCATGTAGCCGAATTATTTCTTGGATATATAGCTGAGCCGACTTTTCTAAAGGAGAATTCGCTCGAATGGGTAAAAAGTGAGCTGATTTGGTTAGTCTGTCCACTATGACCCATATAGCGTCATATCTTGCGGGGGTTCTCGGTAAGCCCATCACGAAATCCATAGAGATGCTCTCCCATTTCCATTCCGGAATCTCTAAGGGTTGTAGTGTTTCTGCCGGCTTCTGATGCTCTATCTTCACCTTCTGGCAAGTTAAACATTTATTCACAAAATTGGCTACATCTGTCTTAAGGCCTGGCCACCAAAACATCTTCTTGAGATCTTGGTACATCTTGTTAATGCCAGGATGTACAGTAAACTCACTCTTATGGGCTTCTTCCAAAACCTTCTTCCTGAGATCGTTCTCCTCAGGTACACATATTCTTCTATGATATCGCCATATTCCTTCCGTATCCTGAGAGAATCCTGTTAGCTTGCCAGATTGCACTAGTCGTACTGTATGCTGGAAGTCATCATTTTCTTGTTGTGCTTGCTGGATTTGATCCTTGAAAGTATTGGTTATCTTCAGTTGGTGTAATTGAATGGTATTGGGAGTTACAGAGATTCCCAAGTTGAGGGTTTGAAAGCTCTCTATAAGCTCCGTTTCTTTGATTATCATCCACGCCACTGTCAAGGATTTTCTCGCTAGGCGTCTGCTACCACGTTTGCCTTGCCTGGATGGTACTTCAGGTCGAACTCGTAATCTTTAAGGAACTCCATCCATCTTCGTTGTCTCATGTTCAATTCCTTCTGATAAAAAAGGTATTTCAAACTTTTGTGATCAGAAAATACTTCAAACTTCACTTCGTAGAGATAGTGTCTCCACATCTTCAAGGCAAATACTATCGCCGCCAGTTCGAGATCATGGGTTGGATAGTTTCTTTCATGAGTTTTCAATTGCCTGGAAGCATATGCCACGACGTTCCTATTTTGCATTAACACGCACCCCAATCCTTTCTGAGAAGCATCACAGTACACTTCAAACGGTCCACGAGGGTTCGGTAAAATAAGTACTGGGGTGGTTGTCAACCTTTCCTTTAATTCTCGAAAACTCGCTCGCACTCGAGCCGCCCAATGAATGGGCGTTCTTCCCGGTTAACTTTGTTAAGGGTAGGGCTATTTGAGAGAAGTTTTTAACAAATCTTCAGCAGTATCCTCGCCAACCCTAAGAAACTTCGACTTCCAGAATCGCTGCTGGTCGCCCCCAGCTTTAATATCGCTTCTACCTTATCAAGTGATTCATCAAATTCCCCATGGGATACCACATGGCCAAGAAATTTTACTTCTTCCATCCAAAATTCACATTTGGATAGCTTGGCGTAAAGTTTCCTTTCTCTCAAAATTTGCAGAACTAATCGCAAGTGTTCTGCGTGCTCTTGTTCTGTCTTCGAATAGACAAGTATGTCATCAATGAACACCAACACAAATTTATCAAGATATGATCTGAATATTCGGTTCATGTAGTCCATGAATACTGCCGGTGCATTTGTTAATCCGAAGGACATCACGGTATACTCATAATGTCCATAACGAGTCCGAAACGCCGTCTTCGGAATATCTTTTTCTCGAACCCGAATTTGGTGATATCCAGACCGTAGATCAATCTTGGAAAATACAGTAGCCCCTTGTAGTTGATCCATAAGATCATCAATCCTTGGTAATGGGTACTTGTTCTTGATTGTCACTTTATTCAACTGCCTGTAATCTACACAGAGTCGCATGCCTCCATCTTTCTTCTTAACTAACAAGACTGGGGCTCCCCACGGTGATGCACTTGGCCTAATAAATTTCTTTTCCAAGAGTTCTTCAATCTGCCTCTTAAGTTCAGCCAGTTCCAAGGGCGACATGCGGTATGACGCTAAAGATATTGGTCCCACTCTTGGCACCAGTTCAATAGTGAACTCAATCTCTCTCTCAGGAGGGAACTCAGGAATATCTTCGGGAAACACATCAGGATATTCCCTAACAACTGGAATATTGTTTAACTCCTGATTAACCTCTGTCATGCTGGTTGATAAGAAAATATACCCTTGACTTCTATTCCCACAAGGGTGCACTATTAAGGAACTTAAATAAAGACTTACAGGAATTACGGATTCAGAAGATGAAACAGAAAGGAGTGTAATGGATTTATCTGAGCATTTATCAGGCTTGATTGGCAGAGCCAATCCATGCCCAAGATGATGTCAAGTCCCGACGAGGAAGACAAATTAAATTAGCCTGAAAGATCCAATCCCTATTTGACAAGGGACATTGATACAAATGTGGTTGGTCCTAATGGGCTCATTTGTAGGAGTAGAAACTAACAAATCATAAGGTAATTCAGAAATAGGTGGTCATAGGTCGCCATGCAATCATGAGAGATGAAAGAGTGAGATGCACCTGAATCATATAAAATGGTTAAAGTCTTACCATTTACTTCACATGTATCTTGGATCAAGTTTTCTGACTTCCTGACCTCCTGTGCATCCGTAGTGAAAACTCTCCCTTGGCGTTGTGGCCTAGAGTCGGTTGAGGATTTCAGGCATTCATAGATTCTGTGGCCTGGTTTGCCACATCCAAAACAGACATTGTGACCTGCCAAGCAAGGGCGGTTGCCATGATTCTTGCCGCACTGGCTGCAAATCTGGTTCCCGAAAGGCCGTTGAGGTTGCTTGCCTTTGTTGTTCACTGGCTGGAACTTCCGTCGCTGTTGTAAGTTGGGTTTGAACCTCGGACCTTGTGGAGCTAACCCCCTCTTAAAGTTGTTGCCAGATGCTCTAGCAGCAACTAACTTCTTGTTACAATCTTCTACTAAGCGGCACTTGTTCACCAAGGTAGAAAAGTCTCTGATCTCCATTGGTCCTATGGTGGCAAGAATGTCTTCTTTTAGTCCACCCTCAAATTTCATGCATTTCCATGTTTCATCAAGGCTTCGTTGATAAATAGTGGAGAATTTGCACAGCTCCTCAAATTTGGCAACGTACTCCGACACGTTACTGTTTCCTTGACGAAGGTGCATGAATTCCAACTCCTTGGCATTGCGTAATGCATACAGAAAATACTTACGGTAAAATGCGCCCTGAATACGCCCTAAGTAATTTCTGCCTGGGCCCTTCTAATAATCGCCACGCACCGCCCCACCGTACTCGTGATCAGCTTCTAACATGTAGGTGGCAAAAGTCACCTTTTGATGGTCTGTGCAATCTAACACGGAGAAAATCTTTTCCATAGCCTTAATCCATTCAGCTGATTTATCTGGGTCAAAGGCTCCCCTGAAGCTGGGTGGGTTGGCCTTCCGAAACCAGCAAACTTAAGATATTCTAGATCCATTCCAGGGCCGTTATGATTTCCACCACGACCTACCTCTGACTGTCTTCCTATTTGGCCCATCATTTCGGTGGCTGCAGCTGCCTGCTTGCGCATAGCGTGCGCCATCTCTCGCATCGTATCCAGAAACTCTGTAGATTCCTCCTGGGCTAGAGTAGTTCAAGGCCTACCTCGCCTTCCAGAAGCCATTAAGTTCTGAACACACAAAACAAGAGTAATTGAGTTGATCAGGCTCAACCCTAAGTTCGGTGTGCTAGTAAATAATAGCATACAGTTAGGCAAACTACTTCACATATGTCCTATCCATATGGACAAGACTCAGAACATAATAAGATCTAGGGAATACAGAGCATACGCGAAGCATAGTCGGTCCAATCCTCAGGCCTATATTAGGATGAACTGCTCTGATACCAAAAATGTAACACCTTACCAGACAAAGTACTATGCTTAAGTCATAATCATATATCTAATAAGAGATTACATGTAATACCGAATAAATCTCTCTCTCAGTATTAGTATTAATTTCTCAAATAAGACTACCTGATCTCATAACAAAATTTTTCTGCGGGATGGCGGAATAAATACAAATCAATTGGTAAACTATAAGTAATTTAACATAAATAAAAATACAATAAGAACAGAATAACTGCAAACGGCGTCATAGATATGTATATAGATATCTGATTTCAAGGTTTGTTAAAAAGTACAAGGTGTCAAAACGAGGCCGCTAACACAAAATGAAACGGCCAGTATCTATGAACAGCACCCTAACTGGTCCCCATGGGACATTTCATGTACATTCCTAATATATACCCATCCAACCATGACCCAAACTGTCAAAAGAGGGTCATTCTGTACATCTAACCCCACTACAGCATGCACGCTATCTAAATAGAGTTTGATGAAAGGAAACCGTTCGCCATGGCGGCGTCAGCTGGAGGGTGCCCGGCATTGGGAGCAGATGACGACGAAGAACTAGCCGCCTCGGATGGGTCCTCCTCTGAGGTCGAGGCCGACGACATTGGCTGCGGCGGTGAAGCAGGAGGGGCCATGGGAACTGGAGCTGCTGGTGCGGCTGGTGCTGCTACTGGTGGTGGTGGAAATGGATGGGCCATGTGAAGAGGTATGGCTATGTAGAGGACAGCAGGATCAAAGAGGGGATGCATAAGTGGTACAGCAAAGTCCCTCTGGAAGAAGAAATATAAACGAAACTGGCATCTACCCGATATATATATAGAATCTAGGAAGGGTCGATGTGGATGTGAAGTCAGGAAACTCAATGAATAAAACCCCGGTCGCCGCGTGCTCCATGGTCTGAGAATGACGCGGAACATACAATAGGGTGAGAAATGAATATTTCTCAGTAGAAAATCCTAACTTCTATACATCTGTCATCTCTGTCATTTCCAGTTGTTTCGGTCGTGTAACATTTTTTTCAAATAGTATCATGAAACGATAATATTCAATTTAAATACTTGCTTGTAAAACATACACCGAAACAAATTCAATTTTAGTTAACAGATATACTAAAGTATTCAAATAGTAATTACAGCAGGACAATAGCATATTATGATTAATAAACAGGGATCTAGAACCATCAATAGTAAAGTATTCCACTGTACATATGCATGTGCAATGAGAAGATGCATCTTATTCTTGGAGGCTTTCGCCTTTTATAACTTTTTTCCATACTTGGTCCCCTGGGAGTCATTGGCCATATACTCCTGGGTAATAGTCCGCTTTTCAGAACCGAGCCTGCTCTCCTATACGTGATGACCGGTTTACTTTCCCCGACCTTCCCACTGATCTACTCCCCTTAATTTATTCCGGGGCTGGCCCAAGTGATGTGGAATTCTTTATAATGTCTTGAAATAAATGCACATCTAACTTGTCTCTTTTCATATGGTGTACTCAAGTTATCATAAATTTCATAACTTATGGATTTCTTACCGAAATTTCGGCGGCATAACGGATCGAGTCCGCTTCCCCGTGAATAGTGCCAGACAAATCAGTATAGTTGCACAACTAATAATTTCAGTATAAACCAGCAAACATGTATAAACACGTATAACATCATTCAACAATTACAAATCCAGCATTAAGAAGGTTCTAGCTTGTCCTTCCCTGTTCTGCCCGAGTTTGGCATGCTCCAATTTTTATTCAATCCAACTCATTAAATTTTCATTTTTGGATATGTTATAGCCTTATATGTCTACTTTCTACTCTCTTTGGTCCCATCTCGTTTTGAATTATATAACTCTAGATATAAACATTTTATCTCAGCCTGTCCTGTTCCTAGCCAGAATTGGGTTCCTATAGGAGAAAATTCACTAAAATTCGAAAACTAGATGAAATCATACGAATTTTATATCAAAATGAAGATCAAACAACAAGCTTTAAAATGAATTAAGTTTCATGTCATTTTCCTAAGTGGATTTTGAGTTATGAGTCTCGAATCATTACCCTATTGAGCTGTCCTATTCTAGGCCAGTTTTAACCTAATCCAACTTCATTGATGTTCTGGAAACAAATGACAACGAATTAAATTCTGAAATTTTTATGGGATGTTCTCTCATGTGTTAGCTTTCAAACATCTTTGGTTGCACTTAATTTGAGGTTGTATAGGGTAAAATGCACCCTTCTCAACCCATGCTGCCTGGGTGAGAACCCAGATTTCTAGGTCTAACTTAAAAAATTCATAACTAATTCTATACTAATCCAATGACCTATTATGATATATGTGTGGAAAGCCCTGAATGTCTAGTTTTACCTAAAAATGGTCTCGTTAATTTTTAATGGCGGGAGGCGAAGCCGTATACTCCGCCGTACGGACTGCCGAGAGTTTTGAGTTTTCCAGCCTCTCAACTTTTTTATATCTTCATCCTTTCTCACTTTCAATTCAGGTTTTAACCATATAAACAGCCCATTACTTAGCTATAATTCATTATAATTATTCAATCAATATATCAAAATTAAGAAATTGGACCACCATCAATCCTTCAAAAATCAAAAAGTCAAGTAAGAATTTAGAACCTCTACCTCTTACTATGAATAATTTTGGTTTAAGTTTGTAGCTGCAACTTGGTAGAATTTCAAAGTGTGATGGAGTTGGGTGAGTGATGAAAAGAAAAGAGAGAGCTGGAGTGAAGTATGCAACGTGAGAGAAGAGTCTGAAGAAGAGGAGGAGAGTGTGTTATATAAGCATGAGTAGTAGTTAACTTGGAAAGTTTTGATTGGCCTCAAAACATAAGGCTGAGTTTCAGCCAACCTTGCTCTCCACATCGTCTTATTTGTGTGGTAGAATTGCTCTCCACGTCGCCTAAAGCGGGACTAGTTTCCAGTATATTCTGAAAATGAAATCGGAACTCGTACTCTCTATAAAGTCGGAACTCGTGAACATCCTGCATATGAAGTCGGAACCCAGGAAATGTATCTAGTTTATTTCGAAACTTGAAAGCAAAGCCTGATGTGAAGCCAAGCACTTAAAGTCGGAAGTCGTGAATTATAGGACCTCGATCTCGGAACTCGAGAGGATAGAGAAATGAGAGCTCTTGGTATTAAACTCGAGATCGGAACTCATGAAAATTTGACTCGGATCGGGAGACAAGTTCAAAAATCTGATCTCATGTCCATTTCTGGTCGAGATAAAATCGGACATCGGACTTAGTGTTAAGTCGGAAATCTTAAGATCGGAAATTGGAAACATCAGCCACTTGAAATAAATCGGAAATCGGAATTCATATTGATGAGGTCGAAATTCTTACACGCTTACACAAGGTCGAAAATCGGAAAATACAGCCGGCCCTTAAGCCTTGGAAACGAAGTCAGAATTTGAAACTATGACTAAGGTCAGAAGTCGGAATTTATAAGACAAACTCGAAAATCGGAAATTTCAACATTAAATGAGATCAGAAGTCGGAAATCGGACGTTACAGTAACCACGAGAAATCATATGATTATTCGTAAGATTCTTTACAAAGAAAAACAACTATAAACCCCATTAGGGTATGAATGTGTGATGTCATCCGGCATGATGAATGATGAGTTTGACTAAGCTTTGTCTCATGATTGAATGATGAGTATGATGATATGATATAGATATAATGAACCATTGGTTGAAAGTTTATGATTGGCATTTTGGGGAAGCTTCGGTCTGGTCATTATGCTGCCGGATTTCCGTCAAAATTATGGACTTAGTCATATCCTTGCATGTATCTAGTCCAAAAAAGGAATTATGCATGTAAAGTATAATGACAAGCAAAGAATTAATGGGACATGACCCTTCAATCACTTCGATAAGGGAAGTGAGAGACGACGATCCACAAAGACTCAAGGAACCTCTATGAGGGAGGCAAGGGTGACATGGAGGACCCTCTAACTTAGAGGTAACCAATATCGGCTTAGTCTGATTTGGTTAGTACTGCGTGACGACGGTCACGGAATGAGCTCATGTCCAAAAGCAATCTATTTCAAAGGAAAGTAAAGAATGTTAAGCACATGCTAAAAATGAAAGTTAATGTAGGGCCATGGTCAAGTTGATGAGTTGCATAGTCATGCATGCTATTATATTCCTCACGTGCACTATGAATGTTTATTATGTATATTAGCCTGTATGCCTATGTATGACACTATGGATATGATGATAAAGTTAAAAGTAACCCGCTTCGGGACTTACGTTTTCTGAAAACTATTAAAATTGAATCGATATTTGTCGACTGCTTTTATATTAAACCCGAAGTAGTTAGGACGATGACGATGACACTGTGTTTGTCTAGTCGCAATCCTACTGAGAAATTTAGTATTTCTCACTCCTACGTTTCCGTGTCGTCTTCAGATGATGCTGGCGTCAGGCACGGTGGTGATTTTCATTGAGTTTCCAGTGATGCATTGGTACTTCGACCCGGTGCTGAATGCATCTATGCTGACTGCTCAGGTAGCGATGCAGGTCTACATGTTCTATAGCCGCCAGTTCCGTGCACCCGTGATGAGTCCATTTTTCCATCTTCATGAGCCGTTCGAGGACATCACTATGGATGACATTCGCCTACCTTTCCATCCTCCGAGGTACCCCATTGATGGAGATTTCGATTCGAACACTCGTTTGACGCCGACAGTTTTGTTGGATTCCGATCCTTTGGAGCCGTTTTATCCGAGTTACCACGTGGAGATGGACCCGTCTGAGCCTTCCTACCCGTCTATGATCCGTCTATCATCCGATTCATCTTCTTATCCTGCAGCCCCTCATCACACACCACCCCCATTTCGCTATCGCGGGTTCATTCGTACTCGTGCCGTGCCTCGTGGGTGTGGCCGTGCTCGAGGAGGAGGACGTGGTGATATTCCTCCCGGTGGATTCGGGAATATCTACCTCCCGCCAAATGAATGAGGAGTTGATTACATGCGGAGCCGAGCATGAGGATAGCCCCTTTTGGTTGTAGCTAGGGTTATCATTTTTCTTATGGCACGTATGGGTGGATGAGATTTCTTATGTATTCCCTTTTATCATGTATTTCGTTAGGTTATCTTGTAGGGCTGACAGTAGGTATCGGACCCATTGTTATCATTGTGTATGACTACTACTATATTAAGTATGTGATGGCTATGGAATGAATGTTATCTTTATCTAAGATTGTGGTTATTCTTATGGATTCTATGTATGTTGAATGTGATGTATGAATGAGATAGCGACGTTTGTTTTACACGTTCACGATGCGCTCATGGCTCTTGGTTTTCAAAACAGTTTGCTAGTTATTATTCAAAAAAAAAAAATTTACCCCTATTTTCGTTAAAAAGTAATTTCTAAAAGGTAATGTTAGTTCCACGAGCAAAAGTAATAACTAGTAATTCCACAATATGACTTAAGCATAGAATGGAACTATTAGGGTGTTGCAAGAAGGAATATGGCAAGTGCTAGGAAATATGACATGGTTCTAGATGCTCATGCATCTACTGAGAGGAATAAGACGCTCGGATGAAGAAAATGAACAAGAGCAACAAGACATTATAATATTGTGATATGAGCGATGGATGCTATGATGCCATGACAAGGACACCGAACACTATGATGCTATGATGAGAGCAATGGACGCGATGACACCGGCCATGATAAGGATGACATGTGCTATGTGTTGCATTGAGAGTGGCAGATGCCATGCCAAAATGTGATGAAAGTGACTAATGCTATGAAAAGATGAAAAATGTAAGCCATGACTGAATAGACATCAAAATAGAAGAACCACTCACTGTGCTAGAAACTTGCATTATTGGTCACTATATTTTGCTGAATCTAGAGGCAAAGAAGGTTATGGCCCATCAAGTCCAAGTATGTTAAGGATACCCTGTTTAATGTTACGCATGCACATGCATTTCATTCTTCATATGAACATGCATTCCATTCCTCACTTGAACATGCATTTCATTTCTCATATGAACATCAAGCATATTAGAAATATCATGTTTTAAATGCAGTTATGGTATGCTTCTAATAAAACCATAGGGTAGGAGATTTCTAATGTTCATAGTAGTATGATTAGCATGACATGATCTAGATAGACATAGCATAATTAGACAAGTAAAGTTAACAGAGCATGACCATGGTCGGAATAGGTAAAGTCATAAATGGATAAGTCAAGGAAAATGGGGATAATAAAGAAAAGGTTTAGGAATTCCATAAATAAGCACTTACAAGGATAAGTGTTTCAGTATTCACGAAGTCTAGGGTTAAGGGACTCATGAAGCACACTCACCCGCATGCCCAACATGATACGTGTTTCGGTACTTAGAGTCCTAAGGCCAAGGGGGCTCTAAAGGCACGCTATCATGGTTACCCACCATGTGAACGTTGTGGCATCTTGGCTTCAAGAACACATGCTTATATAGAAAAGATTCCTTCTAAGGTGCAAAGGTAAGGAGCACGAAGGAACTTCTAATGTAAAAACCCCAAAGGTGCAAGGTATGGTGTATGGGGTAGGTCCTCAAAAAGGTGTTGTGTGCACAAAAGACTAACGGGAAATACAAGAGGGGAGTAATTGTGCAGGGTGATGATGCTCTCCTCCCTAGAAATACATCAGGGGGGAAATGGTAATGAAGGATGTAGACACTATGATAAGGAAATGAGCCATGGCAAAATGAGCACCCGAGTTAGAAGGGCCATTTATAGTGCAAGAAGCCCATCCTAGTAGACATTGCATTTTGCTGAATCCAGAAACTAAAAAGAAGACAGGTCCCATTGATTTTAGGTACGTCAAGAAGTACTATACTTGAACATATAATTTCTCTACTTTTTGCTTTTCGAACATGATGCATCCATGGTAAACTAGTCATTTTGTAAATGCCTAAAAGTACAACATGGTGATAAATTGATATTTTGAGTATGATTCTCTTATGATCTAAATATGCATGCTCTGAACTATAGGATAGATGACGTTGGAATGTGAGCTAGTAAAATTTGAAAATGTGGTAATAAGGAATGTAGCTAAAACAAACAAATGTAGTAACTGATAAAGGCCATGATTAATCTATATAACTGGTTTCTAAAATGAATAAAAATAGTACAAGTTAAAAGGAATAAGGAGGGATGGCGTAAGGCAATGACACCCCTCTCCCGGGATGAAAAGCCCACTTGGCAAGGTTGTCGATGATATTCTGTGGGTTTAGGGGTAAGAGGCCTATGGAAGCACCCCTATGCCAAACCCAAACACAGGGTGGTCTTGTTACATAGCATCCCTGGGCTGAAAGAAGGATCCTATGTTCACTCTCTATGGATTGCTTATTCGAAAAAGAAAAAAAAGGGAGAGAAAAGAAAAAGAAAAAAGGAGAAAGAAGGAAAAAGCAAAGAATGGTGATGAGCCAAAGAAGAAAAGAAAAAGGCAAAAAGAAAGAGTAATGCATATAAAAAGGAGAAAAAGGAGAAATTAAAAAACAAGAAAAAAAAAGAGAAAGAATCATGATCATGATGTATATGCATAAAAAAAAAGACAAAAAAAAAAAGAAAGAAGAATGAGAGAGAAGAAGCAATAACCAGTGCCCATTACGAGTAAGTGTTACGTGAAAGCGTCATGCGGTATTTGCAAATTTGGGGACAAGAAATTTGCAAAACACACTTACCCGGCCCAAACGTAAGAAGGTTTAGTTGCCAGTATATGGAATTTTAGGGCCCAAGAAATTTTGTAAGCACCTTCTTGCGGGAGCCCACCTATATTGCCTAAGCATCTCGATATTTAAGGGATCCAAGGCGCAAAGGACACCCTTAAAACATGCTTAGTGCCTCATGTCCCTAATAATTGGTAACCTTTTGTTTGGCATTTTGGGACCAAGAAATTAGCCAAAGGAGGCCCAGTTCATAGTCCCAACATATGAACATCATGGCACTCGGGGTCCAGGGCAAAGGATACCAAAGGCATGTTCATATGGTCCCCCTCCTTCCATGGTGCTAGGAACGGAGCATGAAGAAGAAAAGATAACATTAATCTCTCAAAGTGCAAGGTATGGAGCACATGGATTAGCTTTGTCAAGTCCCTCAAGGTGCAAGGTTAGGAGCACAGGGACATAAGAGTCCTCAAGATGCTAGGAACAGAGCATAAGGACTCAAAGCAAGAGAAGCCCCAAGGTGCGAGACGCTTTCCGCACAGGGCAAAACATGAAAAAGGTGCATACAACAGGATTATAAAAGGCCTCAGAGTGGTAAACAATATATATATATATATATATATATATATATATATATATATATATATATGTATATATATATATATATATATATATAAACAAGTACATGCAAAATCAGAAAAATGCATGAAAAAGATAATAACTATGCCTGTATGCAAAAAAATCATGCTAGAGGAAAGCAAAAGAGGACTTTCGACAATCCTAAAAGTGCGCGAACAAGGTGAAAAGCAAAAGAGGGCTTTCGATAGTCCTAAAAGTGAAAAAAAGAGGTGAAAAACAAAAGAGGACTTTCGGCAATCCTAAAAATGCAAAATGACTGGTTAAGCAAAAGAGGACCCTTAGCAGTCCTAAAAGTGCAAAAGGTCATGAATAGCAAAAGAGGACGCTAGATAATCCTAAAAGTGCAAAATGTCATAAAGAACATAGACTGAAACTAGTAATGAACATGATAATGCAAAAAGGGAGTCTTTAATGGCTCCAAAAGTGCAAACAACTAAAAATCAGATTTGATGCCTTGATGATTCTGAATTGATCAATGTTGAAAAATGCAAAAGAGAACCTTTTGTGAGTTCTAAAGTGCAGGTACTATGAACCAGAACCTTATGTTGACTCAACAAGCCCTCCTAAAAAAGGGGGAACACCACGCACAGCTCGGCATCATGAGCAAGGAAGAACAAACGGAAAATGTAGCATGAGTATACAAAAGCAAATGAAGGTACAAGCCCTGGGCATAAAATAAACCAGACAAAGTGCTTCAAATCCTGCAAAATACAACTACATAGCAGTCTAGATTAAGTTAAGTCAAGTCAAGAGTAAGCAAAAGAGCCATAAATGGAATCCTTGAAGGGATAATAAAATTAAAGAAGTAGCAAGATCAGTTAAAATTTACAAGGCTTCAACCTAATACAAGTAAGGCTAGTTTGATGCTGCAGCAAAATACAAGAGGAAACATGATCTGGAGCCATTAATGAACATAACGATGCAAAAAGGGAACCCTTAGTGGTTCCAAAAGTTCACAAGATGAACATAAAATGATGCAAAAAAGGGAGCCTTTGGTGGTTCCAAACATGCAAAAGGTCTAGTGAAAACCAAGCTTGACATCTCAATAGTCCCAAATTGATAAGTACTGAAAAATACAAAAAAGGAACTTCTTGTGAGTTCTAAAAGTGCAAAGGAATGAATGAAATATGGATATGAACTTTTAAGGGTCTAAAAGGATTACAAGGTTCAGAATCGAAAAGAAGTAACAAAACACAAGGTCTAATGTCATGAGCAATAAAGTAAGGAAAACATGAGTGCAAGGAGCAATCAGAAGATAGGCAAATGGGGCCTAAGGCCTTATTATAACCAAAGTCAGATTACAAGTTACAAAGCAAGAAAAACAGCGAAGGCCTCTCGAGTCTTCTTTATTGCCTCCTTGTTATGATCCTGAAACATGCAAAATAGAAACAAGATTAAGCTAAAATCTCTCAAAGGAGCAGATTATATAAAAAACGTAAGAAAATAGCAGAGAATGAGATGATGCATAAGGAAAAGTCACATGAGATTCTTAAAGGTACAAGAAGGAAATAATGTGTGAAGGAAAACCACATGAAGCCTCTTAAAGACACAAGAAACATAAATGACACACAAGGGGAGAATGATGCTGGCTCCCACAAGGTGCAAAGATAAAGATATGAAACCAGAGAAGATATTCTAGAATGTAGGGCATCATAGACCCTATAGATGAAAACAAGGTGAAGACGCTTGTACAGTAAATGAAATAAAGCAAAGCCATGAGTAGTGCTTAAGGGATGTTGCTGAATGCAACCAGATGCAAAAAGAGAAAGATCCAAATTCCAGTATAAGTAAGGACATCTTGAAGGACAAAGCGAAGAAAAGTACAAATGACAAAGCAAGGTATTATGTTTTAGTAACAAGAGGAGCATTACAAGTTCGTTGAGTGTCAAGCCTGTTATAAAGCCACAAAGAAGCATGACAGAAGGCTAAGCGAAAAGAGCAAAATGCAAGGGAACATCAATAGTAACCTATTTTCATCTAAAAGTTAAGATGCTCAAGCTCTGTATCATTGCAGGATATCTGAGCTTTGTATTATTGTGGCCAACTTCAAGTCTATGGTTGGAAAATGGATGAAAATTTGAGAAAGTTTCTTATTAAAATAAGCAGAGCAAACAATCTTCTTAGATACAAGTTTATGTGAGGCTCCGAAAATCACATGAAGAATAGCTTGGTATAGAGTGCAGACGCTCAATGAACCAAGCAAAAGTTCCAAAGCTTCCCATTTGTCAAGATCCGCTACTAGGATGATGCAACCGGGGCTACATGCAAGAAAATGTGCAAAAAGAAATGTCAGAACGAAAGAACATCCATGAAGAAGTTTGTTGCTGAACAACCAGGGGGGACATAAGCCTGGTCTTGATCCTTGAGATGCTAGGGGGCTAAAAGGAGCCTTATGCCCTTTGCCAACAAGCAAGCAAGGATGAAAATACCCCGACAAGCACAATCTGATGCAGTAAGGATAAGAAAGACCAGAACCAAAGGAAAGATGAAAGATGCCGAGGATGCATGGAGTATGCCCAATGAGAGAACTATGCACTCCCATCGTGCAAGGGGGCTTATGTTGGTAACCTAAAATTAATATTAAGTTAAAGGATAATTAACAATATAATTATAACATGAAAAAGGATTAAAAGGGATAATGTGGTCATCCATGGAATAAGGGGTGCACGGGTAAATTCCTAGGAAAATGACCACGTTCCCCCTTGGAAACTATTTATGCTGTGGATTGGAAAGATTTTGGGATATTGAATTACCCTTGGAGGTGAAACCTCTGAAAAAGGGATTTGCCTTCAGCCCAATGGTGAGGATAGCTGAAGCTTTACGAAGACGCCCTCCGACCTATCACTTTCCAAAACCAATAACCAGAAAAGCCTACACTAAGTTTATACCAGAAAAGGAAGATTCTTGATAGCCTACCTCCCCTATATACCCTTTACCATAACCAAAATGGGATATCTAATAGCTAGTGCTCCAAAAGGTGATATTCACATGTTTCAAGGTCAGAGACAAGTCACTTTCATATTGGTCAAAGGGGGCTCTGCCCCTGCTGCTGCCTTGAACCATGGGAACAACTTGGAGCCCAAGGTCCCAAGTGAGGCAACGGTAACAAAAGGGAAAAAATGAGTTCTGAGAAAAGAGACCAAGAAAAACACAAGAGAAAAAGCACCTACACTTCACCCACAACCAACTCTCTCCCGTACACAAACCTTACCAGTAACCACGTTCACAAACCCACACTAGAATACCACGTCCCTAAGCTTGAAACACTCACATGTAACCAGAAAATACTAGAACCAATGCCCAAAACTAGTTTTTGCGATTGAGGGCGTCTCACGGTCCGTCGACAACATTCTATCATCCCCCAAAGGGCTGGGGTGTTGACAGCATCTGTTTTCTTCCAAGGATATAGGACGGATGGTTTCTCCTAATCCCATATTGCTCATATTTTTCCTCCAAAGCTTATGGATCCAAATCTCTTAATCTTGGTTTAGAGCATAAGCTGTTGCTAAGACAAAATGGGTTCGGAACACTTGGGTATATCATTGGTATGAATTTTTAGCCTTTTAGGTTGCTTGTCATGGCGTTTACTCTGTTGCGAAAAGAAGATTTTTTGGCATGACCTCACTTTACTTCTTGCTCTGTAGTTTTCACTGAAGAAAAATCCATGTATCTTTGCATTTTGTTTGGTCATATGAAGTGATGCGTGAGCGGTTATATTCAAGTCATTTGACAGAAATTGATCAGGCTCAGAAGTTGATGCTTAGTTTTGAATTTTGATTAAGCGTCATGATTATGATTTCATTGCTTTGTGTACCAATTGCTTTTTGAAATGACGAGTTCATTCCACTGGTAACAACGGCATAGGGTTTCGATGTTGATCACTAGTTGAACGTTCTAAGTGTTTGACTCATTTTCTGAAAAGATGATATATTTGTGATAATTGATTTGATTTGACCAATATTCAATGGTTTGTTCCTCTTGCATACTTTAGACCAGTGATAATTGATTTGGGTGTTGATTCTGAATTGTTTTCTCACCAATATCATGTTTTCTCAAGGGTAGATGTTCTGATTTGTCTTAAATTGACATGCTGGTCTTCTTCAAGCAGCAGATGTTCTTTTGGCCATTGAGCTACAGAACTTGCAAGCAAACTTGTAGGTTTTAAAATATTATAAAAGTTAGATTTTAATCTACTCTTTTGAAAGCAAACTTGTAGGTTTTAATATTGTATAAAAGTTAGATTTTAATCTACTGTTCAAAAGCTTTTACATGCCTAACATATTATACAACACATGGTACTAAAATAATGCAAAAACGGAGATCCAAGTCCTCAATATACAGTGTCTCCTTCAGGTAGATCCCAGTTATCATCATCATCATCTTCCTTCTTGGTTGCTGGGACATTGTGCTTGGTCTGTGCTGATGGTTTTGATTGGGGGCGCCTGAAAATGATTTAAGGCACAAAAGTATTTGTTAATGGAAAGAAAAACATGTCGACCTCTACCACCACTTGATATATGCAACAATGTTGTGAGTCACCAAGTATAAATTCCATGCTAAGGACCAATAAGTATCAGAAAAAATTAAAATCATGGGCTCAATAATCACAAAAGACACTGCACAGTAAAAAGCTGTCACCAAAATAAATTCCTATCTCTGTTATTTATGAATAGATTGCGCATTTGAGAAAAAAAAATTACTGCATTTCATAGAGAGAACCTGACAAAGACCATGGTTTCTCCCAGTCATGGGTATGGTGGAAAAATTTGATACTATTATCCCATAGATCCAACATTGACCTATTATAGCGAATTGCAGTCATCAGTACAATCTTAGCTAACACTTCTTGTACTAATTTTCGACTTATGCTCTTGCACATATACCCCAACACCAGAAATGCTGTCCATTGCCAACTCATCGTCCAAGCAACTAAACAATAACGCCACAAACCTCACATAGAAGTACATCCACCCTCATAATCCATGGAACATGAATCACCAATGCAACAAATTATCCATCAAAATAATAATAATAAATATTTTTATCATCATTTTTTTTTTATAAGAATACAAGATATTATCACAAGTTCAATCTGATTAAACAGTGCGTAAGCCTAATCCTTATCAAAATCTGAACTCGCGTCGAATGATTATCAATTTATTCATTAACAAGAAACCCCTTAAATGAACGAGGCTGCAATTGCCCATCGAATTCTCATTCTCCGAATCAAAAAACTAAACCAAGAAACCATTTTTTATATTTCCAATTGAAACACCAGGAACAATATCAATCATGGGCCATCTTCAACTCAAAAAAACAGAAGAAAAAGAAAAGAAATTTAAGCGAACACAAGAGCAGAAGAAAAAGAAAAGGGGAAGGACCTTCGGCGGTTACGCTTGGCAGCCTCGCGTGACTTGCGCTTCTTCTTATCATGCGTGTCCTCATGGTACCTCCTCCTCTTGCACTCTTGAATGACGCCAGCCTTCATCACCTCTCTGCGGAACCTGTTCAGCAGCCTCTCCTCTGGCTCGTTCTCATCCACCACCACCTGCACGTTATACGCTGACTTGAAGAACAGCGTGTTGGCGAAGGCCAGAGAGGGGCACACCACAGAGGACAAGTCTCCTCCCAATAGAAAAGAAGAAGAAGAAGAAGAAGAAGAAGAAGAAGAGCGATCGTGGTCTTGGGGAACCAGCGGGAGTGGCGCCAAATGGCCTGAGGGTTTGAGCGTCTGGGAAGGGAAGTGAGCGGTTGAAGGAGGGAGGTTGAGGTTTGGTGGGGGTGGGATTTTTGTGGGTAAGAAGAAAGTGAGGAATTTGCACAAGGTGGACGTGGCAGCCATGAGTGATGATTGAGATGGTGTTTACTAGGAAGGAAGGAAGGACGGACGGAACGGAGGAGCTATCAGAATCGGTACAAGGAAGGAATGAATGAGTATCCTGTGTGCCAAAGCTTGGCCCTGGTTGGGGCTGTGGCCCATTGTTTGGGCTTTTTTGATTTTTCTGCTCAACAAGTGTTGTCATAAGCCCATTTCTTATCTTGAAACATTCTTTTGTTTCTTTACTTGTCATAGCATCAGGGCAATTTTGACCCCAAAAAAAAAAAGGATCAGAACAAAACGACCCAAAAAAAAGGGACAGAAAAAAAAAACAAACTTGTTATAGTAACCTTTAGAAAAAAAAAAAAAAGAGTAAATTGCTAGAGAGAATAATAAGAGAGTAGAGAAGTAGAATAAGAATGAAAGAATCCTATTATTCAATTAGGTTATTCACAATGTCATTCTCGGCCTCTATTTATAGGTCCTTGAATAAAATGAAAATATAAAGATTTACACAATGATGCTAATTGACAAGAAATAAAATTCTAATCAATTAATTCCATAAATATGGTAATGGACATCCACAAAACATTTGATTTAGAACACTCCCCTCGAATGTCTATGAGGTAGACAATGTGCCTTGTTTAAACCTTACTATAAGAAAAAATCTAGTGGGAAAAAAAATTTAATGAAGGAAAAAGAGCACACGTGCTGTAATATGCAGAGTTAGCTGCCTCATTAAAAACTTTGCTAAGAAAACCCCATACTGGGACAAAACCATAGTTAAGAAAAAGAGTACAACATGTATTACTCCCCCTAACAATAACACCACTTAATATCTCTAAGTTGATACATTCCAATCTTATATACTAGCTCCTCAAATGTTGTCGTAGACAATACTTTAGTGAACAAATCTGCCAAATTATCAGTTGAATGAATTTGTTGAACATTTATATCACCATTCTATCAAAGATCATGTATGTAAAAGAGTTTTGGTGAAATATGTTTTGTTCTGTCCCCTTTAATACATATTTCCTTCAACTAATTTATGCAAGCGGAGTTGTCTTCATACATGATTGTTGGTATTTCCTTTTATATGGGCAAGCCACACATTTCCTTGATGTGTCGGGTGATCAATCTAAGCCAGACACATTCTTAACTTGCTTCATGAATTGCTAATATATATGCATGATTTGATGAAGTATTAGCTATAGTTTGTTTTGTTGAGTGCCATGATATATTTGTACCTCCACTTGTGAATAAATAGCCTATTTGAGATATGTCTTTATGTGGAGTGGCAATTATAATTCTAGAACAAAATCTTGGTAGCAAGTTGCTTATAGGAAAAATTATATTTAGTCATGTATTGTTTGCAAGATATATTTGTGCTAGCTCAAATAGCATTAAAACATGGTACTTCAAGATCGAGAAGTTCTTTATCAATTTCATAAGGTTGGAATGAATCTTTATCTACATCAAGTGATCTCACAACCATTGAGGTATTCAATGGATGTGCCTTATCCATGTAAAATCGTTTCAAAACCTTCTCAGTATTAGTTGAATGATGGATAGATATTCCATTTATCAAATGCTCAAGCCAAGACAATATTTTGTCTTATGAAGATCTTTCATTTCAAATTATTTCTTTAAATAATCCACAATTTTTGCAATCTCTTCAGGAGATCCAATAATGTTTAAGTTATTAACATATACTGCGATTATAACAAATTTAGACCCAAACCTTTTTATGAAGACACGTGGGCAAATAGGATTATTTTCATACCCATCTTTCAATAAGTATTGACTAAGGCAATTGTACCATATACACCCTGATTGTTTTAATCTATAATTCCATATAAGGATTTTTAAAGCCTTATTGAACAAATTCTTGGGAATTCCTATATGCTTTAGGGATTTTAAATCCTCCAAGGATTTTCATATGAATTTCACTAGCTAGTGAGCCATATATATAAATATGCTTTAATAACGTCCATTAGATGCACTTTTTATTTGCTGCCAGACTAACGAATCCACCACAAGAGAATATGTATGTCTCCATATAGTCAATGCCAGGTTTTATGAAACCATTATGTTACAAGTTGTATCTTTTCTACTTAATTTTTGCACAAAAACCCAGTTGTACCCCACTAGCTTTACACCCTTAAGTGTTTGATTATAGGTCCAAAAACTTCACATTTTCCAACTTGAATTGTGTCCTTCCGCTTTGGCCAATCATTTCTTTGTCTACATTCTTTGACAGATTTCGACTCAAGATCCTCATCTTGTTTTATTATTTCAATAGTAACATTATTTGCAAAAATGTTGTTGACAACAATATGCTTTTGGTTCCATAATTTCCCATAGTGACATAACTTATCGAGATCTCTTTATTTCCATCATTTTCAAGTACATGAACTTTTTCTGGGGTTTCATTAATAATTATGTCTTGGGACTCCTTTTGAGCACTTGCTTCCCTATTATGACCATCTTGATCAACTGTTCCTTTACTTTCTGAGAATTTTTATCTTTGGAACCACTAATCTACATGTTTCAAGCATGTCTTATTTTCATTTGCACTAAAAAGTTGTCTTTTCAGGACATTAATTCAAATATTTGTAGTTGATATATGAGATTTTGTAACTCTTTTTGGGTCAATAAATATGTTTGGCAGTTGATTTGCAATATTTTGCAAATGAGTTATCTTTCATACTTCTAATTCACATTGCCTTCTATGAGTGTAATACTCTAGTGTGAGTTACAAGTGTTTATCAATATTGGATCCTGAAAACTCTTAAGTCTAAACCTTATGCCTCCTTGGAGGCTATAGGATTGAGATGTTTTCTTAAGATAAAAAAATCCCGGTAATGGTTCCTTGGATATTAATGAGTTAAAGGACGATTTTTAACAAATTTTAGCCGATGAGTAACCACTTCAGTTTTAAACCACAAGTTTATAAAAATGCAAGTTTTCGAAAAACTGTACTGAAACCCAAAAGTTGGATTTTGATTTCTATGGATTTTGAATTTTTGGATATTTTTATTGAATTCAAATGTGGGGTATTCCCTTATTTATTTAAGGAGGACATTAACTTGTAAATAAGTATGAGCGATATCCTGGACTTGGGAAGGGACTAAGAAGGAGGAAACCAAGTTTTTCAGTTGGCAATCGATTGCCTAAGGTATGTAATTGATTACAAGTCCCTGTATGCGCCTTCATGCTATGTTTTTCCCTAATCGATTACCAATTTATGTAATCGATTACCACAGGGTTATATAAGGCCCGTGGACGCGTCTCACCCCTCATTTGCGCGATTTCACTCTCTCTCTACCCCTAAACTCTCTCTCTTCTCTCTAAAATCCATTTCTTCACTAACTTTTCACCCCCAACACAACTTTTTCCATCAAATCACACTTATAGTTCCTCACATAACATCAAATCCCTTCTTTAATCTCCATTCTTGTTTCTGTCCAACATCAACCTTGTGGGATCTTGAAGATTGAGGAGGTAACACCAAGACTTCCAATCACTTTTTCTATCCTTTTTTCCTTTCCAAAAATAATCTCTAAACTCCTTTCCTCTTCCTTTCCTATGAATTATGGATTATTTCTCCAATAGTGAGTTCTTGGCGAACCTTAGGCTAGAGATAATTGGGGATTGTAAGATTTGGGAGTAATTAGCATTAATTCCAAGTGCCAACAACTACTATTGGGCTAATTTATCGTATTGGTGGTGTTAGATGACTCCAATGACTGCTCTATGAGCCCCGGAGCTACGTAGAATTGAATTCCACCTTTGGGCTTGTGAACTGTGAGTAGATAGTTCACCCTAACTTATTTTCTAGTATATTTATTTGATATGTATGCAAATAAATTGGCATATCATGGAAATATGATTTAGACCTCGGTAGCCTATTTATTCCTATATTACCACATAGGACAATGACTGGTTTCTATTAAATTTTGAAAATTGTTCTTGTGTTGAAAAGTAATAAAAATGGTATACGGAGGATTTTGTATGAGACTAGATTGAGAAGATTTGGTATACTCAATGGTATATGGTTTTCTATGGGATTTCTTTGCACTTGAGTTATGAATAGCTATGTACAGGTTAAATGCAAGGTTTTCTGGAGAAAGCTAGTATTTTTCTTTAAAGATATGATTTAAGTTTTATGCATGAGTATCCTTATTAAATGTTATGTATAATGGAAAGAGAAAGATATGGGAAAGTCTAGGCCAGGATCTATATGCTAACGGCAGTATACGTTAGCCTTGGTGCACCTTGGATTATCATTTACACAACCACACACATAGGGTGGTACGTGATGAAAATTACACAGCCACTCAAGAAAGTGGGGCGTGACGGATTATAGGGTCACACGAAGAAAGGGCCACCTAAGTGTGATTCCTGATGGATTATCTTGGACTAGATAGTTTTCCTTGTTATAATTTTATATGTCAAAGATGTTTTTGGGAACAAAGGATTTCTTTTATTTAACTTTATATGTTATTGTTATTCTAAATTATTATACATTGTCTCATGTGGGTTAGGGACACTCTATCTCTCACTAAGTTGCATTAACTCACTTTGTTGCTTCCTTTTCTTTTTCAGTTATAGGTGTTCAAGTAGAATCTGGTAATCTTGTCCTCACTAGTAGATGTTGAATTATTGGGTGAGCCCTTCTTAATTTAAGGGCATTATGTATTTTTCTTTTGTTTCGAGAAACTCTTAGAATGTTGTAGCTCCATGGTACTACATGTAGGGTCTGACCCTTGTTGGATCATGTATATGTTTATGTAGTGATTATGCGTATTAGAATCATTGAATTTCAAAAGGAAGGAAAATTTGTATTTGGATTAAATGGTTTGAAATGAAATATGCTTGTATTTATATAGGTTTGGATATACACTAAAAATTTATTATGTTGCATGCTAAGGGGTGTATTCTAAAAATGCCTAGATCCTCGATGGATAGGTGTGATTGTTTGAATGTGCAGGATGAAGACTTGTATTTAGGAATTATTCTAAATACAAAAGGGGACTTTGTGCAATTTCTATGAAAAATTGTGTAATGAAAAGCTTGCTAGGGGACTTGTTCTTTATGCGCCGGTTACGGTGCAGAAATAATGAGGATCTAAATAAAATAATAATAATGTATTCTAAGTAATTTCCTTTTTTCAACTGATTATTTTCTCCCCCTATTATTGGGAAAATTATGTCATCATAATGGCACTCAGAAAATCTTGGTGTAAATAAATTTTTAATCATTGGTTTAAGATATCTTATAATAGAAGGGGATTCATAACCAATATATTTCCAATCTTCTTTAAGGTCCCATCTTTCTGCATTGTGGTGGAGCAATTGGAACATAAATTGCACATCCAAAAATTCTAAGGTGGAACATATTTGGCCCTTGACCAAAAGCCAATTGTAATGGGAGAATTTATGGCAACTTATTGGCCTAATGTGTACAAGTGCTACTACATAGGATAGCATGTCCTCTTGCCAAAATATGAAATTTTGTTCTTATAAATAGTGGTCGAACTATCAATTGGAGGCGCTTAATAAATGATTCTACTATACCATTTTATGTAAGAATATGAACAACAAGCTCTTCAACTATTATTCTGGTTGACGGACAGTAATCCTTAAAAGCTTGAAATGTAAACTCACAGGCATTATCAAGATGAATTGTCTTAATGACATAATTTGAAAACTGTGCTCTTAATTTTATTATTTGAGCAAGTAATCTCGCAAACATCATGATATAGATCCATCTAACTCAATCACAAAAGCTAGCTTAAGAGTGGTGGTTTACAAAGCCATATATATATAACACCCAAGACCTCCTTGCCTAACTGATGTGGGACTTGCATCATTCCTGACTCCTTTAGACTGTACGTCCACATACAGAGAATTGGGACCTAGCATTATTCCTGATTGTTCTCAAACCCTTTAAACTGTACATATTGATCACAGAATTGGGACCTAATATTGTTCCCAACCTGTAACACCCCAGCCTGAGTGCAGTTACCTGTCGAAACTAGAACCTGAAAAATTCTGAGTCTGAACCTTATACCTCCTTGGAGGGCTATAGGATTGAGGAATTTTCTTGAGATCAAAAGTCCTGGTAATGGTTCTCTAGGCATCAATGAGTTGAAGAGAGATTTTTAACGAATTTTAGGGAATGGATAATCCCTTCGTTTTCAACCCTCAAGTTTATAAAAACGCAACTTTTCGGAGAATTGTACTAAAACCCAAAAGTTGGATTCTAATCCTTAAGGATTTTGAAATTTTAGATATTTTTATTGAATCAAAATGGGGGGTATTCCCTTATTTACATTTATGTTTTAAAGTTAATGGAGAGTAAAGTTAAAGAGGACATTAACTTAAAAAGTAAATAAGTCTGTGCAGTATCCTGGACATGGGAAAGGACTACAGAAGGAGGGAATCAAGCTTTTGGAGTTGGTAATCGATTCTGAGGATGCATGTCGATTACGATCTCTCTGTATGCCCACGGGTTGAAATTTTTCGCGTGGTAATCGATTACCATCTTTGGTAATCAATTACCAGTTCTGGGTTGGTGGCAATCGATTACCAACTTTTTGGCTGTGGTAATCGATTACCATAATTGGTAATCGATTACCAATTCTTCATGGTAATCGATTACCAGCCCTTGGTAATCGATTACCACAGGTCAATATATAAGCCGAGACGCGTCCCTTCCCCTCATTTCGCGATTTTCTTTCTTTCTCTACCCTCAAAACTCTCTCCCTTCTCTCTAACACCCATTCCTCTTCAATCTCCACTTAAACCCTTCAACTTTTCCTTCCAAACTTCATCAAATTACATTCCTTTCACTCTCATAACAACAATTTGACCTTTAATCTTCATCCTTCTTCCAATCCCCAACCTTATCCTTTGTGAGCCTTGGAGCTTGGAGTAGGAGTATCAAGACCCTAAATCTCTTCTCTTCCTTTCTCTATCTTCAAAGGTAATCCGCAAACTCCTTTCCTCTTCCTTTCCTTTGACTTGTGAATTATTTCCTCTATAATGAGTTTTTAGAGAACCCTAGGTTAGAAGAATTAGGAATTTTCATATCTGGGAGTATAGTGGATTAATCCTTAGTCTAAGTGACTAACCTTGAAATAAATTTCCGTATTATTGATAGTATATACCACTAGAGGATTGGCTTTGGCTCTCAAAGTTCATGGGATTAGGAGTTCACTATTGGCGTTAAGTCTGTGAGTAGATAGTTTACCCCTATCTTAGTTTCAATGTATTTTGTCTATATATATATATATATATATATACATATGCAAATGATTTGGTATGCCTTAGTAATATAATTTAAGTTTTGGTAGCTTATCTTTTTTTACTAGTTCACATGAGACAATGACTTGATTTCAAAAAGAAAAATGTGGCAAATCTTTATTACCTTGGTTTTCTATTAAACTTTGGAAAATTCTCTTTATCTTGAAAGGTTTTTGGATAAAAGCTTCGGACTTTTACTCGTTTTTGATTTATTAAAATGTTAAAGCTTTACTTTTCTTTAAAGTTACAATTTTATTATTTTATATAAGGTATATTGGTTTGTCTTATAAGAATCTTTATTAAATATTCTGTATAATGGAAAGGAAAGACTTGGGAAAGTCTAGACCAGGATCTGTAGGCTAACGGCAGTAGGCGTTAGCCCTGGGTGCACCTAAGATGTTGGATTTCATGGCCACTCAAGGGAGTGGTGTGTGCCTGATATTCACGGCCATACACATAGTGTGATGCGTGCCTAATATTCACGGCCACGGGAAAAGTGGTGCGTGCCTGATTACGGGATTCACATGAAGGGAAAGCCACATAAGTGTGTTTCCTGACAGATTTCTCCTGGAATAGATGGACTCTGTTTTTGGAAAAGAAAATTTGGATAATATTTGATTAAGTTTTCTATTTTGGTTTTATTATACATATGATTATATGGCCTTAATATCTAAGTTTGTACATTGTCTCATGTGGGTTAGGGACATTCTATCTCTCATTGAGTTTCTCAAAACTCACCCCGTGGTAATTACATCCTTTTCAGATACAGGTTCAGGCTTAGGAGCCGATTCTCCAGCTCAGCATCATTTGATTCCTATCTGGGTGAGCCCTATTTAGTAATGGGCCCTGATTTGTAATTCTGTTTCAGTTGTAACCTTAGTATATAGCTCCATAGTACTACAGACAGGGTCCGGCCTTATTCTGTTTTTGTTGTTGTTATGTATTCAGTCATATATGTATATGTATATTTGAACTTGTTGGAATTAAAGTTGTTTAAAGGATTTGTTTTTTGTAGAACTTGAGCTATGTATTTTTGGACATATGATTGTATTTAAATATTTTACTGTTATACTGTGTGCTGAGGGGTGTATTCTGAGAATACCTAGATCCTCGATGAACTATTGTGTTTGTTTATCTTGCAGGGTATCCCTTTGTAATAAGGAAATATCCTAATTATAAAGGGGACTCTGTCAAAATTTTTATAAAATTCTGTGGCGGAAGGCTTGCATAGGGACTTGTCCCTATGCGCCGGTCACGGCCCAGGTTTGGGTCATGACACAACCATTCTCGATCCTTTTAGATTGTATATATGGAATAAAGAGCCGTGAAGATGGCCCACTAACCAGTGCAAAGGTAGGCCCTGATATCATATGATATAGACCCACCTAACTCCACTTCAAAAGCTAGCTCAGGAGTGTAGGTTTACAAACCCATATATATAACACCCAAAACCTCCTTGCCAATATGGGACTCGCATTATTTGATATCAGAGCAAAGTTTAGACAAATTTCTATTGATCTATCTTTGTGTTTTACATTTCTGCTTTTGTTTTCTTTTCCTAGTCCATTTGCATTCCTATTTTCTTTGTTTTTGCTTCCTATCATCTTGTGTTACTGTCATGTCTTAGTTCTTGTCTCTTTGTTTCTTCTCTATTTTGCATTTGTTTTTGCGTTGCTAGTTCAGATCCACAAAAAAAAAAGAGAAAAAGAAAGAAAAAAAATGAAAAAAAGTAAAAAAAAAAAGAGGATGAAAAAAAGGAGAGGAAATCAGAAAAGATTTCTTGGAGTTTTAATTGGTAGGGTTTCGATCTCCTAAATCTTTATCCTTGTTATCTACGTTTTCAAAAATGGTTTTCTTAGGTTTTAGTAGAGAGGGTTTATCCTAAATTTTATTTATATCAAAATGTGTGCCTGGGGTTTTTGGACCTTTATCTCTACGAGGTTCCACATCACGTCAGGTTACGAGTTGATCATAAACACACATGTGACCAATTTGTTGATGCATCTATTAAAATCATATAATATTTTAATCTGTAATATCTTGAATTAAAATAAAATATTAGTTAACAATAAAATATTAGTACATAAAACACAATTTAAATTTATAATACTTTGTTAAAAATAAAATGTGTGTCATCGAAAATTTAAAAAAAAGAAATAAAAATAAAAATAAAATTTCATAGCTTATGCTTTGAAGATTTCCTTTAATTACTTTTAGGAATATAGTGATAGAAGAATTAAAATTGTGAAATAGAATTTTTGAAGTATTTGTTATAAAAAAAAAAAGGTGAGGACCATGGTGCACCATAAGTGATATGATGCACCATAGACCTCTCTCTCCCTTCACCTTCACGTCAGACAAACGTTCCAGGCGCTCCATTTCTTTCATTTTGTTTTCCTTTCTTCGTTACTCTCTTTCACTGTCACTCCTTCTCTCACTTGCAATCTCTCTCTTCTTGCTCCTTTACTCACCACGGCGGTCAACTTTCCCTCCGCCACACACCGCCATTGCATCCCTTTCTCTCGGTTCAGCTTCTTTCTCTGCTACAGTTCTACTCCCCTATCGTGATTCTACTTTTCTCTTTGATGTGGTTCTACTTGTCCTTTTCCATCGCGCTCTTCTTCTCTGTTTGCCGTGCTCTGGATGGAGGGAGGTGGCTTGCTTCTTCCAACTTAACTCACTGCTCCTTTGGTGAGCTTATCTTGTGGTTGTTAAAATAAAAATGTCCTCAAGCAATAGTTTTCCTTTTTGTGATTCCCAAGTATTAGCTTCCTTTACATTTGGTGATGATTAGTTTCTATGTTGAGTTGATGGTTTTATGGATGTGCTCATGAGTTTTGTAACAGCTTTATGTTTTAAGATTTAGATCTTTTAAGCTTGAAGAATTATAATTGGATACTTTATAATGTTCATTTTGGTGTATGTTGGTAACTCTTAATTGATGATTAATCTTTGAGTATCATGGGTACTGGCAAGTGAAATTATCTTAATTAATTTAATATTACTTATTAGCACCATATGTCTTAGTTAATTGTTCTCTATAAATTTTGATTTTTGGATAAGTTGGTAAAACCCCGGGATAAGGAATTTGGGGGTTTTTATGTTTTGAGGTATCTTGGATTAATTCCTGGCACAGGCTAATTGCATGTGAATGGTGACGTTTTGATGTCAAATTCCCGTAGGATATCGATCGAGATTTCGAGATGCCATAACCTCCAGTTGCTTCTTCTTGGTTTAGTCTATGAGTGATAGTATATTTATAACTTGTTTTCTGTTCTTATTTTCCTAAATATATGTTTTGACAGCTACTCATTTTCTAATCGTACTTTTGAAATTGCTTATATTAGTATTATGTTATCTAGTTTTAGACATTCACAGGTGGGACAAGTATTTTGAGGAAATTACTCTCCGATGCTCCATTTTAGTTTAAGAATTTCAATTGTTGTTATTGATTGATGTTTGGAAACCGAATATCCAATTGCTTTGGAACTGACATGTTGTTTTAATATGATAACTTCGGACAATAGAAGTTTACAAATTTTGGTATAGTAAGTTTTGAAATTGATTTCCGTAACCTAAGTTTAAACTTAATATTATCGGCAGAATTGAAAAGGTTTGGAACTTGTATAGTAGATTCTAAAATTTAATATGCTTGGGAACTATATTAGATTTTAATATTATAGGAGTTTAAGACTTTGATGAATTTAATTTTTGAAATAAAGTTAATTATGAGTTTTCTTTGAGTTTTGGATAAACGGTTTTTCTTGGGAGGGACCTTTAACAGGCGTATGCTAACGATCAGTATCGTTAGCCACAGGTGCATCTTGGTTTGGCCAACCCAGCTAGCAGGGATGTTGCTAGCCCGGCATGACGGCCACACATCCGGCTTTGTTTGTCGATCCTTCGGCATAGGACCATTGGTGAGATATCTGTTCTCGTCAATCCTTCGGGGACACCCGTTGGTAAGACGTGTCTGTTCTATTTTGTTCTAACTCTGTAATTGAGACCTCCCCTTCTAAACTTTAGAATTGGTTTTGTTTTATTTTTAAAACTAATTTTAACTCCATATTCAAATGTACTCCATTTATCAATAACTGGAATCGTTAATTTGTTAATGAGGACTTTTATTAAGAATTTTATTTTATTTTCTACTTTACCATGTTCTGGTTTCATGCAACATGTTTGATCTGGAATATCTTTTGTATATGTATAAGTATATCTGTATACAAATCTTTTATAAGAAAATCATTAATTAATTATATTTATTTTAATAAAAACTTGTGCTTACACTTGCCCCACTCTCCGTTATAAGTATATTATCTCTTACTAAGTCGGTTTGACTCACTCCTCATTCTTCCTCTATTTTGGAGCTAGGTACAGGCTGCGATTGGTTCATATGAGTAGCTAATGGTATAGAAGTCTTGTGAGCTCGGTCCGTTAATCCGTGTGGGCCTCCAGGTTGTCAATGTATTTTGATCTTTATATAGTTGAAAAATTATGTAAATATCTTTAGTTATGCCCCATAACCCATAGGCAGGGACTGACTTCCATTGTAATATATTTATATAGAATTGTAATAGGTTTTGTTTTGAAAAGAGTATCTATCCTTATGTGTGTCTAGCATGTTTTGAATTTTGAGGGCATTCTGAGAATGCTTGTGGTCCTGAGCTTGTATTTTAAATATTGTTGCTATTTTGGTTTTGTGGCTGGACTACATATTTCTAGCTTGTAATTGAAACTTTTGTACTTCGGGAAATGCTCAATTTTTAAGGGAAATTTTGTCTGTTTTGTAAGAAAATTTTGGGTAGGCTTATTGGGGAATTGAATTTCCTAAGCACCGGTCACGGCCCCGGTCGGATCGTGACATAATCCACATGGTGGATGAGTGGGCCCACAAATATCACCCTACATATATTCTAAAAATGTGAATGATTTGATCTTAATTTTAACTGGTGATGTTCTTGTAATTAATTTTCCTTGAGAACTAGCAACACCCAAGAATTCCTTATATTAAAGAATCTCCTGGTTCTTTAGTGAATGTCCAAGTGGATTCTCAATAATTTTTTGCATCATAATTGAACTGGGATGGCCTAACCGATCATGCCAAATGGTAAAAGTATTAATTTTGGTCAGTAAACTCCTACTTTACTATAGCATAAATTTCAATTGTGCGAATATTTGTATAATACAAACTGGAGGAAAAAGCAGTTGGCTTTTCTAATACTCATTCTTATCCAATATAATAGTTGTGGTTTATGGATATTCAATGTTTTGATTTAGAGTCTTAACATGATATACATCTTGGCAAATACCTTTAAAACTTAACAACTTTCTTCAAGAAAAAAAAAATTGCTCTTCTAGAGCTTTCAATCATCTTTGCACTACCAATAATGATATTAACATTTATTTCTCCCATTACTAGATGAGTAAAATATAAAATGTCATATCATGTAATTTAAAACTTGTCATATATAATTATTTCATAGGAATAAATAATTAATAATATAGTATTGACATAAATACATGTATCACAAAAAGTATCACAATAGTATCTATATTATTTTGTGATATATTGAATTAATAAAATAAATGATATATTGAAGTCAATAATATCACATAAAAATAACATAATTAATAATTATGGAATATGCCATAAATAATATAATTATTTTATATAATATTGAGGCTAAATACTAAATGTTCCCATATGAAATAAAAGAGTATCCTAAAAAGAAACATTGTCTTAACTTTTATAAAAAGAAAAGAAAACTAACACGATTAGTAAACATGTTCGTCATTAATCAAATAACCAATGTTCCATTAAGATCTTAAAATAAAATCTAATATATCTGAATAACTCATTAACTGTCTAAAATATTTTTAGAAATCAAATTCATATATGCATTTTACTCATATATATATATATATATATATATATATATATATCACATGAGAGGAGTGGTTTATTATGAGAGTGGGACGAGCAAATCTGGGTTGTATAACTATATATGGATGGTTAAGATTTAAAGTTATTTAATAGTCACATGATCACTTAAAAAAAGTCATATGATTTTATGTTTTAATCTTGACCATTCACATAAGATCCAATGGTCAAGATTTGCTCCTCTTACTTTTATAATAAACCACTCCTTATGTGATATACTCCATATATATATATATATATATATATATATATATATATATATATATATATATATATATATATATTACTGATGCTTGATAAAGATTATGTAAATCTTGACGTGGAATAGATATGTGACCAATATGTTTTGATGCCACAATGATAATAGTTAATGAGAGAAAAATATATTAAATGAGAAAATGTAACAATATAGAAACTATTGTCAATGAGAAAGAAAGAAATGTAAATGTAGCAATAAAACATGTATCAATAGAAAAAACTCACCTTAAAATATCTTTAAAAGAAAACTATTCCATTCTTATATTTTATGTTAAAATTCCTTTATACTATGTTTATTATATTATATTTTTATCAAAATACTCTTTCTCAATAATTATACATATTAAAATCTTTTTACAAAATAGAAGAGGTGTGACTGATAATAACGTAAAAATGTTGATATATATATATATATATTAATTTTTTTTTGTTAAAAATTTTAATTATTATATTAAGAAAACAAATTATTAACAATAATGATAATTTGTGATGATTATTTTTAATAAGAAGTAATAGTTACAATTTTTCATTCTTTTACAATGTTTGTAGACTATTATATGTGATAATTAATGTTAATATATGATTGTCAATAAAATATTTTTGTATTAATTTATTAAAACATAAAATGTAAATTTTATTTAAATTTTTCATTTTTTAAAATCATTAAATAAGGATTAAATAATATAAATGAATATAATGTCATTAATATTAGTATATTGATTTTTAGGAATTTACAAAGATGAAATAATTTGAATAATATTAAATAAAGAATAATTAAAATAATAATAATAGTGAATTATTTTTAAAAAAGAGTTTAATTTCTCTGTATTGATAATGTAAAATTACATTGTTAGCTAATAGGACACAAGAAATTCCCATGTCTTGCTTTTTAAATTTAAGTGTATGCAATTGGCCGTGATGAATAAAAATTCAATTGCAAGTAATGCATATCAGCAACTAATATAAGCAACAAAGGGTGGTCCAGTGGTAAGGGGGTTCGGTTTATTTGCATGAGATCTTAGGTTCAAATCTTATAGCCGCTAATGTATGAAAAAAATATCAACAACCGATATTCGACACATTATATTAATGCAATCCTAATCTTAGCAATAGAAAGTATTATATCCAAACCACATTACTCGGAAGGCTAATAACACATTTAAAATACATCCATATGATTAACACATCCTAGAGATTCACAACACCTATTCACACCATAAATATATTACAAAGAATAAAAAACTTGGTTGCAAGTAATGCATATCAACAATCACTATCTTACATATTATATCAGCACAAACCAAACCCTAGCAAAGAATGCATCATATCCAAATCACATGCTTTAGAAGACTAATAAGGCATTTAAAAGACATAACTATGATTAACCCATTACAAAGATCCATACACCACAAATAAATCACAATGAATAAAAACACTGTTGCAAGTAATGTACATTAGTAGACGATATCTAACATGTAATATCAACAAAAACCAAGATTTAGGTGGTGGCTTTGAAATAGAATTGTCACGACCCAAACCCGGGCTGTGATCGGCGCATAGGGACAAGTCCCTACGCAAGCCTTCCACCACAGAATTTTATAAAAATTTCGACAGATTCCCCTTTGTAATTCGGATATTTCCCAATTACAAAAGGTCACCCTGCAAGATAAACAGATACAATCTTTCATCGGGGATCCAGGTATTCTTAGAATACACCCCTCAGCACACAATATAACAGTAAAATATATAAATACAATCGTATATCCAAAAATACATAGTTCAAGTTCTTCAGAAAACAAATCCTTTAAACAACTTTAATTCCAACAAGTTGAAATATACATATACATATATGACTGAATACATAACAACAACAAAAATAGAACAAGGCCAGACCCTGCCTGTAGTGCCATGGAGCTACATACTAGGGTTACAACAGAAAGAGAATTACAAATTAGGGCCCTTACTAGGGAGGCTCACCAAAATAAGAACCTAATGAAGCTGAGCAAAAGAGTCGGCTCCCAAGCCCGAACCTGAATCTGAAAAGGGATATAATAGCCACGGGGTGAGTTTTGAGAAACTCAGTGAGAGATAAAATGTCCCTAATCCACATGAGACAATGTACAAATTTATAGATATTAAGGTGATATTATAATATGTATAACAAAACCAAAATAGAAATCTTATCAAATATTAGCCAAAGTCTTCTTTTCCAAAAACAGAGTCCATCTATTCCAGGATAAATCCGTCAGGAATCACACTTAGGTGGCCTTTCCTTCGTGTGAAACCCGTAATCAAGCATGCACCACTCTTCCCGTGGCCGTGAATAACAGGCACACACCACACTATATGTGTGGCCATGAATAACAGGCACGTACCACTCCCTTGAGTGGCCATGAAATCCAATATCCTAGGTGCACCCAAGACTAACGCCTACTGCCGTTAGCCTATAGATCCTGGTCTAGACTTTCCCAAGTCATTCTTTTCCATAAACAGAACATTTAATAAAGATTCTTATAAAACATACCAATATAACTTATAATAAATAATAAAATTGTAACTTTAAAGAAAAGTAAAGCTTTAACACTTTAATAAATCAAAACGAATAAAAGTCCGAAGCTTTTATCCAAAACCTTTCAAAACAACAAGGATTTTCCAAAGTTTAATAGAAAACCAAGTAATAAACATTGGCCACATTTTTCTTTTTGAAATCAAGTCATTGTCTCATATGAACCAGTAAAAATAGATGAGCTACCAAAACTTAGATTATATTGCTAAGACATACCAAATCATTTGCATATATATAGACAAAATACATTAAAACTAAGACAGGGGTAAACTATCTACTCACAGACTTAACGCCAAAAGCGAAATCCTAATCCCATGAACTCTGAGAGCCAAAGCTAGTCCTCCAGTGGTATATACTATCAATAATACGGAAATTTAATTCAAGGTTAGTCACTTAGACTATAATTCATAGGAAAGGAAGAGGAAAGGAGTTTGAAGATTACCTTTTTGAAGGGAGAAGGGAAGAGGAAATCTTTTAGGAACCTTGGTGTCACCTCCTCCAAGTTCCAAGATCAAATGTGTTGATTTTTGGATGAGGGTATGATTTGAGATTAAAGAAAGGAATTGAGTTTAAATGAATGGAAATGGTGTAATTTGATGGAAGGATGTGAAGGATTGGGTTTAAGAAGGAAAGAAGATATGTTTTAAAGAGAAGGGAGAGAGTTTTGAGGGTAGAGAGAGAAAGGAAATCGTGAAATAAAGGGAAGGGATGCGTCTCAGCTTATATATTGGCCTGTGATAATCGATTACCAAGGGCTGGTAATCGATTACCACGAAGAATTGGTAATCGATTACCAATTATGGTAATCGATTACACGACCAAAGGCTGTAATCGATTACTACGCTGTGTCGATTACCACTAACTCAGACCGTGTCGATTACCAAAGATGGTAATCGATTACCACGCGAAAAATTTCAACCTGTGGGCATATAGAGAGGACTATAATCGATTACAGATCCTCTGTAATCGATTACCAACTCCAAAAACTTGGTTCCCTCCTTCTGCAGTCATTTCCCAAGTCCAGGATACTGCACAGAGTTATCTACATAAATGTAAATACGGGAATACCCCCCATTTGGATTCAATAAAAATATCTAAAAATTCAAAATCCTTAAGGATTAGAATCCAACTTTTGGGTTTTAGTACAATTCTCCGAAAATTTGCATTTTTATAAACTTGAGGGTTGAAAATGAAGGGGTTATCCATTCCCTAAAATTCATTAAAAATCCCTCTTCAACTCATTGATGCCTAGAGAACCATTACCACGCGAAAAATTTCAACCCGTGGGCATATAGAGAGGACTGTAATCGATTACAGATCCTCTGTAATCAATTACCAACTCCAAAAACTTGGTTCCCTCCTTCTGCAGTCCTTTCCCAGGTTCAGGATACTGCACAGAGTTATCTACATAAATGTAAATATGGGAATACCCCCCATTTGGATTCAATAAAAATATCTAAAAATTCAAAATCCTTAAGGATTAGAATCCAACTTTTGGGTTTTAGTACAATTCTCTGAAAAC
This sequence comes from Pterocarpus macrocarpus, assembly GCA_031439585.1. NCBI lineage: Eukaryota > Viridiplantae > Streptophyta > Magnoliopsida > Fabales > Fabaceae > Pterocarpus > Pterocarpus macrocarpus. The sequence goes on from CM062520.1 coordinate 28,813,650, forward strand.
TTGCGTTTTTATAAACTTGAGGGTTGAAAACGAAGGGGTTATCCATTCCTTAAAATTCGTTAAAAATCCTTCTTCAACTCATTGATGCCTAGAGAACCATTACTGGGACTTTTGATCTCAAGAAAATTCCTCAATCCTATAGCCCTCCAAGGAGGCATAGGGTTCAAACTCAGAAATTTTTAGGTTCCGATTTCGACAGGTAACTGCACTCAAGCTGTGGTGTTACAAGAATCCTAAAGGTTGATGGCAAGAGTGTAAGTAGGTGAGGGAGTCTTCTAAGGTGACACTTCCATAGTCTTCTCAAGAGTACCCTTCTCAAGAGATATGTAACACCCTCCTAAACACGATACCATGTTTAAGTCATAGTATCATACTTAGGAATTGTTACTAATAAATAAACGGATCTTGTTTAGTATAGGAGACATTGACAGCAACCTTTGACCGCCAATCTAGTCTCGATCTAAGGTAGTCATCTTCAAATTCTCTCGAGCTATCTAGAGATGATATGGGAACACACATAAGGTGAGAATTTTATATTCTTAGTAGGCATCCTAGAATATCAAACAATTAATAGCATCGTCGTCGTCCCAGTTACTTTTATTTATTATAAAAAATGATCATATCAACTATAAAATTTCATTTTATAAAGTTCAAAACTATCCTTTTATAACATACCCATATAACGTAATAGGAAATAATAATAACAAACTTTTATTATTCACAACGTTGCCCCTAAACTTTTTAGAAAATGATATTTAGGTCCCTAGATCAACAGAATTAGCAGAACAAAGTTTTAAATGAAGCAAAATCATGTAGCGAAAACGTAGAAACCTAAATCTCGGCCGATTGAACCATGGAGGTATCCATATGTGAAATGACATGGGATACCCCTAGAAGTACCTATAAATATGAAAATGCCATTAGCCATGGAAAACAGAAAATAGAAAGGCCATCAATTTGCAAAACGATTAATTTACATCCTTAATTGATTAATTTGATTTTAATGGATAAGTAAAGCTAATTAGAAATTAATTAGAGATTAATTAGGAGCTAATTAAGTGTTAATTAGAGATATTAGGATTAGAAATAATTAGAATAGAAACATATAAAACTTCACAAATTTCTTAAAAACTGATTTACCGATTTAAAGGAAATCGGTAAGATTACGGTATTTTAAACTGTCAAAACCGAACTAATAGAATTTCAACTCATTAACCCTATTTTAAGTGGCTAACCTCTAAAAGTGGTGCAAATAACGCCACAAGAAAGGAGGAAGCTTGGCTGAATTTCAGCCTCTTGTGCTCCAACCAATCACATTGCAAAAAGCCAACTACTATCATCATTAAATCAGATTTTTCTTCCTTCTCCACCCAATTTTCAAGCTCCCTCTTCAACTGGCCATCCCTCACTCCTCCTTCTCCAATTTTCACTTCATCTTCCTCAAAACTCCAAGCCTCATCCACCCCCTCCACCAAGAGCTCAATTTTAGCTAGTTTCTACATCAATTTGAGGTAGGATTCCAATTCTTGTCTTGATTTTCTGATTGTGGTTAGTTGGTGGTGACTCTATTTACTCAATTCTTGATGAGATAATTGAATGATTATGATGTTATTTGGCTGGTTTGTTAGCTGTTGTTGGTGTTAAATTCGTTTAGGAGGTAAGAGAAGGTGAAAGGATGAAGATGTGAGAAGCTAAAAACCTAGAATTCCTCGGCAATCCGTACGGCGGAGTGTACAGCTCTGTCTACAGCTGATTGAATTTAATGAAAATATTTTTATACGAAACTAGACATCTAAGGCTTTCCATACATGTATCATATAAGGCTTTTGGATTAGTATTGAGAGAGTTATGAATTTTTGAATTTCGGCCTAGGTTTTTCACTTTGATTCTGGGCAGACTGGGTTGTTCAGGGTAGAACTCGCCCTATACTAGTTGAAAATGAATGAAACTAACTTTTTTAGAAAGCTTACACATAGAAGAATGTCCCATAAAAATTTCAGAATTAGATAAGGTCCCGTTTGCCCCCAGTGATCCAATAAATTTGCCCTATGTCCCAATCGGGTCAAAACATGACAGTTCAGGAAGGTCAGAATTCGGGGTCATAACTCGAGCTCTACTTAGTCAATTGGAGTGAAACTTTTTGTAAATGAAACTTTGTCCTGTTAGATTCAATATGAGACCAATTTCGTGTGAATTGAATCAGTTTTCGATTTTTAGTGGATTTTTACTTTTAAGTGTGTAATTCTGGCCACCTACAGGGCAGGCCGGGATAAAACTTAAATAACTTGAGTTTTACTTATCAAAATTAGGTGGGACCAAAGAAGTTAGAAAATAGACACATAACACTTTAACATATCCAAAATTGAGGTCTAGAAGAGTTAAATAACGATTATGGCAGAATTTACCAAAACCGGGTTGAATGCAAGTAGTGAGACAGAAGACCTGTTTTAATTGCAATACTTGTACCTTGAGTTTGATGATTGAAACATGAATTAAATATGTTGCATTGTGAATGGAATGATGTGATTTCTTTGTTAAGTTGATATGCTGAATACTGGCACTATTCATGGGAAAACGAAACTAATCCGTTATGCTGTCGGATTTACGGCAGAAGTCTATGAAGCTAGGAATGTTTCTATGCAAGGATGAGTTAAATATGATATGAATTATGACAAATATGAAAACAAATGATGAAACATATGTATGAGTACATCCAGCATGCTTATGCATCACCATGTATGAGAATGAAAAGCCATGAATATATTAAATGTGAATTCCTTCATTCGGAGGCAGTTAATTGAGATCCCTCCCTGTGAAGGCAGTTAAATGATAAAACGTGAGTCCCTCCAAGACTAGAGGCACGTGAATTCCCTTGTGGGTGAGTCAGTGTGACGATGGTCACGGGTGGGGCTGACAAGCTCACTCCAAGGCCAGGCTATCCAAGGGCACTAAAGACTAAAGACTAAAGATTAAAGCATATGCAAGCACCCCCGCACACATGAGGCATGGCATCGACCTAGCTAGTGTGAGTATAGGGGATAGAACTTACATGAGGCATGGCATGACCCAGATAGTGTAAGTATCGAATGGAGATTCCATATTCCTAAGGAACGTGACATGGCGATCATGCTCTAATGAGGTATGACATGGTGATCATACTCTGGAATGTGGCATGTAAAGATATGATGATGAGTCTATATTCCTAAGGAACGTGACATGGCGATCACGCTCTGATGGGGTATGACATGGTGATCATACTCTGGAATATAGCATAATGATCCCACACCCTAAGGAATATGACATGGCGATCACACTCTGATGGAGTATGACATGACGATCGTACTCTGGGACGTGACAGGAAGAACATATTCCTAAAGACTGTGACATGGCGATCACATTCTGATGGAGTATGACATGGCGATCATACTCTGGAATATGTGTAACAAGTAAAGGAAGATAAAGAAAGAGAAGCAAGTTTTATGTATATGCATAAGTTCAAGTACAAGTAAAGTTATGTATAGATGTTATGCTCCCAACATATTGATGATATGTGTGGATTAATATGTTGCAGTTAATATCTATGGTAGTATTCATGAATTAATTTTGAGTAGGCTCTCCCAAATGCCAAGTCTATGTGTAAAAGTAAACTTTGCTTCGGATAATATATTTTCGAACTGTAAAATTAAATAGTTTGTATAGCATGTTCACTTTTTCATAATAAACCGAAGCAAACTGGAGATGACAACAATGACATTATGTATGTTAATTAGAGAATTCTACTAAGAATTTATAATTCTCACTCCTATTTCCGTGTTGTCTCCAGATAGTTTCAGAAGTTTAGAAGGCATTTGAAGGCTGGCTTTGTCGGATAAAGGTCCGATTCAGTAACAGAATAACTCAGGTGTGGTACTATGACTTAAGCATAGTACTGTACTTGGGAGGGTGTTACACCTTTCGAAGCATGTTAATTTTATTCACACATTTGTGAATTAAGAAAGTAGTTTCATAACAGTTATTTAAGAAAGCATGTTAATGGGTCAATAAAAGATTATATTTTATGCATATGCAAATGTACATCATATAATCATGCAAGCGCATTGTCTTTCTAGGCTTTCTTTACTTAACATACCTAAACGTTATGTATCATCGTCCCTTGGATAGCCTCATCTAGGAAATGAGCTTATTTTGTAATTGTCATCATATAGTACTAATCTACAAGGGGACTCACGTGCCTCTAAAGTGGAGGGACTCATTGTGCAATTGCCTCCAACATAAAGGGACCTCATCTTTTATTATAACTGCCTTCACATAGAGGGACCTTATAACTGCCTCCAAGTAAAAGGATCTCATCTTGTCTGTTCATATTCTTCCATGGTTCATATGCTCATATATTCATATATGAATATGCTTAATGAGTGACTCGAGTGTCGAGCTCGATCAAATTACAATAAAACCAAGTTATATTACTTTGCGGTAAAGGGTGTAATCCGGGCCATCTCACATGGATGACAATGTTATATAATCAGAAATTTGTATGGGGGGGTTTGTTTATCAAATAAAAACGTAGCTAATTAAAATGGAAATGAATAGAAATTGAAACTCTAATCCAAGAATCAAAGGAACAACCACAAACACTCAATCATTGAATTCTAGAAATACCTCAACAAATAGAATAAGTGATTAACATTGAATCTAAACGAAACCTCAATTCAAACTCAGCATTCACATGAAAACCTTCATGCATTTGATTAACACAATTTTAATTAAAATTCAGAAACCTCTAGAATCTAAGTAAATTATGTTAATTTGATATGCCAATGCAGTTAATTGTAGAATTCAAACCTGAAACTCTAATTCATATTCCTTCCACAATCTAATTACATATATCTACCGAATATTATGCAACCAATCAAATTTCAATCATCAATTCAGAGTGAAGAACTCCAATTCAAACGAGATTGAAATAAGAGAAGAAGGAATAGATGAAACCAATTGTATGCCAAGTCTGATTAAACCAATTCTCAAGAGTGTAGTTGTTTCTTTAATTCATGGATCAGATGTAAGTTCAAGCCTCTATGAATGGAGGAAGACAAATTGGCAAGGCAGGGGGCATGAGAGAAGAGAGAAGAAGAAAAGTAAAAATCGAAAATTGCTTATTCCACCCAAAATCTATCTAAACTCTCCAAGTTTCTAACTTCCCTCTCTATTTAGCCAGCCAAAATAGAATCAAAACATCTAAAAATAAACCAAAACCATTAATTACATTAATCCTCTATCTCTTAGATGAACTTGGACACCTTATTTGCTAAATTCTGAATTGTATAAAGAAAGTTATGCTAAAAACATGCAAGTAAGTTCTCTAATCCAGTCAATAATGTTTGTCTGAATTTTTGGCAATGAAAAAGCATCATTTTGGATAAGTGGTCTGAAGATCACTTAAATATTTTGATGTCAGCTTCAAAACGCCACTGGAACGGGCTCAATTGGGCTTCTGTGGACCGAGATATGGTTTCTACAATGCAGGCTATTCAAAAACCACGGTTGCAGTTAGGACTCGACTTCTAGGCCCAATTCTAACTCCAAGACTTCCGAAATAGCCTCTGACTCTTTCATAAAAGTTGTATGCCTATCTCTTAGCTTTCCTACAAATCAAAGATCATGATCAAATGAGCTTTATAACTCAAGATATGGCTAAAACCACAAAGTAGTGTCAAAATTTGTAAAATGCTGGAAAATTGAAATTAAGCCCAACCAAAAACCCAATAAACACAAAATGGTCCAAAAATAATCCAATTAAGCAAAAAGAGGAATAATGAGCTAAATATAAGAGAAAATCATTATATAAAATCCAATTAATCAATGAGCTTATGAGTTTATTACATAATCATATGTTTATGTCGATAATTCGGTAACATGATAGCTGAAATATGAAGGGTTCCAAAATAAATAGTATAATCAATCAACCAGCCAGTCACAGCAATCATGATCAACATAATTAAGGTGTCAACATAATATTAATTAGGTATGTAATTGCATAATTAATTCAGCCCATAGATTCCTCATGGTCTATGGAACCTTTAAGTCATGAAATTCTCAAGTTGTCCTACTTTCCTTAAATCTGCTCAGAACTTCTAAATGGCATTAAAATTTCATTTTAAATCATTTTAATCTGAAAATTTAATATAATGTAGCTCTGTTAGTCTACTTTGAAACCTCTCTAGTTTCACTAAATTTTGAGATGTATAGCTTAAGTATTAAGGTTTTACTCAAGGCTATCATGTTTCAAGAAAAACTTGCACACCTAAAATTAGAATATCACTAAAAATTCATTTCACACTCTTTTGATCCGAAATTCTATCATGATGTACCTATATGGACATTCTTTCAAATTCAACAAGTTTCACTCTAATTGAGCTAGTAGAGCTTGAGTTATGAGCTCCTAATTAAGGTTACCCTATTTCAACCCAAATAGAGCATAGGTCAACTTTAAAAATTTGCAAGGAACAATCTACTCATGAGCTGATTCTAAAATTTTATATCTTGATTCCTTATGTGTTAGCTTTCTTAAAAAAATGGTTTCACTTAAATTGAAGTTATATAGGGCGAGTTATGCCCACTTTATCACATAGTGGTCAAGATAAGGGGTGTTAACTAATAGCCTACTTCTAAAAATCATAATTGATTCATTGCAAGTCCAATGGACATATAATTTATATGGTTGGATTCATATTCAAGTCATGTTTCATTTAAAATTAGTTTCACTTCAAATTAAATTTTGTAGGTTGAGATATATCCTTTACTGTACGAACTACCCCAAAGTTCCCCTACTATAGCTTTTCTATTTTGTGACTACTTTGGTCATCTAATCTATTTTTTCAATCCTAATCAAGTTTTCTCTCTAACCTTAAAATGCTAGAAAAGGTCCTATTAACATCATACAAGCTCTACATGAATAAATTAAAAATGATATAAGAAAATCCTAACTTCTATAAAACCCTATAAGACAACAAGTCTTTGGAATCCTACCTCAAATTCAAGGTTTGTAGCTCTTTAACTTGAATCTTTTGGCATTTCTACTTCCCTAAAGCCTTACAATGAACACAAATCACTTCTTGCTCCTTGCTTGGACTCAAAATAAGGAGCTTTTTGGCTTATGTTACGACTTATCGAGGATAAACAAGCTAAAAAGTTGAAGACTTGGGCAAAACAAGCAAGACACAAGAACAAGAGTGAGTTGGGGTAATAAGAGAATGAAAATAAAAGTAAAGAGAAAGGAGAAGAGGGCTGCCAGAAATGGTGAGAAGAAAAGAGAGAAAAAGTGTGTCTTGCTTATTAGTTGGTAGTTTGATTCCTATTGGTGGATATGAAGGAGAATTTAAATTGCCTTAAGCTTAAATTTTGGGTGGCTCTTCTTTGTCCACCAAGAGAGTTGATGTGGCTAATTTCTAGCTACTCATCCTAGGATTTTTAACTGATATTTATGTCATCTTGCATATAGGCTCCTACCAAATTAGTTCTTATATTACAAGACTTTACTAGTAAAATAATTTTTCTTTGCCTATCAATTCGGGTGCTCGGAGTTGCCTGAGATATTATGTATTATGTATTGTGTGAGCAAATCTCACACTTTTTCTTTAAAACTATGTGTAGAAAATATCAGTTATAATGCTATTATATGTGTTTTAGTTGTCTACTAGTGTCGTGGGCCCCACATATTCTCGGAATCGGGATTTTTCTGTTAATGCCCCTCCTGACAATCATAAACCTTTATTTACAACTTTGCCATTATGGTCTAACAATTATAATTCTAACCCTTCTTTTACTATGATTCACTTATTTACTATTTTGCCCTTACCTGGGCCCGGGCATCCTTTTATACTGGTCTACCTTCAAAGTTAGGGATGTTATAAGATGGCTATGTGAAATCTAACGGTAACATGTCAATTTGTACAATTGCATTCTAACTTAATTTGAATTTAAGTAATTAATTGAAAATTTACTTTTCCTTGGATCCATCCAACCCGTATGCAGTCCTAATTTTTTTGCCTAGTGTAACACCCTCCTACGTATAGTACTATGCTTAAGTCATAGTACCACACCCTGGAGTTGTTATGGTTACCTGAACGGACCTTATCTGACAGTAACTCCCGCTGCGCTACTCTGATTCCTCTTGAACTTTCTTGAGACAACACGGAAAATAGGATTGAGAATTATAAATTCTCAGTAGGATTCTCTACAATACACATGTAATGTCATCGTTGTCATCCCCAGTTTGCTTCGGTTTATTATGAAAAAGGTGAACATATAATGTGGACTATTTAATTTTACAGTTAGAAGATATATTATCCGAAGCAACGTTCACTTTTATCATACACTTGGCATCTGAGAGAATTCATAAAAATTCAAGTCATGAATCATATTGGGACTAATAACTGAAATACAATAAAGTATGATAGCCTCAATGCACTAGAGACATAATTTCTACATATACTTTACTGGTACTACAGTATATTAAGATGATGTCCACATGACATCAATATGCTGAGAACCTAACATCTGCACATAACTTAACTTGTTTTTGAATTCATACATAGGCGTAAAACTTGCTTTTCTTCCTTCATCTTTCTTTTCTTTGTCATCATGAAATCTTTACGTGCCACATTCCAGAGTATGATCGCCATGTCATACCCCATCAGAGCGTGATCGCCATGTCACGTTCCTTAGGATTGTGGGATCTCCCTTTGGTACTTACACTAGCTGGGTCAAGCCATGCCTCATGTAAGTTCTGTCCCCTATACTCACACTAGCTGGGTCGATGCCATGCCTCATGTGAGTGGGGTACCTGCATAAGCTTTAATCTTTAATCTTTTACTTTGCACACCTAGGCGTTACGTATCGCCGTCCCTAGGGTGCCTTTTCTGCCCTTCGGTAGTCTGGCCTTGGAGTGAGCTCGTCAGCTTCACCCGTGACCGTCGTCACACCGACTCACCCGCAAGGGGATCCACGTGCCTCTAGTCTTGGAGGGATCTCATTCTGGTCACGTGCCTCTAAGTGAAGGGATCGATTCTGGTCGCGTGCCTCAAAATTGAGGGATCTCATCTGACCACGTGCCTTCAACATAGAGGGATCTCATCTGACCACGTGCCTCCAAGGTAGAGGGATCTCATAGTTTTAGCTGCCTCCACAAGGAGGGATTCAAAGTGCAACTGCCTCTAGGTGAAGGGATTCATATTGTTATATTTAACTGCCTTCACAGGGAGGGATCTTAAGTAACTGCCTCCGAGTGAAGGGATTTACATTCAATATATTTACATTCTTTCACTCTCATGCATAAACAAGCATAGTCATATTGAGTGTACTCGTACATATATCTCATAACATAATTATGTCATTCTTGAATATAGGCTTCATAGTTTAGTCTCACATATCTTTTATCATACTTATGTCATTCTCAAATATAGGGTTTCTATATACCCATTCATATTCTAATTCTTCCTTGGTAATCCATATCATCATCAGATTTATCCTTGCATGTAAACATTCCCAATTTCATAAACTTCTACCATAAATTCGGCAGCATGACGGATCAGATCCGCTTCCCCATAAATAGTGTCAGTTCTCACAGACAAATCAATCATAGCAACATAATCAATCTAACACACACACACACACACATATATATATATATATATATATATATATATATATATATATATATATATATATATATATATATATATATATATAAACTGGCAATCCTCACTTAAACCTTATTTGTTTCCCTAACACTTGTAAAATTATCAACTTGGCCATTCTGCCAAACTTGCTCAGTTCTGCCCGGATTTTGTATAATCCACCTTTATTTCTATTCAACTCATTTAAAACTGAAATTTGGATATATCATAGCTCTATGTGTCTACTTTCTAACCTCTTTGGTCCCATATCATTTCGATTTACAAAACTCAAGATATTCAACTTTTACCTCAGCCTGTCAGCCACTAGCCCGAATTACACTCCTGGAAGTATAAATTCACTAAAAATCAAAACTAAGCTCAAATCATGCGAATTTGGTCTCATATTGAAGCTAACAGGACAATATTTCATTTGCCACAGGTTTCATTCCATTTACTTAAGTATACCTCGAGTTATAAGTCCTGAAAGTCGACCTTCCTGAACCACCCTGTTTTGGCCTGGATTGAACATAAGACAACTTCCTCTAATCACTGGGAACAATTGGGACCATAACAAACTCGGAATCTTATATTGGGATGTTCCCCTATGTGTAAGCTTTCTAACAAAGTTAGTTTCACTCAATTTGGAGTTGTATAGGGCGAGTTATACCCTCCATAAGTCACCCTGCCCGGATGAAATTCCTAAACCCTAGGTCAAACTTCAAAAATTCGTATCTCTCTCAATACTAATCCAATAACCTTATATGACATATCTATGGAAAGCCCTGGATGTCTACTTTCATCTAAAAATGGTTTATCAGATTTGACTGATTGTAGACGGAGCCGTACACTCTGCCGTACGGACTGCCGTGGAATTCTTCATCTAGACAGCATCCTAACCCTTGGTTCCTTCTAATTTTCTTCTTCTAACTCTAATTTCAACTCAATATTTCATATTAATCTTCTATTAATTCAATCATAATTCATCATAATACATCCAATAATTCATCAAATACATAAAGAAGAGTATAATCTCATGCAATTATAGTGCAAGAAATTCAAGAATAGAAGTAGAATCTTACCTCTTTGGAGTATGATCTTGCTGAATCTGATTTCTGGATTGATGGACCCTTGACCAAGCTTGGGGATTTGATGGAGTTTGGTTGAGAGAGGAAAGGAAGGAGAAGGCTGGAGCAAGAGGAGGAAAAGGAGACATAAATCAGCCGGGGTTGAAGGGGGAAGTCTGACTTAAATACAAGAAAGTGTGGTGTTGATTGGCTGAAGATTTGTGGTTGAAGTTCGGCCACGTCTCTCACTTTTGTGGCCAACTTGCTCTCCACGTCGTCCAAAAACTGGGATACGCTTCCGCTCTACCTGAAATCGGAACTCGTCCCTATATTACTTGAAGTCAGAACTCGTGACCTTTTTTTTTACAGTGCTTGAAGCTGAAACCGGATGTCGGAACTTGTACCATGTTATTGGTGACTTGAGGAAATCTTGTTTATTCTAATTCTTGGAATCAAGGTCAGATATCATAAGTAATGCAGCTGAAAATCATATAATCTCGGAACTCCCTATCTTAACTCGGGAATGTCAATGCACATAAAATCGGAGATCGGAAGTCGTGTATAACTGAAATCAACTCAAAGATTTGAACTCATGTCCATTGAGTTCAACTCATATACTATTGTGTTAAACCATTACTTATGAGGTCGGAAACCACGCACACTATTGTGAAGCATGAGGCATGAGGTCGGAACTCGGGCATTCGAAACCCAAGTACTTAAACCCGGAAGTCGGGATTTATATGTGATGAGATCGGAAACCGGGTATATTATCCTTGAAACATGAAGCCGGATATTGAGCAAGACTAAGTCGGAAATCGTATATTTAGTTAGGCGAACTCGGAATTTGGAATTTATCCCATTCTGTGTAGAATTCGATGATGAAGTTGGGAATTGAAATTGATCAGTCCTGAGGGCGAAGTCGGAACTCGGAAATTGGAAATAATATTCTAACTGATATTCCAAAATGAAGCCGGAAATCATGGGCTTGAAGGTTAGGTCGGAAATCGGAACTCGGGATGTTACACCTAGGGAATGGATTCCTAGGTCATTGGTATGAAATGTAATTGGCATCAAACCATATATATATTACCGGATTTTAAAAAAAAATTAGGAAATGGGGATTGGGAGAAAGGAATGAGAATAGAGTAAGTTCAGAATCAAAATTTGATGTAGTCTAATGAGACTACAACATTAAACCACTATGTCTCATGCCTCAACTGCAAGTTGTACTAGACCAATATATATTGCTAGTTTTGTCATGCCCCAATCCCAAGCTGTGATTGGCACATAGGGAGCATTGACTCCCTAGTAAGCCTATGCGGAACTTTATAGAAAAACAAAGAGTCTCCCCTAAAAATGGACTCTTCCCAAATACATATCCTATAAGAAATCAGCACCACAACAATTCCAAGACACTAATAGATACGTACAAAATCATATAAATTCGTAGTCAACATATGTAATTATCTTTATCATACAAATGCAACATAAACTTTAACATAAACATAATTGGTCCGTATCCTACTTGTGGATTTATGGAGCTCTAACACAAAAGAGAAAGCTATATCAACAACATTTTACAACATAATCAATAAAAGGCCCACTTCAACAAGTTGGGCTCACTAAAATAGCAGCATAATCTAAGTCCTAAGGTATAGAATGAGTAGGACTATGTCAACACTTGAATTTGAAATAAGAGAAAAATGACGAAGCAAGTTTTACAACTCAATGAAGGATAATGTATCTATAACTAACACGGACAAGTTCCAAAAGGGGAAGAACTTATAAAATCATAATTCAAATCATTTACAAAAGTACCATATGCGTATACATGAAAAATACTTTAATAATTCATACATATAGAAATTTGAGAGAGGTTTCAAGTCCAGAATAATATCATGATTTGTTTCACAACTGGGTAGCCTTCACACCTATCCCTAGAGTGATTATATCTATTTCACAACAAAGCGACGCTTACACCTATCCCCAGAGTGATAATAATAAACCAAACATCTTAGCCAAACATGTCGGACTAGCAACCCCTGCTAGCTATGGTTCCAACCAAGATGCACCAAGGCTAATGTCGTTAGCTATAGGTTTTGTTAAAGATCCCTTCCATAGAAATCACTTTTCTTTTTTTATCAAATCAAGATATACCTATGTTCAAATCCAAAATCTCATAACAAAGTAGGATATATCTCTTCAAAATCTCAAGTCTCATTTCATATTCTTAACATCTATCAAGCAACATCTCATTCAAATTTGGAGATATCTCATTGGAGTTTCTTGATGTTTCCAATAGCAAGCTTAAACATGCCATTTCATTAAACTTGCTCCATGCCTTTTATAAAAAAGTATCATCAAGAAAATCTTTATGAAAACTCTCTTCATCAACATATTCTGCACATAGAGGCAAAAATACATTATTTAGCAAATTAGATAACTGACTTGTAAAGATTCATAAGAACACATATATAGAATATGTGTGTGTGTGTGTGTGTGTCAAACCAACTATAAATACACCATCTACTCACAGTACACAAGCTAAAAGGGGAGATTTCAACTCTTCGAAGGCACGGAGCCAAGAGAGGGTTCCTTGGGAAGATGTAACACTACATGCATAACAATTTGACGAAATATTAGCCACTAGAGCAAGGAATTAACATAAACTAGTCCCAAGAAGCAAAACACCCAATTTAAACTCTAAGCTCTAACTTTAACTATTCAAATCCAATGCCCATGACGAGATTTCACTAGAACCATGAAATAGAGAGATGTGTGAGCCTTAAGAATATCTTTAGAAGTCAAAAGAAGATAAAGTAGGTAGTGGGTGTTGTTAGGTCTTGCTCAAATCGCAATCTAACTTTCAAAGTTGGAAAATTGCCCTCCTTTCATGGCAAAACTACCTCAGGCACAGTGGTGCATGATGGTAGCATCAACAGTGGTGGAGTGTTGTAGAGATGGTGGTGGAAGAGCAAAGGAAGAAGAGAAGAATGCCAAAAGAGGAAGGGAGGAGGTTCTAGACTCTGTTGTATGTGTAGAAGTAAGATCAAGAGGTACTCTCTAGTAAATTTAAAACTTAAATATAAATTAGGAAATAAACTGCATTTGGATTTAAATAAAATATAAAAAAATTCAAATCCTTAAGAGTCAAATTTCAATTTTTGAGTTCTAGTTTAAATTTGGAAAAATTTGAGTTTTTATAAACTTCCGGGTTAAAAACGGTGGGATAAGTAACTTTCTAAAATTTAATAAATATCTGTCTTTAACTTATTTTTATTTAGGGAACAATTACCGTAAGTTTGGTCTCAAGGAAATACTCCCATCATATAGCCTGCTAAAAAGGCATAGGGTTAGACTTAGAAAATTTTCGATAGTCAGGATGAAAGATTTTTATCCGGCATGTTGAAATGGCTAAAGAGATTTTCTCAAATATTCTAGACTTAGTGTATCATGTATTTGAGTACATATTTTTTTATACTCAAATACAATAACATTGAATTTACGATATCTTGAATGTACTTGAGTACTTGGGTTTAATACTCGGGTATTTAACTGTGGTACCCAAGTATTCTAAGCAGAGTATTACAAGTTTCTTTTTTTAGTCAAAGATCTATATTGCTTTTTTTTTTTTTTTTGGGTCTATTTTATTGCCAGTTCAAGTCATGCGAACAAGCAATTTACACTTTTTTTTGGTGAACAAAAAGCAATTTACATTGAACCAACATGTCTTGCGAGTTCAAGTTAGCGACAACTTATCAGTGTCGTATAAGTTGGTCCTGCATATGTCTGGGAGCTTGTGATGGTCCACCCTTTTTAACCATTAGATGTACTTAATTAAAATTGGATGATTAGGATAGAACCCACATTATGCCTTATCTATTTTGCACATTAGTCCTCATGAATTTGAAGCCCGAAGAGTGTTTTTGTCACCTTCGACAACAGTGTGAGCGAAACCCTAGTTGTCGTATTTGTCTTAAACAGTTTCGTGTATGGAGGACATTGATTAGCAGAACATGGTGACCACACTGCCTTAAGAAAATTGATTTTGATAATGGTTACAGTGTGCTGTTTCATTTAATTTTTATGATATTGTTTTATATCTTCCCACCCTTACCCCTAATTTGCTGGTACCCCCCATTTGTTGTATATATCACCCTGATTGCTAGATCATGAACCCAATAATGTTATGAGTGTAAAGGATCCACATTTGTCATTTTCTATGAAAATAAATTGTATAGATGACCTTACTTAATTTAAAGAATACATTTATAGGTCATAAATGTTCTTTTTTCTTTAGGTATATTCATAATTTGGTTAGGGTTTAGGGTTGATATTGGTCATATCGAGGATTTTTTAAGTATAAATATGAAAGCTCCAATTTATTTCAAACTAATGTATGTTAATGTTGTTTGAATAGGATTGGGTTCATTTATGTTCGTAAATCTATGGGTCTAGGTTTGTGAGTTAATTTACTTTCAAGCGGTGCGAATAGTAACCGCAATGTAAATTAGCACATTATGGTTACCATGCTTCCCCATTTCTGATTGGTAGATCTTGAATAGTGTTAGGTGAATAAGTAGAATACATGACATTGTGAGAAGCAAACCCGCCAACATAGCCTGCACTCCATTAGTTGCCAATTATACAACATCAATCCATGAAAATAAATGACAAAGCAATACAAAGTAATATCAACTACATCATTTCAATCATCTGCTTTCAGAAACAAGAGTACAATCACCAAAATATATTTCCAACTACTTGTGTCTAACCTATCCTAATAGGACTATATCATAATGTAGCTACAAATTAAAAACTTCCAAGCTTGTGCAAAATCCCCACCCAAAATTAAAAAATAAATAAAAAGGGTGGCAACATATGAGAAGTTTGCGATAATTACCATTGTCACCACCCAACCCGGACCGTGACTGGTGCATAAGGACGAGTCCCCATGCAAGCCTTTTGCCACAAAATTTTTATAAAAATTTCGACAGAGTCTCCTTTGTAATCCGGATATTTCCCAATTACAAAAGGTTACCCTGCAAGATAAACAAACACAATCTTCTATCGGGGATCCAAGTATTCTCAGAATACACTCCTCGGCACACAGTATAACAATTAAATATATATGTAAATAGTTACAAATACTCATCCAAAATACATAACTTGAATTATTTAGAAAACCAAATCCTTTTAAGAAATTCAACAACATAGTATAAGCAAATGAAAAACAACAAAACCAATATAATCAGGTGAAGGTCGGACCTTGCCTGTAGTACTATGGAGCTACCACTATCTAAGAGTTCCTCAAAATTCAAATATTTACAATATACCCTTAAGTAGAAAAGGGTTTATCCATAAAACTCGGAGTTTAATCACGAAGGCTAAAGGATTAGATCCTACCAGAATACCAGCATCTGAAAAAGAGAAAGAAACAACAGGATGAGTTTATGAAATTGAGTGAGAGATAGAGGGTCCCTAACTCACATGAGACAATGTACAAACTTATAGATATTAAGGTGATACTATAATATGTATAACGAAACCAAAATAGAAATCTTAATAAAATATTATCCAAATTTTCTTTTCCAAAACAAAGTTCATCTATTCCAGGATAATCCGTTAGGAATCACACTTAGGTGGCCTTTCCTTCGTGTGAACCCGTAATCAAGCACGTACCACTCTTCCAGTGGCCGTGAATATTAAGCACGCACCACACTATAAGTATGGTCGTGAATATCAGGCATGCACCACTCCCTTGAGTGGCCATGAAATACAACCTCCTAGGTGCATCCAGGGTTAACGCCTACTACCGTTAGTCTACAGATCTTGGCCTAGACTTTCCCAAATCTCTCTTTTCCATTATACAGAATATTTAATAAAGATTCTTATAAAACATACCAATATACCTTATATAAAACAATAACATCATAACTTTAAAGAAAAGTAAAGCTTTAACACTTTAATAAATCAAAAAGAACAAAAGTCCAAAGCTTTTATCCAAAAACCTTTGAAAACAAGAATAATTTTACAAAGTATAATAGGAAACCAACGCAACAAACATTTATCATATTTTCTTCCCGAAAATCAAGTTATTGTCTCATGTGATCAAGTAAAAGTAAATAAACTACCAAAATTTAAATTATATCGCTAAGACATACCAAATCATTTGCATATGAATATATATATACAAAAATACATTACAACTAAGATAGGGATAAACTATCTACTCACAGACTTAACGCCAAAAACAAAATCCTAATCCCATGAACTCTGAGAGCCAAAGCCAGTCCTCCAGTGGTATATACTATCAATAATACGGAAATTTAATTAAAGATTAGTCACTTAAACTAAGGATTAATCTTCTTTACTCCCAGATATAAAAATTCCTAATTCTTCTAACCTAGGGTTCTTTAGGAACTCACTATAGGGGAAATAATTCATAATTCAAAGGAAAGGAAGAGGAAAGGAGTTTGAAGATTACCTCTTAGAAGGAAAAAGAAAGAAGAAATCTTTAGGAGCTTTGGTGTCACCTCCTCCAAGCTCCAAGACCAAATGTGTTGATTTTTTGGATGAGGGTATAATTTGAGATTAAAGAAAGAAATTGAGTTTAAGTGAATGGGAATGGTGTAATTTGATGGAAAGATGGGAAGGATTGGGTTTAAGAAGGAAGGGAGATGTGTTTTAGAGAGAAGGGAGAGAGTTTTGAGTTAGAGAGAGAGGAAATTCGAAAATGAGGGCGTGGGATGCGTCCGGGTCTATATATTGCCCTGTGGTAATCGATTACGCCGGTTACCACAAATCCAGAACTGGTAATCGATTACCATCTTTGGTAATGGATTACCATATGAAAAATTTTAACCCGTGGCATATAAAGAGGATTGTAATCGATTACAGGTCCTCTGTAATCGATTACCAACTTCAAAAACTTAGTTCCCTCCTTCTGCAGTCCTTTCCTAGGTCTAGGATATTGCACAAACTTATTTATATTTAAGTCAATGTCTCCTTTAACTTTACTCTCTATTAACTTTAAAACATAAATGTAAACAAAGGAATACCCCCTATCTAGATTCAATAAAAATATCTAAAATTTCAAAATCCTTAAGGATTAGAATCCAACTTTTGGGTTTTAGTACAATTCTCCGAAAACTTGCGTTTTTATAAACTTGAGGGTTGAAAATGAAGGGGTTATCCATTCCTTAAAATTCGTTAAAAATCCCTCTTCAACTCATTGATACCTAGAGAACCATTACCGGGACTTTTGATCTTAAGAAAATGCCTCAAACCTATAGCCCTCCAAGGAGGCATAGGGTTCAGACTCAGAAATTTTCAGGCTTTGGTATTGACAGGTAATCGCAACTCATACTGGGGTGTTACAACCATATCAACAAGCAATAAAGCCTGCACAATAGTTCAACAAAGCAAAATTGGTGTACATGATTTAATATGCTAGTGCAGAGACTTATAGATCTATCTTTATGACAAACACATCAACAAAACCCCATCTCTATATAGTAAAAGGCTTTGTGTGGACTTGCAAAATACAACAAAAAGCCATACCTTCCATACTATTAATCGCACAAAGAGAATCTCCATCGCCACCACCAACCTAGAACCTAGACCACCTTCTTCGTTAGAGAAGGAAACACAACCACGTCTACAAGTATGCTAAATAACTCACTACGCTTAGATCCAAAATGCCCTAAAACCAATTCCTTTGAGCCATTGTTCGCTCCCGCGAGGTGGTGGTACAACTCGTGACTTTTAATGCTTAAGAAATAGCATTAGGATCGAATTGCAATATTAGTATCCTGAAAATTTACTGCACACGGGGGTTCTTTTGCAAATAAATTAGGGGACCATCAGAAGGTCCATAACATGAGTAGGCCTACCATAACACGCACCCAGCCTATTGCCTTTTTTTTTTTTTTTTGTGGTCCTAGTCCATCACTTGCTAATAATGTCTTTTCTATGCCAAGTGATCATAATGGGCTAAGTCTATCGATAATGTGTTTATTTTGTGGGTTGCGTTGCACCCACGTTGTTGTCTAAAAAATATGAACTTCTTGTCTTACCCATGAAAATCTTGACTTAAAAAGAAAATGTGAAAATTTATGTTCAATATACTATAGGCCTAATTACAAATTTAAAATAGACGGTTGGTATAAATTTTTAAATTTGTTTATCTTGTATAAATTGCTTTTTCCTCTGAAAATATGTTATACACTGTAAGGGTTTTTTTTTTCCTAGTGAAATTGAAATTTAAACTAAAAAGCTCATGTAAACTTTCCAAGTCTCTCATTGCTAATTCACTCCAAGTAACTTGTGTTACAACACAAGTTAAATTGTGTGTTATATATTAAAATTATTATTATTTTTCACAATATATTATTTTTAACTAATAAATAAATAACAAACATATTAGATGAGTTGGCCATTTAATTTGTTTAAAACATGACTCTGAATTCTTCTCTAACTGTATGCAGCTTAAGGAAAATGAATTATTATTTTTATTAGCAGAATAATTAATCAATATATGATATTTTTGTTATACATTATTTGAGGATAATAGTTTAGAGAAAGCAATTATTGCTTATTTGATGTTCAATATATATTACAACTTAGGCAGCTTCTTACATGGTTCCTGTGAGTAAGTGAACATTTTGGTCACGGACAATATTTTAATAAAAGATAAAAGTAAAGTGACTTATTTACCTTTATTTTCTTTACCTTCTTGTCCCATTGTTTCATCTCCATCACTCTTGCAGTAGCACCAATGCCATTTGCACTTGATGCCACCATTAATCTCAAGCTCAACCTTATCCCCCATTAGTATGGATCTATCATGTATTTCTTCTTTCCTTACTACCTAGCAATTTTTTAGCCAAGAACCCCACCACACTAAGATATCATAACCATCTCAAAGATTCAAACTTTAGCTCAGATATCTAGTTTCAACTCAAAAATATAATGTTTTTTGAACTGAACAAGTAATGACTCTTGTACAAAAGAATACATAAAAAGATAGAAAAAGTTGAAAACCAAGCCAACAAATTTCCCACCCCTTTTCGACCGCATAAGATGAAATAACCCAATTCCATAAAAAGGATTCTTTGAATTTGAATCAAACTAACCATCAATACAAAAAGTAAATAAGAAGAATTTGATCATATTTTTTGGCCAAAAAAATCGAAATAAAAATCAAATGAAAGACAAAAAAAAAAAAAAGAAGAAGAAAGAACCACTTTCTTGTGATTCATTGTAATATCCCTTATAAACTTTTCTTATTTGTAGTTTTATCCCAGAACTTTTAGTAATTACATATTGACTGCCAAAGATCCTTTCCATAATTGTCTTTGAACTTTTTAAAAAATAACATTTAGGTCCTTACATCAATAGAATTAGCAGAATAAGGTTTTAAACAAAGCAGAATCATATAGGGGAAACGTAGAAACCTAATTCTTAGCCAATTAAGCCATGGAGGTGTCCACATGTGAAATGACATGGGATGCCCCTATGCTTGCTGAAAATTATACACATGCCATTGGCCACAGAAAACGGAAAAAAAAAAGGCGTTGAATTTGTAAAATGATTAATTTATGCTGTTAATCGATTTATTCAGTTTTAATAGAGTAATTAGAAGCTAATTAAAAAATAATTAGATATTAATTAGAGAGATTAGGGTTAAAAAAATTAGAATGGAGATATAGAGGACCTCACAAAATCATCTAGTAATCTTTTGCCAATTTGAAGGAAATCGATAAAGATTCGGTATTTTAAATTGCCAGAATTGAATCAATAAAATTTTACACTAACGACCCTAGTTTAAGTGGCTAAAATTCAGCCACTCTTACCTTATGTGGGCAATGCCACTTGCAGCCCAAATGGAAAGGAAAACTTGGTCAAACCACAACCATTTAACTCTCTACCAATCAAAAGCCACAAACCTAACTACCATGCTTTCTAAAAACTCCAAAATTTCTTTCATTTTTTTGCTGCCTACTTCAGCTGGCTTCTTTCCCTTTATTCGTGTTCTTTCTCACTTTCTCTTCCTCAAATCCCAAGCTCCACCCACTTCCTCCACCAAAAACTCAAATCTAGCTAGTTTCTACATCAATTTAAGGTAGGATTCAAGCTTTTGCTTTATTTTTGTGAATTTATGGTTGCTGAGATATTTTGCTTTACTCCTCTAATTGAAGATATATGATGTGATTTTGATGATTTATGGCTGGTTTATCAAGTGTTTGGTGGGATTGAGATTGAATCTTGCATGAAAAACAAGATAGATAGCAAACTAGAATTTACAACCTAGAAAACTTTATGGCGTCCGTACCTTTGGAGTGTAAGGCTCCGCCTAAAATGACCAAAACTTGATGAACCTATTTTTATGTGAAACTATACATTTAAGGCTTTTCAACCATATAAAGTATAGGCCACAAAATTAGAATTGAGTAAGATATGAATTTTTGAAGTTAATCATAGGATTCTATCCCTAATTCTGAGCAAACTGGATTTCAAGGGGCATAACTTGCCCTATACTCTTTCAATTCGAGTGAAACTAATTTTTTTTAAGACATAGGGTAACATGCTTGTTACCATACAAATTTCAGAACTAAATTCAATCCCTGTTGTTCCTAGTAATTCATAGAAGTTACCCCAAGTCCTAACCGGGCAAGAATAGGATAGTTCAAATTAGTCAACTTCAAGAGCTCATAACTTAAGTTATACTCATTCAAAAGGGACACAACTTTTGGTAATGAAAACTAGTTCAGTTAGCTTTAAAACCATATAGGCTTTGTATAGTTTCACTGAATTTTTCATTTTTAGCAAATTTTTACTTTTCAAAGCTTAAATTTGCCTAGTACAAGACAGGCCTAGGTTAATCTTCAATAACTTGAGTTATATATATCAAAACTTAATGGGACCTAATAGGTTAGAAACTAGACACATAACGCTTCAACATATCCAAAATTCAGGTCGAAATGAATTAAAATGAATTTATGGCTTAATTTACAAAAATTGAGCAGAATCAAAAGGAAGTTACAGAAAACTAATTCAATACCAAGGTTATGAAACTTTATTTGATTGTTGCTATATATATATATATATATATATATATATATATATATATATATATATATATATATATATCTTGCATTGATTTTCTATATGAATGATTGTTTGATTGACTGCTACTATTCACGGGGAAGCAGACTTGATTCGTTATGCTGCCGAAGTTCCGGCAGAACTTATGAACATAATATGTCATACATGCAAATACACATGCTATTCAAGTTGATTCGATCACGATATAAAGGCTACGTGAAGTCCATTTGCTTGAAAGAATGCATGCAAGAATGTTTGATGGTAAGTGTACAAGAATGCATAATTGCATATGAATGAAGAAAGTATATACATAAGATTTCTTCACATTGGAGGCAGTTATTTGGATCCCTTCACATTGGAGATAGTTATTTGGATCCCTCTATAACATCCCCATATAACGTAATAGGGAATAATAAAAACAAATTTTGGTTATTCCCAACCTTGCCCCTAAACTTTTTAGAAAATGATATTTAGGTCCCTATATCAATAGAATTAGCAGAATAAGGTTTTAAACGAAGCAGAATCACGTAGCAAAAACGTAGAAACCTAAACCTCGGCTGATTGAGCCATGGAGGTATCCATATGTGAAATGAAATGGGATGCCCCTAGACTTATCCATAATTACGAAAATGCCACTAGCATTGAAAAATTGAAACAGAAGGCCCTAAAATTTGCAAAATGTTTAATGTACACTATTAAATCGATTTACTCGATTTTATTGAGTTTGTAGAGTTAATTAGAAATTTAATTAGAGGTTAACTAGAAGTTGATTAGAGGTTAAATTAGAGACATTAGGACTAAGATAGAAACTTATAAAAACCTCACAAAATTCCTCAAAACCGTTTTACCGATTTAAAGGAAATCGGTAAGATTTCGGTGTTTTAAACTATCGGAACTGGATAAGTAGAAATTATGCCATGAGTGCCCTAGGATTAATGGCTAAGATTTAGCTAAATAAACCACCCAAGTGGCGCCTAGGGCAGCCCTTGATGGTGGAAGCCAAACCAAAATGAAGAACTTGATGGAGTCCACCAATCACATGCCTTCACCTTCCAAATATCTCTACCTTTCCCTTTCTTCTCTTCTTATCATTTTCGGCCTCCCCACTACCAGCCTCATTTCCTCACTCTTCTTCATCTTCTTCCACTTCCTCTCATCCCCAAGCTCAAGCCCCAACCATCAACTTCACTCAAAGAGCAAGTTCCATCAAGATTTCACACCACCAAGGTAGGAATCTCAACTTTCTCCTTCTTTTCTTTGAATTAGGGCTGCCTAGAGTCCCTTGTTCATCCATGATTTTGATGTTGTGATGGGTGGGTATGATGAATTAAGGTTGGTTTAAGGTGTATATGTGAGTTTGAATTGAAGATTGGATGGATTGATTAGAGAAGAACATGAATCCAAGAAGAATTCAAGAAGCTGTTAGGATTTTCTCCTCAACGGTCCATACAGTGGAGTGTACGGCTCTACCTACAGCTGATTAAATTTGATGAAACTATTTTTATATCAAACTAGACATCCAGGGCTTTCCATACATATAAAATATAAGGCCATTGGATTAGTATAGAATTAGATATGAATTTTTGAATTTAGACCTAGAAATCTAAGTTCTTACCCGGGCAGCATGAGTTAAGAAGGCTGTAACTCACCCTATATAGCTCCAAATTGAGTGAAACTAAATTTTTTGGAAAGCTAACATATAATAGAAAATCTCATAAAAATTTCAGAACTAGATTCATTGTTGTTTGTTCCCAGTACACCAATGAAGTTGACTTAAGTTTACCCCAGCCTGGAACAGGGTGGCTGAGTAGGGTCAAGTTTCGGGACTCATAAATCAAAATATACTTAGGAAAATGACATGAAACTTAGTTCATTTGAATGTTTTTCTGTTAGCTTTAGTTTGATATAAAATTTGTATGATTTCACTAAGTTTTCTATTTTTAGTGAATTTTATTTTATAAGGGCCCAATTCTGGCTAAGAACAAGGCATGCTGAGGTAAAATATTTATATATTGAGTTATACAAATCCAAATGAGATGGGACTAAAGAGGTTAGAAAATAGACACATAACATATTAACATATCCAAAATTTAGGTCCAAATGAGAAAAATTGAAGTTGTGGCTTGATTTACAAAAATAGGGTAGAATTAAACATAAGGGTCCAATCTCTATATGATTGACATTATTGTGATATGTTTGCTACTCTATGATGAACTTTGGCTTGGTTGATGTTACTGGTAGTCTGGCACTATTCACGGGGAAGCGGACTCCATCCGTTATGCTGTCGAATTTCTGGCAGAAGTTAGTGATAGTTCTAAAGATTGTTGTGTTAATGTTGCTATGTGAAATGTAGGAATACTAAGCAATTATTATTATTTGAGAACCAAAGTATTTATGATTTTATGATAAAAGATATGATGATGAGTCCATATTCCGAAAGAACATGACATGGTGATCATGCTCTGATAGGGTATGACATGGCGATCATATTTTGGGATATGGCATGATAAGCACATCCTAGGGAGTGTGACATGGTGATCACACCCCGATGGGGTATGACATGGCGATCATACTCTGAAATATGGTATGATGACCACATCCTAAGGAATGTGACATGACGATCACACTCCAATGGAGTATGACACGGCGATCATACTCTGGAATGTGCATGACAAGTAAAGAAAGACCAAGAAAGAAGAGAAAATTATGTATATCTGTATAAATTCAAGTACAAGTGAAGGCAGATGCTAATTTCAAGTTTCCAGTATGTTAGTGTTATTATATTTTTAATATGTTATAGTTATTATTCGTAATATGCTTCATGACTTTTTCGTGTATTGGCTCTCCCAAATGACAAGTGCATGAATAAAATGAATTCTGCTTCGGACAAGGTATTTTTCAAACTATAAAACTGAACAGTCTATTTAACATGCTCATATTTTTCATAATAAACCGAAGCAGCTAGAGATAATCACGATGACACCTGCACATGGTAGTTTAATGAGACCTACTGAGAATTTATAATTCTCATTCCTATGTTTATCTCTGTGTTATCTCCAGATAGTTCAGAAGTTCCAAAGAAGGTCCTTTGAGGTGGAGTTGACTAGTAAGATTGAAGGTGGCTGAAGGTTGCTGCCAGTCAAGGTCCGATTAAGTGACAATAACAACTCCTAGGTGAGGTATTATGACTTAAGCATAGTACCATGCTTGGGAGGGTGTTACCCCTTACAAGTGACGGTAGTTAAAAGATAAAATGTGGGTCTTTTCACTCGGAGGCAGTTGCACATTGGGTCCCTCCTTATGAAGGCAGCTAAAACTATTGGGTCTGTCTATCTTGGAGGCAGTTGGTTAGCTGAGTCTTTCCAATTTAGAGGCACATGGGTCCCCTTGTAGGTTAGTATTGTGTGATAACGGTCATGAGTTGAGCTACCCAAGGGCAGTAAAGATTAAAATAAAATAAGTAAAGAATTCACCCTAGGGATGATAATATGTAACGCCTAGGTGTGCCAAGAAGAGAAAGTGAAGAAAGTTAAAGAAAAACAAGTGCATCGGCATAAGCTCAAGTATAAGCATTTGCATATATACCAGATTTTCTTAGTATGCTGAAATCATTATTATATCTGAGCATGCTGTGACTGCTACTCTAGTTATAAATTTTGAGTTATTCATGTTATTTCCATTATGATCCAAGTGTGTGAATAAAATGAACTCTGCTTTAGACAGTATATTTTCAAAACTATAAAACTAAATATTTTCTATGGCGTGATCACTTTTTTTCATAATAAAACAAAGTAGCTAGAGATAATAACAACGACACTATGTGTCATAATTTAGAGAATCCTACTGAGAATTTTAAGTTCTTACTCATATATTTGTTTCCGTATTATCTCCAAATAATGCAAGAAAACCTGAAGATGATCATCCTAGGCGGAATCAACTAGGATGGGTAGAGATGACCAAAGGTTGCTGTTAAACAAGGTCTATTCATGAAATAGTAGTAACTCCCAAATATGGTACTATGACTTAGGCATAGTACTATACTTGGGAGGGTGTTACATTTGTGGTTGAAGACAAAGAGCAATACTTTGGGGACACTGAACTAGATCATAAGCACAGCGAGTGCCACGCAATGGAGCGGATCTAGAAGCTTTTGGCAGAGGTGATAGAAGTTAATGATCTCTTAAGGCTATATAACCAATGGTCTTCGTGATGCAGCAGTGTGGATGTTGTCTTTGTGAACATTACCATCATCGTCCCAGTGACTAATCAGAGATTCATAGAGGTGGGGGCAGGCAGGAATGGTTTGGCAGTGGAGGAAGGAATGGTTAAAATAAAGGATAAAATAGGAAAATCACATAAACATGAATGCTAAAAAATACATGGAAATTATTATAGAATTATTTTGTATAATCACAAACTTTAATCATAATCATTCATTCAATTTTTAATGGCTAAGATTTAGTGAGCAGATTGGTTACTAACTTAGCCCTCCCCATGTTGGAAACCGGGTGAGTGTTAATTTGGTCAAGGCAAGTTTGGGAGTTACATTAGTCCCTAATTAAAAATTATAAAATAACCTTATAAAGTTATTGTAAAAGGGGTGTCTTGACATTTTATTTGCAGATATATGCTATTTTCCATTTCCAATCACATAATTTCATGCCTAGCAGTTGAAGCCTAGAGACAGGGAAACATTTGCTTACCTTATTGTTGGAGGGTTGAGACTATTTTCAATTTATCTTTATAAAAAAAAGCAAGCTTGATTATGGAGTGGAGGAGTAGGGGAGAAGAAGAAAATGATGGTGGTGAAAGAGAGGGGAAGGAAAAGGTAGAAGAGAACTCACATTCTTCCTCATAGATGGTATTGATCACCCCAAATTGGTTCCACCCCTTCTAGATTTGTTCTGATGCCACGAACACCCGCTTTGCCCCCTTTTTTAACCCGCGATTGCAAGTGCGGCGGTTTGCCACCGATAGTCATGTCATCACCCGTCTTAGATCCCTATCTCCTGAGCTCACATATGCAGCACTACCATTCGTGCAAGTCTTAGGAATTGTGTGCTAATATCAAAACAACATTCATTTTTAATTGATTTCTCATGTACTAAAGAAAAGTTCAATGTCAGCCATTTGATCTAAAGAAAAAATAGATCCAACGATTGTCAGTGCCTATAATGAATTGGTTTTAAAGAGGGCTAATGTAAATCCCAAACTACCATGAACCAAGTTAACACTCACCTAGAAACTGCTTTACAGCTTACTCATCTTAGTGAGAGCCTTTTCTTTCTTTTGGGGGGGGGGGGATGTCTAGTCTTAATAAGAGTTTGAGTGTAGCTAAGTTAAGGGAGGTGAAGTAGATCATGGCCATATGAGCCCAAAGTGGTCCTTTTATTGTGTGATAACTTCAAATGTAAGGAAAAAAAAAAGCATTTGAAGATAACATAACAATGAAGAATCACCACTGAGAGTTGAAGCTAATAATTAATATCTTTGAATCAGTGTGTATTTAAATTAGAGTCTATAGAATTGATTTTAAGTGAATTTAATTTTATACATTTGATTTAAATTAAGGAGAATTTGTAACATCATAATTTATGTTTGAAACTTTTGAAAGAAAATATAACACCCCCTATTCTCCTATACTAGTAAGTCAATATTACTAGTAAATAAATAAAATAAAGGACTTATAAATAATTAAGATAAAAACATATTCTGAGAGGTTTAGATTAATGAAATTATACAAAATAAATACAATAATAATGGTAATTTGACTTATGCCAATTCTTCCTCTATTATAAACAAGAAACCAATAAACTTAAATGAAAAAATTGAGTAATTAGATAATTAGCACTAATCAAGGGAGGAATAGAGTAAATAAGGCATCACCAAGATAATTAATTTATCTAGTTAGTTCCTTAACTTACTAAAACTAATCTAAAGGAGACATAAAGTAGAAGAGGGTACAATGTGATATCACTAAAGTTAAAAAAAAAAAAAAACCAAGAAAGAGAAATCGTCATGAAATTCAAATATGAGTGGCTCTAAATGAGACATATCACCCTTAAACACTAAAATTAACCCTAATCACTCATGCTCACTTGCAAAACCCTAGCTTCCCTTTCTATATATGCCCCCACAAAACACTACATAACCCCCCTTGCTCTTCTATATGAGCATCAATTCTATCATCATCATCATCATCATTTCTTTCATTACTTCCTCTTCTTCTTCTTCTTCTTCTTCTTCTTCTTCTTCTTGTTTTCTCTCTTCCTCTAAAGAAACCTAAGTGCCCTTTTTACCTATTTGTGTTCCTACCAAAAAAATCAAAAGACCTTTTTTCTTTAATTTAAACTCTTAGCCGCCATTTTCAGAGGAGATGAAGGGGAGGTTCTTGAGCTTGATTTGGGTTGAGTTGAAGCTTGGAGATTGAAGGTCTAGAGTGTTCTTGAGCTTAAGAGTGATGTAGGAGTCTAAACTAAGCTTTGGTATTCTTAAATGTGTGATTAACATAAGTTATCACTTGGGGTTTTTAAGGTTACATTACCCACTATGATTTAATGCTTTAAAATCTTATCTTGATGTTCCTAAAAGTGATTAAAATGAGTTCAATATGGTGATTCCTCGAGGAAATGCATTTTGTAGAAGTTAAGATAATAGGGTAATTAGAGAGTTAATTTAGTTAGAGGGTTTAAACATTTGAGATAGTAAGGGATATAATTTCTTTGGGCTATGTTTAATTAGAAAGTGAGTAATTTGCAAAGACATCAAAAGGAAAATTTATTGCTTAGACCCTTGGAATTTTTGGCCAAGGTATGGCAATAGTGGGGTCTTAGAGTTTTTTGTTAGTTAAAGTGATATTTTAAAGTCCCTAGAAGGAGTTTGTAATGGGTTTAGTAGGTGGTTTTATAACAAAGTTAGTCTTATTGGAGATTGGTATATTATGGAATTAGAAAGTCAACTAGTTCAAGGGTTGGAATATTTATGATGGTAAGATTCTTAGATTCTTTGGGCTATGTTAGCAAGAATGCATCTAATTTTAAGAAGGGATCAAGAGGATAGTTTAGTATTTAGGGTTTGGCAAACTTTGGCTATGAAGAGGATTATTGGGAGAGTTGAGTTTTGGATGGGTATGGCGATTTGGAGTAAGAAGTGTTAAATGATGATTAATGGAACTAATAGAGAAGAGGAAGCTTTTAAAAAGTGACTACTAAGAACAAGTATCCTTTGCTTGGGATAGATGACCTATGGACCAACTACAAGGTGTAGCTATGTTCTCAAAGATTGATCTGAGATCCGGATGTCATTGGATAAGAGTGAAAGAGGAGGATATACCTAAGACAGCTTTTAGGACAAGGTATAGGAATTATAAGTTTACGATGATGTCGTTTGATTTAACTAATGTCCATGCTGCTTTTATGGATTATATGAATAGAATTTTTAGACCCTACCTGAATAAGATTGTAGTTGTTTTCAGATATGATATTCTCATCTATTCGAGAATAAAGGAGGAACATGAAGAATATTCAAGGGTTATATTGGGAATCTTGATGGAAAAGAAGCTTTATGCTAAATTATCTAAGTATGAATTCCGGATGGAAAAAGTAAAGTTCTTATGACATGGGGTGTCACAAGAAGGTATCGCTGTGGAACCAAGTAAGATCGAGGCTGTGATGAATTGAGAGAGAGCAACCTCGGTAACTGAGATAAGGAGTTTCTTGGATTTAGTCGATTACTACTGTAGGTTTATAAAAGGATTTTATCATATATCTTTACCCTTAACCAAGCTGATGAGGAAGGATGCCCCATTTGTGTGGACTATGGATTGCGAGAAAAAGAATTCAAGAGCTAAAGGAAAAATTAATCTCAACCCCAGTAATAGAATTGCCTGACCCATGTACACCATTTGAGGTTTATTGTGATGCCTCTGGAAGAGGTTTATGTTGTGTCTTGATGCAAAATGGGAACGTGGTGACTTATGCTTCTAGGTAATTAAAACCTCACAAAGTAAACTACCCAACCCATGACCTAGAGTTAGTAGTCATAGTGTTTGCCCTGAAGATATGGAGGCATTATTTGTATGGTGTGAGGTTTGAGGCGTTTTCTGATCATAAGAGTTTAAAGTATCACTTTGATCAAAAGGAGTTGAATATGAGGCATAGGAGATGAATGGAGTTTTTGAAGAATTATGAGTTTGGGTTAAACTATCATCCTAGGAAGGCCAATATGGTAGTTGACGCTCTAAGTCGGATATCTTTGCATGCATTATGGATGATGGTCAAGGAGGATAAGATAGTAAGGAGCTTTAGAGAACTTAACCTTCGAGTGGTGTTAACCCTCGTAGTTTATGATTGAATTAGCTTAGGGTGACAAGCGATTTTGAGAGTTAAATTGCTCAAGCCCAAAGTGAGGAAGAGGATTTTTGGGAAACCTTAATGCTAGTGGAAAAAGGAAAGTTGAAGGGTTTCGCTCGAGATACAAATGGATTAAGAGTTTGTGTACCGGCAAGCGGTGACCTCTGAAGAAGAATTTTGAAGGAGGCTCAGAAGAGCCATTTCACTATACACCCTGGTGTAACGACGATGTATCAGGATGTTAAGATGTTCTGGTGGCCGGGATTGAAGAGGGACATTACGGAGTTGGTGAGCAAGTGTTTAGTCTACCAAAAGGTAAAGATTAAACACTGAAAGCCCTTTGGTATGTTGCAACCATTAGAGATCCTAGAATGGAAATGGGAGAGTATCTTTATGGACTTCATGATGGGTTTACCCAAAACGCAAGCTGATTTTGATGCGATACGGGTAATTGTTGATAGATTAACTAAGTCTGCTCACTTTTTACCCATTCGAGCTACTTATCCTTTGGAAAAGTTAGCCCAACTGTATGTGTAAGAGATAGTAAGGCTGCATAGTGTACCTTCAACTATAATCTCGGATAAGGACCCAAGGTTTACCTCTAGACTCTAGGGAGCCTTGTAAAAAGGCATTTGGCACGAGGCTTTGCCTAAGTACATTTTATCACCACTAGACGAATGGACAGTCAGAGAGAACCATCCAAATTCTAGAGGATATGTTAAGAGCCTGCATGTTGGATAATCGAGGAAGTTGGGACAAGTACTTACCTTTGTTTGAGTTTGCCTATAACAATAGTCATCATGTGAATATTGGTATGGCATTTTATGAAGCCTTGTATAGGAAGAAATGTCAATCCCTTCTGTGTTGGTCTAAATTGGGAGAGCAGAGTTTGTTAGGACCTGACCTTGTGAGGCAGACCATGGAGCAAATAAGGAGGAGTAGGGATAGGATCCTTATGGCTCAAAACCATCAAAAGAGTTATGTAAATAGGAGAAAGTCTTTAGAGTTTGAAGAAGGAGAACATGTATTCCTGGAAATCACTCTTACAACTGATATAGGTAGAGCCATGAAAGTCAAAAAAGTGAGCTCCCATTTTCTTAGCCCCTTTCAAATTTTGAAATGTGTCAAGTCAGTTGCTTATCAAATGGCCTTACCTCTGAATTTGTCAAACCTTCATGATGTCTTTCATGTGTCTCAGTTGAGAAAATACCATTCCGATCTTAGTCATTTACTTGAGCTTGAAAGTGTATAGTTAAAGGAGGACTTAACCTTTAATCTACTGCCATCTGGGATTGTGGATCATGGGGTAAAATAGCTGAGGAATAAGACAGTATCGTTGGTCAAGATGGCTTAGGGAAGAGGAAATATGGAAGAATATACGTGGGAGATGGAGTCCGAGATGAAGAACAAGTATCCCGACTTGTTTACAAGTAACGAATTTTGAGGGCAAAATTCTTTTTAAAGGTGAAGAGAAATGTAACATCCTCAATTTCCTATCGTGCTAAATTATCTCAATAACCTCAAGTAATTAGGCACTTAATGAGAAATTATGAGATTAAGGCTTAATTAAGGGATTAACGAAGTGTTTATGAGTTAATTCTGATGAGAAAAGCAAAAAGAATACTTAGTTAAGATTAGATAATCTCTAATTAAGTGAGTTTGACTCTTAATAGCTTAATTAAAAACTAATAACCCTTAATTAACTTAATTGAGTTTAATTAAGGATAATTGAGTTTAATTACAAGTTTAATTTTCTTAATCATGTTCTTATGTGTTAATCACTAATTCTTGCTTAATCATGTTAATTAAGTTGCAATAGCATTTAATCACATGATTAAATTCAAATTTAGTCAACTAGACAATAAAGTAAAGTGTGATGTCACTAAAGTACAAAGCATTAGATAAGAGTACTTTATGTAAGAAAGCATTAGGTCTTGTCTAAAATAAACCCCTTACTTAACCATTTTGTCCCCTTAATTACAACAAAATGAAGAAAATATCTCTCCCCCCTTGGCTAATATGTTACGGCTAACAATAACACATATACACACCTTCACTTCATTTTTCAACTTCCATTCTCTCTCTAAAATCCTTTCTTCCTCAAGAAGCTCTCCAACTTCTCTCTACATTCTCTCTTCTTCTTCTTCTTCTTCATTTTCTTCATCATTCTCCACTTCCATAACCAAACTTTCTTTACTTAGCCCTTCAAAGACCATATCTTTTGGTCTTTAGAGAAGAGATCTAAACACTACAAGCCTCATTAGAGCTCTCTTTTCCCTTGTTCAAAATTGCCACCACCATCAACAAGGAGGAGTCTTCTTTATCTTCTTCTTCTCCTTCAAGGATGCCATTCTTCAACATTAGGTAGTGATCTCTACTCTTTTCTTTTTGTTACTCAAGAAACTTGAAGCTTGGCTCTCACCATGGCCAAGATCTTCAAGTGAGAACTTGACAAAGTTTCCTTTTTTAGAAAAAAGTTTACTTCTTGAACTTTTTTCATGGGTGTTCATGTGGATGTCTTGAGTTTTCTTCATGAATGCCCTAAAAGTTTCTATTTTTAGCAAAATATATTCTTGATCTTGTTCATAAGTCGTTCTTGTTTATTGAAAGTTTGTCTCTTTGAATGCTTTAAAGTTTTCATTTTTCTTTCTTAATGCATGAGTTCATGATGATTCTTGGTGGTTTTGGTTTAAAGTTGATTTCTTTCCTTTTTATGAGCTTAAGATTGGAAAAGTCCTCATCTTTACATCTTTCTTACGATTTTGATAAGACTAGGAACATTCCAAAAGTATAAAGCTTTAAAAGTTTGCTTCTTGATGCACAAAAAGTAGCGCTATTTTTATGGGTATCACAAGGTTTCATTTTATTTTTCTTGAAGACAAGAATATGTATAAAAGTCTAACCTTTTTGAACATGAAGCTTTCTAAGTCATAAAGATGAGAACTTGCCACTTTATGTCTTCAAGATTGAATCTTGAAGACAAGACCTTCGATAAAGTTTTAAACTATAATAAAAAATGTAACTTTTAAGTCATAAAGATGTAGATTTGCACTCTAATCTTGTAAAGGTTAAATCTTGAAATGGAAGGGTTGAGTAAAGTTCTAATCTTTCTTCAAGAAAGAATTTTTTAGACTTTAAGACAACTTTAAATCATAAAGTTGAAACCTTGATGGTCTTATAATGATTAAAAGTGTCAACTTTCTTAAAGAATAATACTTTTTAGTCATAAAGCTAGCATCTTATAGCATTTTCCTTATAAAGGTTGAATCTTTAAGACAAGAATATAATTTAAGACTCATACTTTGATAAAGAATCAAACTTTATAATCACTTTCATAAAGTATGCAACTTTATAATTATAAGGGTGAAATTTTGCTACCCCACTTAGTAAAGTTTGAATCTTGTAATTTGTTGAAAATAAAAATTATCTCTTGATGATTAGCGAACATGGTGTTGTTGGGTTCATGAGTGTGGTTATACATTGTCATGACCCAAGGGAGTAGAGAGATCTCAAACTCCTTTGGGAACAGAAGTATGATTAGATCCTCTGAACATATCATGAACCTAAGGATCACTAAGTGCACTGTCTCAAGATAAGAAAAGGAAATAATTACTTAACTTAATCAACTTGAGCCAAGTATTCCATAAGATATGTATCTAAGTAAAGATTAACTTCACTCAAGCATTGACTAACCAAAAGACTATACACACATTTGTTTTAACTATGTGATTGTCTCATGAGTAAATATGGGAAATCATATGAAGGCTTATAAGACTTTTTACAAAGAATAACACAACTATAAATACCCTTTAGGGTATGAATGTATGATGCCATTAGGTATGATATATGACAAGTTTGATTGAGCATTGTCTTATGATTGAATGATTTATATGATGATATAAGAATGGATGTAGTTGATTATTGGTTGAAATTTCATCATTGGCATTTTGGGGAAGATCCGGTCTAGCCGTTATGCTATCAAATTTTCGTCAAAATTATGGACTTAGTCATACTAACGCATGTTCGCATGTGTCTTGTTAATGATCGTAGTGCATGTAAGATGTGGTCATAACAAAAGAAAAGAAAGAATAGGATATGAACCTTCGATCACTTTTTAAAGGAAGTAAGAGACGGTGATCGACAAAGACTCAAGAAACCTCTATGGGGGATGCAAGGGTGACATGGAGGACCCTCCAACTTAGAGGTAGCCAATATCAGCTTAGTTTGATTTGGTTTAGTACTGCGTGACAACGGTTATGGAATGAGCTCATGTCCAAAAGCAGTCTATTTCAACAAAAAAGTAAAGAATGTTAAGCATGTGCTAAATATGAAAGTAAAGTTAAAGAAAGACTCTGGTCTAGTCTAAGAAGTTATATGAATGTGCATGCATCTTCATTCTCTCATTTGTATGGTCATGAACGTTTATACTATGCTCTCACATGTATATGCTCTTATATTGTAGCTTTAAGTTTCTTTATATTATGTTTATATAGGGAAGATTAAAAGAAACCTGCTTTAGAAATCTATGTTTTCAAACCCTTATGCATGCTCACTGTTTTCATAATTAAACCCGAAGTGGCTAGGACAACGACGATGACACATTACTGGTCTAGTCGGGATCCTACTGAGAAATCTTGTATTTCTCACTCCTATGTTTCTGTGTTATCTTTAGACAGAGTTGATGGCATCCAAAGTACCAATTCGATGGTACATGATTGGATAAGATGATGAGCTGCCATGTCCCTTCACCTAACTAAGGAGGATCGAGATAGTAACATAGTATTTTCACCTTCTTAAGAGCCCTAGTTGGGCAGTTTATGTGTAATTAAGAGTACGTGGGAAATAATGCTACTTAATTTGTCCTATTACATATGTGACAATTATTCATGTAATGATGACTCTTGATTATCTATGATTACATTATTGGTGTAACATCCTCAATTTTATGTCGTGCTAAATTACCTCAGTAACCCTGAGTAATTAGGCACTTAATGAGAAATTATGAGATTAAGGCTTAATTAGGGAGTTGACTCGGATGAGAAGAGTCAAGAGAATGCTTAATCGAGATCAGATAATCTCTAATTAAGCAAGTCAGAGCCTTATAGCTTAATTAAATACTAATCGCCCTTAATTAGCTTACTCGAGTTTAATTAAGGTTAATTAAGCTTAATCGTAAGATTAAATTTTGTTAATCGTATTCTTGTGTGTTAATCACTAATTCTTGCTTAATCACCTTAATTAAGTTGTATGAGCACTTAATCTCATGATTAAATTCAAATTTAGTCAACTAGATAATAAAGTAAAAAGTGATGTCATTAAAGCATAAAGCATTAGACAAGACTACTTTATATAAGAATTTGACCATGCTTTGTCTCCCCATCATCCCATTTGTCCTCTTAATCGCTAATTAACACAAGATGACACAAAATTAAGCAAAATATCTCACTCTCCCTCCTTTAATGAAGACGCCATCTTCTCTCTCTCCCTCCATCATCCATTTTCATTTTTACTCATCCTATTCTCTCTCTTCAAGCCAAATTCTCCAACTTCTTTCTAAACACTTTTTCATCTTCTTCATCTTCCTCTTCCTTTCTCCACCATCACCACCACCCTAGACCACTCACTTAGCCCTTCAAATACCTTATCTTTGAGTCTTTGGAGACAAGATCAAAACACTACAACCTTCATTTTTACAAGATCTCAAGAGCTTCTCTTTCCTTCTTGCAAAACCGCCACCACCATCATCAAGAGGAGCCATCATCTTCTTCTTCCTCTTCTCTTGTTTTTGCACCATTTTCAAGAAGGTAGTGATCTTCATCTTTTTCATTTTGTTTACTCAAGAAAGCTTGGAGCTTGGTTCTTTCATGACCAAGATTTCTAAGTGAAAGCTTGAGAAGATCCTTCATGCTCTTCAGGAGCCAAAGTTTTCATTTTTGGTAAAATATGTTCTCGATGTTCTTCATGCGTTCTTAAGTTTCCTCTTTTGGAAAAATATGTTCTTGATGTTCTTCATGTGTTCTTAAGTTTCCTCTTTTGGAAAAATATGTTCTTATTGTTCTCTTGCTTAAAGTTGCTCCTTTCTTTTTATGATGAGTGAATGATTAGAAAAGCTTCACCTTTTTATGTTTTCATGATTTGATAAGACTATGAACATTCTAAAAGCTTTAAACTTCAAAAAGTTTGCTTCTTGATGCACAAAAAGTGGCGCAAGTTTTAGTGCCATCATAAAGTCTTCTTTTGTTTTATTTTGAAGACAAAGATACATGAAAAAGTCTAAGCTTTTTAGAATAACAAGTATTTTTGAGTTATAAAATGATATCTTGTTACTTTATGTCTTAAAAATCAAACCTTAAAGAAAAGACCTTTCATAAAGTTTCAAACTTTAATCAAGAATGAAACCGTTAAGTCAAAAAGGTGTTAACTTTTATAAAGAACAAGACTTTTGATTTAAAAAGCTAGTAACTTGTATCATTATTTCATAAAGATCCAATCTTAAGACAAGAGCTTAATGTCAAAGGCACTTACTTTCATAAAGAATAAAACTATATGGCTACTCTATAAAGAATAATGACTTTAATAATGTTTTAGGTAAAACCTTGGTGTGTTATTAGTAAAAGTTTAAAACTTTGTAACTTGAATAAGTTAAAAGTCACCCTTGGTGATTAGTGAACATTGGTGTTGTTGGGTTCATGATGTGGTTATGCATTGTCATGACCTAAGGACTAGAGGGATCTCGAACTCCTTGGGAACAGAAGTATGATTTGGGCCTCTGAGCATACTATGAACCTAGGAATCACTAAGTGCACTATCTCAAGGAAAGGGAACAATCACTTAACTTAATTAATTTGAACAAGTGTTCTATAAGACATGTACTTAATATAAAGAATACTTTCATACGAGGACTAAGTAACTAAAAGACCACAAACACATATCCTAACTATGTGATTCTCTCTTGGGTGACCACGAGAAATCGTATGATGATTCATAATATTCTTCGCAAAGAAAAACACAACTATAAACCCCTTTAGGTTATGAATGGGTGATGCCATTCGGCATGATGAATGATGAGTTTGATTGAGCTTTGTCTCATGATTGAATAATGAGTGTGATGATATGATATAAATATGATGAACTATTGGTTGAAAGTTTATGATTGGAATTTTGGGGAAGCTCCGGTCTAGCCGTTTTGTCACGGATTTACTCAAAATTATGGACTTAGTCATATCATTGCATGTGTCTAGTCAAAGAAGTATTATTCATGTAAAGTATAATGATAAGCAACGAATTAATGGGACATGACCCTTCAATCACTTCGGTAAGGGAAGTAACAGACAGCGATCCATAAAGACTCAAGAAACCTCTATGAGGGAGGCAAGGATGACATGGAGGACCCTCCAACTTAGAGGTAACCAATATCGATTTAGTCTGACTTGGTTAGTACTGCGTGACGACGGTCACGGAATGAGCTCATGTCCAAAAGCAGTCTATTTCAAAGGAAAGTAAAGAATGTTAAGCATGTACTAAAAATGAAAGTAAAGTCAAAAGTATAACCATGGTTAAGTCTATGATGATGCATGTCCTTGCATGTACTTATGTTGCTCATTTGCATTATGAATGTTTACTCTATCTTTCAGCATGTATGTTAGATTATGATGATGTAGTTATGATGTTAAGTTTAAAAGCAACCCGCTTCGGAGTTTAAGTTTTCAAATCACTAAAATTGAACGTATATCTGTCCACTACTTTTATAATTAAAACTGAAGTGGCTGGGACGATGACGATGACATTATATTTGTCTAGTCGCGATCCTACTGAGAAATTTAGTATTTCTCACTCCTACGTTTTCGTGTCGTCTTCAGAGGATGCCAGCGTCGGGCACGG
Organism: Pterocarpus macrocarpus; assembly: GCA_031439585.1. Classification (NCBI taxonomy): domain Eukaryota; kingdom Viridiplantae; phylum Streptophyta; class Magnoliopsida; order Fabales; family Fabaceae; genus Pterocarpus; species Pterocarpus macrocarpus. Next base: position 28,851,729 of record CM062520.1, read on the forward strand.
TGGTGATTTTCATTGAGTTTTCGGTGATGCATTGGCACTTCGACCCGGTGCTGAATGCATCTGTGCTGATCGCTCAGGCAGCGATACGGGTCTACATGTTCCATTACTGCCAGTTCCATGCACTCGTGATGAGTCCGTTTTTCGGCCCTCATGAGCCGTTCGAGGACATCACTATGGATGACGTTCGCCTGCCCTTCTATCCTCCGAGGTACCTTATTGATGGAGATTCCGATTCGGACACCCGCCTGACACTAGCAGTTTCGTTGGATTCCGATCCTTCGGAGCCTTCATATCCGAGCTATCATGTGGAGACAGACCCGTCTGAGCCTTCCTACCCGTCTGTGATCCGCCTGTCGTCTGACTCGTCTTCTTCTTCTGCAGCTGCCTCGTCACACACCACCCCCGATTTGCGGTCGCAGGTTTATCCGTTACTCATGCCGTGCCTCGTGGGCGTGGCCGTGCTCGAGGAGGAGGACATGGTGATATTCCTCCCGGTGGATTCAGGAATGGCTACCTTCCGCCAGATACGTGAGGTGTTGATTTACATGCGGAGTCGACCACGAGGATAGCCCCTCTTGGTTGTAGCTAGGGTTATCATATTTCTTGTGGCATGTATGGGTGTATGGGATTGCTTATGTATTTTCTTTTATCATGTATTTCATTAGGTTATTTGTAGGGCCGACAGTAGGTATCGGACCCATTGCTATTATTATGTATGACTGCTGCTATTATTACTACTATGTTAACTATGGGATGGCTATGGAATGAATGTTATCTTTATCTAAGATTATGATTATTCTCAATGCGTCTGTTTATGTTTAATGCGATGTATGTATGAGATAGCAACGTTTGTATTTTATGTTCACGATGCGCTCATGGCTCTCGATATTCAAAAATGGTTTACTTGTTTTATTAAAAAAAAAAAATTTGCCCCTATTTTTGTTAAAAAGTAATTTATAAAAGGTAATGTTAGTTCTGCGAACAAAGATAACAACTAGTAATTCTACAATATGACTTAAGCATAGAATGGAACTATTAGGGTGTTACATTTTGGTATCAGAGCAGTTCGTCCTTGAAGAGCCTGGGGATGGACTGACTATCCTTCTAAGCATACGTGTTAGTTAAGTCATGCTTTGGGTCTCGTCTGTATGATGGGACGTAGGAGTTAGATATGCATGATCATCTGTTCTAAATATGGTTAGTTGCTGGTTCACTCAACGTAAATGTTAAGCCTGATCAACTCAATGTCTTCTATTTTGGTATTCCAGGAACTAATGGCTTCAGGAAGACGTGGTAGGCCCTGTAACGAGCCGGAAGGTCCCGAGGAAGTCATGGGGACACTCCGTGAAATGGTTGCTGCCATGAGGGAGCAGGCTGCTGCTGCGCATTGCATGATGGAGCGAATGGAGCAAAGGGATGAGGAGAATCCCAAAGGGCACAATGGGGGAGTTACGGTAGATCTTGAATATCTCAAGTTTGCTGAGTTCCGGAAGGCAAACTCGCCAAGTTTCAGAGGAACGTACAACTCCGATCGAGCTGATCAGTGGATCAAGGCCATTGAGAAGATTTTTACAGTGTTGGCCTGCACCGAGGAGCAGAAGGTAGCCTTTGCTACTTATATGTTGGAAGCTAATACCAAATTCAGGTGGGTAGGCACAAAGAGGCTATTAGGAGGAGCCCAAACCCATATCACTTGGGAGATTTTCAAGTCGCATTTTTATGAGAAGTATTTTCCCGCATCCGTGAGGAATGCAAAGGAGCTGGAGTTCATGAGTCTGCGTCAAGGGACCATGAATGTTGCCTAGTATACGGCCAAGTTTGAGGAGCTATGCAAGTTCTCGACAATTTATCAAGGGAACCTGGATAAGCGCTAGAAATGTGTGAAGTTTGAAGGGGGATTGCGTGAGGAGATATTGGCATCTGTAGGACCCATGGAGATCCATGACTATGCTGCACTCGTTAACAAGTGCCGTTTGGTGGAGGATTGCAACCGCAAGCTATCTGTGGCCAGGTCCGAAGCCTACAAGAAGAAGATGGCATCGCAAGGGCAGAAGTTCAAGCCCTAACTCCCGAGGAGACCATTTCAAGGTGGAAGTTTCAAAGGAAAGCAACCCAAGAAGCCTACTGGGAATCCACCCAAGCCGGCGAATGGTTAAGCCTGCCCTAAGTGTGGCAAACATCATGGAGGACGCCCTTGTTTAGCTGGCTAGAATGCTTGTTTCCGATGCGGAAAGCCTGCACATATGGCTAGAGACTGCACTGTCAAGCTGTTGTCCCCTGCCAATAAGCCCCAATGTAACATCCCCTGATCTCCGAGTTTCGAGTTCGTCCTACAGAATTTCTGACTTCATGTCCTGTCCGACTTCCGACTTCATCTAATTTTGATTATTCCTGATTTCCGACTTCATGTTCTAATTTCAAGTTAAATGGGTGGCTTCCGAGTTCCAATAGCCGACTTTGAGTTAAAGTATACGGGGACATGATTTCCGATCTCCAAACTTATGTCCAAGTCTCCAATGAGGATTATTACCAATTTTCGTTTTCGTCTTCAACTTTCAGCATAATTTCCTACTTCCGACCTTAACTAGCATTCCTCATTTCCCAACTTTCGACTTAACCTTCAAGTACAGACAACACGGACGTGATCCGACTTCATGTTTCAAAGAAAATGTATTGATTTCCGGTCTCATAATGTAGCCTCGAGTTTCAGCCAAGGTAGCCGAGTTCCGACATTAGACCTCATGTTTCAAAATAGCGTACGTGATTTTTGACCTCAGAAGTAATAGTTTAACACAATGGTACAAGTTCCGAACTCCGAGTTTAATGTACCGAGTTCCGGCCTTAGAGTTGAACTCAATTAGAATGGACACAAGTTCTTATCTTTGGGTTGATTTCCAAGCCATACACGAGTTCCGATCTCCTAGTTTATTCTCAACATTGATATTCCTGGGTTCAAATGGGAGTTCCGAGATTAGATGATTGCGAGCTGTATGACTTCTGACTTCCGACCTTACTTCCAAGTTTCGAATAAACCAGACAAGATTTCCTCAAGTCACAAATAAAATGGGACGAGTTACGACATCCGGCTTCAGCTTCAAGCTCAAGTAAAAATGGCACGAGTTCCAACTTCAAGCATAATGGAGACGAGTTCCGATTTCAGGTAGAACGGAAGCGTATCCCACTTTTGGGATGATGTGGAGAGCAAATTGGCCACAAAAGTGAGAGACATGGCCGAACTTCAACCACAAAACTCCAACCAATCAACACCACAACTCTCATGTATTTAAGTCAGACTCCCCTCCTCATTTCCAGTTGATTTATGCCACTTTCTTTCCCTCTTGCTCCAGCCTTCTTCTTCCTTTCTCCCTCCCAATCTACTCTATCAAATCTCCAAGCTTTGTCAAGGTTCCATCAATCCAAACTCAAATTCAGCAAGATCACACTTTAAAGAGGAAGGATTCCATTCTGTTCTTGAATTACTTGCACTATGATTGCATGAAATTGTACTCTTCTTCATGTATTTGATGGATTATTGGATGTAATATGAGGGATTATAATAGGATTAATATGAAATCTTGAGTTGAAATTAGAGTTAGAAGGAGAAAACTAGAAGGAATGGGGGACTGGGATGCTGTTTTGGTGAAGAGTCCTCGGCAGTCCGTATAGCGGAGTGTACGGCTCCGCTTACAATTGGTCAAATTCGATGAAACCATTTTTAGATGAAAGTAGACATTCAGGGATTTCCATACATATATCATATAAGGTTTTTGGGTCAGTATTGAAAGAGATATGAATTTTTGAAGGTTAACCTAGGAATCAGGACTTTTATCCAAGCAGTGTGACTTGAGGAGAGTATAACTCGCCCTATACAAATCCAAATTGAGTGAAACTAACTTTGTTAGATCACTGACACATATGGGAACATCCTAATATGAAATTCCAAGTTTGTTGTGACACCAATCGATCCTAGTGGTTCGAGGAAATTACCCTATGTCCAAACCGAGCCAAAATAAAGTAGTTTAGAAAGGTGGAATTTCAGGATGTATAACTCGAGCTATACTAAAGCAAATGAAATGAAACTTGTTTAAATGAAAGGTTGTCTTGTTAACTTCAATAAGAGACCAATTTTGTATGATTTGAGCTTAGTTTTGATTTTTAGTGAATTTATACTTCCAAGAGTGTAATTTGGGCTAGTGACTGAACAGGCTGAGGTAATATTTGAATATCCTGAGTTATATAGATCAAAATGATATGGGACCAATGAGGTTAGAAAGTAGACACATGGATCTATGACCAAAATTTAGGTATAAATGAGTTGAATAGAGGTAAAGGCAGATTATACAAAATTCGAGCAGAATTGAGTAAGATTGGCAGAATGGCCAAATTGATAGTTTCACAATTGTTAGTGAGTACATAAGGATTGAGTTGAGGATTACAAGTTTTATATTGATAAATACGTTAAGTTGATTATATTGCTATGGCTAATTTGTCCGTGAAAGCTAGCACTATTCATGGGGAAATGGATCTGATCCGTTATACTGCCGAATTTACGATAGAAGTCTGGGAGACTATGAGTGTCTATATTACAAGGAATTTATGGTATAAACAGCTACACAATTATGATTGTGTATGTGGAAATCCTATATGCAAGAATGACATAAGTATGATATGAAGTATATGAGAATAAATCATGAAGCATATGTATGAATACATCTCGCATGACTATGCTTGATTTTGCATGAGAATGAAAAGCCATGAGTATATTGAATGTAAATCCCTTCACTCGGAGGCAATTAAATGAGGTCCCTCCCTGTGAAGGCAGTTAAATGATAAAATGTGAATCCCTTCACCTGGAGGCAGTTGCACATTGAATCCCTCCCGGTGAAGGCAGTTAAAAGATAAAGATATGAATCCCTTCACTTGGAGGCAGTTGCACTTGAATCCCTTCCTGTGAAGGCAGCTACCCTCTACCTTGGAGGCACGTGGTCAGATGAGATCCCTCTATATTAAAGGCACGTGGTCAGATGAGATCCCTCACTTTTGAGGCACATGACCAGAAGAGATCCCTTCAATTAGAGGCACGTGGCTAGAATGAGATCCCTCCAAGACTAGAGGCACGTGAATCCCTTTGCAGGTGAGTCGTGTGATGATGGTCACGGGTGAAGCTGACGAGCTCACTCCAAGGCCAGGCTACCCAAGGGCAGTAAAAGCACCCTAGGGACAGCGATACATAACGCTTAGGTGTGCCAAGTAAAGGCTAAAGACTAAAGACTAAAGATTTAAAATATATGCAAGCCCCCACTCACATGAGGCATGGCATCGACCAGCTAGTATGAGTATCGGGGAAAGAACTTACATGAGGCATGGCATGACCTAGCTAGTGTAAGTACCAAAGGAAGATCCCATATTCCTAAGGAACGTGACATGGCGATCATGCTCTGATGGGGTATGACATGGCAATCATACTCTGGAATGCGGCATGTAAAGATTTTATGATGAAAAAGAAGGATGAAGAAAGAGAAGTAAATTTTATGTATATGCATAAGTTTAAGTACGAGTACAGTTATGTGCAGATGTTATGTTCCTAGCATATTGATGCTATGTGTGTTTTAATATGCTGCAGTTATTATTGATATCATATTTGAATTGATTTTTATGGGTTCCTCCAAATGCCGAGTGTATGGTTAAAATGAGATTTGCTTCGGACATTATATTTTCGAACTATAAAATTAAACAGTTTGTACAGTATGTTCACCTTTTTCAAAATAAACTGAAGCAAACTGGAGATGACAGCGGTGACATTATGTATGATAATTAGAGAATCCTATTGAGAATTTATAATTCTCACTCCTATTTCCGTGTTATCTCCAGATAGTTTCAGAAGTTTCCAAAGACGGCTAAAGTTGCTGTCAAACAAGGTCCGCTCAGGTAATAGTAACAACTCCAGGGTATGGTACTATGACTTAAGCATAGTACTGTATTTGGGAGGGTGTTACACCCAACACCAAGGAAGGGTCTTTGCCCTTAATGCTGAGGAGGCCACTCAGTCCGATGATCTGATCCAAGGTAAGTGCGAGATTAATGGTAGGATCTTAACTGTGCTGTATGATTCTGGAGCTACACACTCCTTTATTTCTCATGATTGTGTAGATAGATTAGGATTGTTTGTGTCCGAATTGCTTTATATGTTAATTGTTTCTACTCCTGCTGGGAAACCAGTTAAGACTTGTCATTGTTGCTTGAATTGTCGATTCCAAATTGATGGTAGGTCTTTCGTAGTGAATTTGATTTGCTTGCCTTTGTCTGGTTTGGATTTGATTCTGGGCATGGATTGGCTTTCGGCTAACCATGCTATGATAAATTGCTCTGAAAAATCCATTGTTCTTCCCCCTATACCTGTTAAGCCCGTGGAGCCTGTTAGTTTGTTTTTGAACTCTATGAAGGTAAGAAGTAGTGAGTTGGATGATCAGGGATATGTTCTTCTTATGGCAACTGAAGTAGAACTTGAGCAGGTATTGGATGAGATCCCTGTAGTCAAGGGATACCCCGATGTGTTTCCTGATGACATACTCGAGTTTCCCCCGGAGAGGGAGATCGAGTTTTCTATAGAATTGGTGCCAGGTACTGGGCCAATCTCTATAGCACCCTATAGGATGTCCCCAGTGGAGTTGTCAAATTGAAGGGACAATTCGAAGAATTATTGGAGAAGAAGTTTGTAAGACCTAGTGCCTCACCTTGGGAAGCCCCGGTATTATTTGTGAAAGTGTACAGTTAAGCCTGAAAGTGTACAGTTAAGGGAAGACCTAACTTTCAATCTACCGCCATCTCGGATCGTGGATCGTGGGGCAAAACAGCTGAGGAATAAGACGGTACCCTTGGTCAAGGTGGCTTGGGGTAGAGGAAATGTGGAAGAATATACATGGGAGTTGGAGGCCGAAATGAAGAGCAAGTATCCGAACTTATTTACAGGTAACGAATTTTGAGGGCAAAATTCTTTTTTAAGGTGAGGAGAAATGTAACATCCTCAATTTCATGTCGTGCTAAATTACCGTAGTAACCCTGAGTAATTAGGCACTTAATGAGGAATTTCGAGATTAGGGCTTAATTAAGGGGTTGACTCGGACGAGAAGGGTCAAGAGAATGCCTAATCGAGGTTAGATAATCTCTAATTAAGCAAGTTAGAGCCCTATAGCTTACTTAAGCACTAATCGCCCTTAATTAGCTTACTCGAGTTCAATTAAGGTTAATTAAGCTTAATCGTGAGATTAATTTTTGTTAATCATGTTCTTGTGTGTTAATCACTAATTCTTGCTTAATCACCTTAATTAAGTTGTATGAGCACTTAATCACATGATTAAATTCAAATTTAGTCAACTAGACAATAAAGTAGAGAGTGATGTCATAAAAGCAAAAAGCATGAGACAAGACTACTTTATGTAAGAGTTTGACCATGCTTTGTCTCCCCATCATCCCATTTGTCCCCTTAATCACTAATTAACACAAGATAACACAAAGTGAAGCAAAAATATCTCATCCTCCCTCCTTAAAGTGGACGCCACTTTCTCTCTCTCCCTCCCTCATTCATTTTCATTTTCACTTTCACTCATCCTATTCTCTCTCTTCAAGCCAAATTCTCTAACTTCTCTCTAAACACTTCTTCATCTTCTTCATCTTCCTCTTCCTTTCTCCACCACCACCACCCTAAACCACTCACTTAGCCCTTCAAAGACCTCATCTTTGGGTCTTTGGAGACAAGATCAAAACACTACAACCTCCATTTCCACAAGATTTCAAGAGCTTCTCCTTCCTTCTTGCAAAACCGCCACCTTCATCATCAAGAGGAGTCATCATCTTCTTCTTCCATTTCTCTTGTTTTTGCGCCATCTTCAAGAAAGGTAGTGATCTTCATCTTTTTCATTTTGTTTGCTCAAGAAAGCTTGGAGCTTGGGTCTTTCATGACCAAGATCTCTAAGTGAAAACTTGAGAAGATCCTTCATGTTCTTCATGTGTTCTTAAGTTTCCTCTTTTGGAAAAATGTGTTCTTCATGTTCTTCATGTGTTCTTAAGTTTCCTCTTTTAGAAAAATATGTTCTTGATGTTCTTCATGTGTTCTTAAGTTTCCTCTTTTGGAAAAATATGTTCTTGATGTTCTTCATGTGTTCTTAAGTTTCCTCTTTTGGAAAAATATGTTCTTGATGTTCTTCATGTGTTCTTAAGTTTCCTCTTTTAGTAAAATATGTTCTTGATGTTCTTCATGTGTTCTTAAGTTTCTTCTTTTGGAAACCTATGTTCTTATTGATCTCTAGCTTAAAGTTGTTCCTTTCTCTTTATGATGAGTGAATGATTAGAAAAGCTTCACCTTTCTATGTTTCCATGATTTGATAAGACTATGAACCTTCTCAAAGTTTTAGACTTTTAAAAGTTTGCTTCATGATTTCTTCAAAGTGGCGCAACTTTTAAGCTTCCATAAAGTTTTATTTTGTTTTGTTTTGAAGACAAGAATACATGTGAAAGTCTAAACTTTTTGAGTTAGAAAAAACGATATCTTGTCACTTTAGGCTTTAGAAATCAAACCTTAAAGAAAAGACCTTTCACAAAGTTTCAAACTTTATTCAAGAATGAGATCATTAAGTTATAAAAATGTTGTTCTATAACATTTCATTCATAAAGTTTAGACTTTGAACCCAACTAATGTAAAAGGTGTTAACTTTTATAAAGAACAAGACTTTTTATTCTAAAAGCTAGTAGCTTGTATCATTATTTCATAAAGATCCAATCTTAAGATAAGAGCTTAATGTCAAAGGCACTTACTTTCATAAAGAATAAGACTTTATGACTACTTTATAAAGAATGACAACTTTAATAATGTTTAAGGCAAAACCTTGGTATGTTATTAGTAAAAGTTTAAAACTTTGCAACTTGACTAAGTTAAAAGTCACCCTTGGTGATTAGTGAACATTGGTGTTGTTGGGTTCATGATGTGGTTATGCGTTGTCATGACCCAAGGATTAGAGGGATCTCGAACTCCTTGGGAATGTAGTATGATTAGGGCCTCTAAGCATACCATGAACCTAGGAATCACTAAGTGCGCTATCTCAAGGAAAGGAAACAATCACATAATTTAATTAACTTGAACAAGTGTTTCATAAGACATGTACTTAAGTAAAGCATACTTTCATCCAAGGACCAAGTAACTAAAAGACTATAAACACATATCCTAACTATGTGATTCTATCATGGGAAATCATGTGATGATTCATAATATTCTTCACAAAGAACAACACAACTATAAACCCCTTTAGGATATGAACGTGTAAGGCCACTTGGCATGATGAATGATGAGATTGATTGAGCTTTGTCTCATGATTGAATGATAAGTGTGATGATATGATATAGATATGATGAACTATTGGTTGAATGCCGATGATTGGCATTTTGGGGAAGCTCCGGTCTAGCCGTTATGCTGCCGGATTTCCGTCAAAGTTATGGACTTAGTCATATCATTGCATGCGTCTAGTCAAGGAGTTATGCATGTAAAGTATAAAGATAAGAAAAGAATCAATGGGACGTGACCCTTCAATCACTTCGGTAAGGGAAGTGAGAGACGGCGATCCACAAGGAACCTCTATGAGGGAGGCAAGGGTGTTTTGGAGGACCCTCCAACTTAGAGGTAACCAATATCGGCTTAGTCTGATTTGGTTAGTATTGCGTGACGACGGTCACGGAATGAGTTCATGTCCAAAAGCAGTCTATTTCAAAGGAAAGTAAAGAATGTTAAGCACGTGCTAAAAATGAAAGTAAAGTCTAAGTATGACCATGGTTACATCCGTGATGATGCGTGTCTTTGCATGAAAGTATATGGCCCATTTGCATTATGGATGTTATTCTATGTTTTAGTACGGATATTAGTCATGATGATGTGTTTATGATGTTAAGTTTAACGGCAACCCGCTTGAGGTTTAAGTTTTCAAAATCATTAAAATTGAACGTATATCTGTCCACTGCTTTTATAATTGAACCCAAAGTGGCTGGGACGATGACGATGACACTGTGTTTGTCTAGTCACGATCCTAATGAGAAATTTAGTATTTCTCACTCCTACGTTTCCGTGTCATCTTCAGAGGATGCCGGCGTCGGGCACGATGGTGATCTTCATTGAGTTCCCGATGTGGCGTTGGCGCTTTGACCGTCTTTGAATGCCTCGATCTTTGTCGGCGCAATGATGAGGGTCTACATCTTCCACGACCGCCGATTCGGACTCCGTGATGAGCCCATTTTTCCGACCGCATCAGCCATTTGGCGAGGTTACTATGGATGACATTCGCCCCTACTTTCAGCCACCGAGATACCCCACTGATGATGATGAGACTGACTCGGATACCCGTTTGACTCCGACTGTTTCACTGGATTCCGATCCCTCGGAGCCGTCTTATTCGAGCTTCCATGTGGAGACCGATCCGTCCGAGCCCCTCTATCCGACTCATTCTGGGGGTTCTCACGGTTCGGGTTCGTCGCAGCCTTCAGTGATTCGTCTATCTTCGGATTCTTCTGCTTCATCTGCTGGCCCATTTTCACCTCCGGTTCGCGAGAGTGGGTTCATTCGTACCCGCGCTGTGCCCCGTGGGCGAGGACGTGCTCGAGGAGGAGGACGTGGTAGTACTTCTCCTGGTGGATATGGGAACGGTTTCCTCCTGCCAGATGCTTGATGTGACGACTGCATGCGGAGCCGAGCATGAGGATAGCCCCCTTTTGGTAGTAGTTATAGGGTTATCAATCTGTTATGTGGCATGCTTGGGTAGTAGGATTCTCTGATGTATTTCCTTTTATTATGTATTGGTAGGCTTTTGTGTAGGGCCGACAATAGATATCGGACCCATTATTATCTTATGTATGAACTGGTATGACTCTTATTGTATTATCATGGTTGGCCGTGGAATGAATGTTACATTGTTCTAAGAATTGTGGTTACTCTTATGGTCTCTATGCTTGTTAAATGCGATATATGTATGGGATAGCGGTGTTACTTTATATGTTCACGATGCGCTCATGGCTCTCGATTTCAAAAATGGTTTACTTGTTTTGTAGAAAAAATTTTACCCCTATTTTCAATATAAAGTAATTTCTAAAAGGTAATAATAGTTCCGCGAGCAAAAGTAGCAACTAGTAATTTCACAATATGACTTAAGCATAGAATGGAACTACTAGGGTGTTACATTTTGGTATCAGAGCAGTTCGTCCTTGAAGAGCCTGCGGATGGACTGACTATGCTTCTAAGCATACGTTTTAGTTAAGTCATGCTTTGAGTCTCGTCTGTATGATGAGGCATAGGAATTAGATGTGCATGATCGTCTATTCTGAATGTGGTCAGTTGCTGGTTCACTCAACATAAATGTTGAGCCTGATCAACTCAATGTCTTTTGTCTTGTGTTCCAGCAACAAATGGCTTCAGGAAGACGTGGTAGGCCCCGCAACGAGCCAGAAGGTCCAGAGGAAGTCATGGGGACACTTCGCGAAATGGCTGCTGCTATGAGGGAGCAAGCTGCTGCTGCCCATCGAATGATGGAGCGAATGGAGCAAAGGGATGAGGAGAATCCCGAAGGGCACAATAGAGGAGCTGAGGTAGATCTTGAGTACCTCAAATTTGCTGAGTTCAGGAAGGCAAATCCGCCGAGCTTTAGAGGAACGTACAACCCCGATCGAGCTGAGGAGTGGATCAAGGCCATTGAGAAAATTTTCACAGTATTGGCCTGCACGGAGGAGCAGAAGGTAGCCTTTGCTACCTATATGTTGGAAGCTGGTGCTGAGTTCTGGTGGGTAGGCGTAAAGAGGCTCTTGGAGGGAGCCCAAACCCACATCACCTTGGAGATTTTCAAGTCGCACTTCTATGAGAAGTATTTTCCTGCGTCCGTGAGGAATGCGAAGGAGCTGGAGTTCATGAGTCTGCGTCAAGGGACCATGAATATTGCTGAGTATACGGCCAAGTTCGAAGAGCTGTGCAAGTTCTCGACAATTTACCAAGGGAACCCGGATGAGCGTTGGAAGTGTGTGAAGTTTGAAGGGGGATTGCGTGAGGAGATACTGGCATCTGTAGGACCAATGGAGATCCGTGACTATGCTGCACTCGTCAACAAGTGCCGTTTGGTGGAGGATTGCAACCGTAAGCTGTCGGTGGCAAGGTCCGAGGCCTACAAGAAGAAGTTGGCACCGCAAGGGCGTGTTCAAGCCCCAACCTCTGAGGAAACCATTTCAGGGTGGAGGTGTCGGAGGAAAGCAACCCCAGAAGCCTGCTGGGAATCCACCCAAGCCGACGAATGGTCAAGCTTGCCCTAAGTGTGGTAAACACCATGGAGGACGCCCTTGTTTAGCTGGCCAGAATGCTTGTTTCCGATGCGGAAAGCCTGGGCATATGGCAAGAGATTGTACTGTCAAGCTGTTGTCCCCTGCCAACAAGCCCCAACACCAAGGAAGGGTCTTTGCCCTCAATGCCGAAGAGGCCACGCGATCCGACGATCTCATCAAAGGTAAGTGCGAGGTCAATGGTAGGACCTTAACTGTGCTATATGATTCTGGAGCTACACACTCCTTTATTTCTCATGATTGTGTAAATAGATTAGGATTATCTGTGTCCGAATTGCCTTATATGTTAAATGTTTCCACTCCTGCTGGGAAACCAATTAAGACTTGTCATTGTTGCTTGAGTTGTCAATTCCAAATTGATGGTAGGTCTTTCATAGTGAATTTGATTTGTTTGCCTTTGTCTGGCTTGGATCTGATTCTAGGCATGGATTGGCTTTCGGCTAACCATGCTATGATAAATTGTTCAGAAAAGTCTGTTGTTTTTCCCCCTATACCTGATAAGCCCGTGGAGGTCAAGTTAGTTTGTTCTTGAACTCAAGTTAGGGTAGGAAGTAGTGAGTTTGGTGATCGTGATATGTTCTCCTTATGACAAGTGAAGTAGAACTCGGCGGGTGTTGGATGAGATCCCGTAGTTAGGGAGTACCCGGATGAATTCCTGACGACATACCCGAATTTCCCCCGGAAAGGGAAATCGAGTTTTCTATAGAGTTGGTGCCGGGTATTGGGCCAATCTCTATAGCACCCTATAGAATGTCCCCACTATAGTTGTCGGAGTTGAAGGGACAATTGGAAGAGTTGTTAGAAAAGAAGTTTGTAAGACCTAGTGCCTCACCTTGGGAGCCCCTTGCTATTTGTGAAAAAGAAGGATGGCAGTATGAGGCTGTGTGTGGATTACAGACAATTAAACAAGGTTACTGTTAAGAACAAGTATCCCTTGCCTAGGATAGATGACCTCATGGACCAACTGCGAGGTGCAGCTGTGTTCTCTAAGATTGATCTGAGATCTGGATATCATCAAATAAGGGTGAAAGAGGAGGATATACCTAAGACAGCTTTTAGGACAAGGTATGGGCATTATGAGTTTACGGTGATGTCGTTTGGATTGACTAATGCCCTTGCTGTTTTCATGGATTATATGAACAGGATCTTTAGACCCTATTTGGACAAGTTTGTAGTTGTTTTCATAGATGATATTCTCATATATTCTAGGACAAAGGAGGAACATGAGAAACATTTGAGGGTTGTATTAAGGATCTTAAGGGAAAAGAAGCTTTATGCCAAGTTATCTAAGTGTGAATTCTGGATGGAGGAAGTAAAGTTCTTAGGGCATGTGGTGTCGCAAGGGGGTATTGCTGTGGATCCATGTAAGATTGAGGCTGTGATGAGTTGGGAGAGGCCAACCTCAGTGACTGAGATAAGGAGTTTCTTAGGTTTAGCCGGTTACTACCGCAGGTTTATAAAAGGATTTTCTCAGATATCTCTACCCTTAACTAAGTTGACAAGGAAGGATGCCCCGTTTGTGTGGACAATGGACTGTGAGAAGAGCTTTCAAGAGCTAAAAAGTAAGTTAACCTCAACCCCAGTATTGGTCTTGCCGGACCCTAGTGGACCATTTGAGGTTTACTGTGATGCCTCCGGGAGAGGTCTAGGTTGTGTCTTGATATAGAATAGGAACGTGGTGGCTTATGCCTCTAGACAGTTGAAGCCTCATGAAGTGAACTACCCAACCCATGACTTGGAATTAGCGGCCATAGTGTTTGCCCTGAAGATATGGAGACATTATCTGTATGGTGTGAGGTTCGAGGTGTTCTCCGATCATAAGAGCTTGAAGTATCTCTTTGATCAAAAGGAGCTGAATATGAGGCAAAGGAGGTGGATGGAGTTTCTGAAGGATTATGATTTTGGGTTGAATTATCACCCTGGGAAAGCCAATGTGGTGGCTGACGCATTAAGTCGGAAATCCTTGCATGCATCATGGATGATAGTTAAGGAGGATGAGCTAGTAAGGAGCTTTAGAGACCTTAACCTTGGAGTTACGTTGACCCCCCATAGTTTAAGATTGAATCAGCTTAGGGTGACGAGCGATTTCAAAAATCAAATTGCTCAAGCCCAAGGCGAGGAAGAAGAGTTCTTGAAAACCCTAGCATTGGTGAAGGAAGGAAAGTTGAAGGGTTTCGCACAAGGTGCAGGTGGACTATGGAAATTTGAAGGAAGAGTCTGTGTACCCGCAAGTGGTGACCTCCGAAGAAGGATTTTGGAGGAGGCTCATAAGAGCCATTTCACCATACACCCTGGTGTGACAAAGATGTATCAAGACGTCAAGAAGATGTTCTGGTGGCCAGGATTGAAGAGGGACATTGCGGAGTTGGTAGGCAAGTGTTTAATCTGCCAAAAAGTAAAGATTGAGCACCAAAAGCCCTCTGGTATGCTGCAACCATTGGAGGTCCCAGAATGGAAATGGGAAAGTATCTTTATGGACTTCGTGATGGGTTTACCCAAAACGCAGGCTGGGTTCGATGCAATATGGGTAATTATTGACAGATTAACCAAGTCTGCTCACTTTTTGCCCATTCGAGCTACTTATCCTTTGGAAAAGTTAGCCCAGCTGTATGTTCAAGAGATAGTAAGATTGCATGGTGTACCTTCAAGCATCATCTCTGATAGAGACCCGAGGTTTACCTCTAGATTCTGGGGAGCCTTGCAGAAGGCATATGGAACGAAGCTTTGCCTAAGTACAGCTTATCACCCCCAGACGGATGGACAGTCGGAGAGGACCATCCAAACTTTGGAGGATATGTTGAGAGCTTGTGTTTTGGACAACCGAGGAAGTTGGGATAAATACTTACCTATGATTGAGTTTGCCTATAACAATAGTCATCATGCAAGTATTGGTATGGCACCCTATGAAGCTTTGTATGGAAGGAAGTGCCAATCTCCCCTATGTTGGTTTGAACCGGGTGAGCAAAGCCTACTAGGACCTGATCTTGTGAGGCAGACCACAGAGCAAGTCAAAAGGATTAGGGACAGAATTCTTACGGCCTAAAGCCGTCAAAAGAGTTATGCGGATAAGAGGAGAAAGCCCCTAGAGTTCCAAGAAGGAGAACATGTATTCCTGAAAATCACTCCTACGACCGGTATAGGTAGAGCCATGAAGGTCAAAAAGTTAAGCCCCCGTTTCCTTGGCCCTTTTCAAATTTTAAAACGTGTCGGGTCAGTTGCTTACCAAATAGCCTTTTCCATGTGTCTCAATTAAGAAAATACCATTCCGACCCTAGTCATCTACTTGAGCCTGAAAGTGTACAGTTAAGGGAAGACCTAACTTTCAATCTACCGCCATCTCGGATCGTGGATCGTGGGGCAAAACAGCTGAGGAATAAGACGGTACCCTTGGTCAAGGTGGCTTGGGGTAGAGGAAATGTGGAAGAATATACATGGGAGCTGGAGGCCGAAATGAAGAGCAAGTATCCGAACTTATTTACAGGTAACGAATTTTGAGGGCAAAATTCTTTTTAAGGTGAGGAGAAATGTAACATCCTCAATTTCATGTCGTGCTAAATTACCGTAGTAACCTGAGTAATCAGGCACTTAATGAGGAATTTCGAGATTAGGGCTTAATTAAGGGGTTGACTCGGACGAGAAGGGTCAAGAGAATGCCTAATCGAGGTTAGATAATCTCTAATTAAGCAAGTTAGAGCCCCTATAGCTTACTTAAGCACTAATCGCCCTTAATTAGCTTACTCGAGTTTAATTAAGGTTAATTAAGCTTAATCGTGAGATTAATTTTTGTTAATCATGTTCTTGTGTGTTAATCACTAATTCTTGCTTAATCACCTTAATTAAGTTGTATGAGCACTTAATCACATGATTAAATTCAAATTTAGTCAACTAGACAATAAAGTAGAGAGTGATGTCATAAAAGCAAAAAGCATGAGACAAGACTACTTTATGTAAGAGTTTGACCATGCTTTGTCTCCCCATCATCCCATTTGATCCTTTAAACACTAATTAACACAAGATAACACAAAGTGAAGCAAAAATATCTCATCCTCCCTCCTTAAAGTGGACGCCACTTTCTCTCTCTCCCTCCTCATTCATTTTCATTTTCACTCATCCTATTCTCTCTTCAAGCCAAATTCTCTAACTTCTCTTTAAACACTTCTTCATCTTCTTCATCTTCCTCTTCCTTTCTCCACCACCACCACCCTAAACCACTCACTTAGCCCTTCAAAGACCTCATCTTTGGATCTTTGGAGACAAGATCAAAACACTACAACCTCCATTTCCACAAGATTTCAAGAGCTTCTCCTTCCTTCTTGCAAAACCGCCACCTTCATCATCAAGAGGAGTCATCATCTTCTTCTTCCATTTCTCTTGTTTTTGCGCCATCTTCAAGAAAGGTAGTGATCTTCATCTTTTTCATTTTGTTTGCTCAAGAAAGCTTGGAGCTTGGGTCTTTCATGACCAAGATCTCTAAGTGAAAACTTGAGAAGATCCTTCATGTTCTTCATGTGTTCTTAAGTTTCCTCTTTTGGAAAAATGTGTTCTTCATGTTCTTCATGTGTTCTTAAGTTTCCTCTTTTGGAAAAATGTGTTCTTGATGTTCTTCATGTGTTCTTAAGTTTCCTCTTTTAGAAAAATATGTTCTTGATGTTCTTCATGTGTTCTTAAGTTTCCTCTTTTGGAAAAATATGTTCTTGATGTTCTTCATGTGTTCTTAAGTTTCCTCTTTTGGAAAAATATGTTCTTGATGTTCTTCATGTGTTCTTAAGTTTCCTCTTTTGGAAAAATATGTTCTTGATGTTCTTCATGTGTTCTTAAGTTTCCTCTTTTAGAAAAATATGTTCTTGATATTCTTCATGTGTTCTTAAGTTTCCTCTTTTAGTAAAATATGTTCTTGATGTTCTTCATGTGTTCTTAAGTTTCTTCTTTTGGAAACCTATGTTCTTATTGATCTCTAGCTTAAAGTTGTTCCTTTCTCTTTATGATGAGTGAATGATTAGAAAAGCTTCACCTTTCTATGTTTCCATGATTTGATAAGACTATGAACCTTCTCAAAGTTTTAGACTTTAAAAAGTTTGCTTCATGATTTCTTCAAAGTGGCAACTTTTAAGCTTCCATAAAGTTTTATTTTGTTTTGTTTTGAAGACAAGAATACATGTGAAAGTCTAAACTTTTTGAGTTAGAAAAACGATATCTTGTCACTTTAGGCTTTAGAAATCAAACCTTAAAGAAAAGACCTTTCACAAAGTTTCAAACTTTATTCAAGAATGAGATCATTAAGTTATAAAAATGTTGTTCTATAACATTTCATTCATAAAGTTTAGACTTTGAACCCAACTAATGTAAAAGGTGTTAACTTTTATAAAGAACAAGACTTTTTATTCAAAAAGCTAGTAGCTTGTATCATTATTTCATAAAGATCCAATCTTAAGATAAGAGCTTAATGTCAAAGGCACTTACTTTCATAAAGAATAAGACTTTATGACTACTTTATAAAGAATGACAACTTTAATAATGTTTAAGGCAAAACCTTGGTATGTTATTAGTAAAAGTTTAAAACATTGCAACTTGACTAAGTTAAAAGTCACCCTTGGTGATTAGTGAACATTGGTGTTGTTGGGTTCATGATGTGGTTATGTTGTCATGACCCAAGGATTAGAGGGATCTCGAACTCCTTGGGAAATGTAAGTATGATTAGGGCCTCTAAGCATACCATGAACCTAGGAATCACTAAGTGCGCTATCTCAAGGAAAGGAAACAATCACATAATTTAATTAACTTGAACAAGTGTTTCATAAGACATGTACTTAAGTAAAGCATACTTTCATCCAAGGACCAAGTAACTAAAAGACTATAAACACATATCCTAACTATGTGATTCTATCATGGGAAATCATGTGATGATTCATAATATTCTTCACAAAGAACAACACAACTATAAACCCCTTTAGGGTATGAACGTGTGAGGCCACTTGGCATGATGAATGATGAGATTGATTGAGCTTTGTCTCATGATTGAATGATAAGTGTGATGATATGATATAGATATGATGAACTATTGGTTGAATGTCGATGATTGGCATTTTGGGGAAGCTCCCGTCTAGCCGTTATGCTGCCGGATTTCCGTCAAAGTTATGGACTTAGTCATATCATTGCATGCGTCTAGTCAAGAAGTTATGCATGTAAAGTATAAAGATAAGAAAAGAATCAATGGGACGTGACCCTTCAATCACTTCGGTAAGGGAAGTGAGAGACGGCGATCCACAAGGAACCTCTATGAGGGAGGCAAGGGTGTTTTGGAGGACCCTCCAACTTAGAGGTAACCAATATCGGCTTAGTCTGATTTGGTTAGTACTGCGTGACGACGGTCACGGAATGAGTTCATGTCCAAAAGCAGTCTATTTCAAAGGAAAGTAAAGAATGTTAAGCACGTGCTAAAAATGAAAGTAAAGTCTAAGTATGACCATGGTTACATCTGTGATGATGCGTGTCTTTGCATGAAAGTATATGGCCCATTTGCATTATGGATGTTATTCTATGTTTTAGTATGGATGTTAGTCATGATGATGTGTTTATGATGTTAAGTTTAAATGCAACCCGCTTGGTTTAAGTTTTCAAAACCATTAAAAATTGAACTTATATCCGCTCCACTGCTTTTGTAATTAAACCCGAAGTGGTGGGACGATGACGATGACATTGTGTTTGTCTAGTCAGCGATCCCTATCGAGAAATTTAGTATTTCTCATTCCTACGTTTCCGTGTCGTCTTCAGAGGATGTCGACGTTGGGCACAGTGGTGATCTACATTGAGTTCCCGATGTGGCGTTGGCGCATTGACCCGGTCTTTGACGCCTGCCGGTTTGTCGGCGCGCAGCGATGAGGGTCTACATCTTCCACGACCGCCAGTTCCAAACTCCCGTGATGAGCCCATTTTTCCGACCGCATTAGCCATTTGGCGAGGTTACTATGGATGACATTCGCCCCTACTTTCAGCCACCGAGATACCCCACTGATGATGATGAGACGACTCGGATACCCGTTTGACTCCGACTATTTCACTGGATTCCGATCCCTCGGAGCCGTCTTATCCGAGCTTCCATGTGGAGACCGATCCGTCCGAGCCCCTCTATCCGACTCATTCTGGGGGTTCTCACCGCTCGTGTTAAATCGCAGCCTTGATGATTCGCCTATCTTCTCGATTCTTCTGCTTCATCTGCTGGCCTATTTTCACCCCTGGTTCGCGAGCGTGGGTTCATTCGTACCATTCTGCGTGCCCGTGGGCGAGGACATGCTCGAGGAGGAGGACGTGGTAGTACTTCTCCTGGTGGATATGGGAACGGTTTCCTCCCGCCAGATGCTTGATGTGACGACTGCATGCGGAGCCAAGCACAAGGATAGCCCCGTTTTGGTAGTAGTTATAGGGTTATCAATCTGTTATGTGGCATGCTTGGGTAGTAGGATTCTCTGATGTATTTCCTTTTATTATGTATTGGTAGGCTTTTGTGTAGGGCCGACGATAGATATCGGACCCATTATTATCTTATGTATGAACTGGTACGACTCTTATTGTATTATCATGGTTGGCCGTGGAATGAATGTTACATTATTCTAAGAATTGTGGTTACTCTTATGGTCTCTATGCTTGTTAAATGCGATATATGTATAGGATAGCGGTGTTACTTTATATGTTCACGATGCGCTCATGGCTCTCGATTTCAAAATTGGTTTACTTGTTTTATAGAAAAAATTTTACCCCTATTTTCGGTATAAAATAATTTCTAAAAGGTAATGATAGTTCCGCGAGCAAAAGTAGCAACTAGTAATTCCACAATATGACTTAAGCATAGAATGGAACTACTAGGGTGTTACACTAATGCTCCTACTGTTTTCATGGATTATATGAACAGGATCTTTAGACCCTATTTGGACAAGTTTGTAGTTGTTTTCATAGATGACATTCTCATCTATTCGACAACAAAGGAGGAACATGAAGAACATTTGAGGGTTGTGTTAAGGATCTTGAAGGAAAAGAAGCTTTATGCTAAGTTATCTAAGTGTGAATTCTGGATGGAGGAAGTAAAGTTCTTAGGGCATATGGTGTCACAAGGGGGTATTGCTGTGGACCCAAGTAAAGTTGAGGCTGTGATGAATTGGGAGAGTCCAACCCCAGTGATTGAGATACGGAGTTTCTTGGGTTTAGCCGGTTACTACCACAGGTTCATAAAAGGATTTTCCCAGATATCTTTACCCTTAACAAAGTTGACAAGGAAGGATGCCCTGTTTGTATGGACAATGGACTGTGAGAAGAGCTTTCAAGAGCTAAAGGGTAAGTTAACCTCAACCCCAGTATTAGTTCTGCTGGACCCTAGTAGACCGTTCGAGGTTTACTATGATGCCTCTGGGAGAGGTTTAGGTTGTGTTTTGATGCAGAATAGGAATGTGGTGGCTTATGCCTCTAGGCAGTTAAAGCCTCACGAAGTGAACTACCTAACCCATGATTTGGAATTAGTAGTTGTGGTGTTTGCCCTGAAGACATGGAGGCATTATCTGTATGGTGTGAGGTTCGAGGTGTTCTCTGATCATAAGAGCTTGAAGTATCTCTTTGATCAAAAGGAGTTGAATATGAGGCAAAGGAGATGGATGGAGTTTCTGAAGGATTATGATTTTGGGTTGAACTATCATCCTGGGAAGGCCAATGTGGTGGCCGATGCATTAAGTCGGAAATCCTTGCATGCGTCATGGATGATGGTCAAGGAGGATGAGCTAGTAAGGAGCTTTAGAGACCTTAACCTTGGAGTTGTGTTGACCCCCCATAGTATAAGATTGAATCAGCTTAAGGTGACGAGCGATTTCAAGAGTCAAATTGCTCAAGCCCAAGGCGAGGAAGAGGAGTTCTTGAAAACCCTAGCGTTGGTGAAAGAAGGAAAGTTGAAGGGTTTTGCGCAAGGTACAGATGGACTATGGAGTATGTGTACCCGCAAGTGGTGACCTCCGAAGAAGGATTTTGGAGGAGGCTCATAAGAGCCATTTCACCATACACCCTGGTGTGACAAAGATGTATCAAGATGTTAAGAAGATGTTCTGGTGGCCAGGATTGAAGAGGGATGTTGCGGAGTTTATAGGCAAGTGTTTAGTCTGCCAGAAAGTAAAGATTGAACACCAAAAACCCTCTGGTATGTTGCAATCATTGGAGATCCCAGAATGGAAATGGGAAAGTATCTCTATGGACTTCATGATGGGTTTACCCAAAACGCAAGCTGGTTTTGATGCGATATGGGTAATTGTTGACAGATTAACCAAGTCTACTCACTTTTTGCCCATTCGAGCTACTTATTCTTTGGAAAAGTTAGCCCAGCTGTATGTTCAAGAGATAGTAAGATTGCATGGTGTACTTTCAACCATAATCTCAGATAGAGACCCGAGGTTTACCTCTAGATTCTGGGGAGCCTTGCAAAAGGCATTTGGGATGAAGCTTTGCCTAAGTACAGCTTATCACCCCCAGACAGATGGACAGTCAGAGAGGACTATTCAAACTTTAGAGGATATGCTGAAAGCTTGTGTGTTGGACAACTGAGGAAGTTGGGACAAATACTTACCTTTGATTGAGTTTGCCTATAACAATAGCCATCATGCAAGTATTGGTATGGCACCCTATGAAGCTTTGTATGGAAGGAAGTGCCAATCTCCCCTGTGTTGGTTTGAACCGGGTGAGCAAAGCCTATTAGGACCTGATCTAGTGAGGCAGACCACAGAGCAAGTTAGAAGGATTAGGGACAGAATCTTTATAGCCCAAAGCCGTCAAAAGAGTTATGCGGATAAGAGAAGAAAGCCTCTAGAGTTCTAAGAAGGAGAACATGTGTTCCTAAAAATCACTACTATGATCGGTATAGGTAGAGCCATGAAGGTCAAAAAGTTAATCCCCTGTTTCCTTGGCCCTTTTCAAATTTTAAAATGTGTCGGGTCAGTTGCTTACCAAATAGTCTTACCTCCTAATTTGTCAAACTTTCACGATGTCTTCCATGTGTCTCAATTGAGAAAATACCACTCCGATCCTAGTCATCTACTTGAGCCTGAAAGTGTACAGTTAAGAGAGGACCTAACTTTCAATCTACTGTCATCTCGAATCATGGATCGTGGGGCAAAACAGCTGAGGAGTAAGACGGTACCCTTGATCAAGGTGGCTTGGGGTAGAGGGAATATGGAAGAATATACGTGGGAGCTGGAGGCCGAAATGAAGAACGAATATCCGAATTTGTTTACAAGTAACGAATTTTGAGGGCAAAATTCTTTTTAAGGTGAGGAGAAATGTAACATCCTCAATTTCATGTCGTACTAAATTACCTCAGTAACCCTGAGTAATTAGGCACTTAATGAGAAATTATGAGATTAAGGCTTAATTAAGGAGTTGACTCGGATGAGAAGAGTCAAGAGAATGCTTAATCGAGATCAGATAATCTCTAATTAAGCAAGTCAGAACCTTATAGCTTAATTAAGCACTAATCGCCCTTAATTAGCTTACTCGAGTTTAATTAAGGTTAATTAAACTTAATCGTAAGATTAAATTTTGTTAATCGTGTTCTTGTGTGTTAATCACTAATTCTTGCTTAATCACTTTAATTAAGTTGTATAAGCACTTAATCACATGATTAAATTTAAATTTAGTCAACTAGACAATAAAGTAGAAAGTGATGTCATTAAAGCATAAAGCATTAGACAAGACTACTTTATGTAAAAATTTGACTATGCTTTGTCTTCCTATCATCCCATTTGTCCCCTTAATCACTAATTAACACAAGATGACACAAAATTAAGCAAAATATCTCACTCTCCCTCCCTTAATGAAGATGCCATCTTCTCTTTCCCCCTCCCTCATCCATTTTCATTTTCACTCATTCTATTCTCTTTCTTCAAGCCAAATTCTCCAACTTCTCTCTAAACACTTCTTCATCTTCTTCATCTTCCTCTTCCTTTCTCCACTACCACCACCCTAAACTACTCACTTAGCCCTTCAAATACCTCATCTTTGGGTCTTTGGAGACAAGATCAAAACATTACAACCTTCATTTTCACAAGATCTCAAGAGCTTCTCCTTCCTTCTTGCAAAACTGCCACCATCATCATCAAGAGGGGCCATCATCTTCTTCTTCCTCTTCTCTTGTTTTGCGCCATCTTCAAGAAGGTAGTGATCTTCATCTTTTTCATTTTGTTTACTCAAGAAAGCTTGGAACTTGGTTCTTTCATGACCAAGATTTCTAAGTGAAAGCTTGAGAAGATCCTTCATGCTCTTCAAGAGCCAAAGTTTTCATTTTTAGTAAAATATGTTCTTGATGTTCTTCATGTGTTCTTAAGTTTCCTCTTTTGAAAAAATATGTTCTTGATGTTCTTTATATGTTCTTAAGTTTCCTCTTTAGGAAAAATATGTTCTTATTGTTCTCTTGCTTAAAGTTGCTCCTTTCTTTTTATGATGAGTGAATGATTAGAAAAGCTTCACCTTTTTATGTTTTCATGATTTGATAAGACTATGAACATTCTAAAAGCTTTAAACTTCAAAAAGTTTGCTTCTTGATGCACAAAAAGTGGCGCAAGTTTTAGTGCCATCATAAAGTCTTCTTTTGTTTTATTTTGAAGACAAAGATACATGAAAAAGTCTAAGCTTTTTAGAATAACAAGTCTTTTTGAGTTATAAAATGATATCTTGTTACTTTATGTCTTAAAAATCAAACCTTAAAGAAAAGACCTTTCATAAAGTTTCAAACTTTAATCAAGAATGAAACTTTTAAGTCAAAAAGGTGTTAACTTTTATAAAGAACAAGACTTTTGATTTAAAAAGCTAGTAACTTGTATCATTATTTCATAAAGATCCAATCTTAAGACAAGAGCTTAATGTCAAAGGCACTTACTTTCATAAAGAATAAAACTTGATGACTACTCTATAAAGAATGATGACTTTAATAATGTTTTAGGTAAAACCTTGGTGTGTTATTAGTAAAAGTTTAAAACTTTGTAACTTGAATAAGTTAAAAGTCACCCTTGGTGATTAGTGAACATTGGTGTTGGGTTCATAATGTGGTTATGCGTTGTCATGACCTAAGGATAGAGGGATCTCGAACTCCTTGGGAACAGAAGTATGATTAGGGCCTCTAAGCATATCATGAACCTAGGAATCACTAAGTGCACTATCTCAAGGAAAAGGAACAATCACTTAACTTAATTAATTTGAACAAGTGTTCCATAAGACATGTACTTAATGTTAAGAATACTTTTATATGAGGACTAAGTAACTAAAAAACCACAAACACATATCCTAACTATGTGATTCTCTCTTGGGTGACCACGAGAAATCATATGATGATTTATAATATTCTTCGCAAAGAAAAACACAACTATAAACCCCTTTAGGTTATGAATGGATGATGCCATTCGGTATGATGAATGATGAGTTTGATTGAGCTTTGTCTCATGATTGAATGATGAGTGTGATGATATGATATAAATATGATGAACTGTTGGTTGAAAGTTTATGATTGGCATTTTGGGGAAGCTCTAGTCTAGCCGTTATGCGACCGGATTTCAGTCAAAATTATTGACTTAGTCATATCATTGCATGTGTCTAGTCAAAGAAGTATTATGCATGTAAAGTATAATGATAAGCAACGAATTAATGGGACATGACCCTTCAATCACTTCGGTAAGGGAAATGAGAGACGGCGATCCATAAAGACTCAAGGAACCTCTATGAGGGAGGCAAGGGTGACATGGAGGACTCTCCAACTTAGAGGTAACCAATATTGGTTTGGGCTGATTTGGTTAGTACTGCGTGACGACGGTCACGGAATGAGCTCATGTCCAAAAGCAATCTATTTTAAAGGAAAGTAAAGAATGTTAAGCACGTGTTAAAAATGAAAGTAAAGTCAAAAGTATAACCATGGTTAAGTCTATGATGATGCATGTCCTTGCATGTAATTATGTTGCCATTTGCATTATGAATGTTTACTCTATCTTTCAGCATGTATGTTAGATTATGATGATGTAGTTATGATGCTAAGTTTAAAAGCAACCCGCTTCGGAGTTTAAGTTTTCCAATCATTAAAATTGAACGTATATTTGTCCACTGCTTTTATAATTAAAACCGAAGTGGCTGGGACGATGACGATGACACTGTGTTTGTCTAGTCGCGATCCTACTGAGAAATTTAGTATTTCTCAATCCTACGTTTCCATGTCATATTCAGAGGATGCCAGCATCAGGCACGGTGGTGATTTTCATTGAGTTTCCAGTGATGCATTGGCACTTCAACCCAGTGCTGAATGCATCTGTGCTGACCGCTCAGGCAGCGATGCTGGCCTACATGTTCCATAACCGCCGATTCCGTGCACCCGTGATGAGTCCATTTTTTCGCCCTCATGAGCCGTTCGAGGACATCACTATGGATGACATTCGCCCGCCCTTCCATCCTCCGAGGTACCTTGCTGATGGAGATTCTGATTCGGACACCCACCTGACACCGACAGTTTTGTTGGATTCTGATCCTTCGGAGCCTTCTTATCCAAGCTATCATGTGGAGATGGACCCGTCTGAGCCTTCCTACCCATCTGTGAACCATCTGTCGTCTGACTTGTCTTCTTCTTCTACAGCCCCTCGTCACACACCACCCCCGGTTCGCAGTCGCAGGTTTATCTGTACTCGTGCCGTGCCTCGTGGGCATGGCCGTGCTCGAGGAGGAGGATGTGGTGATATTCCTCCCGGTGGATTTAGGAATGGCTACCTTCCGCCAGATGCACGAGGTGTTGATTTATATGCAGAGTCGAGCATGAAGATAGCCACTCTTGGTTGTAGCTAGGGTTATCATATTTCTTGTGGCATGTATGGGTGTATGGGGTTGCTTATGTTTTTCCTTTTATCATGTATTTCATTAGGTTATTTGTAGGGCCGACAGTAGGTATCGGACTCATTGCTATCATTGTGTATGACTGCTGCTATTACTACTACTATATTAACTATGGGATGGCTATGGAATGAATGTTATCTTTATCTAATATTATGATTATTCTCAATGCGTTTGTTTATGTTTAATGTGATGTATGTATGAGATAGCGACATTTGTATTATATGTTCACGATGCGCTTATGGCTCTCGATTTTCAAAAATGGTTTACTTGTTGTATTCAAAAAAAAAATTTACCGCTATTTTTGTTAAAAAGTAATTTATAAAAGGTAATGTTAGTTCAGCGAGCAAAGGTAACAATTAGTAATTCCACAATATGACTTAAGCATAGAATGGAACTATTAGGGTATTACAATTGGCTTAAGGTATAGTGTTATGTTATTTCAATTTTGTTATAGGTCTTTCTAGTAACTGCGCGATATAAGGAACAATGTCTATGTGTATGCGAGTAAGTGAGTACTTAAAGGCTCAGTTTCCAAGCATAAAGGTTTTAAAAAAAAGTACAAGCTATTTTTATATAATATGCTAATTTCAACTATAAGAACTTCCACTAGTTAAGAGTAACAACTAGTAATACCATAAAATGACTTAAGCATAGTATGGTATTATTAAAATGTTATATCTACCAAGAAAAACTCCAGCAACTATTTCACTCCTTTCTTGCAATTCTAGACATTGATTTGTGGGGTGGTCTAGTAAGGAGCAAATTCCACAAACACTAGTTGTTAGTGGCATAAATTGCTGAGGCCATTTTTTTCCAAGAGCCAATTGCTTGACCAATGATGTCAATTCTTCTATCTTGTTCTCCATTCTCTGCTGGTTTGCATCAGAGGCCTACACTTCATTGACTTCTTTGGTTGAAACTATAGCTCGTGTACCAAATTGTTGTGCATTGACAGCCATATTAGCAATTAAGTCTCTGGTTGCAGTTGGGGTCTTATCTACTAATACACCTCTAGAGACAGCATCAACCATGCTTCTGTCCACAGGTAAAAGACCTTAATAGAAATATTGGATGAAAAGCTAGTCACTGATTTGGTGGTATGGACAGCTTGCACAAAGCTTCTTGAATCTCTCCCAATACTCATGGCGTGTCTCACCATTAATCTACCTTATGCCACATATGTCTTTCCTTATGGCAGCAACTCTTGACGTAGGGAAAATTTTCTCCAAAAATAATCTCTTTACATCCTGCCAACAAGTAATAGAACCGGGATGTAAATAGTACGACTAGTCTTTGGCAACTCCATCTAATGAAAAAGGAAAAGCCCTTAATTTGATATGGTCTTCATCAACTCCATGTGGCTCCGTGGTTGAACACACCACATGGAATTCCTTCAAATGTTTATCAGAATCCTCTCCTCCTAGACCATGGAACTTAGGCAGCAAATGGATCAATCCAGATTTTAACTCAAAATCTACATCCAAGTTAGCATATTGGATAGCCAAAGCTTGGAAATTCATATCGGGTGCTACAAACTCCTTCAAGGTCCTTTCATGTGTGTTAGCCATATCTTCTGGGTTAGAAACAAGAATGCTAAGAACATAATTAAATTCAGAAATTGAACTAGAACTAGAAACAAAAATTGGAGAATTATAAGTAGAATGGTCAACAGAAACACCAAAGCTATTCTCAACAAAACTAAGGTCAAATAACCTCCTCCTAGTAGTTCTAATCAATCTAAGAGTCGTCTCTATCTTAGGATCAAGTTCAATCAAAGTAGGATTGAGTTATGACCTAGTCATGCACTAAAAGATAACAATTAGAGCTAGAATCACTACTATGTCACTACCTTACTCAAAACACTAAAGAATGGAAATAAACACTCAAAATCAATCCAAAGAATAATTTAAAAACACTATTAAATGATTTTTAAAAAATATGGGACCACTACAGCTCAAATATGTCACTATCAAGGAACCTAAAAATGCAAAGAAAAATTTTAAAAATTAAAAAAGTGGTCAAGATGAAGGAATTTGGCCTCCAAATGGCATGTGTCATCGTGTAGCGTAAGTCTTACTAAAAAAATCCCTTCCTTTCAACCAACCAAAACTCAAGTCAATCAAACAACAAGAAAGTTTAGTAAAAATACTCATGACATCTCGAAATGATCGAAAAATAGCAAAACTCTATGTAAATGAAAGCATTTTGCAAAAAAAGGGATTGAGTTTTGTTCAAAAGGTGGTTTTGAGGTCTCCCGAGAGTAACTGAGATGACTCAGTGGTCAAAAAAACCAAAAAATCAACCTATACTTGACTAACTAACACCTAAAAATTACAACCAACGACAATTATAAATAGAGTTAGCACTAATATTTACATGTATTCACATAATCATATAGCATTGATCATCCCTGGCAATGGTGCCAAAAAATTGATTCGAGTGTTGAGCTCGAACAAATTACAAATTGAATCACGCAAACTATAGATAGTGCAATCCGAGTCGTTCTCCCTAGAATGCTAATGCTTTGTGATAAAAAATGCAAGGGGATTTTGTTCATCAATGTGTGTGTAAAATGTAATTGAAAGTGTAATTAAATGAGTTAAAACAAACTGAATTAAATCACTAATTTGAGGATCAAGAATGAAAAATTGCATGCTTTATCATAGGATTC
This sequence comes from Pterocarpus macrocarpus, assembly GCA_031439585.1. Lineage (NCBI taxonomy): Eukaryota > Viridiplantae > Streptophyta > Magnoliopsida > Fabales > Fabaceae > Pterocarpus > Pterocarpus macrocarpus. The sequence continues at coordinate 28,880,644 of CM062520.1, forward strand.
TAAATATAATTCAGCAAACTAGATCGGTAGCTAAACTTGAATTTGAATCAATTCGAATCTAGTATTCATACATGAAGACCTTCATGCATTCAATTAACACATAATCAATCAAGTTCAGAAACCTCAAAAATCGAATTGATCTGCATTTATTTCAAACACCAATGCAATTAACCTTAGATTTCTTAGATTCAAACCTAAAGTCTAATCTCTACTCATTACATAAATTAAATGAATAACATGCAAGCAATCAGATCATGAATCACAATTCTGAATTGAAAACCTTCAAATCCGAAAATGGATCAAGAACAGAGAAAGAGAGTAGAGAATCGATCTAGAATTGTTGAATTTGGGATCACCAATACTTAAGAGCATCAATGCTCACTTGATTCCTTGAATCATTTAAAGATCTACTCCTCTATTAATGAAAATGAAAATCTAGATAAGAAAGAGAGAGAGAGCAAGAGAGAGAGAGAGAGAGAGAGAGAGAACTTAAAGAATAAGAAAAGTGTTTATTTCCAAATCCGAAAAATGATTCCAATCTAAAAAAAAAAAGTTATGTTTAAATTCAATCCCCTTCTATTTATAGCTACAACTAACTCACTAATCTAACATTACATTAATCTCCTCTCTCTAAACTTTAGTTGGACACCTAATTTGCACTAATTGGAGTTTTGGTGAGAGAGATAGGCCCAAAACATAAATATGATCTCTTTAGACCTATCTATGGAATTTCACTGCATCTTTCACCATGAAGATATTTGGCTAAGTTCTTTGAAGATAAGATGTAGCCTTAGGTGTCATCTTTCAATTGGGCTTCTATGGACTAAGTTATGGCCATAATATTGTACATTGCTTAGGAACCGCGACTACACCTCTTGACTTCACTTCTAGGTCCAAATTTAACTCCAAGACTTGAGAATTGGTCTCTAACCTCTTCATAAAAGTTGTAGGCCTAGCTCTTAGCTTTCCTACAAGTCAAAAATCACAATCTAATGAGGTTTAGAACTCTAGTGGTCAAAATACAAAACAATGTCAGAATGAGCACAATGCTGGAAAATTGAACCAAGGTTCAACCAAAACCCAAAGAGCAATTATGATCTAAATCAATTCAATTAAGCACAAAAGAGGGTTAATGTGTGTGTATATATATATATATATATATCCAATTCATCATTACCCATTGCTTCAAATAATTCCCAAGACTACTCTAATGTCTTTTTGTTCAAAGAGCTACCAGTTGCTATATCAATCATAATCTGATTAGACATTAGGAGACCATTGTAGAATGTCTGAATTTACATCCAAAGAGGGATGCCATGATGTGGATACTTAGCCAACAGCTCCTTGTACCTCTTCCAAGCCTCATAAAAAGATACTCTTTTTAACTTGGTAAAGGAGGTGATGTTATTTCTCATCTTAGTAGACTTAGTTAGAGGAAAGTATATTTGTAAAAATTTTCTAGCCACCATATCCAAAGGAATGAGTATTCGCTAGGGTAGAGACTTCAACCAAGCTCCGGCTTTGTCCCTCAATGAAACTGATATAGCCTCAACTGAATTGCATTATATGTAGTACCATTAATTTTTGTGGTGTCACATATCTCCAGAAAATTGTTGAAGTGCTCATTGGGATCCTTACTAAGTAGTCCAACAAATTGGCAGTTTTGTTAAATGAATTGAATGAGTGATGTTTTCAGCTCAAAGTTATTTGACTGGACTGGCAGCCTCACAATACTAGATGTACGCCCTTGAAGAGTGGGTGTCAAGTAACCCTTCATGGGTCATTCTGCTCATTTTCATTTGGCATGGTAGCCTCTTGAATTTCTTCAGGTGCTCTTTGTTCCATTATGAGTTGACACAAAAACACAAAGAACAATTGAAGGTAAGAATAAAATAAAATAAAATAAAAGCAAAAATAATAAAATAAGAAGAAATATAAAAACAAAAGTCCGATCTAATATTGATACTATCCCTGGCAATGATGCCAAAAATTGATACAGCTTGGGCAAATATACCAGGTCATATAAGTAATAAAGTGATAGGAAAGAGTATTGTACCATGACAATAGATCAAGTACTAAATAATTTAAGAGAATAACTATTTAGACAAAATAAATTCATGGATCTAAAAACTGAAAATTAAATGAAATCAAATAAATAAAAAATAGAAACTCAAAATAGAGACTAAGAGTGTGAACAAATGCAATAAGATGGGTGCTAGGGCTAATTAATTTCACCTATTATAGATGCATTTTTTATGAACTTTAGTTAATCGGGTTTTATCCTAATTAACTCATGTTTGGGTCCCCTTAATTTATTCATGGCCTCTCTCGAGGTCAAACAATACTCCTTATTTTAAATTGATTGCCTAATCTCTTAGCAGAAACTAATTTAGGTAACGGTTGAAGCTTTGAGTCCTTATGTTGATCATGCATATTATGTTTGCCTATCTCTAGTTTTCGCTCAACTCGTGATGTTTATGTTAAGAGGTTATATTCACAAACCCTATTTCATATTATTGTAAATCCTCAAATTAATTAATTGGTGATTAGACAATTACAGGCATTAAGCATAAACATAAACACTAACCAATTAAGATAAAACAAGATTAACATTCATTCATGAGTAAAATTGTCATAAAAGGGTCCATTAATGCCTAGCAAAAGAAACTTAGCTCATGACTAAAGAAAAGTAAACAAGAAAAGAGTATGAAGATGAGGAAATAAAAAAGCTAAGTGCCATAGAGAACTAAAACTAGAGATAGTGAAATCATATGAATATGAATCTCTCTATATTTAAATTGAGCTTTGGAATCCTTGAATCTTTATGTTCAATCCCTATGGTGGCTATCTTATGTCTTAGAGAGTGTGAAGAAGTGTGTTGGATCTTTAAGTGATTGCCTTTTATAGCCCATGAATTTAAAAATTTGTAAATTGGGTCGAGCCCGTAATTGGTGCAAAGTCAGCGCGGTATAACGAGAGAAGTTGCAAAATGTGGGTGAGCTATAGTCGCCCCAGCTATGCTAGAGCATAGCTCAAAAACAGAAGATCCTCAATTTGAGATAGCGTGCCACAGTAAGCTATGTTGCACTATAGCGTAAGGTGTGGAACAACAATTCTTCCTGTAATTGTTTCTTTCTTCCTCTTAGCTTGCTTGCAGCTAACAACAATTAAATAGAGCAAAAAATAAGTGTAAAAAAAATAAGAAAATGATAAACAATTAAGAGACAAATCTAACTAAAAATACTTAATTAAAATAAGACAAAAACTAACTAAAATTAAACAACAAAGGCCTAAATCTTTTTAAAACAAAATAACATATGACTTGCTACAAGGAGTTATCACATGGGCAGAAATGATGGTTCGGTTCACCCTCCTTGAAAGGTTATCCACCATGAACCAGTTGAAGAAATTAAACATCTTGCAAAGAAACTCCTACATGTGCATTCTATACAAAGCTTAGAAAAAATCTACTAATGATTTGTTTATTCATTCCTCATTATCTTGGAAAGCATGGGGTGTTTGTTTGGTTTGGGTTATCTTGGGCGATGCTTAGTAGTCTCAAATCTTTGATGGAGAATGGGTTTTTGGTTAAGCTTAGAAGAATTGTAAGGAAATTATGGTATTCTATTTTCTTTGCTATTATATGGTTTTTATGCAGCAAAGGAATCAGATTATCTTTGAAAAGGAGAAGCTAATTAGTGTAAATTATAGGAACAAATCAGATACTATGGTAAGCCTTGGTCAGTAGAGAAAGCGCATTGTGGTTCAACAAAAATTCCATCAACAAGGGTCTCTAGGATAAAAAAAAACCAGAAATTGTTGAAGAAGATCCCACAGATGTTGACGTGATCCCATTCAGAAGTGAAGAGTAAGGTTTGGTGGCATTGTTCTAATTTCATGCAAGAGAAGAAATGTCTTTGCAATGGGAAGTTACATGGAAAACTCTAAAAATAATTCAATATACTTCTTGGTGGATTTCAGGAGTGCTTATTCTATCATAGAAGCATGCATCTTAGCCTTAAAGGAATTTGTTCAGTGTATTTTAGAGGAAGGTGTTCGCTTGGCAGCAAAATTAGAGATTAGAACAAGTGCTAAAGAAATGTTTGATTGGCTAACTGAGGACAATGTAGTAAATTGGGAATGCAGGTTGTAACACCCTCCCAAGTATGGTATTATGCTTAAGTCATAATACCTCATCTAGGAGTTGTTATTGTCACTTAATTGGACCTTGTCTTGGAGCAACCTTCGGCCACCTTCAATCTTATTAGTGAACTCCGCCTCAGAGGACCTTCTTCGGAACTTCTGAACTATCTGGAGATAACATGAAGTCTTTACTGCCCTTGGGTAGTCTGATCTAGGAGTGAGCTCAACTCGTAACCGTCGTCATACAGTATTGACCATCAAGGGGACCCACGTGCCTCTAGTCTTGGAGGGATCTCATTTTGGTCACGTGTCTCTAAATTGAAGGGATTTCCCTGGTCATGTGCCTCAAGAATAGAGGCATCTCAGCTGACCACTTGCCTTCAATATAGAGGGATCTCATCTGACTATGTGCCTCCAAGGTAGAGGGATCTCTTAGTTTTATATTGCCTTCATAGGAAGGGACCCAATCAACTACCTCCAAGTGAAGAGAGCCAATCTTATTTTATTTAACTACCTTCACAAGGAGGGATCCTCCAGGTGAAGGGATCCACATTTAATATATTCGTATCCTTTCATTCTCATACATAATCATGCATAGACATGTTGAATGCACTCATACGTATGCTTCATCATTTATTTTCATATATCCTTGCATATAGAATTTCATGTTCATATCATGAATATTCATAACAGAAACTATCATCATTTCATAAAATTCTGCCGAAAATTTGGTAGTATAACAGATCAAATCCACTTTCTCATGAATAGTACTAGTTAATCAGATAGTCATTCATACAAAAAAATCAATGCAAGGTATAGATGCTCCGATAATCAAACAAAGTTTCATTACCTTGATCTTGAATTAGTTTTCTGCCACTTCCTTTTGATTATACCCGATTTTTGTAACTTAGGCCATAAATTCATTTTAACTCATTTAGATCTAAATTTTGGATATGTTGAAGTGTTATGTGTTTATTTTCTAACCTCTTTAGTCCCATCTAATTTTGTTTCATTTAGCTCAAGTTATTTAAGTTTTATCTTAGCCTGCCCTATAGCTGGCCAGAATTACACACTCAAAAGTAAAAACTCACTAAAAATCGAAAACTAGTTCAAATCATATGAAATTTGTATCATATTAAAGCTAACAGGACAAGATTTCATTTATAAGAAGTCCCATTTCATTTTCTTGATTAGAACTTGAGTTATAAGCTCTGAAATTTAACCTCTCTAGACTGCTCTGTTTTAGCCTGGTTTGGACTTAGGGCGACTTCCCTGAACTACTGGGAGCAATTCAGATAGAATCTAGCTCTGAAATTTTTATGGGACTTTTTTTGTGTCTTATATTTCTAATAAAATTAGTTTCACTCAATTTTAAGGAGTATAGGGCAAATTATGCCCCTCAAATTCTAGTCTACTCAGAATTGGGGTCAGAATTCTAGGGTAAATTTCAAAAATTCGTATATCAATCAATAGTAATCCAATGGCCTTATAATTTACATGGTTGGAAAGCTCTAGATGTCTAGTTTCATATAAAAATAATTTCATTATATTTAAATAGCTGTAGGTGGAGCCGTATACTCCGCCGTACGGACTGACGTAGGATTTCTCACCTAGATAGCATCCTGATTCTCCACTTCTTCTAGTTTTCTCCTTCTAACTTCAATTCCAACTCAAGATTTCATGATCATCCAACCATAAAGGTCATTCTATTTAAAATCCCATTTTGCTAATTCTACAGATGTGGGGACATAAAGGTTATTTCATGAAAAGTTCTAAGGTTATTGTGGAAATAAGTATTTGGGGTCAAAATATAATTTCTAAAATTTATGGGCATCACTGCAATTAACAAAAGTTTACAGGGGCACTTTTGTCATTTCCTAATTTTTAACATATGGCAGTGCCACATTTTCAATGGCAATATTACACTACCCTATAATTCTGAGTGTGAAGATCGTTATGGCATAATGCTGCCTAAGGAATTCTCACACTGCCTAAAGGAAATAATTCAAAGTTTCCATTACATTTTATTTATGAAAGTTGGGATGTTACACAGGTTCATGATTAACCAAGTGAAGAACTTGAAGCATTGGCTTAAAAAACATGTTAGTTTCATATAGCAAGGAGATCGAGTTTTGTTGGTTACAATCTTGGAAGGATACGTGCAATCAATTTTTGGAGAAAAGCTAGCATCGGTTGCCATTTATAAGGTGCTGAAGTGAAATCAAGCTAGGAGTTTATGATAGTATCCAAGCAGCACAAATCTTTGAATGTTCAAGAATATGCTGGTATGCTATGAGTTGAAACCTTCACCAAAAGTGTAAAAAGGTGGTCTCAGCTTAAGGAAGTCTGGTTTGATGTCTATTCAATAACTTGAAATTTATTTGCTCCCAAGGTGTTCTTAACTAAGATATTCATAATCCTATAAGCTTGTCATGTGATCTTTGGGGTATTAGTGTATTAATTATAGTTGAACGTGTTTTTGTACCCATGACCACATTATGCATCATTTGGAGGCTTCTTTTGTTTGGGAGTATTTTTTAAGTAAGTATTTGCCATAACCTCAGCAATGTATCATTCATTTTGCTACATAATTGAGTAGTTGATATCGGTAGGAATGGTTTCATGTTCTTGGAAGTGTGTTTCCATGCAATTTGTGGTATTTTATGGTAGCTTGTGGTATGTTTATTTTTATTTAGGCTATTTTTGTAGGACTAGCAATGTTGGGTGTCTTTTTCTTTTGTTGCTATTTTGTTGATTGTTTCCCTTGCTTGGGTCTCACATGTTCTATGAGTTGAGTATTATTACCAATTATCGAAAAAAAGAGAGAGTGAATTTGTCTAAACATTTTACTTAATGCCAAAAAGAGTGAATCTGACAAGCACTTTGCCTGAGTTAGAGAGAGTAAATCTGGATAGGAATAGAATTGAGTGAAGGACGATTCATGTATAAGAATAAGCTCAGTCTTAATAAGCAATCTATTGCCATAACGTGGCAAGTCCCTTAGCCTTAAGGGAAAATATTAAGTAAACGAATTAATGTTTAAAGAGCATATGCCAAAGAAAGACCTAACAAGATAATCATGTTAGTCATGCATAAAGGTTCATCTCATGCATTGCGAGTATTTCACTTTATCATGAATTATGATGTTGTGTAATTAATGCGTTGTGATAACTGATATAAGTTTGTTAAAAGGAATCTACTTCAAATAATTACGTTTTTGGAACTGTTAAAAAGAAATATTTACTTTAAGTAAATGAATTAATGTTTAAAGAGCACAAGCCAAAGACAAACCTAACAAGATAATCATGTTAGTCATCCATAAAGGCTCATCTCATGCATTGAGTATTTTACTTTATCATGAATTATGATGAAGTGTAATTAATATGCCATGACATAACTGATATAAGCATTTGTTAAAAGGAATCTACTTTAGATAATTATGTTTTGAACTATTAAAAAGAAATTTTTACTTTAAGTAAACAAATTAATGTTTAAAGAGCATATGCCAATGAAAGATCTAACAAGATAATCATGTTAGTCATGCATACAAGTTCATCTCATACATTACGAGTATTTTACTTTACCATGAATTATGATATTGTGTAATTAATGTGTTGTGAGATAACTGATATAAGTGTTTGTTAAAAGGAATCTACTTCGGATAATTATGTTTTTAACTGTTAAAAAGAAATTTTTACTTTAAGTAAACGAATTAATGGTTAAAGAGCATATGCCAAAGAAAGATCTAACAAGATAATCATGTTAGTCATGCATAAAAGGTTCGTCTCATGCATTATGAGTATTCTACTTTATCTTGAATTATGATATTGTGTAATTAATATGTTGTGAGATAATAGATATAAGTGTTTATAAAAGGAATCTACTTCAGATAATTATGTTTTTAAATTGTTAAAAAGAATTTTTACTTTAAGTAAATGAATTAATGTTTAAAGAGCACATGCCAAAGAAAGACCTAACAAAATAATCATGTTAGTCATGCATAAAGGTTCATCTCATGCATTATGAGTATTTCCTTTATCTTTAATCACGATATTGTGTAATTAATGCATTATGAGATAACTGATATAAATGTTTGTTAAAAGGAATCTACTTCAAATAATTATGTTTTTGAACTGCAAAAAAGAAATTTTTACTTTAAGTAAATGAATTAATTTTTAAAGAGCATATGCCAAAGAAAACCTAACAAGATAATCATGTTAGTCATCCATAAAGGTTCATCAAAAGCATTATGAATATTTTACTTTATCATGAATTATGATATTGTGTAATTAATGCATTGTGAGAAAATTGACATAAGTGTTTGTTAAAAGGAATCTACTTTCGATAATTATGTCTTTGAACTTTTTAAAATAAATTTTTACTTTAAGTAAACAAATTAATGTATAGAGAGCATATGCTAAAGAAAGACTTAACAAAATAATCATGTCAGTCAAGAATAAAGGTTCATCTCATCTATTATGTGTATTTTACTTTATCTTGAATGATGATATTGTGTAATTAATGCATTGTGAGATAACTAATATAAGTGTTTATTGAAAGGATTCTACTTTGGATAATTATGTTTTTGAAATATTAAAAAGAAATTTTTACTTTATGCTTTGGTATGCTCACCTTTTCAAAAGAAAACCGAAATAGTTGGGACGATGATGCTGTTACTGGAATTGTATTACTTATCAAGAAATTTTATATCTTACTCTTGTGTGTTTCGGTGTCATCCCCAAATAGTGCTTATGGCGTCAATGGTAGTCATCCTAGAGATACTTGGATACAAATGGCATTATGACCGAGCTCTGGACTACTTTGTGATCTTGGGCCAGGCTGGTATTAATGTTTATCTATTCTTTAGGCATCTTTTTGGTATTTCTATCCTTAGTGGTTACTTCGACCCACAATATTTTTTTGATGACATCGCTCTACATCTAGCACATCCGATTTTCTTCCAAACCTTGCTTCTTCTACATCTGCTATGAAGATGAATCCTTCAAATGAGAGTTCACCCTGCACTGTTCTGCTGGAGTTTGAGACTAGTCTCTCTGCAGTTGGAGATCAATCAGTTTCAGAGTATGGTCCCTTAGAAGATGATGCTGTGACATCTGTCCTAGAGAACAACTTTCACACCCCCTAAGGACTTCTATTTATTTTTTACTAGACTTAGTAGATTTGATGTGTCATGATGTGCATTCCTATGTTTTATGATGTAGCTATGGCTTTTTGATAACTGTTTATTTTGTGCCATAATTTTCTCTTGCATGCCTAACAAATGTTAATTTAGTAGTTTTTAGAGCTCTTTTTGGGATAAATTATGTTTTGGTGGGCTATTTGGAAAGCCTCACGTACTACTCTACTTGACTCAGATATAGTTAAGGCATATTTGGAGACAGATGTGTTCATATTTATACCCTTAACTTCGAGTCTTTCCACCTCTACCTCCTTTATCACTGAGTGGTCATTTAGGGGCATTAGCTAGTGATCTGAGCTATTTCCCTTACCGATTGTCTTATTGGTTGACTTTGACCCTTATTGTTTTGAGGTCTTAACTAGTATTTAGAATTTGCCTTAATTTGGTACCATTCTCGTAGCCCGTACCAAAATAGTGTTTTACCCTAGATGTCCAGTTAGTTGCTGTGCCTCAACATATTTTGGGGAAAGCCAGCTAGCTCTGTGTTTGAGTGACATTTCACCCCTAATTGGTTCTTGTTTACTTCTTCGCTTGTGTATGTTACACTCTTATATGATTTCGCACATATTTAGCTTTATGTTAATTCACATGTTACCAAAAGAATTACTCATTATTTTCCTTATTACGCTATTAAAAATTTATAAGATTATATGTTAAGTACATGTAACAACTACTAATTACTTTGATATGATTTAAGCAAGATATCGTAATAAAGTAGGGTGTTATAGAAAAGATGATTTTGACATAATGAACTCTTTTTATATAATGTTACAGACTGGAGCTTTGAATCCAATAACGAGGCCCAAGCCTAGCATAGCATCTAGATTGGAACTCAGCCAATACTCAAACTACCCTTCCCATATGGCATGGCTCCGAAGGACTCCCAACCTAAAAAGCGATTAGTCATGCCCCCCAACATAGAGGATCAAGTAACTGCCCTATCCCCCGAAATGTGGAATCACCACCTTTTAACATACAATATAAATATGAAGCTAGGAGCTTAGGTATGACATCTAATACTTTACTTACTAGTACCTCTTGCCTTTACTGACTTAAGTATCGGAGTCCTTGCAGGTACACTCACTATACTTTGGCAGCAAGGAAGATGTGACTGGCTTGGAGTTCCTCAAATGCTCTTTACCGAGCCCTTGCTTTGCATCGATACCTCTTCTCATCTCGATTTACCTCAGAACATTGGCATCATCTATAGGAACCATATTATGTTCATTCTTCAACTTCCATAATTGGCACTCATCGTGCCTTCCCGATAGAAGATGAATGCTACAGCACAATAAAGCAACCAAGCAAGGACCTTGTAATTCCTAGAAGAGGCCCGACCAATAAGGGAAAATGGTCGACATGATCACTTTCCCCTTGTCGATGGAGCAACCGCATCCAAATCGGTGTTCGACATTAGTGAAAACCATGTTAGCCAACAAAACACCCAAAATACGGCCAATGCGTAAAGGAAAGGGAAGTCTTGTGCTTGTAAGTACAATTGCCAAACTCTGACATCCTCGTTGTCGTGGAAAAAAAATAAGAAGATTCGGGAACTAGCGGATGCGATTGATCAAATAAGAAGGGTGAAAAAAAGAAGACAACGAGAGGAGGAGGAGGAAATCAGCCTATAGGCTCAATGGCAGCAGGACAAAAATGTAACATCTTAATAGTCTCATACTATGCTTAAGTCATATTATGAAATTATTAATTGTTACTCTTGCTTGCAGAACTAACATTACCATTTGAAATTACTTTATACTGAAAATAAAGGTAAAATTTTTTTTGAACAATAAGAACATAAGTAAATAATTTTGAAAACCAAGAGCTATGCACGCATCGTGAAAGTATAATATCGAACACACTATCTCATACAAGTGGTGCAATAAAATAAATAGAGGCGACATGATTAACATTCATCTTGGATAAACATAATATCATTCCATAGCTAGAAGAGTTTAACATTGTTGATAGTAGAGTAACAAGTCATACATAATAGGTAATGGGTCTGATATCTCCTGTCGGCCCTACAAAAGAAACCTAACCAAACACATCACAAAAGAAAATATATCAGAAATCCCATCCACCCATACATGCCAAAAGAAAATGATAACCCTAATACTACAAAAAAAAAGGTTATCCTCATGCTTAGCTCCGCATGCACTATCAAAGTCAACCATCGAACGGGAGGTAACCATTCCCGAAACCACTAGGAGTATCATTGCCACGTCTTGCTCCTCGAGCACACCTACGTCCATGGGGCACAATGCAGGTACGAATAAACCCACAACCACAAATCGGGGGTGGTGCTGGGCCAGCCGACGAAGCAGCAGAATCCAAAGATAGGTGAATCACTGGAGGTAAGAAGGATCGGATGGGTCAGACTCCACATGGTAGCTCGGGTAGGATGGCTTTGAAGAATCAGAATCCAAAGAAACAACCAGTGTCAGATGAGTATTCAAGTTAGATTCTCCATTGATGGGGTATCTCGGCAATTGAAAGTAAGGATAGATATTATTCAAGGTGACCTCGTCATACGACTAGTATGGGCGGAAAAAGGGCTTATAATGGGTACTCGAAACAGACGATCGTGGAAGATGTAGACCCTCATCTCTACGCTCGAAAACATTATAGAAGTATTCAACACTGGGTCAAAGTGCCAATGGTATATAGAGAACTCAATGAATATCACTATCGTGCCTGATGCCGACATCCTCTGAAGACAACACGGAAATGTAAGAGAAAGAAATACTAGATTTCTCAGTAAGATCACGACTAGACAAACACCGTGTCATTGTCATTGTCCTAACCACTTCAGGTTTAATTATAAAAGTAGTGGACATGCATAGGTTCAATTTTAATAATCTTGAAAACATAAATCCCGGAATAGGTTGCTTTTAAGTTTAACATCATAATTATAACATCATACATGCTAAAACATGGTAGAAATATTCACGATGCATATGGATAATATGGATGCATGCATTTTTATGCAACTTATTAACTTGACCATGGTTTCACTTTGACTTTACTTTCATTCTTAGCACGTGCTTAACATTCTTTACCTTGCCTTTGAAATAGACTATTTTTGGACATGAGCTCATTCCGTGATCATCGTCATGTAGTACTAAACTAAATCAGACTAAACTGATAATGGTTATCTCTAAGTTGGAGGGTCCTCTATGTCACCCTTGCCTCCCCATAGAGGTTCCTTGAGTCTTTGTAGATCCCCATCTCTCACTTCCCTTATCGAAATGATTGAAAGGTCATATTGTATTCTTTCTTTTCTTTTGTTATGACCACATCTTTCATGCATTGCAATCATTGACAAGACACATATGAACCCATGCTACGCTTAAGTTGTGTTACGTCATTTTATTAGTTGTTACTTATACTCATAAAATAAATAAATAAATAAAACTTTGCTTGTAAATTAAGTTACGTGGAAAATACCATAAAATTTTTCTTTTTTGAAATATATCGTCACTTTGCAGCATTTTGAAAAGTGAAGCCTTGAGCGAGAATATAGATGTCGAGAGAAGGTGTCGCATATAATTCATATTACAATATCATAAAACATGAGGGTGATAAATAAATAGTGATAACAAATGCATCGCATTACATAGCTAGTCATTCCATCGATATGGGTTCATAATATTAAGCAATACATAACAGGAGGCTCATGGTCATGCCACAGCCCAAATACTAAACACCAAATACAAACTAAAATGACGAAGTTTGTCATAAAAAAGGAATACATGAACATACAGAGCGATAAAAACTACAAGCCCAAAATAACATATCCTGGCATCCATGCTTCGGTCCTACTTCTCAGTCCTATGGAATCAAGCCCTTGAGTGTCTGTTTCCCTTCGCTCCTTGGCTTCGGGGTATAAAAGGCGTGCGGATGATTCGAGGATGCTTATTGAGTACCTCGATGTGGCGAACGCAGTGACCTGGCTCAACTTGATGAGGAGTATAATTGGCCGCAGAAGACTGCTTTTTTGAAGGATCCTCCTTAGATGTCGAGGCGACCTCCAGATGATACTCAAGGTACAGGAGAGAGGTAGCTGTCGTCCCACAAGAGGTCGTGGCACTCAGCTCGATCATTGGAATCACTGGCTGGGGCGGGGACTCGGCTGCAGGTAGCTTTGGGGACATTAGCTCCATCTTGACGTTTAGCAAGGGTTCAAGCGAAAAATCCCATGGACCCAATGCCTGTCCAAGAAATACTGTAGGAATATCAACTAGGGTAGGTGGAATGTCAACTTCCACTCCTTCATGCATCCGACCGGGGTAAAAGTAGATGCGAACCACAGTGGTGGTCGTCGCCACGATGGCCTGTGCTCCTTCGTCGTATGTCTACTCACAGTGTGGTGGATCCATGCTTTACTCCACCGGATGCACCATCGGGATCTGGAGACAATACGGAAAAATAGCCAGGGAGAGAAATAATATTTCTCAGTAGGACTCGAACCCAGCATGAAAGTGTTATCATCATTATCCTAGTCACTTCGGTTTTATTGATTAAAATAGTAACTATTCATAAGGTCCAATTATTGGATTTTCAAAACATGAATATCCGAAGTGGATTAAATTTTAAGTACGTATTCTCATCATAACAATAACATCATGGTATACATGAGAGCTTATATAACTAATCATATCATACATGAACATATTAAGGGTTTTATTCTTTACCTAAGTTGGACCAAAGTCCCTTTCTTTCATTAGACTTGGCTCTATCATAAGTCTTTTATTTACCACCCACTAAATATAGTTGGTAATGAGCTCATACTGTAGTCGTCGCCACCATAAGTTCTTGGTACTTACACTAGCTGGGCCTTCCCCGATACTCACACTAGTTAGGTCCATTGCCATGCCTTATGCGAGTCCATGGGTAGAGGGGGAGTTTCTTATTATGGGCCACCTTCTCTTTCGAAGGATCATACCCTTAGTTCAATCTCTTCTTATTAAGACTTACGATGCAAATTTATTCTAAGTCGCTTATTCTAGGTCCATAACTTTTGCAAAATTCCGGCAGTATGACAGCTGGACTGAAACTTCCCCAAAATTGCCAAACCGAGAGTTTAATCTCACATATCATTAAGTATCATTATCATCATCATGCCATCATCATATCATCATTATGATATTCGCATATAGAGGTATACATAACATGCAAAGTCTTATGAGCATAGCTTAGTAAATTTGGTGTAAGTTTTTAATGGAGTTGCATCTCATTTGGTTTTTTTATTAGGCATAGGATAAGTTTCATCTATTTTTAAACCTTTTAGGTGGGATTAGGAAGTGTCAATGTCTTAATTTGACGGTCTTAATGTCTTCAAGCTTGTTTCTCGTTAGCATTTAAACTTAACTATAACTAGATTTTACTTTTTATGGTATGGTAGTAATTTCATAAATTCACCATAATTTCATCTTTTATTATTTTGACTTGATTTTTCCTATGATTATACTTCTCTGAGTCTATTTTTAAACAAAAAAGCTCCACTCAAAATTTTATTTTGTAACTTGAGATATACATGTTTTAATCTGATTGCTCAGTCTTCTAGATTTATTTCGGAGCAGTGACTTTTAAGCTCTACTGGGAGCTCCTCACAAAAAATCTGCCAAAATTGTTTTATGGGGGTGTTCCTCTATGTCTTAGATTTCTAAAAACCTTAGTCCCACTCAAAAATGTTTTGCATAGTTCGAGTTATTAAACTTTTTGTACAAACTGCCTGGATAGAAACATATATGGTGACAGCCCATTTTAAAAATTCGTATCTCCCTTGTTTTAAGGCCAAAATTCACATACTTTATATGTATAAAAAGCTCTATGAGTCTATTTTTATTTAAAATTAGTTTCATCACATTTTGAGTTGTATTGAATGAGTTATTGGTTGTACAATACAGATTACCAGAATTTCCAGCTTCAACAGTTTTAGTTTTCATTAGTTTTCATGTAAAAATATTAAGTCTTTTCCTTAAGTAACCATTTTTCTATTCCAAACCACTTTTACACTTTGAGATCCTGATGACAAATCAATATTTTTGAGTTCTAAAAAGTTGGGTTTAAGAAAAATAAATACACACTAGAATCATTCTTCAAGAAAAAGCCACAACACAAGGAAAATAACTCTTAGCAAAGAGTTTGGCCATGAGACCTTAGAGTAAGTCCTAGAACCACCTAGCTATCGAGAGCTTAGGAGTTTCAGAGCTTGAGAACACATAAAAAGAAAAGGATTAGAGTCACTACCAAAAAGATTTCTTAGAAAGCTTGAAGGATGAAAGTGTTGGAGATGACCTCCCTTCTTAGAGCTTGGGAAAATGGGGCCAATGTGTATTTGCTTTATTTATCCAAAGACCAAAGAAGGTGGTCCTTGAAGGGCTTGTGAGGGTGGTGAAAGGAAAGAGGGTTGAATGGGGTGAGAAAGTGGGAAAAAGAATAAGGAAAGTTGGAATAGCAAGAGAGTTAGGATGAGGCTTAGATAGAGGTGAGAGCTCTTTGCCTTGAAGTGAGAGGATGAAAGCTTGCAAATGGAGGAGAGAGAGGGGGCTGAATGGCATCCGCTTCTAGTGGGTAGGCATGAGGTGATTTTTCCTCCTTCAACAAGCAAGAGGGTTAAGAACCTTGGAATAAAAGGAGTGGTTGTGTTTTTTTTAGTCTTGGTGCATAATAAGGACCATTTTGTGTTTTCTCAAGGGGTTAAAGGCAATCACCACTCTTGGGATTTGCTTAATTGAGTATGACTTACCCATGTGGCATGATCTAAGTGGTGAGCCTTTCTCTTGATATTGCCTAAAGTGATGCTACTAACACAAGCTTAGATCCAAGGGTGCAAGATTTAAGAGACAAATGAAGTGTTAGATTTGGCTCTTCCTTGGTCGAAATTTCTAGCCATATATATGGGGAAATTTTTGAATTTTCAATGCTATTACAATTATCTAGGTGCTAATTAATTTGATTAGTTTAATTGCTCTTTAGTCAATTTTGGTTAATTACACTTTTGAGACATTTTCCTCCGAAAAGAATTGCTATTATTAATCACATATTGAATATGTGAGGATTCAATTTTTCTAAAATTGTTTAAGGTGGAATGTTTATCATGCGCTTAATTAATGAGATTATATTAGCTAAATTATGTTTCTAAATCATGGATTAGCGAGGTTTGAATGATTAGGCTTTAATTAAAACCTTTAGTGCATTATGACTCAGTTGTTGACTTGTCTTATAATTTACTAAGCTCTTACTCATCGGGATTAGCTGATTAGTCCTCAATTATTCACTAACCCCTCTAATTAGCCAGGGATACTGACCTAATTAGCTTAGACAAAATTGGAGATGTTACAGTAATGATATGGCTAAGTTCATAATTTTGGCAAAAATCCAGCAGTATAATGACTAGACTGGAGCTTCCCCAACATGCCAAACATGAAAAATTCAACCATCAACCAATTATATCCATCTCACACCATTATACCAATCATCCACAATCATTCAATCATGAGTCAATGTTCAATCAAATTAATCATACATCATGTTCAAAGACATCATACCTTTATCCCCTAAAGGGAGATTATAATTGGATTATTCTTTATGGAAAGTCTTATGAGTCATGATATGGTTCGTCATGTCTACTCATGAGAGAACCACATAGTTAAAATAAATGTGTGTAGTCTTTTAGTTACTTAGTCTTTATATGAAATTACTTTTTACTTGTGTACATGTCTTATAGAACACTTGTTGAAGTTAACTAAGTTAGGTAATTATTTCCTTTCCTCGAGAGAGTGCACTTAGGGATTCTTAGGTTCATGGTATGTTTAGAGGCCTTGATCATACTTCTGCTCTCAAAGTATTTCAAAATCCCTATAGTTCCTTGGGTGATGACAACATATAACCACACTCATAAACCCAACAACACCATGTTCACCAATCATTAAGGGATAGTTTTTATTTTTACAAGTTTATAAGATTCAAACTTTAGTAATTAGAATAGTAAGATTTCACCTCTATGATTATAAAGTTGCATACTTTATGAAAGCTATTATAAGGTTTTATCCTTTATGAAAGTATGAGTCTCTAAAATTTTATTCTTGTCTTAAAGATTCAACCTTTATAAGAAGATGATACAAGATGTTAGCTTTATGACTTAAAAGTCTTATTCTTTAATAAAGGTGACACTTTCCGTCAGGATTCCAACTTTATGATTTAAAGTTGTTTTAAGGTCTAAAAAAATTCTTTCTTGAAGAAAGAGTAATACTTTTATTTATGATTTGACTCAAGATTCAATCTTTACAAGTTAGCGGCTACAAGTCAACATTTTTATGATTTAAAAGTTACATTTTTTATTAAAGTTTAAAACTTTATGAAATGTCTTGTCTTCAAAATTCAATCTTTAAGACATAAAGTGATAAGTTCTTATTTTTATGACTTAGAAAGCTTCATGTTCTAAAAGTTTGGACCTTTATACATATCCTTGTCTTCAAAAAGAACAAAATAAAACTTTAAAGAAGCATGAATGTAGCACCACTTTTACACATCAAGAAGCAAACTTTTTAAAGTATTATGCTTTTAAAAATGTTCATAGTCTTGTCAAGTCATGAAAAACATGTAAAAATGAGAACTTTTTCAATCATAAGCTCATTCTAAGAGAAGAAACAAACTTTTAAACAAATACCACCAAGAACATTATTCTTTTTCAATAACCCACAAAAAAAATCAAGAAACTCATGCATCAAGAAAGAAAAATGGAAACCTTAAAGCATTCAATAAACAGGAACAACTCATGAACAAGATCAAGAACATATTCTGCTAAAAATAGAAACTTTTAGGGCATTTATGAAGGAAACTCAAGACATCCACATGAACACTCATGAACAAGATTGAAGAAGAAAACTTTTTTCCAAAAAAGGAAATTTTCTAAAGTTCTCACTTGAAGATTTTGGCCATGGTGAGAGCCAAGCTTCAAGCTTCTTGAGTAACAAAAAGAAAAGAGTAAAGGTCACTACCTAGGGTCAAAAAGTGGCATCTTTTGCAAGAGAAAAAGAAGAAGATGAAGGCTTTTCCTTGATGATGGTGGTGGCAATTTGCCAGGAGAAAGAGAGAACTCTTAAGTTCTTGATGAAAATGAGTCTTGTAGTGTTTGAATCTTTTCTTTAAAGAACAAAAGATATATGGTCTTTGAAGGGCTAAGTGAAGAAGGTTTGGTTATGGAGGTGGAAAATGGAAAAGAAGATAAAGAGAGAAGTTGGAGGATTTGAGTTTTAGAGAGAGAATAGAAGTTGAAAATTGAAGTAAGTGTGCGTGTAGATGTTGTTGTTGGCCGTAACATATTAGACAAGGAGGGAGAGATATTTTGCATCACTTTGGTGTTAATTAGTGATTAAGGAGACAAATTGGATAATGCGGGGACAAATCATGTGCTAACTCTTACAAAAGACACTCTTGTCTCATGCTTTTTACTTTAATGTCATCACTCTTTACTTTATTATCTAGTTAACCTAATTTGAATTTTAATGATGTGATTAAGTGCTCTTGCAACTTAATTAACTCGATAAAATACGAACTAGTGATTAATACACAAGAATATGATTAAGAAAATTAAACTTATAATTAAGATCAATTATCCTTAATTAAACTCGATTAAGTTAATTATTAGTGATTAGTGCTTAATTAAGCTATTAAGAGTTTGACTCACTTAATTAAATATTCTCTAATCTTGATTAAGTATTTTCTTAACTTTCTCTTCCAAATTGCCACATAAATTCTTTAATTAAGCCTTAATCTTTTAATTTCTCATTAAGTGTCTAATTATTTAGGGTTACTGAGGTAATTTAGTACAAAGCAAAATTAAGGATGTTATAGAAAATACCAGAATTCACATATGAGTCTTACATCATAAGCAGGACTGATGCAACCATCAAAATGGTGAAAGAAACCAACACGATGATCCCGAAACTTGATATCCATGATGGCACGAGAAGAGCTCCTCATTGTTGACAGCAGAATAATCATGCAATCTAAAATCCAAAATTTGAAGGTGGTACTGCAAACAATAAGACGAGCATGACGATGTCCCTTTTTCTAACTACATTATGAACATCCCACTATCAAATAATTTCAAACATCTGACAAATATGGAATTGCATGATGGAATGATAGATCCATAGGACCATCTCGATTTCTTCAAATCGAGAATATGATTGGACAAGATTTCTGATCTAATAAAATGTCGCGCTTTCCATACTATGCTAAAGAAGATGACATTGAAGTGGTTCAATTCTTTGCCTCCAAGATCCATTACCTGATTCTCGGATCTTTCATTGAAATTCCTATCTCACTTCACCATAAGAAAGTTCAAGTCGAAGTCAGTGGCGAATAGAATGAGTCTTTATGGAGTTTCTTAGAGAGATTTAATGCTGAATGTCCATTGGTAGAAGACTTGAAAACTTAGACAGCACTAGTAACTTTACTCAATGGACTCGAGCCTAGTCCTTTCATGATATCATTGTCGAAAAACTAGCCCAAGAGCATGGAAGAACTACAGAAAAGAGTGGAAACATATATTCATCTAGAAGAAACTAAAATTATAAGAGCGGACCATGGAAGACGAGGACATGAAGGTAGAAGAGAAAGTCCTCGGAGATTAGACAGGTCAAGAAAGAGAGATAGGACACTGAGAGTCGGACAGTTCGAAAACAACACTCCCCTCAACGTCTCATGGAATGAAATATACGAGGAGATATGCCATACTAAGAGGTTGCCATGGCCAAAGTTGTTCTGAACAAGGACCTCCACTGATAAGTCACAATTTTGCGAATATCATAATTCTTATGGAGACAAAATAGAGGACTGTTATGACCTCTGAAATGCTATTAAGCAACTCACATGAGAAGGAGATTTAGCAAAGTATGTGGCAACGCAGAGAAGCCTAGGCAAAAGGCAAAATTCCCCTACAAAGGAGTGAGATAGCAAGGACAATGATAGAGAACAAACATCCAACTGCCGAGAATAGGATGAACGGCCTACTAGTGTAGTAGCCAGGACTATTCATGTTATCTTTGGGGGATTCACCAGTGGAGGGACCATGAACTCGCCCAAAAGGAAACATTTGAAAGAAATATTAAGCACTTCCTACAAAAGGTCCCAGAGCAAGCAAAGGGAGCCTAATTTCCTAGAGATAAAGTTTACAATATCTGACATAAGCAAAGTCATCACAATAAATGACAATCCCATGGTAATTTCCATAGTAATGGTGAACGCGGAAGTGAAAAGAGTGTTCGTTGATCAAGGTAGCTTGGCCAACATAACTTTTTGTAAGGAATTCGACAAGCTAAGCTTAGAAAATGCTGATTTACAAATATACTAGGAGGAGCTTCGAGGATTCCCAAAGGACAAAGTACCCCCGAACAGATTCATTACCTTGTACCTAAGCCTGGGAAACAAACCACTCTCAAGAACTGTCAAAGTAGACTTCCGCGTAGTGGATTGTCCCTTGGCTTACAATATTATTCTCAACTGACCAACTTTGAACAAGATCGATGTGATCATATCCACCTCGCTACTAATAACAAAGTTCATTATTGACAATGAGAAGGTCAAAATGGTCAAAGCTAACCCAACCACAACATGACATTGCTACAACGACAGCCTAAAGGTTTCCAGCAAAAGAAAAAGAGTGGTAGTAAGCAAGGAAGCTCCGATGGCAAACCAAGTTTTGATGATAGAGCTAGATGCGCAAGCTCAACATTAAGCACAAAGATCAGGGCATTAAACCAAACTTGAAGAAGTCTAGGTGGGAAGCTCGTAAGAAAAAACCACTAAGATAAGCACGAATTTGCTGATTTTTGTCAAATTGGAACTTGATGCATTATTGAAGGAAAATTTCGATATGTTTGCATGGACCTCTATTAACATGCCAAGCATAAATTCAGAGTTCATGAGTAATGGACTCTCGATCAGCCCTGGTTTCTGTCTTATCACTTGGAAGAAAAGAAACATGAGCCCGAAAAGAGCTCTGGCAGTATAAAAATAAGCCCAAAACTTGTTAAAAGCGGGATTCATTCAAGAGATCACACATCCGACTTGGCACTCAAGCATCGTGATGGCCAAGAAATCGAACGGGAAATGGAAAATGTGTATGGTTACACAGACTTAAATAAGCTTGCCCCAAAGATTCGTTCCTATTGCTGAGTACAAATAGTCTAGTCGATGCAGCTTCCATTTTTCATTTCTTGTCATCTGTGGATGCATATTCTAGGTATAATCAAATACCTATGCACCCATACGACACTAGCAAAATGGCCTTCATAACCCCTATCGGCAATTATTACTACACAGTAATGCCTTTTCGAGTTAAAAAATATGGGGGCAACATATGAAAGGTTGATGAGTAAGGTCTTTGCCAAACGCCTTGGAGATCACTTGGAAATCTATATTGACGACATGCTAGTAAAGACAACTTCAGAAGAGAACCTCATTTTTTACTTAAAGAAGGTGTTTAGCTGCCTCCGACGATACAACATGAGGATAAATTTGCAGAAATGTGCATTTATAGTTGAAGCAGGGAAATTTCTGGGTTTTATGCTCACCCACAAAGGCATCGAGTGACACTTGGCTAAATCCAAAGCCATCCTCAAAATGAAATGCCCAAGCTCAGTAAGGGCAATTCAATGCTTAACAAAACGAATAACCTCGCTATCTCGATTCTTAGTAGCCTCAGTCCAAAAGGCCCTCCCATTTTTCCATCTTATGAAGAAGAATATGAAGTTTGAATGGACTTCAGAATGTGAGCAAACTTTCCAAAATTTCAAAGAGTATCTATCAAGCCCTCCAATAGTATATGAACTAAAGGACGAAAAGTTCCTTTTCCTATATCTTTCCGTGAGCAATGGAGCCATAGCAATAGTTTTAGTGAAAGAAGGAGCTCAAGAACAAAAGCTAGTGTGCTTTGTCAGTAAAATACTACAAGGTCCCAAGATTTGATACTAGATACTAGAAGCTTGAGAAATTGGTGTTCGCCCTGATCATGTCGACCAGACGCTTAAGACAATACTTCTAAGCACACATTATTATCATAAAGACTAATCAACCCATCTAACAAGTAGTATGCAAACCGAACCTTGCCAACAGAATGATGACCATGTTAATCAAACTGTCCGATTTGACATCTGATATGATCCCAAAGTAGCGATTAAAGCTTAGGCATTGGCCAACTTTCTAGTTGAACTCACTGACGAGGAACCGACTTCTGAGGAGCCATCATGGAGCCTATTTGTAGACGGGGCCGCCAGCACAAAGGGCTATGGAGCAGGCATTATCTTGGAAAAAGAAAAGGAAGTTTAGATGGAGATGTCTGTCAAGTTTGATTTCCTCGCCTCGAATAACTAGGCTGAGTATGAGGCCCTCATGGTCGGTTTGCAGTTAGCTAAAGACATGGGAGCAAAACAACTTAGAGTATGTAGCGATTCGCAAATTGTGACATCCTAGGTCATGGGAACATACCAGGCAACGGACATTTCACCACAAAAATAATAACTAAGATTAAGGAACTGTCTAAAGAATTAGAGTAGTTCGAGGCAAACATGTACCGCGAGAGCAAAACATGAGAGCTGACGTTCTCTCAAAGTTGGCGAGCACAAAGCTGGGAACAAACAATAGAAGTCTCATACAGGAGACATTGAAGTACCTTTCTATTAGGGAATAGCTACCAAACTTCAACATAGTTATGACCCAGTGTTGGGTTGCCCCTATCGTCAGTTACCTAAAGGATGGTACCTTCCCAATTGATAAAAAGGAAGCTAAGAAATTAGCTTACGAAGCAGCTCACTTCACTTCTATTGATGGCTTGCTATACAAAAGAAGAATCTCTCAACCCTTCCTTAAGCATTTAGGACTATTGCAAAGGAAGTCCATGAGGGATCCTGCAAGTAGCACTTGGCACCAAGGTCTCTTGCACTAAAAGTCCTCAAAACTGGCTACTACTGGCCTACCATGGTGAAAGACTCTTCCAAGTTCATTAAAATATGTTGGAAATGCTAACAGCATGCTCACTTTCACAATGCACCCCCCAAGGAATTAACAACCATAGCATCGGCATGGCCTTTCGACAAGTGGGGTATTGACATATTGGGATCTTTCCAATTAGCCCTTGGGCAAGTTAGATACCTTATAATAGCGATTGATTACTTTACCAAGTGGGTTGAGGCTAAGCCCCTTTCTACTATCTTGGCTGCAGAATGTCGAAAGTTCCTATGGCCTATCGTAACAAATAACGGAACTCAGTTCATAGACAAAAAGTTTTGTGCATTCATTGCAGGATTCAAAATCTAACATCACTTCACATCACATCCCTAGGCCAACGGCCAGGCAGAAGTAATGAATAAGGTTATTTTGCAAGGAATAAAAAAGTGACTAGACGAGGCAAAAAGGCTTTGGTCACACAAACAAGGAAGCATGCTTTGGGCTTTCAGGTGATCCCCCATTCCAACGCAGGGGAATCACTATTTAAACTTGCTTACGTTGTTGAAGCTATAATTCTGGTGGAAATTGGAGATCCCTTTTTCTAAGTGAGTTGATACTCGGGGATGTAATAGCTATTCCAGACAAGAAGAAGTCAACTTCATAGCTGAAGTCCGAGAATCTGCCTACATACAGGAAGAAGTTATGAAGCAAAAGGTAGCCAAAAGGTATAATGTTAAAGTCTTCCCAAGGAAGTTTGTTAAGGGAAACCTAGTCCTCTAACGCACTAATATCGGACCACTGATGCCAAGACAAGGCAAGCTCGCAATGAACTGGGAAGGACTATATAAGGCACTGAAATTTTTGGAAAGGAGGTATATAAGCTGGAAACTTTGTCTGGCTTTGAGGTACCCAGAACTTGGCATGCCTTAAACCTCAAGAAGTTCTATGTCTAAATCTTGTAAAACCACACAAATGTTGGCCTACTCTTTTTTCTACCTTAGGTTTGCCCTATTGGGTTTTCCCGAGAAGGTTTTAATGAGGCATGACTTAGGCGGTAAAGTTTTTTATTTTCTAAGTCAAATGAAATCCCCCTTTTTAATAGAGTCCCATTTTTCTCGATAAGTGAGGACACATTTATTACAAATAAAACTTCATCTATTCCCTACTCGTCTCTCAAGACAACTACGGGACTAATCACCTCATAGACATACCTTGAAATAATTATGGAAGCTTCCTAAAATCAAATGAATAAAAGAAAATAGCTTAAGCAAGTCAGAACCCATTGCTCAATAGCCCAACCTTATGAGGGCATAAGGAAATAATCCTAAAATAAAATCACAACTTATGATTATGAAAAATATTCACTTAGATAAATTCATCTAAGCATAGAAAGCAAAACGGCGTAAAGAAGTTGGAACCTGTCGTTCAGTAACCAACCTTATACGTGCATAAGGAAATAATCCTAAAATAAAATTGTGACTTATGGAAAACATTCCCTTAGATAAAGTCATCTAAACATAGAAAACAAAACGACTTAAGGAAGTTAGAATCCATCATTTGATAGCCCAATGTTAAAAGGGCAAAAAGAAATAATCATGAAATAAAATTATGACTTATGAAAAACATTCCCTTACATAAATACATCTAAGCATAGGAAACAAAATGGCTTAAAGAAGTCAAAACCCATCACTCAGTGGCCCAACCTTTTAAGAGCATAAGAAAATAATCCTAAAATAAAATTGTAACTCATGAAAAAAAAATCCCTTACATAAATTCATCTAAGCATAGAAAACAAAATGGCCTAGCAAAGTCAAAACCCATCATATAAAGGCATGCCTAAAATAAAATTACGACTTATGAAAAGAATTCAGAAAATCGTCTCAAAGTCAGAAAATGGAATTCACTTAACACAAATACTCGATTATGATAAAAAGTAAAAAGCCTAAAGCAAAGCAACAATCCTTAAACAAGAAGAAAGGTCAATGTCATTACAAAATTCTTACAAAAAAAGGCTCAAAGGCCACAAGCTAAAACATGAAAACATCAAGAAATGGCATTGGCAGGAGTCTTCCCTTGGTCCCTATCTTCATCATCTGAGCCCACATTATGAATATGTCCCGATTTCTTGTCATAATACTTGTAGGCATTGACTTGACTCCAATCAAAATCGGGAACCAGATGGTGGACCTACCTTATGATGTTATTAGAAGCTTCTTCCACAACTTCCCTTCCTTTAGAAACTGCCTTATCATAGAGGCCCTGTAGGTTTTCCAACTCAAATTGGAGCTTGGAAACTTTTTCATCAAAGGCCTTTAGCTCCCTTTCCAGCTGACCTTGCATCAGGTGGAGACCAGTGGTCTCCTTAGAGGCTTCTAGAGGCCTGCCCAAAGCCTACTCTAACTCCTCATTTTTGACCTTTAAGTAAGCAATCTTAGATTTCAATTCCTCATCCACAGTTTCTCTACTCAAAGATTGGAGACCAAATCCTTGAACTCTTACATTTTGCCCTTGAAGGAATCGATAGTGGCAATATCCTAGGATATCTTAATGATTTAAAGCTAGAGAAAGTGAATGATGATAGCCCCGCAAAGGTAACACCTCATAGATTATGACATGCTCTTATTCAAATCCACCTTCTCGAGAGTAGAGAAAGCCTCAAGGAAAAGAAGGGAATTATCCATAATAGAGTTGAAGTCAAAATCCCTCTTCTAGATAGCGCTAGCCAGGGGAAGGTTTTTGGAACTCCTAGACCCAACACTGATCTAGGGGAGGCATCCCTCTAGATGAGTCTCTTGGGGCACCTTCTAAACTCATTTTCGCTTCAATGGAGTCTTCTCAAGGTCTCAAACTCGAGAGGATTTGACTTCTCTAACGAAAGCCACAGATTTGCCTTTTAGCTTGCCCATAGCCTGGGCCTCGACTTTCTTTTGGAGAAAAGGAAGTTTTGATTTTGAATCCATCCTAGTAGTAATGAAACTATCTGTTGAAAAAGAAAGTAAGGAAGAAAATGAATTTAGGACAGCAAATAAAATGAAAAATAAGATTGACAAAAGAATAATAAAAGTACAAAATTTGTTTATTTAGGGTTGCCTGAACATTTTCTTTGTCTCCATCTATTATCCCTTTCATCTTTAATGGGCCATCTAACACTCAAGAAGAAAATTCAATAATGTCCTCCAAAGTAGACAGCTCCATAATGCAGACCTTGGAGTTGTAACACCTTAATAAATCCATACTACGCTTAAGTCGTATTACGGCGTGTTATTAGTTGTTACTTATGCTCGTGGAAAACTAAACTAAACTTTGCTTGAAATTAAATTACGCGGAAAATACGGTAAAATTCTTTTCTTTTTCTTTGAAATACGTCGTCACTTTTGGAAAGTAAAGCCTTGCGCGAGAAGATAGCAACAAACGAGCGTATCGCAAAGATTTCCGTATAAATTGAAGGAACAATGGATAAATTAAAATACCATGTATTCAAATTACTACAACAACCACATAAATATAATTAGTCTCATAATATTCAACGAATACATAAAAAGGGAACTCATGGTCATGCCATGGCCCCAAATCAAAGGTACACAAGTCTGATAAGATCCAATACAAAAGGAAATACAACAGATAAGGAGCAATAAATGGAATAGGCCCACGTAGACATAAGTTGACTTCTCTGTCCTTTCCACGCCCTTCAATCGGATGGACTCAGGTTCTCGAGTGTCTGGTCCCCCTCGCTCCTCGGCCTCGGGGAACACGAGAAGTGCGGATGATGCGAGGGTGCCTACTGATCACCTCGACGCGACAAAAACGACGACCTGAGGTATGGCTGGCCACAGAAGAATGTGCCTCGGAGGGGTCCTCCTCGGACTCGGCACGGTGATACTTGGGAAGCGGCGGCGAAGCAGCCCTAGGAGTGGCCGTCGAGCTCACCTCTATCACAGGGATCTCCGGCAGGGGTGCGAACTCGGCTGCGGGCAGACCCGGCGACATCGGCTCCATCTCGATGTCAGGTAATGGCTCGGGCGGAAAGTCCCAAGGACCTAGGGGCTATCCAAGGAGAGCTGAAGAGACGTCTACGGGGGCTGGCGGGTTTCCTGGCTCCTCTTCCTCAAAAATTCGACCCAAATAAAAATGTGTACGAACTACTGTGGTGGTCGTGGCCACAATAGCGTGAGTATCCCCGTCGTAAGCCCACTCATGGTGGGGAGGGTCCATGCTCCATTCCACGGGGTGAGCCATGAGTATCTGGTGATGAGACGGAAAAACAACTAGGGTGAGAAATAAGATTTCTCAGTAGGACTCGACCCTAACACGTAAGTGTCATTGTCATCGTCCCAGCCACTTCGGTTTTATAAATAAAAATAGTGAGCATGCATCAAATTCAATTCTTAGATTTTCGAAAACATGAGTATCCGAAGCGGATTCAATTTTTAACATACCTTCTAATCATTTGTACCATAATAATCATAAGCACAAGTGTAATCATATAAAACATGCATGTCCAAGCTAGAAGATTCTCTTAACTTCTTCCCTTTTTAGGGTTTTGGACCGAAGTCCCTTTTCTTTTCTTAACTTGACTTTATCTTTTCACCCACTAAACATAAGTGGTAATGAGCTCATACCGTGGCCGTCGCCACCATAGAATTTTGGTACTTACACTAGCTGAGTTATGCCATGCCTCATGTAAGACCTATCCCCTATACTCATACTAGCTGGGTCATGCCATGCCTCATGTGAGTTGTGGGTGAGGGGAAACTTAAATTAGGTTACCTTCTCTTTTGAAGGATCACTTACTTGAATTAAACTTCTTCTTATTTAAGCATTATGATGCAAAATATTTCTAAGTCCATAATTCTTACAAAATTTCGGCAACATAACGGCTAGACCAAAGCTTCCCAAAATTTTGCCAAACAGAGAAACCAATATCATAGTATCATCAAGCATCATATCATATCATCATTATCATATCATCATCATCATATCATCATCATAACATCATCATATCATCATCATCATGATCATCATCATAACATCATGCTTGCACATAAACATAGGCATATTCTCAAGCAACATTTTATGAGCTTAGCTTAATAAATTGGGTGCAAGCTTTTAATTGAGGTTGTCTCTTGTGTGAACTTCTTTTATTGGGCATAATGCCAATTTTGTCTAATGTCCTTTTTGATACTTTTTAAGTTGAATTATGAGGGTCCTCTAATGCTTAATGTAAGGGTATTAATGTCTTAAAGCTTATTTCTCCTTATTATTTAACTTTTACCCTAACCAGTTTTACTTTTACAGTGGGGCAGTAATTTTGAAAATTCACCATAATTTCATCTTTTACTCTTTTATTTCGAATTTTTGTGTGGATATACTTCTCTGAGTCTATTTTTAAACAAAATAAACCCTACTTAAAAATTCATTTTGTAGCTTGAGTTATGCACATTTTATTCTGACTGTTCAGGATTGAAAGTTCATCTCGGGTCAGTGGCTTGTCCACTTCACTGGGAGTTCCTCACATGGAATCTGACAAAACTGTTTTATGGGAGTGTTCCTCTATGTCTTATATTTCTAACAAACTTGGTCCCACTCAAAAATGTTATGTATAACTTGAGTTATGCATGTTTTATTACCTACTGCCCGGACAGAAATCCATCCATGAACAGCAAACTTTGAAAAATCATATCTCTCTCGTTTTAAGGCCAAATCTCACATATTTTATATGTATGAAAAGCTCTTTGAGTCTATTTTCATAGAAAATTATTTTCGTTGCATTTTGAGTTTTGTAACAATAAATATACCGCACGCTTTACAGACTGCCAGAATTCCAGATTCACTAGTTTTTAAGTTTTTCACTTCAAACTTATGGAGAAATTGTTATATCACTTCAAATCACCATTTTCATGTTTTAACTCATCATCGTACTCAAAGTTTTAGTCACCAAAATCAGTATTTTGAAACAAAATAAAGCATGATACACAAAAACCACCATACCACCAAATCTCTTTTCAAAACAACATTTTCATCAAGGCAAGAACACTCATAAGGCAAGATGTGGTCATGAGACCTTGAAGCAAGTCCTAAAACCACCTAGCTATAAAGAGCATAGGAGATTCTAGGGCTTGAAAAATACATGAGAAGGAAGAGTTAAAATCACTACCCAAAGTGTTTCTCTTGGAAGTTTGAAAAATGAAGTGATTGGAGATGGCCTCCTTCTCCTTGAGCTTGATATGGGGGCTAGGTGAGTGTTTGTTTTGTTTCTCCAAGAACCAAAGAGGGTGGTCCTTGAAGGGCTTGTGAGAATGGCAAATGGAGATGAGTAGGAAGTAGTATGAGGGTTGGAAGAACACAATGAAGCTTGGAAGAAGAAGAGAGTATGAGACTTGGAGAGAGGAGAGAGGAGAGAGCTTTGTGTGTGTGTCTTGAGAGAGGAAGTGAAAAATGAAATGAGGGAGAGAGAGGGGCTGATGGTGGCGCAAAAATGGGGGAGAAAGGTGATGTGATTTTGCTTCTTACACAAGCTAGGGAGTGGAAAAACCTTGGGGCAAAAGAGTGTGTTGTATTTTCTTTGAGTCTTGGAGATTGGGTAAAGACTATGTAGTGTTTTTGTCAAGTGGTTAAAAGCATGAGCTCTCTTAGGATTTGGCATTGGATGGCTAGGATCATACCAAGTGTCATTATCTTGATGAAGGAGAGTACAACTCTTGTTATGACTTAAGTGATCTACTAATATGGACTCTTGATCTTGTGGTGTATGATGAGAAAGTAAATGGATGGTTGGATATGGCTCTTGCTTTGACCAAACTTTCAAACCATAATTAAAGGGAAGTTTCTACATCTTTATAATTGTTGTAATTATCTAAATGTTAATTAATTCACTTGGTTTAAATTACTCATTAGCACATTTTAATTAAGAAGGATTTTTCCTCATTAATTTTGTAAGAAGATGTGAAGGTTAATGTGATTAAGTTTTGAGACTTATATGCTCTTAGTTAATTAGATTAGATCACCTTGATTTTATGTTCTAAATCATGGATTAATAAAGATTGGGCAATTAGGCTTTCAATTGTAACTTTTAATGCATTAAATCTCAATTGTCGACTTGCCTTTAATTTACTAAGCTCTTGCTCTCGAGATTAATCGATTAATTCTCAATTAATCGTTAACCCCTCTAATTAGCCGGGAACACCGAGCTAATTAACTTGGGTGAAAATGGGGATGTTACAGGAGCCGTTCCTCCTCCAATATATATTTATTTGAGGCTCTTCTTCCAAAGTTAGAAAGAAAGAATGAACACTTGGATGGGTAAGGATTTTGAAGTAAGACCACTTAAACTTTTAGTATGACTCTTCATAAAGAGTGAGGATCCTCCAGCCTAGCAAAGCTCAGAAAGACAATCACTACTAGGTAGTCCCGACCCCAACGATATGAGTTAATGTGAAAAGGGAAAAGAAAACATTTGTGGAGGTCGAAAGCTAGAAATAGTCAAAAATAATTTCAAAAACATAGATCATTGCCCAGTTATTGGGATGAAGCTAGCTTTGGGTGACATGGATAGACAAAAGTATCTTTGCCTAGAAATTAGTAAATAGAAGATGGAAGCCGAACTTACTGAAGAAGGCCTTATACATCCACAAAAATGAGGCTAATGAAATCAATTCATTCATTCTAACTAAAACATCCTCAATCACTCTCGAAGGGTGTGCATTACTCCTATTTGCTAATTGAATGACAACATTAGTGGTACTCAGAGGTCCAAATCCTAGAGAATTATAAACAAAAAAAGGCATGACATTAATAAAGGCACCTAAATCAAGCATAGAATCATCAAATTTACAATTGCCTATAATACAAGGGATAATAAACATCCCTGGATCTTTGCACTTCTGTTACATAGGCTAGATGAGGGCTGACGCATTCTGACTGACGCTAACTTTCTCATTGCCTTTCAGCCTCCTCTTGTTGGTGCAAAGTCCTTGAGGAATGTTGCATACTTAGGAATTTGCTTGATCGCCTCCAAAAGTGGAATGTTTACCTCTACTCTCTTGAAAATCTCTAGGATCTCTTTCTCTTTGGCTGCTTCTGCCATTTTCTTAGACTGAGTAACTCTCTGGGTGAAAGGCAAAAGGACATGAAATTCAGGCTCACTAATTTCTTACTTGGCAACTTTCTTTTTAGTGGAGTTTAAACTCTTATTTTTTGCCTCCTTTGTAGCTTGCTCTAGCTCTTGTAACTGCTTCCTAGACCTCAAGGAAATGGCACTGACATTCCTTTAGTTAGGAACTATTTGAGATGGAAGTTTGCTAGAACCTTGGGCTTGAGATTGCCTAAGAATGGTAGCCAACTGCCTAATTTGAGTCTGCAAGTTCTAAATAGATGCCTTAGTCCTCTGCTAGAATTCTAGGCTATTCACAACCATTTGAGTCTGCAAGCTGACTAAATCCTCTAATGAAGGGCTAGACTACTGCTAGATTGGTTGTTGTGGCTGCTAGATCTAATTCTAAACAAGTTATTGAAAATTTGAATGTGGCTTGTTTTGTTGGTAATTCTGATTCTACCTACTTTACTGCTAGAAATTCTGATTAGAACTATTTCCTTATCTCAGGTTAGGGTTATAAGCATTGGAAATGGATTGTATTGTTGTTGCTGCTATGGTCTTCCAGGAAACACTCCTACTTGAGACACTGTGTCAATATTTTGGAATGGTTACTTTCTTGCATGGGCAGGCAGGCATTAGTGGGTTGGAAAAGATCTAAACAAATGCCACAGCTTGTAGTTGGTTGACTTGCTGGGGGTTAATGTTGAGTCATGGCCAATTGCCTCACCAAAGAAGCCAACTCATCAATTTTGTTGACTAGCAATAGATCACTACCAATTGTTGAAACGGTTGCAAGTTGAGGAGTTTATAAATGAAACACTCCACTGCTTGATGCTCTAATATTGAATTGTTGGGAATTATCTGCCATATTGGCAATTAGGTCTCTTGCAGCTGCCGAGGTTTTATCTACCAAGGCTCCTCTAGCCACTGCATCCATAATATTGCTGTCCATTTGTAGCAAGCTGTCATAAAAGTACATAATCAGCAATTGATCAATGATTTGGTGGTGAAGGCAGCTTGCACATAGTCTCTTAAATCTTTCACAATAATCATGCAAACTTTCTCCAATTGCTTGCCTTATCCCATATATGTCTTTTTAGATTGCTGCAACCCTTGAGGTAGGGAAGAATTTTTCTAAACAACCTCTTCATGTCATTCCAGCTTCTCATGGCAAGGGGTTAAAGGTAATATAGTCAACCATTGGCTCTCCCATCTAAAGAGAATGAAAATGCCTTGAGCTTGATGTGCTCTTCATAAATCCTTTGTGGCTTCATCTTTGAGCATTCCACATGGAATCTTTCAAGTGTTTATGAGGATCTTCACCTGCAAGACCCTGGAACTTGGGCAAAAGATGGAATAGTCGAGATTGAAGCTCAAAGTTAGCATCAAGATCAGGATATTGATTGCACAAAGGTCGGTAATTAATGTCAGGTGTAGCTAATTCTTTTAGAGTCCTATGATCCTCCATGTTATTTGAATGCATAGAATTGACTAAGCTACTTGAAGAAATAGAAGCAAAGTCAGAACTAAAACTACCAATACTAATAGAATTCAAAATAGGATAAGCAGAATCACCAACAAAACTAATAACATTTGAGTCCTCTACACCAAAATTAGGACTAAATAACGTGTTCCTAGCATTCCTAATCAATCTTAAAGTCCTCTTAAGTTCAGGGTCAATATCAATCAAGTTAGGATTATGATCTAACCTAGTCATGCATAGGACATAGCCCAAGTTAGCATGCACAACTCAAAACACAAGATCACCAAAACAAGTGCACAAAAATCACTAAAAAAAATTTAAAAACACTATCAAATGATTTCTAAAGAACATGGGACCACCACAACTTGATTTGTTGACTATTGGGGAACCCAAAAATGCAAAGAAAAATCTTTAAAACTTAAAAAAGTAGTCAAGATGAAGGAATTTGGCCTCCAAATAGTGGAGCTCACAATTTACTATGAGTCTTGCTCAAAATATGGTTTTCCTTCAGCCTACCAATTTTTAGGTCAATCAAACGAACAAAAACTTTAACTGAAATGCCAATGACATCTCGAAACGACTAAAAAAGGGTCAAAACACCTTGAAAACGATTGAATTTAGCAAAAATAGGGGGGCTCAATTCTTTTAAGAATTGAGTTTTGCTCAAAAAGCCCTTTTCCTTTAAGGTAAAGGCACCTGATGGTGATCTGAACACAATAGAAGACCGAATAGTCCCCTAAATTAGCCCAATTTACATAAAAATCAAGTAAGTAGCAATAAAACAGAGTAAGAACAAAGTCAAATGTTAATGCAATGCTAATCTAATGTTAATTAAAGTCAATTTAAATTGAAAGACATCCAAAGGTCCCTAGCAATGGTGCCAAACTTTGATATATGTTTCGAACGCTATCAAATTAAATTGGGCTCTTAATTTCTTGTAGCATAAGGAATCCATACAGATCGTCTCCTTTGGGTCTTTGAATGGCTTTCAAATTAGTTAGTTGATGAGTTAATGAAAAGGGACAGGTTTATCAATTAACAAGAAGGCTAATTATGCAAGTAAAAATGCAATTAAGGGGAATGAACAAATTCTAAAGGCACCAATCCAGATTCTCTCCAATCATTGAGCAAGAACTATCATGGATAAAGAGATTAACATAGTTCAATAATTATTAGGGGAATTAGATTGGAATCTCAATTTAATCCATAACTCTCTACTGAGCAATCACTTAGAATTTAATCAAACATGTAGCATGCATTACATATAATCCAACATAATGCATAGAACCAATGTTTGAGTTAAGATCATTAAGTCACCTAATTCAAAATTCAAATTAGAATTAAGCTCTTCAAATCAATCAAGAATGTAATTAAGAATATCCATCAAAATCACATTCACACTAACAATTTCAGATTATCAATTACAATCACAATCAACAATTCAAAAATTGAAGAAAGATGAAGAGAAAAATCTAAAACCATACTGTAGATGAAGATCAAGGATCTCAAGTCCTTAACCCAATAATTTTCAAGTTCTAGATTGGGTTAAAGGATTACACTAATATTCTAAATTAAAAGAAGAGAAAAATGGAAATGGAGATGAAAAATAATGAAGAACAAAAGAGAGAAAATGAAAGAACGTATGTTTGATCCTAAGCGCCTCAATTTTAGCTCCCCTTCCCAAATCAAAAGATGTTGAGCTAGCTTCCAATTGGCTTTGGTCCCATCCAATTTGGACTCAAAATTGGGTGAATTATGGCCCAAAAATTGCCCAAAAGTCAATAGCACCCATAATCTGACTTCCGCAACCCAATTGACCTTCTAGATAGTCGAATTACCTCTAGGTGTCTTCATGACATTTGTAGCCCAATGAATTAGCTTTCTGTAAAATAAGTTTGACATTAATTAGATATCTAGAACTCAAGATATGATTAATTTATTGAAACAATTTTAAGACCCGAAAATACTCAAGAAAAGAAATAAAAGTCAATTAGAAGCCTAATTAATTAAATGGCCCAAAATAACCCAATTAGATCACTTGGAGGCCCAAAACACTTAGATGTGAAGGTTAATTAATATATAAAAATGCTAATTATCAATAACCACCACAAGTGAAGGGCATTCAACCATTATGGCTCCAAAAGACTTTCAAATTTGTTGAAAAAAGCATGCAATGCAGGTGAAAGACCCCAATGGATTGGAGAAGCCTAATGGGAAGCTCTATGTAGGCACTGGAGTTATTCTGAATACAAGGAGAAGTCTGAACAAGCAAAGAAGAATCAAGCTGCTGACAATAGCCGGTCCATGCATACTAGTGGCTATATTTCTACTAGTACATATGCACAGAAATTGGTAGGAAAAAGTTAAGTTTTGATCCAAATGCTCATAAATTTATTTTTCATATTTGCTTATTATATCATTATTGTAGGCCAAGGAGTTGGGTAAACAACCAAAAGTTGATGAGGTCTTTCTCCACATCCATACCAAGAAGGATAATCATTTATAGCAAGTTTCAAAACCAACTCAATGGACATATGTACGTACATTTGTCTAATTTGTGAAACATATGGACTGTTTATGATTAATTGATAACTTGGCTTTTGATGTTTTTAGGAAAGTTACAAAGAAAGGGAGCTTGCACAATTTTCTGAGTGCTCTAATGCAGATGACATCATCGAGCCACTAATCAATAAGGATTATTGGGTTAAATATGTTGGGAAAAAGAAAGGTCAAGTTTATGGTCTCGGTTCTCAGATAGTTACCTCCAAATATGGCTAATCATCATCTATGTTTGCATCAGTTAGCTTCCTATAGACTTCATTAACAAAATCCGAGAGCAGCTATAAGAAGATATGGCCCAAAGGGTGCAACAATTGGTGGAGTAGCGTATAAAAGAAGAAGTCAAAGCTCGGGTGAGCCAGTGGTTGGAACAAGAGGTGGACACTCGTATGGCCCAAAGGCTACAATAAGAGGTTCTAGCTCAGGTAGCGCGGCAGGTGGAGCAGTGTATCCTTGTGGAGTAGGATGATAGGGAAGGCAATTTGAGTAGTTTACACGTTAATATGAACAATGCTTTGCTCAGTTTGCCAAGTCTTGTGGTCATTCAAGCAATCCACGACCAGCTGATCGCACAGGTGATGACAATAACGGTGATAATGATAATCACGATGATGCTCAATAGGTGTGATTTTAGTTCTTATGTTGCTCAACTTACATTATTTTGTGCTTTTAGAGTTATGTTATTTTCTGTTTTTAAACTTATGTTATTTTGTGCTTGTAGACTTGTAGACTTGTGTTATTTATGTATTAGAGTACTATATTTTAGATTTCTTTAATTTTTAAGGACTATGTCTTGTATGATGTTTGTATTAATCTTTAATTAATGTTAATTTTTTATTATTTAGCTATTTGTTGTATGCATACTATCAATTAAAAAGCCATAAAAAATACAAATAAAGAAAATCACAACTACATATACTAGGAACATGAAAACTAGAAAAAGAAAAAAAAACCATTAGCGATAGCCTTAGCCGCCGCAAAAAATCTCATATAGCCATGACCTATTTGCAGCAAACTTTTCTGCTACTAATTAGTCCACAAATTTGCGGAGGACAAGTCTGCCACAATTTTGCGAGGGACAAGTCTTCGTTGCAAATTAGGAAAGCATTATCCACTGCAAATTAAGGGGCAATGTTCGCCGCAAATTAGGGGGGAAAGGGCCATTGCTAATTAAGGGAGGAAAGCCTGCCACTAAAATTAGAGGTGGCATTTGTCACCACAAATGATTAGTAGCCAATGATTCACAAATACCAGTTTTATGATCGATTTTGGATCATTTACGGCGAACTTTTTTGCTGCGAACGACTGATTTTCTTGTAGTGCATTGTAAAAACATGGTCAACTAACTCATCTTCAAACAAAAATACATGGTCATATAACAATGGTAATAAATATGGAGACTTAACACATATATCAAGGGATCAACTAAAGATGCCAAAACAGATTGAAACCAACTGATACTCGACTGATCAACTCGTTAACTTGTCAAAAATGACAGGCTATGTTGCATTTTGCAACCCATTTTATTAGGCAAATTATTTTTATCTGCCTCACATAACTCATGAGATATGGTGAATAACCCTAACTTTTTGTTTTGTTTACCACTTTAAGTTAGATTAGGGAAGCTGGCTAGTCAACTTATATGTTAACCTGTTTGATCTATAATTTTTCTTCATTTTTAGGTGAATTGACCTAGAGCTAACTTGTTTATTTTTTATTATTTGTAATTTTTTTAATTTATTTTTAAACAGATTAACCTACCTTATCATGTTTTTATGTTAGCCTATGATAAGGTGGAACAAGTTGACCCATTTATCCGATACAAAAACAAGCAATTCTTACTTTTAATAACTTTGTAATATAATAAGTTTGAATGTGGAATGAAAAACAAAACTAAACATGATAAAAATAAAATGAAAATAGTATTTGAAGTTTGAACTCCAAACTCAATTGGAGCTATCAGAATGCCTATCCAAAGATGCTCCAAACAACCATTCGATCACATTTCCTTAGAAATTTTAGCAGATTTCATTGGGCACAATAGTCAACGTGTTATAATTGTATAACTTCTTTTGGGTTTGGGCCCCAATGCATATAAATTAAAAAAAAAAAGTAAGCTATCAACATGATTTGATTTTATTAATTGAATGAGCAAATCAAGGCCTAGCTCAGTGATTTGAACTTTAGCATCGTATAAAAGCTGCATCCGGGCGCCAAACGGAGCCAGGTTTGACTGCCACTAGCATCTGCGACCCTTAGAAAGCCCTCCCCCTCCTCGACAAAAAACAAAAACCCAAAAAACAAAATAGTTGAATCAAGTATCATCAAAAATATAAATGGATCAAGTGCGGTTGAGTACATGAAATTTAAATTTTACTCATTTGACATATATATATATATATATATATATATATAAATAAGGACGGCGTCTAAGATGCTCTTTGGAGTTACACCACATGATCTAGCGGTGAGATTGTGATGGTGTATTCATGAGACCAATTATATATAATGCACTCTAAGTTTTTTTTATTATCTCTCTTTTCCACTTTCCTTTCTCTTGAGTCCCTTTTCCCTACTTCGAGCCTCGCTGTAACCACCTACCCACTCTCCATTCTCCATCGACGAACCCACTGCTCCCACTGCCTCAACCCACCACTTGCCATCGTAAGAGAGGTTGCTTCCTTTTACAACACTACCAATGGCTTTGCATAGCCACCACAGTTTTTCACGTTCTGCAGAAAATCCGATAGCCTCTGGCATGGTGGATCTGAATGTGGTGGTGGGAACCTGGGATCGGAATTTGTGGTGATGTGGGTTTGTTTTAGAATATAGAAAAATTTGAAAATTTGATGAGAATTGCAGATGGGTAAGTTAAGGTTCATATAAAATGGATATGAGTGGGTGAAAGTTTTGGATTTGTTTTAGGGATGGATAGAACTAGAACAACCAGAGGACCCCATGAGTATGTGCACCCAGTGATGTAGTGGCTCTCAAGCATGTGGTGGAGTTGTGTTTAACGGCACTGTGGAGGCCGAAGGAGGAGGTGTCTGGTGGTGGCCAATGATGGTGGTAGGGGATGGATGGAGTTGGTGGTGTAGAGAGAGAGATAGAGATTGAATGACGAGGGAAGCGGTGAATGGGGGAGGTGGAGAGAGTGAAATTTTTAAGGCATACTAGAGGTGAGAAACCTATCCAGACACTATCATATCTCATCGTCAAATATAGTGGTGTGTGGTGCATCTTGACTTTGCAAGGCGCACCATAGAACACGCCATATATTAAGTTCAAGCCTAATTTTTTTTTCCCTCTCTCTCTCTCTCTCTCTCAAAAAGAGTAAGAAATTTGAACTCAACTTATTTACTTCGTTTGCGGCTTGATTATTTTCTTTTCCTATATTAAATCTCTTATCGAAGTATTTGAGTATATTATTTTATTATTTAGTAAACATCTTTATGCTATAATTAAAAATAATAATAGAATGAAAGCTTTCTGTATTAATAATCCATTACATAAAAAGCGTAAAGAAAAGATTATGCAGATCCCTGAACTTTTATACTATTATAAATAAATATTATGGATTTTAAAACTTTCTTAATTAATCAAAAATTTTAACTAATGACCTAATATATAACCTTTTACTAAGGATTTACTAATTCACTAATGATAATAGTATGTGACAACATTTTATCTGCTGACTAATCAAGATTATTGACTCATTTATTCATTAAATAGTGTAAGGATAGTGATTTTTCTTTATTAAATTTTCGATTTAACAAAATAATTAATTAATAGTTTTAATTAAATAAAATAATTTCATGTAGGTATCACTATGTGAGTTAATAATTTTTAAATAAACTAATTTATTGAATTATTGGTTAAAGTTTAGGAAAATTATCACGAGGGACTGTTAAGGATTAATTATTTAATAAAAAGAATAAATATTATCAAAATTATTAAGAAGGACCAATTATTTAAATAGGTTTTTCTTAATAATTTCGATATAATTAGTCCTTTTTATTAACTAACTCTTATTTATGGTCTTTAGTGTTAATTTTCCCTAAAGTTTGTAACTAATAATTGAGAAAATTTTAAAAGTTATCGTGACGATCTTAAAAAATGTAAAGTTAAAAAAGGCTACATACTTTTTTCTCGAAAATTTCTAACCTTCCGTCATCGCAAAACAATTTTCAAAACAAATTTTATAACTCTGTAAATAAGAAAACGCTTAATATATCTCCACAAATGGTAACTATGTTTACTTCTGTTGATTAACAAATTTAACATTTGAAAGGAGCTTTTTTCCAATTAACCTATACACATAAGATGGATTTAGTAGCGTAAAGTACACTTTTTGGACCATTTTTCATTTCAAAACTACAATGTTTATGTAATTTAATCCAGTATTTAATAAGTTAAGTTCAAATAATCTACAAATGATTTACTCATTTATAATTCTAACTATGAGACGTGATTTTAAAGAGAGAAGAGAACAGAAAAAGAAGAGAGGGAAGGGGCCCCCGGGGGGGGGGTGAACGGAAGTATCAAATCAGTATTTATACTTGATTTACTCTGGAGTAAATTAAAAATGAAGGGATCGTGATATTCATTTGAACTTCTGAAGTCTTCCACTGGATCTTTTAAGCGAAAGAGGATCACACTCAACATGGCACAAAATTAAATATGAATGGTTTGGTTTGATTGATAATTAGCATTTTTATATATTAATCAAACTTTACATTTAAGTGTTTTAGGCCTTCAAGTGGTCTGATTGGGTGATTTTGGACCATACAATTAATTGGGTTTCTAATTGACTTTTATTTCTTTTCTTGAGTATTTTTAGTTCTTAAAATTATTTTGATAAATTGACCATATCTTGAGTTTTAGATGTTTAATTAATACCAAACTTGTTTTGTAGGAAAGCTAATTCAATTAGCTACAAATTTAATGCAAAAACTTAGAGCCAATTCAACCATCTTGAAGATCAATTGGACTGCAGAAGCCAGATTATGGGCATTGTTAACTTTTGAGCAATTTTTGGGTCATAACTCACTCAAGTTGGGTCCAAATTACATGGGATCAAAGATATTTGAAAGCTAACACACACATCTTCTAAAATGGCCCAAGAGGAGGTAAAATTGAGGGCCTAGGATCAGTTTTTAGAGGCTAAAGTCATAAACACAAGTTTAGTTTTTAAGGCATCTATTATTTCTCTCTTTTGTTATTCATTGTTCTTCACCTCCATTTTCATTTTTCTCTGCTTTTAATTCAAAATGTTAGTGTAATCGTTTAACCTAATCCAAAACTTGAAGATTGTTGGTTTAAGAACTTGAGATACTTGATCTTCATCTATAATATGATTTAGTTTCATCTCTTCATCTCTCTTCAATTTCTCAAGTGTTGATTCTGATTGTGATTGATTATTGGGAATTGTGTGTGCAAATGTGTTGTTGATGAATTACTCTCAATTACATTCTTGATTGAATAGAGGAACTTAATTCTAACTTGAGTTTCAGGTTAGGTGACTCAATTTTCTTAACTGATATATTGGTTCTATGCATTATATTGGATTATATATAATGTATGTGAAGTGTTTGACTAATTCTGAGTGATTGCTCAGTGAAGAGTCATGGATTAAATTGTGATTCCAATTTAATTCCCCTAATCACTGAGCTATGTTAATCTCTTGATCTATGATAATTCTTGCTCAATGATTGGATAGAATCTTCATTGTTGCCTTTTGAATTTGCTAATTCCTCTTAATTGTATCATTAATTGCATAAATATTGATCTTCTTACTAATTGCTGAAACCCCCTTTTTCATTAACTCATTAATTGACTCAATTGAAAGCCATTCAAGGATCCAAGGAAGATGATCTGGGTGAATTCCTTATGCTACAAGAAATTAAGAGCTCGACTTAATTTGATAGCATTCGGTGCATCTATCTTTTGTTGAATTTTGAGTATGGACCAAATTCATTGGCAAGTCTTCTCAATACCTCCAAGAGACAAAACCCTTCCACTTCTAACAAAGATAATATTAAATAGCAGTCTCATTATACAGAGTGGTGTTTTACTATTTTTAGCAGCTGCTTTCGTATCTTCCTATATCATCCATCAAAGATAGGAATTGAAGCTAATAGCTACTAGCTAGACAACAGTGATGTTTAAAGAAATAATTCAAATCGTTTAGAGCCCGCAAAATGATTTAACAAGTGAGATTTTGACTTGCTACATTAAATATAGCAGCAGAAAGTAGAAAGGTTAGTACATAAAGAGGAAGATGATGTCATCTAATATCTCGCTCCAATTATCTGTGTTATGTGCCTCTTCATTGGTACAATGGACTGATGAAGAAGACTTGAAAAATCTTGTAACACCATTATGGGGATTGAAGGGCCAACTGTTTTGGCATGTGCGTAGGCGCAATTCTTTTTCGGTAGTCCTTTGGGATGGTAATTGCGCTGCGTGTGAATGTGCATGTAACTTCCACTAACAAAGCTGACGTAAAATTCCACTACTAGTTTTGCTTGATCATTGTCATTTTAATTTTATTTGAAACATTCTCTCCCATTAGACATCGATGCCGACAGGGTTGATGATACAACGTTATTGATGATACAACGTTAAGCCTTTGCCTCATATCTATACTATATCCGCGTTCCTTAATATTTCAGCAAAAACATTGGACGAGGGTTCAACACTTCTGAGGTGTTTACTTGATTTTTAGTTGATAAAATAAATAAATTGACAATTATCAATTTATTTTATGAATCTCAATTTAGGAAATGGAAGCGATTTCTCTTATGAATTCTCAAAATTTTAAAAAA
Source organism: Pterocarpus macrocarpus (assembly GCA_031439585.1). Taxonomy (NCBI): domain Eukaryota; kingdom Viridiplantae; phylum Streptophyta; class Magnoliopsida; order Fabales; family Fabaceae; genus Pterocarpus; species Pterocarpus macrocarpus. The sequence continues at coordinate 28,922,910 of CM062520.1, forward strand.
GTGTCAAATTATGAAAAATAAGCAGGATGTAGATAAAATAAAAGGAAAATGACAATAAAAGATAAAGTATTCATGAATAGTAAATTGCTGATGTTAGACATAAAAACAAGATCAAATGGTTAAAGGCGAACAAGGTAAAGAGGACAATTACTTAAGTTCCTCTATACTTTTCAATATTAGAGTGAACATTTTGATAGAGTGTTTAGGTGTTTTAAGTGTGTAAAAATCCATTCTAATCTATGATCTAGTTCTCCTATTTATAGACAAAAATTCCTAAAACCTAGGCCCATCATCCCACGTTCTTTAGCTTCATCCCCAAGGCCCACGTTTAGGCTAATTCACATCCCTCAAACCCATGTTTAAAGATTGTGCATGGGTCCCTTTGCTGTTCCATGTTCTACATCCTTCTAGAACCTCATCTATTCCTAAACTTGGCCAGTCTGTAGCTTATTGTTTGATTTGACACCACTGACATTTGATTAGGTCCGATGTTCAAACCTTTCCCTACTTCAAACCGTTTCAACTTAGTGTTTCAATATCTTGATTTGATGCCATCGTTATTCCCCTTATTCGCTCAAGCTCATGTCCTTACTTTTGGCTTATAGTTACAATGGCATCAATTCCTCATCTTTTGAATATCAACCATACTTAGTACACATACTTCGATCTTTTCAACTCTATCGAAGTGTTACTTCAAATTCTTACTCCAGCATAATGCCCCCCAAGATTTGAGTTTTTAATGAGAAAAAATCAAATCTTGTTTGATCAATCTTTCTAACGGTTACTATACTTTAGTATCTTTTCTTTGCATATTTGCAAGAAACTGATTCATCATTTCTTATCCACGTGTCACACCCCTTCATCTTCTCTGTCTTTGAACTATCTTTTCAAATTTAATTACTTCCCTCCTCTTTCTTTCTCTCTCTCTCTCTCTGTCTCTCTCGTTCTTCCTTCCCTATAAATATCCTCTCAAACCTTCTTCATCTTTTTTCTTTGTGCATTCTAGTCTCAGTCTTTGATGCGGCTCTAGCAAGTATACCGGGTCGTATAAGTAATGAAGTGATAAGAAAAGTATTGCTCCCACGATGATAGATCAAATACTAAAAGTTTAAGAGAATGACTATTTGGATGGAAAGAATTCATGGATATAGAAAATTTAAAATCGAAAATAAATAAATTAAACAAGAAAAATAATAATGTAGAAGGATGCTAATGGGGTAGACAAATGCAATGGAATAGACGCTAGGGCTAATTAATTTCACCTATTGTAGATGCATTTACTATGAATTTTCATTAATCTGTTCCTATCCTAATTGACTTACGATTGGTTCCCCTTAATTTATTCCTAGCCTCTCTTGAGATCAAGCAATACTCTTTATCCTAAACTGAATACCTAATCTCTTAAGACTAACTAATCTAGGTATAGATTGAAGGTCTATGGGTTCCTATGATGACTGCATGAACTGCTTTTGTCTATCTCTAGTTTTTGCTCAACTCATGCTATTTATGTTAAGAGGCTTTATTCACAAACTCTCTCTCAAGTTGTTGTAAATCCTTGGATCAATTAATTGGTGATCAAGTAATCAAAAGCATTAAGCATAAATAAAAACACTAAGCAATTAAGATAGAAACAAGATTAACATTAATTCATAAGTAAAATTGTCATATAAAAAGGGTCTGTTAATGCCCTAGCAAAAGAAAATTAGTTCATTACTAAAGAAAAGAAAACAACTAAGGAGTATGAAGATGAGAAAACAAAAGAACAAAACACCATAAAGAATGTAGGCTAGAGACTAGAGATTCAGAAGAGTATGGATCTCTCCATGATGAAGTTGACCTCTGGAATCCTTGAATTTTCACCTTCAATCTCTTCAGAAGAAGTCTTCTGCCTTGGGAAGTGTATAAATGTGTCTAGGTATCTATTTTCTAACCTTAAGTGTCGTCTTTTAGTCCACAATCCTTTTTCTCGAAATTTGACCCAAACTCACAAATTCTATGGTCGAGGTCGTGCTATAGCGCACTTGCCTGACAGTGCTAACCTCTTTTACATATTTCTAAGCTCTGTATCGATTAGAATAGTTGGAATTTGCCCTCAACGGTGGAAATAACAATGTAGATCTTTGAGTAAGCTTTCCAACACAAAAAGAATCACATCAATCGGAGTTCTTTAGCTTAAGATATGGGTGAAATACTGATGAAAGGTCAAACTTAATAACATCAGAGATAGGATGAAGCTTCAATCTTGTTTCGTATTTTTGTCCAAGAAGACTTGAGAACTAGAAAAAGTGTCCGACATCAAAGTTGGAGATATTCTTCTCTTCTTTCAAAATAATATTGAATCATCATAACCCGACTTCTAGAGAGCTAGATACCGAATTTCCAATGCTGAAAGGTCCTTGCTTCATGCAAGATAAGCTCTCTCATGGCTCCAAATTCCAACTTGAGTGTTTGTATCTAATGACAATTAGACAAAAACATAAATAAGTATCTAAAATAACAAAAAATAAAAGTACCATCTAATCTAAACTACTTAACTAAAATAAAACAAAATATTAACTAAAATAAACCACTACGTCCTAAATTAAATAAAAACTAACTAAAAATATAACTCAATAAAGGGAGTTAGTTATCAGTCGTTTCATCTTCTTCATCTTGCATTATCTCATTTCCTTTCCAAGATCACATTTTGCTTTGCGTTCCCATTTTCACATCATCCTTTCACCATTGCTTATGTTCCTCCTACTTTCCTTTCTTCTTTCATAAGAATGGCCAACAATCCTCAACCCCAAGTTGTCGCCTTCACTCCATATCCCATCATTGGTTGCAACTGCCACATGGCACCGGACCTTGAGGCCACTGAATTTCTGTAAAATTAGTTAATTCTGCCTTTCTCTCTTGGTTCAACAATGCACGCCTTCCTTGGTCCTCTCTTCAGTCCTCCAAGAGCCCAAAAGCTTTAATCTTTCTTTCTATGCACCCTTGACCAATCTATTTTTGCCAGTCAAAAAGAAATCTTTATCAAATAGTTTGCTCTTGCCAAGCACCCCTTTAGGAATCCACCTAAGAATACCCCATAATCTATTAATTGGCTCGACAGGGTACAGTAGGCTAAGGGTCAATTTTGGAAAGAAATAGGAATTTTTTTATTTTATACAACTTTTTCGACACCAAATTCCCTTTAACCCTTCGATGCTTGGACCAATCTTTTATTTCTAGAACAAAACTACCAACACCTTACAACTTCCTTATGGCATGATTTCTCCCACTCTTTTCAAACTAGCTGCCATTATCGGCCTTTTACTTGTAGGGAAAATTGGCCACTTCGACCTACTACCCAACTATGTGAAGGCCCACAACTTTGACGATTTTGAACCCTCATATTCGGCCTTTCTCTATAGTAACATGGATTCTCCTTCAACACCTATTTCAAATGATGAGCATGTAGCTTTCCTTTCATATTTGTTAAATGCAATGGTTTTTTGTGGTCAAAGTCTCCAAATGCAACAATGGTACTATCCTTTGGTAGTCATGTTACATGAAGGTCATCGATTTTGTTTGGCAGAGTTAATCATTACCCAACTCCATGAAGAAATGGGATCGATTGTGACCAAACTCCAATACAATGATTTGATCAATCCTAAGGACTTATATGGTTCTTACAGCTATGGGCCAATGCTATCTTCGAGCCCTTTCTTCATTCCTCCGCGCTAACAAATTTTTCAGAAGGAATAGACGGGCCTTGACTTTGCTACCTATGTCAAGATGTCCTCAAAACCACTCCGATAATTGACAAGTTTTATTTCTTTTTCAAACACCTTCATTAACTTTCTTTTTCTGACACCAGAGGCTAGAATATTTCTCTTTACAGTAGTCATACTATAGGTCCTTCCTGGTTTGTTTGTTCGAGAATTGACTCGAACCCTTCCGTTCAGTAAGAACTTGACAAAATTTGGTCCAACTTTTTATGCTACCAAATTTTCCCTATGCGCCTTCTAGATTCAAAGAATAGAAATGTTAAGCTTTATAACCCTCCATTTGTTGCTCGAGAATTTGGGTTTTCTCAAGCTATACTTGCGCCATACTTACTTGATCCGAAAGTCCAACTACATGGTGCATTGGTTGGGACATTCTCTAACCTTGAGTATTTCCTAAGTGTGAACGAGGAGAAACAAAATGTAACACCCTACTAATTTAATATTATGCTTAAGTCATAGCATGAAATTAGTAGATTGTATTACTGTGTTGATATTCTGCTTATGTTTCATTTGTCATATCATATCTTTCTTCTTCTTCTTCTTCTTTTTTTTAACAAAAGAAACGGAGCCCTGTATATAATGAACGTGACATAGTTTAATATACCACCACGGAAAAGATAAGAATATATAATATATACCATCAACTGCATACGTGTATATATATATATATATATATATATATATATATATATATATATCGGAAGCCAATGCTCCGGTTTATATACAAATTTCAAAACAGGATACAGAAGTGGGGCCGGTTTACCAAAAAGACATAAGGCCCGTGTCAGTCAAAACGATCCTATGGGATCCTCAGAGGACATTTCAAACCTACTGCTAAACCTGCTGCTAAGTTTATGACCCAAAACTGCATACTGTCAAAAGAGGGTCAGGCTGTACAGCACCATCTGCAGCTGACCTACTCAGTCAGATAGCCGTTGGCCATGCCAGGCCCTGCTAGAGAGTAGTCTGTATTAGGTCCCGAGCAGGAGGAGGGTGATGAGCCGGTGGCCTCAGAAGGGTCACTCTCAGAGCTGAGCGGTATGTCTGGTACCACCTGCGGAGGTGACTCTGGCGCAGGATTAGCAGGAGTTGTAGGTGCTGCGGGTACAGGAGGTGCTGGCGGAGGATGTGCCATGTGCAGTGGGACCGCAAAGTATTGGGCAGTAGGGTCAAAAGCAGGATGGAATAAAGGGATAGCAAAATTCCTATCACTAAAAAGGTAAAGACAGAAATGGCAAGAGTCGGCTATATACAGTGAGCCTACTGTGGGATCGTGGTGGAGCTGCAGGTCTGGAATCTCAATAAAGAGAGTGGCCGTCGAGTCCATTGTCAGCATCTGAGAATAATGCGGAAATACAAGGGAGGTGAGAATTTAGGAAATTCTCAGTAGGGTTTGAGTATAGTATTTAATTGACATTACATTCATTCTCAATTGCCTTGGTTTTTATTTAATTATAAAAGTATGGGATCAAACTGAACTATCCATATTCAATAAGTTTAAGAAAACATCTGGTCCGAGGCAAGGTTCAGTTTTACTTAAGGCAGCATAAGAAACAGAATAGACTACCAATAGTAAAACGCAGAATAATGAGCAGAATAAATGAACATACAATAGTAAGTAAATATAATAGACAAACTGTAAACAACTTGTAATGACTATTCAATGTAATCATGCATTTAATGTAATCATGCAAAACTTATTCTTGAACCTTTCCATTACTTGATCCCCTGGGAGTTCTTGGCCATTTAAGACTCCTGTGTAATAGTCTACTTTTTAGGATCGAGCTCGTTCCTATACAGGAATGCCGGGTTTACTTTCCCCGACCTCCCCACCGATCTATTCCCCTTAACTTTATTCCGAGGCTAGCCCAAGTATTATGGACTTTCATCATAACATAGCCATTATGCTCATCATAACATAATCTTCATGAATTTTCTTGAAAATACACATGTATCTTATGACTCATGCATAAGTCTTACCGAAATTTCAGCGGCATAACGGAACGTGTCCGCTTCCCCATGAATAGTGCCAGTACTCAGTATACCAACTTATCAAAGAAATCATGTCACTTCATTCATATTTCAACATTAAACTCATAGGAACATTAGTTATATTAAAACAGAATTACTGCCTCAGCATAATCATTCAACCCGATTTTGGTATATCAAGCAAAAATTTCTATGTAACTCATCTGGACCTGAATTTTGGACATGTTAAAGTATTATGTGTCTATTTTCTAACCTCTTTGGTCCCATCTAATTTGGATAAATATAACTTAAGATATTTAGATTTTATCCCGGCCTGCCCTGTAGCTAGCTAGAATTACACACTTAAAAGTAAAAATCCAGTAAAAATCAAAAACTGATTCAAATCATACAAAATTGGTCTCATATTAAAGCTAACAGGACAAACTTTCATTTTCAAAAAGTTCCATTCCATTTTCCTTAGTAGGGCTCGAGTTATAAGCCCCAAAATCTAACCTTCCTAAACTACCCTATTTTGGTGTGGTTTGGACATAGGATAAATTTATTGGATCACTGGGAGCAAACAAGACCTTATCTAACTCTAAAATTTTTATGGGATATTCTCCTATGTGTAAGATTTCTAACAAAGTTAGTTTCATTCAATTCCAAGTAGTATAGGACGAGTTCTACCCTGAAAAACCCAGTCTGTCTAGAATCAAAATAAAAAACCTAGGTCAAACTTCAAAAATTCATATCTCTCTCAATACTAATCCAATGGCCTTATAGGACATATGTTGGAAAGCCTTGAATGTCTAGTTTCATTTAAAAATGGTTTTATCAAATTTAAATGGCAGTAGGCGGAGCCGTACACTCCGCCATACAGACTGTTGAGGGTTTTTGGTTCTCCAATCTCTCAGCTCTTCCTATTTTCATTCTTTCTTGCTTCCTATTCGAATTCAACATCACAAACAGCCAACAAACCAGCCAAATATCATCATATTCACTCAATCATCATATCAAGAATTGAGAAAATAAACCACCACCAGCCACCCACAATCAAAAAATCAAGACAAGAATTAAACCTCTACCTCTTATTATGTGTGATTTGGCTTGATTTTGGAGCTTGAATAAACAAAACTTGGTTGAGCTTGATGGTTTGATGGAGTTGGGTGAATGGAGAAAAGAAGAAGAGAGCTGAAATGAGGGGAGAAAGTAGTATCAAAATGGGCTAAATGAAAAGAGGAGAATTGTGTTATAAATGCCTTGAAGTGGTAGTTGAAATGAAGGGTTGTGATTGGTTCAAAATGCAAGGCTGAATTTCAGCCAACTCTCCTTGTTTTTGTGGCCAAAGTGGCGCTACTTTCATGTGCCAATGTGGCTGAGTAATCAGCCTTAGGTCTTAGGGTTTTAAGCTTGTAATTCTATTGGTTCGGTTCCGATAGTTTAAAATACCATAATCTTACCGATTTCCTTTAAATCGGTAAATCGGTTTCAAGAAAATTTTTATGAAATCTTCTATACTTCTAACCTAATTTCCTCATATCTAAACTCAATTAGTTGCTAATTAATTGATCCTAAATAAATATTTAGTCAATTTTTAATTAATCGCAATTATTCGATAAAATCCGAACAATTAGGCGAAAAACGATAAGAAATTTCCGGGACACAAAATCTGTATTCTCATTTAGACTTTGAAAATAGCTTTCTTCCCACTGCATCCTTCATTTGTGGATTGAATGCTACAAGTCCCAACATCAAAAAATTTCAATTTGCAAAGATATTTTGATAGCTAAATTTCCTTATGCTTCTTTACAGAAAAGGACGACAAAGAACGGCTTCAACAAAGACCAAAGGTGCACATGTTTGAGAAATCATTCAATATGAATGCTTTTTTAAAGTTAAATAATATCCATGAGCAGTCTTAAAGGTGGTTTAGGATGCCATGGACATTTTTAAACCAAAGAAAGAGCAACATGAGGGTCGATGTTGGCATGCTTTTGAAAAAGCTAAGTCTTTTAACTCTTTTGCTCGACATCAATCCTACATAGTACATATTTGGGAAAGTTGAAAGATTAAAATTATTTCAATAATTGCATATTTGTATAATCACTTTTTTATATAATCACTTATATGAGAATCAATTTATGTTTGGATACTTCAGTTGAAAAGTGGTTTGAAGATAATTTGTTTTGTTTTGATTATATGAAAAAAATTGTTTTTGTATGGTAAAATTACTAAAAAGGGTATGAAATGATTGTTTATATTATATAATATTTGTTACTTAGGGCCAGTTTGGTAAAAACATAATAATTCTGAAATAATCAGCTCTTGCTTATAATCATAAGCTCCAAAATATTGCTTATACTTATAAGCTATTTTTTAGCTTAAAATTATCAACTTTTGATTATAATCTATTTTTAGAATTTTACCAAACATGTTAGATTGTTTCAAAATCAATTTTTTGCTAGAAAAAAGCTGTATTTGAAGGTTACCAAACATGCACATAACTTCATTTTTATTTCCTTTGTTACCAAACACTCTATTTGGCATTGCCGACTGTTATCTGGATGCAGCCCAAAGAGCCCTTGGGACATTCTATTTACACTATCAGTACAAAGCCATGACCTTCATTGGCCTCTATTTGTTGAAAATGACCGAACACCTTGTTCAATCTTAATCAAAGGTTCTTGAATATCCTCCACAAGGTAGTTCACTTTTCTTATATATGTTATATTATCTTGAATTGTGTTATCCTAAATTATTCCTTTTGTAGCTACCAAAGCCATTAAAATTTCTGACGTTGCTCCTGATAAAACTGCAAAGAATTGGGATGATCCGAAGGATGATGATCAAGCCTCTACCAAGGGTCAACAGAGAAAAGCTCCTACCTCCAAGAAGGGAAAAGAAAAAGAGCCTTCTCAAAAAGAAAGTCCTATGAAAAAACACACTTTTCTCTCAAGTCAATTCTCAAAGAAAGCTTCACCTGCTAAGATAACCTTTGATCTTTTTTCTCCATTAATCTTATTTGATCCTTATCATCTAATTTTTTTTTTTTAGTCTGGCATAGGAAAGATCTGAAGCAATTCTCCTTCTGTGAATCCTGCGGAGACTCAAGATGATTATGAGTCTGCTCATGTATCTTCTGGAACAAAGGTGCCCCTACTTTTTTCCATCCATTCAATCCTTAATTTATTTATTTGTCATCTTTTTCTTTTATAACTCTTTAACCCTTGGTTTCGAGATGATGCCAAGTACCATGGAGAAAAAATCGAGGAAGAAAAAGAGCAAGCAAGAGAGAAGGAGATTAAAACTACCTCAAGGCAGAAAAATTCTCATGAGGATGACAGCATCGTGTCCCCTGCCTTAGATAAGGATATCATTATGGTTGATAGTGAGAAAAAGGAGGTTGTCGACCAGCCACAAAAAGATCTTGCTTAAATTCTGATCATCATTATCTCTAGCTCGACCAACTTAAATGTTGTCTTCTCAAAGCCTACTCAGGATAAAACTTGAGAAGCTAATGATGATGATGATGTCAACGTCAGTGACCTAAGCACCTTCGATGAAATTCTTTCAGACAGCTACACAGTCCCTAATAAGGAAGTTCTTGCTATATCTAGTTTAGTTGTGCAAGAATCTGCCGAAAATCCATCTTCCTCGACTCTAGTGAATCCTACTCCTCCCTTGACTCAACCACCACCAATCAAGTTGCCCATTAATCTTTTAAGCTCTATTTCCATCCTCTTTAACAATCCTTTGGATTTTTTGGCTAATGATGGTGAAACAAATAGTCTTTGGTCGAAAATATTTCCTCACTGAGCAAGCTTGCGCTGCCCTCTTCTATTCAACATACCTGTTTATATGTCAATTCATGGAGGACCTCTTGGAGCAAGTACCAAAAGTTGGTGTTGCCAAAGCTTCCTTTGCCTAGGTTTCTCAACAACTTGAGGCCTTTGACAAAGAGCTTAAGGGTTCAATGAAGGTCAAAAAATATGGCCTCATCGAAACTATCTCTGGGTACAAGACATGGCTTCTAAAATAGTTGTTGAACAAAGGTTGAGGGATTTGAAAGAGAAAAAGGAAAAACTCGACAAGGCTATTAGGAAGCTCCAACTTCACATTATTAAAGCGGAGAGCAAACTTTCCAAGAAACAATACCAACACCAAGAAAAAGTGATAATTGTTGAAGAGGCTTGGAAAACTTTAGAAGAGGCTTGATCTTCAAAGGGAAGAGTAGCTCAACATCAAGAAGAGTTGAAAATAGTTGTTAGAGCTTTTCTAGCATAGTTTCTTTGTAAAACATTTTTTCTTTTGGCAATTATATACAATCTTTATGCCATTAATGGCATCATTTTTTAGCCCTGCATGGCTTTTGAAACCTTGTAAGCACTTTTTTTATTATCGTTGAATTTTTATTTCACATATTGCTGGCTTATGCTCTTTTAGATATTTACCATTTATTGATACGATTTTTAAGCCGCTGTTGACATCGGCTAGTGCATATGCATTTCTTGAAAATGCCTTTTCAATTCCAAAAGGTACTTCCTAGTTCGGGGGCCACTTCCCAAGTGTTCTTGACTTTTATCAATTGGTAAAATAACTTTCCTATCCAATCATCCAAATTAAACAATTATGACTTAACTCAGCAATTATAACTTTTTGATATCGATTCTTTTTATCGAATTAATCTCTCTAACACACTAAGCCTTTCTTCTTCTAACTCAATTAATTCATAAAATAATGTGTTCCAATAGTCTTCGACGGGCAAGTCATCTTGCCTTGCAATCTGTATGTTTTGCAAATTAATTTCAATAGGCCAAACTTGATCATGGCCATAAACAAGTTTGAAGGGTGTGGTACCTATCGCATCTTTAGGTGAATTTCAATATGCCCATAGCACTTGGCTTAGCAAATTATGCTAATTTCTTGGATGTCAATCGACATTCCTTTTAGTCAAAGAAATTATCGAGTTATTAACTGCTTCAACCTGACCATTTGCTTGGGCATAATAGGGTGAAGATGTAATCATTTTTATTTGTCTACTTTCAGCATACTCTAACACCTTTCATCCAATAAACATTGTTCCTTAGTCAGTTGTTAATGTTTGTTGGATGCCAAACCTATGTACAATATGTTATTTGATGAAATCAATGATCAGTTTGGGTTACTTCTTTTAGTGGTGTTGTTCGACCCACTATGCAAAGTAGTCTACAGCTACTAAAATATATTCATGTCCCTTTGACGAAAGAGGACTAGTTTGCCCAATTAGATCGAGAACCCATCCTCGAAAAAGCCATGGCTTCATTATCGAAGGTAGATTTGCAGTTGGAACATGTTGAATGTCACCATGCTTTTGACATTCCTTACTAGACTTTGTGAATTCAAAATAGTCTTTAACCATTGATGGCCAATATACTCTTTGTCTATACAAAACCCACTTCATCTTTTCTCCTACTTGATGAGCCCCACATATTCCTTCATGAACTTCAGCCAAGGCGATACGGACTTCTGATTCACTTAGGCAAGTTAATAAGTTTCCATTGACAGACTTTTTGATCAAAGAGTCTCCTAAAATTACATAGTTCAGAGCTCTATTTTTAGTTTTTCTGTCGATAGCTACATTAGGGTCTTTTAGAAATTCGACAATGGGCCTTCTCTAATCTAAGGAATTTAATTAGTTGAGCACATACACTTCTTGTTCCTCGACAAGTGCAAACTGTCCCTTTAACTCAATCAACCTTTTTAACGTTGAAGTGGTAATTTTGCACCTTGAAGCTAATTAGGCTAGTTCGTTAGCTTCAAAATTTTCTTCCCTATGTGTCTAATGATAATGTTATCGAATTGATCGAGTAACCTTTGGGCAACTAATAAATATTTAATTAAACTTTCATTTATGCATTTATATTCTTTCGACACTTGCTTGACAACCAATTTGGAATCTACTAGGATTTCAATAGTTTTAATTCTTTTTTCAATTAATATTTCCAATTCCAATATTAAGGCTTCATATTCAGCTTCGTTATTCGAACAATCTTGTCAATTTCAAAAAGAAATTTGGCAGGTTCTCCTATTGGAGACACAAGTAAAATCCTAATACCAACCCTTTTTTAGTGCCTTGAGCCATCGAAGTACATCTTCCAGGGTTTTGTTTTGATTAAATTAACTTCTTCGATTTCAAGTCTTGGATGGTCGACTAAAACTTGTCCACGTTGGTAGGGACAAAATAAAGTGAGAACTCCGTGAGAACTAACATCCATTCTCCAACTCGATTGTGCAATATAGGAGAAGAAAACATGTACCTAATAACATTAACTTGAGAAATAACAAAAACTTCACATGGAATTAAATAATACTTCAGTTTTGTACAAGAGAAATTCAAGGCTAAACACAATTTTTCAATCGGGCTATATCTAGTTTCAGAATCAACTAATCTTCGACTAAGTTAGTGCACTACTCTTTTGACCCCATCCTCATCATCCTCTGCTAGCTGTAACATCCCAAATAATAGTATGCATAACTAACACTATTGAATAATTTATTTTTAGATACATTATAGGCATACAAGAAGGTAATAAGGAAATGTTAATTATAGGGCAATGTGATTTCTACTCTTCCTTGTAGAAGAAAATTTACTGATATTTTGCTAATCAGAGAAACTTTCTTACTAGCAGTGTCTTGTAATACAAGAAGCTAGTCTGATAGAAATCTATATTGCCAGATGGCATAAATATCTATTGAAAAACCCTATAATATGTAGCTATAAATTTACCACACCATTTATCTTGGTGGGCAAAGAAGAGCCACCTAAAGTAAAGCTTAAGAAAATTCAAATTTTCTTTCATATCCACTAATAGGAATTAACCACCAACAAGATGAGTAAACAAGAAGCAAGACACACATTTTTCTCTCCTTTTTCCTTTCATTTTCATGCAGCCCTCTCCATCCCTCTTTACTTCCATTTTCTTCATCTCCAACTGACTCACACTCGCCTAAACTCTTGTGTCGTGCTTATACTTGCCCAAATTTTGAACTCTTTCACTTGTTTACCCTCAAGAAACCTTCATACTAGTCAAAATTCCTTACTTTAAGCCATATAAATTTGACTAAGCAAGGAGCAAGAAAGGTTTGGTGCTTATTTGAGGGCTTTAGAGAAGAGAAGGCATCAAAAGATCCAAGCCAAAGGGTTACAAGCTTTAGATTTTTGGTAGGATTTCCAAAGACTTGTTGTGTTCTAAGGTTTTTATGAAGTTAGGGTTTTCTTGTATCATTCTTGATCTATTCATGTAGAACTTGTATGATGTTAGTAGGACTCTTTCTAGTGTTTTAAGGTTAGAGAAATTTGATTTGTGTTGAAAGATAAACTAGAAAACCAAAATAGTCACAAAACAGAAAAGCTGTTGTAAAGGAGCTTAGAAGCTATCTGTACTGTGAGGGGTATATCCCAAGCTATAAAATTCAAATCGAAGTGAAACTAATTTTATGAAACTTGACTTGGATAGGAATCTAACCATATAAATTATAGGTCCATTGGCCTTGAAATGAAGGAGTTATGATTTTTAGAAGTAGGCTATTAGTTAACACCCCTTGTCCTGACTAGTGTGTGATGAAATGGGCATAACTTTCCTTATATAACTTAAATATGAGTAAAAACCACTTTTTTTTTTTTTTAGAAATTTAACGCATTGGGAATCATGCCTATAAAATCAGATCATTAGTAGAATGTTCCTGATAAATTCTTAAAGTTGCCTTATGCTCTATTTGGATTGAAACAGGGTAGCTCTAATGAGAAGCTCATAAATTAGGCTCTACCCACTCAAATAGAGTGAAACTTATTAGATTTGAAAGAAGATTTATATAAGTATATCTTGGTAGAATTTTGGAGCAAAATGATGTAAAATGAATTTTTAGAGATTTTCTAATTTTAGGTGTGTAAGTTTGTCCTGAAATAGGGCAGGCTTGAATAAAACATTAATAACTTAAACTATACACATCAAAATTTGGTGAAAATAAAGAGATTTAAAATTAGACTAATAGAGCTACATTATATTAAAATTTGAGATTAAAATGAATTAAAATGGAATTTTAGTAGAATTTAGAAATTCTAGGTAGATTTTAAGAAAAGAAAAACAACTTGTGAATTACATGACTTAGAGGTCCCAAAATCATGTGAGACTACATGGATTGAATATTTATGCAATTACATACTAGAATAATGTCACATTAGAGTATTGTCTATGATGATTATGCTTGAACAATTATTGGCATTATGTTAAGATCATGATTCTTTGTGATTGGCTAGCTATTGTTTCTGTTTTCTGTTTTGGCAACCTTCATATTACAGCTGTGTTGCAAATGAGTTATGTAGCATGATCATGAGCACTACATGTTCATATGACTATGTCATCTCAATGAAGAATAACGTATGAATCTATGAATTAGAAAGCATATGAATAGATAAAATAAAATTCCTTCACATGGAGGTAGTTATGAAATCCCTCCCTGTGAAGAGTCCTTTCATCATCTGAAGGCAGATAAAACATTCCTTCACATGGAGGCAGTTACAAGATCCATCCTGTGAAGAGTCCCTCTACCTTGGAGGTAGTTGACCAAATGAGATTCCTCCAATTTAGAGGCACATGGGTCCCCTTATAGGTTAGTACTGTGTGATAATAGTCATGAGTTGAGCTCACTCTCAAATCAGGCTACCAAAAGGCAATAAAGATTAAAGATATATGGAAATTAAGAAAGAAAATGAGAAAGTGTGTAACATCTTACCAGACAAAGTATTATGCTTAAGTCATAATAAATTATCTGATAAGTGATTACGTGTAATACTGGTTAAATTCTATTTTCTGTATTAGTATTTATTACCGCATAAGAATACTTAATCGCATAACAAAATTCCCTGCGTGACGGCGGGATAAATACTATTTAATAAGTATACTGTAAATAACGTAACATAAATAAAAATGCAATAAGGACAGAACTACTGCAAAAGGCATCATAAACATATACATAAATATCTGATTTTAAAGTTTGTCAAAATGATACAAGGTGACAAAATGAGGCCGCTAATACAAAACGAATTAGCCAATTTCTATGAACAGCACCCCAAGTAGTCCCCATGGGACATTGGCCATATACTCCTGGGTAGTAGTCCGCTTTTCAGGATCGAGCTCGTTCCTATACAAGATGGTCAGGTTTACTTTCATCGACCTTCCCACTGATCTATTCCCCTTAATTTATTCCGGGACTGGCCCAAGTGATGTGCAATCCTTTATAATATCATGAAATGAATGCACATCTAGCTTGATTCTTTAAATATAATGTACTCAAGCTATCATAAATTTTCACAACATATGAACTTCTTACCGAAATTTTGGCAGCATAACGGATCGAGTCCGCTTCCCCATGAATAGTGCCAGACAATCAGTACAATTGTACAACTAATAATTTCAGTATAGACCAACAAATATATATATACATTTATAGCATCATTCAACAATTGCAAATCAAGCATCAATAAGGTTTCAATTTATTCTTCCCTATTCTGCCTGAGTTTGGCATGCTCCAATTTTTATTCAATTCAACTCATTTAAATCTCATTTTTTGATATGTTACAGCCTTATATGTCTAGTTTCTAATCCCTTTAGTCCCACCTCATTTTGATTTGTATAACTCAAGATATAAACATTTTATCTCAGCATGCCCTGTTCTTAACCAGAATTGGGTTCCTATAGAATAAAATTCACTAAAAATTGAAAACTAGATGAAATCATGCGAATTTTATATCAAACTAAATCTAACACAACAAGCTTTAAAATGAGTTAAGTCTCATGTCATTTGCCTAAGTAGATTATGAGTTATGAGTCTTGAAACATTACCCTACTGGGCTGCCCTGCTCTAGGCTAGTTTAAACCTAAGCCAACTTCATTGATATGTTGGGAACAACTGACCACGAATTAAATTCTAAAATTTTTATGAAATGTTCTCTTAGCTTTCAAACAATTTTAGTTGCACTCAATTTGAAGTTGTATAGGGTGAGTTACACCTTTCTCAGCTCATGCTGCCCGGGTAAGAATCCAGATTTCTAGGTCTAACTTCAAAAATTCATAACTAATTCTATACTAATCCAATGACCTTATATTTTATATGTATGGAAATCCCTGGATGTCTAGTTTCATTTTAAAATGGTTTCATCCAATTTAAATGGCAGTAGGTGGAGCCGTACACTCCGCCGTACAGACCGTTGAGGAAAACCCTAACCTGCTTCTAGGTTTATCTCCTTCCTTCAAGCTATTTGTCCTCAATTCCAATTTTAATCACAACATACATGCAAAACCAGCCATAAAACATCATCATCACTTTATATAACATCAATATTTTAGATTGAACATGCTCACCATGTAGCCCCAAATCGGAGAAACCAAGAAGAGAAGTAAGATTTCCTACCTTGTCTTATGAAATTTGTGTTGATTTTGTGTCTTAGATGGTGATGACTTGGGATGAGACTTGAACATGGATGAGAATGGAGTAGAAATGAGAGCAAAGAGGAGAGAAAGAGAAGAGCTTCAGCACTAGAAAAAGCTGGCTGGCTGGTCAAATTTTTTGATGTGAAAAATAGAGAAAAAGGTGAGATATTTGAAGGTGGAGTGCATGTGATTGATGGATCCAACTTTGGTCTTGATTTTAGTTGAGCTTCCCATCATCAAGGGCTGCCAAGGCGCCACTTGAGGGAGCTATTTGGCTAAATCTTAGCCGTTGATTCTAGGACACTCATAGAAAAATTCTACTGGTCCAGTTCCGACAGTTTGAAATATCAAAATTTTACCGATTTCCCTTAAATTAGTAAACTGGCTTGAAAATTTTCTGTGGGGTTTTCTATGCTCCTAATCTAATTCCATCAAGCCTAATCTGTCTAAATCGCACTTAATTGGCTTTAAGTAAATGTTTAATCAAGTTCTGATTAAACTCACTTATTTGTTAAAAACCGAATAATTCAGCTGTTAACGATAAATTTTTCGGATGTTACATTCTACCCTCCTGAAAAAAAAATTTTGTCCTCAAATTTTAGTACATGAGAATAATTTAGGATGTTCCCTCCTCATGTCAAATTCTAACTCCCACGTATAGTCTGTTGAGTCTTCGTGTCCCCATGTCACTTTTATCAGCTGTACGGCTTTGTTCCGAAGGTGTTTGATGCTCCTGTCCACTATCCGTGCTAGGGGTACATGGAAAGTTAAGTCATCCCTTAATTGGATTGATTTAGGTTCCAGAAAGTGAGTAGGATCAGGCTGATATTTTTTGAGTTGAGAGACATGGAAAACATCATGAAGATTGGACAAATGTGGAGGTAAAGTAACTCGATAGGCAATTGGCCCGATACGCTTTAAAATTTGAAAGGGACCTATAAAGCGAGGGCTTAGCTTTTTGACTTTAATGGCTCTACCTATTCCAGTTGTGGGTGTGATTTTTAGAAACACGTGGTCTCCTTCTTGAAATTCCAAGGGTTTTCTTCGGACATCCGTGTAGCTCTTTTGATGGCTCTGAGCTGCAAGTATTATGCTACGGATCCTTTTGATCTGCTCTGTTGTCTGTCCGACTAGTTCCGGACCTAGGAGACTTTGTTCTCCTGATTGGTACCAACATAGAGAAGATTGACACTTTCGGCCATATAAAGCCTCATATGGAGCCATGCCAATGCTAGCATGGTAACTGTTGTTGTAGACAAACTCGGCTAATGGTAAGTATCGATCCCAATTCCCCCATTGTTCCGGAATGTATGCCCGCAACGTATCTTCCAAACTCTGAATCGTTCGTTCTGTTTGACCATCTGATTGTGGATGATATGCAGTACTTAGACATAACCTAGTGCCGAATGCCTTCTGGAGTGCTTCCCAAAATCGTGAGGTAAACCTTGGATCTCGATTGAAAATGATTGTTGAAGGAATACCATGTAACCGTACTACTTCTTGGATATATAGTTAAGCCAACTTTTCTAGAGTAAAATTCGCTCGAATGGGTAAAAAGTGAGCAGACTTGGTTAGTCTATCCACTATGACTCATATAGCATCATATCCTGAGGGGGTTCTTGGTAAACCTATCACGAAATCCATAGAAATGCTCTCCCATTTCCATTCCGGAATCTCTAAGGGTTGTAGTGTCCCTGCTGGCTTCTGATGCTCTATTTTCACCTTCTGGCAAGTCAGACATTTATTTACAAAATTGGCCACATTTGTCTTAAGGCCTGGCCACCAAAACATCTTCTTGAGATCTTGGTACATCTTGTTAATGCTAGGATGTATAGTAAACTCACTCTTGTGGGCTTCTTCCAAGACCTTTCTCCTGAGGTCGTTCTCCTTAGGTACACATATTCTTCCATGATATCGCCACATTTCTTCTGCATCCTGAGAGAATCCTGTTAGCTTGCCAGATTGCACTAGTCGTACTATATGCTGGAAGTCGTCGTTTCCTTGTTATGCTTGCTGGATTTGATCTTTGAAAGTGCTAGTTATCTTAAGTTGGTGTAATTGAACGGTACTGGGAGTTACAGAGATTCCCAAGTTGAGGGTTTGGAAGCTTTCTATAAGTTCTGCTTCTTTGATCATCATCTACGCTACTGTTAAGGATTATCTACTTAGGGCATCTGCCACCATATTTGCCTTGCCTGGATGGTACTTTAGGTCGAACTCGTAATCTTTAAGAAACTCCATCCACCTTCGCTGCCTCATGTTCAATTCCTTTTGGTCAAAAAGGTATTTCAAGCTTTTGTGATCAGAAAATACTTCAAACTTCACTCCATAGAGATAGTGCCTCCACATCTTCAAGGCAAATACTATCGCCACTAGCTCGAGGTTATGTGTTGGATAATTTCTCTCATGAGTCTTCAATTGTCTGGAAGCATACACTACAATGTTCCTGTTCTACACTAACATGCACCCTAATCCTTTCTTAGAAGCATCACAGTACACTTCAAATGATCCATGAGGATCCGGTAAAATAAGTACTAGGGCTGTTGTCAACTTTTCCTTTAATTCTTGGAAGCTCTGTTCGCACTCAGGTGTCCATTAAAATGAGGCATTCTTCTTGGTTAACTTTGTTAAGGGTAGGGCTACTTGAGAGAAGTTCTTAACAAATCTATTGTAGTATCCTGCCAACCTTAAGAAGTTTCTGACTTCTATAACTGTCGTTGGTTGCTCCCAGTTTAATACTGCTTTTACCTTACTGGGGTCCACTGAAATTCCCCCACTGGATACCACATGGCCAAGAAATTTTACTTCTTCCATCCAAAATTCACATTTGGATAGCTTGGCGTAAAGTTTCTTTTCTCTCAGAATTTGCAGAACTAATCGCAAATGTTCTGCGTGCTCTTGTTCTGTCTTCAAATAGACAAGTATGTCATCAATGAACACCACTGCAAATTTATCGAGATATGGTCTGAATATTCGATTCATGTAATCCATGAATATCACTGGTGCATTTGTCAATCTGAAGGACATCACAGTATATTCATAATGTCCATAATGAGTCCGAAACGCCGTCTTAGGGATATCTTCGTCTCGAACTTGAATCTGATGATATCCAGACCGTAGATCAATCTTGGAAAATACAATAGCCCCTTGCAGTTGATCCATGAGATCATCAATTCTTGGCAACGGATACTTGTTCTTGATTGTCGCCTTATTCAACTACCTATAATCTACGCATAGTCGCATGCCTCCATCTTTCTTCTTAACTAACAGGACTGGGGCTCCCCACGGTGATGCACCCAGCCTGACAAATTTCTTCTTCAGGAATTCTTCAATCTGTCCCTTAAGTTCAGTTAGTTCCAAGGGTGACATGCGGTATGGCGCTAAAGATATTGGTCCCACTCCTGGCACCAGCTCAATAGTGAACTCGATCTCTCTTTCAGGAGGGAACTCAGGAATATCTTTAGGGAACACATCAGGATATTCCCTAACAACTGGAATATTGTTTAACTCCTGATCAACCTCTACTACACTAGTTGATAAGAAAATATACCCTTGACTTCCATTCCCACAGTGGTGTACTATTAAGGAACTTAAATAAAGATTTACAGAGGTTACTGATTCAGAAGATGAAACAGGGGGGAGTATAATGGATTTATCAGAGCAATTTAACAGGGCTTGGTTGGCAGAAAGCCAATCCATACCCAAAATGATGTCAAATCCGGACAAGGGAAGACAAATTAAATTAGCTGAAAAAGTTCGACCTCCTATCTGGCAAGGGACATTGATACAAATATGATTGGTTCTAACGGGCTTACTTGTAGGAGTAGGAAATAATAAGTCATAAGGTAATTCAGAAATAGGTAGCTGCAAGGCTATCATGCAATCATGAGAGATGAAGGAGTGAGATGCACCTGAATCGTATAAAACGGTTAAGGTCTTACCATTTACTTCACACGTATCTTGAATCAAATCCTCTGACTTGTTGACCTCCTGTGCATCCATAGTAAAAACTCTCCCCTAGCGTTGTGGCTTAGGGGTCGGTTGAGAGTTCCTAGCAGGGCATTCATAGATTCTGTGGCCTGGTTTGCCATATCCAAAGCAGTCATTTTGACCTGCCAAGCAGGGGTGGTCGCCATGATTTCTGCCGCATTGGGTGCAAGTCTGGTTCCCAAAAAACCTCTGAGGTTACTTGCTTGGTTATTCATCGGTTGAAACTTTCTCTACTGCTGTAGGTTGGGCTTGAACCTTGGGCCTTGCGGAGCTAATCCCTTCCTGAAGTTATTGCCAGATGATCTAGCAGCAATTAGCTTCTTGTTACAGTCTTCCACTAGGCAGCACTTGTTCACCAAGGTAGAAAAGTCTCTGATTTCCATTGGTCCTATGGTGGCAAGAATGTCTCCTCTCAGTCCACCTTCAAATTTCATGCATTCCCATGCTTTGTCAGGGCTCTGTTGATAAATAGTGGAGAATTTGCACAACTCCTCAAATTTAGCGATGTACTCTGACAAGCTACTATTCCCTTGACGGAGGTGCATGAACTCCAACTCCTTGGCATTGCGAACAGACACAGGGAAATACTTCTGGTAGAACACATCTCTAAATACGTCCCAAGTGATATCTGTCTGGAATCCTTCTAATAATCGCCATGCACCATTTCACCAAAATTCTGCATCGGCTTCTAACACATAGGTGCCAAAAGTCACCTTCTGGCGGTCTGTGCAATCTAACACAGAGAAAATCTTTTCCATAGCTTTAACCCAATCATCTGCCTTATCTGGCTTAAAGGCTCCCCTGAAGCTAGGTGGGTTAGCCTTCCAAAACTCCGCAAACTTAAGATATTCCAAATCCATTCTAGGGCCATTATGGTTTCCACCATGACCTACCTCTGACTACCTTCCTAGTTGGCCCATCATTTCAGTTGCCGCAGCTGCCTGTTAGCGCATAGCGTGCGCCATTTCTCGCATCGTATCCAGGAACTCTGTAGATTCCTCCTGGGCTGGAGAAGTTCGCGGCCTACCTCACCTTCCCAAAGTCATCAAGTTCTGAACACACAAAATAAGAGTAATTGAGTTGATCGGCTCAATACTAAGTTCCGTGTGCTAGTAAATAATTGCATACAGTTAGGCAAACTCCCTCACATATATCCTATCCATATGGACAAGACTTAGAACATAATAATATCTAAGGAATATAGAGCATATGCGAAGCATAGTCAGTCCAATCCTCAGGCCTATATTAGGACGAACTGCTCTGATACCAAAAATGTAACATCTTACCAGACAAAGTACTATGCTTAAGTCATAATAAATTATCTGATAAGTGATTATATGTAATACTGGTTAAATTCTATTTTCTGTATTAGTATTAATTACTCGCATAAGAATACTTAATCGCATAACAAAATTCCCTGCGTGACGGCGGGATAAATACTATTTAATCAGTATACTGTAAATAACGTAACATAAATAAAAATGCAATAAGGACAAAACTACTGCAAAAGGCATCATAAACATATACATAGATATCTGATTTTAAAGTTTGTCAAAATGATACAAGGTGACAAAATGAGGCCGCTAATACAAAACGAATCGGCCAGTTTCTATGAACAGCACCCCAAGTGGTCCCCATGGGACATTGGCCATATACTCCAGGGTAGTAGTCCGCTTTTCAGGACCGAGCTCGTTCCTATACAGGATAGCTGGGTTTACTTTCCCCGACCTTCCCACTGATCTATTCCCCTTAATTTATTTCGGGGCTGGCCCAGGTGATGTAGAATCCTTTATAATATCATGAAATGAATACACATCTAGCTTGATTCTTTAAATATAATGTAATCAAGCTATCATAAATTTTCACAACATGTGAACTTCTTACCGAAATTTCGGCAGCATAACGGATCGAGCCCGCTTTCCCATGAATAGTGCCAGACAATCAGTACAATTGCACAACTAATAATGTCAGTATAGACCAGCAAATATATATATACATTTATAGCATCATTCAACAATTGCAAATCAAGCATCAATAAGGTTTCAATTTATTCTTCCCTGTTCTGCCTGAGTTTGGGATGCTCCAATTTTTATTCAATTCAACTCATTTAAATCTCAATTTTTGATATGTTACAGCCTTATATGTATAGTTTCTAATCCCTTTAGTCCCATCTCATTTTGAGTTGTATAACTCAAGATATAAACATTTTATCTCAGCATGCCCTGTTCTTAACCAGAATTGGGTTCCTATAGAATAAAATTCACCAAAAATTGAAAACTAGATGAAATCATGCGATTTTTATATCAAACTAAATCTAACACAACAAGATTTAAAATGAGTTAAGTCTCATGTCATTTGCCTAAGTAGATTATGAGTTATGAGTCTCGAAACATTACCCTATTGGGCTGCCCTGTTCTAGGCCAGTTTAAACCTAAGCCAACTTCATTGGTGTGCTGGGAACAACTGACCATGAATTAAATTCTGAAATTTTTATGGAATGTTCTCTCATATGTTAGCTTTCAAACAACTTTAGTTGCACTCAATTTGCAGTTGTATAGGGTGAGTTACACCCTTCTCAACTCATGCTGCCCAGGTAAGAATCCAGATTTGTAGGTCTAACTTCAAAAATTCATAACTAATTCTATACTAATCCAATAGCCTTATATTTTATATGTATGGAAAGCCCTGGATGTCTAGTTTCATTTAAAAATGGTTTCATCCAATTTAAATGGCAGTAGGTGGAGCCGTACACTCCGTTGTATGGACCACCAAGGGAAACCCTAACCTGCTTCTAGGTTTATGTCCTTCCTTCAAGCTATTTGCCCTCAATTCCAATTTTAATCACAACATACATGCAAAACCAGTCATAAAAGATCATCATCACTCTATATAACATCAATATTTCAGATTGAACATGCTCACCATGCAGCCCCAAATTAGAGAAACCAAGAAGAGAAGTAGGATTTCCTACCTTGTCTTATGAAATTTGTGTTGATTTTATGTCTTAGATGGTGGTGACTTGGGATGAGACTTGAAGATGGATGAGAATGGAGTAGAAATGAGAGCAAAGAGGAGAGAAAGAGAAGAGCTTCAGCACTAGAAAAAGCTGGCTAGCTGGTCAAATTTTTTGATGGGAAAAAGAGAGAAAAAGGTGAGATATTTGAAGGTGGAATGCATGTGATTGGTGGATCCAACTTTGGTTTTAATTTTAGTTGAGCTTCCCATCATCAAGGGTTGCCAAGGCGCCACTTGAGGGAGCTATTTGGCTAAATCTTAGCCATTGATTCTAGGGCACTCATAGAAAAATTCTACTAGTCCGATTTCGATAGTTTGAAATACCGAAATTTTACCGATTTCCTTTAAATCGGTAAACTGGCTAGAAAATTTTCTATGGGGTTTTCTATGCTCCTAATCTAATTCCATCAAGCCTAATCTGTCTACATCGCACTTAATTGGCTTTAAGTAAATGTTTAATCAAGTTCTGATTAAACTCACTTATTTGATAAAAATTGAATAATTCAGCTGTTAATGATAAATTTTTCGGACGTTACAAAGTGCAACAAGTTGCACAATCATGGGTATGTAGTATATTTATCCTTGTTTGATAATTTGATTTGTCTAGAAAAATGCACACTTAGTAATTATTGCCATGCTATACCCAAGTGTATGAGTTAAAATTAATTTGCTTCGGAAGGATTTGTTTTTTGAGCCAAATAAATGAACCTGTATCACTATGTATAAGATCATACTTTTCATAATAAATCGAAGCAGCTGGGATGACAATGATGACATGGATTACCAAGTAGCTTAGGAAGCCTACTAAGAGTATAAAATTCTTATTCCTATATGTGTTTCTGTGTTGTCTCCAAACAGCCTAGGAGATCTTGAAGAGGACCAACCCAAAGGAATGTGATCGAGACTAGATTGGTTGCTCAAGACACATGACAAATATATATACATATACATGTTAGCATTTGATGGCTATTCCCTAATTAAAGCTCCTAGTAGAGTTGCTTATGCAAATTAAAAGGCTATCTTTTAATACAGTATTTGTGGAATGTAAGAAGAAGCAGAAGAATCTGAAGACAGGTGAATCACGGAGGGGTGAGACGGCTCCGAATGATAGGATCTTACAGAGTAGGTTAGGTAGGATGACTCCTAGGGATCGGACCCATAGAATAGGTCGGTGTCAGCTGGGTATCAGAATCGGACTCTCCATTAATCGGGTACCTTGGCGAGTGAAAAAGTGGACATATGTCATTCAAGGTGATATCCTTGTATAAGATTATGGGGGTGGAAAAATGGCTCATAACTAATGTGCGGAACTGATGGCTGTGAAACATATAGACCCTCATAACTGCTCAAGTTACTAGCACGAATAGATTCAGCACCAGGTTGAAGTGCCAATGCATGACCGGGAACTCAATGAAAATCACCACGGTGCCCTACACCGACATCTTCTGAAGATGACACGGAAATGTAGGAGTGAGAAATACTAGATTTCTCAGTAGGATTGCGACTAGACAATTACTGTGTCATCATCGTTGTCCCAGCCACATTTTGGTTATTTATAAAAATGGTGAACATGCATAGACTCAATTTTAATGATTTTGAAGACATAAGTTCTTGAAATGGGTTTCTTTTAGGTTTAATCTCATAAACATGGCATAAGCAACATAAAACATAGGATAGAACCATATGAACTAAGCATAACATCAACAGTCATGATCATGTATATGAGGAAATAAATATGCGTGCACTTTCATGTAACCATATGGACTTGACCAATTTACTTTCATTCTTAGCACGTGCTTAACATTCCTTACTTTTCCTTGGAATAGACTACAATTGGATATGAGCTCATTCCGTGACCGTTGTCATATAGTACTAATTTAATTCAGACTTAGCTAATAAGGGGATTTACATACCTCTAAGTTGGAGAGTCCTCTTTTTCAGCCTTGCCTCCTTAATAGAGGGTCTTTAAGTCATAGTGGATCACCTTCCCTTACCGAAGTGACCGAAGGGTCATATCCAATTATTTCTTTTCTTTTGTTATAGTCACATCTTTCATGTATTGAAATTACTAGCAATACACATGTAGACAAGTAATGATATGACTAAATCCATAATTTTGACAAAAATCTGGCAGCATAATAGTTAGACTGGATGTAACACCCTCTTTCATATAAGCCATGCTCGAGTCATGGAGTTATATTAAGAGGTTGTCACTGTGCTAAGAGAATCTTTAAAATGCGAAAAATACAATACATGGCCCTTTAACTGCATACTTTATTACTGAATACAATTCACAAATTTCGTCATCTCTGATACATAGAGAATAAAATTCTAAAAAAAATTGTAACCAATATTATACACAGAAACTGTTTCCACATTGTGGCTGTCGCCCTTACTGAACTTGAACTGGCCTCTATAGTCTTTTGGAATGACTTAAGCCTGAGTCTTGAATGATGAACATCCCAAGTTTCTGCCTTGTTCTTAAGTTTTAGCCTAGGATCTGGAATGTTTACGGAAAAGAAAAATATACAAGCAAGCAATGAGAACCTAAGGTTCTCAATATGTAAACTCAAACCATAACGTATACAGTGTCATCATAAACATTCCAGCCACTTCGGTTTCTTATGAAAATGTGAGCACACATACAAAAGCAGTGGTTCGATTTTAAGTTGAAAACATCTTTCTCGAAATAGGTTATATTTTAACAACCACTTGGCATATTATATGACAGACATAGAAACATGAATAGTATAATATACTCCAGTAAGAATCATAATAACATCATGACATAATGAGATAGTTAGAGATGCACATATAGATACTTGTACTTGACTAAATGCAAATGCAATTGACTTAACTTATCTCTTTCTTTAACTTGCAACTTGATCTTGCTTTTCTATACTTGGTACCCTGGAGGTGAGTGGGCTCTCTCACCTCTAGGTAATAGTCTGCTTTTCAGGATTGAGCTCGTTCCTATACAGGATTACTAGGTTTACTTTCTTCGACGCTCCCACCAACTTATTACCCTTAAATTTGTTCAGGGACTGCCCAAGTCTCGGATAGTACCGCTCTGGCACATGCTAGCTGGGTCTATGTCATGCCTCACGTGGTAGCTCGATAAGTCTTTCTCGCAAGTTCTCATAATTTTTACCCTTCTTTGGACATGATTATACATGCATATGCTACAGGTTTTCATTAATATACTTCATATTATACTTAAATCATTCTTGCATATATGAATCTTATGAGCATAACATATAAATGTTTATAACATTCATATAATTCGCATATTTCTGCTGAAATTTTGGCAGTATAACGGATCGAGTTCGCTTTTCCATGAATAGTGCCAGACTACTAGTAAATCATTCAAACATGCAAATCAATATGGAACAGCAATTATATATTCACAATATCATTCATCAAATTCAATACAAACATCAATAGAGCTTTCTGCTTACTTCATCCTATTCTGTCCGAATTTTGTATAATCCACGTTTAGTCCAATTCAACTCATTTAAACCTGAATTTTGAATATGTCATAGCTCTATGTGTCTAGTTTCCAACCCTTTTAGTCTCATCTCATTTTGATTTGTATAACTCAAGTTATTAGTATTTTACCTCAGACTGCCATGTACTTAGCCAGAAATGCACCCTTATAGGTGAAAATTCACTAAAAATAGAAATCTGGGTGAAATCATACAAAATTTATACCAATTTAAAGTAACAGAACAAGATTTCAAATGAAATAAGTTTCATATCATTTTCATGAGTATATTTTTAGATATAAGCCTTGTAACTTGACCCTACTGGACTACCTTATTCCAGCCCGATTTGAACTTAAGGTAAATTCATTGATGTGTTGGGAATAAATGGCAATGAATATGGCTCTAAAATTTTTATGGGATATTACCTTATATGTTAGCTTTCAAACGAAATTTGTTTCACTCAATTTAGAGTTGTGTAGGGTGAGTTACACCCTTCTCAACTCACATGCCCAGATGGGAATCCAAGATTCTAGGTCAAATTTCAAAAATTCATAACTAATACTATACTAATCCAATTCCTTATATTTTGTATGTATGGAAAGTTCTGAATGTCTAGTTTCATATAAAAATAGATTCATCAAATTTAAACTATTGTAGGCAGAGCTGTACACCCCGCTGTATGGACTGTCGAGTGAACACCCTAATAGCTTCTTGAATTCTCTCTATTCTTCAAGCTCTTTCATACCAATTCCAATCCTAATTACAACATACATGCAAAATCAACCATAATCCATCATCATCACTCCAAATCACATCAGTATCATAAGAAAAACAAGATCCCTACACAGCCCCAAATCAAGGAAAACAAGAAGAGAAGTTGGATTCCTACCTTGATTTTGGTGCCACCACAAGCTAGTATTGAGTTTTAGTGAAAGATTTGGGTGCAAGAAGCTTGATGGACGTTGAAAGTGGAAGAAGATGGTGAGAGGAAGAAGAAAGTAAGTCTGAAAGAGAGAAAGAGGAGGCTGAAATTGAGGGGGAATAAGAGAGGAAATATCTCACCCAAGAGTGGATATGATTGGTGGAGGCTTGATGGTAGAAGTGAGGCAAAATTTCTCCACTATTTTGAGCAACACTTGGCGCCACTCATATGTGGTAAGGGTGGCTGAATTTTAGCCACTTAAGTGAGGGTTTTCAGTAGAAATTCTACTGGTTCGGTTCTAGTAGTATAAAACACCAAATCATTGCCGATTTCCTTCAACTCGGCAAAATATTACTGGTAACTTAAAATTTGCTGCATGTCTATTTTAATCTTTCCCTAATCCTAATCTCTTTAATTAACTTCTAATTATCCTCTAATTAACTTCTAATTAACTTCCAATGGCTTACTTATCCAATAAAATCAAATAAATCGACTAACAACGTAAATTAAACGTTTTACCAATTCAGAGTCTTTTCTGCTTTCTATTTTTTTTCTGTAGCTAATGGTATTTCCGTAATTTTGAGCAAGTCCAAGGACACTCCATGTCATTTCACACCAGATTGCCTCCATGGCCCAATCGCCAGAGATTTAAACTTCTACGGTTTCACCATGTGATTTTACTCTGTTTCAAATCCCATTCTACTAATTCTACAGATGTAGGAACATAAAGGTTATTTCATGAAAAGTTCTACCGTTATTGTGGGAATAAGTCTTTGGGGTCAACATATAATTTCTAAAAATTCTGGGCATCACTGCAATTAACAAAAGTTTAAGGGGCACTTTTGTCATTTCCTAATTTTTAACATATGGCAATGTTATATTTTCAATGGTAGTGTTACACTATCCTATAATTCTTAGTGTGAAGATCGTTATGGCATAACGCTATCTGAGAAATTCTCACACTGCCTAAGGGAAATAATTCAAAGTTTCTATTACGTTCTATTTACGAAAGTGGGGATGTTACACTGGAGTTTCCCCAAAATTTGGCAAACATGGAAATTTCAACCAACAACCAATAATAACCATCTCATACCATCATAAAATATCTCATCAAGCATCAATGATCCATCATATCCATGATTCCATATTCGAATTAATCACCCAATCAACAATCATATATGAGAGTGATATACACTCATACCCTATTTGGTATCTAGGATTTCCTTGCACTTTGTGTAACATCTTATGAATCGTGGTAAGACTCCTCATGTTTCTCATGGGGGAATCTTATCACTTAAAGTGAATTATGTGTTATAAACTTTTAACCTATAACTCCCCCAATAAGACCTTACTTTATATTAGGAGTTCATTTTCACCACATAGCTTAATAGATTCTCTATAGTCACATACTAAATAACTCATTCTTTGAGTTAAAAGTTTTAATACATATTTGTCTCTTGACTTGGTTCATCATGGCCGAAGCCTATTATAGAAGTTTTAGCCAATGCTTCTTATTCAAGTTTTTTTGTTTCCTTTGAGATAGTACATAAGTGATTCTTAGGGTTCATGGTATGCTTAGAGGCCCCAATCATACTTCTGTTCCCAAAGGGTTTCGAGATCCCTGTACTCCCTTGGGTCATGACAATGCATAACTACACTCATGAACCCAACAACACATGTGCTCACCATCATCAAGAAGTGATTTTTATTGCAACTAAGTTACAAGGTTCAAGCTTTATTGAATAGAATATGAAGATTTTATAAAGTTTCATTCTTTATGAAAGTGTGAACCTTTGCATTATATTCATGTCTTCAAGAACCAACCTTTATTCTTTAAGAAAGTTGAAACTTCTAATCATTCTTATACCTTCAAGATTACAACTTTATGACTTAAAGTTACTCTAAGATTTAAAAGATTCATTCTTGAAGAAAGTCAAACACTTTAGTGAATATTTTTAACTCAAGATTCAATCTTTATTAAATAAAGTTGCAAGTTGACATCTTTATGACCAAAAGTCACATTCTTAAAGAAATTTAAAACTTTATGAAGTGTCTTGGCTTCAAGCCTTGTTATTTGTGACATATAGTGACAAGAAGAACAAAATGAAACTTTTGGAGAAGCATATACCTTGCGCCATTTTTAATGCTTCAAGAAGCAAACTTTTTAAAGTTTTATGCTTATAGAATATTCTTAGTCTTATCAAAACTATGAGGAAGATATAAAAAGAGAACTTTTCCAATCATAAGCTTATTATAAGGAAAGAAACAAACTTTAAACAAAATACCACTAAGAACTCATGCATCAAGAAAGAAAAATGAAAACTTTGAAGCATTCAAGAAGAAAAACTTTTAAATAAACAAGAAACAACTCATGAACAAGCTCAAGAACAAACTTTGCTAAAAATAGAAACTTTTGTTCACAAAGAGCATGGAGCTTTTCTCAAGTTCTCACTTGAAGTTCTCGGCCATGGTGTGAGCCAAGCTTCAAGCTTTCTTAAGTAAAGAAAAGAAGAAATGAAAGATCACTACGTAAGGTGATGAATGGCATCTTCTTGAGTGAGAAAATGAAGAAGATGATGGCTCCTCCAAGTGGTGAAGGTAGCAATTTTGAAAGAGAGAAGATGAGAGCTCTTCAGTTCTTATGAAAATGAAGCTTGTAGTATGTAGATCTTGTCTCCAAAGATCAAAAGAGCGGATCTTTGAAAGGCTTAGTGAAGAAGTTTTGGTTATGGTGATAGAGAATGATGAAAAAGATGAAGAAGAAATATAGAGAGAAGTTAGAGAGTTTGAGAAACTTAGAGAGAGAATAAGAAGTCACAAAATGAAAATGAGTGTGTGTGTGTGTGTGTGTGTGTGTGTGTGCAAGTGAATGGTCGTAGGCTTCATAGCATGGGGGGAGATATTTTGCTTAATTTTGAGTTAATTAAGGTTCAGGGGGACAAATTGGATGATGAAGGCGAGAAAGAGTGGTCACCTCTTACAAAAAGCAACTTTGTCTCATGCTTTATGCTTTAGTGACATTACTAAATGCTTTATTGTCTAGTTGACTAAATTTGAATTTTAACAATGTGATTAAGTGCTCTTGTAACTTAATTAACTTGATTAAGAAAAGATTAGTGATTAACTTACAAAAATATGTTAACAAAAACTAAACTTTTAATTAAACTTGATTACCCTTAATTAAATTTGATTAAGCTAATTATAGGTAATTAGTGTCAAATTAGGCCATTAAGAGTTTGACTTGCATACTTAGAGATTCACTAATCTTAATTAGGCATTTTCATAGCTTTTCTCTTCAAAATTACCTCATAAACTCTTTAATTATGCCTTAATCCTTTAATTTCTCATTAAGCGCCTAATTATTTCGAGTTACTAAGGTAATTTAGCATGAAAGAAAATTGAGGATGTTATAAGCACTTTCCCCAAGTTGAAATGGATCTTGTACTTCAACTCCTTTTATTTTTTCTTCTAAAGGTTGCTCAAATTCTAAGGGACTAGAATCATAAATGCAATCTAAACCTACCTCTTCTGTACACAACTATTTGTTGGCCATATAGGCGGACAATTGAGCCAAATGGCTCATCAAATACATAGCCTACGTTTCCTTTTGGCCGATTTTGCCTCGGCCTTTGGCATAAAATATAAACCATTTGGCCCAAAATAGCATCCGTCGATAAGATCAAGGCCTAAGATGCTAATATCCACGAGATGAGGCTTTACTTTAGGATTGTAGACTTTGAAATCAGCATGAGTTTATTGGAGGTAGTAGGGGTTATTGTCAGCATACACCTCTTCAACATTGCCCTCATTGTTCCAAATGATCAATTTTCAATGGAGTGTTGAGAGGACTACTCCAGCATCATGAATCCATTGCCTTCCTAACAAAGCATTATAACTAGCTCTTGAGGCCATCACAACAAATGGCGTGATTTTATCAACGATTCCAACCTTTTCATTTAACAAAATCATCCCCTTGGATATTAATGTCTTCCCAGTGAAGTCAATAACAACTATGTTTGCCTTGATAAGCTGATCGACAATCTTTCCAAACTTGACCAACATTGATTTAGGTAAAGGATTAATAGCGGCCTTGCCATCTACCAAAACACGGTTGACCACCCTTCGCGATATGATAGCATTGATGTGTAGTGGTCTCAGATATGACTTCATGACCTCATTAGGCTTTCCGAACAGCACATTACCATTAGAGTATTCATCCAAGAAGAGACATTCTTGCCATAAGAATACATCAAAATAATCATCCTCTTAGTATTCTGATTCTACCATGTCTCCAAATTCAGCTAGCAGTATTGTGATATTGTCACTATTCTGAAAAATCCATCCCCAAAATGGCTTCTAAATCATTATCAAACCTTGTCTCAAAGTTCTCTATCAAGAGGTCATCCTTGTCATCAAATTTAAATTCTTTAACCTTCTTTGATCGATGAACTTGTTTTTCCTTATTAGGTTCTGAGGAGGAGTAAGCTATCGAAACCATCATCGGATTAGGCTGCTGGACAAGAATTCCTTAAGCCTGAGCATAGAAATCATCTAGAAGGATACATTCTAGATATTTCTTAGTAACTTGTCGATTCACCCCCTACTGCGTCCTTGGTTGATACATGGACCCCTGATATTATTATTGTGGGAAATAAACTGACCTATTTGGATTAACCCATGGCTACATATGCTCTTTCCTCTTCCATACATGATTAGCTAATGGGACATTATGACTACAAGGCTTTACCTATTTTACCTTTTTCGTTTGTGGCATTTTGATTTAAGGTCTAGAAGCCTTCCTTGGATTATAAATCCATTTGTTATTTACTACATTTGATGAGGGCACTTAGGTCCTCATTTGCACCCCTTTTGGTTTCTGGTCGACCACAATGATTGTTTTTTCCTTTTGGTTCATAACCATACTAGGTTGCACAATGCTTGGCCCTAATTTCTCGGTGTCAATAACAATTTTCTGCTTTCCAATAATATCTTGCCTCAGCCATGCCACTTTGGCTTCTTTTTCAGATAGCTTTCTTTCAACTTCTTTCCTTTCTTGTTCAAACTTTTCTTTTTCTTTTTCTTTTTCAGTTTTAGCATTTTTCTATTCTCCAAATGCTCTAATGACATTGTTATTGAACACTGCACTGCACCTTAGACAAATAGCATAATTAGCATTAGTGTTCTTTGTTTTAGTAAGAAATCAAGTAGATCTTCCCTAACTTTAGGATATATGGGCTTCTCTATGTTTTTGAATGCATCGAGTTCCATGTCTTCTTTCATCTTTTCCTTTACATTTTCATCAAAACCCACAGCATTAATAGACATGAATATTGGCTCTACAAAACCAGAGTTCATCTCAAACAAGTTAACATCGACTGTCATGGTTGATTGAGACCTTTCGTTAAACTTAAGCCATCCTTCCTTTATCACCTTTTGAATCAAGTCCTTGATATGGACAAAATTGTTAGTCAAATGTCTAACTATTGGATGATATTTATAAAATTTTCAACTTTTTATTTCTTCTACTATAGGTATTTTCTTTCCTTTTGGCAAAATGATTTGTTTGTCTTTTTGCAATGCATAAAAAATTTGATTTGCTTTTGTTACATCGAAAGAATAAGAATTATTATTGGAATTACCCTTTTCCTTTCCTTTTACTGGTTTAAGAAAAGCACACACATAAGGAGGGTTGGCTTGTAACTCAACTACCTTAGCTTCGAGTAAGTTTATCTCACTAGAGTTGAAATCATCTTCATCTTCATCCTCATCTAACTCCATCTCTACAAAATTTACTTGCTCTTTTCTAAAAGTTTTCCTAAGTCTTGTTCTTTCAATCTTTTCTTTTTCTGCTCTTAATTGTTTGATTTGTCAAACCTTCTTTGCTAATTAAACTTAGTCGAGAAATTGTGAGTTAACAAGCTTTGCCCTAAAGATGTGGTCAAGGCCATTGGTGGCTATTTTGACCATCTTAGATTCTAGAATAAGGGTAAAGCATCGATTTTTCATTGTTCTAAATCTTGCTAGGTAGTCATCAATCGATTCCCCTAGCCTCCTTCTTATGGTGAACAAGTCAGTTAAACTGACTCTCATTTCTCCTCTAAAAAATGATTCATGAAAACTTTTTCCAACTGGTTCCACATGAGAATCAAATTTGGTTGCAGGTTTGCAGACCAAGTAAAAGCATTTTTTATTAAAGAAAAAGGGAAAAACCTCATTTTCAAAGATTCTATATTTGCAAGTTCCCCAATTTCTATGGTATATTGAGCGATGTGCTAGACTGTGGATTCCGCATTTTTTCCTGAAAATTTAGTCAATGACTTAAGTACTTTCCATCCTCGAGGAAGCTCTGCCTGTTGCACATAGTCAGCGACTGTAGAGATAAAATAGGGTTTGTTTGCATAACCCACATTGAAACCAAATCAATTTAAGACTTGCTCAATTAGCCCAGTTAGATTTTAATGCCCTCCATCATTGTTTTGTCTTTTTTTTGAAGCACTTGGTCAGTGTTTTGTCAATTAAAAGTCAAAAGTTGAATTTTAATTCTTAAGGATTTTGATTTTCCTAGTATTTTTATTGAAGTCAAATAAAGGTATTCCCTAATTTATATTTATGATTTCAAGTTAATAGATAGTAAAATGAAAGAGCACATTTACTTATTGGGATGGAGAGTAAAATTATTATATTTTAAAGTTAATAGAGAGTAAAATTAAAAAGTAAAATTAATAAATGTAAATAGGAGTGTAAGACCTTGGCTTAAATGGCATTGGAAGCAAGAACACCAACCTAAAATTATTTGGACATTTTTGGGGCCATAGGATCATACTCCTATGCGATCAATCATGCTCAAGGTGAATGTAATCAAGTGCAAGGTCACCAACTTAGAAAAATAAAAAGGGGGCTTTGCCCAAAAAAAGAGAAACACACACTCTCTCTCTTTCTAAAAATCTTTCTTTTTCTTCAATCTTTATCATTTTATTTCCTTCCTATATTACCTTTATTCGCTACCTACTCTTTGTCAACTATATCTTTGGCTCTTTTACCAATTGAAATCTCCTTTGAGAAAGTAAAGGAAAGCTTTGAAAAGTCTTGGGAGGAAACCTAAAATCCCTACCTCTTTCCTTTCCGATCTTTGGTACTCAAGGATAATCCTTAAGCTTATAATCTCTTCTATATTAAGATTTAGATAACTTTTTTTTGTAGAGTTAGTTCTTGGGCTAGGATATGGAGCTCTGGAGTTATAAGTCTGGGAAGTTTTGATATTTTAAGAGTTGTCCAAGTTAATCTTTTGCCTTTATGGGTAATGTTTAGTTATATTGTCGTGTTTATGATGTTAGATCTATTCTCAAAGCAACTAATTGGCTCAATGGTTCCATAAAGAAACTTCCGTCCTTTTGGCCTAAGTACTATGAATGGGTAGTTTATTTGTAGTGGCTTTTGATATAGATATAGAATTTTTTTTTGGTGCTTGACATAGATATAGATATAGATATGAATTTATATATATTCTATACATATTTCTTATATGTGTTTTATGAATTTACCAAAAGAAGTTAGGTAGTAAACTATGGCTCTAGAAAGTAGCTTCTTATTGTAACATCCTACTAAGTATAATATTATGCTTAAGTCATAACATCACACTTAGGTGTTGCTACTAGTAAAATTAGCGAACCTTGCTCAATTATCTGTTGTGGAAACAAAAATTCCTTATATACAAATATTTCCACCATAGTACTAGCCTTTCAAATTACATAAGCGGCTCAACCAAGAGCTTCAACTAATGAAATAGCCACCTAGTCTTGGGCGAATTCTTCTAGGGTGGTCCTCATCAAAATCTCCTGAGCTATTTATAGACGACACGGGATCACATATAGGAGTGAGAATTTTATATTCTCAATAGGCATCCTAAGCTACTAGACAACCAAGGTCATCATCGTCATCCTAGCTACTTTGGTTTATTACGAAAAGTGTGAAGTTGTACATAAGGAAAAGTTCATTTATTAAGTTTAGAAAATATATCCTCCCGATGTAAGTTAATTTTAACTCATATAGTTGGTTTAGGCATGGCAGTAATCATATAATTGATAGTGATGCTTTGTTCTAATAGATTAAACTATCAAACACAAGCAAATAAACTATAGGTCATGAATGCATGACTTGATGCACTTTCTAATTCACTTTTCTCATTTAGCATGTGCCTTTAATATTTATTGCCCTTCGATAGAATGATCTGGGAAATGAGCTCATTTTGTGACCGTCGTCACACAATACTAATCGAAAAAGGGGATCCACATGCCTCTAAATTGGAAGGATCTCATTTTAGCCACGTGCCTCTAAGTTTGAAGGACCTCATTTTGGTCATATGCCTTTAAAGTAAAGGGATCTCTTTCTAGCCACATGCCTCCAAAGTAGAGGGATCTCATATTTTTATTATATGTGCCTTCAAGTGAAGGGATCTTATCTTATCTGTTCACATATTTTCTTAATTCATATACTTATATGCATTCCTTGGTCATATTAATTCATGGAGATACACTTACTTATGAAACATATCACTAAAAATTTGATAGTATGGCAGCTGTAATGTGAGAGTTTCCAAAGTTTATAATAGTAGAGTATACAACCAGTCTCATAAAGGAATAATTGCTAGCATATTTAAGTTCATACAAAGCAAGAAATGCCTCAATCATAAAATCTCAAGGAATAGTGGCATCATGACATAGGTACTAACATAGTGGTGAACTCAACATATAGTATCCATCCTTTCAATTGGTGTTGGTCCCATATAGTTTGGAGACCTTTAGATGAGGTTGTAGGTATTTTAACAATATCTAGCTTAAGTTTTCTCAAGTTTGCCTAGACTTCCAATTCATGCCTAAATTTCAAATAAAATCATTTTGCTCTCAAATTCTATAGAAATGTTGCTCTTTTAGTCTATTCTTAAACCTCCATAGATCCACTAAATTTTGATAAGTTTAACTTAAGATATTTTACTTTTGATTCACCACAGCCCTATTTTGGGGCAAATTTGGACATTAAAAGTAGGAAAATCAATAAAATTCCATTTCTTATCATATTGCTCTAAAATTTTATATACTTATACTCACTTGAAACTTTATTCAAATAAACTAAGTCCTACTCAATTTGATTAAGCAGAGCTTAAGTTATAAGCTCTATATTATGGCTATCCTATTTTAGCACTTTTAGAGTATAGGGTGATTTCATGGAATTATTGGGAGCAATCCACTAGGATTTTAAGTCTAAAATTTTATAGGCTTATTCCTTTATGTTTTAGATTTCTAAAAACTTCACTCAAAAATGATGTATGTAGCTTAAGATATTAAGTCTTAACCCTGAGCTATTTAGTGATGTCCTTTGTAAAATAGGGTCCACCTTTAAAAATCATAACCTCTTCTACACAACTCATATGGACTTATATTTTATATGGATAAACTTCTATCTGAGTTAACTTTCATTTAAAATTAGTTTTAGTTCAATTTGAGTTTCCTAGCTTTAGTTATAGGGATTGAATTATTAATTGGTCAGATTTCATCTATACACAAATTTCTATTTCTAGCTTTTCTTTAGTCACAACAATAATAACTTATCAATAATATGAAAAAACAAGAACGAACATCACTGATTCCTACTCCAAATATTCTCATCTAGAAAACAATGAAACCCTAGCGACTAAGCCACATACACAAGGTAATTCAAATGTTAGGATTTCCTACCTCATTTCTATGGCCTGTAACTTCCTAGCTTGGCTTCCTTGAAACTCTATTCACTTTCAATCAACCCAAAATAGGGTCACTCCCTTTAGCCCTTGCCTTAGCCGGAAGTATGTTTGGCTAAGGAGAAAAGTTTTTGGTTTAAATCTTGTGTTCTTATGAGAGGAATAGTGGCTAGGATGGATGTAGTTTTTCTCATAGGTAAAATTAGGTGAGTAAGGAAGAAAAATAGAGGGTGAAAGAGGAGGAAGGAGTTGCAGTTGAGGGAGGAAAGAAAATGAGAGTTTCTTTTGTGTTATGTCTAGTGAAAATTTGTGGTGACGTAATAGTAAAGGTGATTGGTTTATTATGTGGTTAATATTTAACCTTACTTACCTAGGTATGTGGCTAAATATTTGGCCATTATTTCTGCCAACTAACTAAATGGCCACCTTTTTAACCACACATTATATTATATCACATGAATATAAAGTTTGTAGTATAGTTATTTTAGCTCCTTGGTCTTTTAAAATTCTTGGCCCCTTTTCTTCTTTGCTCACGCCCTGACACAAGTTCCTGAGTTTTGCGCTTAATGTGTTACTTAATGTGAGAAAGTTTACCCCTTCGTTGTCCAACTTTCCGAATTATGAGTTTGACCTTCATCCTCCCAAGTTTCCGAGCTCCAGGTTGCTTCTTCCTCCTAAGTTTCCGAGTTCAGAGTTTTGGTTTCCATTAAGGCTATTGTCTACCTATTCACCTTGACTCGACCTCGTGGCATGAAGTTCTAGTTTCTGACCTTATAGCATGAAGTTATCGATTTTCATTCATTTCCAACTCGGAGGGTGAAAACCACAAGTTATGGTTGTATGATGCCTTGAAGTCCGACTTCCAATATCTAATTTTCAAATTCAAGGAAAAGGTGTTGGTGCACCTTGTGAAATATGGTGCATAGGAGATGCTTTTGCCTCTAATAGTATTATTTATTATCACAGTTAAATCAAGACATTACACTTATGGTTGAAAAGCATGTTGGAAAAAAAAAAGATAACATGATTTAGTTTTGTGTAAAGAGCATGGGACTAGCTGATTTATGATATAGTTTAAACTAGATGTGAGATGTAACATCCACCAAAATTCTTTTATCGTTTTTCGCCTAATTACTCGGTTTTATCGAATAATTGAGAATAAATAAAATTTGGTTAAATAATTATTTAGGATCAATTGATTAGCAATTAATTGAAATTAGGTACAAGTTAATTAGGTTAGAAATATAGAAGATTTCATAAGAATTTTCACGAAACCGATTTACCAATTTAAAGGAAATCGGTAAAATTACGATATTTTAAATTGTCGGAATCGAGCCAATAGAATTTCAATTCTTTTACCCCACCTTGAGTGGCTGATAACTCAGCCACTTAACACCCAAATGTGACGCCACTTTGGCCACAAATCATGGGAGAGGCTTGGCTAAATTCCAGCCATACAAGAAGCCACCAATCACAAGCCAAGAAGCCACCTATATATATACTCCTTGAATTAGATTTTTCTGCTCCTTCTTCACCCATCAGACTGCGCCTCTTCTCCTCTCCTTTCAGCCCTCTTCTTATCTTCTTCACTCACATAACTCTAGCCAACCATCAAGCCTAATCAAGTCTTGCACATCTAAGCCCCAAAAATCAAGCAAAAATCACATATAACAAAGGTAGAGGTTTGATTCTTACATCAATTCTATGGTCTTGGCTGGCTGAGGTTGGATTATTTTCACAATTTTTGATGGGTTAAATGAATGATTATGATGATATGTGACTGGTTTTGGGCTGTTTATTTGGTTAAAACCGAATTGAAAGCAAGAAAGAATGGAAATAAGAAGAGCTGAAGGGCTAGAGAACCAAAACCCCTCGGCAGTCTGTACGGCGG
Source organism: Pterocarpus macrocarpus (assembly GCA_031439585.1). Taxonomy (NCBI): domain Eukaryota; kingdom Viridiplantae; phylum Streptophyta; class Magnoliopsida; order Fabales; family Fabaceae; genus Pterocarpus; species Pterocarpus macrocarpus. The sequence goes on from CM062520.1 coordinate 28,962,138, forward strand.
AGTGTATGGCTCTGCCTACAGCCAATTAAATTTGATGAAATATTTTTATATGAAACTAGACATCTAGGGCTTTCCATACATATATCATATAAGGCTTTTGGATTAGTATTGAGAGAGATATGATTTTTTAAATTTCGACCTAGGGTTTTGACTATGGTTCTGGGCAGACTGGGTTGTTCAGGGTAGAACTCGCCCTATACTACTTGAAAATGAGTGAAACCAATTTTTAGAAAGCTTACACATAGGATAATGTCCCATAAAAATTTCAGAATTAGATAAGGTCCTATTTGCTCCCAGTGATCCAAGAAAGTTGCCCTATGTCCAAACCAGGCCAGAACATGACAGTTTAGGAAGGTCAAAATTCAGGGCTTATAACTCGAGCCCTACTGAGTCAAATGGAATGAAAATTTTTTTAAATGAAACTTTACCCTGTTAGCTTTAATATGAGTCCAATTTCATATAATTTGAGTCAGTTTTCGATTTTTAGTGGATTTTTACTTTTAGGTGTCTGATTATGGCCAATCACTGGGCAGGCCAGGATAAAACCTAAATATCTTGAGCTATAGATATCAAAATTAGATGGAACTAAAGAGGTTACAAAATAGACACATAACACCTTAACATATCCAAAATTGAGGTCAAAATGAATTAAATAGAAATTATGGCTTGAATTAGAAGAACCGGGTTGGCTGACTATACTAAGGCAGAAACTTTGCCTTGAGATTATTGTTATTATGAGTTCTATGTTGAAATATGTGTGCAATGTTGTGACCTTTGTGATAAATTGGTGTTCTAATGTGCTGGCACTATTTATGGGAAAGCAGACATGTTCCGTTATGCTGCCAAAAATTCGGTAGAATCCATGTATGAGTTATGAATTACATGTTAATGCATATGCAATTTCAAGTAAGCCATGAAAGTTATGATAAGAATTATGTTACTATGAAAGTTCCATGCTACTTGGGCCAGCCCCGGATAAGAAGTTAAGGGGAATAGATCGGTGGGAAGGTCGGGGAAAGTAAACCCGGCATTCCTGTATAGGAACGAGCTCGATCCTGAAAAGCAGACTATTACTCAGGAGTCTAAATGGCCAAGAACTCCCAAGGGACCAAGAGATGGAAAATGATGAAAGTAATGGAAAAGCTTATGAAGGAAGAATCAAGAATAAGTATGCATGATTACATGAATGAATGATTACATGGGATGGTTATGTTAAGATGTTTGCAGTTGTCTATTATGTTTATTTACTGCCATTTGTTCATTTATTTTGATTATTATTTTGTGAATCATTATTAGTAATCTACTCTGTTTCTTATACTATCTTAAGTAAAACTGGACCTTGCCTCAGACCAGATGTTTTTCTAAACTGATTAAAATATGAATAGTTAGGGTTGATCTCATATTTTTATAATTAAATAAAACCTGAGGCAACTGAGAATGAATATGACGTCAGCTAAACACTGTACGCGAGCTCTACTGAGAATTTCTTCAAATTCTCACCTCATTTTGCATTTTCGCATCATTCTCAGATGCTGGCGAAGGGCTCAACGACCACTTTTTTCATTAAGATCCCAGACCTGTAGCTTCATCATGACTCCGAGTTGGACTCGTTGCACACAGCCTGCTCCTGCTATTTCTGCCTCTGCTTTTTAGCAATAGCAATTTTGCTGTTCTTTTATTTCATCTACTGTTTATATATATATATATAGACTGAAGCGTTGGCTTCTAACCTACATTTATGCATTATCTGATTGATAATATATCACTTATTCATATCTTTTCTGTTATGTTATATTACACTTTATTACGTTTTATAATGCTATTTACATCTATTATATGACAGCACGCCGTTTCGACTGTTTTGTGAAACTAATCACGAAATTTAAGCAGAGTGTTAACACGGTAACATAGACTACCTAATTTCATATTATGACTTAAGCATAACATTAAATTAGTAGGGAGTTACATGAGAAGGGCTATGAAATTATGAATTTTCATATTAGTTCTTTAAGCTAAAGATGAATAAATTCCCAATTATGTTTGATGAAAAAGGTTATGAACCACATTTAGCAAAGGAAATAAGTTCAAAATCTTATTTTCTGGAATAAGAGGAAAAGTGTTTTGTAGGAGTCGCTAATAGAATACTATAGCTAACGATAGTATAAGTTAGACTTGGTGCACCTCGTGCTAAACCTTAGCTAATAAGGGTGGTGCTAGCCCGGCATTTAGGCTGACATGTCCGGATTATGAGTACACTAGGGACATGTTGTCACGGTTGCTCAATTTTATTTGCAGGCCATGCTAAGGTCAAGTTGTCGGGGCCCTCAATTTGTGGATTAGATTATGATAGGATTCTATAGAGAGATTTCCTACTAGCTATTTTTACATATCACGGAAGATAAGGGGTTCATACCTCTAGTTGTTTTCAGAATATAAGAGGACTATTCCTCAAGCTATTTTATATGAATGACAAATTTCCAGTTGTTTATATGCTGAGTATATTTCCAATTATTTGTGTGATGAGCATATTTATAATAGATTTTCAGTAAAGTATTATATGTAAATCCAACAGTAGCAAGTCTATTTTGAAATATATGTATTTTGACTTCGTCCTATGCTAGTTGTAAATAAATTATCCCTCACTGCGTTGCTTAACTCACCTAGTTGCTCCAACATGTTTCAAATCTAAGAGCAAGTTAGAGTCCAACTGCTTTAGCTTAGTAGATAGTTGTCAATTACCCCTTGGTGAGCCTAACACTTGGGTGGGCCTTCTATTATACTCAGAAATTGTATACAATTATGTACAAGTAGTTTATGTAACCTAGTGCTCCATTGAAATACAGGTAGGGTCTTAATCTATGGCGGTTATGGTGTTGGATGTCTGTAGACTAATTATGTATAGGATTTGTATATGGAGAAAGTCCTGATTTTAAAGGGAACTCCGTCAATTTTTCTGTAAAATTTTCATTTTAGGCTTACAGGGGAGCCAAGGCTCCCTATATGCCAGTCATGACCAGGTTGGGTCATGATATAAATGCAAGGTTGGCATATCAGTAGTGGTAGTAAAACCTTACCTTAATACTTACAATCACCTATTAAGGAGATTGCTACTAATGGGTATCAAACATATCTTCACCTTCCAAAATTGGCACTTTGACTTTTTTGTAATTTGCCATTTCTTAATGCATAATGAGTAAGCATAGAAAAATATATCAAATATCACGAAAATATTATTCAAAGAAAGATATCTGCATTAATTATGAAAAATAAGGTGAAAAAATAAACGAAAAATAGAACAATGGCCAAAATAATATTGAAACTAGCATTTTTTTAAGGCTTGAAACAACCTCAACTTAGTATATGTTGATCTATAATAGTAGTCCTTCTGATGTTCAAATCAAAAGTTACGGCCCATTAAACCTAACTGACCATTTGAGATTCCTTCAATCAATTATGGCCAAATATTCTTCAGCGACATGTTCCACATCACTTAATAAAAAGTTATGTGCTACTCACATTCTAGGCTTGCATCACACAAATTCTTACCCCCTTTTTTTATTTTGAACAAATATTATTATATTATAGATTTATTTCTAAGGCACTTTCAATGTAAAAAATCTGTACACTGTTATTTAAATGTGTATTGCTATGTCATTAAAAGTATTTAGCTTTCCAATAACTACTCCAAAAGTCATACATATAATGAGATGTGATTAATTAATTACATAAAATATTTTACATTAATAATATATCAAAATTAATCATCTTATATTATTACATTAATTTGATAGATAATAAAATTTGAAACATTGATGTCTTTGTTATGATTTAATATTTTTATATTCCTGTTAATTGTTTATTAATTTTCATGTTATAAGCTTGATAAGTAATATTTTAATATATTGATTAACCCTCACATTTAGTTTATTGGACCTCTTTTTGTGCTTAATTGATCTATATTAGACACATTTTATGAGTTTGGGCTTTAATTGAGCTTAATTGTATTTTTTAGCATTATTATAAATTTATACTATTTCTGTATTTTGAGCATATCTTGAGTTTTTGATCTCTAAAAATTACAAATTTTATATTGTAGGAAAGCTGAGAGAAAGATCTACAACTTTGATGAAGAAGTTAAAAACTAATTCAGATGTATATTAGGACGAATTGGGCCATAAAGTCAGAACAAGGCTGTTGCACTTGAACCTGAGTAGTGTGCACTAATTGGGCCATAACTTGAGTTGTAGACATTGGATTGAGGTGAAATTGGTGCCATTTGAAAGCTAAGATATAAAGCTTCAATTCATATGCATAACACTCTCTAAAATAATGACATCTTGATGGACTTATTGGCTGTTGAAATTAACTGACGTGAATAAATGTTCAACCTGGACATGCTATAAAGATTGGGCCATAATTTTCTCATTTGAAGTCCAAATTAAGCAAATTGGGTGTTCACTTAAAGCTAAGAGGCAGAGGATTAATTTGGGGTCAAGGATGTTTTTGGATTTTTATGTTTTAAGTCTAAGAAGAAGAGAGAAATCTGAGATGTGACAAAGAGGACTCATCTCCAACATTTTTCATTTCTTTTTCTCTCTTCTCTTCTCATCTCCTCTTCTTTTCTTTTCTTTTCCTTTCATTTTGTAAGTTTTGGGTTCTAGTTTGTAACCTTCATTGCTATGGAGGAGTAGGACTTCAAGCTAGTTCAAGGAGACCCCAAGGGTGTTATGGTTGTAATCTTGAAACCCTATACTTGAATTTCAATCATGTTTGTTTTCTTGATTCTTTGCCCTCTTTTATTTGTAAACTTGCATTGAATGATATTGATATATGGGTTTATGAATGATGAATTAGTTGGGTGATTGCTAATTGGTTAATTAGTATGAACTTGATTAGTTAAAGAATTAAGAATTGGGTTTGGGTTCAAACCTAGGCTAATACAAATGGGGTTAGAAATCAATATAGGTTAATTAGAGTTGAGGTCTCAATTATCTAATCAATTATGTGTTGGTTGAATTTTTAGAGTTCTCTAGGTAGAATTGTGGGGTTGTTAGTAAAGGTCTCTCTAATAGATCAAATTAGCTGCACTCCATGTGTTTGATATATTGTGTGTTAATGATTAATTCACCTTATACCTAAGGAACTCTTTGAACTAGTATTTTTATTTTCATCTAATTTTCTTTTATAGCTTATTGACTTTATGTTTGCACATATCCCCTTGTTACTTAACTATATAGCAACAACATCCTTGTGAGCGACCTTGGTTGCACAATACTTCAAATTTAGTGTAATTAAGTATTTTAAAATTGTAATTTGGAGCAGGTTGCGACACTTGCTATGAAAGCTAAAGTATAATTGGGAGAGAGAATTTTGAAATAGAAGGGAAGGGAAGGTAAGTTTTACAGTTTAAGAAAAATATTTTAATTTAAGATTTTTCAGAATAAAAAGAATAAAATAATAGATTATCATAGAATCTTTCTATATATGATGTTAGTTTTAGCATTATAAAAATTGTGTACGGAGTTGGTCATCCATTTTCTATTGCTTAATATTCTATTACATAATATACGCATGATTGTCAAACATACTCCGTTATACCATTCATACCAAATAGGTTTTCAATTAAAAATAACTTTTCCCTAAAACAATTTTTCCCTTACTTCATTCTCATACATGTTCTAAATATAATTAAAAATAATGATATTCAGTTTCTATGCCTAATGTGCTCTTTCTTTTTTGTTCTTTTCCAAATGGCTCACCAAACAGTTAACACCTCTGTATAGTTAACAACTACATGTGTATGGTGTAAAAGAATAGAAGACTAATAGTTTTCATAGTATATGGATCTAACTAAAAACATTTAAGGAATAGGAACATATTTAGAAACACGTTAAAACTTGGAGCTACATATTAATATAAACCAGTCAAAAATATAAAAATATATCTTCTCTTCCTTTTCTCCAAAATCCTCATTCCAGACATACCCTAACTATGTCATAATTCTTAAAATTTGTTGTTTCGTTTTATTTCTGTAGCATCGTATTTACTTTATATGTTAGAATGTCTTGAAATAAGGAAAGAAAACACAATGGAAATGGCTCCATCTCCTAGAATGGTAGAAAGTGTTTACCGATACTCATGAAAGAAAACGTGTGCATGTTGATGGTTAAATATGTAAAATAGAAATGGTTCTTTAAATATAGCATTTTCGACATTTTTTTTGCCGGGGGGGGGGGTGCATAGCATTTTGGACATCTAAGTTGACATGTGAGAAATTAAATATAAATAAGTGAGAATCTTAGTTCTGTTATTTTAGTATTTGTCATTATTAATAGTATCACAACAAAAATCTTCACTTATTTATAGTAGACTTTCCACATAGAAGTCTGAAATACTATGTCCAAATAATGGATTTGCATGTAATATTGCATTCTTATATAAGAGAAAGGAAGAAAATCTTTTAATACATATACAAATATTTCCTACATTTCAAAAATCGAACTTCTAACAAATAACAGAAAAATATAATAGTCAATAGTCTGCAACTCAAGTAATATCTATAACACCCTATGCTTAAGTTTTATTATGGCATGTCATTAATTTGTTTCTTTTGCTTTGTAGAATCTTAATTCATTTTAGAAAATACTTAACGCGAAAATAGAGGAATTTTTTTTGGGGACAAACATAGCATGTTTTATAACGGGAAAACGTGAGATGTTAACGCGTAGGATACATGAGCATGACATGCATGGATATACAAACGCATGATAAGATAAAGTAATAATAGAATTTTAACCATACATGAAAGATAGATCATCACATCTCTTGCAGAAGGGCACCAATATATATATATAATGATAAATTGCCGATATCACAAACACCCAACTATCGTCAGTCATAACATAACATCCATAAAAACTAAATAGAGTAACGACATGACAACCATAAGAAAAAAGATTAGTAACCTAAAAACATAATATGCCATCAAGTGTGGCTCAAACATATAAAATAGAAGCCACATCCTCAAGAATCATAAGCATGCAAAATGGTCATCCACTCTACCCAGCTACCACAGCCAACAACTTATGAAACCATTTCCCCAACCTCTAGAGACATCCCCATGTCCATGACCCCTACCAGATCCTTACCCACGCAAAACTACGCGAGTGTGAATGAAGCCTCATCCCTGACCTCTGCCAATGACACGGTTCCCCATGGTGGAGGATACCACTGCAAAGTCAGAAGGAAACAAGAACGGGCTTGTGGAAGGATCCATCTCAAGAAAGTAGGTAGGCGTCGCCATGGAGGGATCCAACTTAGAGTCCTCAGATGAAGCACCGCTATCAAACTCATAGAAAGGTGGGTGAAGCTCCATCAAATCAACACTCTAGTACGAGTCTATAGGGCTGAACTATCGACTCATCATTGATACTCTAAAATGGCACCAAAAGAAAACGTATAGTCGGACCGCCACTCTTGTTGTAAGAAGAAGTGGATCAAGATCCAAGTCATACCGCACATCGCAAGTGGGAAGCTCAACGAACACCAGCACTATCGCTATTGACCTCATCTAAAGATGACACAAAAAGTAAGGGTGAGAAATATGAGATTTCTCAGTAGGGCTCTAATGAAGCATATAAGTGTCATCATTATCATCCTTATCTACTTCGATTTTCTTAATAGAACGTGACCATGCATAGGGTTCAATTTAACTAGTTTTAAAACAAACTTTAGCCAAAGTGGGTTCCTTTTATTCATACATTCTTAGCATACTATAACTATGCAGTGGAAACATAAGTAGACATGGACAAACGTAATCATATCATGCAACCATTCAAGAGCAAAAGGCATAATAAAACACATAAAGCTTTAAAGCCTTGGGACATTCTTTACTTTCTTTGACTTTACTTCGACTTGACTTTGACTTTTAGCATGTGCCTTAACTTTCTTTTACATGCCCTCATAAAGAACTAAAGTTCCTAGGATGTGAGCTCATTTCTAATAGTGATCGTTGTCACCTATGGCCATACTAAAAGCTAAGAATCTAGAGGGGATCTGATAAGAAATATTTTGATACATTGATTAACCCTCATATTTAGTGTATTGAACCTCTTTTGTGCTTAATTGAATAATATTTGACACATTTTATAACTTTGGACTCTAATCGGGCACAATTGTATTTTTTAGCATTATTGTGAATTTATACTGTTTTCGTATTATGGCTGTATCTTGAGTTGTAGATATCTAAAAATTACAAATTTTATATTGTAGGAAAGCTGAGAGAAAGATCTACAACTTTGATGAAGAAGTCAAAAACTAATTCAGATGTCTAGTGGGTCGAATTGGGCCATGAAGTCAGAATTGGGCTTTTATGCTGGAACCTGATCAGTGTGCACTAATTGGGCCATAACGTGAGTTTTAGACATTGGATTGAGGTGAAACTGGTGCCATTTGAAAGCTAAGACATAAAGCTTCAATTCATATGAAGAGTACTCTCCAAGATAATGATATCTTGATAGACTTATTGGCTGTTGAATTTGACTGACGCGGATAGAGATACAACCTAGACATGCTATAAAGATTGGGCCATAACTCTCTCATTTTAAGTCCAAATTAAGCAAATTGGGTGTCCACTTAAAGCTAAGAGGCAGAGGATTAAGTTGGGCTCAAGAGTATATTTGAATTTTGACATTTAAGGTCTGATAAGAAGAGAGAAAAGAGAGACGCGAAAAGGGACTCATATCTCCAAGATTTTTCATTTTTCTTTCTTCTCTTCTCCTCTCCTCTTCTTCTCTTTTTCTTTTTCTTTCATTTTGTAAGATACTTGTTTTAGGTTCTATTTTGTAACCTTCATTGCTATGGAGGAGTAGGATTTCAAGCTAGTTCAAGGAGACTCCAAGGGCATTATGGTTGTAATCTTGAAACCCTATGCTTGAATTTCAATCATGTTTGTTTTCTTGATTCTTTGCCCTCTTTTTATTTGTAAATTTGCATTGAATGGTATTGATATGTGAGTTTATGAATAAGGAATTAGTTGGGTGATTGCTAATTGGTCAATTGATATGAACTTGATTAGTTAAAGAATTAGGAATTGGGTTTGGGTTCAAACCTAGGCTAATACAATTGGGGCTAAAAATCAACATAGGTTAATTAGAGTTGAGGTCTCAATTATCTAATCAATTGTGTGTTGGTTGAATTCCTAGAGTTCTCTAGGTAGAATTATGGGGTTGTTAGTAGAGGTCTCTCTAATAGCTCAAATTAGTCGCACTCTGTAACACCCTAATAAACCCATACTACGCTTAAGTCGTATTACGGCATTTTATTAGCTGTTACTTATGCTCGTGGAAAACTAAACTTCATTTGAAATTAAATTACGCGAAAAATACGGTAAAATTTTTCTTTTTCTTTTGAAATACGTCGTCATTTTTTGAAAGTAAAGCCTCGCGCGAGAAAGTAGCAACAAACGAGCGTGGACGCAAAGATTTCAGTATAAATTAAAGGAACAAGGATAAAATCAAAATACCATGCATTCAATTACTACAACACTCATAAATATAATTAATCTCATAATATCCATACATAAAAGGGAACTCATGTTCATGCCATGGCCCCGAAGTCAAAGATACATAAGTCTGATACAGAATGAAATACAACAGATAAGGAACACAAATAAAAATAGACCCATGTGGACGTCTGCTGGCCTCTCTGCCCATTCCATGCCTTCGATCAAGTGGGCTCAAGTCCTCGAATGCCTGGTTCCCCTCGCTCCTCGGCCTCGGGGAACGTGAGGAGTGCGGATGATGCGGGGGTGCCGACTGATCACCTCAAAGCGACGCACGCGACGACCCGGGGTATGGCTGGCCACAGACGAACGTGCCTCGGAGGGGTCCTCTTCGACTCGGCAGGTGATACTCGTGCGGTGGCGAAGCGGCCCCAGGAGTGGCCGTCGAGCTCACCTCCATCACGGGGATCTCGGCCCAGGGTGCAAACTTCGACTATGCGGGCAAACCCGGCGACATCGGCTCCATCTCGAAGTCGGGTAATGGCTCGGGCGGAAAGTCCCAAGGACCTAGAGGCTGTCCAAGAAGAGCTGAAGAGACGTCTACTGGTCGTGGTTTTCCGCTCCTCTTCAAAAATTGACCCGGATAAAAATGTGTATCGTATTTCATCTGTGGTGGTCGTGGCCACAATAGCGTGTGTATCCCCGTCGTAAGCCCACTCATGGTGGGGAGGGTCCATGCTCCATTCCACGGGGTGAGCCATGAGTATCTGGTGACGAGACGGAAAAACAGCTAGGGTGAGAAATAAGATTTCTCAGTAGGACTCGACCCTGACACGTGGTGTCATCGTCATCGTCCCAGCCACTTCGGTTTTATTAATAAAAACAGTGAGCATGCATCAAATTCAATTCTTAGATTTTCGAAAACATGAGTATCCGAAGCGGATTCACTTTTTTAACATACCTTCTAATCGTTTGTATCATAATAACTATAAGTACAAGTGTAATTGTATACAACATGCATGTCCAAGCTAGAAGGTTCTCTTAACTTCTTTCCTTTTAGGGTTTTGGACCGAAGTCCCTTTTCTTTTCTTAACTTGACTTAATCTTTTCACCCACTGAACATAAGTGGTAATGAGCTCATACCATGGCCGTCGCCACCATAGAATTTCGGTACTTACACTAGCTGGGTCATGCCATGCCTCATGTAAGACCTATCCCCTATACTCACACTAGCTGGGTCATGCCATGCCTCATGTGAGTTGTGGGTGAGGGGAAACTTAAATTAGATTACCTTCCCTTTTGAAGGATCACTACTTGAATTAAACTTCTTCTTATTTAAGCATTATGATGCAAAATATTTCTAAGTCCATAATTCTTACAAAATTTCGGCATAAGATAACTGGCTTAAACCGGCTTCCCAAAATTTTGCCAAACAGAGAAACCAACATCATAGTATCATCAAGCATCATATCATATCATCATTATCATATCATCATCATAACATCATCATATCATCATGATCATTATCATAACATCATGCTTGCACATAAACATAGGCATATTTCACAAGCAACATTTTATGAGCTTAAATTTGATAAATTGAGTGCAAGCTTTTAATTGAGGTTGTCTCTTGTGTAAACTTCTCTTATTGAGCATAATGCCACTTTTTGTCTAATGTCCTTTTGACACTTTTTAAGTTGAATTATGAGGGTTCTCTAATGCTTAATGTAAGGGTATTAATGTCTTAAAGCTTATTTCTCCTTATTCTTTAACTTTTACCATAACCAGTTTTACTTTTACAGTGGGGCAGTAACTTTGAAAATTCACCATAATTTCATCTTTTACCCTTTTATTTCGAATTTTTGTGTGGATATACTTCTCTGAGTCTATTTTTAAACAAAAGAAACCCCACTTAAAAATTCATTTTGTAGCTTGAGTTATGCATATTTTATTCTGACTGTTCAGTTTCTAAGTTCACTCCCGGTACAGTGGATTGTTACTTCTCATTATAATTACTCAGAAGGAATATGAGAAAACTGTTTTATGGGTTTGTTCCTCTATGTCTTAGCTTTCAATTAAACTTGATCTCACTCAAAAATCATTTTTTTAGCTCGAGTTATACACATTTTAGTGTAGACTGCCCAGACAGAAACCAATCCGAGAACAGTCCACTTTGAAAAATCATATCTCACTCATTTTAACTCCGAATCTTATGTATTTTATATGTATGGAAAGCTCTCTGAGTCTATTTTCATAGAAAAATAGTTTCGCTCCATTTTGAGTTTTGTAGCAATAAACATACCGCACGCTTTACAGACTGCCAGAATTCCAGATTCACTAGTTTTTAAGTTTTTCACTTCAAGCTTATGAAGAAATTGTTATATCACTTCAAATCACCATTTTCATGTTTTAACTCATCATCACATTCAAAGTTTGAGTCACCAAATCAGTATTTTGAACCAAAATAAAGCAAGATACATAAAAACCATCATACCACAAAATCTCTTTTCAAAACAACATTTTCATCAAGGCAAGAACACTCATAAGGCAAGATGTGGTCATGAGACTAAGCAAGTCCTAAAACCACCTAGCTATAAAAGAGCTTAGGGGTTCTAGTTCTTGAAAACATATGGAGAGGGAGGGTTAGAGTCACTACCAAAAAGTTCCTCTTGAAGGCTTGGAAGATGAAGATGGTTGGAGATGGCCTCATTCTCCTTGAGAGCTTGATTTTTTGGGGCTTGGTGAGTGTTTACTTTGTTTCTCCAAGAACCAAAGAGAGTGGTCCTTGAAGGGCTTGTGAGAATGGAGATGAGTAGGAAGTAGTATGAGGGTTGGAAGAACACAATGAAGCTTGGAAGAAGAAGAGAGTATGAGACTTGGAGAGAGGAGAGAGCTTTGTGTGTGTGTGTGTGTGTGTCTTGAGGGAGGAAGTGAAAAATGAAATGAGGAGAGAGGGAGGGCTGATTGGGTGGCTAAATGAGAGAGGGAGTGAGGTGACTTTGCTTCTTACAACAAGCAAGTGAGTGGAAAAACCTTGGGGCAAAAGAGTGTGTTGTGTTTCCTTTGAGTCTTGGAAATTGGGTAAAGACTATGTAGTGTTTTTGTCAAATGGTTAAAAGCATGAGCTCTCTTAGGATTGGGCATTGGATGGCAGATCACACCAAGTGTCATGATCTTGGTGAAGAAGAGTACAACTCTTGTCATGACTTAAGGGATCTACTAATGTGGACTCTTGCTCTTGTGGTGTATGATGAGAAAGTAAATGGATGGTTGGATATGGCTCTTGCTTTGACCAAACTTTCAAACTATAATTAAAGGGAAGTTTCTACATCTTTATAATTGTTACAATTATCTAAGAGTTAATTAGTTCAAATTACACCTTAGTTCATTTTAATTAAGAAGGATTTTCCTCATTAATTTTGTAAGAAGATGTGAGGGTTAATGTGATTAAGTTTCGAATCTTATATGCTCTTAGTTAATTAGATTAAACCATCTTGATTTTTATGTTCTAAATTATGAATTAATAGGGATTGGGCAATTAGGCTTTTAATTGTAACCTTTAATGTATTAAATCTCAATTGTTGACTTGCCTTTAATTTACTAAGCCCTTACTCTCGAGATTAATCGATTAATTCTCAATTAATCGTTAATCCCTCTAATTAGCCGGGAACACCGAGCTAATTAACTTAGGTGAAAATGGGGATGTTACATACTCCATGTGTTTGATATATTGTGTGTTAATGATTGATTCACCTTATGCCTAAGGAACTCTTTGAACTAGTATTTTTATTTTCATCTAATTTTCTTTTATATATCTTATTGATTGCATGTTTGCACATACCCCCTTGTTACTTGACTAGATAGCAACAACATCCTTGTGAGACGACCTTGGTTGCACTATACTTCAAATTTAGTGTAATTAAGTATTTTAAAAATGTAATTTGGAGCAAGCTGCGACACTTGCTGCCAAATTTTGGCGCCATTGCCGGGGATGTTGATGATATTTAGTTTGTAAATATATGTGTTTACTTGCTTTTGTTTGAGTTTTGCATGTTTTGGTCATTTTCGGTGTTTTTAGGCTAATTTTGGGTACTGTCCTGTACTGTTCGTGCTCAGATCACCTTGAAACTTTTTAGTCCAAAGGTTTTCGGCATTCTAAGCCCACCCTATTTTTGCCAAATTCAATCGTTTTGACCACTTTTTCTATTTATTTTGATTTTTCTTGCATTTTTTAATATTTTCTTTTGTCTCTTCCCTTTTTGTTTCTTGTTTATATAACCTAAAACATCTTTTGCAATATTTTCTTAGTTGTTTTAAGCCATTTTAGAGTAGTTTTTAGTTTCTTCTTCCATTTAGTTTACTCATTTCTACTTTTCTAACATGTTCACTAACTCATCTTTTAGTTCCCAGACATATGATTGTTGGAATGTTGCAGGAATTGGAGCAGTTGTTGAGGATTCTTACCAAAGAATGGAACAGCAACTAAATGAGATAAAGTACCTAATAGAGCAATATGCCATGAGAAATCACAGCAACCACAACAGGGATATGACCCAAGTTCCAGTATGTACCAGTCTGATTGGTATAATGGAGTTGATCAGGGATATGGGGGTGTTCCGTCACAGCAACCCCCATATTTTCAGCAACAGTTCCAACCTTCACTCCCCTTCATTCATCAACACTTGCATCTACTCCAGGAGTCATATGAGCAACCACAGCTTGAGTTACCACCTGCATATCATCAGGCCGGTCCACTAGCCACCTCACTTGAGCCCTCTCTAGAAGATCTTGTGAACCAGTTGATGAAGAGTAATCTCCAATGGCAGCAGAGGACTGATGAAACCATTCAAGACTTGCAAACGCAATTGAGCCAGTTAACTTCTACATTGAGCAAATTGTAAGCTCATGAGGGGAATATGCCAGATGTGCAATCACATGAGCTAGCTGAGGGGATTGATGAAAGTCAAGATGTAGCTGGGCCACTAGATGAGATACCACAGGAGACATTGGTTGAGGAGATATCTCATGATCTTGTTGGTGCTGAGAAAATGAATATGTCTACATGCATGGATATTTTCACTTCTTTAGAAGACCCCACGAGTGACCTCTCAGCAGAATTCCCTGAGCTAACTGCTATTGACATTTTTGCTAGATTCATATGTGTTGACTGTGAGGGTGAGTATATCTGCCCTGTATGTACAGAGATTAAGGCATGTCTAAGGGGAGATCCTCCAATGGCAGAAGATGGCAAGATTGTAGTTGATATTCAAAGAGTTGAGATGTTGGAGGAACAAGTTAAAGAAATCACCCAGCCTTTCCTTTCCATTGTCCTTCTACCTACAACTGGGACACACTCAAGTGGTTTAAAGTATGCACCTACACCTTTCCTGGGGCAATTTGAATATGCCCACTTGGAAAATGATGCACAACTCCAAACTATTTGTAACATGATAGCTGGATTACGTCATCCGGGTGCACAAAGGTGCTTGGATTATGCCTACATGAAAAACAAGTCTTGCCCCCAAGTTGCCTATTTCATCATTGTAGAGGTGCTACTTGGGAGGATGCCGAGGCCATCAACACTGATCTATCAAGGCACCAATAGCGAGGATGGCAATGAATTCAAGATCACCTCGTGGGATCCCGGAGGAGGCAAAAGATGCAAACATTGGTGGGAATTCTTGGACCAGTTCAAGCATAAGCCACCATGAGGGAGTTCTTACCACTTTTTACCTTTTTTTTAATTTTCTATTTTGCATTTTAATTTTAGAATAAAATATGTTTAGTATTAGTTTTCATATGCTAGTTATGTTGTTTAGTTAGATGTTCCCCTATGGTGATTCTTTAGTTGTTAGCTTTAGGCAGTAGACATTCATGACTTGAGGCTTCAATGTGCATGACTTTTCATCTCATTCTTTATGTTTTGCATGCTTGGTAGCTTGATCTTCAATTACTTGGATTGAGTATGTTGGACATGACCCATGTGAGCTTTTGAGCCATATTTGGATGGCTATGTTACATGCCATTCTTTTCTTTCTTGTGTGTTTTGTTCTCTCATAGTATTTGTCACTCTAGAACTTGCTTTGATTCTTTTTGAGGCTACACTATTCATTTGCATACATGAATATGATTGAGGCATTCATTTTGTGATTAGCCACTTAACTAAATAACCACCCTTGTATTTTTACCCTTGCTTAGCCCCTTTGAGCCTTTCTACCTATTCTTTGTTTTTAGCATATTACAAGCCTGAAGCAAAAAACCATAATTCTACCTAGCCTTAGGGATTAGGAAACCATTGGTTACCATTAGCAATGTGCATTCACATAAGTGTGGGGGCTTGCATGAGGACATACAAGACTTTAAGTATGGGGGTGCAAAGTGGTGAAAAGAGAAGAAGGAAAGAAATGAAAAGATTAAAAGAAGAAAAAGAAGCAAAGAAAATGTAAAAAAGAAAAGCAAATAGAAAAAGAAAAAGTCAATAAATTGGGGCAATTTTGATAAAAAAGAAAGTAAAGAAGTGGGATAAAAAAGAGTTGTTTGTTGCATTCTTAGATTGGAGGAGGGCCCTCACATTTGTGACCTCATGTCTTTGCCAATGTTCTTCTATTCTCTTTGGCTTTTACCTTGCATATCCTTACTATTTCCTTACCCTTACCTTGGCCCCATTACAACCTTGAATAAAGTCCTCTTGATTTGTGTGTGCATGCATGCATTTGAGTGGTGGAGAATTAGATGATAAGCAAGCTTATAGTAGTGCTTTTCCTTTTG
Source organism: Pterocarpus macrocarpus (assembly GCA_031439585.1). Classification (NCBI taxonomy): domain Eukaryota; kingdom Viridiplantae; phylum Streptophyta; class Magnoliopsida; order Fabales; family Fabaceae; genus Pterocarpus; species Pterocarpus macrocarpus. The sequence continues at coordinate 28,978,408 of CM062520.1, forward strand.
AGGTGATTTGAGTGGTATAATTGAGCCTTAAACACTTGAGAGTAAGAGTGCTAAACACATTATCTTGTGAGATCCTCCATGCTTGATCCATACTTTTTGGAGTGATTTTTGCCTTGCTTGTACCTTTGTAGAGATGTGTCTTGATTGTTGAATTTCTTGATGCATTGGATGTGCTTTTTGCCTATATGCTTGACACTCTTGAGGATCCATTGGGAATTTGTTTTTTATAGTATTTGGTCATTTTTTGTTTTTAGGACTTTTGTGTTTGTTTTAGATTCTGATGTTTCATTTTCGGCACCCTTGAGTATATTTTGGATTTTGCATGAGGACATGCAAAAAGCTAAGTGTGGGGGAATTTGATAAGCAATATTTTGATACATTGATCAACCCTCATATTTAGTTTATTGAACCTCTTTTGTGGTTAATTGAATAATATTTGACACATTTTATAACTTCGGACTCTAATTGGGCTCAATTGTATTTTTTAGCATTATTGTGAATTTATACTGTTTTCGTATTATGGCTGTATCTTGAGTTGTAGATATCTAAAAATTACAAATTTTATATTGTAGGAAAGCTGAGAGAAAGATCTACAACTCTGATGAAGAAGTCAAAAACTAATTCAGATGTCTAGTGGGTCGAATTGGGCCATGAAGTCAGAACAGGGCTTTTATGCTGGAACCTGATCAGTGTGCACTAATTGGGCCATAACGTGAGTTTTAGACATTGGATTGAGGTGAAACTGGTGCCATTTGAAAGCTAAGACATAAAGCTTCAAATCATATGTACTCTCCAAGATAATGACATCTTGATAGACTTATTGGCTGTTGAATTTGACTGATGCGGATAGAGATACAACTAGACATGCTATAAAGATTGGGCCATAACTCTCTCATTTTAAGTCCAAATTAAGCAAATTGGGTGTCCACTTAAAGCTAAGAGGCAGAGGATTAAGTTGGGCTCAAGGGTATTTTTGAATTTTGACATTTGAGGTCTGATAAGAAGAGAGAAAAGAGAGACGCGAAAAAGGACTCATATCTCCAAGATTTTTCATTTTTCTTTCTTCTCTTCTCCTTTCCTCTTCTTCTCTTTTTCTTTTTCTTTCATTTTGTAAGATACTTGTTTTAGGTTCTATTTTGTAACCTTCATTGCTATGGAGGAGTAGGATTTCAAGCTAGTTCAAGGAGACTTTAAGGGCATTATGGTTGTAATCTTGAAACCCTATGCTTGAATTTCAATCATGTTTGTTTTCTTGATTCTTTGCCCTCTTTTATTTGTAAATTTGCATTGAATGGTATTGATATGTGAGTTTATGAATGATGAATTAGTTGGGTGATTGCTAATTGGTCAATTAGTATGAACTTGATTAGTTAAAGAATTAGAAATTGGGTTTGGGTTCAAACCTAGGCTAATACAATTGGGGCTAGAAATCAACATAGGTTAATTAGAGTTGAGGTCTCAATTATCTAATCAATTGTGTATTGGTTGAATTCCTAGAGTTCTCTAGGTAGAATTATGGGGTTGTTAGTAGAGGTCTCTCTAATAGTTCAAATTAGTCGCACTCCATGTGTTTGATATATTGTGTGTTAATGATTGATTCACCTTATGCCTAAGGAACTCTTTGAACTAGTATTTTTATTTTCATCTAATTTTCTTTTATATATCTTATTGACTGCATGTTTGCACATACCCCCTTGTTACTTGACTAGATAGCAACAACATCCTTGTGAGACGACTTTGGTTGCACTATACTTCAAATTTAGTGTAATTAAGTATTTTAAAAATGTAATTTGGAGCAAGCTACGACACTTGCTGCCAGGATCTTGGTGGGTCACCTTCCCTTACCGAAGGATCACACCCAAGTGCCTTATTAATCATAGGGATTAACATTAAGTCTTATGATGCTTGTGCCTTTAGATAAAGGACTTAAGTTTTGCTTTCTTTTAACACATAACAGTATCATCATTCTTAGCAAAATATTCTAAGTCATAGGAATTCGGTGAAAATCCGATAGCATAACGGCTAGATTGAGATATTCCCCAAAATTGCAAACAATCAATCAACAACATACAAGCATATACATCATAATCTTGCATTCATAACTCATTAATCACATGCAAAGTCATGATCCTTGAGGATTACTCCTCATGAATCCCAACACTCATTCCTAGTTATGGTTACACCAATCATACCGATAATCATAATCATATATCATAAAAGATAAGGTACATAAAGGCACTCAAGAGTCTTATAGGCATTCATTAAGTTCTTATGTGCAAGCTTTTAATATGAGTTGTACCTTTAAGTCTTATTTAGCCAAAATATAGTCAACATTTAGTATTGACATTTGGGGAATATCTATGGTCCTTACGTTGAGTGAGTGGAGTATCAAATACTAGATGCATGAAAAAAAATTTGGGCCCAAAGATATGAATACGTGCTAAAGATGCTATACATCTAGGTATTTTAGTTTGTGACTGAAGACATAAGACCTTATCTTTCTCTACCATTTTCATGTTTCATACTCTTTTTTATTGGTGATCCAAGTGTTAATCTTTGTGGATTTTAGTGTATTTGGTGAGGGATTAAAATTTTTATCTCTTTAGAGATTTTTGCACCATAATCATGCTATCCATAGGTCAAATTATTTTGCGGATTGGATTTGACTTGATTGTCTACGGCTCCATTGTGTACACTCAGGGTAGAAGTTCTGTATAAGTATATCATCATGCTATTAAATTCATTTCTTTATAAGAGGTGAAAAGGAATAACCCGATTAAGGTGTGATGATCATATGTCTATAATGCATTGTACGTCCCATAATAGGTCGCATATCAAAATTTGCCAAGCGAATATTTACTTTTTCATTATCCACTTTCTTTTAAATGTAATGAATGATTATCCCATGGCTCCTCAAAAAAATGGATTAGTTCCTAGTTCGTTCCACCATCCCGTCCAATGAATCATTAAGATTTATTTAAAAAAGAAAACATAGGTATTCACAAGTTTCGAAGATCTTTGTCTTATTTTTTATGTTCAAGCTATTTCTTAGCTATTGGGTGTGCTGGGCGTGCCAAGCCTTGAAATTGGATAGCCTGGGCCCTTTTTGATTCCAAGTGTCAAATGATTACTCCAAGAAGGAAAAATTTCCCCTTGGATATGGGTTCCCAAGTTACTCAAAGAAAGTACTTAGCCAAGACCAAGTGTCAATACAATCAAAACACAAGCAAAGACAAATGTGGTGCAATCGACATGACCTTTTATTGAATCTCAAACCAATTACAATGGGTATCCTTCTTAAGCATATATGGCCAGTCGATGTGGATAACTTAAAAAGAGGATTGAGTATAGTTGAGGGGCTAAAAGGCTATGAGAAAGTTTAAGACTAAAAAAATAAAAGATAAAAATACAAGTAAAATGAAATAAAGTAAACTGACAGGTTGTGTTGTTTATTTTGGGATCCCTTGAAAGGGCTAAGTCTTACTCTATTTATAGGCAAGGCTTCTTCCATAACTGCACTTGAATAATTGTTTTGGCTGCATGCTCCTTAGCTGGCTTGTCTTTCCAAGACATGGAGTGGAAAGGTTGACATGTGTCTGCCTATTAGGTATTTGAATCCTAAGCCCTAAGCTTAAAGGCATTTACTTATGCCTTGGCTCTTTCAAATCCAGCATCCTGTCTTCCAAATTAGTTTCTATCCGAGCTGATCAGCCATTGAGGTTTATTTTTGGCCAATTAGTGCTTTGGCTTTGTCTTTGGCCATTATCTTCCTCAGTCATGCCAGCCAATGACTCGGCTAATGCTAGGGACCACACTAAGACCTTACTCGACTAAGTTTTATCTTTCATCAAGGGCACTTGGTAATTTTTTTGGTGCCAACTGTAACACCTTACCAGACAAAGTACTATGCTTAAGTCATAATAATCTATCTGATAAGAGATTACGTGTAATACTGATTAAATTTCTCTTTTCTGTATTAGAATTAATTTCTCGCATAAGACTACTCCGATCTTATAACAAAATTTTCTGCGTGATGGCGAATAAATACAAATCAATTCCAGAACAGAATAACTTAATATAAATAAAAATACAATAAGAATAGAATAACCGCAAACAGCGTCATAGATATGTATATAGATATCTGACTTCAAAGTTTGTCAAAAAGTACAAGGTGTCAAAATGAGGCCGCTAATACAAAATGAAACGGCCAGTATCTATGAACGGCACCCTAAGTGGTCCCCATGGGACATTTCATGTATATCTACTAATATCTATCCATCTAACCATGACCCAAACTGCCAAAAGAGGGTCATTCTATACACCTACTACCACTGTGATACGCCCACTATCTAACCAGAATCTGAAGAGTTAAAACCCATTCTCCATGGGTGCATCTGAGGAGTAGTGGCTCTTTGAGGCCGGGGCAGAGGATGAGGAGGAACTCGCTGCCTCTGATGGGCCCTCCTCTGGTGTCAAGGCGGAAAGCATCGGATGTGGTGGTGACGCAGGAGGAGCCATAGGAGCAGGGCTGGCGCCGTGCTACGCTGGCAGAGGAGGGCAGCGGAAATCTGGGCCATATGAAGTGGGATAGCAATGTATGGGACGATGGGATCAAAACAGTGGAGTGCATCAAGGGCACTGCGAAGTCCCTCTGGAAGAAGAAATATAAACGAACTGGCATCTACCGATATATATATAGAATCTAGAAAGTCGATGTGGATGTGCAGCTCTGGAAACTCAATAAATAGGACCAGTCGCCAAGTGCTCCATGTGCGAGAATGACGCGAATATACAATAGGGTGAGAAATGAATATTTCTCAAGAGAAAATCTAACTTCTATACATCTCATCATTGCCATTCCCAGCTTGTTTCGTGCATAAGATTTTCAGATAGTACAAGTAAAATGATAATATTTAACTTAAATACTCAATTGTAAAGCATACACCAAACAAGCTCAATTTTAATTAATGATATACTAATGTACTTAAACAAGAATCACAGTGGAACAATAGCATGTTATGAAAAAATGAGATCTAGAACAATTAATAGAAAGTATTACCTACATATGCATGTGCAATGAGAGGATGCATCTTATTCTTGGAGGCTTTTGCCTTTATAACTTATTTCCATCCTTGGTCCTGGGAGTCATTGGCCATATACTGCCTGGGTAATAGTCGCTTTCCAGGTTCGTTTATACAGGCTGGCCGGCCAGTTCACTTTCCCCGACTTCCCACTGATCTATTCCTTAATTTATTCCGGGCTGGCCCAAGTGATGTGGAATTCTTTATCTGTCATGAAATGCTTGCACATCTAACTTGTCTCTTTACATATGATGTACTTAAGTTGTCATAAATTTCATAACATATGAATTTCTTAACAAATTCCGGCAAAGATAACGGATCGAAATGACGCTTCCCCGTGAATAGTGCCAGACAACCAGTACATTTATACACATACAATTTCAGTATAGAGCAACAATTATACAAGTGCATTCATAACATCAATCAACAATCTCAATTATACATGTACATTCATAATCTCAATCAACAATTTAAATTTAAACATCAATAGAGTTTCAATTTAACCCCCCCTGTTCTGCCCGAATTTGGTGTGTCTCATTCCTCATTCAGTTCAACCTATTTAAATCAAATCTTTGAATATGTTATAGCCTTGTATGTCTAGTTTCTACTCTCTTTAGTCCCATCTCATTTTGAGTTGTATAGCTCTAGATATAAACATTTTATCTCAACATGTTCTGTTCTTAGCCAGAATTGGGTGCCTATAGAAGAAAATTCACTAAAAATCGAAAACTAGATGAAATCATGCGAATTTTATATCAAAATGAAGCTAACACAACAGGCTTTAGAATGAATTAAGTTTCATGTCATTTGCCTAAGTAGATTTTGAGTTATGAGTCTCGAAACATTACCCTACTGGGCTGTCCTGTTCTAGTCCGGTTTAAACCTAAGCCAACTTCATTGATGTGCTGGGAACAAATGACAACGAATTAAATTCTGAAATTTTTATGGGATGTTCTCTCATGTTTTAGCTTTCAAACATATTTGGTTGCACTCAATTTGAGGTTGTATAGGGTGAGATACACCCCTCTCAACCTATGCTGCCCGGGTGAGAACCCAGATTTCTAGGTCTAACTTCAAAAATTCATAACTAATTCTATACTAATCCAATGGCTTATTATGATATATGTATGGAAAGCCCTAGATGTCTAGTTTCATATAAAAATGGTTTCATCCAAATTAATCAGTGGGAGGCGGAGCTACACTCCGCCGTACGGACCGCCGAGGGAAATCCTATCCTGCTTCTAGGTTTGTCTCCTCCTTCAAGCTATTTGCCCCCAAATCCAATTTTAATCACAACACACATGCAAAACCAATCATAAGACATCATCATCACTCTATAAAACATCCAAATCTCAGATTAGACAAACCCCACATGCAGCCCCAAATCAGAGAAACAAGATGAGAAGTAGGATTTCCTACCTTGTCTTGAGTAGTTTGGCTGATTTTGTGTTCTTGGATGGTGGTGGCTTGGGATGAAGCTTGAAGATGGATGAGAATGGAGTAGAAAATGAAAGCAAGGAGAAGAGAAAGAAGGAGTTTCAGCTGATGGAGGGTCGAAATTTTGCTGATGGAGAAAGAGAAAAGGAAGTGAGATATTTGGAAGTTGGCTTGATCTTCATTGGTGGACCTAAAATGGTCATAAAATCTGATTCAATCCTCCTCATCTAATGGCTATCTAGGCGCCACTTGGGGGAGCATTTGGCTGAATCTTGGCCATTGATTCTAGGGCTCTCATGGTTTAATTTCTACTGGTCCAGTTCCGGCCAATGAATATTTGAAATCCTACCGATTTCCTTTAAATCGGTGAATCGGTTTGAAATTGTTCTATGAAGTTTTCTATGCTCCTAATCTAATTCTATCTAGCCTATTTCTTTTAAGTTACACTTGATTGGCTTTAAGTAGATGTTTAATCAAGTTCTGATTAAACTTACTTATTTGATTAAAAACCGAATAATTCAGTTGTTAACGATAAATTTTTCGGTCGTTACACCAACATATTGCCCCTTTGCATTGGATTAGCCGATTTTACCATTGAGGCTAGTTTAATGCAATGACTAGATTTTTACTTCTATTCATCCAAATAACCATTAGCTATTTACCTACTACAGGAAAGGCTAGTTGGATGTTTACAAGGAGAATATAATACTGGCCAATAGACATTCTTTATTTTACTTTTATTTTCATCAAGCCTCTAGCATACATTCTTTTAGCTCACACTAATCATTTTATATTCACTATGTCCTCTGTTTATTCAGACTTTGTAAACCCCAACATTTCTAGAGATCGTGAATCTTCAGTATATGAATCTTCTCCTTCCTTTTCTTCCATAGAGCTTTCACTAGAAAAACCCATGGCCTCTTCATCTAAAATTTCCAATCCCTCCACTCTTAGGGTTTTCAATAAAGAGAATAAGAGATTCACTCTTGACCTCATTTTATCTTCCTTGGACCATGGGACAGCTCAGGTTGATACTTTCATTTCCTCGTTTAGATATGAACTGCCCTTGGCCACCTCGTGGTACCATATCCATAATTGTCCTTCCGATCTCACTGTGTGGGCAAGCCCTTCGGACTCATATAATTAATGGCTCAATAAGGTGGTTGGTGAGAAAGGGGAAGAATGGAAGAAAGTTGGGATTTATTACGTAATCCTCCTCTCCAATAATAAGATCCCTCCTAACTTCGAGCTGCTACATGGCTTCCTTGGTTTCTAGAACATGTCGGCAAATGCCTTCTATTTGCCCTTAGGCATGATAGGCCCACACTACATCATGTAGCGACTATTACTAGCTTACCAGTATATGGAAATGAGCTGTCGTACCTCCACAATGTTCTCGGCACTAACTTTGGCTTCCAAGTCAATAAGAAGAATAATGCCTACTCCATCTATATCAATACCTTCAATAGGGGAAATGGTCCCATGGGTGATATAAAGCATCGAGCATTCCTCCTATTTTGAATTGCTTCTTCATCCACACTAGCTTAGTGGCCGTGGTGGCAAAGTTCGCCCCTTACATATTAGCCATCCTTAGCCGAAGTTATCTCAACATCAGCGCGCTCTTTTTGTCCTTACTGTATAAGGGCATGTTCACTCTTTTACACTAGATGAAGAAAGGAGAATCAGTGAAGATTGTATTCGGCCTTTTTTGGTTCTTGTAGCTTTGGATTCAACAGTACTTTTTGGAGCTATTCGTAGAAGCTACTCTCACTCACACCATCCAACTAGCTGTGTATGGCGATTTCTACATGAGGTTTCCATTCTTGTCCCTCTTGGCATACGAGGCAGGCTACCTTCTCATCAAAATGAGGGTTAGGACATTCCTCTAGCTATGCTAGTATCAGGACCAAAGGTGCAATCGAGCTTGGTTTCAGCAATGGCTCCTTTTGGCCACGGACTCAGAGCTCTCTGAGGTTACTTTTCAATGGAGTAATGTTCTCACAGCTCATGATATGCTCAAGGAGGTAAAGCCAAGGTCATGGTATAATCATACCTCTTTCGAGCCTTACAACCCAAACTACTTGGCTCGGCAATTGGGCTTGGTGCATGGCATCCTTCTCCTCTATGAGTCATTTTCCAAATTCAATGAAAAGGCCAACATGTATTTTAATGAACTAGCTAACTGGGAGCTAAGCAATAATGAGAGGATCAATAACTTCTACTTTGAGAAGTTCATAATTGCTCCCTTGGCTACCCCATAGTTTGCCTCGTGGTGGGAGGTAATGTCCAAGAAGCTACTAAGCCAGCCTCATACTGTTCTCTTGCCCAAGCTCAAACAAATGAGGGCTTTTGCTTAGGCTCTACAATTGTCACCACCTACCAACAGAGAGGGGATTGTCCCTACTTAAGCAACTGTTGCTAAAAAGGCTTCAGCTACCAAAAGTAAGTTTTTTCTTCATTTTCATCTTCTGATACCTTTCATTATTGGGTTCACAATTGATCACCTCTCATTCTTTTTTGCCGAAGCCTCCAAAAAATCCAAAGGTATAAAAACTAGCCCGCTTGCCATCCAAGAATATAGCACCCAGAAACTGAGGAAAAGCTCTCGACAGCCCATCTCCCTTCAATTGATCATTATGGCTTCCCCAAAAATGGTAATCCCTCCACCCAAGACTTTTATAGCACCTAAATTGGCTGGCACGGTAAGTCATATAGACTGTCTTTCGATAAATTTCTTGAACCTATCATCATATTTTCTTTGACTTAGGTTTTGTTCATTCTATGGTAGAAAAAATGCAAGTGAAAAAAGGCCACTCCTTTTCCTCAAACACCTAAGACAAAAACGGCTAGAGCCTAATCTCCAACACAGTGGGTGATGATCCTCCAATTAGAAGGCGAAGAGGAAGACATAGGGTTAGATGCTTTTTTGCCTCAGCTAATACTAGAAGATTTCACTCCAATAGCCGCTACAACTTAGCCGGTCCCCATTGTTGTGAGAGCAGAAGAGGAAGAAATAATTGTGCCTGTAGAGGAATTGGAAAATTATTTCCTTTCTCCCTTGGCTAGTTCAACGTCTTCCCCCATCTCTAAACATATGGATACCATGTACTAGCACCCTAATGGGACTTTCCCCACAGACCTTGCAATATCTGTGCTACTGCAGAAATCTCTCCTAAGAATCGCTTAGTCGGTTAAGGAAGCTTGCTAGTGCTTGGCTGTAAAGTTGGAGACTTTGGTCTTTAATTATAAAGTCTATGAAGAACATAGGTTTTCCAACCTCAAAAGACTGAATTGGCTAACTTAGCTATGGGCACAAAAGGAAGAACTTTGAAGAAAGCTCGAGGTTGTAGATCTCAGGCAAAAGACCAAACAACAATGGTAGCAAGTTATATAAGGCCATATCAAAGAAACCCACTTGGAGATTACTTGGCTTCAAGCAGAGCTCAACCAACTATGGCCCAAATTATTTGCTATCACAGCTAAGCCAAGGCACTGGATGGGAAAATCCAGATTCTGGAAGAAAGGGAGCCCATCCTACAACATGAGGTTGAGAGCAGTGTGCCTGGCTTAACTGCAGTAGAGATTTCTTAGGCAGAATATAGGAAATTAGTGGCCTTAGTCAAGAAGAAAGCTATTGATACAATGGTGGCCTTGGCGGTGAGTGATATGATGACGACCTTTATCTCCTTGGAGTAGGCCCAAGTGGAAGCTTTGGATGCCAAACCTAGAAGTACACCTGATCTTGTCCCTATTTTGCAAATGCCTCAAGGTGCTAAAAAGGGATACTAGTCCGAGGAGGTTCAACCTGAAGGGGTTAGCCAAAGCAATCCCATAGAGGACACTATTATGGAAGAACACCCTGATAAGCCTTCTGGAACACAACCTAAATAGGTTAGGTTTTCCTTTCTTTCTTTTTTTTATTCTGTATTTCCCATAGCTACTTGGCCGGCTTGTGGTTGACATTTTGTTTGTTTTTTAATATTAATAGAATCTCCCATCATGGGGTGATATTTTTTCAAATACTTTCCATTTATGTTTCTTGCTAACTCTTCCCCTTGAAAAGTAGACAGTTTATATGCATCACCATAAATAACTTGTGTGACAATAAAAAGGTCTTCCTAACTAGGAAATCACTTGCTGAATTTAGTAGTTCTAGTTCCAATAGGTAATGTAACCTTCCATACTAGGTCAGCTTCGGCAAAGCATTTTAACCCAACCCTTTTATCATATAATTTTGACACCTTAACTTTATTAGCCTGGATGTTTTCAAAGGCCATCAGCCTATCTTGATCGGCTAACTCCAACTCTTGGAACATAGCCTGTGAATACTCTTCTAGTTATAGCTCATGTTGCTTTGCTACCCTGAACAAGTTCGCGACTAATTCCAGAGGTAACATGGCATCTTGCCCATATGTCAGCCGATAAGTAGTTAAACTGGTGGTATTACTCTTAGAGTTCTTATGGGCCCATAAGACATATGACAAGACTTCATGCCATCTTCTCGGCTTGTCTTTTATTGTCTTCTTGATCATATCATTCAAGATTTTGTCAGTGGCCTCTGCTTGCCCATTAGCTTGGGCACAATAGGGAGAAGAATGAACTAGCTAAAAGCCAAACTATTGGGCAAAAGCTTTCATCTTTTCCCTGGTAAACATTGTAAGCTCTAATGCCCAATTGAAACAGTCTCATGGTTTTAGACAAAAGGTTTTGATGAATATCAAATCAAGTATTAAGTAAATCTTTTGAGTCACAAATGTTTTGTCAAACACATCCTTTTGTGAGTAAAGTTAACTAAGTTAAATGATCATTGTATCAAACAAAGCATCAAATCCATGGTATTACACGTTCATTTATCTATATTCGAATAATCACTTTGTATTCTGTAACGTCCGAAAAATTTTATCATTTTTTTAAGCTAATTGTTCGATTTTTATCAAATAATTGAGATTAATTATAATTCAATTAAGTATTTATTTAAAGCCAATTAAGTATCATTTAGAGAGATTAGATTTGAAGGAACTAGATTAAAAACATAGGAGACCTCATAGGATTTTCAAAAACCGTTTTATCGATTTAAAGGAAATTGGTAAGATTTCGGGATTTTAAATTGTCGTAACCAAATTAATAGAAATTATACCATGAGAACCCTAGATTGAATGGTCAAGATTCAGCTAACCCACTCTTTTAAGTGGCACAAAGATCAGCCCTTGAAGAGGGTAGCCACATCAAATTGAAGTAATGAAACACATTCAACTTCCTCCAAAAGTTTTCAAAAATTTCCTTCCCATTTCCTTGCAATTTTCAGCCTAATAAACCTGCAGACCCCTCTCCATTTTCTTTCTTTCTTGTCTCATCTTCACTTCATCTTCATTAAGCTTTCAAGTTCCAACAAACTTTCTTCAATCCAAGACTTGAATCTAGCAAGCTTAACACATAGAAAAGATAAGAATTCTATATTCTAGACTTGCTTTCTATAGATTGGGGCTGCTTGGGCTTCCTCTTTCTCTCATTATTCTAATGCTATATTGGGTTGCGATGATAAATTAAGGTTGGTTTAATATGTATGTTTGAATTAGAATTGAAGTTAGAGTGGAATAGTTTGAGAATAGAAAGAAGCAAGATGATGTTTGGGTGAAAACCCTACGACATCCGTACGTTCATCTTGCATGGACCAAAATATAGCCATCAAAACTTGATGAACCTATTTTTACATGAAACTAAACATTTAGAGATTTCCAACCATATAAAATATAAGGCCATTGGATAAGTATTGTGTGAGTTATGAATTTTTAAAGTTTAATATGAAATCATGGGTTCTCTTCTGGGTAGTATAAGTTACAAGGGATGTAACTCACCCTACAAAACTATTAATTGAGTGAAACCAATTGGGTTTGAAAGCCAACATATTCCATAAAAATTTCAGAGCTACATTTGATCCAATTACTCCTAGTAATTCGATGAATTTGCCTTAAGTCCAAATCGGACTAGAACAGGGCTGTCCAAAAGGCTCAACTTACGAAGCTTATAACTCAAGCTCTAGTTATGAAAATGAGATGCAACTTCTTTCAGATAAAGCTTGTCCTGTTAGCTTTAATGTGGCATAAGTTTCGTATGATTTCACCTAGTTTCCTATTTTTAGTTAATTTTTACTTCTAAGGGTGTAATTTTGGCTAGTTGTAGGATAAACTGAGGTAAAATTTAAATAACTTGAGCTGCATAACTCAAAATGATATGGGACAAAAAGGCCTAGAAACTAGACACATAGCACTATAACATATCCAAATTGAGGTCTAAATGAATTGAACAGAAATTTTGGTGGCATATTATATGATTGACATTATTATTATAAACTTGATGCTCTATATTGGTTTTACTGCTTGATTGAATTTTCTGGTAGCCTGGAACTATTTATAGGGAAGCAGACATGATCCGTCATATTGTCAAAATTTTGGCAAGGCTTATGTATAAGTTATGAAATACACTTTGATACATGTGCATACTTGCATGAGATTTATAAGAGTTATAAGAAAAGTTCCATAATACTTGGGCTCGCCCAGGATTAACGTTAAGGGGAATAGATTAGTGGGAAGGTCAGGGAAAGTAAACCCGGCATTCCTATATAGGAACGAGCTCGATCTTGAGAAGTAGACTATTACCCAGGAGTTATATGGCCAAAGACTTCCAGGGGACCAAGTATGGATAAGGATAAAAACAAGCATCCTAAGGACGGCGATACGTAATGCCTAGGTGTGCCAAGAAAGGAAAGTTAAAAAGAAACAGAAGCATCTACATCAAGAATTCCTATTGCATTCATATTTGCACATTATTCATTTTTTTTTCTTTAGATTACTATACTTAAGCTTCAATACCTACTTTATTTAAGAAGTGAATGAATAATCTGAATGTATTGATATGAATTAAAACTTGTACATCTGCATACATCGCTATCTGCTAGCTAGTTATCATTATTATTGATTTTACTTATTATTGTTTCATAATTACTCCTTCTTTGATTAATCAGTGTATGAATAAAACAAACTCTGCTTCGAACAATATGTTTTCGAACTGTTAAATTGGGCAGATTACATATCATGCTCGCTTTTTTTTCTTAGTAAACCAAAGCAGCTGGAGATAATAACGATGATATAGTATATTGTGAGTAAGGAATCCTACTAAGAATTTTCAATTCTCACTCCTATTTCCATGTTATCTCCAGATAGTTCAAAGAATATTGAAGATAGCCAGAGATAGCTGTCAAACAAGGTCCGTCCAAGTAATAGTAACCACTTCTAGGTGTAGTACTATGACTTAAGCATAGTACCGTATAAGGGAGTATGTTACATATTCTGTATGTTTACTCATTTAGGAACAAGATAGAAAGTTCAGAAAGATGATGCTGTAGCACAAGAAAGGAAAGACTTGCCTCGAAAAGGATTACACCTCATTCAAAAGGATGACTTTATCCAGAAAGATGATCTCTCACGAAGTATCACACCTTGAAAACTTCTTTCATATGCTTCATTGAGAAATTCAAAAAGTCAAATATGATTTGACAAGCCCCAAAAGAAGCACTAACAAGTATGAAAAGTTAGTGAAGACTTCAAATGGCTACTTTTCCTCTTTGGTGTCCCCTCAACTTGATGAAGAAAAAAGCTAATCCTTCTCTTTCCAATTATAGACTAGTGGATCAGTAGCACAAGGTTCAATATCTACAAGCTCCGACAGTAACATTTAGAAGTCTATATAAAACTGGGATATGAAGAAGAAAAAAGAGATATTGTTCAAATATTTCCAAAGTTACAACAGTTTCATATCTTCATCCTTGTTGACTCTCAAATCCTCCAGAAAGTTACTTATTGTAACTTCTGTTTGAAGAAAATCTTCTCTACCATATTGTAATAAATAACATTCTCATATTGAGAATTTAGAAAAGTCATTCACTGTACCCATTGAATTGAAACTCAGAGAAAGCGTTTAGTGTGAATGAAAACACAAACCCTTGATTATATCCCTTGTAACCTAACTTGATAGTGGTTTGAGTGAGCTTGGAGAGGCTAGGATAAATACTACTCGTTTAGCTTAGAGAGGCTTGGCAAAGACTACTCAATCGTAAAGCTTAGAGAGGCTAGAAAAAGAATACGCATCCGTAAAAAGCTTGGAGAAGCTTGAGAAAGAATACTCATGATATACAATTCTCAACAAAGCATTGGAGACTGGACGTAGGCATTTATTTTAGCCGAACTAGGATAAATCTTGTTGTGTGATTATTCTTTATCTTTCACTTTGTTTGCATTGTTATACAAATCTTTATATCTAGGAAGTCTTCGAGCTATTCAAATATATCTATACACATAACTACTACTCATCTACACTAATCATAACGCTTCCGTATTCCAAGTCTTGGACTTGAAAAAGTTGTTTAAAAAGTTTTTCATATTCAAAGTTATAGTGAAAACACGATTCAACCCCCCTTCTCGTGTCATCTTTTCAATAATTGATATCAGAGCCTAACTCTGGGGTTGAGCTTCCTAATAGTTGTAAAGGTCAAAGATCCAACAAATAGCACAACAAATAAACCACATTGCTAAAGGTCATCTATCAACAAACCTCCATACATTAATGGAGAAGACTATCCATATTGGAATAATAGAATAAGACTCTTCATTGAATCCACTAGTTTTGATATGTGGGACATAATAGAGAATAGTGATTACTCTCCTACTATTGAACAACCAATTCCTCAAGTGGTAGGAGATCCTGATCAACCACCACTAGTGGTGGCCATAGTTGTTCCAAGAAGTGAATGGACAGATCAGCATAAAGCCAGAGTCCAAATGAATGCTAAAGCAAAGTATTTGCTTACTTGTGCTTTGAGCAAAACCGAATAGGATAAGATCATATCTTGTGACTCAGCTAAGGAAATATGGGACAGACTTCAAGTTCTATATTAAGGAACTGATCAGGTTAAGGAGACCAAGAACAGCATGCTAGTTCATCAATATGAGATGTTTAAGATGCTAAAGCATGAGAATATTGATGAAATGACAACTAGATTCATGCATATCATAAATTAGTTGAAGGTCTTGGGCAAAAGGTATACTAATATAGAAATTGTGAGAAAGATTCTGAGAAGTCTTTCAAAGGCCTGGCATCCAAAGATGACTGCTATTCAAGAAGCTAAGGACCTAAATGTGCTTAACTTAAATGCTCTCATTGGATCATTAAAGACTCATGAGAGTAAGCTTAATTAGGCCTCTAATGAGACTGTCAAAAAGGGAAAGTCTATTGCTTTAAAGTCCACCCAGAAGAAGACTCAATCTTTCAAGGCAATGAAAGCTTCAGAAGAAGTTGATGAAGATGAAGAGGACTCCTTTGAAGACAATGATGAAAATGATGAGATTGCACATCTAGCAAGGAAGATCACAAAAGCATGGATTAAGAGAAAGAAAAAGAGTCTTGTTCCCAAGAAAGACAAAAAAGGTTAGAGTAAGCAAGATGAAATCATTTAATTTGAATGCAAGGAGCCTAGACATGTCAGATCTAAATGTCCTAGACTGAAGAAAACCTTAAGAAAGAAGACTACAAAGAAGAAGGCTATGATGGCTACATTGGAGGATATAGATGAAGAACAGGAGCACGCTAAATCACAAGGTGAAGAAGAGATTGTAGGAAATCTATGCTTCGTGGCTGATATTGTTTGAAAAGAAGAAACTGAGGTATCTGATTCTAAACTCGAACTTTTATTTCAAAATCTTCAAAAATCTTATGATGATCTTTTCAACGATTCTCAGCTACTTGCTTCCCATTAGGCCACTTTAAAGAAAAACTTTCAAAAACTATCTCTAGATTTCGAAAACTCAAGATTGAGAATGAGAAGTTAGAAAATATAAATACTGATCTTTTGAAGGAAAATGACATCCTCTAGAAGGATGTTAATACCATGAAAACCAAAGCTTCTGAAGTTAATCAAAATGTTTCCTCTAATGTTTCTGAACTTCAGAACTTAGTCAAACTTCTCAATCTGATCTTGAGCAAATAGTAAATGGCTCAAAAAATCTCAATATTATGCTTGGAGGCCAAAAACCATATCTTGACAAAATAGGATTAGGATATATAGAAGAAGCAAATGAGATTTCATCCAAAGATCCACAGTCTAAAATTCTTGCATATATATACTATTTCAAAAGGCGGACACTTTTCTGAAGGATGCTTCTCCAAAAGGAAAGCTAAATAGAAAGTGAAAAAACCCAAAAAATCAAATAACACAAAAGGACCAAAGAAGATATGGGTACCTAAAGTGAAAATTACTTCTGATGTAGGTGTGCCGTAAATCATAACATCAAAAGGAAAAGAAGTGGTATCTGAATAGTCGGTGTTCCAGACACATGATTGGAAATAAATCCTGGCTCAGAAACCTCAGACCCAAGGATGGTGGAATGGTAAAATTTGCTGATAGAGTCAAATCCAAAATCATTGATATAGGAAATGTTGGTAAGAACAATTCCAACGTAATAAATGATTTTATGTTAGTAGAAAGGCTAACTCATAACCTTCTAAGCATTAGTCAATTCTGTGACCAAGGCTACACTACAAAGTTGTGTTTGAACCTTCTCAGTGCATTATTAAAGATTCTACTACTGATAAAATTATTCTTATTGCTAAAAGGCATAATAATACTTATGTATTATATCTAGATGACCTTCTAGATCAAAATGTAAAGTGCTTAGCTTCTTTTGTGGACGAAAAGTGACTATGGCATAAGAAGCTTGGTCATGCTCATATCAAGTTGATTTTTGAGATTTCTCAAAAGGAGTTTGTCAAAGTTTTGCCTAAAATCAGTTTTAAAAACGACTTATCTTGTGAGTTTTGCCTTAGAAGCAAACAGACCAAAAGTTATTTCTATAGTAAAAATTTAGTTTCAACTACTAGACCACTTAAGCTTTTATATCTTGATCTTTTTGGACCAACTAGAACTGCCAGTCTAGGTGATAAGAAATATGGTCTAATCATTCTGGTTGATTATTCAAGATTCTCATGGGTTATATTCCTGATCCATAAGGATAAAGCTTATGAAGGCATCAAATCCTTTTCAAAAAGAACTTAAAATGAAAAAGGTTTTAGTATTACTTCCATCAGATCAGATCATGGTGGAGAATTTGAAAATCATTCTTTTGAAAACTTTTGTAATGAAAAATGACATTTCTTATAACTTTTCATTTTCTAGAACTCCTCAGTAGAATGGGTTAGTGAAAAGGAAGAATAGATCTTTGCAAGAAATGGCCAGAACTATGCTTCTTGAAAGTGGTTTATCAAAAGGTTTTTGTGTAGAAGCAGTTAACACTACCTGCTACATTCAAAACCATGTTTTCTTAAGGTCTATACTCAAGAAAACTCCCTATGAATTATGGAAGGGAAGAAAGCCTAACATTTCTTATTACCATGTCTTTGGATCTAAATGTTTTATACTTAACACCAAGGACAAGCTTTCAAAGTTTGATCCTAAGTATGATCCTGGAGTCTTTCTAGGATAATCTTCTATTTCAAAAGCTTATAGGGTGTTTAACAAGAAGACTCAGACTATTAAAGAAACTATTCATATAAGCTTTATGGAAAGAAGAAATAACTTAAACCAGAAGGTTGCAGATCTGGAAAAGGAAATAGAGAATATGTCATTAAATAACAATGCCCAGCATCTACAGAACCTACAAACTACCACAAGAAATGATAATGATGATGTTTCTGACTCCTCTTCTCGTCAACATGTTTTTGATGATGCTTCTAAAGACCTAGAAGGTATACCCTTCAAGCGAAGATACACTAAATAAGAGACTTGAGAGTTATCTCTCAAAACCAAATTATTGGTGAACCTTCCCAAGGAATCAAAACCAGATCTTCACTTAGAGGAAAATCCAATCTCACTCTCATATCTGAAATCCAACCAGAAATTATTGACAAAGCCTTAATGGATCAAAACTAGATCGAAGCAATGAAAAAGGAACTAAATCAGTTTGAGAAGAGCAAAGTCAGGACTCTAGCTCCCTTACCAAAAGGACATTTTGCTATTGGAACTAAATGGATGTTTAGCAACAAACTTGATGAAAATGGAAAGTGATCAGAAACAAAGCTAGACTCATGGCTCAAGGTTACAACCAACAATAAGGCATTGATTATAATGAGACATTTGCTCCTATAGCAAGACTAGAAGCTATCAGAATGCTACTTACTTATGCTGCCTACAAAGGGTTTTTTTTATTTCAAATGGATGTAAAATTTGCCTTTTAAAATGGTTTCATGTCTGAGGAAGTTTATGTTAAACAACCTCCTAGTTTTGAAAATGAAAACTTTCCATACTATGTTTTTAAACTTTCAAAACCCTTATATGGTTTGACGCAAGCTCCTAGAGCTTAGTATGATAAGCTCAGTTCCTTTTTGACCAAAAATGTTTTAAAGGAGAAAAGGTTGATACTACCTTGTTCCTATTACATGAGAAAAATGATTTGTTAATTGTGCAAATTTATGTTGATGATATAGTATTTAGTGCAACTAATCAGAATTTGTGCAAGAATTTTGCTAAGCTTATGCAAGGAGAATTTGAGATAAATATGATCGAAGAACTAAAATTCTTTTTGGGATTGTAAATCAAACAACTGCAGGAAGAAATTCTGATTCATCAAGAGAAGTATACTAAGGATTTGCTCAGAAAGTTTGATATAGATAAGGCCAAGAGCATCAGTACTCCTATGCATCCTTTTAAAGTTCTTGAAACTAACGAAGATGGTGAGAAAGTTTCTAAAACTCTTTACAGAGATATGATTGGCTTTCTACTGCATCTTATTGCTAGTAGACCTGACTTACAGTTAAGTGTGGGAATTTGTGCTAAATTCCAATTTGATCCTCAACAATCACACTTAAACGTTGTTAAGAAAATTCTGAGATATCTAGTAGGTACCACTAATCTTGGTCTTTGGCACGAGAAAGGTACTACTTGCAATGTTACAGGTTACTGTGCTGATTTTGCTAGAAACAGAGTTGAAAGAAAAAGCACAAGTGGTTGCTGTTGCTTTCTTGGAAAGTAACTGATAACTTAGTCAAGCAAAAAGCATAACACAATTGCTCTTTCAACTGTTGAAGCTGAATATGTGTCTGCTACAAACTGCAGTACACAGATCTTGTGGATTAAGCATCAATTAGAATATTTCAATTTGAGGTATACTAAAATCCTTATCCTATGTGACAATACTAGTGCAATTAATCTCAAAAAGAATCATATTCAGCATTCTAGATCTAAGCATATAGATATCAAGCATCATTTCATTAGAGATCATGTTCGGAAAGGAGATATTGAGCTAAGGTTTATTAACATTGAAGGTCAAATTGCTGACATTTTACTAAACCCTTAGCTAAAGATTATTTCTGTCATATAAGGAACCTTCTAAACATGACTAGCTTTGGAACATACATTCATATTACATCTACTACCTTCCTTCTCTTGAGCAAAAACTTAAAGCTGAGATTGCTACATCCCAATTGGATTTGCTTTCTGGAAAAAGTTGCTAAATGTCAAAGTGTACCTTAGAAAGATCACATCAAGAAAGGGTTAAAGAATTGATTCAGAAAGTTATCTCAGAATAGGTTGCTAACTTGGTAGAGAAAGAATGGCGTGCAACAAAAATAAAGAAAGATGAGATTAGGAATGACTCAAAAAGAAGATTTTAGAGAGTTGTTCAGTTCATTTGTACAAAGTATTTTCTCTCATGAAACTGGTGATTCAAGCTTCTCATAAACATCAAGTTTTTGAAGAACTGAAATGGTTCTAAGACATGGGTCTTGTATATAACCTCTTTTTGTGCTACGTTGTCATTGAAGCGGGAAAACCAAAGGATCACATATCCTAAAATGATATTGTTTGCACCTTGAAACTGTTCACATGCTTTAACCTTTAGTTAACATTATTAACCCTTACCTTTCAAATCACTTTTTCACAGAAACTTCTTCATTAGGCCTATTAACTTTGGAAGGAGTTTTGATTTGGAAAACTTCTCATACCTATCTCAGATTGTAGAAGTCTTTGAGTTTCAAGGATGAAATGAATTTCTAAGAATCTCTAAGGACATCTACATAGGGCTAGTTGGTGCAATCTACAGTACTCTTGCCTTTATTGATGAAGATAATACATCATTAAGGAGTATTATCGGAAGCTTTGAGATTCAAGTGCTTTCTTCATATCTTGTTCAAATCACCAACACACCTAACGAAAGGGGTTCTCTACAAAGGTGGTGTCAAATGGTGGGAACAACTCGGAGTCACAGAAGAGGAAGTCTCTGAAGTTCTAACAGGCAGAAGAGACATGCAAGTAAGGGATATTGACACTTCCTCTCTTTTATTGGCATATAGGGTTGTATACTCCGTAGTTCAACACACTGTGCTTCCTAAGATGGGAAACATTGATGTTATGACAAAAGTGGACCATATGGTCATGTTCTGCCTTATGACCAGAAGAAGGATAAATCTGGTTAGACTGATTCTGGACTACATGCTCTCAGCCATTGTTGAGGCAAGAAGGAGTCATACTGCTACGCCTTATGGTATGCTACTCACACATGTCTTTGTAAGAGCACAACTTCTTGTTGATGGACATAGGAAGGATGAAAAATGCCCTACTATGACCATGAAAACATTTTTAGCCATGGGCTTGAAACCTCAAAGCCCTGAGATAGATAGGAAGAAAAAAAAGGAGGAAGAAAAAAAGATGAAGGAAGAAGAGAAGAAGAAAAAGAAGAAAGAAGAGAAGAAGAATTAAGCTTCTCTCTAGAAGGTTAAATCCAAATCTTCTAAAAAACTTAGAAAGAAAAAGAGAGATGAAAGAAATGTCTCCCCCATCTTTGAAGAAAAGAGAGTTAGCAAGAGAAGACTGCTAAAGCTTGTTGCAAAATCCTCATCTTCTAGTGTAGAGCATGGAACATCGACCATTGTTGTTGTACCAATAAATGCTGCAGCACTAGTAAAATCTGCACCAAGACCCTCTAGACCAAGAGAAAGAGGGATTATGATAAGAGAACAATCTCCTCAAGTGCAACAAAAGTAACCTGAAGCAGAAGCTTCAAATGAAATTAAGGACTTTGAAATCAAAAGAAAGGGGAAGAAACCTGTGAAGAAAGCCCCTGTACAACGTTATGAAGAACTCCCTCCTTCTTCTGTTAAAAGGACCTTACGTGAAGTACTAGAAAATAGAATAAGAACGGAGGCATGGCTACAAAGATAAAAGGATAAAGCAATTGGAGTTGGTGCCTCAGCTAGAGTTACACGAAGCTCATCTACTTCTCTAGAGGTGGACCAACAATATGTGGTCATTAAAGATGTCAATCCACCTTCTGAGATAAGAAGGGTTATGTTAGCTTCTGAAGAAGCAGAAAGAAGAATAGAACAGTCAGCTATTCAACCTATAAGCATACCATTGATTCCCTTGAATCAAGAAGGATCATTGGTTCAAAGAGCTAAGACTGCACCAGATAGAACAGAGCCAGAATGGACATTTGTTCTGGTAGCAAAACTAGAAAATGAAGTTGCTATTGCCAAATCTGAGACTGCACCCTTGAACACTCCAATGCCACAACCAGCAACTATCACAGCCTCTCAAGAGCTTTCTGCTACTTCTGTTCCTGCACGAACTTTGCTACTGCTGACCTCCACTCTGAAATATCATAGAACAGCTACTCATGTTGTTTTTGAACCTCAACAATCCTCAACTAGTCATAGCTAGCACACTGAAAAGCTGCTTTCTGGAGACCTTTCATCGGCTGAAGTCTTTCCAAATACTACTGAAGTCCAGATGGATCTGCTGCTAGCCAATCAACATACTATCATGGCTAATGAAGCTGAATTTCAAACTCATCATCAAAGATTGGAGAAAAGGATAGACAAGATGGAAAATCTTCTACTGCAAATTCTGAAGACAATTTAGAAAGGAAAAGGCAATCAGTGATGGCTTTTTTATGATCCCACATCTTCATTTTCTTGATGATGTCAAAAAGGGAGAAAGCAAGATATTCAAGAAAAGCCTAAGCTAAAAGGGAGCATACTAGGCTGGAGGGGAGCATACTTTGAGCATGCACATCTTTGTCACAGCTACATCCACATTGTAACACCTCACCAGACAAAGTACTATGTTTAAGTCATAATAAATTATCTGACAAGTGATTACATGTAATACTGGCGAAATTCTAGTTTCTGTATTAGTATTATTTACGCACATAAGAATACTTAATCACATAACAAAATTTCTTGCGTGACGGCAGAATAAATACTCGTTAATCGGTATAATATAAATAACATAACATAAACAAAAACACAATAAGGACAGAACTACTGCAAAAGACATCATAAACATATATATAGCTATCTGTTTTGAGAGTTTGTCAAGATTATACAAGGTGACAAAATGAGGCCACTAATACAAAACAAAACAACCATTTTCTATGAACAGCACCCCAAGTGGTCCCCATGGGATATTTCATGTACATTCCCTAATATCTACCCATCCACCCATGACCCAGACTGCCAAAAGAGGGTCATTCTATACATCTAACCCAACTACAGCATGCACGCTATCTAGACAGAATCTGATGAAAGGAACCCGTTCGCAATGGCGGCATCCGCTGGAGGGTGTTCGGCACTGGGAGCAGAGGATGATGAAGAACTAGCCGCCTCGGATGGATCCTCCTCCGAGGTCAAGGCCGACGACATCGGCTGCGGTGGTGAAGTGGGAGGGGCCATGGGAACTGGAGCTGCTGGTACGGTTGGTGCTACTGGTGGTGGTGGTGGAAATGGATGGGCCATGTGAAGGGCTATGGCTATGTAGGGGACAGCAGGATCAAAGAGGGGATGCATAAGCGGGACAGCGAAATCTCTCTGGAAGAAGAAGTAGAGGCGAAACTGACATCGGCCAGAGACATATACAGAATCCAAAAACGGGTCAAGGTGTATGTGTAGCTCAGGGAACTCGATGAATAGCACCCCGGTCGCTGCATGCTCCATGGTCTGAGAATGACACGGAACATACAATAGGGTGAGAAATGAATATTTCTCAGTAGAAATTCCTAGCCTCTATACTTCTGTCATCGCTGTCATTCCCAATTGTTTCGGTAGTACAATATTTTTCAAATAGTATCATAAAACAATAATATTCAACTTAATTACTTGTTTGTAAAGCATACACCGAAACAAAATCAAATTTAGTTAACAGATACACTAATGCACTCAAACAGTAATCATGGTGGAACAATAGCATATTAAGAATAATAAACAAGGATCTAGAACAATCAATAGGGAAACATTACATTATACATATGCATGTGCAACTAGAAAATGCATCTTATTCTCGAAGGCTTTCACCTATTAGAATTTATTTCCATCTTTGGTCCCCTGGGAGTCATTGACCATATACTCCTGGGTAATAGTCCGCTTTTTCAGGACCGAGCTCATTCCTATACAGGATGGCCGGGTTTACTTTCCCCGACCTTCCCACTAATCTATTCCCCTTAATTCATTCCGAGGCTGGCCCAAGTGATGTGGAATTCTTTATCATAGCATGAAATGAATGCACATTTAGCTTGTTTCTTTACATATGATGCACTCAAGTTGTCATAAATTTTCATAACATATGACCTTTTTACCGAAAATTCGGCAGCATAACGGATCGAATCCACTTCCCCATGAATAGTGCCAGGTAACCAGTACATTTGTACAACTTGTAATTTCAGAATAGACTAGTAGTTACATACATACATTCATAACATCATTCAACAATTCCAAATCAAGCATCAATAAGGTTTCAGATTGTTCCTCCCTATTCTGCCCGAATTTGGCATGCCCCAATTTTTATTCAATTCAACTCATTTAAATCTTATTTTTGGATATGTTACAGCCTTATATGTCTAGTTTCTAATCCCTTTGGTCCCATCTCATTTTGAGTTGTATAACTCTAGATATAAACATTTTATCTCAGCATGCCCTGTTCTTAGCTAGAATTGGGTTCCTATAAAAGAAAATTCACTAAAAATTGAAAACTAGGTAAAATCATGCGAATTTTATATCAAACTAAAGCTAACACAACAAGCTTTAAAATGAGTTAAGTTTCATGTCATTTGCCTAAGTATATTTTGAGTTATGAGTCTCAAAATATTACTCTACTGGGCTATCCTGTTCTAGGCTAGTTTAAACCTAAGCCAACTTCATTGATGTGCTAGGAACAAATGACAATGAATTAAATTTTGAAATTTTTATGAGATGTTCTCTCATTGTTAGCTTTCAAATAACTTTGGTTGCACTCAATTTGAGATTGTATAGGGTGAGTTACACCCTTCTCAACCCATGCTGCCCGGGTGAGAACCTAGATTTTTAGGTCTAACTTCAAAAACTCATAACTAATTCTATACTAATCCAATGGCCTATTATGATATATGTATAGAAAGCCCTAGATGTCTAATTTCATATAAAAATGGTTTCATCCAATTTAAATGGCGGTAGGCAGAGCCGTATACTCCGCTGTACGGACCGCCGAGGGAAAACCCTAACAGCCTCTAGATTTGTCTTCCTCCTTCAAGCTATTTGCCCTTAAATCCAATTTTAATCACAACATACATGCAAAATCAGTCATAAAACATCATCATCACTCTATAAAACACCAACATCTCAGATTATGCATGCCCAACATGCAGTCCCAAATCAGAGAAACAAGAGGAGAAGTAGGATTTCCTACCTTGTCTTGTGTAATTTATGCTGATTTTGTGTCTTTGATGGTGGTGGCTTGGGATGGGACTTGAAGATGGATGAGAATGGAATAGAAATGAGAGCAAGGAGGAGAGAAAGAGGAGAGCTTCAGCTGATGGAGGTGGTCGAATTTCTGATGAGGAGAAAGGAGAAAAAGTGAAGATATTTGAAGGTTGGCTTGATTTTGATTAGTGGACCTAAAGTGGTTATGAAATCTAATTTGGCTTCTAACATCAAGGGCTGTCTTGGCGCCACTTGGGTGGGTTGTTTGGGTAAATCTTAGCCGTTGATTCCAGGGCACTCATAGAAAAATTCTACTGGTCTGGTTCCGACAGTTTGAAATACCGAAATCTTACCGATTTCCTTTAAATCGGTAAACTGGCTTGAAAATTTTCTGTGGGGTTTTCTATGCTCCTAATCTAATTTCATCAAGCCTAATCTGTCTAAATTATACTTAATTGGCTTTAAGTAAATGCCTAAGCAGATTCTGATTAAATTCACTTATTCGATAAAACTCAACAATTCAGTCGCTAATGATAAAATTTTTCGGATGTTACACACATCATATAGTGATTAGGATTTTTTTTTTACATTCAAGAAACATTTCATGCTTATTATTAAACATTTCTAGATATGAATGCAATTTAATTATATTTATTATCTATCTGATAATTATGTTTTGATATATCTTGATTAATTCTTGCCTAGTAGTGCAATTATATCTCTTGATCAATTATACTCTGATAACATGTTTCTCTGAGACTCATATAATCTGCAAGCTGCTAAAGAGTATGATATCATGTTATTTTGTTGACTCTGTGACGTGCATTGTCACATTGCACTCAAATAGACTAGGTTTTGAACAAAAGAATGTAGTAATAGGTGCAAACCTAGATCATTTCCCAAGAAATTACTCTAAATTTCGTGAATACATTAGGAAAACCAAGGTTGGGGGGTTTTCGTTAACAAGAATTCAGAAATCTAATTGAAATAGAATTAAGGACAGTTGCAGAAAAATCACTTGATTAAGGATCAACTTAGGAAATTCATTCACATCAGTTAGGATTCGTCATAGATTCATAAGAAGTATTTCATATTCAGTTCCATTCCGTTAATTTCAAATTAAACACAAGAAGATCTTTAAGTTTTTAATTCAATTTTAACCTAATTCCCAAATCTGAGATTAGCCTCTATTTTAATCTAATGCAATTCGAATTAATCAATCCAAATCTAATTAGGATTCAATTATGAAACAAAGAATTCTATTCTAATCAGAATAGCTTCATCAAGCATTGATCAATGTTTGAGAGACAAAACAAAAAATCAGAATTGAAGAGAGAAAAAGAAGAATAGAAACTGAAATTGAATCTAATTAAACACTAAACCTCAGAATCCATGCATTGAGTGATGAATCTCCTAAGCTAAAAGAAAATTCAGCCTTCCATCTCCATGGACAAATAAAACAGAAACGTCCAGAAAAATATCAAAACCAAAAATAAAAATAATGAAAACTTACTTTTTAATGAAATCTAAACTCCTCAAACTCCAAATATCCCCAAAAATTCCCCACTTGTCCATCACATATCTAATAGTGTTTTCAAAAAACTAAAAATCTCAAAAGAGGGCCAAGCCCATCTGAAACAAATAGGCCCAACAAGGACTCAATTATGGGCCCATTTACTACAACCTCTTTGCAACGAAAATTATGTCCAGAATCTGACAGATTTCGGTCTTGAGGTCTATAGCAAAGTTGTAGGCCTTTTTGTTGTCTTTCCAACGAGCTAAAGATTGCTTAATTCCAATATTTGTAGCTCAAGATATGGGCTGCAGAAGATAGAAAGGTCAAAATAAGTATGAAACCCGAAAATTAGCACACATTTATGCAAGTTCTCAATGAAGGTCAATGCCATAAAACTCATTTATTTGCATCAATTAAAGCACAATTATGATGTAAACAAGCTAGGAATAACACTAAAATAATGCATAAATGAATGCTCTATCACTCTGCTAAGAAATATTTGCCTGCTAGTACTGAGCATACTCTTCTCGCGTAATCATAAAATTTGTATGAATATGTTGTCCTCTGATGTTGCAAATATCTACATAGTTGTTCAGATCATCAGTTATTAAACTATCTGAATCCCTATTCTAATACGTTTTAATATTTGCACATGCAAAAGAAGTAATTTTATGCAACTCGTAATCAAAATATGCTCAAAATCATCTAATTTGAAAAGGATTTATCTTTACTTACTCTAATCCTTTTTGTTTGCTTCTGAAGTTTCAAAATATCATGTTTCTTTTTTCTCACTTCAAAAAGTTACTTATTTCATATAACTTTTTGTGTTAACAAGTTCTTTTCTTAAATATTGATTTGCCATCATCAAAAAAGGGGAGATTGTAAGCTCCAATGCCCAACTAAAATATTCTCATGGTTTTAGACATTTCAAGCTTTAAAGGTTTTGATGAATATCAAATCAAGAGTAAATCTCGAGTCACAAACCTTTTGTCAAACACATCTTTTTGTGAGTAAAGTTAACTAAGTTAAATGATCATTGTATCAAACAAAGCATCAAATCCATGGTATTACACATTAATTTATCTAATTGGAACAATTGCTTTGTACTCTATATGTTTACTCACTTAGCAACAAGATAGAAAGTTCAGAAGGATACTGATGTAACACCAGAAAGGAAAGACTTGCCTCGAGAAGGATCACACCTAATTCAGAAGGATGACTTTATCCAAAAGGATGATCTTTCACAAAGTATCACACCTTGAAAGCTTCTTTTATATGCTTCACTGAGAAATTCAAAAAGTCAAATATGATTTGACAAGTTGCAAAAGAAGCACTGATAAGTCTAAAAACTTAGTGTAGACTTCAAACGGCTACTTTTCCTCTTTGGTGTCACCTTAACTTGTTGAAGAAGAAAGCTATTCCTTTTCTTTCTAGTTATAGACTAGTGGATCAGTAGCACAAGGCTCAAGATCTACAAGCTCCAACGATAACATTTAGAAGTCTATATAAAGCTAGGATACAAAGAAGAAAAAAGAGATATTGTTCAAATATTTCCAAAGTTACAACAGTTTCATATCTTCATCCTTGTTGACTCTCAAATCCTCCAGAAAGTTACTTATTGTAACTTCTATTTGAAGAAAATCTTCTCTATTGTATTGTAATAGATAATATTCTCATATTAAGAATTTGGAGAAGTCACTCACCATACCCATTGAATTGAAACTTTGAAAAGAGTGTTAATGTGAGTGAAAACACAAACTCTTGATTATATCCCTTGTAACCTGACCCAATAGTAGTCTGAGTGGGCTTAGAGAGGCAAGGATAAATACTACTCGTTTAGCTCGGAGAGGCTTGACTTGAGCATCACAACTCAATCAAATTAAATCGAACACAACTATACTATAGAATGCAACTTGAATCGTTTCCCAAAGATGATTATACTAATTGATCAGAAAATTCAAGGGGATTGTTTCATCAAACACTTTAAATGCAATATGTACATGCAAGACTAAAAATAGAATTGAAAGGAATTAAACCGAATTTAGAAAACCTAATTCAAGGATCAAGAAGAAGACAATTATCACTCCATCATTGAATTCTAATTATGTATCAACTTGTACAATTCAGTGATTAAACTTGGATCTAAATGAAAACTCAATTCAAAATCCAACATTCACATAGAAACCTCCATGCATGCAACCAATTACATAATCAATTCGATATAGAAACCTCTAAAATCGAAAAGAATTGAATTAGTTTAAGGCACCAATACATTAATCTTAGAATTCAGATCTGAATCTAATTCAACCTCCTTGCAATAATTGAATCACACAATCAAACAATCAAGATGAAAACAATTGCATTCTCAATCAAATTTTGAAATGAATATCTTCAATTTCAAAAACAAAATCAAGAATGCATTCTTCGACTAGATAAATTTGATTGCAGCCTGAATATCCATCCATAAAAGTTAATATTCCATTATTAGCTGCTGCATCAACTAGCATGTCGGCTATAGGCATTACATACTCATCTTTGGGCATAGCTAAGTTTAAATTCCTGAAATCTATACATGTAACATCCCCACTTTCATACACAAAACGTAATGGAAACTTTGAATTATTTCCCTTAGGCAGTGTGAGAATTTCTCAGGCAGCGCTATGCCATGACGATCTTCACACTTGGAATTATAGGGTAGTGTCACACTGCTATTGAAAATATGGCACTACCATATGTTAAAAATTAGGAAATGACAAAAGTGCCCATGTAAACTTTTGTTAATTGTAGTGATGCCCAGGATTTTTAAAAATTATATTTTGACCCCAAAAATTTATTCCCATAATAACCCTAAAACTTTTCATGAAATGACCTTCATATCCCCACATTTGTAGAATTAGAAGAATGGGATTTTAAATAGAGCAGAATCACGTGGTGAAATCGTAGAAGTTTAAATATCTGCCGATTGGGCCATGGAGGCAGTCTGGTGTGAAATGACGTGGGGTGTCCCTGGACTTGATCAAAATTACGGATATGCCATTAGCTATGGAAAATAGAAAACAGAAAGGTTCTGGATTTGCGAAACTTTAATCTACGCTATTAATCAATTTATTCAATTTTATTAATTAGGTAAGGTTAATTAGAAATTAATTGAAGGATGATTAGGAGTTAATTAGATGTTAATTAGAGAGATTAGACTTAAAAAAATTTGAATAGACAAGTGGAAAACCTTAGGAGGTTATTTAGAATAGTCTTACCGATTTGAAGGAAATCGGTGAAGATTCAGTATTTTAAACCGCTGGAACTGAATCAATAGATTGCCACATTAAAAACCATAAGATTAGTGGCAAAGAACTCAGCCACACTCACCCCAAAGTGGCACCACCATTAGCCTTGTAACGTCCCCCGATTTCTGACATCTGACCTCATCTCCAATTCTAGTGAAATTTTCAAATTTCTGACCTCCGACTTCATCTCCAAGTCTCAAATGAAATGGCTATGATTTCTGATTTCCGACCTTATGCTTCAAATAAATAGGATACGTGTTCTGACTTTATGGTTGATTGTTCAACCAGAATAAGACATGAGTACTGATTTCCAAGTTGATCTCAAACCAGAAATGGACGCGAGATCGGATCTCTAAGTTGGTCTCCAAGTTCGACCAAAATATACACAAGTTCTGATCTCCTACTTTATTCCTAAGTTTCAAATAAAACGGACATGATTTCCGATCTCCGAATTTATGTCTAGGTCTCAAATAAGATGATCACGAGGTCTGACATCCAACTTCAACTTCAAGTTCAAATAAAATGGATGCGAGTTCCAACTTTACACCAAATAAAGACGAGTTCCAATTTCAGATAGAATGGAGGCAAATTCCACTTTTAGATGATGTGAAGAATAATTTAGCCACAAAAGAGGGAGACATGGCTGAACTTCACTCACAAAATTTCAACCAATAAAAACTCACAAAGCCAACTACCTCTTCAATACTTAAATCAGATTTTTTTCTCTCTTATTCCCATACTAATTATGCTGTTGTCTCTTCTGATTTCAGCCTTCTTCTTCTCTTCTCCTCTCAACCAACTCCATCACTCCTAAGAGCTTAACAAGGTTCTATCAATTCAAACTTCAACACTTAGCTCAACACCTAGCAAAATCACACTCCAAAGAGGTAGAGGTTCAATTTTGTTCTTGATATTTTGATTGTGGGTGATTGATTTTGGTTCTATCTTCTCACTTCCTGAAGTGATTAATGAATAGATATGATGATCTTTGGCTGTTTTTGTGTTTAAATTTGATTAAGGAGTAAGAAAGGGTAAGAATAGGAAGATGTGAGGGGCTAGAAGACTAAACTATCTCGGCAACCCGTATGGTGGAGTATACGGCTCCACCTACAGCCAGTTAAATCCAATGAGACTATTTTTATATGAAACTAGACATCTAGAGCTTTCCATACATATATAATATAAGGCTATTGGATTAATATGGAGAGAGATATGAATTTTTGAAGTTTAACCTAGGAATCAGAACTTTCATCCGAGCAATATGAGTTGAGAAAAGTGTAACTCACCCTACACAACTCCAAATTGAGTGAAACTAACTTTGTTAGAAAGCTTACACATAGGGGAACATCCATAAGAAAATTTTGAGTTTGGTACGGTCCCATTTGCTCTCAGTGTTTCAAAGAAATTGCCCTACGTCCAAATCGGGCCAAAATAGGGCAGTTTAGGAAGGTCAAATTTTGGGGCTTATAACTCGAGCTCTACTAAAGTAAATGGAATGGAACTTTTTGTAAATGAAAGGTTGTCCTATTAGCTTTAATATGATGTGAATTTTGTATGATTTGAGCTAGTTTTCAATTTTTAATGGATTTTTACTTTTAATAGTGTAATTTTGGCTAACTACAGGCAGGCTAGGATAAAACTTGAATAACTTGAGCTATATTTATGAAAATTATATGGACCAAAGAGGTTGGAAAATAGACACATGACATTTTAACATATCCAAAATTGAGGTCCAGATAAGTTAAATGGAAGTTATGGCCTGATTTACAAAAATCGGGTTGAATGTAAGTATTGAGACAGCAACCATGTTTTAATTGCAATAATTGTGCCATGAATTTGATATTTGAAATATGAATGAAATGTGTTGATTTCTATGAGAAATTGGTGTTCTGAGCACTGGCGCTGTTCATGGGGAAGCGGACATGTTCCGTTATACTGCCGAAATTTCAGTAAAGTCTATGCATGAGTTATGATATACATGTAGATACATGTGCATTTTCAAGAAAATTATAAAAGTTATGTTATGATAAACATGAAGAATATGTTATGATGAAAGTTCCATAATACTTGGGCCAGCCCCGAATTAAAGTTAAGGGGAATAGATCAGTGGGGAGGTCGAGGAAAGTAAACCCGGCATTCTTGTATAGGAACGAGCTCAATTCTGAAAAGCAGACTATTACTCAGGAGTCTAAAATGGCCAAGAACTCCTAGGGGACCAAGTAATGGAAAAGTTTATGAAGATAAGCTCAAGAATGAGATTTTCATGGTTGCATTGAATAGTCATTATATGCCATTTGCATTGAATAGTCAGTATATGATGCTTACAGATTGGCTGTTATATTTATCTATTACTGTATGATTATTTATTTTGCTTATTATTCTGTATCACTACTTAATAGTTTACTCTATTTCCTATACTGTCTTAATGTAAAACTGAACTTTGCCTCGGCCCAAACATTTTTCTAAACTTATAAAATATGGATAGTTTAGTGTGAACCCATGTTTTTACAATTACATAAAAACCGAGGCAACTGAGAATGAATGTAACGTCAATTAAACAGCACATGTGAACCCTACTAAGAATTTCTATAAATTCTCACCTCGTGTTGCATTTCCGCATCATTCTCAGACGCTAGCGATGGATTCGACGGCCACTCTTTTCATTGAGATTCCGGACCTACAGCTTCACCATTATCCCATAGTGGATTCGCTGTACATCGCCGACTCCTGCAATTTTCGTCTTTATCTTTTTAGTAATATGAATTTTGCTGTCCCTCTATTTCATCCTGCCTTTGATCTTGCCGCTCCATACTTTGCGGTCCCATTGCATATGGCACACCCTCCTCCTGCACCTCTAACACTCGCAGCACCTGCAACTCCTACTAGTCCTCCACCAGAGTCCCCTCTATAGATGGTTCCAGACATCGCCTTTAGCTCCGAGAGTGATCCTTCGAAGGCTACTGATTCATCCTCCTCCTCTTCGAGACCTAGCATGGACTACTCCCCAATCGGGCCTAGTGTAGCCAACGGCTATCTGACCGAGTAAGTCTCGGCCGAGAGTTCTGTTGTACAGCATGACCCCCTTTTTGGTAGTGTAATATTGGGCCATAGACGTGGATCAGCTAGTTTGGGATGTCCTTGGAGGATCTTGTAGGGTGGTTTTAATTGACACGGGCCATATGTTCTTTTGTTACACTAGGCCCACTTTTGTATCCTATTTTATATCTGTACATACACTGAAGCGTTAGCTTCTAACTTATATATATACATATGCTTATCTTCGCTGTTATGGTTTATTAAATTCTGTTGCATTCTGCAATATTTATACGGTGCAACGTTTCGCCTGATTACAAAAAAAAAAAAAAAACAACAACAACAAAAGAGAGAAGCGATACGATAAATAAATGGTAAGCATAACATTAAATTGGTAGGGTGTTACAAGCCTTATAAGAGGAGAAGTGTTGGTTAAATATTAACCACCCTAAGCCAAGGACCAATGAGAATCTAGTAAGCTAACTACACTCATTATTAAACTCCATTTTCCCTTCATTCTCCCTCATTTCTGCGCCCCAAAGACAGTAGCCTTTCTCCATTTTATTTCTTCTATATTCTCTTCATTTCATTCCATCTTCAAACTCCAATCACCCCAATCCTTCAAGAACTTCACTTCTAGCTAGTTAATCAACTAAATTGAGGTAGGAATTTCATCCTTTCTCTTGTTTTTCTCTAATTTGGGGCTATCTAGGGCTCCCTTTTCTCCCTTTATTTTGATGTTATATTGGTTGGATATGATAGATTATAGGTAGTTTAAGATGTATGATTAAGTTAAGATTGAAGATTGGATGGATTGATTTAAGGAAATCATGAGTTCAAGATGCTGTTAGGTTTTTTCCTCGGTGATCCGTACGGCGGAGTGTACGGCTCTGTCTACATCCGTTTAAATTTGATGAATCCATTTTTATATGAAACTAGACATTCAGGGCTTTCCATACATATAAAATATAAGGCCATTGGATTAGTATAGAGTTAGTTATAAATTTTTGAAGTTTGACCTAGAAATTTGGATTCTCATCTAGGCAATATGAGTTGAGAAGGGTGTAACTCACCCTACACAACTCAAAATTGAGTGAAACTAACGTTGTTTGAAAGCTATCCCATAAAAATTTCAGAGTCAGATTCGTTGCCAATTATTCCCAGCATATGCATGAAGTTACCTTAAGTTGGAATAGGGTAGTCCAGTAGGGTCAAGTTACAGGGCTTATATCTCAAAATATACTCATGCAAATGATATGCAGCTTTTTCATTTAAAATTTTGTTCTGTTAGCTTTAAATTGACATAAATTTCATATGATTTCACCTAGATTTTTATTTTTAGTGAATTTTCACTTATAAGGGTACATTTTTGGCTAAGTACAGGGCAGTCTGAGGTAAAATATTAACAACTTGAGTTATATAAATCAAAATGAGATGGGACCAAAAAGGTTGAAAACTAAACACATAGAGCTATAACATATCCAAAATTCAGGTTTAAATGAGTTGAATTGGATTAGAGGTGGATTATACAAAATTCAGGCAGAATACGTTGAAGTAAGTAGAAAACTCTATTGAGGGTTGTACTGAATTTAATGAATGATATTGTGAATATATAATTGTTGTTCGATATTGATTTCCATGTTTGAATGATTTTACTGGTAGTCTGGCACTATTCATAGGGAAGTGGACTCGATCCATTATGCTGCCAAATTTTCGGCAGGAGTTTATGAGAACTTATGTTATGGGTGATTATACTTTGGATATATTTACATTTACATGTCATGTTCATGTATGTCATGCATGCAAGCATAATTAGAATATGATATGAGAAATAAGAATATGATATGAGAAATATGGTGTGAGACACATCCATGAATGCACAAAACATCCGCAAGCATGATAAGATATGAAAAGGAAAAAGATAATAAGAACTTGCAAGAGAGACATACTAAGCTACCACGTGAAGCCTAGCATAGACCTAACTAGCGTGGACCAAAGCGGTACTGTCTAAGAATTGGGCCAGCCCTAGACCAGATTTAATGGGAATAGACTGGTGTGAGAGTCGGGGAAAGTAAACCCGTCACTCATGTATAGATATGAGCTCGGACCTAAAAAGCAGGCTATTACCCAGGGATGAGAGAGGCCATTCACCTCCGAGGGACCAAGTACAAAAGAGCAAGGTTAAGTTGCAAGTTAAAGAAAGATATGAATGAAGTCAAGTGCACTTGCATACAATCAAGTATGAGCATCTATATATGCATCTTCAATTATCTCGTTGAGTCTTAATGCTATTATGATTCTTGTTTAAGCATATTATACTATTTGTATTTTTATTTCTGTCATATGATATGGCAAGTGGTTGTTAAAATATAACCCGCTTCGAGAAAGGTGTTTTCAACTTAAAATTGAACCACTATTTGTTTATAAGTGCTCATATTTTCATAATAAACCGAAGCGGCTAGAATATTTATGATGACACTGTAATATTGGTTTGAGTTTACCTACTAAGAACCTTAGGTTCTCACTGCCTGCTTATATGTTTTTCTTTTCCGTAAACATTCCAGCACCCAAGTTGGAAATCAAGTGCGAAGCAGAGTATAGGACCATTCATTCAGCAAGACTTGGGAGTAAGCCAGATCAAGAGACTATTGAAGCTAGCTAACGACTAGTCGGAAGCAAACGCTGTGTATTATGTTAGTCACAATTTGTTTTAAAGTGTAATTATTTTATTCTCTATATATCAGAGATGACGAAGTTTATGAACTATTAGTCAGTAATAAAGTGAACAGTTAAAAGGCTATGTATTATATTTTCCATATTTTAAAGATTTCTTAGCACAGTAACAATATTTTAATAGAACTCCATGACTCGAGCATTGCTTATATGATAGAGGTTGTTATAATACATATCCTAACTTACTTATTTTTCTTAATTACAGGGACTATATTTGACAACCAAATCACATATTTATCTATCCTAATAAATCTCGCTTTAAGTAGCCTTTTAATCTTTCCTTTGATCTTTGGCAAGAGTTCTGGGTTGAATCTTCGTAGTGGTTGTTTGTGTGGCTTGTACCCTTCTTGGATGGGTATCCGATGCTTTACTAGTTTACGAGATAGCCCTGGTATCTCATGATAATCCTATGTAAAATAGTCTTGATATTTTTTGTTGAGTTGGACTAGTTGGTCTCGACTCTTTTCCAATAGCAAACCACTAACTTTTGTCATTCTTAGTTCTTCTTCTGTTCCCAAATTGACTTCTACTAGGGGATCTTAGGCTTCAAAATTTGGCTTCTTGTCTACCATAGTTGCTTCATCCTGTTGTTCCTCACTTCTTTCTTTTGCTGGGTTTTTCTTGGCTTGCTGCATTTCAACAATACTTTCCAAATTCTGGATTGAACAAAGTAACATGTTAGTCGTTACAAGACCTCTTGCAAGGTTTGTTCCTCAGACTCCATCACTATAACTCTTGTTAGGCCGTGAATTAGCTTCAATTGTGACTTCAAATCTATCCAATGATAAGTCAAAGGACTTAGTAGAGTCTAGTGTAATATCCTCTAGCCAAGAGATAGGCTTAGTCTTTGGAGAATGGAGCATGGCATCTTGCATCCTTACACCAGTTATGAATGGGAAAGGATCTACATTTGCCATTTTAACCTAGTCTCCATTCTAGAATTAAAGCTACTGGTGGAGTGTAGAAAGCATTCATTGGTTAGCGTGAATCCAATCTCTACCTAGCAAAATCATGTATCCTATTTTAGCATCGACCACAAAGAACACTATATTGGTTGTCTTCAGCCCTATCGTGAGCTTGACAATAAGGAAACTTAGTGTTGAAGTTCTTCCACCATTAAAGTTGGACATAGTCATGTTGGTCTCTTTCAAGTCTTTGCGGCTTTTCCCAAGCTCTTTGTGTAACGTCCGAAAGAAAACTTATTGTTATTAATTGAGTTATTCGGTTTTTATCGAGTAATTGTGATTAATTAGGATTCGATTTAGTATTCACTTAAGTCTAATTAAGTGTGGTTTAGAATGATTAGG
The DNA here is from genome assembly GCA_031439585.1 of Pterocarpus macrocarpus. NCBI lineage: Eukaryota > Viridiplantae > Streptophyta > Magnoliopsida > Fabales > Fabaceae > Pterocarpus > Pterocarpus macrocarpus. The sequence goes on from CM062520.1 coordinate 29,015,570, forward strand.
TATAATGGAATTAGATTAGGACCATAGGAAACTTCATAGGATTTTTCTAAAACCAATCTACCGATTTAAAGAAAATCTGTAAGATTTCGGTATTTTAAACTGTCGGAACCGGACCAATAGAAATTATGCTATGAGTACCCCAGGATGAATGGCTAAGATTTAGCCAAAACACCTCCTTATGTGGCACCTTGATCAGCCATGAAGAGTGAAAAGCCAAACCAAATTTGAAGGCAAGATGAAATCCACCAATCAAAATGAAACTTGCTTCAAAAGTCTTCACCTTTTTCTTTCCTTCTCTTCTTGAATTTTTGGCCAACCTAGCTACTGAATCTCCTATCATTTCTCTTCTATTCACTCACATCTTCACTCCATCTTCATCCTCTCTTCAAGTCTCATCAAGAGTTGCTTCCATCTAAGACACCTAATCAACAAGAATTCAACTAAATAAGATAGGAATCCTACTTCTCCTCTTGTTTTTCTTGATTTAGAGCTATGTCGAGATCTTGATATCCTCATGATGCTGATGTGCTTTGGAGTGACGATGATAGATTATGGTTGATTTTGAATGTATGTTGTGATTAGAATTGATATTGGGATGAAAGGACTTGAAGACAGAGAAGGATTCAAGAAGCTGTTAGAGTTTTCACTCAATGGTCTGTACGGCAGAGTGTACAGCTCCATCTACAGCCATTTAAATTTGATGGATCCATTTTTATATGAAACTAGACATTCCAAGCTTTCCATACATATAAAATATAAGGCCATTGGATTAGTATACAACTAGTTATTAATTTTTGAAGTTTGACCTAAAAATCTGGATTCTCATCTAGTCAATATGAGTTAAGAAGGGTGTAACTCACCCTACACAACTCTAAATTGAGTGCAAAGAATGCTGTTTGAAAGTTGACATGTAAAGAAATATTCCATAAAAATTTCAGAGTCAAATTCATTGCCATTTGTTCCAACACATCAATGAATTTACCTTAAGTTCAAATCGGGCTGGAGTAAGGTAGTCTAGTAGGGTCAAGTTACGGAGCTTATATCTTAAGATATACTTATGTAAATGATATGAAACTTATTTAATTTGATATCTTGTTCTGTTATCTTTAATTTGATATAAATTTCGTATAATTTCACCCAGATTTCTATTTTTAGTGAATTTTCACTTATAATGATGCAATTCTGGCTAAGTATAGGGTAGTCTAAAATAAAATATAAATAACTTGAGTTATACAAATCAAAATGAGATGGGACCAAAAGTGTTAGACACATAGAGTTATAACATATACAAAATTTAGACCTAAATGAATTAAAATGACCATTTGGTTCATTTTATAATTTCGGGCAGAACTGATTGAAGTGGGCAAAAAGCCTTTTTCTACATTACCTTATGATATTGTTATATTCTTGGTATGAATATGATGTTCTATATTGGATTTGTTGTCTGATTAAATTTTCTGGTTGTATGGGGAAGCAGACGTGATCCGTTATAATGCCAAAATTTCGGCAGAGATTGCAATTAATATGAAGTTACAAATTATGCATGCATTGTTCAAAGTAAATTAGATAAGCAATGCTACCATTTATAAGAATAAGAAAGGATTCCATGTGACTTGGGCCAGCCCCTAAACAAAGTTAAGGGGGATAGATCAGTGGGGAAGTTGGGGAAAGTAAACCCGGCGACCCTGTATAGGAACGAGCTCAATCCTGAGAAGCAGACTATTACCCAGGAGTTTTATGGCCAATAGACTCCCAGGGGACCAAGTATGGAAAAATATGAGTTAAGGTCAAGTGCATTATCATTTCTGCATATCGATAGTTTCTGTTATCATGCGTTGAGTTAATTGCACTATTGGCTGTTATATATATACTTTTGTTTACTTTATAGCTGCCACTTAATTATGTCAAAAAAATAGGTCTTGCTGCTTATTTCTCTGTTTAATTTTCCTTATTTCCTTAAGTAAAACTAAATTGTATTTCGGGCTATGATTTTTATAACTAATTGAGTAGAACATCCTGTTGACGTAACATTTTCTTTTAATTAACCAAAGCCCGAAACAACTGAGAATGACAACGATGATAGATATGTATAAACTTAGAATTTTCTACTGAGAAATCTTTATTTCTTACCCTACCGTATGTTTCCGCATCATTCTCAGGTCATGGAGAATGTGGCTATAGGAGTCCTATTCATCGAGTTCCCTGAACTCCATATTCACCTCGATCCTTTCTTAGACTCTGTGTATATATCCAGTAGATGTCAATTTTGCCTTTATTTCTTCTTCTAAAGAGACTTTGCTGTACCACTCATGCATCCGCTATTCGACCCTATCGTCCCTTATATTGCCATCCCTCTCCACATGGCATATTCGTTCCCACCTCCACCACCAGCAGCAATAGTAGCTCCCATGGCTCTGCCAGCTTCACCATCGTAGCAGATCCCTTCTACCTCACTGTCAAAGGAAGATCTGTCGGAGGTGACGAGCTCGTCTTCCTTGTCTTCTGTCCCAAGCGTGGACTACACACCCGCTGATGCCGGTATGGCGAATGGATTCCTTTCCTTGAAATCCATCTAAAGTGCCTATGCAGCGCAGTAGTAGGATATGTATAGAATGACCCTCTTTTGGCATTTTTGGGCCATAAGCGGTAGCTTAGTGGATGTTATATGTAAATGGTTGGTACATGAAATGTCCCGTGGGGACTAGATAGGGCTCTGATTGTAGTGACAGGCCGGTCTTATTTTTGTTTTAGTGGTGTCATTGGTATACCCTATACCAGATATGTACTTTGATAAACTTGGAAAAGCGACATCTATTGTGCATATATATACATGATACAGTCAGATAGTTCCATTTATTTTGCAGATTCTCTTTATCTATTGATTTATTATTTCTGATACAGAACTCACCAACAAATTAAATGGTTTATTGAACAATTAACGTCCTATGTATAACTATTATTGAATCAGAGTATGATGTAACCATGTAACCTCACGTAATAACTTATCAAGTAATATATTATGACTTAAGTATAGTATTTTGTTTGGTAAGGTGTTACACTTTGACTGTGTTATAAAGCATCACATTCAGCACAGCTCTTCCATCGATTAGCACTCTACTAATAAGTTTGCCATTTACATGAGCCTTGATGTAAAGAAGTCTAAAGTGTCCAGCTTTGGTCCACTTCTTGAATTTTACCTCCTCTGGTTCGACCTGAACTAAAGCTGTGCATTCATCTTCCTCTACCATCACATCCCCTTCTAAATACTAGAAATTGCCATCTTGATCGACAAATTCCAAAGGGATGATTCCTATAGTAGCTACAGTGGCTGAATCATCTTGAAAGTCATCATTATTCAGTAAATCATCTAACAGATTTTTCAAATAATCACCTTCTCGGATGAATTCTATGGGTTCAACCAATAGAGCCTCAACATCTAGCTCCTTTATCGGCTTGGCCACTGTAACACCCTACTAGTCTGATATTATGCTTAAGTCATAGCATAAATTCAAGTAGATTTTGTTACCAGTTTAACGCTCTGTTTACCTTTCCTACTTCGTTCTTCTTTAACAAAATATAATAACAAAAATAAGAATAGTACAATAACGTTACTGTATATGTGCATGTATATATATAAAGCCACTGCTTCAGTTTCTGTACAAAGTTTCAAAGTGGAACACATAGGTGGGCCGGCATACCAAAAAGACAATAAGGCCCGTATCTGTCAAAAAGAGATCCTATGGTCCTCAAAGGACGTTTCATAATCTACTACTAATACTACTGTCAAGTCTATGACCCAGAGCCACGTGCTGTCCAAAAGAGGGTCATGCTGTACAACGTCTCCTGCTGGCCGAGCTACTCTATCAGATAGCCGTTAGCCATGCTAGGCTCGGCTGGTGAGTAGTCTGCGCTAGGTCCCGAGGAGGAAGAGGGTGACGAGCCGGTGGCCTCGGAGGGGTCACTCTCTGAACTGAGCGGTACATCGGGAACTGCCTGCGGAGGTGACTCCGGTGCAGGATCCGCAGGTGCTGCCTGTGCTGCGGGTGCAGGAGGAGCTAGAGGTGGGTGCGCCATGTGCAGTGGGACAGCAATATAAGGAGTGGCAGGGTCAAAAATAGGATGGTGTAAAGGGACATCAAAGTTCCTGTTGCTGAAGAGGTAGAGACAGAAGTTACACGAGCCGGCTATATACAAGGAATCCAGCTCTGGATCATGGTGAAGCTGTAAAGCGGGGATCTCAATGAAGAGGGTAGCTGTGGAGTCCATCGCCAGCGTCTGAGAATGATGCGGAAGATGCGGAACAAGGTGAGAATTTAAAGAAACTCTCAATAGGGTTGGGTGTAGTGGTTATCTGACGTCACATACATTCTCAGTTGCCTCGGGTTTTTATTTAATTGTAAAAACATGTGTTCAAATAGAAATAGCCATCTTACTGAATTCAAGAGAAATGTCTAGTCCGAGGCAAGGTTCAGTTTTACCTTAGGAGACACGAAAATCTAACAGACTACTCATAATGATACGTAAAGTAATAAATAGGACGAATAAACAAATAGCAGTGAATAAATATAATAGACAACTATAAACATCTTAACATAAATGTTCCATGTAATCATGCATTCATATAGTCATGCAGACTTATCCCTAAACATTCCTTCATAAACCTTTCATCATTTTCTATAACTTTTTATCCTTTTCCATCTCTTGGTCCCTGGGAGTTCTTGGCCATTTAGATTCCTGGGTAATAGTCTGCTTATCAGGATCGAGCTCGTTCCTATATAGAGATTGCCGGGTTTACTTTCACTGACGTCCCCACTGATCTATTCCCCTTAACTTTTTATCCGGGGCTGGCCCAAGTATCATGGAACTTTCATAACATAACTTTCATAATTTTCTTGATAAATGCACATGCCACTATATGTATATCATAACTTATGCATATACTTTACTGAAATCTCGGCGGCATAACGGAACGTGTCCGCTTCCCCATGAATAGTGCCAGTACATCAGAATACCAATTTCTCATAAAAATTACAATATTTCATGAACAACTTATCATGGAACTCATAGAAGCATTAGTCTCCTTAAGGCAGAGTTACAGCCTCAACATGAATCATTCAACCCGGTTCTTGTAAATCATGCCATAATTTCGATTTAACTCTTTTGGACCTCAATTTTGGATATGTTAAAGTGTTATGTGTCTACTTTCTAACCTCTTTGGTCCCATCTAATTCTGATGTCTATAGCTCGAGATATTTAGATTTTATCCTGGCCTGCCTAGTGGCTAGCCAGAATCAGACACCTAAAATTAAAAATCCACTAAAAATGGAAAACTGATTCAAACCATACAAAATTGGTCTCTTATCAAAGCTAACATGACAAACTTTCATCTGCAAAAAGTTCCATTTCATTTGCCTTAGTAGGGCTCGAGTTATGAGCCCTGTAACTTAACCTTCCTGAACTAGTCTGTTTTGGCTTGGTTTGGACATAGGGTAATTTCTTCAAATCACTGGGAACAAATAGGATGGTAACAAACTCGAAATTTTTGGGTAGGATGATCTAATATGTGTAAGCTTTCCAACAAAATTAGTTTCACTCAATTTGGAGTTGTATAGGGTGAGTTACACCCTTTTCAACCCATACTGCCCGGGTGAAGGTCTTGATTCCTAGGTCAAACTTCAAAAATTCATATCTCTCTCAATATTAATCCAATGGTCTTATATGATATATGTATGGAAAGCTCTAGATGTCTAGTTTCACATAAAAATGGTTTCATCAATTTTAAACGGCAGGAGGTGGAGTCGTACACTCTGCCGTACGGACTGCCGAGGGTTTGGAGTTTTCCAGCCTCTCAACTTCTTCATATCTTCATCCTTTCTTACTTCCAATTCAAATTTTAATCTTATAAACAGCCAATAAACCAGCTATAATTCATCATAATCATTCAATCAACATATCAAAATTAGGAAATTAGAACGCCACCAATCCTTCAACAATCAAAGAATCAAGCAAGAATTAAAAATCTCTACCTCTTACTATGAATGATTTGGCTTGAGTTTGCAGTTGGAACTTGGTTAAATTTCAAAGTTGGGTGGAGTTGGGTGAGTGAAGAAAAGAAAGGAGAGCTGAAATGGCGGAAAAGGCAACGTGAGAGGAGAGTCTGAATGAGAGGAGGAGAGTGTATTATACAAGCATGAGTGTTGGTTAACTTGGAAGGTTTTGATTGGCCTCAAAACATAAGGCTGAGTTTCAGCCAACCTTGCTCTCTTTTTGTGACCAAAATGCTCTCCATGTCATACTCTTTGTGTGGCAGAATTGCTCTCCACATCGCCTAAAGTGGGACTAGTTTCCAGTATATTCTGAAAATGAAATCGGAACTCATATTTTTAAAGTTGGAACTTGTGCACATCTTGGAGATGAGGTCAGAAATCAGAAAATATTGTCCAGTTTACTTAAGCTTGAAAGCAAAGTCAGGTGTGAAGCCAAGCACTTAAAGTCAGAAGTCGAAAAATTAGGTAAACTCGAATCAATTCTAATCATAACACTAGAGATCGGAATTCACAACATTAATCCATACACCAGGAAATCGGGACTTATAGGACCTCGATCTCAGAACTCGGGAAGATAGAGAAATGAGAGCTCTTGGTATTAAACTCGAGATCGGAACTCGTGAAATTTTGAGTCAGTCTTGGAGACAATTTCAGAGATATGATCTCGCGTCCATTTCTGGTTGAGATCAAATCAGATGTTGGATTTCATGTTAAGTCAGAAATCCTAATATCAGAACTCGGAAGCATCAGCCACTCCATTTCAGCTAATGAAATCGGAATGTCTAGGTCGGAATTCGTACATACTTACATAAGGTCGGAAATCGTAAAATCCAAGCCAATCCGTTTAAGCCTTACTAAGATCGGAAATCGAAAACCTTTTAAAAATTCACTGACGAAGTCGAAAATCAGAAATGGGACGTTACAGCCACCATTTTGTTCAACTTTTTAGACAGCTCAATGGCCTGTTCTAGCTTTGGTGTAATAAACTGGCTCTCTCTTAATCTTCTTGGATTGTTTAAGCATGGCCATTATACCTTTTATTTTTTCTTTGGTCTTCCTTCGTTGCAGCCTTCTCTTTTGGGTCCTAGTTAGTGGTGGTTTCTGTTCTTCTTCCATCTTTTATTTTTCTGGCTGTTGGTTTACCATGCACTTTTCTGCCATGACCTCCTTTCTTGGCTTGATCATCCTCTTCGCCTGAGATTATTCTTTGTCCAGCAATGTAATTTTGAGAAAAGGAAACTTCTTCTCAAAATGGAATTCTATAGCACGTTTGGATTCTCTCAACGATGATCTGTTATTCTAGGTACTACAGCTTGTTCAAGTTGTGTACCTTTTTTCTCATGAGTTTTTTGGGTTTTATTGGGATGAATAGGTTTTTCTTCAAGTTGGCTAAGGTATTCCATTCTCCCTTGAAATGGACCTAGATACTACAACCTTTCGAAGACACTAACTTTCTAGCTACTATTATACCCTCTAGTTTCTTGGGGTTTCACTGCCTTTGCTCCCCAAATTGTTTTTCGAAAGGCTACAACTTTGTCCTTCTATTTTAGTTTTCTTTCCCATCCAGGGACTCTGCCTCCTTTCTTTTCCTTTCATGAAATAGAGACTAACACCATGTTTGTAGGTAGCCCGAATGGGTTGGTGTCGATAGTCATTTCACCCTTCACAACTAGTTTCAGCCTTCCTTCTTTCAAAGCTTTTTGAATGGAGTTTCTGTAAACTGTGTAGTTGTTAGTAGTATGGATCCAGGAGTGATGCCACTTACAATATTTCTTGCCCTTTATCTCATTGGCCAAAGGGATTGTGTGGACCTCTGGGAGCTTGATTTGCTTGTCCTTTATAAGGCAATTGAATATCTGATCTGCCTTAGAATATCAAACAAATAAGCTTTTTTGTCAGGTTTGGCCATTTCTTTACCTTTAGAAGGTATTAAGGCTGGGCAGATATATGGTTTGCCTTGCACAAAGTCAACTGCCATGATATTTGCCTGCATCTCAAGTTCCTCCCAAACATCCTCCTCAGCCAAGTCACAGTCTATGACTGAAACTATCTGTGGTCCTCTAGGCTCGGCTCGATGAGATCTTCTCTGCTTTTTCTCAATAATGCATTGTTCTACTCTGGAGGCTCTAAACGGTAATTGTGCTAGGCATGAATATTCGATGGCTATTAATCTCTCCCTTGATTGAGGGTGCATGTTGTTAATGACTGCAGTGGCACATTCAGATTCAGGTAATTGTACACTACATTGGCTCCTTATTCTCCTTAATCAATCCAAGAAATTAGCCATGGGTTTGTTTGGTAATTGCCTAAGACTCATCAACTCGGCAATGGATACCTCAAGCTAGGGTTTATAAAAGCAATTATAGAACAATCTCTCCATGTCGACCCAGCTTTAGACTGCATTAGGAGCCAATGATGAATACCAAGAAAAAGCAGCCCCTATCATTGACAATGGGAATAATTACAGTTTGTAATATTTGTTCTAGTTGGCTTCACCACATTGAGCCATGAAGCAGCTCACATGTTCCATCATAGACTTCCCGTCTTTGCCAGAACATGTAAAAAAATGGAGTTTTGTAGCCTCTCAGCAAAGGAATCTTATCGACCCAGTCAGGATACAACTTCCTATAAATTGGTCTATCCAATTGCCTAAGTTGGACACCAAAATGTTGCCTACCTGCTTTGGCAATCATGTTAGGATCCATCAAAGACAATCAGGCAATCATGTTAGGGTCCATCAAAGACTGGCCATTTGCACGAGGATCTACGTGCACCGGTGGTGGAACTTGAGATAGAACCTCTTGCTTGTAAGTAGGTTGATTATTAAGTCCTTGCATATTGAAGTTTTGGGGTTGAGTAATGTGAGCACTCAGTTGACGATACGCAACTTGAGTTGGTGTATATGGGTTCTGAGGTTGTGAACTCATATGTTAACTTGCATATGTATATGTTGGTCCTCCCATAGTGGTTACTGATGGTTGCTAAGCATATGGCATATTAGTGTTGTTGCCCACTCCCAAACAAGGTGGAGTCATAGCGTAACCAATATACGTAATTTCATCTACATTCTCATGCATTCCATAACCGCCCACTATAGGTGGATCATGGGTCGTATTCTGTGTGTTTCCACTCGGGTTAGTGGATAGCATTGGCAATCCAATGCTACCTAGAACATTGGGTGGCCTATGCATTAAACTCACTTGTTCATGTTGCCAATTAGGTGGTTAGGTTGCTTACCTCCTATCTGAATAGCCGAGGCATTACCACTAGAAATATTTTCCCGTGGTACGACTAATATCGAATCATCCTTCATATTAGCCTGTTATTGAGCCACTTAGATCTCATTATGGATCATGGGCTTGACAATATCAGCCAATTGCTTGGATAATTAAAGCTTTATGTCATTCAGCGCCATATCAATTTGCTCATGTATGAAAGACGTGGTTGTGACAGTCAACTGTCCTCTTCTTCCCCCAAGTATTGGGGAATTGCTTGGAAAAGAAGCAGTCATGTTAACCACAGGCTAAGCCATGGTATCCTGTATCGGCTACAAACCTATGCCCCTAGGAGGGGTACAAGGTGGAACTGATGTGGTCACTGGTGGGCCTTTAGACCTTTATTATTCTATTTTGGCGGTTGTGAACTTGGCATAATTGCTTTTCCTAAGCTTAGGATCATACGCCAAGTATGATCTAAACCTAGTCTTGGAAATTTCTCTTGATCTATTAGGAAGTCCCACTAGACTTGTAAAAAAATATGTTTGGGCTATTTCTCTACTATTGGGTGTGCTAGGCATGCTAGATCTTGAAATCAACTAACCAGGGCCCTTTTGATTCCAAGTGTCAAACGATTACTCTAAGGAGGGAAATGTGCCCCTTGGATATAAGTTCCCAAGTTATTCAAAGAAAGCATTTGGCTAAGACCAAGTGTCAATATAGCCAAAACACAAGCAAAGATAAATATGGTGCAATCAGTAGGTCTTGTTATTGAATCTCAAACCAATTATAATGGGTATCCTTTTTAAGCATCCATGGCCAATCCGTGTGGATAACTTAAAGAAAGGAATGAGTACAGTTGAGGGGCTAAAAGACTATGAGAAAGGTTAAGACTACAAAAATAAAAGATAAAAGATAAAAGTACAAGTAAAATGAAATAAATAAACTGACAGGTTGTGTTGCTTATTCCAGGAGTCTTGCTCTATTTATAGGCAAGGCTTCTTCCATAACTGCTCTGGAATAACCATTCTGGATGCGTGCTCCTTTGCTAGCTTATTTTTCCAGGCTGTGGCATGGAAAGGTTGACATGAGTTTGCCTACTAGCTATTTGCATGCCAAGCCCTAAGTTTAGAGGCAATTACTTATGCCTTAGCTCTTTCAAATCCACCATTTTGTCTTTTAGATTGGTTTCCATTCGAGCCGATCAGCTATTGAGGTTTATTTTCAGCTGATTAGTGGTTTGGCTTTGTCTTCGGCTATCATCTTCCTCAACCATGCCAACTTGTAACTTGATGAATGTTAGGGACCGCACCAAGACCTTACTTGGCTAAGTTTTATCTCGAGCCATAGGCACTTGGCAATTTTTTTGGTGATAACATTAGACAATGGACGCTTTTCTTCTTTTCTTTTTAACTAACTTTTCACTAAATTTAGAATTCTACTATTATATATATATATATATATATATATAGAGAGAGAGAGAGAGAGAGAGAGAGAGAGGATCCGTTGACATTAGTGTAAGATTTGACACACTTACACCTTTAATAACTTTTTATAGAATATAGTTCTTATCAATTTAACTATTGAATTATAATACATATCATGTAGATCATTTATGCCAAATTTTAAAAAATTGAATATTATTAAGGATATGATCAAATAGTCTTTTTTTTACATATATTTATGAAGTATTTAAATATACATGTACTAAGTAATTTCGGATTAATGTGAAATTTTACATACATGATCTACAACATATGAACTTTCAATCTAATCATTAGTTTTATAAAAAAAATTCTTCAATAAAAAATTACTCAACGGTGTAAAAAGTGAGTTTAACTTTCACTGGTGTAAGTTGATTATCTCGTGTGTGTGTATATATATATATATATATAATCAAAATCAAATTCTTCCAATTTAATGATCCCATTTTCCCTATTCTGCTTTCAACTATGTTGAATATTCTTCGCCTACTCTTTTTTGTTCAGCATTGAGTTGAATTTTCTTATATTACAACAATAAAAAAACTAGTAACTATTTTCTATTCTAGGACATTGTAATTTGAAAACAGTGACATAATCATACTACTCTAATTTATTGAATATTATTGATAATCCAAGCATTGATTTATGGGGATTTCGATATATTTATTAGGGATATCACAAATATCCGGACACATGAAAGAAAGTGAGAAAGATGATTTACTTCTCCAATTGATATACTAAAATTTCTCGAATTTTAGGTATAGTTCCCCGATAAAATAACTATACAAGTTGGAGAAAGAATAATTTTGAGATTGACGTGACTGTCGAATTCACTCAAATTAATCAGGCTATAAACAAAAAAAAAAAAAAAAACTTGTAATATAGAGCAACCTGAATCGTTTCCCAAGGAATCCGCAATGAACCAATTCGCTCAATTGGAACAACACAATACAGAATTAGCAGCAGAAATGAAAAGGGGGGGTTTGTTCAATTTCAATACAGATAACAGATAATAAGAAAACGAGATTAACAATTTTAAAGCAACCAACCCAGACTTGAGTTCCTAAAATCCGTCATTGGACAATGAATCCCTGAATTCGTGGTTGATCCTAAACAAATCGAAATCCCTGCATTCATTTAGAAAAACGAATCCACTAGGCGATCACCTAGCATTTTATCAGAAACTCGGCGTGTTCACTCATTCAACGTACAGTGCCCACTTAAACCCGTTTTGATTTTAAGCCCTTTCGATTAATCAACCTAAATGTTAAATCTAACATTCAGCACCCCTTCCCTTAAGTTATCCAGAATCGAAATACAGAGGAGAAAGGAAAGAACGAACTCAGTATGATGCAAAAACGTCCTCTGGATTGAAGGCGAAACTCAATTCGTGGGTTGAACGATTAGTGCCTTAGCCAACCATGGTAGAATAAAAACCGCAAAAATGAAGAAGAAAAGGTCGATAGTTTCTCAACTCAATGGAATGAATATGCGCAGACTCTACACCCATCAAAAGTTCCTGCCCCCGAAAATAATAATAACCCTCGTCCCTTCGTTTTCCAGCTCTAAAAAAAAATAAATAAATAAATAAATCGGTTCAAAGGACAAGAACCGAACCAAACAAAGAGAAAAAAACTAAAACTAATGGCTTTGGTCCCTTGCAATTTGGACACTTAATTAATCAACTTTGCTCCAAAGATTTCGTGATCGCCTTGTTGTCCGAATTTGGCCTTTAATCTGAACTTGAAACAAAAGTTATAATTAATTCCACTTAAAAGCCCAAAATCCAATTTAGACCAAAAACCAATATTTACACACTAAATTGCCCCAAGATCATTATTCAATTACAAAAATAAAGTGTGATAAAAAATCAATTATCAAATCCCCCCACACTTATCCTTTTGCACTCCGGGGCAAAATTAAAAACTCAACAAAACATAAAGACTCAAAAACTCAAAAATAAAGACTAAAGGATAGACCTCTCCTTCTAACAATTGTCAAGAGTGCAAAATTTGGACTGGAAACACAAAATGTCAAAAGATCAACTAATTAATTATGACAGAAATTTCTTCATCTCAAATTACAAAACATGGCAATCTCAATTGATGATGCTGATCACGCAAGATGGCCTCTCAAGGTATGCTCTCAATCAATCTCTCGTGTGTATAGGGTAGCAAGTGTATCACTCAAATTCCACTCAACAAACCGCCCTACCATAAGCTTGCTCAAAATCTACTTCTACTACACAAAACACATGCATACACAAATCAAGAGGACTTATTATTCAAGGTTGTAATGGGGCTATGGTCAAGGTATAGGTATGGACGAGGAATGAAAAGAATGAAAGGCTAAGCACCCAAGAAATTTAGAAGAGCATTAGTCAAGTAACACCAAGGTGTGCTCAAAACCAACTAAGTAATGAAATGCAAATTTACAAACAAATAACTTCTTCTTCTTCTTCTTCTTTTTTTTTTTTTTTTTTTTTGAATTTTTGTTTTATTTTTATTTTTTTTTTTATTTTTTTTTGAATTTATAATCCATAACAAAACAATGAGAAACCAATACCAAATAACAATTGGCATCAAATAGCACCATAATAGCTCGAATTCACTCAAATTAATCAGGCTATAAACAAAAAAAAAAAAAAAAAAAAACTTGTAATATAGAGCAACCTGAATCGTTTCCCAAGGAATCCGCAATGAACCAATTCGCTCAATTGGAACAACACAATACAGAATTAGCAGCAGAAATGAAAAGGGGGGGTTTGTTCAATTTCAATACAGATAACAGATAATAAGAAAACGAGATTAACAATTTTAAAGCAACCAACCCAGACTTGAGTTCCTAAAATCCGTCATTGGACAATGAATCCCTGAATTCGTGGTTGATCCTAAACAAATCGAAATCCCTGCATTCATTTAGAAATCCGAATCCACTAGGCGATCACCTAGCATTTTATCGTAAACTCGGCGTGTTCACTCATTCAACGACAAAGGCCCACTTAAACCCGCTTTGATTTTAAGCCCTTTCGATTAATCAACCTAAATGTTAAATCTAACATTCAGCACCCTTCCTTAAGTTATCCGTAATCGAAATACAGAGGAGAAAGGAAAGAACGAACTCAGTATGATGCAAAAACGTCCTCTGGATTGAAGGCGGAAACTCAATTCGTGGGTTGGACGATTAGTGCCTTAGCCAACCATGGTAGAATAAAACCGCAAAAATGAAGAAGAAAAGGTCGATAGTTTCTCAACTCAATGGAATGAATATGCAGACTCTACACCCATCAAAAGTTCCTCTTTGAAAATAATAATAACCTCGTCCCCTCGTTTTCCAGCTCTAAAAAAAAATAAATAAATAAATAAATCGGTTCAAAGGACAAGAACCGAACCAAACAAAAGAGAAAAAAAAAAACCGAAAACTAATGGCTTTGGTCCCTTGCAATTTGGACACTTAATTAATCAACTTTGCTCCAAAGATTTCGTGATCGCCTTGTTGTCCGAATTTGGCCTTTAATCTGAACTTGAAACAAAAGTTATAATTAATTCCACTTAAAAGCCCAAAATCCAATTTAGACCAAAACCAATATTTACACACTAAATTGCCCCAAGATCATTATTCAATTACAAAAATAAAGTGTGATAAAAAATCAATTATCAAATCCCCCCACACTTATCCTTTTGCACTCCGGGGCAAAATTAAAAACTCAACAAAACATAAAGACTCAAAAACTCAAAAATAAAGACTAAAGGATAGACCTCTCCTTCTAACAATTGTCAAGAGTGCAAAATTTGGACTGAAACACAAAATGTCAAAAGATCAACTAATTAATTATGACAGAAATTTCTTCATCTCAAATTACAAAACATGGCAATCTCAATTGATGATGCAGATCACGCAAGATGGCCTCTCAAGGTATGCTCTCAATCAATCTCTCAGGTGTATAGGGTAGCAAGTGTATCACTCAAATTCCACTCAACAAAACTGCCCTACCATAAGCTTGCTCAAAATCTACTTCTCTACTACTCAAAACACATGCATACACAAATCAAGAGGACTTATTATTCAAGGTTGTAATGGGGCTATGGTCAAGGTATAGGTATGGACGAGGAATGAAAAGAATGAAAGGCTAAGCACCCAAGAAATTTAGAAGAGCATTAGTCAAGTAACACCAAGGTGTGCTCAAAACCAACTAAGTAATGAAATGCAAATTTACAAACAAATAACTTCTTCTTCTTCTTTTTCTTTTTTTTTTTTTTTTGAATTTTTGTTTTATTTTATTTTTTTTTTATTTTTTTTTGAATTTATAATCCATAACAAAACAATGAGAAACCAATACCAAATAACAATTGGCATCAAATAGCACCATAATAGCTCGAATTCACTCAAATTAATCAGGCTATAAACAAAAAAAAAAAAAAAAAAAACTTGTAATATAGAGCAACCTGAATCGTTTCCCAAGGAATCCGCAATGAACCAATTCGCTCAATTGGAACAACACAATACAGAATTAGCAGCAGAAATGAAAAGGGGGGGTTTGTTCAATTTCAATACAGATAACAGATAATAAGAAAACGAGATTAACAATTTTAAAGCAACCAACCCAGACTTGAGTTCCTAAAATCCGTCATTGGACAATGAATCCCTGAATTCGTGGTTGATCCTAAACAAATCGAAATCCCTGCATTCATTTAGAAAAACGAATCCACTAGGCGATCACCTAGCATTTTATCAGAAACTCGGCGTGTTCACTCATTCAACGTACAGTGCCCACTTAAACCCGTTTTGATTTTAAGCCCTTTCGATTAATCAACCTAAATGTTAAATCTAACATTCAGCACGCCTTCCCTTAAGTTATCCAGAATCGAAATACAGAGGAGAAAGGAAAGAACGAACTCAGTATGATGCAAAAACGTCCTCTGGATTGAAGGCGGAAACTCAATTCGTGGGTTGGACGATTAGTGCCTTAGCCAACCATGGTAGAATAAAAACCGCAAAAATGAAGAAGAAAAGGTCGATAGTTTCTCAACTCAATGGAATGAATATGCGCAGACTCTACACCCATCAAAAGTTCCTGCCCCCGAAAATAATAATAACCTCGCCCTTCGCTTTCCAAATCTAAAAAAATAAATAAATAAATAAATCGGTTCAAAGGACAAGAACCGAACCAAACAAAAGAGAAAAAAAAAAAACCGAAAACTAATGGCTTTGGTCCCTTGCAATTTGGACACTTAATTAACTGAACTTTGCTCCAGCATTTCGTGACTGCCTTGTTGTCCGAATTTGGCCTTTAATCGGGAACTTGAAACAAAAGTTATAATTAATTCCACTTAAAAGCCCAAAATCCAATTTAGACCAAAAACCAATATTTACACACTAAATTGCCCCAAGATCATTATTCAATTACAAAAATAAAGTGTGATAAAAAATCAATTATCAAATCCCCCCACACTTATCCTTTTGCACTCCGGGGCAAAATTAAAAACTCAACAAAACATAAAGACTCAAAAACTCAAAAATAAAGACTAAAGGATAGACCTCTCCTTCTAACAATTGTCAAGAGTGCAAAATTTGGACTGGAAACACAAAATGTCAAAAGATCAACTAATTAATTATGACAGAAATTTCTTCATCTCAAATTACAAAACATGGCAATCTCAATTGATGATGCTGATCACGCAAGATGGCCTCTCAAGGTATGCTCTCAATCAATCTCTCAGGTGTATAGGGTAGCAAGTGTATCACTCAAATTCCACTCAACAAAACTGCCCTACCATAAGCTTGCTCAAAATCTACTTCTCTACTACTCAAAACACATGCATACACAAATCAAGAGGACTTATTATTCAAGGTTGTAATGGGGCTATGGTCAAGGTATAGGTATGGACGAGGAATGAAAAGAATGAAAGGCTAAGCACCCAAGAAATTTAGAAGAGCATTAGTCAAGTAACACCAAGGTGTGCTCAAAACCAACTAAGTAATGAAATGCAAATTTACAAACAAATAACTTCTTCTTCTTCTTCTTCTTTTTTTTTTTTTTTTTTTTTGAATTTTTGTTTTATTTTTATTTTTATTTTTTTTTTTATTTTTTTTTGAATTTATAATCCATAACAAAACAATGAGAAACCAATACCAAATAACAATTGGCATCAAATAGCACCATAATAGCTCAATTCACTCAAATTAATCAAAGCTATAAACAAAAACAAAAAAAAAACTTGTAATATAGAGCAACCTGAATTGTTTCCCAAGGAATCCGCAATGAACCAATTCGCTCAATTGGAACAACACAATACAGAATTAGCAGCAGAAATGAAAAGGGGGGGTTTGTTCAATTTCAATACAGATAACAGATAATAAGAAAACGAGATTAACAATTTTAAAGCAACCAACCTGCATTTGAGTTCCTAAAATCCGTCATTGGACAATGAATCCCTGAATTCGTGGTTGATCCTAAACAAATCGAAATCCTTGCATTCATTTAGAAAAAACGAATCCACTAGGCGATCACCTAGCATTTTATCAGAAACTCGGCGTGTTCACTCATTCAACGTACAGTGCCCACTTAAACCCGTTTTGATTTTAAGCCCTTTCGATTAATCAACCTAAATGTTAAATCTAACATTCAGCACCCCTTCCCTTAAGTTATCCAGAATCGAAATACAGAGGAGAAAGGAAAGAACGAACTCAGTATGATGCAAAAACGTCCTCTGGATTGAAGGCGGAAACTCAATTCGTGGGTTGGACGATTAGTGCCTTAGCCAACCATGGTAGAATAAAAACCGCAAAAATGAAGAAGAAAAGGTCGATAGTTTCTCAACTCAATGGAATGAATATGCGCAGACTCTACACCCATCAAAAGTTCCTGCCCCCGAAAATAATAATAACCCTCGTCCCTTCGTTTTCCAGCTCTAAAAAAAAATAAATAAATAAATAAATCGGTTCAAAGGACAAGAACCGAACCAAACAAAAGAGAAAAAAAAAAACCGAAAACTAATGGCTTTGGTCCCTTGCAATTTGGACACTTAATTAACTGAACTTTGCTCCAAAGATTTCGTGACTGCTTTGTTGTCCGAATTTGGCCTTTAATCGGGAACTTGAAACAAAAGTTATAATTAATTCCACTTAAAAGCCCAAAATCCAATTTAGACCAAAAACCAATATTTACACACTAAATTGCCCCAAGATCATTATTCAATTACAAAAATAAAGTGTGATAAAAAATCAATTATCAAATCCCCCCACACTTATCCTTTTGCACTCTGCAAAATTAAAAACTCAACAAAACATAAAGACTCAAAAACTCAAAAATAAAGACTAAAGGATAGACCTCTCCTTCTAACAATTGTCAAGAGTGCAAAATTTGGACTGAAACACAAAATGTCAAAAGATCAACTAATTAATTATGACAGAAATTTCTTCATCTCAAATTACAAAACATGGCAATCTCAATTGATGATGCTGATCACGCAAGATGGCCTCTCAAGGTATGCTCTCAATCAATCTCTCAGGTGTATAGGGTAGCAAGTGTATCACTCAAATTCCACTCAACAAAACTGCCCTACCATAAGCTTGCTCAAAATCTACTTCTCTACTACTCAAAACACATGCATACACAAATCAAGAGGACTTATTATTCAAGGTTGTAATGGGGCTATGGTCAAGGTATAGGTATGGACGAGGAATGAAAAGAATGAAAGGCTAAGCACCCAAGAAATTTAGAAGAGCATTAGTCAAGTAACACCAAGGTGTGCTCAAAACCAACTAAGTAATGAAATGCAAATTTACAAACAAATAACTTCTTCTTCTTCTTCTTCTTTTTTTTTTTTTTTTTTTTTTTGAATTTTTGTTTTATTTTTATTTTTATTTTTTTTTTTATTTTTTTTTGAATTTATAATCCATAACAAAACAATGAGAAACCAATACCAAATAACAATTGGCATCAAATAGCACCATAATAGCTCGAATTCACTCAAATTAATCAGGCTATAAACAAAAAAAAAAAAAAAAACTTGTAATATAGAGCAACCTGAATCGTTTCCCAAGGAATCCGCAATGAACCAATTCGCTCAATTGGAACAACACAATACAGAATTAGCAGCAGAAATGAAAAGGGGGGGTTTGTTCAATTTCAATACAGATAACAGATAATAAGAAAACGAGATTAACAATTTTAAAGCAACCAACCCAGACTTGAGTTCCTAAAATCCGTCATTGGACAATGAATCCCTGAATTCGTGGTTGATCCTAAACAAATCGAAATCCCTGCATTCATTTAGAAAAACGAATCCACTAGGCGATCACCTAGCATTTTATCAGAAACTCGGCGTGTTCACTCATTCAACGTACAGTGCCCACTTAAACCCGTTTTGATTTTAAGCCCTTTCGATTAATCAACCTAAATGTTAAATCTAACATTCAGCACCCCTTCCCTTAAGTTATCCAGAATCGAAATACAGAGGAGAAAGGAAAGAACGAACTCGGATGATGCAAAACGCCCTCCTGGATTGAAGGCGGAAACTCAATTCGTGGGTTGGACGATTAGTGCCTTAGCCAACCATGGTAGAATAAAAACCGCAAAAATGAAGAAGAAAAGGTCGATAGTTTCTCAACTCAATGGAATGAATATGCGCAGACTCTACACCCATCAAAAGTTCCTGCCCCCGAAAATAATAATAACCCTCGTCCCTTCGTTTTCCAGCTCTAAAAAAAAATAAATAAATAAATAAATCGGTTCAAAGGACAAGAACCGAACCAAACAAAAGAGAAAAAAAAAAACCGAAAACTAATGGCTTTGGTCCCTTGCAATTTGGACACTTAATTAACTGAACTTTGCTCCAGCATTTCGTGACTGCCTTGTTGTCCGAATTTGGCCTTTAATCGGGAACTTGAAACAAAAGTTATAATTAATTCCACTTAAAAGCCCAAAATCCAATTTAGACCAAAAACCAATATTTACACACTAAATTGCCCCAAGATCATTATTCAATTACAAAAATAAAGTGTGATAAAAAATCAATTATCAAATCCCCCCACACTTATCCTTTTGCACTCCGGGGCAAAATTAAAAACTCAACAAAACATAAAGACTCAAAAACTCAAAAATAAAGACTAAAGGATAGACCTCTCCTTCTAACAATTGTCAAGAGTGCAAAATTTGGACTGGAAACACAAAATGTCAAAAGATCAACTAATTAATTATGACAGAAATTTCTTCATCTCAAATTACAAAACATGGCAATCTCAATTGATGATGCTGATCACGCAAGATGGCCTCTCAAGGTATGCTCTCAATCAATCTCTCAGGTGTATAGGGTAGCAAGTGTATCACTCAAATTCCACTCAACAAAACTGCCCTACCATAAGCTTGCTCAAAATCTACTTCTCTACTACTCAAAACACATGCATACACAAATCAAGAGGACTTATTATTCAAGGTTGTAATGGGGCTATGGTCAAGGTATAGGTATGGACGAGGAATGAAAAGAATGAAAGGCTAAGCACCCAAGAAATTTAGAAGAGCATTAGTCAAGTAACACCAAGGTGTGCTCAAAACCAACTAAGTAATGAAATGCAAATTTACAAACAAATAACTTCTTCTTCTTCTTTTTCTTTTTTTTTTTTTTTTGAATTTTTGTTTTATTTTTATTTTTATTTTTTTTTTTATTTTTTTTTGAATTTATAATCCATAACAAAACAATGAGAAACCAATACCAAATAACAATTGGCATCAAATAGCACCATAATAGCTCCCCCCACACTTAAATTGTTGCACACCTGGGCAACCCCCACACTTTAAACACAACACTAAGGTGCTACCAATTAATGCTCAATAAATGTCCAAGGTGCGGAATAAAATGGTTTTACACTTAGGCTCGTAATGTGGCTAAGACAAGAATGGTACACAATAAAAGCACAAAGGGGCTAACCAACGGGGATATAATGCAAGGGAAGGCTATCTGGCCAAAGTGGTGACTAAAAGAAAGAAGGCCTCTATCATATTCATGCATACAAGTGAAAAATGTAGTTTCAAAAAGATTAAGAGCAAGTTCTAGAGAACAGAATCATGAGTAGAAGCACACAAGAAAGAAAGAATGTATAAAATTGATTCCATTCACACAGGTCCAAAATCTCACAAAGGTCAATACCAACACACGTACACACGTACAGCATCACAGATCAACTACCAAGTTAGATAATCCAAAAGTCAAGAAATTCAGTCCAACAGAATGATCTATCAAAAACAAAATATCCAAGTCAAGTCCAATAATACTATCTCCAACTCAACAATTATCAGAAGGAGGGTCTTTTATTAACAATCAAAGTTGAAATTGAAAGCGACAAAGAAAAATAGAGAAAAGGAAAGAAAACTCCCTTAAGGAGGGTATGGAGCATCAGTGAGCCTAATCTCTGTCTCCCCAGGTTGCTGCGGAGGTCCCTCATAAAAATGCTTTAGGCGGTGTCCATTCACAGTGAAAATCCTCCTGGTTTGTTCATCACATAACTCAACTGCACCATAAGGAAAGACATTAGTAATCACAAAAGGGCCATCCCATCTTGATCGAAGTTTACCAGGCATAATTTTAAGGCGGAGTTAAATAAAAGAACTTTCTGGCCCACAACAAACTCTTTTCTCAGAATGTGCTTATCATGAAATGCCTTTGTCTTTTCTTTGTATAAACGTGAACTCTCATAGGCATCCAATCTAAGCTCTTCTAGCTCTTGCAACTGCAGCTTCCTCTCCACCCCTGACTTGGTCAAATCCATGTTGCACTGCTTAATGGCCCAATATGCCTGATGCTCCAACTCTACCGGAAGATGACATGCCTTACCAAAAACAAGCCGAAAAGGAGACATCCCAATCGGAGTCTTGTATGCAGTTCGATATGCCCACAATGCATCATCTAGCCTCTTACTCCAATCTTTCCGGTTAGAGTTAACAGTTTTCTGAAGAATTTGCTTAATCTCTCTGTTTGAGATTTCAGCTTGGCCATTGGTCTGTGGATGGTATGCTGTGGCAACCTTGTGTATCACTCCATACTTTCGTAATAAAGCACCCATGCTTCGATTACAAAAGTGAGAGCCCTGGTCACTGATAATAGCTCTAGGAACACCAAACCTGCAAAAAATATGAGACCTAACAAAATCTACCACAACAGTAGAATCATCAGTCTGGGTGGCTTTTGCCTCAACCCATTTTGAAACATAATCAACAGCCAGCAATATATAAGTAAAACCATGAGAAACAGGGAATGGACCCATAAAATCAATACCCCAGACATCAAAAACTTCACAAAACAGTATGGGTTGTTGGGGCATCTCATGCCTACGGGAAATACTCCCTGTTCGCTGACAGTTCTCACATGACTTACAAAACAGATATGCATCATGAAACAAGGAAGGCCAAAATAAACCAGAATCTAGCACCTTCCTAGCAGTTCTTTGGGGTCCAAAGTGACCACCACAGGCAGAAGCATGGCAAAAATGCAAAATGGAATGAAACTCATTATCAGGCACACATCTCCTAATCACTTGGTCATTACAAAATCTCCATAAATAAGGGTCATCCCAAACATAGTGTTTAGATTCACTCTTCAATTTCAAAGTCTGGGCCCTAGTGGAATCAGCAGGCAAAACACCAGCAACCAAATAATTTACCAAATCAGCATACCAGGGAAGCGTACCTTGTAGCTGTAAAAGTTGCTCATCAGGAAAATCATCCCGAACGGGAGAGAGGTCATAATGGTGAGTGACTCGACTCAAATGATCAGCTACCCAGTTTTCTGCTCCACTTCTGTCCTTAATCTCAATGTCGAATTCTTGGAGCAACAACATCCACCGAATGAGTCGGGGCTTAGCATCTGGCTTCCTCAAGAGATACTTTAAGGCTGCATGGTCAGAAAAGACAGTAACCCTAGTATCTAGCAGATATGACCTAAATTTATCAAGTGCAAAAACAACAGCCAAAAATTCTTTCTCAGTGGTTGTGTAATTAGACTGGGCAGAATCCAAAGTCTTAGATGCATAGGCAATGACATGAGGAGCCTTTTTGACTCGTTGAGCAAGAACAGCACCAACAGCATAGTTGGAGGCATCACACATCAGCTCAAATGGAAGAGACCAATCTGGTGACTGGATCACCGGAGTCATGGTCAGGCAGCGCTTCAAATGGTTGAAGGCCGACTTACACTCATCATCAAACACAAAATCTGTGTTGTGCTGCAAAAGGTTGGTCAAGGGTCGAGCAATCTTGCTGAAGTTTTGGATGAAGCGCCGGTAGAATCCTGCATGACCAAGAAAAGAACGCACTTCCCACGCAGAAGCGGGGTAAGGTAAAGTAGAAATAACATCTATCTTAGCAGGATCTACCTCAATGCCTTTCCTAGATACAATATGTCCCAAAACTATCCCTGACTCAACCATGAAATGACATTTCTCAAAATTCAACACAAGATTGGTCTCAATGCATTTGTTCAAAACTCTAGCCAAATTACCCAAACATGCATCAAAAGAAGACCCATAAACAGTAAAATCATCCATAAATACTTCCATGCAATCCTCTAAAAATTCAGAAAAAATGCTTACCATGCACCGCTGGAAGGTTCCAGGTGCATTGCAGAGTCCAAAGGGCATCCTTCTATATGCAAATGTTCCAAAGGGGCATGTGAAGGTAGTCTTCTCTTGATCTTCAGGCGCAATGTGGATTTGGAAGTAGCCTGAGTAGCCATCCAAGAAGCAATAGTGAGATTTACCACCAACCGCTCCAAAGATTTGATCAATAAAGGGTAAAGGATAGTGATCCTTGCGGGTGGCCTGGTTGAGCTTCCTGTAGTCTATACAGACTCTCCAGCTATTTTGAGCTCTTGTGGGAATTAGCTCATTCTTCTGGTTGGCCACAACAAATCCTCCATTTTTTAGGAACTACCGAATCGGGCTAACCCATCGCTATCCGAGATGGGATAGATAATGCCGCCTGCGGGAGCTTAGTTACTTCCTTCTTCACCACATCCGTAATAAGGGATTGAGCCTCTGAGGTTGTCTCACTGGCTTAGCACCTTCTTCCAATGAAATTCGATGCATGCACATGGAAGGGCTAATGCCAACAATGTCGGCCAAGGTCCACCCAATCGCCTTCTTATTTGCTTTCAATAATCTCAAGAATCGCTCCTCTTGATCAGGTAGAAGGTTCCTTGCCACAATGACTGGCAACTGCTCATTCTCCTCCAAAAAGGCATATTTCAAGTGATCAGGCAGAGATTTCAGCTCCAACTTAGGTGGTTGCTCTGTAGAGGGAAGAAGGTTGGCAGATTGCACCAACTCTGCAGCATATGCTTCAATTGAACCTGTAATGCCTGAAAATGAATTGAAAAGATCTAGATTCTGCCCAGATGGCACATTAGAATTATCATCAACATCATCATCACTATGAAGTGCATCACAGAAATTAGAAAAACATGAAAAATTAGTGCAAATAAGACACCATTCATTATCATTACAACCACAAACAACAGTGTCATTAACAGATGCAAAATCTGGACAATCAGCACAAAACTCAGCATAAGCATCATCAACCACATCATCAATCACATCAATGCACAAAACTGAATGCTCCTCTCTAGGGTGTTTCATGGCATCAAAGATATTAAAATGCACAATACTATCACCAAATTCCATGGAAAGAGTACCAGAATGCACATCTATCTTGGTCCTAGCTGTTTTCAAGAAAGGCCTCCCAAGAATAATCGGGGGTCCACTGCTAGGAGACTCACCCTCCATCTCTAAAATGTAAAAATCAGCAGGAAATATCAACTCATTGACTCTAACCAGAACATCTTCAATCAAACCAGCAGGGTGAGCATTACTCCTATTGGCTAACTGGATGACAACACCAGTAGCACGCAAAGGGCCAAGACCAAGAGTATTATAAACAGATTCAGGCATGACATTTATGGAAGCACCTAAGTCTAACATGCAATCAGAAAATTTACAATTTCCAATAATGCAAGGAATAGTAAATGTCCCTGGATCTTTGCACTTCTTAGGCATGGGTTGGATGAGTGCTGACACATTTCGACTCAAGCTCACTCGCTCATTCCCTTGTAGTCGCCTCTTGTTGGTACACAACTCCTTCAAAAATTTGGCATATTTGGGGATCTGCTTGATCGCATCTAAGAGAGGAATGTTCACTTCAACTTTTCTGAATGTCTCAAGGATCTCCTTCTCTTGTGCTTTCTCTGCCAACTTTTTGGATTGAAGGGCTCTCTGAGGAAAAGGTAGAGGGATGGGAGTTTTGGACTGATCACTAGTCTGCTTCAGTGTTTCATTGCTCCCCTTTTCTGAGGTTGGTTCAGCTTCAGCAGCAGCTTGCTTGGGCTCTTCTAGTTGCTTGCCAGACCTTAGGGATATAGCACTGACATTCCCCTTCGGATTAGGAATTGTTTGGGAAGGAAGAGAGCTACTGGATGCTTGGGGTTGCAGTTGATTCAGTGAAGTTGCTAACTGCCCAATCTGAGTTTGCAAATTCTGAATTGAAGATTCTGTTCTTTGCTGGAATTGCAAACTGTTTGTTGCAAGCTGCTTCACCAAATCTTCCAATGAGGGACCACCACCACTGCTAGTCTGTTGTTGTGCTGGTGGTGGAGGTGCAGACTGCTGGACATTCTGTCTTTCTTTGTGTAAAATTACGCCTCTCTTTGATGCTGCTTTGGTTACGGTTCCACCTGAAGTTTGGATGATCTCTCCAGCCAGGATTGAAAGTATTGGAATACGGATTATGCTGCTGCTGCTGCTGCTGATATTGTGGTTTTCCAGGAAAAACTCCTGCAGCAGCTACTGATTGGTCTAGAGAGGTGCCTTCTTGCAAAGTCAAGCAAGCATCTGTGGACTGGAGTGGTTCATAGAGAGTGGGAGCCTGCACTGTTTGTGTCACTGCCAACTGCCTTACCAATGAGGTCAATTCATCAAGTCTGTTTTCCAGTCTCTGGTGGTCTGTACTAGACACTACTGCTGGTTTATGGGCACTGTGATGTTGGGCTGGGGGTGCTTGAATTGAGAACACCGCCCCACTGCTGTTTGCTCTAGTGCCAAATTGCTGAGAATTAGCTGCCATGTTTGCTATCAATTGTCTGGCAGCAGCAGGTGTCTTATCAACCAAAGCTCCACCACTAGCTGCATCCACCATATTTCTGTCATTGGGCAGCAAGCCCTCATAGAAATACACTATCGATGGCCCAGTCAGCTATCTGGTGGTGTGGACAGCTCGAACATAGCCTCTTGAACCTCTCCCAATATTCATGCAAACTCTCTCCATTCACTTGCCTTATCCCACATATCTCTTTTCTGATTGCAGTGGCTCTTGAGGCTGGGAAAAATTTCTCCAGAAATAATCTCTTCATGTCATTCCAGCTCCCAATAGATGAGGGTGGGAGGTAATACAACCAGTCTTTAGCTCCACCATCTAGAGAGAAAGGAAAAGCTCTCAATTTAATCTGTTCCTCATCAATTCCTTGCGGCTTCATTGTGCTGCAGACCACATGGAACTCCTTCAAATGCTTATGTGGATCCTCACCTGCAAGACCATGAAACTTGGGAAGCAAATGGATAAGACCGGATTTAAGCTCAAAGTCAGCTTCAAGATTAGGATATTGGATGCATAAAGGCTGATAGTTAACATCAGGTGCAGCTAATTCCTTTAATGTCCGATTATCCATGTTATCAGAAAAATGAAAACTAAGAGATGCAACAGAATTGGAATCAGAATGCTCAGTATGCCTTAGCTTAGAAGCCCTCTGAGTAGCATGCAATGTTCTCTCTATCTCAGGATCAAAAGCTAATAGGTCATGTGCATTGCTACTACTCCTAGTCATACAGCATAAGACATAATAGGCAGAAACATGAAATTAATCAAAATAAAATCAAAAACACTATCAAATGAATTTTAAAAATTATACGAACACCACAGCAAAATTATAAAATGTATTTTTGATTTTTTGGAATTTTTTGACGATTTTTAAAAATCATGAAATTGAAAAAAAATTGAAAAAGTGGTCTAAACGATGGAATTTGACAAAATTAGACCCTACATCAGCCCACCTACTCCGTAGGAGACTGAAAAATATTTATTGATTTTTTTCTACCCCCTAACCAATTTTCAGAGCAATTGGAGATAGTTGACAGAAACCAGAAAAATGCGAAATTGACAGAAACTCAAAAAAAAAAATACGAAATATGCTATGCTATGCTATGCTATGCAACATGTAATATGATGAATTTATTCTACTGTATTATGCAGCAATCAAGGTAAAAAGGCAATGCAAATTTCCTGGCAACGGCGCCAAAATTTGACGTGGATCAATTCACACAAATTAATCAGGCTTTAAACAAAAAAAAAAAAATAAACTTGTAATATAGAGCAACCTGAATCGTTTCCCAAGGAATCCGCAATGAACCAATTCGCTCAATTGGAACAACACAATGTAATTAGCAGAAATGAAAAGGGGGGGTTTGTTCAATTTCAATACAGATAACAGATAATAAGAAAACGAGATTAACAATTTTAAAGCAACCAACCCAGACTTGAGTTCCTAAAATCCGTCATTGGACAATGAATCCCTGAATTCGTGGTTGATCCTAAACAAATCGAAATCCCTGCATTCATTTAGAAAAACGAATCCACTAGGCGATCACCTAGCATTTTATCAGAAACTCGGCGTGTTCACTCATTCAACGTACAGTGCCCACTTAAACCCGTTTTGATTTTAAGCCCTTTCGATTAATCAACCTAAATGTTAAATCTAACATTCAGCACCCCTTCCCTTAAGTTATCCAGAATCGAAATACAGAGGAGAAAGGAAAGAACGAACTCAGTATGATGCAAAAACGTCCTCTGGATTGAAGGCGGAAACTCAATTCGTGGGTTGGACGATTAGTGCCTTAGCCAACCATGGTAGAATAAAAACCGCAAAAATGAAGAAGAAAAGGTCGATAGTTTCTCAACTCAATGGAATGAATATGCGCAGACTCTACACCCATCAAAAGTTCCTGCCCCCGAAAATAATAATAACCCTCGTCCCTTCGTTTTCCAGCTCTAAAAATAAATAAATAAATAAATAAACCGGTTCAAAGGACAAGAACCGAACCAAACAAAAGAGAAAAAAAAAACCGAAAACTAATGGCTTTGGTCCCTTGCAATTTGGACACTTAATTAACTAAACTTTGCTCCAGCATTTCGTGACTGCCTTGTTGTCCGAATTTGGCCTTTAATCGGGAACCTGAAACAAAAGTTATAATTAATTCCACTTAAAAGCCCAAAATCCAATTTAGACCGAAAACCAATATTTACACACTAAATTGCCCCAAGATCATTATTCAATTACAAAAATAAAGTGTAATAAAAAATCAATTATCAGAGATCCCCAGTACATAACTAAAATTCCCAAACAATATATTGGATAGTGGAAGGAACCCACAAAAAGTACCTAAGAAGAAAATAAACAAAACACAATAAAATACAAGAAAATTTAATTTGGATCAGTTATTCAACCTACATCCAGGATCCTAAAAAGGGATAAAAATAACTCCATTAGAAAAAATTTCAATTTACAACTTTTGCATGACTTAAGATGCTAATGTTCCTGCCAATGCTCACGTAATAAATACAAAATTTCTTTAACAAGTACTTCTCTCCACATAGTGGGAGCTCATCACTACTAGTCCTGATTGGGAGCACAGTTTTGAAGGCTTGAGTTTCAATTATAGATCTAGAAAATATAAGTAATAGGGGCATAAGTATAATAAAAAGTTTCAAACTTGATAAAATAATTTTTATCTTAATATGAGGTCAAACCTAATAAAATAATGAGGATAAAATATGTTTCTATCTATATACTTCTTAAACAATTTCTCAAATTTTGGTGGGGTATGTGCCTCCAGCCTTTTGAACTTAGATCGGTCCCTGAGCTTCCTTGATTGAGAGGCTTTCGAAATGTATCGTTTCAAGTCCTTTGAGAGACTTGCTCAAATGATATTTTCTCACAACTAGGATATTTTCTCACAACTGATTCACTAAAGAAATAGAGGCTTCACATAGATTGTCATAGATTGACAATTCACATTTTTTGTTCTCCGTAGTCTCTGCAAAAGGTAACCTTTTTGGGCTCTCCATCCTTCTAAAATCAAGTGAGCATATCACTTTCGATAATGATAAATTTTAGGATTAGCAGAAACGGGCATCATTTGTTATTATCAAAATCTTATAAACGGTTCATGACAACCTTAGGACCAACAATATTTTAGTAAGAAAGCACGAGAAGGTCGAACACGAAAAATATGCTTGCTTGATATGAGAATTCACCAGACATTTAAGACGATCCATTAATTACTTATTAGTAACTAGTAAGTCTAAATGAAATCTCAATCCTATAATCTTGACATTTTTGTGTTGAATAATGTTATTTTCACATCACCGTATCTCTCCATCTCCTTTACATTAAATTAAATTGTTTGCTTAGTCACAAAGAAAAATGAATACTCCTGCACAAGTATGTATGTCCTAGCACAAATATGCTCATGCACATCTTATGTATTCGATGCCTATATGTAAACCATATTTGATCACGAAAACAGAAGATATCGGGTGCCTTGATGTGAAAAATGAGTTTCAATTGTGTACTCTTTAGCTGTATGAAAAGGAGTATGTATGTAAATGAACCTAAAGCCATAAACCTGTTTTAATAGTTGTTATCAACCATGTTACCAAAAGAAGGGATGTGCTCCACCCCTTTTATTTCCAAAATAATAAAGATGCAAAAGCCTGTAGGACTCCTTTAACCAGAAAGATCTGCATAAAACCATGGGAATTTACCTAGCTTACATAAACTTTTCGCCCATTGTTTGCATGTCAACAGTAATGTTGGTAGCTTCTCAACTCTTGAGATGGTCATTCTAGGTGACTCAAAGCCTAATTTTAACTTGACCCGTGTACTTATTTATTCTTAGTAGGGAAAGCATCAAATTAATTTCCACAGTCCAAACGAAACAAGACACATCCAGATGCTACAGCATCAAAGCACCTTTCTCTTCACCCGGGGAAAACAAAATGCTCTAATTTATATATATCATAGTGGGTTCTTTTTTGTCACTAAATGACTGTCAGCACTGATCAGCAGAATTACATGATCATTTACCAATGTCTTGATATTGAAGACTTTTATCTTTTAAATCCTCCTGATCAAGCTCTATAATCGAGGTAACAGTAAAACCTAGGTTTATCTCCTAACTTGATATCTTGGTAAAAAGTGAATGATTTGGTCTCTTTACACGAGACAACCTGTGTGTGGAAGAACATGTGAGGTTCAATGCATGAAGGTACGAGGTTTTGTTTTATTTAAAGTGCTTAAAACTACACAAAAGTATTATCGCCACCTTTGTGAGCTCCAATTATGCAGCGAGGACATAAATTAATCTTTTTGTTTGCTTCAATTTTGAAGCATGCCATGACGAATTTTAGCAGCCCAAAAAGCATTGGTCTAGGTAAATTATCAGTACTGCTCCAAAAGGGATTGTTTAATCTCCCATTGAAAGCAACAGTGTTTGAAATCGTTCGAAACCAATTATAAGAAGTCTTAATGGGTTAACATATTATATTTAGGGTTTCCCGAATTAACGTAAGCCTATTTTTTTTTTTTTTAAAAAAAGGTCTACAGGTTATATAAATTAATTTAGATTTAGCTTATTCTGCAGGAAATCCCTTGATCTTATCTTTACCTCTACCACTGATCAATTGCTACTATATTCAACAACCTCTCGTCTTTTGACACGAATGCTAAGCCTATGATTAATTTTCAAATAAAAAATACCGAGAAAAAATTAAAAAAAAAAATAGTTTCCACCGTGCTATACATAGAAAGGAGAAACAATATATTGGAAGGCAAATTATTAATCCACCACATCATTAGTGGAATTACCAATAGATGACCCTAGAGATTAAATAAAATGGTTAGGGAACAGATCACCCTAGAGATTAAAGGGCAAATCCACCAGATCCCAGTCGCTGCAACTTCTTTGTAATTGTTGTTAATGGCCCCTATAATTAATTGTTACTAAAGTCCATCATATTCATAATTAGGGGAAGTTGCTGAATGTGTGCGACAGATATTTAAATATTTTATATATCTGTCCAACCACTTGTTAGATTCCCACAACTACTAAAAATTGAACATCAATTAGTTATTTTTAAAGAGTTTAATTGGGGAATATTGACAGTATAAAATCATCCAATTAAAATCTTTCATTTGCATAATCATTCAAATAGTGGGTGGTTATATCAAAAATTTTTTATATGATTGAATGTCTGTATAAAATTTTTTTATACTGATAGTATATTCAAATTAAATCTATTTTTAAATAGCATAAATATAAATTCAGTTTGTCTATTGAACATACGAGGGGGAGCAATCAGACTTTTAAAAATTGTCTGACAAAAAATTCAATTTGAAAATATCAAATCATTCTAAAAGTTCTATTGATTCAGTGCACAAACTCTAAATATATCATAACTATTGAATTCTCCACATAAATATAATATGATCATAGTCTCGTAGAAAGTGGCCAACTTTTCGCATGGTGAAAATGACAAGTACACTTGAAAAGGCACAACCATTCATATCACTTTCCACTTTGGTTCCATTTAATCACACACCATTACAATCAAGGAATATATACATGCAGTAGGCAGATTTATTTCAATGTATATTAAGAAAGCACAAGCACAATTCTACGGTTTTTAGGTTTGGTCAACAGAGGCTTCAATAATAATTGACCAGCTTTATGCTTGTGGATGCCACGACAGATCTTTGTCAAAAGTATTAAAACTTATTCCACGATATGCATTAAGAGGGAAAGAAAAATAAATTGAATTATTTGATTCTGGTGTATAACTAACGTTTTCAAAATGTAATCGCTTGTTTTGATCTCTCTCTCTCTCTCTCTCTCCCGCACACATAAATATGTTAAGTATATAAGTAAAATTATTAAAAAAATTAAGATATATCTAACTTATGATAAAAATAATTCATAACATAAACACATTAAAACATCAAAATAAATAAATCTTATATTGTGTACTATACTTAAATATATGTTTCATTGCATATGTTTATATAAATAAAATTAATTTAAGTTACCAAGAATGAGCTAATAGTAAAAAATTTAAATAATATGTATAATGTTATAAACTACCCGTATAAAAAGAAAAAAAAAAAAGAAAGCGAAATTAGTTTAATTAATTTTCAATCTCACATAAAACAAATAATAGAATAAATATAATAAATGCTAATTTAATGCAAAAACCATGTGTCGACTTAGTAATAACACGTTTCAAATACTCTTCACACCAATTATTATGGCTTCGGAGTTCTCGGTTAACTTGATCGAGCGGTTGGTCTGGGCCGAGTTTCAAAGCAGTGCCCTGGATTCCAGCTAAATGTTATTTGTTATTTTCTCTCTTTTAATATTTTAAAATTTTAAAATATTTGCCTATTTTTAATATTAAAATCATATTAATTTTTTTTAATTGTATCATTAATTTAATTGTTATTCAATATCATTATAACTAGAGTTAAAAATTTGTTAGATTAACTCATTATCATTTACGTATAAAGAATAATTATAGTATTAATTATATTAATGGAAATATGTTTTTTTAGATACAAATAATTTCATCTATTTATAAAATTTTGTACCACTACCAACATTAATTTTTTTCCTTAATCTATGTATTTTTGGTTTTGGATAGATATTTTGAAATGGAGAAAGTTGTATTTTTGAGCCACTTTATTTATTCATCAGTTTAGTCTTGTGTACAAAAATTAAGAAATTTAAAATTAAGATTTGATCATGAAACATATTTATTAAGTGCCGTTACTTAACTTTTAATATTGAATTAATTCATTCAATTAAGAATTTTTTCTTTATAATTGTGTTAAAGGTGAAATTGAAAAACTAACAATAAATATTTTATTAATATGAGAGTGACAAATAAAGTGAAGAAAAAAAAATTTATTCAAAATGGCAGACAAAGTTGACTGAAGAATATTATATGTTATTTCATGGTTATCCCCAAACATACCAACACTTGGTTGGTTTAAGTGGATCAACATTCTCTTAAACAAGATTTTATATTTGATTTTTATGGATAAAAACTAATATTAGGAGAGTTTTACCCCATAGTGGGTCAATATGACTCGAATTAGATTAGATAAAGTTCACTAAATTTCTAATACTAATAGTTTGGAATTAAAAAAAAAGTTTAATTAATCCACAAATCTCTATAATTTGACCTAATTTTGAATTAGGTTTTATAGTTTAAAAATTTTCAATTAGATTCCTATATTAAATAAACTTTTGTTATCAAGTTCTTGGAGTAATCTATTATTACAAAATTTTTAGCTAGTTTGAATAAATTTTTATGATTTAGTTTACAAAATTGGGTGGAAACCTATTAAATTATAAAAAATTTTAAATTTTTTGTAATATTAGGTTGCTTTAAGGATTTGATTATAAAAATTTATCTAATGCAGGAATCTAATTAAAAATTTTTAAATTATAGGGACCTAATTAAAAATTTGGTCAAATTATAGAGACCTACAAAATAATTAAACAAAAAAAAATCCCGAAAGATAATCTGTTACTCCATATGGTTTGCAAAATGACATGCACTGTACGCCCAATAATTTCAACGATGAAGTCTATAGGACCAGAAAATAATAGATTGTTTACGGAACCAATTTAAAAAAAGTACGGAAGACGAGAACGAAAAAGGAATTAAAACTTCAAAATTAAGACAAGAAAAATTTTATAATTTTTTTATTTTATATGTTGAGAGGCTTCAGCCGCTTCCGGTAAACAAAATGTAACATGTTACTTCGAAGACGCATGGAAGGTATGAGGGGCAGAAATCTTGTCCCTTTTTTTTCTGTTTAACTGAAGGGAAGAAATCCTCGCATTCTATAAACGAACTCTGAACTTGATGAATAAAAATATTCATGTCACCATTGGAGCACAAGTTACCGGCAATATATATTCGATATGCTCAGTGCTTTATAATCGAATGTGCTCGTTGGATGATTGGAATAAGTTTATAAACCCTATTTGACACGTCTAATAGGATAAGATTTGATAGTATAAAGTCTGATAATATTTTAATATTATGCGATATTTGGTATGTTGCTAAATAAGATAATATTATTCTTTTACTATCACAAATAATTCTAATCAAAATTAAATATCTAATAAAAAACAAAATTATAATAAAAAATAGTAATTTTCAATAGGATAAGATTTGATAGTATAAAGTCTGATAATATTTTAATATTATGCGATATTTGGTATGTTGCTAAATAAGATAATATTATTCTTTTACTATCACAAATAATTCTAATCAAAATTAAATATCTAATAAAAAACAAAATTATAATAAAAAATAGTAATTTTCAATAATTATAAATTAACAAATAAAATATTTTTTATTTTTAAATATTTCTTATTTTTATTATTAACATTTATAGTTTATATTAAATACTATTTATATGATTTATACATTTTTAATAATTATTTTTATTATTTTCCTAAATATAAAAAATGAAAGGGAGAAAGAAAAAAATAGTTTTTATATATCAAAATATAATTAAATCTAATCTCACATTCCAATACTTGATTGAGTTATATATCATATATAATTTTTTTATTATATATAATTAAATTTATATCAAATATTCTCGATTATTTTCTATATATTTGTATATTAGTTTGTGGATTGAACAATTTTATTGGGTCTCAGAGCTCAGTCGAAAAAGAACTCAACAAGGATCTTCTAGAAGAATTCTCCTCGAATAAGTTCAAACTAAGTCAACACCTTGGAGAGGTTGAACTGTAAAAGTCGTTATCAAGGACTAAGGGATCCCACAAAAGTAGGAGAACATGGATCAATGAGGAATGGGGGAAGCATATTTGAACTTAAACAAAAGGGGGCTCGTAAGAGTCAGGGGTAAGTAATTGATCCTATTTCACTTGCACCCAAGTGGAATTGATTTTTGACTTGAGTGTTGGAGTCTTTAATTTGCAAGTCCCCCATCAGAGGCATGAACGAGAGCTCAGACTTGCAGAGTGTAACATCCTCAATTTTTTTTCATGCTAAATTACCTTAGTAACCTTGAATAATTAGACACTTAATGAGAAATTAAAGGGTTAAAGCTTAATTAAAGAACCTATGAGATAATTTTGAGGAGAAAAGTTAAGAAAACGTTCAATTAAGATTAGAGAATGTCTAATTAAGCAAGTCAAACTCTTAATAGCTTAATTAAGTACTAATCACCTATAATTAGCTTAATCAAGTTTAATTAAGGATAATTAAGCTTAATCAAAAGTTTAATTTTTGTTAGTCATGACCATATGTATTAATCGTTAATCCTTGCTTAATGAAGTTAATAAAGTTGTTCGAGCACTTAATCACATCATTAAAATTCAAATTTAGTCAACTAGACAATAAAGCGATGTCATTAAAGCATAAAGTATGAGACAAAGTTGATTTTTGTAAGAGTTGACCACACTTTGTATCGTTCATCATCCAATTTGTCCCCTTAAACCTTAGTTAACTCAAAATTAAGCAAAATATCTGTCCCCCCATGCTTAGAAACTTATGGCCAAACATATGACACCTTACCAAACAAAATACTATACTTAAGTCATAATATATTACCTGATAAGTTATTACGTGTGGTGAACTAAGAGTTAACTATTTACTTTAATCAATTTCGATTTGGCAGCGAGATATATACTAAACAGGTGTTGTATCGGAAATAAAGTAACACAAACCGAATTGCGAATAAACAAACTGCATCATATATATATGTACATGCTTGTACCTTTGTTTTCAAAGTTGTTAAAAGAAAGATAATACAATACAGAGTAAAAGAAGTGAGGCTACTAACACAAAATAAATCGGCCTAACTATATGAACATTTCCCTCCTACTAGTCCCCATGGGATATTTTCATGTACAACTACTAACTCCTATCCATATACCTATGACCCAAACTGCCAAAAGAGGGTCATCCTGTACATCTACTGCTGCTTCGGTGGATACTCTAGATGGACTCCGAAGAGAGGAATCCATTTGCCATGCTGGCGTCAGCAAGGGTATAGTCTATGCTCGAGGCAGAAGATGAGGACGACGAACTCGCTGCCTCCAACGGATCCTCCTTAGACATAGTGACAGAGAGGATCGGCTGTGGTGGTGCGACTGGCGGAGCCATTGTAACATCCCCACTTTCGTAAACAGAACGTAATAGGAACTTTGAATTATTTCCCTTAGGCAATGTGAGAATTTCTCAGGCAGCGCTATGCCATGACGATCCTCACACTTGGAATTATAAGGTAGTGTAACACTGCCATTGAAAATATGGCACTGCCATATGTTAAAAATTAGGAAATGATAAAAGTGCCCCTATCAACTTTTGTTAATTTCACTCTTGCCCAAAAGTTTTGGAAATTGTACTTTAACCCCAAGTGGATATTTCCACAATAACCCTAGAACTTTTCATGAAATGACCTTTATGTCCCTACATCTATAAAATTAGCAGAATGGGATTTTAAGCAGAGCAGAATCACGTGGTGAAACCGTAGAAGTTTAAATCTCTGCCGATTGAGCCATGAAGGCAGTCTGGTGTAAAATGACGTGGGGTGCCCCTGGACTTGCTCAAAATTACGAAAATGTCATTAGTTACAGAAAATTGGAAATAGAAAGGCTCCGGATTTACGAAAATGTCTAATTTACTCCATTAATTCACTTATTCTGTTTCAATAGTTATGTAAGGGCAATTAGAGGTTAAGTAAATATTAATCAAGAGTTAACTAGATATTAGTTAGAGAGATTAGGCTTAAGATAAATTAAAAATGAACATGTAGACATCTTACAAAACTATTAAGTAACGTTTGACCGGTTTGGAGAAAATCGACGAAGATTCAGTATTTTAAACCACCAAAACCGAAGCAGTAGAATTTTCTACTGGAATCGCTCACTTAAATGGCTGAAATTCAGCCTCTCCTATCACATATGAGTGGCACCAAGTGTTGCTCAAGATAGTGGAAAAACTTAGCTTTACCTTCATCAGATTTTTATCGTTTTTGCTTAGTTATTCAGTTTTATAAACTACTTAAGATTAATTGGCATTCGATTAAATTTTTACTTAGAGCCAATTAAGTATCATTTAGAGAAATTAGATATGAGAGAATTAGATTGAAAGCATAGAAAACTTCATAGGATTTTTCCAAAACCGATTTACCGATTTAAAGGAAATCGGTAAGATTTCGGTACTTTGAATTGTCGGAACCGAACTAATGGAAATTATACTATTTAAACCC
Source organism: Pterocarpus macrocarpus (assembly GCA_031439585.1). Lineage (NCBI taxonomy): Eukaryota > Viridiplantae > Streptophyta > Magnoliopsida > Fabales > Fabaceae > Pterocarpus > Pterocarpus macrocarpus. The sequence goes on from CM062520.1 coordinate 29,052,733, forward strand.
TAGGATCAATGGCTAAGATTTAGCCAAGCAACCCCCTCAAGTGGCGCCTTGATCAGCCCTTGATGATGGGAAGCCAAGCTAAATTGGAGAAGGGAGTGAAATCCACCAATCACATGCATCTAACTTCCAAATATCTCTAACTTTTCCTTCCTTCCCTTATCATTTTCGTCCTCCCTCTCCATCTACTGAAGGTCATCTCTTTCTCTTCTCTTTACTCTCATTTCCACTCCATTTTCATCCATTTTCAAGTCTCATCACAAGTTGCTTTCATCAAAGACACAAAATCCACCCAAACTCAACTAGACAAGGTAGGAAATCCTACTTCTCCTCTTATTTCTCTAATTTGGGGCTGCATGTTGGGCATACATAATCTGAGATGTTGGTGTTTTATAGAGTGATGATGATGTTTTATCACTGATTTTGCATGTATGTTGTGATTAAAATTGGAATTGAGGGCAAATAGCTTGAAGGAAGAAGACAAATCTAGAGGCTGTTAGGGTTTTCCCTCGATGATCCGTACGGCGGAGTGTACGGTTCTGCTTACCGCCGTTTAAATTGGATGAAACCATTTTTAAATGAAACTAGACATCCAGGGCTTTCCATACATATAAAATATAAGGCTATTGGATTAGTATAGAATTAGTTATGAATTTTTGAAGTTAGACCTAGAAATATGGGTTCTCACCCGGGCAGCATGGGTTAAGAAGGGTGTAACTCACCCTATACAACCTCAAATTGAGTGCAACTAAAGTTGTTTGAAAGCTAACACATGAGAGAACATCTCATAAAAATTTCAGAATTTAATTCGTTGTCATTTGCTCCTAGCATATCAATGAATCTGGCATAGGTTTAAACTGGCCTAGAATAGGACAGCCCAGTAGGGTAATGTTTCAAGACTCATTACTCAAAATCTATGTAGACAAATGACATGAAACTTAACGCTTTTAAAGCTTGTTGTGTTAGCTTTATTTTGATATAAAACTCGCATCATTTCATCTAGTTTTCGATTTTTAGTGAATTTTCTTCTATAGGAACCCAACTCTGGCTAAGAACAGGGCATGCTAAGATAAAATGTTTTTATCTTGAGTTATACAACTCAAAATGAGATGGGACCAAAAGGAGAGAAACTAGACATATAAGGCTGTAACATATCTAAAAATGAGATTTAAATGAGTTGAATTGAATAAAAATTAGGGCATGCCAATCTCGGGTAGAACAGGAGAGAATAAACCAAAACCCAATTGGTGCTTGAACTGAAATTGATGAATGATGCTATGAATATATATGTATTTGCTGGTTCATATTGAATTGCAAGTTTGTATATTTGTACTGGTTGCCTGGCACTATTCATGGGGAAGCGGACTCGATCCGTTATCTTTGTCGAATTTTTAAGGAATTTATGAGAACTTATGCTATGGATGATTATGCTTTGAATATATTTACGTTTATATGTCATATTCATGTACATCATGCATGCAAGTATATATTTAGAACATGATATGATATATAAAGTATGACACATACTCATGAATGCACCAAGCGTCTGCATGCATGACAAGATATGAAAAGGAAAGATAATAAGAACTTGCAAGAAAGATGTACCAAGCTACCACGTGAGGCATGGCATAGACCCAGCTAGCGTGGGCCAAAGTGGTACTGTCTAAGACTTGGGCCAGCCCCCGACCAGATTTAAGGGGAATAGACTGGTGTGAGGGTCGGGGAAAGTAAACTCGTCACTCATGTATAGGTACACGCTCGGACCTGAAAAGCAGGCTATCATCCAGGGGTGAGAGAGGCCATTCACCTCCGAGGGACCAAGTACAGAATGGCAAGGTTAAGTTGCAAGTTAAAGAAGAGATAAGTTAAGTCAAGTGCACTTGCATACATTCAAGTATAAGCATTTATATGTGCATTTTCAATCATCTAGTTAAGTCATAATGCTATTATGACCTTTATTGAAGCATATTATACTATCCGTATTTCTATGTCTGTTATATGATATGGCAAGTGGTTGTTAAAATATAACCCGCTTCGAGAAAGGTGTTTTCAACTTAAAATTGAACCACTATTTGTTTATATGTGCTCATATTTTTATAATAAACCGAAGCGGCTGGAATATTTATGGTGACACTGTAAGATTGGTTTGAGTTTACCTACTGACAACCTTAGGTTTTCATTGCCTACTTGTATGTTTCTCTTTTCTGTAAATATTCCAGCTCCCAAGTTGGAAATCAAATATGAGGTAGAGTACAGGGCCATTCATTGAGCAAGAATAGGGCGCGAGCAAGACCAAGAGACTATTGGAGCTAGCTAACGACTAGTCGAAAGTAAATGCTATGTATTATGCCAGTCACAATTTCCTTTAAAGTGTAATTTTTTTTTATTAACTATGTATCAGAGACTATTAGTTAGTAATAAAGTGAGCAGTTAAAGGGCCATGTATTATATTTTCCATATTTTAAAGATTTCTTAGCACAATGACAATCTTTTAATATAACTTCATAACTCGAGCATGGCTTATATAATAAAGGGTGTTACAGCCATGGCTAGTGCTGCTGCTGCGGGTGGAGGTGAAAAGGGATAAGCCACATGGAGAGGAATGGCGATGTAAGGGACAAGGTTAAAAAGCGGGTGTATAAGGGGTACGGCAAAATCTTTCCGGAAGAAAAAGTAAAGACGAAACTGGCATCTACCAGATATATATACGAAATCTATGAACAGATCGAGATGGATGTGGAGCTCTGGAAACTCAATGAACAGGATGTCAGTTGCCGCATTTTCCATGATCTGAGAAGGATCTGGGAGTATATAATAGGGTGAGAAATAAATATTTCTCAGTAGGAATTTCTAAATCTATGCATATCTATCATCGCTATCATGCTAAGGTGTTTCGGATTTTTGGTTAAATAGGAGAAAATGTTACCTCACCAGGAGGTCCTACTCTCTACTCAATTAGTTATGAAAATCATAGCACGAAACATAGCTTTGTTTTACTTAAGGAAATAAAGGAAATTAAATAGAAAATAAACAACCCGATCTGTGTACTGACATAAATAAGTGACAGCTATAAAGTGAGCAATAATATGTATATAACATCCAATAGTGAAATTTTAAATCAATGCATAAAAACTAAAATTATGGATATGCACGAAAAATGATACACTTGATCTTAACTCATATTTTTTCGTACTTGGTCCCTTGGGAGTATATTGGCCATAAGACTCCTAGGTAATAGTCCACTTTTCAGGATCGAGCTCGTTCCTATATAAGGTCGCCGGGTTTGCTTTCCCCGATTTCCCCACTTATCTATTCCCCTTAACTTTATTCAGGGGCTAACCCAAGTGACATGGAAATCCTTTCTCATGTTTATAGAGTAGCATTGCTTGTCTAACACTTTGACCAATGCATGCATAACTTGTAAATTCTCTTTAATTGCATTTTCTATTGAAATCTTAGCAGCATAACGGATTATGTCCGCTTTTCAATGAATAGTGCTAGACAATCAGGACATTTTAATCAAATAGTAAACTCAATACAAAACATCATATTCATACCAAGAATGTAACAATATTGATAGGTGCGAGATTTAAAATCATAAGTATCAATCTATCTTGCAAGCTTTTAATTTCTATTAAGGTTCCCGAGTTCGACTTCCAATATTTAATGGGTTCCGAGTTCCGATCTTATACAAGTTCTGACTTCTCTACATTATATTCGATCTCCTGAGATTATATAATTCCCGACTTTCGGGGTTGCATTCGATCTCCGATCTTACCCCACCATTGGTCTTCTGAGACCTTGATAAGCGTGTTTCCTAAATTTCGAGCTTCTTATTTACTAAGTCCCGAGTTTAACATCAAATATACCCGATCTAGCTCTTTCTCTATTAAGTTTCGAGTTCAGCCTTAAACATACTCGATATGGATTCCTATTCACTAAGTCCGAGTTCAATCATTAAGTAAACCCCTCAAAGTTCGATCTTAAGTATACCCTTCCGGGTTCATCCTTAAGTGTACCCTTCCGAGTTCAGCCTTAAATATTCCCGACTTAGTTTTCTATTCTACTGAGTCCCGACTTCAACTTCAAGTATTCCTGACCTAGTCCCTTATTTACTAAGTTTAGAGTTCGATTTTAAGTGTACTGATCTAGTTTTCTATTTACTAAATCCCGACTTCTGACATTAACTCAAGTTGTTTGTATCTTGTCCCAGACTTGTCCTTCTTCTAGCCAGAATTACACTCTTATGAGGGAAAATTCACTGAAAATAGAAATCTGGGTGAAATTATGCGAAATTTATATCCATGTAAAGCTAACAGAACAAGCTTTCAAATGAATGAAGTTTCATATCATTTGAATGAGTATAACTTGAGATAGCTCTAAAATTTGACCCTACTGGACCTCCCTGTTCTAGCCCAGATTGGACACAGGGCAATTTCCTCGACTCACTGGGAACAAACGGGACCTTATCAAATTCTAAAATTTTTATGGAATATTCTCCCATGTGTAAGCTTTATAACAAAGTTAGTTTCACTCAATTTGGAGTTGTATAGGGTGAGTTACACCCTTCTCAACTCATATTGCTCAGATGAAAGTCCTGATTTCCAGGTCAAACTTCAAAAATTCATAACTTCCTTTTTACTAATCCAATGGCCTTATATTATATATGAATGGAAAGCCCTGAATGTCTAGTTTCATGTAAAAATAGATTCATGGAGTTTAAACAACTGTAGGCAGAGTCGTACACTCCGCCGTACAAACCATCGAGGAAAAACCCTACTAGCTTCTTGAGTTTTTTCCTTTCTTCAAGTTTTTTCATACTAATTCTATTTCCAATCATAACACATATGCAAAATCAGCCATAAAACATCATCATCACTCCACATATTATCAATAGCACAAAGTATACAAGACCCACACACAAATCCAAACTAAGGAAAATAAGAAGAGAAGTAGGATTCCTACCTTTACTAGGTATGATTCTTATTGAATTTATGGTTGGTGTTGAAGAAATCTTGTTATGGCTTGAAGGTTTGTGGAAGAGAAAGATGATATGAGTTGAGATGAGATGAGATAATGGAGAAAACAATGAACAGGGGTCAGCTTAGATAGGGCCGAAAATGTGCAAGTGTAGATAAGGAAAAATTTAAAAACTTTTGAAGCAAGTTACATGTGATTGGTGGATTTGAGTGGGTTATGTAAATTGGTTTGGCAGCCTATTTTGAGGGTTGAGATGGCGCCACTTGCATGGATAAGTTGGCTAAATCTTGGCCATCCATCCTAGGGTTCTCACAGTATAATTTCTATTGATTCGGTTTTGACAGTTTAAATTACCGAAATCTTACCGATTTCTCTTAAATCGGTAAACTGATTTTAGAAAAATTCTGTGAGGTTTCCTATGTTCTTAATCCAATTCTATCAAGCCTAATCACTTCTAAATCACACTTAACTAGCTTTAAGTAAATGCTTAATCGAATTTCGATTAAACCCACTTATTCGATAAAAACTGAATAACTCAATTACTAACGATAAAATTCTTTGGACGTTACAAAACACAACACACACACATACACATACACATCCATTTTCATTTTGTGTTATCTCATTCTCTCTCTAGTTCTCAAACTCTCTAATCTCTCTATGCATTTCTTCTTCTTCATTTTTTCATCATTCTCCATCATCATAACCAAATCTTCTTCACTAAGCCCTTCAAAGATCACCTCTTTTGGTCTTTGGAGAAGATTTACACACTACATGCTTCATTCTCATAAGAACTCAAGAGTTCTCTCCTTCTCCATTCAAAACTGCCACCTTCACCACTTGGAGCAACCATCATCTTCTTTATTTTCTCCTTCAAGAAGGCGCCATTTTCAACACTAGGTAGTGATCTTTCATTTCTTCTTTTTGTTATTCAAGAAAGCTTGAAGCTTGGCTTTCACCATGGCCAAGAACTTCAAGTGACAACTTGAGAAAAACACTATGCTCTTCATGAGCAAAGTTTCCATTTTTAGCAAAGTTTGATTCTTTGAGTTTGTTTCATGAGATCTTGTGTGTTTCTCTTCTTGAATGCTTCTAAAGTTTTTATTTTTCTCACATAATGCATATGTTTTGATGTTTTGTGAGTTGTTGAAAAAGAAATAGGCTTTCTTGGTGGTATTTGGTTTAAAGATAATTTTTTTCTTTATGAAGAGCTCATGATTTGAAAGATTCTTCTTTTTATATCTTCCTCATGATTTTGATAAGACTAAGAACATTCTATAGGAATAAAACTTTAAAAAGTTTGCTTCTTAAAGCACTAAACATGGTGCAAAGTACATGCTTCTCCAAAAGTTTCATTTTGATGTTTTTGAAGGCAAGAATATGCGTAAACGTTCAAACTTTCTTAAGATATGAAGCTTTTCAACCGTAAAAGGTAAGAACTTGTCACTTTCTGTCACAAATGTTGAACCTTAAAGACAAGACTATCATAAAGTTTCAAACCTCCTTCAAGAATGTAACTTTTTGGTCATAAAAATGTATACTTGCAACTTTATTTAATAAAGATTGAATCTTGAGTTAAAAATATTGACTAAAGTTCTTAACTTTCTTCAAGAATGAATCTTTTAAATCTTAGAGTAACTTTAAGTCATAAAGTGTAATCTCAAAGGTATAATAATGATTAAAGGTTTCACCTTTCTTAAAGAATAAGACTTTTTAGCCATAAAGTTAGCATCTGGTATTATTATTTCATAAAAGTTGAATCTTGTATTATTATTTCATAAAAGTTGAATCTTGAAGATATGAATATAATGCAAAGGTCCATACTTTATTAAAGAATGAAACTTTATAATCATAAAGGTGAAATCTTGTTATTTTATTTAAATAATATTGAATCTTGTAATTTGTTGGAATAAAGATCTCTTCTTGATGACTAGCAAACACATAGTGTTGTTGGCTTCATGAGTGTGATTATGCATTGTTACGACCCAAGGGACTAGAGGGATCTGGAAATCCTTTGGAAATAGAAGTATGATTAGGGCCTCTGACTATACTATGAACCTAAGAATCATTAGTTTGCTATCTCAAGGAAACTAAAAGATTGGAATGCAAAATATGGGCTAAAACACCATATTAGGCTTTGGCCACAATAAAAAGGAAAAGAAAAATAAGTGTCATCTTTGTTAACTTTAACACATTATTCCCTAAGATGTATACATAAGAATGTTATGAGATTATTAGGGGAAAATGAATCCCTAAGGCAAAAGGTGACTTCACTGAAGAGTCAAATAACTAAAAGTTTACAACACACGTTCATACTAAACTAGGTGGTTCACATGATAATTCATAAGACTCCTCACAAAGGGAAAATGCAACCATGGACACCCATTAGGGTATGAATATATGATACTATTAAGCATGATGTATGGAAAGTTTGATTGATGAGTTGACTCATGATTTGATGATTGTTGATGATTTATATGATGATATGAGATGAAAACAAATGATTATTGGTTGAAATTTTTGTGTTTGGCACTTTGGGGAAGCTTCGATCTGGCCGTTATGCTGCCTAATTTTCGTCAAAATTATGGACTTAGTCATATTATTGCATATCCACATGTGTCTTGTCCGTAAGTATAATGCATGTAAGACATAACGATAAGAAAAGAAATAATTGGACATGATCCTTCATTTACTTCGTTAAGGGAAATGAGGGAAGGTAATCCACAAAAATAAGAAAAGTGGGCATGATCCTTCGGTAAGGAAAGGTGACCTATAAAAGATCCTTCTACTTTGGAGGAAAGAAGGCCCTGAACTCTCCAAAACTAGAAGAACCTTATCAGTTTAATTTGATTTTAGATTAGTATTGTGTGACGACGGCCACAAAATGAACTCATGTCCAATAGCATTCTATTCCAAGGGAAAGTAAGGAATGTTAAGCATATGCTAAGAATGAAAGTAAAGTTAATCAAAGACTTTGGTAAAGTCCATATGGTTACATGAAAGTGCATGCATCTTTATTTCCTCATATGCATGGTCTTGACTATTGATATTATGCTTAGTTCATATGGTTCTATCCTATGTCTTTATGTTGCTTATGCCATGTTTATGAGATTAAGCTTAAAAGAAACCCACTTCGGGAACTTATGTTTTCAAAATCATTAAAATTAATCTATGCATGTTCACCGTTTTTATAAATAAACCCGAAGCGGCTGGGATGATGACGATGACATAATAATCTTGTCCTATTGAGAAATCTTGTATTTCCCACTCCTACATTTTCATGTCATCTTCAAAGGATGTCGGCGTCGGGCAGCGTGGTGATTTACATTGAGTTCCCAGTCTAGCATTGGCACTTTGATCTAGTACTGAATGTCTCTGTGGTGATTGCGATAACAGAAATGAGGGTCTACATCTTTCACAGCTGTCAATTTCATGCACCTGTTATGGGCCTATTCTTCCATCCTTCCAAGTCGTTCGATGATGTCACCCTGGATAATATATGTCCATATTTCCACCAGTCGAGGTACCCCATCAATGGAAAGCCTGACTCGGACACTTGGCTGACACTAACTATTTCTATGGAGTCTGATCCCTTGGAATCATCTTACCCGACCTATTCTGCAAAGTTTGACCCTTCGGAGCCGTCGTACCCCTCGATGATTCGCTTGACTTTGGATTCTTCTGCTGGCCTAGCTCCATCCTTGGTTCAAGGATGTGGATTCATTTGTACTCGTGCTGTACCCCGTAGGTGTGGGCCTGCTGGTGGAGGAAGACAAGGAGATGATGCACTCGGTTGATTCGGGAATAGATATCTCCCGTTTGAGGGATGACATGGATGACACTTGCTGAGTTGGAGCAAGGATAGCCTTTTTTGGTTGTAGTTTATAGGGTTATCATTTCTTGTATAGCATGTACGGGCGGTAGAGATTTCTGATGTATTTCTTTTGTGATGTATTTGCTTAGGTTTATCTTGTAGTGCCGACAGTAGATATCAGACCCATGATCTATTATGTATGACATGTTGCGCTACTATTAAACTATATCTGACTATGATGGTTGTGAAATAATATTATGTTTATTTCGAGATTGATGCTTTTTATGATGTTATATTATTTATTTTGAGATAACAGCGTTCAATATTATACGTTCACGAGGTGCTTATGGCTCTCATTGTTTTCAAAAGATTTATTTCCTTATTGTTCAAAAAACAAAAAATTACCCTTATTTTCAGTATAAAGTAATTTCAAGTAGTAAAGTTAGTTTAGCAAGCAAAAGTAACAACTAGTAATTTCATAATATGACTTAAGCATAGTATAGGACTATTAGGGTGTTATATGGAGGATAGCACCAGACAACCTCAGAAACATGTGAAAACATTGGTGTCCACTATGGGGCTTGAAGCTAACCTCACGACACGTGAAAGGTCACCACAAGGAATCAAAGTGTTAACATGGTTGAGCATGCCAATAATCAACTTAACCCACAGAATGGTAATGAGGCGAACAATACCCTACTGCCTTCTACTATGGAAGGGTTATATTAGATAATCTGCCAACTTCAAGACCAGAATAGGAAGTTGTCAATCTAAATGGTAGAGATGAATCGAGAAAATAATAGGAGAGAAAATGAAGCCAGCAGTCACCAGAATAATGATGATCCCATCGAAGACGAGGAAGAGAACAACACCCACAATACTTATGGGAGAGGCAAAATGTACTAGACAACCACTACATACCTAAGGTGATGCGGCTCCGGCAGGTATACCGGATTGTACAAGTAATAAAGTGACGAGAAAAGTATCATTCCCACGAGGATAGATCAAATACCGGATAGTTTAAGGGAATAACTATTTGGACAGAATGGAATTACTGATAAGAAAATTAAAATTTAAATAAAATAAAATAAATAAGAAAAATAGTAATGCAAAAAATTCTAACAGTATGGATAAATGCAATGGGATGGATGCTAGGGCTAATTAATTTCACCTATTGTAGACATATTTACTATGAATTTCTGTTAATCAGTTCCTATCCTAATTGACTCACGGTCGATTCCCCTTAATTTATTCCCAGCCTCTCTTAAAGTCAAACAATACTCTTTATCCTAAACTGATTGCCTAATCTCTTAACACAAACTAATCTAGGTAAAAGTTGAAGATCTATGGATTCCTATATTGATCGCATGAACCGCGTTTGTCTATCTCTAGCTTTCGCTCAGCTCACGGTGTTTATGTTAAGAGGCTCTATTCACAAACCCTCTATCGAGTTATTGTAAATCTCCAAATTAATTAATTGGTGATCAAGCAATTAAAAGCATTAAGAACAGACAAAAACACTAAGCAATAGAGATAGAAAACAAGATTAACATTAATCCATGAGTAAACTTGCCATACAAAAAGGGTCCATTAACGCCATAGCAAAAGAAAACTAGTTCATAACTAAAAAAAAGAAAACAATAAAATAGTATGAAGATTAGAAGATAGAAGAAACAAAAGCTATAAAGTATTGAAGCTAGAAACAAGAGATTCAGAAGAATATGGATTTCTCCGTGTTGAACTTGAGCTTTGGAATCCTTGAATCTTCATCTTCAATCTCTCTGGAAGAAGTCTTCTATCTTGGGAGGTGTTTGGAAGTGTCTAAGGATCCCTTTTTTGGTCTGTGTGACCTCCTTTTTATAGTGCATAGCTCCCTCTTTTAACTCTCAGCTCGAATAGATAATCTGCTGCAAACAGGCTTGCGCTATAGCGTAAAAGGTTGCGTTATAGCGCAAGCCTCAATTCTTGGCTCATTTGCGAAATACGGTGGCACGCTATAGTGCAACAAAATTTGTTGACAGAGTCTGTGAACACGGCAGCGCGCTATAGCGCAACTTAAAACCTTGGGAATTTAACAAAACGGGAACGCGCTATAGCACGCTTGGTTGCGCTATAGCGCAGCATGAATGTGGCATTTTCTTCCTTATGCGACAGTGCGCTATAGCGCATTGGCTTGCGCTATAGCGCAAGGTGCTGTGTCTGAATTCATGGCTTGGCCTCTTCCAACTTCTTTTGGGCCCACTTGCACCTACAATAAATCAAATAAACCCAAAATAAGTATCCAAACAATTAACAGAAAAATAATAAAAGGCTAAAAAGATGAATTAACCCAACTATATACTAAAATGCAACAAAAACAAAAGCTAAATTATACAATCATAACTCAAATTCAACAAAAGTTGACTAAAAATATGACTTATCAAATGGAATTATCACAACCCTCAACTTAAGAACTTGCTTGCTCCCAAGCAAGACTCAAAAATAGAAAAAGAAAAGAAAAACAATACAAAAGACTCAGACAAAAACACTTAAAAAGACTCACTAGACAAAATGGTCAAGATAAAAGTTGTTGCCTATGAAATTCCTCATCACTACTCCATAACTTAACTCAAAAGTTGCCAAGGATCAAAGTCTAAGTACCAAGACCATCTAATTGTGCAATCACATTCTCAAAAGAATGGATCAAGTGTGTGTGTACAAGAGAAAATCAACAAAGAATTGACTCATCCTATGCTTATGCCATGTTTAAGAAAAGACAAAAATATCACACTATCCACAGTCCTCTCTCTCTGTTTCTACATGAATGTCACTTAGCCAAAGATCAAAAGGACTTTTCTTAGCTTGTAACGGTAGGCCAAGGTAAGGGGTATGATGGAATAGTCATTTAAGCTCAATTAATCCCCTCAACTTAAGGAACCCTCACCCATAATTCATTCTCCTTGGGGTACCCCCAACTTAGTTGCTTGGCAATCGTTATGCTTTTCTTGTTGAATCTTAGCATTGTATTTTCCTTGTATTGCCAACTTTTCTGTTATTTTTTTTCTTTTTTTTTTCTTTTCTTCATTCCTCCTTCCCTTTTCTTTTTCTTTATTTTTTTTCAAATATTCACCCACTCCATTTTTGACTTTAAAAAGCATGAGGTTGGTGTAGTGAAGGTATTACCCTATTCAAATGAGTTTAGAAGTTAAGGCTTGAGGGTAAACCATGGGATCAAAAAGGAAAAGCAAGGAAGGGCATTAGGCTCGTAACGTGGTTTAATCCAAGAATAGGCTTTAAGGCTCAAATAGGGTGACTAAGGATCAATGACCAAGGGTAGGCAATGAGGCTCAATTATGGCTACCAAACATGGCCTAAATCACTTCTAAGGCTAAGATTCACTTACATATATTTCAAGAGAGATTCACATGAATAAGAATGCATGTCTGAACCAAATAAAGCATAAAAAGCATAAAGGTGACCTATCCTAAGTTGCTAACTCTTATCAAAGTGCAAGAAAATAATTCTTCTCAATTCAACAATAAAAGCACAAGAAGATTTTCAAGACTTAATTCTGGATCCAAAGTTACTTAAGAGTTAACAAACAGAGCAATATTTCATATCATATGCACGGGCAACAATAACCAATTGACCAAAATAAAAAATATAAAATAAAAGGACAATTTTTTTTTGGATTTTTTTTTAGCAGAAAATTGAAATTAAAAAAAAAAAAAACTAACAACCTAATTAACAAAACCAACAAAAGGAAATAGGAACAAATAAGAAAGTGCAATAATGGATTTTCCCAACAACTCCCAACTTAAAATTATGCATTGTCCCTAATGCATGAAAATAAAATCAAGAGGGAAAGGAAAGGAAAGTTACTCCTCAGCGCATGTATCTTTGTTGCACATCCCATGTGGCTTTTTTTCTCTACTTATGCACTTCCTAATTGCTCCAATAACCATACAAAACAAAATTAAATAAATTAAAATTAATCAAAACTAAAATTTTATCCAAATCAAAAGAAAAACTAATAATAATAAAAAATTAAAATTAAAGAAGAGTTAGAAAAGTTAGGTTGTCTCCCAACAAGCACTTTGGTTTAATGTCCCTAAGTTGGACATGGTCTTGTCACTTAAGATGGTTCCTTCCTCCTCTTCATTGGTGCTTTGTCACCAAGATGATGGTTCTTCTTCCCAAAAATCAATGAGATAGAATTAGGCTCGAATGGCAAGTGGAGAGCTTCTGGTGGCTTCTCAGGTGGCTTAAAATCATCATCCTCCACCCCTTTCTTTTTCTTCTTTGTTTTGTTCTTCCTCAACAGTGACTCCCAAGGAGGTGTGGCATATGATGCGGGGACTGAAGTACTCAAATTAGCTTCCATTAGATCCACTTTATAGCATTGAGCTATCTTTGTGGTAGAGTCTATTGCTTGGAAGACTTTGAACTTCACTTTATTGTTTTGAAATCTCAAAGTTAGCTCCCCCTCTTCTACATCTATCAAGGCTCTGCTAGTGGCCAAGAATGGACGCCCAAGAATTAGAGGGAGATTGACATCTTCCTCCATATCAAGAATCAAAAAATTAGTGGGAATGAAGAAACGGTCCACCTTCACCAAAACATCTTCAATAATACCATAGGGAAGTTTGACAGATCTATCAGCCAACTGCAGAGATATCCTTGTAGGCTTCACTTCAGTAATACCCAATCTATGCACAAGTGACAAAGGCATAAGATTGATACTTGCTCCAAGGTCACATAGTGCATTGTCAATCCTCAAATCACCGATGGTGCATGGAATAGTGAAGCTCCCAGGGTCCTTCAACTTAGGTGGCAGTTTCCTCTGAATGATTGCTGAGCACTCCTTAGTAAGTGGTACAGTCTCATTAGTATCCAATGTCCTTTTCTTATAGAGTAGCTCCTTCATAAACTTGGCATAATTTGGCATTTGGTCCAACACCTCAGCAAACGGAATATTGATGTGGAGCAGAACCATAAGAAATTGCTGCCCTTCTAGTTCCTTCTTTTGTTGCTTTACTCTCTAAGGATAAGGAATTGGAGGTTCATAAGCAGGAGGTGCCACATATCCTTTCTCCTCAAGTAGTGCCATATTGGAATCTTTAGTAGGTTTTTCTTCTACCCTTCTTCTTTTTCAGATTCAGCCAATTCTTTGCCACTTTCAGTATGATTGCATTCACATGCTCCTTTGGATTCTCAGTGGTATTGCTAGGTAAGGAACCTAGTAGCCTCTTAGCTAACTGCTTGGAAATTTGCCCCATTTGATGCTCTAAGTTTTTTATTGCAGCATCATGAGCTTTAAATTGAGCCTCTATCCTCTCCATAAAAGCTTTAGTCTTCTCTACAAAGGACATATGGCTTCTCATGAACTACTGAAACATGTCTTCCAAGTTGGGCTTCTTCTCTTGTGGAGGTTGATTGAACTGTAGCCCAGAAACACAAGTGTTGGAGTAAAAGTTGTGCTTCTGGGCATTCATGTAGTTAACCTACTCATCAGAAGAAGGAGCTGTAGTGCAGTCTCCATTCGGATGGTTCCCATGGCAAAAATCACAACGCATGACATGTGTTGGTGAAGTGGTGCTGAGCAAGCCCAATTACTCCTGAATGGCTGCATTTTGGACAAAAAGGGCTTGCATCTGGGTCAAGAGGGCAGTGGTGGTGTCAACTTCCAGAACTCCCATTTTCTGGGTTCTCTCACTAGGCCTCTGGTAATTGTTGCTAGCCAATACTTCAAATAGCTCTCAAGACTGCTCTGGTGTCTTATTATTCAGAGAGCCGCCAGCTACTGTATCAACCATGATCTGTGTGGACATGAGGAGACCATTGTAGAATGTTTGGATTTGCATCCAGAGTGGGATGCCGTGATGTGGACACTTGGCCAATAACTCCTTATACCTCTCCCATGATTCATAAAAAGATTCACCATCTGCTTGGGTGAAGGAGGTGATGTCATTCCTCATCTTGGCAGACTTGGTAGGAGGAAAGTACTTTTCCAAGAACTTCCTAGCCACCATATCCCAGGTAGTGAGTGTCCTTGTGGTAGAGATTTCAACCAAGCTTTGGCCTTGTCACTCAATGAAAAATGGAACAGCCTCAATCGAATAGCATCATCCGTGGCACCATTAATTTTTATGGTGTCACAGATTTCTAGGAAGTTGTTGAGGTGTTCGTTTGGATCCTCACTAGGTAGTCCAGCAAACTGGCAGTTTTGTTGCATGAACTAAATAAGTGACATTTTCAGCTCGAAGTTGATTGCTTGGACAAGCAGTCTCATAATACTTGATGAGCACCCTTCAAGAGTAGGTGCCAAGTAGTCCTTCATGACTCTATCATCATGCTCATTTTCATTGGCCATGATAACCTCAGGGACTTCTTCAATTGCTCTCTGTGCTTTCTTGAGTTGATGCAAAGAACGCTCGATTTCTGGATCAAATAGCAAGTCTTCAACAGATTGGGTCCTTCGCATAAACTGCAAAAAATGGAAACACAAGAGCAAATGAACAAAATAACAAGGCTAAATAGAAATAAATAACCAAAAATAAAATAAAATAAAATAAAATATCTAATCTAGTATCTCGTCAACTAAGAATGATATAGTATCGGCAACGGCGCCAAAAACTTGATGCGGCTCCGACAAGTATACTAGATCGTACAAGTAATAAAGTGATGAGAAAAGTATTGTTTCCACGAGGATAGATCAAATACCGGATAGTTTAAGGGAATAACTATTTGGACAGAATGGAATTACTGATAAGGAAATTAAAATTTAAATAAAATAAAATAAATAAGAAAAATAGTCATGCAAAAAATTCTAACAGTATGGATAAATGCAACGGGATGGATGCTAGGGCTAATTAATTTCACCTATTTTAGACACATTTATTATGAATTTCTATTAATCAGTTCCCATCCTAAATGACTCATAGTTGGTTCCCCTTAATTTATTCCCAGCCTCGCTCAAGGTCAAGCAATACTCTTTATCCTAAACTGATTGCCTAATCTCTTAGCACAAACTAATCTAGGTAAAGGTTGAAGATCTATAGGTTCCTATATTGACCGCATGAACCGCGTTTGCCTATCTCTAGTTTTCGCTCAGCTCACGGTGTTTATGTTAAGAGGTTCTATTCACATACCCTCTCTCGAGTTATTGTAAATCCCCAAATTAATTAATTGGTAATCAAGCAATTAAAAGCATTAAGAACAGACAAAAACACTAAGCAATAGAGATAGAAAACAAGATTAACATTAATCCATGAGTAAACTTGCCATACAAAAAGGGTCCATTAACGCCCTAGCAAAAGAAAACTAGTTCATAACTAAAAAAAAGAAAACAATGAACGAGTATGAAGATGAGAAGATAGAAGAAACAAAAGCCATAAAGTATTGAAGCTAGAAACAAGAGATTCAGAAGAATATGGATCTCTCTGTGTTGAACTTGAGCTTTGGAATCCTTGAATCTTCGTCTTCAATCTCTCTGGAAGAAGTCTTCTATCTTGGGAGGTGTTTGGAAGTGTCTAGGGATCCCTTTTGTGATCTATGTGACCTTCTTTTTATAGCGCATAGCTCCCTCTTTCAACTCTCAGCTCGAATAGATAATCTACTGCAAACGGGCTTGCGCTATAGCGCAAAGGGTTGTGCTATAGCGCAAGCCTCAATTCTTGGCTCATTTGTGAAATACGATGGCATGCTATAGCGTAACAAAATTTATTGACAGAGTCTGCAAACATGGTAGCGCGCTATAGCGCTCTTGGTTGCGCTACAGCGCAACTTAATACCTTGGGAATTTAACAAAACGGGAACGCGCTATAGCACGCTCGGTTGCGCTATAGTGCAACATGAATGTGGCATTTTCTTCCTAATGCGGCAGTGTGCTGTAGCGCACTGGCTTGCACTATAGTGCAAGGTTCTGAGTCTAAATTCTTGGCTTGGCCTCTTCCAACTTCTTTTGGGCCCAGTTGCACCTACAATAAATCAAATAAACCCAAAATAAGTATCCAAACAATTAACAAAAAAATAATAAAATGCTAAAAATATGAATTAACCCAACTATATACTAAAATGCAACAAAAATAAAAGCTATATTAAACAATCATAACTCAAATTCAACAAAAATTAACTAAAAATATGACTCATCAAATGGAATTATCATAAGGCCTGTTGATATATTCTGGACCATTTTTAGAGTTCATCATGTCCATGGCTCTCCCAAAACATTTCAAGCTGCCAACAATATTAATGCCATATGATGGAACTGGAGACCTTTAGGTCCATGTGACCCTTTCCTCTACTAACCATTCCCTACTTTCCTAGAAAAGGCAGCCCTTCTATGGTTCTCATCACTACATGCTGAATCAATCCATGACTTTGTCTAGCTTTCAAAAGTATTTGTTAATCATTTCTCCTCGATCTGAATATATAAGAAAACCTTGGATTCTGTAAACGCCATATTGTAACATCCCCATATAATATTATAGGAAATAATGAAAATATCTTTGGGCAAACTTTTATTATTTACAGCCTTGCCCTTGAACATTTTCAAAAATGACATTTAGGTCCTTATATCAATTGAATGAGCAGAATAAGGTTTTAAACGAAGTAGAACCACGTAGCGGAAACGTAAAAACCCAATTCTTCGCCGATTGTGTCACGAAGGTGTCCACATGTAAAATGACGTGGGATGCCTCTAGATTTGTCCATAATTACGAAAATGCCATTAGTTACGAAAACCAAACAGAAAATATTAAAGGACTTACGAAAAAGCGAAAAGATAACAATTCCAAAGAAACAATGCAATTGATTTGTGCTGTTAATCAATTTATTAGAAAAATAAGAGTAATTAGGGATGAATTATAAATATTAGAGCTAAGGGAAATTTAGATTGTTATGTTAAATACTATGAGAAATTATTTAGTATAATGTCCGGAATTACGCTAAGTTTAATATACGTTATTAATCGATTTATCTGACTTTATTGAATGTGTAGAATTAATTAGATGTTAATGAAAGGTTAATTAGGAGTTAATTATATATTAATTAGAGAGAATTGGATTAGAAACAATTAAAATAGAAACATAGTAAACCTCATAAAATTTTTCATAATCGTTTTGCCGGTTTAGAGAAAATTGGGTAGAATTCGGTATTTTAAACTATTGGGACCGAATAACAAAATTCATTACATCAAAACCCTAAGTTTAGTGGCTAAAAATTTAGCCACTTCATCTCCTAAAGCTAGAGCCACTCAGCCACAAAAGAATGAGGAAACTTAGCTCATCTAATTACCACTCATGTGGCAACCAATAGGATTTGAGAGATTCAACTACCTAGCTTTATACAATTTCAATATTTCCTTTCTTTCTCTCATTTTTGGGCGACCAAAGCCCCAGTTGCCTTCTCCTCCATTCTTCATCCATTCTATCTTCTTCCTCTTCTATCTTCAAGCCCCATCCATCCTCTTCATCAAAACTTTCACCTAGCCAACATATACAACAATCTAGAGCTAGGATTCCACATTTTTTTCTTATGGATTTCTTGTGACTAGTGGCTGATGATTCATTTAATTGTATACATGTATTTGATATTTAATTGAGAGTTTGTAAGTGTTCTTGGGTGGTTTAGCAGTATTGGGTTGGATTGGGATTGAATCTTGCACGGAACATAAGATAAAGAGCAAACCAGAATCTGAAAACCTAGGAGAATCTACTGTGGTCGATATGGCAGAGTGTACAGCTCTGCCTATAGCCATTTAAATTTTATGAAACTATTTTTATATGAAGCTAGACATTCAAGGATTTTCATACATATATAATATAATGCCATTGGATTAGTATTGAGAGAGATATGAATTTTGGAAGTTTGACCTAGGTTTTGAGTTTGATTCTTAGCAGACTAGGTTGTTTAGGGCAAAACTTGCCCTATATGACTTGGAATTGAATGAAACCAACTTTTTTAGAAAGCTTATAGAGAATATCCCATAAAAATTTCAGAGTTAGATAAGGTCTTGTTTGCTCTTAGTGGCTCGAGAAAGTTGCCCTATGTCTAAAATAGGTCAAAATAGGGCAGTTCAAAAAAGTCAAATTTCA
Source organism: Pterocarpus macrocarpus (assembly GCA_031439585.1). Classification (NCBI taxonomy): domain Eukaryota; kingdom Viridiplantae; phylum Streptophyta; class Magnoliopsida; order Fabales; family Fabaceae; genus Pterocarpus; species Pterocarpus macrocarpus. The sequence goes on from CM062520.1 coordinate 29,071,600, forward strand.
GGACTTATAACTCAAGCTCCACTGAAGAAAATGAGATTGAACTTCTCGCAAATGAAATCTTGTCTTGTTAAATTTAATATGATACCAATTTCATATGATTTAAATTGGTTTTTGATTTTTAGTGGATTTTTACTTTTAAGTGTGTAATTCTGGCCAGCTACAGGGCAGGCTGGGATAAAACTTAAATAACTTGAGTTACATTTATCAAATTAGATGGGGACCAAAGAGGTTAGAAAATAGACACATAACACTTCAATATATCCAAAATTCAGGTATAAATGAGTTAAAATGAATTTAAGGCTTAATTTCTAAAAACAGGCAGAATTGAAGAATATGAGCAGGATTTCCAAAATTAAAGGATTGGGCACCTTAATGCATATATGAGTTCAATTAAAGTTTAAGTGTTACAATTCTATGTTGGTGCTTGAAAGATTAATGCATTATATTTGATCTTTTACTGTGACTAATTGTCTGTTGAAATTGGCACTATTCATGGGAAAATGGATTTGATCCGTTATGCTGCCGAATTTTTGGTAGAATTGTAAGGAGGTTATGAGCATTTATATGTTATGAATATGTATGTGGAAATCATGCATGCAAGGATATATGAAAGTAAATAAGGAAGCATATGTATGAGTGCATTCAGCATGTCTATGCATGATTATGTATGAAAATGAAAGAATATGAACATATTAAATGTGGATCCCTTTACCTGGAGGCAGTTATGAGATCCCTCATTGTGAAGGTAGTTAAATAAGACAAGATTGGGTCTCTTCACTTGGAGGTAGTTATTTGGGTCCCTCCAGGTGAAAGCAATTAAAAGATAAAGATGTGGGTCCTTTCGCTCGGAGGTAGTTGCACATTGGGTCCCTCCCTGTAAAGGCAGCTAAAACTTTTGGGTCCCTCTATGTTGGAGGCAAATAGCCAATTGAGTCTCTCTGACCTAAAGGCCAGTGGGTCCCCTTGCGGGTCAGTACTATGTGACGACGGTCACGAGTTGAGCTCACTCCTAGATTAGACTACCCAGGGGCAGTAAAGACTAAAGATCAAAACATATGCAAGCACCCTAGGGATAGTAATACGTAATGCCTAGATGTGCCAAGAAAAGAAAGCAAAGAAAATTAAAGAAAAACATCAGTACATTTGCATGAATTCAAGTATGAGTATTTGCATAATTATATCCTATGTTTCATTGATGCTGAGATTGTTCTATCTACTTATGCTATGATTATTATTCCAAATATGAAATATTGCCAATGTGACTTAAGTGCGTGAATAAAATGAACTCTGCTTCAGATAATATATTTTCAAACTATAAAACTGAACAGTCTAGTTAACATGCTCACATTTTTCATAATAAACCGAAGCAGCTAGAGATAATAATGATGACACAGCATATGGTAGTTTAAGAAATCCTACTGAGAATTTATAATTCTCACTCCTATATTTATTTCCGTGTTATCTCCAGATAGTTCAGAAGTTCCGAAGAAGGTCCTCCGAGGCGGAGTTGACTAGTAAGATTGAAGGTGGCCGAAGGTTGCTGCTAGACAAGGTCCGATTAAGTGACAGTAACAACTTCTAGGTGAGGTATTATCACTTAAGCATAATACCATACTTGGGATGGTGTTACACATACAATAAGGCTCACAAGAGCCATTAGGGGAGTACTTAGATTGGTTTAATGTCATGGGTATGTAAATACAGGACCTCAATCTTACTCTGGAATTACACTACCTCAAGAGAGGATTGTGAGCTAGTCCATTTGCTGATTCCTTGGCGATCACTCGGCCAAAAATTATGGCCGAGTTCAAAAAGAAAGTTGTGGGGTATATCAACATAGAGGAGGTCCGAGAGATAAGAAAAGCAAAAGCTCAGATGAAAAATGGAACCACTGAGGACTCAAGGCAGTGTCGAAAGTAAGAGAAAATGAACCAAATAAGAACTGAACCTAAACCCCAAGAAAGAGGTCAAGATAAGGGGAAGTGCAATTTCTACTTCCTTTAATCACGTTATGACAAGTACACACCACTCAATGCCAAGAAGGAGACTATTCTTGTAGCACCCTACTGGCTAACTATTATTCCACCATTTAATTTACTTTTGATAATAATTAGCCAATAGACTATTACCAACTTTTTACCTTAATTTTTTCGATGTTCATTTTTTCCATCGATCTTGGTTACTAATTTCTAATTTCTAATTTTACTTTACCCAAGTTAGGACAGTAGAATCAATTCTATAGCATACTATTCAGTTCATCTATAGTTAAGGAACTATCATGTGCAAAAAAATACCCCATACTTATTATAATACAATATAGTAGCTAATATGAGGTCCAAATACATATCCAAACATAAAAAAGGACGCCTTAATAACTACTCATTCCCATCCTATCTAGTACAGCACCAAAAATAGAGCTACAAGAGAAAACATATAAGATGGGAATGCCAAAAGGTAGGCACCCTAGTCTACATCATAATCCCTATTTTTCAGTCATCAATAGTAGCAATAGTAAGTATATGGTCTAAAACCACTAAATTGGCTTTGTTAGTGGCAAAGTCATATTCTAGGGCTATGTCCATCTTAATGGTCATCACGATTTGTGCCATTTGGAAACACCAAGGAAAAGTACCATCAAAGAAATCTCCTAGTAGGGCGGTGTTCCCAAATGAATCTTACTTTTATCCCAAAAAGTCCTATGAATAAGGTGGGAGTGAAATAATATATAGAATAACATAATAAATCAGACTTAACATTGTCACAATATTTAGCACCAAAATGTGACATAGATAAACCATAAATAATAAATAAGAGCCATGACAAGATAGTAATGCATAGTCATAATATAAGCAGTAAAGCAGCAACATGAATATCATAATCATTAATATAACTCATAAATAATGGCAAGTATACTGTCAAATTCCTTTTTACTGCTTTTTGATCTTTTCTGATGGTTGAAATCTATAGGGTCATACATAGTAAATTTAGATCTGTAAGAGTTCTCATTGCTAAGGCATCCTCTAGTCATATTGGTAGATACACCACTTGTCCACTATGAGATGGGGCCTATATATTACCTTTGGTAAATTTACCACTTATCCATTACGAGGTAGGGCCGATACACTATCAGGGACCACTACTGGACGGTGAATATACTACTTGTCTACTAAGAGGTGGGGCTGATATATTCACTTCACAGCTCCATTTTCCACAATATAGCCACTAAGTGTGGCAAAATATAACATATATTTACACATAGTCTTGCCATTAATTTATCATCAAACATATTGTGCACATTTTTTTTTTCAAAGAGCTCATCATATATCTATCATCAAGTGCACATAGTATGGTCAAAACCACATAATCCCATCTCTCACATAATGGTGCGCATACAATCCTTCACAGTGTACATATTCAAGTGTGCATATCTTAATTGGATCCATATCTCAGTCACAAGTCTTCATGGCATGAATAATATCAAAGCACTGAGGCACGAGGCATCCTTTTTCTCATAATTATAAATTTACATACAAGTGACACAATATTCAAATTCATGTATTCATACACATATTTGAACCATATAAATGTCATGGGTAAAGAATTCTCATATCAAGCAAGGATGCAAACCCAAGTTAGACAAAAGGTTTTAAAACAAATTTATGAGATAACTTAAGAAAATCTTCAAATTATATCAAAACTATAGAAAATCACTTTAAGTTAGGAACTAGCTAGTTTATATGAAATTTCTAATGGGACCTTAACATTAGTCCTCATATTAAGTGTTTATTAATGTATTAAAGTTTATTTCAAGTTTGAGAGTCAAAATCCATAGTAAAGGTACTCCAAAGCATAGGGTGAGACCTTAAAGGTCTCAAATAAGTCCAAATGAAATGCAAATGCTCAATATTATCCAACATAATCCATAACTCCATATGCATAGGTCATGGTTCGATTATCAAGTTTTAAGTGTCTTTTAAAGGATTGTTGAGTCTTAATGGGCCTAAGAGAAACTATCACATTAACATAGCTAATTCAAGCATGCTCAAAGGTTTGAAAACACATGTATATGATAACTTAAGTAAAACTTCATATTAATAATGAAGCATACATACATACATACATATATATATATATATATATATATATATATATATATATATATATATATATATATATACATATATATATTTCGATTATTATGTTTCAAAACTTCACAAAACTGCACATAAGGCTTAATCACATAAAAATATACCATTTGAGGCATCAAATCAACACCTTAGATCCATTTAAAAGATAGAACAAAAATGGATAAGTTGTTGTCCAAAATAGGGCAGCTTCTAAAATTAACTTTTAACATGTAATTTTGATGCCAAATCAAAGAGAAATTAACAAGCAAGCACATATACTCAAGATATAGATTCTAAAGCTTCAAAATAACATTTTTTTTTCTTTCACATATTAGTCATACTAAAAACATGTTGGCAATAAAAGAATAAAACAGGGCATCATATACTTAGCGAGAATGACATTTTTGTGTAGATTTTAGGAATTTAAACTTAACTATGCCCAAAGATGAGTATTTAATGCCTATAACCGATATGCTAGTTGATGCAGTAGCTAATAATAGAATATTAACTTTTATGGATAGATATTTAGGCTATAATCAAATTTATTTAGCCGTAGAAGATATTCATAAAATTAATGTTTCATTGCCCATGATCTATTGGGATCTTTGAATGGGTTATCATGCCATTTGGATTAAAGAATATAGGGGCAACCTATCAAAGGGCAATGAATTTAATATTCCATGATTTAATAGGCAAAAATATGGGAATATATATCAATGATGTGGTAGTTAAGTCAACCGACATCTCACAACATTTGGTAGTTCTAGAATATTCTTTCATGAGAATGAGACAGCATTCCTTGAAAATGAATCCGGCTAAGTGTGCTTTTGGAGTTTCGGTTAGCAACTTCCTAGGTTTCCTAGTGCACAATCAAGGAGTTGATGTAGACAAAAATAAAGCAAAGGTGATGTTGGAAGCAAGACCTCGTAGGACCAAGAAAGAATTACAAAGCCTAATTTGCGAAGTTAACTTTCTAAGGAGGTTCATAGCAAACTCGGCTAGCAAGATGAAAGCTTTCTCAGCTTTATTGAGGTTAAAAGTAATCAAAGATTTCATTTAGGGTGAGGAGCAACAAAATGCCTTTAACCAAATTAAAGAATGCTTTGCAAATCCTCCACTACTTACACTTCCAACTTTCAATAGGCCTTTAAAATTATGTATATCAGCCATTGATGATTTCATCGGCAGCTTGTGAGCTCAAGATACTGAAGATGGCACTTAAAAAATAGTGTAATATTTGAGCTGGTTGCTCACTGATGCTGAGACAAGGTACATGCCAATTGAAAAATTATGTCTATCCTTGTTTCATGCTTGTACGAAGCTAGAGTACTATTTGTTACCAAGGGAAGTCTTTGTAATCTGCAAGATAGACATTGTCAAATACTTGCTAAATCGGCCAGTTTTACAGGGAAGACTTATGAAATAGACTATAAAGGTTAACGCTTTTGCCTTGAAGTATGTCCCTCTAAGAACTGTCAAAGAGCCAAGCTCTAGCCGATTTTCTAGCAAAACACACTTGTGTGGATATCCAAGACCCACTAGAAATTTGTCAAGGGTATGTTCAGTTAGATCCTTGGGTGTTGGCGTTTGATGGATCCAAAGAAGCTTGAACTTGAAGACTTCAAAGGCTACACCTGAAACTTCCTCAAGCTTTTCACTCTTATTTGAGTGCTTGAACTCGAGTATAGGTGGTGGAGATTGATAGTGTGTAAGGGTTAGTAGAGATGATGGAGTTTGGTGGTGTTTTTAGTGTTTAGAAGACAAAGTGATAGAGAGTATGAAGGTTGAAGGGTTTCAACCACAAGAAAGGGTTTAGAGGCTAAAAGTAAACTGTGGAATTATGTGAGGATGAGTTTTATTTATAGACAAAGGATAGGATTAGTGATAGGCTAATTACTTGATTAGTTTTTGCTTAATTAGTTAGTTAATTTAGTTAATTATCAAGACTACCTCCAACTAACTTAGAGGCTTCATAAATATTATTTAGAGACTTATTAGAATAATAATCACACGAGTCATAATGAATTAAGAGAGTATTGTATGAGTTACTCATCAATTTATTACACATATGTTAATTTGACCATAACTAGTTAAGTTTGTTTATAGTCAATTACTTCAAATAATTAGTAAATGATCAAATTCTGTAATCTATCATCACATATATATATATATATATATATATATATATATATATATATGTGTGTGTGTGTGTGTTTGGTGTCTATCTATTCTACTATACAAAGAGGTTGGAGCATTTTAACTTCCCTTTTGGTCACATTTTATTTTCCATTATTATCCCTCAACTTCTCTTAACTTCTTTTAACTTTTCTTAACTTCTCTCAACTTCTCTAATTTTTGAATATTTTAAAAATAATAAAATCACTTCAATTTATTTTTTAAAAATAAATAAAATAAAATTTTGAATTAATAATAAAAAAAGTGGATTGATAGGCACTTTAGTGCCTATCAATCCACTAGTATTAAAAAGGTATCTATAATTTTCCTAGAATTTTTCGTGGTCTTTCAGGTAGTTTTTGGCCTTTTATAAGTCTTTTAATGTTTGCTGTCTATTTTCCATTAGCATTTCTACTGTATTTTCTATTTTTTTTTTGTAACCAATAGTATTACTGTAATTATTGGCAAGTTCAGGGGCATCCTATATTATTTTCCACTTGGATACCTTCGTGGTTTAATCGGCAGGTATTTGGGTTTCTACCGTTTCGCTGTGTCACTCAGTTTCGCTAAAACACCTTTTTTGCTAATTTTAATGGTGCAGTGACCTAAATATAATTTTTAAACAGTTCAAGAATCTAAGGATAAATAATTTCTAAGGTTTAAGTGTAATTATTAAAAATATTAGGATAATACGATAAATAACAAAAGTTCATACTATAAGGACATTTGCATAATTTCCTAATTTTTAGAATACAGTAGTGCTGTATTTTCATGGCAGTGTTACAATACCCTATAATTCTCAGCGTGATGATCATCATGGAATATCACTGCTTAAAAAATTCTCACATTGGCTAAGAGAAATAAATCAAAATTCTTTGCATGTTATATTAAGAAAGTAAGGATATTATAATCCTCAAAGCAGTCTACAATGCTCAGACCTAATAAGGGAAAGCAGCAAGTTTCCCTTGGAGTGGATAGAAGCAAATAGTGTCAATTCCACAGGATTTATGGCCACACTAAGGAAGATTGCACCATTTCAAAAGACCAAATTGAGTAGCTGGTAAGACAAGGAGTATTGGATAAGTATATAGCTCGGCAAAGAAGAAGCCGAAGCTAAGATAGAAATGCAGGGAAAATACAACGGAGAAGCCGAAGCCTAAGCCAAAGAAAGCGAACCCTCGAAAAAAGTGGTAAGAAGGAACCCAGGATTATGTCATTGGAGGATTTGCAAGAGGCAAAAAGACAAGCTCAGCCAGAAAGAGACATCTTCCAGCTATCATGGCAATAGAATCCACTTCTCCACGGTTTCCCAAAACATTAAACCTGGTCTTGTTCCCTGACCTTAACTTTAAGGGAACTGATCAAAATCTACATATTCCTGTGGTTATCTTTATGGTTGTAAAGAATTATATAGTTCATAAGGTATTGCTAGACTAAGGGTGTTCAACCGGCATTCTTTATGCCTCCACCCTACAAAAATTGCAAATATCTGAATCTAGCATTCGCTTATGCAACGGAGACTTGGTGGGCTTTTCTAGAGAGCAGGTTAACATCCTAAGATTAATTGGGCTAAGGACAACCTTCGGAATAGAGCTGAACATTAAAACAATTGATGTCTAGCACTTGGTGATTGATTCATGAACCATGTATCATATGATACTTGGAAGACTATCTTTGAACATCTTCAGGGCTGTAGTGTTAACCCCTTATTTAGTACTAAAGTTCCCGATCTCCGCCATAGAAGTTGGAGTTATACATGCCGACCAAAAGGAAGCTCGTTGATGCTATCACGGGTCATTTAGGAGGAAACAAAAAGGAACAAAGACTGAAGAAACATAGGAGGTGCATATGGTGGAGATTGATCAGAATAGTGGCATAAGTATGAAAGACCTGAACCCCAAGGGAAGATAGAAAAGCGAGACTAGAGCTCAATGATAAGCTTGAAAAAGTCTAGATAGGAGCTATTACTTAAAATACACACTCATTGGATATGGATTACTAAAGGCTATAAAGGCCAAGTTAACGAACCTATTGAGAAAGAACTCAGACCTTTTTGTATAGGCATCGGAAGATATGCCAAGAATTGACCTAAGGGTCATTTGTCATAAATTAGTAATAGATCCAAAGGTTCAACTTATGGCACAAAAGAAATGAAGCTTGGACTGGAAAAGCAAAAGCTATAATGTAAGAAATAGAGAAGCTATTGAAAGTGGGATTTATTAAGGAAATACACTTCACCACTTGGCTAGCTAATGTAGTCATGGTTCCTAAACCTTTGGGAAAATGGAGAATGTGTATTGACTTCACGAATTTGAACCAAGCATACCCAAAGGACGCCTACCCATTATTGAGCATTGACAAGTTAGTAGATGGAGCCTCAAAAGCAAAATTCCTCAGCTTCATGGATACCTATTCTGGCTATAACTAGATAGGATGCATCCTCTAGATGAGGAAAAGATGGCCTTTATTACAGAAATGCAAATTACTGTTATAACGTGATACCCTTTGGATTAAAAAATGTTAGGGCCACTAACCAAAGATTGATGAAAAAAGTCTTTGATGACAAGATTAGAAGAATTATGGAAGTATATGTATAGATGATATGGTCGCCAAGACCTTGGGAGGAGGAGATCATTGCATTGACTTACGAAAAATTTCTCCCAAATAAGGAAATTTAACATTCGTCTGGATCCTGAGAAATGTGCATTTGGGGTCTGAGGAGGAAAATTCCTTAGATTTTTACTAAGGTGAATCTAGAAAAATGCCGAGCTATACTAGAAATGAAGTGCCCAAGAACCCTAAAAGAAGTGTAGTAACTGACTAGGTGTATAGCCACCCTCTTTAGGCTCCTGGCCAGATTTGCAAAAAGAGCAAATCTATTCTTCTACATCTTGAAAAAGTAAGTAGACTTTGAAAAGAGTGAAGAATATGAAAAAGCTTTTCAAGACTTGAAGAAATTCCTAGTGGAATCCCGGTCTTAAGTAGGCCTAGGGATGAAGAACGTCTTTATGTGTACTTATCAATAATAAAGAAAGTCATATACTTGGTACTAGTAAGGGAGGATCAAAAGCAGCAAAACCTATCTACAATGTAAGCAAAGCATTTCAAAAAGTTGAGGTTAGGTATAGGAAGATTGAAAAGTTGTCATTCACTCTGATTGTAACTGCTCAAAGGTTGCGGCCCTACTTTTAGAGCCATCATATTGTTGTTATGACCGAGCACCCTATTAGGCAAGTGGTAAGAAAGCTTGATTTAGCTGGAAGAATGATTGCTTCATCCGTGAAACTCTCCGAATTTAGCCTGGAATATATACCTCACGGGCTTATTATTATCCCTCCCATGGTTGAGGATAATCAAAAACAGAAGTAGATGCTGTGTAACATCCTTAATTTCTTATTGTGCTAAATTACCTCAGTAACCCTGAGTAATTAGGCACTTAATGAAAAATTATGAGATTAAGGCTTAATTAAGGGATTAATGAAGTGTTTATGAGTTAACTCTAATGAGAAAAGTCAAGAGAATGCTTAATCGAGATTAGATAATCTCTAATTAAGCAAGTTAGAGCCTTAATAGCTTAATTAAGTACTAATTGCCCTTAATTAACTTAATTAAGTTTAATTAAGGATAATTAAGCTTAATCACAAAATTAATTTGTGTTAATCATGTTTTTGTGTATTAATCACTAATCCTTGCTTAATCATGTTAATTAAGTTGCAAGAGCACTTAATCACATGATTAAATTCAAATTTAGTCAACTAGACAATAAAGTAAAGAGTGATGTCACTAAAGCATAAAACATTAGACAAGAGTGCTTTATGTAAGAGATTGTACATACTTTGCTCCCCTATTATCCAATTTGTCCCCCTAAACCTTAATTAACACAAATTAAGAAAATATCTCCTCCCCCACCCACTTGAATGTTACAGCCATTATACACATGCACACATCTTCACTTTTCATTTTCACAGTTCGTATTCTCTCTCTAACTCTTATATCCTCTCACTTCTCTCTACATTCTTCTTCATCTTCTTCTTCCTTTCTCCACCACCTCCATAACCAAAAGTCTCACTTAGCCCTTTAACGACCACATCTTTTGGTCTTTGGAGACAAGATCTAAATACTACAAGCTTCATTTTCAAGAGAACTTAAGAGCTCTCTTCTTAATTCCTCCCAAACCGCCACTTTCACCACTTTGGGGAGCATCATCTTCTTCATTTTCTCCTTCAAGAACATGCCATTTTCAAAGCTTAGGTAGTGATCTTTACTCTTCTATTTTGTTTACTCAAGAAAGCTTGAAACTTGGTTCCTCTCATGGCTAAGATCTTCAAGTGAAAACTTGAAAAAATCTTTCATGCTCTTCATGAGCAAAAGTTTCTTTTTTGGTAAAATATGTTCATGTTCCTGTTCATGAGTGTTCTTGATTTCTTGAAAAGTTCCTTTCTTGAAGTGGTTCAAAGTTTCCATTTTTATTTCTTGATGCATGAGATCTTGATGTTTCTTATGAGTTGCTTGAAAAAGAATAATGTTCTTGGTGGTATTTTGTTTAAAGGTTGTTTCTTTCTTATGATGAGTTTATGATTAGAAAAGTTTCATCTTTACATGTTTTTCATGATTTGATAAGACTATGAACATTCCAAGAGCATAAAGCTCTAAAAGTTTACTTCTTGATGCATGAAAAGTGGGCACAAGTTTTGGTGCCTTCATAAAGTCTTATTTTGTTTTGTTTTGAAGATAAAACTACATGTAAAAGTCTAAACTTTTTGGAAACATGAAGCCTTTTTAAGTTATAGAAATGATATCTTGTCACTTTATGTCTTAGAAATCAAACCTTGAAGACAAGACCTTTCATAAAGTTTCACACTTTAGTAAAACATAAAATCTTTAAGTTATAAAAGTGTTGACTTGTAACCTTTAATTCATAAAGTTTAGATTTTCAGTCAAAACCATGCATAGAAGTGTCAACTTTTGTAAAGCTCAAGACTTTCTAACTTTAAAATTAATGTTTACATCACTAGTTCATAAAGTAGGAATCTTTTTTACTTTAAGAAAACTTTAAATCATGAAGTTGAGACCTTGATGATCTTGGAATAATTAAAAGTGTTGACTTTCATAAAGAACAAGACCTTTTAGTTCAAAAGTTAGTATCTTGTATCATTATTTCTTAAAGATTTAATCTTTAAGACAAGAGTATAATTTTAGAAGCACTTACTTTCTTAAAGCATGAAACTTTATAACCTCTTTATAAAGAATGATAACTTTGATAATATTTAAGGTAAGATTTTGTCATTTTAACAATAAAAGCTTGAAGCTTTGCAACTTGGATAATTTAAAAATCACCCTTGGTGATTAGTGAATATGTTGTTGTTGGGTTCATAAGTGTGGTTATGTGTTGTCATGACCCAAGGATTAGAGGGATCTCGAACTCCTTGGGAACAAAACTATGATTAGGGCCTCTGAACATATCATGAACCTAGGAATCACTAAGTGCACTATCTCAAGAAAATGAAACAATCATTTAACTTAATTAATTTGAGCAAGTGTTCCATAAGACATGTACCCAGGTAAAGAGCAATTTCACGTAAGAACTAAGTAACTAAAAGACTACATACTTATATTTTAACTATGTGATTCTCTCATGGGTAACCACAAAAAACATATGATGACTCATAAGACTCTTCACAAAGAATAATACAACTATGAACCCCTTTAGAGTATGAATGTATGATGCCATTCGACATGATGATGAATGATAAGTTTGATTGAGCATTGTCTCATTATTGAATGATTAGTGTAATGACATGATGTGGATATAATGGATGATTGATTGAAATTTTTATGATTGGCATTTTAGGGAAGTTCCGGTCTAGCCGTTATGCTGCCGGATTTTCGTCAAAATTATGGACTTAGTCATATCATTGCATGTGCCTAGTCAAAGAAGTACTATGTATGTAAAGTATAATGATAAGAAAATAAAGAATGGATATGACCCTTCAATCACTTCGATAAGGGAAGTTAGAGACAGCGATCCACAAAGACTCAAGGAACTTCTATGAGGGAGGCAAGGGTGACATGGAGGACCCTCCAACTTAGAGATAACCAATATTGGTTTAGTCTAATTTGGTTAGTCTTGCTTGATGATAGTCACAGAATGAGCTCATGTCCAAAAGCAGTCTATTTCAAAGGAAAGTAAAAAATGTTAAGCACATGCTAAAAAGGAAAGTAAAGTCAAGTATAACCATGGTTAAGTCTATGATGTTGCATGTCATTGCATGTATTTATATTGTCCATATGCATTGTGAATGTTTATCCTATGCTTTCGTATGTATGTTTAGTTATGATGATATAGTTATGATGTCAAGTTTAAAAGCAAAAGCAACCTGCTTCAAGGCTTAAGTTTTCAGAAATCATTAAAATTGAACTTATATCTATCCATTGTTTTTATAATTAAACCCGAAGTGGTTGTGACGATGATGATGACATAGTATTTGTCTAGTCGCAATCCTATTAAGAAATTTAGTATTTCTCACTCCTATATTTCCATGTCGTCTTTAGAGGATGCCGGTGTCGGGCACAGTGGTGATTTTCATTGACTTTGTAACACCCTCCTCAGTACAGTACTATGCTTAAGTCATAGTACCACACCTTGGAGTTGCTATCACACTGAATCTGACCTTATCTCGACAAAGCTTCAGCCATCTTCGAAAACTTCTGAAACTATCTGGAGACAACACGGAAATAGGAGTGAGAATCGTAAATTCTCAGTAGGATTCTCTAATCATCATACATAATGACATCGTTGTCATCTCCAGTTTGCTTCGGTTTATTATGAAAAAGGTGAACATATTATGTAGACTATTTAATTTTACAGTTTGAAAAATATACTATCCGAAGCAAAGTTCAGTTTTACTCATAGACTTGTCATTTGGGAGAGCTCATATGATCCCAACTTATGAAATATACTAGGAATAACAATTGCACATATTAAAATACGCATCAATATACCAGAAACATAATGTCTGTACTTGCCTTTACTTGTATTTGAACTTATGCATATACATAAAATTTACTTTCCTTTCTTCATCTTTCTTTTATCTTAAAATCTTTACGTGCCACATTCTAGAGTATGATCGCCATGTTATACCCCATCAGAGCATGATCGCCATGTCACGTTCCTTAGGAATATGGGATCTTCATTTGGTACTTACACTAGCTGGGTCGATGCCATGCCTCATGGGAGTGGGGTGCTTGCATATGCCTTAATCTTTAGTCTTTAGTCTTTAATCTTTAGCTTTTACTTGGCACACCTAGGCGTTACATATCGCCGTCCCTAGGGTGCTGTTACTGCCCTTAGGTAGCCTGACCTTGGAGTGAGCTCGTCAGCTTCACCCGTGACTGTCGTCACGCCGACTCACCCGCAAGGGGACCCACTACCTCTAGGTTGGAGGGACCCAATGTGCAACTGCCTCCAACATAGAGGGACCCAAGTTTTAGCTGCCTTCACAAGGAGGGATCCAATGTGCAACTGCCTCCAGGTGAAGGGACTCATGTCTTTATTGTAACATCCCCACATTTGTAAACAAAACGTAATGGAAACTTTGAATTATTTCCCTTAGGCAGTGTGAGAAATTCTCAGGCAGCACTATGCCATGACGATCCTCACACTTGGAACTATAGGGCAGTGTAAAATTGCCGTTGAGAATATGGCACTGCCATATGTTTAAAATTAGGAAATGACAAAAATGCCCCTGCAAACTTTTGTTAATCGTAGTGATACCCTAGATTTTTAGAAATTATGTTTTGACCCCAAAGAATTATTTCCACAACAACCCTTGAACTTTTTATAAAATGACCTTTGTGTCCACCCTATAACTTTTTATAAAATGACTCTTATGTCCCCACATCTATAAGATTAGCAGAATAGGATTTTAAATGGAGTAGAATCACGTGGTGAAAGCGTAGAAGTTTAAATCTCTACCGATTGGGCCATGGAGGCAGTCGGGTGTGAAATGACGTGGGGTGCCCCTGGACTTGCTCAAAATTACGGATATGCCATTAGCTATAGAAAACAGAAAGGCTCGAAATTTGCAAAACGTTTAATCTACGCTATTAATCAATCTATTCGATCTTATTGATTAGGTAAGGCTAATTAGAAATTTATTAAAGGATAATTAGAGGTTAATTAGATGTTAATTAGAGAGATTAGGCTTAAGATAAATTAAAATGAACACGTAGACATCTTACCAAAACTATTATGTAACGTTTTACCGGTTTGGAGAAAATTGGTAAATATTCGGTGTTCTAAACCGCCAGAACCGAATCAGTAGAATTTCACTAGTTTGAGTGTGGTTTAGAATGATTAGGTATAATGGAATTAGATTAGAGCCATAGGAAACTTCATAGGATTCTTCTAAAACCGTTTTACTAATTTAAAGGAAATCAGTAAGATTACGGTGTTTTAAACTGTCAGAACCGGATCAGTAGAAATCATGCTATGGATGCCCTAGGATCAATGGCTAAGATTTAGCCAAATACCTCCCTCAAGTAGCGCCTAGACAGCCCTTGATGAGGGGAAGTAAACCAGGCTGCATGACTAATATAGGATCCACCAATCAAAACCAAGCTAGCTTCAAATATCTTCACCTTTTTCTCCTTTTCTTCTCATCCATTTTCAGCCCCCCATCCAACTGCTAAAGCTCTCCTCTTTCTCTCCTCCTTGCTCTCATTTATACTCCATTCTCATCCATCTTCAAGTCTCATCCCAAGTCACCACCATCAAAGACATAAAATCAGCACAAATTTCATAAGACAAGGTAGGAAATCCTACTTCTCCTCTTGTTTCTCTGATTTGAGGCTGCATGTTGGGCAAGCATAATTTGAGATGTTGGTGTTTTATAGAGTGATGATGATGTTTTATGACTGATTTTGCATGTGTGTTGTGATTAAAATTGGATTTGAGGGCAAATAGCTTGAAGGAGGAAGACAAATCTAGAGGCTATTAGGATTTTCCCTCGGCGGACCGTACAGCGGAGTGTACGGCTCCGCCTACCGCTGTTTAAATTGGATGAAACCATTTTTAAATGAAACTAGACATCTATGGATTTCCATACATATATCATAATAGGCCATTGGATTAATATAGAATTAGTTATGAATTTTTGAAGTTACACCTAGAAATCTAGGTTCTCAACCGGGCAGCATGGGTTGAGAAGGGTGTAACTCACCCTATACAACCTCAAATTGAGTGCAACTAAAGTTTTTTGAAAGCTAACACATCCAGAACATCTCATAAAAATTTCAGAATTTAATTCGTGGTCATTTGTTCCCATCACATCAATGAATTTGGCTTAGGTTTAAACTGGCCTAGAACAGGACAACCCAGTAGGGTAATGTTTCGAAACTCATAACTCAAAATCTACTTAGGCAAATGACATGAAACTTAACTCATTTTAAATCTTGTTGTGTTAGCTTTAGTTTTATATAAATTCGCATGATTTCACAAAGTTTTCGATTTTTAGTGAATTTTCTTTTATAAGAACCCAATTCTGGCTAAGAACAGGGCATGCTGAGATAAAATGTTTATATCTAGAGTTATACAAATCAAAATGAGATGGGACCAAAAAGGTTAGAAACTAGACACATAATGCTATGACATATCCAAAAATTAGACTCAAATAAGTTCAATTGCAATAAAGGTGGAGTATACCAAAATCGGGCAGAAGAGGAAGGAGTAAACTGAAAACCTTATAGATGCTTGAATTGAACTTGATGAATGATTCTATGAATATCTATATAATGGCTGATCCATATTGAATTGCAAGTTTGAAAGTTGTACTGGCGGTCTGGCACTATTCATGGGAAAGCAGACTCGATCCGTTATGCTGCCGAAATTCTGGCAAGGATTTATGAGAACTTATGCTATGAATGATTATGCTTTGAATATATTTACGTTTACGTGTCATATTCATGTGTAGCATGCATGCAAGTATATATTTAGAACATGATATGATATAGAACGTATGAGACATACTCATGAATGCACCAAGCATCCGCATGCATGACAAGATATGAAAAGGCAAAGATAATAAGAACTTGCAAGAAAGACGTACCAAGCTACCATGTGAGGCATGGCATAGACCCAGCTAGCGTGGGCCAGAGCGATACTGTCTAAGACTTGGGCCAGCCCCCGACTAGACTTAAGGGGAATAGACCGGTATGAGGGTCAGGGAAAGTAAACCCGTAACTCATGTATAGGTACGAGCTCGGACCTGAAAAGCAGGCTATCACCCAGGGGTGAGAGAGGCCATTCACCTCCGGGGGACCAAGTACAGAAGAGCAAGGTTAAATTGCAAGTTAAAGAGAGAGATGAATTAAGTCAAGTGCACTTGCATACAATCAAATACAAGCATCTATATGTGCATTTCTAATCATCTCATTATGTCATGATGCTATTATGACTCTTACTGAAGCATATTGTACTATCTGTATCTCTATGTCAGTCATATGAAATGGCAAGTGGTTGTTAAAATATGACCCGCTTCGAGAAAGGTGTTTTCAACTTAAAATTGAACCACTGTTTGTTTATATGTGCTCATATTTTCATAAGAAACTGAAGTGGCTGGAATGTTTATGATGACATTCTAAGACTGTTTTGAGTTACCTACTGAGAACCTTAGGTTCTCATTGCCTGCTTGTATGTTTTTCTTTTCCGTAAACATTCCAGCACCCAAATTGGAAACCAAGTGCGAGGCAGAGTACAAGGCCATTCATGGAGCAAGAACCAGGCGTAAGCCAGATCAAGAGACCATTGAAGCTAGTAACGACTAGTCAGAAGTAGACACTGTGTACTATATTAGTCACAATTCCCTTTTAAAGTGTAATTATTTTATATTTTCTCCATGTATCAAAGACTATTAATCGGTAATAAAGTAAGCAGTTAAAGGGCCATGTATTATATTTTCCATATTTTAAAGTTTTCTTAGCACAGTGACAATCTCTTAATATGACTTCATGACTCAAGCATGGCTTATATAATAGAGGGTGTTACATTTATCATTTATCTGCCTTCACAGGGAGGGACCTCAAATAACTGCCTCCGAGCAAAGGGACCCACATTTTATCTTATTTAGCTGCCTTCACAAGGAGGGACCTCAAATAACTGCCTCCAAGTGAAGGGACTCACATTCAATATATTCACATTCTTTCATTCTCATGCATATTCAAGCATAGTCATACTGAGTGTACTCGTACATATACTTCATTTACCTTCATATACCTCATATCATGCTTATATCATTCTTGCATACAAACATTCCTAGTTTCATAGACTTCACAGTAAATTGCAAAGATAATCGATTCAGTTCCGTTTCCCCATGAATAGTGCCAGTTCTCATAGACAAACCAGTCATAGCAACATAATCAATCTAACACATATATATCAATGTCAAACTGGCAATCCTCAACTCCAACCTTATATGTGCACTAACACTTGTAAAATTATCAATTTGGCCATTCTGCCAATCTTACTCAGTTCTGCCCGGATTTTTGTATGATCCACCTTTATCTCTATTCAACTCATTTAACCCTGAATTTTGGACATGTTATAGCTCTATATGTCTACTTTCTAACCTCTTTGGTCCTATATCATTTTGATTTATGTAACTCAAGATATTCAAATTTTACCTCAGCCTGTTCAGTTATTGGCCCGAATTACACTCTTGGAAGTATAAATTCACTAAAAATCGAAACTAAGCTCAAATCATACGAAATTTGTCTCATATTGAAGCAAACAGGACAACCTTTCATTTGCCATAAGTTTCACTCCATTTGCTTAAGTATACCTCGAGTTATAAGTCCTGAAAGTCGACTGGACATAGGAAAAATTCCTCGAATCACTGGGAACAATTGGGATCATAACAAACTCGAAATTTCATATTGGGATGCTCCTCTATGTGTAAGCTTTCTAAAAAAATTATTTTCACTCAATTTGGAGTTGTATAGTGTGAGATATACCCTCCTCAAGTCACCCTGCCTGAATGGAAACCCTGATTCCTAGGTCAAACTTCAAAAATTCATATCTCTCTCAATACTAATCCAATGACCTTATATGATATATGTATGGAAAGCCCTGGATGTCTACTTTCATATAAAAATGGTTTCCCCGAATTTAACTGGTTGTAGGCGGCACTGTACACTTTGCTGTACTGACTGCCGTGGAATTCCTCACTAAGACAGCATCCTAATTCTTCTCTCCTTCTAATTTTCTCTTCTAACCATATTTTCAACTCAAGATTTCTTATTAATCCAATTATAATCCATCATAATACATCCAATAATTCATCAAATAATTGAAGAAAAGTGGAATCTCATACAGCCACAGTTTAGAGAAATCAAGAATAGAAAATGAATCCTACCTCTTTGGAGTATGATCTTGTTGAATTTGAATTTGAATTGAATGAAGCCTTGACAAAGCTTGGAGATTTGAGAGAGTAGATTGAGAGAGGAAAGGAAGAAGAAGAAGGCTGGAGCAAGGGGAAGAAGGACGTAAATCAGATACAAAATGGAGAGGAGAGTCTAATTTAAATATATGAGAGTTGTAGTGTTGATTGGTTGTAGTTTTGTGGTTGAAGTTCGGCCATGTCTCCCTCTTTTGTGGCCAAATTGCTCTCCATGTCGTCCCCAAAGTGAGACTCGCTTCCACTCTATCTAAACTCGGAACTTGTCTCTAACATGCTTTAGGTCGGAACTCGCTTGGAGAAGAAGCCGAATGTCGGAACTCTTCCCATCTTGTTTGTGACTTGAGGGAATCTTGTCTGGTTTATTCGAAACTTGGAAGCAAGGTCGGATGTCGGAAGTCATACAGCTCGTAATCATATAATCTCGGAACTCCTTATTTGAACTCGGGAATGTCAATGCTGGATATAAACTCGGATATCAGAACTCGTGTATAAATTGGAAATCAACCCAAATATTTGAACTCATGTCCATTGAGTTCAATTCTAAGGCCAGAACTCGGGAATTCGGAATCACAACATCAAACCCAATTGCTTGAACCCGGAAGTCGGGATTTTTAAACATAAAAACGGATATCGGTACTCGAATAGGAAACCTTATGCCCGAATCCAGGAAGTCGGAAACTATGTACAGTATTTTGATCGATAAGGTATGAAGTCGGAGCTCGCATACATCTTGCTTAAAACTTGGAGATAAATTATGAGATCGGAAATGGGGTCAAGGCACAAAATCAAACATCGGGAATCACTCCACATTATTCGAACTCGGAAGTCGTGGAAATAATCCAGATCAAAATCGGAAGTCATAGACTGACGTGAGCCGAACTCGGAAATATCACCAACTTTCTAAGATGAGGTCGGAAGTCGGAAAAATTAAGCCAATCAATTAACAAAGTCAGAAATCGGAAATTCTAGGTAGTAAGTCGGAAATCGGGACGTTACAGACTTCCTGGTGATGTATTGGCACTTCGACCCAATGCTAAATGCATCTATGCTGACTGCTCAGGCAGCGATGCAGGTCTATATGTTTCATAGCCGCTAGTTCCATGCACCTGTGATGAGTCCATTTTTCTGCCCTCACGAGCTGTTTGAGAACATCACCATGGATAACGTCTGCCCGCCTTTTTATCGTCCGAGGTACCCGACGGGTGGGGATTCCGACTCTGACACTTGATTGACGTTGACTGCTTTGATAGAGACAGATCCTTCTAAGTCATCATACTCGACTTATTTCATGTGATCTTACTGTTCGAAACCGTCTTAACCTTCAATGATTAGCCTATCTTCCCATTCTTCTGCTTCGTCTGCTGGCCTAGCTCTACCCCCGTTCGCGATCATGGTTTCATTCATACCCATGCTGTGCATCGTGGGTGTGGGTGTGCTTGAGGAGGAAGACGTGATGATGTTGCTCCCGGTGGTTTCGGGAACAGTTTCCTCCCTTTGGTTGTAGCTAGGGTCACCATTTTCTTTTGGCATGTATGGGTGGATGGGATTTCCTATGTATTTCCTTTGCAAATGAATTTGTTAGGTTTCTTTTGTAAGGCCGATAGTAGATATCAGACCCATTATATCACTATGTATGACTCTTGGTATTATTATATTAATTGTGAATGGCTATGAAATGAATGTTATGTTTATCTAAGCTATTGTCACTCTTGTCACTTCTGTTTCTTTTATTCGCATTGTATGTATGAGATAGCGATGTTTAGATTATGCGTTCATGATGTGCTCATAGCTCTTGGTTTTCAAATCATTTCATTTGTTATTGTTCAAAAAAAAAATTACCCCTATTTTCATTACAAGTATTTTCAAATGATAATGTTAGTTTCGTGAGAAAACGTAACAATTAGTAATTCCATAATATGACTTAAGCATAGTATGGGACTATTCGGGTGTTACATGTTGTACATAGACGGCTTATCCAATGACAAAGGGAGTGGTGCTAGAGTAATCCTGGAGGATATGAATGGAGTTTCTATTAAACAATCTTTGTGATTCATGTTCAAAACTAGTAACAACCAAGCCGAATATGAAGCTTTGGTAGTTGGTTTGAAAATGGCCAAGGAATTAGGGTTCAAAAACTAGTTATCAAGGGAAATTGTTAACTAGTGATTGGCCGGGGTAAAGGGGAATTTCAAGCTAAAAATCCTCAACTGCAAAGTGTAACATCCTCAATTTTATGCCGTGCTAAATTACCTCAGTAACCCTGAGTAATTAGGCACTTAATGAGAAATTATGAGATTAAGGCTTAATTAAGGGGTTGGCTCGGATGAGAAGAGTCAAGAGAATGCTTAATCGAGATTAGATAATCTCTAATTAAGTGAGTCAGAGCCTTTATAGCTTAATTAAGCACTAATCACCCTTAATTAGCTTAATCACAAGACTAATTTTTGTTAATCATGTTCTTGTGTGTTAATCACTAATCCTTGCTTAATCACCTTAATTAAGTTGTATGAGCACTTAATCACATGATTAAATTCAAATTTAGTCAACGAGGCAATAAAGTAAAGAGTGATGTCATAAAAGCAAAAAGCATTAGACAAGACTACTTTATGTAAGAGTTTGACTATGCTTTGTCTCCCCATCATCCAATTTGTCCCCTTAAACCTTAATTAACACAAAATAACACAAAAATTTCTTCCCCCCACCCACTTGAAACTCATGGCCACACACACACATTCACTTCATTTTCAACTTCTCATTCCCTCTCTAAAGTTCTCAAACTCTCCAATCTCTCTCTACATTTCCTCTTCTTCATCTTCATCTTCTTCATCTCTTCTTCTCCCTTTCACCACCACCACCACTAAGACCACTCACTTAGCCCTTCAAAGACCTCATCTTTGGTTCTTTGGAGACAATATCAAAACACGGCAACCTTCATTTTCACAAGATCTCAAGAGCTTCTCCTTCCTTCTTGCAAAACTGCCACCATCATCATCAAGAGGAGCCATCATCTTCTTCTTCCTCTTCTCTTGCTTTTTCGCCATCTTCAAGAAAGGTAGTGATCTTTATCTTTTTCATTTTGTTTACTCAAGAAAGCTTGGAGCTTGGTTCTTTCATGACCAAGATCTCTAAGTGAAAACTTGAGAAGATCCTTCATACTTTCCAAGAGCAAAAGTTTTTATTTTTGGCAAAATATGTTCTTATTGTTTTTCAAGTGTTCTTAAGTTTCTACTTTTAAAAAAATAGTTCTTGTTTTACTTTTAGAAAAATATGTTCTTGTTGTTCTTCAAGTGTTCTTAAGTTTCTACTTTTAGAAAAATAAAAAATATGTTCTTGTTGTTCTTTAAGTGTTCTTAAGTTTGTACTTTGGGCAAAATATGTTCTTGAATATTCTTGATGGTATCTTGCTTAAAGTTGTTCCTTTTTTTTTTATGATGAGTTGATTATTGGAAAAGCCTTATCTTTTTATGTTTTTCATGATTTGATAAGGCCATGAATATTCTCAAAGCTTAAAACTTTAAAAAGTTTGCTTCTTGAAGCATAACAAGTGGCGCAAGTTTAGTGCCTTCATAAAAGTCTTATTTTATTTTGTTTTGAAGACAAGAATACACGAAAAAGTCTAAGCTTTTTGTTATAATAAGCCTTTTTGAGTTAGAAAAATGATATCTTGTCATTTCATGTCTTAGAAATCAAACCTTAAAGAAAAGACCTTTCATAAAGTTTCAAACTTTAATCAAGAATGAGACCTTTAAGTCATAAAAGTGTTGTTTTGTAACATTTAATTCATAAAGTTTAGATCTTGAACCAAAATAATGCGAAAAGGTGTTATGTAACACCCTAATAAACCCATACTACGCTTAAGTCGTATTACGGCGTTTTATTAGTTGTTACTTATGCTCGTGGAAAACTAATCTTTACTTGAAATTAAGTTACGCGGAAAATACGATAAGATTTTTCTTTGAAATACGTCGTCGCTTTGCAGCGTTTTGAAAAGTAAAGCCTTGAACGAGAAGCTAGACAAAGAAAGAGCGTGTCGCATAAAATATATACTCCAATATCATAAAACAAGGATAAAGTAAACAAATAATAATTCACAAATACACTGCATTAAATAACTAACCATTACATTCATATGGGTTCATAATATATATACATACATTTCAGCATTACAGCAAGGGAGGCTCATGGTTGAGTCATGATCCAAATACTAGATTCTAGATACAAATTTAAATGGCAAAGCCTAACTCAAAAGAAATATGCGAAGATACAGAGCGATGGTCGCTACAAGTCCCAAAACAGCTTCATCTTGCATCCCACGTCACACGTCCGCTCACAGTGTTGGGGATCCACACTCCACTCCACCGGATGCGTCGTCGAGATCTAGTGACGATACGGAAGAACAACTAGGGTGAGAAATGGAATTTCTCAGTAGGACTCGAACCCGACACAAAAGTGTCATCGTCATCGTCCCAGCCACTTCGATTTTATTAATGAAAATAGTGAGCATGCATAAGGTTCAATTCTTGGATTTTCGAAATCATGAATATCCGAAGCGGATTCAATTTTAACATACTCTCTAATCATTTATATCATAACATACATGGGCATAAGTATAATCATATAAAACATACATGTTCATGCTATAAGATTCTTTTAACTTCTTTCCCTTTCTAGGGTTTTGGACCGAAGTCCCTTTTTCTTTTCTTAACTTGACTTTATCTTTTCCCCCACTAAACATAAGTGGTAATGAGCTCATACCGTGGCCGTCGCCACCATAGAATTTTGGTACTTACACTAGCTGGGTCATGCCATGCCTCATGTAAGACCTATCCCCTATACTCACACTAGCTAGGTCATGCCATATCTCATATGAGTCGTGGATGAGGGGAGTTTAAATTGGGTCACCTTCCCTTTTGAAGGATCATACCCTTAGTTCATCTTTTTCTTATTAAAGCTTATGATGCAAAGTTATTCTAATTCTCTTCCACATTTAGGCGTTACGTATCGCCGTCCCCAAATGTGGTTCCTTTATTAATCACCTCTGGGCGTTACGTATCACCATCCCCAGGGTGTTCATATTTATTAATCCTTTCATGTATAGCATTAAGCATCATGTCATCAACATATCATATGCATATCATTATCATTCATTATCATATCGTCATCATATCATTATCATTCTTATCATCATCGTATCACTATCATAATCATCATCATATCACATCATCATCATCATCATCATATCATATCATAATCATTATTAATCATCATCCCAGCATCATGCTTGCACATAAACATAGGCATACTCTCAAGCAAAGTTTTATGAGCTTAGCTTAGTAAATTTAGTGCAAGCTTTTAATTGAGGTTACCTCTTGTATAAATTCTCTTATTGGGCATAGGGCCACTTTCATCCATTATCCTTTTTGAAACTTTTAAGTTGAATTATGAAGGTTTTCCAATACTTAATGTGAGGGTCTTAATGTTTTAAAGCTTATTTCTCATTAACCTTTAAATTTTACCATAACCAGTTTTACTTTTACAGTGGGGCAGTAACTTTGAAAATTCACCATAATTTCATCTTTTACTCTTTTATTTCGAATTTTTGTGTGGATGTAATTCTCTGAGTCTATTTTTAAACAAAACAAACCCCACTTAAAAATTCATTTTGTAGCTTGAGTTATGCATGTTTTATTCTGACTGTTCAGGATTAAAAGTTCATCTCGGGTCAGTGGCTTGTCCACTTCACTGGGAGTTCCACACATGGAATCTGACAAAACTGTTTTATGGGAGTGTTCTTCTATGTCTTAGCTTTCTAACAAACTTGGTCCCACTCAAAAATGTTATGTATAACTTGAGTTATGCATGTTTTATTACCTACTGCCCGGACAGAAATCCATCCAGGAACAGCAAACTTTAAAAAATCATATCTCTCTCGTTTTAAGGCCAAATCTCGCATATTTTATATGTATGAAAAGTTCTTTGAGTCTACTTTCACAAAAATTAGTTTCATTACATTTTGAGTTCTGTAGCAATAAATATACCGCACGCTTTACAGACTGCCAGAATTCCAGATTTACTAGTTTTTAAGTTTTTCACTTCAAGCTTATGGAGAAATTGTTATATCACTTCAAATCACCATTTTCATGTTTTAACTCATCATCATATTCAAAGTTTGAGTCACCAAATCAGTATTTTGAACCAAAATAAAGCAAGATACATAAAACCATCAAGCCACATATTCTCACTTCAAGATAACATTTTTCAAAAAGACAAGAAAACTCATAGAGCAAGAAATGGTCATGAGACCTTGAAGCAAGTCCTAAAACCACCTAGCTATGAAGAGCTTAGGAGTTATAGAGCTTGAAAAACATGGAAGAAAAAAGGGTTAGAGTCACTACCAATTGGATTTCTTGAAAGCTTGAAGAGAAAGAAAGATGTTGGAGATGGCCTCCTTCTCCTTGAGCTTGATAGTGAGGCTTGTGTATGAGTGGCTTTGTTTCTCCAAGGACCAAAAATGGTAGTCCTTGAAGGGATAGTGATGGTGGTGATGGAAATGAGGTGAGGAGTAGTAGAGAGATTGGAGGAAGAACAAGGAAGATTGAAAGAATAAGAGAGTAGGAAAGGAACTTGGAAAGAGGAGAGAGCTTTGTGTCTTTGGGTGAGGAAATGAAAAATGAAGTGAGGGGGAGAGAGGAGAGGCTGAATGGCGCACAAATGAGGGGGAGAGAGTGATGTGATTTTTGCTTCTTACACAAGCTAGGGAGTGGGAAAAACCTTGGGACAAAAGAGGGTGTTGTGTTTCCTTTGAGTCTTGGAAATTGGGTAAAGACTATGTAGTGTTTTTGTCAAGTGGTTAAAAGCATGAGCTCTCTTAGGATTTGGCTTGGATAGCTAGGATCACACCAAGTGTCATTATCTTGATGAAGAAGAGTACAACTCTTGTCATGACTTAAGGGATCTACTAATATGAACTCTTGATCTTGTGGTGTATGATGAGAAAGCAAATGGATGGTTGGATATGGTTCTTGCTTTGACCAAACTTTCAAACAATAATTAAAGGGAAGTTTCTACATCTTTATAATTGTTACAATTATCTAAATATTAATTAATTAATTCAATTGGTTTAAATTGCTCTTTATCCGATTTCGGTTAATTACATCTTTAAGACATTTTTCCTCTTAAAAGAATTGATCTTATGAATTATGTAATTAGGGTT
Source organism: Pterocarpus macrocarpus (assembly GCA_031439585.1). NCBI lineage: Eukaryota > Viridiplantae > Streptophyta > Magnoliopsida > Fabales > Fabaceae > Pterocarpus > Pterocarpus macrocarpus. The sequence continues at coordinate 29,097,570 of CM062520.1, forward strand.
TAGAATTAATCTATCTCAATTGGTAAAGTAGAACAATTGTCTTGTACTTAATTAATAAGACTGGATTAGCTTAATTACATTTCTAAGTTACGAATTAACGAGATTCGAATAATTAGGTTTTAATTAAACCATTTAGTGCATTATGATTCAATCATTGACTTGACTCAATTCACTAAGCTATTGCTCATCGAGATTAGTCGATTAATTCTCAGTTAATCGTTAACCTCTCTAATTAGCCAGGATCACTGAACTAATTAGCTTAGACAAAAATTGGGGATGTTACATGTTAACTTTTATATAGATCAAGACTTTTAACCTTAAAGTTGATGTTTCATATCACTAGTTGATAAAGTGGGAACCTTTTTAATGTAAAGACAACTTTAAGTCATAAAGTTGAGACCTTGATGGTCTTAGAATAATTAAATGAGTCAACTTTCATAAGAACAAGCCTTTTTAGTTAAAAGCTAGTAACTTGTATCATTATTACATAAAGATCTAAATTTTTAGACAAGAGCTTAATATTAAAGGCACTTACTTTCATAAAGAATTAAACTTTATGACTACTTTATAAAGAATGATAACTTTAATAATGCTTAAGGTAAGACCTTGATATGTTATTAATGAAAGCTTAAAACTTCGTAAATTGAATAAGTTAAAAATCACCCTTGGTGATTAGTGAACATTGGTGTTGTTGGGTTCATAATGTGGTTATGCGTTGTCATGACCCAAGGATTAGAGGGATCTCGAACTCCTTGGGAACAAAAATATGATTAGGGCCTCTGAGCATACCATGAACCTAGGAATCACTAAGTGCACTATCTCTAGGAAAGGAAACAATCACTTAACTTAATTAATTTGAACAAGTGTTCCATAAGACATGTATTTAAGTAAAGAATACTTTCATATGAGGACTAAGTAACTAAAAGACCACAAACACATACCCTAACTGTGTGATTCTCTCCTGGGTAACCACGAGAAATCATATGACGATTCATAATGTTCTTCACAACAAAGAACAAAACCATAAACCCCTTTAGGGTATGAATGTGTGATGCCATCCGGTATGATGAATGATGAGTTTGACTGAGCTTTGTCTCATGATTGAATGATGAGTGTGATGATATGATGTAGATATGATGAACTGTTGGTTGAAAGTTTATGATTAGCATTTTGGGGAAGCTTTGGTCTAGCCATTATGCTGCCGGATTTTCGTCAAAATTATGGACTTAGTCATATCATTGCATTCATTTAGTCAAAGAAGTACTATCCATGTAAAGTATAATGATAATAAAAGAATCAATGGGACATGACCTTTCAATCACTTCGGTAAGGGAGGTGAGAGATAGCAATCCACAAAGACTCAAGGAACCTCTATGAGGGAGGCAAGGGTGACATGGAAGACCCTCCAACTTAGAGGTAACCAATATCGGTTTAGTTTGATTTGGTTAGTACTGCGTGACGACGGTCACGGAATAAGCTCATGTCCAAAAGCAGTTTATTTCAAAGGAAAGTAAAGAATGTTAAGCACGTGCTAAAAATGAAAGTTAATGTAGGGCCGCGGTCAAGTTGATGAGTTGCATAGTCATGCATGCTATTATATTCCTTATGTGCACTATGAATGTTTATTATGTATATTTGCCTGTATGCATATGTATGACACTATGGATATGATGATAAAGTTAAAAGTAACCCGCTTCGGGACTTATGTTTTCTGAAAACTATTCAAATTGAACCGATATTTGTCCACTATTTTTATATTAAACCCGAAGTGACTGGGACGATGATGATGACACTGTGTTTGTCTAGTCGCGATCCTACTGAGAAATTTAGTATTTCTCATTCCTGCGTTTTCGTGTTTTCTTCAGAGGATGCCAGCGTTAGGCACGGTGGTGATTTTCATTGAGTTTCCGGTGATGCATTGGCACTTTGACCCGGTGCTGAATGCATTTGTGTTGATTACTCAGGCAGCGATGCGGGTCTACATGTTCCATAGCTGCCAGTTCCGTGCACCCGTGATGAGTCCGTTTTTCTGCCCTCATGAGCCGTTCGAGGACATCATTATGGATGACGTTCACCCACCTTTCCATCCTCCGAGTTACCCCACTGATGCAGATTCTGATTTGGACACTCGTCTGACGCTGACAGTTTCGTTCGATTCCGATCCTTCAAAGCCGTCTTATCTGAGCTACCACGTGGAGACAGACTCGTCTAAGCCTTCCTACCCATCTATGATCCATCTGTCGTTTGATTCATCTTCTTCTTCTATAGCCCCTCATCACACACCACCGCCAGTTCGCGGTCGCGGGTTCATTCGTACTCGTGCCGTGCCTCATAGGCATGGCCATGCTCGAGGAGGAGAATGTGGTGATATTCCTCCCGGTGGATTCAGGAATGGCTACCTCCCTCTAGATAAGTAAGGAGTTGATTACATGCAGAGCCGAGCATGAGGATAGCCGCTTTTGGTTATAGCTAGGGTTATCATTTTTCATTCGGCATGTATAGACGGATTGGGATTTCTTATGTATTTCCTTTTATCGTGTATTTCGTTAGGTTATTTTGTAGGGCCGACAGTAGGCATCGAGCCCATTGTTATCATTGTGTATGACTACTACTATATTAACTATGGGATGGCTATGGAATGAATGTTATCTTTATCTAAGATTATGGTTATTCTCAATGCTTTTAGTTATGTTAAATGTGATGTATGATGAGATAGTGACGTTTGTTTTACACGTTCACGATGCGCTCATGGCTCTTGGTTTTCGAAACAGTTTGCTCATTATTATTCAAAAAAAAAATTTACCCCTATTTTCGTAAAAAAGTAATTTCTAAAAGGTAATGTTAGTTCCGCGAGCAAATGTAATAACTTGTAATTCCACAATATGACTTAAGTATAGAATGGAACTATTAGGGTGTTACACAAAGGAACCTCTCCTAAGTAAAAGAAATTATAAGGGAATTTGAAGAATGTGCTATGCAGTATATCCTTAGAGAGTAGAATTCTTGAGCCGACGTATTATCAAAACTAATTAGCATGAGAATAGTAGAAAACAATAGGTTAGCCATCTAAGAGGTGACTAAAGGGCCGAGCATATCTAAAACATCCCTCCTTGTAGTATGCTCCGTAGAACAGAGGCAGAGTTGGCAAAAACCCATCCTAAAATACTTAACTACTGGAAAGCTACTTGAAGAAGAAAAGGAAGCCAAGGCAATGAGGAGATTAGTGAGCTTCTATACTATAGTAGCAGGGAAACTTTACCGTCGAGGATATTCTCAACCTTTATTGAACTTTGTGAATGAAAGGTGTCCCTACATGATCATAGAAAAAAATGGACGAAGGCATATGTGAAAATCATGCTGGAAGCCATCCTCTAACTCTAACGACTAAGATACTTTAAGCCGGTTACTTCTGGCCCACCATGAAACAAGATTGTTTGAAATTTGTGCAAAGATGTGACAAGGGTTTGGAGAGCTAAAGCACACACCCTTCAAGCAATTACATTGCTTGGAAATTAGCTGGCCATTTCATATGCGGGACATAGATATCCTTGGCCCTTTTCCGCCCACTCCTGAGTAGTTAAAGTATTTGGTAGTAGCTATTGACTACTTCACCAAATGGATTAAAGCCAAGTCATTGCCTACTATCAGTAAGATAAGGAAGTTTGTATGGAAAAGAATAGTCTATAGATATGGAGTGCCCTACTATCTAGTTAGCAATAATCAAACACAATTTAAGATTGGAGGTTTGAAGAATTCTGCAGAGAACTAGGACTCACTCAATTGTTCTCATCAGTGGAACATTCTCAAACCAATGTATTGGTAGAAACTGCCAACAAAATCAATATAGCTAGATTAGAGAAAAGACTAGGGCAAGCTAAGGGCCTATGGGGGGATAAGTTACATGCTATATTATACATGAGCCATCACACTATGCCCCACTCATCACCAAGGAAACACCATACAGATTAGTGTAAGGATCAGATGTCGTTATCCCTATTGAGTTGATAGAGTCTAGTCCAAGGACAATGACCATGATTGAGGAATCTAATGAGCTTGCTCAGAGAGTCGAGCTTGATCTAGCTAAAGAAGATAGGGAAAGAGCCAGAGTAAAATAGGAAGCCATTAAATAACAAATGGCAAGGGAACATAATAAGAAGGTTAATCAATAGGGATTCAAAAAACTAGATTTGGTCCTGAGGATGATAAAACTACAGAGGAAGCCTTAAGGAGAAGGGAAACTAGCACCAAATTGGGAAGGGCCCTCTCAAGTTACTCGAAAGATAGGGAAATGAGCCTACAAGATAGCTGAAGTAGGAGGAAGGGAACTGCCGAGGATATGGAATGTGTTTTCTCTCGAAAGATATTTTAATTGAAATAGAAATCCTTAAACTATGTAGGTAGGTGTACTCTTTTTCCTCTTATGTTTTTTTTCCTACAAGGTTTTTTATATATAAGAAGTTTTAATAAGGCATGACCATTATAGGCCAAGCATGTGCAAGTCTCGATGGTAGTAATAAAAGCGGGCATTTTACAAGAGCCTACCATTGTAAATTTTATAGTTCAATAAATTTCATCTGAGTTATTTTATTGGAATTATTTGCTTTATTTTTATCTAAGCGTAGAATTTTTGGAAATAAAGGAATGTGATATGTCCAAAGAAGGGCTCGAGAAGGAATTCCTCACTTGTAAGTGAAACCCTCTTGGAAAATTAGATTTAATAAACACACTAAGTCCAGGAAATGATTTAAAAAGGAACTCCTCGCTTGTAGGCGAGGACCTCTTAGAAAATGAATAGCCTTACTTGTAGGTATAGGCCTTAAATAATCGAGAAAAAGGATTAGGAAAGGGAGTTATTTCATTTTAAAATAAACACAGAAGTATTAAGTATATGGAGTAATGAATGGAGTTTGGAATTATCAAAGACTAAGCACGGAAGGTATTTAGTATGGAGACATTAATTTAGAATTGTTAAATAAGGAATTAAAGGGAATAAAATAGTCGTGAAGCCGTAAAGGAAAAATCACTGGAAATTAAACATGGAAAACCAACTAGAAATAAAAATGCAACGAAACCTACCAACTGGCTGAAGATAACTTGGAGAAATTTTAAACGGCTACCAATAATATATGAAATAAAAATCCAAGTCACATGTAAAAAAGAGAAAATAGGGATATAAAAAGAAACATTGTTCAAGTACATTAAAAAAATAAAGCTAGTTCACGTCAAAAGAGTTGTTAACTTGGTCTTCACCGCGAGCTGCTGGGTCGACGATATCCTCGAAAGGCGTTATTTAGTGCCTGACCTCGACCTCAATTGCATTTTCACTAGGAGGAGGCTTATCCACTAGTTGTCCATCGTGAATCTCCTTGAAGTAATCACAAGGGGAGATGTCTAGATCTGAATAAAGGAATTTGACTTGCATTATTGCTTTGTCAAACCCCTCTGTATATTGTTTGGCCACTTCATCCTCAAAGTCCTCAGCCTCCCACAATTTGGCAACAAGTGCCTTCCAAAGCTTCTCCACCACAACAACATAAGAGTTTTCCTACTCCTTTATTTTACCGAAGTGCCAATCTTCTCTTGGAAGGATTTTTCTTTAGATCCGTACTCATTTTCCTCGGCTGAACACTTGTCCTCGGCCTTTTAAAGCTTCACCTTAAGAGTTTGAACCCCCTCAACATGTGTCTCCTTCAACTTGGAGAGTTCCTCCTTCAACTCTAGGTGGTACGCAATAGCACAAGAGCACAAGCACGCCACTTGAACCCATTTATACATGCTCATGGCTCTTGCAGCCTCAAACATGCTGCAATCAAAGTCATATTTGAGGAGCTTATCTCCCTACTGATGGATAGGGAACCTAGGACTCTAGAGAGAAAATGGAAGAGCATCAGAGAGAAAATCTTGAATGGGATAGGACTTTTCGGATGTTCTATAGTGAACTCTCTTAAGTTGGGAGGGTGAATTTGCAGGCGGAGGAGGAGAGATTTGCCTATAAAATTTAGGGCCATCAAAATGGGTTAAACCCATCAGGCCAAACCCATTTACCAGCCAAAAATAGGTGGGATGGGCTCAAAAAATAACAACCCATTTTCAGCCCGACCTGTTTAATCCACGGGTTGAGCGGACTAGCCCACGCAAGTAAACAGGTCGTCCCATTTACCCGCATTTCTTTTTTTATTATTTTTTACGGAAAGAGCTGTAAATTTAAGAATAAAAATATGATTTAATAATCAAATTTAGGACATCTTCAATTTTTTTAATAAAAAATAAGAATTTTTACCCTTTTTTAAATCAAAATTAATTTTTAAGACATGAAAAGTAAAAAAGAAAAAAAAATTTAAACAGGCTGGCCCGTTTAAGCCCATGAGTCGGTCTTAAATGGGTTGAGATAGTAAAATATGTTAACCCGTTTATTTTGCCAGCTTAAACGGGTCAGGCCACTCCCTTATTGAAAACTCTCTTCCACATCGATGTTGTTCTCGGAGCCTCTCTTTTTCCCTCGTTTGACGATGAGGGGCTAAGAATCGGAAGTTATCTAGTGGGCTTGGTGCTAACCCCTGAGGCATTGTCTTGAGTAGCTTGTGCCCCATGTCAAGCAAGGGCATCCTAGAAAAAGTCATTTCATTGCTTAAGGGCCATTTCGCCAAAGAAGAATAGAGGAAACAATGTTAGGAAAATAGTCATAATGGAAATAGTAGGAAAAGAAAGATTACAAGAAACTTTTTGAGGTGTTTGAGCACCTTGGCCCTCTCAGTATCCCCTTTTAACAAGTCAATGCAAGAAAGGGACCTTTTGCTTGCTGGTCAAATGCTCGAAAGGAAGTCAACAACAACTTGCTCATATGTGGGGAGGCTGTAGCAATCTATGCTAAGAACCCGTTTTGGATATCTATTCCAGTAGAAAGAGAACTTTGCACGACCCTTCTCATCCAAAAAGAAAGGTACTCAAGCTCAAAAGCTTTGACTCTAAAGAATTGGTCTTTGAAACATTTGAAGTTAGAGGTAAAGATCTCGAAAGTCCCTTTCTTGGGCTGACTACTAAGGGAAATCTATTTCCTCTTTTCAATATCCTTTACAAGACCCTACTGGTCGAAGTGGCACCTAGAAATTCCATCAAGATCTCAAAATATTAGATAAATGCCCAGCTATTAGGATGAAGCTAAGTGAGGGCTACATTTATAAAATTGAGACATTCAACCTCAAAATCAGTAAAGGGAAGTTTGACACCAATAGTTGAAAAGAAGATAGCATAAACCAAAAAGAAGACAGGCTCTTTTATCATCGGGCAATTTGGCTACATGGCAAGCTTAGTCACTAACCTTACAGGGAAAACATTTAACAAAATGCTCTTTCCTGAGGCGAGCTATCCATTGAATAGTATAAAGAGAGTAAGCATTTTTTTACCTCATCTACGATCGAAAAATAATAGTTCGATGGTCATTTTTTCTTAAAACTTGTACTTTTAACAACTCAAGAGGCATTTTTTGGAGATTCTCTTTCCATCTAAAACAATACATTATGGAATCAAGAGTTCAGGACAAACCTCTAGAAGTTATAAAATTGCATGGAAGAAAAAATCAAAAAATACTAGTGAATATAATAAGGGAAAAAGATACCTGTAACATCCTCAATTTCATGTCGTGCTAAATTACCATAGTAACCCCGAGTAATTAGGCACTTAATGAGGAATTTCGAGATTAGGGCTTAATTAAGGGGTTGACTCAGACGAGAAGGGTCAAGAGAATGCCTAATCGAGGTTAGATAATCTCTAATTAAGCAAGTTAGAGCTCCTGTAGCTTACTTAAGCACTAATCGCCCTTAATTAGCTTACTCGAGTTTAATTAAGGTTAATTAAGCTTAATCGTGAGATTAATTTTTGTTAATCATGTTCTTGTGTGTTAATCACTAATTCTTGCTTAATCACCTTAATTAAGTTGTATGAGCACTTAATCACATGATTAAATTCAAATTTAGTCAACTAGACGATAAAGTAGTGATGTCACTAAAGCAAAAAGCATGAGACAAGACTACTTTATGTAAGAGTTTGACCATGCTTTGTCTCCCCATCATCCCATTTGTCCCCTTAATCACTAATTAACACAAAATTAAGCAAAATATCTCACTCCCCTCCCTTAATGTAGGGCGCCACTTTCTCACACACACACACACATTCACTTCATTTTCAACTTCTCATTCTCTCTAAAGTTCTCAAACTCTCCAACCTCTCTCTACATTCCTTCTTCTTCTTCTTCTTCTTCATCTTCTTCATCATTTTCCACCTCCATAACCAAACCTTCCTCACTAAGCCCTTCAAAGATCACATCTTTGGGTCTTTGGAGACAAGATCAAAACACTACAAGACTCATTTTCAAGAGAACTCAAGAGTTCTCTCCTTGCTCATTCAAAACCGCCACCTTCACCATCAAGAGGAGTCATCATCTTCTTCTTCCATTTCTCTTGTTTTTGCGCCATCTTCAAGAAAGGTAGTGATCTTCATCTTTTTCATTTTGTTTGCTCAAGAAAGCTTGGAGCTTGGGTCTTTCATGACCAAGATCTCTAAGTGAAAACTTGAGAAGATCCTTCATGTTCTTCATGTGTTCTTAAGCTTCCTCTTTTAGAAAAATATGTTCTTGATATTCTTCATGTGTTCTTAAGTTTCCTCTTTTAGTAAAATATGTTCTTGATGTTCTTCATGTGTTCTTAAGCTTCCTCTTTTAGAAAAATATGTTCTTGATGTTCTTAATGTGTTCTTAAGTTTCCTCTTTTGGAAAAATGTGTTCTTGATGTTCTTCATGTGTTCTTAAGTTTCCTCTTTTAGAAAAATATGTTCTTGATGTTCTTCATGTGTTCTTAAGTTTCCTCTTTTAGAAAAATATGTTCATGTGTTCTTAAGTTTCCTCTTTTAGAAAAATATGTTCTTGATGTTCTTCATGTGTTCTTAAGTTTCCTCTTTTAGAAAAATATGTTCTTGATATTCTTCATGTGTTCTTAAGTTTCCTCTTTTAGTAAAATATGTTCTTGATGTTCTTCATGTGTTCTTAAGTTTCTTCTTTTGGAAACCTATGTTCTTATTGATCTCTAGCTTAAAGTTGTTCCTCTCTCTTTATGATAAGTGAATGATTAGAAAAGCTTCACCTTTCTATGTTTCCATGATTTGATAAGACTATGAACCTTCTCAAAGTTTTAGACTTTAAAAAGTTTGCTTCATGATTTCTTCAAAGTGGCGCAACTTTTAAGCTTCCATAAAGTTTTATTTTGTTTTGTTTTGAAGACAAGAATACATGTGAAAGTCTAAACTTTTTGAGTTAGAAAAAACGATATCTTGTCACTTTAGGCTTTAGAAATCAAACCTTAAAGAAAAGACCTTTCACAAAGTTTCAAACTTTATTCAAGAATGAGATCATTAAGTTATAAAAATGTTGTTCTATAACATTTCATTCATAAAGTTTAGACTTTGAACCCAACTAATGCAAAAGGTGTTAACTTTTATAAAGAACAAGACTTTTTATTCATAAAGCTAGTAGCTTGTATCATTATTTCATAAAGATCCAATCTTAAGATAAGAGAGCTTAATGTCAAAGGCACTTACTTTATAAAGAATAAGACTTTATGACTACTTTATCAAGAATGACAACTTTAATAATGTTTAAGGCAAAACCTTGGTATGTTATTAGTAAAAGTTTAAAACTTTGCAACTTGACTAAGTTAAAAGTCACCCTTGGTGATTAGTGAACATTGGTGTTGTTGGGTTCATGATGTGGTTATGCGTTGTCATGACCCAAGGATTGGGGATCTCGAAATCCTGGGAACGAAGTATGATTAGGGCCTCTAAGCATACCATGAACCTAGGAATCACTAAGTGTGCTATCTCAAGGAAAGGAAACAATCACATAATTTAATTAATTTGAACAAGTGTTTCATAAGACATGTACTTAAGTAAAGCATACTTTCATCCAAGGACTAAGTAACTAGAAGACTATAAACACATATCCTAACTATGTGATTCTATCATGGGAAATCATGTGATGATTCATAATATTCTTCACAAAGAACAACACAACTATAAACCCCTTTAGGGTATGAATGTATTATGCCACTTGGCATGATGAATGATGAGATCGATTGAGCTTTGTCTCATGATTGAATGATAAGTGTGATGATATGATATAGATATGATGAACTATTGGTTGAATGCTTGATGATTGGCATTTTGGGAAGCTCAGGTCTAGCCGTTATCTTCTGTCAGATTTCCGCCAAAATTATGGACTTAGTCATATCATTGCATGCGCCTAGTCATCAGGAGTTATGCATGTAAAGTATAAAGATAAGAAAAGAATCAATGGGGACGTGACTCCTTCAATCACTGGTAAAAGAAGTGAGACGGCGATCCACAAGGAACTCTAGGAGGGAGGCAAGGGTGTTTTGGAGGACCACCTCCAACTTAGAGGTAACCAATATCGGCTTAGTCTCGATTTGGTTAGTACCGTGATCGCTACCACGGAATGAGCTCATGTCCAAAAGCAGTCTATTTCAGAGGAAAGTAAAGAATGTTAAGCACGTGCTAAAAATGAAAGTCAAGTCTAAGTATGACCATGGTTACATCTGTGATGATGCGTGTCTTTGCATGAAAGTATATGGCCCATTTGCATTATGGATGTTATTCTATGTTTTAGTACGGATGTTAGTCATGATGATGTGTTTATGATGTTAAGTTTAAAAGCAACCCGCTTCGGGGTTTAAGTTTTCAAACCATTAAAAATTGAACTTATATTTGTCCACTGTTTTTGTAATTAAACCCAAAGTGGTCGTGGACGATGCGATGACATTTGTGTTTGTCTAGTCACGATCCCATCGAAATTTAGTATTTCTCATTCCCACGCTCGCGTCGCCTTCAGAGGATGTCGACGTCGGGCACTGGTGGTCTCATTGAGTTCGATGTGGCGTTGGCGCTTTGACCCGGACGCCTCGCATCGTCGGGCGAGCCAGCGATGAGAGTCTACATCTTCCACGACTGCCAGTTCGGACTCCGTGATGAGCCCATTTTCCTACGCGATCAGCCATTTAGCGAGGTTACCATGGATGACATTCGCCCCTACTTTCAGCCACCGAGATACCTCCCATCGATGATGATGAGACTAACTTCGGATACCCGTTTGACTCGATTTATTTCCATGGATTCGATCCCTGAGTCGTCTTATCCGAAGCTTCCATGTGGAGACCCGATCCATCCGAGCCCATCTATCCGACTCGTGCAGGGTTCTCACCGTTCGGGTTAAATCGCGACCTTCAAAGGATTCGCCTATCTTCTCGATTCTTCTGCTTCATCTGCTCGCCCATTTTCACCCCTGGCTCGAGGGGGTTCATTCGTTATTCAGCATGTGCCCGTGGGCGAGATTTGCTCGAGGAGGAGGGTAGTACTTTCCTGGTGGATATGGGAACGGTTCTCCGCCGGATGCTTGATGTAACGATCGCATGCGGCCGAGCATGAGGATAGCCCCCTTTGGTAAAGTGGTTATAGGGTTATCGTTACTGTATGTGGCATGCTTGAGTAGTAGGATTCTCTTATGTATTTCCTTTTATTATGTATTGGTAGGCTTTTTTGTGTGGGGCCGACGATATATATCTGACCCATTATTATCTTATGTATGGTGAACCTGCGACTCTTATTGTATTATCATGGTTGGCCGTGGAATGAATGTTACATTATTCTAAGAATTGTGGTTATTCTTATGGTCTCTATGCTTGTTAAATGCGATATATGTATGGGATAGCGGTGTTACTTTATATGTTCAATGATACGCATGGCTCTCGATTTCAAAAATGGTTTACTTGTTTTGTAGAAAAAATTTTACCCCTATTTTCAGTATAAAGTAATTTCTAAAAGGTAATGATAGTTCCGCGAGCAAAAGTAGCAACTAGTAATTCCACAATATGACTTAAGCATAGAATGGAACTACTAGGGTGTTACAATACCAAACATTTGGTACCCTAGGTTCCAACAATAACTTACAAAAGCTATTTGGAAATAAAGAAAAAAAAAGGAAAAAAGAAGAAGAGACAAGTCACTCACTTAAGAATTCTTAAATAAAACAAAAATAATTATGGATTACTAGGATTGGAATGGACCATGCAAAGAAAACAAGTGAGAGTTGCAAGAGATAATGGAAAATAGGAGAAAATTGAGAATGAGAGAGACTGGAATTGGAAGAAATGCGCAAATAAGTTTGTAAGGAGTAAGGAAGAATCGAGGGAATGGGGTTTAATCCCATCCCTAAGGAAGGAAAATGATCTAACGGATCATGGAGTATCCTACCATTAAGAACAAATCTTAGCCATCCAAGGAATCAATAATTAGGGGCTTAATCATATGGCTAGAATTCAAAGCAGAAATTGTAATAATAATTGTATAGTAATGATATGATAGTAGGGACTCTTTAATTTGCCACATGTCCATACTTGTTTCCCCATAGCCCAGAAGGGAGTTAAAATGTTTTTGAGATTGTTAATAACAATATACGCGCGAAACATAAGCTTGGAAAAGAAGCCGAAAAACTTAAGCTTGGCTTTAGAGTTCGAAATTGAAGATTTGGAATATAAGCTCAAATTGTCATTAATAATATCAATCAAGCTTAGGGGCTGTGGATTGAACAATTTTATTGTGCCTTAAAGCTTGGCTCAAGAGGAACTCAGCATGGGCCTTCTAGAAAAATTCTCCCCAGATAAGTTCAAACTAAGTCAATGCCTTGGAGAAGTTGAACTATGAAAGTAGTTACCGAGGACTAAGGAACCCCACAAAAGTAGGAGAGCGTAGATCACTAAGGAATGAGGGAAGGAGATTTGAACTTGAATAAAAAGGGGCTCATAATAGCCAAAGGTAAGTAACTAATCCCATTTCACTTGCACTTAAGTGGAACTAAGTTTTGACTTGACCGTATGAGTCCCTTGCAGGCCCCCACCGAAAGGCATGAATGAGAACTCAAACTTATAGAGGATATCACTGGACGACTTTAGAAATAGGTAAAAATAATTTGAATAGTTACTTTTGTATTAAATATTATTATTTATGTTTTTATAATTTTTTAATATTTTTATTTAAAAAATAAATAAAAAATAAAGAGTGAAATAGTCATTATACATCAAAAGCTAATCGAGGCTAATATGACCTCTCTAAACTTGATTAGATTATCCATCATTTTAATATATGTAACAGTTATGATAGATAAGCTCATATGATATGTATACTACATCAAACAGTGGATAAGGCCATAATGTATAATATTAGCTTATCTCGTCATGCCAAATGCACCCTAACCTCATTAATCTGCATTTGTGTTTGTTTATTTTTTGTAAAAAAAAAAAAAAAAAAACAAAGAAAACTTGGATGAAAAAATTTATTTTAAATGAAAACTAATAAAAGTTATACACTCTTTTACGACGAGTTTATATGTTAACTATTATTCTGCTTTGTTTCTAAGATGAGTGTATATGATGATGAAATTGAAAACTCAATTATTCAGCCTTTGCAAAACAAAAAATATAGAACTAGAAATAGATATAAAAATCATTCATTATATTATTATATTTCTCCTTTAAATATTTGCAACTCAAAATGTACCTAGAAAAACATGCACTCTTCTTTGGAAGGTTTGGAGGCGAGCATTATGCTGCTAGTTATGGGATTCTGAGTCACTTTGTTACTTGTATTAACTCCACAGCTCTTCAAAAGCTTCTAATTGTCACTCTGAATATCTATTTCGCATAATTATGATGAATGACAAATAATATAAAAAGGTTAGTTGCGTACTAACATATTTGTTGAGTGATAATTATTAAGATAGAATCTTTCTACAATAAAGTCTTACCAATCAAAAGCTTCAAGGAATTTCAAGTATTTCAAAATGATTCTAAAAAATTGAAACGATCCAAGATGAGAAGAACACTTCTAAAAGATGAGATAACTTGAACCTTGAGAATTCCTAAGCCTATGCATTCTCAAAAGAATGGCAAAGGACTCAAAAGACAACAAATGTCGTAGAAAGCAAGATTCAAAAAGAAGGCACTTCAAAAAGTTACTATGTTCATAAGGCTAACTCATTAAAAAATAAAGTAACTCAAACAGGAACCACTCAAAAGAATCATTTTATGAATCTTATCTTACAAGCAAAAGATTGGAAGATTCAAATTTTAGGAAAGCCTAAAATTAATCACGCTAAAGCAAATAAAATGAACAACTAGCTCCAACAACTATTTACCTATTTTGGACCTAGCAGTTTGACAAAGTGGAAGCTTACCCAATGCTGGATAAAGACAAAATAATGACTAGTATTATGGAAGGCTCAATGGTCAACTCACGATCATCTACAAATTCAGCCCAAAGGTTAAATGAAGAAGTTGAAGTCACTGATTACTGAAGAATTTATTGTCCAAAGCTCTTACGTATTTCCAACACTCTTCTGAACAAACTTTTGTCCTCATAAAATTCTCAATAGTTTTGAAAGTAGTGTTTCTCTCTGTAAACTTTATTAGAAAACATCTTCCCTAAGAATTGATTAGAGAAACTTCTTATCACTTGAAATTCATTGTAACATCCACACTCTTGTATGATCTTAGTGAGTGAAACCTTACACCAAATACAAGTTCTCATATTATAACTTGATCCGGTAGTGATCAAGATAGTTAGCTTAGAGAGGTTAGTACAATAGTACTTGGTTGTAAGCTACAAAGTGATGAAAGGTGCAAAGTGCTAAAGAAAAAAATTGAAATAAAAATGAAATTTAAAAAAAGAAAAAAGCTTAAAAAAATTAAGAATAGAAGTGGAAATAAAAGGTTGGGGAGTTAGGAATTTCTTGTAAGAGAATTTGAGTTATATCGTACTAAATTGTATGTTTTCGGTGAGACCTTATACTTGCTTGATTTTTAAATTATTGACTACTGCTCTCCTACTCTCTTAGGTAATTAGCCCTTCTTTGCCATGTCATATCCTTCCCTTAACCATCCCCATTACAACCTTGAGTAAGTCCTTTTGATTTATACATGCATGTGTCATAAGTACTGGAGAAGTAGATAATAAGCAAGCATATGGTAGTGCAATAATCTTTGGCATGAATATGAGTGAAACAATTACCATTCAAACACTTGAGAGATTGAGGGTATGTCTTGTGAGGCTATAATTCTTGATTTTACCACATTCATTGGAAGTTGCTTTGCTTGTTATCTTTTAGTAGAAAGGAAAACTCTTTTCTTGATTGCTTGATTCTTTGGCTCTTAATGGTTTCCTTACTCATGAACTTGTGCATTCTTGAAGCCTAGTTTTTCTTAAAACCCTTTTGAGTCTTTTGGGTCTTTTGAGAAATTGGATCCCTTTCTCTTCCTTACCCCTTGTTTTGAATTTATGATTGCCCGAAACATGCAAAAGATAAATATTGTGGAATTTTGTGAATTTTAATACCATATTTTAATCCTTACATTTAGTATCATAGCCCTCTTTGTAGTATAGCGCAACTAAGATCATGTGACGTGGAATATTAATGCTATTCAATTAGAAATTGGGCGGGGGTTTTATCATTAAGAGCTAAATGTTAATACAACAATTAAAAATGAAATTCAATTAATAAAAAGGCACTACTTCAAGTCTCAAAGGAAATTGTGGCATGTTCTATCTTCAACACCAAAACACAAACAGTTAATGTGCATATGAGATTGACTCTTCCAAACTTGAAATCCCAGTAATTTAAAAGATACTCTCACAAGGATATCTTCTAGAATTTAATTAGCAACACAATTAGTTTGAAATTGAAATCTCAATATAAACAAAATTTGTGCTAATCTATGAACCAAAGCATACATCAATCTAGCATTTAAATTTGACCACTAACCCCTTCAATTTCCAATATGGAATTAACACAATTCAAAAGTAATAGAAATCATAATCATACATTTCCTTACAAATAGAAAAGAGGATAAAGAAGAGAATTTTATGCATTAAACTAAAATTTGAGTTTAGATCAAGGTTTCAAGAACACAAATCACAACTCCAATGATCCTTGAACTAGCTAAAAGTTCACCCGTCCATTAATGGAGGAACAAAAACAAAAAATGAAAGAAAAATAAAAGACGAAGAAGTGCAATAAGAGATAAGAAGAGGTTTTTTTTTTTAAAGGAGAGTAAAAACCAATTATGACCACTTAGCAAACTCCCCTAAAAACCTAACTTATGAAAACTAAAGTAATGGGTTATAGGTTGATAGGTATGGCTACAATTTCAGGTTGCCTACTCTAATACACTAAAATGGGCTTTACAAGTAAGAAATGATCCCAAAAAAAAAAAAAATAGTAATAATCCTAGGTCCCTTGTTCCACCTCGAAGCTCCAAAATTGCAAAATTGCCCTTGGGCCCTTCATAAAAATTATAAATGACATTTTAGCCCACCTACAAAATAATGACACAATCATTAGAGACTTACAATTAATTGTATAGTCAAAATACAAAAGTAAGATAAATGGTCAAATTATGCAAGAAGTCTAATTAAAGTCCAAATGAATGACTGCTACCAAACATGATACAATTGAGATACAATTGAGCATAAAAGAAGGCTATGACACTAAATGTGAGGATTAAAATATGGTATTAAAATTCAATTATTTGGGAACTGAACGTAGGCTTATTTTGGCCAAACCAGTATAAATTTATGTGTTTGATCTTCTATCCCTATCCTTCTTTTATGAAGCATATATCTATCCTTTCTTGTCTTGATAAGTTAAGAAAAATCTCTTTGCAAACTTAAAGTAACAAGTTATTCTTATCTAACTATATGCTTATTCATTCCAAGTTGAAATAAACATAAGAAATCTTGTTTGAGACTTGGAGTTTTAGATGTTGAAAAAGCAATTGAAGGAATGATTCAACTCCCTTCTCATGGCAATTGCCATCCATAGTTCATCTGAGTGTGGTTATGCTACATATTGCGAGACTTTCTCATCTTTATGAATTTGACAAACTTTTGGAGCCCTTTTGTCAAAATGGATTTTTTTTTTCTTTATATAGTTCCTTTAATTTTGCCTATGTTAAACTTTTTTGCAAAGTTAACCCAAATAAAATAGGAGGTTGTGTTAGGCTATCCAAAACCAATGTAAAATTTTGTTGAATCTCTATAACATGGATCAAATGTATTAGTGTTAATGCTAGGTCATTGCCTAGAAACAATGTGTTGTATGGCTCGAGTATAGTGTTGAATAAGCAAGAGTCGCTACATTGGTGCCTGTTATAATGCAAAATAAGCAAAGGTTCTAGTATTTATGTGCCTATAAGAAACTAAGTGGGTAGGATAGAAGCCTACAGAATTAAATACTTTAAGATTTAAACTTTGGTATGCCAGGAAGGCAAAATCTAGAAATGGAGTAGGCATAATTGTGGACAAGTATTGGAAGAATAATGTTGTAGATATTGTAGGATTATAACTGTAAAGTTTGTAGAAGAATAGGACACCTTTAATGTTTTAGTGCTTATGCACCACGGATAAGGTTAGAAGAGCCCCCACAAATATATATATATATGTATATATATATATATATATATATATATATATATATATATCTATATATATATATATATATGTATATATTTGTATATATATCTATATATATATATATATATGTATATATTTGTATATATATGTATATATATGTATAACAATTTTCTTAGGAGGAAACCTAAGTGGTCATGTAGTAGGGAGGAAAGCTAATGGATATGAAGGGTTGCATGGGGGTTATGGTTAAGGAGAAGCAAATGTGGAGGGTAAGATTATAGTAAATTTTTCTTTAGCATTTGATTTTACAATAGCTTTTGTTTTAAAAAACAAGAAAAGCACCATATAATGTACAAGAGTAGGCAAACATTCTCAAATCAATTTCCTTTTGATAAGAAAATCAGATAGAAAACCATGAATTGCAAAGTTATTCTACTCAACATAGGGGCATGGTTATGGATGTATAGGTTGCGAGGAGAACAAAGAGAAACGGTCAAAAGATGACTTCAAGGACTAGGTTGTGGCATTTGAAAGGTGAAAAGTAAAAGATGTTTCAAAGAAGGATTTTAGAAGAAGTAAATTAGGAGGCATTAGAAAGGCTAATAAAATATGAGATGAGATGGCTAATTAAGGGGATTAAGTAGGCAGCAAAAGAGACACTTGAGGATCAAGAGGCTTCAAACCAAAAGGTAAAGAGTCTTGGTAATAGGACACAAGCATTCAAGATAAGGTCAAGGTTACAAAGGGGTGTTTTAAAGCATGGTCCGTGTGTAAGAATTTCGAAAATTGGGGAAATTATAAGTTGTCTAGGAAAAACACTAAAAAGGTGGAGAGCGAAGTGAGAGCTAGAGCATTTGCTGGGTTGTACTAATCATTAGGCGCTAAAGAGGGGGAAAGGTAGGGAAAGAAAGATAACCAATCTAAAATAGGTGAAATGCATCAAAGAATAAGAGAGTAAGGTTTTGGTCACAAGACAAGACATTAAGGAAATATAGAAGAGTTACTTTCATAAGTTATTCAATAAAGGACATCAGACGCCTTTGCAATTAGATAGGCTAATAAACACCACAGAAGAAGACCAAAATTATATCTTTTATCATAGAACTCTAGAGTTTGAGGTCAAGGAGACTTTGGAATGAATGGGAAATTGCAAGGTGGTGAGACATAATAATACACCTACTGAAGTATGGAAATGCCCAAGATAGAAGGGCATAATTTGGCTCACTAAGTTGTATAATGAGATTATGAGGTCCAAGAAAATGTCAGATGAGTAGAGAAAGAGTACCTTAGTTCCTATCTATAAAAAAAAAAAGGAATTATTCAAAACAAAAAAAAAGGAGATATACAAAACTATGCAAATTACAAAGGGATCAAATTATGAATCTACTATGAAGCTATGGGAGAGGGTAATAGAGCAAAGATTAAGACAAGAACACACATGTCATAGAAAATCAGTTTGGTTTTATGCTTGGGAGGTCTACGCGATTTACTTATTATTAAGATTGATAGAGAGATATCGAAGGGACTAAAGAAATTTACATATGGTTTCCATTAATTTGGAAAAGGCATATAATAGGGTTTCAAGGGATGTTTTATGGAAGGTCCTAGAGAAGAAAGAAGTTCAGATTGCTTATATTCGAGCAATCGAAGATATTTATGGTCGAGTCATAACCAACATAAGAACACAAGGTGGAAAAAGATTTTTCCTATGACTATAAGACTACACCAAGGGTCAACTATGGGTCTCTATCCTTTTACGTTAGTCTTCGACGAGTTTATTGAACATATTCAAGATCCAGTGTTATGGTTCATGATTTTGGAAATGATATAGTTTTGGTAGGAAAATTGAGAGAAGAACTAAATTAGAAGCTAGAGTTGTGGAGACATGCTTTGGAAGTACACGATTTTCCACTACTAAAAACACGTGGATTACTGATGGATATTTTATTATTTCTGTCCATAACTAATTTTACCAATGGATTTCGAGGCAAAAAAAATCCATCAGTAAATCACATGTTAGTAATAATTATTGATGGAGTTTTCAATCTATCAGTAGCTAATGACGAGATTTCCATTGAAATTTATTTGTATTCCATCAGCAATAATTTGGGAATTTTGTCAAATTTTTTGTCATTGACCAAATTAATAATGACAGATCCTTTAATATTACCTATTTTGGTTGGTAATATCACCAAAATTAAATAATTAATTACATATATTGATGGATTTTTCATTGGTGCATTTAATTAAGAAATATAGTAATTTTCACTATTTAGCATAAAATTTATTTATTGCCATTTTATTAATTTATTAATTATTTATTAAAGATAATAAGGATTTTCAAAAGTGAAATCGCTCTAAGGTGAGAAAATGAGAAAGAATTCACTTTTAGATTAATAAATTACATTATGTATAGGGTTGACCAAATCATCTAAAGGTAAATATATTTTCTGATATTTTCACTTTAAAACAATTTTCTCATTAGATGTTCCAAATCCACATTAGTAATACTTTATTCTTTTCCTTTCTTTCTGCAATTCATCTTGTGAAAGCATGGAAAGAACATGTTCTAAAGGTGACAGGTGGTACCGTGGTAGCTAGTGTTGCTATTTTATAACATATAAGGATTGCACAGCAACTGTTACTCAAAATAAGGAAGAATTAATTAACAAAGAAGAATTAAAAAAACAGCTTTTTGACCCAACTGTGGCATTTTTACAAACAAAATACCAATCTACTGTAGTTTAGAAACAATTTCTCTGTTAGCAGTTGTTTTTGCCACGGGGGATTTGGATTTATAGCATGGCACACATTGAACTTGCGCCACGAAGATGCATGGTCTGACAATGACATGACAGGTCCATCACGGGCCCTTGGATGGCATTGCTTTAGGTCACGCCACCCTACTGGCACGGCTTCCATCAAACAGTGACATGCCAGCTCGGTCACGAGTACCTTGGATGGTGCTGGTTCAAGTTGCGCCACTCCAGGGGAACTGTCACATGTCCCAATGGCAGAGATTGGGTCAGAGGGATGGCTTTGGTTCAAGTTGTGCTAACCAATACCCCAACACAGCTTCAATCACGGGGTAATAAGGCCAAAGAGGGGTGATAGGTGTAACGTCCAAAAAAAAATTTTATCATTTTTTTCGAACAAGTTGTTCTATTTTATCGAATAATTGAGATTGATTAGAATTTGATTAAGTATTTACTTAAAGCCAATTAAGTATCATTTAGAGGAATTAGATTTGAGGGAATTAGATTAGAAACATAGGAGACCTCATAGGATTTTTTTTCAAAATCGATCTACCAATTTAAAGGAAATCAATAAGATTTCAGTATTTTAAACTGTCGGAACCGAATCAATAGAAATTATAGTGTGAGAACCCTAGATTGAATGGCCAAGATTCAGCCAACTTAACCCTTAATGTGGCCCAACATCAGCCCTCAAGTGTGCAGCCACACCAAATTGAAGAAAGAAAAGAAGTCCACCAATCAAAATCAAACTTCCTCCAAAAGTTTTCAATAAATTCCTTCCCTCTCCCTTGCAGATTTTCATCCATCTATATAGTAGAAACCCCTTCATTTCCTTTCCATCTCACCTCATATTCACTCCTTCTTCATCAAACTTCCAAGTTTCAACAAGTTCCAACAACTTTCCTTGCTCCAAGACTTGAATCTAGCAAGCTTAACACCTAGAAAGGGTAAGATTTCTAATTCTGTTCTTGTTTCTTATAGGTTGCAGCTGTATGGGGTTTCAGTTTTTCTCCTTTCTTTGATGTTTAATTGGGCGTAGATGAAGGTTAATGGTTGGTTTAACTTAGGTCTTTGGGTTAGAATTGGAATTGGAAGGAGAAAATTAGGAAATAGGAAGAAGTAAGATGCTGTTTGGGTGAAAACCCTACGGCATCCATATGTTTGTCTTGTACGACCAAAATCTAATCATCAAAACTTGATGAATCTATTTTTACGTGAAACTAAATATCTAGGGCTTTCCAACCATATAAAATATAAGGCCATTGAATTAGTATTGAATGAGTTATGAATTTTTGAAGTTTAACTTGAAATTCTAGGTACTCTCCTGGGCAGTGTAGCGTCTCCCGATTTCAAACCTCCGACCTCATCAACCCTAGCAAAATGGTTAAATTTCTGACCTACGACCTCCGACTTCATCCCCAAGTCTCAAATGGACTGGCTATATTTTCCGATTTCCGACCTTATGCTTGAAATAAATAATACAAGAGTTCCAACCTTAGGCTCGAGTTAGAATGGACACAAAATACGACATCCAAGTTGATCTCAACTAGAAATGGACGTGAGATCAGATCTCTGAATTGGTCTCCAAGTTCGACCAAAATTTACACGAGTTCCGATTTCCTGGTACATAAGATTATTGTTTTGATTCCCAATCTCCAGTGTTATGCTTAGAATCGATTCAAGTTAATGTAACATCCCCGACTTCCAGGTTTAAGTATTTTGGTTTCACATTCTTGTCCTTGACTTTCGATTTTAAGGTGATTGGGTGTTGTATGATTTCCGACATCTGACTTTGCTTTCAAGTTTCAAATAAACCAGACAATATTTCCGAGTTCCGATTTCATCAAATAGAGTACGAGTTCTGATTTCAGATACAATGAAGCGAGTTCCACTTTTTAGGCGACGTGGAGAATGATTTTGCCACAAAAGAGGGAGACATGGCTAAACTTCACTCACAAAATTTCAGCCAATCAAAACTTACAAAGCCAACTACCACTCAAGCTTATATGACTCATTTCTTTCTCTCCTTCAGTCCCATTTCTACACTGCCTTCTCCCCTCTTTCAGCTCTCTTCTTCTCTTCTCCACTCAACCAACTCCATCCAACCTTCAAGCTCAATCAAGTTTCATTGATTCAAACTCCAAACTCAAGCCTAATCACATAACAAGAGGTAGAGGTTCAATTTAATTCTTGTTATTCTGATTGTGGATGATTGTTTTTTATTTTATTTTCTTACTTCTTGATGTAATTAGTGAATGAAAATGATAAGCTTTGGCTGGTTGTTGGCTGTTTTTGTGTTTAAAATTAATTAAGGAATAGGAAAGGGTGAGGAGAGGAAGACCAATTTCCTTCGGCAGTCCATACGGCGAAGTGTACAACTCCACCTACAGCCGGTTAAATTCGATGAGACTATTTTTTCTATGAAACTAGATATTCAGATATTTCCATATATATATATCATATAAGGCCATTGGATTAATATGGAGAGAGATATGAATTTTTGAAACTTGACCTAGGAATCAGGACTTTCACCTAGGTAGTGTGAGTTGAAAAGGGTGTAACTCACCCTACACAATTCCAAATTGAGTGAAACCAACTTTGTTAGAAAGCTTATACATAGAACATCCTACAAAGAAATTTCGAGTTTGTTATTATCCCATTTGTTTCCAATGATTCGAAGAATTTGCCCTATGTCCAAACCAGGCCAAAATAGGGCATTTCAGGAAGGTCAAATTTCGAGGCTTGTAACTCGAGCCCTACTAATGCAAATGGAATGGAACTTTTTGCAAATGAAAGGTTGTCCTGTAAGCTTTAATATGAGCCCAATTACGTATGATTTTAATCAGTTTTCGATTTTTAGTGGATTTTTACTTTTAAGTGTGTAATTCTAGCCAGCTACAGGGCAGGCCGAGATAAAACCTAAATAACTTGAGTTATATTTATCAAAATTAGATGGGACCAAAGAGGTTATAAAATAGACACATAACACTTTAACATATCCAAAGTTCAGGTCCAGATAAGTTAAATAGAAATTTTGGCTTGAGTTACAAAAACTAGGTTGAATGATTATATTGAGGCAGTAATTCTGTCCTAATATAACTAATGCTCTTATGAGTTCAATGTTTGAAGTATGAATGGAATGTTATGACTTCTATGAGAAATTGGTGTTCTGAGTACTGGCACTATTCATGGGAAAGTGGGCACGTTCTGTTATGCTGCCAAAATTTTGGTAAAGTATATGCATGAGTTATGATATACATGTAGATACATGTGCATTTTCAAAAAAGTTATGAAAGTCATGTTATGATGAACCTAAAGATTATGTTATGATGAAAGTTCCATGATACTTGGGCCAACCCCGGAATAAAGTTAAGGGGAATAGATCGGTGGGGAGGTTGGGGAAAGCAAACCTGACATTCTTGTATAGGAACGAGCTCGATCCTGAAAGGCAGACTATTACCCATGAGTCTAAAATTGCCAAGAACTCCCAGGGGACCAAGTAATGGAAAAGTTTATGAAGAAAGATTCAAGAATAAGGTTGCATGATTACATTGAATGCATGATTACGTTGAACAGTTATTACAAGTTGTTTACAATTGTTCGTCATGTTTACTTACTGCTGTATGATCATTTATTCTGCTCATTATTCTGTGTAATACTGTCAGTAGTTTGTTCTGTTTCCTATGCTGTCTTAAGTAAAACTGAACCTTGTCTCGGACCAAACATTTTCTTAAACTTATTGAATATGGATAGTCAGTTTGATCCCATATTTTTACAATTAGATAAAAACTAAGGCAACTGAGAATGAATGTGACGTCAGCTAAATACTGTACACGAACACTACTGAGAATTTCTTTAAATTCTCACCTCGTTTTGCATTTTCGCATCATTCTTAGACACTGGTGATAGACTCGACGGCCACTCTGTTTATTGAGCTCCCTGACCTGCAGCTTTACCTGGATCCCGAGTTGGACTCGCTATACTTAGCTGTTTCCCGCCACTCCCGTCTCTACTTTTTAGCAACAGAAAATTTGTTGTTCCTTTATTCTGCTCTACTTTGGAAACATATATTTATAAACTGAAGCTTTGGCTTCCAGCTTATATACATATATATATAACTGATGATATATATTTCATGTTTTTTTTCTTTTCTGTAATGCTAATCACGTTCATTATATAAAGCGCCCTATCTCGTAGGTATATTCGTCATACATATACATATATATCAGAGAAAAAGAGAATATAATATAACAAATACAGCTTTAAATGGAGAACTAACATGGTAACGCAACCTATCCGATTTCATGCTATGACTTAAGCATAATATTAAGTTGGTAGGGTGTTATAGGTAGTATGAGTTGAGAAGGGTGCAACTCACCCTACATAACTCTAAATTAAGTGCAACCAATTTTTTTTGAAAGATAGCATGTAAGGAAACATCTATAAAAATTTCAAAGTTAGATTCATTCCCATTTATTCCCAGTAATTTGATGAAGTTGCTCTAAGTCCAAACCGGACTAGAACTGAGCAGTCCAAACTGGAGGGTCAACTTACGGGGTTTATAAGTCAACCTAGGTTTCTATTTTTGGTGATTTTCTACTTTTAAGGGTGCAATTCTGCCCAAAAGTAGGATAGACTAAGGTAAAATTCATATAACTTGAGTTACATAAGCCAAAATGAGATGGGACTAAAAGGGTTGGAAACTAGACATATACAACTATAACATGTCCAAAATATAGGTCTAAATGAGTTGAATAGAAATAATGGTGAATTTTACAAAACTCGAGTAGAAGAGAGAAGAATAAGCAAAAAACTCTGTTGATTTTGGCACACCACATGATTGATATTGATTCTGTACACTTGCTGTTCTATCTTGATTTGAATGCTTGATTGATTTTACTAGTAGCTTGGCATTATTCATGGGAAAAGCAGACTTGATCCGTCATGTTGCCAAAATTTCGGCAAAGCCTATGCATAGATTATGGAATACACTTTGACACATATGCATTCATGATTATGATTGATGCTGTAATAAAGATTCTATATGACTTGGGCCAACCCCTGAACGAATTTAAGGGGAATAGACCAGTGTGAGAGTCAGGGAAAGTAAACCCGTCACTCATGTATAAGTACGAGCTCGGACCTAAAAAGGAAGCTATCATCCAGAGGTGAAAGAGGCCATTCACATCCAGGGGACCAAGTACAGGGGAAAATAAGAAAGTACTAACACCCTAGGGATGGCAATATGTAACAACTAGGTGTGTCAAGTAAAGACAGAAAAAAGGAAGCATAAGTGCATATCAGAATTTTATAATGAGCAAGTGCATCAAGAAAACATCTGCATCCATTTATGAAGGTCATTCAGTTGTTGCTTATTTTATTTTTAATCTATGCATCTTATTTAATTATCCTTTATATTATTATGTTGATGGTTGAGATTCTTTCTCTGTTTAACTAGTGTATGATAAAATGAATTTGCTTCTGAACAGATAGTTTTGAACTCACTAAAATGAAATATGTAGTTCATATAGCATGATCACTTTTTTTGAATAAACCGAACCAGCTGGAACGACAACGATGACATGGACTGCCAAGTAGCTTAGGAATCCTACTGAGAATATAAAATTCTCATCCCTATGTGTGTTTCCATATCATCTCCAGATAGCCCAGAAGGTCTTGCAGGAGATCAACCTAGTGGAGTGTGGCTGAGACTGGACCAGCTACAGATGAAATTTGAATATATGTTTAGATATGTGTTTATGGTTGCTAATGTTTGAAGGATTATTTAGTTACGCTCCTATTTGCAAGATGTAATAGAACTCTGTTTTAATTTTGTAGGAAATAAGACAAATAATAAGTCAAGGTTCGTTTATTTTATTGTCATAACTCCTAATGAGATAGTATAACTTAAGCATAGTATCAATTTGGGAGGACGTTACAATAGGTCCAAACAGGTGGCGCAGAATGGGGTTGCGCCATCCATACTCCTCTTCCTCTATTTATACCGGCCTATCCCGGCTATTTCGTGCACACGATTTTTAATTTTTCACTTTCAGCTTATCCCTCTATTATTAGATTTTTTGTTTCATATACTTGATTTTGCTCTCTGCAGTCTCTCAATTTTTTAGCTCCTCCACAAAATTTTTGCTTGAAATTTTCTTTCCAATCTTTAAATTCCTCAATTTTTATTTCTCTTTGCAATGTTTGAGTTTTTTAATTTCTTTAAATTACTTTTATTTCTCTTTATAGTGTTTTATTTCTCTTTAACTTCTTTCAGGACCTGAATCCATTGGTTTGGCTAATGATGCTGATGGAACATAATATTGACCGTGGCAATGTTCAAGAAGTGGAGGAAGGGTATGAAATTCTGTTGCCTCTTGCCTTCTGCGTCATTGAAGTCCTCGACCTTCCACCCAAGTCGAAGATATTGCCACATTCACATCAGGTTCTGGAAGAATTTGTTATTGAACATGAGCTCTCGCAGGTTCAGTAACCCTGTCTAATTCCTCAAATTGCTACAATAACTCTGTTGTTACATCTTGAACATCCTCCATGAAAAAGCTTGAGTCATTGATAGAGGATAAATGATGTATCCGCTCCAGTTGGTTGTGCTATTCAAAAGGACACAAACATTATATACCTGTAGCAACAACTCAAACTTAATTTAATCAACAAAAAGTAATAATACTTACTATCTACCCTCTGCATACACCATCCCTACTGATCCAGCGACAAGTGTGACTTGAATACCACCACCTCATATAGGGATCATTCTCACTCAATAACCCTATTTGCTGGTCGCTAATTACCACATATTATGCCTTCTCATTCCATATTTGGATAACTGAAGCATATAAGAGCATCCAACTATCACTCTGCTTGCCACATAGAGTAAGATCATGGAGTTGTTCAATCTAACATAGTGGATCTAGAATACCTTGTAAGCCAAATTGAGACATCACTCGATTCGGTTGATGCCACTCTACGATAGGAAAAAATATAAGTGGCACAACAGCTCTCCAAACATGAGAGCCTTCAAGGCATATATGCAAAAGTGACCCATAAATTTCAAGATAGAGTTCCCATACAATCTGCAAAATAATAATAATTAATATTAAAAATTCTATAGAATTAACATGATCAAAATTGTAGAGGCATCAATAAGAGATTCTTACATCTTTTCGCTTTACACAATCAAGTTTGCGATGATAGTTTGGCAAGTCTTGTCCTATTGCCACAAAAGTCCTACCACCTATCCATTTGTTGTTTTATGTATTCAACCAAATATTATAAATATGCAATGATTATTTAAATAGAAAACTTATTACAAAAAAAAAGGAGGGAAAAAGTCATACCGAGCATCGTGTGGGCCATTGGCAATCTCTACTGGAAGAGTTGGGGCAATTGATGGGAATCTATCCCACGCCCATAGCTGAACCAACATAGCCATACCTCCAATCTCACGTCGATTATAATCCGTACACTTGCAAAGCTCGCGATATAAATAAAAGAGCACAGCTGATCCCCAACTGTATTGTTTAGCCACGGCGAAATCCTCTAAAAATGGTAGAAATCTTAAAGGTACCAAGTTTCCAGAATGATCTAGAAATAGGAGTAATCCCATCAACCGCAAAATATATACTCAAGTGAATCGTTGAATCGGGACCTCATTGTTAATATGATCATTTATATCATTAAAATGAGTATTTAACCACCATATTTTCAATCGATGACCATGAAAAGTGTTGTGCGGGGAGTTACGCCTAGTAGTTGCTGGAGAATGGGTTGCCAGGGACCAGAAGTATTGCCAATAACTGGCATTCTATCAATACGAAGATCTATTTGAATAGCAATATCTTGTAGCGTAATTGTGCATTCCCTTGGAGGCAAGTGAAATTTATATGTCTCCTGCCTCCAACACTTTACTAGAGTAGATATCAATGTGTGCTCAATTTGAAAAAATTCAACCTTTGCAACTTCAAGAAACCATGCCTGCTCCAAGTATGAAATAATCTCGACCGAAATTTGCTTGTTCTTACTACGAATAGAATATTTTCCTCTAACAACTAACACGTGATCAGGATGTCCATTCCAAATATATTGTGAAATGTGTGTTTCTTGCATTGTCAACAATGATGCATCTTCTAGCCTGGGGCAAATGACGTGTGATGAAGAAGAAGAGCTAGATTCCATCTGTAAAAAATAATAATAATAATAATAAAATCATTTATATACTTTTCCATGTACAATAGTAATATAATTATTTTTATTTAACTTCTTACTACTTTATTTCTTTAGTAATATAAATTAAAATTTACTTATTACACATGCTAGAAAACTTTGAAAATATTATGTGAATCAACATGTCAAAAAATAAAATGTTATTGAAATTATAATAATCTATATTATAATAATTATGTGGGGTCTAATAAAATTTTTAAAAAAATAATCTTTAAATAAAAACTAAATATATAGATAAATAAAATATTTTTTAACACAATAATTTTTAAAAAAATAAATGAGAAAAATTAATGGCTAATGAAAAAAACAAGATTCTAAACACATTTTTTAAATTAATGCCTAAATATGTCCTAATAATTTTTTAATAAATATCCTAATAAAATTTTTTAAAAGTTAACTCAAAAATTTACTAGAAACTATTATAATTTTCTTAAAAATTTTAAATTTTTTAAATTAAACTCATTGATAAAATCAAAGTCTACTCTTAAAAAATGATAAACTCATAGCAAAATATTATTATACATATGAACTGAAATGAATTAATTTAAATAATAAGCAATAAATAAAATTAAAATTATCTTTATAAGAACTGTTAAACTGTACAAAATGATCAAAAAAATTATAAGGGCAGAATCACCTAATTTGCAATGAAAAAAAACAAACTAAAGCAGAATTGATGAGGGAGAAGCATATGGTGAAGGGGGTAGGAAAAAGTGTAGCACCCTACCAATTTAATGTTATGCTTAAGTCAAAACATGAAACTGAGTAGATTGCATTACCGTGTTAGTGTTCAATTTATAGCTGTATTCATTGTATTATATTCTCTTTTTCTTGGATCTGTATATTTATATATTTGACGAACCTCATCTCAGGGCGCAAAGATCACATCGATATATGTAAACAGAAGAAACGGTGCGCTGTATATAATAAAGGTGATCAACATCGCCGAATGTAACAAAATTTAATAAAAAGCACAACAGAAAAGGTAAAAACAGGTAATATATCACCAGTTGTATATATATATACTGGAAGCCAACGCTTCAGTTTATAAACTGCATCAAAAGAGGATACATAAGTGGGGCCAGTGTACCAAAAAGACATAAGGCCCGTGTCAGTCAAAACGGTCCTACGAGGTCCTCAGAGGACATCTCAAACTAGTTGATATACTTATGGCTAAGCCTATGGCCCAATGCTATACACTGCCAAAAGAGGGCCATACTGTATAATATAACCCGCGGTCGGGACCTACTTGGTCATATAGCCGTTGGCCATATTTGGCTCGGCTGGGGAATAGTCAGCACTCGGTCCTGAAGAGGAGGATGATGAGCCGGTAGCCTCAGAAGGATCGCTCTCAGAACTGAGCGGAATATTTGGAACCACCTGTGGAGATGACTCTGGTGGAGGGCCGGCAGGGGCTGCAGGTCCTGGAGGAGGGTGTGCTACATGCAACGGAACTGCAAAATACGGAGCAACAGGGTTGAAAGCAAGGTGAAATAAAGGAACAACAAAATTCCTATTGCTAAAACGGTAGAGATGGAAATGGCAGGAGTCGACTATATACAACAAGTCCGCTATGGGGTCATGGTGGAGCTGCAGGTCAGGGATCTCTATAAACAGGGTAGCTGTCGAGTCCATCACCAAAGTCTGAGAATGATGCGGAAACACAGAGCGGAGTGAGAATTTAAGGAAATTCTCAATAGGATTCGAGTACGGTCTTAAACTGACGTCGTATGCATTCTCAGTCACCTCGGTTTTTATTTAATTATAAGAACGTGGCATCAAATTGAATTATCCACATTTAATAAGTTTAAGAAAAGGTCTGGTCCAAGACAATGTTCAATTTTACTTAAGACGGCATAAGAAACAGTATAAACTACTATAGTGTCACACAGAATAATGAGCAGAATAAATGAACATATAGCAGTAAGTAAATATCAAAGTCATATTGTAGACAACTTATAATGACTATACAATACGACCAAGCAAAAACTCATTCTTAAACTTATCATCATAAACTTTTCTGTTACTTGGCCCCCTGGGAGTTCTTGGTCATTCAGACTCCTGGGTAATAGTCTGCTTTTCAAGATCGAGTTTGTTCCTATATAGGAATGCCGAGTTTACTTTCCCTGACCTTTTCACCGATCTATTCCCTTTAACTTTAATCCGGGGCTAGCCCAAGTATCGTGGAACTTTTATCATAACATAGTCTTTATGAATTTCTTGAAAATGCACATGTATCTGAATGTATATTATAACTCATGCATAAGCTCTACTGAAATTTTGGCAATATAACAGAACACATCCGCTTCCCCATGAATAGTGCTAGTATTTAGAAAACTAATCTTTCAAAGAAACCATAACATTTCATTCACAATTCAAACATCAAATTTATAGGAAAATTAGTGCATTCAAGACATAGTTGCTGCCCCAACACTCTCATTCAACCCGATTATTGTAAATCAAGCCATAATTTCTATTTAACTCATCTAGACCTAAATTTTAGATATGTTAGAGTGTTATGTGTCTAACCTCTTTAGTCCCATCTAGTTTTGATAAATGTAGCTCAAGTTATTTAAGTTTTATCTCGGCCTGCCCTGTAGCTGGCCAGAATTATACACTTAAAAGTAAAAATCCACTAAAAATCGGAAACTAGTTCAAATCATATGAAATTGGTATCATATTAAAGATAATAGGACAACATTTCATTTTCAATAAGTCCTATTTCATTTTCTTCAGTATAGCTTGAGTTATAAGCCCCGAAATTTGACTTTTCTTAACTGTCCTGTTTTGGCCCGGTTTAGACATAGGGCAACTTCCTTGAATCATTGGGAACAAACGGGATCATATCTAACTCTGAAATTTTTATGGGATGTTCTCCTATGTGTAAGCTTTCTTAAAAAGTTAGTTTCATTCAATTTCAGGTTGTATAGGGCAAGTTTTGCCCTGAACAACCTAGTTTGCCCATTATCAAACTCAAAAACCTAGGTCAAACTTCAAAAATTCATATCTCTTTCTCAATACTAATCCAATGGCCTTATATTATATATTTATGGAAAGCCCTGAATGTCTAGTTTCACATAAAAATAGTTTCATCAAATTTAAACAGTTGTAGGAGGAGTTGTACATTCTGCTGTACGAACTGCCGAAGGGTTTTGGTCTTCCAGCCCCTTCCTGCATCCTACACTTACTCCTTTTCACTTCTTAATCGATTTTAAACATAAAAAAAACCACCAAACTAGCCAATAATCATCATATACATCCAACAGCACATCAAGAAATGAGAAAACAAAAGCCTCAATCAGCCACCCATAACCCAAAAGAGACAAGAACAAAGTTGAATCTCTACCTCTTATATGTGATCTTGCTAGATTTTGGAGTTTGGATTGATGGAACCTTGTCAAATCTTGAAGGTTTGATGGAGTTGGGTGAGTGGAGAAGATAAGAAGAAGGCTGGAAAGGAGAGAGGAGGGGTGCAAGTCAGCTGAAGGGAAAAGGGAAGGAATATATTATTAAGACTTAGTGAGGTAGTTGGGAATGTGAGTTTTGATTAGATGATACCTTATGGCCAATTTTCAGCCATACCTCCCTCTCTTTGTGGCCTTTGTGGCGCCACCAAGAGCTGATGGAGTGGTTGAGTAATCAGCCCTTAAGTCATAGGGTTTTGAGTATATAATTTTATTAATTCGGTTCCGACAGTTTGAAATACCGTAATCTTACCAATTTCCTTTAAATCGGTAAATCGATTTTCGAAAATTTCTATGAAATCTTCTATACTTCTAACCTAATTCCCTCATATCTAAACTCAATTAATTGCTAATTAATTGATCCTAAATAAATATTTAGTCGAATTTTAATTCATCTCGATTATTCAATAAAAAATCAAACAACTAGACAAAAAATGATAAAAAAAAATTCCAGTGGATGTTACAGAAAGGGGAGAAAAGGCTCATTTACAAGATGGAGGGTAGAGGAACTGGGCCACTCTACTGCCAGGACACATGGCAATTCCCCCAGAGTGGCGCAACTTGAACAAGCGACATCCAAGGGACCCATGACCGAGCTGTCATGTCGCTGTCTGATGAAAGTCGTGCCAGCAGGGTGGCGTGACTTGAAGCAGCGCCATCCAAGGGCCCGTAATGGACTTGTCATGTCATTGTCAGGCAATGCATGCTGGTGACGCAAGTTCAATGTGTGCCATGCTATAAATCCAAATCCCTTGTGGCAAAAACAACCGCAGATAGAGAAATTGTTTCTAAACTACAGTAGATTGTTATTTTGTTTGTAAAAGTGCCACAATTGAGTCAAAAGGCCTAAAAAAAATGAAGAGGAGACAGGAACTGAGCCCTACCCTTTCTACCTTGCTTGTTTAAATTCTGCTTATGCATTTTATTTTAAAAAATAATGGATGGTACACAACACACACACATTTCAAACCAGAATGAAATGGGAAATCGGGGCGTGAAATCTCCAAAAATAAATAAATAAATGAAAGCAACTATATAAATTAGGAGAATTCTGGGGCGAGCAATATACATCTCGCTTCCCAACTTATTATTACAAGTTTTTAGGATATTTAGCCCTGTTATTATATTCACCTTCAATTTTTCAGTGACATTTTTAGATGAATATGCACATTATCGTTTAAACTGTACAATTTTTAAATTTATCTTTAAAAATTATTCAATTACTTATTTAAATAATTTCAAAAAGTTAATATCAATGTTACCAATATAATATTGAAATGAAAAAAATTCAAAAATCTACACTACTAGCTTCTAAATGGGAAAAAAGTTAATTCTTTTTAAAAAAAATTATATTTCAAGGTTATTAAGAAAAGTAAAATTTAAAAATATTAAAAAATGTATTACAAAGTCGCTAGAATCAAAATTAAAAATATTTTATTTTAAAGGTTTAATTATTTTGCAAGTCCTTATAGTTTCACTCAATTTTTATTTAGATCCCTATAATTTAAAAATTTGTAATTAAGTCCCTACACTATATAAAATTTTTCAATTAGATCCTTGTTTACATTAACTGTGACAAAAATGTGAAAATTAGTGGAATATTCCTTGAATATTCTCTAATTCTGTCGCCCCATCCATCCCCACCTATAACAAGTGCTCAATAAAACCAACCCTTCCCTCCCCAATCTTTGCCTATCATCTTCTCTTCCAACCACAAAAACCATCCTATCGAAGCCCAACAATCCTCACCATGGCCACTGCTGGCAACAAGTGGCTATTTGCCACCAACTGCCCCCTTATGCACGAACGCCCATCCCTCACAATTGCCCCTTCTCCACAGGCGCATTCATCCTCCTATCATGAACCACAGCAAAGAAGATCCCCTTCTCAATTGCCATGAATGCCCTGATAACGATTGGGTTGCAGAAGTAAGGGGTAGAGCCACTACCGAAGGACATCGAGAGCACATTGACGCCATCCTAGATGGCTTAGTCCATGCCGGCAAGAATGTCGGAGGCAAAGCATCTGTCAGCCAGCAAATCTTAATTGCAATGGTGAGTAGCTAGCAAGCATGGTGGTGAAGTGGTGGGGCATGACTGAGCTTGCAAGTGAGAACATCGATGTCATGGTGGCAATTGTACAGCTCCAACGATGGTGAGGAAGGATGAGGAGGGTGCTAAGATAATGGCTCTGCTGTTGTTTTTCCTCTTTGGTTGGTTCTAGATGTATGAGGGTGCTAGCTTTGTTGTTGGTTTATGATGATTTTGAGAGTGGTTTTGGGATGTTGAAGGGGGTTGTTCTGTTTTTTCTTTTTTTTCTCTTTTCTTTTTGGGTTTTGGAATCATGGTTTGACATGATTTTGAGGGTGGTTTTGGGAGAAAAAGGGGAGGAAAGAATGTAACATCCCGAGTTCCGATTTCCGACCTAACCTTCAAGCCCATGATTTCCGGCTTCATTTTGGAATATCAGTTAGAATATTATTTCCAATTTCCAAGTTCCGACTTCGCCCTCAGGACTGATCAATTTCAATTCCCGACTTCATCATCAAATTCTACACAGAATGGGATAAATTCCGAATTCCGAATTCCGAGTTCGCCTTACTAAATATACGATTTCCGACTTAGTCTTGCTCAATATCCGGCTTCATATTTCAAGGATAAATATACCCGATTTCCGATCTCATCACACACTGTATATAAATCCCGACTTCCGGGTTTAAGTACTTGGGTTTCGAATGCCCGAGTTCCGACCTCATGCCTCATGCTTCACAATAGTGTGCGTGGTTTCCGACCTCATAAGTAATGGTTTAACACAATAGTACATGAGTTGAACTCAATGGACATGAGTTCAAATCTTTGAGTTGATTTCAGTTATGCACGACTTCCGATCTCCGATTTTATGTGCATTGACATTCCCGAGTTCAGATAGGGAGTTCCGAGATTATATGATTTTCAGCTGCATTACTTCCGATATCCGACCTTGATTCCAAGAATCAGAATAAACAAGATTTCCTCAAGTCACCAACAACATGGTACGAGTTCTGACATCCGGTTTCAGCTTCATGCACTGTAAAAAAAAAAGGTCACGAGTTCCGACTTCAAGTAATATAGGGACGAGTTCCGATTTCAGGTAGAGCGGAAGCGTATCCCAGTTTTTGGACGACGTGGAGAGCAAGTTGGCCACAAAAGTGAGAGACGTGGCCGAACTTCAACCACAAATCTTCAGCCAATCAACACCACATTTTCTTGTATTTAAGTCAGACTTCCCCCTTCAACCCCAGCTGATTTACGTCTCCTTTTCCTCCTCTTGCTCCAGCCTTCTCCCTCCCTTCCTCTTTCAACCAAACTCCATCAAATCCCCAAGCTTGGTCAAGGGTCCATCAATCCAGAAATCAGATTCAGCAAGATCATACTCCAAAGAGGTAGGATTCTACTTCTATTCTTGAATTTCTTGCACTATGATTGCATGAGATTATACTCTTCTTTATGTATTTGATGAATTATTGGATGTATTATGATGAATTATGATTGAATTAATAGAAGATTAATATGAAATATTGAGTTGAAATTAGAGTTAGAAGAAGAAAATTAGAAGGAACCAAGGGTTAGGATGCTGTCTGGATGAAGAATTCCACGGCAGTCCATACGGCGGAGTGTACGGCTCCGCCTACAATCGGTCAAATCCGATAAAACCATTTTTAGATGAAAGTAGACATCTAGGGCTTTCCATAGATATGTTATATAAGTTTATTGGATTAGTATTGAGAGAGATACGAATTTTTGAAGTTTGACCTAGGGTTCAGGAATTTCATCCGGGCAGGGTGACTTATGGAGGGTATAACTCGCCCTATACAACTCCAAATTGAGTGAAACTAACTTTGTTAGAAAGCTTACACATAGGGGAACATTTCAATATGAGATTCCGAGTTTGTTATGGTCCCAATTGTTCCCAGTAATTCGAGGAAGTTACTCTATGTCCAAACCGAGCCAAAACAGGGTGGTTCAGGAAGGTCGACTTTCAGGACTTATAACTCGAGGTATACTTAAGCAAATGGAATGAAACCTATGGAAAATGAAAGATTGTCCTGTTAGCTTCAATATGAGACCAAATTCGTATGATTTGAGCTTAGTTTCAATTTTTAGTGAATTTATACTTCCAGGAGTGTAATTCGGGCTAGTGGCTGACAGGTTGAGGTAAAAGTTGAATATCTTGAGTTTTGTAAATCGAAATGATATGGGACCAAAGAGGTTAGAAAGTAGACATATAGAGCTATGATATATCCAAATTTCAGTCTTAAATGAGTTGAATAGAAATAAAAGTGGATTATACAAAATCCGGGCAGAATTGAGCAAGTTTGGCAGAATGGCCAAGTTGATAATTTTACAAGTGTTAGGGAAACAAATAAGGTTTAAGTGAGGATTGCCAGTTTTGCAGTGATATATATATATATATGTGTTAGATTGATTATGTTGCTATGATTGATTTGTCTGTGAGAACTGGCACTATTCATGGGGAAGCAGATCTGATCCGTCATGCTACCGGATTTACGGTAGAAGTTTATGAAATTGGAAATGTTTACATGCAAGGATAAATCTTATGATGATATGGATTACCAAGGAAGAATTAGAATATGAATGGGTATATAGAAACCCTATATTTGAGAATGACATAAGTATGATAAGAGATATGTGAGACTAAACTATGAAGTCTATATTCAAGAATGACATAATTATGTTATGAGGTATATGTACAAGTACACTCAATATGACTACGCTTGATTATGCATGAGAGTGAAAGAATGTAAATATATTGAATATAAATCCCTTTACTCGAAGGCAGATACTTAAGATCCCTCCCTGTGAAGGCAGTTAAATATAACGATATAAATCCCTTCACCTGGAGGCAGTTGCACTTTGAATCCCTCCTTGTGAAGGCAGCTAAAACTATAAGATCCCTCTACCTTGGAGGCACGTGGTCAGATGAGATCCCTCTATGTTGAAGGCACGTGGTCAAATGAGATCCCTCAATTTTGAGGCACGTGACCAGAATGAGATCCCTCCAAGACTAGAGGCACGTGGATCCCCTTGCGGGTGAGTCGGTGTGACGACGGTCACGGGTGAAGCTGACGAGCTCACTCCAAGGCCAGACTACCGAAGGGCAGAAAAGGCACCCTAGGGACGGCGATACGTAACGCCTAGGTGTGCAAAATAAAAGATTAAAGATTAAAGCTTATGCAGGTACCCCACTCACATGAGGCATGGCATTGACCCAGCTAGTGTGAGTATAGGGGACAGAACTTACATGAGGCATGGCTTGACCCAGCTAGTGTAAGTACCAAAAGGAGATCTCACAATCCTAAGGAACGTGACATGGCGATCATGCTCTGATGAGGTATGACATGGCGATCATACTCTGGAATGTGGCACGTAAAGATTTCATGATGACAAAGAAAAGAAAGATGAAGGAAGAAAAGCAAGTTTTACGCCTATGTATGAATTCAAAAACAAGTTAAGTTATGTGCAGATATTAGGTTCTCAGCATATTGATGTCATGTGTGCATCATCTTAATATACTGGAGTACCAGTAAAGTATATGTCGAAATTATGTCTCTAGTGCATTGAGGCTATCGTACTTTATTGTATTTCAGTTATTAGTCTCAATATGATTCATGACTTGAATTTTTATGAATTCTCTCAGATGCCAAGTGTATGATAAAAGTGAACGTTGCTTCGGATAATATATCTTCTAACTGTAAAATTAAATAGTCCACATTATATGTTCACCTTTTTCATAATAAATCGAAGCAAACTAGGGATGACAACGATGACATTACATGTGTATTGTAGAGAATCCTACTGAGAATTTATAATTCTCACTCCTATTTTCCGTATTGTCTCCAGAAAGTTCAGAAGGTATCAGAGTAGCGCAATGAGTTCTTTGTCGAGAGAAGGTCCAGTTTAGGTAATCAGAATAACTCAGGGGTGAGTCTTATGACTTAGCATAAGATCTTTGTCTTGGGAAGGTGTTACAAAGAAAATCATGGTATGAGATGATTTTGAAGTGGGCGATGAAAGTTGTAGAGTTTTAGGGTAGAAAAGGAAATTTTAATGTGTACCACAGGTTGAGGGTTTATGGTGTATATCATTAAATCCTTATCATTGGATGATGTAGTATATGGTGCATCATATTTGATATAGTCCATCATAAAATGCACCCGCATATTAAATATTTTTGTAACGAAAAATAATTTTAGGGACTTGATTACAAATTTTTACTTAATCTAAGGATCTTATTACAAATTTTTAAATTATAGAGACTTAATTGAAAATTGAGTGAAATTATAGGGACCTGTAAAATAATTAAACCTATTTTAAACTTACCAGCATTGAAATAGAAAAAAATAAAAATAAAAAAGTCTAGTTTTGAGGTTAATAATCTAAATGAGAAAAAAATGAAATTTAGAAATTATTTTATCACGAAGCTGTCAATATAAAAATCGGAAAATATAAAAGCTAACAAAATTCAATTTGAGTTTGGCAACGTTAAAATAATACAAAGTCAATTAAAAATGAAAAAAAAGAAGAAGGTATTCTAGTTCAAAATTATCATCATAGAAGTAGAAAAATAAAAATTAAAGTAAGTGTAGAAGAATAATTTATCAGGAGCATATTTTCAATTTCATCTCATTGAAATCTTAACCTACAACTTAGATTACTAATGGTAAATCTCAACCACAACTTCATTTTCAATATTGATTCAATAATTTAAATTGAAGTATGATATGCACCTTAAAAATTACGACATATGGCACACAGCCACCTGAAAATTGTATATGCCAAGTAGGGTGTCTAAATGTATATGTTTATCAAATTAAAGAGATTAGATAAATTCATGAAGTTTTGATAAATTTAAATTTAAATTTAATTTATAAATTTATAAGAGTTTATATATTTAAAAAATATTACTTAAAAAATATATTTTAATAATTAAATATAATTAAATAATTTTTTATAATTAATATTAAATAATTATAACTTTATAATAATATAAATAAAAAATTAAAATATAGCCTAATGTATAATTTTATTTTTATATTATACTTTATTTCTCATATATATATATATATATATATATATATATATATTATTTTTTAATTCAACAAAATATAATTAAATAATAAAAATAGATAAAATTTACTGAATAAAATTAATAAATATTATATGAAATAAACAAATAAATTAAAGTACACAATAAAATGACTAATATTTTATATTTGAAAAATAAAATCAAGTATAATTTTATATTTATAAACTTGGTTGAAAAATTGACAGTTTATTAATTTTGTTAGAATTTGCTTAAACTCATATATAATAAAATGAATAATATTTTATATTTTAAGAACAAAATTAAGTATAATTTTATATTCATAAACTCAGTTGTAGAATTGATAGAATACTGATTTTGTTAGAGTTTGCTTAAATTTGTACAAATTTAACAAAATAAGAATTTATACATGAATTAATTTGATTTTATATAGTAGAATTGTAAATTTACAGGAGTTTAAGAATTAAGTCCAGAATTTAATAATCATGAAAGGTAGCATTTTTTCTTGCTAAAGCAACATTGGAAGCTCAGCTGTGTGAACTGTGAAGTGATGCACAGTCCCTCTTCCTCCTTTCAACTGCAAACCCCTTTCTGCCTTTTTCTCAAATGGGTAATAAAAAATATACAAACATGGTGGTGCTGTTGATGATGATAGTAATTAAAATATTGATTCTCTGAGTGTATTTTAATCTCCAAACACATGTGATGTACTAACTTGAGCATATATTTTCCCGACAAACAGAGGGTGTCTCCATGTTGGATCTCCCTCTCCTTTCTTCCGCACCTTAATGGCTTCCTTCCTCTGCCCTCACTATAAGTCACTCCTGTCACCCCCCACTTCTTCACTCTTTTCCTATGAACTTCTTCAACTTCACATGCCTCTCATGTCATGTTAGCTGCAGATAGGCCTAGACTGCACTAGCTCAACGTCTATTTTCTAAGTTCTAACAGCTGTTTCTGTAACGCTCCCCCTCCATTTACTCCTTCGTTTGACTTGGCTTTTTCTTCTCTTCTTTATCACTATATGTATGCCTTGCCTTGTGTGTTTCATCAGTCTTCCTTTCTTTCGGTTTCTGCAAATCTGAATAAATATGCACAAAGCCTTATTCTTTATTTCCCATCCAAAGTCAGTCTCTGGTCTTTTTCTGTTTCCTCACGTGATTCTGTGCTAGCCTCTGAAGTTGATCAATCCCATGATGTGAAAGCTTGTTGATTTTTCTTCTCAGGATTTTTCTAGGTAAGCATCTTTTGGAACATAACATCTCTATCCTGAATAGCCATAACTAAATCCATTAAGAAATAGATTCAGCCCTTTAGTTCTCACGGCTGAGACTCATTCTTTCTCGAATTTTCAATAACCCACTGAATGAAAATGGCTGCTTAATTAGTATATTGACCTGTACCAAAAAAAATTAGGGTCTTCGTTTGGGGTTAGTTAATAATAATTTGTTACAATCTCTGGTCAAGCCAAGAAAACTCATTCTGTTTTTCAGCATCTAATTGTGTGGAACATCACTTTTCAACCGTTGAAAATGACATTTGCTTTTTTGAAAGTTTGTGAGACTTCCATCTCTGTTACTTCAATGTGGGTACCACCATAAAGACTGCAGTTGTGCCATATGAGCTATCAGTTCATTGGCTCTACGCATTGCGTTTCGTATTTTTAACGTCTAAAATTTTAAGCTAGTAACTGCTCTTGCTGATACTTGACCTGTGTTTTTTCGTCTGCAGTTACAAATAGTAAGCAAGGCATAAAAGGTTTTCTGATCAACGTTCAGAGCAAAAGAAATAAGTAAGCATGTCTAACAAAAAAGCATTGACTGTCTGGAGCTTTTTTGGTGACATTTGCTTGTGTTCCCATAATTCCTCAATAGAAAAGATGAGAATTCTTGAATTGTCACTCTTTGATGGCAATGGTTCCTCCTCAGGTCAACAACCTCAGGATGCAGATTATGAAATTCCGTGTCTCAGCGATGAGCTTGAGACCTTGATATTGGCTAGATTCCCAATATCAGAACACTGGAAGTTGTGTTGTCTAAACAAGCAGTTTCTGTCTCTCCTGAAGAGTGGTGAAATCTTCAAAATCAGGAGAGAGATAGGGTTAAAAGAACCATCTGTGTTTATGTTCGCGAGTGGAGAGAGCAATTGGCGAGCATTCGATCGCCGTTTTAAGTCCTGCAGGAAGCTCCCTCTTATTCCATCAGATTACAGTTTTGAGTATGGAGATAAGGAGTCATTTTCTGCAGGGACCAATCTGTTTGTGTCA
Source organism: Pterocarpus macrocarpus (assembly GCA_031439585.1). NCBI lineage: Eukaryota > Viridiplantae > Streptophyta > Magnoliopsida > Fabales > Fabaceae > Pterocarpus > Pterocarpus macrocarpus. Next base: position 29,138,924 of record CM062520.1, read on the forward strand.
GGGAAGGAGATTGATGGAGCTGTTGTTTGGAGGTATGAGTTGGCAACAAATAAATGGTTCAAGGGTCCTTCCATGATCAGCCGAAGGTGCCTTTTTGCATCAGCCACCTGTGGTATCTATGCTTTTGTTGCTGGCGGACTTGAGACAACAACTTGCCGGGAAGTTTTGAGCTCCGCTGAGAAATACAATTCAGAAAGCCAATCTTGGGAGCCCCTCCCTGGGATGAAACAGAAGAGGAAGTTTTGCTCAGGTTGTTACATGGATAACAAGTTCTATGTAATTGGAGGACAAGATGAGCAACAGAATGACCTCACTTGCGGGGAATTCTTTGATGAAGAGACAAACAATTGGAACTTGATTCCTGGCATGTTGAACGATATTCCTCTTTCGAGTTCACGATCCCCACCCCTCATTGCTGTTGCCAATAATGAGCTGTACACACTTGATGCTTCTTCAAATGAGCTAAAGGTATATCTGAAAGGAAGCAACTCATGGAAGAAGTTGGGGCCAGTACCGGTAAGAGCTGATGCTCAAGGAGGATGGGGTGTGGCATTTAAATCTCTGGGAAATGAACTGCTTGTTATTGGTGCTACCTCTGTCTCCTATTCAGAGCGTGCCTTGACTATATACACTTGCTGCCCTGATCCAGTTGTTGAGAAATTGCAGTGGAGACAAATTGTATGCAGCAGCACCAACCTTAATCCTTTTATTCACAATTGTGCTGTCATGTTAGCTTGAACCTTGAAGTCTTTAAGTAATAAGCACAGTAGCCTAAAATGTATCCCCAAACGAAAAACCCTGCAGCTTGTATTTACTTCAAGCTTCTGTTGTTTGATCTTTGTTTCTAGTAACCCTCTAAAGGGTGTCACTCACTGAAACTACTTGGATGGCATAGGGTGAATGTTAGGAAGCTTGTTGATTTATCTCCCTCTGTCAATCTTAGCTCTGCAGGGGGTGAAATGGCAAGTACATGTTTATAATTGGTGAAAAAAACCAGATAATAAGCTTCAAAGTTCAAATGCTTCTGTGCTTTTGTTTTCATTCTTTTTGTTGTCCCAATTTCCTGATTTAGAGATTTATATCAAAATTTCAAATCAGTTCAAGTAGATGTTGTCAGTTATTATTATTATTTGTTTATGCAGCTAGTATTTGCAAGCTAAAGGAGAGATTATTTAAACCTGGCTCTCCACCTTTGGTGGAAAGCTAAATTATTGCTAGAGCTGTTGGTCAAGTGGCCTCTACTGTGAGCAGTTTTTGAAGAGGAATAAGTTCAAGTAAAGAATGGGTCCAGTGAAACTATAAGATACATGCCAATGTTCTCAAAACCAAATTGGAGATAGAACTAGCAAGAGTTTTGAACTATGGTTCAATTGATTTAAGTTGCTAAATGGTGGTTCCATCAGAGTCAAACTAGACAACATAACTAAAAATGGCTGCAATGAAAACATGACTGATTTGTGATCTAACTGATTAAACCATTCGTTCTGGTTTCTTAAACATCAGTACAAACACATGCACAAGGTAGACAAGTACTTTGTGTATTCATCATTGACATTTAACCAAGGTTGCTGAGGTTCCATGACCTCACCAAGCCTAGTAAAATTTTGTCGACTCACTCAAGTTACCCTTTGAAACTTTTTGTGCACTCTCAAGAGAATAACCCAACAACCTTATTATAAAAGTAATCAGGCAACACAAATTCATTTTTTTCTTTTTTTCATTTTTTCTCAAAAGTATGTTCTAATTATCATTGTACACAAACCTAAGAGTAAAGATAGATATGGTCGCAGCTTAATAGCTCATTCAGCTTGCCAAATAGAAAGTCAATCGGAGCACTTCCTTCTCAGCAGATCATGTAAGCAAACAAAAAGCTGGCAACTACATTGAATTCACCAAAACATAATTTGGTACAGGAGAATTCTTAGTAAACATTTCATCTGATGTATCATAGAGGGGTCTCAATGTAAATTTGTGTAGAGCATAACTGATTACAAGATGATAGAAAATAAAGGAAACTAAGTATGCAATCATTCTTAAGCTACTGATTTGAAGAACAAACACCAGTTCAAATAAGAATACAAGCACTTGGATTTCGTGGCAGGCAACTGTGTCTCAGGCTGCATTATGAATGAATCGATAAGTTAAAAAACATGAATTTCAGCCACAGCAAAATTTCTATGCATAACAATTCAGTAAAAATATAGTAGTCACCATCCAAGTTCAGATAACTGCTGTTTATTGTCAACAAAAACAACCACATAAATTACTTGTTTCTTTTGGTGCATCAAAAGGATATAATTTCAATCCATAGAGTCATAGACAATATAAAAGATTTCACACTGTCAGTGAATGAACCATATACTGCCACCTGTTTTGAATGCAAGCAAAAAAATTAGTTACTACAACAGTCTGGTGCTTTTTTGCTCAGTGATAGTTATTACTGCAACAAGTGATGAAATTTAAACTCTCGTAAAAAAGTTAAAAAACTGACAAGATACTTAGTGAATCAACACTAAAGAAGTCTAGGGATTTGAGGATTCAAATCCTCTGTCCTATTTTCCTGTCCCCTTCTTTGTCTTCTCATTCTTCAATGAAAATTTGCCATCTATAAAATTATGGATAGTTTTAAAAAAAATTAGTTTGAGAAGAAACACGGGCAATGTCATAATTTACATATGTCAAATTATAAGTGGGGGACAAGGAAATGGGAAAGGATTTCAGTCCGGGATTTGATGCGATCATGGGTTTGGTTTGGCAAGATAACCCAACCAGATCAAATCCATAAAATAAGGGCTAGGTTTCAACCCAAACCACACTAATCTTAATTGGGTCAGGTATCAGTTTTCATTTTTTTGCAACTTATTCCACCAACCCTAACCCAATCACTTTAATTTCATCTTTGTTTCAAAAAGAACAAAAATAGATTTAATTTCTATGTACCGTCAATGTAAACATATTTTATATAGATATCCAATCATATATTGTCACATCAGTAAAAGTGTTTGACTCAATCATCTACTACTTTAAAAGTCTAACAAATAGAAACATCTGATTGGATGAGAGTGTAAGATTTTTTTAATACTGATGATATATCAAAATTAAACTAAAAAAAATTAATATAGAACAATTTTGTTTTAATTATTAAATAATATAAACTGTGGTTTTGGTAGAATTTACAACAAAAATGTTGACCTAATTACCCTATCCAAACCAACCCAACCAGGAATCAGTCGGGTCAGTTTGGATTGATAAATTTTTTTCTCAACCCGACACAACTAAACCCAATTTGACTTGTGATTATCCCTTCTTACAAATTGACTCATAAAATGCACCGGCTCCATCCATTGCACGAAAAGAGGTCATAAGTGACATGCATGTAGCAGAAGGCAAAAACAGAAGTTGCCAAACTATATCAATGGCTTTTCTGTATTAACTAAGAATGTGTTCAGAATCTTCATATTCTTAATCAGACTTACATAATCCATCATTAATATGCTCAAATTCAAAGCTACACTTTTCAATATTATAAAATGGCATCTTCCATGTACCAAAACTAACAACACAGGGACACATTAAATTAAATAACATAATAAATATGTAACAACCTATTTCATAATGCAACTTCAATTATGGGCAAAGGGAATTATCAATAACTCCTTTTTAACTGACTCCTTGTTCAGAAAAAATCAACTCAATGCGTAAGGATGATGACATGCATGCTGCATAGGAAATGCATGAGAACAGTATGCAAAATTGCAGAAACGTACGAGCTGACACCAACACCTTCATATCCGTTGCTTTCCGTTTCCCAAGAGACAAAGAAAGGAAAATAAGGAAACTAACGATTAATTCTCCCTTGACTAGCGACGGCGGCGAGACTATAGCGGGTTCTTGGTTCTTCCTTCGCTGTATTGATGTATTCGGGTACCGCAGGTCTGCAGTCGTAATGGAGATGACGATTAGGGGCTTTTGTTTAGGTTGAGGCGGGAAAGAAAACAGCGTCGTTTCCTTCTTTTATTTGATTTTATTTTATTTTTTTCCCCAAAAGAAAGCATGAACCACGGGACCCTATTTATTGGTCGACTCAGACGGCTCGATCCGAGTCTTTTTTTTTTTTTTTTGTGGTCTTCTCGATCCAATTCTTCAAACACGCTAATTTGGCCTTTTTTATTTATTTATTTTTTACATAACAAAACTCCCAATTCCAATTTTTTTTTATTCATAAATATTTTCTACTGAAAGCAGTCATATTTAAGATACAGTTAAACACTAAATATGGGGATCTCTCTTAGCTAGCTTCCAACCATGATTTGCCGCTTTGTGGAGGACTTGCTTGCATATCCTCGTATTCAATCTATGAAAATTTACAATCATTTTCATTGTTTTTTTTTTAAAAAAAGAAAGCTAATATAAAAATACATTGTCTTGGACAAAATAAAGATTTTTCCTTGTTAGCTCATCTATTGATTTTATTATGATTAGCTTAATAATTGTTGAATGAAAATACAATCGGCTAAATTCCTTAAAAAAACTTATCTGAAAAGCAAACTACCAAAGATTAACAATGTTCAAATGATTAACGCTAAGGAGAGTACTATGCCCCTTAGTAAATAGACTCCTCAAACGACTCACAAGAGCAAACCTTTGAGCAAAATCGATCAATAAAGAGTTGAATAGAAACTTGAACTTTTATTAATTAACCGTGAGTTCATACAAGACCTTGAAGATTGATAAAGAAACTAAAAAAGTAACATAAAGCTAAAAGGAAAACTAAAAGAGAAATCAAAGTTGATAATTAAAATGACATAAAGTGTCTTTGATTTGAGTCATGCATGAGCTTTTTATAGCCTTCGTAAAATCTCGCCACTTTCTTAAATCATGCACATAGTGGTCTTCAGCTTAATCCCCATGCACCCATGTTCTTGATAGTGGTAACTGTTGCTCCACCAAGTCATCAGCCGCTACCTATCTTCCTTGCTTGGCCATTGGGCTTATCTGCTTTCTTTAGTCCATTCTTTTCTTCAGCTAATGCTCCTTTCCTAGCCCTATATTTACCATGTCTTGACTGATGAGGACTTGTCAAGCCCAATTCCAATTTTCTTCTAGGCTCAACGTCTTATCACTTGCTAGCCTATAATCATTTTTTGGTACCAACATATGCCCCCCAACGCAATACCTAGCAAACGGCTAATTAGCACGCTGGGTATTGTATTTAAACCCGCCTTTTTTGATTGTTACTGTTCATAACACTCCATATTCGTTTGCTTCCTTTTCGCGATTTAGCTTCTCACTTCCTTTCTTCTCAACAACCTTTCAAAACTTTCTGTGTAAGCTCAAATTTCCATTATTCTTTAATCTTTTCTTGCTCTTTACCCCATCCAATGTCTTCCGAACACTCTGATTCTGAGAAGCCTAGAAGCTTACCCATTCGAGTTCCATCCAAGAGTTTGTCTTCCTCAAGCTCTAAGAGCTCTTTGACTTCCTCGTCATCAGATTCATCACACCGTTCGGCCGACAGAATCCAAAAGTCTGCTCAAACTCTTAAAGCTCTTGCTGGCAAGACGAAATCAACTTCTATAGCTTCTTCATCTCATCCAGCTAAAGATTCTTCCTCCAAAGATGAGCCTGAGGTAGAGACCCTAATCGTGCGTGATCAAGACCATGGCATATATATTTTGGGTCTAATTTGCACTGAACATTCACTCTTTTCTCATATTACAGAATCTTTCATTATCCTAGATGGTTTTCAACTTCCTATTGCTGAAGATTGGTTTTCTATCTCCCTTCATCCCAAAGGGCTTCGCGGCTAGCCCAAACCAAATGACGATTATCTCAATTGGTTAGTGTAACATCCCCATTTTCACCCAAGTTAATTAGCTCGGTGTTCCCGACTAATTAGAGGGGTTAACGATTAATTGAGAATTAATCGATTAATCTCGAGAGCAAGAGCTTAGTAAATTAAAGGCAAGTCGACAATTGAGATTTAATGCATTAAAAGTTACAATTAAAAACCTAATTGCCCAATCCTTATTAATCCATGATTTAGAACATAAAATCAAGGTGATCTAATCTAATTAACTAAGAGCATATAAGTCTCAAAACTTAATCACATTAACCCTCACATCTTCTTACAAAATTAATGAGGAAAAATACTTTTTAATTAAAATGTGCTAATGTATAATTTAAACTAATTGAACTAATTAACTCTTAGATAATTGTAAACAATTATAAAGATGTAGAAACTTTCCTTTAATTATGATTTGAAAGTTTGGTCAAAGCAAGAGCCATATCCAACCATCCATTTACTTTCTCATCATACACCACAAGATCAAGAGTCCATATTAGTAGATCCCTTAAGTCATGACAAGAGTTGTACTCTTCTCCATCAAGATTGTGACACTTGGAGTGATCACAACCATCCAATGCCAATCCTAGGATGAACCATGCTTTTAACCACTAGAAAAGAAACACTACATGTGCCTCTTTACCCAAGTCTTAAAGACTCAAAGGAAACACAACACTCTCTTTTGCCCCAAGGTTTTTCCCACTCCCTAGCTTGTGTAAGAAGCAAAAATCACCTCATCCCCCTCCCTCATTTGCGCCACCCATCAGCCCACTCTCTCTCCCTCATTTTCATTTTCCATTCCTCTCACTAAAACACAAAGCTCTCACCTCTCTCTAAACCTTTCCTTATTCTTCCTCTTGTTCTTCTTGTTTTCCTACCCTAAGTCCTCACTTTTCTACCACTATCACCCTCATCTTCCATCACCACCACCACCATCCCTTCAAGGACTACCATTTTTGGTCCTTGGAGAAACAAAGCCACTTATACACAAGCCCCAAAATCAAGCTCTAGGAGAAGGAGGCCATCTCCAACCATCTTCATTCTTCCAAGCCTTCAAAAAGAAACTTGTTGGTAGTGACTCTAACCCTTCCTCTCCACATATTTTTCAAGAACTAGAACCCCTAAGCTCTTCATAGCTAGGTGATTTTAGAACTTGCTTCAAGGTCTCATGACCACATCTTGCCTTATGAGTGTTCTTGCCTTGATGAAAATATTGTTTGCAAAGAGATTTTGTGGTATGGTGGTTTTTTATGTATCTTGCTTTATTTTGGTTCAAAACACTGATTTGGTGACTCAAACTTTGAATATGATGATGAGTTAAAACATGAAAATGGTGATTTGAAGGGATATAACAATTTCTCCATCAGCTTGAAGTGAAAAACTTAAAAACTAGTGAATCTGGAATTCTGGCAGTCTGTAAAGCGTGCGGTATGTTTTTTGCTACAAAACTCAAAATGCAACGAAACTAATTTTTTATGAAATTAGACTCAAAGAGCTTTCCATACATATAAAATATGTGAGATTTGGCCATAAAACGAGAGAGATATGATTTTTCAAAGTTTGCTGTTCCTGGATAGGTTTCTGTCCGGGCAGTAGGTAATAAAACATGCATAACTCAAGTTATACATAACATTTTTGAGTGGGACCAAGTTTGTTAGAAAGCTAAGACATAGAGGAACACTCCCATAAAACAGTTTTGTCAGATTCCATGTGAGGAATTCCTAGGGAAGTGGACAAGCCACTGACCCGAGTTGAACTTTCAATCTGGAACAGTCAGAATAAAATATGCATAACTCAAGCTACAAAATGAATTTTTAAGTGGGGTTTATTTTGTTTAAAAATAAACTCAGATAAGTATATCCACACAAAAATTCGAAATAAAAGAGTAAAAGATGAAATTATGGCGAATTTTCAAAGTTACTGCCCCACTGTAAAAGTAAAACTGGTTAGGGTAAAAGTTAAAGAATAAGGAGAAATAAGCTTTAAGACATTAATACCCCTACATTAAGCATTAGAGAACCCTCATAATTAACTTAAAAAGTATCAAAAAGGATATTAGACAAAATTGGCATTATGCCCAATAAAAGAAGTTTACACAAGAGACAATCTCAATTAAAAGCTTGCATCCGATTTATTAAGCTAAGCTCATAAAATGTTGCTTGAGAATATGCCTATGTTTATGTGCAAGTATGATGTTATGATGATATTATGATGATGATCATGATGATGATGATATGATATGATGCTTAATGTTGTATGATATTGGTTTCTCTGTTTGGCAAAATTTTGGGAAGCTTTGGTCTAGCCGTTATGCTGCCGAAATTTTGTAAGAATTATGGACTTAGAAATATTTTGCATCATAATGCTTAAATAAGAAGAAGTTTAATTCAAGTAAGTGATCCTTCAAAAGGGAAGGTAACCTAATTTAAGTTTCCCCTCACCCACGACTCACATGAGGCATGGCATGACCCAGCTAGTGTGAGTATAGGGGATAGGTCTTACATGAGGCATGGCATGACCCAGCTAGTGTAAGTACCGAAATTCTATGGTGGCGATGGCCACGGTATGAGCTCATTACCACTTATGTTTAGTGGGTGAAAAGATAAAGTCAAGTTAAGAAAAGAAAAGGGGCTTCGGTCCAAAACCCTAGAAAGGGAAGAAGTCAAGAGAATTTCATAGCTTGGATATGCATGTTTTATGTAAATATGATTGTGTTCATGTATATTATGATGTAAATGATTAGAGAGTATGTAAAAATTAAATCCGCTTCGGATATTCATGTTTTCGAAAATCCAAGAATTGAACCCTATGCATGCTCACTACTTTCATTAATAAAACTGAAGTGGCTGGGACGATGATGATGACACTTTCGTGTCGGGTTCGAGTCCTACTGAGAAATCTTATTTCTCACCCTAGCTGTTTTCCGTCTCGTCATCAGATACTCATGGCACGCCCCGTGGCATGGAGCATGGAGCCTCCTCACCATGAGTGGGCCTACGATGAGGATGCCCACGCTATCGTGGCCACAACCACCACGATAGTTCGCACGTATTTCTACCCGGGTCGAGTTTTTGAGCAGGAGGAGCCGGAGGTCCCGCCAACCCCCGCAGACATCTCATCGGCTTTCCTTGGACTGCCGCTAGGTCCTTGGGACTTTCCTCCTGAACCGTTGCCCGACATCGAGATGGAGCCGATGTCGCCGGGTTTACCCGTAGCCGAGCCCGAGCCACTACCAGAGGTCTCGGTAATCGAAGTGAGCTCGACAGCTACTCCTAGAGCGGCGACCGCCGCCGCTCCCCGAGTACCATCCGGCCACGTCCGAGGAGGATCCCTCTGAGGAATGTTCTTCAATCGCTAGTTATACTCCCGGCCGTCGCATTCGTCGCGTGGAAGTGATCAGTCGACACCCTCGTATCATCTGCACTCCTCACGTTCCCCGAGGCCGAGGAGCGAGGGGAACCAGGCACTCGAGGACCTGAGTCCATTCGATTGAAGGGCGTGGAAGGGGCAGAGAAGCCAGCATATGTCTACGTGGGTCTATTTCATTAGTGCTCCTTATCTGTTGTATTTTGTATCAGACTTATGTACCTTTGATTTTGGGACTATGGCATGACCATGAGTTCCCTTTTTATGTATTTGTTGGATATTATGAGATTAATTATAATTATGTGATTGTAGTACTAATGTGAATGTATGGTATTTTGATTTATCTCTGTTCCTTTAATTTATACTGAAATCTTTGCGATACGCTCGTTTATTTCTATCTTCTCGCGCAAGGCTTTACTTTCCAAAAGTGACAACATATTTTAAAGAAAAAGAAAAATTTTACTGTATTTTCCGCGTAATTTAATTTCAAGTGCAGTTTAGTTTTCTACGAGCATAAGTAACAACTAATAAAACGCCGTAATACGACTTAAGCGTAGTATGGGTTTATTAGGGTGTTACAGTTAGACAGGGTGGCGAGTCAATGGGGAAGAGAATGGAAGGAATAGGCATATATGATATCATTATGCTCTCAAAAAAGAGTTTTTCTCCCAACATTGATATGTTTCTCTCCTTTCTCGGCTTTTGGAATACAACTATCAATGCTTTTGTATTCCCGTTTGAAATAATATTACCCACGCTATTCGACGTTGCCGTTATGCTGGGGCTGCCAATTGTTGGAGAAGACATCCCTCCTATTTATGATGAAAATTTTGAGGATCTTGGCTACCCTATTTCTAAAGAGAATGCAGCTTACAGCAAATATCTGAAGGAACATAAATGAGATCATGGGGCCGTGAGCAAATCCAAGCACAATGCTTTCCTCTTCTATTGGCTATGCAAGTTTTTTATTTGTAGTAAATCATTAGCCATGGTCCATGAATTCTCCTATTACATCTCGGCTATCATATCTAGGAAGCCGATGGACCTAGGACCTCTATTTCTCACTTCCTTTTATGAAGGCTTAAAGTTGTGGGTTGACCACTAGAAGCCAAGCAAAACAAGCCTATCGCGGGGCCAAGGTGGTTTCTCTTCTTATGGATAAATGAATATTTCCCATAATTGTATCAAGATTATGGTCATGCAGCTGCACCAGTTCAGGATGCTTCTACTTATAGTCTTCGACATGCAACTATCTCGATTTCCACCTTCTTTGCTTTTCAAATTGCAAATCGTCTCTTCAAAATGCAGCCATGATTGTACTTAGAAGTTTGCCCTTTCTTTGAGCATTCATATGGAGCAGCTTAGGCTCAACTGGATATGTTAACAGCTTTAGATGAGGAATTGGCCAAAGTTGCTCCAACTGGAGCAGTGGATTGATTAGCAAGGATCTATTGAATAGAGTTCATCCGAATGCTCGTTTTAACAAGATCTCAGTCGAGGTACATAATCCCAATTGCTTTGCTCAGCAATTCGGATTGCTCCAAGGTATTCCAGCACCATATCAATCAATAGTGAGCTTGGATAATAGGCCCTCTCTTCTTCCTCTTGAAGTGAATCAGCTAGTCTTATCCAACCACAATAAATTGGATCCATTCCAGTTTCATCCATTTGTGGTTACCCTAAGGACTTCCTCCACATATATTGCTTGGTAGTAGTCTATCTTATCAAGAGCCTTCCCTTTTACTCCTAATCATTATCTTTCCAAACTAATTGGAGGCAGCCGTGATAGATCCTCTCACCTTCATCGGCCGCTCTCACCTTCATCGGCCGACTTTGCCACCAACTCAATGCGTAAGGATGATGACATGCATGCTGCATAAGAAATGCATGAGAATAATATGTAAAATTGCATAAATGTACGAGCTAACACCAACACCTTCATAACTGTTGCTTTCTATAACGTCCTGATTTCTGACCTCATACCAAGGATTTCCGATTTCTGACTTAATAATGGACTGGCTTGATTTTTCGATTTCCAACCTTGTGCTTCGAAATACATAATACGAGTTCCAACCTTAGGTGATTTAGAATGAACACGAAATCCGACATCCGAGTTTATCTGAACCAGAATGGATGCGAGATCAGATCTCTGAATTGGTCTCCAAGTTCGACCAAAATTTTCACGAGTTCCGATCTCGAGTTTATTCCTAAGAGCTTTTCATTTCTATTGAGTTTCTCGAGTTCCGAGATAAAATTTGGAGTTCCAAAATTCTATAAGTTTTGATTTCCTGGTACATAAGATTAATGTTTTGACTCCCGATCTCCGGTATTATGCTTAGAGTCGATCTACATCTACACAATGTCCCCAACTTCCGGGTTTAAGTGTTTGGTTTCACATTCTTATCCTCGACTTCAATTTTAAGATGATTGGGTGCTGTATGATTTCCGACATCCGACTTTGATTTCAAGGTTCGAATAAACCAGACAATATTTTCGAGTTCTGATTTCATCCCAAATTTCGAATAGATGTGCACGAGTTCCGACTTTAAGAAGAGCACAAGTTCTGATGTCATTTTCAGATACAATGGAAGCGAGTCTCACTTTTAGACGACGTGGAGAGCAATTTTGTCACAAAAGAGGGAGACATGGTTGAACTTTGCCCACAAAATTTCAGCCAATCAAGACTCACAAAGCCAACTACCACCTCAAGCTTATATAACTCATTCTTTCTCTCCTTCAGCCCCATTTCTACATTGCCCTCTCCCTTGTTCAGCTCTCTTTTCTCTTCTCCACTCACCCAACCTCATCCAACTTCCAAGTTCAACCAAGTTGTATTTCCAAACTCAAGCCTAATCACATAACAAGAGGTAGAGGTTTATTTCTTACTTGATTTTCTGATTCTTGGATGACTGGTGGTGACTTGTTTTCTCAATCTTTGATATGTTGATTGATTGATTATGATGATATATGACTGGTTTATTGGCTGTTTGTGAGATTAAAACCAATTTGGAAGCAAGAAAGAGTGAAGATAGAAAGAGCTGAGGTGCTGGGAAACTAAAAATCCTCGACAGTCCGTACGGCGGAGTGTACGGCTCTACCTACAACCGATTAAATCCAATGAGACTATTTTTCTATAAAACCAGGCATCTAGAGCTTTCTACACATATATCATATAAGGCCATTGGATTAATATTGTGAGAGATATGAATTTTTGAAGTTCGACCTAGAAATCAGGACATTCACCCGGGCAGTGTGAGTTGAAAAGGGTGTAACTCACCCTACACAACTCCAAATTGAGTGAAACCAATTTTCTTAGAAAGCTTACACATAGTAGAACATCCACAAAGAAATTTTGAGTTTGTTACTATCCCATTTATTCCCAGTGATTAAAAGAAGTTGCCTTATGTCTAAACCTGGCCAAAACAGGGTAGTTCAGGAAGGTTAACTTTCGGGGCTTGTAACTCGAGCATTACTAAGGCAAATGAAATGGAACTTTTGCATATGAAGGTTGTCCTGTTAGCTTTAATATAAGACCAATTTTGTATAATTTGAGCCTGTTTTCGATTTTTAGTAGATTTTTATTTTTAGGTGTGTGATTCTGGCCAGCCTAGGGCAGGCCGGGATAAAACCTAAATAACTTGAGTTATACATTTCAAAATTAGATGGGATCAAAGAGGTTGGAAAATAAACACATAACATTTTAACACATCCAAAATTGAGATCTAGATGAGTTAAATAGAAATTATGACTTGATTTACAAAAACTGGGTTGACTGATTATGTTGAGGCTGTAACTCTGCCTTAATAGGACTAATGCTTCTATGAGTTCAATGATGAGGTATACATGCAATATTGTGACTTCTATGAGAAATTGGTGTTCTGATGTACTGGCACTATTCATGGAAAAGCGGACACGTTCCGTTATGCTGCCAAAATTTTGGTAAAATATATGCATGAATTATGATATACATGTAGACACATGTGCATTTTCAAGAAAGTTATGAAAGTCATGTTATGATAGACCTAAAGATTATATTATGATGAAAGTTCTATGATACTTGGGCCAGCCCCGGAATAAAGTTAAGGGGAATAGATCGGTGGGGAGGTCGAGGAAAGCAAACCCGGCATTCCTGTATAGGAATGAGCTCGATCCTAAGAAGCAAACTATTACCCAAGAGTCTAAAGTGGCCAAGAACTCCTAGGGGACCAAGTAATGGAAAAGTTTATGAAGGAAGGAAAAGTTTATGAAGAATAAGTTCTGCATGATTGCATTAAGTGCATGATTACATTGAACAGTCATTACAAGTTATTTACAGTTTGTCTGTTATATCTATTTACTGCTGTATGTGCATTTATTCTACTTATTATCTTGTGTCTTACTGTTAGTACCTTACTTTGTTTCTTATGCCGTCTTAAGTAAAACTGAACCTTGCCTCGGACCAGACATTTTCTTAAACTTATTTGAATATGGATAGTTCAATTTGATCCCATGCTTTTATAATTAAATAAAAACCGAGGCAACTGAGAATGAACGCGACGTCAGTTGAACGCCATACGCAAACCTTACTGAGAATTTCTTCAAATTCTCACCTCATTTTGCATTTCCGCCTCATTCTCAGATGTGGATGATGGACTTGATGGCTACCCTATTCATTTAGATTCTAGACTTGCAGCTCCACCACGACCCCGCAGTGGGCTCACTGTATATAGCTGGCTCTTGCCATTTCAGTCAGTACCTTTTTAGTGATAGGAATTTTGCTATCCCTTTACACCATCCTGCTTTTGATCCTGCTGCCCCATACTTTGCGGTTCCACTGCATGTGGCATACCCTCCGCCAGCACCTCCCGCACCCACAGCCACTGCTGATCCTGCACCAGAGTCACCTCTGCAGGTGGTGCCCAATATCCCGCTCAGCTCTGAGAGCGACCCTTCAGAGGCCACCAGCTCATCACCCTCTTCCTCATTAGGACCCAGTGCGGACTACTCACCAGCCGGGCCTGGCATGGCCAACGGCTATCTGACGGAGTAGACCAGCAGTAGACAACATTATACAGCGTGACCCTCTTTTGGCAGTGTGCAGTTTTGGGTCATAGGCTTAGCAACAGATTTTGAAATATCCTCTGAGGACCATATAGGATCATTCTGACTGACACAGGCCTTATGTCTTTTTTGTACACCGACCCCACTTATATATCCTATTTTAAAACTTGTACCTAAACTGAAACAGTGGCTTCATATATATATATATATATATATATATATATATACACACACATACAGTTGACGGCATATATGTTATTTGTCCTTATCTTTTTTGTTGTGTTGTATTAAACTCTGTCACGTACATTATATACAGCGCTCCGTCTCTTCTATTACCAAAAAAAAATAGTGATACAGAAAATGAAATGTAAGCAGAGTATTAACACGGTAACCCAATCTACTTAATTTCATGTTATGACTTAAGCATAACATTAAATTAGTAGGGTATTACATTTTTGATATCAGAGCAATTCATCCTAGCTAAGGTCTGAGGATTGGACTGACTATGCTTCGCGTATATTCTGTATTTTTAGTTGATAACATGCACTAAATTTCGTCTGTATGGTTGAGATATAAATGTGCATGTGTGAAAAGTGCCTGACCGTGTGAGCTGTTATTTACTAGCACATTAGACTTAGTGTTGAGCCTGATCAACTCAATAACTTTTGTTTTGTTTGCTCAGAACTTAATGGCTTCCGGAAGGCGAGGTAGACCGCGCATAGAACTTGCTCAAGAGGATCCTGCTAACCTTCTGGACACGGTACGAGAGATGGTTCACGCGATGCGGGAACAGGCCGCAGCAGCTCACCAGATGATGGATCACCTAGGCAGGCGACCTGCGACAAGCTGTGAAGGAAACCCTCATGGCCTAGGAGCTGATTTGGACTATCTTAAGTTCATTGAGTTCAGGAAGGCGAATCCGCCCAGCTTCCGAGGGGCGTATGACCCTGATAAAGCAAATGAATGGATCAAAACTATGGAGAAGATTTTCTCTGTCCTAGATTACTCAGATCATCAGAATGTGACCTTCGCCACCTATATGCTCGAAGCGAACGCGGAGTTCTGGTGGAATGGGGTATGAAGATTATACGAAGAGTCTCAGATAGCAGTCACCTGGATGGTGTTTAGAGACATCTTCTACTAGAAGTACTTTCTTGCTTCGGTTCGAAATGCCAAGGAACTCGAATTTATACAACTTCGTCAAGGGAACCGAACGATATCTGAATATATTGCCAGATTTGAAGAATTGTGCAAATTTTCTACAATTTATCAGAGAAACCCAGACAAAGCCTGGAAGTGTGTCAAGTTTGAAAGAGGGTTATGGGAAGATATTCTTACTGCAATAGGGCCAATCGAGATTAGAGATTTCCCCATGTTGGTGAATAAATGCCGACTTGTGGAAGATTGCAATTTGAAACTAGCTGCGGCTAAGGCATCTGGTGGCGGTTTTAGGAAGGGGTTGGCCCTGCAGGGCCTAAGATTCAAGCCCAATTTCAACAGCAGAGGAGATTCCTGCCGGTAGGCAATAAAGGCAACCAGCCTCAAAGGCTTCTTCCGAATCCAACTTGCACAAAGTGTGGTAGGAATCACGGTGATTGACCGTGTTTGGCAGGCCAGAATGTCTGCTATGGGTGTGTCAAACCAGGCCACAAAATTTATGAGTGTCCGACCAGAAATCCACCACAGCCATCTCGACCACAACGTCAAGGACGGGTTTTTGCGATGGATGCAGAGGAAGCTGATAAGTCCGAAGGACTAAATCAAGATACCTGTGAAGTGGACGGTGAGACTCTAACTATACTTTATGATTCGGGTGCCTCCCACTCGTTTATTTCTCATGACTGCGTGGCTATTTTGCAATTGCCAATTTTTGAATTATCTTATGATCTACTGGTTTCTACTCCTACCAAGGAACCGGTTAAAACTAGTCAAATTTGCATCAATGTTCCTCTTCAAATTAAGGGTAGAACCTTTGCAGCCAATTGATCTGCCCCCCTCTCTTTGGACTTGATATAATTCTGGGCATGGACTGGCTTTCCACCAATCGAGTCATGCTCAACTGCTCCGATAAGACAGTGGTTTTCCCCTCTGTCTCATCTTCTGAATCCCAAACCTCAACACTCTTCTATCTGAACTCTTTATTAGTAAACTAGAGTGGGTTAAAGAGTCAAGGATACATCCTCTTGTCAGCTAATGTGGTGGAAGTTGAACAGAAACTAGAGGAGATGTCGGTTGTTAAGGAATATCCTAATGTCTTTCCAGAAGATATTCTTGAATTCCCCCCTGAAAGAGAAATTGAGTTCACCATCGAATTGGTTCCAGGTGCGGGACCAATATCTATAGCTCCATATCGAATGTCACCCTTGGAGCTAGCAGAACTAAAGAGATAGATGGAAGAGCTTTTGGAAAAAGGATTCATACGGCCAAGTGCATCGCCTCGGGGAGCTCCAGTCTTGTTGGTCAAGAAGAAAGATGGGAGCATGCGCCTATGCGTGGATTATAGGCAGTTGAATAAAGTAACGATTAAGAATAAATATTCACTGCCAAGGATTGATGATCTCATGGACCAGCTACAAGGTGCAATGGTATTCTCCAAGATCAACTTGCATCCCAGATATCATCAAATTTGAGTTCGGGAACAAGATATCCCTAAGACAGCCTTTCGAACTTGTTATGGGCACTACACCGTGATGTTGTTTGGATTGATCAATGCACCAGCAGTATTCATGGATTACATGAATCGAATATTCCGCCCATATTTGGACAAGTTTGTAGTGGTGTTCATCGACAACATACTTGTCTACTCGAAGACGGAGCGAAAGCATGCTGAACACTTGCAACTGGTTCTGCAAATTTTAAGAGAAAAGAGACTCTATGCTAAGTTATCCAAATGTGAATTTTGGATGAAAGAAGTGAAATTTCTCGACCATATAGTGTCCTATGGAGGAATCTCGGTGGATTCCAGCAAGGTAGAAGCAGTTCTAAATTGGGAAAGGCCGACCACAGTCACTGAAGTCAAGAGTTTTCTGGGCTTAGCTGGATATTACAGTCGATTCGTTAAGGATTTCTCTCGTATAGCCTTGCCCTTGACCAAGCTAACCAGGAAGAATGCTCCATTTGAATAGACACCGGAGTGCGAACAGAGTTTTCAAGACTTGAAGAAAAGATTGACTACAACATTAGTGTTGGCCTTACCAGACCCCCGTGGACCATTTGAGGTCTACTGTGATTCGTCCAAGCAAGGATTAGGATTTGTGTTGATGCAAGCCGGAAACGTAGTCGTTTATGCCTCTCGACAATTAAAGCCACACGAAAGGAATTATCCTACTCACGACCTTGAATTAGCAGCAGTAGTATTTGCCTTGAAGATATAGAGACATCACCTGTATGGTGTAAGGTTCGAGGTCTTTTCTAATCATAAGAGTTTGAAATATCTCTTTGATCAGAAGGAATTAAATATGAGGCAGTGAAGGTGGACAGAACTTCTTAAGGACTACGAATTTGAATTGAAGTACCACCCAAGCAAGGCAAATGTTGTGGTAGATGCTTTGAGTAGGAAATCTCTAACTCTAGCCTGGATGATGATTAAGGAGACGGAACTTATTGAAAGCTTCCGAAATCTTAATTTTGGAATCCTTATGACTCCCAAGACCCTTCAACTACATCAAATTAAGATAGCCAGTAGCTTTAAGGAGCAGATTCGGCAAGCACAGCAGCAGGACGCTAATTTTCAACATACAATTCATCTTGTGCAATCAGGGAAACTGACGGATTTTGCTCAAGATAAAGAAGGCATTTGGCAGTATCGCAACAGGGTATGTGTGCCCGAGGGAAATGATCTTCGAAGATGAATCTTGGAAGAAGCACATAAGGGTGAATTCACCATACATCTTGGCATTACCAAAATGTATCAAGACCTCAAGAGAATGTTTTGGTGGCCAGGTATGAAATCAGACGTGGCAAGCTTCGTAAGCAAGTGCTTGACTTGTCAGAAGGTGAAAGCGGAACATCAAAAACCCTCCGAGATGCTTCAACCCTTGGAAATCCCTGAGTGAAAATAGGAGAGTATCTCCATGGATTTTGTGATGGGATTACCAAGAACGCCAACAGGATACGATGCTATATGGGTCATTGTGGATAGATTAACCAAATCTGCTCAATTTTCACTCATTCGAGCAAATTATCCGTTGGAAAAATTGGCACAACTGTACATTCAAGAGATTATAAAGCTGCATGGAACCCCTTCGACCATTATCTCTGATTGGGACCCAAGGTTTACCTCACAGTTTTGGGGAGCCTTACAAAAGGCGTTCGGTGCTAAGTTGTGCCTAAGCACTGCATATCATCTACAAACGGATGGTCAAACAGAAAGAACAATTCAAACCTTAGAAGATATGCTGCGAGCCTATATATTGGAGCAACACAGGAATTGGGATCGATATTTATCGCTAGCCGAGTTTGCATACAACAATAGCTATCATGCTAGCATCGGCATGGCTCCTTATGAAGCATTGTATGGACGGAAGTGCCAATCTCCATTGTGTTGGTACGAAATAGGAAAATCAACTCTATTAGGGCCTGATCTAGTTGAGCAAACCACTGAACAGATCAAGAAGATTCGAAGTAAGATGCTTGCCGCTCAGAGTCGCCAGAAGAGCTATGCGGACACCAGAAGGAAGCCTCTGGAGTTTCAAGAAAGAGACCACGTATTTCTGAAGGTTATGCCTACCACGAGGATAGGTAGAGCCATTAAGGTCAAGAAGTTAAATCCTCGCTTTATTGGTCCTTTCCAAATCCTGAAGCAAATTGGAGTAGTTGCATATCGAATTGCTTTGCCTTCACAATTGTCAAACCTTCACGATGTTTTCCATGTTTCTCAACTTAGAAGATATCAGCTTGACCCTACACACGTGCTAGAACCCGAATCAATAAAGTTAAAGGAGGACCTGACTTTCCATGTACAGCCAACATGAATAGTAGACAGAAGCAGTAGACAACTTCGAAACAAATTCGCGCAGCTAGTAAAGGTAGCACGGGGAAGAGAAGATACTGAAGACTACACTTGGGAATTGGAATCAGACATGAGAAGAGAGTATCCTGAACTATTCTCAGGTACTAAATTTTGAGGACAAGTTTTTTTTGAGGAGGTTGATAATGTAACGTCCCGATTTCCGACCTCATACCAAGGATTTCCGATTTCCGACTTAATAATGGACTGGCTTGATTTTTCGATTTCCGACGTGTGCTTCGAAATACATAATATACGAGTTCCAACCTTAGGTGATTCAGAACGAACACGAAATCCGACATCCGAGTTTATCTGAACCAGAATGGACGCGAGATCAGATCTCTGAATTGGTCTCCAAGTTCGACCAAAATTTTCACGAGTTCCGATCTCGAGTTTATTCCCAAGAGATTTTCATTTGTGTTGAGTTTCCCGAGTTCCGAGATACAATTTGAAGTTCCAAAATTCTATAAGTTCCGATTTCCTGGTACATAAGATTAACGTTTTGACTCCTGATCTCCGGTGTTATGCTTACAGTAGATCTACGTCTACACAATGTCCTCGACTTCAATTTTAAGGTGATTGGGTGCTGTATGATTTCCAACATCCAACTTTGATTTCAAGGTTCGAATAAATCAGACAATATTTCTGAGTTTCGATTTCATCCCAAATTTTGAATAGATGTGCACGAGTTCCGACTTTAAGGAGAGCACGAGTTCCGATGTCATTTTCAGATATAATGGAAGCGAGTTCCACTTTTAGGCGACGTGGAGAGCAATTTTGTCACAAAAGAGGGAGATATGGCTGAACTTTGCCCACAAAATTTCAGCCAATCAAGACTCACAAAGCCAACTAACACCTCAAGCTTATATAACTCATTCTTTCTCTACTTCAGCCCCATTTTGATGTTGCCCTCTCCCTTGTTCAGCTCTCTTTTCTCTTCTCCACTCATCCAACCTCATCCAACTTCCAAGTTCAACCAAGTTGTATTTCCAAACTCAAGCCTAATCACATAACAAGAGGTAGAGGTTTATTTCTTTCTTGATTTTCTGATTCTTGGATGACTAGTGGTGGCTTGTTTTCTCAATCTTTGATGTGTTGATTGATTGATTATGATGATATATGGCTAGTGTATTGGTTGTTTGTGAGATTAAAAACAAATTGGAAGCAAGAAAGAATGAAGATAGAAAGAGCTGAGGTGTTGGGAAACCAAAAACCCTCGATAGTCCGTACGGCGGAGTGTATGGCTAAATCCGATGAGACTATTTTTCTATGAAACTAGACATCTAGGGCTTTCTATACATATATCATATAAGGCCATTGGATTAATATTGAGAGAGATATGAATTTTTGAAGTTCGACCTAGAAATAAGGATATTCATCCGGGCAATGTGAGTTGAAAAGGGTGTAACTCACCCTACACAAACTCCAAATTGAGTGAAACCAATTTTGTTAGAAAGCTTACACATAGCAGAACACTAAAAAGAAATTTCGAGTTTGTTACTATCCCATTTATTCCTAGTGATTCGAAGAAGTTGCCTTATGTCTAAACCGGGCCAAAACAGGGTAGTTCAGGAAGGTCATTGTAACTCGAGCCTTACTAAGGCAAATGAAATGGAACTTTTTGCATATGAAGGTTGTTCTGTTAATATGAGACCAATTTTGTATAATTTGAGCCAATTTTCGATTTTTAGTATACTTTTACTTTTAGGTGTGTGATTCTGGCCAGCCCAGGGCAGGTTGGGATAAAACCTAAATAACTTAAGTTATACTTTTCAAAATTAGATGGGACTAAAGAGGTTGGAAAATAGACACATAACATTTTAACACATCCAAAATTGAGATCCAGATGAATTAAATAGAAATTATGGCTTGATTTACAAAAACTGGGTTGACTGATTATGTTGAGGTTGTAACTCTGCCTTAATAGGACTAATGCTTCTATGAGTTCAATGATGAGGTATACATGCAATATTGTGACTTCTATGAGAAATTTGTGTTCTGATGTACTGGCACTATTCATGGAAAAGCGGACATATTCCGTTATGCCACCAAAATTTTGGTAAAGTATATGCATGAATTATGATATACATGTAGACACATGTGCATTTTCAAGAAAGTTATGAAAGTCATGTTATGATGGACCTAAAGATTATGTTATGATGAAAGTTCCATGACACTTGGGCCAGCCCTGGAATAAAGTTAAGGGGAATAGATCGGTGGGGAGGTCAGGGAAAGCAAACCCGGCATTCCTGTATAGGAACGAGCTCGATCCTGAGAAGTAGACTATTACCCAAGAGTCTAAAGTGGCCAAGAACTCTCAGGGGACCAAGTAATGAAAAAGTTTATGAAGGAAGGAAAAGTTTATGAAGAATAAGTTCTGCATGATTGTATTAAGTGCATGATTACATTGAATAGTCATTACAAGTTATTTACATCTTGTCTGTTATATCTATTTACTGCTGTATGTGCATTTATTCTGCTTATTATCCTGTGTCTTACTGTTAGTAGCTTACTTTGTTTCTTATGCTGTCTTAAGTAAAACTAAACCTTGCCTCAGACCAGACATTTACTTAAACTTATTTGAATATGGATAGTTCAGTTTGATCCCATGCTTTTATAATTAAATAAAAACCGAGGCAACTGAGAATGAACGCGATGTCAGTTGAACACCATACGCGAACCCTACTGAGAATTTCTTCAAATTCTTACCTCATTTTGCATTTCTGCCTCATTCTCAGATGTGGATGATGGACTCGATGGCTACCCTCTTCATTGAGATTCCAGACTTGCAGCTCCACCACGACCCCACAGTGGGCTTATTGTATATAGCTGGCTCTTGCCATTTCCGTCTATACCTTTTTAGTGATAGGAATTTTGTCGTCCCTTTACACCGTCCTGCTTTTGATCTTGCTGCCCCATACTTTGCGGTTCTATTGCATGCGGCACACCCTCTGCCAGCACCTCCCGCACCCGCAGCCCCTGCTGACCCTACACTAGAGTCACCTCCACAGGTGGTGCCCGACATCCCGCTCAGCTCTGAAAGTGACCCTTCAGAGGCTACCAGCTCATTGTAACACCCTAGTAGTTCCATTCTATGCTTAAGTCATATTGTGGAATTACTAGTTGCTACTTTTGCTCGCGGAACTATCATTACCTTTTAGAAATTACTTTATACCGAAAATAGGGGTAAAATTTTTTTCTACAAAACAAGTAAACCATTTTTGAAATCGAGAGCCATGAGCGCATCGTGAACATATAAAGTAACACCGCTATCCCATACATATATCGCATTTAACAAGCATAGAGACCATAAGAGTAACCACAATTCTTAGAATAATGTAACATTTATTCCACGGCCAACCATGATAATACAATAAGAGTCGTACCAGTTCATACATAAGATAATAATGGGTCCGATATCTATCGTCGACCCTACACAAAAGCCTACCAATACATAATAAAAGGAAATACATCAGAGAATCCTACTACCCAAGCATGCCACATAACGGAATGGTAACCCTATAACTACTACCAAAAGGGGGCTATCCTCGTGCTCGGCTCCGCATGCAGTCGTCACATCAAGCATCTGGCGGGAGGAAACCGTTCCCATATCCACCGGGAGAAGTACTACCACGTCCCTCCTCGAGCACGTCCTCGCCACGCACAAATGCCATGGGTGCGAATGAACCCACGCCACAACCGGGGTGAAAATGGGCCAGCAGATGAAGCAGAAGAATCAGAAGATAGACGAATCACTGAAGGTTGCGACGAACCCGAACGGTGAGAACCCCCAGAATGAGTCGGATAGATGGGCTCGGATGGATCGGTCTCCACATGGAAGCTCGGATAAGACGGCTCCAAGGGATCGGAATCCAGTGAAATAGTCGGAGTCAAACGGGTATCCGAGTCAGTCTCATCATCATCAGTGGGGTATCTCGGTGGCTGAAAGTAGGGGCGAATGTCATCCATAGTAACCTCGCCAAATGGCTGATGCGGTCGAAAAAATGGGCTCATCACGGAGTCCGAATCTGGCGGTCGTGGAAGATGTAGACCTCATTCATGCGCGCGCCGACAAAGATCGAGGCGTTCAAAGATCGGTCAAAGCGCCAACGCCACACCGGGAACTCAATGTAGATCACCACCGTGCCCGACGTCGACATCCTCTGAAGATGACATGGAAACGTAGGAATGAGAAATACTAAATTTCTCAGTAGGATCGCGGCTAGACAAACACAGTGTCATCGTCATCGTCCCAGCCACTTCGGGTTTAATTACAAAAACGGTGGACAGATATAAGTTCAATTTTTAATGGTTTTGAAAACTTAAACCCCGAAGCGGGTTGCTTTTAAACTTAACATCATAAACACATCATCATGACTAACATCCGTACTAAAACATAGAATAACATCCATAATGCAAATGGGCCATATACTTTCATGTAAAGACACGCATCATCACAGATGTAACCATGGTCATACTTAGACATTACTTTCATTTTTAGCACGTGCTTAACATTATTTACTTTCCTTTGAAATAGACTGCTTTTGGACATGAGCTCATTCCGTGACCGTCGTCACGCAGTACTAACCAAACGATATTGGTTACCTCTAAGTTGGAGGGTCCTCCAAAACACCCTTGCCTCCCTCATAGAGGTTCCTTGTGGATCGCCGTCTCACTTCCTTACCGAAGTGATTGAAGGGTCACGTCCCATTGATTCTTTTCTTATCTTTATACTTTACATGCATAACTCCTTGACTAGACGCATGCAATGATATGACTAAGTCCATAATTTTGACGGAAATCCGGCAGCATAACGGCTAGACCGGAGCTTCCCCAAAATGCCAATCATCAACATTCAACCAATAGTTCATCATATCTATATCATATCATCACACTTATCATTCAATCATGAGACAAAGCTCAATCAATCTCGTCATTCATCATGCCAAGTGGCATCACACATTCATACCCTAAAGGGGTTTATAGTTGTGTTGTTCTTTGTGAAGAATATTATGAATCATCATATGATTTCCCATGATAGAATCACATAGTTAGGATATGTGTTTATAGTCTTTTAGTTACTTGGTCCTTGGATGAAAGTATGCTTTACTTAAGTACATGTCTTATGAAACACTTGTTCAAATTAATTAAATTATGTGATTGTTTCCTTTCCTTGAGATAGCGCACTTAGTGATTCCTAGGTTCATGGTATGCTTAGAGGCCCTAATCATACTTCTGTTCCCAAGGAGTTCGAGATCCCTCTAACCCTTGGGTCATGACAACGCATAACCACATCATGAACCCAACAACACCAATGTTCACTAATCACCAAGGGTGACTTTTAACTTAGTCAAGTTGCAAAGTTTTAAACTTTTACTAGTAACATACCAAGGTTTTGCCTTAAACATTATTAAAGTTGTCATTCTTTATAAATTAGTCATAAAGTCTTATTCTTTATGAAAGTAAGTGCCTTTGACATTAAGCTCTTATCTTAAGATTGGATTTTTATGAAATAATGATACAAGCTACTAGCTTTTTGAATAAAAAGTCTTGTTCTTTATAAAAGTTAACACCTTTTGCATTAGTTGGGTTCAAAATCTAAACTTTATGAATGAAATGTTATAGAACAACATTTTTATAACTTAATGATCTCATTCTTGAATAAAGTTTGAAACTTTGTGAAAGGTCTTTTCTTTAAGGTTTGATTTCTAAAGCCTAAAGTGACAAGATATCGTTTTTTTTTAACTCAAAAAGTTTAGACTTTCACATGTATTTTTGTCTTCAAAACAAAACAAAATAAAACTTTATGGAAGCTTAAAAGTTGCGCCACTTTGAAGAAATCATGAAGCAAACTTTTTAAAGTCTAAAACTTTGAGAAGGTTCATAGTCTTATCAAATCATGGAAACATAGAAAGGTGAAGCTTTTCTAATCATTCACTCATCATAAAGAGAAAGGAACAACTTTAAGCTAGAGATCAATAAGAACATAGGTTTCCAAAAGAAGAAACTTAAGAACACATGAAGAACATCAAGAACATATTTTTCTAAAAGAGGAAACTTAAGAACACATGAAGAACATCAAGAACACATTTTTCCAAACACATGAAGAACATCAAGAACATATTTTTCCAAAAGAGGAAACTTAAGAACACATGAAGAACATCAAGAACATATTTTTCTAAAAGAGGAAACTTAAGAACACATGAAGAACATCAAGAACATATTTTTCCAAAAGAGGAAACTTAAGAACACATGAAGAACATCAAGAACATATTTTTCTAAAAGAGGAAACTTAAGAACACATGAAGAACATCAAGAACATATTTTTCTAAAAGAGGAAACTTAAGAACACATGAAGAATATGAAGGATCTTCTCAAGTTTTCACTTAGAGATCTTGGTCATGAAAGACCTAAGCTCCAAGCTTTCTTGAGCAAACAAAATAAAAAAAGATGAAGATCACTACCTTTCTTGAAGATGGCGCAAAAACAAGAGAAATAGAAGAAGAAGATGATGACTCCTCTTGATGATGAAGGTGGCGGTTTTGAATGAGCAAGGAGAGAACTCTTGAGTTCTCTTGAAAATGAGTCTTGTAGTGTTTTGATCTTGTCTCCAAAGACCCAAAGATGTGATCTTTGAAGGGCTTAGTGAGGAAGGTTTAGTTATGGAGGTGGAAAATGATGAAGAAGATGAAGAAGAAGAAGAAGAAGGAATGTAGAGAGAGGTTGGAGAGTTTGAGAACTTTAGAGAGAGAATGAGAAGTTGAAAATGAAGTGAATGTGTGTGTGTGTGAGAAAGTGGCGTCCTACATTAAGGGAGGGGGAGTGAGATATTTTGCTTAATTTTGTGTTAATTAGTGATTAAGGGGACAAATGGGATGATGGGGAGACAAAGCATGGTCAAACTCTTACATAAAGTAATCTTGTCTAATGCTTTTTGCTTTTATGACATCACTCTCTACTTTATTGTCTAGTTGACTAAATTTGAATTTAATCATGTGATTAAGTGCTCATACAACTTAATTAAGGTGATTAAGCAAGAATTAGTGATTAACACACAAGAACATGATTAACAAAAATTAATCTCACGATTAAGCTTAATTAACCTTAATTAAACTCGAGTAAGCTAATTAAGGGTGATTAGTGCTTAAGTAAACTACAGGGGCTCTAACTTGCTTAATTAGAGATTATCTAACCTCGATTAGGCATTCTCTTGACCCTTCTTGTCCGAGTCAACCCCTTAATTAAGCCCTAATCTCGAAATTCCTCATTAAGTGCCTAATTACTTAGGGTTACTACGGTAATTTAGCACGATATGAAATTGAGGATGTTACATTTCTCCTCACCTTTAAAAAGAATTTTGCCCTCAAAATTCGTTACCTGTAAATAAGTTCGGATACTTGCTCTTCATTTCGGCCTCCAACTCCCATGTATATTCTTCCACATTTCCTCTACCCCAAGCCACCTTGACCAAGGGTACCGTCTTATTCCTCAGCTGTTTCGCCCCACGATCCACGATCCGAGATGGCGGTAGATTGAAAGTTAGGTCTTCCCTTAACTGTACACTTTTAGGCTCAAGTAGATGACTAGGGTCGGAATGGTATTTTCTTAATTGAGACACATGGAAAACATCATGAAGGTTTGACAAATTTGGAGGTAAGGCTATTTGGTAAGCAACTGACCCGACACGTTTTAAAATTTGAAAAGGGCCAAGGAAACGGGGGCTTAACTTTTTGACCTTCATGGCTCTACCTATACCTCGTAGGAGTGATTTTCAGGAATACATGTTCTCCTTCTTGGAACTCTAGGGCTTTCTCCTCTTATCCGCATAACTCTTTTGACGGCTTTGGGCCGTAAGAATTCTGTCCCTAATCCTTTTGACTTGCTCTGTGGTCTGCCTCACAAGATCAGGTCCTAGTAGGCTTTGCTCACCCGGTTCAAACCAACATAGGGGAGATTGGCACTTCCTTCCATACAAAGCTTCATAGGGTGCCATACCAATACTTGCATGATGACTATTGTTATAGGCAAACTCGATCAAAGGTAAGTATTTATCCCAACTTCCTCGGTTGTCCAAAACACAAGCTCTCAACATATCCTCCAAAGTTTGGATGGTCCTCTCCGACTGTCCATCCGTCTGGGGGTGATAAGCCGTACTTAGGCAAAGCTTCGTTCTATATGCCTTCTGTAAGGCTCCCTAGAATCTAGAGGTAAACCTCGGGTCTCTATCAGAGATGATGCTTGAAGGTACACCATGCAATCTTACTATCTCTTGAACATACAGCTGGGCTAACTTTTCCAAAGGATAAGTAGCTCGAATGGGCAAAAAGTGAGCAGACTTGGTTAATCTGTCAACAATTACCCATATTGCATCGAACCCAGCCTGCGTTTTGGGTAAACCCATCACGAAGTCCATAGAGATACTTTCCCATTTCCATTCTGGGACCTCCAATGGTTACAGCGTACCAGAGGGCTTTTGGTGCTCAATCTTTACTTTTTGGCAGATTAAACACTTGCCTACCAACTCCGCAATGTCCCTCTTCAATCCTGGCCACCAGAACATCTTCTTGACGTCTTGATACATCTTTGTCACACCAGGGTGTATGGTGAAATGGCTCTTATGAGCCTCCTCCAAAATCCTTCTTCGGAGGTCACCACTTGCGGGTACACAGACTCTTCCTTCAAATTTCCATAGTCCACCTGCACCTTGTGCGAAACCCTTCAACTTTCCTTCCTTCACCAATGCTAGGGTTTTCAAGAACTCTTCTTCCTCGCCTTGGGCTTGAGCAATTTGATTTTTGAAATCGCTCGTCACCCTAAGCTGATTCAATCTTAAACTATGGGGGGTCAACGTAACTCCAAGGTTAAGGTCTCTAAAGCTCCTTACTAGCTCATCCTCCTTAACCATCATCCAAGACGCATGCAAGGATTTCCGACTTAATGCGTCGGCCACCACATTGGCTTTCCCAGGGTGATAATTCAACCCAAAATCATAATCCTTCAGAAACTCCGTCCACCTCCTTTGCCTCATATTCAGCTCCTTTTGATCAAAGAGATACTTCAAGCTCTTATGATCAGAGAACACCTCGAACCTCACACCATACAGATAATGTCTCCATATCTTCAGGGCAAACACTATGGCCGCTAATTCTAAGTCATGGGTGGGGTAGTTCACTTCATGAAGCTTCAACTGTCTAGAGGCATAAGCCACCACGTTCCTATTCTGCATCAAGACACAACCTAAACCTCTTCCAGAGGCATCACAGTAAACCTCAAACGGTCCACTAGGGTCCGGCAAGACCAATACTGGGGTTGAGGTTAACTTACCTTTTAGCTCTTGAAAGCTCTTCTCACAGTCCATTGTCCACACAAACGGGGCATCCTTCCTTGTCAACTTAGTTAAGGGTAGAGACATCTGAGAAAATCCTTTTATAAACCTGCGGTAGTAACCGGCTAAACCTAAGAAACTCCTTATCTCAGTCACTGAGGTTGGCCTCTCCCAACTCATCACAGCCTCAATCTTACATGGATCCACAGCAATACCCCCTTGCGACACCACATGCCCTAAGAACTTTACTTCCTCCATCCGGAATTCACACTTAGATAACTTGGCATAAAGCTTCTTCCCTTAAGATCCTTAATACAACCTTCAAATGTTTCTCATGTTCCTCCTTTGTCCTAGAATATATGAGAATATCATCTATGAAAACAACTACAAACTTGTCCAAATAGGGTCTAAAGATCCTGTTCATATAATCCATGAAAACAGCAAGGGCATTAGTCAATCCAAACGACATCACCGTAAACTCATAATGCCCATACCTTGTCCTAAAAGCTGTCTTAGGTATATCCTCCTCTTTCACCCTTATTTGATGATATCCAGATCTCAGATCAATCTTAGAGAACACAGCTGCACCTCGCAGTTGGTCCATGAGGTCATCTATCCTAGGCAAGGGATACTTGTTCTTAACAAGAACCTTATTTAATTGTCTGTAATCCACACACAGCCTCATACTGCCATCCTTCTTTTTCACAAATAGCACCGGGGCTCCCCAAGGTGAGGCACTAGGTCTTACAAACTTCTTTTCTAACAACTCTTCCAATTGTCCCTTCAACTCCGACAACTCTAGTGGGGACATTCTATAGGGTGCTATAGAGATTGGCCCAATACCCGGCACCAACTCTATAGAAAACTCGATTTCCTTCCTGGGAAATTCGGGTATGTCGTCAGGGAATACATCCGGTACTCCCTAACTACGGATCTCATCCAACACCGCCGAGTTCTACTTCACTTGTCATAAGGAGAACATATCCCGATCACCAAACTCACTACTTCCTACCCTAACAGAGTTCAAGAACAAACTAACAAACTCTACGGGCTTATCAGGTATAGGGAAAAACAATGCACTTTTCTCGAACAATTTATCATAGCATGGTTAGCCGAAAGCCAATCCATGCCTAGAATCAGATCCAAGCCAGACAAAGGCAAACAAATCAAATTCGCTATGAAAGACCTACCATCAATTTGGAATTGACAACTCAAGCAACAATGACAAGTCTTAACTGGTTTCCCAGCAGGAGTAGAAACATTTAACATATAAGGCAATTCGGACACAGATAATCCTAATCTATCTACACAATCATGAGAAATAAAGGAGTGTGTAGCTCCAGAATCATATAGCACAGTTAAGGTCCTACCATTGACCTCGCACTTACCTTTGATGAGATCGTCGGATCGCGTGGCATCTTCGGCATTGAGGGCAAAGACCCTTCCTTGGTGTTGGGGCTTGTTAGCAGGGGACAACAGCTTGACAGTACAATCTCTTGCCATATGCCCAGGCTTTCCGCATCGGAAACAAGCATTCTGGCCAGCTAAACAAGGGCGTCCTCCATGGTGTTTACCACACTTAGGGCAAGCTTGACCATTCGTCGGCTTGGGTGGATTCCCAGCAGGCTTCTGGGGTTGCTTTCCTCCGACACCTCCACCCTGAAATGGTTTCCTCAGAGGTTGGGGCTTGAACTTCTGCCCTTGCGGTGCCAACTTCTTCTTGTAGGCCTCGGACCTTGCCACCGACAGCTTACGGTTGCAATCCTCCACCAAACGGCACTTGTTGACGAGTGCAGCATAGTCACGGATCTCCATTGGTCCTACAGATGCCAGTATCTCCTCACGCAATCCCCCTTCAAACTTCACACACTTCCAACGCTCATCCGGGTTCCCTTGGTAAATTGTCGAGAACTTGCACATCTCTTCGAACTTGGCCAGATACTCAAGAATATTCATGGTCCCTTGACGCACTCATGAACTCCAGCTCCTTCGCTTTCCTCACCGACGCAGGAAAATACTTCTCATAGAAGTGCGACTTGAAAATCTCCCAGGTGATGTGGGTTTGGGCTCCCTGCAAGAGCCTCTTTACGCCTACCCACCGTAACTCGACCAGCCTTCCAACATATAGGTAGCAAAGGCTACCTTCTCGCTCCTTCCGCAGGCCAATACCGTGAAAATTTTCTCAATGGCCTTGATCCACTCCTCACTCGATCGGGGTTGTAATGCGTTCCTCTAAAGCTCAGTGATTTGCCTTCCTGAACTCAGCAAACTTGAGGTACTCAAGATCTACCTCAGCTCCTCCATTGTGCCCTTCGGGATTCTCCTCATCCCTTTGCTCCATTCGCTCCATCATTCGATGGGCAGCAGCCTGCTCCTCATAGCAGCAGCCATTTCGCGAAGTGTCCCCATGACTTCCTCGGGACCTTCTGGCTCATTACGGGGCCTACCACGTCTTCCTGAAGCCATTAGTTCCTGGTACACAAGACAAAAGACATTGAGTTGATCAGGCTCAACATTTATGTTGAGTGAACCAGCAACTGACCACATTCAGAATAGACGATCATGCACATCTAATTCCTATGCCTCATCATACAGACGAGACTCAAAGCATGACTTAACTAAAACGTATGCTTAGAAGCATAGTCAGTCCATCCCCAGGCTCTTCAAGGACGAACTGCTCTGATACCAAAATGTAACACCCTAGTAGTTCCATTCTATGCTTAAGTCATATTGTGGAATTACTAGTTGCTACTTTTGCTCGCGGAACTATCATTACCTTTTAGAAATTACTTTATACCGAAAATAGGGGTAAAATTTTTTCTACAAAACAAGTAAACCATTTTTGAAATCGAGAGCCATGAGCGCATCGTGAACATATAAAGTAACACCGCTATCCCATACATATATCGCATTTAACAAGCATAGAGACCATAAGAGTAACCACAATTCTTAGAATAATGTAACATTCATTCCACGGCCAACCATGATAATACAATAAGAGTCGTACCAGTTCATACATAAGATAATAATGGGTCCGATATATCTATCGTCGGCCCTACACAAAAGCCTACCAATACATAATAAAAGGAAATACATCAGAGAATCCTACTACCCAAGCATGCCACATAACAGAATGATAACCCTATAACTACTACCAAAAGGGGGCTATCCTCGTGCTCGGCTCCGCATGCAGTCGTCACATCAAGCATCTGGCGGGAGGAAACCGTTCCCATATCCACCGGGAGAAGTACTACCACGTCCCCCTCCTCGAGCACGTCCTCGCCCACGGGCACTGGTAGTGCGAATGAACCCACGCCCGCGAACCGGGGGTGAAAATGGGCCAGCAGATGAAGCAGAAGAATCAGAAGATAGACGAATCACTGAAGGTTGCGACGAACCCGAACGGTGAGAACCCCCAGAATGAGTCGGATAGATGGGCTCGGATGGATCGGTCTCCACATGGAAGCTCGGATAAGACGGCTCAGGGATCTAATCCAGTGAAATAGTCGAGTCAAACGGGTATCCGAGCCGGCCTCATCATCATCGATGGGGTATCTCGGTGGCTGAAAGCAGGCGAATGTCATCCATAGTAACCTCGCCAAATGGCTGATGCAGTCGGAAAAATGGGCTCATCACGGGAGTCTGGAACTGGCGGTCGTGGAAGATGTAGACCCTCATTGCTGCGCTCGCCGACAAAGACTCGGTATGCTCAAAGATCGGGTCAAAGCGCCAACGCCACAGGAAACTCAATGTAGATCACCACCGTGCCCGACGTCGACATCCTCTGAAGACGACACGGAAACGTAGGAATGAGAAATACTAAATTTCTCAGTAGGATCGCGGCTAGACAAACACAAAGTGTCATCGCTATCGTCCCACCACTTCAGGTTTAATTACAAAAACGGTGGACAGATATAAGTTCAATTTTTAATGGTTTTGAAAACTTAAACCCCGAAGCGGGTTGCTTTTAAACTTAACATCATAAACACATCATCATGACTAACATCCGTACTAAAACATAGAATAACATCCATAATGCAAATGGGCCATATACTTTCATGTAAAGACACGCATCATCACAGATGTAACCATGGTCATACTTAGACTTTACTTTCATTTTTAGCACGTGCTTAAAATTCTTTACTTTCCTTTGAAATAGACTGCTTTTGGACATGAGCTCATTCCGTGACCGTCGTCACGCAGTACTAACCAAATCAGACTGAGCCGATATTGGTTACCTCTAAGTTGGAGGGTCCTCCAAAACACCCTTGCCTCCCTCATAGAGGTTCCTTGTGGATCGCCGTCTCTCACTTCCCTTACCGAAGTGATTGAAGGGTCACGTCCCATTGATTCTTTTCTTATCTTTATACTTTACATGCATAACTCCTTGACTAGATGCATGCAATGATATGACTAAGTCCATAATTTTGACGGAAATCCGGCAGCATAACGGCTAGACCGGAGCTTCCCCAAAATGCCAATCATCAACATTCAACCAATAGTTCATCATATCTATATCATATCATCACACTTATCATTCAATCATGAGACAAAGCTCAATCAATCTCGTCATTCATCATGCCAAGTGGCATCACACATTCATACCCTAAAGGGGTTTATAGTTGTGTTGTTCTTTGTGAAGAATATTATGAATCATCATATGATTTCCCATGATAGAATCACATAGTTAGGATATGTGTTTATAGTCTTTTAGTTACTTGGTCCTTGGATGAAAGTATGCTTTACTTAAGTACATGTCTTATGAAACACTTGTTCAAATTAATTAAATTATGTGATTGTTTCCTTTCCTTGAGATAGCGCACTTAGTGATTCCTAGGTTCATGGTATGCTTAGAGGCCCTAATCATACTTCTGTTCCCAAGGAGTTCGAGATCCCTCTAACCCTTGGGTCATGACAACGCATAACCACATCATGAACCCAACAACACCAATGTTCACTAATCACCAAGGGTGACTTTTAACTTAGTCAAGTTGCAAAGTTTTAAACTTTTACTAGTAACATACCAAGGTTTTGCCTTAAACATTATTAAAGTTGTCATTCTTTATAAATTAGTCATAAAGTCTTATTCTTTATGAAAGTAAGTGCCTTTGACATTAAGCTCTTATCTTAAGATTGGATTTTTATGAAATAATGATACAAGCTACTAGCTTTTGAATAAAAAGTCTTGTTCTTTATAAAAGTTAACACCTTTTGCATTAGTTGGGTTCAAAATCTAAACTTTATGAATGAAATGTTATAGAACAACATTTTTATAACTTAATGATCTCATTCTTGAATAAAGTTTGAAACTTTGTGAAAGGTCTTTTCTTTAAGGTTTGATTTCTAAAGCCTAAA
Source organism: Pterocarpus macrocarpus (assembly GCA_031439585.1). Lineage (NCBI taxonomy): Eukaryota > Viridiplantae > Streptophyta > Magnoliopsida > Fabales > Fabaceae > Pterocarpus > Pterocarpus macrocarpus. The sequence continues at coordinate 29,172,863 of CM062520.1, forward strand.
GTGACAAGATATCGCTTTTTTTAACTCAAAAGTTTAGACTTTCACATGTATTCTTGTCTTCAAAACAAAACAAAATAAAACTTTATGGAAGCTTAAAAGTTGCGCCACTTTGAAGAAATCATGAAGCAAACTTTTTAAAGTCTAAAACTTTGAGAAGGTTCATAGTCTTATCAAATCATGGAAACATAGAAAGGTGAAGCTTTTCTAATCATTCACTCATCATAAAGAGAAAGGAACAACTTTAAGCTAGAGATCAATAAGAACATAGGTTTCCAAAAGAAGAAACTTAAGAACACATGAAGAACATCAAGAACATATTTTTCTAAAAGAGGAAACTTAAGAACACATGAAGAACGTCAAGAACATATTTTTCCAAAAGAGGAAACTTAAGAACACATAAAGAACATCAAGAACATATTTTTCCAAAAGAGGAAACTTAAGAACACATGAAGAACATCAAGAACATATTTTTCCAAAAGAGGAAACTTAAGAACACATGATAACACATGAAGAACATCAAGAACACATTTTTCCAAAAGAGGAAACTTAAGAACACATGAAGAACATCAAGAACATATTTTTCTAAAAGAGGAAACTTAAGAACACATGAAGAATATGAAGGATCTTCTCAAGTTTTCACTTAGAGATCTTGGTCATGAAAGACCTAAGCTCCAAGCTTTCTTGAGCAAACAAAATAAAAAAAGATGAAGATCACTACCTTTCTTGAAGATGGCGCAAAAACAAGAGAAATGGAAGAAGAAGATGATGACTCCTCTTGATGATGAAGGTGGCGGTTTTGAATGAGCAAGGAGAGAACTCTTGAGTTCTCTTGAAAATGAGTCTTGTAGTGTTTTGATCTTGTCTCCAAAGACCCAAAGATGTGATCTTTGAAGGGCTTAGTGAGGAAGGTTTGGTTATGGAGGTGGAAGATGATGAAGAAGATGAAGAAGAAGAAGAAGAAGGAATGTAGAGAGAGGTTGGAGAGTTTGAGAACTTTAGAGAGAGAATGAGAAGTTGAAAATGAAGTGAATGTGTGTGTGTGTGAGAAAGTGGCGTCCTACATTAAGGGAGGGGGAGTGAGATATTTTGCTTAATTTTGTGTTAATTAGTGATTAAGGGGACAAATGGGATGATGGGGAGACAAAGCATGGTCAAACTCTTACATAAAGTAATCTTGTCTAATGCTTTTTGCTTTTATGACATCACTCTCTACTTTATTGTTTAGTTGACTAAATTTGAATTTAATCATGTGATTAAGTGCTCATACAACTTAATTAAGGTGATTAAGCAAGAATTAGTGATTAACACACAAGAACATGATTAACAAAAATTAATCTCACGATTAAGCTTAATTAACCTTAATTAAACTCGAGTAAGCTAATTAAGGGCGATTAGTGCTTAAGTAAGCTACAGGGGCTCTAACTTGCTTAATTAGAGATTATCTAACCTCGATTAGGCATTCTCTTGACCCTTCTTGTCCGAGTCAACCCCTTAATTAAGCCCTAATCTCGAAATTCCTCATTAAGTGCCTAATTACTCAGGGTTACTACGGTAATTTAACACGATATGAAATTGAGGATGTTACACTCATCACCCTCCTCCTCATCAGGACCAGTGCGGACTACTCACCAGCTAGGCTTGGCATGGCCAATGGCTATCTGATAGAGTAGACCAGCAGTAGACGACATTATACAATGTGACCCTCTTTTGGCAGTGTGCAGTTTTGGGTCATAGGCTTAGCAGTAGATTTTGAAATGTCCTCTGAGGACCATATAGGATCATTTTGACTGACACGGGCCTTATGTCTTTTTGGTACATCGACCCCACTTATGTATCCTGTTTTAAAACTTGTACCTAAACTGAAACTCCTACGGCGGTGCGTCTGTCGTACTCGGTGGCGCCAACGTCTCATCCACTAAGCTGAAGCTTAATTGGTTGACGGCATATATGTTATTTGTCCTTATCTTTTCTGTTGTGATGTATTAAACTCTGTCATGTACATTATATACAGTGCTCCGTCTCTTCTGTTACAAAAAAAATAGTGACATGGAAAACGAAATGTAAGCAGAGTATTAACACGGTAACCCAATCTACTTAATTTCATGCTATGACTTAAGCATAACATTAAATTAGTAGGGTGTTACACTTTCCGTTTCGTAAGAGACAAAAAAAGGAAAATAAGGAAACTCACAATTGATTCTCCCTTGACCGGCGATGGCGGCAAGACTCTAGCGGGTTCTTGGTTCTTGGTTCTTCTTTCGCTGTATTGATGTATTTGGGTACTGCAGGTCTGCAGGGGCTTTTGTTTAGGTAGAGGCGAGAAAGAAAACAACGTTGTTTCCTTCTTTTATTTGATTTGATTTTATTTTTTTTCCCTAAAAGAAAGCATGAATCACCGGGACCCTATTTATTGGTCGACTTAGACGACTCGATCCAAGTCTTTTTTTTTGTGGTCTTCTCGATCCAATTCTTCAAACACGCTAAAACTTCGGAATGCACTGTTTGGCTTTTATTATTATTATTATTATTATTTTACATAACAAAACTCCAAATTCTAATTGTTTTTTCTTCACAAATATTTCTACTAAAAGCAGTCATATTTAAGATACAGTTAAACACTAAATGTGGGCATCTCTCTTAACTAGCATTCCAACCATGATTTGCCGCTTTGTGGAGGACTCGCCTCATTCATTAAACACAATCCTTGCTTCCATATCCTCGTATTCAATCTATGAAAATTTACAATCATTTTTATAACATCTGAAAAATTTTATTGTTTTTTTTTTTTAAACAAATTGTTTGGTTTTTATCGACTAATTGTGATTAATTAGGATTCGATTTAGTATTCATTTAAATCCAATTAGGTGTGATTTAGAAGGATTAGAATTTAGGAAATTAGATTAGAAACATAGAAGACCTCATAGAATTTTTCTAAAACCAATTTACCGATTTAAAAGAAATCGGTAAGATTTCGGTATTTTAAACTGTCAGAATCGAACTAATAGAAATTATACTGTGAGAACCCTAGGATGAATGGTCAAGATTTAGCCAACACTCCTCACAAGTGGCGCCACAAATCTGTCCAAAAGCGGGCAGACAAGTTGAGTTTGAATGTGAAATGAAATCTACCAATCACAATCTAACTTCCTTCAAAAATCTTGAAATATTTCCTTTCTTCTCCCCTTGAATTTTTGGCCACTATAAGCTGCTGAGCTCTCATCTTTTTTCTTCTATTCACACTCATCTTCACTCCATCTTCATCATCTCTTCAAGCTTCATTAAAAGTTTCTTCAATTGAAGACACCAATCCAACAAGATTTCTCCTTAGAAAAGTAGGAATTCAATCTAGCTTCTTGTTTTCTTTGAATTGGACTGATTAGGACTCCACTTTCTTCCCATTTTCTTCCATGATTCTGAAGTTATCATGAGTGATGATGATGAATTAAGATTGGTTTAAGGTGTATATGTGAGTTTGAATTGAAGATTGGATGGATTGATTTAAGGAAAACATGAATTCAAGAAGAATTCAAGAAGCTGTTAGGGCTTTCCCCTCAATGATCGGTATGGCGGAGTGTACGGCTCTATCTACAGCCATTTAAATTTGATAAATCAATTTTTATATGAAACTAGACATTCAAGGCTTTCCATACATATAAAATATAAGGCTATTGGATTAATATAGAGTTAGTTATGAACTTTTGAAGTTTGACCTAGAATCCTGGATTCCCATCTGGCTAGTGTGATTTGAGAGGGGTGTAACTCACCCTACACAATCTAAATTGAGTGCAAATAATGCTGTTTGAAAGCTAACATGTAAGGAATCATCCCATAAAAATTTCAGAGTCAGATTCATTGCCATTTGTTCCTAGCACATCCATGAAGTTGCCTTAAGTTCAAACCAGATTAGAATAGGGTAATCTAGTTGGGTCAATTTACAGGCCTTATATCTCAAAATATACTTATGCAAATGATATGCAGCTTTGTTCATTTGAAAGCCTGTTCTGTTAGCTTTAATTTGATATAAATTTCATATGATTTCACTATATTTCTATTTTTAGTGAATTTTCACTTATAAGGGTGCAATTCTGGCTAAGTACAGGGCAGTCTGAGGTAAAATACTAATAACTTGAGTTATACAAATCAAAATGAGATGGGGCCAAAAGGGTTGGAAACTAGACACATAGGGCTATGACATATCCAAAATCCAGGTTTAAATGAGTTGAATTTGACTAAAGGTGGATTATAAAAAATTCGGGCAAAATAGGATGAAGTAAGCAGAAAACTCTATTGATGATTATATTAACTTTGATGAATGATATTGTGAATATATAATTGTTGTTCCATATTGATTTGCATGTTTGAATGATTTTACTAGTAGTCTGGCACTATTCATGGGGAAGCGGACTCAATCCGTTATGCTGCTGAAATTTCGGCAAAGAATTCATATGTTGTGTGAGTTATACTTGCATGAACACATGATGTTCAAGTAAGACAATGTTAGTTGTACATGCAATTTATGAAAGATATAAAGGATTCCATATTATTTGGGCCAGCCCCTGAATAAGTTTAAGGAGAATAGATCAATGGGAAAGTCAGGGAAATTAAACTTAGCAATCCTATATAGGAATGAGCTCGATCCTGAAAAGCAGACTATTACCCAGAAGTATATGGCCAAAGACTCCTAGGGGAACAAGAGTGGAAAATATAAGTTGCATAAGCTGAAAATCTCCAAAGGCTACATGCATTTTTCCATTTCATATATATGTGCTCTGTTTATGAATTTCTAAGTTAAGGTTATAGTTAATTGTATATTCCTTGTGTTATATTACTGTTTGCCTATAGTTACTATTTCAGCTTCGTTAGTGTGCCTGTTAAATATATTTGTATTGCTCTAATTTAAAATTTAGCTTTGTTTTGGGTTCTATTTTCTACAATTTAAATTAAGTTGAATATTATGATGTCATTTAAAATTAAGACAAACCGAAACAACTGGGAATGACGGCGATAACAGATGTGCATAGAATTAGGATTCCTACTGAGGAATTTTTATTTCTCGCCCTACTGTATATTTCCGCATCATTCTTAGATTATGGCAAATGCAACAATGGGCACCCTCTTTATTGAGTTCCCCGATCTCTGCATTCACCTCGACTCGTTTTTAGATTCTATATATATATATGTATGTATGTATGTATGTATAGCTATCGGTTTCATTTTTATTTCTTTTTCCGTAGAGACTTTGTCGTTCCACTTATGCACCAACTCTTCGATCCCACCACACCTTACATTGCTATCCCTATCCACATGGCATATCTATTCCCACCTCCACCTATAGTAGCAGCAGATTCTCTCTGCCTCACTGTCTGAGGAGGATCTGTCGGAGGCGCGAGCTCGTCTTTCTCGTCCTTTGCCCCGAGTATGGACTACACTCCAGCTGACGCCATTATGGCGAATAGGTTCCTTTCCTCGGAACCCATCTAGAGTACTTATGTATTGCAGCAATAGGAGATGTATAGAGTGGCCCTCTTTTGGTAATTTGGGCCATAGGTAGAGGTTTAGTTGATGCAGTACATAGTTAGATAGTATATGAAATATCCGGTGGGGACCACATAGGGTTTTGTTTCATGGAGACAAGCCGAATTATTTTGTTTTACCGGCCTCATTTTCTATACCCTGTACTATTTATGAGTTTCCTTTTGTAAACTTTGAACACAGATATCTATATACATATGTATGATGCAGTTTCAGTAGTTCTATTTATTCCGCAGTTTCTTTCTGTTACAATGTTAATCCATATTTTTTTATAATTTTACCACCAACAGAAATGAATAAATGAACAGTTAACTCTATATAGGTAATTAACATTAAATCAGAAGTGAAATTTAATTAGTCAGCCACATGTAATAACTTACCAGGTAATATATTATGACTTAAGCATAGTATTTTATCTGGTAAGGTGTTACAATTTTCATTGTTAGTTTTTTTTTTTTTTAAAGCTAATATGAAAATACATTATTTTGGACAAAATAAAGATTTTTCCTTGTTAGCTCATCTATTGATTTTATTATGATTGGCTTAGTAACACTTATCTATTTGTTCATGAGAATTTGCACTTATATTGCACACACGAGGGTTGAATTTTATTATATTGCAAATATAATGCATCTTCTCTCATTAGTTTACTATCACCAAAAAAAAAAAATTTGATAATCCCTATTTTTAGTAAAAAAATCTTTCTTTACCTAAATGAAATAAGAAGTTTGAGGATCTCATGATCACGAGGCTAGGACGCCTAAGAAAGATCCTCTAATACAACCCAAGGAGTGAAGCAAGTGGGAACAAGAGCCAAAGGGGCCGAAAATTGGGCAAAAGATTTTGGAAATTAATTTTGTTTAACTGCTGAAACAGAATTAAGATATTAGGATTAAATGTGTTAGTTACAATAACATAAAGTAGTTATAGGATGCAAATAAGAAGTGTGCTTTTGTGGGTGTGTGGATTTAGAATATTAACAGTAGGATAGGAAAATATAATTAGCATTAGGAATCCAACACCTATAAAATACTTTTCCCAAACCAATTGTAATCATCCTTTTGAGTAATTAAAAAAATTGGTAGAGAGCACTATTCACTCTTTTGTGGAGTTTTAGAGTTGGACTTGAGTAGAACACTATCATATTACTTCTTATTGATTGCAATAGACGCCATGGCCAATGGCACTCGATGAGGGAAAGATCGAGGAATTGGCTCGCATGGAGACCGAGATGCAACACGGGAAAGAACAACAAGATAGAATTGAAGCACAACTCTCCAAGATCATGGAGATGATGGAAAAGCAAGGCATGACACATGAAAATCAAGAACTCAGCCCAATAGATCAGCTTCTCGTTTTTTCTTCAACAATAGTGCTACTTCGTTTGGTGCTTTTACTCATGTTTCTTAATGCAATTTGAAACAAGATTTGCCATAATTTGATGGCAAAAATGTTGATGATTGACTATTTCATTTGGAGGAGTATTTCAATCTTACCAGCACCCCTTCGGATCAACAAATCAAAGTAGCTTCCTTCCACATAATTGGTCTTGCTTATGCCTAGTACAAATAGATGATTCGTAACAATTACACACAAGGTTGGCTGGTCTTTGTATATGCTATTCAAAAAAGGTTTAGGTCTGATCTCTACCATAACCTTCAAGAGGCTTTGAAAGGATTGAAGCATAATGGGTTGGTGGTAGATTACCAACAAGAATTCGAATCTTTATCCACGAAGATAACGAGTTTATGAGAAAATTGGCTCATTATTTTTGTCATAGCAAGCTTGAATGATTAACTTAAATACCAGTTGAGATTATCCAAACACTCTTCTTGTCCTAAGGCCATAGCTATGGCCAGACTAATGAGCAAAATCATCTTCCTTTACAAAGAACCTTGAAACAGAACACATCTTCATCGGTTATTTCTTTTTCATGTCCCAAATTCCCCGTTAAAAAATCAGCAAATATGTCCTCTAAACTAATAGAACCATCTGTTCCTACTCCAACCCCTGCTCTTATTTCCAATACTAATACCACTAAGCCTTCGTTCAAAAGATTCACTACAATCGAATTAAGAAAACGACACTGCAAAGGTTTATGTTACTATTGTGATGAAAAATACAATCCTTCACACAACTATAGATCCTAATGTTATGCTTTCTTGGCTCCATATGATCCTGAGGAAATGTGTGCTGCAACTAAGGAGGTTTCAGACTCTAAAGATGACAAGTTAAATCTTCTAGAGGTTAGTTTTAATGATTTATCAGGGGAATATAGTCCAAAAACATTGAGATTGAAAGGATCATATCAAGGACACACTACAACATTTTAGGTCAAAGCCAATGCTTATGAAACGCTGCCTAAAAATATGAAAACCGTTGCCTTTGATCAAAGACCACGCTTTTGCACCAAGGAAACGCTTTTTGGGGGGTTGCCTAAAGAATTGTTATCTTTTCTCTAAGGCAACGCTTTTAGGAGGAAAAGACAATGCTATTTGTCGTAACACTTCTCAAGCATTGCCTATTCATGACAAAAGGCAATGCTTGTTGCCAGCCTCTAAGACAATGGTATCCAAGTATTGCCTTTTCTCATCATAAAAGCAACATATGATAAGTGTTGCCTTTTCTGTCAATGTAGGCAATAGCTTATAAGCGTTGTCTTTTTTCCTAATAAAAGCAACATACAATAAGCGTTCTCTATTCTCTTAATATAGATAACACTAATCAAGCATTGCCTTTTCTCCTAATAAAAGCAACATATGATAAACATTGCCTTTTCTTTCAATGTAGGTAACAACATATAATTGTTGTCTTTTTTCTAATTGCAGCAACGTTACCTATCTTTTTGAAAACATGACATTTGCTTAAATTTAAACATGGTCTTGTTAAAATTGTCACCTTTTATAAACTATAAAGCACATGTTCTAAAAATAAATCAACCCTATATATATTCAAAATTTAAATTTTTTTATTTTTAATTTTATATTTAATCTACGTAACTTCATAAATAAAATAAAATCATTACTATTAATCAATTAAGTAAAAAGGTCATCTCAAGTATATAATGATTAATATGCTTAGTTCTAAATACATATTATCAAGCATTAATTCAAACCAAAATGTATATAAGTAAACAAAATACATTTAGTCATAGAGTTAAACAAAATAATTATATCCATTGCAAGTTTTGTCCTACATATTCTTTCTCCTAGCCTGTTTGAGTTGCATGTGCAATATTAGCTCAATCTGCAACATATAATATAGGCAGTGATGAGATAAATGTAAACACAGTTAAAGTAAGTAAATTGTGTATGTACTTTTATGAATTTACATGATTGTTAAAAATAACTATGCAATAACATTAAAATTTCCTTTTTTTCTAGTTGATTTATCGATGATAAGACTTGGGACTTTCAAGAGAGTAGCTAGCTCACAAAGTCTCAAAATAGAAACAATATGAAAAAATACTAGCATTAAGGGTGTTAAAAAAAACCACTAAACCAAACCAAACCTTGTATTGATCCAAACCTTCTCACTAAAAACCGATTTTTTCTAAACTAGTTTAAAACTGAACCAATTTTATTAGTTCAGATAACCCACCAAATAAAACTAGTTAGTATTCATTTAGTTTAATCTTCTATCAAACTCAAGAAGAGATCTATGAAATGTAGCCTCCAATGATTTTTGCCTCATTTCCATGCAATCACAATTTAATACAACTTCAAAATTCAAAAAATAAAAATCCTTACAAACACAACCTTCTCTGTCTTTTTTTTTTTTTTTTTTTTGCCTTTTAAATTTTTATTTTCTGTTAAGAAATTGCATAAAGAAAAAAAAACTATGAAGCATAGCAATAAAGAACAAGAAATAGAGTCCTATGATGTAGAGAATATTACAATGTAGATTTAAACATAAATAGGAACAGGGATGCAGTTTTCTGTTTAATCCACAATCAATGCATGTAAGGCAAAAATCGAATAACATAAACACAACCAATATAAAGTAACTAAAAAAAAATGGAAAACAGAGAGAGAGAGAGAGAGAAAGAGGAAGTATGGGGTGGAATATGTGTATAGTTTGTACATATAATACAAACTAAGAATTTGAAGAGTGAGTGAGTCACCATTGCCACAACTGTTTATCATTAATATATAGGTGAAGTGCTGCAACCAAACCTCTTTGACAGTGCGTGACAAGCGCAAGTCATAGTGGAAGGACTAGTTTTCAACAGTTTAAAACTGGTTCGGGTGTTTTCAATAGTTTTGGTTTGAAAATTTGAACTAAATTTCTAGTTTTAGTTCAGTTTGGAGTGGTTCAATGGAAGAACCAAACTATGCCTAGCCCTCACTAGCATTGATGATGAAAGAAATCATATCTACTACATTTGCATCATCAAGATCAAATTAGCAGCATCTAACACAGCTATACTAGATTATCTAGTTCCTACAATTTTCCAGGAGCCAATGTATACCGCACCAAAAGAACTAATAAATAGAAAAATGCCAAAAACCAGCTTTACTAGACTATCTATAACAGTATTAAAGGCATTTTTTTCAACATATTTCACTTTTTCCTCCTCTATCTCAACCACACACATGCATAGTATGAAAGCAATAGTTATAAACGGTTCAATGAAAATGTAACTATCGTGCAATTACTGAAATGAAGAAAATTAAACTTCCAGTAGCAATACTTTCCACTAATTTTCACTATCCAAGTTACATAGATAATGAACCCAGCGGTGGTTAGTTTACTTACTTGAGGAATTAAGCTATCATGGAATAATTTAGAAGAGAGAGAATTATGGCTTTTTGTGGACTATGCTACACAAGGTCCTTTTTTGGCACACTTAATTAACAAGCAGAAAAAGCCATCTCCTATTTAATGATATGACTCTAACATCTATTTTGTAATTTCCTTAAAAAGTCTTCACCTAACTTGCTAAGATTTAAGATAAAGAAGCACTATTTCAAACTGCATTAGATATCCAAATAACCCTTATTGTTAGTAAGATCCTAAATAGAAGCATTCATGAAATCCAATAGAGGTTTCTATAACATAAACTTAGAGAAAAGCATAAAACTCACATATTTCCTACTAAGCTTAACATAAGGCTATACATAATGACAACTTAAAAGGCATCATGTATGGATAATGAACTAAACTAACTTAACCAAGTAGATGATGAACCAAATAAAAATGCAGTTGTAGAAACATTACCAAAAAGTGTGCCTATACAAAAATAAGAGCTCCTCCCTTATCTCCTCCATAATTTGCATAGAAGCTAACTATAAAAGATTAACAAACATAGTAGCTAATAAGTAGCATCCATAACTTGCATACAAACAAGAAAGAAGAAAACCATTGTCAATAAGGTATACATTTTCCCTATAAGCTGAATAAGAGAAATAAATTAGTTATCAAGTAAACATAACACATAAATCATATTCAATTGGAAAAGGATAGTAACTATAGTTTAATTTAAGCTTGTAGACCATTAGAATTTAATATTTTTACAATTTCACAAGTTCTCTTACAGCTAACTTATATATATATATATATATATATATATATATATATATATATATATATATATATATATATATATATATATATATATATATATATATATATATATACTAGAAGCCCGAGAGCAGCGAGCGAAAGGGATCACAGTGGTGAGAAGTAGGGAGGAGGCGGATTCCTAATACATGCAGATGATATGTAATGCAAAACCAAATATATAAAAAAATTAAAATAGAGAAGCCAGAGCATGGTAGGCTGACGGGACTGGCAAGGGAGAGAGACAGAGAGAGAGAGACCAACAGGTATGATAAATATATATATTTTATTGAAAATAGGAAATCTTACAATTGAGAACACCAGGCACTTTTCAAAAACTCTCTTACTCTGATTGGATTCTAAAAGGAAGCCTTACAACTGAGACAGACAGTCCTTTTATAGATACAAGATTGACTGTTACAACAGTACAGGTTACATGACCAGACTAATGTCTACAGTACAGGTTATATAACCGAAACTAGTACAACAGTAAAAAGTTTGTCCTGATGCCAAAAATGACTAAAGGTGACAGGGGCACACTGCTTTGTTTGAAAAAGCAAATTCCTTTTGTCGGCCATTTGAGGAAAAGGAGATTCCTTTTGACTAGGCCAAATTGTCGTTTGCCAAATCAATAGTCTTCATCTAGATCAATTCCGAAACAGTCATCTTCATTCTATAAGAACCTTGATGAACCTACGGAAGAAGAAGAAGACTCTGGTAGTGGCTGTTTGGATGAAGATTCAACTTCATCTTCTTGAAGCAGTTTTAGGATATCCTTTAGATTTTTTGCAAAGGAATCTTTGCTAATGGATGCTCCTAAAGCTAACAAAATTTGAGACCTCTGATTCAAGAACTTGCAAGATTCCGGATCAAAGGCTGATAAATGTTTGGGATTCTTCTTGAACCATTATTTGACACTGCTAGGACTGGCTTGAGAAGTATCAAATTCTACCCACCATTGGACAAAAGCTTGCCTTTGGAGATAGGGCAATAAGTTTGAATTTTCATGTTTGCCTAGTACATATTGCTAGGAAAAAATCCAGGCTAAAGAAAATTTTGAATAAAAATGAAGATCTATTGGGAAAGGATCTCCTGATAAGTCAATCATTTTTGAAAATGTTTGTAATCCTTCTAAAGCTTTAGCTGGAAGGATTTGGTTAATTGGTTCAAAGAAATTCCATCATTGATGAAACCAATGAGGAAATTTGTATAAAACATTTCTTTTGAAATAAATTAACCACAAATGGCGAAATGCTTTATTTTGGAGCCAGAAGACATTGGTCCAGGCTTGGATATAATCCCAGTAATTATATCCAATTGGATCAAAGTTTTGAGAAAATTTTTTGATATTGTTTGGATTTTTTCCAAACTCAGAAGGTGTTAGGACCTTGAGGATTTGGAAAGTTGAATGAGTTGTGTTTGGAGGACTGGCCTTGTCCTTGTAATGTTTGATAGACACAGAGTCTGAATCTATCAGAATAAATTCATAATATCTTTGTGTTTTGTTTGGAGCTAAAGGTCTGAAATGAAAATCTTTTGGAAAGATCTTGGAGGGGATCTTATTTGGATTTTTATCCCAGAATTCAGGCTCTAATTGAATAACTGGCATAAACTTTTCTTTGGCCAGATATTGGGTTTGGGATGTTTTGATTGGGTTGGTTGGCTTGATTTTTTGGCTACTTTTCTTCCTTGATACTAGACTGGGAGATGTGTATCGGGATTATTTTTTGTAACCTGCTGACTCATATTTTGAATCATTAAGGCTAGGGATTGTTCTTTGTCTTCAACAAAGGCAAAATACGGCCCATGATGCTTTTGGGAGTTTGGTTAGACCTTGGTCTTGGAGGGCTAACAAGGTTTAAATTAGGAAGGCATAGTCTTCCTTGGTTTGTTTTTGTGTTTGTGATATTTGCTGGGTAGATGACCCAGATTGTTTCAGTTACTGGGTGGAAGACCCAGATGGAGTGGATGACTCCTTTTTGTTTGACTTTGTTAGTCTTGCTACGACTAACGATTTTTCCTTTCCTTTTGTTTTCCCCCCTTTGGAGGAGGATGTAGTTGACTTTGGCATTGAGTCGTTGTTATTTTCCCTGTAAATATTCACAGGTAAGGTAATCAGGAAGAGAGTTTGAAGTGCCTTTGATATACTCAATTTCAAAGTCAAAAACACTTAAAATAGCTTGCCATCTTGCAAAAATCTGTTTTGATGCAAGGTTTTTAACATCTTTTTGCAAAATGTCTTTTGCAGATTTACAATCAACTCGTATTAAAAACTTTTGATTTAGTAAATCTGATTGAAATTTTGAAATGCAAAGAACAATTGTTAAAACTTCCTTTTTGATTGTGAAATACTTTTGTTGTGCAGTATTCCAATGTTTTGAAGTATATGCAATGATATGCTCTTTGTTATCTAATTTCTGTTTGAGGATACCACCATAACCTAAGTCAGAGGCATCAGTTTCGACAGTCTTGAAAGATTGAGGATTGGGTAGATAAGACATGAAAGATTTTTAACCTGGGTTTTGACCTATTTGACAATGTTTTTATGAACATTTGTCCAAGGAGGAGGATCCTTTTTCAGACGATCATGAAGAGGTTTGACAAGATTATTAAGCTAGGGAAAAAAGTCAGAGACATAATTAAGACAATCTAAAAATCTTTGCAACTGAGTTTTATCAATAATTTGATTTGGGAAGTTATCCGCAAATTGGATAGCTCGATCAATTGGGACAATTGTACCTTGGAAGATATTATGCCTAAGAAATCTGATTTTAGTTTGGAAGAGATTGATTTTTGTTTTAGAAACAGCAAGCCCGTTATGCTTAACTGTTTTAACAAAAATATGAAGATGTTTGAAATGTTGATCAATGTATTGAGAAAAGACTAAGACATCAATGATATAAACAATGATGAAGTCTGAGTACGAGTCAAAAATGTCATTCATGATCTTCAGGAATTCAGATGGAGCATTTTTGAGCCTGAAAGGCATTACGTTCTATTCGTATTGCCCAAAAAAAACAATGAAAGCTATTTTGTAGTGATCACTATCTTTGATCTGGATTTGCCAGAACCCAGATTTCATGTCAAATTTTGAAAATATATTTGCTGAATGCAGGCGATTCAGTAAGTCTTTTTTGTTCGGGATCGGATAACGGACCCATTAAAGAGCTTTGTTTAGAGGCTTATAATTGATAACAAGCCTCAAAGTCCCACGTTCAATTTCTGCTTGTTTATTGACATACAAGGCAGAATAAGACCATGGGCTTTTGCTTTTGCAAATTAGGCCTTTGGCAAGGAGATCATTAATCTCCTTTTTATAGTAAATGAGGAGTTCCTCATTCATCTGAACTGGCCTAACTTTGGTTGGAATTTGTCGTTCATGAAAATCCTTTTTCATAAGGAAGATCAACCACATGCTTTTTTCTTTGCCAGAAAGCATTAGGAAGATCAAAACAAATTGAAGTTTGAATTAGTTCAAGAAGATTTTGGATCCTTTTTTGAACTTCAGGTTTGAAAAGTTGGGATTCAATATTTTTGAAAGAAATTTCTTCTTTTAAAAAATTGATTTGGTTTTGTTTAATTTGAATTAGGTTTAACCTTTTTGAAGTCAGTTTTCATAAAAATGGAAAACTGATTGTTTCCCCTAAGTATTTAGTAAAAATACCATCATTGGTGATGTTTAAAGGGAAACGAGACCTAATAAAGGGTGTTCTTAAGATTACCCCATTACTAAGGTCTTTTACCAGTAAAAATGAAATGTTTATTCTGAGGTTCTGATTTTCAATAATAGCCTCAGAAAGTTTGAAATTAATTCTGAGCTTCGAACCACTTGCAATGCTAAGCTACTCAGAAGTTTTTTCAAAATATTTGGTTGGAATAAGTCCTTCCTGGATACAATTAGAATCTGCACTAGTATCGAACAATCCCATAGTTTCAAGAACAAAGTCTTTAATTCTAATTTTGATGTTGATATGAAATTTCTGGATTTTTAATCTGTTAATTAAACCAAGAAATTCTTTATCATTAATTTTTTGAGAATCATCATTAGAGACAGAGCTCTCATTATGATTTTGATTTGAAGTTGGACATCAATGATATCTTGATGAATTTTTTGTGTTTCTTTGAGCAATTTAACTTCAACTTTGAGATTTTAAATCTCTGATTGAAGATCTTGTACAGTGATTGGTTTGACGGAATTTTTCTCAAGCTTCTTGAGAGTATCCTTCAGACTAAACTTATTAGTCTGGATTAGAGGTTTGGCTTTAGAAAAATAGGCTTTGAAGGTGGATTTGAGTTGGTTGAGATAGATCTTCTTTTCATCAAGATCAGGAATCGCATTGATGGCATTAAAGAGAAGATCTTGCTCTTTAGTAAGAATATTGATTGAGGTCTTAGATGTTTCTTCCGAAGATACCTCATCCTCAGGGATTTCAAATTCTTCAGAGGGTAAATTAATCTCCTCATCAAAGGTTTCAGCAAGCAAATTGTTAATCTACTCCTCGATGTTTGAATCAAGGTTTAAAGCCCTGATTTTTTGTTTAAGCCTACAATAATGGCTAATATGGCTAGGTTTGCCACATTTAAAGCACGTAATAGGTTTATCAGTTGGATTAAGAGAAGGTTGCTTAGGAGAAGGGTTTTGCTTGGGTTTAGACCTTCTATGAGGAGGCCTGTACCTGTTATTTTTCGAAGGAAAATCAAGCTTGGATTTTGTTTTCGATTTCTTCTTGGGCCAAGAAGGTAAACCAAATTGCTCACAGAAGGTTCCTAATTCCTTCCTGTTTTGTGCCTTTTCCCTGGCAAGTTGGTTTTGAATTTTATCGTCTTGGCAGATTTTCAAGGCGACCTTTTGGATATAAGTAATTAGTTGTCCATAACTTAATTGCTCATAATGAATGTTATTGTCAAGAGATTGGCTATGGATTTTGTCCCTAACCTTATATCCTAGAGATTTTGGAAGACCTGCCAAAAACTTTTCTTTCTAGAATGGCTGCTGACTATCTTCTTTAATAAAGACCCTGGTAAGGAACGTACCTACACCAGCGAAAATTTGCAAGAGTTTTACATTTGAGATTGGAAAGAAGTTCGGCTGATCTATATTTCCAAAGAATTGGGTCACCAATGAAATGTTGAGCAATAGTGAAAATTAAAGTATTTATAGCATCAGAGATATATTCTCCATTGCTGGTGATGGGAGTTTCGTCAGGTTCGGTTTTGATGGCATAAAGAATTCTAGACTTTTCATTATTGGAGAGATAATTATCCCACCAACCTTTGAGTTGTCCAAAAAAACCCACAACAAGGATTTTGACAATTGTTTCTTCAGAACAATTGTGGGTTGTTGAATAGGCTGTTGCACATATTGTCATCTGCTGCAAGGTATCCATGATTTGATATTCAGTTTGACCATCTATGTTCCATTCATAGATGTTGTTTGCACTAAAAGACTTAATGCCTAAAGATTTCTCTTCAAGTAATAAGTCTGGCGGAGTTGATCATTGGTAATAAAGTTTTGAAGGTCTTCTCCAATTATGGGAGGCAACTTGATTGATTTTATCACTGTCGATTCCTCCGAGTGATCAGTTTTCTCAGAGTTTGATTTTTCTAGAGTACTAATGACAATTCTAGAGCTGGTCCTAGAAGGTTCCTGCTGAGGAGTTTCAGGGATTGTCATTTCAAGAAGTTTGAGTGTTTCATTGATTTTGTTCAAGAATTCCTCTTGAGAAGAGATTGGTTTGGGTTGGAGACTAAGAGTCTTACTAGCCTTGAAAGGTTTGAAGAGAGGTTTGACAACTTGTTTTTTGGGAATGACTTTAGAGGAGGAAGGCTTCTCTTTGATTTTGACAGTTTTCCCAAGAAGTTTTGTACCTAAAGTTTGAAGATACTTGTTTGTGTAGTTGGATTGCTCCATGAGACTCTTAATGTCTCTTGAAAATTTAAAGATTTATCATCCTTTCTAAATTTGAAAGGTGATGCCATGATGGGTTTGCCATCAGCATCCTTAATGTTAGGAAGCTGAAATTTTGTTTCAGGAGGAAGTTCAGATTGAACAATTTCGTTATCTTTGAGATGCCAAAGAACCTCAAGGGTTTTTTCACCTAAGTCTGTTTTCTAGTGATAATTTATCCCATTGACAACAGAATAAGCATGGAACTAGTCAAAAAATAGGATAGTTTGTTTGACCTTTTCAAGAAATTCATAAAACTTTTCTTGAATATTTTCTCTGTTTTTCCCTGAAAATGCTGAAAAAACCATTTTCTTTGAGGGGTCAAATCCTCAGAGTAAAAGTTTTTCCTAAAGGATTCTTTATCTATGGTGACTTTACACATCATAAGGTTCATTCATAGAGGAGTATGTCAGAGATTGAATGGATTATCATCTTCCTTTTGGTAAACCGGCCTTGGAAGGCTAGAAGATGTGTCCAATCCACAGAGTTGAATGTTTGGAATTTCAGTTTGTGAGGTTGTAGAAAAAGACCTTCTAGATATAACTGAAGTAGCTGTCTTGAAGTCTTCAGAAACCTTAGATCTAGAAGAGGCCCCAAAATGAAATGAATTTCTTCTATCAAAGAATAATTCAACCTTTCCAGCATCATATTGCCTGATATCTTGGAAATCAGGTGTTGGTTTAGGTTTGGCTGGGACAACTCTGTCGAGTGTCCATTTTTCGGGGAATTTAATCTCATTCCATTGGATAGCCTTTGGAATCGTGCCCTTGGCTTTTGTTGTATCAGTGAGAAACAAAGTAGTCCACCATTTTGTTTTGGTTTGAGGACCCTAGAGATCATAGAGTTCATGACCTTGTACTGGACCCTATAGGTTAAATTGATTGGAATAGATCCGAACATCATATCAAACCCAGATATGAGAAGGTTAACAATCAATACATGCATGATATTTTTATCAATTAGACTGACCGTGCGGTCTGGGAAGCAATTAAAGTAAATTGGCCCAACACACATGCTTGTTTCAACAATTCCAAGGAGTAAATAGTGGAACTGATTGTGTCTAGCATATCTAAGACAGATTAGGACAAAGGTGTTCATACCTAATCTGATGGTTGGTTTGAAGGAGATTTGAACGCACCCTATGTCAAGAAAATTGAATTCTTCTTTGTGTTTCCTGATGGATTTGTTTGAAAGGAGTTGAAAAGTTTTATCTATGTCATCTGTAACACCCTAATAGTTCCATTCTATGCTTAAGTCATATTGTGGAATTACTAGTTGTTACTTTTGCTCGAACTAACATTACCTTTTAAAATTACTTTTTAACGAAAATAGGGGTAATTTTTTTTTTTTGAACAATAACGAATAAACCGTTTTTGAAATCGAGAGCCATGAGCACATCGTGAACGTGTAATACAAACGTCGCTATCTCATTCATACAATGCATTTAACATAAATAGAAGCAATGAGAATAACCACAATCTTAGATAAAGATAACATTCATTCCATAGCCATCCCATAGTTAATATAATAGTAGTAATAGCAGAAGTCATACATAAAGATAATAATGGGTCCGATACCTATTGTCAGCCATACAAAATATCCTAATGAAATACATGATAGAAGGAAATACATAAGAAATCCTAATCCGCCCATACATGTCGAATGAAAATGATAACTCTCGCTACAACCAAAAAGAGGCTATCCTCATGCTCAGCTTCGCATGGAAATCAACACTTTACTCATTTGGCGGGAGGTAGCCGTTCCCGAATCCTCCGGGAGAAACATCACCACATCCATGCCCACGAGGCAGGGCATGAGTACGAATGAACCCGCAACCGCGAACCGGGGGTGGAGTGTGACGAGGGGCTATTAAAGAAGAAGACGAATTGGACGATAGGCGAATCACGGACGGGAAGGAAGGCTTAGACAGCTTTGTCTCCACGTGGTAGCTCGGATAGGACAGTTTCGAAGGATCAGAATCCAACAAAACTATCGGTGTCAGGTGGGTGTCCGAGTCGAAATCTCCATCAGTGGGGTACCTCGGAGGATGGAAAGGCGAGCAAACATCATCCATAGTGATGTCCTCGAACGGCTCGTGAGGGCGAAAAAATGGACTCATCACGGGTGCATGGAACTAGCGGCTATGGAACATGTAGACCCACATCGCTGCCTGAGCAGTCATCATGGACGCATTTAGCACTGGGTCAAAGTGCCAATGCATCACTGGGAACTCAACGAAAATCACCACCATACCCGATGTCAGCATCCTCTGAAGACGACATGGAAACGTAGGAGTGAGAAATACTAAATTTCTCAGTAGGATCGCAACTAGACAAACACAGTGTCATCGTCATCATCCTAGCCACTTCGGGTTTAATATAAGAATAGTGGACAAATATCAGTTCAATTTTAATAGTTTCAGAAAATGTAAATCCCAAAGCGGGTTACTTTTAACTTTATCATCATATCCATAGTGTCATACATAGGCATACATGCTAATATACATAATAAACATTCATAATGCACATAAGGAATATAATAACATGCATGATTATACAACTCATCAACTTGATCATGGTCCTACTTTGACTTTCATTTTTAGCACGTGCTTAACATTCTTTTACTTTTCCTTTGAAATAGACTGCTTTTGGACATGAGCTCATTCTGTGGCTATCGTCATGCAGTACTAACCAAATCAGACTAAGCCGGTATTGGTTACCTCTAAGTTGGAAGGTCCTCCATGCCACCTTTGCCTCCCTCATAGAGGTTCTTTATGGATCGCCGTCTCTCACTTCCCGGAAGTGATCGAGGGGTCATGTCCCATTCTTTCGTTTCTTATCATTATACTTTACATGCATAGTTCTTCTTTGACTAGACACATGCAATAATATGACTAAGTCCATAATTTTGACAGAAATCTGGTAGGATAATGACTAGACCAGAGCTTCCCCAAAATGCCAATCATCAACTTTCAACCAATAGTTCATCATATCTATATCATATCATCATACTCATCATTCAATCATGAGACAGAGCTCAATCAAACTTGTCATTCATCATGCCAAATGGCATCATACATTCATACCCTAAAGGGGTGTATAGTTGTGTTAATCTTTGTGAAGAATCTTATGAATCATCACATGATTTCTCATAGTTACCCATGAGAGAATCACATAGTAAAGATATATGTGTGAGGTCTTTTAGTTAGTTCTCATATGAAATTATTCTTTACTTGAGTTCAGGTCTTATGGAACACTTCTTCAAATTAACTAAGTTAAGTGATTGTTTCCTTTCCTTGAGATAGTGCACTTAGTGATTCCTAAGTTCATAGTATACTCAGAGGATCTAATCATACTTCTGTTCCCAAGGAGTTCGAGATCCCTCTAATCCTTGGGTTATGACAATGCATAACCACATCATGAACCCAACAACACCATGTTCACTAAACACCAAGGGTGATTTTTAACTTAACCAAATTACAAAGTTTCAAGCTTTTATTATTAACTTAACAAGATCTTATATTAAATATTATAAAAGTTATCATTCTTATAAAGTAGACATAAAGTTTTATTCTTTATGAAAGTAACTGCCTTTAACATTAAGCTCTTATCTTAAAGATTAGATCTTTATGAAATAATGATACAAGTTATTAACTTTTTAACTAAAAAATCTTATTCTTTATGAAAGTTAACTCATTTAATTATTCTAAGACCATCAGGGTCTCAACTTTATGACTTAAAGTTGCCTCTACATTAAAAAGGTTCCTACTTTATCAACTCGTGATATGAAACATTAACTTTAAGGTTAAAAAGTATTGATCTTTATAAAAGTTAACACCTTTTAGCATTGTTTTGGTTCAAGATCTAAACTTTATGAATTAAATGTTACAAAACAACACTTTTATGACTTAAAGGTCTCATTCTTGATTAAAGTTTGAAACTTTATGAAATGTCTTTTCTTTAAGGTTTGATTTCTAAGACATAAAGTGATAAGATATCATTTTCTAACTCAAAAAGGCTTATTATAACAAAAAACTTAGACTTTTACATGTATTCTTGCCTTCAAAATAAAACAAAATAAAACATTATGGAAGCTTAAAAGTGGTGCCACTTTTAAGGAATCAAGAAGCAAATTTTTTAAAGTTTTAAGCTTTTAGGATGTTCATAGTCTTATCTAATCATGAAAAACATAAAAAGATGAAGCTTTTCTTATAACAACCTCTATCATATAAGCTATGCTCGAGTCATGGAGTTATATTAAAAGATTGTTACTGTGCTAAGAAATCTTTAAAATATGGAAAATATAATACATGGCCCTTTAACTGCTCACTTTATTACTGACTAATAGTATTTGATACATAGATAACAAAATAATTACACTTTAAAGGAAATTGTGACTGACATAATACATAGCGTTTACTTCCGACTAGTCGTTAGCTAGCTTCAATAGTCTCTTGGTCTAGCTTACCCGATTCTTGCTCAATGAATGGCCTTGTACTCTGCCTCGCACTTGATTTCCAACTTGGGTGCTGGAATATTTATGGAGAAGAGAAACATACAAGTAGGCAGTGAGAGCCTAAGGTTCTCAATAGGTAAACTCAAAGCAATCTTACAGTACCATCAAAAACATTCCAGCCGCTTTGGTTTATTATGAAAATATGAGCACATATAAACAAATAGTGGTTCAATTTGAAGTTGAAAATACCTTTCTCGAAGCGGGTTATATTTTAACAACCACTTGCCATATCATATGACAGACATAGAAATACAGATAGTATAATATGCTTCAACAAGGATCATAATAGCATTATGACTTAACTAGATAATTGAAGATGCACATATAGATGCTTATACTTGAATGTATGCAAGTGCACTTGACTTAATTTATCTCTTCTTTAACTTGCAACTTAACCTTGCCATTCTGTACTTGGTCCCTCAGAGGTGAATGGCCTCTCTCACCCTTAGGTGATAGCCTGCTTTTTAGGTTCGAACTCGTACCTATACTGAGTGACGGGTTTACTTTCCCCGACCCTTACACTGGTCTATTCCCCTTAAATCTGGTTAAGGGCTAGCCCAAGTCTTAGACAGTACCACTCTGGCCCACGCTAGCTGGGTCTATGCCATGCCTCACGTGGTAGCTTGGTACGTCTTTCTTGCAAGTTCTCATAAATCTTATTCTTCTTTGGACATGATTATACATGCATATGCTACATGCATTCATTCATATACTTCATATTATACTTAAATCATTCTTGCATATATGAATCTAATGAGCATAACATATAAATGTTCATAACAGTCATATAATTCACATATTTTTGCCAGAATTTCGGCAGCATAACGGATTGAGTTCGCTTCCCCATGAATAGTGCCAGGCAACCAGTACAAATGTACAAATTTCAATTCAAGCACCAATTGGGTTTTTGGTTTATTCTCTCTTGTTCTACCTGAGTTTGGTATACTCCACCCTTATTGCAATTCAACTCATTTGAATCTAATTTTTGGATATGTCATAGCATTATGTGTCTAGTTTCTAACCCTTTTAGTCCCATCTCATTTTGATTTGTATAACTCAAGATATGAAAATTTTACCTCAGACTGCCCTCTTCTTAGCCAGAATTGGGTTCTTATAAGTAAAAATTTACTAAACATAGAAACCAGGGTGAAATCATACAAAATTTATATCAAATTAAAGCTAACAGAACAAACTTTCAAATGAAATAAGTTTCATGTCATTTGCATGAGCATATCCTAAGTTATGAGTCCCGAAACTTGACCCTACTGGACTATCCTGTTCCAGCATGGTTTAAACTTAAGTCAACTTCATTTGTGTGCTGGGAACAAATGGCAAGGAATCTGATTCTTAAATTTTTATAGGATGTTCCTTTAGATGTTATCTTTCAAAAAACTTTAGGTTCACTCAATTTGGAGTTGTGTAGGGTGAGTTATACCCTTCTCAACTCATACTACCCTGATAAGAATCCAGATTTCTAGGTTAAACTTCAAAAATTCATAACTAATTCTATACTAATCCAATGGCCTTATATTTTATATGTATGGAAAGCTCTAAATGTCTAGTTTTATATAAAAATGGATTCATCAAGTTTAAACAACTGTAGGTGGAGCTGTACACTCCGCTGTACGGATCATCAAGGAGAAAACCCTACCAGCTTCTTGGATTCTTCTTGAGTTCATGTTTTCCTTAAATCTATCCATCCAATCTTCAATTCAAACTCACATATACACCTTAAACCAAACTTAATTCATCATCATCACTCAAGATAACATCAGAATCATACAAGAAAGTATGAAGAAAGTGGAGTTCCAATCAGCCCAATTCAAAGGAAATAAGAAAAGAAGTTGGAATTCCTACCTTGTCTAGTTGGATTTGTGTTGATTTAGTGTCTTTGATGGTGCAACTTTTGATGCGGCTTGAAGAAGGGATGAAGATAGGGTGAAAATGAGTGTGAATAGAAGGAAAAGGATGAGAGTTTAGCAGCTTATATGGACGAAAATTCAAGGGGAGGAGAAAGGAATTATTTCAAGACTTTTGAAGGAAGTTAGATTGTGATTGGTGGATTTTATCTCACATTCAAACTCAACTTGGCTACCCTCTTTCATGGCTGATTGAGGCGCCACTTGTAGGGATGTTTTGGCTAAATCTTGGCCATCCATCCTAGGGTTTTCACAGTATAATTTCTATTGGTCCGGTTTCGACAGTTTAAAATACCGAAATTCTACCAATTTCCTTCAAATCGGTAAAACAGTTTTAGAAAAATCCTATGAGGTTTCGTATGGTTCTAATCTAATTCCATCAAGTCTAATCCTTCTAAATCACACTTAATTGGCTTTTAGTGAATGCTTAATCAAATGCTTAATCAAATTCTAATTAATCCTAATTATTCGATGAAAATCGAACAACTAGACGAAAAACGACAAAAATTCGGTGGAGGTGAGGCCAAGTTTCTCCACTATCTTGAGCAACACTCAGCGCCACTCATATGTGGTAAGGGTGGCTGAATTTCAGCCACTTAAGTGAGGGTTTCCAGTAGAAAATTCTACTAGTTTGGTTCTGGCAGTTTAAAATGTCGAATCTTCGCCGATTTTCTTCAAATCGGTAAAACTTTACTAAATGACTCTGAGAGAATTTCTATATCTCTATTCTAATTGCTCCTAAGCCTAATCCCTCTAATTAATATCTAATTAACTCCTAATTAACCTTACTTAGTCAATAAGATCGAATAGATCGATTAATAGCATAGATTAAATGTTTCACAAATTCAGAGCCTTTCTGTTTTCTGTTTTCCATAGCTAATGGCATATCCGTAATTTTGAGCAAGTCTAGGGGCACCCCACGTCATTTCACACCAGACTGCCTCCATAGCCTAATCGGCAGAGATTTAAACTTCTACGGTTTCACTACGCGATTCTGTTTTATTTAAAATCTCATTCTGCTAATTCTACAGATGTGGGGACATGAAGGTCATTTCGCAAAAAATTTTAGGGTTATTGTGGGAATAAACCTTTGGGGTCAAAAATATAATTTCTAAAAATCTTAGGCATCACTGCAATTGACAAAAGTTTATAAGGGCACTTTTGTCATTTCCTAATTTTTAACATGTGGCAATGCCATTTTTTCAACGGCAGTGTTACACTACCCTATAATTCCAAGTGTGAGGTTCACCATGGCATAGCGCTGCCTGAGAAATTCTCACACTGTCTAAGGCAAATAATTCGAAGTTTCCATTACGTTTTGTTTACGAGAGTGGGGATGTTACATTTCTAAATAAACTCATCATAAGAAAAGGAACAACTTTAAACAAGATACCATCAAGAACACTTAATAATAAGAACATATTTTCCAAAAGTAGAAACATCAAGAACACTTGAAGAACATCAAGAATATATTTTGCCAAAAAGGGAAATATCAAGAACACTTGAAGAACAACAAGAACATATTTTTCCAAAAGTAGAAATAGCAAGAACATTTGAAGAACAATAATAACATATTTTGCCAAAAATGGAAACTTTTGCCACTCTTGAAGAGCATGAAGGATTTTCTCAAGTTTTTACTTAGAGATCTTGGTCATGAAAGAACCAAGCTCCAAGCTTTCTTGAGCAAACAAAATAAAAAAGATGAAGATCACTACCTCCTTATCAAAAGGCACTACAACAATGAAGGAGAAAAAGAAGATGATGGCTCCTCTCAGTGATGATGGTAGCGGTTTGGCTTAGTGGAAGGAGAAGCTCTTGAGATCTTGTGAAAATGGAAGTTGTAATATTTTGATCTTGTCTCCAAAGAGCCAAAGATGAGGTCCTTGAAGGGCTAAGTGAGAGGTTTTGGGTGGTGGTGGTGGAGAAAGGAAGAAGAAGATGAAGAAGAAGAAAAAGGAATTTTAGAGAGAAGTTGGAAGAGTAGGAAACTTAAAAAGAGAATGAAAGTGTGAAAATGAAAATGGATGAGGGTGGGGAGAGAAAAAGTGGCATCCAACATAAAGGGGAAGGAGGGAGATATTTTCTTAATTTTGTGTTAATTAAGGTTTAGGGGGGACAAAATGGATGATGAGGGAACAAAGCATATACTAACTCTTATATAAAGCACTCTTGTCTTATGCTTTATACTTTTATGACATCACTGTTTACTTTATTGTTTAGTTGACTAAATTTGAATTTAATCATGTGATTAAGTGCTCATATAACTTAATTAAGATGATTAAGCAAGGATTAATGATTAACACACAAGAACATGATTAACAAAAATTAATCTTACAATTAAGCTAATTAAGGATGATTAGTGCTTAATTAAGCTATAAAGACTCTGACTTACTTAATTAGAGATCATCTAATCTCGATTAAGCATTCTCTTGATTTTTCTCATCCGAGTTAACTCATAAACTCTTCGTTAATCCCTTAATTAAGCCCTAATCTCATAATTTTTCATTAAGTGCCTAATTACTTAGGGGTACTGAGGTAATTTAACATGACAAGTGTAACACCCTACCAATTTAATGTTATGCTTAAGTCACAACATAAAATTAAGTAGATTGTGTTACCATGTTGATACTCTACTTACATTTCGTTTATCGTATCACCTCTCTTTTCTCTCTTTTTTTTTTTTTTGTAAGCAGAAGAAACGGCGCATTGTATATAATGAACGCGTTCAATATTGCAAAACGTGATAGAGTTTAATAAAACACAATAGAAAAGACAAGATTAAGTAATATACCATCAACTGTATACGTGCAAATATATAGGTCGGAAGCCAACGCTTCAGTTTATGTACAAATTCAAAATAGGATACATAAGTGGGGCCGGTGTACCAAAAAGACATAAGGCCCGTGTCAGTCAAAACGATCCTATGGGGTCCTCAGAAGATATTTCAAACCTACTGCTAAGTCTATGGCCCAAAGCTGCATACTGCCAAAAGAAGGCCATGTTGTACAATGTCATCTGTGGCTAACCTACTCAGTCAGATAGTCGTTGGCCATGCCAGGCCCGGCTGGAGAGTAGTTTGCACTGCGTCCTGAGGAGGAGAATGATGAGCTGGTGGCTTAAGAAGGGTCGCTCTTGGAGCTAAGCTGAATGTTGGGTACCACCTGCGGGGGTGACTCTGGCGCAGGTCGCAGGAGGCTGCAGTGCCGCGTGTCAAGGTCTTTGGAGGAGGGTATGCCACGTGCAATGGGACCATAAAGTATGAGGCAGCAGGGTCAAAAGCAGGATGAAATAAAGGGACGACAAAATTCCTATTACTAAAAAGGTAAAGACGAAATGGCAGGAACCAGCTATATACAGTGAGTCCACTATGGGATCGTGGTGGAGCTGTGGGTCTGGAATCTCAATGAAAAGAGTGGCCATTGAATCCATCACCAGCATCTGAGAATGATGTGGAAATGCAAAACGAAGGTGAGAATTTAAGGAAATTCTCAGTAGGGTTCACATATGGTGTTTAACTGACATCACATTCATTCTCAGTTGCCTCAGTTTTTATTTAATTGTAAAAACATGGGTTCAAACTGAACTATCCATATTTAATAAGTTTAAGAAAACATCTGGTCCGAGGCAAGGTTCAGTTTTACTTAAGACAGCATAAGAAACAGAACAAACTATTAAGTAGTGACATTCTAAATAATGAGCAGAATAAATGAACATATAGTAGTAAATAAATATAACAGACAAACTATAAACAACTTGTAATAACTATTCAATGTAATTATGCAAAACTCATTCTTGAACCTTTCTTCATAAACTTTTTCATTACTTGGTCCTCTGGGAGTTTTTGGCCATTTAGACTCCTGGGTAATAGTCTGCTTTTCAAGATCGAGCTCGTTCCTATATAGAAATGCTGGGTTTACTTTCCCTGACCTCCCCACTGATCTATTCCCCTTAACTTTAATCCGGGGCTGGCCTAAGTATTATGGAACTTTCATCATAACATAACCTTTATGACTTTCATGAAAAGGCATATGTATCTGAAGGTATATTATAACTCATGCATAGACTTTACCGAAATATCGAGGACATAATAATGCTAGTACTCAGAACACCAATTTCTCATAGAAGTCATAACATTGCATTCATAATTCAACATTAAATTTATAGGAGCATTAGTTATATTAAGATAGGGTTACTGCCTCAGAACAATCATTCAACTCGTTTTTGTAAATCAAGCCAAAATTTCTAGTGAACTCATCTGGACCTGAATTTTGGATATGTGAAAGTGTTATCTGTCTATTTTCTAACCTCTTTAGTCCCATCTAATTTTGATAAATACAGCTCAAGTTATTTAGGTTTTATCCCGGCCTGGCCAGAATTACACACTTAGAAATAAAAATCCACTAAAAATCAAAAACTAGTTCAAATCATACAAAATTGGTCTCATATTAAATTTAACAGAACAACCTTTCATTTGCAAAAAGTTCCATTCCATTTGCCTTAGTAGGGCTTAAGTTATAAGTTCTGAAATTTGATCTTCCTGAACTGCCCTATTTTGGCCCAATTTGGACATAGGGCAACTTTCTCGAACCATTGGGAACAAACAGGACCTTATCTAACTCTGAAACTTTTATGGCATATGTTCCTATGTGTAAGCTTTCTAAAAAAGTTAGTTTCATTCAATTCCAAGTAGTATAGGTCGAGTTTTGCCCTGAACAACCCAGTCTACCCAAAATCAAACTCAAAAACCTAGGTCAAACTTCCAAAATTCATATCTCTCTCAATACTAATCCAATGGCCTTATATGATATATGTATAGAAAGCCCTGAATGTCTAGTTTCATATAAAAATGGTTTCATCAAATTTAAATGGCGGTAGACAGAGCCGTACACTCCATCGTACAGACTGCCAAGGGTTTTTGGTTTTCTAACTTTTCTCCTCTTCCTACTTTCATCCTTTCTTGCTTCCTAATCGATTTTAACATCACAAACAACCAATAAAACAGCCAAATATCATCATATTCATTCAATCATCACATCAAGAATTGAGAAAATAGAGCCACCACCAGCCACCCACAATCAGAATCGCAAAGCAAGAATTAAACCTCTATCTCTTTGTATGTGATTTGGCTTGATTTTGGAGTTTGGATTATCAAAACCTTGTTGAGCTTGAAAGTTTGATGGAGTTAGGTGAGTGGAGAAGAGAATAAGAGAGCTGAAGCAAGGGAGAAGGCAACGTAGAAAAGGGCTGAAGGGAAAAAAAGAAATGTGTTATAAAAGCTTTGAGGAGGTAGTTGAGTTCTTGCAATTTGATTGGTCTAAAATATTAGGCTAAATTTCAGCCAACTTTCCTCATTTTTGTGGCCTTTGTGGTGCCACTTTCATGGGTTAAGTGGTTGAGTTCTCAACCACTCAATGAAGGGTTATTGGGTGTAAAATCCTATTGGTTCGGTTCCGACAGTTTAAAATACCGTAATCTTACCGATTTCCTTTAAATCGGTAAATCGGTTTCAAGAAAATTTTTATGAAATCCTCTATACTTCTAACCTAATTCCCTTATATCTAAACTCAATTAATTGCTAATCAATTGATCCTAAATAATTATTTAGTCGAATTTTAATTAATCTCAATTATTCGATAAAAACCAAACAATTGGACGAAAAACGATAAGAAAATTCCGGTGGATGTTACATTACCACCCTCCTAAAAATAAAAAATTTGGTCCTCAAAATTTAGTACCTGAGAATAGTTTAGGATACTCTTTTCTCATGTTTGATTCTAATTCCCATGTGTAGTCTTCAGCATCTCTTTTTCCCCATGCTACCTTTACTAACTGTACGGTTTTGTTTCGAAGTTGCTTGCTACTTCTGTCTACGATCTGTGCTGGCTATACGTGAAAAGTAAGGTCCTCTTTTAACTGTATTGATACAGATTCTAGGAAGTGTGTAGGGTCAGGTTGATATTTTCTGAGTTGATAAACATGGAAAACATCATGAAGGTTTGACAAATGTGAAGGCAAAGCGATTCAGTATGCAACTGATCTGATTCGCTTCAAGATTTGGAAGGGACCGATAAAGTGAGGACTTAACTTCTTGACCTTAATGGCCTTACCTATCCTTGTTGTAGGCATAATCTTCAGGAATACGTGGTTTCCTTCTTGAAATTCCATAGGTTTTCTCCTAGTATCTGCATAACTCTTCTGATGGCTTTGAGCAGCAAGCATCTTACTTCGAATTCTCTTGATCTGTTCAGTGGTCTGCTCAACTAGATCAGGCCCCAATAAAGTTGATTCACCTGTTTCATACCAACACAGAGGAGATTGGCACTTCCGTCCATACAATGCTTCATAAGGAGCCATGCCAATGCTAGCGTGATAGCTATTGTTGTATGCAAATTCGGCTAGTAGTAAGTATCGATCCCAATTTCTACGTTGCTCCAATGTATAGGCTCGCAGCATATCTTCTAAGGTTTGAATTGCTCTTTCCATTTGACTATCCATTTGTGGGTGATATGCAGTGCTTAGGCACAACTTAGCACCAAATGCCTTTTGTAAGGCTCCCCAAAACCGTGAAGTAAACCTTGGGTCTCGATCAGAGATGATGGTTGAAGGGGTCCCATGCAATCTTATAATCTCTTGAATGTATAGCTGTGCCAATCTTTCCAACAGATAATTTGCTCAAACAGGTAGGAAATGAGCAAATTTGGTTAATCTATCCACAACAACCCATATGGCATCATATACTATTGACATTCTTGGTAATCCCATTACAAAATCCATGGAGATACTCTCCCACTTCCACTCAGGGATTTCCAAGGGTTGTAACATCCTGGAGGGTTTTTGATATCTATGTTCACCCTCTAATAGACCAAGCACTTGCTCACGAAGCTTGCTACGTCTGACTTCATGCCTGGCCACCAAAACATTTTCTTGAGATCTTGATACATTTTAGTAATACCGGGATGTACGGTGAATTCACCCTTATGTGCTTCTTCTAAGATTCTTCTTCGAAGATCATTTCCCTTAGGTACACACACCCTGTCATGATGTTGCTAGATGCTTTCTTTATCCTGAGCAAAACCCGTTAATTTCTCTGATTGTACGAGATTGATCGTATGTTGAAAACCAGGATCCTGCTGCTGTGCTTGCCGAATCTGTTCCTTTCATGTGGCTTTAATTGCCTGGAGGCATATGCGACCACGTTTCCAGTTTGCATCAACATGCACCCTAATCCTTGTTTGGAAGCATCACAATAGACCTCAAATGGTCCACGAGGGTCTGGTAAGGCAAACACTGGGGTTGTAGTCAACCTTCTCTTCAAGTCTTGAAAACTCTGTTCGCACTCTGGCATCCATTCAAATGGAATATTCTTCTTGGTTAGCTTGGTCAAGGGCAAAGCTATTCTAGAAAAATCCTTAACGAATCGCCTGTAATATCCGGCTAAGCCCAGAAAACTCCTGACTTCGGCCTTTCCCAATTTAGTACTGCTTCTACTTTGCTGGGGTCTACAGAGATTCCTCCATAGGACACTACATGGCCAAGAAATTTTACTTTTTTCATCCAAAATTCACATTTGGATAACTTAGCATAGAGTTTTTTTTCTCTTAAAATTTGCAGAACCAGCCACAAGTGTTATGCATGCTCTTACTTCGTCTTCGAGTAGACAAGTATGTCGTCGATGAAAACCACTGCAAATTTGTCCAGATATGGGCGGAATATTCGATTCATATAATCCATGAACACTGCTAGTGCGTTTGTTAGTCCAAACGACATCACAGTATACTCATAGTGTCCGTAACGAGTTCGAAAGGCTGTCTTGGGGATATCTTGTTCCCAAACTCGAATTTGATGATATCCGGAACGCAAATCAATCTTGGAAAATACCATTGCACCTTGTAGCTGGTCCATGAGATCATTAATCCTTGGCAGTGGATATTTATTCTTAATCGTCACTTTATTCAACTGCCTATAATCCACGCATAGGCACATGCTCCCATCTTTCTTTTTGACCAACAAGACTGGAGCTCCCCATGATGACGTGCTTGGCCGTATGAATCCTTTTTCCAAAAGCTCTTCGATCTGTCTCTTTAGTTTTGTTAGCTCCAAAGGTGACATTTGATATGGAGCTATAGATATTGGTCCTGTACCTAGAACCAACTCGATGGTAAACTCAATTTCTCTCTCAGGAGGGAATTCAGGAATATCTTCTGGAAAAACATCAGGATATTCCTTAATAACTGGGATCTCTTCTAGTTTCTGTTTAACTTCCGTCACATTAGCTGACAAGAGGATGTATCCTTGACTCTTCGACCCACAATAGTTTACTAATAAAGAGTTCAGATAGAAGAGTGTTGAGGCTTGGGATTCAGAATATGACACAGAGGGGAATACCACCGTGTTATTAGAGCAATTGAGCATGACTCGATTGGCGGAAAGCCAGTCCATGCCTAGAATTATGTCAAGGCCAGACAGAGGAAGACAAATCAAATTAGTTGCAAAGGTCCTACCCTCAATTCGAAGAGGTACATTGATGCATATTTGACTAGTTTTAATAGGTTCGTTGGTAGGAGTAGAAACCAGTAGATCATAAGGCAATTCAGAAATTGGTAATCGCAAAACAGTCACACAGTCATGAGAAATAAATGAGTGGGAGGCACCCGAATCATAAAGTACAGTTAGAGTTTCATCATCCACTTCACAGGTACCTTGGATTAGTCCCTCGGACTTGTCAGCTTCTTCTGCATTCATCGTAAAGACCCGTCCTTGACGTTGGGGTCAAGACGGCTGTGGTGGATTCCTGGTTGGACACTCATAAATTTTGTGGCTTGCTTGCTACACCCATAGCAGACATTCTGGCCTGCCAAACATGGCCGATTGCCATGATTCTTACTGCATTTCGTGCAAGTTGGATTCGGAAGAGGCCTCTGGGGCTGCGTGCCTTTGTTGCCTGTCGTGGGAATCTCCTCTGCTATTGTAAGTTGGGCTTGAACCTTGGGCCCTGCGGGGCCAACCCCTTCTTGAAACTACCACCAGATGCCCTAACTGCAGCCAGTTTCAAATTGCAATCTTCCACAAGTCGGCATTTATTTACCAACGTGGGGAAATCCCTAATCTCCATTGGCCCTATTACGGTAAGAATACCTTCGCGTAACCCCCCTTCGAATTTGACGCACTTCCAAGCTTCATTTGGGTTCCTTTGGTAAATCATAGAAAATTTACATAGCTCCTCAAATTTAGCAATGTATTCAGATATCGTCTGGTTTCCTTGACGAAGCTGCATAAATTCGAGTTCCTTGGCATTTCGAACAGAGGCAAGAAAGTACTTTTGGTAAAATATATCCCTAAATACCATCCAGGTGACTGCTATCTGAGATTCTTCAAATAGTCTTCGTATGCCGTTCCACCAAAACCCTATATCTACTTCGAGCATATAGGTGGCAAAAGTCACCTTCTGATGATCTGAACAATCCAGGATAGAGAAAATCTTCTCCATGGCTTTGATCCATTCATCGGCTTTATCAGGATCATACGCCCCTCGAAAGTTGGGCGGATTTGCCTTCCTGAACTCAGCAAACTTAAGGTAGTCCAGGTCAGCTCCTGGGCCATGTGGATTTCCTCCACATCTTGCCGCAAGTCGCCTGCCTAATTGATCCATCATCTGGTGAGCTGCTACAGCCTGTTCCCACATCGCATAAGCCATTTCTCGTACCGTGTCCATAAGGTCAGCGGGATCCCCTTGAGCAAGTTCTGTACAGGGCCTACCTCGCCTTCCGGAAGCCATTAAGTTCTGAGCACACAACGAAAGTTATTGAGTTCATCAGGCTCAACACTAAGTCTAATGTGCTAGTAAATAACAGCTCACACGGTTAGGCACCTCATACTCATGCACATCTATATCTCAATCGTGCAGGCAAGATCTAGTGCATATTATCAGCTAAAAATACAGAATATGTGCGAAGCATAATCAGTCCAATCCTCAGGCCTTGGCTAGGACAAACTGCTCTAATACAAAAAATGTAACACCCTACCAATTTAATGTTATGCTTAAGTCATAGCATGAAATTAAGTAGATTGTGTTACCATGTTGATACTCTGCTTACATTTCGTTTATCGTATCACCTCTCTTTTCTCTCTCTCTCTTTTTTTTTTTTGGCAAACAGAAGAAACGGCATGCTGCATATAATGAACATGTTCAATATTGCAGAATGTGATAGAGTTTAATAAAACACAACAGAAAAGATAAGATTAAGTAATATACCATCAAATATATACATGCATATATATAGGTTAGACGACACTTCAGTTTATGTACAAATTCAAAATAGGATACATAAGTGGGGCCGGTGTACCAAAAAAATATAAGGCCCATGTCAGTCAAAACGATCATATGGGGTCCTCATAGTACATTTCAAACCTACTGCTAAGTCTATGGCCCAAAGCTGCAAACTGCCAAAAGAGGGCCATGCTGTATAATGTCATCTACGGCTTACCTACTCAGTCAAATAGCCATTGGCCATGCCAAGCCGGCTGGAGAGTAGTCTGCACTGGGTCCCGAGGAGGAGGAGGATGAGCTAGTGGCCTCAGAAGGGTCGCTCTCGGAGCTGAGCGGAATGTTGAATACCACCTGCAGGGGTGACTCTGGCGCAGGGTTAGCAGGAGCTGTAGGTGCTGCGAGTGCTGGAGGAGGGTGTGCCACGTGCAAGGGGATCGCAAAGTATGGGGCAGTAGGGTCAAAAGCCGGATGAAATAAAGGGACGGCAAAATTCCTATTACTAAAAAGGTAAAGATAGAAATGGCAGGAACTGGCTATATACAATGAGTCCACTATGGGATCGTAGTGTAGCTGTAGGTCTGAAATCTCAATGAAAAGAGTTGCCGTTGAATCCATCACCAGTGTCTGAGAATGATGCAGAAATGCAAAACGAAGGTGAGAATTTAAGGAAATTCTCAGTAGGGTTCACATATGGTGTTTAACTAACATCATATTCATTCTCAGTTACCTCAGTTTTTATTTAATTGTAAAAACATGGGTTCAAACTGAACTATCCATATTTAATAAGTTTAAGAAAACGTTTGGTTCGAGGCAAGGTTCAGTTTTACTTAAGACAACATAAGAAATAGAATAAACTATTAAGTAGTGACACTCAGAATAATGAGCAGAATATATGAACATATAGCAGTAAGTAAATATAACAGACAAACTGTAAACAACTTGTAATAACTATTCAATGTAATCATGCATTCAATGTAATCATGCAAAACTCATTCTTGAACCTTTCTTCATAAACTTTTCCATTACTTGGTCCCCTAGGAGTTCTTGGCCATTTAGACTCTTGGGTAATAGTCTGCTTTTCAGGATCGAGCTCATTCCTATACAAGAATGCCGACTTTACTTTCCCCGACCTCCCCACCGATCTATTCCCCTTAACTTTAATCCGAGGCTGGCCCAAGTATCATGGAACTTTCATCATAACATAATCCTTAGGTTCATCATAACATAACCTTTATGACTTTCATGAAAATGCACATGTATCTGAAGGTATATTATAACTTATGCATAGACTTTACCAAAATTTCGACAGCATAACAGAACGTGTCCGCTTCTCCATGAATAGTGCCAGTACTCATAACACCAATTTCTCATAGAAGTCGCAATATTTCATTCATAATTCAACATTGAATTTATAGGAGCATTAGTTACATTAAGACAGGGTTATTGCCTCAGAACAATCATTCAACCTGTTTTTTATAAATCAAGCCAAAATTTCTATTTAACTCATATGGACCTGAATTTTGGATATGTTAAAGTGTTATGTGTCTATTTTCTAAACTCTTTAGTCCCATATAATTTTGATAAATATAGCTCAAGTTATTTAGGTTTTATCTCGTCCTGTCCTGTAGGTGGCCAAAATTACACACTTAGAAG
The DNA here is from genome assembly GCA_031439585.1 of Pterocarpus macrocarpus. Classification (NCBI taxonomy): domain Eukaryota; kingdom Viridiplantae; phylum Streptophyta; class Magnoliopsida; order Fabales; family Fabaceae; genus Pterocarpus; species Pterocarpus macrocarpus. The sequence goes on from CM062520.1 coordinate 29,208,258, forward strand.
TAAAAATCCACTAAAAAGAAAACTAGTTCAAATCATACAAAATTGGCCTCATATTAAACCTAACAGGACAACCTTTCATTTGCAAAAGGTTTCATTCCATTTGCCTTAGTAGGGCTCGATTTATAAGTTCCGAAATTTGACCTTCTTGAACTGTCCTGTTTTGGCTTGGTTTGGACATAGGGCAAATTTCTCGAATCACTGGGAATAAACGGGACCTTATCTAACTCTGAAATTTTTATGGGATATTCTCCTATGTGTAAGATTTCTAACAAAGTTCGTTTCATTCAATTCCAAGTAGTATAGGGCAAGTTTTGCCCTGAAAAACTCAGTCTGCCCAAAATCAAACTCAAAAACCTAGGTCGAACTTCCAAAATTCATATATCTCTTAATACTAATCCAATGGCCTTATATGAATATATGTATAGAAAGCCTTGAATGTCTAGTTTCATATAAAAATGGTTTCATCAAATTTAAATAGCAATAGGCGGAGCCGTACACTCTGCTGTATGGACTGCTGAGTGGAGAAGAGAAGAAGAAAGCTGAAGCAAGGGAGAAGGCAGCACAGAATGGGGCTGAAGGGAAAGAAAGAAATGTGTTATAAAAGCTTTGAGGAGGTAGTTGAGTTCTTGCAATTTGATTGGTCTAAAATATTAGGCTAAATTTTAGCCAACTTTCCTCATTTTTATGGCCTTTGTGGCGCCACTTTCATAGGTTAAGTGGCTGAGTTCTCAGACACTTAATGTAGGGTTATTGGGTGTAAAATCCTATTGGTTCGGTTCCGACAGTTTAAAATACCGTAATCTTACCGATTTCCTTTAAATCGGTAAATCGGTTTCAAGAAAATTTTTATGAAATCTTCTATACTTCTAACCTAATTCCCTCATAGCTAAACTCAATTAATTGCTAATCAATTGATCCTAAATAATTATTTAGTTGAATTTTAATTAATCTCAATTATTCGATAAAAACCGAACAATTGGACGAAAAATGATAAGAAAATTCTGGTGGATGTTACAACAAGAAATTGAGGAAGTTACATCATCTAAGGGGACGACTTCTTCTACAGTCCTGACTATGTAGTTAGATTTGGAGAAGAAAGTTTTCTTTTCATTTTTGTAAATTTGAGCTTCTGGGATCCTAAGCATTTTCTAGGTTCCTAGATCCTCATCGTTTATATCTTCAAATCAGATTTCCTCTTTGAAGTTGTTGTTTGTTTTATTTTTTGTTTGGTGGTCATTGTCATGACCACTGAAAGAAGTGGAAGAAGAAGAGCCAGTAAAAAAGCGACGGGATAAAGAACGGAAAAACATAAAATTTTTAATTCCCATCTGATACCAGCTCCTTTGGGTTCAGTAAAAGATTTATGATAAGATTCTGTATAAAACTTTATCTATTGAACTAAATATTAAAATTCTTGTAGTGTTGAAAATTTATTTTCATCTCTGTTTTAAAGCAGTTTTCAAATGTTCTTAATCCTCCATAGCCACTGACTTAGTGCCCTTAACCATAGCGGGACTTACTGTATACTTCTACATTCATAAGAACATTAAAACTTCTTTCCCAACCAAAACAGAAAGAGAATCAGCATAAAGAATATTAACACAAAGTTCATTCAAATAACATTTTTTACAGATTCAAATCATAATACCCCTACTTTCCCCTCAGGCTCTGTATATATATGCATACATATATATATATTCCAGTTAAAAATTAGCCATGTCAGAAATAATATTAGAAATAATAGATCTCAAAAAAAAGAATATCAGAAATTTAAAGATATTTTTCTCAAACAAGTTAAAAAAAAAAAAGTAAAGATTTATTTCAAAAGTTTAAAGATATCGCAAGAGCCTTTTAAGACTTTAGGCAAAAATGATAAGCATGCAGTGCAATTTCTAAGAAAAGACAACAAGTTTATATAAAAATGGAGAGACAAAGAAATATAGAGCAAAAAGAATCAAACCTTATAAGGGAAATGTCAAAACCAAAACAAGAGAGCACATTTGAACCCCAAAAAAGAAAAGAAAAGAGAAAATCAGAGACTAAGAATAAAAAGAAATCAGAAATAAGGGAGCAGTTCAGCTAAGCTTAACATGCTTAATATCATAATAGAAAGGAAGTAATTTATTCTATAGTTTGATTTCAAGAATAAGGGAAATAAGCAACCATAGATGCATCCAATTCAATATTCCAAAAGAATAAACTGATTAAATAAAAAAAACCCCATATATACATGCAATGCAATACCTAGTCTTCATCTGGAACATGAGTTGATGTAGAGGAATGCTGATGTTGGCTAATCGGATCTCGTGCGCTATTTGTATGAAGTGGAGAAGATTGCCTATGTAACGTCTAAAGAATTTTATTGTTTTAACTGAATTGTTCAGTTTTAACTAATCAGTGAAATTAATTAGAAATTAATCCGATATTTAATTGGAAGCCAATTAAAGGCTAATTGGAAATTAGTTAGATATTAATTAAAAAGATTAGAGTTGAATAAATTAGAATACATATATAGAAAGCTTCACAAAGATTTTCCAAACTATGTTACCAATTTGAAAGAAATCGATAAAGATTCGCTATTTTAAACTATCAGAACCAAATCAATATAATTGCACACCCTAAACCCTATGTTTAATGGCTAAATACACAGCCACATCACCACTCAATTGGTGGCGCAAAATAGCCCCAAAATGAGTGGAGTTGGCTGTAATTCAGCCACAAAAATTTCAGCCAATAAGAATGAAACTTGCCAAGCATTTCATCTAGCTTTTGGGTGAGTCTTTTCCTTCTTTTTCCCAGCAGAAGTTTGGCCTTCTCTTCTTCTCTTGCAGGCTCCCTTACCTTGTTTCTCTTCAACACATCTTGTAACATCCTTTATTATATAAGCCATGCTCGAGTCATGGAGTTATATTAACAAGGTGTCACTGTGCTAAGAAAACTTTAAAATGTGGAAAATATAATACATGGCTTTTTAACTGTTCACTTTATTACTGACTAACAGTCTCTGATACATAGAGAATAAAATAATTACACTTTAAAAGAAATTGTGACTAACATAGTATACAGCGTTTACATCTGACTAGTCGTTAGCTAGCTTCAATAGTCTCTTGGTCTGGCTTATGCCCAATTCTTGCTCAATGAAAGGCCCTATACTCCGCCTTGCACTTGATTTCCAACTTGGGTGCTGGAATGTTTACGGAAAAGAAAAACATACAAGCAGGCAGTGAGAACCTAAGGTTCTCAGTATGTAAACTCAAACCAATCTTACAGTGTCATCATAAATATTCCAGCCGCTTCGGTTTATTATGAAAATATGAGCATATATAAACAAATAGTTCTTCAATTTTAAGTTGAGGATACCTTTCTCGAAGCGAGATATATTTTAACAGCCACTTGCCATATCATATGACAGACATAGAAATACGAATAGTATAATATGCTTCAACAAGAATCATAATGCACATATAGATGTTTGTACTTGATTGTATGCAAGTGCACATGACTTAATTCATCTCTTTCTTTAACTTGCAACTTGATTTTGCTCTTCTATACTTGGTCCCCCGGAGGTGAATGGTGTAACATCCCAATTTCCGAGCTCCGACTTTGCCCCAGGATGATCAATTCCGATTTCCGATTTCATCTTCGAAATTTAGATAGAAATGATTATTTCCGATTTTCGAGTTTGTATGGCTGAATTCCCGACTTCACGTATTGTACGACTTCCGATTTCGTTTGAGTTTGATTATTCCCGATTTCCTTGTTCGTGTTCAACTTTCAGCATTAATTTCCAACTTCCGACCTTATCCAGCACTCCTCAACTCCCAACTTCCGATTTAACCTTGGTATCCATGCAATTCCCGATATCCGACCTCATGTCTCAAGGCAATGGTCTCGATTTCCGACCTTATGCTTCAAATACAAAGGAAACGAGTTCCGATTTCATCTCATGAAGTGCACGAGTTCCAATGTCATCTTCAGAATATACTAGAAACGAGTCCCACTGTTAGAGCGACGTGGCGAGCAAATTGTCACAAAAGAGGGGAAGGTTGGCAGAATCTCAGCCTTGTGTTTTAAGGCCAATCAGAACCCTCCAAGTTGACTACCACTCATGCCTATATAACACCTTCTTCTCCCCTCATTCAGACCCATTTTTCTGCGCCCTCTCTTCTCCCTCACTTCAGCTCTCTTTTCCCTTCTCTATTCACCCAACTCCATCACTCCTTCAAGCTTAGCCAGGTCCTAATAATTCAGGCTTCAACACTTAACTCAAGATCACACTCCAAAGAGGTAGGATTCAATCTCTAATCTTAATTTCTCTAAACTAAGGATGCATGAAAGATTACTTTTTATGATTATTTGATGATATATTGGATGTGTATGATTGGATTAATATGGGATTAATATGAAATCTTGAGTGGCAATTAGAATTAGAAGAAGAAAAACTAAGAGAAATGGATGGATGAGGGTGCTGTCTTGGTGGAGATTCCACGGCAGTCCATACGGCGGAGTGTACGGCTCCGCCTACAATCGGTCAAATCTGATGAAACCATTTTTAGATGAAAGTAGACATTCAGGGCTTTTCATAGATATATCATATAAGGTTATTGGATTCGTATTGAGGGAGATACGAATTTTTGAAGTTTAACCTAGGGTTCAGGACTTTCATTCGGGCAGGGTGACTTATGGAGGGTATAACTCACACTATACAACTCCAAATTGAGTGAGACCAATTTTGTTAGAAAGCTTACACATAGGGAAACATCCCAATATGAAATTCCGAGTTTGTTATGCTCCCAATTGATCCCAGTAATTCGAGGAAGTTGCTCTATGTCCAATCCAGACTAAAACAGAGTAGTTCAGGAAGGTCGACTTTCAGGACTTATAACTCGAGGTGTACTTAAGTAAATCAAGTGAAACTTGTGGCAAATGAAAGGTTGTCCTGTTAGCTTCAATATGAGACCAATTTTGCATGATTTGAGCTTAGTTTCGATTTTTAGTGAATTTATATTTCCAGGAGTGTAATTCGGGCTAGTGACTGAACCAGCTGAGGCAAAAGTTAAATATCTTGAGTTATATAAATCAAAATGATATGGGACTAAAGAGGTTAGAAAGTAGACATGTAGAGCTATGACATATCCAAGTTTCAGATTTAAATGATTTGAATAGAGATAAAGGTGGATCATACAAGATTCGGGCAGAACCGAATAGAATTGGCAGAATGGCCATATTGATAATTTTACAAGTATTAGTGAAACCTATAAGGTTTGAGTTGAGGATTGCCAGTTTTATATTGATATGTATATATTAGATTGATTATGTTGCTATGACTGGTTTGTCTGTGAGAACTGGCACTATTCATGGGGAGATGGAACTGATCCGTTATGCTGTCGAATTTACGGCAGAAGTTTATGAAACTAGGAATATTTACATGCAAGGATGAATTGGAAGATGATATGGGTTATCAAAGATGAATTAGAATATGAATGGGTATATAGAAACCCTAAATTCAAGAATGACATGAGTATAAGATGAGGTATATGAAAGTAAAGGACAAGGCATATGTATGAGTGCCGGTAGAATGGTAAAGAGGCTACGGGCCTTTATATGTTACGACTATGCATAACCATGTATGAGAATGAAAAGACATGAGTATATTAAATGTGAATCCTTTAACTCGGAGGCAGTTAATTGAGATCCCTCCCTGCGAAGGCAGTTAAAAGATAAAGATATGAATCCCTTCACTTGGAGGCAGTGCACTTTGAATCCCTCCTTGTGAAGGCAGTTAAGACTATGAGATCCCTCTACCTTGGAGGCACGTGGTCAGATGAGATCCCTCTATGTTGAAGGCACGTGGTCAGATGAGATCCTTCAATTTTGAGGCACGTGACCAGAAGAGATCCCTTCAATTAGAGGCATGTGACCAGAATAAGATCCCTCCAAGACTAGAGGCACGTGGGTCCCCTTGTGGGTGAGTCAGTGTGACGACGATCACGGGTGAAGCTGACGAGCTCACTCCAAGGCCAGACTACCGAAGGGCAGTAATAGCACCCTAGGGACAGCGATACGTAACGCCCAGGTGTGCCAAGTAAAGATTAAAGATTAAAGTATATGCAGACACCCCACTCACTTGAGGCATGGCTTCGACCCAGCTAGTATGAGTACCAAGTGAAGATCCCATATTCCTAAGGAACGTGACATGGCGATCACGCTCTGATGGGGTATGACATGGCGATCATACTCTGGAATGTGGCACGTAAAGATTTTATGATGAAAAGAAAAATTTTGAAGAAAGAAAAGCAAGTTTTATTAATAGGCATACGTTTAAATATGAGTAAAGTTATGTGCAGTTGTTATGTTCTCAACATATTAATGTCATGTGGACATCATCTTAATATATTGTAGTTTCAGTAAAGTATATGTAGAAGTTATGTCTCTAGTGCATTGATGCTATCGTACTTTATTGTATTTCAGTTATTAGTCCCAATATGATTCATGACTTGAATTTTTATGGATTCTCTCAGATGCCAAGTGTATGATAAAAATGAACGTTGCTTCGGATAATATATTTTCGAACTGTAAAATTAAATAGTCCACATTATATGATCCCCTTTTCATACTAAACCGAAGCAAACTGGAGATGACAATGATGATACTACATGTGTATTATAGAGAATCCTACTGAGAATTTATAATTCTCACCCCTATTTTCCGTGTTGTCTCCAGATAGTTACAGAAGTTTCCGAAGGCGACGGAAGTTGCTGATAGACAAGGTCCGTTCAGGTAACAGTAACAACTCCAGGGTGTGGTACTATGACTTAAGCATAGTACTGTACTTAGGAGGGTGTTACAAATGGCCTTTCTCACCCCTAGGTAATAGCCTGCTTTTCAGGTCCAAGCTTGTACCTATACATGAGTGATAGGTTTACTTTCTCCAACCTTCACAACGGTCTATTCCCCTTAAATCTGATCGAGGGCTGGCCCAAGTCTTAGACAGTACCGCTCTGGCCCATGTTAGCTGGGTCTATGCCATGCCTCACGTGGTAGCTTTGTACGTCTTTGTTGCAAGTTTTCATAAATCTTACTCTTCTTTGGACATGATTATACATGCATATGCTACATGCATTCATTCATATACTTCATATCATACGTAAATCATTCTTGCATATATAAATCTTATGGGCATAACGTATAAATGTATAACATTCATATAATTCACATATTTCTGTCGGAATTTTGGTAGCATAACGGATCAAGTCCGCTTTCCCATGAATAGTGCCAAACTACCAGAAGGATCAATCAAGCAGCAAAACCAGCATAGAACATCAAGTTTTATAACAATAATATCAATCATATAACATGTCAACATAAATACATAACTTAGGTTTTCTGTTCATCCTATTCAATTTTGCCCGATTTTGTAAAATTCACCATAATTTCCATTCAATTTAGTTGGATGTAAATTTTGAATATGTTATATCTCTATGTGTCTAGTTTCCAACCCTTTTGGTCCCATCTCATTTTGATTTATGTAGCTCAAGTTATTCAAAATTTACTTCTGTCTGCCCTACAACTAGCCAGAATTGCACTCTTAGAAGTAAAAATTCACTAAAAATAGAAAACTAGGTGAAATCATATGAAATTTATATCAAATTAAAGCCAACAGGACAAGATTTCTAATGAAATAATTTTTATCTCATTTGCTTGAGTATATTTTGAGATATAAGTCCCGAAACTTGACTCTACTAGACTACCTTGTTCCAGCCTGGTTTGAACTTAAGTCAAATTCATTGGTGTTCTGGTAACAAATGGCAGCGAATCTGAATTTGAAATTTTTATGGAATGTTTCCTTATATGTTAGCTTTCAAACAGCATTTGTTGCACTCAATTTGGAATTGTGTAGGGTGAGTTATACCCTTCTCCACTCATACTGCCCAGACGAGAATCTAGATTTCTAGGTTAAATTTCAAAAATTCATAACTAATTCTATACTAATCCAATGGCCTTATATTTTATATGTATGGAAAGCCTTGAATATCTAGTTTCATATAAAAATATTTTCATCAAATTTAATCAACTTTAGGTAGAGCTGTACACTCTTCTGTACGGACTATCGAGAGGAAAACCCTAATAGCTTCTTGAATTCTTCTTGGATTCATGTTTTTCTCTAATCAATCCATCCAATCTTCAATTCAAACTCACATATACACCTTAAACCAACCTTAATTCATCATCCCCACCCATTACAACATCAGAATCATGGATGAATAAGAGACCCTAGGCTGCCCCAATTCAAAAAAAAGAAGGAGAAAGTTGAAATTCCTACCTTGGTGGTGTGAAATCTTAGTGGAACTTGATCTTGGAGTGATGGTTGGAGCTTGAGTTTGGGGATGAGAGGAAGTGGAAGAAGATGAAGAAAAGTGAAAAAATGAGGCTGGTTGTAAGGAGGCTGAAATTTAAAGGGAGAAGGAAGAGAAAAATGAAAACTTTTGAAGTAAGTTTCATTTGATTGGTAGAAGTGTGTTGGTAGTTCAACTTGGTTTGTGGCTGCATTCTATGGGCTGATGTAGCGCCACATATGGAGGTGTTTTGGCTAAATCTTAGCCATCCATCCTAAGGTACTCATAGCATAATTTCTGTTGGTCCGGTTTCGGCAGTTTAAAATATCGAAATCTTACCGATTTCTTTTAAATCGGTAAACCGGTTTTACAAAAATCCTACGAGGTTTCATATGGTTCTAATCTAATTCCATCAAGTTTAATCTTTACTTTTCAACCACTCAAACTAGTGGTGTTAGTGTGAAATTCTATTGATTCAGTTCTAGTAGTTTAAAATACAGAATCTTCGCTAAATTTCTTCAAATCGGCAAAACTTTACTAAATGACTCTGAGAGGATTTCTATATCTCTATTCTAATTGTTCCTAAGCCTCATCCCTCTAATTAACATCTAATTAACTCCTAATTAATATTTAATTAACTTCTAGTTGCCCTTACATAACTATCGAAACTGAATAAATAAATTAACGGAATAAACTAGACAATTTCGCAAATTCGGAGCATTTTTGTTTTCTATTTTCTATAACTAATGGCGTTTCCGTAATTTTGAGCAAGTCCAGGGACACCCCACGTCATTTTACACCCGATTGCCTCCATGGCCCGATCGGCAGAGATTTAAACTTTTACGGTTTCGCCATGTGATTCTGCTTCTTTTAAAACCCCATTCTGCTAATTCTACAGATGTGGGGATATAAAGGTTATTTTATGAAAAGCTCTAGGATTATTGTGGAAATAATTCTTTGGGGTCAAAATATAGTTTCTAAAAATTCTGAGCATCACTCCAATTAACAAAAGTTTACAGCAACACTTTGGTTATTTCCTAATTTTTAACATATGGCAGTGCTATATTTTCAACGACAGTGTTACACTACCCTATAATTCTGAGTGTGAAAATCGTTATGGCATAATGCTGCCTGAGAAATTCTCACACTGCCTAAGAGAAATAATTCAAGGTTTCTATTATGTTCTGTTTACGAAAGTGGGGATGTTACATTCTACCCACCTTAAAACAATTTTGTCTTCAAAATTCTAGGATTAAGAAGGGTCAAGGAAAAATCTTTTTAACTTATAGGGATACTCCTTTTTTCGAGTTTGCATCTTGTCTTGAGATTACTTGCCGATAGCTATGAGGTATTGTCTTAATACGTACAAAGGATCCATAAGGGTTATGTTGGTGCCCAAGCTTGCCTTGTCTCTATGACGCTTTGAATCCTTGTTAAGTTTATTGGAGACTCTTACTCATCTCCCTTGCTCTATATTTCGTTACTCTTGCTTTGTGGCAGCTACTAAATCTTTTGCCACTTGCACATGAGACCCCAGAATTCAACTCTTGAAGATTTGCAATTGCAAAGATTAGCAGCTATCATCGTAATTGATGTCAATATGTAGTAATGATGATGCCTGTGTCAAGTTTTAGGAGGCTCATGTATCCTTTCCCAAGATTCTTATTCGCTCAGCTACCCTTAGATCAATAATAAATTCATACGGTTCTTTAGAAACATAGGCTTATGCCTCTTCTCAAGATTATGACTAGGAGCCTTATCTTAAAACTCCTTCTTCTTGGTAAAATTTGCCTCGTGCCTAATGCCTGTAGCAAAATTTTAGGTCGCTCCCATTATACGGATTAAGTCCTAAGGCTCATAAATCTTTCTATTAGTTTAATATCCTTCTTGATTCCTAGTTATTAAGATACTGGCAATTTAATGTGAAAATCAAAGTTAAAAATCAGATCCTTTTATCAGAGTTGCAGAGTTTCCTTACCATATTGTCTTACAAGATGCCTTTCCAATATCTGTGTAGAGAGTTGTCATGGATTATATGGGTGCCAAAATATACTTTGTTTGGCTGACATTTTGATCTTTCATCAAGTTCATCGAGTAAATTCCTCATCCTCCTTGTCATGTGTCTGGCAAGTTGTGTGCTATGTTTTCTGATAAACTTTCTAATACTTGTGCCTTGGGCCCTAATTACCAACTGAAGAAGTTCTGCCATTGCAAAAACTATCAGCTACAGCAGCAATCAACTTCAACAATTAGTGGTCATAGTGGCTTCACCGGAGTTTTTCAGGAAATTAATCAAGCCATATTCAAACTCTCGCCTACCTGATTTTCTTTGATCAGTGATGAATCCCTTCCCGTTAGGTTTTAGGTGAAAGGCTAGAGCTCCCTTCTAAACTATAACTATGGTCCTTGCTTCGAAATCTCTCCCTTTCTTATGGACTTTATTCCATTTCTCATTATTTTTAAATCAGATCTCGTGTCATTCTTGTTGAACTTCTCAATGATTGTTATGATACTTGTTCCCTTCAAAATATGATCAGCTTTACGTAAGGAAAGGATTGTGAGACAATAGAAGTTCCTGCCACTTTTCTACTTTCTTCAATTGGTTAGCATGGAGATTCCTTGACTATTGTGTTGATGTCCACCTCTCATTTTTGTGGGCACCAATGTTACCAATCTCATTGGGGTTTTGTCCTAATACAATATATAGATGTGTGTTAGTTTTAGTGGCTGAATCTGATATTACCCTAACTGCTAAGCCTTCTGGCTATTCTTCATAATATCTTGCCCCTAGGATGTAATCCATTTGCTGTGAGAGATGGGAATGATGGTCTTGCTTCCCTATTGAAGTTACAATATGAGGACTTTCCAAAAGGTCACCCATCATAATACTACTCTCATCTGAGCACGCTTAACTACGGAACTTTGATGGAACCTAGTGCGTTGGTGATGATCGCATTTAATCTGGCCCAAGGTATGGAGACTCTTCTGACTACCTCTAATTCTGACATTGTAACCTTGCCCCTCATGGGGCACGCTCCCAAATCCTTTTTGATCTTATATTGATGCATCATCTGGTCTTGCTTAGGGTGCATTAGGTCTGTTGCACTTATAACCGGTGCCAAGGCAACCCTGCTTGGTATTTCATACATAATTTTATTTACACCATAATCTCATACTAGGTAGCTTTCTCTTTAGGCCAGTAAGAAATCCAAACTTCTTCTTCTCCTACCTCATTCCTACTATGTTCTATTATTCCTACAGAAACTTGTCTATTTGCATTTGTTAGAACCTACCTTATTGTTGCTCCCTTGATCTATCGAGATTAATTGCATACTTTAAGTCTTTATTACTCTCGCCTGAATTTGAATACATTCCTTATCGAGGTACTCCACCCATAGCATATATAATGGTACTTATAGGCAATTGTTCGACTTTGCCTTTTTTCTCTGAATAGCCTCATTCCTCTACTAATAACATGTTGAAGATGATTATGTCATCCAGTTTCTGTGGTGGTTGAGGTTGATAGAATTTGAACATGACTAAATTTTCTAGCACTTCCTTTATCCCTGAAAGGTAGAAAAATTACACTTGGTTCATATGCTACCTCTAGTCTGAAAGTGTTCCTACTTCAAGTTAGTAGGAGATATATTGCCTCGCTCTCTTGTTTCACTTATAACTTCATTTGCTTTCTATACCATGTATAACCGTATCTCTATCTTGATTCAATGTGTAGTTAGATGGGTCTCTTTACAGTTTGTGCAACTGTTTCCCTTTCGAAGCCAAAATTCCACTTAGTACTCTTCCAATTTGCAATTGCTACAAGGTTAGCCCTCAATACCCTTGAGGAAGAAACCACTCCATCCTCTGGATGGGGACTTAAAAAGGTCTCTCGTATACCTAACCGAAGCATCCACCCTTAGCTTCTTTCACTGATTCTCTGCTTCATTCATCCACTCTACAAATTCTTAATGAAGGATCAGGTCTTTATAATGTGGTATTGCCACAATCCAGAGTAAAAAGCATTGACTGAATTTGCTGGCGAGATACCTTCGGGGTGATCTCATCTATGGAGAAAATAAGGGCACTATCTATGTCACATAATATACCCTCATTAGCGAGTAATCACCTTATTCTTGTTGAATATTAAAGTTACAAAACTAGGTAGAAGAATCCCCTAGATTCAAGCTAGAGAAGATAGTCTAGATTGGGTACTCGCAATGAAGCTTGAAACAAGCCCTATCAGGGTGAAGAAGATTCTTACTCAGCTCGTCTCCAACTAAGATCCTGCCCTTGATGATGGGAAATCTTTGGCTACCCGATATAACTAGATTTCCTATGTCCATGGCAAACCATCCGACACAATTCCTTTGATTGAATCCCCAATTCTCTGCACTCCTTAACCTGCTCAATTGTCTACCCTTTTACGCCGTCGCTACTTTCTAGGAGTTTTAACCCTCATAATTATGCTTAGAAGGTCCCTAATAAGCCTGCAGAATGTCATAGGCTTCTATTTACACAAAACCATATATTGAGGTGATCATGCTCAACATTCAATCAAGTGCTACATGTAGTCCACAATACTCACAACAAGGCTACCATGCCGAATATTTCTATGTCCTCTTCACGCGAGGACCTAAAGCATGGTTTATCTAGATTCTCAGAGTATGCCTCAGAAGCATAATCAATCCATCCATGGGCCTATATAGGACAAATTGCTCTGATACCAATAAATGTAACACCCTTTATTATATAAGCCATGCTCGAGTCATGGAGTTATATTAACAAGGTGTCATTATGCTAAGAAAGCTTTAAAATATGAAAAATATAATACATAACCCTTTAACTGTTCACTTTATTACTGACTAATAGTCTCTGATACATAGAGAACAAAATAATTACACTTTAAAAGAAATTGTGACTGACATAGTATACAACGTTTACATCCGACTAGTTGTTAACTAGCTTCAATAGTCTCTTGGGTTGGCTTACGCCCGATTCTTGTTTAATGAAAGGCCTTGTAATCCGCCTCACACTTGATTTCCAACTTGGGTGCTAGAATGTTTATAGAAAAGAAAAACATACAAGTAGGCTGTGAGAACCTAAGGTTCTCAGTAGGTAAACTCAAACCAATCTTACAGTGTCATCATAAACATTCCAGCCGCTTTGGTTTATTATGAAAATATGAGCACATACAAACAAATAGTGGTTCAATTTTAAGTTGAGAATACCTTTCTCGAAGCAGGATATATTTTAACAGCCACTTGCCATATTATATGACAGACATAAGAGTACGAATAGTATAATATGCTTCAACAAGAATCAAAATGCACATATAGATGTTTGTAGTTGATTGTATGTAAGTGCACTTGACTTAATTTATCTCTTTCTTTGACTTGCAACTTGATTTTGCTCTTCTATACTTGGTCCCCCGGAGGTGAATGACCTTTCTCACCCCTGGATAATAGCCTGCTTTTCAGGTCTGAGCTCGTATTTATTCATGAGTGATGGGTTTACTTTCCCCAACCCTCACACCGGTCTATTCCCCTTAAATCTGGTCGAGGGCTGGCCCAAGTCTTAGATAGTATCGCTCTGGCCCATGCTAGCTGGGTCTATGCCATGCCTCACGTGGTAGCTTGGTATGTCTTTCTTGCAAGTTCTCATAAATCTTATTCTTCTTTGGACATGATTATACATGCATATGCTACATGCATTCATTCATATACTTCATATCATACGTAAATCATTCTTGCATATATAAATCTTATGAGCATAACATGTAAATGTATAACATTCATATAATTCACATATTTCTACTGGAATTTCGGCAATATAATGGATCGAGTCTGCTTTCCCATGAATAGTGCCAGACTACCAGAAGGATCAATCAAGTAGCAAAACCAACATAGAGTATCAAGTTTTATAACAATAATATCAATCATATAACATGTCAACATAAATACATAACTTTAGTTTTCTACTCATCCTACTCAATTCTGCCCGATTTTGTAAAATTCACCATAATTTCTATTCAATTCAGTTGAACTTAAATTTTGAATATATTATAGCTCTATGTGTCTAGTTTCGAACCCTTTTAGTCCCATCTCATTTTGATTTATGTAGCTCAAGTTATTCAAAGTTTACTTCTGTCTGCCCTATAACTAGCTAGAATTGCACTCTTAGAAGTAAAAATTCACTAAAAATAGAAAAATAGGTACAATCATACAAAATTTATATTAAATTAAAGCTAACAGGACAAGCTTTCTAATGAAATAAGTCTCATCTCATTTACATGAGTATATTTTGAGATATAAGTCTTGAAAGTTGACCCTACTGGACTACCCTATTCCAGCCTAGTTTGAACTGAACTCAACTTCATTGATGTTCTGGTAACAAATGGCAACAAATTTGACACTGAAATTTTTATGGAATGTTTCCTTATTTGTTAGCTTTCGAACAGCATTCGTTGCACTCAATTTGGGGTTGTGTAGGGTGAGTTATACCCTTCTCAACTCATACTGCCCAGATGAGAATCTAGATTTCTAGGTCAAACTTAAAAAATTCATAAGTAATTCTATGCTAATCCAATGGTCTTATATTTTGTATGTATGGAAAGCCCTAAATGTCTAGTTTCATATAAAAATAGTTTCATCAAATTTAATCAGCTAGGCGGAGCTGTACACTCTGCCGTACGGACCATCAAGGGGAAAACCCTAACAGCTTCTTAAATTCTTCTTGGATTAATGTTTTTCTCTAATCAATCCATCCAATCTTCAATTCAAACTGACATATACACCTTAAACCAACCTTAATTCATCATCCCCACTCATCACAACATCAGAATCATGGATGAATAAGGGACCCTAGGCAGCCCTAATTCAAAGAAAAGAAGGAGAAAGTTGAAATTCCTACCTTGGTGGTGTGAAATCTTGGTGGAACTTGATCTTGGAGTGAAGTTGATGGTTGAAGCTTGAGTTTGGGGATGAGAGGAAGTGGAACAAGATGAAGAAAAGTGGGAAAATGAGGCTGGTTGTGGGGAGGCCGAAATTTAAAGGGAGAAGGAAGAGAAAAATGAAAACTTTTGAAGTAAGTTTCATTTGATTGGTGGATGTGTGTTGGTAGTTCAACTTGGTTTGTGGTTGCATTCTATGGGCTGATGTAGCGCCACATATGGAGGTGTTTTGTCTAAATCTTAGCCATCATCCTAGGGTACTCAAGCATAATTTCTATTGGTCCGGTTCTGGCAGTTTAAAATACCGAAATTTTACCGATTTCTTTTAAATCGATAAACTGGTTTTAGATAAATCCTATGAGGATTCATACGGTTCTAATCTAATTCCATCAAGTTTAATCTTTACTTTTCAGCCACTCAAACTAGTGGTGTTAGTGTGAAATTCTACTAATTCGGTTCTGGCGGTTTAAAATACCGAATATTCGCCAATTTTCTTCAAATTGGCAAAACTTTACTAAATGACTCTGAGAGGATTTCTATATCTCTATTCTAATTATTCCTAAGCCTCATCCCTCTAATTAACATCTGATTAACTCCTAATTAATATTTAATTAACTTCTAGTTGCCCTTATATAACTATCGAAATTGAATAAATAAATTAATGGAATAAATTAAACAATTTTGCAAATTCGGAGCCTTTTTGTTTTCTATTTTCTGTAACTAATGGCGTTTTCGTAATTTTGAGCAAGTCCAGGGACACCCTACATCATTTCACACTCGACTGCCTCCATGGCCCAATCGGCAGAGATTTAAATTTCTACGGTTTCACCACATGATACTGCTTTGTTTAAAACCCCATTCTGCTAATTCTTCAGATGTGGGGACATAAAGGTCATTTTATGAAAAGCTCTAGGGTTATTGTGGAAATAATTCTTTGGGGTTAAAATATAGTTTCTAAAAATTCTGAGCATCATTCCAATTAACAAAAGTTTGCAGGGGCACTTTGGTCATTTTCTAATTTTTAACATATAGCAGTGCTATATTTTTAATGGTAATGTTACACTACCCTATAATTCTGAGTGTGTAAATCGTTATGGCATAACGCTGCCTGATAAATTCTCACACTGCCTAAGAGAAATAATTCAAGGTTTCCATTATGTTCTGTTTACGAAAGTAAGGATGTTACACATCTCATCTCACCTTGTCTTTGAAGCTTTGATCATTCTACCTCTTCAAGATTCCTTATTACTAGTTACTCTTCCAAATCAAGGTAGGATTCTAATTTCTGCTCTTGTTTTCTATGGATTAGGGCTGCTTGGGGTTCCTTTTTCTTTCATTATTCTGGGGCTATATGGGGCAGAGATGATGAGTTAAGGTTGGTTTAATTGGCATGGTTGAATTAGAATTGAAGTTGGAGTGGAAGAATTTGAGAATAGGAGGAAATAGGATGCTGTTTGGGTGAAAACACTACGGCATCCATATGTTCGTTTGTATGGACCAAAATCTAGCCATTAGAACCTTATGAATATATTTTTATATGAAACTAGACATCTAGGACTTTCCAACCATATAAAATATGGGCATTGGGTTAGCATTGAGTGAATTATGAATTTTGGAAGTTTGACCTAGGTTTTTGAGTTTGATTCTAGGCAGATGAGGTTTATCGAGGCAAAACTTGCCCTATACAAGAATTAAGTGAAAAAAACTTTGTTAGAAAGCTTACACATATAAGAACACACCATAAAAATTTCAGAGTTAGATTTGATCCCAAGTGCTTTAGTAATTTAATGAAATCGCCCTAATTCCAAACTGGGCTAGAACAGTGCAGGCCAGAAGGGTCAAATTATGAAGCTTATAACTCAAGGTCTACTGGTGAAAATGAAATGAAACTTATTGAAAATAAAATCTTATCCTGTTAGCTTCGATATGATATAAATTTCGTATGATTTCAACTAGTTTTTGATTTTTAGTAAATTTTTACTTTTGAGTGTGTAATTTTGGCCAGCTATAGGGCAGGTCAAGATAGAACCCTAATAACTTGAGCTATACTTATCAAAATTAAATGGGACCGAAGAGCTTAGAAAATAGACACACAACACTCCAACATATCCAAAATATAGGTCCAAATGAATTAAATAGAAATTATGACTTATTTTACAAAAATCGAGCAGAGTAAAGGTACATAGGTAGCAACTAAAATTCAAGTGCAACTATTATTTCTATGAGATTGATATTGATATGTTAATGAAATGTTGTGATTTTTCTGAACAATTGATTATTTGAGTATTGGCAGTATTCATGGGGAAGTGGACTCGATCCGTTATGCTGTCAAATTTTCGACAAGAGTTTATGAGGACTTATATTATGAATAATTATGCTATGATTATGAGGATACATGTGTTCATATGAAGGCCATGTCTATGAAAACCATACATGCAAATAGGATTGAGGAATGATAAGAGATATATGCATAAACGCATAGAGCATTCACATGCATGATTATATCTAATAGATTATAAGGACTTGCAAGAGGGACGTACCAAGCTACCACGTGAGGCATGGCATAGAACCAGCTAGCGTGGGCCAGAGCAGTACTGTCTAAGACTTGGGCCAGCCCTCGATTAGATTTAAGGGGAATAGACCGGTGTGAGGGTCGGGGAAAGTAAACCTGTCACTCATGTATAGGTACGAGCTCAAACCTAAATAGCAAACTATTACCCAGGGGTGAGAGAGACCATTCACCTCCAGGGAACCAAGTACGAAAAAGCAAAATACAAGTAAAAGATGCACTTGCGTGTAAACCCCAATAAACACACTAGGGACGGCAATACGTAACGCCTAGGTGTGTTAAGAAAAGAAAGTAAAGAAAGTTAATAGGAGAAATAGTCACTTGCATCAAATGTATTATTGCACTCATAAATGCATATTGTTTAGTTGTTCTTTGACCTGCTATGCTTATGCTTCAATTCTTATCCTCGCTTATCAAGAGACTAATTGTATTGATTTGCAGACATTAATTATTTTGTTGCATTTATATTTATATTCTTTCTTTGATTAACAAGTGTATGAATAAAATGAACTCTATTTCGGATAATACAAGTTCAAACTATAAAACTGAAAAGTCTATTAGCATTTCATCCTTTTCATTATAAACCGAAGCAGCTAGAGATAATAATGATGACATGGTATATGGTAGTTTAATGAATCCTATTGAGAATTTATAATTCTCACTCCTATATTTATTTCCGTGTTATCTCCAGATAGTTCAGAAGTACCGAAGAAGGTCCTCCAAGGCAGAGTTGACTAGTAAGATTGAAGATGGCCGAAGGTTGCTGTCAGACAAGGTCCAATTAGGAGATAGTAACAACTCCTAGGTGAGGTATTATAACTTAAGCATAGTACCATGCTTGGGAGGATGTTACAACCTATATCACACTAAAGCTAATGCTTCATCAATATTCAAACCAGGGGAGTTTTGTTGTAAGAAAAGTCTTAAAAGATCCTCTAATCGTTTCTTTAAGTTCAATTTGTGTTTCTTTTAGTTCAAATTCGAAGTATGTCATTTTCTCTTCAGCTTGTTTAATTTTATCGATTTCTTCATCTTTCTGCAAAGAAATTTTTGTAATTGATCTCCCATAACACCGAACCCATCCTGGTTGCTCTTTGCCAAACACTGCTTGGAATGCATCCATAGCAGTTTCCCCAGCATTTTGGCAATCTTTAAGTTCCTCCTATTGACAAGAAACCCATTTGATAATAACACAACATAAAGATAATAATTATTGACACAATGATTAGAGTGACTTACAATTACAACTTGTGTTTTGAAATCGAGCTCCTTCCTTTTTCGTCTTGTGCGAGTTGCAACAAACACATCAGCTTGTCTTGGTTCTTCTTTGTTTTCATTGTTTTCACGCTACAAGAATGAAAAAAAAGTATGTGTTAACTCTAGTAAATTATAAACAAAAAATAAAGTTACAAAATTCCAGCAGTTTATAAGATATTACCAATCCAACACACACTCTTCCGAAATTGATAGGCCCCATTCGATGCCTCCATTTTTGTTTCTTACGATTTTCATAACTTATACGACACATGGACTATGCTCCAAAAAAAAAACAAAAGGAATCAAATATAATAAACTTCATAAATTCATAAGAGAAAGAAAAACAAAATAGCAAGAAACTTCAAGTGCAATAAATTCCAAAATAGTATGGAAGCTACATTCTACCACTTACTTGGACAGTAGAAAGACTCCAATATGCAATCAATTTTCGAAATTGGACTTCTAGAATACCTGGAGGACAATTTTTTAACATATCCTCAATATTGTCGTACTTGTCAAAATGTTTCTTCTTGATAGCTGTCTTGTGCCACTTCCAACCATCTCGAATACCATCCATCACCCATTTCTCTCCCTCTTTCAGAATAATGAACTTTGACTAATCAAAACCCAACATACATTATCTTAATCTTCATTTGATAAGAAAGATTAAATAAAAATTTCATCTAAAAATAAATAGTTCTTACATTGACATAGTTCCACGTGCATTTTTTGATTGGATCATCTGGCACAACTTGCCAATTAGTGTACATCAAACTTAAGAAATCAGGATTTCTTCCCATTGTTCCAATAAAGTTGGTTAAATCCTTCACTCTTTGTTCAGTTGGTCCCACTACTTGTCCTTTATCAAAAGTCACCTCCTCTTTTTCTTCCAATGATCTTGCATGGATTTGTTTGCATGTTGTTTTTCCCCAAGTCTTTCTATTCTTTGAGGTGCCTGGCCAAAACATTTAGAAATTCATGCAATGAGAACCGTCAAAGTCAGCAAGATTTACCACTTAAATGTGTAATATAATAGCTAGCTTAAGAATTAACAATAAGCAATATCACATGGATGACCTTCAACATGTATAAGTACTAATAAATGTAGCAGAGATTACATCACCTTCAACATGGCTAGTCTCTATAACTTGATATCTGTCTTTATCAAAAATACCAAATTCATCATGTTCATCAACATTACTTTCATCATCCAACATATAATTGTTTTCTCTATATCCATGGATGGCATAGATCTAACACCTTCAATCATTGGTTGAACAGCAGGCTGGTCTTCTCTTTCCACATGTATCTCTCATTTTTCTAAAAATTCATCAATAGTCATTGCTGGGTAGATTGGCTTCCTCTTGATCTTTTTGCGATCTGGTTGTTCTTGAATAGATGCATCAAATTGGGTCATATTCCTAGTCCCATTTACTTTGTTAGGCAAATGGGCTTCTTGTTGATCATTGCTATTGTCTTGGTTTTGCGAACACCCTATAGAGTGGGTCACAATTTTGCGCACTAGTAGCCTATTCTTCCTTTCCAATTGAGTGGACAACTTAGAATGCATGGAACTCGGCCTATTTTACCCCTGACTAGCATCCAACATGGAAGGCATAGGGTGCATCCTCTTATGAGTTTCTAGTGCTTTAGCATGCATAGTTTCTTTCTTGCTTCCAGTTATGAAGTTTTTAACTAGTTCAGCACTTAATCGAGCATTGACTTGTAGATTAACTTTTTTGTTCTTTATAGGACTTTGAAATTTCTTGACTAACCTTTTCTTCTTAAGAGTAGCTCCACATTCCATTGTGAGGCTAAAACTAGAATTTAGATAGCAAAAATTAGAAGCCCCAAGTCATTGTTAAGCCAAAACTAGATTAATTTACGATAAAAAGAAAAAAAGAAATCTCAAGTCATTGTGAAGGTAAAACCAGAATTTAGAATACAAAAAGCTAAAATGTCAAGTCACTATTAAGCCAAAACTAGAATTTAGATTGCAAAACTAAAATCTTAGGTCAATATGAAGGCAATACTAGAATTTAGATTGTAAAACTAAAATCTCATTATAAATCCAAAACTAGAATATGCATTGCAAAACTAGAATCATAATTAGTAGTTGCTAAGTAAAGGAGACATGTACCTCTTTTTTAAATTCTTCAAGTGGCTACCACTAGAGTTATATTTACTATATATCCACTGCAAGCAAAGCAAAATCACCAAGTAAAATATAGTCTAAAGATGCTAATATAATCACAAAGCAAAAGGTAAGAAAAAGAAAGCTAAAAGGCAATCTAAATTACTGAGTCAGGTTTCAAATAGTAAAAATGAGATCTACATGCAGCAAAATCGAAAGTTAGTCAAGGAAAGCACCTGCATAAAAAGATACAAATATAAGTTCAACTATGACTACAAGAAAACCACAATACAAATATAAGTTCAACTATGACTACAAGAAAACCAGAATGCAATGTTAAAAATAAAAATTAATCGTGCAAAATTGTATGAATCCAAAAACAAATCAGATATATTTAAATTGTACCAATCAACTAAAGAAATAAATCATTCAAAGTTTTCAAAATCATAATCTTCTTCCGATTCTATTTCATATTCTTGGGAAAGAAGCACTTCTTTTGTGACATTAACAAGAACATCAGGTAAATCATTCCTCACCAAGTCAACTTCGCCATTATCATTAGGTATAGAAGGACCCATTAAATGATCAAATGACTCATTTTCATGGATAGCCTGGACATTATTGTCAACTTGGTCACTTATGCTAAACAAATCCCTTGGAACTATCTTCATAACATAGTGTTTATTTTGATCAAATGGATCTTGCACGTAGAACCATTGGTGTACTTGAGATGCCAACACAAAAGGCTCTTCCTAATAGCATCTTTTGTTGAAGTGAACATATGTGAGGCCGTAACCATCTTCTGCAGCCTCATACCAATCACACTTGCACAATACAACCTTAAAATTGCCATAGTAATCTAACTCAATTATATTAGTTAATCTACCATAATAAGTGAGATTTCCATTAACTGGGTTTGTATCCTTGGAGCTTGCAAAGCTTGTAGTCAACGCAACTAATGTGATACTACTATTTTGTGTTTTGTGTCTTGCATCACGTTGCCTAGTATGAAATCTATATCCATTGATGAGATGCCCAGGCCCTGTAGACAGCTTCTTAATCCAATCCGAAACATCCTCGTGCATAGCACGAGTTTCGAACCATTGAGGAAAGTTCTGACTATGGTTTTTGGCTTTGTTCCATTTGGATCCTTGTTGCTAATTGTTGACCTCATGCTCATGCTCTCTAAACTGAAAGGTATTGTTATTTGTAAGCATAGACTTGCCTTCGAGACTTCTCATCTAGAATGAAAGGATCACCCTTTTTACCTCCTAAAGGACAACCTTTGCTAGGAAACAAATGTAACATCCTCAATTTCTTATCATGTTGAATTACTTCAGTAACCTTGAATAATTAGGCACTTAATGAGAAATTATGAGATTAAGGGTTAATTAAGGGATTAACGAAGTGTTTATGAGTCAACTCTGATGCGAAAAGTAAAGAGAATGCTTAATCGAGATTAGAGAATCTCTTATTAAGCAAGTCAGAGCCTTAATAGCTTAATTAAGCACTAATCACCCTTGATTAGCTTAATCGAGTTTAATTAAGGATAATTAAGCTTAATCGTAAGATTAATTTTTGTTAAGCATATTCTTGTGTGTTAATCACTAATCCTTGCTTAATCATATTAATTAAGTTGTAATAGCACTTAATCACATGATTAAATTCAAATTTAGTCAATTAGACAATAAAGAAAAAAGTGATGTCACTAAAGTATAAAGCATTAGACAAGAGTGCTTTATGTAAGAGTAAGTACTTGATTTGTTCCCCCATTATCTAATTTATCTCCCTAAACCTTAATTAACACAAAATAACACAAAAATATCTCTCCCCCATGTAATGTCCGAAAAATTTTACTATTTTTAACCAAATTATTCGATTTTTATCAAATAATTGAGATTAATTAGAATTCAATTAAGTATTTAGTTAAAGTCAATTAAGTATCATTTAGAGAGAATAGATTTGAGGAAATTAGATTAGAAACATAAGAAACCTCATAGGATTTTTCCAAAACCATTTTACCGATTTAAAGGAAATCGGTAAGATTTCGGTATTTTAAACTGTTGGAACCGAATTAATAGAAATCATACTGTGAGAACCCTAGATTGAATGGCCAAGATTCAGCCACCAGCCCTTCTTGAATGGCACAACATCAGCCTTAAAAGGAGGCAGCCACATCAAATTGGAATGAAGAGAAAAATCCACCAATCACATGCAACTTCTTCCAAAAATTTCCAAATAATTCCTTCCTACTCCTTGCAGATTTTTGGCCTCATATTTAGAAGATAACCCTTCATTTCCTTTCCATCCCACCTCATATTCACTCCCTCTTCATCAAGCTTTCAAGTTCCAACAAGTTCCAGCACTTTCCTTGCTCCAAAACTTGAATCTAGCAAGTTTAACACATAGCAAAGGTAGGAATTCTAAATTCTGTTCCTATTTTCTATGGGTTGGGGCTATTTAGGGTTCCTTTTTATTTCATTATTCTGAAGTTATATGGGGTGGAAATGATGAATTAAGTTAGGTTTAATATGTATGATGAATTGGAATTGAAGTTGGAGAGGAAGAATTTGAAAATAGAAGAAGCAAGATGCTATTTGGGTGAAAAATCCTACGGCGTCCATATATTCATCTTCTACAGAGAAGAATATAGCCATCAAAACTTAGTGAATCTATTTTTACATGAAACTAGACATCTAGGGCTTTCCAACCATATAAAATATAAGGCTATTGGATTAGTATTGAGTGAGTTATGAATTTTTGAAGTTTAACCTAAAATTCTAGGTCCCATTTTGGGCAATATGAGTTGAGAAGAGTGTAACTCACCCTACAAAACTCTAAATTGAGTGCAATGAACTCCATTTGAAATATAACATGTAGGGAAACATCTCATAAAAATTTCAGAGTTATATTCATTCCCATTTATTCCAGTAATTCGATGAATTTGCCTTAAGTCCATACTGGGCTAGAATAGGGTAGTCCAGAAGCATTAATTTTCGAGGCTTATATCTCAAGCTATACTTATGCAAGTGAGGTTCAACTTATTTCAAATAAAATTTTGTTCTGTTAGCTTTAATTTGGTATAATTTTCATATGGTTTCTCCTAGTTTCCTATTTGTGGTGAATTTTAATTTATAAGGGTACAATTCTGGCTAGTTGTAGGGCAGACCAAAATAAACCTTGAATAACTTGAGCTACACAAATCAAAATGAGATGAGACTAAAAGGGTTGGAAATTAGACACATAGCACTATAACATATCGAAAATTTAGGTCCAAATGAGTTGAATAGAAATTATGGTGAATTTTACAAAATCGACAGAATTGAGTATAATGAGCAAAAACCTTATTGATGTTGGCACACTATATAATTGATATTGTTGTTATAAATTTGTTGATCTATGTTGGTTTGAATGCTTAATTGATCTTTCTGGTAGCCTGGTAATATTCATGGGGAAGCGAACTCGATCCGTTATGCTGCCAATGTTTCGGCAAAGACTTCATATACTATGTGAAATATTTGTGCATATATGATACTTAAGAAAAATAATACTAGATGTACATGCAATTTATGAAGAATGTTATGATTCCATATTGCTTGGGTCAACCCCTGAATAATATTAAGGGGAATAGATCAATGGGAAAGTTGGGGAAAGTAAACCCGGCAATCCTGTATAGGAACGAGCTCGGTCTTGAAAAGCAGACTATTACCCAGGAGTATACGACCAAACACTCCCATAGGACCAAGAGTGGAAATTATAAGTTACATGAATCGAAAGCTCCCAAAGACTACGTGCATTTTCCATTTCACATATATATGCTCTATTTGTTAATTTCTAAGTTAATGTCATAGTTAACTATATATTTCTTGTGTTATATTACTGTTTACCTATGGTTACTATTTCAGCTATGTTAGTGTGCCTGTTTAAATATACTTGTATTGCTCTAATTTAAAATTAAGTTTTTGTTTCAGGTTATATTTTCCACAAATTAAATTAAGTTGAATATTACTGTTATATTGTATCATTTAAAATTAAGAATAGCTTAAACAACTGAAAATGACGGCGAAGGCAAATGTACGTAGAATTAGAATTCCTACTGAGAATTTCCTTAAATTCTCACCCTACTGTATATTTCTATGTCATTCTCATATCATGGCAAACGCAGTGACAGGCATCCTCTTCATTGAGTTCCTCGACCTCCACATCCACCTTGATCCGTTTCTAGAATCCATATATATACATGTATACATATATATATATATATATATATACATGTATACATATATATATATATATATATATATATATATATATATGATGTAGTGCAGTAGTTCTATTTATTCCGCATATTTCTTTTCTGTTATGACGTTAACCCGTTTATTTACACTACGGCCAAAGATAAATACACAAATTAATAGTTAACTCCATTATGATTATATAACAATTGGATTTAAGTGAAACTTTAATTAGATAACTATATGTAATAACTTATCAGGAAATATATTATGACTTAAACATAGTATTTTGTCTGATAAGGTGTTTCACTCCACCCCTTGAATGTTACGGCCATACACATGCACAAACACACACATTCATTTTCATTTTCACACTTTCATTCTCTCTCTAAACCCTCAAATTCTCCAACTTCTCTCTACATTCTCTCTTCTTCTTTTTCATCTTCTTCTTCTTCCATTCTCCACCTCCATCACCGAACCTTCTTCACTTAGCCCTTCGAAAACCACATCTTTTGGTCTTTGAAGAAGAGATTCAAACATTACAAGCTTAATTTTCGAGAGAACTCAAGAGTTCCCTCTTGGTTCATCCAAAACTGCCACCATCTTCAAGGAAGGAACCACCCTCATCTTCTTCTTCTTCTTCTTATCTCGTTGTAGCACCATTTTTAAGTAAAGGTAGTGATCTTCACTCTTTTACCTTGTTTGCTCAAGAAAGCTTGAAGTTTGGTTCTTCTCATGACCAAAATCTTCAAGTGAAAACTTGAGAAGATCTTTCATGCTCTTCATGAGCAAAAGTTTCTGCTTTTGGTAAAATATGTTCATGTTCTTCTTCAAGTGTTGTAACACCCTACCAATTTAATGTTATGCTTAAGTCATAGCATGAAATTAAGTAGATTGTGTTACCGTGTTAGTATTCCGTTTATAGTTGTATTCATTACATTATATTTCCTTTTTCTCATATATATATATATATATATATATATATATATATATATATATATATATATATATATATATATACGAAATATACCTCAGGGCGCAGAGATCATATATGTAAACAGAAGAAGTGGCACGCTGTATATAATAAACGTGATCAGCATCACAGAACATAACAAAATTTAATAAAAAGCACAACAAAAAAGATAAGGATAGGTAATATGTCATCAGCTATATACATACATATATATATCGGAAGCCAACGCTTCAATTTATATGCAAGTTCAAAAGAGGATACATAAGTGGGGCTGATATACCAAAAAGACATAAGGCCCGTGTCAGTGAAAATAGTCCTACAAGGTCCGCAGAGGATATTTCAAACTAGTTGATATACATATGACTAAGTCTATGGTCCAATGCTACACACTGCCAAAAGAGGGTCATACTATACAACGTAGCCAGCGGCCGGAACCTACTCGGTCAAGTAGCCGTTGGCCATACCATGCCCGGCTAGGGAGTAGCCAGCATTAGGTCCCGAAAAGGAGGATAATGAGCCGGTAACCTCAGAAGGATCACTCTCAGGACTAAGCGGATTATTTGGAATCACCTGCCGAGGTGACTTTGGTGGAGGGCCGGTAGGAGCTGCGGGTGGAGCAGGTGGAGCAGGGTGTGCTACATGCAATGGGACCACGAAATACGGAGCCGCAGGGTCGAATGCAGGGTGAAATAAAGGACTAGCAAAATTCCTATTACTAAAAAGATAGAGGTGGAAGTGGCAGGAAACAACTATGTACACTGAGTCAAACATGGGGTCATAGTGGAGCTACATGTCAGGAATCTCAATAAACTGGGTGGCTGTCGTGTCCATCACCAAAGTCTAAGAATGATGCGGAAACACAAAGTGAGGTGAGAATTTAAAGAAATTCTCAGTAGGATTCGAGTACGGTATTAAACTAACGTCACATTCATTCTCAGTTGCCTCGGTTTTCATTTAATTATAAAAAACATGGCATCAAATGGAACTATCCACATTTAATAAATTTAAGTAATTAAATACCTGGTCCGAGGCAAGGTTCAGTTTTACTTAAGACTACAGAAGAAACAGAATAAACTACTAATTAGTGTTACACAGAATAATGAGCCGAATAAATAAACAGACAACAGAAAGTAAACATAATAGTCAAATTGTAAACAACTTATAATGACTATTCAATGCGACCATGCAAAAACTCATTCTTAAACTTAGCATCATAAACTTTTCTGTTACTTGGCCTCCAGGGAGTTCTTGGCCATTCAACTCTTGGGTAATAGTCTGCTTCTCAGAATCGAGCTCGTTCCTATATAGAAATGCCAGGTTTACTTTCCCTGACCTTCCCACCGATCTATTCCCCTTAACTTTAATCTGGGGCCTGCCCAAGTATTACGGAACTTTTATCACAACATAACCTTTGTGAATTTCTTGAAAAATGCACATGTATCTAAATGCATCTTATAACTCATGCATAGGCTTTACCAAAATTTCGGTAGCGAATGTGTCCGCTTCCTCATAAATAGTGCCAGTACTCAGAAAACCAATTTTTCAGAGAAATCATAACACTTCATTCACAATTCAATCATCAATTTCATAGGAACATTAGTTGCATTTAAAACATAGTTGCTATCTCAGCACTTTCATTCAATCTGGTATTTGTAAATAAGGCCACAATTTCTATTTAACTCATCTAGATCTAAGTTTTGGATATGTTAGAGTGTTATGTGTCTATTTTCTAACCTCTTTAGCCCCATCTAATTTTGATAAATGTAGCTCAAGTTATTTAAGTTCTATCTTGGCCTGCCCTGTAATTGGCCAGAATTACACATTTCAAAGTAAAAATCCACTAATAATCGAAAACCAGTCAAATCATATGAAATTATTATCATATTAAAGCTAACAGGACAAGCTTCCATTTGCTAGAAGTTCCATTTCATTTGCTTTAGTAGAGCTTGAGTTATAAGCTCCGAAATTTGACCTTTCTGAACTGCCCTATTTTGGCCCGATTTGGACATAGGGCAAACTCCTGGAACCACTGGGAGCAAACAAGATAGTATCTAACTTTGAAATTTTTATGGAATATTTTCCTATGTGTAAGCTTTTTAAAAAAGTTAGTTTCATTCAATTCCAAGTTGTATAGGCAAGTTTTGCCCTAAACAACCTAGTCTGCCCAGAATCAAACTCAAAAACCTAGGTCAAATTTCAAAATTCATATCTCTCTCAATACTAACCCAATGGCCTTATAATTTATATGGTTGAAAAGCCCTATATGTCTAGTCTCACATAAAAATAGTTTCATCAAATTTAAATAGCTTTAGGTGGAGCCGTACACTCCGCTGTACAGACTGCCGTGGGGTTTTGATCACCCAGCCTCTCATTTCTTTCTATTCTCATCCTTTTTTACTTCTTAATCCATTTTAAACACAAAACCAGCCAACAAACTAGCCAATAATCATCATATAAATCCAAACACCACATCAAGAAGTGAGAAAATAAAAGCCCCAAACAACCACCCATAACTAAGAAGACAAGAACAAAGTTGAATCTCTACCTCCTTGTATGTGATCTTGCTAGATGTTGGAGTTTAGGTGGGTGGAATCTTGTCAAAACTTGAAGGTTGATGGAGTAGATTGAAGGGAGAAGAGATGAAGGAAGCTAGAAGGACTGGGAGAGGGTGCATTCAGCATGGAATGAGGAGAGAAATTTGATTCAAACATTAAATGGGTGGTTGGCTATGTGTGTTGTCATTGGCTGAAATTTTGTGGCCAAATTTTCAGCCATGTCTCTTTCTCTTTGTGGCGCCACCAAGGGATGATTAAGTGGCTGAGTATTCAGCCATGGAATAATAGAATTTGGGTGTGTAATTTTATTTATTCGGTTCTGACAGTTTAAAATACCGAAATCTTACCGATTTCCTTTAAATCGGTAAATCGGTAAATCGGTTTAAGGAAGTTTCTATGAAATCTTCTGTGCTTCTAATCTAATTCTTTCTCATCTAATCTCAATTATTTGCTAGTTAATTAACCCTAATTAATATTTAGTCGGATTTTAATTAATCTCAATTATTCGATAAAAACCGAACAACTAGGCAAAAAACGATAAAATTCGGTGGATGTTACATTACTACCCTCCTAAAAAAAGTTTTGTCCTCAAAATTTAGTACCTGAGAATAGTTCAGGATACTCTTTCTTCATGTCTGATTCTAATTCCCAAGTGTAGTCTTCAGTATCTTCTTTTCCCCATGCTACCTTTACTAACTGCACGATTTTGTTTTGAAGTTGTCTGTTGCTTCTGTCTACGATCTGTGCCGGTGATACATGGAAAGTCAGGTCCTCTTTTAACTGTATTGACTCAGGTTCTAGGAAGTGTGTAGGGTCAGGTTGATATCTTCTAAGTTGAGAAACATGAAAAATATCATGAAGGTTTGATAAATGAGGAGGTAAAGCGACTTGATATGCAACTGATCCGATTCGCTTCAAGATTTGTAAGGGACCAATAAAGCAAGGACTTAGCGTCTTGACCTTAATAGCTCTACCTATCCTTGTTGTAGGCTTAACCTTCATAAATACGTGGTCTCCTTTTCGAAATTCTAGAGGTTTTCTCCTGGTATCCGCATAACTCTTCTGACAGCTTTGAGCGGCAAGCATCTTACTTCAAATTTTCTTGATCTGCTCAGTGGTTTGTCTGACTAAATCAGGCCCCAATAGAGTTGATTCTCCTATTTCATACTAACATAAGGAGATTAGCACTTCCGTCCGTACAATGTTTCATAAGGAGCCATGCCGATGCTAGCATGATAGCTGTTGTTGTATGCAAATTCGGCTAGTGGTAAGTATCGATCCTAATTCCCATGTTGCTCCATTATATATGCTCGCATCATATCTTCTAAGGTTTGAATTGTCCTTTCCATTTGACTATCATTTGTGGGTGATGTGTAGTGCTTAGGCACAACTTAGTACCAAACGCTTTTTGTAAGGCTCCCCAAAATCGTGAACTGAATCTTAGGTCTTGATCAAAGATAATAGTTTAAAGGGTCACATGTAGCCTTATAATTTCTTGAATATACAATTGTGCTAATTTTTCCCAACGGATAGTTTGCTCAAATGGGTAGAAAGTGGACGGATTTGGTCAACCTATCCATGATAACCCATATGGCATCATATCCTGCTGGCGTTCTTGGTAATCCCATTACAAAATCCATGGAGATACTTTCCCACTTCCACTCAGGAATTTCCAGAGGTTGTAGCATCTTGGAAGGTTTCTGATGCTCTGCTTTCACCTTCTAACAGACCAAGCACTTGCTCACGAAGCTGGCTACATCTGACTTCATGCCTGGCCACTAAAACATTTTCTTGAGGTCTTGATACATTTTAGTAATGCCGGGATATACGGTAAATTTACCTTTATGTGCTTCCTCCAAGATTATTCTTTGAAGATCATTTCCCTCGGGTACGCATACCCTGTCATGATGATGCCATATGCCCTCTTTATCCTGAGCAAAACTCATTAATTTTCCTGATTGCATGAGATTGATTGTATGTTGAAAACTGGTATCTTGCTGTTGTGCCTGCCGAGTCTGTTCCTTAAAGCTACTGGCTATCTTAATTTGGTGTAACTGAATAGTCTTGGGAGTTATAAGGATTCCCAAATTAAGATCTTAGAAGCTCTTAATAAGCTTTATCTCTTTAATCATCATCCAGGCTACAGTCAGAGATTTCCTACTCAAAGCATCTGCCACAATATTTGCCTTGCCTGGGTGGTATTTCAATTCAAATTCGTAGTCTTTAAGAAGTTCCATCCACCTCTGCTGCCTCATATTTAGTTCCTTTTGATCAAAGAGATACTTCAAACTCTTATGATCAGAAAAGACCTCGAACCTCATACCATAAAGGTGATGTCTCCATATCTTCAAGGCAAATACTATTGTGGCTAATTCGAGATCATGCGTGGGATAATTCTTTTCATGTGGCTTTAATTGTCTAGAGGCATATGCGACCACATTTCCGATTTGCATCAACACGTATCCTAATCCTTGTTTTGAAGCATCATAATAGACTTTAAATGGTCTACGAGGGTCTGGCAAGGCTAGCACTGGCGTCGTGGTTAACCTCCTTTTCAAATCTTGAAAACTCTATTCGCACTTCGGTGTCCATTCAAATGGAACATTCTTCCTGGTTAGCTTGGTCAAAGGCAAAGCTATCCGAGAGAAATCCTTCACAAATCGCCTATAATATCCAGCTAAATCCAGAAAACTCCTAACTTCAGTGACTGTGGCCAGCCTTTCCCAATCTAATACTGCTTCTACTTTGCTGGGGTCAATAGAAATTCCCTCATAGGATACCACATGGCCGAGAAATTTTACTTCTTTCATCCAAAATTCACATTTGGATAACTTAGCATAGAGTTTCTTCTCTCTTAAAATTTGCAGAACCAGCCGCAAGTGTTCCGCATGCTCTCACTTCGTGCTCAAATAGACAAGTATGTTGTCAATGAAAACCACTGCAAACTTGTCTAGATATGGGCGGAATATCCGATTCATATAATCCATGAATACTGCTGGTGCATTTGTTAATCCAAACGACATCACAGTATACTCGTAGTGTCCGTAGTGAGTTCGAAAGGCCGTCTTAGGGATATCTTGTTCCCGAACTCGAATTTGATGATATCCAGAATGCAAGTCAATCTTGGAAAATACCATTGCACCCTATAGTTGGTCCATGAGGTCATCAATTCTTGGCAGTGGATATTTATTCTTAATCGTCACTTTATTCGGCTGTCGATAATCCAAGCATAGGTGCATGCTCCCATCTTTCTTTTTGACCAATAAAACTAGAGCTCCCCATGGCGATGCACTTGGCCGTATGAATTCTTTTTCCAAAAGTTCTTCAATATGTTTCTTTAGTTCTATCAGCTCTAGAGGTGACATTCGATACGGAGCTATAGATATTGGTCCCGCACCTGGAACTAACTCGATGGCAAACTCAATTTCCCTCTCAAGAGGGAATTCGGTGATATCTTCGAGGAAAACATCGGGATATTCCTTAACAACTGGGATCTCATCCAGTTTCTGTTCAACTTCCGTCACATTAGCTGACAGGAGAATGTATCCTTGACTTTTCGACCCACTATAGTTTACTAATAAAGAGTTCAGATAAAAGGGTGTTGACGCTTGGGATTCAGAAGACGAGACAGAGGAGAATATCACTGTCTTATTAGAACAATTGAGCATGACTTAATTAGCGGAAAGCCAATCCATGCCCAGAATTATATCAAGTCCAGATAGAAGGAGACAAATCAAATTAGCTGCAAAAGTCCTACCCTCAATTTGAAGAGGAACATTAATGCAAATTTGACTAGTTTTAATTGGTTCATTGGTAGGAGTAGAAATTAGTAGATCATAAGGCAATTCGAAAATTAGTAATTGCAAAACAGCCATACAGTCATGAAAAATAAACGAATGTGAGGCACCTAAATCATAGAGTACAGTTAGAGTCTCATCGTCCACTTCATAGGTACCTTGGATTAGTCCTTCAAACTTGTCGGCTTCTTTTGCATTGATCATGAAGACTCGTCCTTGATGTTGAGGTCTAAACGTTTGTGGTGGATTCCTGGTTGGGCACTCATAAATTTTGTGGCCTGGCTTGCCATACCCATAGCACACATCTGGCCTGCCAAACAAGGCCGATCACCATGATTCTTACTGCATTTCATGCAAGTTGGATTCGGAAAAGGTCTTTGGGGCTGCTTGCCTTTATTGCCCACCGGTGGGAATCTTCTCTGCTGTTGAAAGTTGGGTTTGAATCTTGGGCCCTGTGGTGCCAACCCCTTCTTAAAGTTACTACTAGACCCCTTGGCTACAACCAGTTTCAAGTTACAATCTTCCACAAGTTAGCATTTATTCACCAGTATGGGGGAATCTCTAATCTCCATTGGCCCAACTACTGCAAGAATATCTTCTCGTAATCCTCTCTTGAATTTGACACACTTCCAAACTTCATCAGGATTCTTGTGGTAAATTGTAGAAAATTTACATAGCTCTTCAAACCTGGCAATATACTCGGATACCGTCCTGTTTCCTTGACGAATCTGCATAAATTTTAGCCCCTTAGCATTTTGACCTGAGGCAGAAAAGTACTTTTAGTAGAAAACATCTCTAAACACCGTCCAGGTGACTGCTGTCTGAGATTCCTCGAATAGTCTTCATATGCTATTCCACCAAAACTCTACATCTGCTTCAAGCATATAAGTGGCAAAAGTCACCTTTTGATGATTCGAACAATATAGGACAGAGAAAATTTTCTCCATAGCCTTGACCTATTCATCGGCCTTATTTGGGTCATATGCTCCTCGAAATCGAACTCAGCAAATTTAAAGTAGTCCAAGTCAGCTCCTGGCCATGTGGATTTCCTCCATAGCTTGCCTCAGGTCGCCAGCCTAATTGATCCATCATCTGGTGAGCTGTCGCGGCCTTTTCTTGCATTGCATGAGCCATCTCTCATATCGTGTCCATAAAGTTAGCCGGGTTCTCTTGAACAGGTTCTATGCGTGGCCTACCTCACCTTCCAGAAGCCATTAAGTTCTGAGCACACAAAATAAAAGTTATTGAGTTAATCAGGCTCAATACTAAGTCTAATGTGCTAGTAAATAACAGCTCACACAATCAGGCGCCTCATACACATGCACATCTATATCTCAACTTCCAAACAAGATTTAGTGCATGCTATCATCTAAAAATATAAAATATGTGCAAAGCATAGTCAGTCCAATCCTCAGGCCTTAGCTAGGATGAACTGCTTTGATACCAAAATGTAATACCCTACCAATTTCATGTTATGCTTAAGTCATAGCATGAAATTGAGTAGATTGTATTATCGTATTAGTATTTCGTTTGTAGCTGTATTCATTATATTATATTCCCTTTTTCTCTAATATATATATATTTTTGACGAAATATACCTCGGGGCGCAAAGATCATATATATAAACAGAAGAAGTGGCACGCTATATATAATAAAACTGATCAGCATCACAGAACATAATAAAATTTAATAAAAAGCACAACAGAAAAGATAAGGATAGGTACTATGTCATCAGCTGTATACATACATATATATATCGGAAGCCAATGCTTCAGTTTATATGAAGGTTCAAAAGAGGATACATAAGCGAGGCCGGTATACCAAAAAGACATAAGGCCCGTGTCAGTGAAAATAGTCCTACAAGGTCTTCAGAGGACATTTCAAACTAGCTAATGTACATATGGCTAAGTCTATGGCCCAATGCTACACACTGCCAAAATAAGGCCATACTGTATAATGTAACCTGCGGTCGGAACCTACTCGGTCATGTAGCCGTTGGATATACCAGGTCCGGCTGAGGAGTAGTCAGCACTAGGTCCCGAAAAGGAGGATGATGAGTCGGTAACCTCAAAAGGATCACTCTCAGGACTGAGCGGAATATCTCGAACCACCTGCAGAGGTGAATCTGGCGGAAGGCCAGCAGAAGCTGTGGGTGGAGCAGGTGGAGTAGGGTATGCTACATGCAATGGGACCGCGAAATATAGAGCGGTAGGGTCGAATGCAGGGTGAAATAAAGGAACAACAAAATTCCAATTATTAAAAAGATAGAGGCAGAAGTGGCAGGAACTAGCCATGTACAATGAGTCAAATATGAGGTCATAGTGGAGCTGCATGTCAGGGATCTTAATAAACAGGGTGGCTATCGTGTCCATTACTAGAGTCTGAGAATGTTGCGAAAACACAAAGCGAGATGAGAATTTAAAGAAATTCTCAGTAGGATTTGAGTACAGTATTAAACTGATGTCACATTCATTCTCAGTTGCCTCGATTTTCATTTAATTATAAAAAAAAATGCCATCAAATGGAACTATCCACGTTTAATAAGTTTAAGTAAATACCTGGTCCGAGGCAAGGTTCAGTTTTACTTAAGACAGCAGAAGAAACAGAATAAACTAATAAATAGTGTTACACAGAATAATGAGCCGAAAAAATAAACAAACAGCAGCAAGTAAACATAATAGTCAAACTATAAACAACTTATAATGACTATTCAATGCGGCCATCCAAAAACTCATTCTTAAACTTAGCATCATAAACTTTTCCGTTTCTTGGTCCCCTGGGAGTTCTTGGCCATTCAACTCCTGGGTAATAGTCTGCTTTTCAAGATTGAGCTCGTTCCTATATAGGAATGCCAAGTTTACTTTTCCTGACCTTCCCACCGATCTATTCCCCTTAACTTTAATTTGGGGCTGGCCCAAGTATTGTGGAACTTTTATCACAACATAACCTTTGTGAATTTCTTGAAAAATGCACATGTATTTGAATGCAGCTTATAACTCATGCATAAGCTTTACCAAAATTTCAGCAGCATACGTGTCCGCTTCTCGATGAATAGTGCCATACTCAGAAAACCAATTTTTTAGAGAAATCATAACACTTCATTCACAATTCAATCATCAATTTCATAGAAGCATTAGTTGCATTTAAAACATAGTTGCTATCTTAGCACTTTCATTCGACCCGACTTTTGTAAATCAGGCCACAATTTCTATTTGACTCATCTGGACCTAAATTTTGATATGTTAGAGTGTTATATGTCTATTTTCTAACCCTTTTAGTCCCATCTAATTTTGATAAATGTAGCTCAAGTTATTTAAGTTCTATCTCGGCCTGCCCTTTAGCTAGCCAGAATTACACACTTAAAAGTGAAAATCCACTAGAAATTGAAAACCAGTTCAAATCATATGAAATTTGTATTATATTAAAGCTAACAGGACAAGATTTCATTTGCAATAAGTTTCATTTCATTTGCTTTAGCAGAGCTTGAGTTATATGCTCCTAAATTTAACCTTTCTGAATTGCCCTGTTTTGGCCGAATTTGGACATAGGGCAACCTCCTGGAACCACTGGGAACAAACAGGATTGCATCTAACTCTAAAATTTTAATAGGATATTCTCTATATGTAAGCTTTCTAAAAAGTTAGTTTCAGTCAATTCCAAGTTGTATAGGGCAAGTTTTGCCCTGAACAACCTAGTCTGCCTAGAATCAAATTCAAAAACCTAGGTCAAACTTCCAAAATTCATATCTCCCTCAATACTAATCAAATGGCCTTATAATTTATATGGTTGGAAAGCCCTAGATGTCTAGTTTCACATAAAAATAGTTTCATCAAATTTAAACAGCTGTAGATAGAGCCGTACACTCTACCGTATGGACTATCGTGGGATTTTGATCACCCAACCCCTCATTCCTTTCTATTCTCATCCTTTTTTACTTCTTAATCCATTTTAAACACAAAAATAGCCAGCAAACCAGCCAATAATCATCATATACATCCAAAAACCACATTAAGAAGTGAGAAAATAAAAGCCCTAAATAGCCACCTATAACAACCTAATAAACTCATACTACACTTAAGTTGTATTACGGCGTTTTATTAGTTGTTACTTATGCTCATGGAAAACTAAACTTCATTTATAAGTTAAGTTATGCGAAAAATACGATAAATTTTTTTTTTTTGAAATACATTGTCGCTTTGCAGCATTTTGGAAAGTAAAGCCTTGAGCGAGAAGGTAGATAGAGAAAGAGCGTGTCGCATAAAATACATACCCCAATATCATAAAATATGAGAAAGGTAAAAAATAGTAATTTACAAATATATTGCATTATATAACTAATCATTACATTCATATGGGTTCATAATAGATATATATATATATATATATATATATATATATATATATATATATAGATATATATATAAGATGTAGAGCTATGGCAACTGCAAGTCCAAATCAACATTGTCTGACTTCCCACATCATACGTCCGCTCATAGTGTGGGGGATCCATGCTCCACTCCACCAAATGCGCCATCAGATTTTGGTGATGATACAGAAAAGTAACTAGAGTGAGAAATAAGATTTCTCAGTAGGACTCAAACTTGACACTAAAGTATCATCGTCATCGTCCCAGCCACTTCAGTTTTATAAATGAAAACAGTGAGCATACATAAAGTCCAATTCTTAGATTTTCGAAAACATAGCCATCCGAAGCGGATTTAATTTTAACATGTCCTCTGATCATTTATATCATAACAAGCATAGGAACAACTATAATTACATAAAACATGTATGGCTGTGCTATAAGCTTCTCTTAACTTCTTCCCTTCAAGGGTTTGGACCGAAGTCCCTTTTCTTTTCTTAACTTGACTTTATCTTAAGTCTTTTTCTTTTCACCCACTAAACATAAGTGATAATGAGCTCATACCGTGGCCATCATGTAACATCCCTAATTTTTGTCTAAGCTAATTAGCTCAATGATCCTGGCTAATTAGAGAGATTAACGATTAAGTGAGGACTAATCGGCTAATCTCGATGAGCAAGAGCTTAGTAAATTGAGTCAAGACAATAATTGAATCAGAATGCACTAAATGTTTTAATTAAAACCTAATTATTCGAACCTCATGAATTCATAACTTAGAAATATAATTAAGTTAATCCAATCTTATTAAGTACAAGACAATTGTTCTAGCCTACCTATTTGAGATAGATTAATTCTTACACCTTAATTAAATAATTCATAAGACCAATTTAACTAATTAAATTGAATTAACAACTTAGGTAATTCTAATAGCTTTGAAGATTTAAAATTTTCTCCAAATTGATGCACCGAATTTTGGCCAAGGACGAGAGCAAAATTCAACCATCTATTTGCCTTCTCATCATGTAGCATTAGATCAAGAGCCTATGTTAGTAGTATTCCTTGAGTCAAGCCAAGATATGTACTCTCCTCCATCAAGATTGTGACACTTGGAGTGATCATATCTACCTAAGCCAATCCCAAGAGTGGTCATGTTTTTAACCACTTGAGAAAACACAAAATGGTCTTTACCCAAATACCAAGACTCAAGAGAAACACAACTCACCCTTTTACCTTAAGGTCCCTAGCTTTCTTGCTTGAAAAAGAAGTTAAACTCACCTACTTGCTCTTGCTTGTTGGAGAAGCAAAGCAATCAGCCCCCTCACCCCCATTTCTTGCGCAAAACAGTGCCCTTCCTCACTCTCTCATTTGTGATTTCCATTCTTTCCCAAAGACACCAAGTAGCCACTCCTTTTCATCTCAACCTCTCCTTGTTCTTCCCATTTCTCTTCTTGTTCGTGTCACCTTTCCACCACCATCACCCTCATCTTCTATCACCACCCTCACTAACTTATCAAGGATCACATTCTTTGGTCTTTGGTAAAGCAAAATAAACACTCATTTAGCCTCATTTGCTAGCTCAAGAGGAAGGAGGCCATCTCCAACCATTTTCATTCTTCAAGCTTTCAAGAGAATCCTTTTAGTAGTGACTCTAACCCCTCTTTCTTCTATGTTTTTTAAGCTCTAGAACTCCTAACCTCTCCATAGCTAGGTGGTTTTAGGACTTGCTCTAAAGGCCTCATGGCCATGCTTTTATTATAAGAAGTTGTTTGTGATTTTTGCTCTTTTCTTGGAAAATGATTTGTTGTGCATTTATTCTTGTTTTGAACCAAACTTTTTAGAACACAAAATATTGATTTTTACCAAGATCTCAAAGTATAAAAGTGGTTTGGAAATGTAAAGTGGTCACTTGAAGAAAAGACTTAATATTTTTACAAGAAAACTCATTGAAACCAAAACTGTGGAAGCTGGAAAATTCTGGCAGTTTGTATGGCGCGACTAATAAATCTTTCAATATAACTCCAAATGGAACAAACTAATTTTAAATGAAAATATACTCATAGAGCTTTTTATACATATAAAATACGTGAAATTTGGCCTTGAAACGAGAGAGATATGAATTTTCAAAATGTGCTGTCCCTAGATGTGTTTCTATTCGGGCAGTATGTAATAAAACGTGCATAACTCAACTTATACAGAACATTTTTGAGTGGGACCAAGTTTTTTATAAAGCCAAGACTTAGAGGAACATCCTAACAGTTTTGGCTGATTCCTTGTGAGGAGCTCGTAGTAAAGTTTAAAAATCACTATACCGAGAATAAACCTAAAACCTGAGCAGTCAGAATAAAATGTGCATATCTCAAGTTACAAAATGAATTTTTGAGTGGAGTTTATTTTGTTTAAAAATAGACTCAGAGGACTATAATCATACCAAAATTTAAGTCAAGATTGTAAAATATGAAATTATGGCGAATTTTTGAAGTTACTGCCCCACTATAAAAGTAAAATTGGTTATGGTTAAGTTTTAAGGGTGAATAAGAAATAAGCTTAAAGATATTAAGACCCTCAATTTAAGATATGAGAAAACTTCATAACCCAACTTAAAAGTTTCAAAAAGGATAATAGACAAAATTGGCCTTCTGCCTAATAAAAGAATTTACACAAGAGGAAATTTTAATTAAAAGCTTGTACCAAATTTACTAAGCTAAACTCATAAGACTTTGTGTGATATGTATGCCTCTATATGTCCATATGATGATATGATAATGATGATGATGATTATGACAATGATATGATGATGATGATGATGATGATGATATGAATATGATATATTGATGATATAATGCTTAATGATATGTGATAAAGGAATCACATTTAGGGACAGCGATACGTAATGCCTAAATGTGGAGAAGAATTAGAATAATTTTGCATCATAAGCTTTAATAAGAAAAGATTGAACTAAGGGTGTGATCCTTCAAAAGGGAAGGTGACCCAAAGTAAGCTCCCCTCACCCATGACTCACATGAGGCATGGCATGACCAAGCTAGTGTGAGTATAGGGGATAGGGCTTATATGAGGCATGGCATGACCCAACTAGTGTAAGTACCAAAAAGTTATGGTGGCAACGGCCACGGTATGAGCTCATTACCACTTATGTTTAGTGGGTGAAAAGATAAGACTTAAGATAAAGTCAAGTTAAGAAGAGAAAAGGGACTTCGGTCCAAACCCTTGAAGGGAAGAAGTTAAGAGAAGCTTATAGCATAGCCATGCATGTTTTATGTAATTATACTTGTGCCTATGTATACTATTATATAAATGAATCAGAGGACATGTTAAAATTTGAATTCGCTTTGGATGGCTATGTTTTCGAAAATCTAAGAATTGGACCTTATGCTGCTCACTGTTTTCATTTATAAAACCGAAGTGGCTGGAATGATG
Organism: Pterocarpus macrocarpus; assembly: GCA_031439585.1. Lineage (NCBI taxonomy): Eukaryota > Viridiplantae > Streptophyta > Magnoliopsida > Fabales > Fabaceae > Pterocarpus > Pterocarpus macrocarpus. Next base: position 29,248,861 of record CM062520.1, read on the forward strand.
ACAATGACACTTTAGTGTCGGGTTTGAGTCCTACTAAGAAATCTTATTTCTTACTCTAGTTACTTTTCCATATCGTCACCAGAATCCAATGGCGCATCCGATGGAGTGGAGCATGGATCCCCTATACTGTGAGCGGATGTATGACACGGGATATTAGACAATGCTGATTTGGACTTGTAGTTGTCATAGCTTTGCATCTTCATATATTCCTTTTTATGACGAACGATGTCAATTTAAGTTTGTATCTAGTATTTGGATCATGGCACGACCATGAGCCTCCTTCGATATAATGCGGATATATATGTACGTATATATATATATATATATATATATATATATATATATATATATATATATATATATATATTATGAACCCATATCGATGTAATGATTTGCTATATAATGTAGTGTATTCATGAATTACTATTTATTTACTTTTCTGTTATTTTATGATATTGAAGTATGTATTTTATGCGACACGCTCTTTCTCTATCTATTTTCTTGCTCAATGCTTTACTTTCCAAAATGCTACAAAGCGACGACGTATATCAAAAGAAAAAAATCTTACCGTATTTTCCGCATAACTTAATTTCAACTGAAGTTTAGTTTTCCATGAGCATAAGTAACAACTAATAAAATGCCGTAATACAACTTAAGAGTAGTATGGGTTTATTAGGGTGTTACACATTGCCACCATAACTTTTCGGTACTTACACTAACTAGGTCATGCCATGCCTCACGTAAGCCCTATCCCCTATACTCACACTAGCTGGGTCGATGCCATGCCTCATGTGAGTCATGGGTAAGGGGAGCTTACTTGGGTCACCTTCCTTTTTGAAGGATTACACCCTTAGTTCATTTTCTTCTTATTAAGGCTTATGATGCAAAATTATTCTAATTCTTCTCCACATCTAGGTGTTACGTATCGCCGTCCCCAAATGTGATTCCTTTATCGCATATCATTATGCATCATATCATCAACATATCATATTCATATCATCATCATTCATTATCATATCGTCATCATATCATATCATCATCATCATGATCATCATCATATAGACACATAGAGGATACATATCACACAAAGTTTTACGAGCTTAGCTTAGTAAATTTGGTGCAAGCTTTTAATTAAAGTTGCCTCTTGTGAAAATTCTTTTATTAGGGATAGGGCCAATTTCATCTATTATCCTTTTTTGAAACTTTTAAGTTGAATTATGAAGTTTTTTCAATACCTTATTGTAAGGGTCTTAATGTCTTTAAGCTTATTTCTCATTAACCTTTAAAACTTAACCATAACCAATTTTACTTTTACAATGGGGCAGTAATTTCAAAAATTTGCCATAATTTCATATTTTACAATCTTGACTTGAATTTTTGTATGATTATAGTTCTTTGAGTCTATTTTTAAACAAAATAAACCCCACTCAAAAATTCATTTTGTAACTTGAAATATGCATGTTTTATTCTGACTGCTCAGCTTTTAAGTTTATTCTCAATACAGTGACTTTTAAACTTTACTAGCAGTTACTCACAAGGAATTTGACAAAACTGTTTTACGGGGATGTTCCTCTATGTCTTAGCTTTTTAAAAAACTTAGTCCCACTCAAAAATGTTCAGTATAACTCGAGTTATTAAGATTTTATTACATACTGCCTGAATAGAAACACATTTGGGGACAACATATTTTGAAAATTCATATCTCTCTCGTTTTAAGGCCAAATTTCATGTATTATATATGTATAAAAATCTCTATGAGTCTATTTTTGTTTAAAATTAGTTTTGTTGCATTTGGACTTATATTGAAAGAGTTATTAGTCGTGCCATATAGGCTGCCAGAATTTCCCCGCTTCCACGGTTTTGGTTTCAATGAGTTTTCTTGTAAAAACATTAAGTCTTTTCTTCAAATGACCACTTTTCTCTTCCAAACCAATTTTATACTTTGAGATCTTATGAAAAATCAATATTTTGAGTTCTAAAAAGTTTGGTTCAACATAAGAATAAATGCACAACAAGTCATTTTCCAAGAAAAGAGAAAAAATCACAAACAACTTCTTATAATGAAAGCATGGCCAAGAGGCCTTTAGAGCAAGTCCTAAAACCACCTAGCTATGGAGAGCTTAGGAGTTCTAGAGCTTGAAAAACATAGAAGAAAAAGGGGTTTAATTCACTACCAAATGGATTTCTTGAAAGCTTGAAGAGTGAAAATGGTTGGTGATGGCCTCCTCCTTCTTGAGCTTGATAATGGGGCTAAATAAGTGTTTGTTTTGCTTCCTCAAGAGCCAAAGAGGGTGGCCCTTGAAGGGCTTATGAGGTTGGTGAAAGGAAAGAGAGTTGGTTAGGGTGTGAAAGTGGGAAGAAGAACAAGAGGAATTGGAAGAGTAGAAGAGTTAGAATGAAGCTTAGAGAGAAGTGAGAGCTTAGGCTTGTAGTGAGAGGATGGAAATCACAAATGAGGGAGTGGGGGGCTATTTTCGGGTGCAAAAATGGGGGGAGTGGGCTGATTGGTTTGCTTCTCCAACAAGCAAGGGGAAGTAGGTGAGTTTAACTTCTTTTTCAAGCAAGAAAGCTAGGAACCTTGGAGTAAAAAGGTAGGTTGTGCTTCTCTTGAGTCTTGGTATTTGGGTAAAGACCTTTTAGTATTTTCTCAAGTGAACAAAAGCAAGGACCCCTCTTGGGATTGACTTGATTGAATAAGATCACTCAAAGTAGCATAATCCTAAGGGAGGAAGGTATTTCTCTTGTCTTGATTAAAGAGATATTACTAACATAGACCCTCGATCTAGGAGTGCATGATGAGATAGCAAATGGATGGTTGGATTTTGCTCTTGTCCTTGGCCGAAATTTGGTGCATCAATTAGGAGAAATTTTTAAATCTTCAAAGCTATTAGAATTACCTAAGTTGTTAATCAATTTGATTAGTTAAATTGCTCTTTAATCGATTTCGGTTAATTACACTTTTAAGACGTTTTTCCTCTAAAAAATTGATCTTATGAATTATGTAATTAGGGTATAAGAATTAATCTATTTCAATTGGTAAGGTAGAATAATTGTCCTGTACTTAATTAATAAGATTGGATTAACTTAATTATATTTCTAAGTTACGAATTAATGAGGTTTGAATAATTAGGTTTTAATTAAAACATTTAGTATGTTATGATTAAATTATTGACTTGACTCAATTTACTAAGCTCTTGCTCATCGAGATTAGCTGATTAGTTCTCAGTTAATTGTTAACCTCTCTAATTAGCCAAGATCACCGAGCTAATTAGCTTAGACAAAAATTGGGGATGTTACACCACCCATAACCAAGAAGACAAGAACAAAGTTGAATCTCTACCTCCTTGTATGTGATCTTGCTAGATTTTGGAGTTTAGGTGGGTGGAATCTTGTCAAAACTTGAAGGTTGATGGAATAGATTGAAGGGAGAAGAGATGAAGGAGGCTAGAAGGACAGGCAGAGGGCGCATTCAGCATGGAATGACGAGAGAAAAATCTGATTCAAAAATTAAATGGGTGGTTAGCTATGTGTGTTGTCATTGGCTAAAATTTTGTGGCCAATTTTTCAGCCATGTCTCCCTCTCTTTGTGGCCTTTGTGGCGCCACCAAGGGATGATTAAGTACTAAGTATTCAGCCATGGAATAATAGAATTTGGGTGTATAATTCTATTAATTCGGTTCTGACAGTTTAAAATACTGAAATCTTACTGATTTCCTTTAAATCGGTAAATCGATTTAAGAAAGTTTCTATGAAATCTTCAATGCTTCTAATCTAATTCTTTCTCATCTAATCTCAATTATTTGCTAGTTAATTAACCCTAATTAAATATTTAGTCAAATTTTAATTAATCTCAATTATTCGATAAAAACCGAACAACTAAGTGAAAAATGATAAAATTCAGTGGATGTTACAAGTGTTCTTGATGTTTCTACTTTTGGTAAAATATGTTCATGCTCTTCTTCACAAGTGTTCTTGACCCTTTGAAAGTTTCTCACTCTAAATGCTTTAAAGTTCCTATTTTTAATGCTTGATGCATGAGATCTTGATGTTCTTGGTGGTATTGAGTTGAAAGTTGTCTTCTTTATCATTTTTCTATTGAGTTGACATGACTAAAATCATTCTTGATGCTTGAAGCTTCAAAAAGTTTGCTTCTTGATACTTTAAAGGTGGTGCAGCCTTTGTGCTTCCATAAAGTTTCATTTTGTCTTGTCTTGAAGACAAGAATAAGTGTAAAGTTCAAGTCTTCTTGGATCTTGAAAAATTTTTAAGTTATAAAGTAAGAACTTGTCTCTTCATATTTTAATAATTGACTGTTAAATGTAAAGTTTTAAGCTTTAACCAAGAATGTTACATTTTAGTTATAAAAGTGTTAACTTGCAACTTCTAGCTCATAAAGTTTGTATCTTGAGTCAAAATAATTCATAAAGTGTTGAACTTCTATTTAGAAATGATTTTTTAAAATTATGAGACAACTTTAAATCATAAAGTTGAGACCTTAATGGTCTTAGAATAAATAAAAGTGCCAACTTTCATAAAAATTAAGACTTTTTAGTTCAAAAGCTAGTATCTTGTATTATTATTCTATAAAGTTTAATCTTTAAGATAATAATATAATTTTAGAGGCACTTACTTTCATAAAGAATAAAACTTTATGACTACTTCATTAAGAATGATAACTTTAATAATACTTAAGGTAAGATCTTGCTATGATAGTGATAAAAGATTGAAACTTTGTAACTTGGATAAGTTAAAAATTACCCTTGGTGATTAGTGAACATGGTGTTATTAGGTTCATGACTGTGGTTATGCGTTGTCATGACCCAAGGATTAGAGTGATTTCGAACTACTTGGGAACAGAAGTATGATTAGGGTCTTTGAGCATACCATGAACCTAGGAATCACTAAGTGCACTATCTCAAGGAAAGGAAACAATCATCTAACTTAATTAATTTGAACAAGTGTTCCATAAGACATGAACTCAAGTAAAGAATAATTTCACATGAGAACTAAGTAATTAAAATACCACATACATATATTTTAACTATATGATTTTCTCATGGGTAACCACGGAAAATTATATAATGATTTATAAGATTCTTCACAAAGAACAACACAACTATGAACTCCTTTAGGGTATGAATGTATGATGCCATTTGGCATGATAAATAACAAGTTTGATTGAGCTTTGTCTCATGATTGAATGATTAGTGTGATAATATGGTATAGATATGTGGTAGCAATTGTCATAGCCTGCTCCAAATTACAATTTTAAAATATTTAATTACACTAAGTTTGAAGTATAGTGCAACCAAGGTCGTCTCACAAGGATGTTGTTGCTATCTAGTTAAGTAACAAGGGGGTATATGGAAACATGCAGTCAATAAGCTATAAAAGAAAATTAGATGAAAATAAAAATACTGGTTCAAAGAGTTCCTTAGGTATAAGGTGAATCAATCATTAACGCATAATATATCAAACACATGGAGTGCGGCTAATTTGAGCTATTAGAGAGACCTCTACTAATAACCCCACAATTCTACTTAGAGAACTCTAGGAATTCAACCAACACATAATTGATTAGATAATTGAGACCTCAACTCTAATTAACCTATGTTGATTTCTAGCCCCAATTGTATTAGCCTCGGTTTGAATCCACACCCAATTCCTAATTCTTTAACTAATCAAGTTTATATCAATTGACCAATTAGCAATCACCCAACTAATTCCTCATTCATAAACCCACATATCAATACCATTCAATGCAAGTTTACAAATAAAAGAGGGCAAAGAATCAAGAAAACAAACATGATTGAAATTCAAGCATAGGGTTTCAAGATTACAAGCATAATATCCTTGGAGTCTCCTTGAACTAGCTTGAAGTCCTACTCCTCCATAGCAATGAAGATTACAAACTAGAACCCAAAACAAGTATCTTACAAAATGAAAGGAAAGGAAAAGAAAAGAAAAGAGGAAAGGAGAGGAGAAGAGAAAAGAGAAAAAAAATGAAAAATGTTGGAGATGAGTTCTCTTTTTCGCGTCTAGGATTTCTCTCTTCTTCTCAGACTTAAAACATGAAAATCCAAAAATACCCTTGAGCCCAAATTAATTCTCTACCTCTTAGCTTCAAGTAGACACCCAATTTGCTTAATTTGGACTTGAAATGAGAGAGTTATGGCCCAATCTTTATAGCAAGTCTAGGTTGTATATTTATTCACATCAGTTAATTTCAACAGCCAATAAGTCCATCAAGATGTCATTATTTTAGAGTGTTCTTCATATGAATTGAGGTTCTATATCTTAGCTTTCAAGTGGTACTAATTTCAGCACAATCCAATGTCTACAACTCAAGTTATATCCCAATTAGTGCACACTACTCAGGTTCTAGTGCAATAGCCTTGTTCTGACTTCGTGGCCCAATTCGTCCTAATAGACATCTGAATTAGTTTTTGATTTCTTCATGAAAGTTGTAGATCTTTCTCTCAGATTTCCTACAATATAAAATTTGTAACTTTTAGAGATTGACAACTCAAGATATGCTAAAAATACAGAAACAGTATAAATTTGTAATAATGCTAAAAAATACAATTAAGCTCAATTAAAGCCCAAACTCATAAAATGTGTCTAATATTGATCAATTAAGCACAAAAGAGGTCCAATAAACTAAATATGAGGGTTAATCAATGTATCAAAATGTTACTTGTCAATATGATGGAATGTTGGTTGAAAGTTTTATGATTAGCATTTTGGGGAAGCTTCGGTCTAGCCGTTATGCTGCCGGATTTTCGTCAAAATTATGGACTTAGTCATATCATTGAATGTGTCTAGTCAAAGAAGTATTATGCATGTAAAGTATAATGATAAGAAAAGAAATAATGGCATATGACTCCTCAATCACTTCAGGGAAGTGAGAGACAGTGATCCACAAAGACTCAAGGAACCTCTTTGGGGGAGGCAAGGGTGACATGGAGGACTTTACAACTTAGATGTCACCAATATCGGCTTAGTCTGATTTGGTTAGTACTGCATGGCGATGATCATGGAATGAGCTCATGTCCAAAAGCAGTCTATTTCAAAAGAAAGTAAAGAATGTTAAGCATGTTAAGCATGTACTAAAAATGAAAGTAAAGTCAAAAGTATAACCATGGTTAAGTCTATGATGATGCATGCCTTTGCATGTATTTATACTGTCCATTTGCATTATGAATGTTTATTCTATGCTTTAGTATGTATGTTTAGTTATGATGCTAAGTTTAAAAGCAACTAGCTTCGGGACTTAAGTTTTTAGAATCATTAAATTTGAACTTATATCTATCCACTATTTTTATAATCAATCCCGAAGTAGCTAGGATGACGACAATGACACTATTTGTCTAGTTGCGATCCTACTGAGAAATTTAGTATTTTTCACTCCTACATTTCTATGTCTTCTTCAGAAAATGCCGACATCGGGCACAGTGGCGATTTTTGTTGAGTTCCCAGTGATGCATTGGCACTTCGACCCAATGTTGAATGTGTAATATCCGAAAAATTTTATCATTAACAACTGAGTTGTTCGATTTTATCGGATAAGTGAGTTTAATCAGAATTCCATTAAACATTTACTTAAAGCCAATTAAGTGTGATTTAAAAAGGATTAGGCTTGATGGAATTAGATTAGGAGCATAGAAAACCCCACAGAAAATTTTCAAGCCAGTTTACCGATTTAAGGGAAATCGGTAAGATTTCGATATTTCAAACTATCGGAACCGGACCAATGGAAATTTTCTATGAGTGCCCTAGAATCAACAACTAAGATTTAGCCAAATACCTCCCTCAAGTGGCGCCTTGGCAGCCCTTGATGATGGGAAGCTAAGCTAGAATTGAGAACAAGGTTGAATCCACCAATCATCATCCACCTTGCCTCAAAAATCTTTGCTTTTTCTTTCCTTCTCTCATCCAAAATTTCGGCCACTCCTTGCTGAAGCTCTTCACTTCTTCTCTCCTCACTCTCATCTCCACTCCATTTCCATCTCTTCTTCAAGTCTCATCACAAGTTACTACCATCAAAGGCACAAAACCAACACAAATTGCATTAGACAAGGTAGGAAATCCTACTTCTCTTCTTGTTTTCTCTGATTTGGGGCTGCATGGTGAGCATGTTCAATCTGAAATATTGATGATATATAGAGTGATGATGATGGTTTATGACTAGTTTTGCATTTATGTTGTGATTAAAATTAGAATTGAGAGCAAATAGCTTGAAGGAGGGAGACAAATCTAGAAGTTGCTAGGGTTTTTCCTCAGCGGTCCATATGGCAGAGTGTATGGATCTGCCTACCGCAGTTTAAATTAGATGAAACCATTTTTATATGAAACTAGACATCTATATATTTCCAGACATATATCATATAAGGCCATTGGATTAGTATAGAATTAGTTATGAATTTTTGAAGTTTAACCTAGAAATCTGGATTCCTATCCTGGCAGTATGAGTTGAGAAGGGTATAACTCACCCTATACAACTCCAAATTGAGTGAACCCAAGTTTGTTTGAAATATAACATGTAAAGGAATGTCCCATAAAAATTTCAGAACCAGATTCACAGCCATTTGCTCCCAATGCACCAAGGAAGTTGGCTTAAACCTAATCCGGGCTGAACCAGGGCAGTTTAGTAGGACCAAGTCTCGTAACTCATAAGTCAAAATATACTTATGCAAATGACATGAAACTTAACTCATTTGAAATATTTGATATAAATTTTGTATGAATTCACCTAGCTTTCTATTTTTGGTGAATTTTTACTTGTAAGGATCTAATTCTGGATAAGAACAGGGCAGCCTGAGGTAAATTGTTTATACTTGAGTTATACAAATCAAAATGAGATGGGACCAAAAGATTAGAATCTTGACATATGAGGCTATGACATATCCAAAAATTAGATTTAAATGAGTTGAATTGAATGAGAAATGGGTCATACCAAATTCGGGCAAAACAGGGGAAGATAAACTAAAACCTTATTGATGCTTGATTTGAAATTGTTGAATGATGCAATGAATGTATATATATATATATATATATATATATATATATATATATATATATATTTGCTGGTCTATACTGAAATTGCAAGTTGTACAATTGTACTGGTTGTCTAGAACTATTCATGGGGAAGCAGACTCGATCCGTTATGCTACTAAAATTTCGGTAAGAAGTTCTTATGTTGTGAAATTTCAAATAGCATGAATATATAATGTTTGAAGAATCAAGTAAGATGTGCATCCATTTTATGATATTATAAAGGATTCCATATCACTTGGGTCAGCCCCGGAATAAATTAAAGGGAATAGATCAGTGGGAAGGTCGGAGAAAGTAAACCCGGCCATCCTATATAGGAATGAGCTCGGTCCTAAAAAGCGGACTATTACCCAGGAGTATATGGCCAATGACTCCCAGGGGACCAAGGATGGAAATAAGTTCTAATAGGCGAAAGCCTTCAAGGATAAGATGCATTTTCTAATTGCACATGCATATGCATAATGTAATGCTTCTTAATTGATTGTTCTAGATCCCTGTTTATTATTCTCAGTATGCTATTGCTCCACCATGATTACTATTTGAGTACATTAGTGTATCTGTTAACTCAAATTGATATTGTTTCGGTGTATACTTTACAAACAAGTATTTAAGTTAAATATTATCATTGTACCATACTATTTGAAAAATATTGCATGACTGAAACAACTGGGAATGATAGTGATGACAGATGTATAGAAACTAGGAGTTCCTACTGAGAAATATTTATTTCTCACCCTATTGTATATTCCGCGTCATTCTCAGACCATGGAGCACGCAGCGACCGGAGTGCTATTCATCGAGTTACCTGAGCTACATATACACCTTGACCCATTTTTGGATTCTGTATATATATCCAGTTGATGTTAGTTCCGTCTCTACTTCTTTTTCCAAAGGGACTTTGCCGTCCCGATTTTGCACCCTCTTTTTGATCCTGCTGTCCCCTACATTGCCATACCTCTTCACATGACCCATCCATTTCCACCACCACCACCAGCACCAGCAGCTCCAACTCCCATGGCTCCTCCTGCTTCACCACCGCAGCCGATGGTATGAGCCTCGATCTCGGAGGAGGATCCGTCCGAGGCGGCGAGTTTTTCTTCCTCGTCCTCTACGCCTAGTGTGGGTCACCCTCCAGCAGATGCCGCCATGGAGAACGAGTTCCTTTCTTCAGATTCTATTTAGATAGCGTGCATGCTACAGCAGTAGTAGATATACAGAATGGCCCTCTTTTTGTAGTCTGGGTCATGGAATAGATGGGTAGATGTTAGGAGATGTACATGAAATGTCCCATGGGGACCATTTGGGGTACTGTTTATAGAGACTAGCCATTTTGCTTTGTATTAGCAACCTCATTTTGTTACCCTATATCATTTTGACAAACTTTAAAATCAGATATCTATGTATATATTTATGATGCCTTTTGCAATAGTTCTGTCCTTATTGTATTTTTTATTTATGTTACATTATTTACAGTATACTGATTTACTAGCATGTATCTCGCCGTCACGCAGAAATTTTTGTTATGCGATTAAGCATTTTTTTTTATGTGAGTAACTAATGATAATACAGAAAATAGAATGTATCCAGTACTACACATAATCACTTATCAGATAATTTATTATGACTTAAGCATAGTACTTTGTTTGGTAAGATGTTACATTTTTGGTATCAGAGCAGTTCGTCCTAATGTAGGCCTAAGGATTTGGACTGACTATGCTTCGCCTATGCTCTGTATTCCCTAGATCTTATTATGTTCTGAGTCTTGTCCATATGGATAGGATGAACTTGAAGGAGTTTGCCTAACTGTATGCTATTATTTACTAGCACACCAAACTTAGTATTGAGCCTGATCAACTCAATTACTTTTATTTTGTGTGTTCAGAACTTAATGGCATCTAGAAGGTGAGGTGGACCGCGAACTTCCCCAGCCCAAGAGGAATCCACGGAGTTCCTGTACGTAATGCGAGAGATGGTGCATGCTATGCGCGAACAGGCAGTTGCGATGACTCAAATGATGGGCCAATTACGAAGGCAGTCAGAGGTAGATCGTGGGGGAAATCATAATGGCCCTGGAATGGATCTGGAATATCTTAAATTCGCTGAATTCCGGAAGGCTAGTCCACCCAGCTTTAGGGGAGCCTCTAACCCAGATAAGGCAGATGAATGGATTAAAACTATGGAAAAGATTTTCTCCGTGTTAGATTGTACAGGCCGTTAGAAGGTGACTTTTGCCACCTATATGTTAGAAGCCGATGTAGAATTCTGGTGGAATGGTGCACGGTGATTATTAGAAGGATCCCAGACAGAAAGTACTTGGGATGTATTCAAAGATGCGTTCTACCAGAAGTATTTCCCTGCGTCTGTCCACAATGCTAAAGAGTTGGAGTTCATGCACCTTCGTCAAGGAAATAGTAGCATGTCGGAGTACGTTGCTAAATTTGAGGAGTTGTGCAAATTTTCCACTATTTATCAACAGAACCCCGATGAAGCATGGAATGTATGAAATTTGAAGGCAGACTAAGAAAGGACATCCTTGCCACCATAGGACCAATGGAAATCAGAGACTTCCCTACTTTGGTAAACAAGTGGCGCTTAGTGGAGGACTGTAACAAGAAGTTAGTTGCTACTAGAGCATCTGGCAATAACTTTAAGAGGGGGTTAGGTCCGCAAGGTCCGAGGTTCAAGCCTAACTTACAATAGCGGAGGAAGTTCAAGCCGGCAAATAACAGAGGCAAGCAACCTCAAAGGCCTTTTGGGAATCCGATTTGCAACCAATGTGGCAGGAATCATGGCGATCGCCCCTGCTTGGCAGGTCAAAATGTCTGCTTTGGATGTGGCAAACCAGGCCACAGAATCTATGAATGTCCTGCCAGAAACCCTCAACCGACTCATAAGCCGCAATGCCAAGGAAGAGTTTTCACTATGGATGCACAGGAGGTCAAAAAGGTCAGAAGATTTGATCCAAGACACGTGTGAAGTAAATGGTAAGACCTTAACCGTTTTATACGATTCAGGGGCATCTCACTCTTTTATCTCTCATGATTGCATGACAGCCCTACAGCTACCTATTTCTGAATTACCCTATGAATTGCTAGTTTCTACTCCTATAAATGAGCCCATTAGAACCAACCATATTTGTATGAAGGTCCCCTGTCAAATAGGAGGTCGAATCTTTCTGGCTAATTTAATTTGTCTCCCCTTGTCCGGACTTGACATTATTTTGGGCATGGACTGGCTCTCTGCCAACCAAGCCCTACTAAATTGCTTCGATAAATCTATTATACTCCCCCCTGTTTCATCTTCTGAATCAGTAATCCTTGTAAGTCTTTATTTAAGTTCCTTAACAGTGCACCCTTGTGGGAATGGAAGTCAGGGGTATATTTTCTTATTAACCAGCATAACAGAGGTTGATCAGGAGTTAAACAATATACCAGTCGTTAGGGAATACCCTGATGTGTTCCCCAAAGATATCCCTGAGTTCCCTCCCGAGAGAGAGATTGAATTAGTGCCAGGAGTTGGACCAATATCTTTAGCACCATACCGCATGTCACCCTTGGAACTGGCCGAACTTAAGGGGCAGATTAAAGAACTCCTGGAAAAGAGATTCATTAGGCCAAGTGCATTACCGTGGGGAGCCCCAGTCTTGTTTGTTAAGAAGAAAGATGGATGGAGGCATGCGACTCTGTGTAGATTACAGGCAGTTGAATAAGGTGACAATCAAGAACAAGTATCCGTTACCAAGGATTGACGATCTTATGGATCAACTACAAAGGGCTACTGTATTTTCCAAGATTGATCTACGGTCTGGATATCACCAGATTCGAGTTCGAGAAGAAGATATTCCGAAGACGGCGTTTCGGACTCGTTATGGGCATTATGAATATACTGTGATGCCCTTCGAATTGATGAATGCACCGACAATATTCATGGATGATATGAATCGAATATTCAGGCCATATCTTGATAAATTTGTGGTGGTGTTCATTGACGACATACTTGTCTACTCGAAGACAGAATAGGAGCACGTGGAACATTTGCGGGTAATTCTGCAAATTTTAAGAGAAAAGAAACTTTACGCTAAGTTATCCAAATGTGAATTTTGGATGAAAGAAGTAAGATTTCTTGGCCACGTGGTATCCCATGGGGGAATTTCAATGGATCCTAGTAAGGTAGAAGCAGTATTGAACTAGGAACGACCAACGACAGTTACAGAAACCAAAAGCTTCTTAGGGCTAGCAGGATACTACAGGAGATTCGTTAAAAACTTCTCTCATATAACTCTACCTTTAACAAAGTTAACCAGGAAGAACGCCCCATTTGAATGGACACCCGAGTACGAGTAGAGCTTCCAAGAATTAAAGGAAAAATTGACAACAGCCCCAATACTTATTATACCGGATCCTCATGGACCATTTGAAGTGTACTGTGATGCTTCTAAGAAAGGATTGGGGTGTGTATTAATGCAGAATAGAAACATCGTGGCATATGCTTCCAGGCAATTGAAAACTCATGAAAGAAACTATCCAACACATGATCTCGAGCTGGCAGCGATAGTGTTTGCCTCGAAGATGTGGAGACACTATCTCTATGGAGTGAAGTTTAAAGTATTTTCTGATCACAAAAGCCTGAAATACCTTTTTGATCAAAAGGAATTAAACATGAGGCAGCGAAAGTGGATGGAGTTTCTTAAAGATTACGAGTTCGACTTGAAGTACCATCCAAGCAAAGCAAACGTGGTAGCAGACGCCCTAAGTAGAAAATCCTTAACAGTGGCGTGGATGATGATTAAGGAAGCAGAACCTATAGAAAGTTTCCAAACCCTCAACTTGGGGATCTCTGTAACTCCCAGTGCCATTCAATTACAACAACTTAAGATAACTAGTACTTTCAAAGATCAAATCCAGCAAGCGCAACAAGGAAACGACGACTTCCGGCATACAGTATGACTGGTACAATTTGGCAAGCTAACAGGATTTTCTCAGGATGCAGAAGGAATATGGCGGTATCATGGAAGAATATGTGTACCTGAGGAAAATGACCTGAGGAGAAAGGTCTTGGAGGAAGCCCACAAGAGTGAGCTTACTATACATCCCGGCATCAACAAAATGTATCAAGATCTCAAGAAGATGTTTTGGTGGCCAAGCCTTAAAACAGATATGGCCAATTTTGTAAATAAATGTCTAACTTGCCAGAAGGTGAAAATAGAGCATTAGAAGCCGGCAGGAACATTACAACCCTTAGAGATTCCAGAATGGAAATGGGAAAGCATTTCTATGGATTTCGTGATGGGCTTACCAAGAACCCCCTCAGGATATGACGCTATATGGGTCATAGTGGATAGACTAACCAAGTCTGCTCACTTTTTACCCATTCGAGCGAATTCTCCTCTCGAAAAGTTGGCTCAACTGTATATTCAAGAAGTGGTACAGTTACATGGTATTCCTTCAATAATCATTTTCGATCGAGATCTAAGATTCACCTCACGATTTTGGGGAGCGCTCCAGAAGGCATTCGGTACTAGGCTATGTCTAAGTACTGCATATCATCCACAATCAGATGGCCAAACAGAACGAACAATTTAGACTTTGGAAGATATGTTGCGGGCATACATTCTGGAACAACGGGGGAATTGGGATCGATACTTACCGTTAGCCGAGTTTGCCTACAACAACAGTTACCATGCTAGCATCGGCATGGCTCCATATGAGGCTTTATATGGACGAAAGTGTCAATCTCCCCTATGTTGGTATGAACCAGGAGAACAGAGTCTATTGGGTCCAGAACTAGTCAGACAAACTACAGAGTAAATGAAAAGAATCCGTAGCAAAATACTTGCAGCTCAGAGCCGTCAAAAGAGCTATGCGGATGCCAGGAGGAAACCCTTGAAGTTTCAAGAAGGAGACCATGTGTTTCTAAAAATCACACCCACAACTGGGGTGGGTAGTGCTATTAAAGTCAAAAAGCTAAGCCCTCGCTTTATAGGTCCTTTTCAAATTTTAAAGCGAATCGGGCTAGTCGCATATCGAGTTGCCTTACCTGCGCATCTATCAAATCTTCACGATGTTTTTCATGTTTCCCAACTCAAAAGATATCAGCCTGATCCTGCTCACTTTTTGGAACCTAAATCAATCCAGTTAAGGGATGATTTAACTTTTCATGTACCCCCAGCACGAATAGTGGATAGGAGCATCAAACACCTTCGGAACAAAGCTGTTCAATTGGTGAAGGTAGCATGGGGACATGAAGACTCAGCGGATTGTACGTGGGAGTTAGAATCTGATATGAGGAGAGAACATCCCGAATTATTCTCAGGTACTAAATTTTGAGGACAAAATTTTTTTTTTGGAGGGCAGAAATGTAATGTCCGAAAAATTTTATCGTTAACAACTGAGTTGTTCGGTTTTATCGGATAAGTGAGTTTAATCAAAATTCAATTAAACATTTACTTAAAGCCAATTAAGTGTGATTTAAAAAGGATTAGGCTTGATGGAATTAGATTAGGAGCATAGAAAACCCCACAGAAAATTTTCAATCCAATTTACCAATTTAAGGGAAATCGGTAAGATTTCGGTATTTCAAACTGTCGGAACCGGACCAATGGAAATTTTCTATGAGTGCCCTAGAATCAACGGCTAAGATTTAGCCAAATACCTCCCTCAAGTGGCGCCTTGGTAGCCCTTGATGATGGGAAGCTAAGCTAGAATTGAGAACAAGGTTGAATCCACCAATCATCATCCACCTTGCCTCAAAAATCTTTGTTTTTTCTTTCCTTCCCTCGTCCAAAATTTCGGCCACTCCTTGTTGAAGCTCTCTTCACTTCTTCTCTCCTCACTCTCATCTCCACTCCATTTCCATCTCTTCTTCAAGTCTCATCACAAGTTACTACCATCAAAGGCACAAAACCAACACAAATTGCATTAGACAAGGTAGGAAATCCTACTTCTCTTCTTGTTTTCTCCGATTTGGGACTACATGGTGAGCATGTTCAATCTAAAATATTGATGTTATATAGAGTGATGATGATGGTTTATGACTAGTTTTGCATTTATGTTGTGATTAAAATTAGAATTGAGAGCAAATAGCTTGAAGGAGGGAGACAAATCTAGAAGCTGTTAGGGTTTTTCCTCGGCGGTCTGTACGGCGGAGTATATGGCTCCACCTACCACCATTTAAATTGGATGAAACCATTTTTATAAGAAACTAGACATCTAGGGATTTCCATACATATATCATATAGGCCATTGGATTAGTATAGAATTAGTTATGAATTTTTGAAGTTTAACCTAGAAATCTGGATTCCTATTCGGGCAGTATGAGTTGAGAAGGGTATAACTCACCCTATACAACTACAAATTGAGTGAACCTAAGTTTGTTTGAAAGGTAACATGTAAAGGAATATCCCATAAAAATTTTAGAACCAGATTCATAGCCATTTGCTCCCAATGCATCAAGGAAATTGGCTTAAACCTAATCCGGGCTGAACCAACACTATTTAGTAGGACCAAGTCTCATAACTCATAAGTCAAAATATACTTATGTAAATGATATGAAACTTAACTCATTTGAAAGCTTGTTCTGATAGCTTTAATTTAATATAAATTTCGTATGAATTCACCTAGTTTTCTATTTTTGGTGAATTTTTACTTGTAAGGACCCAATTCTGGATAAGAACAGGGCAGCCTGAGGTAAATTATTTATATCTTGAGTTATACAAATCAAAATGAGATGGGACCAAAAGGATTAGAATCTAGACATATGAGGCTATGACATATTCAAAAATTATATTTAAATGAGTTGAATTGAATGAGAAATGGGGCATACCAAATTCAGGCAGAACAGGGGAAGATAAACAAAAACCTTATTGATGCTTGATTTGAAATTGTTGAATGATGCAATAAATGTATATATATATCTATTTGCTAGTCTATACTGAAATTGCAAGTTGTACAATTGTACTAGTTGTCTAGCACTGTTCATGGGGAAGCGGACTCGATCCGTTATGCTGCCGAAATTTCGGTAAGAAGTTCTTATGTTGTAAAATTTATAATAGCATGAATATATAATGTTTGAAGAATAAAGTTAGATGTACATCCATTTTATGATATTATAAAGGATTCCATATCACTTGGGCCAGCCCCGGAATAAATTAAGGGGAATAGATCAGTGGGAAGGTTAGAGAAAGTAAACCCGGCCATCTTGTATAGGAACGAGCTCGGTCCTAAAAAGTGGACTATTACCCAGGAGTATATGGCCAATGACTCCTAGGGGACCAAGGATGGAAATAAGTTTTAATAGGCGAAAGCCTTCAAGGATAAAATGCATTTTCTAATTGCACATGCATATGCATAATGTAATGCTTCTTAATTGATTGTTCTAGATCCCTGTTTATTATTCTCAGTATGCTATTGCTCCACCATGATTACTGTTTGAGTATATTAGTGTATCTGTTAACTAAAATTAATATTGTTTCGGTGTATACTTTACAAACAAGTATTTAAGTTAAATATTATCATTGTATCGTACTATTTGAAAAATATTACACGACCAAAACAACTGGGAATAATAGCGATGATAGATGTATAGAAATTAGGAGTTCCTACTGAGAAATATTTATTTCTCACCCTATTGTATATTCCGCGTCATTCTCAGACCATGGAGCACACAACGACCGGAGTGCTGTTCATCGAGTTCCCTGAGCTACATATACATCTTGACCCATTTTTGGATTTTGTATATATATACGGCCGATGTAAGTTCCGTCTCTACTTCTTTTTCCAGAGGGACTTCGCCGTCCCGCTTATGCACCCTCTTTTTTATCCTGCTGTCCCCTACATTGTCATACCTCTTCACATGGCCCATCCATTTCCACCACCACCACCACCACCACCACCACCAGCAGCTCCAACTCCCATGGCTCCTCCTGCTTCACCACCACAGCCAATGGTATCAGCCTCGATCTCGGAAGAGGATCTGTCCAAGGTGGCAAGTTCTTCTTCCTCGTCCTCTACGCCTAGTGTGGGTCACCCTCCAGCAGACGCCACCATGGCGAGCGGGTTCCTTTCTTCAGATTCTGTTTAGATAGCGTGCATGCTGCAGCAGTAGTAGATGTACAAAATGGCCCTCTTTTGGCAGTCTGGGTCATGGAATAGATGGGCAGATGTTAGGAGATGTACATGAAATATCCCATATGGGTACTATTTATAGAGACTGGCCGTTTTGCTTTGTATTAGCGACCTCATTTTGTTACCCTATATCATTTTGACAAACTTTAAAATCAGACGTCTATGTATATATTTATGATGCCTTTTGCAGTAGTTCTGTCCTTATTGTATTTTTTATTTATGTTACGTTATTTACAGTATACCGATTTACTAGCATGTATCCCGCCGTCATGCAGAAATTTTTGTTATGCGATTAAGCATTTTTTTTTATGTAAGTAACTAATGATAATACAAAAAATAGAATATATCCAGTACTACACGTAATCACTTATCAAATAATTTATTATGACTTAAGCATAGTACTTTGTCTAGTAAGATGTTACAGAATGCATCTATGCTGACTGCTCAGGCAGTGATGCGGGTCTACATGTTCCATAGCCGCCAATTCCATGCACCTGTGATAGGTCCGTTTTTCCGCTCTCACGAGCCATTCGAGGACATCACCATGGATGACGTCCGTCCGCCTTTTCATCCTTCGAGGTACCTGATGGATGAGGATTCCAACTCTGACACTCGGTTGACGCCGACTGCTTCGATAGAGATGAATCCTTCTGAGTCATCATACCCGACTTATTCAGTGGGATCCTACCGTTCGGAGCCGTCTCAACCTTCGGTGATTTGCCTATCTTCTGATTCTTCTGCTTTATCTGTTAGCCTAGCTTCACCCCCGGTTCATGGTCATGGGTTCATCCGTACCCGTGCTGTGCCTCATGGGCATGGGCATGGGCATGCCTGAGGAGGAGGACGCGGTGATGTTGCTCCCGGTGGATTCAGGAATAGTTTCCTCCCGCCAGACGAGTAATGTGGTGATTGCATGCGGAGCTGAGCACGAAGATAGCCCTTTTTGGTTGTAGCTAGGGTTATCATTTTCTTTCGGCATGTATAGGTGGATGGGATTTCCTATGTATTTCCTTTGCAGATGTATTTGCTAGGTTTTCTTTTGTAGGGCTAACAGTAGATATTGGACCCTTTATATCACTATGTATAACTATTAGTACTATTATATCAACTATGAATGGCTATGCAATGAATGTTATGTTTATCTAAGTTATTATTATTCTTGTTGCTTCTATTTATTGTTATTCATACTGTATGTATGAGATAACGATGTTTATATTATGTGTTCATGATGCACTCATGGCTCTCTTGGTTTTCGAAATGGTTTATTCGCCATTGCTCAAAAAAAAAATTACCCATATTTTAATATAAAAGTATTTTCAAACGGTAATGTTAGTTCCGCGAGCAAAAGTAACAACTAGTAATTCCATAATATGACTTTAGCATAGTATGGGATTATGAGGGTGTTACAACAAATTTGTAAATGAATTTGAAGTTTCCATTTCAATGTGATCAACATCATCAATGTTTCAAGGTCTTCTATTAAATCTTATTTGAACCCCTTCATGTAAATAACATGAGCAAAAGGTTAAACATTCTTCAACCAAATATGCCTCAGCAATAGATCCTTCCAGATGACTTTTGTTGCGAACATATGACTTCAAAGTGCACATATATCTTTCCGAAGGATACGTCCATCGAAATTTAACCAGGCCACCAAATCTCACCTCATTAGCTAAATGAATAGGCAAATGAATCATTATGTCAAAAAAAGAAGGAGGACAAGTCCTTTCCAATTGGCATAGTGTTTCTACAATCTCTACTTGCAAATGATATCTCTTTTAATGTGATAACTTTCTGACATAATCGACCAAAGAAGGAACCGAGTCGAATCAAAGGGACAGCAACTTGTTCATAAAGTATGCTTTTGATGGGTATTTGCAACAAATAATGTAGCATGAAATAGGCATCATGGGTTTTGTAACCCGATATTTTTCTTTCAGCAAGTTGCACACACCAAGAAATGTTTGAGTCAGCACCATCAAGTAGCTTTGTTGTTTTCAAGGCACCACAAAAAATTGATTTTTCTGCATTAGTCATGGAGAAGCATGCTTTTGCTAACTTCGCTTTCTTACCATCATTTGTTTCTTTTAGGTGAAGGTTTTTTCGAATGCCCATCTCTTGCAAGTCATATCGAGCATTTACATTGTCTTTTGTCTTACCAGAAATATCCAAGAGTTCCAATTATGTTGTCAACGATGTTCTTTTCTATGTGCATGACATCAAGATTGTGTCGTGATGTATTATGTTGCCAATAAGGTAACTCAAAAAAAATTGACCTTTTCTTCCACGGACCATCCTTCGATTTTTTTTTCCTTTTTCCAAATACATTATCCATATTCTTCAAGTGACTAAAAGCTTCAGTACCCTTTAATAATGGTAGAGGAGCCCTATGTTCTGATTTCCCATTAAATGACCTCTTGTTAGCTCTCCATGGATGATCGTTAAGCAAAAAAACACAATGATCCATATAACACATCTTTCGACTATAATTAAGATAAGCAGAACAAGTCCCATAATTACAGCAAAGGCAAGCTAACTTCCCTTTTGTACTCTAACTAGACAACATTGCATATACCGGGAAATCACTAATTGTCCATAAAAGGGTTGCTCGCATTTGAAAGATTTGATTTGTTGATGCATCATATGTTTTTACCCCAAGCTCTCATAACTCCTTCAACTCTTCAATCAAAGGTTGCAAATAAATGTCAATATCATTTCCAGGTGATCGTGATACACGAATTAGCAAAGAAAGCATACAGTATTCTAGTTTCATGCACATCCAAGGTGGCATATTATATGCTATCAAGACAACAGGCCATGCGCTATGATATATGCTCTTGGTTTGAAATGGATTGAATCTATCGCTTGCCAAGCCAAGTCTCAAGTTACGAGAATCAGCTGCAAATTCTGGATGATAGTTATCAAAGTCCTTCCGTGACTTGTTGTTGGCAGGATGCCTCAACTTCCTATCTTTAGAACATTCTTCGTCATGCCACCTCAAGGTATTAGCTGTCTTTAAACACATAAATAGTCTTTGAAGCCTAAGAATTAACCGAAATGTCTCAAAGTTTTTACAGGAATATTGTGAGCTTTTTTGGAGGGCACAACATCATTGTCAACTACAGGATGTTCAATCCAATGAGAAGCTCCACACTCATGCCAAGATGTGTCCTTCTTATGCTCTTAGCAATATAGCATGTAATCATTTGGACATGCATCAATCTTTTTATAGTCAAGACCTAAGTCTTTCACCATAGCCTTAGCTTTATTGAAAGAAGAAGGAATATTCAAGTCAGGAATAGCCTCTTTTAGTAACTCTAAAAGGGAAGTAAAAGAAGCATTGCTTCACCCATGCAGACATTCCACAAGTACAGTCAAATGGTGAAAGATAATATAGAGAATCCTTTACAACCAGGATATAGTTCTTTGCTAGCCTCTTCAACCAAGTTATAAAACTTCTTTACATCTTCATTCAAACCTTTGTGAACTCCTTCAGCTTGTGGCACATCCCTGAATCTATCAATTACCAAGCCCTCAATTGTGTCATAGAAGTTAGTTTCATCATCAGTATCACTATCAACATCCATGTCGATTACACTTACCCCATGATTAACCCATCTTGTATAGCCTTCAACAAATCCATAGCCTATCAAATGATCATAGATCATGTGTCTTCAATACCAATTAATTTTACAAAACTTTACACAAGCACATTGGATTTACTCTCCTTGAGGATTTCTAATAGAATAAGCAAAGTCCAAGAAGCTCTTAACGCCATCACTAAACTCTTTACTATGTCTTGGTAAACTCATCCAATTCTTGGACACATCTTCAGAAGTCCTAATTATTCAAATAATATTGCTATTCAACTACATATTTGAGTAGCAATTGTAACTAATCTCAAAATATGCCATCAAAAAAATAGTATTACTAAATTTCTCTTTAGCAAGACTATACAAGTATATCAATAATTTATGGTCAAGTAATGCCTTGTTACAAATAAAATATAATACCTAAGATTAGCTTATTCAAAAGCCGATGAATGAATTATAATGATAATCAAAATTGTAACGTCCTCCCGAAATACAGTACTATACTTAAGTCATAGTACCATACTCAAGACTTGTTATTATTATCTGAGCGGACCTTATCTGACAGCAACCTCAGCCGTCTTTGGAACTTCTTGTGCTATATGGAGATAACACAGAAATAGGAGTGAGAATTTTGAATTCTCAGTAGGATTCCTTAACTATCATACATACTATCATCGTTGTCATCTCCAGTTTGCTTCGGTTTATTATGAAAAAGGTGAACATGTTATGTAAATTGTTTAATTTTATAGTTCGAAAATATATTATCCGAATCAAAGTTCATTTACTCATACACTTGGCATTTGGGAGAGCCCATACAAAGTTAATTTATGAATTATACTATGAATAATAACTGCAACATATTAAAATATGATAGCATCAATATACTGGAGACATAACATTGACACATGCCCTTACTTGTACTTGAACTTTCCTTTACTTGTTACACATATTTCATAGTACGATCGCCATGTCATACTCCATCGGGGCATGATCACCATGTCACACTCCTTAGGAATATATTCTTCTTGCCACGTCCCAGAGTATGATTGCCATGTCATACTCCATCAAAATGCGATCGCCATGTCACATTCCTTAAGGTGTTGGATCATCATGCCACATTCCAGAATATGATTGCCATGTCATACCCCATCAAAGCATGATCACCATGTCACGTTTCTTAGGAATATGGACTGATCACAGCATAAACAGATAGAGCAGTTTTAGTATCAATAAAACTTGGGATATAATTATGCAAATACTCATATTTGAATTCATGCAAATGCACTGGTGCTTCTCTTTAACTTTCTTTGCTTCCTTTCTTATGGTACTTACACTAGCTGGGTCATGCCATGCCTCATGTAAGCCCTATCCCCTATACTCACACTAGCTGGGTCGATGCCATGCCTTATGCGAGTAGGGTGCTTGCATATGTTTTAATCTTTAGTCTTTACTGCCCTTGGATAGTTTGATCTATGAGTGAGCTCGTCAGCTCAACTCATGACCGTCGTCACACAAACTAACCTACAAGGGGATTCACGTGCCTCTAGTCTTGGAGATATCTCATTTTGGTCACGTGCCTCTAAATTGAAGGGATCTCTTCTGGTCACGTGCCTCAAGAATAGAGGGATCTCATCTGACCACGTGCCTTCAATGTAGAGGGATCTCATCTGACCACGTGCCTCCAAGGTAGAGGGATCTCATAGTTTTATCTGCCTTCACAAGGGAGGGATTCAATATGCAACTGCCTCCAAGTGAAGGGATTCATATTTTATCTTATTTAACTGCCTTCACAAGGAGGGATCTCATAACTACCTCTAGGTGAAGGGGTTCATATTTAATATGTTCATATCCTTTCATCTTCATACATAATCATGTGTAGACATGCTGAATGCACTTACACATATGCTTCATCATTTACTTTCATGTATCCTTGCATATAAAATTTCATATTCACATCATAAATATTCATAACATATAAATGCTCATAGCTTCTTTACTGTTCTACCAAAAGTTTGGCGGCATAACGGATCGAGTCCGCTTCCCCATGAATAGTGCCAGTACTCAGAAAAT
The DNA here is from genome assembly GCA_031439585.1 of Pterocarpus macrocarpus. Taxonomy (NCBI): domain Eukaryota; kingdom Viridiplantae; phylum Streptophyta; class Magnoliopsida; order Fabales; family Fabaceae; genus Pterocarpus; species Pterocarpus macrocarpus. The sequence goes on from CM062520.1 coordinate 29,272,700, forward strand.
CAATTGTACAGAGAAATCATAGCACTTCATTCATATTTCAATTATCAATCTCATAAGAACAATCTTTACATTTAGCACCTCGTTGCTGTCCTAGGACTTACACTCAGCCCGATTTTTGTAAATTAGACCATAATTTCATTTCAACTCATCTGGATCTCAATTTTGGACATGTTGGAGTGTTATGTGTCTATTTTCTAACCTCTTTAGTCCCATCTAATTTTGATAAGTATAGCTCAAGCCATTTAAATCTTATCCCGGCCTGCCCTGAGACTGACCAAAATTACACACTTAAAAGTAAAAATCCACTAAAAATCAAAATACAACTCAAATCATACAAAATTAGTATCATATTAAAGCTAACAAGATAAAATTTCATTTTCGATAAGTTCGATTTCATTTGCTTTAGTAGAGCTCGTGTTATAAGTCCTGAAATTCGACCTTCCTGAACTATCCTACTTGGGCTCAATTTGGACATAGGCAACTTCCTCGAACCACTGGGAACAAATGGGATAAACTAACTCGAAAATTTTGATGGGATATTCTCCTATATGTAAGCTTTCTAACAAAGTTAGTTTCATTCAATTTGGAGTTCTGTAGGCTGAGTTACACCCTTCTCAATTCACACTGCCCGGATGAAAGTCCTGATTATTAGGTCAAATTTCAAAAATTCATATCTCTCTCAATATTAATCCAATGGCCTTATATTATATATGTATGGAAAGCCCTGAATGTCTAGTTTCATATAAAAATAGTCTTATTAGATTTAACTGGCTGTAGGCAGAGCCGTACACTCCGCCGTACGGACTGCCGTGGGCTTCTCACTTAGACAGCATCCCAATCCTCCATTTCTCCTAGTTTTCTTCTTTCAACCTTAATTCCAACTTAAGATTTCAGATTAATCCAATCATAATACATCATATACATCCAATATATCATTAAATATATAAAGAAGAGTGAAATTTCATATAGCCAAAGTTTAGAGAAGTTAAGGATAGAAACTGAATCCTACCTTCTTTGGTTGTGATCTTGCTAAATTTGAGTTTGGATTGATGGAACCTTGACAAAGCTTGGAGATTTGATGGAGTAGGTTGAGAAGAGAAGAGAAGAAGAAGGCTAGAATAAGGGGGAGAGGGAGGTGCAAGTCAGCAAGAAGTGAGAATGAAAATCTGACTTAAATAGACGAGGGTAGTTGGAATTGTGAGTGTTGATTAGTTGAAATTTTGTGAGTGAAGTTCAGCCATGTCTCCCTCTTTTGTGGCTAAATTATTCTCCACATCGCCTAATGAAATCGGAACTCGTCTTGATTCTGCGTAAAGTCGGAACTCATGCCCATCTATTTCAAACTTGGAGATGAAATCGGATATCGGAAATATTGTTTGGTTTATTCAAAACTTGGAAGCAAAGTCGTATGTCGGAAATCATGCACAACTTATTTGAAACATAAGGTCAGAGGTCGGAAATCATACAGCTCATAATCACCTTAAAATCGAAAGTCAAGGACAAGAATGTGAAACCTAAAATACTTAAACCCGGAAGTCGGGGATGTTAACGTAAACTTGGAAGTCGAGAACTAGGACGCTTTAAAACTCTTATTACACGAAATTCTAAAACTCGGCCCAGGGTCAATCTCGGAGATGGATTCTAAGCATAACTCCGGAAATCGGTAATCAAAACCTTAAGTTATATAATCTCAAAACTCCCTATTCAATCTCGCAATTGGTCATAGGAAAACTCGGCAACACCAACAGAAATGAAAAGCTCTCAAGAATAAACTCGAAGATCGGAACTTGTGTAAAATTTTGGATTGAACTTGGAGATCAACTCAAAGATCTGAACTTGTGTCCATTCTAGTTGAGTTCAACTCTAAGGTCGAAACTCGTTACATTCAACCCGGAGGTCGGTACTTGTGACCATTCTATTAAACTATCAACTTGTAAGTCGAAAACCAGGTACACTTTATTTTGAACCATGAAGTCGAAAGAAGGGAATCATGTCCATTTTGTTTGGGCCTTGAAGGTCAAGTCAGAAGTCGGAAAAATGTCAAATTTTGAACATGAAGTAGGAATTCGGAAATCATGGAAACTTGAAGGTGAAGTCGTAGCTCAGAACTCGTGATGGATGTTACAAAAATGCAGGGCAAATATCAAAAAGGCATCAATATGAAGCCAAAATATAAAAGAGCATAATACATATAACAAAAGCACACAAAAAGAAAAAAAGAGAGAAATTTCTTATGAAGTCATGATGCAATTTGCAATCCCCAGCTCCACTTTGTGTCTGCCAAAGATTCTCAAAAAGTTCTTGATCAATCTGCTCTTGAAAAAAAAAAGGAATAAAGATAGTGTGAATTTTTAATTGCTTAAATGAAGCTTTATGATCAATCTCATTTAACCACTACTTTTGTGATGTAATAATAAAATGCCAAGCCATAGGAGACTTCAAAATCCACCATAACAAATTATATTCGGATAAAAGACCAAACAAAAGACTCAAGTGAAAAAATGAAATAAAGTTGAGACTTCAAACACCACAAGTTGTGAGTAAAACGGATGAGTGTAGAAAAAGATATATAATTTAGTGCAGAAACTGCCAGGAACCTGCATAATGCAGATTTTTAAAGCATTTTATCCCAAAACCAGTTTTCAGAAGGGGAGCAACAACATAATAAGTAAACATCTACCTCTGATAAGGTGTTGGTGATATAATACTAAAACTTAAAGTATGACAGTTAGAAAACTAAGCAAGAATTAGATGTTTTGAGCCTTTATAGCCTAAGCTATGTATTCTTATGTATGTGCTGCTAGAATAGCATTTTTAGCAAATTTCTACTACTTTCATGCAATAGCTGCCACTGTATACCAACTCTCAAATTTCTGAAATTTTATATGTAATGAGTTCTATGTGTTAGCTTTCAAACGCCACAAGTTACGAGTAAAACAGATAAGTGTAGGAAAAGATATGTAATTTAGTGCAGAAGCTGCCAAGAATCTGTATAATGCAGATTTTTAAAGCATTTTATCCTAAAACCAGTTTTCAGAAAGGGAGCAACAACATAATAGTTAAACATCTACCTCTAATAAGTTGTTGGTGATATAATACTAAACCTTAGAGTATAATAGTACGTAGAAAACTAAGCAAGAATTAGATGTTTTGAGCAAGAATATAGTTCATTAACTTTATTGAGTCATATAGTGTGAATATTTATTTTTATCTACAAGATGTAACACCCTAATAGTTCCAATCTATGCTTAAGTCATATTATGGAATTACTAGTTGTTACTTTTGCTTGCGGAACTAACATTACCTTTTTGAAATTATTTTACTTGAAAATAGGGGTAAATTTTTTTTTTTAAACAATAACGAGTAAACTATTTTGAAAACCAAGAGCCATGAGTACATCGTGAACGCATAAAAAAAAAACAATGCTACCTGATACATACCGTGCAAATAACAATAAACAGAAGCAACAAGAATAACAATAACTTGGATAATCATAAGATTCATTCCACGACCATTCATAGCTAATATAACGCTGATTGTGTTACTAAAAGTCATACATATAGATAATGATGGGTCCAATATCTACTGTCAGTCTTACACATGAAACGTACCAGATATATGATAAAATTCATCAGAAATCCCTACAGCCCAAGCATACCAAACCGTAAAATGATAACCTTATAACTATAACCAAAAGGGGCTATCCTCAAGCTCGACTTCGCATGCAATCACTACATCACTCGTCAGGTGGGAGGAAACCATGCCTGAATCCACCGGGAGTAACATCACTACACCCCCTCCCCGAGTACGCCCATGCCCTCGAGGCACTGCACGAGTACGAATGAACCCACAACCTCGAATCAGGGGTGGAGTGTGACGAGGAACTATTGAAGAAGAAGACGAGTCATACATCAAACGTATCACAGACGGACAGGAGGCTCAGATGGGTTAGTCTCCACATGAGCTCAGGTGTGAAAGCTCTGAAAGGTCGGAATCCAAGGAAACTATCAAGAGTCAGACGGGTATCCGAGTCAGTCTCATCGTCAGTGGGGTACCTCGGCGGCTGAAAGTAAGGACGGCTGTCATCTAAGATAACCTCGCCAAATGGCTAATGTGGTCAGAAAAATGGGCTCATCACAGGAGTCTGAACACAGACGGTCGTGGAATATGTAGACCCTCATCGCTGCGCTTGCAAACATCACTGAGGCATTCAGCACCAGGTGGAAGTGCCAACGCCATACTGGGAACTCAATGAAGATCACCACCGTACCCGACATCAACATCCTTGAAGATGACACAGAAATGTAAGAGTAAGAAATACTAGATTTCTCAATAGGATCGCGACTAGACAAACACTGTGTCATTGGCATCATCCCAGTCACTTCGGGTTTAATTATAAAAATAGTAGACAGATATAAGTTTAGTTTTAATGATTTTGAAAACTTAAACCCCGAAGCGGATTGCTTTTAAACTCAACATCATAACTACATCATCATAACTAAACATGCATACTAAAGCATAGAATAAACATTCATAATGCAAATGGACAATATAAATACATGCATAGACATGCATCATCATAGACTTAACCATGGTTATACTTGACTTTACTTTCATTTTTAGCACATGCTTAACATTCTTTACTTTTCTTTGAAATAGACTGCTTTTGGACATGAGTTCATTCCGTGACTATCGTCAGGCAGTACTAAACCAAATCAAACTAAGCCAATATTGGTTAGCCCTAAGTTGGAAGGTCCTCTATATCACCCTTGCCTCCCTGATAGTCCTTAAGTCTTTGTGGATCACCGTCTCTCACTTCCCTTATCAAAGTGATTGAAGGGTCATGTCCGATTAGTTCTTTCCTTATCATTATACTTTACATGCATAATACTTTTTTGACTAAACACATGCAATAATATGACTAAGTCCATAATTTTGATGAAAATCCGGCAGCATAATGGTTAGACCGGAGCCTCCCCAAAATGCCAATTATAAACTTTCAACCAATAGTCCATTATATCTACATCATATCATCCCACTCATCATTCAATCATGAGACAAAGCTCAATCAAACTTGTCATTCATCATGCCGAATAGCATCATACATTCATACCCTAAAGGGGTTTATATTTTTGTTATTCTTTGTGAAGAATCTTATGAATCATCACATAATTTCCTATGATTACCCATGATAGAGTCACATAGTTAAGATGTATGTGGACTTTTAGTTGCTTAATTCTCATATGAAATTATTCTTTACTTGAGTTCATGGCTTATGGAACACTTTTTCAAATTAATTAAGTTAAATGATTGTTTCCTTTCTTTGAGATAATGCACTTAGTGATTCCTAGGTTTATAGTATGCTCAGAAGCCCTAATCATACTTCTGTTCCCAAGGAGTTCGAGATCCCTCTAATCCTTAGGTCATGATAACGCATAACCACATCATGAACCTAACAATGCCATATTCACTAAACACCAAGGGTGATTTTTAACTTAACAAAGGTACAAAGTTTCAAGCTTTTATCACTAACACAACAAGATCTTACCTTAAGTATTATAAAAGTTATCATTCTTTAAAAAGTAGTTGTAAAGTTTTATTCTTTATGAAAGTTGACACTTTTATTTACTCTAAGATACATCAAGGTCTCAACTTTATGATTTAAAATTGTCTTAAAGTCTAAAGTATTCCTACTTTAAGAACTAGGAATATAAAATATTAGCTTTAGAGTTATAAAGTCTTGATCTTTATAAAAGTTAACACTTTTATGATTCAAAAATGCTATTTTTGCTTAAAGCTTGGAACTTTACTAATATATTCATGTAAAGATTCCACCTTTACAAGACTTAGTGTGCAAGCTTATAACTTTATGACCTAAAGTCACCTTCTTGATTAAAGTTTAACACTTTATGAAAGGATTTACATCCAAGAATCAATCTTTACAACATAAAGTGACAAAATACTATTTTTATAACTCAAAAAGGCTTAAATTCCAAAAAGCTTAAACTTTTACATGTAGTCTTATCTTCAAAATAAAACAAAATAAGGCTTTTATGAAGGCACCAAACTTGCTGCACTTTTTATGCATCAAGAAACAAACTTTTTAAAGCTTTAAGCTTTTAGGATGTTCATAGTCTTATCAAATCATGAAAAGCATGTAAAAATGAAACTTTTCTAATCATAAACTCATCATAAGAAAAAGAACAATTTTAAGCAAAATACTACCAAAAACATCAAGAACATTCAAGAATAAGAACAAGAACATATTTTTCCAAAAGTAGAAACTTTTGCTCATAAAGAGCATGAAAGATTTTCTCAAGTTTTCACTCAAAGATCTTGGTCATGAGAAGAACCAAGCTTCAAGCTTTCTTGAGTGAACAAAATAAAAAGATGAAGATAACTACCTCTACTCAAAATGGCGCTATAACAAGAGAAGGGGAAGAAGATGATGATGGCTCCTCTTGATGATAATGGTGGCGGTTTTGCAAGGAGGAAGGAGAAGCTCTTGAGATCTTGTGAAAATAGAGGTTGTAGTGTTTAAATCTCTTCTTCAAAGACCAAAAGATGTGGTCTTTGAAGGGATAAGTGAAGAAGGTTTGGTTATGGAGGCGGAGAATAGAAGAAGAAGAAGATGAAGAAGAAAAAGAGAGAATTTTAGAGAGAATTTAGAGGAGTAGGAAACTTAGAGAGAAAATGAAAGTATGAAAATGAAAAGTGAAAGTATGTGCATGAGTGAATAGCAGCCGTAGGTTTCAAGTGGATGAAGGGAGATATTTTTGTGTTATTTTGTGTTAATTAAGGTTTCGGGGGACAAATTGGATGATAAGGAAACAAATCAAGTACTAACTCTTATATAAAACACTCATGTCTAATGCTTTATGCTTTAATGACATCATTCTTTACTTTATTGTCTAGTTGACTAAATTTGAATTCAATCATGTGATTAAGTGCTCTTGCAACATAATTAAGATGATTAAGCAAGGATTAGTGATTAACACACAAGAACATGATTAACAAAAATTAATCTTGCGATGAAGTTTAATTAACTTAATTAAACTTGATTAAGCTATTAAGGGCAATTAGTGCTTAATTAAGCTATAAAGGCTCTGACTTGCTTAATTAGAGATTATTTAATCTCAATTAAGTATTCTCTTGACTTTTCTAGTCCGAGTTAACTCATAAACTCTTCGTTAACCCCTTAATTAAGCCTTAATCTCATAATTTTTCATTAAGTGCCTAATTACTCAAGGTTACTAAGGTAATTTAGCACAATAAAAAATTGAGGATGTTACACAAGAGATCCTAAAATAATGAAAAAAAAAAAAAAAATTGGCACATGGTGTTATGTAAGAAAAGTAAGATATTGGAAACACCATAGTATGAAAGAGAAAGATGTGGGTAGGAGCATAAGAGGATAAGACCTTGTTTGTTTGTTTTTAACTTTTCATTTTTTTCATTTACCTAATCTCCACTTTTTTTCTTAACTAGTCCTGAAGATACCAATATAATCTACTTAATTTCAACAATGTAAAAATTCTATAAACATGAAATTCATAATCACATTTGAAATTTAATTCGATTTTAAATAAACAAATGCATTAAGATGCAGGAAAAAAGAATCTCAGATAAGACTAAATTTGCTTCATTGTCCATCACATTATGTACACACCAGCAAACAAGAAAAGTATCATATCAACATAGTAACAAAGATTTTTTAGTTTCAGTAAAAGCTGTTATATAGGTGGCATTAATTTGATGAACTCAAAAATTGTAGAAGATTAAAGATAAAGGTCAATGCAACTATTAATGTGATTGTTCCACCATATTCAGTATAATACATGTCCACTAATAACAAAATGAACTATACTTCTATCTTATGCTTCATATTAAAATATGATATTAATGTGGTTTAAGCTCTTTAAAATGTAGTGTTGGACAAAGTGGACTCCATTCCAATGCCAATTTACAGTCTAGTTTACAGTGTGTACAAATATCTTCCCCTCATCTTAGTTGACTGCCTTTCTATACTAAAGTTGTACTTACTGACAGAAGAATGAGTTAGAAAAGCATGATATTTCTCAATTATCACCTCGTTGCCCCATATTCCTCTCATTTCATGTATGCATCAAGTATATAAGTTGAGACTAGAGGCCTCAAAGTTTTAATCTCAAATAAATTAGCAGTTTGAGTAATTAATAGCTAATTCTGAGCTGAGATCTCCCTAACTGCTATTTGAGAAAAGAAGTGACCTCATTTGCTGACCATCATCATCATCTTTGAAAATAGAGAATACAAAATAGCTGAATATGAGTTATCTAAGAATTAAGATATCACTTATCAGTCAGACTGTATATAAATTTACATGCTGTATATAAATTAAGACACAATTTGGGTAAAATATGGGACAAACAAGGAGTTAAGGAGCTACAGGTTTGAAGACTAGAGTAGCATAGAAAAATTGAAATTGTTGATTCAGACAAGCACCACCACCACCAATTACCAATACTAAAAGAAATCCACATGAAGGAAGACACAAGACATCAAACAAAGATTTCTCAATCTTAAATGTCAAAAAGAAAAAGAGCTACACTTAGAAAGTGGAAGACATAAGAGCTTAAGAAAATGATTACCTAATGAAGAGGATAAACTTGAATACAAAATACAACTACAAATAGCTAGTAGTAGCTAATGCATGAACGAAAAATTGAGTCCAAAACACTTAGTTTATCCAATCAAGAGTAGTCACATAAGAGACGACACTCAGAGAAAAAGAATGGAAGACTTAACAAGTATAGAGAAAGGAAGCAGCAAGGAGAATTAAGCCAGCTGTGGTGTTTCAGTTGTGAAATGGACAAGTAAAAGGTGTGCTGATGATGAAGCTGGATACTATAAGACAACCATTTTAACCATTTTTTGTCTTTTGATAAACCTCTCTTGCTTGTTTGCAAATATTTACACCATTAAAAAATTGTCAAGAAAAAATGTACTATAAGAATAAATTAAAGTGGCTTATCATCACCCATTTCACTCACTAAATATGTAGGATCACTTCTAAATCTATATAATTTTTCAGATTCCCTAGCCCAACTCGATAATGGGGAGTTTAAACTCCTGAAAATTTAGACAATTAAAATAGAAAGCATACATGGAGAGCCACACATTGCAAACAATTGAATCTTTCAAAGCTAATGTAAATGCCACATCTTTTGCTCAACATTTTGATGCGGACAACTTGGTAACATGCACATCAGATTGCTTATGATGAATGCATCTTATTCCATACTACAGAGTAACTCCTAAAATCCTCTACCAATGCCCCATATTGCAAGTACAAATTACAAGTTTAAGCATCATTACATTAAAAGAAAGAAAAAAAGAAAAGAAAATTTCAGTTTTCCTTTCCTTATAAGAATAATTAATATAGAATAGCAGAAATCTTTTTGATAATTTTATTACAAACTTGCAGCAAATAATGCACACAATAGTTTACTCCTATCTATGAAGGCATACACGATAGACACTAAGACAAAAAATATAAAAGAATAATAACCAAAAGTGGAATGGGGGCTTCCTTGACAACATAACCCTCTAGCTCAGACACTAATCTATCAGATACACCTAAAGTTTTTCTAAAGAACTAGGGCTTCAAGCTAAGGAAAGTGGGTTATGAAGAAGACACATGAACTAGCGTTAATGATAATGTTTGAATCTATGAGAAGCACATCCTATATTTAGGAAGTGAAGGAAAAATTCAAATAAGATAAGTTGACTACAAAGGTGATACATATACATGTAACCTAATAACTCATCATTTAGGGTTTTCAACACCAAAATAATTGTGGTTGCAGTCTAGGTCCACACAAAGGAAGGCTTCATCAAAACCATGAAAAGCATTTTCTCTACTATATAGAGTGGTTCCCATAGTAATTTTACACTTAAATGACTAGCAACTGTTTGGCATCTATCATTGTTGATCATAGCTAGTCAAATCTTGAAGTACCCATTCCCATTACAAACTTCATAATTAGCTTTGATGTCAATCCACAATGGCACTAAAAGTTATTATTTGAAGAATAGAAAATCTAAGAGATGACATTTGACATGACCAAGGTGTTAAAGACTACAACAAAATGGTTCGGTTGAAATTAGAATAAAAATTAAGACCCCAAGATGCTCAACATATAATATACAACTTTAAAACACCCTGGAGAAGAAATCTAACATGTCCCAAAACAATGTGTGAGTTACGAAAAATTCAATGAGGTTAAAAAATAAGGGTGAGATTGAGGCACCTTACACATACCCAGAAACTACCCACCATAACAATTATATTCCCATAAACAAAACACTTTAAAACAAAAATGGACTTTATCAGTTTATTCAAGCCTGAGTAGCAGTTTTCCTTGAAATCAATTAAACTAACAAACCAAGTAAAAAACTTCTTTTCATTTGAGAAAATAGAAAATAAACAAAAATCCATTACCAATAGAGGGAATATGTTTACTGATAAAGAACTAGCAGCAGAAGCTAGAAAAAGACATTACCTTTCCTCCAGAGGCCACATTTTTTGAAAATTAGATGTTTTTGGGGACAATAGAAGACTCAATCCACATATGAGTTTCAGAACTTATTTGTTTCTGTATTCTTTAATTGGTTTTTCACTGACAGATGAGATAACCCAATAATCTAAAGGTTGTCAGCATAAACTACAAAGGGTTGGAGTTATTGTAGCTTGTAACACTTTACCAGACAAAGTACTATACTTAAGTCATAATATATTATCTGATAAGTGATTACGTGTAGCGAGCTGATTAAATTTCATTTTCTGTTTCATTATTAATTACCCATATAGAGAAGACTATTCACGTAACAAATTTTTTATTTGACGGTGGAATAAATATTAGATAATCATTGTACCGGAAGTAACGTAACATAAATAAAGATGCAAAATAGACAGAATTACTGCAACTGCATCATAAATATATACATAGACGTCTGTTTTCAAAGTTGACAAATGATACATAAAACGGTACTGGGTAATAAAATGAGGCTGCGAACACAAAATAAATCAGCCTGTCTCTATGAACAATACCTTAACTGGTCTCCACGGGACATTTTATGTACAACTCATAACTCTTACCCATCTACCCATGGCCTAATTGCCAAAAAAAGGCCACTCTGTACATCTACTACTGCTACGGCATGCACACTATCTAGCTGGATTCCGAGGAAAGGAATCCGTTCGCCATGCCGGTGTCCGTAGGAGTGTAGTCCACGCTCAGAGCGAAGGATGAGGAAGATGAACTCGCTGCTTCAGACAGATCCTCTTCCGACATCGAGACCGAGGGCACCTGCTGCGGTGGTGAGCCAGGTGGAGCCATGGGAGCTGCTACTGCTATTGGTGTTGTTGCTGGTGGAGGCGAAAAGGGATGGGCCATGTAGAGAAGGATGGCAATATAAGGGACGACAGGGTCGAAAAGCGGGTGAATGAGTGGTACCGCAAAGTCTCTCTGGAAGAAGAAATAAAGGCGAAACTGACATCTACCCGATATGTGTACGGAGTCTATGAATGGATCAAGGTAGATATGGAGTTCGAGGAACTCAATGAATAGGACACCAATGGCCACTTTCTCTATGATCTGAGAATAACGCAGAAACATATAGTAGAGTGAGAAATAAAGATTTCTCAGTAGGGATCCTAAGTTCAGGTATATCTGCCATCGTTGTCATTCTTAGTTCTTTCGGGTTTTGGGTTAATTAAAAGAAAATGTTGCAACCAACAGGATGTCCTACTCAAATAGTTATAGAAATCATTGCCCGAAATATAGCTTTGTTTTACTTAAGGAAATAAAGGAAATTAAACAACCAAACCTGTGTTTTTGACATAGTTAAGTGACAGCCATAAAGTGAACAATGATATATGTGTAACATCCAATGGTGCAATTAACTCAAATGTATGACAACAGAAATTGTGGATATGCAAAAGGAATAATGCACTTGACCTTAACTCATATTTTTCCATACTTGGTCCCTTGGGAGTCTATTGGCCATAAAATTCCTGGGTAGTAGTCCACTTTTTAGGATCGAGCTCGTTTTTATACAGGATCGCCGAGTTTTCTTTCCCTGACTTCCCTACTGATCTATTCCCCTTAACTTTGTTCAAGGGCTGGCCTAAGTGGCATGGAAATCCTTCCTCATTCTTATGAAGGTAGCCTTGCTTTTCTAATACTTTGACCAATGCATGCATAACTTGTAGATTTACATTAATTGCAATCTCTGCCAAAATTTTGGTAGCATAATGGATCATGTCCGCTTCCCCATGAATAGTGCTAGACAACCAGAAAATTTAATTAAATAGCAAACCCAATATAGAACATCATGTTCATACCAAGAATATAACAATATTAACAAGTGATATAGAAAAGGGCTTTCTGCCTACTTTAATCAATTATGCTCCATTCCAGAGTATGATCGCCATATCACGTTCCTTCAGAATATGAACTCTTTATCATATCTTCATTAGTTGTCACACACAACAAAGTCTTATGAGCAAAGCTTAGGTAGTTAGGTGCAAGTTTAAAATCTTAAGTCTTAATCTATCTTGCAAGTTTTTAACTTCTATTGATGTTCCTGAGTTTTAGCTTAGGACCGACTTCCAAGGTTGAATTAGGTCTGAATTCCGAGATTACATAAGTTCTGACTTCCGGAGTTATGTATATAAGGTTATTGTTTTGATTCCCGACTTCCGGGGTTATGTTCGATCTCCGAGATTGACTCTAGACCGAGTTTTGGAATTACGTGTATAAGAGTTTTAAAGCGTCCTAGTTCTCGACTTCCAAGATTAGGGTATAAGGTTTCACATTCTGGTACCAACTTCCAAGTTTATGTTGAAGATCCTCGACTTCCGGGTTTAAGTATTTTAGGTCTCATATTCTTGTCCTTAACTTTTCGATTTCAAAGTATTATGTGTTCTGTGATTCCGATCTCCAACATTAATTCACAATTGGTCTTCCAAGACTTTTATGAATGTGTTTCCTAAGTTCTAAGTTTCGAGATTAACTAAACTTAATCTAGTATTCATACATGTCACATAACAATATTAACGCACCATCATTTAGAACTATCACTAATTTCTGTCGAAAATTACAAAATCCACAAAACATTCACCTTAATTCATTTGGGCCTGCATTTTGGCTATGTTATAACTATATGTGTCTAGTTTCCAACACTTTTAGTTCCATCTCATTTTGATTTGTATAACTCAAGTTATTTGTGTTTTATTCCAAACTGCCTTGTTTCTAGCCAGAATTGCACTCTTATAAGAGAAAATTCACTAAAAATAGAAATCTGGGTGAAATAATGCAAATTTATGTCAATGTAAAGTAACAGAGCAAGCTTTCAAATGAAATAAGTTGCATACCATTTAAATGAGTATAATTCGAGATATAAGCCCCGAAACTTGACCCTACTGGACTACCCTGTTCCAACCCGGATTGAACTTAAAGTGAATTCATTGATGTTTTGAGGATAGTTAGCAATGAATCAGACTCTGAATTTTTATGGCATGTTCCCTCATATGTTAGCTTTCAAACAACGTTGGATTCACTAAATTTGAAGTTGTGTAGGTTTGACTCGCGCGTCGTAACACGAGCAAATTAAACCGAATAGCGACTATAGTATAGTAGCCAACTCGGATCGTTTCCCAAAGATGAACACACTATTTGATCAAAAAATTCAGGGGGGTTTTTATAACAAACACTTAAAATGCAATGCTGAATTCCCAAGCAAACAGAAAATAAAAAGGCTAAACCGAATTAAAATTCTAATCCAAGACACACAAGAAGAAAGCAATCAACACTCAATCATTGGATTCAAATATACATGCACACTCCAATTCGATGATTAATTTTAGATTCAATTGAAACCTCAAATCAAACCTAGCATTCACATGAAAATCTCCATGCATTCAACTAATCACTCAAGCAATTCGGTTTAGAGACCTCTAAAACCGAATTGATTTTGGATTAGCTTCCAAACCAATGCTCTAATCTCATATTCATATCCGAAATATGAATCACACTCTTGAACAAATCAAGAAGCATAATAAAATGAGGTATAGAGCTCAAGATATGATCTAAACACTGAAGCGGGTCAAAATAACCGAAATGCTGCAAAAATTAACTAAGTCTCACTAAGATCCAAAAAAGGAAAATGATCTAAACTCAACCAATTAAGCACAAAGGAGGATTAAAGAGACAAGTATGAAGGATAAAAATAGTATAAAAATCCAATTCATCAAGGTTACAGCTTTCTCAACTCACACTGCTCGGATGAAAGTCCCTATTTCTAGGTCAAGTTTCAAAAATTCATAATTAACTCTATACTGATCCAATGGTCTTATATTATATATGTATGGAAAGCCCTGAATATCTAGTTTTATATAAAAAGAGTCATGAAATTTAAACAACTGTAGGTGGAGCCGTACACTCCGCCGTATGGACCACTAAAGAAAAATCCTAACAGCTTCTTGAGTTTTCCATTTTCTTCAAGTTCTTTCATACCACATTAATTAGACTAAAGTGAATTACTAAATCAAATCCTAATTAATCACAATTTACTCGATAAAAATCAAACAACTCAATTAATAACGATAAGATTTTCTCTCGAACGTTACATAGCTATTCTAGGCAGCCAAAAGAAAAGTTGATCAGACATATTTAGGTTAAACCAATCCATATTAAAGTAGTTTGATTTTTTTTTTTAATTAAAATCTCAAGTCTAAATTTTATGAATAATAATAAAACAATAACAATAAGAAAATTTTAATTCAAAGTTGTCCAACTTAGGCTAGATAAGTTAAAATTATTCTGGAGCTCGCTCACTTATATCTATTAGTTATAACCAAACTTAAGAATATAAGTCTTATAGTTTAGGCATAAATGACAATTTTCAACCAAATCAAAGAGGTAAATTAGCTAAGCTGCCCGTAAAATTACTCCAACATTATTTGACCAAAATATTAAGTAAAAGAATAAGAACAAGGGTAATAGTAGTGTTCGGCCTAAAACTAAGGTATATTAAAGCCAAAGAATCACATGAACTATTCAAAGGGAAAAAAAGATTATAAACAAAGGAATCACAAAGTTTACATTTTTCCTACAAAATCAAACCCAATGCAGCTTTGAGTGTAACATCCTCAATTTCTTGTCGTGCTAAATTACATTAGTAACCCTAAGTAATTAAGCACTTAATGAGAAATTATGAGATTAAGGCTTAATTAAGGGGATTAACGAAGAGTTTATGAGTCAACTCGGGTGAGATAAGTCAAGAGAATACTTAATCGAGATTAGATAATCTCTAATTAAGCAAGTCAAAGCCTTTATAGCTTAGTTGAGCACTAATCACCCTTAATTAGCTTAGTCGATTTTAATTAAGGTTAATTAAGCTTAATCACAAGATTAATTTTTGTTAATCATGTTCTTGTATGTTAATCACTAATCCTTGCTTAATCATCTTAATTAAGTTGCAAGAGCACTTAATCACATAATTAAATTCAAATTTAGTCAACTAGATAATAAAGTAAAAGAGTGATATCACTGAAGCATAAAGCATTAGACAAGAGTGCTTTATATAAGAGTAAATACTTGATTTGTTCCCCCATCATACATTTTGTCCCTCTAAACCTTAATTAGCACAAAATTAAGAAAATATCTCCCTCCTTCACTTTATGTTGGGGATGCCACTTTCTCTTTGTCCCACCCTCATCTATCTTCATTTTCACTCATCTCATTCTTTCTCTTGAAACCAAATCCTCCAACTTCTCTCTAAAACTCTCTTCCTCTTCTTCTTCTTCTTCTTCCATTCTCCACCTCCATAACCAAACCTTCTTCACTTAGCCCTTCAACGACCACATCTTTGGTCTTTGAAGAAGATATTCAAATACTACAAGCTTCATTTTCAAGAAAACTCAAAAGCTTCTCCTACCTCCTTGCAAAACTGCCACCATCATCATCTTCTTCTTCCTCTCTTGTTGTAGCACCATTTTGAGTAGACGTAGTGATCTTTACTCTTTCATTTTGTTTACTCAAGAAAGCTTGAAGCTTGGTTCTTCTCGTGACCAAGATCTTTGAGTGAAAACTTGAGAAAATCTTTCATGCTCTTCATGAGCAAAAGTTGCTATTTTTTGTTAAATATGTTCTTGTTCTTCTTCAAGTGTTCTTGATGTTTCTATTTTTGGTAAAAATATGTTCATGTTATTATTCTTGAATGTTCTTTATGTTCTTGGTAATATTTTGCTTAAAGTTGTTCTTTTTCTTATAATGAGTTTATGATTAGAAAAGTTTCATCTTTACATGCTTTTCATGATTTGATAAGACTATGAACATCCTAAAAGCTTAAAGCTTTAAAAAGTTTGCTTCTTCATGCATAAAAAGTGGTGCAAGTTTGGTGCCTTCATAAAAGTCTTATTTTGTTTTGTTTTGAGGATAAGACTACATGTAAAAGTTTAAGCTTTTTGAAATATAAAGCCTCTTTGAGTTATAAAAATGGTATTTTGTCACTTTATGTTGTAAAGATTGATCCTTGGATGTAAGTCCTTTCATAAAGTTTTAAACTTTAATCAAGAAGGTGACTTTAATTGATAAAGTTAAAAGCTTGCACACTAGGTCTTGTAAAGGTGGAATCTTGAGATGAATATATTAGTAAAGTTCCAAGCTTTAAGCAAAAATAGCACTTTTGAGTCGTAAAAGTGTTAACTTTTATAAAGATCAAGACTTTATAACTCTAAAGCTAATTAAACTTTATGACTACTTTATAAAAAATGATAACTTTTATAATACTTAAGGTAAGATCTTATTGTGTTAGTGATAAAAGCTTGAAACTTTGTAACTTAGTTAAGTTAAAAATCACCCTTGGTGTTTAGTGAACATGGTGTTGTTGGGTTCATGATGTGGTTATGCGTTGTCATGACCCAAGGATTAGAGGGATCTCGAACTCCTTGGGAATAGAAGTATGATTAGGGTCTCTAAGCATACCATGAACCTAGGAATCACTAGGTGCATTATCTCAAGGAAAGGAAACAATCATTTAACTTAATTAATTTGAGCAAGTGTTCCATAAGACATGAACTCAAGTAAAGAATAATTTCATATAAGAACTAAGCAACTAAAAGACCATGTCCATATATCTTAATTATGTAATTCTCTCATGGGTAACCACGGGAAATCATGTGATGATTCATAAGATTCTTCACAAAGAATAATACAACTATAAACCCCTTTAGGGTACGAACGTGTAATGCCATTGGGCATGATGAATAATGAGTTTGATTGAGCTTTGTCGTATGATTGATTGATTATTGTGATATGATAAACTATTGGTTGAAAGCTTTTGATTGGCAATCTGGGGAAAACTTCGGTCTAGCCGTTATGCTACCGGATTTTCACCAAAATTATGGACTTAGTCATATTATTGCATGTGTCTAATCAAAGAAGTATCATGCATGTAAAGTATAATGATAAGAAAAGAATAATGGGACATGAACCTTCAATCACTTCGATAAGGGAAGTGAGAGACGGTGATCCACAAAGACTCAAGGAACCTCTCTAAGGGAGGCAAGGGTGACATGGAGGACTCTTCAACTTAGGAGTAACCAATATTGGCTTAGTCTGATTTGGTTTAGTACTGCGTGATAACGGTCATGGAATAAACTCATTTCCAAAAGTAGTCTATTTCAAAGGAAAAGTAAAGAATGTTAAGCATGTGCTAAAAAAAAGTAAAGTCAAGTATACCCATGGTTAACTATATGATGATGCATGTCTTTGCATGTATTTATATTGTCTATTTGCATTATGAATGTTTATTCTATGCTTTAGTATGTATGTTTAGTTATGATGGTATAGTTATGATGTTAAGTTTAAAAGTAACCCACTTCGGGGTTTAAGTTTTCAAAATCATTAAAATTCAACCTATACATGTACACTATTTTTATCATCAACCCCGAAGTGGCTAGGACGATGACGATGACACAATGTTTGTCTAGTCGCGATCCTACTGAGAAATTTAGTATTTCTCACTCCTATGTTTTCATGTCATCTTCAAAGGATGTTGATGTCGGGCACGGTGGTGATCTTCATTGAGATCCTAATATGGCGTTAGCGATTCAACCCGATGTTGAATGCCTCAGTGATGTCTGCAAGCGCAGCAATGACGGTCTACATCTTCTATGACCGTCCATTTTAGACTCCAGTGATGAGCCCATTTTTCTGACCACATCAGCCATTTGGCGAGGTTACTTTGGATGACATCTGTCCTTACTTTCAGCTGCCGAGGTACCCCGCTGACGATGAGACCGACTCGGATACCCATCTGACTCATTGGATTCTGATCCTTCAGAGTCGTCTTATCCAGGCTACCATATGGAGATGGACCTATCTGAGCCTTCCTACCCGTCTGTGATACGTCTGACATCTGACTTATCTTCATCTTCAGCAGCTCCTCGTCACACTCAACCCCTGGTTCGCGGTCGCGGGTTCATTCGTACCGTGTTGTACCTCGAGGACGTGGGCATGCTCGATGAGGGGGACATGGTGATGTTACTCCTAGTGGATTCGGGAATGGTTGCCTCCCGCCTAACGAGTGATGTGGTGATTGCATGTGGAGCTGAGCACGAATATAGCCCTTTTTGGTTATAATTATAGGGTTATCATCTTATTGTATGGCATGCTTGGGCAGTAAGGATTTCTGATATATTTTCCTTATGATGTACTTGGTAGATTTCATGTGTAGGGCCGATAGTAGGTCTCGGACCCATCATTATCTATATATATGGCTTTTGGTAACACTATTAGCATTATATTAGCTATGAATGGCCGTGGAATGAATATTATGATTATCTAAGTTATTGTTATTCTTGTTGCTTCTGTTTATTGTTATTCGCGCAGTACATATGAGATAGCGTTGTTTATTATATGCATTCACGATACGCTCATGGCTCTTGGCTTTCAAAACAGTTTAATTGTTATTGCTCAAAAAGAAAAAATTACCCCTATTTTGGTACAAAAGTATTTTTCAATGTAATGTTAGTTCCACAAGCAAAAGTATCAACTAGTAATTCCATAATATGACTTAAGCATAGTATGGGACTATTAGGATGTTACATTGAGCCTCAGAATTTAATCCTAATTCAACCAGAACCCAATAAATAGACTTTATTTTTTAAGCCTTAAAACTGTTTCAAGACTCAAAAATATTGGATAAAGCACACGGAGCAACTCATGCTGCAAGTCACAATCAATATAACTAGATTTTGCCCATGTCGATGGACGGTGACTATATTTCTTTTTTTCTTAAAAAATAATAATGATTATTAAATTTCAATTTTTTGTTAATTGTTATTTTTAGTGATTAGTTGTTAGTATCGAATTCAAAATATACTCTAATATTTATTATCATTTATCATTATAATTATTATTAATATGAGTATTATTATACAATATATGTATATAATATATATAAGGATTAATAATATATTTTACATATTTATAAACGCACACATGCATGTATAAGTTACACATGTGCTCATATTTATATTCAATGACTAACAGATTAAAACATTTGTGGTATTAAGTAAATCTATATATCTATGACAAATTAGCATGATTTTAATACCATGAAGATGAAACCAAAAGCCACAATTAAAGTATGTCTTTAATAAGCATTAGTTTGCATATTTAAAAATCCAAAAAATATGTAAGAGCATAATCTCTGCAACAATAAAACTAAAACTTTGCATAAAAGATTAGAATTAATTTCACAAAACACTCATAAAGAAAGAAAAACTACATAATATGATCAGTCTCTATCTATGTTCAAAAGCTCTGAAGTGCACATGGACAAATATAGAAAGGACTAAAGCAATAAAAAGAATGACAAAATATAGCCTGCTATTTATATTAATCAACAAATAGTTCTAACTCTAATGAAAAAACAACTATATTTGTCCAGCATTTGGAATAGTAAATATAAACATTATAAGTACCATATGTACATTAGTTCAACAGTAGCACATGTTAAAGTTCAAGTGTTATTAGTTTTAAACCATTCCTACAATTTCACCTGTAATTACATAACAAAATATGAATCATAAAAAACTTTGCTGACAATAAATCAAGTGGTTAGATAGCTAAAGCTTCTCCGATTTGGGCTTCTTCAAAGGTTGTTTTGCAAAAGAAGTTGTCATAGTCTTAGTCCAGTAGTTGCTTCAACTGATGTAGCATATGATGTTTTCACGTCTTATAACACCACTCTCAGGTACTCCAATTGGATTGCCCAGAGTGTCACATGCAGGGTTTTTTGCATGTGATATTATGTTATCAATTATCAATATAGTATACATAACTTTTCCCAATAATTAACAAAACAGAATAAAACTTTTAGAAATTATTGGAAAAAAAAAAAGTCCTTTTGGGTTCTACTTTAGTTATGTTCACAACATTTGCTCTTGTTTGTTTAGCTTTCTAAACAATATGTAAGAGAGTGTCATCATCATCATCCTCCTTGAATGGCATCAAATTAATATTAGTCTAATTATTTTATCTACATATTATACAACCAAACCAAGTCAGATTAAAATAAAAATAGTTAATATGCATAATCAACCATTAAATTGATTGAGCAAAACCTTGCAAATAAAGTTATACCTGCTGACTCAGTAAAATCATTTGTAGATGCACAATGCAGGCCCGAACAATACATAAGGTTTCTAATATAGGCCAAAGAAGCAAATGAAACAAATTGTAACAGCAGCTAACATTGGTTAGTTTTCATAAAAGTATAACAGAATAAGATCAGCCAAATGAAACTGATTGTAAAGAGTGCAAAAGCAAAAAATAAAAATAAAAATAAAAAGTAAACTTGGCAAAAAATGCCTTGTAGAGATCTTAACAATAGGCATAGCATAAAGAAAAGAACCAAGCACTATAAGTTTCAAAATGCATTGTAGAGATCTTTAAAAATTTGCAAGCATCAGTATGAATGCAAAATTAAAGTCCAATACACAGGTAGCAGTGTGTAAGATGCATGCACAAAGACAATACATAGGGAAAAGAGCAACCCGAAAACATAAGCATTAGAGGAAGAACTCAATAACTTAGGATAGTATGAGCAATATGCACCAAAAGAAATAGACAATAAAAAAAACATAATCAAAAGATAAAATACAATAAAGAGAGCATAAGCAAAAGATAAGAAACAAAACCTGGTAATGATGTACTATTTCAGTGTTAGAACCTTAATACAAAAGCCATAACATGAGGATAATAACCAAGCAGTAAAAGCTTTAGAATGTATTGCAAAGATCCTAAACAATTTGTAAGTAAGAGAAGATTGGAAGTTAAAAAGTTATAACCATTATTAATCCAAAAGCTTAGCATCCGATATAAGTGTAAGTTATATTAGAAGCTACTTGCACAAAGACAAATTAATACTGAAAAGAGAATAACCAAGAACAATTTTAATTATTTCAAAAGGCATGAACACAAGAAATTCAAATAAGGATTCAATCAAGCAAAGTCTTTAATGATAAATTTGTCTTTTAATGGAACAGTTTATCAAAGATAAAAATAAGTAGCATAATGATTGAAGAGTGATGGCCTCTATTAGTAATATGGAGTGATGCTTAGCCTCTTTCATAATGAATTTCTTTTGAAAACAAAATGGATTTAACTTTTAAAGCATTAGACCTTCATTTTGGTTCAGATATACATAAATCTTGGTACAATTAGATAGCCATTTCAAGAGCGCAACATACAAATCTTGTTATACCAGTGCAATGTTCATGTTATGCAATTTGCTTTGCATGTTTTAATTTTGAGCTTAATTTAGCATAGAAAAGTTTTTAGATAAAATAAAATGTTTATGTTTTATGAATTTAACATTTCCTTATCGAACATGAATTTTTTTTTAATAACATTTAGCTTGAAATTTTTTACTGCTGCTTTTTAAGGGGTAACAAACTAATACTAAGTATACTTCAAAAATTAGAAAGAGAAATGCAGTATAGGATAAGACCACATCTACTCATCTAGATCGATGGATCTTGGCTTGTGATGCTCACCATCATATGCAGTCATGTACTCTAAATGATAAGGCAGAGCCAAATGCTAGAGTGAAAGATAATGAAGAACAATCAAAGAAGATGAATTAGAAGATAACACAGAGTCGGAAGTCAGAACCTATTTATGGATCTACTTAATCTCTCCTCCACTGTTGCTGTTCTTGTTGTATCAAAATCATATCTCCTTCTTCAACTTTGAGTTGAAAAACAAACAACATTAAATCATAGACAAAGAAATAACAAAAAATCCTCATGAATTAGAAAAAAAAAAAAAAAAAAGAGCTCCTTTGCCTAGCTCCTTGACCATACTCGTAGCCTCTCTATTCCATGCTACTGTGTGTATAATAGAAAACATGAAATAGCAACAACAAAGTTCGCATCGCAGCTTAACATAGACAAATTAATCAATGCGTCGGTCACACAAAGGATTGATCTTGTTACCAACAAAATGAACAATAAATAGATAGGGGAAAAAAAAAACAAAGAAGAAAAGAAATACCAATTTGAGAGATTTGAGCTTGTCTAAGATGGGGTCAAAGGCACTGGTGAAGTCTCATATCCTATGACCACTGATGGTTTAGCAAAGTGGGTGCTGGAAGTCATCAAACATCAAATTTCATTGAATAAGAAGAGGGACCAATGATAACCGCTAGGCAAAAGAAGAAATCGGGAAGTCATGTACATTTTGTTTTGGACTTGTGGGTCCTCCATCGAAAATTAAAAGCAAAAAAATAGATAGAAAATGCAATAAAAACTTAACAAGGAAATGACCATTTTGCCGCACAAATGGGCAGGAAAAAATGGGATAGGCAACTACTCTCCTTTTATAATAAGAGATAACAACAACTAAAACAAATAATCTTATAGGCAAACTTCAAACAAAAAAATTAAATAGAGGGTCTATTACCTTGTACAAATCTAATGAGCAATAAGTCAACCATCTTAGTCTGCTATATCCACCATGGAACCTTGCAAGACCATTCTCCAACCTACAAAATAAAGGGTTTTGGTTCAAAGAACATAATGACCTGTACATGTCACGCTCCTCTTTCAGCAAAAGTTCATATAACTACTAGTTAAAATGAGATTAAAAAGAAAAGGCATGACATTGCGTAGGCCTACCAAAACTAGTTGGTTGGTCTTACTCTTTTTTTTCATATATAGTTATTAAAATGCTCAACATCCAAAATAGAAGGAGCCATACATCAACTAGCTACAAAAACAAAAGGAAACAACCACAACTCCACAATATAACGCCCAAAGCCAAAATCCACTAGTACCTCACACACCACCCGCTAATCCAAAGAATAAGACAATATTAGGCACACTACAAAAGATCTGTGGTCCACTATCAGTCACATCCTGCTTCTAATTCAAAATATAATCAGAACTTCATTTGACTAGACATGTCACGACCCAACCCGAGCCATGATCGGCGCATAGGGGACAAGTCCCCTAGAAGCCTACACCAAGCAAATTTTCTTTAAAATTTGGGTAGAGTCTCCTTTGTATTCAGGACTAGTCCCGAATATGGATCCTCTCCCTGCACAGAAAACATAAACACACAAACCATTGGGGATCCAGGCATTCTTCCAATACACCCCACAGCACATAGTATAACAATGAAATATATAATTACAATTTTTCATCCAAAATACATAGCTTTACTTATTTAGAAAACCAATCCTTTCAAATAATTTTACATTCTTTAGAAAACCTAACAACATTATATATACAAATAAAATACAACAGCATCAATATCATCAGGTCAAGGCCGAACCTTGTTTGTAGTACCATGGAGTTACCATAATCTAATGGCTTCTCAACTTAAATATTTACAAAATGCACTCGAATAGAGAATGCTCACCTATGGAATTTGGAATTCACCTCAGAGGAACAAGATAGCCAAATGCTAATTAAACACCTGAAACTGAAAAAGACAAGAACCAACGGGGTGAAGTTATGAAACTCAGTGAGAGATAGAGTATCCCTAACCAACATGAGACAATGTGCATACGTATAGATATTAAGGTAATACAAATCTATATGTGTATATATGTTAAAACCAAAAAGAAATCTTTGTAAGACATTATCCAAATTTTCTTTTCCAAAAAACCATAGAGACTATCTATTCCAGGATAATTTGTTAGGAATCACACTTAGATGGCTCTTCTTTTCGTGTGACCCTGTAATCCGTCATGCACCACTTTCTCGAGTGGCCATGTAATTTCCGTCACGCACCACTCCCTTAAGTGACTGTGTAATACATCATCCTAAGTGCACCTAAGGCTAATGTCCACTGTCGTTAGCCTACAGATCCTGGCCTAGACTTTCCCAAGTCTTTCTCTTCCATTATACATAACATTTAATAAGGATTTTGATAAACATACCAACATATCTTACATGAAACTTAAAATCATATCATTAAAGAAAAATGAAACCTTTAAATCTTAATACTTCAAAAATTAATAAAAGTTCATAGCTTTATCGAGAAAGCCTTTCATTTAAGCTCTTACATAATTATTCATAACTCAGGCACGGAGAATTTCCGTACAAAATCATATACCATTAAGTATAACAAATCATTTCAATCCAATCTCATATAAAATCCTCAAGGAATTACTTTCTTTCCTTTCAAACAAGAGCAATTTCCAAAACTTAATAGAAAACCAATATAATAAACATTCGCCATACTTTTTCGGAAATCAGGTCATTGTCTCATGTGATCAAGTTGGAATAAATAGACTACCAAAGTTTAAATCATATTTCTAGGATATACCAAATTATTTGCATATATATATAAATATATACTAAATACATTAGAAACTATGATGGGGATAAACTATCTACTCACAGTCCACAAGTCCAAAGGTAAATGTCAATTTCCTAGAGCCACAAAGCTAGGAGAGTGCTCCTTGGGACAATCTAGCACTCAAGTGCTATGCACTCTTAAGTTTCTCTTGATTATGTAGTTAGAATTAGCATTGTCTATGTTTGAATTGCCTTATGACTTGCGTGTCATTTCTTCTATTGGTAAATTTGTTAGAACTAGTTGGTTGTATGAACTAGTTTGTTTCTAGCAAATGAATTTCCAGGGCTAAATTTTTTTAAAAGGTGGATACTATTATAACAGCTCGATTTAGTTATGCCTATAATCAACACTATTAAGGATTAATTAACACTAAATTTATAAATAGAGAGGAGAATATGGAACAACTAAAGTGATAATGTAATATAGTTAAAATTTTGTCAACAATATAATCTTAATCATACCATAAAAATTTTATGAGTAGTTTTTGGGGACATAAGAAATTGATCCGGTAGAAATTTAAAATGCAAGAGAACCTAATTAACATGTGACAAACTCAATTTATGTGGTTAAAATTTAACTACCTTGGTCAAAAAATGAGAGCAAATTTTGTCCACAAAATTAAAGTTTGTCTACTTCAGCTTGATAAAATCATAATAAAATAAAAGAAACCCTTCCCCCACCCCCAAAATGCTCATCCTTTTGTTTCTCTTCCTTCTAAAAACCATGGGTTTCTCTCTATTTTCTTCCTCTATTTTTGCTTCACTAATTCTCAAACTTTGCTCTTTCCTTTGCTTCCTTCAAAGAGTACCTATAGTGAAGACTTCACGACTAGCACCAACACCACAAATAAGCCAAAAATTCCCTCCCTTGGTCCATAGAAGATGCTGCCATACAGAGAAATGAAAAAGAGTTATTGGAGCTTGGTTATTTAGGAGAGTTTGGAGCTTAAAGTAGCCAAGTTTGAGGTGTTTATAGCTTTGGAACCAAGGTAAGTTTCCTAGAACATAACTATATGTTGATATAGTTCTATGAAGCTAAGGTTCTCAACTTATTTCACTACACTTACTTGGGGTTGAAAAAGATGATATATGATCTTGTTCTAGTGATTCAAAACTTGTGAAGTTGGATTAGTGAAAAATATTGAGTTAGAGAATCAAAAGAACCTAAAATAGAAAATCTGTCATGTTGAGTAAAACTGGGCAGCAGTCGATCCATGATGAATAACTCAAGCTAGGAAATTCAAAACGAAGTGGAACCAATTTTAATTGAAACTTAACTCATCGGAGAGCATACTCACAAAATTTGAGACCAATTAGACCTAAGATGAATAAGTTATGCATTTTTTTATTTAGGTAGTAGGTTGAGAGGGATAAAGCTAAGTAGTATGTAATCTAATAGGCATAACTCACCCCCATTAACCTTTGATTTGAGTGCAACCACTTTTTTTAGTAAGACAACAAGTAGGAGAACAAGCTTATAAAATCTCATATTCAAATTCTAAGTGAATTGTTCCCAATAAATCCACAAAATTTCCCCTTACTCTGTAGGTGTTGATACAAGGCAACCACAGTGTAAGGCACATAACTTAAGCTACACTTAGTCAAATTGAGTAGGACTTTTTTTTTTTAAAGAGGGTTCATATGAGTATGTGCATGTAATTTTTTAGGGTAAAATGATGAAAGATGGATTTTCATTTATTTTCCACATTTGGGTGCTCATGTCTATTCCATAATAAGTAGTAGTAGGAAAACCTTAATGTAACACCCTATGAAAAATAATACTACGCTTAAGTCATATTATTATATTCCGTAGATTATTACACGTCTATAGTTTCTGTGTTTGACTTACCTTCCCATTTAAATGATTTAGTTGCAATCAGTAATAGTCTAGTGAAATTGATCGGTCCTCAATTTCAATTATAGGTTAGGCATATATCTTGAAGTGTGTCGTAATATAAATGAAAATTTTAAATGGTACAGTTAAGAGAAACAGAAGTTATCACAATAGACATGATACATATAAACATCGCTATCTCATGTATTCATATAGTTATAGTGACAAGTACATCAAGTTGGATCATAAACAAAAAAGACATAGGCCCATATCAGTGTAACCATCTGTATAAGGTCCTTGAACAACATTTCACTATCATGGATACATGAGAATACTAAAAAAAAAAAAAAAGCAAGGTCTATGGCCCAAAGTGCTAGAAAAGGGCCATTCTATACAACTGTGATATGCAAGTGCGGATAAATCCACTAAACGAACTACGAGGAGAGGAACCTGTTCACCATGCTCAAGTTGGCAGGTGCATAGTCATCATCGGGAGCTCCAGAGGAGGAAGTAGACGAATCCATAGGCTCTAAAGGATCACTCTCAAAGGATCCCTGGTGGACATGTAAAGGTGGTGGTGCGGGTGGATATGCCTGATGTGGTAGGAGGGGTTCGGGTGTGCCATATACAAAGGGATTACTAAGTAAGGGGTGGTAGGGTTGAATAGCTGACTATATAGAGGAACAGCAAAAGCTCGACAAAAGAAAACATAAAGACAGAATCCAACAGTGGCCATCAGGTATAGCAAATCCAACGCACTACCCCCGCCATTCCGGCACTTCAGCGTATAAGACGATGGTTGCTACTAGCCCCGCCATTTGAGAATGATACGAAGATAAAGAGATGAAAATTTAAAATTCTCAGTAAGATTTCTCATCTAACCTATACTAACATCGTGACCATTCTCAATGTGCCTCATTTTGGTTTGTATAAGAAAAGGTGTGTCTTGCAAAGTAAACATTTGTAACTTTTGAAAATAAGGAAGCCGAAGCAAAGTTTCATTTTTACTTGGAAACAAATAAATAAAAACTACATAACTTGCATTTCAACTCAATACATAATAGAGAGCATGAAAAGTAAAGATAGTGTAATGAATAAACCTTAAATGCACATACATTGGACTTATAACTTTTCTTGACTTGTATTCATGAGTAACCATACTTGGTCCCTTGGGAATTTCAGACCATTTAACTCCTGGGTAATAGTCTGCTTATCAAGACCGAGTTCACTCCTATATAGGATCGCCAAGTTTGCTTTCCCCAACTTTCCCATCGATCTATTCCCTTTAACTTTATTTGGGGCTGGCCCAAGTAATATGGCATCCTTTATAACTCTTATGAGTTTCATAATCAAAATGTGATTGGCTTGAATGTCATATACATTAACAAGAATAAGACTTGTGCATCATTTCTACCGAAATTTCGGCAGCATAATAGATCAAGCCCACTTCCCTGTGAATAGTGTCAATCAACTAGACAGTCATTCATATAGAAAACTAATATAATGCATCAATCATTCAATACTTATACAAAATTTACAACTTTTGAACTTGAGTTAGTTTCTGCCAATTTCCTTCAGTTCTACCTGATTTTATAAATTAACCCAAATTTCTGTTTAATTCATTTAGATCTAAATTTTGGATATGTTGAAGTGTTATGTGTTTAATTTTTAAATTCTTTAGTCTCATCAAGTTTTGATAAGTATAACTCACGTTATTAACATTTTATCTAGGTCTGTCTTGTTACTAGGAAAATTTGCACACGAAAAAGTAAAAATTCACTAAAAATAGAAAACTAGTTGGAATTATATGAAACCTATACAACTGAACTAGTTTTTATTTCCAAGAAGTTTCATTGCTTTTGGATAAGTAGAGCTCGAGTTATGATCGCCAAGCTGGGGAAATTTACCTGCCCTATCTTTGTCTAGTTAGGACATAGGGCAAATTGGCTGAATGATTGGGAACAATAGGTATCAAATTTGACTTTGAAATTTTTATGGGTTGTTGCCCTATGTGTAAGCTTTCTAAAACAATTGGTTGCACTCAATTTGATATTGTATAGGGCGAGTTATGCCCTGCACAAGCCACTCTAGTCAAATCTAGAGACAAAAACCTAGAGTAAATTTCAAAAATTCATATCTCACTCAACATAGATCCAATGGCCTTATAATTTATATGGTTGGAAAGCTCTAGATGTCTAGTTTCATTTAAAATTCGTTTTATCAAGTTTTTATATCCATAGGTAAAGCCATATGCTTCGTCGTATGGACAATCATAGGGTTTGCAACTTGAACCATCTCTATTCACTCCATTTCTTGAGTTTCACTTAAATTCTCAACCCAAACCAAGAGTTTCCATATTCATTCAACCAAAATCAATCATAAAATCATCATATGAAGGAAGGGAAATAAAAACCCTAATCAGCCATACCATTTCTAATCACAAGAAAAGATATGAAATCCTACCTAGATGTTTAGTATTGAGCCAAATAGAGCAAGCTTTGAGTAAAGAAGACTTGGTAGGATGATGAAGGAGAGTGGATAGGATGCGAAAGTGAAGTGGAGGAAGAAAGAATTCTGCCCTGTTATAGATAAAAATCGAAGAGGGAGAATAATGAGATTTTAAAGTTTGATTGTCTTAATTATTGAAAATGACCCATGAAGCTTCATTGGTGGATTTATCCTTTGTTTAAATCTGGTTAAGTTGCCCATTTTAAGGGCATGGATGGCGCCACTTAAGGGGGCTAGATGGCTGAATCATAGCCATACAAACCAAGATTCTTACAATATAATTTCTACCGATCTAGTTCTTGTATTGTATAACACCGAAGCTTAACCAATTTCTTTTAACTTAGCAAAACGTTACTAATAGTTGTCATAAATTTTTACATATCAAAATTCAAAATGTTCTAATCTCAACCACTCACATTTCATTTATAATTACTCTTATTTCTATAATGTAATAAAATAGATCAAAATTTCGTGCAAATTAGATGTTCCGCGTTTCCAAGATGTTACACTGAATATCTTAAGTTATACATTTTGAAATTGAGAGGCACCAAAAAGGCTTAAAAATATATTGATAGTGTATCTTTCTTGTAAAATTTGAGTTCAAAATAACTTAAATTAGAATTATGGTATATTTTAGAATTTCTAGACAGGTTTAAAGCACTATAATATTACAAAGTTATAACTTAAGTTGCTGGTCCCTAAAGGACTTGGGACCAAAACTAACGGCAAGATTAAGTATATGTATTGAACTCCTACATTTTTGGGATGTATGATATGACATACTTCGTTGCTTGAACTCAATGAAATAGGGGCAGCTATATGCATTCTCATGGCCACATTTACATTGAAATCTTGCTATATGTTGCTATTGGCATTGCATCTTTGGATTACTGGTCGTTTATTTTATTGTTTTTGATTTTTGGGAACCTCTCGGTATAGCCATTGTGCTACTGGAACTCTGCCAAATTTTTGAAAGATAGTTCTCACGAGGTTTAGTGCAAGTGTGAGATATGATTATGCTAGGTTATATGAGAATATAGTTGTATGACAAGTATGTATTATGAACATAAGAACCTCATAAGTTAATTAAGTGATATGTCGAGCCTCCCTCGAGTAGTCAGCTAAGGCAACACAATCACGTATGATGGAATTTGCCTATCGATAATGGTGATACATAACGCTCAGGCAAACATAAGTTAATATTCTGGGGATGGCGGAGTATAACGCCGAGCCATGTGAAGAGAATTGCATCCTGAGGATGGTGACACGTAGCGCTTAAGCATGTCTAAGACTACACTCTGAGGATGATGGTATGTCATGCTCAAGTGCAGATACATGTTGACACCCTAGGGGCGATGAGATATAATGCCTAGGTGTGTTGTCGTCAGGGAAAGTGAACCTGACCATTTACTAGATTCTTTTGCTTAAGTCGAAGGAAGATGTTTGACCTAGGTAAAGGCATGATAAGTTTGTAGTAACTAGATCCCTTTGCTTAAATCTAGGATATTTGACCTAAGTTAAGGCATGATAAGTTACCTATATGTAATAAAGTCAAGAAAGTAAGGAAGACTAAGAAAGAAAAAAAATAGTATTTAAATTAAGGAAATATAGCAAGAAAAGAGTATAGAGACATATATCTGGAGAAATATTTCACTCATTCATTTCTAGCATTATGTTCTATTTTAATTATGTACTGACGTAAATTATGTGAATATTACGAGTCTTGGATTAAGTGTGACGTCCGAAAATTCAATCGCCTGTTATTAATCAATTTTCTCGATTAATTCATGCGAGTAAGATTAGCTATGAACCATTTAAGATTTATTAGGATTCAAATGGATGTTAGTTAGGTAGATTAGAATGGAAAATTTAAAGTAGAAACTAAGGTAAAGGCGAATGCGAAATCGGGCAAATACCGAATCTCCGGTTGGGGGAAGATCCGATAAAACTTCAATAACTTAAACTACTGGAATAAAATAATATTACTGGCCCTGGATCCAAAGGTGGGGAGGCAATCCACCCCACCACCATCAGACGGTCCACAGTTCACCTTGTGGCTCAACTGAGGCCACAAGATTAAAGGACTAATCACACCGCGACAACTCCCCCTTCAATTATTACACTTCAAAATATCTTCTCTCTCTCACTTTCCTCTCCTTATCTCATCCGCCACCCTCCTTCTTCCTCCCTCCTCCATTTTTTCTTTTCCTCTTCTTCATCTCTCTTCACTTCATACACTCCTCACTTTGGAGATTTGAAGTTCTTTTGAAGAATCAAGTTGGAACTCAAAGGAGGTAGGGTTTAAAGCTTTGAATAGATGTTTGTATTGTTGATTAAATCTAGATTGGATATGGTTTCTGATCTGTCTTCTTGCTGATCTTGATGAATTATGGGTGGAAAAATGATCGGATGAGTGAAGAGGTGATAGATCAATGGGGAAGATCAAGAAAGGAGAGAAATCAGCAAGTCTGGAAACAGAGTTCTCTTAGGGTTTCCGTACGAAATGCCCTCTGTCCCTCAGTTCCCACCGTTTAAATTCTATGAAAATATTTTTAGATGAAACTAGACATCCAGAGCTTTCCATACATATAAATTATTAAGTCATTGGATCAGTATAGAATTAGTTATGAATTTTTGAAGTTTGACCTAAGTTTCAGAATTTCATTTCGGGCAGGGAAGCTTACGTGAGCCATATCTCACTCCATATAACTTGGATTTAGGTGGAACAAAATTCTATAGAAAGCTAAGATCCAGTAGTTTATGCTATAAAAATTTCGGATTCAGACCTAATTTGAGTAACTCCCAGAAATTTTCTAAAGTCACCACTGATTCTGCTTAGGCCAAAACAGGGCAGTTTGTAACACCTGAATTTGAGGTTTTATTACTTAAGCTGTAGTTGGCCAAATGATGTGGGACTTGTTGGAGGATAAAATTTCATATCCTAGCTTCAAAACGACATAGGTTTGGTAGCCATACCCTTAGGATTCGAATTTTAACAGATTTTAACATTTTAGAGTGCTGTTCAGTTTAGTTATAGACCAAGCCAGAACAAAATGACAATATCTTGAGTTGTAGATATCAAAATTGAACGGGACCAAACAGGTTAGAAACTAGACACATAGGGCTTCAACATATTAAAATTTCAGATCCATTGGAGTTGTGTAGCAATAAACTCAGAGGAAACACTAACCGGGCAGAATAGGAAGCATTTGGTGGCAGCACCCAAATTCTTAGTTTACTCTTCTCTTGATTATAACAAGTATGCATGCCCAGTATTATTATGAGAATCCTATATTGTTATGAACATTGTATATACTGTTATAGAAATTATTGAACTATTGTTGAGAATTACTGGAATTGTTGCTGCTGGCACTATTCATAGGGAAGCGGATGTGATCCGTTATGCTGCCCAAATTTCGGTAAGCATTATGATTGATTATGAGATTATAAGTTTAAGTGGAACATATATAATCCTCGAGTAAGAGGATAAGCTTATTTAAGTTCCCCTCACCCACGACTCACATGAGGCATGGCATTAGACCCAGCTAGTGTGAGTATAGGGGATAGGTCTTACATGAGGCATGGCATTAGACCCAGCTAGTGTAAGTACCGAATATTTAAGGTGGCGACGGCCCAGTATGAGCTCATTACCATTTATCTTTGAGTGGGTGTAAAGATTTTAAGAAAGAGTCAAACTTAGAGGAAGGATAAGAGTAAAGTTATGAGTATATCCCTTTTTTACACGCATTAAGGGTATTAAATGTTGTGGAATTGTATACTTGAGTTATGCATGTATATTTTGTATTCTGCTATTCTACTGTTAATAGTTAGACTTATTCACTACCTCCGATCATGTTCATAGTTATCATAATAAAAGACCGAAGCCATTAGGGGTTAAGATGAGATAACTTTAGGAATATAGAACCCTACTGAGAGTTTGAAGAATTCTCACCCTATGTAGTACCCATTTTACTTTCAGATCAGTACGATGGACGCGACAGCAGTGGTGTTCATTGAGTTCCCACATATGCAGCTTCATTACAACCCCACCTACGACTCGTTGTACAT
Source organism: Pterocarpus macrocarpus (assembly GCA_031439585.1). Taxonomy (NCBI): domain Eukaryota; kingdom Viridiplantae; phylum Streptophyta; class Magnoliopsida; order Fabales; family Fabaceae; genus Pterocarpus; species Pterocarpus macrocarpus. The sequence goes on from CM062520.1 coordinate 29,306,035, forward strand.
AGTCGGCTCGTGCCGATTTAGGGTATACTTTTTCAGCAGCAGTGACTTCACGGTGCCACTCTTCCACCCCTTGTTCGACCCCACTGTTCCATATTTTGCCTTCCCCATATCCGTAGCGCATCCGGCACCTCCTCCCGCACCTGCGGCTCAAAGTGATCCCATACCAGCCTCACTTCTTCAGATGGTTCCCGGAGACCCGATGGACGCCGAGGATGACCCGTCCGAGGCCACCGACTCTTCGTCCTCCTCATTCGGACCTGATGACTCCTCCCCGACTGGGCCTGCTATGGCCAACGGGTACCTGACCGTAGTAGACATATTTGGCTAGTTGTTGCTGAATAGCCCTCTTTTGACAGGATGATGTATTGGGCCATAGGAGTAGTTTGTTAGGACTTTGACTTGTACTCAAATGTCCTATGAGGACTCTTAGGACTGCACTTTTATGATATCGGCCAGGATCTTTTTGGTATGTACTGGCCCTACATGTATTCCTTACAGTGTATATATCAGAGGATGTCCTCTATGGATGCAGATATATATATATTTACCTTTCAGTATATATGCATAAATTCAGAAAAATTTCTACTGCATTCCTTTCATTATTTCAGTTTGTATGACATTATGGTTTCACGTTATACGCTTAAGTTCTTCTGCACGCGAAATAAAAAGAAAGATTCGTCGTGTAAATCATAGTCGGGACTATAAATAATAAATTTTAAATAAAAACCTTTAACATACTATACTACAATTAAGTAAATATAGTAGATAGAGTAGGACCTTACATTAAGTGCTTGAATAGAAGAAACCCACTTCGAAAGGATAGTCTGGGAACTTTGTAAAATGAATCTTTTTGTTATTATGGTATGATCACACTTTTTATGATAAACCGAAGTGGTTAGGGAGACAACTATGACGCTATATATGTTAGTTAGGACTGTCTACTGAGAATTTATAATTCTCACTCTTGTGTGTTCTCATGTCATCTCTAGATAACTCAAAAGACCCTGATGTGACCTTTCTGGTAGAGTCTGACCGGGCTGGGTTAGCTGCTAAAGATTGCTAACGGATATATTAGTACTAGATGGCTATTACACTGGTGTAAGCTCTTAGAAAAGATCTTTTATGAATGTTGAAATACTATTAAGCAAGACTAAACGTCTTATTACATAACTTGACAAGTGCCACTATGATGTAAAAGTTTATTTATACAAGAAATTTTCTACCCCCTCTATCATTTGGTTATATTTGCTCAGAACCACGAAATAGATATCACGGTATTTTCTCAAGAATATAGAGGATAATCAAGCAAGGTCCATTAATTTATTAGAAGCAACTCCTAAATATGATGTTATGACTTAAACATGATATTGTACTTATGAGGGTGTTACATTTTGGTATTAGAGCCAAGTTCATCCTAACTGGAACTGAGAACTAGATTGACTATACTCCATGTATACTCTGAACATATTAGCGATAATTGTAACACCCTCCCAAGTATAGTACTATGTTTAAGTCATAATACTATAGCTAGGAGTTTGTTACATGTGAAATGCTTGCCTCTTATATAATTGTAAATGGTTCATACATAATTCAATTTTGTAATAATGACTCGAGCCATGAAAATTTTCATTTGCATTATATATACACAAATCGTATATTCATAAAATAAAGTGTAGGGAAATATAGAAATCAAGAAACTATAAAAATGCCGAAAGTAAACCGAAATAAAATATTTATAGTACATTTTTAAGTATGTACATTCTTCTATTTTTAAATACAAGTATCTGAATACAAAAGATGCTTTGAAATACTATTTAAATACCGGACATGTCATGCAATCACAATGTCAGAATTTGTGGGAAGCCAACTTAGATAGTGTGTGAACCACTTTAATTTTATTTCACCTTTATCAACATCATTTGCTCCAGGTCGGCCACCAAGTAGTTCCTCACACATGTCCTAGAGTATGCTGGTGTTGGGATTGCTAGAATTAATTACCGGTAGACCATGGATGCAGAGTCCTAGCAAAATGGCTACATCTTCCAATGTGATTGTGCACTCCCCACAAGAAAGATGAAATGTGTGTGTTTCTGGTCTCCATCGTTCAATAAGTGCATTAATAAGGGGACCGTTTATTTCCATTCCACAAATTTGTGCAATACCATCAAGACCAGCCTGTCATAAATGCTCATATATTTCGACCCTAGGTGGCATCATGTATAACTGACGAAGTCGCAGTAGCCTCATCTCCTATTACAAATAATAAACAAAAAAAAAAAAGCATGCAATATGATATTTTATTAATTTATTTTTACACCTACAAAATAATATTTTTTGTAATGAATGAATATTAACTTAACTTTAGAGTTAGTAGTAAGAATTATTTTATTTATTCAAAATTTATTTTTCTTTTACAGGCAAGCATAATCAATGCCCCTTTATTTATTGCATATCTTTAAGTTTTATTTATTATTTATTGAAATCAATTCCCATTTTTAAAATAAATGAAAGTCCTAAAATTATAATAAGATAAAATTTAAAAATATCAATAACACAGTTAATTTTTAAAAAGAAAAGATATAAAAACTCGTATAATCAATATAGAAAATTAATTGCTTAATGAACTATGAAATCCTTGTAGCTCTATTATTTGTTGTCTACTGTAGTTCTATTCTTTCAATCATTATTTTCATGCAGACATAGTGTATTGACTAGAAAGTGATATACAATTGCTAGAAAACTTATACTAACTAAAGAAAATTGGATAATATAGTTACACTTAATGCAGATAAAGAAAAAAAAAGTATCTCACACTTTAAATCTTCTTACTGTACATGTTGCAAAAATAAGACAACAACATCTACAGTCAAAAGATAGATCATTCATCTCCTTCTTGTAGTGTATAAGCCTCTCACTTTGGAAAAAATAAAAAATAAAAAATCCACATATAATTAAGAACAACAAACACATGACAAGAAGGAGGTGTAACATCCCAATTTTCTTTGCGCTAAATTATTCCATTTTACCTCCACAACGAGTTCCGAGTTCCGAGTTCATTAGTTTTATGATTTCCGACTTCGCACTCGAATTCCACATGAAATGAAACAATTTCTGATTTCCGAGTTTGTCTTCAGTTTTCAGCCCAATTTACAATTTCCGACCTTATCCCAGCATGTTCTTCATTCCGACTTCATGGCCTTTCCGATTTCTGACTTAATGCTTTAGCTTCGAGTTAACTGGAGTGGCTTCCGAGTTCCAATATTCGAGTTAAAGTATAGCGAGTATAATTTCCGACCTCCAATTTTCACGACTTCTGACTTGGACTTCAAGTTCGAACAACATGACATAATTCCACGATATCCGACTTCATGTCTCAAAGAAAATTTACCTGAGTTCCGATCTAACCTTAATGGTGTACATGGTTTCCAACTTCAGAAGTTATAGTTTAACACAATGGTGCAAGTACCGACTTCCGAGTAAAATGTCACGAGGTCCCGTATTAAAGTGGAATTCAGTTAGAAAGGGCTCGAGTTCGGATCTTTGAGCTGGTTTCCAAATCATCCACGAGTTCCGATTTCATCTTATGAAGTGCACGAGTTCCGATGTTATCTTCAGAATATGCTGGAAACGAGTCCCACTGTTAGAGCAACGTGGAGAGCAAATTGTCACAAAAGAGGGGAAGGTTGGCAGAATTTCAGCCTTGTGTTTTAAGGCCAATCAGAACCCTCCAAGTTGACTACCACTCATGCCTATATAACACCTTCTTCTCCCCTCATTCAGACCCATTTTCTGCGCCCTCTCTTCTCCCACACTTCAGCTCTCTTTTCTCTTCTCCACTCACCCAACTCCATCACTCCTTCAAGCTTGGCCAGGTCTTAATAATTCAAGCTTCAACACTTAACTCAAGATCACACTCCAAAGAGGTAGGATTCAATCTCTAATCTTAATTTCTCTAAACTAAGGATGCATGAAAGATTACTTTTTTATGATTATTTGATGATATATTGGATGTGTATGATTGGATTAATATGGGATTAATATGAAATCTTGAGTGGGAATTAGAATTAGAAGAAGAAAACTAAGAGAAATGGATGGATGAGGGTGCTGTCTTGGTGGAGATTCCACGGTAGTCTGTACGGCGGAGTGTACGGCTCCGCCTACAACCGGTTAAATCCGATGAAACCATTTTTAGATGAAAGTAGACATCCAGGGCTTTCCATACATATATCATATAAGGTTATTGGATTAGTATTGAGAGAGATACGAATTTTTGAAGTTTGACCTAGGATTCAAGATTTTCATCCAGGCAGGGTGACTTGAGGAGGGTATAATTCACCCTATACAACTCCAAATTGAGTGAAACGAACTATGTTAGAAAGCTTACACATAGGGAAACATCCCAATATGAAATTCTGAGTTTGTGATGGTCCAAATTGTTCCCAGTAATTCGAGGAAGTTACTCTATGTCCAAACCGAGCCAAAACAGGGTAGTTCAGGAAGGTCGATTTTCAGGACTTATAACTCGAGCTATACAATAGCAAATCGAATGAAACTTCTGGCAAATGAAAGGTTGTCCTGTTAGCTTCAATATGAGACCAATTTCGTATGATTTGAGCTTAGTTTTGATTTTTAGTGAATTTATACTTCCAGGAGTGTAATTCGGGCTAGTGACTGAACAGGTTGAGGTAAGAATTGAATATCTTGAGCTATATAGATCAAAATGATATGGGACTAAAGAGGTTAGGAAGTAGACATATAAATCTATGACATATTCAAAATTCAGGTTTAAATGAGTTGAACAGAGATAAAGGTGGATCATAGAAGATTCAGGCAGAACCAAATGGGATTGGCAGAATGGCTGAAGTGATAGTTTCACAAGAGTTGGTAAGCATATAAGGTTTGAGCTGAGGATTGCCAGTTCTATATTGATGTATATATATATATGTGTGTTACATTGATTATATTGCTATGATTGAATTGTCTGTGAGGACTGGCACTATTCATGGGAAGACGGAACTGATCCGTTATGCTGCCGATTTTGCGGCAAAGTCTACGAAACTAGGAATGTTTACATGTAAGGATGAACTTGAATATGATACGAGTTATCAAAGATGAATTTTAGGCATGATATGAGTTATGAGAGCTTATGCAACAAGAGATTATACCTTGAATATATTACATTCACATGTTATGTTCATGTATGCCATGCATGCAAGCATAGTTAGAATATGATATGAGAAATAAGACATGAGGCATATTCATGTATGCACAAAGCATCTGTACGCATGATAAGATATGGAAAGGAAAGATGATAAGAACTTTCAAGAGGGACGTACTAAGCTACCACGCCAGGCATGGCATAGACCCAGTTAGCGTGGCCTAGAGCGATATTGTCTAAGACTTGGGCCAGCCCTCGACCAGATTAGTGGGAATAGACCGGTGTGAGGGTCGGGGAAAGTAAACCCGTCACTCATGTATAGGTACGAGCTCGGACACAGCGAGCTATTGCCCAGGGGTGAGAAAGGCCATTCACCTCCGGGGGACCAAGCACAGAAAAGTAAGATCAAGTTGCAAGCTAAAGAAAGATACGAATTAAGTCAAGTGCACTTGCATACAGTCAAGCATAAGCATCTATGAGTGCATCCTTAGTTATCTCATCAAGTCATATTATTATTATCATGATTCTGGTCGAAGCATATCATTCTAATCATATTTCTATGTCGAAGCATATCATTCTAATCATATTTCTATGTCTGTAATATAATATGGTAAGTGATAGTTAAAATATAACCCGCTTCGAGAAGGGCATTTTCAACTTAAAATTGAACCACTATTTGTTTATATATGCTCATATTTTCATAATAAACCGAAGCGGCTGGAATGTTTATGATGACATCATAAGTTTTGTTCAAATTTACCTACCGAGAACCCTAGGTTCTCACTGCCTGCTTGTATGTTCTTCTTTTCCGTAAACATTCCAGTACCTAAGTTGGACATCCAGTGCAAGACGGAATGCAGGGCCGCTCATTGAGCACGACTCAGGCGCTAGCCAGATCAAGAGACCATCGAAGCTAGCTAATGATTAGTCGGAAGTATGTATTGTTTACTCTGTCGGTCACAAATTGCTTTTAAAGTGTAATTATTTTATTCTCTATGTATTAGAGTTTAGTAGTTAGTATTAAAGTGGACAATAAAAGGGCCATGTATTATATTTTTCCTATTTTAAAGAGTTTTTCAGCACTGTGACAACCTTTTTATGTAATTCCATGACTCGAGCATGGCTTATATGATAGAGGGTGTTACAGGAGGAGCCTAAAATATTCATAAGAATGCAATAATAAAAAATAGAGACATCCAAACCAAAAAAATATATATATTTTTTTAACAATCTAACAATTTCAATCATTTTTTTATAAATCATTTTTTACAACTTCAATAATTAGTAATAAAATTAATTTATTTATCAACACTACCAATAATAAAATTTCACAAACAAAATAAAATAATTAAGTTATGAAAAAACAATACTTATATTGTGATCACAAATTTATTTCGAAGTATGTCTGTATGGATTCATTGTTAAATTATGAACTTATATATATATATATATATATATATATTCCCTTCTTCTTCCTCGAAGAAAAGACCTCTATCTTTTTTTAAAACACATTCTCCACCTCTTCTTTTTTTCTCTCTTTCTTCCTCTCTTCCATGTCTCAAACTCTCTTCCTCATCTTAGATATATAGACAGTATATGTAACATCCCCGAGTTCCAAGTTCTGACTTCACCTTCAAGTTCCCATGGTTTTCGACTTCTGAGTTAGTCTTCGAATTTCAGCATAATTTCCAACTTCATCTGGCATTAATTTCCCGACTTCCGACTTAACATTCAAGTCCAAACAACATGGACGTGCTTCCCGACATCCGACTTTATGTCTCAAAAAAAAGTACCCGATTTCTGATCTCATAATTTATTTTCAAGTTTCAAGCAAGATGTACGCGAGTTCCGACCTCAATTCAGAATAGTGTACATGGTTTCCGACCTCCGAATTGGTAGCTTAACACAATGGTTACAAGTATCGACCTCCGAGCTTAATGTAACAAGTTCCGGCCTTAGAGTTGAACTCAACTAGAATGGACATGAGTTCGGATCTTTAAGTTGATTTCCAAGCTGTACACGATTTACGATCTGTGAGTTTATTCCCAGGAGCTTTCCATTTCTGTTGGTGTTCCCGAGTTTGGATGGAGAGTTCCAAGATTATGTGATTGTAAGCTGTATGACTTCCGACATCTGACTTTGCTTCCAAGTTTCGAATAAACCAGACAAGTTTTCCGATATTCGATTTCATCTCTGAGGACAAATAAATAGCACGAGTTCCGACTTTAAGCAGAATCGAGACGAGTTCCAATTTTAGATAGAATAGGAGCGAGTTTCACTTTTGGGACGACGTAGAGAGCAATTTACCCACAAAAGAAGGAAACATGGCCGAACTTCAATCACAAAATTTCAACCAATCAACAATCATGATTCCAACTACCCTCATATATTTAAGTCAGACTCTCCTTTTCATTTGAGGCTGATTTATGCCTCCCTCTCCCTCTTATTCTAGCCTCCTTCTTCTCTTCTCTCAATACTAACTCCATCACTCCTTCAAGCTTAACAAGATTCTAGCAATTCAAGTTTCAACACTTAGCTCAAATCACACTCCAAAGAGGTAGGATTCCATTTCTGTTCTTGAATTCTTTGCACTATGGCTATATGCAATTTTATTCTTCTTCATGTAGTTGATGGTATATTGGATGTATGTGATGGATTATGGTTGGATTAATATGAAATCTTGAGTTAGAATCAGAGTTAGAAGAAGAAAACTAGGAGAAGTGGAGGATTGGGATGCTGCCTAAGTGAGGAATCCCACAGTAGTCCGTATGGCGGAGTGTATGGCTCCGCCTATAGTCGGTTAAATCTGATGAAACCATTTTTATATGAAAGTAAACATTCAAGACTTTCCATACATATATAATATGAGATTATTGGATTAGTATAGAGAGAGATATGAATTTTTGAAGGTTAACCTAGGAATCATGACTTTCATCCGGGCAGTGTGACTTGAGGAAAGTATAACTCATCCTACATGACCCCAAATTGAGTGAAACGAACTTTATTAGAAAGCTTACACATAGGGGAACATCCACAATGAAATTTAGAGATTGTTATGGTCCAAATTGTTCCCAGTGGTTCGAGAAAGTTACCTTATGTCCAAACCAAGCCAAAATAGGGTAGTTCAGGAAGGTCAAATTTTAGGACTTATAACTTGAGCTATACTAAAGCAAATGGAATGAAACTTGTTGCAAATGAAAGGCTATCGTTATTAGCTTTGATATGACACCAATTTCGTATGATTTGGATTTGATTTCAATTTTTAGTAAATTTTTACTTCCAAGAGTATAATTCAGACCAGTGATCGATTTGGTTAAGGCAAAATTTAAATATCTTGAGCTACACATATCAAATTGAGATGGGACCAAAAGAGTTGAAAACTAGACACATAGAGCTATCCAAAATTCAGGTTTAAATGAGTTGAATAGAAGTAAAGGTGGATTATAAAAATTATTGAGAGGCTGAATAGAATTGGCAGAAATGACCAAATTGATGGTTTCACAAGTGTTAGTGAAATATAAGACTTGAGTTGACAGTTGCAAGTTTTACATTGATAGATATGTTAGATTGATTATACTGCTATGACTAATTTGTCCATGAGAACTAGAGCTATTCATGGAGAAACAGATTTGATCCGTTATGCTACCGAATTTACGGCAGAAGTCTATGAAACTATGAATGAAATTTATGATATGAACAGCTATACAAATATGAATATGTATGTGGAAATTTCTATATGTAAGAGTGATATGAGTATGATATGAGGTATATGAAATAAATGATGAAGCACATGTATAAGTGTATTTAGCATGTCTATGCTTGATTATGCATGAGAATAAAAAGACATAAGTATATTAAATATGAATCCCTTCACTTGGAGGTAGTTGCACATTGAATCCCTCCTTGTGAAGGCAGTTAAAAGATAAAGATGTGGATTCCTTCACTTGGAGGCAGTTGCACTTTGAATCCCTCCCTGTGAAGGCAGCTAAAACTATAAGATCCCTTTACTTGGAGATAGTTGCACTTTGAATCCCTCCCTGTGAAGGTAGCTACCCTCTACCTTAGAGGCACGTGGTCAAATGAGATCTCTCTATATTGAAAGCACGTGGTCAGATGAGATCCCTCAATTTTGAGGCCCGTGACCAGAAGAGATCCCTTCAATTAGAGGCATGTGGCCAGAATGAGATCCCTCCAAGACTAGAGGCACGTGAATCCCTTTGTGGGTGAGTCGGTATGACGACGATCATGAGTTGAACTGACGAGCTCACTCCAATATCAGGCTACCCAAGGGCAATAAAGGCTAAAGACTAAAGATTAAAACATATGCAAACACCCCACTCACATGAGGCATGGCATCGACCCAGCTAGTGTGAATATAGGGGATGACTTACATGAGGCATGGCATGACCTAGCTAGTGTAAGTACCGAATGAAGGTCCCTTATTCCTAAGGATCGTGACATGGCGATCACGCTCTGATGGGGTATGACATGGTGATCATACTCTGGGATGTGGCATGTAAAGAATTTTATGATGAAAAGAATAATAAAGAAAGAAAAGTAAATCTTATATACATGCATGAATTCAAGTACGAGTAAAGTCATATGCAGATGTTATAATTCTAGAGTATTGATGCTATTGTATTTTATTATGTTTTAGTTATTATTCATAATATCATTCATGAGTTGATTTTGTTTGGGCTCTCCCAAATGCCAAGTGTGTGAATAAAATAAATTTTGCTTCGGATAATATATTTTCGAACTATAAAATTAAACAGCTTGTATATCATGGTCACCTTTTTCATAATAAAACCGAAGCAACTGGAGATGATAACGATGACATTATGTATGATACTTAAGGAATCCTACTGAGAATTCGAAATTCTCACTCCTATTTCCGTGTTATCTCTAGATAGTACAAGAAGTTCCGAAGACGGCTGAAGTTGCTGTCAGATAAGGTCCGCTCAAGTAATAGTAACAACTCCAGGGTGTGGTACTATGACTTAAGGATAGTACTGTACTTGAGAGGGCGTTACATTTTGGTATCAGAGCAGTTCGATCCTCCCTGGACCTGAGGATTTGGACTGACTATGTTTCCAGTGCACTCTGGAATCCTTAGAAAATGTCATGTGACAAATCTTATCTGTTCAGATAAGATATAGGAAATTAAATATACATGGCCGCTTAACTGTGAATGTTATTAATTGCTATCATACTTAACTTATTGTTGAGCTTGATCAACTCAATGTTTTGTTGCGTGTGATTAGGAACTAATGGCTTCCAGGGGGCGTGGTAGGCCACGAACTATACCCACTCTAGAAAATCCTGCTAATTTTATGGACACGATGCGTGAAATGGCTCATGCAATGCGGGAGCAGGCTGCTGCAGCTCATCAGATGATGGACCAGTTAGGTAGGCGGCCCAAGGCCAGCCATAGGGGAAATCCACATGGCCCAGGAGCAGACCTGGACTATCTTAAATTTGCTAAGTTCAAGAAAGCGAATCCGCCTAGCTTCCGAAGAGCTTTCAACCCAGATAAAGCCGAGGAATGGGTCAAAGCAATGGAGAAGGTCTTTTCTGTCCTGGCCTGTATTGATCAACAAAAAGTGGCCTTTGCCACTTATATGTTGGAAATGGACCCCGAGTTTTGGTGGAATGGCACGAAGAGATTGTTGGGGGAACCCTAAGTTGATATCACTTAGGACATATTCAAGGAGGCATTTTATCAGAAGTATTTCCCAGCATCAGTGCAAAATGCTAAGGAATTGGAGTTTATGAAGCTTCAACAAAGAAATATGAGTGTTTCAAGGTATATTGCTAAGTTCGAAGAACTTTGTAAATTTTCCAACATCTATCAGCGTAACCCTGATAAACATTGGAAATGCATCAAATTTGAAGGAGGACTAAATGCGGACATTTTAGCATCGGTGGGGCCAATGGAGATAAGAGATTTCGCTGCATTAGCAAACAAAAGTCGATTGGTTAAAGAATATAACAAGAAGCTCACTAATGCTAGGATGGATGTTTGTGGAAAGAGGCCAGTACTTGAAAACCAGGAACTCGAATATGCCTCACTACCAAAGAAGCTGCGTCAATTTAATGGACGTGGGGATGAACCATTTCAAGGGCCAAGCGCAGGGCAAGTATGCTCTAAGTGTGGAAAGGCTCATGGAGGTAGACCTTATTTAGCTGGACAAAATGTATGTTTCAGGTGTGGGAAGCTGGGCCACATGATCAAAGACTACTTATATACACATCAGTCATCTACCCCTAAACCACAATGACCAGGACGGGTCTTCACCTCGAATATTGAAGAGCTATTTTCCCAATTTTGCTAAACTGTTATGTTAAATTATATAACTAGGTTTACTGTATTTTCTTTGACTATGTCTGTTCGACTTCAGTGTGCTTATGTGTGAACTTTTTCTTCAAACTCTTATGATAATAAATAGTTAGTTTTGTGACTGAATTTTGAGGACAAAATTTTTTTAAGGAGGGTGGTAATGTAACATCCCCGAGTTCCGAGTTTCGACTTCACCTTCAAGTTCCCATGGTTTCCGACTTCCGAGTTAGTCTTCGAATTTCAGCATAATTTTCGACTTCATCTGGCATTAATTTCCCGACTTCCGACTTAACATTCAAGTCCAAACAACATGGACGTGATTCCCGATATCCGACTTTATGTCTCAAAGAAAACGTACCTGATTTTCGATCTCATAATTTATTTCCAAGTTTCAAGAAAGATGTACACTAGTTCTGACTGTTATATTTTACGGATCAAATACTAAGAATTTAGAACACTAAATGATAATCGATAGAAACTGCAATAAACAATAATAATATGTGTACCTCTTGAAGCCATATTACCAAATGAGATTAATCGCGGAAGCGTACACACGTGGTATACGTCAGGTACAGGTAATCGCACTCCTTCTCTGTCTCCTATTCTAGAGGTCACATCGATGGAGCAGTGAGCCGTCAAGAGATAATAGAGTAGAGTGGAGATCCTGCCCATAATGTTAGTATATATAGTAACCTAGTTCCATCCATCAAAGACCTAGGTTACTTAGTGCCCTTTACACCCTTCAGTACACTCACTATTAAGCCCAAGCCCAATAACACATGGTGAATCCCAAACCCATAATGGATCACATAATATCATGGGTCTCCAGAGAAAATATCAGGCTATCCATTCAACCCGTTTTAATAAAACAAAAGCCCACCAATCAATAGAAGCCCAATATCCAGAAAAATTCTAACATTCTCCCACTTGAGCAAAATTGATTGGGTTTTATTTAGTTTCAAAACATTTTAGAAAAATGACTCTCGGGTTGAACTATTGTGGCCACAAAACATAGTCTGAAAATAGTCACCACAAAATCAGATCACTCCAGTCAACAAAGCTACTAGCTAAGAGCCATAAATGAATGATAAACTATAAAAAGTCTAGCTCATCCATGACCACATAACTAAATAACCCTATCAACAATGATCCATAAACATGAGTGCGCAAGGTGTAATATACACATTATAGCAAAATACGTGATCCTTTCCATGCTATTGCGTATGGATCCTCATTGTGTCTTCCCAAGAAAACACAACCAACCTCCTAGAAGGAGACTACACATGTTTCTAATGAAACACCATTCCACAAGGAACAACATCTTTCTCATGAAAGACCAATATTTTATGAAGAAAGTATTCATATCTCGAGATATAAAATAAATAAATAATGGTACCAAATAATAATTTCATAACATACGCAAAAGTGTAAAATCCAAATCACATGAATAATGAACATAAATTAAAACAACTCCCACTAACCAAGTACATCAAAGGACCTCACAAAACCCATATTCTCAACATGTTTCACAAACACTATAGGCCTAAGTCCCTTAGTTAGGGGGTCAGCAAGCATATCCTCTGTGAGAATATACTCTACTAGAATCTCTCCATTCTCAATCATTTCCCTGACCACAAGAAACTTAATATTAATATGTTTAGAGGCAGAAGTCGTTCTGTTATTCTTGGTGAAAGAAATAGTAGAACTGTTGTCACAATAAATCTTCAGGGGTTTGGCAATAGAGTCCACTATGCCAAGAGCAGAAATGAAGTTTCTCATCCACACTGCATGTGATGCTGCACCATAACATACAACAAACTCAGCTTGCATAGTGGAAGAGGCAGTCAGAGTTTGTTTAACACTTTTCCATGAAATAGCTCCTCCAGCCAGCATGAAAATGTATCCAGAAGTAGATCTCTCATCATCTGGACAACCAGCAAAATCTGCATCAGTGTAACCAACTACATACAGGTCTTCAACCCTTCTATAGACAAGCATGTAATCTTTTGTCTTCTGCAAATATCTCATTACCCTTTTGGCAGCAAGCCAATGAACATGTCTTGGGTTAGACAGAAATCTACCCAGTACATTAACAGCAAAAGACAAATCAGGTCTGGTGCACACTTGAGCATACATAAGGCTACCCACTGCACTAGCATAAGGAACATCCTTCATGGCATTCCTTTCAAGATCATTCTTGGGACATTGATCCTTGCTTAATTTATCCCCTTTGGCAATAGGGGTATCAAGAAGCCTGCAGTTGCATATACCAAATCTGCTTAAAACTCGATCAACATAAGCCTTTTGGGATAAACCCAAAAGTTTACGCAACCTGTCTCTACGAATCTCAATTCCCAGAACAAAAGAGGCTTCCCCAAGATCCTTCATGTCAAAACATTTTGACAACATACTCTTGGTTTCAATAAGCAAATCACAACTGCTACTGGCAAGCAATATGTCATCCACATAGAGAACAAGAATAATGAATTTACTCCCACTGACCTTGAGGTATATACATGGATCCACTTTGTTTTCCACAAAGTCCATAGAAGTAATAATCTTATCAAACTTGAGATACCGCTGTCGTGAAGCCTGTTTCAAACCATAAATTGACTTCTTCAATTTACATACCAAGTGCTCTTTTCCACTTTCTATAAATCCCTGTGGCTACTGCATATACACTTCCTCATCAAGATCCTCATTCAAAAAAGCTGTCTTTACATCCATCTGATGTAACTCTAAATCATAATGTGCCACCAAAGCCATAATGGTCCTAAAGGAATCTTTGGAGGAAATAGGAGAACAGGTCTCATTGTAGTCAATTCCCTCTCTCTGAGTAAAGCCTTTAGCCGCTAATCTTGCTTTGTACCTCTCCACATTGCCATTAGAGTCCTTCTTAGTTTTGAACACCCATTTGCAGCCAATGGGCTTGAAACCACTAGGAATCTCTACCAGCTCCCACACACCATTATGATTCATAGAAAGAATTTCATCATTCATGGCTTTAATCCACTTTTTTCCCAGAGCACTAGAAATAGCTTCATTGAAATTCCCTGGATCTGGCATGCGCCCAATTTCTGACTCTCCAAGAAAAGTGTAGTAATCATCATGATTCACCGGTCTCCTTTCCCTCTATGATCGCCTGAGAGGTGGATTCTCAATAGGTTGCTCTGGAGGTGGTGGTAAGGGATCCTCTATAACTTCCTGTTGTAGCTCCTCAAGAATCCTCTGGATTGGTTGATGCACCACCCTTTCTTGCACAATGGGAACTGGCACCATGACACGTTGATAGTCAGAACTTGATCCTTCATCAACGGAGACGTCAGGATTACCCAGGTCATTCTCAAGAAACTTGGCAGTGATTGCCTCAACTACTCTTGTTCCACGGGTAGGACAGTAGAATCTGTAGCCTTTGGCATTGATGGGATAGCCAATAAAATAACACCTGGTGGTTTTAGGACTTAACTTTGATGCCATAGGGTCATATATTCTAACCTCAGCAGGACAACCCCACACACGAAAATGGTTAAGGCTAGGTTTCCACCCCTTAAACAACTCAAAAGGTGTTTTGGGAATAGATTTGGATGGTACTCTGTTTAGGATAAACATGGCTGTTTTAAGGGCTTCTCCCCAAAGAGAATTAGGCAATTTGGTTTGTCTCATCATAGACCTCACCATATCCATCAAAGTGCGATTCCTTCTCTCAGCCACACTATTCTGTTCAGGAGTCCCAGGCATGGTAAATTGGGAAATAATCCCACAGTCTTCCAAATATTTGGCAAAAGGCCCCATTAACTGTCCAGTCTCTCCATGCCTGCCATAAAATTCACCACCTCGGTCTGACCTCACAATCTTAATGGTTTTACCACATTGGTTTTCTACCTCAGTCTTAAAAATTTTAAATTTTTCCAAAGATAATGATTTATCATTAATCAGGTTGACATAACCAAATCGTGAAAAATCATCAATGAATGTTATAAAATATTTATTTCCACACAGGGTTGGTTTTAAAGGACCACAAATGTCAGTATGAATAATTTCCAGAAGGTCCCTACTATGGGTATATCCCTTCCTAGCCGTTTTGGTCATCTTTCCTCTCATACAATCCACACATTCCTCAATATCAGAACAATCAAGTGAAGGTAAAATCTCATCTTTCACAAGTTTATCTATTCTTTCTTTAGAAATATGACCAAGACGCCTATGCCATAAGGAATAAGAGTTTTCTTTAATTAAATTCCTTTTACTGCCAGCAATCTGAACATGTAGGGAATTAAAGATATTGGAATCAAGACTTAAACGGTATAAACCATCACATTTCACAGCTTTGCCAATAACTTGAGAATTATAAAATAAACGACAAAATCCATTTTCAAAATTAAAAGAAAAACCACAATTATCAAGTTTTGACAAAGAAATTATATTTCGTCTCATGGACAGTACATAAACAATGTTCTTCAAATGTAAAATAAATCATGAATCCAATTTTAATTCAACTAATCCTATGAACTGGACGTCAACTTTAATTCCATTCCCTACGAACAGATTGATCTCGACGTCACTTGGCTTTCGCTTGTTCCTGAATCCTTGCAATGAATTAGCAACATGAATAGATGCTCCGGAATCAATCCACCATGAATTCACGGGGACATCTATCAAACTGGATTCAAAGCAAATGAAAGCTAGTGACTGACCTTTAGGCATTTGGGCCTCTATGAAAGATTTGAAAGCTTGGCAGTTAGATTTCTTATGGCCTACTGACTTACAAAACCAACACCTGAGCTCACCTTTCTTAATATCAGGCTTAGGACCGAGGATCTTTCGAGACGGACCAGCCCCTTTATCTGAACTGTGGGTTCCCTTAGACTTTTTCCCTTTCTTCTTAAAGGATTTATTATGGCGAGGCTGAGAAGTAAGGTTCACACTATTAGATGAGATACGGTTCATTCTATCCTCCTTTTGTGAACATATGGAAATCAAGGTGTTTATATCCCACTCCTCCTTTTGGGTATTATAGGAAGTTCTCAAGGGATCAAACCTAATAGGCAGGGAGTTAAGGGCATGATGGACAAGAAACTTATCATCTACTGGGCACTTAAGGTCATTAAGTCTTGAGGCTATGGTTACCATCTTCATAATGTGTTGCCTAACACTACCATTGCCATCATATTTCATGTTGACAAGACTATCCATCAATTGACCAGCCGCGGCCTTACCAGAAACTGCATACCTTTCCCCAATGGAGGAAAGAAAAGTTTTAGCTTTCTCTGATGTAGGAATTGCCTTCACAAGGGTCTCATCAATAGACCGCTTGATAAGCATCAAGGCTTTCCGATTCGCCTTTGTCCATTTCTTGTGATAGGCCTTTTGCACTTCCGTACTCTCATCATTCAGAGGAGGTTCATCCTCCGTAATGGCCATGTCAATGTCCAGTAAGCTGAGAGCCAGCTCAATATCTTCCTTCCACCTCTTATAATTATTGCCAGTAAGAACCTCGACATGGTTGATAGTGTTATTCATGGAAAAAGTAACAAGAGCTGAAAAGAATTTCAAAAAGGATTAATTATATGGGCAATAATTAGTAATTTATATTAACAAAAACAGGGATCCAAACACATAATGCAAACTCGCCTGTGGGCGGAAAATACACTACATAAAGCAACAGTTACAAAAATCCAACACCTGTGGGCAGAAGGATTTTACTATCAAAATCATCCTAAATATCATGCCACACCATATTAATCAATGAATTAACTACCTGTGGGTAAGTTAATCCACAACTAATTGAGTGGTAAAACATGCCATATCAGAATAAATCAATGAATTAACTACCTGTGGGTGAGCTAACCCATGACCAAACCAAATGACAAAATATCCCAAAATAAATAAGCAAGTAACTCTTATTGATTTTTGTAAGTAACCCACTGTGGTGTAGAAATCCACTTAATCAACAGAGCACTCAACAGGGATAAATAATTGCCCATTTAATTAATTTTCAGTTCAACTCCAATTTTCCAAACATAACAATGAGAATACAAAAGAGATTCAACAATCATAAAATATCCAAAGTCTTATATCAAGTTTTTTTTTTTTATGGGGTTGGGTTGACCACGGGTTGACCACGGATCACCTAGACCCCCAGAAGGTAGATGCGCACTAAAAATGCACCCACTCCTCCTCTCCCTCAATGCGCAACGTAATCTGAGTTACGCTTCTCACAGCGACACACACCGTGCAGTGGAAACGTGGGTCCTTTGACAAGAAAAATAAAATTCTGTGACAAATAACCAGAAAAATAAAATTTCCACACTCTCTCGAACTCATAGCGTTCGTAGGGAAGGAAAATCAATACCAAAAGGAATAAAATAGTACATATTTTCAACCCAAATGAGATTCAATCTTAAACATAAAAGGGGAATTTTTAAACCCTAAAGGCTCCGATTTGCAATTTCATTAAAATAATTTTAGGTTCTAATTCTAGTATAACCTGCTCTGATACCACATGTTATATTTTACGAATCAAATACTAGGAATTTAGAACACCAAATGATAATCGATAGAAACTGCAATAAACAATAATAATATATGTACCTCTTGAAGCCATATTACCAAATAAGATTAATCGCGGAAGCGTACACACGTGGTATACGTCAGGTACAGGTAATCCCACTCCTTCTCTGTCTCCTATTCTAGAGGTCACATCGATGGAGCAGTGAGCCGTCAAGAGATAATAGAGTGGAGTGGGGATCCTGCCCATAATGTTAGTATATATAGTAACCTAGTTCCATCCATCAAAGACCTAGGTTACTTAGGGCCCTTTGCACCCTTCAGTACACTCACTATTGAGCCCAAGCCCAATAACACATGGTGAATCCCAAACCCATAATGGATCACATAATATCATGGGTCACCAGAGAAAATATCAGGCTATCCATTCAACCCGTTTTAATAAAACAAAAGCCCACCAATCAATAGAAGCCCAATATCCAAAAAAATTCTAACATTGACCTCATTTCAGAATAGTGTACATAGTTTCCGACCTCCGAATTGGTAGCTTAATACAATGGTTACAAGTACCGACCTCTGAGCTTAATGTAACAAGTTCCGGCCTTAGAGTTGAACTCAACTAGAATGGACACAAGTTCGGATATTTAAGTTGATTTCCAAGCTATACACGATTTACGATCTGCGAGTTTATTCCCAAGAGCTTTCCATTTCTGTTGGTGTTCCCGAGTTTGGATGGGGAGTTCTGAGATTATGTGATTTTAAGCTGTATGACTTCCGACATTCGATTTTGCTTCCAAGTTTCGAATAAACTAGACAAGTTTTCCGATATCCGATTTAATCTCCGAGGGCAAATAAATAGCACGAGTTCTGACTTTAAGCAGAGTCGAGACGAGTTCCGATTTTAGATAGAATGGGAGCAAGTTTCACATTTGGGACGACATGTGGAGCAATTTACCCACAAAAGAAGGAAACATGGCTGAACTTCAATCACAAAATTTCAACCAATCAACACTCATGATTCCAACTACCCTCATATATTTAAGTCAGACTCTCCTTCTCATTTGAGGCTGATTTATGCCTCCCTCTCCCTCTTGTTCCAACTTCCTTCTTCTTTTCTCTCAATACTAACTCCATCACTCCTTCAAGCTTAATAAGGTTCTAGCAATTCAAGCTTCAACACTTAGCTCAAATCACACTCCAAAGAGGTAGGATTCTATTTCTGTTCTTGAATTCTTTACACTATGGCTGTATGCAATTCTATTCTTCTTCATGTATTTGATGGTATATTGGATGTATGTGATGGATTATGGTTGGATTAATATGAAATCTTGAGTTGGAATCAAAGTTAGAAGAAGAACACTAGGAGAAGTGAAGGATTGGGATGCTGTCTAAGTGAAGAATCCCACGGCAGTCGGTATGGCGGAGTGTACGGCTCCGCCTACAGCCGTTAAATCCGATGAAACTATTTTTATATGAAAGTAGACATTATACATATATAATATGAGGTTATTGGATTAGTAGAGAGAGAGATATGAATTTTTGAAGGTTAACCTAGGAATCAGGACTTTCATCCGGGCAGTGTGACTTGAGGAGGGTATAACTCACCCTACACAACTCCAAATTGAGTGAAACCAACTTTATTAGAAAGCTTACACACAGGGGAACATCTCATAATGAAATTTTGAGATTGTTATGGTCCCAATTGTTCCCAATGTTTTGAGGAAGTTACCTTATGTCCAAACCAAGCCAAAACAGGTTAGTTCAGGAAGGTCGAATTTCAGGATTTATAACTCGAGCTATATTAAAGCAAATGGAATGAAACTTATTGCAAATGAAAGGTTATCCTGTTAGCTTTGATATGATATCAATTTTGTATGATTTGGATTTGATTTTGATTTTTAGTAAATTTTTACTTCTAAAAGTATAATTTGGACCAGTAATCGAATAGGCTGAGGCAAAATTTAAATATCTTGAGCTACACATATCAAAATGAGATGGGACCAAAAGGGTTGAAAACTAGACACATAGAGCTATGACATAAAATTCATATTCAAATGAGTTGAATAGAAGTAAAGGTGGATTATACAAAATTCGAGCAGAACTGAATAGAATTGGCAGAAATGGCCAAATTGATGGTTTCACAAGTGTTAGTGAACATATAAGACTTGAGTTGATAGTTGCAAGTTTTACATTGATAGATATGTTAGATTGATTATGTTGCTATAACTGATTTGTTTGTGAGAGCTGGCACTATTTATGGGAAAACGGATTTGCTCCGTTATGCTGCCGAATTTACAGCAGAAGTCCATGAAACTATGAATGAAATTTATGATATGAACAGCTATACAATTATGAATATGTATGTGAAAATTCCTACATGTAAGAGTGATATGAGTATGATATGAGATATATGAAAATAAATGATGAAGCACATGTATAAGTGTATTCAATATGTCTATGCTTAATTATGCATGAGAATGAAAAGAAATAAGTATATTAAATGTGAATCCCTTCACTTGGAGGTAGTTGCACATTGCATCCTTCCTTGTGAAGGCAGTTAAAAGATAAAGATGTGGATCACTTCACTTGGAGGCAGTTGCACTTTGAATCCCTCCCTGTGAAAGCAGCTAAAACTATGAGATCCCTTCACTTGGAGATAGTTGCACTTTGAATCCCTCTCTGTGAAGGCAGCTACCCTCTACCTTGGAGGCACGTGGTCAGATGAGATCCCTCTATATTGAAGGCACGTGGTCAGATGAGATTCCTCAATTTTGAGGCCCGTGACCAGAAGAGATCCCTTCAATTAGAGGCACGTGGCCAAAATGAGATCTCTCTAAGGCACATGAATCCCCTTGTAGGTGAGTCGGTGTGACGACGATCATGAGTTGAACTGACGAGTTCACTCCAATATCAGGCTACCCAAGGGCAGTAAAGCCTAAAGACTAAAGATTAAAATATTTGCAAGCACCCCACTCACATGAGGTATGGCATTGACCCAGCTAGTGTGAGTATAGGGGATAAGACTTACATGAGGCATGGCATGACCCAGCTAGTATAAGTACCGAATGAAGGTCCCATATTCCTAAGGATCGTGACATGAAAATCACGCTCTGATGAGGTATAACATGGCGATCATACTCTGGGATATGGCATGTAAAGAATTTTATGATGAAAAGGAAGATAAAGAAAGAAAAGTAAATCTTATATACATGTATGAATTCAAATACGAGTAAAGTCATGTGCAGATGTTATGATTCCAAAGCATTGATGCTATTGTATTTTATTATGTTTCAGTTATTATTCATAATATCATTCATGAGTTGATTTTGTATGGGTTCTCCCAAATGCCAAGTGTGTGAATAAAATAAACTTTGTTTCGGATAATATATTTTCGAACTATAAAATTAAACAGCTTGTCTATCATGGTCACCTTTTTCACAATAAAACCGAAGCAACTGGAGATGACAACGATGACATTATGTATGATATTTAAGGAATCCTACTAGGAATTCGAAATTCTCACTCCTATTTCCGTATTATCTCCAGATAGTTCAAGAAGTTTCGAAGATGACTGAAATTGTTATCAGATAAGGTTCGCTCAGGTAATAGTAACAACTTTAGAGTGTGGTACTATGACTTAAGTATAGTACTGTACTTGGGAGGGTGTTACACTATATGCATTAACAGGGAATAAAATGTGACTTTATTGTAAAGATTCTCTGTAGCAAAAACTGTAAATGGCAATTTTGCAGGGTGACAGAACAGATTCCCACGCCTATGTCTCCATGCATGCAGCAGCTTTTTAGAAAAAGCAAAAATCGCCATTGGCGATTGACAATTTTTCAGGGAACCAAAAATGTAACTTTTTTGTTTTTTGAAAAACCCAAAACTTGCAACTGGCAAGTTTTCATAATCCCCATATTAACATAATTTGGCCTATAAATCCATATTGGTATATATAATATACTCATTCAAATAATAATAATACTAATAATAATAATTATTATTATTATTAAAAAAAAAAACTTGCGTGAGCCAAACGACATCGTTTAAGTGAATGCGCTCGACGCGAGAAACGCCGACGCCACACCCAGTCACTGACTAAGCTTTGACCTCTCGATTCGGCCATTTTCGTAACCCTAGCTGCGCCCTGCTGCCCCCGAAATTCACCTTCCCAACCTTTCTCTCTCCGTCAGTTCCATGCACCTGACGATCGTTGTGTTTTCTGCCAGCTGGCCAGTGCATCAACCTTAGTCTCACGCTCACTGTTCCTCCTAAGCCCAGATCGAGGTAAACCCTACTCGATTCACGATCTCATTCAGTGGTTTTGTGTCATTTGGGGACGCAAATCCAAGAGTTGATGCTGTGACATTTGTGCTAATTTATGAGTTTACACTTAGAATTTGTTGGGTATCCCCCCCACCTGGTTCTTGATTAAGATCAATAATTCAAGTTTAGATCTTTTATTTTGGGTCTTGAATATTAGTTTTGGTTCTTTTTCCCCCTTTTGATTGACTAGTTGATTAGATTTAATATAGTAATGTCTGTGAATAATAATAACCCTTCTAAGGGTATTGGGGCTTCTTCCTCGTCCTTTGGAAATGCTGCAATGCCATCCCCTTCTATGCCTGCAAACCCTGGATTCCCACAGTCCCAAGCTCAAGCCCAGATGGCTGCTGGTTTTCAAGGCCAGTTCCCACTGTCCCAAGCCCATGCCATTGCTCAAGCACAGTCCAAAGCTGCCCAAGCGGCAGCTCATGCTCAACTCCAGGCTCATTTGCAGGCCCAGGGCTTGGCTTTAAATCAGGGCCAGTCTGGTGGTTTGGGGAATTTGGGAGTGTCGTCACCATCAGTTTCTACACATGGAAATGTTAGTGGTAAGCGGTTCCCTCTGAAACCCCCTATTCGCCCTGTAGGGTTTTCTCCTCCAAACACTTTCTCGCCTTTAAGACCGATGGAACTAATGCCTACTGCTCGAAGGAAGAAGCAGAAGCTCCCTGAGAAGCAGCTTCAAGATAAAGTAGCTGCTATCCTGCCAGAGTCTGCTCTGTACACCCAGCTTCTCGAGTTTGAGTCTCGGGTTGATGCTGCCCTTGCTAGGAAGAAGGTTGACATCCAGGAAGCACTCAAAAACCCACCTTGTATTCAGAAAACTCTTCGCATCTATGTATTTAACACTTTTGCTAATCAAATTCGCACGATTCCTAATAAGTCAAATGCTGAGCCACCTACGTGGACATTGAAGATAGTTGGGAGGATTTTGGAAGATGGTGTTGACCCTGATCAGCCAGGCATAGTGCAGAAGTCATCTCCATTGTATCCAAAGTTCTCAGCTTTCTTCAAAAGAGTAACCATTTCTTTGGACCAGAGACTCTATCCTGATAATCACATTATTGTGTGGGAGAATTCTCGATCACCTGCTCCTCATGAAGGTTTTGAAGTAAAGAGGAAAGGGGATAAAGAATTTACAGCAAATATACGGTTGGAAATAAATTATGTACCTGAGAAGTTTAAGCTTTCACCTGCATTGACTGATGTTCTTGGTATTGAGGTTGACACCCGCCCAAGAATTATTGCCGCAATCTGGCATTATGTGAAGGCCAGGAAATTGCAAAACCCAAATGACCCTTCTTTCTTTCACTGTGATCAGCCTCTTCAGAAAGTATTTGGCGAAGAAAAGATGAAGTTTACTATGGTTTCACAGAAAATATCACACCATTTGTTTGCTCCGCAGCCTGTACTTCTGGAGCATAAGATCAAGCTCTCAGGAAATAGTCCAGCAGGAACTGCTTGTTATGATGTGGCAGTTGATATTCCATTTCCTATTCAGAGGGAGCTATCTGCATTATTGGCTAATGTGGAGAAGAACAAAGAGATTGAGACATGCGATGAAGCAATATGTGGAATCATTAGAAAAATTCATGAGCACCGGCGGAGACGAGCATTCTTTCTTGGTTTCAGTCAATCTCCTGTGGATTTCATTAATGCCATGATTGATTCTCAAAGCAGGGATCTGAAACTTGTGGCTGGAGAACCTAGTCGCAATCCTGAAAAAGAGCGTCGATCAGATTTCTTCAACCAACCATGGTAAGCTTTCAGAGCTATCCCTTGCTTAGCTTTGTGTTCTCTGTCAATTTAGTTTCTTTTTATATTTTATTTTATTTTTTCTTGTCTCCTCTGCATGCTTCCATCTTAGTTGAGAACAAATTTGTTACCATCTGTTGGATTTGGTGATGATTGAGCTGAAGACAACAATAATTTAGAATCCAGCTCTGTAGTCCAGTTATTAATAGTTCCATAAATTGCCTTAGGTGAGGGTGATGTATGATATAACTGGGACTGTATTTTAATTGGACTTTTCACTTACTTTTGACCCATATGGCCATGGGTTGATTTCATTTTACTTCATTTCAAATGACTAAAATGCATAATGTGCTTTTCCTTCATGTGCTGGGTAAAATTATCATGTTTTATGAGCTTTTTCTTCAATATGGTATATCAATACATAAATGGTTACCATTCAACCTAAAATTTTTCATCCTGTTTGGCAACTTGGACAGGGTTGAAGATGCTGTTATTCGATATTTGAATCGCAAACCAGTGGCAGGAAGTGATGCTCCCGGAAGCACATGACACCAGTAGTACTGGGGTTCCTTATTTAACTCATTCATCCCTTTGGTGTTGCATTTGGAGATATATTATGGGAATTTTTGAAGTAGCTAGTGTTCCATGTATCATATGGGTGGAACCAATGCTGCTTCTTTATAATACAATATGTTGTATGGGTCGTGGGAGCACAAATAGTTGCAGTGCTGATAATTGTCCAATCATTCGAAAAATGGTACTACAGTTTCACGTTTCTCTATTTGTAGTCCACTGTGGTGGATTATTTGGTTAACGAGCAGTTCATCTGTTGATTAAGTGCATGCAAGATGCTTGGCATTACGAGAAATTGTATCAGGAGGGGTAGATTGGTGTACAGAGTTTCAATTGTCTTATGAAAACTTAGTTGAAGAGAAAACAAATGTTGAACGCCATAACTGTCTTATTTAATCCACGGAGATTCTGTTGACATTGATTTTTGGACTGTGTTCCTTGTTCAGTTATGAATACATTTAGTAATGTTGTATAAATATTATTATGCAAATAATTCTCGGCTCTTTTTGACCTGCACACTTACTGAGCTTCAAACAAAGCAAATCTAAATAGTTAATTGAGAATTTATTTGTCCCCAAAATATTATATTGACTCCGGAAACTTCTACATTTTTGTTTTTTGAACTCATCACTATCAATTTATTTTTATTTCGTTCGTAAATTTTAGGAAAAATTAATATTAAGAACTTTTAATAAGGATTATTTAAGGAAAAAATTGTATTACATTAAATTTATTAAAAGGATCTATTAAATATTATTTAAAAAGGAATAAAATCTTTTTATAATTGAACAATATAATAATGCTGTTAACTTATTTTTTAATCTATTCTGTTATTTTCACGTTTTTTGGTGACTTGCTCTATCGATCCCTTATCCAGTGGTTATTAAACACTCATCATCACTGGCACGTCTTCATCTGTAGCTTATTACTAACACATCTCCCAATGCCAACACATACAATCCTTAAACACTTCCATGCCCATTCATGCTTATCCCTCCAACCTTAAACCCTCTCTATCTCAGGCTTCACTCTCTCAATTCTTAATACAAAAATCCAATTTTTAATTCAACCTTGCTCTCTACTACTACTCTCACTAATCCTGCAATCCCCGTAACGTCCAACTCAGGTCGCTATGCCTTGCCCAAGACCTGGACTCACGGTTTGGACCGATTCTACAACCCATCTACAACTTGGTTGCTACATTATCAACAACTGTACAAACCCTTGTTCAACTTTGACACTCCGCTTAACTCAGAGACCCGCACTGACTCTAACGGTTGCTCATATTCTTAAGGCAAAATCCAAGTTGCTCCTCCTTACCACCCGGCAATGCTAATTTGACTAACTTGGATCGGGTCATGGAATCAGCCACCCCCTCCATTAGGGTTCAATTCTTATCCGAGGTACTCATTGAATTTTTGGTCCATTTTTCTGGAGTAGAAAACTAGAAACCAGAAAGAAACTTAAGAAATAAGTTAAGGGGATTATTGTCTACTTATAAAAAAATTTTGGACTACTTCTTATGTTTAATAAGTCCTTTTTAATAATTTTGATATAATTGATCCTTTTTCTTAAATAATCTTTGTCAGTGGTCCTTAATAATAATTTTCCCTGAATTTTAATAAATGGCTAAATAGATCTTTATGCTAAAAAATTGATAATTCATTAACGATAATTCCTTGAGATATGATAATTCAACAATAATATGATATCAACGTATTAATTTAGATTGCTATTTAATTTATCCGCTAAACAGTATAATATTTTCGACTATAGTGTATCTTTTATTTGCTTTTAATAAGAAAAACTATATATTGGTTATTGAAAGAATCGGCGTTTAACAAATTAGTCCATAAAAAAAAAAAATTACATATAACTTAATCCCAAAAGTTAATAATATTTGTTAGTCTTTTTGTTAATACTATTTGATAGCTACTAACATGTATAGATACTAATTTGAGTGTAGTCAAAACACACCGTTTTATTTACTCTATAAAATCCTAACCTCCAAAACACATTGTTTTTTTACTCTTCAAAACCTTAACCCATAGAACACATCATTTTATATTACAAAATCATTCCCACGAATTTTCCCAAAGTATAAAGAAATCCTTACCACAAACAATTTCGTGACAATTTCCCATCCCCCCTTTGTGATAGTTTCCCTGGTTCATGGAGAGCGAGACTAGGCATTACAAAGATTCCACACCATCCAAGATTGTGGTCTTAAATTGAAGCAAGAGAACTTAGCATACTAGGTAAGTTTCTTCTCATATTCTTCGAAATATGCTTGTGGTCCATTGCTCTGATTTCTTTGCTCAATGTGACATTTGTGGACCATGGAATGCTTTCGTGTTGTTCATGCCTAAGAGTTGAGGTCGATGTTGACGGCCTTTGCTCCAAGCTCTCATGATTCTAATGGGGGCCTACAAAGACACTTTTGGCACTTAGGTTAGACTCATAATTGAGTGTTAGGTGTCAAATGGAGCCTGCTTACGTCTATGAGAATGAGTGTGAATATTTAAAAGTGAGTGATGGATCAAATACCACTATATACGAGTCCTTGGAGCTCATTTTGAGATCCTCGCAAAGTGAATCCCCATAAAGGTCTCTAGCTGGCTATTGAACTCTTGGTGGGACTTGATAGTTTAGGATAATGCAATTTAAGTCACTCCCTAAAAGTTCTCATGCGAGCAAATGTGGGTCATCTTGCCTCTGAGCCAAGGTGTTGGGCTTATGATTCTCATCCAGTCCATAGCCCCTGAGCTTGGTCATAATCCAAGCTTCATGTTTTGAGCTCTTGTGATGCTGAACCTTTTATTCCCCACATTCTATTGATATCGAGCTTTTGAGCTAAGCTTGTGATAGTCACTTACATGCAATTATTCATCTTTCTTTAGGCAGTTATGGAGAAAAGCATCATATCACATGTCCAGTGATTACTGGAAATAAACTTGCTAAGTACTAATAATGAAATGATTAAAGCTGACACGTCTAATTTGGGCCATTGATCTCTTAGAGACTAAGCCCCCACCATTGACAATATGGTTGACCATTATTCATTTAGGATAATGAAGGTTTAATCGTAGTCATTGATGGTAAAGGGAACTTTTTAAGTCTGTTAAGTGTTCGTTCACATTCATTCTTCTTCATTTTGCCATTTTCGCTACTCTAAGGCTCTTACTTTTCTCTGCTTCTTCAAGCTTTCCTTACTGTTGTCAACATTCATTTCCAAGCTTCCCTTCTCCATTTTAGTCTCCCTACTTCACTTTGGCAGGTGCATCGATTCCTATCTTTCCTCATATTTGCAAAAATCTCTAGGCTACTTAATTTTGCCTGTGGTATCTGTTAGTGGGTTGTAATGGCATTTTGAAGTGCTTAGGTCCTTGATTTATAGCTTTCAATATTCCAATGTCTTCTAGGAAATCATCTAGAATTGCTTGAAAAGGGATAAGCAAAAGGATCCTATGAAAGAAAAGGAGGACCCATTTTATTGGGTCCATAGTGAGGTTAGGAAAGTGTCATCTTTGGTTGATGATGATGAAAGTATACAGGTGCTTTGTCAAAGAGTACAACTTTCTCAAGATGGCGAGGAATCTTCATGTTAGTGTCTCCCTTGTTCTTTTGAGTAAAGGGGCTTTCATGGTCGGCGTGATATGGAGAGCCCCACGTACTTGTTTTTTTTTTTTTTATGTATAAAATCTTTTTGATTCTATAGTTGTTAGGCTTCCCTTCACCAATTTTGAGTGTGGGGTATTGACTTAGATCAATATAGCCCCCTTGTAGTTTTCAACCAAACTCTTGGGTATTTGTCCGAAATTTTGAGATTTTGATGGAGTTTTTGGGCATAACATTTTCATTTCTTTTTTCCCAACAAAGGGGTTTTGGAAGGACGTTTGGGTTTCTTTGAGTGGTCACCCTAGGAGGAAGATCTTTTGTCTCAACCAAAGTTCTTATAAGGAGTTCAAAGATATGTATATCAAGGTAAAGTCCCCTTTCTTCTAGACGAGTATAGCATAGTAAAGTTTACCTTATATTGGAATTTTGAGGCTAGGTAGATCTTAGACATGGAGCATTGAAGTCTTTCCCAGGGGGAATGAGCTACAATGAAGTATTTAAGTGAGCTGGACCTCCCTAAGCCCTTTTGTGTAATAAGCTGTTATGGGAGTCCAGTAGGGCTGAGGCACTTAAGCATATTAGTGAGCGTCTAGAATTGCTTTTATCATTGTTTTCTCTTTTATGATTTACATTAATGTGGTTACTGACATATCTTCCTTTTCCTATATTTTCCTATAGAGGAAATAGCCCCAAGGATGGCTCAAGACAATCTTAGGGCATTTTTCAATAAGAAGGCTCAAGTCGAGGCGAAGTTTGATGAAGAAGAGGCCGAGAAAGCCCCCTCCAAGGGGATCAAGAGATGTGAGAAGAGGTCTAAAGAGGCAAGAGGTCTCTTCCTTAATTGCTCGGAAAAGGAAGGTCTAGGAGATGGAGGCTGTCTGCTCAGAGTTGCCGTGTAACCGACCTCTTAATTTGTTATAGGGGGTTCATATCAGGGCATTCCTCATCACCCTAAACTAGCTGAGCCCTTGCAGGCTCAAATGCTAATGAAGGATTTCATTAGCTTAGTGGGCCTAAGCTCTCTCTAGATGTGAATTTGAGAGTTTTTAATGTCTAACAAGCTAAAATCTAAGGCTCAAGGATCTTTTTTCTTGTGGTGTTGGACAAACAATGTCTAATGTCAATTCTTCTGCATCAAATAAACAAAAAGGTGGTAGCTTATTACTTTTTCTAATTCTAGGGTGGAATATTTGACTTGTTACTCAATTCATAGTTATACTTGATTCCATTTTAATAACTAGTGCATGATATGATCTGCCTATCATCTTTGAACCTCATTTTGTGATCCAATGCTAATTGCTTGTCTTATTATCTAGTTTTAGCCTTGTAAAAGTGCAATATAGAAAGAATTGAGATAGAAAAGAGAGAGCATTGGGGTTGAAGCATAGCTTACTCTATACTGTGACTTGCTGCTTGTTTTTTGTTTAAGTCATAAATAGTAGGAAGTTTAGAAATCAGATAGTCGCACACTCACTTAAATTTATTTTTTGATTGCATTATGTTTAACTGCCAAAATTCTTAATTCTTCTTATGTTCATGTGCTAAAATTTGATTGCTAGATTTTATATGATGATCTTTAGCTTCTTTTTGAAAGCCAGATAGTAGAAGGGTAATTTTTCATGGTTCTAGTATTCTTGTAAAACTTTGTAAGATAACCATATGCTATGTGTCTGAGTTAGCAAATGGTGCTACAAGATCTCCTCGAAGAAGATTTATGCCATTGAAAGTTAAATGTTCGAAGTACAAAATGATTATAGTGAACATTTTTTTTTCTAACTTTACAAATATTTGATAATATTTGCGTAAATGTTCACTTTAGTCCCTAAAATTACATGCATGAGTCACTTTAATACCTGAAATTTAGAAATTAACTTTAGTTCCTGAAGTTGCAAAATGTGGTCATGTTAGTCTCTAACTCCACTACTATTATTGTGTCATCATGTTTTCACTAATGTTCACACTAAGTGACATGGTGGCATCCGACATGGTCTTTGAGGTGCATCTATGAAGAGTAGGTTCAAATTAATTCATTGAAGTGACATTTATGTTAATATCCTATTTGATTCACTTGCCCTTTTTGGCACATTTTCAAATACTTCAAGAATTTGAATCTATGCTTTATCCATGCCATCTCAAAGGCTATGTTGAATGTCTTCATGTCATTTAATATGACACATAAGTAAAAACATGACAGAACAGTAATGAAAATGGAGTCAAGGACAAATGTGACACATATTTTGCAACTTTAGGGATTGAAAAGTTAATTTTAAAATTTCAAGAACCAATGTGACTCATGCATGCAACTTCATGTACTAAAGTGAACATTACTTGATGATATTTTTTCTTTTCCTCAATTCCAAAGCAATTAGGATTGAGTCTGGTGTAATGACCTTAGGGCACGAAGGCTGAATATTCTTGCTCCCATCCTTTAAATGATCTAATGGTTCTTTATTCACTAGAGGGATCCTCAGTAAACTGAATCTCGCGGGAATGTTATGAAAATGGTTATGACCATGGAAGGATCCATTGTAGAGTGAATTTCATGCACTACTAGAAATTTGTGAAAAATCGGCAGATATTACCGACGACAACTATTCGTCAGCATAATTAAATAAATCATTGACATATGAATTTACTGACGGAAAAAATATGTCAATAAAAATGTCGATAATCCTACCATTTTGCGCCAAACAATTACCGATAGAAAAACTATTGGTAAAATTGAAATAAATTAAATTTTTTATTTTTTTGTCATCAGAAATTTGTATTTTTATATTACTGACGGATAATCTGTCGGTATTTGAACATTGGGTTCACTGCTATTGTCTATTTATGTTTCATATTAGCGAAGAATTATCCGTCGGTAAAATGGAATTAATGAAATAAATCGTTTTATTAATTTTTTACCGATGGATAATTCGTCAGTTAAAAACAAACAAATCCTTAAAACACGAGCCCGCTTCTTCTTCTTTCTCACTTCAGGTTTGTTTATCTCTCTTCGTTCTCTCTCATTCTCTGCCATTTCACTAACACTGGGGCCCCCATTTCACCATTCAAGCTGGTATGTTTTCCAACATTTTAATCGATTTAGTTTTTTTAGTCTAGCTTTTTCTTTTTTAGTTCTATTTCTTTGTTCAAAATTTTATGTTTCTTAGTTAATTAACTAAGTTATTTTCTTTGTTAGAGATTCAAATTTTCTAGGATAGAATTGTAGGATTCAATTGCATGATTAGGGGAAGGCTTTTAGTTCTTTCCCATTATTTGAATTGTGTGTTGTGATGTTATGCGCTCTAGAACAATTATTAGGACTAACTTTAGAATACTATGATTATATAATTTATTTTGGTTGTGCTGTGGTGTTGAAATGCTAAATTATATGTTGAATTAAAATACTGAATTAATTTTTGTGGATGCTCCAAATTTAAGGAAAGACTCTATACAATTTTTTTTTTGGTCATTAAAGTATTATTAGAATTAAATAATTATTGATATGATAAATATGTTATGCATTTATTTGGTTAATATATGTCTTATATTTTTAATTTTGTATATGTTATACAGATTAGTTATGGCAGGACAGATACCTAGCTCTGGATGAGGTAGGGGTAAACTGAGGAAGCATAATCTACCTCTTAGCACCCGTGCCCCACCCACCACCTCCACTGTGCCTGTGTCCACCACTCCTACGAGTAATGGCTCCTCCATCCCTCCTGGTCCACATACCTAAGAGTTTATTATGATAGTCAACCCTAGGTATCATAACTCAGGGCCTCAGCCTTCATTTCCCCAGAAGGCTTCTCCACCTCCACCCTCACCTCCAAGAGATGAGGCTCGTAATTAGCCTACTTCTACGCCTTCCTCTACCCCCAGTCAGCCTGGTTCACAAGGTGCTGAAGCCTCCTTGTCCACCCTCTCACAGGGCTCCACGATCCAGCGAGTGGAGCTTATATACGATGGTAAATCCTAGTAAGTAATTTAAAATTTAAATTTATTATAAATTTTTAATTGTGATAGAAAATTAAGCTAACAAATATCTAACACAGTCTATTGTTTTATGATACAGCTGGATTCCACTAAGGCCAGGATTGTGCAGGATTACCAAGGTATTCAAGGAGAATTTCAACGCCTATATCCCAATTTTGTGCAGACCCTTGATATCATACAAGAGTTGTAATGGAAAGAGTGGAAGGTAAAGTAATAATTATTTTTTTATTATTACTTTTGATTTTTACTTCACATGTTGACTATCATGTTATATGTATACAACGTATGTTTATTATTGATCCATGCGAGGAGGCTGTCATTTGCAAGGCGTAGAGGACCAAGGTTGGCAAGCGCCTTTACGATATATTTCATGACATTCACGAGAATGATGGGAGCACTCACTGGCTCACGGAGGAGATCCTCCAAGCCTTGAGGGCCCACTGGGACTCACGTGTATTTAAGGTGAAGCAGGTGAAGGCTTGGACAAGTAGAGGATTAGACCGAGGTGGCTCTATACACACTGGAGGCTCCACCACCATCGAGGGCACACGACTAAGAATGGTAAATATTATTTTCTTTTCATTTATTTTTTTATTTTTGTATTAAATATTACATACATAATTACGTGAAAATTCTTTCAAATGTAGGAGAAGACGATGAGTAGGTTGCCGACTCTCGGGGAGCTATTCTAGGAGACCTACACCCGCAAGCGGAACAAGTTCCAGTAGGTTGATATGTGATCAGAGACCACAAACGTAACTACGTATAATTTTAATTTTCAATATTTTTAATTCATTATATTTATTATTATTTAAATTCAATATTTTTTTTTTATTTTTTCTAATTGCAGTGTAAGTTCACCTAGCGGCTGACTGAGGCCCGATCGTAGCAGTCATAATAGAGGATCGAAGCACTCTTGCCGACCAACCTATTAGTGACAATGAGGTATGGGCCCAAATAGTCGGCGGCTGCTACAAGGGGTGAATCTACAGGATGGGGACTTCTTACAGTAGGTCGTATTCTCCAGGCTTTGTGTCTAGAGTTAGGCTTGCTGGCATCAATCGGGAATCTATCCATGATCAAGTCCATGCACTAAATGAGTTAGTGTAGAAGCAGCTTGAGGAGGCCGACCAAAGTTACATGGAGTTGTATGAGCGCCACGAGAGTGATAAGCAGTAGTAGTCGTAGCAGATATAGTCCATGAAGTAGAGGGTGATGACTCTATATAGCTTCTATGAGCAAATGCAGAGTAACAATTCTTCATTCGCTGCACCACCTCTGCCCCCCACCTCCACCACCACAGCCTTCTCCACACCGCCATCCATCTAGAGTCGGAGATGACAACGCATTTTGGATACTAATGATTAATAGTTTTCGTAGATTTTAGGTTTTTTGTTTTATTTTAGAATTGTATTGTAAATATTTTTGAATGATATTGTATATATTTTTATTTAATTAATATTTTTTTAATTTCTTCCGTATTTAAAATAAAAAATTAAATTTTTTATTTAAATAACAAAAAAATTAAATTATTTATAATTATATTTATTAATAATTAAAAATTAATACATATTTTTTAAAAAATAAATAATTTTATTTTACCGACGAATTATCTATCAATATATATAAAAAATACGTTAATATTATTCTCTCACTGACATTTTTTATGCTATTATTATCGATGTATTTATGTTTTTTCCAACAAATAATTCTTTAGTCAGTAATATTATTTTTTTTATTATCGACGTATCATTTACCAACGGATTTTTTACATTGGTTAATTCGTTGATATCCCAAGTTAATTTTCTAAACACTACATGCTTCATTTTCAAGAGAACTCAAGAGTTCTCTTTTGGTTCATTCAAAATTGCCACCATCATCATCAAGGAAGAGCCATCATCTTCTTCATTTTCTCCTTCAAGAACACACCATTTTCCCAAGCTTACATAGTGGTCTTCACTCTTCTATTTTTTAGTCAAGAAAGCTTAAAGATTGGTTCCTCTCAAGACTAAGATCTTCAAATGAAAACTTGAGAAAATCTTTCGTATTCTTCATGAGCAAAAGTTTCTATTTTTGGTAAAATATGTTCATGTTCTTGTTCATGAGTGTTCTTGACTTCTTGAAAAGTTCCTTTCTTTAAGTGCTTCAAAATTTCTATTTTTCTTTCTTGATGCATAAGATCTTGATGTTTCTTGTGAGTTACTTGACAAGGAATGATGTTCTTGGTGGTATTTTGTTTGAAGTTTGTTCCTTTTCTTATGATGATTTTATGATTAGAAAAGTTTCATCTTTACATGTCTTTCATGATTTGATAAGACTATGAACATTTCAAGAGTATAAAGCTCTAAAAGTTTGCTTCTAGATGCATGAAAAGTGGCGCAAGTTTTGGTGCCTTCATAAAGTCTTATTTTGTTTTGTTTTGAAGACAAGACTACATGTAAAGGTCTAAGCTTTTTGAAATATGAAGCCTTTTTCAGTTATAAAAATGATATCTTGTCACTTTATTTCTAAGAAATTAAACCTCGAAGAGAAGACCTTTCATGAAGTTTCAAACTTTAGTCAAGAATGAAATCTTTAAGTCATAAAAGTGTTGTTTTGCAACCTTTAATTCATAAAGTTTAGATCTTGAGTCAAAACAATGGTTAAAAGTGTCAACTTTTATAAAGATCAAGACTTTCTAACTTTAAAGTTAATGTTTTATATCATTAGTTCATAAAGTAGGAATCTTTTGGACTTTAAGACAACTTTAAATCATAAAGTTGAGACCTTTATAGTCTTAGAATAATTATAAGTGTCAACTTTCTTAAAGAATGAGACTTTTTAGTTCTAAAGTTAATATCTTACATCATTATTTCAGAAAGAATGAATCTTTAAGGCAAAAGCTTAATTCTAGAGGCATATACTTTCTTAAAGAATGAAGCTTTATAACCTCTTTATAAAGAATGATAACTTTCATAATATTCAAGGTAAGATTTGGTCATGATAACATTAAAAGCTTGAAACTTTGCAATATGAATAAGTTAAAAATCACCCTTAGTGATTAGTGAACATGGTATTGTTGGGTTCATAAGTGTGGCTATGCATTGTCATGACCCAAGGATTAGACAGACCTTGAACTCCTTGGGAATAGAAGTATGATTAGGGCCTCTAAGCATACCATGAACCTAGGAATCACTAAGTGCGCTATCCTAAGGAAAGAAAACAATTATTTAACTTAATTAGTTTAAACAAGTGTTCCATAAGACATGAACTCAAGTAAAGAGTAATTTCACGTGAGAACTAAGTAACTAAAAGACCACATACATATATTTTAACTATATGATTCTCTCATGGGTAATCATGGGAAATCATATGATGACTCATAAGATTCTTCACAAAGAATAATACAACTATAAACCCTTTTAGGATATGAATGTATGATACCATTCGACATGATGAATGACAAATTTGATTGAGCTTTCTCTTATAATTGAATAATTAGTGTGATGATATGATGAGGATACAACGGACTTTTGATTGAAAGTTTTATGATTGGAATTTTAGGGAAGCTCCGATCTAGCTGTTATGATACTAGATTTCCGTCAAAATTATGGACTTAGTCATCTCGTTGCATGTGTCTAGTCAAAGGAGTATTATGTATGTAAAGTATAATGATAAGAAAATAAAGAATGGGATATGACCCCTCAATCACTTCGGTAAGGGAAGTGAGAGATGGTGATCCACAAAGACTCAAGGAACCACTATAGGAGGGGCAAAGGTGACATGGAGGACCCTCCAATTTAGAGATAACCAATATCGGCTTAGTCTGATTTGGTTAATACTGCGTGACGACAATCACGGAATGAGCTCATATCCAAAAGCAGTCTATTTCAATGGAAAAGTAAAGAATGTTAAGCATGTGCTAAATACGAAAGTAAAGTTAAAGAAAGACTTTGGTCTAGTCTAAGAAGTTATATAAATGTGCATGTATCTTCGTTCTCTCATTTGTATGGTCATGAGTATTTATACTATGCTCTCACATGCATATGCTCTTACATTGTAGCTTTGAGTTTCTTTATATTATGTTTGCATGGGGAAGATTAAGTAAACCCGCTTCGAGAACCTATGTTTTCAAACTCTTTAAAAATAGAACCTATGCATGCTCACTGTTTTCATAATTAAACCCGAAGTGACTGGGACAGCGACGATGACACATTAATGGTCTAGTCGAGATTCTACTGAGAAATCTTGTATTTCTCGCTCCTATGTTTCCATGTCATTTTCAGACGGAGTTGATGGTATCCATGGTAGCACTTCTGATAGTACCTGACTAGATAAGACAAGGAGCTGCTATGTTTCTTCACCTAGCTAAGGAGGATCAAGATAGTAGTATAGCGTTTTCACTTTCTTGAGAGCCCTAGTTAGGTAGTTTATGTGTAATTAAGAGCATGTAGAAAGTCATGCTACTTAATTTGACCTATTACATATGTGATAATTATTAATGTAATGATGACTCTTTATTATCTATGATTACATTATTAGCTTAAGGTATTGTGTTGTGTTATTTCAGTTTTTGTCATATGTCATTCCAATAACTTCGCGATATAAGAAACAATGTCCATATGTATAGGAGTAAGTAAGCGCGTAAAAGCTCCATTTTCAAGCATAAAGGTTTTAAAAACCAAAAATTGTACAAGCTATTTTCCTATTTTACGCTAATTTCAACCATAAGAACTTCTGCTAGTTAAGAGTAACAACTAATAATGCCATAAAATGACTTAAGCATAGTATGGTATTATTAGAGTGTTACAATCCTTTCGAATTGGGTTTCTTTCATTCTAGCACTTAATCCAAGACTTGTAACATTTACATGACTTATATCAATACATAATCAAAATATAACATAATGCTAGAAATAAATAAATGAAATATTTCTCCTGATATATGTCTCTATACCCTTTTCTTGCTGCACCTTCTTAACTTAAATACCTTTTTTTCCTTCTTAGTCTTCCTTACTTTCTTGACTTTAATACTTACTGCTAACTTATCGTGTTTTAACTTAAGTTAGACATCCTTCTCTGACTTAAGTAAATGGATTTAGTTACTATCAACTTATTGGACCTTAACTTAGGTCAAACATATTTCTCTGACTTAAGCAAAGTGATCGTAGTCAAGTTCACTCTCCTTAATGACAACACACCCTAGGCATTACATCTCACTATCTCTAGGGTGTCAACATGCATCTGCACTTGAGCATTATATATCAACGTCCTCAGAGTATAGTCTTAGACATGCCTGAGCATTTCGTATTGCCGTCCTCAAAATATAGTCTTGGACATGCTTGTGTGTTACGTGTCACCTGTAACATCCCCATATAACGTAATAGGAAATGATGAAAATGTCCTTGGGCAAACTTTTATTATTTACAATCTTGCCCTTGAACTTTTTAGAAAATGACATTTAGGTCCCTATATCAATAGGATTAGTAGAATAAGGTTTTAAACGAAGCAGAATCACGTAGCGAAAACGTAGAAACCTAAATCTTAGTTGATTGAGCCACAGAGGTATCCATATGTGAAATGACATGGGATGTCCCTAGACTTGCTCAATATTACGAAAATGCCACTAGTTACGGAAACCAAACAGAAATTTCTAAAGGATTTACGAAAAAGTGAAAATATAACAATTCCAAAGAAACAATGCAACTGATTTGCGCTGTTAATCAATTTATTAGAAAAATAAGAGTAATTAGGGAAGAATTACAAATACTAAAGCTAAAGAAAATTTAGATTGTTATGTAAAAGACTATGTGAAATCATTCAGTATAACATCCGGAATTACAATACATTTAAATTACGATGTTAATCTATTTATTTGACTTTATTGACTATGTAGAATTAATTAGAAGTTAGTTAAATATTGATTAGGAGTTAATTAAGTGTTAATTAAAGATATTAGACTTGAGAAGATTAGAATAGAGATATAGAAAATCTCACAAATTTACTTAGTAATGTTTTACCGATTTGAGGGAAATCGGTAAAGATTCGGTATTTTAAATCGTCGAAATCGAATCAATAGAATTACACATCAAAAACCCTAGGATAAGTGGCTGAAATTCAGCCACCATTTCCCACCAAAGTGGCAACAAGTTGCTGCCAAAGAATGGGGAAAAATGGCTCAACAATCACCACAAACCCAACAACCAATCATGTGCCAAGCTCCCAACTATGTCATTAAATCTCACAATTCCTCATTTTCCCCCTCCTTATTTTTGTGCATCAAGACGACTGAGCTCTCTCCCTTATATTGCTTCCCCTTTTCATCCTCTTCCTCTTACTTCTTCATCCCACACCATTTCCCGCACTTAAGGCTTCTATCTTCCAAGCTCAAAACTTAATTTTGAGGTAGGATTCTTCAATTTCTTCTATTATTGGTGCTATTGTGGCTGAGTAGAATTTTTGTTTGTTCCATTATATTGATGATATATGGTGGTTATATGAATTCTTATGGCTGGAGTGATGTATAAATGTTGAGTTTGGGTGAGAACTTGGGTGAGAATTCAAAAAGGGATGCAAAATAGAAGCAGAAACCTTGAAAACCTTATGGCATCCATACTAGCGGAGTGTTCGGCTCTGCCTACAACCACCAAAACTTGATGAGACTATTTTCAGATGAAACTAGACATCTGAGTCTTTCCAACCATATAAAATATAAGGCCATTGGGTTAGTATTGAATGAGATATGAATTTTTTAATTTAACCCCATAATTCTGTCCCTAATTCCTAGTAGATTGGAATTCGAGAGATATAACTCACCCTCCACACCTTCAAATCCAGTGCAACCAATTTTATTAGAAATCTAGGACATAGAGAAAAGTTCCATAAAAATTTCAGAGTCAGATTCTATCCTAATAGCTCCTAGTAATTCAATGAAGTTGCCCTAAGTCCATATTGGGCTGGAACAGGGTAGCCAAAAACAACTAACTTTAGTAGCTTATAACTCGAGTTATACTTAGTAAAATGAGATGAAACTTTTTGGAGATGAAAATTTACTTCATTAGCTTTAAAAAATATGATTTTTGTTGGAATCCATCTAATTTTCTATTTTTTAGTGAATTTATACTTTTGGGAATGAAAATCTGCCTAGAAACAGGATATACCCAGGTAAAATGTTAATAACTGGAGATATATATATATATATATATATATATATAGAAACTGAATGGGACCAACGAGGTTAAAAACTAGACATATAACACTTTATCATATTCAAAATTCAGGTCTAAATGAGTAAAATATAATTTATGGCTGAATTTACAATATCGATCAAAGTTGGAGAATATGAGCAGGATTTCCAAGATTAAAGGATTTGACACCCTAATGCATATATGAGTTCAATTAAAGTTTAAGTGTTACAATTCCATGTTGATGTTTGAAAGATTAATGTATTATACTTGATTTGTTATTATAATTGACTGTTTGTTGAAACTGGTACTATTCATGGGGAAACGGATCCAATTCGTTATGCTGCCGAATTTTCGGCAGAAGCATATGAAACTATAATAGCTTACATTATGAAGATTTGTGATATGAAGATGAATATTGTATGATGACATGATTATGTAATATTAAGATCCTTTCACTAGGAGGCAATTATTTAGATCCCTCCAGGTGAAAGCAATTAAAAGATAAAGATGTGGATCCCTTCACTCAGAGGCAGATGGCCAATTGAGTCTCTCTGACGTAGAGGCATGTGGGTCCCCTTGCGGGTCAGTACTATGTGATAACGGTCATGAGTTGAGCTCACTCCTAGATCAGACTACCCAAGGGCAGTAAAGATTAAAGATTAAAACATATGCAAGCACCCTAGGAATGGCGATACGTAACGCCTAGGTGTACCAAGGGAAGGAAGTCAAAGAAAGTTAAAGAAACACAAGTGCATTTTGCATGAACTCAAGTGAACGTATTTGCATATGCATGATATATTCTATTTCTTCATTATATTGGAATTGTTATATTTGAATATACTGCAACTATTATTTAAGTTATTAGTTGTAAATTTATTTTATAATAACTCCTATATCTTAAGTATATGAATAAAAGGAACTCTGCTTTGGACAATATATTTTCAAACTATAAAACTGAACAATTTATTTGGCATGATCACCTTCTTCATAATAAACCAAAGCAACTTGAGATAATAACAATGACACTACGTGTGATAGTTTAGAGAATCTTACTGAGAATATAAAATTCTCACTCCTATTTCCGTGTTATCTCCAGATAGCTCGAAAGGTTTCGAAGACGGCTGAAGTTGCTGTGAAATAAGGTCCGCTCAAGTAACAGTAACAACTCTTGAGTGTGGTGTTATGACTTAAGCATAGTACTATACTTGGAAGGGTGTTACATCACCATCCTCAGGATGCAAACTTCTTTACTGCCTAAGCATTACGTTTTGCTATCCCCGAATATTAATTTATGTTTGTCTAAGCATTATGTATCACCGTCCTCAATAGGTAATTTTCATCATACGTGATCATGTCATCCTAGCCTATTGGATGGTAGAGGCTCGGCACGTGACTTGTGATCATATCATCCTAGCCCATTGTTTAGTAGAGGCCTAACATGTTACTCAATTAACTTATGAAATTCTTATATTCATACTATGTACCTTTCATGTAACTATATTCTTAGATAACTTAACATAATTACATCTTGCACTTCTACTAGACATCATGAGAATTATCTTTTAGAAGTAAACTTGGTAGAGTTTCGGTGGCATAACGGCTGTACTAGGAGGTTCCCCAAAATTTGGAACAGTCATTTATTCAGTCAACAGCTCAGTTAAACTCATATAATTATCATAATCCTAAACTCAGCCAATAATTTAGAGACATCATATGTCATTTCAATAGAAAAACTTAAACAAAACCACATAAAATATCAA
The DNA here is from genome assembly GCA_031439585.1 of Pterocarpus macrocarpus. Lineage (NCBI taxonomy): Eukaryota > Viridiplantae > Streptophyta > Magnoliopsida > Fabales > Fabaceae > Pterocarpus > Pterocarpus macrocarpus. The sequence continues at coordinate 29,347,224 of CM062520.1, forward strand.
ATCTGCCCAGAACTTTGGAAATTCACCCAAATTTCAAATTAAGTTATCTTAACCTCAAATTTCACAGGGATTATGCGCTACTAGTCTATTTACAAACCAATTAGTCCCACTAAATTTTGAAGTATATAACTTAAGTTATGTTTGTTTTCCTACTGCTAATTCTGTTATGGGATAAGTTCAGGTACTTATATAGGAAAAATCACCAAAATTCCATCTTTTATTATTTTGCCCTGAAACTTCATGTACTTGTGCCACTATGAACCCTCTTTTAAAAGAAACAAACTCACTCAAAACTCCTAAGCCAAACTCAAGATATTGGTTACACAATGTAACTATTCAGTTTTGGATCTAGCAAGCAATAGTGTATTCACACAAATACTAGGACTCCTACAAAAGGCACTTGGTCATGATATACAAGGTCATTCTTCTATATCTTAGCTTTCTAAAAAAATTAGTTTCACCCAAAATGATTTATATCACTCAAGTTATTAACTTTTGAACCCAAACTACTCTATTTTAAAATCAACAGGACACAACCAAACTCCAAAATTCATAACTTTCTCTCCTTACCTCCTATGAACCTCTATTTTATATGGATAGACTTCTTTTTGAGTTAACTTTTATTAAAATTGGTTCCAAATGAATTGAAACTTCTTAACTCAAGATATAAGCTTCGAATCATAGACTATCTAGAAATGCTAATTGAGAGAAATTATGTTTTCAGATTCTTTTGGTTACTCAAGCTAATATTCATCAAGAGCCAAGTTTAGTAAGCTTTAAATCATTCAACACAAGCCTAAATATCATCATTTAGGATCCAAATAATTGCAACAATAGTAGCAATGCTACTATATAGGCATTCATGTTCTGCCTACTTTAAAAGAAAGACCATAGGCTAGAACTCCTACCTTTTATCCTAGCTCAAAGACTCTATCTCCCTTGCTTCTTTGATGCTCTAAGACCACCAAGAGGACAAGCTTAGCTTCCTCCTTTCGTTGCTATTACTATGGCTACAAGGGCTCAAAGATGACCTCCACTAGACTCTTGATGGAGGAACTTAGGTGAATGAGGAATTAAAAGGAAGAGTGAAGACAAGAAAGAAAAGAAATGGATGAGTGTACAGAAAAGGAGGGTAGACAGCCCCTTTTATAGAGGAACGGGAGAGTGAATGTGTGGTTGACGATGATAATGGTTGTTGGAAGATATGGTGGTGAGGATGGCTAGGTGGGTGGTAGTGGTGAGGTTGTGTAGAAGTTAGGTGGAGTGTGTGGGTGGAAATTTTTTTAATCTTTTGGGTGATGTAGCTACTTCCCGGTCATTCAATCTACCTAACTTAGGACGTGTCACATAATTAACCACTTAATCTAGCTATCTTCATGACATGTCTATTCAATCTTTTGTGCATTAAAACTTATTAGGCCAATTTCAAAGGTTTTAAGAAACTTTATTAGTGTAACTTATTACTTCTTTGATATAGACAAAATTTTAATTGCATTATCATATTTTGTTTTATTGTTAATAATACTGAGTTACAGACTCAATAAAATTGTGGACGTTACAATTCTCCCCACCTTTTAAAAGAATTTTGCCCTTAAAATTCCATTATCTCTAACAAGCTTGCTAGACGCTGTAGATTCCTCCCTACACAGAGTGTTATATTGAGGTGATCAGACTCAATATGCAGTTGAGTGTGACAAATAGGCTACAACATATACAACAAGGTAGTCATGCATTAATGACTACATCTTTATTATGCAAGGACCTAAAGCATGATATTTCTAGACTCTTAAAGTATGCCTCAGAAGCATAGTTAGTCCAAAGCTCTACAAGAACGAACTGCTCTAATACTAAAACGTAACACCCTCCTAAGTACAACATCATGCTTAAGTCATAACATCACATTTAGAAGTTGCTACTAATATATTAGTGAACCTTGCTTGATAATTTACTATATTTTTAAGAAAATAGAGTGATATCTATTTCATAATTTTGAGCAAAAGAAGGCAAGTTGATAGAGGAAATAGAAACACTCTTGCATATATAAAAATTTACATCATACTTACAAATTACATAACAAAACTTCTAGTCTTACTTAACAACCTTTCAAAATATAAATGAACTCTACTAAGAGCTTCAACTAGTGTACAATCATCTAGCACTAACAAATATGTCTAACAATGATCTTCAATGGCTACTTCATCCTCGATCAGACTTTTCCAGCAAGGTCACTATCAAAGTCCTCTAAGTTATCTAAAGATGACACGGGAACACATAGGGGTGAGAATTGTAAATTTTCAATAGGTAGTCCTAGCTAACATATATAGTGTCATCATTGTCAGCCCAGCCCCTTTGGTTTATTATGAAAAGATCATGCCATAACAAGACATAGATTCATTTTGACAAAGTTCCAAAACTATCCATCTGAAGTGGATTTCTTTTATTCAAGCACTTAATCCAAGACTCATAACATTCACATGATTTACATTAGTACATAATCAAAATAGAATATAATACTGGAAATGAGTGAATGAAATATCCTGATATATATGTCTATACTATTTTCTTGATGTACTTCCTTAACTTAAATATCTTCTTTCTTTCTTAGTCTTTCTTACTTTCTTGACTTTAATACTTACTGTTAGCTTACCATACCTTAACTTAAGTCAAACATCTTTCTCTAACATAAGCACAGGGATCTAGTTATTGTTAACTTATTTTGCCTTAACTTAGGTCAAACATCTTTCTCTGACTTAAGTAAAGGGATCAAGCAAGTGTTCAAGTTTACTCTCCCCGATGATAACACACCTAAATATTATGTCTTGCCATCCTTAGGGTGTTAACATGTATATGCACTTAAGCGTTACATACTACTATCCTTAGAGTGTAGTCTTATACATGCTTGAGCATTAGGTGTCATCGTCCTCAGGATGCAATCCTCTTCATATGACAGGGCGTTATGTTCAGTCTTCCCCAAAATATTAACTTATGTCTGCCTGAGTATTACGTATCACCATCCTCAGTAGGCAATTTCCATCATACGTGATCGTGTTATCTCCAGATAGCAAAGGTGGTAGTGGCATGGAAGAACGGGGTTTGCATCCCTTGAAGTCAGTGGGATGTTCATGACCAAGACTACTTTGAAGTGTACTAGTAATTGACTATACCTAATAATTGTGTAAATATATTATATATGAATTACCTAGAATTAAAATTTGCAATAAGTGAGATATTTATCCATGACCTTGTAATAGATATAACGACTGGGAATGAGAATTTCATAATTCTGATACAGGCTTGATTTTTCAAAATTTTTCTCCTTTGATATTTATGACTGTAACATCCACTGCAATTTTCTTATCGTTTTTCATCCAATTGTTTTGTTTTTATCAAATACTTGAGATTAATTAAAATTTGACTAAATAATTATTTAGGATCAATTGATTAGCAATTAATTGAGTTTAGATATGAGGGAATTAGGTTAGAAGTATAAAAGATTTCATAAAAATTTTCTTGAAATCGATTTACCGATTTAAAGGAAATCGGCAAGATTACGGTATTTTAAACTGTCGAAATCGAACCAATAGGACTTTCAACTCATTAACCCTACATCAAGTGGCTGAAAACTTAGCCACTTAACCTATGAAAGTGGCGCAAGAAAGGCCACAATAAGAAGGAGGCATGGCTGAAATATAACCACAAAAATTCCAGCCAATCATAATTCACAATTTCAACTACCCTCTTTTATTTGAATCAGATTTTCCTTCCTCATTTCTTGCTTACTTTGACCTCCCTTCAGCAACGTTCCTATCCTTTTTTCTTCATCCTCTTCATCTCCTTCTTCCACTTTCTGTCTCCATCAAACCTCTTGCATCCATAACCTTCACTAAAACTTAAGACTAGCTAGTTGTTGCTTCAAGATAAAGGTAGAGGTTTCATTTCTGTCTTGCTATTTTGGTTGTGGATGGCTAGTGGTGGCTTTAATTTCCCAATTGTTGATGTGATAATTGAATGAATATGATGATATTTGGCTAGTTTGTTAGCTGTTGTTGATGTTAAAAATGATTAGGAAGTAAGAAAAGATGAAAGTAGGAAGATGTGAGAAGCTGGAAATCCAAAATCCCTCGGCAGTCTGTACGGCAGAGTGTACAGCTCTGCCTATAGCCAATTAAATTTGATGAAACCATTTTTATATAAAACTAGACATTCAGGGCTTTCCATAAATATATCATATAAGGCTATTGGATTAGTATTTGAAGAGATATGAATTTTCGAAACTCAACCTAGGTTTTTAAGTTTGATTCTGGGTAGACTACGTTGTTAGGGCAAAACATGCCCTATAATACTTGGAATTGAATGAAACTAACTTTGTTAGAAATCTTACACATAGGAGAATATCTCATAAAAGTTTTAGAGTTAGATAAGGTCTCGTTTGTTGCCAGTGATTCGAGAACATTGCCCTATGTCCAAATCGGGCAAAAACAGGACAGTGCAAGAAGGTTAAACTTTGGGGCTTATAACTCGAACCCTACTAAGGAAAATGGGATGGAGCTTTTTGAAAATGAAATATTGTCCTGTTAGATTTAATATGAGATAAATTTCATATGATTTGAACTAGTTTTCAATTTTTAGTGGATTTTTACTTTTAAGTACATAATTCTGGCCAGCTACAAAGCAAGCTAGGATAAAACTCAAATAAATTGAGCTATATTTATCAAAATTAGATGGGACCAAAGAGGTTAGAAAATAGACACATAACACATTAACATATCCAAAATTTAGCTCCAGATGAGTTAAATAGATATTGTGGCTTGATTTACAATAACTGGGTTGAATGATTGTGCTGAGGCAGTAACCCTGTCTTAATGTAACTAATGCTCCTATAAATTTTAATGTTGAATTATGAATGAAATGGTATGACATCTATGAGAAATTGGTGTTCTGAGTACTGGGACTACTCATGGGGAAGCGGACATGTTCCGTTATGCCACCAAAATTTCGGTAAAGTCTATGCATGAGTTATATTCTACACTCAGATACATGTGCATTTTCAAGAAGTTATAAAGGTTATGTTATGATGAATAGAAAGATTATGTTATGATGAACCTTCCATGATACTTGGGCTAGCCCCGGATTAAAGTTAAGGGGAATAGATTGGTGGAAAGGTTGGGGAAAGTAAACCCGCCATTCCTGTATAGGAACGAACTTGATCCTGAAAAGCAAACTATTACCCAGGAGTCAAAATGGCCAAGAACTCCTAGGGGACTAAGTAATGGAAAAGTTTAAGAAGAAAAGTTCAAAAATGAGTTTTGCATGATCATATTGAATAGTCTTTATGAGTTGTGTATAGTTTGACTGATATGTTTACTTGCTGCTACATATGTATTTATTCTGCTCATTATTCTATATTTCATTATTAGTAATTTATTCTGCTTCTTGCATTTTCTTAAGTAAAACTGGACCTTACCTCGAACCAGATGTTTTCTTAAACCTATTAAATATGGATATTTCAGTTTGAACCCATGATTTTATAATTAAATAAAAATCGAGGCAACTGAGAATGAATGTGATGTCAGTTAAACACCATACACGAACCCTACTGAGAATTTCTTTAAATTCTCACCTCGTTTTGCATTTCCGCATCATTCTTAGACGTTGGTAATGGATTCGACGGCCAACCTTTTTATTGAGATTCCAGACCTGCAGCTCCACCATGATCCCATAGTGGATTCATTGTACATAACTGGTTCCTGCCATTTCTATCTTTACCTTTTTAGTAATAGGAATTTTGCTATTCCTTTATTTCATCCTACTTTTGACCCTGCTACTCCATACGTTGCAGTCCTGTTGCATGTGGCACACCCTCCTCCAGCACCTTCAGCACCCGCAGCACCTGCAGCTCCTGCTAACCCTGCAGCAGAGTCACCCCCGCAGGTGGTTCCAGATGTACCGCTCAGCTCCGAGAGCGACCCTTCTAAGGCCACCAGCTTGTCGTTCTCCTCGGGACCTAATGTAGACTACTCTCTAGCCGGGCCTGGTATGGCTAACGGCTATTTGACTGAGTAGGTCCCAGTTGCAGATGATATTGTACAGTATGGCCCTCTTTTGGCAGTATGCAGCTGTGGGTCATAGACTTAGTAGTAAGTTTGAAATGTCCTCTGAGGACCCCATAGGATTGTTTTGACTGACATGGGCCTTATATCTTTTTGGCACATTGGCCCCACTTATGTATCTTGTTTTGAATCTGTACATAAACTGAAACATTGGCTTTCGATCCATATATGCACGTATAAAGTTGATATTATATTACTCATTCTTATCTTGTGTGGTGTTTTGTTAAACTTTGTCACGTTCATTATATACAGCGCGCCGTGTCTTATGTTCAAAAAAAAATTTAAAGAGATGTATTATGATACATGAACAGTAAGCAGAATATCAATACTATAACACAATCTACTTAATTTCATCCTATGACTTAAGCATAACATCAAATTGGTAAGATGTTACATTTTTGGTATCAGAGCAGTTCGTCCTAGCTAAGGCCTGAGGATTGGACTAACTATGCTTTGTGCATATTCTGTATTTTTAGCTAATAACATGCATTAGATCTTGCCTATATGGTTGAGATATAGATGTGCATGTGTCGGAAGTGCCTGACCGTATGAGCTGTTATTTACTAGCACATTAGACTTAGTGTTGAGCCTGATCAGCTCAATAACTTTTGTTTTGTGTGCTCAGAACTTAATGGCTTCCAGAATGCGAGGTAGACCACGCACAGAACTTGCTGAAGGGGATCCAGCTGACCTTATGGACATGGTGCGAGAAATGGCTCATGCGATGCGGGAACAGGCCGCAGTAGCTATAACACCCTCCCAAGTATAATACTATGCTTAAGTCATAGTACCACACCCTAGAATTGTTACTATTACCTGAGCGGACCTTATTTGACAGCAACTTAAGCCGTCCTTGAAACTTCTTGAACTATCTAGAGATAACATGGAAATAGGAGCGAGAATTTTAAATTCTCAGTAGGATTCTTTAATTATCATACATAATGTCATCGTTGTCATCTCCAGTTTGCTTCAGTTTATTATGAAAAAGGTGAATATGTTATACAAACTGTTTAATTTTATAGATTGAAAATATATTGTCCAAAGCAAAGTTCCATTTTACTCATACACTTGGCATTTGGGAGAGCCCATACAAAATCAATTCATGAATTATATTATGAATAATAATTGAAACATAATAAAATACGATAGCATCAATATACTGGAGACATAACATCTGTACATGCCTTTACTTGTACTTGAATTTATATAGATACATAAAATTTACTTTTCTTTCTTTATCTTCCTTTTCATCATAAAAACTTTACATGCTACATTCCAAAGTATGATTGCCATGTCATACCCCATCAGAGCGTGATCACCATGTCACGATCCTTAGGAATATGGGACCTTCTTTCGGTATTTACACTAGCTGGGTTGATGCCATGCCTCATGTGAGTGGGGTGCTTACATATGTTTTAATCTTTAGTTTTTAATCTTTAGTCTTTAGTCTTTTGTCTTTACTACCCTTGGGTAGTCTGATCTAGGAGTGAGCTCGTCAGCTCAACTCGTGACCGTCGTCACATCGACTAACCCCCAAGGGGATTCACGTGCCTCTAGTCTTGGAGGGATCTCATTCTGGCCATGTGCCTCTAATTGAAGATATTTCTTCTGGTCACGTGCCTCAAAATTGAGGGATCTCATCTGACCACGTGCCTCTAATTGAAGAGATTTCTTCTGGTCACGTGCCTTAAAATTGATGGATCTCATCTGACCATGTGCCTCCAAGGTAGAAGGTAGCTGCCTTCACAGGGAGGGATTCAAAGTACAACTGTGTAACATCCTCAATTTCATGTCGTGCTAAATTACCGTAGTAACCCTGAGTAATTAGGCACTTAATGAGGAATTTCGAGATTAGGGCTTAATTAAGGGGTTGACTCGGACAAGAAGGGTCAAGAGAATGCCTAATCGAGGTTAGATAATCTCTAATTAAGCAAGTTAGAGCCCCTGTAGCTTACTTAAGCACTAATCGCCCTTAATTAGCTTACTCGAGTTTAATTAAGGTTAATTAAGCTTAATCGTGAGATTAATTTTTGTTAATCATATTCTTGTGTGTTAATCACTAATTCTTTAATTCTTGCTTAATCACCTTAATTAAGTTGTATGAGCACTTAATCACATGATTAAATTCAAATTTAGTCAACTAGACAATAAAGTAGAGAGTGATGTCATAAAAGCAAAAAGCATTAGATAAGATTACTTTATGTAAGAGTTTGACCATGCTTTGTCTCCCCATCATCCCATTTGTCCCCTTAATCACTAATTAACACAAAATTAAGCAAAATATCTCACTCCCCCTCCCTTAATGTAGGACGCCACTTTCTCACACACACACACACATTCACTTCATTTTCAACTTCTCATTCTCTCTCTAAAGTTCTCAAACTCTCCAACCTCTCTCTACATTCCTTCTTCTTCTTCTTCATCTTCTTCATCATTTTCCACCTCCATAACCAAACCTTCCTCACTAAGCCCTTCAAAGATCATCTTTGGGTCTTTGGAGACAAGATCAAAACACTATAAGACTCATTTTCAAGAGAACTCAAGAGTTCTCTCCTTGCTCATTCAAAACCGCCACCTTCATCATCAAGAGGAGTCATCATCTTCTTCTTCCATTTCTCTTGTTTTTACGCCATCTTCAAGAAAGGTAGTGATCTTCATCTTTTTCATTTTGTTTGCTCAAGAAAGCTTGGAGCTTGGGTCTTTCATGACCAAGATCTCTAAGTGAAAACTTGAGAAGATCCTTCATATTCTTCATGTGTTCTTAAGTTTCCTCTTTTAGAAAAATATGTTCTTGATGTTCTTCATGTGTTCTTAAGTTTCCTCTTTTGGAAAAATATGTTCTTGATGTTCTTCATGTGTTCTTAAGTTTCCTCTTTTGGAAAAATGTGTTCTTGATGTTCTTCATGTGTTCTTAAGTTTCCTCTTTTAGAAAAAATATGTTCTTAATGTTCTTCATGTGTTCTTAAGTTTCTTCTTTTGGAAAAATGTGTTCTTCTCATGTTCTTCATGTGTTCTTAAGTTTCCTCTTTTAGAAAATATGTTCTTGATGTTCTTCATGTGTTCTTAAGTTTCCTCTTTTGGAAAAATGTGTTCTTCATGTTCTTCATGTGTTCTTAAGTTTCTCTTTTAGAGAAAAATATGTTCTTGATGTTCTTCATGTGTTCTTAAGTTTCCTCTTTTGGAAAAATGTGTTCTTCATGTTCTTCATGTGTTCTTAAGTTTCCTCTTTTAGAAAAATATGTTCTTGATGTTCTTCATGTGTTCTTAAGGTTTCTCTTTGGAAAAATGTGTTCTTCATGTTCTTCATGTGTTCTTAAGTTTCCTCTTTTAGAAAAATATGTTCTTGATGTTCTTCATGTGTTCTTAAGTTTCCTCTTTTGGAAAAATGTGTTCTTCATGTTCTTCATGTGTTCTTAAGTTTCCTCTTTTAGAAAAATATGTTCTTGATGTTCTTCATGTGTTCTTAAGTTTCCTCTTTTGGAAAAATGTGTTCTTCATGTGTTCTTAAGTTTCCTCTTTTAGAAAAATATGTTCTTGATGTTCTTCATGTGTTCTTAAGTTCTTCATGTGTTCTTAAGTTTCCTCTTTTAGTAAAATATGTTCTTGATGTTCTTCATGTGTTCTTAAGTTTCTTCTTTTGGAAACCTATGTTCTTATTGATCTCTAGCTTAAAGTTGTTCCTTTCTCTTTATGATGAGTGAATGATTAGAAAAGCTTCACCTTTCTATGTTTCCATGATTTGATAAGACTATGAACCTTCTCAAAGTTTTAGACTTTAAAAAGTTTGCTTCATGATTTCTTCAAAGTGGCGCAACTTTTAAGCTTCCATAAAGTTTTATTTTGTTTTGTTTTGAAGACAAGAATACATGTGAAAGTCTAAACTTTTTGAGTTAGAAAAAACACGATATCTTGTCACTTTAGGCTTTAGAAATCAAACCTTAAAGAAACCACCTTTCACAAAGTTTCAAACTTTATTCAAGAATGAGATCATTAAGTTATAAAAATGTTGTTCTATAACATTTCATTCATAAAGTTTAGATTTTGAACCCAACTAATGCAAAAGGTGTTAACTTTTATAAAGAACAAGACTTTTATTCAAAAGCTAGTAGCTTGTATCATTATTTCATAAAGATCAATCTTAAGATAAGAGCTTAATGTCAAAGGCACTTACTTTCATAAAGAATAAGACTTTATGACTACTTTATAAAGAATGACAACTTTAATAATGTTTAAGGCAAAACCTTGGTATGTTATTAGTAAAAGTTTAAAACTTTGCAACTTGACTAAGTTAAAAGTCACCCTTGGTGATTAGTGTTGGGTTCATGATGTGGTTATGCGTTGTCATGACCCAAGGATTAGAGGGATCTCAACTCCTTGGGAAAGTATGATTAGGGCCTCTGAGCATACCATGAACCTAGGAATCACTAAGTGCGCTATCTCAAGGAAAGGAAACAATCACATAATTTAATTAATTTGAACAAGTGTTTCATAAGACATGTACTTAAGTAAAGCATACTTTCATCCAAGGACCAAGTAACTAAAAGACTATAAACACATATCCTAACTATGTGATTCTATCATAGGAAATCATGTGATGATTCATAATATTCTTCACAAAGAACAACACAACTATAAACCCCTTTAGGGTATGAATGTGTGATGCCACTTGGCTTGATGAATGATGAGATCGATTGAGCTTTGTCTCATGATTGAATGATAAGTGTGATGATATGATATAGATATGATGAACTATTGGTTGAATGTCGATGATTGGCATTTTGGGAAGCTCGGTCTAGCGCTATCTTTGCCGGATTCGTCAAAATTATGGACTTAGTCATATCATTGCATGCGTCTAGTCAAGGAGTTATGCATGTAAAGTATAAAGATAAGAAAAGAATCAATGGGACGTGACCCTTCAATCACTTCCGTAAGGGAAGTGAGACTACGATCCACAAGGAACCTCTATGAGGGAGGCAAGGGTGTTTTGGAGGACCCTCCAACTTAGAGGTAACCAATATCAGACTTAGTCCATTTGGTTAGTACTTGTGATTTACTGGCCACTAATGAGCTCATGTCCAAAAGCGTCTATTTCAAAGGAAAGTAAAGAATGTTAAGCACGTGTTAAAAATAAAAGTAAAGTCTAAGTATGACCATGGTTACATCTGTGATGATGCGTGTCTTTGCATGAAAGTATATGGCCCATTTGCATTATGGATGTTATTCTATGTTTTAGTACAGATGTTAGTCATGATGATGTGTTTATGATGTTAAGTTTAAAAGCAACCCGCTTCGGGGTTTAAGTTTTCAAAACCATTAAAAATTGAACTTATATCCGCCCAACGCTTGTTTTGTAATTAAACCCGGTAGTTTGGGGCGATGGCGATGATAATCGTGTTTGTTTAGTAGCGATCCTCATCAGAAATTTAGTATTTCTCATTCCTACGCTCAAGTGTCATCTTCAAAGGATGTCGGCGTCGAACGGTGGTGATCTACATTGAGTTCCTCGATGTGGCGTTAGCGCTGACGGTCTTTGAGTTTAACGCCTCTTGTCGCTTAATGGATGAGGGTCTACATCTTCCATGACCGCCATTCCTGACTCCCATGATGAGCCCATTTTTCCGACCGCATCGCCATTTGGCGAGGTTACTATGGATGACATTCGCCTACTGCACCACCAGATCCCCATCGATGATGATGACCGACGGATACCCGCTTGACTCAAGCGTTTCGATTCCAATCCCTGAGCCGCCTTATCCGGAAGCTTCCATGTGGAGACCGATCCACTCAGAGCCCCCTATCCGACTCATTGGGGGTTCTCACCGCTCGGGTTTGTCGCAGCCTTCAGTGATTCGTCTATCTTCTGATTCTTCTGCTTCATCTGCTGGCCCATTTTCACCCCCGGTTCACGGGCGTGGGTTCATTCGTACTTGTACTCCCGTGGCGAGGGCGTGCTCGAGAGGAGGACGTGGTAGTACTTCTCTGGTGGATATGGGAAGCGGTTTCCTCCCCCAGATGCTTGATGTGATTTGCGCGGAGCGAACACGAGGATAGCCCCTTTGGTAGTAGTTATAGGGTTATCATTCTGTTATGTGGCATGCTTGGGTAGTAGGATTCTCGATATATTTCCTTTTATTATGTATTGGTAGGCTTTTGTGTAGGGTCACGATGATATCTCGGACCCATTATTATCTTATGTATGAACTGGTACGACTCTTATTGTATTATCATGGTTGGCCGTGGAATGAATGTTACATTATTCTAAGAATTATGGTTACTCTTATGGTCTCTATGCTTGTTAAATGCGATATATGTATGGGATAGCGGTGTTACTTTATATGTTCACGATGCGCTCATGGCTCTCGATTTCAAAAATGGTTTACTTGTTTTGTAGAAAAAATTTTACCCCTATTTTCGGTATAAAGTAATTTCTAAAAGGTAATGATAGTTCCGCGAGCAAAAGTAGCAACTAGTAATTCCACAATATGACTTAAGCATAGAATGGAACTACTAGGGTGTTACAAACTGCCTCTAAGAGAAAGGATCCCATAGTTTTAGCTGCCTTCACAAGGAGGGATTCAAAGTGCAACTGCCTCCAAGTGAAGGGATCCACATCTTTATCTTTTAACTGCCTTCACAAGGAGGGATTCAATGTGCAACTGCCTCCAAGTGAAGGGATTCACATTTAATATACTTATATCTTTTCATTCTCATGCATAATCAAGCATAGACATGCTGAATACACTTATACATATGCTTCATCATTTGTTTTCATATACCTCATATTATACTTATATCATTCTTGCATATAGAATTTCCACATACATATTCATAAATTTCTTGTAATATAAACACTCATAGTTTCATAGACTTCTACCGTAAATTCGGCATCATAACGAATCAGATCCGTTTCCCCATGAATAGTGCCAGTTCTCATGGACAAATCAGTCATAGTAGTATAATCAATCTAACATATCTATCAATGTAAAACTTGCAACCATCAACTTAAGCCTTATATGTTCACTAATACTTGTGAAACCATCAATTTGGTCATTTTTGCCAAGTCTATTCAATTCTGCCCGAATTTTGTATAATCCACCTTTACTTCTTTTTAACTCATTTAAACCTAAATTTTGGATATGTCATAGCTTTATGTGTCTAGTTTCCAACCCTTTTAGTCCTATCTCATTTTGATATATGTAGCTCAAGATATTTAAGTTTTGCCTCAGCCTATTCGGTCACTGGTTCGAATTATACCCTTGAAAGTAAAAATTCACTAAAAATCGAAAGCAAATCCAAATCATACAAAATTAGTGTCATATCAAAGATAACAGGACAACCTTTCATTTGCAAAAGTTCCATTTCATTTGCTTTAGTATAGCTCGAGTTATATATCCTGAAATCTAACCTTCCTGAACTACCTTATTTTGGCCTAGTTTGGACATGGGGCAAATTCCTCGAATCACTGGGAACAATTGGGATCATAACAAACTCAGAATTTTATTAAGGGATGTTCCCCTATGTGTAAGCTTTCTAACAAAGTTAGTTTCACTCAATTTGGATTTGTGTAGGGTGAGTTACACCCTTCTCAAGTCACACTGCCTAGATGAGAGTCCTGATTCTTAGGTTAACCTTCAAAAATTCATATCTCTCTCAATACTGATCCAATGGCCTTATATTATATATGTATGGAAAGCCCTAAATGTCTAATTTCATATAAAAATGGTTTCATTGGATTTAACTAGATGTAGGTGGAGCCGTACACTCTGCCATCCGGACTGCCGTGGGATTCCTCACTTAGGCAACATCCCAATCCTCCACTTCTCCTAGTTTTCTTCTTTTAACTCTAATTCCAACTCAAGATTTCATATTAATCCAACCATAATCCATCACATACATCCAATATGTCATCAAATACATGAAGAAGAATAGAATTTCATATAGCCACAGTGCAAATAATTCAAGAACAGAAATGGAATCCTACCTCTTTGGAGTTTGATTTTGCTAGGTGTTGAGCTAAGTGTTGAAGCTTGAATTGCTAGAACCTTGTTAAGCTTGAAGGAGTGATGGAGTTAGTTGAGAGAAGAGAAGAAGAAGGCTGGAACAAGAGGGAGAGGGAGGCGTAAATAAGCCAAAAATGAGAAGGAGAGTATAACTTAAATACATGAGGATAGTTGGAATTGTGAGTGTTGATTGGTCGAAATTTTGTGATTGAAGTTCAGTCATGTCTCCCGCTTTTGTGGCTAAATTGCTCTCCACGTCATCCCAAAAGTGAAACTCGCTCCCATTCTATCTGAAATCGGAACTCGTCCCGATTCTGCTTAAAGTCGGAACTAGTGCCATTCATTTGACACTCGGAGATAAAGTCGGATATCGGAAATATTGTCTGGTTTAATCAAAACTTGGAAGCAAAGTCGGATGTCAAAAATCATACAGCACACAATCACATAATCATGGAACTCCTAATTCAAACTCAGGAACACCAACAGATGGAAAGCTCCTGGGAATAAATTCGTAGATCAGAAATCGTGTACAGCTTGGAAATCAACTTAAAGATCTGAACTTGTGTCCATTCTAGTTGAGTTCAACCCTAAGGTCGGACCTCGTTACATTAAACTCGGAGGTTGGTACTTGTACCATTGTGTTAAACTATCAATTTGGAGGTCGGAAACCATGTACACTATTTTGAAATAGGGTCGGAACTCATGTACATCTTGCTTGAAACTTGGAAATAAATCATGAGATCGAAAATCGGGTCCGTTTTCTTTGAGACATAAAGTCGAATATCGGGACTCACGTCCATGTTGTTTGGACTTGAAGGTTAAATTGGAAGTCGGGAAATTATGCCAGATGAAGTCGGAAGTCGTGATTTATGCTGGAATTCGAAGACGAACTCGGAAGTCGGAAATTATCCCATTTTATGTGAAATTCGAGGATGAAGTCGGAAATCATGGAAACTTGAAGGTGAAGTCGAAACTCGGAACTCATTGCGGATGTTATAGCAGCTCACCAGATGATGGATCAATTAGGCAGGCGACCTGAGGCAAGTTGTGGAGGAAACCCACATGGCCCAAGGACTGACTTGGACTACCTTAAGTTTGCTGAGTTCAGGAAGGCAAATCCGCCCAGCTTTCGAGGGGCATATGATCCTAATAAAGCCGATGAATGGATCAAAGCCATTGAGAAGATTTTTTCTATCCTAGATTGCTTGGATCATCAGAAGGTGACCTTTGCCACCTACATGCTCGAAGCAGATGTAGAGTTTTGGTGGAACGGTGTACGAAGACTATTCGAAGAATCTCAGATGGTAGTCACGTGGATGATGTTTAGGGATGTATTTTATCAAAAGTACTTTCCTACCTCGGTCCAAAATGCCAAGGAACTCGAATTTATGCAGCTTCGTCAGGGAAACCGGATGATATCCGAATACATTGTCAGATTTGAAGAACTATGTAAATTTTCTACAATTTACCAAAGGAACCCAGATGAAGCTTGGAAGTTCGTCAAATTCAAAGGAGGGTTATGAGAAGATATTCTTACCGCAATAGGGCCAATGGAGATCAGAGATTTCCTCACATTGGTAAATAAATGCCAACTTATGGAAGATTGCAACTTGAAACTAGTTGCAGCCAAGGCATCTAGTGGTAGTTTCAGGAAGGGGTTGGCATCGTAGGGCCCAAGATTCAAGCCCAACTTACAACAGCAGAGAAGACTTCCGCCGACAGGCAACAAAGGCAAGCAACCCCAAAAGCCTCTTTCGAATCCAACGTGCACCAAATACGGTAAGAATCGTGGTGATCGGCCGTGTTTGGTAAGCCAAAATGTCTACTATGGGTGTGGCAAGCCAGGCCACAAAATTTATGAGTACCCAACCAGGAATCTACCACAGCCGTCTAGACCTCAATGTCAAGGACGAGTCTTTACAATGAATGCAGAAGAAGCTGACAAGTCCGAGGGACTAATCCAAGGTACCTGCGAAGTGGACGGTGAGACTCTAACTATACTTTATGATTCGGGTGCCTCCCACTCATTTATTTCTCATGATTGTGTGGCTATTTTACAATTACCAATTTCTGAATTGTCTTATGATCTACTAGTTTCTACTCCTACCAATGAACCTGTTAAAACGAGTCAAATATGTATTAATGTTCCTCTTCGAATTGAGGGAAGAACCTTTGTAGCTGATTTGATTTGTCTCCCTCTATCTGGACTTGATATAATTCAGGGCATGGATTGGCTTTCCGCCAATCGAGTCATGCTCAATTGCTCCGATAAGATGGTGGTATTCCCCTCTGTCTCGTCTTCTGAAACCCAAGCCTCAACGCACTTTTATCTAAACTCTTTATTAGTAAACTTGGTGGGTCAAAGAGTCAAGGATACATCCTCCTATCAGCCAATGTGACGGAAGTTGAACAAAAACTGGAGGAGATCCCAGTTGTTACGGAATATCCCGATGTTTTTCCAGAAGATATTCCTGAATTCCCTCTTGAGAGAAAGATTGAGTTCACCATCAAGTTAGTTCCAGGTGTGGGACCAATATCTATATCTCCGTATCGAATGTCACCTTTGGAGCTGACAGAACTAAAGAGACAGATCGAAGAGCTTTTGGAAAAAGGATTCATATGGCCAAGCGCGCCGCCATGGGGAGCTCCAGTCTTGTTGGTCAAAAAGAAAGATAGGAGCATATGCCTATACATGGACTATAAACAGCTGAATAAAGTGACAAGTAAGAATAAATATCCATTGCCAAGAATCGATGACCTCATGGACCAACTGCAAGGTGCAACGGTATTTTTCAAAATTGACTTGCGTTCCGGATATCACCAAATTCGAGTTCGAGAATAAGATATCCCTAAGACAGCTTTTCGAACTCATTACGGGCACTACGAGTATACCGTGATGTCGGTTGGATTGACAAACGCACTAGCAATATTCATGGATTACATGAATCGAATATTCCACCCCTATCTGGACAAGTTTGTAGTGGTTTTCATTGACGACATACTTGTCTATTTGAAGACGAAGAGAGAGCATGCGGAACACTTGCGACTGGTTCTGTAAATTTTAAGAGAAAAGAAACTCTATGCTAAGTTATCCAAATGTGAATTTTGGATGAAATGAGTAAAATTTCTCCGCCATGTAGTATCCCATGGAGGAATCTCCGTAGACCCCAGCAAAGTAGAAGCAGTCCTAAATTGGGAGAGGTCGACCACAGTCACCGAGGTCAGGAGTTTTCTGGGCTTAGCTGGATATTATAGACAATTTGTTAAGGATTTTTCTCGAATAGCTTTGCCCTTGACCAAGCTAACCAGGAAGAATGTTCCATTTGAATGGACACCAGAGTACGAACAGAGTTTTCAAGACTTGAAGAGAAGGTTGACAATGACACTAGTGTTAGTCTTACCAGACCCTCATGGACCATTTGAGGTCTATTGTGATGCTTCCAAACAAGGATTAGGATGCATGTTGATGCAAACCGGAAACGTGATCATATATGCCTCCAGACAATTAAAGCCACATGAAAGGAATTATCCTACGCACGATCTCGAATTAGCTGCAGTAGTATTTGCCTTAAAGATATGGAGATATCACCTGTATGGTGTAAAGTTCGAGGTCTTTTCTGATCATAAGAGTTTGAAGTACCTCTTTGATCAGAAGGAATTAAATATGAGGCAACGGAGATGGATGGAACTTCTTAAGGACTACGAATTCAAATTGAAATACCACCCAGGTAAGGCAAATATTGTAGCAGATGCTTTGAGCAGGAAATTTCTAACTGTAGCCTGGATGAAGATTAAAGAGATGGAGCTTATTGCGAGTTTCCGAGATCTTAATTTGGGAATCCTTATGACTCCCAAGACCCTTCAGTTATGCCAAATTAAGATAACTAGTAGCTTTAAGGAATAGATTCGGCAAGCATAGCAACAAGATGCTAATTTCCAGCATATGATCAATCTCGTACAATCAGGAAAATTAATGGGTTTTGCTCAAGATAAAGAGGGAATATGGCGGTGTCATGACAAGGTATGTGTGCCCGAGAGGAATGATCTCCGAAGAAGAATCTTGGAAGAAGATCCCGGCATTACTAAAATGTATCAAGATCTTAAGAGAATGTTTTGGTGTCTAGACATGAAGTCAGACGTGGCAAGCTTCATGGGCAAGTGTTTGGTCTGTCAAAAGGTGAAAGCAAAACATTAGAAACCCTTTGGGATGTTACAACCTTTGGAAATCCCTAAGTGGAAGTGGTAGAGTATCTCCATGGATTTTATAATGGGATTACCAAGAACGTCGACAGGATATGATGCCATATGGGTCATTGTGGATAGATTAACCAAATCTGCTCACTTTCTACCCATCCGAGCAAATTATCCATTGGAGAAATTAGCGCACTTGTATATTCAAGAGATTATCGGGCTACATGCGACTTCTTCAACCATCATCCCTAATCGAGATCCAAGGTTTACTTCACGGTTCTAGGGAGCCTTACAAAAAGTATTTGGTACTAAGTTGTGCCTAAGTACTGCATATCACCTGCAAACGTATGGCCAAATAGAAAGGACAATTCAAACCTTAGAAGATATGCTACGAGCCTATATAATGGAGCAACGTGGGAATTGGCATTGATACTTACCGCTAGCCGAATTTGCATACAACAATAGCTATCACGCTAGCATCGACATGGCTCCTTATGAAGTATTGTACGGACGGAAGTGCCAGTCTCCACTGTGTTAGTACGAAACAGGAGAATCAATTCCATTGGGGCCTGATTTAGTTGAGTAGACCACTGAGCAGATCAAGAAAATTCAAAGTAAGATGCTTGCCGCTCAAAGCTGTCAGAAGAGTTACGCGGATACCAGAAGAAAACCCCTAGAATTTCAAAAAGGAGATCATGTATTTCTGAAGGTCATGCCTACAACAGGGATAGGTAGAGCTATTAAGGTCAAAAAGCTTAGTCCTCGCTTTATTGGTTCTTTCCAAATCTTGAAGTGAATCGGATCAGTTGCATACCGAATCGCTTTACCTCCACATTTGTCAAACCTTCATGATAGTTTCCATATTTCTTAACTCAGAAAATATCAACCTGACCTTACACACTTCCTAGAACCCGAATCAATACAGTTAAAAGAGGACTTGACTTTTCATGTATAGCCAGCACGAATCATAGGCAGAAGTAGCAGGCAACTTCGAAACAAAACTGTGCAGCTAGTAAAGGTAGCATGGGGAAAAAGAGATGCTGAAGATTACACATGGGAATTAGAATCAGACATAAAGAAAGAGTATCCTAAACTATTCTCAGGTACAAAATTTTGAGGACAAAATTTTTTAAGGAGGGTGGTAATGTAATATCCACCGGACTTTTCTTATCTTTTTTTGTCCAATTGTTCGATTTTTATCAAATAATTGAGATTAATTAAAATTCGACTAAATAATTATTTAGGATCAATTGATTAGCAATTAATTGAGTTTAGATTTGAGGAATTAGGTTAGAAGTATAGAAGATTTCATAAAAATTTTCTTGAAACCGATTTACCGATTTAAAGGAAATCGGTAAGATTACGGTATTTTAAACTATCAGAACCGAACCAATAGGATTTTCAACTCATTAACCCTACATCAAGTGGCTGAAAACTCAGCCATTTAACCTATGAAAATGGCGCAAGAAAGGCCACAATAAGAAGGAGGCATGGCTGAAATATAACCACAAAAATTCCAGCCAATCACAATTCACAATTTCAACTACCCTCTTTTATTTGAACCAGATTTTCCTCCCTCATTTTTTGCTGACTTTGACCTCCCTTCAGTAGCCTCCCTGTCCTCTTTTCTTCATCCTCTTCATCTCCTTCTTCCACTTTCTGCCTCCATCAAACCTCTTGCATCTATAACCTTCACTAAAACTTAAGACTAGCTAGTTGTTACTTCAAGATAAAGGTAGAGGTTTCGTTTTTGTCTTGCTGTTCTGGTTGTGGGTGGCTGGTGGTGGCTTTAATTTCCCAATTCTTAATGTGATGATTGAATGAATATGATGATATTTGGATGGTTTGTTGGCTGTTGTTGATGTTAAAAACGATTAGAAAGTAAGACAAGATGAAAGTAGGAAGATGTGAGAAGCTAGAAATCCAAAATCCCTCAGCAGTCTGTACGGCGGAGTGTACAACTCCGCCTACAGCCGATTAAATTTGATGAAACCATTTTTATATGAAACTAGACATTCAAGGATTTCCATACATATATCATATAAGGCTATTGGATTAGTATTGAGAGAGATATGAATTTTGAAAGTTCGATCTAGGTTTTTGAGTTTGATTCTAGGCAGACTAGGTTGTTTAGGGCAAAACTTGCCCTATACTACTTGGAATTGAATGAAACTAACTTTGTTAGAAAGCTTACACATAGGAGAATATCATAAAAGTTTCAGAGTTAGATAAGGTCTCGTTTGTTCCCAGTGATTTGAGAAATTTTCCCTATGTCCAATCTAGGCCAAAACAGGGGCAGTTCAGGAAGGCCAAATTTTAGGGCTTATAACTTGAGCCCTACTAAGGCAAATGGAATGGAGCTTTTTGCAAATGAAAGATTGTCCTGGTAGATTTAATATAAGACTAATTTCGTATGATTTGAACTAGTTTTCAATTTTTAGTGGATTTTTACTTTTAAGTGTGTAATTCTGGCCAGCTGCAGGGCAAGCCAAGATAAAACTCAAATAACTTGAGCTATATTTATCAAAATTAGATGGGACCAAAGAGGTTAGAAAATAGACACATAACACTTTAACATGTCTTCAGGTCCAGATGAGTTAAATAGAGATTTTGGCTTGATTTACAAAAATCGGGTTGAATGATTATGCTGAGATAGTAACCCTGTCTTAATGTAACTAATGCTCCTATGAATTTTAATGTTGAATTATGAATGAAATGGTATGACATCTATGAGAAATTGGCGTTCTAAGTACTGGTACTATTCATAGGGAAGCAAACACATTCCGTTGTGCTACAAAAATTTCGGTAAAGTCTATGCATGAGTTATATTCTACATTCAGATACATGTGCATTTCCAAGAAGTCATAAAGGTTATGTTATGATGAATAGAAAAATTATGTTATGATGAACCTTCCTGATACTTGGGCTAGTCCCGGATTAAAGTTATGGGGAATAGATCGGTGGGAAGGTTGGGGAAAGTAAACCCGACATTCCTGTATAAGAACGAACTCAATCCTGAAAAGCAAACTATTACCGAGGAGTCTAAATGGCCAAGAACTCCTAGGGGACCAAGTAATGGAAAAGTTTAAGAAGAAAAGTTCAAGAATGAGTTTTGCATGATCATATTGAATAGTCTTTATGAGTTGTGTATAGTTTGATTAATATGTTTACTTGTTGCTGCATATGTATTTATTCTGCTCATTATTCTGTATTTCATTATTAGTAATTTATTCTGCTTCTTGCATTGTCTTAAGTAAAACTGGACCTTGCCTCGAACCAGATATTTTCTTAAACATATTAAATATGCATATTTCAGTTTGAACCCATGATTTTATAATTAAATAAAAACCGAGGCAACTGAGAATGAATATAACGTCAGTTAAACACCATACACGAACCCTACTGAGAATTTCTTTAAATGCTCATCTCATTTTGCATTTCTGCTTCATTCTTAGACGCTGGTGATGGATTCGACGGCCACCCTTTTTATTGAGATTCCAGACCTGCAGCTCCACCATGATCCCATAGTGGATTCACTGTACATAGCCGGTTCCTACCATTTCCGTCTTTACCTTTTTAGTAATAGGAATTTTGCTATTCCTTTATTTCATCCTTCTTTTGACCCTGCTGCTCCATACATTGCGGTCCCATTGCAAGTGGCACACCCTCCTCCAAAGACCTCTCTCCTCGCTAACATCGCACTGCAGTCACCCCCTCAGGTGGTTCCAGACGTACCGCTCAACTCTGAGAGCGACCCTTCTGAGGCTACTAGCTCATCGTCCTCCTCGGGACCTAGTGTAGACTACTTTCCAACCGGGCCTGGTATGGCCAATGGCTATTTGACTGAGTAGGTCCCAATTGCAGATGATATTGTACAGCATAGCCCTCTTTTGGCAGTATGCAGCTTTGGATCATAGACTTAGCAGTAGGCTTGAAATGTCCTCTGAGGACCCCATAGGATTGTTTTGACTGACAAGGGCCTTATGTCTTTTTGGTACATCGGCCCCACTTATGTATCTTATTTTGAATCTGTACATAAACTGAAGCGTTGGCTTCCGATCTATATGTGCACGTATACAGTTGATATTATATTACTCATTCTTATCTTGTGTGGTGTTTTGTTAAACTTTGTCACGTTCATTATATACAGTGTGCCGTTTCTTTTGTTCAAAATTTAAAGAGATGTGTTATGATAAATGAACAGTAAGCAGAATATCAATACGGTAACACAATCTACTTAATTTCATGCTATGACTTAAGCATAACATCAAATTGGTAGAGTGTTACAATGACCCCTATGTTCTTTAAAAGTTTTTTAATGAGTAGGCAAAAGAAAAGCTATAGCAACTTCTAATTGGATATCATGACTTAAGTATAGTATCGTAGTTAGAAGGATATTACAAGGATCCATCGTAGAGTGAATCCCATAGGAAGTCTTGTAGTTCTCTATAAGTAGTGTACAGGATCCGCCATAATAAAGTGGAATGACCATGCGTTTACCATGCTATGACATGACTAAGGGACACCCTAGGTGCGAAAGCTATCACTATATCACATGAAAACCTACGAGCAAAAGATGATTTGACAATGGCAAAAATGTATGAGTTTTAAATTCTACATATGTAATGATGTTATAATGGTAGCAATGTATGAGTTCCAATATGTTACGAGATAAAAAGCTATTCTTGATATTTATGTTGGAGAAAGTATTTGCCGATAGACCATTTCTATTAATACAGATACATAATATGAGATATGATTGCTACTAGTTGACGCATGATTAACTACGACAAGAAGGATAGAACTTTTTCCATAACATGTTTCTGCTAAGTATTCTATAAAATGAAAGATATGACTATAATATGTGTATTCTAGATGTTCTTGACTTGAATGATTTTGGGTAGCTATAGCATACCCTTGGTAACACTAACCCTATGAGAGTTTTCTCCCCCATTTTTCCTATTGTTTCAAGAGATGGCGAGGATTGTGGCCTCATGTGGGCTTTACATGTGGATATTGTATATATTTTATTGCAAGAATGCTCTACTTGATAGACCTAGTAGCACTGATGTTGTAGATCAACCTCTAGAAATGTATATGTGACTTTAACTCAATAAATAATCAAATTTCTATCTCGTGAAAAAAAAAATTCTGTGTATGATTTGATTTTCATATGCATTATTATCTTTCTTTTAGTTTGGCAAAATTAACCTAACAAAGGATTAGTAAAAGAAGTTTCTATTAGTTAATAGAATAAATTGGATAACTATAGCCGTATATGGAGTGTTAAAAGCGGGATGACAGTTGGGCAGTGAAAGAAAAAAAGAGAAGAAATAAAAATGGAGTTGACATCAAGTTTTATTTGAATTGGAAAAATATTGAAAAACCTTTTCTTTTAGAAAACAATCTTCAAAATTTGGACTTAAATTCAGGAGTCGGATATGTATAGGGAAGGGTAAAACCTTAATCCCATAGCAACCTTGATATATTCATCCTTAGACAAACCTTAAGTAAGTTGTGCAAGTTAATTAATAACATAAAAATGTTTATTTTTCCCTTGAAAAAAGATTGAAATTTAACAGTTGTTCATACAAAAACAAGAAAGATTAAGAAAAATTAATTTTAGCTTGACTTGTACTCCTAGCCTTCTACATATCCTTTAGTACCATGACAAACTCAAAACCACATAATTCTTTATAAAATACTTGTGGGTTAGTTGAATTTATTTATCAAAAGATTTCTAAGAAATTCATGAAGACATCTTTGATAAAACATCTTTCTTGAAGCAAAATCTACTCTTAAAGCATTAGGCTATTTAGTAAACTTTGATGATTTAAAAACAATGGGGGGAAGCATTATCATTATGCGGATAGAAACAAAGATTTTTGAAAAGATTTTTTTTATTAAAGAAACTTTTTGTAGCAAAATTCACTCTTGCACAAAGTTTAAGTTTACAATAGACTACTCAATAAATGCTTATGATTCAAAAATGATGAAGGAAGCATCAACTTCTAAGATTGCAATTATTGATCAGTACATGGATTAAAAAAATTTGAAAAGATTTATTCATTTAACTATTTGAGGAGGAAAAATAATTATGATAAACACTAATTACAATATAAATTAATAATACAAATTGACAATTGAAGAATGCAAAATAGGAATTAATTGGAACAAAATTAAAGACAAGGAATTAATTTGTATTTTTTTCTCTTTTCTATTTTTTATCATCGCTTTGTTTTTCTTTTTATTTTTTTACTTATTTTTTTAAATGTTAAAATTTCAGCACTGTTTACGAAGTCCTAATCCTAAAAGTTTGATACTGGATTTTTTTTTTTTTATTTAGCCCAATCTATGCAAACCTAAGGTTTACCACTTAAAAAAAAAAAAGAAAAAAGAAAGGGATGAATGGAATGGAGAACCCAAACACACCAACATAAGCACAATGCAACAGGAATAAGAAGCCCAACCCAAATTTTAAACCACGACACAAAAAAATGAGCTCTAATCTACTATTGAGAAACTTCGAGAGTTTGAGGTGGGAGATTGAACAATGATTCCAATGAGATCGTTGTGCAATGGATAGTGTGGGAGCTGGGTAAAATTGACTAAGGTGTGCTAGCAGTGTCGGAGCGGCAATGTAGTGGTTAGCAGCTAGTTTCACAGTGGTCATGGGCTGATAATGCGATAGCAACTGAAGTCGTGGGGCAGTGGTCGATTGTAGTGGTAGCGTGATTGATGGTGACGCTGGTGGCGGTGGTTTGAGGACAGTGATGAATGGGCTGTTTGTGATCAATAGGTTACGGTTCAAATTAGAATGGTGGAAGCTTGGTGGTGCTTGAAGATGAAGATGTCAGGACTATTATTCTATTTTGGGGGAGGGGGATTATGATCACAATTGTAATTTACAGCTTAAGTGTTTCTTAGTCTTTGATATTCATAGATGGGTATCAAATTGTTTGGTTGAAGATACAAGGGAATTTTTATGGTCTAGAAAGGGGTATTTTGTTCTAAGGTTGCATATTATGAAATGAAACTAGCCTCAAATTAACATTTACTCACCAATTCTAGTTCATCTTTAATTGCATAACACCAAACAACAAAAAATCTAGCATTCTTCTGCATAATTGACACCCAGTTTCTAGGACAACTCTAGCTGTTGAAATTCCAGAGTAATTACCAGCATATAACCCTTCAAACTCATCATCATAATAGACATCAATCAATGCTGCAAAATTAAATTAATAATTCATTTCCAATATAAGCACCTCACAAATTCCAATCAGCTGTGCATGAATTACAAAATATATCTAGTCACAAACCACCAAAGAGCTAGAAC
The DNA here is from genome assembly GCA_031439585.1 of Pterocarpus macrocarpus. Taxonomy (NCBI): domain Eukaryota; kingdom Viridiplantae; phylum Streptophyta; class Magnoliopsida; order Fabales; family Fabaceae; genus Pterocarpus; species Pterocarpus macrocarpus. The sequence continues at coordinate 29,372,864 of CM062520.1, forward strand.
ACAAAAGAGATAAAACATAATTCATCCAATTCTTTGTCTAGAAAACCAAAGAACATAGCAACTAGGATAAGGGACACCAAAGTCAACTTCAAAATTGGTATCATATAAAGAATAACACTTCTCTAAAGATTCTTTTAAAACATACACCCAAGAAACCATAGAACATCTTCACCTTAGCCACTACCAACTTCCTCAATCCTTACTCTTATTTCTTCCTTTCCTACCATGTTTTTAACCTTTAGAGCTCAGATTTTTCTTACCATTTCTTGGCCTACGATCGATAGCAATTGCCTAGATAACATCAATCCATTTAGATGATGTAATTCCAAGGCTTTTTCCCAGCTCCTAAGATTTTTTGGCTTCTTCCATTACTAAATCAATAGAATCTTTGTCTAGACCATCACCATAGTTTGTTGAGATATCATCTTCAGCCTTAATCAAGATACTACTATGAGTGAGAACATTGTCCCTTTGATTGAGCCCCTGCGGGAACAAAGGGTCCATTTTGATAAATTGACTCCAATGTTTGGTTCATATTGCAGAGGTGGTTGGTGATTTCTTAGGTCTCCATCATCGCTAAGGGGAGGACCATCATCCATTGAAACCATTTGGATTTTGTGAACCAAAACCAGGTAGACATTCGGAGATGAGAAGCATGCAACATCCCTATTTGGAATAGAATCGATTGCTTGTTGAGAATCTGGGATAGACTCTCCATGATCCTTCAATCCTTCAATCATTCAACATAAAAGCCCTATTCTTCCCTCTATCTTCGCAAAATTTAGCTATGGTATTAGGTGAGGAAGCCTGGGACCAAATTGTTAAATATTTTTTTTTTAAAAAAAACTTACAACACTCTAATTGTAGATTTATACACATTACTAGATTGGATATTTTAAGAATTAATAAACAATATTATTTAAATTTGGTTAATAAGAATACCATGAATTAAATAGCTTGAAGAAGCAAAAGATAAGGAATTTATTAAGGTCGTTGCAACTTATACTATAAGTTAAAATTTTAAGACTATGATGCTAATATGATAAAAGAAATTTGCCATAGTATGACTTTCTTACTAATATTGATACCTTAAATGAGTGATACAAGCATAAGCATTGCACGAGTGATACCAAATATTTACATACATTATAATTGTTACCAATTTATACTAAATTCAAATTAATAAATTATGAATTATATTTAGATGTTTCTTATCCTATAATAAATTTTTTTAATTTTGATAAGAACATATGTTAAATGTAAATTATTATTAATTATTATTCTAATCTTACACACTCTAATTGTAGATCTATACCTTACAACTTTAATTATTAAATTAGAGATTTTAAGCTTTTTTTTTGTTCCATTGGGGGTGGGGGGAGGGCAAGGGCTCTTTGACCTAGAGTCAAACTCATGACTCCCACCTCCTAGATGTATTTTGCAGACATGGTCTTTGACCATTAATCTATTGTCTCGCATGCAAAGACTTTAGGTGCTAATTGGTAATGTTATTTTTTTTTATTTAAAAAAAGACCATGGATTTAATAGCTCAAAAAGTAGGGGATGAAATTTTATAATTATGACTTATGTTACAAATTCATATTAAAATTTATTTAAGAATGATACTTGCACAATAAACAAAGTTAGTCATTGAATGACTTTCTTACTAATATTGATATATCAAACGAGTGATGTCAAACATTTACATTGCACAAGTGATACCAAACATGGATCTTACAAAGTAATAATTTACCTATCTTATAATTATTATAAATTTAAATTAAATTAAAAATATCAAATTAAATTTATATATTTTGAATATAATAAATATTTTTTATGCATAAAAAAATAATTTTTAACTTTGATAACATAATATAAACAACTAAAATTATTATTAATTAGTTTTTTAATCTTGCAACACTCTAATTGTAAATCTATATGTTACTAACTTATCTATTAAATTAGATACTTTAGCCTTTTTTGGTACAAAATTAGACACTTAAAGCTTACTAAGCGATATTTTTTTACTTTTTAATTAATAAAAATACCGTGAATTTAATGGCTCAAAAGTGTAAGTGATGAGGAATTCTACAATGTCTTTCGACTTATGATATAAGTTTATATAAAAAATCTTATTTAAGACAATAATTCTACCATGACAAAATTAAATTAGGTATAAAATGATTTCATTATTAATATTAATATCTCAAATAGGTGACACCAATTACATATTGCATTGGTCATATATATATCTACTCTATAATCATTATCAATTTACATAAAATTGAATCAATAAATTAGAGTTATATATACTTTAAATCTTATAATAAATGTGTTTTTAAATTCGATTAGATGTCTATTATTACATGTTTGTTATTATAAACTATTTCATATACATAATCGTATGTATTTCTATAACCGTAATTTTCCGTGCATCGCATTGAAACTGCACTAGTATTACGATATAAGCCATCAAATCCGCGGGTCATCATGTTAGTTAATTTTTTTTTTTTTTTTTTTTTTGGTATACTAAGGGAGAAAACAACAAATAGAAAATTACATAGCAGAATCTACATTTTTCCGCAACAATTAGTTCACCTTAGGCAAAGAAAAGGACACCACTTGCAGATTGTAACATCCCCATATAATATTATAGGGAATAATGAAAATGTCTTTGAGCAAACTTTTATTATTTACAGCCTTGCCCCTGAATATTTTTTAAAATAATATTTAGGTCCTTATATCAATTGAATTAGTAGAATAAAGTTTTAAACGAAACAGAACCACATAGCAAAAAACGTAGAAACCCAATTCTTGGCCAATTGGGCCACAGAGGTGTCCACACGTGAAATGACATGGGATGCCCCCAGACTTGTTTAAAATTACGAAAATGCCATTAGCTATGGAAAATAGCAAACAGAAGGCCCTAAATTTGCAAAACATTTAAGTTACACCATTAATCAATTTATTCAATTTTATTGAGTTTGTAAAGCTAATTAAAAGTTAATTAAAGGTTAACTAGGAGTTGATTAGAAGTTAATTAGAGAGATTAGGATTAAGAAGAATTAAAATAGATATATAGAAACTCTTACAAAACTATTTAGTAATATTTTGCCAGTTTGAAGGAAATCGATAGGGATTCGGTATTTTAAACTGCTGGAACTGAATTAACTGAATTTATTACACTAAAACCCTAAGTTTAGTAGCTAAAAATTTAGCCACTTCATCCCCTAAGGTTGGCGCCATGTCAACCACAAAGGAAGAGGAGAGATTTGTTCAACTCATCATCACTCACTTCCAACCAATGAGAACCAAGCCTTCAACTACCCATATCATAACAACTTCATTTTTTTTCCTTTCTACTTCAAACCCAATTTTGCTCTTTCTCCTTTGCAGACCCCACCCCCATCATTTTCTCTCATCTTCCCTCTTCCTCACTTCACCTCTTTTCCATTTCCAAGCTCCAAGCAAACCCAACATCAAACCTCTCCATCTAGTCAAGCTATCCTTCAATCTAGAGGTAGGATTCATTCTCTTTATTTGGTTTCTTGTTAATTGGTGGCTATTGGAGACTCATCCATATCCATATTCATGTATTTGATGTCATATTGAGTCTATGTATATGTTTATGGCTGGATTATTGGATGTTTAGTGGGTTTTGGTGGATTGATTGATTAAAGAATCAAAGAGGGTGGCAACTAGAGTGAGTTAGCTAAGAGAAACCCTACGATAATCCATACGGCGGAGTGTACAGCTCCACCTACAGCTGTTTGAATTTAATGAGACTATTTTTATATGAAAATAGACATCTAGGGCTTTCCAACCATATAAATTATAAGGCCATTGGATTAGTATTGAGGGAGATATGAATTTTGGAAGTTTGACCTCAGTTTTTGAGTTTGATTCTGGGCAGACAAGGTTGTTTAGGGCAAAACTTGCCCTATACAACTTGGAATTGAATGAGACTAACTTTGTTAGAAATATTACATATAGGAGAATATGCCATAAAAATTTCAAAGTTAAATTCGGTCTCAATTGCTCCTAGTGATTCAAGGAAATCACCCTAAGTCCAAACCAGGCTAGAACAAGGCAATGCAGAAGGGTCAAACAGTAGAGCTTATAACTCAAGCTTCACTCAAGAAAATGAAATGGTACTTATTTCAAATGAAATATTGTCCTATTAGCTTTAATATGATCCCAATTTTGTATGATTTGAACTGGTTTTGATTTTTAGTGGATTTTTACTTTTAAGTGTGTAATTTTTGGCCAGCTACAGGGCAGGCCGAGATAGAACTTTAATAACTTGAGCTATATTTATCAAAATTAGATGGGACTAAAGAGGTTAGAATATAGACATATAGCACTTCAACATATCCAAAATTCAGGTCTAAATGAGTTAAAATGAATTTATGGCCTAAGTTACAAAAATTGGGTAGAATCAAAAGGAAATGGCAGAAAACTAATTCATGATCAAGGTTATAAAACTTTGTTTGATTATTGGAGCATCTATACATTGTATTGATTTTTCTATATGAATGACTATCTAGTTGACTAGTACTCTTCACGTGGAAGTGGACTTGATCCATTATACTGCCAAATTTTTGCAAAATTTTATGAAATTATGATAGTTTCTATTATGAATATTCATGATATGAACATGAAATTCTATATGTAAGGATATATGAAAGTAAATGATGAAGCATATGTATGAGTGCACTCAGCATGTCTATGCATGATTATGTATGAGAATGAAAGGATATGAACATATTAAATGTGGATCCCTTCACCTGGAGACAGTTATGAGATCCCTCTTTATGAACGCGATTAAATAAGATAAGATAATATTGGGTCCCTTCACTTGGAGGCAGTTAATTGGGCCCCTCCCTGTGAAGGCAATATAAAACTATGAGATCCCTCTACCTTGGAGGCACGTGGCAGATGAGATCCCTTTACATTGAAGGCAAGTGGTCAGCTGAGATCCCTCTATTCTTGAGGCACGTGACCAGAAGAGATCCCTTCAATTTAGAGGCACGTGGCCAAAATGAGATCCTCCAAGATTAGAGGCACGTGGGTCCCCTTGCGGGTCAGTATTGTGTGATGACAGTCATGGGTGAGCTCACTTCTAGATCAGACTAGCCAAGGGCGGTAAAGACAAAAGATTAAAATATATGCAAGCACCCCAGGGACGGTGATACGTAACGCCTAGGTGTGCCAAGGAAAAGAAGTCAAAGAAAGGTAAAGAAACACAAGTGCATTTTGAATGAACTTAAGTAAACATATTTGCATATGCATGATATGTTCTATTTCTTCATTATATTGGAATTATTATATGTGAATATACTGCAACTATTATTTAAGTTATGAATTGTAAATTTATTTTATAATAACCCCTATATCTTAAGTGTGTGAATAAAAGGAACTCTGCTTCGGATAATATATTTTCAAACTATAAAATTGAACAATTTATTTAGCATGATCACCTTCTTCATAATTGATAACTCCTTGTAGTAAGTTATATTTTTAGTTAATTTTTATTTAATTTAGGACATAGTTGTTTAGTTTAGTTAATATTTTGTTTTATTTTCATTAAGTAGTTTAGATTAGGTGGTACTTTTATTTTCTGTTATTTTTTTATATTTTAGATACTTATTTATGCTTTTGGTCTACTTGTTATTAGGTAGAAGCACTCAAGTTGGAATTTAGAGTCATGATAGAGCTTATCTTGCATAAAATCAAGACCTTTCAGCATTGAAAATTCGATATCTAGCTCTCCAGAAATTGGATTATGATGATTCAAGATTCTTTGGAAAGAAGAGAAGAAGATCTCCAATGTTGTTCTTAGATACTTTTTCCAGTTCTTGAGTCTTCTAGGAGAAAAAGGCGAAACAAGATTGAAACTTCATCTTGTTTTTGATGCTGTCAAGTCTAACCTTTTATCACTCTTTCACTTATATCTTGAGCTACAAAACTCCGATTGAGGTGATTCTTATTGCGTTCGAAAGCTTACTCAAAGATCTACAATTGCTATTTCTACTGCCAAGGCCAAATTCCAACTATTCTGACTGTTACAGAGCTTGGAATTGTGTAAAAATAGTTGGCACTGTCAGGCAGGCGCGCTATAGCCACCTTGCTATAATAGCGACATTTGTTTCAGCAAGTTGCTGGTTCAGGCCAAAATTCGAGAAAAGGATCCGTAGACTATAAAAGGCAACACATAAGGTCAGAAAAAGGATTCCTAGACACTTCCAAACACCTTGCAAGATAGAAGACTTCTTTCAGAGAGATTGAAGATAAAGATTCAAGGATTCCAAAGCTCAAGTTTAATACGGAGAGATCCACATTCTTCCGAATCTCTTATTTCTAGCTTCAATACTTTATGGCTTTTGTTTCTTCTATCTTCTCATCTTCATACTCTTTCATTGTTTTCTTTTCTTTAGTTATGAACTAGTTTTCTTTTGCTAGAGCGTTAATGGACCCTTTTTGTATTACAAGTTTACTCATGGATTAATGTTAATCTTGTTTTCTAACTCTATTACTTAGTGTTTTTATTTGTTCTTAATGCTTTCAATTGCTTGATCACCAATTAATTAATTTGGGGATTTACAATAACTCGAGAAAGGGTTTGTGAATAGAGGCTCTTAACATAAACACCATGAGCTGAGCGAAAACTAGAAATAGATAAATGCGGTTCATGCAGTCAATATAGGAATCCATAGAGCTTCAACCTTTACCTAGATTAGTTTGTACTAAGAGATTAGGCAATCAGTTTAGGATAAAGAGTATTGCTTGGCCTCGAGAGAGGTTGGGAATAAATTAAGGGGAACCGACCGTGAGTCAATTAAGATAGGAACTAATTAACAGAAATTCATAGTAAATGTGTCTACAAGGTGAAATTAATTAGCCCTAGCATCCATCCCATTGTATTTATCCATACTGTTAGAATTTTTTGCATTAGTATTTTTCTTATTTATTTTATTTTATTTAAATTTTAATTTCCTCATCAGTAATTCCATTCTGTCCAAATAGTTATTTCCTTAGACTATTTCGGTATTTGATCTATCCTCGTGGGAATGATACTTTACTTATCACTTTATTACTTGTACGATTCAGTATATTTGCCGGAGCCGCATCAAGTGTTTGGCGCCATTGCCAGGGATAGTATCAATATCATTCTTAGTTGACGGGATACTAGATTGGAATTTTTTGTTTTTATTTGTATTTTATTTTATATTTATTTTTTTCTTGTTTATTTTTTTGTTATTTATTTTTCCTTTTATTTAATTTTTTTTTCTTTTTCTTTCATTATTTATTTTATTTAGCTTTTGTTTTATTTTGTTTTATTCCTACTTTCACTTGCTCTTGTGTTTTATTTTGCAGTTCATGAGAAGAAACAAAATCCACATGAGATTTATTCTTTGATCCAAAGATCAAGCGTTCTTTGCGTCAACTCAGAAGAGAACGAAAAGCAGTTGAAAGAGTCTTTAAAGCTACCATTGCAGATGAAAACGAGCAAAATGACAGGGCCATGAAGGATTATTTGGCACCCACTCTTCAAGGGTGCTCATCCAGCATTGTGAGCCCACCTGTACAAGCAAACAACTTTGAGCTGAAGATGTCACTCATTCAGTTCGTGCAACAAAATTGCCAATTTGCTGGGCTATCTAGTGAAGATCCTAATGAGCATCTCAGCAACTTTTTGGAGATTTGTGACACCATAAAAATTCATGGTGCCACAGATGATGTTATTCAGCTGAGATTGTTTCACTTCTCATTGAGCGACAAGGCTAGAACCTGGTTGAAATCTCTACCATAGAGGACACTCACTACTTGGGATATGGTGGCCAGAAAATTCTTGGAGAAGTACTTTCCTCCTGCCAAGTCTGCCAAGATAAGAAATGACATCACCTCCTTCACCCAAGCAGATGGTGAATCTTTTTATGAATCATAGGAGAAGTACAAGGAGCTGCTGGCTAAGTGCCCACATCATGGCATCTCACTCTGGATGCAAATCCAGACATTCTACAATGGTCTCCTTATGTCCACTCAGATCATGGTTGATGCAGCAGCTAGTGGTTCTCTGAACAATAAGACACCCGAGCAGTCTTGGGAGCTATTTGAAGTATTGGCTAGCAACAATTATCAGTTGCCTAGTGAGAGAACCTAGAAAAAGGGAGTTTTGGAAGTTGACACTACCACTGCTCTCTTGGCCCAAATGCAAGCCCTTTCTGTCCAAAATGCAGCCATTCAAAAGCAATTGGTCTTGCTCAACACCACTTCACCAACACATGTTATGCATTGTGATTTTTGCCATGGGAACCATCCAAATGGAGAGTGCACTACAACTCCTTTTTCTGATGAGTAGGTTAACTACATGAATGCCTAGAAGCACAACTTCTACTCCAACACCTATGTTCCTGGGCAACAGTTCAATCAACCTCCACAAGAGAAGAAGCCCAACCTAGAAGACATGTTTCAACAGTTCATGAGAAGCCATATGTCCTTTGTAGAGAAGACTGAAGCTTTTATGGAGAGGACAGAGGCTCAATTTAGAGCTCATGATGCTGCAATAAAAATCCTAGTATCAAGTGGGGCAAATTTCCAAGCAGTTAGCTGAGTTGCCACTAGGTTCCTTACCTAGCAATACCACTGAAAATCCAAGGGAGCATGTGAATGCAATCATACTGAGAAGTGGTAAAGAATTAGCTGAATTTGAAAAAGAAGAAGTAGAGGGAGAAGAAAAGCCTGCTAAAGATTCCAATATGGCACTACCTGAGGAGAAAGGATATATGGCATCTCTTGCTTATGAACCTCAAATTCCTTATCCTCAGAGGGTGAAGCAACAAAAGAAGGAACTAGAAGGGCAGCAATTTCTTAAGGTTTTTGATGTGCTTAAAAAGCTCCGCATCAATATTCAGTTTGCTGAGGCATTGGAGCGAATGCCAAACTGTGCCAAGTTTATGAAGGAGCTACTCTCTAAAAAAAGGAAATTGGATGCTGATAAGACTGTACCACTCACTGAGGAGTGTTCGGCAATCATTCAGAGAAAATTGCCACCTAAGTTGAAGGACCCTGGGAGCTTCACTATTCCATACACCATTGGTGATTTGAGGATTGACAAGGCACTATGTGACCTTGGAGCAAGTATCAATCTGATGCCTTTGTCACTTGTGCATAGATTGGGCATTACTAAAGTGAAGCCTACAAGGGTATCTCTGCAGTTGGCTGATAGATCTATCAAACTTCCCTATAGTATTATTGAAGATGTTTTGGTGAAGGTGGACCGTTTCTTCGTTCCCACTGATTTTTTGATTGTTGATATGGAGGAAGATGTCAATCTCCCTCTAGTTCTTGGGCGTCCATTCTTGGCCGCTAGTAGAGCCCTGATTGGTGTAGAAGAAGGGGAGCTAACTCTGAGATTTCAGAACAATAAAGTGAAGTTCAAAGTGTTCCAAGCAATGGACTCTACCACAAAGACAGCTCAATGCTATAAAGTGGATGTAGTGGAAGCTAACTTGAGTACTTTAGTACCTGCATCACATGCCACACATCCTTGGGAGCCTCCATTAAGGAAGAGTGAAACAAAGAAGAAAAAGAAAAGGATAAGGGAGGATGAACTTAAGCTACCTGAGAAGCCGATAGAAGCTCTCCACTTGCCATTCGAGCCTAATTCTATCTCATTGGTTTTTGGGAAGAAGAACCACCATTTTGGTGACAAGTCACCAAAGAAGGGGAGGAAGGAACCACCATGAGTGACAGGACTATGTTTAACTTAGGGACATTAAATCAAAGTGCTTGTTGGAAGACAACCCAACTTTTCTAACCTTTCTTTGATTTTAATTTTTCTTATTTAGGACCTTTTTAGTTTTTTTTCTTGATTTGGATAAAATTTTAGTTTTGATTAATTTTATTTTATTTTATTTTATTTTTTAGGTTTATTGGACCAATTAGAAAGTGCATAACTGGAGGAAAAAGCCACATGGGGCGTGCAGCAGAGATACATGCGCTGGGGAGTAACTTTCCTTTCCTTTCCCTCTTGATTTTATTTTCATACATTAGGGATAATACATAATTTTATGTTGGAGGTTAGGAAAATCCATTATTGCACTTTCTTATTTGTTCCTGTTTCCTTTTGTTAGTTTTGTTGATTAGGTTGTCAGTGTTTTTTAATTTCAATTTTCTGCTAAAAAAAGAAAAACCAAAAAAAAATTTGTCTTTTTTTTTGTATTTTTTATTTTAGTCAATTGGTTGTTGTTGCCTATACCTATGATATGAAATATTGCTTTGTTTGTTAACTCTCAAGTAACTTTGGATCCAAATTTACGTCTTGAAAATCTTCTTGTGCTTTTACTTTTGAATTGAGAAGGATTATTTTCTTGCACTTTGATAAGAGTTAGCAACTTAGGATAGGTGACCTTTATGCTTTTTATGCTTTATTTAGGTTCAGACATGCATTCTTATTCAAGTGAATATCTCTTGAAATATATGTGAGTGAATCTTAGCCTTGAAAGTGATTTGTGCCATGTTTGGTAACCATATTCAAGCATTATTGGCCCACCCTTTGTCATTGATCCTTAGTCATCCCATTTGAGCCTTAAAGCTTATTCTTGGATTGAACCATATTATAAGTCTAATGCCCTTCCTTTCTTTCCCCTTTTTGATCTCATGGTTTACCTTCAAGCCTTAACTTCTAAACTCATTTGAATAGGGTAATGCCTCCACCACACCAACCTCATGCTTTCTAAAGTCAAAAGTGGAGTGGGTGAATATATGAAAAAAAAAGAGAAAAAAAAAAGAAAAAAGGAGAAAAAGGGTGAAAGAATGAAGGAGTAATGAAAAAAAAAAAAAGAAAGAAAGTAAAATTGACAATACAAGGAAAATATAATGCCAAGGTTCATCAAGAAAAGCATGATGGTTGTCAAGCAACTAAGTTGGGGGTGCCCCAAGGAGAATGAATTAGGGGTGAGGGTTTCTAAAGTTGAGGGAAATATTAAACTTAAATGACTATTCCATCAACCCCTTACCTTGGCCTACCATTACAAGCTAAGAAAAGTCCTTATGATCTTTGGCTAAGTGACATTGATGAAGAAATAGAGAGAGAGGATTGTGGATAGTGTGATGTTTTTGTCTTTTCTTAAACATTGCATAAGCATAGGGTGTGTCAATTCTTCGTTGTTTTTCTCTTATACATACACACACTTGATCCATTCTTTTGACAATATGATTGCACAATTAGATGGTCTTGATACTTAGATTTGGATCCTTGGTAACTTTTGAGTTAAGTTATGGAGCAGCGATGAGGAATTCCATAAGCAACAACTTTTATCTTGACCATCTTGTCTAATGAGTCTTTTTGTTTTAAGTGTTTTTGGTTGAGTCTTTTGTTTTTCTATTTTTGAGTCTTTGAGTTGAGTTTTGCTTGGGGACAAGCAAGTACTTAAGTTGAGGGTTGTGATAACTCCTTGTAGTAAGTTATATTTTTAGTTCATTTTTATTTAATTTAGAACATAGTTGTTTAGTTTAGTTAATATTTTGTTTTATTTTTACTAAGTAGTTTAGATTAGGTGGTACTTTTATTTTTTGTTATTTTCTTATATTTTAGATGCTTATTTATACTTTTGGTCTACTTGTTATTGGGTAGAAGCACTCAAGTTGGAATTTGGAGCCATGATAGAGCTTATCTTGCATAAAATCAAGACCTTTCAGCATTTGAAATTTGATATCTAGCTCTCCAGAAATTTGATTATAATGATTCAAGATTCTTTGGAAAGAAGAGAAGAATATCTCCAACTTTGTTGTTGGAAAATTTTTCCAATTCTCAAGTCTTCTAGGAGAAAAAGGCAAAAAAAGATTGAAGCTTCATCTTGTTCTTGATGCTGTCAAGTCTGACCTTTTATCACTCTTTCACTTATATCTTGAGACAGAACTCCGATTGAGGTAATTCTTATTGCGTTGGAAAGCTTACTCAAAGATCTACAATCTCTATTTCTACCACTAGGCCAAATTCCAACTATTCTGACCGCTACAGAGCTTAGAAGTGTGTAAAAATAGTTGGCACTGTCAGGCAGGCGCGCTATAGCACGCTGCCTTGCGCTATAGTGCGACGCCGTTTGTAGCAAGTTGCTAGTTCGGGCCAAAATTCGAGAAAAGGATCCGTAGACTATAAAAGGCAACACATAAGGTCAGAAAAAGGATCCCTAGACACTTCCAAACACCTCCCAAGATAGAAGACTTCTTTCAGAGAGATTGAAGATAAAGATTCAAGGATTCCAGAGCTCAAGTTCAATACGAAGAGATCCACATTCTTCCGAATCTCTTGTTTCTAGCTTCAATACTTTATGGCTTTTGTTTCTTCTATCTTCTCATCTTCGTACTCTTTCATTGTTTTCTTTTCTTTAGTTATGAACTAGTTTTCTTTTGCTAGGGCGTTAATGGACCCTTTTTGTATGACAAGTTTTCTCATGGATTAATGTTAATCTTGTTTTCTATCTCTATTGCTTAGTGTTTTTGTTTGTTCTTAATGCTTTTAATTGCTTGATCACCAATTAATTAATTTGGGGATTTACAATAACTCGAGAGAGGGTTTGTGAATAAAGGCTCTTAACATAAACACCGTGAGCTAAGTGAAAACTAGAGATAGACAAATGCAGTTCATGCGGTCAATATAGGAACCCATAGAGCTTCAACCTTTACCTAGATTAGTTTGTGCTAAGAGATTAGGCAATCAGTTTAGGATAAAGAGCATTGCTTGACCTCGAGAAAGGCTGGAAATAAATTAAGGGGAATCGACCTTGAGTCAACTAGGATAGGAACTGATTAACAGAAATTCATAGTAAATGTGTCTACAATAGGTGAAATTAATTAGCCCTAGCATCCATCCCATTGCATTTATCGATACTGTTAGAATTTTTCGCATTAGTATTTTTCTTATTTATTTTATTTTGTTTAAATTTTAATTTCCTTATCAGTAATTCCATTCTGTCCAAATAGTTATTCCCTTAGACTATTTCGGTATTTGATCAATCCTCGTGGGAATGATACTTTACTTATCACTTTATTACTTGTATGATCCGGTATATTTGCTGGAGTTGCATCAATAGTAAATCGAAGCAGCTGGAGATAATAACGATGACACTACATGTGATAGTTTAGAAAATCCTACTGAGAATTTAAAATTCTCACTCTTATTTCCATGTTATCTCCAGATAGCTCGAAAGGTTTCGAAGATGGCTGAAGTTGCTGTGAAATAAGGGCCGCTCAGGTAATAGTAACAACTCTTGAGTGTGATGCTATGATTTAAGCATAGTACTATACTTGGGAAGGTATTACAGAGATCACATTGTTCTCTAGCTCCATAATTGGCTAAGAAGTTGGTGACCAAGTTGGCGATCCTAGGGATGTGACTCACTTAAACAAACCATGATCTCTTTATCAACTAATGGAATTGGTGAAGATGCAATGTGAAATTAGCAAGAACCACGCTAAAATCGCAAGAAAATAAAGTGTAACCTTAGAGGCAATTCGTTTCACACACCATTTGTTTATAACCAAAGTCCCAAGCAAGTTTAAGACTTATAATAGTAGCCTTGATCTTAACAACCAAAATATCTATTGAAGTACTTTTGGATGTGAATCTTGGTAGCCATATTTCATTTTGATTTTTGAATACAGCCCCAAAGCCACTCATTCCACATGAAGGAGAAAAACTACCATTTGTATTCAACTTAATAATCCCCCATGGCAGAGTCTCCATGTAATAAGTCTCCAACCTTAGCATGGATCTCCAAATTGTAGAGGATTGAAAGTTCATGAAAGGTTTGAAGGATATTATACTTGCTGCCAACTCCAATGTTATCCAAAGCAAAATTGAGTCTCCAACTCCACACCTACCAAAGACTCACCAAGAACAAGTTATAATTATCATGTGTTAACATTTGCTTTAACCATCCCTCAACAGACAAATCAAAAGGGCCAAAGCCAAAAGTAGGACCAAATTTCTCAAAACTAAAAGAAAGGATAGGTAGTATTTCAGACAGTGACTTGCATCCTCCACATGTTCACCACAAGAAAAATATATTGGAGATGGAGTCATCCCACATTGATAACGAAAAGTATTTGTGGGTAATGATTGGTGTAAAATCAACCATGACAAAATTTTATCTTTTCCAGGCATTTCAACTTCCAAATGTAGTTCCAATTTATGCTTTTGTTCTAACCCTTAGAACTGCATAAAAGCCATTTATATTGCAATAGTAAAAACAGCTAAATTATTATCTATCCTTTACCAACCATCAAAAATAATAGGATTGGAAGGTCCTACTATATTCTGTAGAAGTTCACTAAACTACGGAGGTAACTAAGATTCCAACTTCTCCAAGTCCCATTTATTCCTAGTTCAAACATCTCTAACTTGCGAGGCCAAATTAAATATGTCAACAAAAGCAACCTAATTACATGAAGGGCGAAAACTTGTGTACTTGTGTAGTCTGAATACTAGAAAGAAAAGGAGTTATCAAGAATAAAAAAATTCTATCCTTCCCAAAATACATTGAGAGCTTTGAGGATGCTTCTCCAAACATAAGATGTATCTCTAGTTCTTGAGTACTTAAAAATAGGGCGGCATCTAAAATGCTCTTCGAAGTTAAAGGTATGTTATGCCCCATGTCAAGCGGTGAGAATGTGATGGTGTATTGGTGAGACCATTCATATGTGATGTATTGTAAATCTTTTAATTCTCTCTTTCCCACTTTCCCTTGGGCAGAAAACTCCACTCGGCGTTCCACGATCACCACCATGTCGTTTGGCAGCCTCACTACGAGCCACCCATCGCTTGTCCATCACATATACTTTCCTAAGGATTAAATTTCCATTCTTCAAAACCATTAAGGGGTTGGAATATGATGTGCATGTGGTGGGCAATGGCCATGGGTGGTAGTGGGCGAAAGTGGTAAAGAGATGGGGGGATGGTTGCAAATCTGAGAAGAAGGCGCGGTGGTTATTTTGAGCAAAGCTTCAATTTTTATTTTTTTTTTTATTTTTTTATTTTTCTTCTTCTCTATGCCTTTGTTGAAGAAAGCTTGTTGTGGAAGAAGAAGAGTTTTGCTTAATAATGGCAACTTGGGAATCTTTGATTCGAATTCACTATTTTGCTATTTGGGTTTTGTCTTAAGCCTAAAATTTTGAATCTTTGATTTACATTTGCTGTTTTGCTATCTAGGTTATGCTTGAAGACTATAAGCTTTGTTTTTTGTTTATGTTCCCACACTCTTTGTTGTTGCTTTACATTTTTTTTTTTTCAAACAAGGTGGAATTCAGGTGGAGAAAGGTGGTGGCGATGGTGGGGCTCGACAACAAGGGAGTTGAGGTTTGTCGATGTAACACCCTAATAATACCATACTATGCTTAAGTCATTTTATGGCATTACTAGTTATTACTCATAACTAGCGGAAGTTCTTATAATTGAACTTAGCATAATATGCGAAAATAGCATGTAAGTTTTTCTTTTTCATAAATCATTTATACTTGAAAATTGAGTCTTTAAGTGCTTATTTAGTCGCATACATGTGAATGTTGCTCCTCGTGTTGCTAAGTTACTAAAAAGACATATGGCGAAGTTGAAGTAACATTACACAATACATTAAGACAGTAATTTATTCATAGATAGATCAGAATCAAAATTGCACTTAATAATTATCATATATGTAATAGGTCAAATTAAGTAGCAAGACTTCTAACATACCCTTAATTACACATGAACTGCCCAACTAGTGTAACACCCTAATAAACCCATACTACGCTTAAGTTGTGTTACGGCGTTTTATTAGTTGTTACTTATGCTTGTGGGAAACTAATCTTTGCTTGAAATTAAGTTACGTGGAAAAATACGATAAGATTTTTCTTTGAAATACGTTGTCGCTTTGCAGCATTTTGAAAAGTAAAGCCTTGAACGAGAAGCTAGACAGAGAAAGAGCGTGTCGCATAAAATACGTACTCCAATATCATAAAACAAGAGAAAGGTAAATGAATAGTAATTCACAAAATGCATTGCATTATGTAGCAAAATCATTACATCGATATGGGTTCATAATATATAGACATACATATATATCAGCATTACATCAAAGGAGGCTCATGGTCGGGCCATGGTCCAAATACTAGATACAAACTAAAATCGACATCGTTCGTCACAAAAGAGATGAATGAAAATGCAGAGCTACGGTAACGACAAGTCCTCATCAGCAATCGTCTGACATCCCACGTCATACGCCCACTCATAGTGTCGGGGATCCATGCTCTGCTCCACCGGATGCGCCATCGAGATCTGGTGACGATACGGGAGAATAACTAGGGTGAGAAATGGAATTTCTCAGTAGGACTCGAACCCGACACGAAAGTGTCATCGTCATCGTCCCAGCCACTTCGGTTTTATTAATGAAAATAGTGAGCATGCATAGAGTTCAATTCTTGGATTTTCGAAATCATAAATATTCGAAGCGGATTCAATTTTAACATACTCTCTAATCATTTATATCATAACATACATGGGCATAAGTATAATCATATAAAACATGCATGTTCATGCTATAAGATTCTCTTAACTTCTTTCCCTTTCTAGGGTTTTGGACCGAAGTCCCTTTTCTTTTCTTAACTTGACTTTATCTTTTCACCCACTAAACATAAGTGGTAATGAGCTCATACCGTGGCCGTCGCCACCATAGAATTTTCGGTACTTACACTAGCTGGGTCATGCCATGCCTCATGTAAGACCTATCCCCTATACTCACACTAGCTGAGTCATGCCATGCCTCATGTGAGTCGTGGGTGAGGGGAAACTTAAATTAGGTCACCTTCCCTTTTGAAGGATCATACCCTTAGTTCATCTTTTTCTTATTAAAGCTTATGATGCAAAGTTATTCTAATTCTCTTCCACATTTAGGCGTTACGTATCGCCGTCCCCAAATGTGGTTCCTTTATTAATCACCTCTGGGCGTTACGTATCGCCGTCCCCAGGGTGTTCATATTTATTATTCTTTTCATGTTTATCATTAAGCATCATATTATCAACATATCATATTCATATCATCATGATTCATCATAATATCGTCATCATATCATTATCGTCCTTATCATCATCATAACACTATCATAATCATCATAATATCACATCATCATCATCATGATCATCATCATATCATATCATCATCATTACTCATCATCATCATAGCATCATGCTTGCACATAAACATAGGCATATTCTCAAGCAAAGTTTTATGAGCTTAGCTTAGTAAATTTGGTGCAAGCTTTTAATTGAGATTGTCTCTTGTATAAATTCTCTTATTGGGCATAGGGCCACTTTCATCCATTATCCTTTTTGAAACTTTTAAGTTGAATTATGAGGCTTTTCCAATACTTAATGTGAGGGTCTTAATATTTTAAAGCTTATTTCTCATTAACCTTTAAATTTTACCATAACCAGTTTTACTTTTACGATGGGGCAGTAATTTTGAAAATTCACCATAATTTCATCTTTTACTCTTTTATTTCGAATTTTTGTGTGGATGTACTTCTCTGAGTCTATTTTTAAACAAAAGAAACCCCACTTAAAAATTCATTTTGTAGCTTGAGTTATGCACATTTTATTCTAACTGTTCAGGATTGAAAGTTCATCTCGGGTCAGTGGCTTGTCCACTTCACTGGGAGTTCCTCACATGGAATCTGACAAAACTGTTTTATGGGAGTGTTCATCTATGTCTTATCTTTCTAACAAACTTGGTCCCACTCAAAAATGTTATGTATAACTTGAGTTATGCATGTTTTATTACCTACTGCCCGGACAAAAACCCATCCAGGAACAGCAAACTTTGAAAAATCATATCTCTCTCGTTTTAAAGCCAAATCTCACATATTTTATATGTATGAAAAGCTCTTTGAGTCTACTTTCACAAAAAATTATTTCGTTGCATTTTGAGTTCTGCAACAATAAATATACCGCATGCTTTACAGACTGCCAGAATTCTAGATTTACTAGTTTTTAAGTTTTACATATCAATCTTGTGGAAATGTTGCTATACCACTTCAAATCACTATTTTTATGTTTTATCGCATCATCATACTCAAAGTTTTAGTCACCAAATCAGTATTTTTAACCAAACTAAAGCAAGATACATAAATCCATCATGGCACATACTCTCACTTTAAAAACAACACTTTCAACAAGACAAGAAAACTCATAGGGCAAGGAATGGTCATGAGACCTTGGAGCAAGTCCTAAAACCACCTAGCTATGAAGAGCTTAGGAGTTCTAGAGCTTGAAAAACATAGAAGAAGGAAGGGTTAGAATCACTACCAATTGGATTTCTTGAAAGCTTGAAGAAAAAGAAAGATGTTGGAGATGGCCTCCTTCTCCTTGAGCTTGATAGTGAGGCTTGTGTATGAGTGGCTTTGTTTCTCCAAGGACCAAAAATGGTAGTCCTTGAAGGGATAGTGATGGTGGTGATAGGAGATGAGGGTGATGGTGGTAGAAAAGTGAGGACTTAGGGTAGGAAAACAAGAAGAACAAGAAGAAGAGTAGGAAGAACAAAGAGAGGTTTAGAGAGAGGTGAGAGCTTTTGTGTGTATTCTTGAGAGAGGAAATGAAAATGAATTGAGGAGAGAGGGAGGGCTGAAAGTGGCGAACAAATGGGGAGAAAGGTGATGTGATTTTTGCTTCTTACACAAGCTAGGGAGTGGGAAAAACCTAGGGGCAAAAGAGAGTGTTGTGTTTCCTTTGAGTCTTGGAAATTGGGTAAAGACTATGTAGTGTTTTTGTCAAGTGGTTAAAAGCATGAGTTCTCTTAGGATTTGGCATTAGATGGCTAGGATCACACCAAGTGTCATTATCTTGATGAAGGAAAGTACAACTCTTGTCATGACTTAAGGGATCTACTAATATGGACTCTTAATCTTGTGGTGTATGATGAGAAAGTAAATGGATGGTTGGATATGGCTCTTGCTTTGACCAAACTTTCAATCCATAATTAAAGGGAAGTTTCTACATCTTTATAATTGTTGTAATTATCTAAATGCTAATTAATTCAATTGGTTTAAATTACACATTAGCACATTTTAATTGAGAAGGATTTTCCTCATTAATTATGTAAGAAGATGTGAGGGTTAATGTGATTAAGATGTGATACTTATATGCTCTTAGTTAATTAGGTTAGGTCATCTTGATTTTTATGTTCTAAATCATGGATTAATAAGGATTGGGCAATTAGGCTTTTAATTATAACTTTTAATGCATTATGTTTCAATTGTTGACTTTTACTTATCTTGTTGACTTGCCTTTAATTTACTAAGCTCTTGCTCTCGAGATTAATCGATTAATCCTCAATTAATCGTTAACCTCTCTAATTAGCCAAGATCACTGAGCTAATTAGCTTAGACAAAAATCGGGGATGTTACAACTAGGGCTCTTAAGAAAATGAAATACTATGCTACTATCTCGATCCTTCTTGCTAAGGTCCAATCATGACAGCTCCTCATCATATGCTATCAGATACCATCGAAAATCCTGCCACAGATGTCATCAACTTCGTCTGAAGATGACACAGAAACATAGGAGTAAGAAATACAAGATTTCATAGTAAGATCTCGACTAGATAGTTAATGTGACATTGTCATCGTCCTAGCCACTTCACGTTTAATTATGAAAATGGTGAACATGCATAAATCCAATTTTAAAAGTTTGAAAAACATACATTCTTGAAACATGTTCTTTTTAAGCTTAATCTCATAAGCATGACATAAAGCAACATAAGGCCATAAAATAAAAACATGAACTAAAGCATAATGTAAACATTCATGACCATGCATATGAGGAAATAAGGGTGTATGCACTTTCATGTACCCTCATGAACTTGACCAGAGTCTTTCTTTAACTTTACTTTTATACTTAGCATGTGCTTAACATTCTTTACTTTCCCTTGTAATAGATTGCTATTGGACATGAGCTCATTTCGTGGCCATCGCCACACAATACTAATCTAAAATCAGACTAAGCTAACAAGGGTTCCTCTAGTTTTGGAGAGTTCAAGGCCTTTTTTCCTCCAAAGTAGAAGGGTCTTTTATAGGTTACTTCCATTACCGAAGGATCATGCCCGCTTATCTTGTCTTTGTGGATCACCTTCCTTCACTTCCCTTATTGTAACATCCTGAGTTCCGAGTTCTGACTTTCCCTTCAAGCCCCATGATTTCTGACTTCATCTTCAAAATTTACATAAAACGGATTATTTCTGACTTCCAAGTTTGTCCTCGAATTTCAGCATAAATCCCGACTTCATCTGGCAATGATTTCACGACTTCCAACTTAACCTTCAAATCCACATGATTCTTGATATCCGAGATTATTCCCAGGAGATTTCCATTTTCGTTGGTGTTCACGAGTTGAATGGGAGTTCCGAGATTTCCATAAGTTCCGATTTCCTAGAACATAGGATAATGTTTTGATTCCCGACCTCCGGTGATACTTAGAATTGATTCAAGTTCGCCTGATGCCCCCGACTTCCGGGTTTAAGTGTTTGGTTTCACATCCAACTTTGCTTTCAAGTTTCGACTAAAATAGCAAGGTTTCCGAGTTCCTATTTAATATAAGCTTCGAATAGATGGGCACGAGTTCCGACTTTAAGGAGAGCATGAGTTCCAATGTCATTTTCAGAGACCATGGAAGCGAGTTCCACTTTTAGGCGATGTGGAGAGCAAATTTGCCACAAAAGAGGGAGACATGGCTGAATTTCACCCACACAATTTCAACCAATCAAAACTCACAAAGCCTACCACCGCCTCAAGCTTATATATAACTCATTCTTTCTCTCCATCAGCCCCATTTCTACGCTACCTTCTCCCTTGTTCAGCTCTATTTTTCTTTCTCCAACTCTATCGCTCCTTCAAGCTTGACAAGGTTCTATCAATTCAAGATTCAACACTTAGCTCAAATCACGCTCCAAAGAGGTAGGATTCTATTTCTATTCTTCAATTACTTGCACTATGATTGCATGAAATTGTACTCTTCTCCATGTATTTGATGAATTATTGGATGTATTATGATGGATTATGATTGGATTTATAGGAGATCTTGTGTTAGAATTATGGTTAGAAGGAGAAAATTGGAAGGAGTGGAGAAGTAGGATGTTGTCTTAGTGAAGAAGTCCACGGTAGTCCGTACGGCGGAGTGTACGGCGCCTCCTACAACTGGTTAAATCCGATGAAACTATTTTTAAATGAAAGTAGACATTTAGAGCTTTCCATAAATATATAATATAAGGTTATTGGATTAGTATTGAGAGAGATATGAATTTTTGAAATTTGACCTAGGTATCAGGACTTTCATTCGGGCGGGGTGACTTAAGAAGGGTGTAACTCACCTTATATAACTCCAAATTGAGTGAGACTAACTTTATTAGAAAGCTTACACATAGGGGAACATTCCAATATGAAATTTCGAGTTTGTTATGACCCCAAGTGATCTGAGTGGTTCAAGGAAGTTATCCTATGTCCAAACTGAGCCAAAATAGAGTAGTTTAGAAAGGTGGAATTTCAGGACTTATAACTAGAGCTATACTAAAGCAAATGGAATGAAACTTATTGAAAATGAAAGGTTGTCCTGTTAGCTTTAATATGACACTAATTTTGTATGATTTAAGCTTAGTTTCGATTTTTAGTGAATTTATACTTCTAGGAGTATAATTCGGGCTAGTGACTGAATAGGCTGAGGCAAGATTTGAATATCTTGAGCTATATGGACCAAAATGATATGGGACCAAAGAGGTTAGAAAGTAGATATATAGAGCTACAACATATCCAAAATTTAGGTTTAAATGAGTTGAATAAAGGTAAAGGTGGATTATACAAAATTCGGGCAGAACTGAATAGAATTGGCAGAGATGATCAAATTGATGGTTTCACAAGTGTTAGTGAACATATAAGGTTTGAGCTGAGAATTTACAAGTTTTACATTGATAAATATGTTAGATTGATTATATTGCTATGATTGATTTGTCCGTGAAAGCTGGCACTATTCATGGGAAACGGACCTGATCCATTATGCTGCCGAACTTACGGCAAAAGTCTATGAAACTAGGAATGTTTATATGCAAGGGTGAATTTAAGTGTGATATGAGTTATGAGGTATATGAAAATAAATCATGAAGCATATGCAAGTACCCCACTCACATCAGGCATGGCATTGACCCAGCTAGTGTGAGTATAGGGGATAGGACTTACATGAGGCATGGCATGACCCAGCTAGTGTAAGTACCGAATGAAGGTCCCATATTCCTAAGGAACGTGACATGGCGATCACGCTCCGACGGGGTATGACATGGCGATCATACTCTGGAATGTGGCATGTAAAGATATGATGATGAGTCTATATTCCTAAGGAACGTGACATGATGATCATACTCTGGAATATAGCATGAAGATCCCATATTCCAAAGGAACGTGACATGGCGATCACGCTCTGATCGGGTATGACATGGCGATCATACTCTGGAATGTGGTATGATGCTGTACTTGAGGACGGCGATACGTAACGCTCAAGTATAGGCCGATGCAAGCACCCTAGGGAGGGCGATACATAACGCCTAGGTGTGTTGGATGAAAGAAAAGTAAATTTTATGTATATGCATAAATTTTATGTGCAGATGTTATATTCCCAGTATAGTGATTCTATGTGTACTTTAATATGTTGCAGTTATTATCCATGGTATTATTCAGGAATTAATTTTGTGTAGTCTTTCCCAAATGACAAGTGTATGAGTAAAATAAACTTTGCTTCAAACAGTATATTTTCAAACTATAAAATTAAACAGCCATATGACATGATCACCTTTTTCATAATAAATCGAAGTAAACTGGAGATGACAATGATGACATTATGTATCATAATTAGAGAATCCTACTGAGAATTTGTAATTCTCACTCCTATTTTTCCGTGTTGTCTCCAGAAAGTTCAAGAAGTTCTGAAGACGGCCGAAGTTGCTGTCAGATAAGGTCCGCTCATGTAACAGTAACAACTCCAGGGTGTGGTGCTATGACTTAAGCATAGTACTATACTTGGGAGGGTGTTACACTTATCGAAGTAAATGAAGGATCATATCCAATTATTTCTTTTCTCATAATTATATCTTACATGCATTGTACTTACTGACAAGACACATGTGGACATGTAATGATATGATTAAGTCCATAATTTTGACGAAAATTTGGCAGCATGACAGATAGATCGGAGTTTTCCCAAAATGCCAAATATAGAAATTTCAACTAATGACCATTTATTTTCATCTCATATCATCGTATACATCATCAACAATCATCATTCATTTGATGTGAGATTCTGACCTCAGCAACACATTATCCTTGATATTTTGTTGATTTGCTCAACCTACTTGTTTACTTGTTTTGACTATTTGAGATTTTTGCCATAATGGCTTTCGGATTGGATTGATGAATGTTGTTAGATTATTGATATTGGACCAAATGTGAATATGCCAAGATTGAGACTTGAGAGTAATACATCTTTATTTTGGTGTTTGACATTCTAATTCTGTAATACGTGAGAAGTGAGCCACATTTGCATTTGAATTAATTTTGATTTATGTTAGTGTATAGTTAGATTTATTGATGATTGATATTGTATAATTTATAATATATTTCATGTTTATGATCATGGAATTATCACTTATGTGTGTATTTTTTTAAAATATCTTTGATTATCTTCAGATTGCAAAAATACAATTTACAATTTGAAAAATGTCACAAAATTTGGGGGTGTTCAATCTGTTTTTCATCATTTAAAACAAAAAAAAAGGAAGCTGGTGCCTACTCGTGTAACACCCTAATAATACCATACTATGCTTAAGTTATTTTATGGCATTACTAGTTGTTACTTTTAACTACTGGAACTTCTTATTGTTGAAATTAGCGTTATATGAAAATAGCATGTAATTTTTTTTTATAAAACCTTTATGCTTGAAAACTAAGCCATTAAGCACTTACTTACTCGTATACACATGGACGTTGTTCCTCATATCATTGAGATACTAATAAGACATATGATACAATTGAAACAACATAACACAATACCATAAGCCAAGAATGTAATCATAGATACTCAAGAGTCATCATTACACTTAATAAGTATCACATATGTAATAGGTCAAATTAAGCAGCTGACTTTCTTCATGCTCTTAATTACAAATAAATTGCCCAACTAGGGCTCTTAAGAAAATGAAAATATTATGCTACTGTCTCGATCCTCCTTAGCTAGGTGAAAAAACATGGCAGCTCTTCATCTCATCCAGTCAGGTACTAATGGGAGTGCTTCTGAGGATGCCATCAGCTCCGTTTGAAGACGACACGGAAATGTAGGAGTGAGAAATACAAGATTTCTCAGTTAGATCCCGACTAGACCACTAATGTGTCATCGTCGTCGTCCTAGCCACTTCGGGTTTAATTATGAAAATAGTGAGCTATTTTTAAAGGGTTTGAAAACATAGGTTCCCAAAGCGGGGTTCTTTTAATCTTTCCCATATAAACACAATATAAAGAAACTCAAAGCTATCATATAAGAGCATATACATGTGAGAGCATGGTATAAACATTCATAATACGCACGAGAAATATAGAAACATGCATGACTATGCAACTCATCAATTTGACCATGGTCCTACTTTGATTTTACTTTCATTTTTAGCACGTGCTTAACATTTTTTACTTTTCCTTTGAAATAGACTACTTTTGGACATAAGCTCATTCCATGACTATCGTTATACAGTACTAACCAAATTAAACTAAGCCAACATTGGTTACCTCTAAGTTGGAAGGTCCTCCATGTCACCGTTGTCTCCCTCATAGAGATTCCTTGTGGATTATCGTCTTTCACATCCCAGAAGTGATCGAGGGGTCATATCCCATGGTTTCTTTTCTTATCATTATACTTTATACGCATAGTACTTCTTTGACTAGACACATGTAATGATATGACTAAGTCCATAATTTTGATGGAAATCCGGCAACATAACGGCTAGACCGGAGCTTCCCAAAATGCCAATCATAAATTTTCAACCTATAGTTCATCATATCTATATCATATCATCACACTCATCATTCAATTATGAGACTAAGCTCAATCAAACTTGTTATTCATCATACCGAATGGCATCATACATTCATACCCTAAAGGGGGTTCATAGTTGTGTTATTCTTTGTGAAGAATATTATGAATCATCATATGATTTCTCGTGGTTACCCATGAGAGAATCACATAGTTAAGATATGTATATGTGGTCTTTTAGTTACTTAGCTCTCATATGAAATTATTCTTTACTTTAGTTTATGTCTTATGAAACACTTATTCAAATTAATTAAGTTAAATCATTGTTTCCTTTCCTTGAGATAGTGCCCTTAGTGATTCCTAGGTTTGTGGTATGCTCAGAGACCCTAATCATACTTCTGTTCCCAAGGAGTTCGAGATCCCTCTAATCCTTGGGTTATGATAATGCATAACCACATCATGAAACCAAAAACACCATGTTCACTAATTGCCAAGGGTGAATTTTAACTTAACCAAGTTACAAAATTTCAAGCTTTTATCACTAACATAACAAGATCTTATCTTAAGTATTATAAAAGTTATCATTCTTATAAAGTAGTCATAAAGTTTTATTCTTTATGAAAGTAAGTGCCTTTAAAAATAAGCTCTTATCTTAAATATTAGATCTCCATGAAATAATGATACAAGTTACTAGCTTTTTAACTAAAAAGTCTTGTTCTTTATGAAAGTTGACTCTTTTATTTATTCTAAGACTATCAAGGTCTCAACCTTATAATCTAAAGTTGTCTCTGCACTAAAAAGATTCCTACTTTATCAACTAGTGATATAAGACATTAACTTTAAAGTTATAAAGTCTTGATCTTTATAAAAGTTAACACCTTTAAGCATTGTTTTGATTCAAGATCTAAACTTTATGAATTAAATATTACAAAACAGCACTTTTATGACTTAAATGTTTCATTCTTGACTAAAGTTTGAAACTCTATAAAAGGTCTTGTCTTCAAAACAAAACAAGATAAGACTTTATGAAAGCTTAAAAGTTGTGCCACTTTTAAGGAATCAAGAAGCAAACTTTTTTAAAGTTTTAAGCTTTTAGGATGTTTATAGTCTTATTAAATCATAAAAAACATAAAAAGATAAAGCTTTTCTAATCATCAATTCATCATAAGAAAAGGAACAACTTTAAACAAGATACCATCAAGAACACTCAATAATAAGAATATATTTTTTCAAAAGTAGAAACATCAAGAACACTTGAAGAACATCAAGAACCTATTTTGCCAAAATGGGAAACATCAAGAACACTTGAAGAGCAACAAGAACATATTTTTCCAAAAGTAGAAACATCACGATCACTTGAAGAACAACATATTTTTTCAAAAGTAGAAATATCAAGATCACTTGAAGAACAATAAGAACATATTTTGCCAAAAAGGGAAACTTTTGCTCATAAAGAGCATGGAGAATCTTCTCAAGTTTTCACTTAAAGATCTTGGTCATGAAAAGAACTAAGCTTCAAGCTTTCGTAAGCAAACAAAATAAAAGATGAAGATCACAATCTTTCTTGAAGATGGTGCAAAAACAAGAGAAGAGGAAGAAGAAGATGATGGCTCCTCTTGATGATGATAGTGGTGGTTTTGCAAGAATGAAGGAAAAGCTCTTGAGATCTTGTGAAAATGGAGGTTGTAGTGTTTAGATCTTGTCTCCAAATGCCCAAAGATGAGGTCCTTGAAGGGCTAAGTGAGAGGTTTTGGGTGGTGGTGGTGGAGAAAGGAAGAAGAAAATGAAGAAGAAGAAGAGAGAATTTTAGAGAGAAATTGGAGGAGTAGAAAACTTAGAGAGAGAATAGAAGTTGAAAAATGAAAAGTGAGTGTGTGTGTGTGTGTGTATGTTGTGTATGGCCGTAACTTTGAGTAGGGTAGGGGGAGATATTTTTGCTTCATTTTGTGTTAATTAGTGATTAAGGAGACAAAGTGGGATGATGGGGAAACAAAGCATGGTCAAACTCTTACATAAAGTACTCTTGTCTAATACTTTATGCTTTTATGACATCACTCTTTATTTTATTGTCTAGTTGACTAAATTTGAAATTAATCATGTGATTAAGTGCTCTTGCAACTTAATTAAGATGATTAAGTAAGGATTAGTGATCAACACATAAGAATATGATTAACAAAAATTAATCTTGCAATTAAGCTTAATTAATCTTAATTAAATTCAATTAAGCTAATTAAGGGTGATTAGTGTTTAATTAAGCTATAGAGGCTCTGACTTACTAAATTAGAGATTATCTAATCTCGATTAAGCATTCTCTTGATTTTTCTCATCCGAGTTAACTCATAAACTCTTCGTTGACCCCTTAATTAAGCCTTAATCTCATAATTTCTCATTAAGTGCCTAATTACTTAGGGTTACTGAGATAATTTAGCACGACATAAAATTAAGGATGTTACAACTTGACTACCTGACCCAATCTAACCTGAAAATGTTCGGGTTGGGTTAGTTTGGGTTGGGGGTAAAAATGACAAAATATCGACCCAACCCAACCCGAGCTTGTTTGATTGGTTTGGGTATTTTTTCCCTTTGAACCTGACCCGACCCAACCCGTGCACACCCCTAACTCTGAGCTTCCCCAGAACTAGATCCACCAGAAAAAGTTCCCTTCATTTTCTACTTATTGCTTGACTCTGTGGCCGCTCTCCACTCTTCTCTCCCAATCTCGAGACCATAGGTAGCATTCACAATTTCAGCATAAGATATTCTCCCAACCATATGAAGTAGATTGGAGAATTAAAGGTCAAGTAAGCCTCGAACAAACCTCCTAGCTTTCATGGTATCATTAGATACAAGGTGGTAGGCATAATGGGACAAATTGGTGAATTGCTCCTCATATTCTGCTATAAACATTCCTGGGGTTTGCCTTAGTCTCTCAAAATCAGCAGCATACTTCTCTCTTTTGTTGATGGAAAGGAATCTCATCATAAAACCCTTGGTAGCATTGTAATTGATTACCAGCCCAACAGTAATCGATTACAATGTCCAAAACTTAGCTCCTTTGATCCCAAATGCCATCTAAGACCTAAGGTATCACAAACCTACAAAAATTCAATTACAATTAGAGAAAACACAGCGATCAAATAGAGTAACTATAGGAAAAGCCCAAAATTAAAACATGGGTGTTACAATTTTAGCCCGACCTAGCCCGACTCGATTTGGCCAAACCTAAATTAGGCCACCTACTTCGGGCTAGACTAGCCCAATTACCCAAACTCTTTTTTTAAATAATTAGCCATTGTAATTAAACCCAAAAAAAAAAAAAATCCAACTACCAGTTTTGACCCATTTTTGTATGCTTACCAACTATAAACATTAGCATGGGCTATTGACTAAAAAAGAAAAGAAAACTTTCACATTAGCTTAGAATCAAACAAATGCAAATTATGTATTGATTCAAACTACAGTAAACATAATCTTTCAATATTTCCTACCATATCATCAGAAAGCATCACCCGATTCCTAATGTCAAGGTCCTGTTATCTATGTTCTAGAACCATTTCATGAGATAGAAAGTTAAGCACACTTCTTTTAGACCAATTGCAACATATTTACTACAATTCACACTTACTTAATTACTCAAGATGCCTAATTTACAGTGGAAGTAACACCAATCACCTTACTCAACATATTTACTCCCTTATTTTTCAACTATTTCAAAATATATTTATTACATTTTAAAAAAATTATTAGTTTTGTTAGCCCAAAACTAACTTAACCCAATCAAGCTCGACCCAAGGCTCGCAAAGGATTTAGGCTAGCTTGACCCATTTTATTAAGTCTAACCACATCCCAATAATGTTTGAAAGATAAAGGCTGAAATCCATCCAGACCATGTGCTAGTTAATTGAATTTGAAACAAAATAACTTTGGAAATAAAGACGACAAAATGAGTTCAATCCACCGGGTTGGCCTAGCCAGCCTGCCAAAAATAATGGGTTGGATTAGTATTTTTGGCTCACCAAAAAATTTCAACCCACTTAACCTAGCCCGCCTAAACCGTGGGTTAAGACGGGGCAGGACAGGCTTAACCTGCTGGTCGGGGACTGTAACATCCCCAATTTCCAAGTTCTAACTTCACCTTTAAGTTTGATCCAGTCTCATTCCCGACTCTATCTTCGAATTTCAGGTAGAAGGGGATATTTCCGAGTTCCGAGTTAGTCATGCACAGTTTCCGACTTCATGTTCTCCGACTTCCGATTTAGCCTATTTTGATTGTTCCTGACTTCCGACTTCACCTCATTTCATCATCGGATTTCACATAAAATGTACTACTTCCGACTTCCGAGTTCGTTTACGAATGTTAGCATAATTTACCGACTTCCGACTTAACCTCCAAGTCCGAACAACATGAACTGATTCACCCGGTATCCGACTTCATGTCTCAAAGACAAATATACTCGGTTTCTGATCTAATCCATATAAGATCCCGGCTTCCGTGTTTAAGTACTTGAGTTTGGTAATGTGATAGGAATTCCCGAGTTCTGTGACGTCCGAAAATTCAATCGCCTGTTATTAATCAATTTTCTCGATTAATTCACGCGAGTAAGATTAGCTATGAACCATTTAAGATTTATTAGGATTCAAATGGATGTTAGTTAGGTAGATTAGAATGGAAAATTTAAAGTAGAAACTAAGGTAAAGGCGAATGCGAAATCGGGCAAATACCGAATCTCCGGTTGGGAGAAGATCCGATAAAACTTCAATAACTTAAACTACTGGAATAAAATAATATTAATGGCCCTGGATCCAAAGGTGGGGAGGCCATCCACCCCACCACCATCAGACGGTCCACAGTTCACCTTGTGGCTCAATTGAGGCCACAAGATTAAAGGACCAATCACACCGCAACAACTCCCCCTTCAATTATTACACTTCAAAATATCTTCTCTCTCACTTTCCTCTCCTTATCTCATCCGCCACCCTCCTTCTTCCTCCCTCCTCCATTTTTTTCTTTTCCTCTTCTTCATCTCTCTTCACTTCATACACTCTTCACTTTGGAGATTTGAAGTTCTTTTGAAGAATCAAGTTGGAACTCAAAGGAGGTAGGGTTTAAAGCTTTGAATAGATGTTTGTATTGTTGATTAAATCTGGATTGGATATGGTTTCTGATCTGTCTTCTTGCTGATCTTGATGAATTATGGGTGGAAAAATGATGGGATGAGTGAAGAGGTGATAGATCAATGGGGTAGATCAAGAAAGGAGAGAAATCAGCAAGTCTGGAAACAGAGTTCTCTTAGGGTTTCCGTACGAAATGCCCTCTGTCCCTCAGTTCCCACCGTTTAAATTCTATGAAAATATTTTTAGATGAAACTAGATATCCAGAGCTTTCCATACATATAAATTATTAAGTCATTGGATCAGTATAGAATTAGTTATGAATTTTTGAAGTTTGACCTAAGTTTCAGAATTTGATTTCGGGCAGGGAAGCTTACGTGAGCCATATCTCACTCCATATAACTTGGATTTAGGTGGAACAAAATTCTATAGAAAGCTAAGATCTAGTAGTTTATGCTATAAAAATTTCGGATTCAGACCTAATTTGAGTAACTCCCAGAAATTTTCTAAAGTCACCCCTGATTCTGCTTTGGCCAAAACAGGGCAGTTTGTAACACCTGAAGTTGAGGTTTTATTACTTAAGCTGTATTTGGCCAAATGATGTGGGACTTGTTGGAGATAAAATTTCATATCCTAGCTTCAAAACGACATAGGTTTGGTAGCCATACCCTTAGGATTCGAATTTTAACAGATTTTAACATTTTAGAGTGCTGTTCAGTTTAGTTATAGACCAAGCCAGAACAAAATGACAATATCTTGAGTTGTAGATATCAAAATTGAACGGGACCAAAAAGGTTAGAAACTAGACACATAGGGCTTCAACATATTAAAATTTCAGATCCATTGGAGTTGTGTAGCAATAAACTCAGAGGAAAAACTAACCGGGCAGAATAGGAAGCATTTGGTGGCAGCACCCAAATTTTTAGTTTACTCTTCTCTTGATTATAACAAGTATGCATGCCCAGTATTATTATGAGAATCCTATATTGTTATGAACATTGTATATACTGTTATAGAAATTATTGAACTATTGTTGAGAATTACTAGAATTGTTGCTGCTGGCACTATTCATGGGGAAGCGGATGTGATCCGTTATGCTGCCCAAATTTTGGTAAGCATTATGATTGATTATGAGATTATAAGTTTAAGCTGGAACATATATAATCCTCGAGTAAGAGGATAAGCTTATTTAAGTTCTGCTCACGCACGACTCACATGAGGGATGGCATTAGAGCCAGCTAGTGTGAGTATAGGGATAGGTCTTACATGAGGCATGGCATTAGACCCACTAGTGTAAGTACCGAATATTTAAGGTGGCGGCTACCACAGTATGAGCTCATTACCATTTATCTTTGAGTGGGTGTAAAGATTTTAAGAAAGAGTCAAACTTAGAGGAAGGATAAGAGTAAAGTTATGAGTATATTCCCTTTTTACACGCATTAAGGGTATTAAATGTTGTGGAATTGTATACTTGAGTTATGCATGTATATTTTGTAATATGCTATTCTACTGTTAATAGTTAGACTTATTCACTACCTCCGATCATGTTCATAGTTATCATAATAAAAGACCGAAGCCATTAGGGGTTAAGATGAGATAACTTTAGGAATATAGAACCCTACTGAGAGTTTGAAGAATTCTCACCCTATGTAGTACCCATTTTACTTTCAGATCAGTACGATGGGCGCGATAGCGGTGGTGTTCATTGAGTTCCCGCATATGCAGCTTCATTACAACCCCACCTACGACTCGTTGTACATAGTCGGCTCGTGCCGATTTAGGGTATACTTTTTCAGCAAAGAGTGACTTCACAAAGTGCCACTCTTCCACCCCTTGTTCGACCCCCACTGCTCCATATTTCGCCTTCCCCATATCCGTAGCGCATCCGCACCTCCTCCCGCACTGCGGCTCAAAGTGGATCCCATACCAGCCTCACCTCTTCAGATGGTTCCCGGAGACCCGATGGACGCCGAGGATGACCCGTCCGAGGCCACCGACTCTTCGTCCTCCTCATCCGGACCTAATGACTCCTCCCCGACTGGGCCTGCTATGGCCAACGGGTACCTGACCCCATAGTAGATATATTTGGCTAGCTGTTGTACAGGATGGCCCTCTTTTGACAGGATGATGTATTGGGCCATAGGAGTAGTTTGTTAGGACTTTGACTTGTACTCAAATGTCCTATGAGGACTCTTAGGACTGCACTTTTATGATATCGGCCAGGATCTTTTTGGTATGTACTGGCCCTACATGTATTCCTTACAGTGTATATATCAGAGAATGTCCTCTATGGATGCAGATATATATATTTACCTTTCAGTATATGTGCATAAATTCAGAAAAATTTCTACTGCATTCCTTTCATTATTTCAGTTTGTATGACATTATGGTTTCACGTTATACGCTTAAGTTCTTCTACACGCGAAATAAAAAGAAAGATTCGTCGTGTAAATTATAGTCGGGACTATAAATAATAAATTTTAAATAAAAACCTTTAACATACTATACTACAATTAAGTAAATACAGTAGATAGAGTAGGACCTTACAAGTTCCGACCTTAAACATCCTCATTCTGACTTCGGACTTGACCCAAGTTGATGCTTTAAAACAATGATACAAGTGCCAAAGTCCGATTTTGCTGTAACGAGTTCCCGCCTTAGAGTTGGACTTAATAGATATGAGTTCGAATCCTTGAGCTGCTTTCCAAGTCACAAACGAGTTCCGATATCCGATCTTATTCCTTGGAGCTTTCCATCTCTGCTGGCGTTCCCGAGTTTAAATGGGGAGTTCCGAGATTATATGATTGCAAGCTTGAAGACTTCCGACCTCCGACCTTACGTCCAAGTCTCGAAATAAACCAGACAAGATTTCCTCAAGTCATAAACAAGAGGACGAGCTCCGATATCCGGCTTCAGCCCAAGCTCAGGCATATTTCACGAGTTCCGACTTTAAGCTAATAAGTACGAGTTCCGATTTCAGGTAGACCGGAAGCGTATCTCACTTTTAGGACGACGTGGAGAGCAATTTAGCCACAACAGTGAGAGACATGGCCGAACTTCAACCACGAAACTCCAACCAATCAACACCACAACTTTCATGTATTTAAATCAGACTCTTCTCTCCATTTTGGTCTGATTTACGTTCCCCTTCCTCTTGCTTCTTCTTCCCTTCCTCTCTTAATCCAACTCTATCAAATTTCCAAGCTTGGTCAAGGTTTCATCAATTCCAAACTCAAATTCAGCAAGATCACACTCTAAAGAGGTAGGATTCTACTTTTATTCTTGAATTATTTGCCCTATGGCTGTATGAACTTGTATTCTTCTTCATGTATTTAATGAGTTAATAGATGTATTATGATGGATCATGATTGAATTAACATGAAATATTGAGTTGGAATTAAGATTAGAAGAAGAAAACTAGGAGAAGTGAAAGTTGGAATACTGTCTAGTTGAGGAATTCCACGGTAGTTCGTACGGCGGAGTGTACGATGCCACCTACAATCAGTTAAATCTAATGAAACTATTTTTAGATGAAAGTAGACATTCAAGGCTTTCCATAGATATATAATATAAGATTATTGGATTAGTATTGAGAGAGAGATGAATTTTTGAATTTTGACCTAGGAATCAGGGTTTTCATCCGGGCAAGGTGACTTGAGGAGGG
The DNA here is from genome assembly GCA_031439585.1 of Pterocarpus macrocarpus. Lineage (NCBI taxonomy): Eukaryota > Viridiplantae > Streptophyta > Magnoliopsida > Fabales > Fabaceae > Pterocarpus > Pterocarpus macrocarpus. Next base: position 29,406,730 of record CM062520.1, read on the forward strand.
TATAACTCGCCCTACACAACTCCAAATCGAGTGAAACCAACTTTGTTAGAAAACTTACACATAGGGGAACATCGCAATATGAAATTCTAAGTTTGTTATGGTCCCAATTGTCTCCAGTGATTCGAGGAAGTTACCTTATGTCCAAACTGAGCCAAAATAGAGTAGTTCAAAAAGGTTGAGTTTCAGGACTTATAACTCGAGCTATACTGAAGCAAATGGAATGAGACTTATGGAAAATGAAAGGTTGTCTTGTTAGCTTCAATATGAGACCAATTTCGTATGATTTGAGCTTAGTTTCGATTTTTGGTGAATTTATACTTCCAGGAGTGTAATTCGGGCTAGTGACTGAACAAGCTGAGGTAAAATTTAAATAACTTGAGTTATGTAGATCAAAATGATATGGGACTAAAGAGGTTAGAAAGTAGACACATAGAGCTATGACATATCCAAAATTCAGATTTAAATGAGTTGAATAGAAATAAAGGTGGATTATACAAGATTCAGGCAGAATTGAATAGAATTGATAGAAGTGACCCAAGTGAAGATTTCACAAGTGTTAGTGAAACATATAAGGTTTGAGTTGAGGATTGCCAGTTTTACATTGATATACATATATATGTGTTAGATGGGTTATATTGCTATGATTGAATTGTTTGTGAACTGGCACTATTCATGGGGAGACGGAACTGATCAATTATGCTGTCGGACTTACGGCAGAAGTTTATGGAACTAGGAATGTTTACATGCAAAGATAAATTTAAGTATGATACGAGTTATGACGTATATGAAAATAAAGGAGGAAGCATATGTATGAGCACATTCAGCATGCCTATGCATGACCATATGTGAGAATGACCAAGCATGAGTATAATGAATGTAAATCCCTTTACTCGGAGGCAGTTAATTGAGATCCCTCCCTGTGAAGGCAGTTAAAAGATAAAGATATAAATCCCTTCACTTGGAGGCAATGCACTTTGAATCCCTCTTTGTAAAGGCAGCTAAAACTATGAGTCCCTCTACCTTGGAGTCACATGGTTAGATGAGATCCCTCTATATTGAAGGCACGTGGTCAGATGAGATCCCTCGATTTTGAGGCACGTGACCAGAAGAGATCCCTTCAATTAGAGGCACGTGGCCAGAATGAGATCCCTCCAAGACTAGAGGCACGTGGGTCCCCTTGCGGGTGAGTCGGTGTAACGACGGTCACGGGTGAAGCTAACAAGCTCACTCTAAGGCCAGGCTACCCAAGGGCAGTAAAAGCACCCTAGGGACGGCGATACGTAACGCCTAGGTGTGTCAAGTAAAAGCTAAAGACTAAAGACTAAAGACTAAGGCATATGCAAGCACCCCACTCATATGAGGCATGGCATCGACCCAACTAGTGTGAGTACAGGGGATAGAACTTACACAAGGCATGGCATGACCCAGCTAGTGTAAGTACCAAAGGAAAATCCCATATTCCTAAGGAACGTGACATGGCAATCACGCTCTGATGGGTATGACATGGCGATCATACTCTGAAATGTGGCACGTAAAGATTTTATGATGAAAAGAGAAATAAAGAAAGAAAAGCAAGTTTTATGTCTATGTATAAATTTAAATACAAGTTAAGTTATGTGCAGATGTTACGTTCTCAGCATATTGATGTTATGTGGATGTCTTAATATGCTGTAGTTCCAGTAAAGTATATGTAAAAGTTATGCCTCTAGTACATTGTTGCTATTGTACTTTATTGTATTTCAGTTATTAGTCCTAATATAATTCATGCCTTGATTTTTATGGGCTCTCCCAAATGCCAAATGTATGATTAAAATGAACTTTGCTTCGGACATTATATTTTCAACCTTTAAAATTAAATAGTTTATAAAGCATGTTCACCTTTTTCAAAACAAACCGAAACAAACTGGAAATGACAACGATGACATTCTGTATGATGATTAGAGAATCCTACTGAGAATTTATAATTCTCACTCCTATTTCCGTGTTGTCTCCAGATAGTTTCAGAAGTTTCCGAGGACGACTGAAGTTGCTGTCAGACAAGATCCGCTCAGGTAATAGTAACAACTCCAGGGTATGGTACTATGAATTAAGCATAGTACTATACTGAGGAGGGTGTTACAGAGACAATCTTTTTTCTTTTGTTAAAAAAAAAGGTAATTTGTGAATTTTTGGACTTCTTATTATTTTTTATTGTTAATTTGTAAGCATAATTATGGTTAATTATTATTTGTGGACTTCTTAGGATATGTTTGGTTTAACTTTTGGGAGAACTGCTTTTAGAGGAATTACTTTTAAAAAGAACAGATTTGTGTTTGATTTGAATATATCCAAAGTAATTTAAGAGAGTGATTGTTGTTTAGATAGGATGAAATAAAGGGCTCGTTTGATAACTGTTCTCAAAAACAATTTTTGATTTAAAACAAAAAAATAAAAAAAACTTGTTTGAAAAGGAAACTTTGTTTAATTGTTTTAAAAAATAGGAAACACAATTTGGTTTTTAAAACAAAAACAGGAAACATCTTTAACATGTTTTCCAATTTATTGTTCTCAGAAACAGCAAAACAGGCAGTGGTAATTTTGTAGTTATGTTGTTTTATTGTTTTGGAGCAGATCTTGTATCAACAAAAATAGAAACTCATCCTAAAAAGAAGCTCATGTCAACCCGTTCATCCTGGAGCTGTTCGTTCTGCATCTAAAAAAGAAAAGGTACTATTTCTCTCTTTCCCCCTTTTGTCCCATTCTATTTTTCCCCTTTCCTCTTTCCTATTTCCCCTATCCCATTCTCCCTTGTTGTCGATTTCTTCCCCCCCGCCACTCATTCTCTCTTGCCATCGGTCTCCCCCCAACCACCCATTCTGTCTTGTCTTCCTTCTCTATCGCCGGCCGTAGCCATCCTTTCCTTTCTTTGTTCGTGATCTGTTATCCAAGATGCCATTCCTTTCTTCCTTTCCTTCTCTGTCCCTAACCCAACCACCCTTTGTTTTTCCGTTTCAAATCCGCCGTATTAGCCACCCTTCCTTTCTTCCCTTCCTCCTACGTCGCCGACCCAGCCACCCTTTCCCTTTTTCGTTTCGGATCGGCCATGACAGCCACCCTTCCTTTCTTCCCTTCCTTCTTTACCATGGCCCAACCACCCTTTCCTTTTTTCGTTTCGAATCCGCCGTGACAACCACCATTCCTTTCTTCCTTTCATTCTCTGCCTCCGGCCCTAGCCTCCCTTTCCTTTTTCGTTCGGTATCCGCCATCCCCAGCCACCATTTCTTTCTTTCCTTCTTTCTCAGTGAGGACCACAGTCGTCGTTTCCTTTTTCCATTAGTTCTCCGTCCTTTTGGGTCCAAAAGAGTTGGATTATTGCTCAAAGTTTATTTTTATGATTTGGGTTATGGTTGTTTTTGGTTAGTGATGTTAGATTTTGGCTGTTTTCGTGTTTATGGTTGACATTAACTGATTTGGTAATTTGTTTTGGACTAGTTTGGATGTGGTGGACTGATATTAAGTGATTTTGTAATTTGGTTTGGATTGGCAATTTGGTTTGGACTGTCCTGGACTGATATTAGCTTATTAGTAATCTGGTTTGGATTGTGTTGGACTGATATTAGTTGATTTAGTAATTTGGTTTGGATTGATAATTTGGTTTGGACTGGTTTAGATTGTTATTAGCTCATTTGGTAATTTGATTTAGTTGATTTGGTATGTTTGGACTATTTTTGGTCATTTCGTGTTTATGCTTAGTGTATTTTTCTCATTAGGAGTCATAAGTGTCTACTTTTATTGCAAGTGGTAGTTTACATTATGATTAGCATCGTGTTTTATTTTTTTGGATTTAGACTTATCTTATGATTAGCATACTTTCATTTATCTTATAATTAGCATATTTTTAGTTGATGCCTTGGGTTAATTTAAGTTCAATTGTACTAATGTTAGCAATATGCGAATTAAAACTTGTGGCTTTCTTATACATTTATTACTAAAGTTATTGGATATATTATGACCATTGTAGATGGAATATGACAAGAAAAAGACTTCACTTTGGTCCCCATTGGTGGTCAAAACTTATATAGACATTATGGTTTAAGAGGTTAATAAAGGGAATATAAGAAATAATTTGTTTTCACCTAAAGTATGGCAAGCTATATTGCGTGAACTGAATACAAGAACTGGACGTGCGTTTGACATGAAACAAATTAAGCAAAAGTTTAATAGGTTAAGGCAACAACATACTATCTTTTCTCACTTGCTATAACAAACTGGATTTGGATGGGATGTAGAAACTAATACTGTTATTGCTACAAAAGAAGTTTGGTCAACCTACCATCGGGTACACAATAAATAGAACTTAACATTTTTTTGGTTATATATATTTATACATTTTTTAGATTTAGGATATATTATTTACTTATTTTTCTTATAGGCACACCCCAATGCTACACCGTTTAAGAAGAAAGGTTTGGAGCATCACAAATTGTTGGGAGTGATTTTTAGCAAAAGTAATGCAGCTAGGGTGCTTCATCCTTCATCCACTCAAGATCCACCTAACACAGATGATGAAAATGGACTTGAAAATGAATACTTGCATGGGGGGATTCATGTATATTTAGATGATGATGATGAGGCGGATGAAGAGGATAGCTCAATGATATAGAGAGTCACCCGCAATGGTAAGAGGACAATTAAAGTTCAAGATCACAAGGCAAGGAAAGAGTATAGAAACCTTCAAGTGGGAGATGCACCTCAAGCATGGATTAAGTCATCTAAATTGAAAGCAGATGCTTTTATTGAGGCATCTAAATTGAAGGTTAAAGCTTCATTAGCTAAAGTTGAAAGATATAGGGCTAAAAGTGTGGAAGCCACTAGTTCTGCAGTTACATCATTTGAATACACTATAGCTAAATGTGTAACTGAACTTAATGAGATGGAAAATATCTCAGATAACTCTTACATGAAGGCAATGGACAAATTTAAAGATCCTGATTATAGAGAGGCATTTTTAACCATGACCAAGGATAGGAGAAAGGCATGGATTGATAGACTTGTATGACTGTTTTATGTTCTATGGTGCTCTTAGATTAGATGAATCAAGTTATGTACTTCTATTAAAGCTAACTGTTATGTATGACTTTTATTGTTGGTTTGTACTTTGGCTTGAATTATTATTTGGGACAAGATGTAATAGTTAAGACTACTTATTTGTGTGACTTTTGTTGTTGATTTGTACTTTGGCTTGGTTTATTATCTGGGACAAGATGTAATAGCTAAGACTACTTATTTACATGCATATTATCTTTGATGGCAGGTTTTATTGTGATGGAAATAAATAATTATCCTTCAGATTACTTATGTAGATGCATATTATATTTCATGGCAGGCTTTTTGTGATGGAAATAAATAATTATCCTTTAGGCAGTGATAGTATCTCAACAAATACTTTTGAAAGGTCTTCATCTTCATCTGACTCTAGTGATGATGATTCTGAATTAGTTGAATTATTGATACTTAATCTCATTGGTGATTATGAGTATAAATTTTGTAACAAAGTTCCTACTAGAATATCTGCACTAAGCGATCAAGAATTTGTGAGTGAACTTTTCAAAGAATCTGGAACAGTTTGCTATGAATTATTACGTATGGAAAAGGCATGTTATATTAATTTGTGCAATGAATTGAGGAGCAAGAATTAGCTAGAAGACTCGAGAGAAGTGGTTTTAGAAGAGCAAGTGGCAATGTTTTTATTCATCATAGGGCATAATGTGCATCATAGATTAGTAGCAGATCGATTTCAACATTCCACTCAAATTGTTTCTCACTACTTCAAGAATGTTTTAAGAGCAACTTTCGCTTAGGTAAAGAAATCATAAAATAGGATTCCATAGAGCTGCCTTATCATATAAAAAATAATCTAAAATATTACCCATGGTTCAAGGTTAGTTCTTTTTTGTCATGTGTTTTGTGTTATACGGTATATTATGTTATTTTCTTTTTGTCAAATTGATATGTTTCTATCATATGTTTGTATCAGAATTGTATATAAGCAATTGATGGAACACATATAAGTGCGTAGGTTCTAGCTGATAAGCAGACATCACGTAGAAGTAGAAAAACAACCATCACACAAAACGTTATGTGCATATGTGTCGTCAATATGCTATTCACATATGTGTATTCAGGTTAGGAAGGTAGTGCTCATTATTCAAAAGTTTTTCTGGATACACTTACTAATCAAAATGCAAACTTTCCTTGGCCTCCTGAAGGTGATATATCTTTATCTAATAGAACAATTATTCATTGGTTACATGTTAAACTTGATAGTATCATATGTGAAATTACTTGTTCATTGATTATTATGTAATGATATTGTTAATTTACATTCTTGCCAAAGTTAATGCTAATTTACATTCTTGCCAAAGTTGATGCTTGCTCATTGATTTAGGTTTATTTTATTTGGTGGATTCTAGCTGCCCATGTACTGGAGGCTTTCTTCCACCTTATAGAGGTGAATGATATCATGCACAAGAATTTCATAGTCGAGGTAGACAAGCTAGAACTGCTAAGGAATTGTTTAATTTTAGGCACTCATCTTTAAGGATGACAATTGAGCATTGTTTTGGAGTAAGATTGCCCATTTTAAAGCTAATACCACCATACAAGCCTTCTAGGCAATGCCTTATTGTTATAGCTTGTTGTACAATTCATAATTATGTGTATAGATAGGGAATGCGTGATGGATTATGTAGAGAATAGGAGATTATGGATTCTTCTAAAATTGAAACTCAGAATGGCAACACAGATTTGGAGGTAAATTTTAATAATAACAATACAACAAAATTAACTGATGAAGCTGCAAAGGAAATGGCAAGCCATCGTGACCAAATTGCAAATTGGATATGACAACAAGAACATAATGCATAATATATAAATAGGTTTGCAAATATAAAAATGTATCAAATTGTATTAAGACATTTATTGAGACTTTATGATAATATTATATATCAAATTTATTATTATATTAAATTATGCTATTATATATTTGCTACTTTTAAGAAAATATTTGCCAAACATATTTTTTGTTTTATTGCTTTTAAAACTTGTTTTTAAAAACAACTATCCAAACAGATTTTTTATTTTTTATCATTAGAAAAATACTTTTGAGATTAAAGTTATAAAACATATTTTTTTGTTCTTTTGTTCTATAAAATTGAACCTAAACTTGTTTTTTAAAACTAAAAAACAAAAACATTTTCAAACAAGCTCAAAATTACTTTTGGTTGTTAATATGAGAGTAATAGTAAGATTTCTTCTTAAAATGCCTTTTCCTAAAATGAAAACTAACTTTAAGGATACTTTTCCTAAAATACCTTCTAGAGTTCCAAAAGTAAGTTTAAAAAATGAAAACTACAATCCAAACACACTCAAGTACTATGTTTTTTTATTCTCATACCAATAAAAGGCCTTTTGAAAGCCTCAGACTGTAATCCAAACAAGCTCTTATTCATACATCTCAATTAGTTTATTATGCTTGTGTTTGAATTTGGACATAAACTATGTAGTTTAAGCATTTCTTTTAACTTTATATGGATATTATACTATTGTATTTGAGTAAATTTTTTATTGACTATATTTTTATAATTTAAAAAGTTTTTTAGATGATTTAGCTCATTAAAAATATTAAAATAAGTGTATCTATATTTTTTTAATTTTTTAATTATTTTTGGGCAAGTCAACCTGCCAAATGGGACGGACTGGTATGTCCAATCCTTTTTACTAAGGTAAGTTAGATTACCCCAACCCATTTTGGGTAGCTTGGGGCAGGGTGGGTTTGTAACATATCAATTTAACTATGTGTATAATTAATACTGTTAAGGATCAATTAACACTAAATTTATAAACAGAAAAGAGAATAATAAAAGTGATAATATAATATAGTTAAACTTTTGTCGATATTAGAATTTTAACCACACCATAAAAATTTTACAAACAATTTCTTGGAACATGAGAAATTGATAAGATAAGAAATTAACCCACACAAAGAACGCAATTAACATCTACTCATAAACTTGAGTGGCTAAGAATTAGCCAACCATCAAGCCTCCAAAATAAAATCCTAATCGCTAATAAAGTCAAATTTTGCTTTTAATATTTTGAATTTCTTTAAATTACAAAAAAATAAGACGATCACCCTCAAGATTTGCTCATCTTTTTCTCTCTCTTCTCTTTCCCAAGGCTGAATTGTCCTTCTCAAATTCTCTCCTCCATTTTTATTTTTCAAGCTCTTCAAGTCTTGTTATTCTCCTTGTTCTTCATAAAGCTAACACCAAAACCAAATCTTATCACCTCCACTTAGCCTAAAATCATAACAAAGTGCCTCCCTTGGTCCATAGAAGCTGCTACCATATAGAGGAAGGAAAGGGAGTTATTGGAGCTTGGTTGTTTAGGAGAGTTGTGGAGCTTTAAGGAGCCAAGTTTTGAGGTGTTTATAGCTTTGGAACCATGGTAAACTCTTAAAACTTGTTATATGTTGATATAGCTTCCATAAGAGCTAAGGGTTTTAATTTATTGTACCACACATATTTTGGGCTGATGATGATGATATATAACCTTATTTCAGTAATTTATAGTTAGTGAAAGTTGGATTGTGAAGGATAGTGCAACATCCACCAGATTTTTTTTATCGTTTTTTATCCAATTGTTCGGTTTTTATCGAATAATTGAGATTAATTAAAATTCAACTAAATAATTATTTAGGATCAATCAATTAGCAATTAATTGAGTTTAAATATAAGGTAATTAGGTTATAAGCATAGAAGATTTCATAGAAATTTTCTTAAAATCAATTTACTAATTTTAAGGAAATCGGTAAGATTACCGTATTTTAAACTGTTGGAACCGAATCAATAGAATTATGCATCCAAATTCTATTATGTTAGGGCTGATTACTCAGCCACTTGCTCTTCACTTGGTGGTGCGACAAAGGCCACAAGAAAAGGAGAACATGGCTAAATCTTACCCACAAAAATTCAACCAATCAAAACCCACTTAACCAACTACGTCATTAAGCTTTATTAACACATTCTTCCCCTTTTTCATTCAGCTGATTTGCACCTCCCTCCCCTCTGGTTTCAGCCCTCTTCTTCTCTTCTCCACTCACCCAACTCCATCAAACCTTCAAGCTCAATAAGGTTTTATCAATTCAAACTCCAAAATCTAGCAAAATCACATACAAAGAGGTAGAGGTTTAATTTTGTTCTTGCTATTTTGGTTGTGGGTGGTTGATGGTGGCTTTATTTTCTTAATTCTTGATGTGTTGATTGAATGAATATGATGATATGTTGCTGGTTTGTTGGCTGTTGTTGATGTTAAAATCAATTAGGAAGTAAGAAAGGGTGAAAGTAGGAAGATGTGAGGAGCTGGAAAACTAAAATCCCTCGGTAGTCCATACAATGGAGTGTACGGATCTGCCCGCCATCATTTAAATTCAATGAAACCATTTTTATATGAAACTAGATATTCAAGGCTTTCCATACATATATCATATAAGGCCATTAGATTAGTATTGAGAGAGATATGAATTTTGGAAGTTTGACCTAGTTTTTTGCATTTGATTCTGGGCAGACTAGGTTATTCAGGGCAAACCTTTCCCTATACTACTTGGAATTGAGTGAAACTAACTTTGTTAAAAATATTACACATAGCATAATATCTCATAAAAATTTTAGAGTTAGATAAGGTCCCGTTTGCTCCCAGTGGTTCGAGAAAGTTGCCCTACGTCTAAACTTGGCCAACACAGGGCAGTTCAGGAAGGTTAAATTTTGGGGCTTATAACTCGAGCCCTACTAAGGCAAATGGAATGGAACCTTTTGAAAATAAAATATTGTCTTGTTAGCTTTAATATGAGACCAATTTTGTATGATTTGAAGTAGTTTTCAATTTTTAGTGGATTTTTACTTTCAAGTGTGTAATTCTGTCCAACTACAGGGCAGGTCGGGATAAAACTCAAATAACTTGAGCTATACTTATCAAAATTAGATGGGACTAAAAAGGTTAGAAAATAGACACATAACACTTTAACATATCCAAAATTCAGGTGTAGATGAGTTAAATAGAAATTTTGGCTTGATTTACAAAAACCAGGTTGAATGAATGTGCTGAGGCAGTAACCCTGTCTTAAATGCAACTAATGCTCCTATGAATTTGATGTTTGAATTATGAATGAAATGATGGTGACTTCTATGAGAAATTGGTGTTCTGAGTACTAGCACTATTCATGGGGAAGCAAACCCATTCCGTTATGCTGCCAAAATTTCGGTAAAGTCTATGCATGAGCTATAATATACATTCAGATATATGTGCATTTTCAAGAAAGTCATAAAAGTTATGTTATGATGAATATATAGATTATGTTATGATGAAAGTTCCATGATACTTGGGTCAGCCCCGGATTAAGGTTAAGAGGAGTAGATCGGTGGGGAGGTCGGGGAAAGTAAACCCGGCATTCCTGTATAGGAATGAGCTCGATCCTGAAAAGCAGACTATTACCTAGGAGTCTAAATGGCCAAGAACTCTCGAGGGACTAAGTAATGGAAAAGTTTATGAAGATAATTTCAAGAATGAGTTTTGCATGATCACATTGAATAGTCATTACAAGTTGTTTACGGTTTGCCTGTTATATTTACTTACTGCTATATGTTCACTTATTCTGCTCATTATTCTGTGTATCATTATTAGTAGTTTATTCTGTTTCTTATGCTGTCTTAAGTAAAACTGAACCTTACCTCAGATCAAACATTTTCCTAAACTTATTAAACATGGATAGTTCAGTTTGAATTCATGTTTTTACTATTAAATAAAAATCGAGGCAACATAATGAATGTGACGTCAGTTAAATACCATACGCGAACCCTACTGAGAATTTCCTTAAATTCTCACCTCGCTTTGTATTTTCGCATCATTCTTAGATGCTGGTGATGGACTCGACGGCCACTCGTTTTATTGAGATTTCAGACCTGCAGCTCCACCATGATTCCATAGTATACTCGTTGTACATAGTCGGTTCCTGCCATTTTCTGTCTTTACTTTTTTAGTAATAGAAATTTTGTTGTTCCTTTATTTCACCCCGTATTTGACCCTACTGCTCCATACTTTGCGGTCCCGTTGCACGTGGCACACCCACCTCTAGCACCTCTAGCACCCGCAGCACCTGCAGCTCCTGCTGACCCTGCGCTAGAGTCAACCTCGCAGGTGGTTTCAGACGTTCCGCTGAGCTCCGAGAGTGACCCTTCTGAGGCCACCAGCTCGTCATTCTCCTCGGGACCTAGTGTAGACTACTCTCCAGCCGGGCTTGGTATGGCCAATGGCTATCTGACTGAGTAGGTTCCAGCCGCAGATGATAGTGTACAACATAGCCCTCTTTTGGCAGTATGCAGCATTGGGTCATAGGCTTAGTCGCATATATATCAGTTAGTTTGAAATGTCCTCTGAGGACTCCATAGGATCGTTTTGACATGACATAAGCCTTATGTCTTTTTGGTACACCGGCCCCACTTATGTATCATGTTTTGAAACATATATATAAACTGAAGCATTGGTTTCCGACCTATATATGCATGTATACAGTTGATGGTATATTTCTTATTCTTATCTTTTCTATTGTGTTTTATTAAACTTTGTCACATTCTGCGATGTTGAACACATTCGTTATATACAGCGCGCCGTCTCTTCTATTTACAAAGCAAAAAAAAAAAAAAAAACAAAGAGATGTGATATCAGAAATGAAATGTAAGCAGAGTATCAACACGGTAATACAATCTATTTAATTTCATGCTATGACTTAAACATAACATTAAATTGATAAGGTGTTACAGATAGCAAGTAAGGGAGTTGAGGTAACACAAAACATAATATTGACTATGTTGAGTAACTCTAGACAGCCATAAATCCGTGACTCATAACTCAAGCTAGGGGATTCATAACAAGGTGGAGCTAAACATAACTCCTAGAAGAGTATACCTATGAAATTTGAAGCCAATTAGACTTAGGATGAGTGAGTAATGAATTTTTGAAATAGGCTGTGAGTTGGGAGGAATAATCCTAAGCAGTGAGTGTTTTAATGGGCATAAGTTACCCCATATAACTTCAATTTGAGTGCAACAAATTTTACTAGAAAACTAACAAGTAGGAGAATAATCTTATAAATTTCCTAATTCAAACTCCTAGTGTAGTGTTCCCAATAAATTTGCAAAGTTACCTTATGCTTTATAGGGATTGAAATAGGGCAGCCATACTGTATAGCTTATAGCTTAAGCTCTACTCAACCAAATCATGTGGGACTTGTTTCATTTGAAAGAGGGTTCACATAAGTACAAACCTGATTTCAAGGCAAAATCATGCAAGATACATTTTTAGTGATTTTCCACATTTGGGTGCTCAATTCTGTCCCATAACAAGATAGTAGTATAGAAAACTTGAATATCTTAAGTTATACACTTCAAGCCAAAAAGACTTGAAAATAAATTAGTAGAGCATAAACCTTGTAAAATTTGAGATCAAAATGACTTAAATTGAAGTTATGGTGTATTTTAGAAGTTCTAGCCAGATTTGAGATACTATAATATTACAAGGTTATAACTTAAGTTAGAGGTCTCCAAAGGACTTGGGACCAAATCTAATGACAAGATTGAGTATATGTATTGAACTTGTGCATTCTTGGAATGTATGATATGACATATTTACTTGTTTGAACTCCATGAAATTGATGCAATTTTTTGTGTTCATATGGCCGAATCTACATTAGAATCTTATTATATGTTATTATTGGTATTGTATCTCTAGATTATTGGCTAGTTTTTGCTATTTGAAATTTTGGGAAGCTCCATATTATAGTCATATACTGTTGAATTTTCGAGAGACAATTTTTGAAAGTGAGACCATGAATCATGAGCATGAGTGCATTAAGTTAAGATGTATTTATACTAAGCTATATGAGAATATAGTTGCATAAAAAGTAAGTATTATAAACATAAGAACCTCATAAGTTAATTAAGTGACGTGCCGGACCTCCATTGAGCACTGGGCTAGGACGACACAATCACGTATGATGGGATTTGCTTATTCAGGATGGCAATATGTAATGCTCAGGCAGGCATAAGTTAATATTCTGGGGACAGCAGAGCATAACACCCAAGCATGTGGAAAGGATTGCATCATAAGGACCACTATATGTAACGTTTAGGCATGTATAAAGTTGCTCTTGAGGATGCTGATATGTAATGGTCAAGTATAGATACATGTAGACACTCTAAGGATGGCGAGATGTAATGCCCAGGTATGTTGTCATCAGAGAGAGTGAACTAAGCATTTACTAGATCCTTTTGCTTAAGTTAGCAAAAAATGTCTAACTTAAGTTAAGGCATGATAAGTTAACAATAACTAGATCCCAATGCTAAAGTCAAAGAAAGATGTCTAACCTAAGTTAAGGCATGATGAGTTAAGAGTAAGTATTAAAGTCAAATAAGTAAGGAAGACTAAGAACGAAAAGGAGTTATTTCAGTTAAGGAAGTATAGCAATGAAAAGAGTATAGAGACATATATTGGGAGAAATATTTCATTAATTTATTTCCTGCATTAGGCTCTATTTTGATTTTGTATTGATATAAATTATGTGAATTTTATGAGTCTTGGATTAAGTGCTTGAATAAAATAAACCCACTTCGGAAGGATAGTTTTGGAACTTTGTAAAATAAACCTTTTTCTTGTTATGGTATGATCACACTTTTTATAACAAATCGAAGTGGTTGCGATGATAACGATGACAATGTATATTTTAGCTAGTACTGCCTACTGAGAATTTATAACTCCCACTCCTGTGTGTTCCTTTTGTAACACCCTCCAAATATATAAGTCATGCTTGAGTCATGGGGCCACATTTAGAGGCTATTATATATACTTGGCCCCTTGGAAGTGGATGGCATCTCCCACTTTTTGGGTAATAGCCTGCTTTTCATGACCGGTCTTGTTCCTATACGTGATTGCTGAGTTTACTTTCCCCGACTCTTACACCGACTTCTTCTCCTTAAATCTGTTCAGGGATTGGCCCAAGTGATTATCTGTGACGATATCACCCTAACCCAATACTAGGTGGAAGCTCGATATGTCTCTTTGCAAGTTCTTGTCATTCTTTATATTCTTATTTATGGTCATGCAAGTTCTTTTCATCCTTTATGCTATATAATTCATTCACAGTTTACTTATGCTGAAAATCCGCCAGCTTGACAGCTGTAATAGGAAAGTTTCCCAAAATGGATAATAGAAGTAACAACCACCTAGTCCCAAAAAATTAATGATCATTATAAATAATATACCACCATAATATCATTTTAGTATGTAATTGCATAATTATTAAGTCCATGTGACTCCTCATGGTTTGTGGAACCTCGAAGTCATGAAACTCTTAAGTTGTCTACCTAAAACTTCTAAATTATACTAAGATTTTATTTTAATTCATTTTAAATCTCCAAATTTAATAGAGTGTAGCTTTGCTAGTCTACTTTTAGAGCTCTTTTATTTCACTAAATTTTGAGATGTATGACTAAAGTTATTAAAGTTTTACTTTTCATGACAAACTTGCACATCTACAATTAGAAAATCACAAAAAATTATCCTTACATTATTTTGATACGAAATTTTACCAAAATGTACCTATGTGAACCTTATTTTAAATCCAACTAGTTATATTTTAATTGGATAGGTAGATCTTGAGTTATGAGCTCCTCATTTGGGCCACCCTTTTTTAATCCAAACAGAGCATAGATCACCTTTAAGGATTTATTGGGAGCAATCTACTCATGATCTGACTCTCAACTTTTGTAGGCATGATTTGCTATACGTTAACTTTCTAACAAAATTAGTTGCACTTAATTTAAAATTATATAGGGCAATTATACCCCTTACATCACACACTTGTCAGGACAAGGGGTGTTAACTAACAACCAAGTTCTAAAAATTATAACTCCTTTATTTTAAGTCCTATAATTTATTCAGTTGGATTGCTCTTCTAGTCAGGTTTCACCTAAAATTAGTTTCATTTCAAATTGAATTTTGTAGCTTAAGATATATCCCTTGTAATATACACTACCCCTAGGTTTCCTTGCAATAGCCTTTTGCTTATGAGTCCAACACATCTTCATGGGCTCAAAACTATCACATATTTATATCAATCAACAACAAGCCAGTAAAACCATCATTAAAATCAAGTGAAAGACTAAGGGTTTAGTAGAATATATGGTGCTAGAGATTAAGAGAAAGAAACTAGGATTTAAATTACCTACCTCAAGGTTCTTAAAGCCATCGAAGCAAGGAAGCCAAGAACAACACCTATCCTTCTTCTATGGAGGGAGGGAAGCTTCACTTGATGCTTGATCATCAAATTAATAGAGGGTTTTGTAGAAGAGAAGGTGAAAATTAATTTTCATAAAAGGAGCAAGGTGTTTTGAGGCTAAGAAAACCATCAATCATGAGCTTGAAGCTCATGGCTATGGAGGTGGAGAAGAAGAAAATGAAGAAGAAGAAGATGATGATGATGGAAGGGTGTGTTGGTGGTGTCTAAATGGAGGAGAGGAGGAGAAGATAAGAGAGTCTTGATATTTTAGAAGGAGTGGTGGTGATAAATCCACTAATTGGGGCCGGCATGGCATCGTCAAGTCTACTCATTTACCCAACGTACACATTCCTGGTCACATACTCTGGCTACTCTCCTGACAGGTCTATCTAGTGCTTGCAATATTATTTCCTTGGATTTGTCATGCTCAAAGATAATATAGGATCCTTAAGGATTAATTCAAGGTATTTGGCTATTAATTCAAGTACTCTGAGTTACCCGAGATATTATATATGTAATGTGAGTAATCTCACATTTTTATTTAAAACTAAGTGCAAAAAATATCAATTATAAGGTTATTACATGTATTTTAGTTATCTATTAGTGTTGTGGGGCCCATGCATTCTCAGAATCAGGAGTTTTCTGCTAATGCCTTTCTTACCAGCTATAAACCTTTTATTTACAGTTTTATCATTATAATCTAATAATTACAATTTTGTCCTTCCTTTTACTACAACTTTCTATTTACGATTTTGCCTTTGCCTTAAGCCCAGGCTTCCTTCTATATTAGTTTACTCTCAAAATTGGGAATATTACACCCATGTCATCTCTAGACAGCTTAGAAGACCTTGATAGTGACCTTTCTGGTAGAGTCTAATTGAGGTTGGGCTAGTTGCGAAAGATTGTTATAAGATATATATTGGCATTGGATGACTGTTATGCTAGTGGAAGCTCTTAGTAGATCTCTTTTATGTATTTTGAAAGACTATTAAGTAAGACTGGAAGTCTTGTTATATAATTTGGTGAATGCCACTTATGATGTAAATGTTGGTATATATAAGGAAGTTTCTATTCCCTTTATTCATTTGCCTATATTTGCTTAGAATTATGAAATAGATTGGGGATATTACACCCGTGTCATCTCTAGATAGCTTAGAAAACCTTGATGGTAACCTTTTTGGGAGAGTTTAACTAAGGCTGGGTTAGCTGCGAAAGATTGTTATAAGATATATATTAGCATTGGATGGCTGTTATGCTAGGAGAAGCTCTTAGTAAAGCTCTTTTATATATTTTGAAAGACTATTAAGTAAGACTGGAAATCTTGTTATATAATTTGGTGAATGCCATTATGATGTAAATATTGGTGTATATAAGAAAGTTTCTATTCCCTCTATTCATTTGCCTATATTTGTTTAGAATTATGAAATAGATATCACACTATTTTGTCCACTAATTTATTTATTAATAGTAATTTCTAAGTAGAATATTATAATTTAAGCATGATATTATATTTAGGAGAAAATTAAATGGTCGGCCCGCTTTGCCATCTCTTACAGGAAGTAGGGTTAATCAACATTTAAAACTTACTTACGGGAGCAAAACGACATCGTTTAAGGGAAAGCATTAGACGTGAGAACCGGCAACACTTCATTGACAGGCTTTGACCTCCCGATTCGACCATTTTCTGAACCCTAACTGCGCACCACCGCCCTCAAAAATTAAAATGCACCTACCTCTGTCTCACTGTCTTCGAATTCCATGTACCTGACCATCGTCGTGTTTTCTTCCATCTGGCCACTGCATCAACCCTAGTCTCACGCTCACTGGATCCTCCCAAGCCCAGATCGAGGTAAACCCTACTCCATTCACAATCTGGTTCAGTGGTTTTGTGTCATTTGGGGTTGGTGCTGTGTGGTTTGTGCCAATTTATGAATTTTACATTTAGAATTTGTTGGGTATGCCACCACCTGGTTGTTGATTAAGATCAATAGTTCAAGTTCAGGTTTTCTTTTGGGTCTTGAATATTAGTATTTTTTTTGGCCCCTTCTAGTTGACTGGTTGATGAGATTTTAGATAGTGATGTCTGTGAACAATAATAACCCTTCTAAGGGTATTGGCCCCTCTTCTTCGTCCTTTGGAAATGCTACAATGCCATCCCCTTCTATGCCTGCAAACCCTGGATTCCCACAGTCCCAAGCTCAAGCCCAGATGGCTGCTAGTTTTCAAGGCCAGTTCCCACTGTCCCAAGCCCATGCCATTGCTCAAGCACAGTCCAAAGCTGCCCAAGCGGTGGCTCATGCTCAACTACAAGCTCATTTACAAGCTCAGGGGTTGGCCTTAAATCAGGGCCAGTCTGGTAGTTTGGGGAATTTGGGAGTGTCATCGCCGTCAGTTTCTACACCTGGAAATGCGAGTGGGAAGCGGCTCCCTCTGAAACCCCCTATTCGCCCTGTAGGGTTTTCTCCTCCAAACACTTTCTCGCCTTTAAGACCGATGGAACTCATGCCTGCTGCTCGAAGGAAGAAGCAGAAGCTCCCTGAGAAGCAGCTTCAAGATAAAGTGGCTGCTATCTTGCCGGAGTCTGCTCTGTACACCCAGCTTCTCGAGTTTGAGTCCCGGGTTGATGCCGCCCTTGCTAGGAAGAAGGTTGACATCCAGGAAGCGCTCAAAAACCCACCTTGTATTCAGAAAACTCTTCGCATCTATGTATTTAACACTTTTGCTAATCAAATTCGCACGATTCCTAATAAGCCAAATTCTGAGCCACCTACCTGGGCACTGAAGATAGCTGGGAGGATATTGGAAGATGGTGTTGACCCTGATCAGCCAGGCTTAGTGCAGAAGTCATCACCACTGTATCCAAAGTTCTCAGCTTTCTTCAAAAGGGTAACCATTTCTTTGGACCAGAGACTCTATCCTGATAATCACATTATTGTGTGGGAGAATTCTCGATCACCTGCTCCACATGAAGGTTTTGAAGTAAAGAGGAAAGGAGATAAAGAATTTACAGCGAGTATACGGTTGGAAATGAATTATGTGCCTGAGAAGTTTAAGCTTTCACCAGCATTGACTGAAGTTCTTGGTATTGAGGTTGATACCCGCCCAAGAATTATTGCTGCTATCTGGCATTATGTGAAGGCCAGGAAATTGCAAAACCCAAATGATCCTTCTTTCTTTCACTGTGATCAGCCTCTTCAGAAAGTATTTGGGGAAGAAAAGATGAAGTTTACTATGGTTTCGCAGAAAATATCACACCATTTGTTCGCTCCGCAGCCTATACTTTTGGAGCATAAGATCAAGCTTTCAGGAAATAGTCCAGCTGGAACTGCTTGTTATGATGTGACAGTTGATATTCCATTTCCTAATCAGAGAGAGTTGTCTGCATTATTGGCTAATGTGGAAAAGAACAAAGAGATTGAGACATGTGATGAAGCGATATGTGGAATCATTAGAAAAATCCATGAGCACCGGAGGAGACGAGCATTCTTTCTTGGTTTCAGTCAATCTCCTGTGGATTTCATAAATGCCATGATTGAGTCTCAAAGCAGGGATCTGAAACTTGTGTCTGGAGAAACTAGTCGCAATCCTGAAAAAGAGCGTCGATCAGATTTCTTCAATCAACCATGGTAAGCTGTTAGAGCTATCTCTTGGTTAGCTTTTTCTTCTCTGTTAATTTAGTTTATTTTTATATTATTATTTTTTTCTTGACTCCTCTGCATGCTTCTATCTTAGGGCCTTTTTTTTTTTTTTTTGGGTACAAATGCTTCCATCTTAGTTGAAAACAAATTTGTTACCATCTGTTGGGCTTGAAAATAATTGACCTGAAGACAACAATAATTTAGAATCCAGCTTTATAGTCTAGTTATTAATAATTCCATAAATTGCCTTAGGTGAGGGTGATGTATGGTATAACTGGGAGATTTTAATTGGACTTTTACACTTGCTTTCGACCCATATGGCCATCGGGTGATTTCATTTTGCTTCATTTCAAATGACTAACATGCATAACGTGCTTTTCCTTCTGTTCATGTGCTGGGTAAAATTATCAGGTTTCATGCCCTTTTTCTTCCATGGTATATAAATGCGTAAATGGTTACCATTCAACATGAAATTTTACATCCTGTTTGACAACTTGGACAGGGTTGAAGATGCCGTTATTCGATATTTGAATCGCAAACCAGCGGCAGGAAGTGATGCTCCAGGAAGCACGTGACACCAGCTGTAGCGGGGTTCCTTATTTAAATCATTCATCCCTTTTGGTGATGCATTTGAAGATATATGATGGGAATTTTTTATGTAGCTAGTGTTTCATGTTGTATCAGATGGCTGGAACCACTGCTGCTCTTTTGTAATACAATATCTTGTATGGGTGGTGCGAGCACAAATAGTTGCAGTGCTGATAGTTGGCCAATCATTCGAAAAATGTTACTACACTTTCAGGTTTCTCTGTAGTCCACTGCTGTGGATTATATGGTTAAAGTGCAGATCATCGGTTGATTATGTACACGCAAGATGCTTGACATTACAAGAAATTGTATCAGGAGGGGTTGATTGGTGTACAGAATTTAAATTGTCTTATGACAACTTAGTTGAAGAGAGAACAAATGTTGAACGCCATGAGAGATTCCGATGACATTGATTCTTGAACTGTGTTCCTTGTTAAATCCAATTATGATACATGTAGTAATGTTGTATAAATATTTGTATTCAAATACTTTTCGGCTCTTTTTAACCTGCACTCTTACTGTACATCAAACAAAGCAAGTAAATATGTGATTGAGGGTGTGTTCATCTCTATCAACCTAGAGAGAAAGGGCTTGTCTACGGTCCTCTCAAAATTTGGAGACCTATAATGACAATTAGTTTTGCAATGGTTGGCAGTACTCGAAAGGGAATAGACTGAAAGTTGGGACTAAGAAATGCTTCATGATTTCTATTCAACAAAAAGGAGTGTGTATATATATATATCACCTATTGCTTAATTACTATTCCTATTTATAGGACTACAATAACCAGGTTAGGCTATTTCTTATGTCACTATCTTAGATACATGAACTTAATTATTGTGGATGCTAGCTACAACAATTCCAACACTCCGTTTAAGCTGTTCTGTATATGTCATTAGCACTAAGTTTGTTACAAATATAATTAACCCAAGAATCTCAAAGGGATTTAATGAAAACATCATCAATTTGTTCATTGGAATTGAAAAAGGCTATAGAAATTTCTTCATATTGAAGCTTCTCCCTTACAAAATGGCAATCAATCTCAATACGTTTTGTTCTTTCATGGATCATTGGATTTAATGCTATATGTAGGGCTACTTGATTATCATACACAAGCTTCATAGACTGCTCTTTAAAAACCCAAGTTCCTTTAGCAGTTGTCTTAGCTGTGTGAGATCATATGTTGCAGCTACCATTGCTTGATAGTTAGCTTCAATGCTTAACCTAGCACCACAGATTGCTTCTTACTTTTCTAAGATATCATGTTGCCTTGAAAGTGCCCTGAGGTGGAGCATCTCTCTGAGGGAGAGCCGGCCCAATCAACATTTGTGTAGCAACATATCTCCATATGATCTCTATTCTCATATAGTAATCCTCTTCTTGGAGCTCCTTTAATGTATCTAAGTACTTGAACAACTGTATCCTAATGCGAGTCACACGGAGAATCAAGAAATTGACTTAACACTGATATAACAAAGGTAATGTTAGCTCTAGTTATTGTAAGATAATTCAACCTCCTAATCATTCTTCGATACTGTCCAGGGTCAGATAATGACTCCCCTTATCTTGGAAGAAGTTTGACATTAGTATCCAAGGGTGTATTAATGGGTTGACATCTTGTCATGCCAGAAAGTATTGAAACTTGCCAAGATGCTTAGTGTGAAATTGTTTGAACAAATAATGCTTCAAATTTTCAATACCAGCAAATTTATTATTGGTAATAATAACACCATCTACATAGACATTAAGGGGGTGTTTGGTAAATGGAATGAATTTTTATTGCTGGGAATAAGATTCTCAGGAATGCTATTTCCGGGAATAACTTTCCTAGGTATGATACTTTAGAATGTTTGGTATAGAAATTGAATTCATGTGAATATTTAATAAATTTCCCAAAATACCCTTGATGGAGGTGGTGGCAAGTGTAACATCCACCACGAGTCCCGATTTCCGACTTCATCTTTGGAGTTGTTTCCGAGTTTCGACCTCAGGCTTCGAGTTTCAAATATATTGTACATAATATCTGACTTCCAACTTCATGTTCCAAAACAAAGTGTACATGATGTTCGACCTTCGACTTCATATCCAAGTTTCAAATGAAATGGCTATGATTTTCATTTTCTGACCTTATGCTTGAAATAAATAGTCATGCTTGATTATTCAACCAGAATAATACACGAGTTCCGACCTTAGGTTTGATTTAAAATGGTCACGGATTTCGATCTCCGAGTTTATCTCAACCAGAAATAGACGCGAGATCATATCTTTGAGTTGATCTCCAAGTTCGATCAAAATTTTACACGAGCTCCGATCCCCGAGTTTATTCCCAAGAGCTTTTCATTTCTATTGGTGTTCCCGAGTTTGCCTATGACCAACTTCCGAGATTGAATTGGGAGTTCCGAGATTATATAAGTTAAGGGTTGATTCCCGATTTCAAGTGTTATGCTTAGAATCGATCTCTAAGATTGATTCTAGATCGAGTTTTAAAATTTCGTGTAATAAGAGTTTTAAAGCGTCCTGGTTCTCGACTTCCAAGTTTACGTTAACAGAGTGACTTTCGGGTTTAAGTATTTTAAGTTTCACACCCTTGTCCTTGGCATTCGATTTTAAGGTGATTGTGTGCGGTATAATTTCTGACCTCCGACCTTATGTTTCAAATAAGTTTTGCATGATTTCCGACATACGACTTTGCTTCCAAGTTTTGAATAAACTAAACAATATTCCCGATATCCAAGTTCATCTGTAAGTTTGAAATAGATGGGCAAGAGTTCCGACTTTAAGCAGAGTCGAGACGAGTTCCAATTTCATTTGGCGACGTGGAGAATAATTTAGCCACAAAAGAAGGAGACATGGCCGAACTTCAATTACAAAATTTCAACCAATCAACACCTACAATTCCAACTACCCTCGTGTATTTAAGTCAGACTCTCCTTCTCACTTCTGGCGGACTTGCGCCTCCTTTTCCCTCTTGTTCCAGCCTTCTTCTTCTCTTCTCCTCTCAACCTACTCCGTCAAATCTTCAAGCTTTGTCAAGGTTCCATCAATCCAAAATCAAATTCAGCAAGATCACACCGAAAGAAGATAGGATTCCATCTCTGTTCTTAAAATTCTTTGAACTGTGGCTGTATGAAATTTTACTCTTCTTCATGTATTTGATGATATATTGGATGTATATGATGTATTATGGTTGGATTAATGTAAAATCTTGAGTTGGAATTAAAGTTAGAAGAAGAAAACTAGGAGAAATGGAGGATTGGGACGCTGCCTAGGTGAGAAGTCCCACGGCAATCCGTATGGCGGAGTGTACGGCTCCGCTTACAGCCAGTTAAATCTGATGTAACTATTTTTATATGAAGTAGACATTCAGGGCTTTCCATACATATATAATATAAGGCCATTGGATTAGTATTGAGAGAGATATGAATTTTTGAAGGTTAACCTAGAAATCAGGACTTTCATCCGAGTAGTGTGACTTGAGAAGGGTGTAACTCACCCTACACAACTCCAAATTGAGTGAAACTAACTTTGTTAGAAAGCTTACACATAGGAGAACATTTCAGAATGAAATTCCGAGTTTGTTACAATCCCATTTGTTCCCAATGGTTCGACGAATTTGCCTTATGTGTAAACTAGGCCAAAACAGGGTAGCTTAGGAAGGTCAAATTTCAGGACTTATAATTTGAGCTCTACTAAAGCAAATGAAATGAAACTTCTTGCAAATGAAAGCTTGTCTTGTTAGCTTTGATATGACACCAATTTCTTATGATTTAGATTTGCTTTCGATTTTTAGTGAATTTTTACTTCCAAGAGTATAATTCGGACTAGTGACCGAATAGGCTGAGGCAAAATTTAAATATCTTGAGCTACGCATATCAAAATGAGATGGGACCAAAAGGGTTGAAAACTAGACACATAGAGCTATGACATATCCAAAATTCATGTTTAAATGAGTTAAATAGAAGTAAAGGTGGATTATACAAAATTCGGGCATAACTGAATAGAATTGGCAGAAATGACCAAATTGATGGTTTCACAAGTGTTAGTGTATATATAAGGCTTGAGTTGATGGTTGCAAGTTTTACATTAATAGACATGTTAGATTGATTATACTGCTATGACTAATTTGTCCGTGAGAGCTGGCACTATTCATGCGAAAACGGATCTGATTCGTTAGGCTGCCGAATTTACAGCAGAAGTCTATGAAACTATGAGTGTTTATATTACAAGAAATTTATGATATGAATAGCTATACAATTATGAATATGCATGTGAAAATTCTATATGCAAGAATGATATAAGCATGATATGAAGTATATGAAAATAAATGATGAAGCATACGTATGAGTACATTCAGCATGTCTATGCTTGATTATGTACGAGAATGAAAGAATATGAATATATTAAATGTGGATCCCTTCACTTGGAGGCAGTTATTCAAGATCCCTCCTTATAAAGGCAGTTAAAGACTAAAGATTAAAGCATATGCAAGCACCCCACTCATATGAGGCATAGCATCGACTCAGCTAGTGTGAGTATAGTGGATAGGGCTTACATGAGGCATGGCATGACCCAGCTAGTGTAAGTACCGGAAATTTATGGTGGCATATAAATATTCACTATAAAGGATATGATGAAGGTCCCATATTCTTAAGGAACGTGACATGGTGATCATGCTCTGATGGGGTATGACATGGCGATCATACTTTGGAATATAGCATAATGATCCCACACCCTAAGGAATGTGACATGGCGATCACATTCCGATGGAGTATGATATAGCGATCATACTTTGAGATGTGGCAGGAAGATCATATTCCTGAGGAATGTAACATGGCGATCACATCCCGATGGAGTTTGACATGGCGATCATACTCTGGAATATGGCATGATAAGCAGAAGATAAAGAAAGAAAAGTAAATTTTATGTATTTGCATAACTTCAAGTATAAGTAAAGTCATGTGTAGATGTTATGCCTCTAGTATATTGATGCTATAGTATCTTAATATGTTTGCAATTATCATTCATAGTATGATTCATGAATTGACTTTGTATGGGCTCTCGCAAATGTCAAGTGTATGAGTAAAATGAACTTTGCTTCGGATAATATATTTTCGAACTATAAAATATAGCAGTTTACATAACATGTTCACCTTTTTCATAATAAACCGAAGCAAACTGGAGATGACAACGATGACAGTATGTATGATAGTTAAGGAATCCTAGTGAGAATTCAAAATTCTCACATCTATTTTCGTGTTATCTCCAAATAGTTCGAAAAGTTGCAAAGACGGCTGAAGTTATTGTCAGTCAAGGTCCACTCAGGTAACCATAACAACTCTTGAGTGTGGTACTATGACTTAAGCATAGTACTGTACTTGGGAGGGTGTTACATTAATAGTATCAGCATAGTTCGATCCTCTCCAGACCTGAGGATTTGGACTGACTACGTTTCCAGTGCACTCTGGAATCCTTAGAAAATGTCATGCGATAAATCTTATCTTTTCAGATAAGATATAGTAAATTAGATATGCATGACTGCCTAATCGTGATTGTTATTAGTTGTTGTCACACTTAACTTGTTATTGAGCCTGATCAACTCAATCTTTTGTTGTGTGTGATTAGAAACTAATGGCTTCCAGGGGGCGGGGTAGGCCACAAACTGAACCCACTTTAGAAGACCTGCTAATTTCATGGACACTCTACGAGAGATGGCATATGCCATGCATGAACAAGCTGCTACAGCACCCCAAATGATGGACCAGCTGGGAAGATAACCTGGAGCCAGTCACGGTGGAAACTCGAATGGCCTAGGATTGGACCTGGAATACCTCAAGTTCGTAGAATTCTGAAAGGCGAACCTGCCTAGTTTTAGAGGAGGTTTTCATCATGATAAGACTGATGAGTGGATTAAGACAATGGAGAAGGTCTTTTCTATTCTGGACTGCATTGACCACCAGAAAGTGGCCTTCGCCACTTATATGCTCGAAGCAAATGCAGAATTCTGGTGGAATGGTGTAAAATGGGTATTAGAGGAGTCCCAAATCGAGATCACCTGGATTGTGTTCAAGGACACTTTTTACCAAAAATACTTTCCTCCGTCAGTTCGGAACGCCAAGGAGTTGGAATTTATGCAACTCTGCCAGGGACGCAATAGCATGTCAGAGTACATCGCTAAGTTTGAGGAGTTATGTAAGTTTTCCATGATCTATTAGCGGAATCCATATGAGACGTAGAAGTGTGTCAAATTTGAAGGCGGATTAAGGGAAGATATCCTCACAGCAATAGGCCTTATGGAGATCAGGGATTTCCCTACCTTGGTAAACAAATGCAGACTTGTGGAAGACTATAACAAGAAATTGGAGATTTCCCAGTCTGATACTTATGGCAAGAGGCTTGCACCTGAAAACCAGGAACCCGAATATGCCTCACCACCAAAGAAGCAATTTCATCTTAGTAAGTATGAGGGCAAGCAGCTGCAAGAGTCGGTGGCTGAACAACAATGTCCGAAGTGTGGAAAGAATCATGGAAATAAGCCTTGCCTGGTTAAATAGTATGTGTGTTTTAGATGTGGCAAGCCAGGACATATGATCAGAGAATGCCCTGAAAACCAACCACTGGCTCCTAAACCGCAACGCTCAGGAAGAATCTTCACTATAAATGCGGAGGAGGCGATACCCCAGGGGAGCCATCGCGAGAATTAAGGATAACCCAGGACAAAGATCCATTTTTCGCTAACTGTGCTATGTTGAGTTATATATATGGGTTTGCTATATTTTCTTCGATTATGCTTATCAACTTTCCATGTGCTTATATCAACTCTTTCACTAAACTCAAACGGCAATAAATAGTTAGTGTTGTGACTAAATTTTGAGGACAAAATTCTTTTAAGGAGGGTGGTAATGTAACATCCACCACGAGTCCCGATTTTTGACTTCATCTTTGGAGTTGTTTCCGAGTTTCGACCTCAGACTTCGAGTTTCAAATATATTGTACATAATATCCGACTTCCAACTTCATGTTCCAAAACAAAGTGTACATGATGTTCGACCTCCGACTTTATATCCAAGTTTCAAATGACATGGCTATGATTTCCGTTTTTTGACCTTATGCTTGAAATAAATAGGATACGAGTTTCGACCTCATGGTTGATTATTCAACCAGAAAAATACACGAGTTCCGACCTTAGGTTTGATTTAGAATGGTCACGGATTTCGATCTCCGAGTTTATCTCAACCAGAAATGGATGCAAGATCAGATCTTTGAGTTGATTTACAAGTTCCATCAAAATTTTACACAAGCTTCGATCCCCGAGTTTATTCCCAAGAGCTTTTCATTTCTATTGGTGTTCCCGAGTTTGCCTATGACCAACTTCCGAGATTAAATTGGGAGTTCCGAGATTATATAAGTTAAGGGTTGATTCCCGATTTCCAGTGTTATGCTTAGAATCGATCACTGAGATTGATCTTGGACCGAGTTTTAGAATTTCGTGTAATAAGAGTTTTAAAGTGTCCTGGTTCTTGACTTCCAAGTTTACATTAATAGAGCGACTTCCAGGTTTAAGTATTTTAAGTTTCACATCCTTGTTCTTGGCTTTTGATTTTAAGGTGATTGTGTGCTGTATGATTTCCGACCTCTGACCTTATGTTTCAATTAAGTTTTGCATGATTTCCGACATATGACTTTGCTTCCAAGTTTCGAATAAACCAAACAATATTCCCAATATCTGAGTTCATCTGCAAGTTTGAAATAGATGGGCACGAGTTCCGACTTTAAGTAGAATCGAGACGAGTTCCAATTTCATTTGGCGACATGGAGAATAATTTAGCCACAAAAGAAGGAGACATGATCGAACTTCAATCACAAAATTTCAACCAATCAACACCCACAATTCCAACTACCCTCGTGTATTTAAGTCAAACTCTCCTTCTCACTTCTGGCTGACTTGCGCCTCCCTCTCCTTCTTATTCCAGCCTTCTTCTTTTCCTTTCCTCTCAACCTATTCCATCAAATCTCCATGCTTTGTCAAGATTCCATAAATCCAAACTCAAATTCAGCAAGATCACACCTAAAGAAGGTAGGATTCCATCTTTGTTCTTAAAATTCTTTGAACTGTGGCTACATGAAATTTTACTCTTCTTCATGTATTTGATGATATATTGGACGTATATAATGTATTATGGTTGCATTAATGTGAAATCTTGAGTTGGAATTAAAGTTAGAAGAAGAAAACTAGGAGAAGTGGAGGATTTGGATGCTACCTAAGTGAGAAGCCCCACGGTAGTCCATATGGCGGATTGTACGGCTCTATCTACAACCAGTTAAATTCGATGAAACTATTTTTATATGAAAGTAGACATTCAGGGCTTTCCATACATATATAATATAAGGCCATTGGATTAGTATTGAGAGAGATATGAATTTTTGAAAGTTAACCTAGGAATCAGGACTTTCATCCGGGCAGTATGACTTGAGAAGGGTGTAACTCACACTACACAACTCCAAATTGAGTGAAACTAATTTTGTTAGAAAGCTTACACATAGGGGAACATTTCAGAATGAAATTTTGAGTTTATTACAATCCCATATATTCCCAGTGGTTCGAGAAATTTGCCTTATGTCCAAACTAGGCCAAAATAGGGTAGTTCAGGAAGGTCAAATTTCAGGACTTATACTCGAGCTCTACTAAAGCGAATGAAATGAAACATATTGCAAATGAAAGGTTGTCCTGTTAGCTTTGATATGACACCAATTTCGTATGATTTGGATTTTCTTTCGATTTTTAGTGAATTTTTACTTCCAAGAGTATAATTTGGACTAGTGACCAAATAGGCTGAGGCAAAATTTAAATATCTTGAGGTACACATATCAAAATGAGATGGGACTAAAAGGGTTGAAAACTAGACACATAGAGCTATGACATATCCAAAATTCATATTTAAATGAGTTAAATAGAAGTAAAGGTGGATTATACAAAATTTGGGCAGAACTGAATAGAATTGGTAAAAATGACCAAATTGATGGTTTCACAAGTGTTAGTGAACATATAAGGCTTGAGTTGACGGTTGCAAGTTTTACATTGATAGACATGTTAGACTGATTATACTGTTATGACTGATTTGTCTGTGAGAGCTGGCACTATTCATAGGGAAATGGATCTGATCCGTTAGGCTACCGAATTTACGGCAGAAGTCTATGAAACTATGAGTGTTTATATTACAAGAAATTTATGATATGAACAGCTATACAATTATGAATATGTATGTGGAAATTCTACATGTAAGAATGATATAAGCATGATATGAAGTATATGAAAATAAATGATGAAGCATACGTATGAGTGCATTCAGCATGTCTATGCTTGATTTTGTACGAGAATGAAAGAATATGAATATATTAAATGTGGGTCCTTTCACTTGGAGGCAGATATTCGAGATCCCTCCTTGTGAAGGCAGTTAAAGACTAAAAATTAAAGCATATGCAAGCACCTCACTCATATGAGGCATAGTATCGACCCAGCTAGTGTGAGTATAGGGGATAGGGCTTACATGAGGCATGGCATGACCCAGCTAGTGTAAATACCAGAAATTTATGGTGGCATATGAATATTCACTATAAAGGATATGATGAAGGTCTCATATTCTTAAGGAACATGACATGGCGATCACGCTTTGATGGGGTATGACATGGCAATCATACTCTGGATGTGGCATGTAAAGATTTTATGATGAAAGATATGATGACGAGTCTATATTCCTAAGGAACGTGACATGGCGATCACGCCTTGATGGGGTTTTATATGGTGATCATACTCTGGAATATAGCATAATGATCCCACACCCTAAGGCATGTGACATAGAGATCACATTCCGATGGAGTATGACATGGCGATCATACTCTGGGATGTGGCAGGAAGAACATATTCCTAAGGAATGTGACATGGCGATCATATGCCGATGGGGTATGACATGGCGATCATACTCTGCAATATGGCATGATAAGCAGAAGATAAAGAAAGAAAAGTAAATTTTATGTATTTGCATAACTTCAAGTACAAGTAAAGTCATGTGTAGATGTTATGCCACTAGTATGTTGATGCTATAGTATCTTAATATGTTTGCAATTATCATTCATAGTATAATTCATGAATTGACTTTGTATGGGCTCTCCCAAATGCCAAGTGTATGAGTAAAATGAAATTTGCTTCGGATAATATATTTTCGAACTATAAAATATAACAGTTTACATAACATGTTCACCTTTTTTATAATAAACCGAAGCAAACTAGAGATGACAACGATGACAGTATGTATGATAGCTAAGGAATCCTACTGAGAATTCAAAATTCTCACTCCTATTTCCGTGTTATCTCCAGATAGTTCGAGAAGTTGCAAAGATGGTTGAAGTTGCTGTCAGTCAAGGTCTGCTCAGGTAACCGTAATAACTCCTGAGTATGGTACTATGACTTAAGCATAGTGCCGTACTTGGAAGGATGTTACAGCAAGTGGCTGGCATCAGCAGCACCAACAGGGCCGGCGGTGGCCAGTAAATGGCGCAGGACGGTGGTAGACAGTGGCGGTATCCGGCTCCGAAAGGCGGTGCACGGTGACGGTAGGCAACAGACGGCGGACAGTGGTGGTGGCTGACGCCGGAAGGTGGCAAATGGTTGTGGCAAGCAGCGAATGGCGGAGGCGGCAGTGGCTGGCGTCGGAAGGTGGTCGACAGTGGATGGCGAACGGCGGATGACGGATGGCGGTGGGTGGTGGCTGATGATCCATGGCGGGTAGCTTTGGGTGGCTGTAGGGGTATTTTGGTCTTTTCACAGTGGCAAACATTCCCTTCCCTGGGAATGTTGGATTCCTATGGGGGAGGTGGTAATGCTTTGGAGGTGAAATTCATTCCCGGGAATGTTGCTTCAAACCTTTTACCAAACATAGGAATGTTTTCACATTCCCGGGAATATAAAAAGATGCATGCATACCAAACACCCCCTAAGGTAGATGTAGTGATTAGGAGAATGACACCGATAGAAAACAAAATAGTCAAACTTAGTTTTGGTCATGCCAAAAGCTTGGACAATAGTACTTAACCATCCTAACTAGGCACACGGTGACTGTTTGAGACCATATAAAGATTTACGGAGCTTACAAACTAGTCTAGTCTCCCCTTGAGCAACAAACCTAGGTGGTTGATCCATGTAGATCTCTTCCTGCAAATCTCCATGAAGAAAGACTTCTTTTTTATTACGGATTGATAAAGAGGCCAGTCGCCAAGGGAAACAACAAATGAACTGAAACAATTTTGGCCACAAGAGAGGAAGTATCACCATAATCAAGACCATAAATCTAGCTATAGCCTTCAGCTACTAACCAAGCTTTTAGCTAATCAACATGACCATCAGGGCCAACCTTCACAGTAAACACCCAACAAACCAAGAACATGCTTTCTAGGTGGACGAGAAATTAGATCCCATTTGCAATTAGAGTATAAAGTAGACATCTCATCAATCATCTTTTGCTGCCAACCAAGATGAGATATCACTTCACCTGTGGTTTTGGGAATGGAAATAAAGGACAAACTCAAAACCAAGGTATAATATTGAGGATAAATACGATCACAACTAAAAAAGGCATAAAGAGGATGAGGGTTAGGAGTAGAATGTATATCTTTGCAAAAAGCAATACGAGAACTCATTGGTGCATGATCCAAGTCAGGAGAACCAATTGGTGATGATGACAAATGTAATATCTTCAATTTTGTGTCATGCTAAATTACCTCAGTAACCCTGCGTAATTAGACACTTAATAAGAAATTATGAGATTAAGGCTTAATTAAGGGACCAACGAAGAGTTTATGAGTTAACTCTGATGGGAAATGTCAAAAGAACGCTTAATTTAGATTAGATAGTCTCTAATTAAGTAAGTCAGAACCTTAATATCTTAATTGAGCATTAATCACCCTTAATTAGCTTAATCGAGTTTAATTAAAGATAATTACGCTTAATCGCAAGATTAATTTTTCTTAATCATGCTTTTGTGTGTTAATCACTAATCATTGCTTAATCATCTTAATTAAGTTGCAAGAGCGCTTAATCACATGATTAAATTCAAATTTAGTCAACTAAGCAATAAAGCATTGATGACATCGCTAAAGTAGAAAAGTAAAAGATAAGGATGCTTTATGTAAAAAAAGCATTAGGATTTGTCTAAAGTAAACCCCTTAATTAACCATTTTGTCCCCTTAATTACAACAAAAGAAAAATATCTCCTCCTCCCCAAATGAAAGAAGCCTATGTGTAACATCCCGATTTTCGACCTCCTACTTAGAATTCCCGATTTTCGACTTAAAAATGGACCGGCTACAATTTCCGACGTTATGCTTCAAATACCAAGGATACGAGTTCTGACTTCATGGTTGGTTGTTCAAACATAACAAGACATGATTCCCGACCTTCGAGTTAATTAACGCGAGATCGGATCTCTAAGTTGGTCCCCAAGTTCGACCAGGTTTTCCGGGTTCCGACCTCATACTTTATTCCCAAGCTTCAAATAAGACGGGTATGATTTCCGATCTCCGAAACTATGTCCAGCTCTCAAATAAGGTGAGCATGAGGTCCTACATCCGACTTCACCTTCGAATTTCACATAAAATGGGATTATTTCCGACTTGCTGGATTTGGGCATAAGGTTTCTTATTCCCGTACCGATTTCCACTTTTATGTGAAAATCCCGACTTCCGAGTTTAAGTATTTGGGTTTGATATTATGAATCCGAATTCTCGAGTTCCGACCTTAACCATACGAGTATTCCTTATTTCCTAACTTCCGACTTAAACTTCAAGTCCGAACAACATGAACGTGATTACCGATATCCGACTTCATGTCTCAAAGACAATGTACCTTATTTCCAATCTCATAATTTATCTCCAAGTTTTAGCAAGATGTACCCGAGTTACGACCTCAGACCTCATGTTTCAAAATAGTGTACATGGTTCCCGACCTCCGAAGTTATAGTTTAACACAATGATGCAAGTACCAACCTCCGAGTTGAATGTAATGAGTTCCCGCTTTAGAGTTAAACTCAATTAGAATGGACACAAGTTCGGATCTTTGAGCTGATTCCCAAGTCGTACATGAGTTTCGATATCCAAGCTTATTCCCAAGAGCCTTCCATTTCTGTTGGTGTTCCCGAGTTTGAATGGGGAGTTCCAAGATTAGGTGATTTAAGCTGCATGACTTCCGATATCCAAATTTACTCCCAAGTGTCGAATAAGGTTGGAT
The DNA here is from genome assembly GCA_031439585.1 of Pterocarpus macrocarpus. Classification (NCBI taxonomy): domain Eukaryota; kingdom Viridiplantae; phylum Streptophyta; class Magnoliopsida; order Fabales; family Fabaceae; genus Pterocarpus; species Pterocarpus macrocarpus. The sequence continues at coordinate 29,439,599 of CM062520.1, forward strand.
GAGTTCCGACATCCGGCTTCAGCTCCAAGATCAAATAAAAGGGACGCGGGTTCCAACTTTACACATAATAGATACGAGTTTTGAATTAAGATAGAATGGAAGCGAGTCTCACTTTTGGGACGACGTGGAGAGCAATTTAGCCACAAAAGTGGGAGACATGGCCGAACTTCAACCAAAAAACTCCAACCAATCAACACCACAATTCCAACTACTCTCATGTATTTAAATTAGACTCTTCTCTTCATTTTGATCTGATTTATGTCTCCCTTTCCCCTTGATCCAGCCTCCTTCTTCCCTTCCTCTCTCAATCTACTCTATCAAATCTCCAAGCTTTGTCAAGGCTCCATTCAATCCAAACTCAAATTCAGCAAGATCACACTCCAAAGAGGTAGGATTCACTTTCTATTCTTGATTTCTCTGGGTTGTGGTTGTATGAGATTCCACTTTTCTTCAATTATTTGATGATATATTGGATGCATATGATGGATCATGGTTAGATTTATAAGAAATATTGATTTGGAATTAAGGTTAGAAGAAGAAAACTAGGAGAAGTGAAGGTTTGGAGTGCTATCTATGTGAGAAGCTCCACGGCAGTCTGTATGGCGAAGTGTACGGCTCTGTCTACAGCTGGTTAAATCTGATGAAACAATTTTTAAATGAAAGTAGACATTTAGATCTTTCCATACATATATCATATAAGGTCATTAGATTAGTGTTGAGAGAGATATGAATTTTTAAAGTTTGACCTAGGAATCAGAACTTTCATCTAGACAGGGTGACTTGAGGAGGGTGTAACTCGCCCTACACAACTCCAAATTGAGTGAGACCAACTTTGTTAGAAAGCTTACACATAGGGTAACATCCCAATATGAAATTCTAAGTTTGTTATGACTCCAATTCGTCCCAGTGTTTCTATAAATTTACCCTATGTCCAAACTGAGCCAATACAGAGCAGTTCAGAAAGGTGCAATTTCAGGACTTATATCTCGAGCTATATTTAAGCAAATCAAGTGAAACTTCTTGTAAATGAAAGGTTGTTCTGTTAGCTTTAATATGAGACCAATTTGGTATGATTTGAGCCTAGTTTCGATTTTTAGTGAATTTATACTTCCAAGAGTGTAATTTAGACTAGTGACTGAATAGGCTGAGACAAAATTTAAATATCTTGAGTTATATAAATCAAAATGATATGGGACTAAAGAGATTAGAAAGTAGACATATAGAGCTATGACATATCCAAAATTTAGGTTTAAATGAGTTGAATAGAAGTAAAGGTGGATTATACAAAATTTGGGCAGAACTGAGTACAATTGGCAGAAATGACCAAGTTGATGATTTCACAAATGTTAGTGAACATATCAGGTTTGAGTTGATGGTTGCAAGTTTTACATGGATAGATATGTTAGATTGATTATACTGCTATGATTGATTTGTCCGTGAGAATTGGTACAATTCATGGGGAAACGGATCTGATCCGTTATGCTGCCAAATTTACGGCAGAAGTCTATGGAACTAGGAATGTTGATATTACAAGAAATTTATGATGTGAATAGCTATACAAATATGATTCTGTAGATGGAAACTCTACATTCAAGAATGATATAAGTATGAAATGAGGTATATGAGAGTATATGATGCAGCATATGTATGAATGCCGGTAGAATGGTAAAGAGGCTACGAGCCTTTATATGTTATGAATACGTACGTGAAGATCATATGTGCAATGATATATGAAAATAAATGAAGCATATGTACGAGTGTATTCAGCATGTCCATGCTTGATTTTGCATGAGAATGAAAAGACATAAGTATATTAAATTTGAATCCCTTCACTTGGAGGCAGTTGCACATTGAATCCCTCCCTGTGAAGGCAGTTAAAAGATAAAGATGTGAATCCCTTCACTTGGAGGCAGTTGCACTTTGAATCCCTCCCTGTGAAGGCAGCTACCCTCTACATTGAAGGCACGTGATCAGATGAGATCCCTTTATTTTGAAGGCACATGGTCAGATGAGATCCCTCAATTTTGAGGCATGTAACCAGAAGAGATCCCTTCAATTGGAGGCACGTGACTAGAATGAGATCCCTCAAAGACTAGAGGCACGTGAATCCCCTTGTGGGTGAGTCGGTGTGACGATGGTCGCAAGTTGAGCTGACGAGCTCACTCCAAGGTCAGGCTACCCAAGGGCAGTAAAGGCCAAAGACTAAAGACTAAAGACTAAAGATTAAAGCATATACAAGTACCCCACTCACATGAGGTATGGCATCGACCTAGCTAGTGTAAGTGCAGGGGATGGAACTTACATGAGGCATGGCATGACCCAGCTAGTGTAAGCACCGAATGAAGGTCCCATATTCCTAAGGAACGTGACATGGCGATCACGCTCTGATGGGGTATGACATGGCGATCATACTCTGGCATGTGGCATGTAAAGATTTTATGATAAAAAGGAAAATGAAGAAAGAGAAATAAATTTTATGTATATGCATACATTCAAGTACAAGTAAAGTTATATGTAGATGTTATGTCTCCAGTGTATTGATGCTATTATATTTCATTATGTTTCAGTCATTATTCATGATTTGATTTGTATGGGCCCTTCAAAATGCCAAGTGTATGAGTAAAAAATGAATTTTGCTTCGGATAATATATTTTTCGAACTATAAAATTAAACAGCTTGTATAGCATGTTCACCTTTTTCATAATAAACTGAAGCAAACTGGAGATGATAACGATGACATTATATATGATAATTAGAGAATGCTACTGAGAATTTGTAATTCCCACCCCTATTTCCGTATTATCTCCAGATAGTTCAAGAAGTTCCGAAGACGGCTGAAGTTGCTGTCAGAAAAGGTCCGTTCAGGTAACAGTAGCAACTCCAGGGTGTGGTACTATGACTTAAGCATAGTACTATACTTAGGAGGGTGTTACATTGAGGGTATCAGAGCAGTTTGATCCTCCCCAAACCTGAGGATTTGGACTGACTACATTTCCAGTGTACTCTGGAATCCTTAAAAAATGTTATGTGACAAATCTTATCTATCCAGATAAGATATAGGAAGTTAGATATGCATGATCGCCTAACTGTGAATGTTATTAGTTGCTATGACACTTAACTTATTGTTGAGCCTGATCAACTCAATACTTTGTTGCGTGTGATTAGGAACTAATGGCTTCCAGGGGGTATGATAGGCCACGAACTATACCCACTTCAGAAGACCCTACTAACTTCATGAACAGTCTACGAGAGATGGCATATGCCATGTGTGAACAAGCTGCTGCAGCACACCAAATGATGGACCAACTGGGGAGACAACCTAGAGCTGGTCACGGTGGAAACTTGAACAGCTTAGGATTGGATTTGGAATATCTCAAGCTCGCGGAATTCAGAAAAGCAAACCCACCTAGCTTTAGAGGAGCTTTCAACCCTGACATGGTTGACAAATGGATTAAGGAGATGGAAAAGATTTTCTCTGTTTTGGATTGTACAGATTGCCAGAAAGTAGCCTTTGCCACCTATATGCTAGAAGCAGACGTGAAATTCTGGTGGAATGGTGTGAAACAGCTATTAGAAGAGTCCCAGATAGAGATCACCTGGATTGTGTTTAAGGACGCTTTTTACCAAAAATACTTTCCTCCATCAGTTCAGAATGCCAAGGAATTGGAATTTATGCAACTCTGCCAGGGAAGCAATAACATATCAGAGTACATCGCTAAGTTTGAGGAGTTATGTAAGTTTTCCACGATCTATCAGCGGAATCCAGATGAGACGTGGAAGTGTGTAAAATTTGAAGGCGGATTGAGGGAAGATATCCTCGCCACAATAGGCCTTATGGAGATAAGAGATTTTCCTACCTTGGTAAACAGGTGCAGACTTGTGGAAGGCTATAACAAGAAATTGGAGAATTTCCAGTCTGATACTTATGGAAAGAGGCCTGCACCTAAAAACCAAGAACTCGAATATGCCTCACCACCAAAGAAGCTGCATCAATTTAATGGACGTAGGGATGAACCATTTCAGGGGCCAAGTGTAGGGCAAGTATGCTCTAAGTGTGTAAAGGCTCATGGAGGTAGACCTTGCTTAGCCGGACAAAACGTATGTTTCAGGTGCGGGAAGGCGGGCCACATGATCAAAGACTGCTTATATACACATCAGCCATCTAGCCCTAAACCGCAATGACCAGGACGAGTCTTCACCTCGAATGTCGAGGAGCTATTTTCGCAGATAAGCTGAAGTGAAATCAGGAATGCCCTAAGACAAGGATCCACTTTTTGCTAAACTATGTTATGTTGAATTATATAACTAGGTTTACTGTCTTTTCTTTAACTATGTCTATTCAACTTCAGTGTGCTTGTGTGTGAACCTTTTTTTCAAACTCTTATGATGATAAATAGTTAGTTCTGTAATTAAATTTTGAGGACAATTTTTTTTTTTAAGGAGGGTGGTAATGTAATGTCTCGCTTTCCGACCTCCTACCTAGAATTCCCATTTTCTGACTTAATAATGGACCGGCTTGATTTTACGATTTCCGACATTATGCTTCAAATACCAAGGATATGAGTTCCGACTTCATGGTTGATTGTTCAAATAGAATAAGACACAATTCCCGACCTTCGAGTTAATTAACATGAGATCGGATCTCTAAGTTGGCCTCCAAGTTCGACCAGGTTTTCCAGGTTTTGACCTCATACTTTATTCCCAAGCTTCAAATAAGACGGGTATAATTTCCGATCTCCGAAACTATGTTCAGCTCACAAATAAGGTGAGCATGAGGTCCTACATCCGACTTCACCTTCGAATTTCACATAAAATGGGGTTATTTCCGACTTCCTGGATTTGGGCAAAAGGTTTCCTATTCCCGTACCGATTTCCACTTTTATGTAAAAATCTCGACTTCCGGGTTTAAGTATTTGGATTTGATATTGTGAATCCAAATTCCCGAGTTCTGACCTTAACCATATGAGTATTCCTCATTTCCCAACTTCCGACTTAAACTTCAAGTCCGAACAACATGAACGTGATTACCGATATCCGACTTCATGTCTCAAAGACAATGTACCTTATTTCCGATCTCATAATTTATCTCCAAGTTTCAGCAAGATGTACCCGAGTTACGACCTCAAACCTCATGTTTCAAAATAGGGTACATGGTTCCCGACTTCTGAAGTTATAGTTTAACACAATGATACAAGTACCAACCTCCGAGTTGAATGTAACGAGTTCCCACCTTAGAGTTAAACTCAATTAAAATAGACACAAGTTCGGATCTTTGAGCTGATTCCCAAGTCGTACACGAGTTCCGATATCCAAGTTTATTCCCAAGAGCCTTCCATTTCTATTGGTGTTCCCGAGTTTGAATGGGGAGTTCCGAGATTAGGTGATTTTAAACTGCATGACTTTCGATATCCAAATTTACTCCCAAGTGTCGAATAAGGTTGGACGAGTTCCGACATCTGGTTTCAGCTCCAAGCTCAAATAAAAGGGACGCGGGTTCCGACTTTACATATAATAGATACGAGTTCCGAGGTAAGATAGAATGGAAGCGAGTCTCACTTTTGGGACGACGTGGAGAGCAATTCAGCCACAAAAGTGGGAGACATGGCCGAACTTCAACCACAAAACTCCAACCAATCAACACCATAATTCCAACTACTCTCATGTATTTAAATCAGACTCTTGTCTTCATTTTGACCTAATTTACGTCTCCCTTTCCCCTTGTTCCAGCCTCCTTCTTCCCTTCCTCTCTCAATCTACTCTATCAAATCTCCAAGCTTTGTCAAGGCTCCATTCAATCCAAACTCAAATTTAGCAAGATCACACTCCAAAGAGGTAGGATTCACATTCTATTCTTGATTTCTCTGGACTGTGGTTGTATGAGATTCCAATTTTCTTCAATTATTTGATGATATATTGGATGTATATGATGGATCATGGTTAGATTTATAAGAAATATTGAGTTGGAATTAAGGTTAGAAGAAGAAAACTAGGAGAAGTGAAGATTTGGAGTGCTGTCTAAGTAAGAAGCTCCACGGCAGTCCGTATGGCGGAGTGTACGGCTCCGCCTACAGCTGGTTAAATCTGATGAAACTATTTTTAGATGAAAGTAGACATTCAGGGCTTTCCATACATATATCATAAAAGTCATTATATTAGTATTGAGAGAGATATGAATTTTTGAAGTTTGACCTAGGAATCAGGACTATCATCTGGGTAGGGTGATTTGAGGAGGGTGTAACTCACCCTACACAACTCCAAATTGAGTGAGACCAACTTTGTTAGAAAGCTTACACATAGGGGAACATCGCAATATGAAATTCTGAGTTTTTTATGACCCCAATTGATCCCAGTGTTTCGAGAAAGCTACCCTATGTCCAAATCGAGTCAATACAGAGTAGTTCAGAAAGGTGGAATTTCAGGACTTATATCTCGAGCTATACTTAAGCAAATCAAGTGAAACTTCTTGCATATGTTGTCCTGTTAGCTTTAATATGAGACCAATTTGGTATGATTTGAGCCTAATTTCGATTTTTAATGAATTTATACTTCCAAGAGTGTAATTCGGACTAGTGACCGAATGCCTAAGGCAAAATTTAAATATCTTGAGTTATATAAATCAAAATGATTTGGGACCAAGAGGTTGGAAAGTAGACATATAGAGCTATGACATATCCAAAATTCAGGTTTAAATGAGTTGAATAGAAGTAAGGTGGATTATACAAAATTCAGGCAAAACCAAGTACAATTGGCAGAAATGACCAAGTTGATGATTTCACAAATGTTAGTGAACATATCAGGTTTGAGTTGATGGTTGCAAGTTTTACATAGATAGATATGTTAGATTGATTATACTGCTATGACTGATTTGTCCGTGAGAACTGGCACTATTCATGGGAAAATGGATCTGATCCGTTATGCTACTGAATTTACGGCAGAAGTCTATGGAACTAGGAGTGCTTATATTACAAGAAATTTATGATGTGAATAGCTATACAAATATGATTCTGTAGATGGAAACTCTATATTCAAGAATGATATAAGTATGAAATGAGGTATATGAGAGTATATGATGCAGCATATGTATGAGTGCCGATAGAATGGTAAAGAGGCTAAGAGCCTTTATATGTTATGAATACGTACATGAAGATCATATGTTCAATGATATATGAAAATAAATGAAGCATATGTACGAGTGTATTCAGCATGTCCATGCTTGATTATGCATGAGAATGAAAAGACATAAGTATATTAAATGTGAATCCCTTCACTTGGAGGCAGTTGCACATTGAATCCCTCCCTGTGAAGGCAGTTAAAAGATAAAGATGTGAATCCCTTCACTTGGAGGCAGTTGCACTTTGAATCCCTCCTTGTGAAGGCAGCTACCCTCTACCTTGGAGGCATGTGGTCAGATGAGATCCCTCTATATTGAAGGCACGTGGTCAGATGAGATCCCTCAATTTTAAGGCATGTGACCAGAAGAGATCCCTTTAATTGGAGGCACGTAACCAGAATGAGATCCCTCCAAGACTAGAGGCACGTGAATCCCCTTGTGGGTGAGTCGGTGTGACGACGGTCATGAGTTGAGCTGACCAGCTCACTCCAAGGCCAGGCTACCCAAGGGCAGTAAAGGCTAAAGACTGAAGACTGAAGACTAAAGATTAAAGCATATGCAAGTACCCCACTCACATGAGGCATGGCATCGACCCAGCTAGTGTGAGTACAGGGGATGGAACTTACATGAGGCATGGCATGACCCAGCTAGTGTAAGCACCGAATGAAGGTCCCATATTCCTAAGGAATGTGACATGGCGATCACGCTCTGATGGGGTATGACATGGCAATTATACTCTGGAATATGGCATGTAAAGATTTTATGATAAAAAGGAAGATGAAGAAAGAGAAGTAAATTTTATGTATATGCATACATTCAAGTACAAGTAAAGTTATGTGTAGATGTTATGTCTCCAGTGTATTGATGCTATTATATTTCATTATGTTTCAGTCATTATTCATGATTTGATTTGTATGGGCCCTTCAAAATGCCAAGTGTATGAGTAAAAAATGAATTTTACTTCGGATAATATATTTTTCGAACTATAAAATTAAACAGCTTGTATAGCATGTTCACCTTTTTCATAATAAACCAAAGCAAACTGGAGATGACAACGATGGCATTATGTATGATAATTAGAGAATCCTACTGAGAATTTGTAATTCTCACCCTTATTTCCGTGTTATCTCCAGATAGTTCAAGAAGTTCCAAAGACGGTTGAAGTTGCTGTCAGAAAAGGTCCGTTCAGGTAACAATAACAACTCCAAGGTTGACTTAAGCATAGTACTGTACTTAGGAGGGTGTTACACTACGGCCAAATGCACCAACTGCACACACTCACTTCATTCTTTTTTTCAAACTCACAATATCTCTCTAGCCTTCTCTCTTCCAAGAAGCTCTCATCTTCTTCTTCTTCTCCTTCATCTTCTTCCTTTCTCCACCACCTCCATAACCAAACATTCCTCACTAAGCCCTTCAAAGATCACATCTTTTGGTCTTTGAAGACAGGATCTAAACACTACAAGCCTCATTTTCAAGAGAACTCAAGAGCTCTCATCCTTTCCAAGCCAAACCGCCACCATCTTCACCAAAGGAGGAGTTTTCTTCATCTTCTTCCGCTTCTTCAATGATGCCATTTTCAAGCTTAGGTAGTGATCTTCATCTTTTTATTTTTTTTACTCAAGAAAGCTTGAAGCTTGGTTCTTCTCATGACCAAGATCTTTGAGTGAAAACTTGAGGAAATCTTTCATGCTCTTCATGAGCAAAAGTTTCTATTTTTGGTTAAGTATGTTCTTGTTCTTCTTCAAGTGTTCAAGTGTTCTTGATGTTTCTATTTTTGGTTAAATATGTTCTTGTTCTTCTTGAAGTGTTCTTGATGTTTTTACTTTTGGAAAAATGTGATTTTGTTCTTCTTCAAGTGTTCTTGATATTTCTACTTATGGAAAAATATGTTCATGTTCTTATTCTTGAATGTTCTTGATGTTCTTGATGGTATCGTGCTTAAAGTTACTTGTTTTTCTTATGATGAGTTTATGATTAGAAAAGTTTTATCTTTACATATTTTTCATGATTTGATAAGACTATAAACATCTTAAAAGCTTAAAGCTTTAAAAAAGTTTGCTTCTTGATTCCTTAAAAGTGGCACAACCTTTGTGCTTCCATAAAGTTTTGTTTTGTTTTGTTTTAAAGACAAGAATATATGTAAAAGTCTAAACTTTTTCGAATAATAAGCTTTTTTGAGTTAGAAAAATGATGTCTTGTCACTTTATATTATAAAGATTGAATTCTTGGATGTAAATCCTTTCATAAAGTTTTCAACTTTAATCAAGAAGGTGACTTTAAGTCATAATGTTATAAGCTTGCACACTAAGTCTTGTAAAGGTGGAATCTTGAGATGAATATATTAGTAAAGTTCCAAGCTTTAAGCAAAAATAGCATTTTTGAGTCATAAAGGTGCTAACTTTTATAAAGATCAAGACTTTATAACTTTAAATCTAATGTCTTATATCACTAGTTGATAAAGTAGGGACCTTTTTAATTCAGAGACAATTTTAAATTATAAAGTTGAGACCTTGATGGTCTTAGAGTAAATAAAAGTATCAACTTTGATAAAGAATAAAACTTATGACTACTTTATAAAGAATGATAACTTTTATAATATTTAAGGTAAGATCTTGTCATGTTAGTGATAAAAAGCTTGAAACTTTGTAACTTGGTTAAGTTAAAAATCACTCTTGGTGTTTAGTGAACTTGGTGTTGTTGGGTTCATGATATGGTTATGTATTGTTATGACCCAAGGATTAGAGGGATCTCGAACTCCTTGGGAACAGAAGTATGATTAGGGCCTCTGAGCATACCATGAACCTAGGAATCACTAAGTGCACTATCTTAAGGAAAGGAAACAATCACTTAACTTAATTAATTTGAACAAGTGTTCCATAAGACATGAACTCAAGTCAAGCATAATTTCCTATGAGAACTAAGTAACTAAAAAACCACATACATATATCTTAACTATATGATTCTCTCATGGGTAACTATGAGAAATCATGTGATGATTCATAAGATTCTTCATAAAGAATAACAAAACTATAAACACCTTTAGGGTATGAATGTATGCCATTCGGCATGATGAATGACAAGTTTGACTGAGCTTTGTCTCATGATTGAATGATGAGTGTGATAATATGATATAAATATGATGAACTGTTGGTTGAAAGTTGATGATTGGCATTTTAGGGAAGCTTCGGTCTAGCCGTTATGCTGCTAGATTTCCGTAAAAATTATGGACTTAGTCATATTATTGCATATGTCTAGTCAAAGAAGAACTATGCATGTAAAGTATAATGATAAGAAAAGAATTAATGGGACATGACCCTTCAATCACTTCGATAAGGGAAGTGAGAGACGGTGGTCCACAAAGACTCAAGGAACCTCTATGACGGAGGCACCCTTCAACTTAGGCGTAACCAATATCGGCTTAGTCTGATTTGGTTTAGTACAGAGTGATGATGGTCACGGAATGAGCTCATGTCCAAAAGCAGTCTATTTCAAAGGAAAAGTAAAGAATATTAAGCATGTACTAAAAATGAAAGTAAAGTCAAAGTAGAACCATGGTCAGGTCGATGAGTTGCATAGTCATATATGTTTCTACATTTCTTATGCGTATTATGAATGTTTATACCATGCTCTCACATGTATATGCTCTTATATGGTAGCTTTGAGTTTCTTTACATTATGTTTATATGGGAAAGATTAAAAGAAACTAGTTTCGGGAACCTATGTTTTCAAACCCTTTAAAAATAGAACTTATGCATGCTCACTATCTTCATAATTAAACCCGAAGTGGCTGGGATGACGACGATGACACATTAATGGTCTAGTCAGGATCCTACTAAGAAATCTTATATTTCTCACTCCTACATTTCCGTGTCGTCTTCAGACAGAGCTAATGACATCCATGGAAGCACTGGTGACGGTACATGACTAGATAAGACGAGGAGCTACCATGTTTCTTCTCCTAGCTAAGGAAGATCGAGATAGTAGCACAGTATTTTCATTTTCTTAAGAGCCCTAGTTGGGCAGTTTATGTGTAATTAAGAACATGTAGGAAGTCATGCTACTTAATTTGACCTATTACATATGTGGTACTTATTAAATGTAATCATGACTCTTGAGTATCTATGATTACATTCTTGGCTTATAGTATTGTGTTATGTTGTTTCAATTTTATCATACATCTTATTAGTAACCCAGCGATATGAAGAATAACGTCCATGTGTATACGAGTAAGTAAGCACTTAAAGGCTCAGTTTTCAAGCATAAAGGTTTTGCAAAAAAAAACCTCATGCTATTTTCGTATATTATGCCAATTTCAACGATAAGAACTTTCGCTAGTTAAGAGTAACAACTAGTGATGCTATAAAATGACTTAAGCATAGTATGGTATTATTAGGGTGTTACAACAAAGTTGCTAGCAAAATCTTCACAGTAGGCATGCAAGCGAGCAAGATGATATGAGGGAAATACATTGGTATGGGAAAAATAATGTCTACTTGAGAAGTATCTAATGGCGAACTAAAGAAAGGTTTTTCCTTGGAAAAGTGATATTAGTAGAAACCATATATTGATCCAAGTCAGGGGAATAACAACATACCTTTTTGTTAAGAAAGAATAACCAAGAAAAAAACATTTGAAAGCTTTAGCAATGAGTTTGCCTTTCCCTGGAGTAAGATCATGAGCAAAACAAGTGCAACAAAAAAATATATGGAGAGACATGGTAAATGGGATCATAAAAAAAAAACATAGTATCTGGTATTTATCATGCAACACAAAGGATGGTATGTGATTAATTAAGTGACAAGCTGTAAGAACAACATCCCCTCAAAAATGAAGTGGAACATTCATATGAATGAGTAAAGTCCTAGTTATTTCAATCAAATGACAATTTTTACATTCAACTACTCCATTTAGTTGTGGAGTATGAGGACATGTTGTTTGATGTAAAATTCCTTATTTTGCCAAAAAATCTTGAAACTCTATAGACAAATACTCATGGGCATTATCACTTGTCAAAACATTAATGCTTTTACCAAATTCAGTTTTTATCTCAGCATAAAGTTTTTGAAAAATGGAAAATAGTTTTGAACGATTTTTCATTTAAAACACCCAAGTGCAGTGAGAATAATTATCAGTAAAGGTGTGAAAAAAATACTACAAACCAAAACTTGAGTTGATATGACTCAATCCCCAAGTATTCAAATGGATAAAGGAAAAGGGAGACTCATATTTTTTATTGACACTACTAGAAAAGGAACTACCAATATGCTTCCCTTTTTGAGAAGATTCTCATTTTAAGGATTTCAGACTTTACAGATGTGGAATCATTTTTTTACGTTTGGAGACACTAGGATGCCCAAGACAACTATATATGACCTTTGATGAGTTTGCTAAGGAGCATGCTACTAGAGAATTTGGCACAACAAGATGGTAAAGTCCCTTAAACTCACAATAGACTTCAATTGTCTTCCCCATATTTTGGTCTTGCACAAGAACAAAATTGTGTTTAAAGTAATATAATAATTGAGAGATCGAATGAATTTGACTAACAAATATTAAATTTAAAGGACAACTAGGGGCATAAAGGACAAATTTCGAGGATAAGAAAGGAGATGGTTGAGCTTGACCAATGCCAAGGACAAGAGTTTTGGCTCCATTAGCAAGCGTAATAAAAGATAAAGTGCTTGAAAAAGTGCGAGAGGTAAGAAGATCTTTATTACAATAGAGACGTGAGCATCAAAATCAATTACCCAAGGCCCAGTGGTGACCGTATTGTAACGTCCGAAAGTTTTTAAAATGTTTAATTTATGCCATTAGTGTCGATCTATTCGATTTTATTAAATATGAACGGATAATTAGAAATTAACTAAAGGCCAATTAGAAATTAATTGGATGTTAATTAGAAAAATTACACTTGAGGGAATTAGAATGGACACATAGAAACTTTCACAAGAATTTTCCAAATTATTTTGTTGATTTGAAGGAAACCAGTAGAGATTCGGTATTTTTAACTGCCAGAATCAAATCAATATAGTTGCACACTCCAAACCCTATGTTTAATGGCTAAATACACAACCACATAACCACTCAATTTGTGGTGCAAAACAGCCCCAAAATGAGTGGAGTTGGCTGCAATTCAGCCACAAAAATTTCAGCCAACAAGAATGAAACTTGCCAAGCACTTCATCTAGCTTTTGGGTGAGTCTTTTCCATCCTTATCCCTTCATTTTTGTGCTGCCCTTTCAGCTGCATTCTCTCCACCATTTCTTCCTTCATTTCAATTTATTTCACCTCATCTTCAAGCTTCCATCACTTCCCCATCAAGAGAAGCTCAAAACTAGTTAGTTGTACATTAAAAATTGAAGGTAGGGTTCAATAATCCCCATAGTTCTCTTGTTTGTGGCTGATGAAGGTTAGGATTTTCGCCCTTTATTAGATGATATATCACATACATATGATGATTCATTACTGGTTTGGCATGAAACTCTTGGGTTTTGGTTGAAACTTGCATGAAAATCCATGAAGGAGAGCAACCAGAATAGGATAAGCTGGGAAACCCTACAGCAGTCCGTATGGTGAAGTGTACGGCTTTGCCTACAGCCATTTAAATTCAATGAAACTATTTTTATGTGAAACTAGACACCTAGAGCTTTCCAACCATATAAAAGATAAGGCCATTGAATTAATATAGAATTAGTTATGAATTTTTGAAGTTTAGCCTAAAAATTTTGGACTCTTTCTAGGCAGTATGAGTTAAGAAAGGTGTAACTCACCCTACAAAACTCCAAATTGAGTGCCACCAGCGTTGTTTGAAAGCTAATATGTAGATAAACATTCCACAAAAATTTTAGAGTTAGATTCATTCCCAATTATTCCCAATACATCAATGAAATTTCCTTAAGTTCAAACTGGACTAGAGTAGGGCAGTCCAGAAGGGTCAACCTACGGGGCTTATATCTCAAGTTATACTTATGAAAATGATGTGCAACTTGTTTCAAATAAAATTTTGTTTTGTTAGCTTTAAATTGATATCAAATAAAATCTTGTTCTATTAGCTTTAAATTAATATAAGTTTCATATGATTTGACCTAGCTTTCTATTTTTGGTGATTTTCTACTTCTAAGAGTGCAATTCGGACCAAGGGTAGGACAAACTGAGGTAAAATTAAAATAACTAGAGTTACACAAATCAAAATGAGATGGAACTAAAAGGGTTGAAAACTAGACACATAGTACTATAACCTATCCAAAATGTAGGGCTAAATGAATAGGATAGAAATTTTGGTGGATTTTACAAAATCGGGCAAAATTGAGTATAATGAGCAGAAACCTTATTGATGTTGGCACACTATACGATTGATATGGTTGTTATACATTTGCTGATCTATGATGGTTTGAATGCTTGACTGATCTTTTTGGTAGCCTGACACTATTCATAGGGAAGTGGGCTCGATCCGTTATGCTGCCGAATTTCCAGCATAAATTAGTGATAGTTCTAAATGTTTGTGTGTTAATGTTATGTGACGTGTATGAATACCATGCAAGTATTATCTTTTGAGAATAAGGTATGAAGCCTATGTATTTATGATTCTATGATGAAAGATATGATGATGAGTCCATATTCCGAAAGAACGTAACATGACGATCACGCTGTAATGGGGTATGATATGGCGGTCATACTCTGGAATGTGACCTAATGATCCCACACCCTAAGGAATGTGACATGACGATCACACCCCAATAGAGTATGACATGGCGATCGTACTCTAGAATATATATGACAAGTAAAGGAAGACAAAGGAAGAAAAGAAAATTATGTGTATCTGCATAAATTCAAGTACAAGTAAAGGCGTATGCAGATTTTAAGTTTCCAATATATTGGTGTTATATATTTTAATACGTTGTAGTAATTATTCATAGTATGATTCATGACTTTATTTTGTATTAGCTCCCCCAAATGACAAGTGTACGAATAAAATGTACTCTGCTTCGGACAATATGTTTTCGAACTATAAAATTAAATAGTTTGTATAACATGTCCACCTTTTTCATAATAAATCGAAGCAGCTAGAGATAATAATGATGACACGGTATGAAATTTCTTAGTGAATCCTACTAAGAATTTAAAATTCTCACTCCGATTTCCGTATTATCTCCAGATAGTTCAAGAAGCTTCAAAGATGGCTGAAGTTATTGTCAGATAAGGTCTGCTCAGGTAACAGTAACAACTCTTGAGTGTGGTACTATGACTTAAACATAGTACTATACCAAGGTGGACGTTACAACCGAGAGATACAAGCATTGAGATTACTAGTTTGGTCCATAACTGTGTCACAACCTAATCCAGGCCATGACCGGCAAATAGGGACAAGTCCTCACATAAGCCTTCCACCATAAGATTTTTATAAAAAATTGGACAAAGTCTCCTTTGTATTTAGGATATTTCCCAATTACAAATGGTCAAAATTTATAAACACAGTCTTCTATCGGGGATCCAAGTATTCTCAGAATACACCCCTCAGCACACGATTTAACTAACTATCAAAACATGATCATTCACATCATACATACAGAAAATTTCATAACAATAAATACTACTCCAACGTCCCAAATCAGAATTCCAGCATATAGTAATCCGATAGTTCAATATACATAACACCAACTTAACATTAACATTAACTAGCAAGGGTCGGACCCTGCTTGTAGTACTACGGAGCTATAATTCACTAAGAGTACATTAACAATTTAAAATAACCCGCTAATGCCCTTATATTGCAAGGGCTCACCCAATAATGGAGAACTAAAGCTATGAGGCGGGAGGGTCTGCTCCCAAGTCTGCTCCTGAATCTGAAAAAGAGAAGGAAACCACGGGGTGAGTTTATACAACTCAGTGAGAGACAAGACACCTTTGAGCCTCATAAGTCAATGTACATTTAAAAATATAATTTCAATTCAGTTTAGAAACCATAGGAAATGTCTAATAGGACAATCCGTTAGGATTCACACTTAGGTGGTCCCTCCTTCGTGTGAATCCTGTAATCTGTCACGCACCACTCTTAGAGTGGCTGTGTAAATCCATCAAGTACCACTCCCTTGAGTAGCTGTGTAAATGATAATCCAAGGTGCACCAGGGCTAACGTCTACTGTCGTTAGCAGGCAGATCCTGTTATTGATCTTCCTAATCCTTTCATCATACATCATATATCAAATTCAAATATTCCTCATAAATGACAATCATTGACTCATGTGAAATTTTTTAAAACCATTTCAATACAAAATTTATGTAGATATGATGAATTTAAAGCAATAAGCCAGACAAAGGTATACTATCTACTCACAAATCACCAGCCCAAGGGAAAGATCTCAATTCTCTGGAGCTACAGAACTAAGAGAGTGTTCCTTAGAACAATCTAGCACCACAACCACAACCATATAATTATATCTCAGCTACTAATATGAGAGAGCTACACTAATTATTCTCAAACCCAAAATTCCTAATTTCGTAGCCTAGGGTTTAAGAAGGAACCTCCAATCCAAACAAGAATTTGAAATTTTCGGAAAAGGAAGGAGGAAAGATGTTAGAAATTTACCCTAGGGAAGCCAATGAGGATGAGGAAGAGAGTGGATTTCGAGTTCTTCTTCCTCCAAGCTCCAAGGTCTCCAATAGTGGAAGTAGATGGAGAGAAAGTAGTGGATTTGAGGATTCTTAGAGTAGATTGATGTTTTTAATGTGTGTTTTGAAGTGATTTTCGCGGAAGGATTTGATATGGGGCCATGGGATGAAAAATGGAGTGATTTAGAGAGAGAAAGAGAGAGAGAGATGTTTTCGGGCTGAAGAGAGAGGAGAGGACGTGGGAATAAGGAGAGAGAAAGCATCCTAGAATGTTTTATAGATGGCTGGTAATCGATTACAATTATCTGTAATCGATTACCATAAAGCATAAGAAATTTTAGAAACCCATTCAGACAATTATAATCGATTACAATTGTAAAAATTGAACTTCACGGATCAAAGGCCACTGGTAATTGATTACAAGCCCCGTGTAATTGATTACAATTAAGGAAAACGCAACAACAGAAAAGGTGAAAAGATTCAAAATTTGAAGTATGGGTATTACATTCTTCCCTCCTCAAAAGAATTCGTCCCCGAATAATCGATTACAATTGTAAAAATTGAACTTCACGGATCAAAGGCCACTGGTAATTGATTACAAGCCCTGTGTAATTGATTACAATTAAGGAAAATGCAACAATAGAAAAGGTGAAAAGATTCAAAATTTGAAGTATGGGTATTACATTCTTCCCTCCTCAAAAGAATTCATCCCCGAATTCTAAACAAGCGGAAAGTACCTTAAGAATTGAATAAGTGGGGGTACTTTGATTGCACAGTTTCTTCAGCTTCCCAAGTCGCTTCTTCTCTGGAGTGCTCTTCCAAATCATCTTTATGGAGGCACCTTTTTCATATGTAGCTTCTTCATGTGATGGCCAACTATGACTATAGGCTCTTCTTCATAGGTTAAATCTCTGTTTAATTGAATAGTGTGTCAAGCAAGCACATGTGATGGATTAGGGAGGTACTTCCGCAACGTAGACACTTGGAAAACTGGATGAATCATGAATAGGTCAGGTGGAAGGGCTAAATGGTAGGCCATTGCACCTATCCTATCTAGAATCTCGAAAGGACCAATGCAGCGGGGGCAGTGCTTGCCTTTCTTCCCAAACCTCATTATGCCTTTCATAGGTGACACCCGAATAAATACATGGTTCCCCACAAAGAATCCTAGATCACGTCTCTTGTGGTCAACATAGGCTTTTTGCCTACTTTGAGCTGCTAAAAGCCACTCCCTGATCAGACAAACCTTATCAATAGAATCTTGCACAAGGTCGGGTCCAAAAGTTTGGCCTCACTAATCTCAAACCATCCAACAGGAAACCTGCAACGTCTCCCATAAAGTGCTTCAAACGGTGCCATCTGGATACCAGCTTTACAACTATTCTTGTAGGAGAATTCCACTAAGGGTAAGTAACTATCCAATTCCCACCAAAGTCAAGATTGCAGGATCTCAGTATATCTTCTAGGATTTGGATGGTCTTTTTAGATTGTCCATCAGTCTGCAGGTGGAACGCCGTACTAAGATCAAGTTGGGACCCTAAGGCCTTTTGGAAGGTCTTCCAGAAATAAGAGGTGAACTGGGGTCCCCAATCCGAAATAATGGATATTGGAACCCCATGAAGTCGAATGATCTCGTCTACATAGAGTTTGGCATAACGGGAAGCATTATAAGTAGTCTTGACCAGAAGGAAATGAGCTGACTTGGTCATTCTATCTACTATTATCTAAATGGAAGTAAAACCTCTAGAGCTACAAGGTAACCCAGTCACGAAGTCCATGGTAATTCTCTCCCATTTCCACTCAGGTATTTTAATCTATTGTAATAACCCGGCGGGTCTTTAATGTTCAGCCTTAACTTGTTGACATACGAAACAGCGTAACACGAAGTCTCCTATATCCCTCTTCATACCTTCCCACCAAAATATCTACTTCAAATCTTGATACATCTTAGCAGAACCCGGATGAATCGTATATCAGAATTGTGGGCTTCCTCTAAGAGAGTCTTCCTTAAGTTGTCTACATCGAGCACACATAACCGACTACCACACCTCAATACACATACTCTATCAAGAGAGAACTTAGATTCCTTTCCCTTACGGATATCTCCCATCATTTTGCACAACTTTGGATCCTCATTCTGTACCACCTTGATTTGTTCAACCAAGGAAGATCGAGCCCGAATATGGGCTAAAAATAATCCGGAGCCTTCAAACTCAAAGTACACACCTTCAACTTCTAATTTGTGAATTTCTTCCACTAAAGGTCTCCTCACTGGAGCAATATGCACCAAACTACCTATGGAGTTCCTGCTCAAGGCATCCGCCACTACATTGGCCTTTCCTGGATAGTACAAAATAGTACAATTGTAGTCGTTGAGAAGTTCCATCCACCTTCATTGCCTTAAGTTTAAGTCTTTTTGTTGGAAAATGTACTTCAGGCTCTTATCGTCAGTGTAAATCTCACATGTTTCACCATAGAGGTAATGTCCCCAAATCTTCAAGGCAAAGATGATGGCTGCCATTTCTAGATCATGGGTAGGGTAGTTCCGCTCATGTCTCTTTAATTATCTTGAGGCATAGGCAATGACTCGGCCATATTGCATGAGAACATATCCAAGCCCTACCCGGGAAGCATCACAATAAACCGAATAACCACCCAATCTTGAGGGTAAAATGAGCACTAGGACTAAGGTCAAACAACCCTTAATCTTTGAAAGCTCTCTTCACAGGCATCAGATCATTGGAACATACCTTTTTTTGAGTCAACCAGGTCAAAGGAGCAGAGATCTTAGAGAAATCTTTAATAAATCACTGATAGTAGCCTACCAAACCTAAGAAACTATGGATTTCCATCACGGTTGTGTGGTTTGACCACTTTTGAATAGCCTCCACTTTCATAGGGTCCACCATAATCCCCTCTTTAGATACCACGTGACCTAGAAAGGTTATCCGGTCTAGCCAGAACTCACATTTAGAAAACTTAGCATCAAGCTGATGATTTCTCAAGGTTTGCAAGATGACCCTCAAGTAGTACTTGTGTTCTTCTTGGCTTTTGGAATATACTAGGATATCGTCAATAAAGATAATTATGAAGTGATCTAAGAATGGTTTGAACACTCAGTTCATTAGATCCATGAAAGCAGCTGGGGCATTGGTTAACCCGAAAGACATTACTAAGAATTCATAATGTCTATAACGTGTTCGGAAGGCAGTTTTGGGAACATCTTCTTCCCGAATCCTCAACTGGTGATATCTAGAACAGAGGTGAATCTTAGAAAAGCATGATGCCCCTTGGAGCTGATCAAACAGGTCATCAATTATGGGTAAAGGATACTTATTATGTATAGTTAATCGGTTTAACTGTTAATGATCCACTCATAGCTGCATTGCCCATTCCTTTTTCCTCACAAAGAGCACTGGAGCACCCCACGGTGATGTGCTTGGGTGAATAAAGCCTTTCTCTAGCATATCTTGCAATTGAACCTTTAACTCTCGCAATTCTGCTGGTGCCATTCAATAAAGAGGAATGGATACAAGTTGGATATCTGGGGCTAGATCTATGCGAAATTCAATCTCCCTGTCGGGAGGCATCCTTGGCAATTCCTCAGGAAATACGTCAAGAAATTCCCTAACTACTGGGACCTGGTCGAGGCTTGACACAATAGCCTCAACATCCGGTACCATTACAAGATAACCTTCATTCCCTTTGTTTATCAAGTGCATGGCATTCATGATAAAGATTAAACTAGCGGGAGTTAAGCAGCTATTTCCACAGAACAAAAGATGGTTTGTCCAGAGCCTCAAATTGTACTGATTTAGAGTAGTAATCCACTGTGGCATGGCATGAGGATAACTAGTCCATACCTAGGATAACATCAAAATCTACCATCTCTAGTAGCATTAAATCAGCCAGAGTATCCTTTCAATTAACACTGACTATTAAACTAGCGGGAGTTAAGCAGCTATTTCCATAGAACACAAAAGATGGTCCATCCAAAACCTCAAGCTTCACTGATTTAGAGTAGCAATCCATTGTGGCATGGCATGAGGATAACCAATCTATACCTAGGATAACATCAAAATATACATCTCTAGTAGCATTAAATCAGCCAGAGTATCTGCTTCATTAACACTGACGCATGATGGAAACATCAGTTGAACATTTAAGGGTTCCCCTATAAGAGTACTGACCCAAAACGGGTGATCCAGCATCACCGGTTGTTTGCCAAAGTAAGAGGCAAAATATGGCAACACGTATGAGTGAGTAGAACTCGGATCAAACAACACATAAGCCTCGAAGGAACAGACATGTAAAGTACCTGAAACCATAACATTCGAAGCTTGAGCATCTTGTCTGGTCAAGGCAAAAACCCTAGGCTAACTTCTACTTGATCCTCTATCACCAGGACCCTTACCACCAGCTCCCCTGCCTGAACCACTGCCCGCGGGTCCAAATGAACCATTGGAAACAAAGCTAAGTATGATGGTGCAGGTGCTGCGAGAGATGAAAAAACCTGTCAGAATGCTCCCTTAGAGTAGGGATAATCCTTCTTAAGGTGCCCTAGCTGTTCACACCCAAAACAAGCTCAAGTGACCTTATGACACTGCCCAGAATGGTAGTTCCTACAAAAGTTGCATGACTGCTTGGGGAAATTCGACTGTCAGGATCCCCGCATGCCTGGCTGAGATACACTACCAACCTAACACCCTTAGGCAGACATATTTATCGGAACAGGGCCAGAAGGAGTAGACCCGCCCGATGGTGCCAGACGGTGGGCTGGATAACCCTGTTTTCCCCTAGAGCTGGATCCACCAAAAAAGGTTCTCTTTATCTTTTGGTTCTTGCCTGACTCCTTAGCAGCTCTCCGTTCTTCTATCCTAATCTCAAGATCGTAGGCAGCATCCACAGTTTTGGCCTATGACATTCTTCCAACCATAGGAAGTTGGTTAGAGAATAAAGGGTTAGCTAAGCCTCGAACAAATCTCCTAGCCCTCATGGTCTCAATAGACATAAGATGATCGGCGTATCAAAATACTCATATTCTGCCACAAACATTCTAGGTGTTTGCTTTAATCTCTCAAAATCAGCAGCATACTTCTCTCTCTTGTTGACGGGGAGAAATCTTATCATGAACATCTCGATGAATTCTTCCCAAGTAAAGGGAAGCAGGCTAGAGGCATTACTACCTCCAAGAAGGGTTACATACCACTGGTTTGCAGGCCCATTCAGGTTGTAAGCTATTAATTCCACCGCCCTTTCACTCGGACATCTGATGGCTCTAAGGACTTTGTTAGTGTGGTCGACGAACTGCTGCAGGTCATCCATTAAAGGGATCCCCAAAAAGCTTGGTAGGTTCAGTTTGAGGAAGGATTCAATCTGCACCTCTGCCGTCATATGCGGTTGATGGTGTCCCTTGATAGGTGGGATGGGCTCAATATGAGATTGTGGCTCACCTCTCTTCTACTGAGCTAGGAGTTCCATCGAAGTGTTAAGGGTTTGATGGACCCCCCTTATTTCAACTGCCAATTAACTGCTCATCCTTTGGAACAAGCTCTTCCATTTGCCTAATCGGCCTTCCATGACCCCTTCCCAACCACGGCCTCTGCCTCTCAAAGGAGGAAAGGGGGCCTGATCAGATTCAACATCAGAAGCCTTATGGGCTTTGGCCCTTATAACACGGATACGAGTTCTAGGTGATGTTTCACCTAAGGGAAGGATGATTTAGGTCAATTTTCAATAGAGTTTCAAGACAAAAGAGCACCTGGAGTGCATATAACACAAGTTATAGACACAAGAGATACAATCCTAATAGCCTCTGGTAGCATTATGCTTTGTGAAATGGGTCGGCTCCCATTTATATAATCATAATCCTACTAAAGGACACTTACTCCATAGTACACAGAGAAACCTAAGCTCTGATACCTTTGTCACGACCCAATCTGGGCCGTGACTGGTGCATAGGGACAAGTCCCCATGCAAGCCTTTGACCACAAGATTTTTATGAAAAATTGGACAGAGTCCCCTTTGTATTTAGGATATTTTCCAATTACAAATGGTCACCCTGCAAAATTTACAAACACTCTTCCACCGGAGATCCAGGTATCCTTAGAATACACCTTTCAGCAAACAGTTTAACTAACTATCAAAACATGATCAATCACATCATACATACATAAAATTTCATAACAATAAATACTACTCCAACATCCCAAATCAGAATTCTAGCATATCATAATCTGGTATTTCAATATACATAACACCAACTTAACATTAACATTGACTAGCAAGGGTCAGACCTTGCCTGTAACATCCGAAAAATTTTAATGCTGTTGAATCGATTTGTTCGATTTTATTGCATAATAGGGATTAATTAGAAATCGATTAAGCATTTATTTAGAGCCAATTAGGTATTAATTAGAGAAATTAGAATTAGAAATAATTAGAATAGAAATATAGAAAACCTCACAAAAGTCTTCAAGATCATTTGGCCAATTTGAAGGAAATTGGTAGAGATTCGGTATTTTAAACTGTCGGAACCTAATCAATAGGATTACACATCAAAAACCCTAAGACTTGTGGCTAAAAACTTAGCCACGCTCTCCCCACTTTGGCACCACCAATTAGCCATAAAGGAGAAGGAATGTTGGAAGAATGATAGCCACCCAAGTCAAGAGCCAATAGTGTAACACCCTAATAGTTCCATTCTATGCTTAAGTCATATCGTGGAATTACTAGTTGTTACCTTTGCTCGCAGAACTAACATTACCTTTTATAAATTATTTTTTAAACAAAAATAAGGGTAAATTTTTTTTGAATAAAACAAGTAAACCATTTTTGAAATCGAGAGCCATGAGCGCATCGTGAACATGTAATACAAACGTTGCTATCCCATACATACATCGCATTTAACATACATAGAAATAATAAGAATAACCACAATCTTAGATGAAGATAACATTCATTCCATAGCCATCGCATAGTTAATGTAGTAGTAGTAATAGCAGTAGTCATACACAATGATAGCAATGGGTCCGATACCTACTGTCGGCCCTACAAAATAACCTAACGAAATACATGATAAAATAAAATACATAAACAATCCCATACATCCATACATGCCACAAGAAAAATGATAACTCTAGCTACAACCAAAAGGGGCTATCCTCATGCTCGGCTCCGCATGTAAGTCCAAATTTCACTCATCTGGCGGAAAGTAGCCATTCCTGAATCCACCAGGAAGAATATCACCACGTCCTCCTCCTCGAGCACGGCCACGCCCACGAGGCACGGCACGAGTACGGATGAATCCGCGACCGCGAACCGGGGGTGGTGTGTGACGAGGGGCTACAGAAGAAGAAGACGAGTCGGACAACAGACGGATCACAGAAGGGTAGGAAGGCTCAGACGGGTCCGTTTCCACATGATAGCTCGGATGAGAAGGCTCCGAAGGATCTAAATCCAACAAAACTGTCGATGTCAGGCTGTGTCCGAATCGGAATCTCTATCAGTGGAGTACCTCGGAGGATGAAAGGGCGGGCGAATGTAATCCATAGTGATGTCCTCGAACGGCTCATGAGGGTGGAAAAATGGACTCATCACGGGTGCACAGAACTGGTGGCTATGGAACATGTAGACCTGCATCGCTACCTGAGCAGTCAGCATAGATGCATTCAACACCGGGTCGAAGTGCCAATGCATCACCGGAAACTCAATGAAGATCACCACCATGCCCAACGCCGGCATCCTCTGAAGACGACACTGAAACGTAGGAGTGAGAAATACTAAATTTCTCAATAGGATCGCGACTAGACAACACAGTGTCATCGTTATCGTCCCAGCCACTTCGAGTTTAATTATAAAAGCAGTGGACAGATATACGTTCAATTTTAAGGATTTTGAAAACTTAAACTCCGAAGCGGGTTACTTTTAAACTTAACATCATAACTACATCATCATAATCTAACATACATACTGAGGGATAGAGTAAACATTCATAATGCAAATGGGCACATAAGTACATGCAAGGACATGCATCATCATAGACTTAACCATGGTTATGCTTTTGACTTTACTTTCATTTTTAGCACGTGCTTAACATTCTTTACTTTCCTTTGAAATAGACTGCTTTTAGACATGAGCTCATTCCGTGACCGTCGTCACGCAGTACTAACCAAATCAGACTAAGCCAATATTGGTTACCTCTAAGTTGGAGGGTCCTCCAGGTCACCCTTGCCTCCCTCATAGAGGTTTCTTGAGTCTTTGTGGATTGCCATCTCTCACTTCCCTTACCAAAGTGATTGAAAGGTCATGTCCCATTAATTCTTTGCTTATCATTATACTTTACATGCATAATACTTCTTTGACTAGACACATGCAATGATATGACTAAGTCCATAATTTTGACGAAAATCCGGCAGCATAACGGCTAGACCGGAGCTTCCCCAAAATGCCAACCATAAACTTTCAACCAACAGTTCATCATATCTATATCATATCATCATACTCATCATTCAATCATGAAACAAAGCTCAATCAAACTCATCATTCATCATGCCGAATGGCATCACCCATTCATATCCTAAAGGGGTTTATAGTTGTGTTTTTCTTTACAAAGGATATTATGAATTATTATATGATTTCTCGTGGTTACCCATGAGTGAATCACATAGTTAGGATATGTGTTTGTAGTCTTTTAGTTACTTAGTCCTTGTATGAAGGTATTCTTTACTTAAGTACATGTCTTATTGAACACTTGTTCAAATTAATTAAATCATGTGATTGTTTCCTTTCCTTGGGATAGTGCACTTAGCGATTCCTAGGTTCATGATATGCTCAGAGGCCCTAATCATACTTCTGTTCCCAAGGAGTTCGAGATCCCTCTAATCCTTGGGTCATGACAACGCAAAACCACATCATGAACCCAACAATACCAATGTTCACTAATCACCAAGGGTGACTTTTAACTTATTCAAGTTACAAAGTTTTAAACTTTTACTAATAACATACCAAGGTTTTGCCTTAAACATTATTAAAGTTATCATTCTTTATAAAGTAGTCATAAAGTCTTATTCTTTATGAAAGTAAGTGCCTTTGACATTAAGCTCTTATCTTAAGATTGGATCTTTATGAAATAATGATACAAGTTGCTAGCTTTTTGAATAAAAAGTCTTGTTCTTTATAAAAGTTAACACCTTTTTGCATTGTTTTGGTTCAAGAACAAAACTTTATGAATTAAATGTTACAAAACAACACTTTTATGACTTAAAGATTTCATTCTTGATTAAAGTTTGAAACTTTATGAAAGGTATTTTCTTAAAGGTTGGATTTTCTAAGACATAAAGTAACAAGATATCATTTCATAACTCAAAAAGGTTTGTTCTTCTAAAAAGCTTAGACTTTTTCATGTATCTTTGTCTTCAAAATAAAACAAAAAAAAAAGCTTTATGATGGCACTAAAACTTGCGCCACTTTTTGTGCATCAAGAAGCAAACTTTTTAAAGTTTAAAGCTTTTAGAATTTTCATAGTCTTATCAAATCATGAAAACAAAAAATGGTGAAGCTTTTCTAATCATTCGCTCATCATAAAAAGAAAGGAACAACTGTAAGCAAGAGAACAATAAGAACATATTTTTCCAAAAGAGGAAACTTAAGAACATATGAAGAACATCAAGAACATATTTTTCCAAAAGAGGAAACTTAAGAACACATTTTTCCAAAAGAGGAAACTTAAGAACACATGAAGAATATCAAGAACACATTTTACTAAAAATGAAAACTTTGGCTCTTGGAGAGCATGAAGGATCTTCTCAAGTTTTCACTTAGAAATCTTGGTCATGAAAGAACCAAGCTCCAAGCTTTCTTGAGTGAACAAAATGAAAAAGATAAAGATCACTACCTTTCTTGAAGATGGCGCAAAAACAAGAGAGGAGGAAGAAGAAGATGATGACTCCTCGTGATGATGATGGTGGCGGTTTTGCAAGAAGGAAGGAAAAGCTCTTGAAATCTTGTGGAAATGGAGGTTGTAGTGTTTTGATCTTGTCTCCAAAGACCCAAAGATGAGGTCTTTGAAGGGCTAAGTAAGTGGTTTAGGGTGGTGGTGGTGGAGAAAGGAAGAGGAAGATGAAGAAGATGAAGAAGTGTTTAGAGAGAAGTTGGAGAATTTGGCTTGAAGAGAGAGAATAGGATGAGTGAAAATGAACATGGATGAGGGAGGGAGGGAGGGAAGAAAGTGGCGTCCTACATTAAGGGAGGGAGAGTGAGATATTTTGCTTAATTTTGTGTTAATTAAGGTTTAAGAGGACAAATGGGATGACAGGGAGACAAAGCATGGTCAAACTCTTACATAAAGTAATCTTGTCTAATGCTTTATGCTTTTATGACATTACTCTTTACTTCATTGTCTAGTTGACTAAATTTGAATTTAATCATGTGATTAAGTGCTCATACAACTTAATTAAAGTGATTAAGCAAGGATTAGTGATTAACACACAAGAACACGATTAACAAAAATTAATCTTACGATTAAGCTTAATTAACCTTAATTAAACTCAAGTAAGCTAATTAAGGGCGATTAGTGCTTAATTAAGCTATAAAGGCTCTGACTCGCTTAATTAGAGATTATCTAATCTCGATTAAGCATTCTCTTGACTCTTCTCACCCGAGTCAACCCCTTAATTAAGCCTTAATCTCATAATTTCTCATTAAGTGCCTAATTACTCAGGGTTACGAAGGTAATTTAGTACGGCATGAAATTGAGGATGTTACAAATAGGATTTAAGAATCTTAACTACCTCATTATCACCTCCAAAATTTTCCTTCCTTATCCCTTCATTTTCGCCCAAAACAGAACCAGTAGCTCTCTTCATCTTTTATTCCTTCATTCCATTCCATCTCGTCTTGCTTCAAGCTCTAATCACTCCCATCCCTCAAGATTTCCATTTCTTACTACTAGTTTCACTAAATTGAGGTAGGATTCATGATTTCTTTCTTCAATTTGTGAATCTATAACTGATTGAACTTTTATTTCCATTCATTTATGTGATGTTATAGTGTGTCTATATGAGTTCTTATGGCTTATTAAACTTGTATAAGTTGAGTTTGTTTGGGAACTTGTGGGAAAAACCAAGAAAGTAGCAAAATAGAACCTATTCAGGCTGAAAAACCCTGATGTGTCCATACTGTGAAGTGTACAATTATTCCTATGACCATCAAAACTTGATGAACCTATTTTTATGTAAAACTAGACATTTAGGGCTTTCCAACTATATAAAGTATAAGGCCATTGGATTAGTATTGGATGAGATATGAATTTTTGAAGTTAATCCTAGGATTCTGACCTTGATTCTGAGCAGACTGGATTTCGAGGGGCATAACTCACCCTATATTCCTTCAAATTAAGTGCAACTAATTTTTTAGAAATTTAAGACATAGGTAATATGCCATAAAAATTTCAGAACCAAATTCAATCTCTGTTACTCCCAATAGTTCATGAAATTTGCCCTAAGTTCTAACTAGGTTAGAGCAGGGTAATGTAAGTTACCCAAATTCCAGAGCTTATAACTCGAGTTCTGCTTATTCAAATGAGGTGAAACTTATTTGAAATAAAATCTAGGTCAGTTAGCTTTAAAAAAACATAGGTTTTTGGAATCCAAGTAGATTTTGATTTTTAGTGAATTTTTACTTTTCGGTGTGCAAATCTACCTAGTAACAGGACATACCTAGGTAAAATGTTAATAACTTGAGTTACATATCAAAAATTAATGGGACAAAAAAGGTTACAAACTAGACAACATATTCAAAATTTAGGTCTAAAGGAGTTATATAGAAATTATAGCTTAATTTCTAAAAATGGGCAGAATTGAAGGAATTGGCAAAAAATCAATTTAAATGCAAAGGCTTCAAGTTTTGTATAAGTATTAAAATGGTTAGCATATTATATTGATTTTTTGTACTAATGATTGTCTAGTTGGCTAGCATTATTCACGAGGAAGCAAACTCGATTCGTTATTCAAGTTTATGAAATTATAATAATTTGTGTCATGAAAATTTATGATAAGAATATAAAATTTTATATGCAAGAATATTTGAAGATAAGTGTACTAAAATGTATATGGACATTGTATAATGATATGATCATGATCCTCTTTATCAAAGTTTGCATATTTGCATGCAAATAAAGAAAATATATGATTATGTAAAATTGTGTCCCTTTACCTGGAGGCAGTTATTTGGATCCCTCTTTGTGAAGGAAGTTAAAGCTATGAGACCCCTCAACCTTGGAGGCACGTGGCCAAAATGAGATCCCTCCAAGACTAGATGCACGGTGATCCCCTTGTAGGTTAGTTTTGTGTGACAATGGTCACGAGTTGAGCTCACTCTTATGTCAGACTACCCAAGGGCAGTAAAGAGTAAAGACAAAGATATATGCATGCGGACACCCTAGGGATTGCGATACATAACACCTAGGCATGTCAAGTAAAGGAAGAAAAAGAAAGTATAAGTGCATTCACATGATATTCATGATGAGCCATTGCACATGCATAATCTGCTATTGTTATTATTACGAAATCACTCACAATCTGCTATGCTTATGCTTTAATTCTTGCTCTATTAACGTGAACTCTGCTTCGGACATTATGGTTTCAAACTATAAAACTAAATATATTTATATAACATCTCACTTTTTTATAATAAACTAAAGCAGCTGGAGATAATAACGATGACACGGTATGTAATTTCTTAGTGAATCTTATTGAGAATTTATAATTCTCACTCTTATCTATATTCCCATGTGATCTCCAAATAGCTCAGGACATACTGTAACATCCACCGTTTTTCGCCTAATTATTCGGTTTTATCGAATAATTGAGAATTATTAGAATTCGGTTAAACAATTATTTAGACTCAATTGATTAGCAATTACTTGAGTTTAGATAAGAGAGGATTAAGTTAGAATATAGGAGATTTCATAAAAATTCTGTTGAAAACCGATTTACCGGTTTAAAGGAAATCGGTAACATTACGGTATCTTAAACTGTCGGAACCGGACCAATAGAATTACAAGCTTTAAACCCTATTTTGAGTGGCTGATAACTCAGCCACTTACCACCCAAAAGTGGCGCAACCAAGGCCACTAGACCATGGAGAAGCTTGGCTGAATTTCAGCCAAGCATTTTGAGCCAATCAAATTCAAGCAAAAATCACTCAAAGTAATCAGATTTTTCAGCTTCTTTAACACCCATTCAGACCCCTTCTTACGCCACTTTTCTCTCCTCTCATTCAGCTCTCCTTCTCTCATCTTTACACACCAAAAACTCCAGCCAACATCAAGTCAATTCAAGCCTTGCTCACCCAAACCTTCAAATTCCAGCAAAATCACTTGGAACAAAGGTAGGAGTTTAATACTTGCATCAAATCTGTGGCCTTGGCTGGCTGAGCTTGGATTATTTTCATGATCTTTGATGTGTTAATTGGATGATTATGATGATATGTGATTGGATTTGGGCTGTTTGTTTGGTAAAAATCGAAGTTGAAGCAAGAAAGAATAGAAATAAGAAGAGCTGAGGGGCTGGAGAACCAAAACCCCTCGGTAGTTCGTACGGCAGAGTGTACGACTCCGCCTACAGCCGATTAAATTTGATGAAACTAATTTTAAATGAAGCTAGACATCTAGGGCTTTCCATAGATATATCATATAAGGCTTTTCGATTAGTATTGAGAGAGATATGATTTTTTGAATTTTGACCTAGGGTTTTAACTCTGATTCCGGGAAGACTGGGTTGTTTAGGGTAGAACTCGACCTATACTACTTGAAAATGAGTGAAACTAACTTTTCTAGAAAGCTTGCACATATAAGAATGTTCCATAAAAATTTCAAAATTAGATAAGGTCCCAGTTGCTCCCAGTGATCCAAGAAAGTTTCCCTATGTCCAAACTGGGCCAGAACAGGGCAGTCTAGGAAGGTCAGAATTCGGGGCTTATAACTCGAGCCCTACTAAGCCAAATGAAATGAAACTTTTGGAAAATGAAACTTTACCCTGTTAGCTTTAATATGAGTCCAATTTCGTGTAATTTTAGTCGGTTTTCGATTTTTAGTGGATTTTTATTTTTATTTGCCTAATTCTGGCCAGCCATTGGGCAGGCCGGGATAAAACCTGAATATCTTGAGCTATAGATATCAAATTAGATGGGACCAAAAGGGTTAGAAACTAGACACATAAGGCTACAACATATCCAAAAATCAGATTTAAAGGAGTTAAATTGAAATAAAGGTGGGATATACCATAACCGGGCAGAATGAGGCAGAAATAAGCTAAAAGCCCTATTGAAGCTTGTTGAAACTAATGAATGAATTTATGAATGTATGTGCATAATTGCTGCTCTATACTAAAATTGCAAATTGTGTAAATGCATTGGTTGGCTGGCACTATTCATGGGGAAGCGGACACGTTCTGTTATGCTGCCGAAATTTCGGTAGAATCCATGCATAAGTTATGAATTTCATGATAATACATGTGCATTTCAAGGAAAGTTATGAAAGTATATTAAGACTCGTGTTATTATGAAAGTTCCATGCTACTTGGGCCAGCCCCAGATAAGAAGTTAAGGGGAATAGATCGGTGGGAAGGTCGGAGAAAGTAAACCCGGCATTCCTGTATAGGAACGAGCTCGATCCTGAGAAGTAGACTATTACCCAGGAGTCTAAATGGCCAAGAACTCCCAGGGGACCAAAAGATGGAAAATGATGGAAAATGATGAAAAGTAATGTAAAAGGGCATATGACTAAAGGTTTATGATGAAGTCTGCATGATCACATGACTGCATGGTTACCTGGAATAATTATGTCAGAATGTTTACAGTTGTCTATTACGTTTGCTTACTGCTGTTTATTAATTGCTCTGTTTATTAATCTATGCATTATTATTAGCAATCCATCTTGTTCCTTGTGCCGCCTAAAGTAAAACTAAACCTTGCCTCAGACCAGACATTTTCTTGAACTCATTAAAATGGATATTTCAGTTTGAACACATATTTTTATAATTAAATAAAACTCGAGGCAACTGAGAATATATGTGACGTCAATTAACCAGTATACTCGAACCTTACTGAGAATTTCTTGAAATTCTCACCCCATTTTGTATCTTCCGCATCACTCTTAGACGCTGGTGACGGACTCCACCGCTACCCTCTTCATTGAGATTCCAGCTTTACAGCTTCACCACGACCCAGAGTTGGATTCCCTGTATATAGCTGGCTCGTGTAACTTCCGTCTCTACCTCTTCAGCAATAGGAACTTTGATGTTCCTTTACATCATCCCATTTTCGACCCTGCTAGTCCTTACATTGCCGTCCCGCTGCACATGGCGCACCCACCTCCTGCTCTTCCTGCACCGCGGCCAGGCAAAGACCTGGCCGACCCTTACTGAGTCACCACCACAGGCAGTCCCTGATATCCCATTGAGTTCAGAGAGTGACCCCTCAGAGGCCACCGGCTCGTCACCTTCTTCCTCCTCAGGACCCAGCGCAGACTACTCACTGGCCGAGCCTGGCATGGCTAACGGCTATCTAACAGAGTAGCTTAGCAGTAGGAGAGCTTGTACAGTATGACCCTCTTTTGGACAGCACGTAGATCTGGGTCATAGACTTGACTATAGGGTTAGCAGTAGGTTACGAAATGTCCTCTAAAGACCATATGATGTTTTGCCTGATACGGGCATCATTGTCTTTTTGATATCCAGCCCGCTTATGTATTTTACTTTGAAACTTTGTACATAAACTGAAGCAGAGACTTCTGATATATATATATATATACATATATTTGCACGTATACAGTAACGCTATTGTACTATTTTTGTCTTTGGTGATATTTTGGTTAAATTCGTTTCACTTTTAGTATAGCAGCGCGCCATTTTGTCTTGTTCAAAAAATAATAATAATAATATGATGATGACTGTTTAAAGAAGAATAAATCAAGAAAGGTAAATAGAGTGTAAATACGGTAACACAATCTACCTAATTTCATGCTATGACTTAAGCATAACATCAAATTAGTAGGGTGTCACACATATCGAAAACAGCCATCTAGAGTTGACTAGAGATATTGAAGACGATCGAAGAGTGCTATCATACAAGGTTCGTTAAAACAACAGTAATAACTCCTAAGTGTGGTACTATGACTTAAGCATAGTATTGTGCTTAGGAAGATGTTATACTGCCTGTAGTACTATGGAGCTATAATTCACTAAGAGTCCATTAACAATTTAAAATAACCTGCTAATGCCCTTATATTGCGAGGCCTTGTAACAACCTCTATCATATAAGCCATGCTCGAGTCAAGGAGTTATATTAAAAGGCTGTCACTGTGCTAAGAAATCTTTAAAATGTGAAAAATATAATACATGGCTCTTTAACTGCACACTTTATTACTGACTAATAGTTCATAAACTTTGTCGTCTTTGATACATAGAGGATAAAATAATTACAATTTAAAAGTTAACATAATACATAGAACTTGCTTTCGACTAGTCGCTAGCTAGCTTGAATAGTTTCTTGGTCTAGTTTGCACCCGAGTCTTGCTCAGAAAATGTCCCAGTACTCTGCCTCGCACTTGATTTCCAACTTAGGTGCTGGAATGTTTTCGGAAAAGAAAAACATACAAGCAGGCAGTGAGAACCTAAGGTTCTCAGTAGGTAAACTCAAACTATTACTCATATAGTGCCATCATAAACATTCCAATTGCTTCAATTTCTTTTAAAAATGTGAGCACATATACGCAAGCAGTGGTTCAATTTTAAGTTGAAAACATCTTTCTCGAAATGGATTATATTTTAATAACCACTTGGCATATTATATGGTAGACATAGAAACACAAATAGTGTAATATACTTCAGTAAGAATCATAATAACATCATGACATAATAAGATAATTAGAGATGCACATATAGATGCTTGTATTTGATTGTATGCAAGTGCACTTAATTCGTCTCTTTCTTTAACTTGCAACTTGATCTTGCTTTTCTGTACTTGGTCCCTCAGAGGTGAATGGCCTCTCTCACCCCTGGATAATAGCCTGCTTTTTAGATCTGAGCTCGTACCTATACATGAGTGACGGGTTTACTTTCTCTGACCCTCACACCGGTCTATTCCCCTTAAATCTAGTCGAGGGCTGGCCCAAGTCTTAGACAGTACCGCTCTGGCCCACATTAGCTGGGTCTATGCCATGCTTCATATGGTAGCTTAGTACGTCCCTCTTGCAAGTTCTTATTATCTTTTCTTTTCCATATCTTATCATGCATGCGGATGCTTTGTACATTCATGGATATGTCTCACACCTTATTTCTCATATCACATTCTAATTATACTTGCATGCATGACATACATAAACATGACATGTAAATGTAAATATATCCAAAGTATAATTACCCATAGCACAAGTTCTCATAAATTCTTGCCGAAAGTTCGACAGCATAACGGATCGAGTCCGCTTCCCCATGAATAGTGCCAGACTACCAGAAGGATCAATCAAGCAATAAAACCAACATAGAGTATCAAGTTTTATAACAATAAAACTAACATAGAGTATCATTGATGTGCTGGGAATAATTGGCAACGTATCTGACTTTGAAATTTTTATGGGATGTTCCTTTATATGTTAGCTTTCAAACAAAGTTAGTTTCACTCAATGTAGAGTTGTGTAGGGTGAGTTACACCTTCTCAACTCATACTACCCATATGAGAATCCCGATTTCTAAGTCAAACTTCAAAAATTCATAACTACCTCCATACTAATCTAATGGCCTTATATTTATATGTATGGAAAGCCCTGAATGTCTAGTTTCATATAAAAATATATTCATGGCTGTAGGCGAAGCCATACACTCTGCTATATGGACCATCGAGGGGAAAACCTTAACAGCTTCTTGAATTCTTCTTGGATTCATTTTTTCCTTAAATCAATCCATCCAATCTTCAATTCAAACTCACATATACACCTTAAGCCAACCTTAATTCATCATCCCCACCCCTCACAACATAAGAATCATGAATGAACAAGGGACCCTAGGCAGCGTCAAATCAAAGAAAAGAAAGAGAAAGTTGAAATTCCTACCTCTCTAAGGTGGAATCTTGTTGAATTAGTGTCTTGAATTGAAGGAATCCTTGATGAAGCTTGAAAAGTTGATAGAGAAGGAGTGAAGATAAGATGAGATGGAAGAGAATGATGACGGGTCTGCCCCTTTAGATGGCTGAATGGGTTGAGGGAGAAGGAGGGAAATAAGTCACAAACTTTTGAAGCAAGTTTCATATGATTGGTGGATTCCTTCTCATCTTTTAATTTACTATAGCTGCCCACTTTTGGGCTAATTAGTGGCGCCACATGCATGGGTGAGTTGGCTAAATCTTGGCCATCCATCCTAGGGTTCTCACAGTATAATTTCTATTGATCTGGTTCCAAATGTTTAAAATACTGAAATTCTACCGATTTCCTTCAAATCGGTAGAACGGTTTTGAAGGATTTTGTGAGGTTTTATATGTTTCTATTTTAATTTTTCTTAATCATAATCTCTCTAATTAACTTCTAATCAACTCCTAGTTAATCTCTAATTACCTTTTAATTAACTTTACAAATTCAATAAAATCGAATAAATCGATTAATGGTGTAACTTAAATATTTTCCAAATTTAGGGCCTTTTGTTTTCTGTTTTCCATAACTAATGACATTTCCGTGATTTTGAGCAAGTCTAAGGGCACCCCATGTCATTTCACACTAGACTGCCTCCACAGCCCAATCGGCAGAGATTTAAACTTCTACGATTTCACCGTGTGATTCTAGTTCGTTTAAAATCCCATTCTGCTAATTCTACAGATGTGGGGATATGAAAGTCATTTTATGAAAAATTCTAGGGTTATTGTGGGAATAAGTCTTTGGGGTCAAAATATAATTTCTAAAAATTATGGGCATCACTGCAATTAACAAAAGTTTATAGGAGCATTTTTGTCATTTCCTAATTTTTAACATATGGTAATGCCATATTTTCAACGGCAGTGTTACACTACCCTATAATTCCAAGTGTGAGGATCATCATGGTATAGCGCTGCCTGAGAAATTCTCACACTGCCTAAGGGAAATAATTCAAAGTTTCCATTACGTTCTGTTTACGAAAGTGGGGATGTTACAGGGCTCACCCAATAATGGAGAACTAAAGCTGCGAGGCGGAAGGGTTTGCTCCCAAGTCTGCTCCTGAATCTAAAAAAGAGAAGGAAACCAAGGGGTTAGTTTATACAACTTAGTGAGAAAGAGTACACCTTTGAACCTTATGAGTCAATGTACATTTAAAAATATAATTTCAATTCAGTTTAGAAACCATAGGAAATGTCTAACAGGATAATCTGTCAGGATTCACACTTAGGTGGCTACTCCTTTGTGTGAATCCTATAATCCGTCATGCACCAATCTTAGAGTGGCTGTGTAAATCCGTCATGTAACATCCACCGTTTTTCGCCTAATTATTCGGTTTTAGCGAATAATTAAAAATAAATAGATTTCGGTTAAACCATTATTTAGACTCAATTGATTAACAATTACTTGAGTTTAGATAAGAGAGAATTAAGTTAGAGTATAGGAGATTTCGTAAAATTTTATTGAAAACCGATTTACCAGTTTAAAGGAAATTGGTAACATTACGGTATTTTAAACTGTCGGAACCAGACCAATAGAATTTCAACCCATTAACCCTACTTTAAGTGGCTGAGAACTCAGCCACTTAAGCCCTCTAAATGGCGCAAAGATGGCCATAGAAAGTGAAGAAGGCTGGCTGAATTTCAGCCAAGCCTTTTAGACCAATCAAATTGCAAGAAGAAAGCCACCTACACACCACCATGTGATCAGAATTTCAGCTCCTTTTATCACATATTCTGACTCTCTTGTGCCACTTTTTCTCCTCTCATTCAGCTATATTTCTCTCTTCTTCACACACAAAAACTCCAGCCAAAACTCAAGCCAATTCCGGCCTTGTTCATCCAAGCTTCAAAAATCCAGCACAATCACTTGGAACAAAGGTAGGAGTTTAATATTTGCATCAAAACTGTGGGATTGGCTGACTGAGCTTGGATTATTTTCATGATTCTTGATGTGTTAAATGGATCATTATGATGATATGTGATTGGCTTTGGGCTGTTTGTTTGGTTGAAACCGAATTTGAACTAAGAAAGAATGAAAATAGGAAGAGATGGAGAGCTGGAGGACCCAAAACCCCTCGGCAGTCCGTACGGCGGAGTGTACGGTTCCACCTACAACCTATTAAATTTGATGAAACAATTTTAAATGAAACTAGACATCCAGGGCTTTCCATAGATATATCATATAAGGCTTTTGGATTAGAATTGAGAGAGTTATGAATTTTTGAATTTTGACCTAGGGTTTTGACTCTGGCTCCGGGCAGATTAGGTTGTTTAGGGTAGAACTCAACCTACACTACTCGAAAATGAATGAAACTAACTTTGTTAGAAAGATTACACATAGAAGAATGTCCCATAAAAATTTCAGAATTTGATAAGGTCCCAATTTCTCCCAATGATCCAAGAAATTTGCCTTATGTCCAAACCAGGCCAGAACAGGGCAGTTTAGGAAGGTCAGAATTTGGGGCTTATAACTCGAGCCCTACCAAGCCAAAAGAAATGGAACTTTTTGCAAATGAAACTTTACCCTGTTAGATTTAATATAAGTCTGATTTCGTATCATTTGAGTCAGTTTTCGATTTTTAGTGGATGTTTACTTTTAGGTGTCTGATTCTGGCTAGCCACTGGGCAAGCCGAGGGAAAATCTAAATATCTTGAGCTATAGATATCAAAATTAGATGGGACCAAAAGGGTTAGAAACTAGACACATAAGGCTACAACATATTCAAAAATCAGGTTTAAAAGAGTTAAATTGAAATAAAGGTGGGATATACCATAATCGGGCAGAATGAGGCAGAATCAGCCAAAAGCCCTATTGAAGCTTGTTGAAACTAATGAATGAATTTATGAATGTATGTGCATAATTGCTGCTCTATACTGAAATTGCAAACTATGTAAATGTATTGGTTGGCTGGCACTATTCATGGGGAAGCGGACACATTCCGTTATGCTGCCGAAATTTCAATAGAACCCATGCACAAGTTATGAATTCCATGTTAATGCATGTGCATTCTTAAGAAAGTTATGAAAGTTATGAAAAGGGTTATGCCACTATGAAAGTTCCATGCTACTTGGGCTAGCCCCGGATAAGAAGTTAAGGGGAATAGATTGGTGGGAACGTCAGGGAAAGTAAACCTGGCAATTCCTGTATAGGAACGAGCTCGATCTTGAGAAGCAGACTATTACCCAGGAGTCTAAATGGCCAAGAACTCCCAGGGGACCAAGAGATGGAAAAATGATGAAAGGAAATGAAAAGTTTATGAAGGAAAGTTCAAGTATGAGTCTGCATGATTACTTGAGTGCATGAATACATGGAATATTTATGTTAAGATGTTTACAGATGTTTATTATATTTAATTACTGCTGTTTGTTTATTTATCCTGTTTATTACTTTACGTACCATTATTAGTAGTCTGTTTAGATTTTCGTGTCTCCTAAAGTAAAATGGAACCTTGCCTCGGACTAGATATTTTCTTGAACTCAGTAAGATGGCTATTTCTGTTTAAACACATGATTTTACAATTAAATAAAACCCGAGGCAACTGAGAATACATGTGACGTCAGATAATCGCTAGACACAACCCTACTGAGAATTTCTTGAAATTCTCACCCCGTGTTGTATTTTCCGCATCATTCTCAGACGCTGGTGAAGAGCTCAACGGCCACTCCTTTCATTGAGATCCCAGACCTGTAGCTGTCCCAGGACTCCGAGTTGAACCCTTTGGACACAGCCGGCTCTTACTAGTTCTACCTTCGCTTTTTAGCAATAG
Source organism: Pterocarpus macrocarpus (assembly GCA_031439585.1). Classification (NCBI taxonomy): domain Eukaryota; kingdom Viridiplantae; phylum Streptophyta; class Magnoliopsida; order Fabales; family Fabaceae; genus Pterocarpus; species Pterocarpus macrocarpus. The sequence continues at coordinate 29,478,266 of CM062520.1, forward strand.
GAATTTTACTGTTCCTTTAGTTCATATGCTGTTAATATATATATATGTATAAACTGAAGTGTTGGCTTCTGACCTACATATGTACGCATACAGTTGATAATATACCACGTATTCGTATCTTTTTGTTATGTAATATTAAACTCTATTTCATTATATAATGCTATTTACATCTATTACATGATAGCGCACCGTTTCGACTGTTTTATGATACAACTCACGAAATTTAAGTAGAATATTAACACAGTAACACAGTCTACTTAATTGAATGCTATGACTTAAGCATAACATTAAATTAGTAGGGTGTTACACGTCACGCACCACTCCTTTGAGTGGCTATGTAAATGATAATCCAAGATGCACCAGGGCTAATATCTACTATCGTTTGCAGGCAGATCCTTTTATAGATCTTCCTAATCTTTTTCATCACACATCATATATTAAATTCAAATATTCCTCATAAATGACAATCATGGACTCATGCGAAATTTTCTAAAACCATTTCAATACAAAATTTATGTAAATATGATGAATTTAAAGCAATAAACTAGACAAAGATATAGTATCTACTGATAGATCACTAGTCCAAGGGAAATATCTCAATTCTCTAGAGCCACAGAGCTAAGAGACTGTTCCTTAGAACAATCTAGCACCAGAACCACAACCATATAATTAGATATCAACTACTAACATGAAAGAGTTACACTAATTATCTTCAAACCCAAAATTCCCAATTTCCTAGCCTAGGGTTTAAGAAGGAACCTCCAATCCAAACAAGAATTCAAAATTTTCGAAAAAGGAAAGAGGAAAAATGTTAGAAATTACCTTAGGAGAGTGGATTTCGAGATCTTCTTCCTCCAAGCTCCAAGGTCTCCAATGGTGGAAGTAAATGGAGAGAGAGTGGCGGATTTGAGGATTATTCGAGTAGATTAATGTGTTTAATGTGTGTTTTGAAGTGATTTTAGTGGAAGGATTTGATAATGGGGGCATGGGATGAAGAATGGGGTGATTTAGAGAGAGAGAGAGAGAGAGAGAGAGAGAGAGGTGTTTTTGGGCTAAAGACAGAGAAGGGAACTCGAGAATGAGGAGAGAGAAAAAGTCCTAGAATGTTATATAGACAGTTGGTAATCGATTACAATTATCTGTAATTGATTACCAGAGAGCATCAGAAATTTTAGAAACCTATTCAGGCAATTGTAATTGATTACGTAATCGATTACAATTGTAAAATTTGAACTACATAGATCAAAGGCCACTGGTAATCGATTAAAAGCCCCGTGTAATCGATTACAATTAAGGAAAACGCAGCAACATAAATGGTGGCAAGAGAAAAAGACTCAAAATGGTATTACATTCTTCCCCTCTCAAAAGAATTCGTCCCCGAATTCTAAACAAGCAGGAATTACCTTAAGAATCAAATAGGTGGGGGTACTTTGTTTGCATAGTTTCTTCAGCTTCCTAAGTCACTTCTTCTTCGGAGTGGTTCTTCCAAATCACCTTTATGGAAGCCACCTCCTTCATACATAGCTTCTTCATTTGATGGTCGACTATCGCTATAGGCTCTTCCTCATTGGTTAAATCTCCATCTAATTGAATAGTGTGCCATGCAAGCACATGTGATGGATCAGGGAGAAACTTTCACAACATAGACACGTGGAAAACTGGATGAATCATGGACAGGTCAGGTGGCAGGGCTAAATGGTAGGCCACTACACCTATCATGTCTAGAATCTCAAAAGGACCAATGTTTCGGGGGTTGAGCTTGCCTTTCTTCCCAAACCTTATTATGCTTTTCATAGGTGACACCCGAATAAATACATGATCCCCCACAGAGAATTCTAGATCACGTCTCCTATGGTCAACATAGGCTTTCTGCCTACTTTGAGCTGCTAAAAGCCGCTCCCTAATCAGACAAACCTTATCAATAGAATCTTGCACAAGGTCGGATCCCAAAAGTTTGGCTCACCAATCTCGAACTGTCCAATAGGAGACCTGCAACGTCTCCTATAAAGTGCTTAAAATGGTGCCATCTGGATACTAGCTTGATAAGTCCCATGGCTTTTTCCACAATCTCATTCATGATCACCAAAATTTTTAGCATGAGAGATGAGAATTGAATATTCTGATGAAATAGTCAGGGTTGCAAAAGCAAGATGATACCATATTATAAATATTCAGTAACTAACAAAAAGTTTGTTCAAAGTAAAAGTATCAACACTAGAAAGAATTCATTACTAGACATTTTTCAAGTCATTTTGAAGAAAGGATAAAGAACCATAAAAAGCATTTAATGTCATTTCTTATGATCTTCTTGATCTTTAGATAAGGCATTATTGTTGAAAATTCTTGCATTGGAGAATAAGCCTTCCTAAGAAAACATTCCATCTTCATGAACTATAGCTAGATTTATCATATCAGACACAATAGAATAGAGATGTTGAATGTCATTGGCACAATAATTAGAAGCTTCTTGCAACACTTCATAACAAGTCTCAAATAGTTGGAAGAGCTCTACAATAGAAGGATCAATGGAAAGAAGGACATTGAGAAGCAACGAGTTACGGATGGAGTAGAGAAGTTGGGAGAACAAAATTTTCTTTTAGGTCATAAGTGACCTTAGAATTTGAGGAACTCATTACTGAAATGGCAATACACAGTAGCAACAACTAAAACAATGCACAACAGCAACTGAAATTGTATACAGTGACAATTGAAGCAGTATAGGAGATGTCTGGTAATGTGGATGAGCTCCAAACCAAGAACCAAGGTCAGAAATGGATGGAGGAGGTTAAGGTGAGTTTGGCAAGACTTGCAACAGCTGAAGATGTCACCACATGCGCCCTTACATGCCAACGCCCATGAACTAACGTAGGAAAGTTGCGGCGGTGCATAGAGGCTCCAATAGAGCACGGTTCTTAGGTCTAGCCAATCTAAAGGTGGAGATGAGGGTTTTGATGGCTATGATGAAAAATAAAGTAGGGAATAGTTGCTAGAGAATGCAGTAGTTGCCAAAAAAGGGTGGCAGCCGCTAGAGAAGGTGAGTGTTGCCAAACAGATGATAGGTCACCAATAAGATGCGCGGCAGAATGACTAGGAGATTTTATCACTGGGTAGTGGGCATAGAGATTTAGGGCATAATCAGAGCTGGGTTGAAACTCGCTCTAATACTAACTTGAAATGGAAAAGACTAAAAGGTGACTGAGAAATGCTTCATGATTCTACTCAACAAAAGAGGGTATATATACACATCAAATATTACCTACTTCTTAATTACTCTTCCTTTTTAGAAGACTATAATAATGAGTTTAAGCTATTTCCTATGTCACTATCTTAGATACATGAACCCAATTATTATGGATGTTAGTTGTAGCATTCCAAGAATTCCAACAATACTAAACAATATTATGAGGGATTAAAGATCATTTGTTGGGGGGGTTTAGTTATGTAATGGGGAGTGAAAAACATTTTCTCTCTAACTTTTAATTGTTCTCGCACTAATATTTCTATCATATCGTTGGTTGGGTAGGGAGTCATATAAAACTTGGGGATTTTCTGTTGAAGAGTGAGAATTTTCAGTTCAAAAGACACCATGTACTCGGATATGTACTAGAATATAAACATAAATCCCTAAATAATTGAACACTGATCCCTATTCCACCTCTTAAAAAATTTCTCTCTTTTCATGCTTGAAAGAGATAAAAGTTAGAGAGAGACAATTTTCTAATCCCCATAGCATAATATTGTTCATTAATCCACATTGTAAAAGAAACTTTCATGAATACTGAATCCCTCAAACAATTTGTGAGCAATGTAGCCTTGTCTAGAAAGAAAATTTTATAGACTCTTGAAACTTCTACATTTTTTTGTTATCATTATAAATTTCATTTTTTTTAATTTCATTCATAAAATTTATTGAAAATTAATATTATGGATTGTTAATAAGGATTATTTAAGAAAAATAATCTATTATATTAAAATTATTAAAAAGGACTTATTAAATATTATTTGAGAAGAATAATTTAAGAATAGTAACACCCTTTATTTTTTATCTGTTCTATTATTTTACATTTTTGCCACTCATTTTCTCAACACCTTGTCTAGTGGTTATTGAACCCTCACCCTTGTTGGCATGTCTTTATCTATTGCTCATCATCGACACTTCTTCTTTTGTGACTTGTTGATTTAAAGCACTAATTTATCCAAATACATAAAGGCTTTCTTGGTGACTCTAACCCACCAAAGTTAGGGGATAAGGTGTTTATCATTTGGCCTGACTCGATAACTTATCTCCTCTTGAAGCTTATTAGATCGGGTTCGGGTTTTGTAATTTTGACCTGGTGTATTCTTGGGTCAAGTTCGGGTCATCGTGTGGATTGACCAAAATCATCCCAAAGTCACATAATTCTTTAAAAGTTATATTTTTTTAACAAAATTAGTGATAAATGATGAGACTTTGATACTTTAATTAATATGTTTTACATAACACGATGTTATTTTTGTATTTAAATAATTTATTTTCAAATATTTATTATAAAATGTCCCTTGAATTTTGTTTCTAACCTCTAAAATTTCATAACTTTATTGTGCATAATGTTCAAACTTATATATGTTTTCTAAATGTCAGGTTGGCCTGATTTGACCAAGCCATTTTTTTGGGTCATTATTGGCTCAAGTTTGGGTTCTAACAAATGACCTACAAAAAACATCAGGCTAGGATCGGGTCTAGTTCAACCTAGCCTAACTAGCCCTTGAATATCCCTAGTTAGGGGTAGTATAAGAGAGAAGTCATTGCTTGCATTGCTCTTCCAAAGAGTAGGAGCCACTATTCCTACTTTTTTTGTTGTTGTATGTATGAGAAAATGACTCTTTGCTTCCTTTTCCAAATCCAATCACCTAACACCAACACACATAATCCTTTGCACCACATTAAACACTTCCATGCCTACCCATGCACATCCCTTCCATAACTTTCCCTAAAATTCTTGTTAAACCCTCTCTGCCTCATGCTTCACTTTCTCAATTCTCAATATGAAATTAACTTTTTAATTCAACCTTTCTCTCTTATTGCTACTATCATTGATCCTACAATCCCCATAATGTCCAAGTTAGGTGGCAATACCATGTGTAACACCCTATTAGGCAATTTTTAATTTATTGTCATTTATTAGGTTCATTTATTAATAATTAACTAGTTAAGCAATGCCAATGTTCTTTTCATCATTGTAATAGTGCAATTTTTCCTTCTTGGTTTGGCAGTTATTACTAGTATTACTATATTTTCATCTGATAACAAATTTAACCGATCCAATCATAATTTTTAGCCTCCACCATCTTCTTAATCTTATTTTATGCAAAAAGAGGTTTAGGTGGGTATGGCACCAGTTATCCCACCAGGGCCATGGTAAGTCCCCAAGCTTAGATAGCATTTACAAGGGACTTACAAGATCGTCCACCAAAGGGGTCCTCATATCAGCAATAGGAATCAAACTCACATCCATGTGGGATATGAGATCGCTCCTTACCAACTGTGCCAACCCTCATTAGCTTTTGGAAATGTGTAAGATAAGCTCTTTTTTCTATTATTGATAAATCACCCAACATCCCCATTCATCCTCTTTCTCTTACTTTCATTCTTGTTTCTCTACGTTCTACCTTTTCTTTTTCTTCTTCTTCCTCTTCCTTTTTTCCTTCTAAGTTATTATGCGTAGCTTCATCACATGATTTATTCTAATAAGTTCTTACAGCTGTTTAATTGACATAATTTTTTCAATAATTTCTCTTAGTTATAAATTTTCAGAGATTAGTTAGTTATTCAAAAATAATATTTTTATTTTAGTAAAGTATGTTAACAACAGAAAAAAATTTACAACTAATTCACTTGATTATATCCTATCTGTCTTGCTTGTATTTCGAGCTAATGTATTCTAAATGAATAGATAATAAACATTTTGATCCCTAAAAGAATTGAGAATTAACATATTAGTCCCTCAAAAAAAAAAAAAAAAACTTGTTCACAATTTCATCCCTATAGTTAAATGTGTTTGATGGGAATAGCATTAGAAATCAATATTCATGTACATAGGAATAGGAAATCTGCACTCTTGAAAATTATTGTTGTAGTCTAGATGTATATAAGTATCACACATGCTAAGTGTTAAACACTAAGCAATTCAGAAAACCTTAGTCTCTCATATATTTGTTTTTTTTCTCAAGCTGGTACCTAAGCATGTTCCAATCTAGTTCTAGTTTTAGCTTTAGTATAACACCATCCTAAACACATTACCATGCTTAAATTATAGTACCATACTCAAGAGTTGTTACTAGTAACTAAACAGACCTTATCTGATAGCAATTTTCGACCATTCTCTAAGCTTAATCATCTCCATCCAGGATTGACCATCTTTACTATCTCTTAAGCTATTTGGAGATAACATGAGAATATACAAAAGGGTTAGAATTATTAATTCTCAATAGGATTTCCTAGACTACCATATACAGTGTCATTGTCATTATCTCCAACTACTTCGGTTTATTATGAAAAAGTGTTCATGCCACATAAACTATAAATTTCATTTTTATAAAGATCAAAAATATCCTTTCGAAGCAGATTAATTTTATTTACACAGTTGACGATTAATAGGGGGTAGGTTCATGATAGTAACAAAATATAACTTATGTATATGTGAATGTTCTTTATATAATCATGCAATTGCACTTGTCTTTCTTGGCTTTCTTTAATCTTTACTGCCCTTGGGTACCCTGATCTAGGAGTGAGCTCAACTCATGACTATCATCACACAGTATTGACCCACAAGGGGACCCACATGCCTCTAAATTAGAGGGATTCAGCTGGCCAACTACCTCTAAAGTAGAGGGATCCAATAGTTTTAGCTGCCTTCACAGGGAGGGAACTCAATAACTGTTTCCAAGTGAAGGGACCCACTTCTTGTTTGTTTAACCGCTTTCACAAGGAGGAACCCAATAACTGCCTCCAAGTGAAGGAATCTTATCTTGTCAATTCCTATTCTTTCATGGTTCATATACTCATATATTTCATGTATGAATGTGCTTGAGAAACTTATGCACATGCTTCATATCTTACTTTCAAACATTCATGCTTGCATGATGTTCATGTACATAACATATAAACAATCATAACTTTCACATATTTCTGCCTGAAATTCAGCAGCATAACAGCTGAAGCGTGAGATTTCCCAAAGTACAGACAATATCATCTCAAATAGCTAGTCACGATAAATAGAAGCACAATATTCATATATCAATATCACATTATTATGCTAAAGAATTGTAGCATTAATCTAGCCATTATTCCCTGATGGCTTATGGGGCTCTTAACTCTTGAAATTATTAAGTTATCCTAACTTCCCTCTAGTCTATCTTGTTTTATAAATTGCATCAAAATTTCATTTTAACTCATTTTAATTTAAAAATTTAATATGTTGTGGCCTTTTTAGTCTACTCGTAAATCCCTTTAGTCCCACTAAGTTTTGATATGTATAAGTTGAGTTATTAAAGTTTTTATTCAATGCTACCTTATTTTAGGACAAACTCGAGCACCTAACTTTAGAAAATCACTAAAATTCCATATTTTATCTTTTTATCCAAATTTTATATCAAATTGTAGCTAATTGGACTAATTAGGCATGTAGAGCTCAAGTTATGATTTCCTCAAGTAGGCTGACCTTTTTCAACCTAAATAGAGTAAAGGTCAAATTTAGTGAATTACTGGGAGCAACATATTTAAGATCTAAATTTGAAATTTTTATGCCACGCTTATTTATGTGTTAGCTTCCTAAAAAATTTGTTGCGCTCAATTTGAAGTTGTATAGGATGAGTTATGCCCTTCATGACACATACTGGTTAGGACAGTGAGTAGATTTCAACATCCTACTTCTAAAAATCATAACTCTCTCATTTTAAATCCAACAGACCTATAATTTATATGGTTCGAAAGCTTTGGAAGTCTAGTTTTATCTAAATTTGGTTTTACTTGAATTTGAGACCTGTAGGGTGAGAACCACTATTCATTGTATGGATGGCTCCCTTAGGGTTTATATCATAGTATTCCTATTTTTGTGTTCTTTTGATATTTGATCAAATCTTCTTCGCAAACCAATAATTCTTGTCTTAAATTAGTCACAACAAATCATATTAACATCAAATATCATGAAAGAAAGAATGACATAAGAAACCTTAATAGCCATCTAATCCATAGAAATCAATTAATCTAAGAAATCCTACTTAAAAACACCATTTGTAATTTCTAGTTTGGGGCTTCTTGATGGCTTTTCTTCACTAGGGCTCCAAATAGATGATGAATCCTCTCTTTCCTCTTGGTGGCTGAAGTTAAATGATTCAAAGGAAGGGAGTTTATGAGCTTATCTTGAGGATACACAAGGAAAGAGTAGAAGATTTGACCAAGAAAAAGCAAGGTATGGGAATTTTGGGTGTGTGTATGAGTAGGTTGGAGAAGAAAATGAAGATGGTGAGAATGGGGCGAAGGGCTACGTGAAATTTTAACTGATATTTATGCTATCCTATAATATAGGTCCCTACCAATTCTGTTCTTACATCCCAAGACCTGCTAGTAAGGTAAATTTTCTCTAGCGAACCAAACATTGCCATTTTCTTCTATAGAGAAGACTTGAATTCATTTGATCCTATAATTAATATTTCCTCATTATTGATTACTCCCTAATAATATTGATTAGCTAAATCGGGGATGTTACATTTAGCTTTCTTCTCGCTGAACCATTTTAAGCATATTAGGTCCTGTCTTAGCTGGGTGAAATCCTTTCATTTTCCATTTCTAGCTATATATTAAATGTGCCTCTATTCTTACTGGTGTACCCTAGCTTATATAGTTAGTGTAACATCCTCAATTTTACGTCATGCTAAATTACCTTAGTAACCCAAAGTAATTAGGCACTTAATGAGAAATTATGAGATTAAGGCTTAATTAAGGGGTCAACGAAGAGTTTATGAGTAAACTCAGATGAGAAAAGTCAAGAGAATGCTTAATCAAGATTAGATAATCTCTAATTAAGTAAGTCAGAGCCTCTATAGCTTAATTAAGCACTAATCATCCTTAATTAGCTTAATCGAATTTAATTAAGGTTAATCAAGCTTAATTGCAAGATTAATTTTTGTTAATCATGTTCTTGTGTATTAATCACTAATCCTTGCTTAATCATCTTAATTAATTTGCAAGAGCACTTAATCACATGATTAATTTCAAATTTAGTCAACTAGACAATAAAGTAACGAGTGATGTCATAAAAGTATAAAGCATTAGATAAGAGTACTTTATGTAAGAGTTTGACTATGCTTTGTTCCCCCATCATCCACTTTGTCTCCTCAATCAGTAATTAACACAAAATGAAGCAAAAATATCTCCCCCCACCCTACTCAAAGTTACAGCCACATACACACACATACTCACTTTTCATTTTTTAACTTCTATTCTCTCTCTAAGTTTCCTACTCCTCCAACTTCTCTCTAAAATTCTCTCTTCTTCTTCTTCATCTTCTTCTTCCTTTTTCCACCACCACCACCACCCAAAACCTCTCACTTAGCCCTTCAAGGACCTCATCTTTGGATCTTTGGAGACAAGATCTAAACACTACAACCTCCATTTTCACAAGATCTCAAGAGCTTCTCATTCCTTCTTGTAAAATTGCCACTATCATCATCAAGAGGAGCCATCATCTTCTTCTTCCTCTTCTCTTGTTTTTGCACCATCTTCAAGAAAGGTAGTGATCTTCATCTTTTATTTTGTTTGCTCAAGAAAGCTTGAAGCTTGGTTCTTTTCATGACCAAGATCTTTAAGTGAAAACTTGAGAAGATCCTCCATGCTCTTCATGAGCAAAAGTTTCCCTTTTTGGCAAAATATGTTCTGTTGTTCTTCAAGTGTTCTTGATGTTTCTACTTTTGGAAAAATATGTTCTTATTGTTCTTCAAGTGTTCTTGATGTTTCCCTTTTGGCAATATATGCTCTTGTTGTTCTTCAAGTGTTCTTCAAGTGTTTTTTATGTTTCTACTTTTGGAAAAATATGTTCTTGTTATTCTTCAAGTGTTCTTAATGTTTCCCTTTTTGGCAAAATATGTTCTTCTTGTTCTTCAAGGGTTCTTGATGTTTCTACTTTTGGAAAAATATGTTCTTACTGTTCTTTAAGTGTACTTTTGGAAAAATATGTTCTTGTTGTTCTTCAAGTGTTCTTGATGTTTCCTTTTTTGGCGCCATATGTTCTTGATATTTTTCAAGTGTTCTTGATGTTTCTACTTTTGGAAAAATATGTTCTTATTATTGAGTGTTCTTGATGGTATCTTGTTTAAAGTTGTTCCTTTTCTTATGATGAGTTGATGACTAGCAAAGCTTTATCTTTTTATGTTTTTCATGGATAAGACTATGAACATCCTAAAAGCTTAAAACTTTAAAAAAGTTTGCTTCTTGATTCCTTAAAAGTGGCGCAACTTTTAAGCTTTCATAAAGTCTTATCTTATTTTGTTTTGAAGACAAGACCTTTCATAAAGTTTCAAACTTTAGTCAAAAATGAAACCTTTAAGTCATAAAAGTGCTATTTTGTAACATTTAATTCATAAAGTTTAGATCTTGAATCAAAATAATACTTAAAGGTGTTAACTTTTATAAAGATCAAGACTTTATAACTTTAAAGTTAATGTCTTATATCACTAGTTGATAAAGTAGGAATTTTCTTAATGTAGAGACAACTTTAGATCATAAAGTTGAGATCTTGATGGTCTTAGAATAATTAAAAGAGTCAACTTTCATAAAGAACAAGACTTTTTAGTTAAAAAGCTAATAACTTGTATCATTATTTCATGAAGATCTAATCTTTAAGATAAGCACGTAATTTTAAAGGCATTTACTTCCATAAAGAATAAAACTTTATGACTACTTTATAAGAATAATAACTTTTATAATACTTAAGGTAAGATCTTGTTATGTTAGTGATAAAAGCTTGAAATTTTGTAACTTGGTTAAGTTAAAAATCACCCTTGGTGATTAGTGAACATGGTGTTGTTGGGTTCATGATGTGGTCATGCATTATCATGACCCAAGGTTTAGTGGGATCTCAAACTCCTTGGGAATAGAAGTATGATTAGGGCCTCTGAGCATACTATGAACATAGGAATCACTAAGGGCACTATCTTAAGAAAAGGAAACAATCATTTAACTTAATTAATTTGAATAAGTGTTCCATAAGATATAAATTAAAATAAAGAATAATTTCATATGAGAGCTAAGTAACTAAAAGACCATATACACATATCTTAACTATGTGATTCTTTCATGGGTTACCACGAGAAATCATATGATGATTCATAATATTCTTCACAAAGAATAATACAACTATGAACCCCCTTTAGGGTATGAATGTATGATGCCATTCGGCATAATAAATGACAAGTTTGATTGAGCTTTGTCTCATGATTGAATGATGAGTGTGATGATATGATATAGATATGATGAATTGTTGGTTGAAAATTTATGATTGGCATTTTGGGGAAGCTCCGATCTAGCCGTTATGCTGCCGGATTTCCGTCAAAATTATGGATCTAGTCAAAGAAGTACCATGCATGTAAAGTATAATGATAAGAAAAGAAACCATGGGATATGAGCCCTCGATCAATTCTGGGAAGTGAAAGACGGTGATACACAATAAACCTCAATGAGGAAGGCAAGGATGACATGGAGGACCCTCCAACTTAGACGTAACCAATATCGGCTTAGTCTGATTTGGTTAGTACTGCGTGATGACAGTCATAGAATGAGCTCATGTCCAAAAACAGTCTATTTCAAAGGAAAAGTAAAGAATGTTAAGCACGTGCTAAAATGAAAGTAAAGTCAAAGTAGAACCATAGTCAAATTGATGAGTTGCATAGCCATGCATGTTTCTATATTTCTCATGCGCATTATAAATGTTTATACCATGCTCTCACATGTATATGCTCTTATATGGTAGCTTTGAGTTTCTTTATATTGTGTTTATATGGGAAAGATTAAAAGAAACCCGCTTTGGGAACCTATGTTTTCAAACCCTTTAAAAATAGAACTTATGCATGCTCACTATTTTCATAATTAAACCCGAAGTGGTTGGGATGACCATGATGACACATTAGTGGTCTAGTCGGGGATCTTACTGAGAAATCTTGTATTTCTTACTCCTACATTTCCGTGTCGTCTTTAGATGGAGTTGATGGCATCCTAGGCAGCACTCCCGTTGGTACCTGACTGGATGAGACGAAGAGCTGCCATGTTTCTTCACCTAGCTAAGGATGATTGAGATAGTAGCATATTATTTTCATTTTCTTAAGAGCCCTAATTGGACAATTTATGTGTAATTAAGAGCATGAAGGAAGTCATGCTGCTTAATTTGACCTATTATATATGTGATACTTATTAAGTGTAATGATGACTCTTGAGTTTCTATGATTACATTCTTGGCTTATGGTATTGTGTTATGTTGTTTCAATTTTATCATATGTCTTATTAGTAACTCAGCAATATGAGGAACAACGTCTATGTGTTACGAGTAAGTAAGTGCTTAAAGGCTCAGTTTTCAAGCATAAAGGTTTTACAAAAAAAAATTACATGCTATTTTTGTATATTATGCTAATTTCAATGATAAGAACTTCCGCTAGTTAAGAGTAACAACTGGTAATGCCATAAAATGACTTAAGCATAGTATGGTATTATTAGGGTGTTACAGTTAGGTTTTCAACCTAATAATCCAAGCCTCCGATCATCAAAATGACCTCACTAGCCATCATAGAGATTTGTTGAACCACCAATTTTTATCGATATGTGAACCTTCGTTCATCATGCCGCTTATGATGTTTAACTTGTCAATGCCTCTTTTCTCTGCTCTGATGGTTAATGGCCTGATTTGATCCTATTAAAAAATGGGATCTTCCTACTCGAGTTCTTTCTCTTCTCTTTTTGGTTTTTCATTATTAATGATTGTTAAGTTTTGTCTCGTGGCTTTTGAACAAGTGTTTTACTTCTTTTGTGTTCTCTTGCAACTAGAATATTTTGTCAGACGATGAATACAGTTAGTATCTTCAACTTAAGGCAGCTCAAAAGACCTTATCTTCAACTACTGTAGCCCAACCTGGAAATTCTACGACTTGTCTCTATGATTCTTTGCTTATTAGATCTTGGATTTTGGACTCTGGTGCTTTCAATCACATAGGGGGTAATCCCTCTCTTTTCTCAAAATTATCATTTCCTAGACTACCATATCACATCACCTTGCCAATGGCTATAAGACAAAGGCTAGGGACATTTGGCAAGTTGCACATCTCCTATCTTTATCTTTAATTTGAATTCTATTCCTTTTATCCTTGATTGTCTTTTTCATTTAATTTTCATTGGTTAGCTTACCCACTTTCTTAATTGCTTTATAACCTTCATTTCTGAGCATTCATTATACAAGATCGAAGTATGGGATAGATGATTAGCATAGGATCTAAATCAAGTAGACTCTACCATCTCCAGCCTCCTTTATCCACTATATATGCTATCATGGAGTCTTTTAGTCTCCTTCATAGTTTCCTAGGTCATTCAAGTCTCACAAAATTGAAGAAAATGGTCCCACACCTCACTCATTTATAGTCTCTAGAATGTGAGTCTTGTTAACTTGGGAAACATATTCAGGCATCATTTTCAAGTAATGTTAATAGTCATGTAGAATCTCCCTTTTGTAAGCTCTAGTACTCTTCAAAAGCCATTAAGTGGTCTGAGATATACCAAGCTATGAGTTTTGATGGATAACAAATCAATCCTTAATAAAATCTTTTGCGAGGACCAAAGGTTTGTTTAAATGTTTCCTCGTATTAGGACCAGAGTAGAGAATTGGAACATATAGTATTTCATTTCTAAATAAATTCGCTAAAGGTTCTTATATATCTCGTATATATAATCCTAAGGAAAGAACCCTTATTTTACAAGAGAGTCTCCAGTCTTAAAAAATTCTCTCACAAAAAAGCAAATTAGAAGCATCAGAAGGATGTCTTTATATCATCAGAAGGATATCAAGTCATCAAAAGGATCATAAGCACATCAAAAGGAGGATCTATCCAAAAGGCTTGACCAAAAAGGTAATCTTCAAAAAGTTGATTTACATGAAGTAGACCTCACACTCGAAGCTTGCTTTGCATGATTCATAGATCTTTTCAAAAGGTCAAACTTGACAACACAGAGATCCAAAAAGAGCGCCGACACTCTAAAAAACTGGTGGGCCCAAATGGCTAGTTTTCATCTCTAGTGATGTACTTACTTGCTGAGAAAGAAAGCAACATACTTCTCTCTCTAGTCTTAGACCAGTGGATCAAAAAAGCTTTGGGGTCAAGATCTGAAGTTTCAAAAGCTAGATTTTGAAAGTCTATATAAACCTTGAAGATGAGTAAAAAGTAGTTAGAATCCTGCTGATTGAAAATATTATCAAGCTTTCATCTTTCTCAACCTTTTGAATTTCCAGAAAGTTATTTTCTGAAGCTTTTGAAAAAGAGGAAGTCTTCACATTGCTTTGTAATAAATAATATCCTCTTAATGAGATTTGTGAGAAGTCACTCCTCTCTATACTTAATAGTTTCATACACTTTGAGTGATTTAGTGTGAGTGTTGATCAAACACAAACCTTCAAATCCTTGATTATAACCTGACCCATTAGTGGTCATTGTTAGATTAGAGATGCTCGGACAATACTACTCAACTTGTTAGCTTGGAGAAGCTAGGTCAATACTACTCTAATTGTTAGCTTGGAGAGGCTTGAAAAGACTACTCAGTTGTAAGCTTAAAGAAGCTTGTACAAAAGAATACTTGAGTTTATAAAATCTCAACTATTTTGTTGAGGACTGGACATAGGTAAGCGATTTAGCAGAAACAATATAAAATCCTCTAGAGCGATTTTCTATCCCTATCTCTCTTTACAAGCTTTTTATAACTTGTAATATTATTCTGTGTTTTCTATTAAACATGTTCTAAGAAAGTTGTTGTGAAAACAATAACTTAGTTTTCTATCCCAAAATGCTTTCGCAATCCAAGTCCAAAGACTTAAGAAATTTGTTTAAGTTTTCAAGTTCGAAAATCTTTTTTGAAAGCACGATTCAACCCTTTTCTCATGCTACTTTTACCTTCAATTGGCATCAAAGCTAAACCTCTAGGGTTGACCTTCCTAATGGTTACAGAGGTTAAAGATTATAAGAGATGGCACATTAGATAAATCACATTGCTGAAGGATGCTCCATCAACTACACTCCATATTGAGCAACATGTGCCTTATGTGGTTATTGATCCAAATCAGCCCCTACCAATCATATTTGGAATGATCCTTAGAAATCAATGGACTGACCAACAAAAAGCTAAGATGCAAATGAATGCCAAGGCCAAATATCTTCTTACTTGTGCTTTAAGTAAAAGTGAGAATGATAAAACCATTTTATATGATTCTATGAAAGAGATTTGGGACAGACTCCAAACTCTTCATGAAGGGACTAATCAAGTTAAAGAAACAAAGATCAGCATGCCTGTGCTTCAGTATGAGATGTTTAATATGGTGGACCATGAAAACATTGATGATATGACAACTAGATTTATGCACATCATAAATTAGTTGAAGGCATTGGGAAAAAGATATTCCAATGCTAAAAATGGTCAGGAAGATCTTGAGAAACCTATCCAAGGCCTAGCATCCCAAAGTAACAGCCATTCAAGAAGCCAAGGACTTGAATGTGCTTAGTCTAGATACTCTCATTAGGTCTTCAAAAACTCATGAGATTGAGTTGAATGAAGCCTTCAAGGAGATTAGCAGAAAAGGCAAGTCCATTGCCTTAAAATCAACTCAAAGAAGATCTAGTTCTTTTAAAGCCATGAAGGCTTCAAAAGAAACTAATGAAGAAGAAGAAGAAAACCCCTATAATGACGAGGATGATGAAGAGGAATATGAGATTGCTTATCTTGCTGAAAGAATCTCTAAGGCATGATTAGAAACAAGAAAAAAAAAAGGATTAGTCCTCAAAAAGGACAAGAAGGGAAAGGCAAAGTAGAGTGAGATTATTTGTTTCGAATGTAAGGAGCCTGGACATTTGAGATCAAAATGTCCAAAGCTAAAGAAAAGCTCCAAAAAGAAGGCACCTAGGAAGAAGGCCATGATGGCAGCATGGGAGGTTTGGATGAAGAATAAGAAGGTATAGAATTTCAAGAAGAAGAGGAGATAATTGCAAGTCTCTACTTCATGGTAAATATAGTCTTTGATGAAGAAACCGAGGTAATAGATTATGAACTAGAACTTTCTTATGATGATCTTCAAAATGCTTATGATGAGCTTTTGGATGATTCTCAAACACTTTATTCTCATTATGCTTCCATAAAGAAAAGTTTTCAAAAATTGTCCCTTCAATTTGAAAACCTTAAATCAGAGAAAGGGAAGCTGAGGCACGAGAAAGATGAACTTTTAAAAGAAAACACCATTCTCTAGAAGGATGTAAGTGCCTTGAAAATTGAAGTTTTTGAATATACTCACAACACAACTTTTGATATTTCTGAACTACAGAAAATAATTAAGCTTCTCAAACCTGATTGAGAATATGGTAAATGGCTCCAAGAATCTTGACTTGATGCTTGGCAGTCAAAGACCATATTTTGAAATGTTGGAACTTGGGTATGAGAAGGAAGAGAATGAAAATTGTAACATCCTCAAATTCTTGTCGTGCTAAATTACCTTAGTAACCCTGAGTAATTGAGCACTGAATGAGAAATTATGAGATTAAGGCTTAATTAAGGGATTAATGAAATGTTTATGAGTTAACTCTAATGAGAAAAGTCAAGAGAATGTTTAATCCAAATTAGATAATCTCTAATTAAGCAAGTCAGAGTCTTAATAGCTTAATTAAGCACTAATCATCCTTAATTAGCTTAATTAAGTTTAATTAAGAATAATTAAGCTCAATCGCAAGATTAATTTTTGTTAATCATGTTCTTACGTATTAATCACTAATCCTTGCTTAATCATATTAATTAAGTTGCAATAGCACTTAATCACATGATTAAATTCAAATTTAGTCAACTAGACAATAAAGCAAAAGTGATGTCACTAAAACAAAAAGCATTAGACAAGAGTGCTTTATGTAACACCCTACTAATTTAATGTTATGCTTAAGTCATAGCATTCAATTAAGTAGACTGTGTTACTGTATTAATATTCTGCTTAAATTTCGTGAGTTGTATCATAAAACAGTAGAAGCAGTCTTATTTGTCATGTAATAGGTGTAAATAGCATTATATGATGAAATAGAGTTTAATAATACATAACACAAAAATATGAACACATGGTATATTATCAACTGTATGCGTACATATGTAGGTCAGAAGCCAACACTTCAGCTTATACATACATATATATATATATATATATATATATATATATATATATATATATATATATATATATATAAGATATGAACTACAGGAACAGCAAAATTCCTATTGCTAAAAAAAATGAAGGCAGAACTAGCAGGAGTAGGCTATGTGCAACGAGTCCAAATCGGAGTCATAGTGGAGCTGCAAGTCTGGGATCTCAATACAAGGAGTGGCCGTTGAGTCCTTCGCCAGCATCTGAGAATGATGCGGAAAATATAGAACGATGTGAGAATTTAAGGAAATTCTCAGTAGGGTCCACGTGTGGTGTTTGACTAACATCACAATCATTCTCAGTTGCCTCGGGTTTTATTTAATTATAAAAATATGTGTTCAAACTAAACTATCCATTTTAATGAGTTCAATAAAACATCTGGTCCGAGGCAAGGTTCAGTTTTACTTTAGATAGCATAAAAAAAACAGAATAGGCTACTAACAGTAAAACATAGGATAATGAGCATAGCAAATAAACATACAGTAGTACGTAAATATAACAGACAAACTGTAAACATCCTGAAATAATCATGCCATGTAATCATGCGTTCATGTAATTATGCAAACTCATACTTGAACTTTCCTTCATAAACTTTTCATTTCCTTTCATCATTTTTTCCATCTCTTGGCCCCCTGGGAGTTCTTGGCCATTTAGACTCCTGGGTAATAGTCTGCTTCTCAGGATCGAGCTCGTTCCTATACAGAAAGTGTCGAGTTTACTTTCCCCGACGTTCCCACCGATCTATTCCCCTTAACTTCTTATCCGGGGCTGGCCCAAGTAGCATGAAACTTTCATAGTGGCATAATCCTTTTCATAACTTTCTTAAGGATGCACATGCATTAACATAGAATTCATAATTTGTGCATGGCTCCTACCGTAATTTCGGCAGCATAACGGAACGTGTCCACTTTCCCATGAATAGTGCCAGCCAACCAATACAGTTACACAATTTGCAATTTCAATATAGAGCAGCAATTATACACATACATTCATAAATTCACTCATAGCTTCAACAAGCTTCAATAGGACTTTTAACTGATTTTGCCTATTTCTGCCCGGTTATGGTATAGCCCACCTTTATTTCAATTTAACTCCTTTAAACCTGATTTTTGCATATGTTGTAGCCTTATATGTCTAGTTTCTAACCTTTTTAGTCCCATCTAATTTTGATATCTATAGCTTAAGATATTCAGATTTTATCCCGGCATGCCCAGTGGCTAGCCAGAATTAGGCAAATAAAAATAAAAATCCACTAAAAATCGAAAACCGACTAAAATTACATGAAATTGGACTCAAATTAAAGCTAACAGGGTAAAGTTTCATTTTCAAAAAGTTCCATTTCATTTGACTTAGTAGGGCTCAAGTTATAAGTCTCGAATTCTGACCTTCCTAAACTGCCCTGTTCTGGCCCGGTTTGGACATAGGGCAACTTTCTTGGATCACTGGGAGCAACTGGGACCTTTTCTAATTCTGAAATTTTTATGAGAAATTCTCCTATGTGTAAGCTTTCTAACAAATTTAGTTTCATTCATTTTCAAGTAGTATAGGTCGAGTTCTATCTTGAACAAACTAGTCTGCCTAGATTCAGAGTCAGAACCCTAGGTCGAAATTCAAAAATTCATAACTCCCTCAATACTAATCCAAAAGCCTTATATGATATATCTATGGAAAGCCCCAGATGTCTAGTTTCATTTAAAATTGGTTTCATCAAATTTGGTCAGCTGTAGGCGGAGCCGTACACTCCGCCATACGGACTGCCGAGGGTTTTTGATTCTCTAACCCATCAGCTCTTTCTATTTTCATGGTTTCTTGCTTCCACTTCGGTTTGAATCAAACCAACAGCCCAAAACCAATCACACATCATCATAAGCATTCATTTAATACATCAAGGAAGGTGAAAATAATTCAAGCCCAGCCAGCCAAGTCCATGGATTTGGTGCAGGAATCAAAACTCCTACCTTTGATCCAAGTGTTTGTGCTGGATTCTTGAAGTTTGGATGAACAAGGCTGGAGTTTGCTTCAGTTTTTGGGGTGTGAGGAAGAGAGAAAGAGAGCTGAATGAGAGGAGAGAAAGTGGCGTAGAAGTGTAGGTCAGAATATGTGAAAATGGGGCTGAAAAATCTGATGACATAAAGGTGCTTAGTTGGCTTTTTCTTTGGCATTTGATTGGTTGGCTTTGCATGGCTGAAATTCAGCCAAGCTTGCCTCCTTTCTTTGGCCAAAGTGGCGCCAACTTGAGGGATTAAGTGGCTGAGTTATCAGCCACTCAAAGTAGGGTTGATGGGTTGAAATTCTACTGGTCCGGTTCCGACAGTTTAAAATACCGTAAACTTACCGATTTTCTTTAAATCGGTAAATCGGTTTTCAATAAAAAGTTTATGAAATCTCCTATAGTCTAACTTAATTCTCTCTTATCTAAATTCAAGTTATTGCTAATTAATTGAGTCTAACTAATTGTTTAACCGAATCTTGATTAATCTCAATTATTCGATAAAAATCGAACAATTGAACGGAAAAACGATAAAAGGATTTCGGAGGATGTTACACTTTATGTAAGAGTAAATACTTGATTTGTTTCCCCATCATCCAATTTGTCTCCCTAAACCTTAATTAACACAAATAACACAAAAATATCTCCCCCTACCCTCATGTATGTTATGGCCACTATTCACACACACACACATACACATACACATCCACTTTTCATTTTTCAATTCTCATTCTCTCTCTAACTTCAAATCCTCCAACTTCTCTCTATACTCTTCTTCTTCTTCTTCCTTTCTCCACCATCACCATAACCAAAACTCTCACTTAGCCCTTCAAATACCACATCTTTTGGTCTTTGGAGACAAGATCTAAACACTACAAGACTCATTTTCAAGAGAAGTCAAGAGCTCTCTCTTTGTTCATCCAAAACCGCCACCATCATCATCAAGGAGGAGCCTTCATCTTCTTCTTCTCCTCTTGCAAAAGACACCACTTTTTGACTCTAGGTAGTGATCTTCACTCTTTTATTTTGTTTACTCAAGAAAGCTTGAAGCTTGGTTCCTCTCATGACCAAGATCTTTAAGTGAAAGCTTGAGAAAATCTTTCATGCTCTTCATGAGCAAAAGTTTCTATTTTCGGTAAAATATGTTCATGTTCTTATTCATGAGTGTTCTTGAGTTTTTGAAAAGTTCATTTCTTTAAGTGATTTAAAGTTTCTATTTTTCTTTCTCGATGCATGAGATCTTGGTGTTTTTGGTGGTATCCGCGTTGAAAATTGTCTATCTTCTTATGATGATGCTTATGATTGGAAAAGTTGTCACCTTTATCATTTTCTTTTGATTTGACAAGACTAAACACATTCTTGATGCATGAAATTTCAAAAAGTTGTTACTTGCAACCTTAAAAGTGGCGCAAGTTTTGTGCTTCCTCAAAGTTTTATTTTGACTTGTCTTGAAGACAAGAATATATGTAAAAGTCTAAGCTTTTTGGAATATAAAGCCTTTTTAAGTTATAGAAATGATATCCTGTCACTTTATGTTTTAAAGATTGACTCTTGGATGCAAATCCTTTCATAAAGTTTTAAACTTTAATCAAGAAGGTAACTTTAAGTCATAAAGTTATAAGCTTGTACCTTAGTCTTGTAAAGGTGGAACAGATGAATATATTGAGTAAAGTTTTAAGCTTTAAGCAAGAATGTCACTTTTGAGTCCTAAAAGTGTTAACATTTATAAAGATCAAAACTTTCTAAATTTAAAACTAATGTTTTATATCATTAGTTCATAAAGTAGAAATCTTTTAGACTTTAAGACAACTTTAAATCATAAAGTTGAGACTTTGACGGTTTTAGAATAATTAAAAGTGTCAACTTTCATAAAGAACAAAACTTTTTAATTCAAAAGCTAGTATCTTGTATTATTATTTCAAAAAGATTTAACCTTTAAGACAAGAGCTTAATCCTAGAGGCATATACTTTCTTAAAGAATGAAACTTTGTAATTACTTTATAAAGAATGATAACTTTTATAATATTCAAGGTAAGATCTTGTTATGTTAATAATGAAAGCTTGAAACCTTGCAACTTGGATAAGTTAAAAATCACCTTTGGTGATTAGTGAACATTGTGTTGTTGGGTTCATAAGTGTGGTTTGTAACACCCTAATAAACTCATACTATGCTTAAGTCATATTACAGCATTTTATTGGTTGTTACTTATGCTTGTGGAAAACTAAACTTCATTTATAAATTAAGTTACGCAGAAAATACGGTAAAATTTTTTTTTTGAAATACGTTATTGCTTTGCAACGTTTTGGAAGGTAAAGCCTTAAGCAAGAAGATATATATAGAAAGAGTATGCCACATGAGAATCCGCAACACAATATCATAAAATGTGAGAAAGATTAATAATTAGTAATCATAAATATATTGTATTACATAGCTAATCATTACATCCATATGAGTTCACAATATATATATACATACATATATATAAACATTACATCGAGAGAGGCTCATGGACATGCCATGACCCAAATACTAGATACTAAATACAAACTTAAATTGACATAGTTCGTCACAAAAAAGGAATGTATGAAGGTGCAAAGCTACAGCAACTAGTCTAAATCAGCATCGCCTGGCATCCCTCATCATACTTCCACTCACAATGTAAGGGATCCATACTCCACTCTATCGGAGTGATGATAAGGAAAATAACTAGGGTGAGAAATAAGATTTCTCAGTAGGACTCGAACCCTAGACTAAAGTGTCATCGTCATCGTCCCAGCCACTTCAGTTTTATAAATGAAGACAGTGAGCATTCATAAGGTCCAATTCTTAGGTTTTCAAAAACATAAATATCCGAAGCGGATTCAATTTTAACATACCCTCTAATCATTTATATCATAACATGCATGGGAACAAGTATAATTACATAAAACATGCATGACTGTGTTATAGGCTTCTCTTAACTTCTTCCCTTCAAGGGTTTGGACCGAAGTCCCTTTTCTTTTCTTAACTTGACTTTATCTTAAGTCTTTTTCACCCACTAAACATAAGTGATAATGAGCTCATACCATGGCTGTCGCCACCATAACTTTTCGGAACTTACAATAGCTAGGTCAAGCCATGCCTCATGTAAGCCTTATCCCCTATATTCACACTAGCTGGGTCTATGCCATGTCTCATGCGAGTCATGGGTGAGGGGAGCTTCTTATTATGGGTCACCGTCCCTTTTGAAGGATCACACCCTTAGTTCAATCTTTTCTTATTAAAGCTTATGATACAAAGATTATTCTAAGTCCATAAATTTTATGAATTTCGCATAAGATAACTAAGCCAAGCTTCCAAAAAATTTTGCCAAACAGAGAATCAAATATCACATATCATTAAGCATCATATCATCATCATATCATTATTATATCATCATCATCATCCTTATCATGTCATCATCATCATTCTCATGTTGGCACATAGAGGTATATATAACACACATAGTCTTATGAGCTTTAACTTAGTAAATTTGGTGCAAGCTTTTAATTGAAACTGCCTCTTGTGTCAATTCTTTTATTAGCCATAGGGCCAATTTCATCCATGATTTTTTTTGGAGCTTTTAAGTTGACTTGTGAAGATTTCTAATATCTTAATGAAAGGGTCTTAATGTCTTAAAGCTTATTTCTCATTAACCTTTAAACTTAACCATAACCAAATTTACCTTTATAGTGGGGCAGTAATTTTAGAAATTCGCCATAATTTCATATTTTACTCTTTTTGTTTGAATTTTGGTATGATTATACTTCTATGAGTCTATTTTTAAACAAAAGAAACCCCACTAAAAAATTTTGTAACTTGAGATATGCAGGTTTTATTCTAACTATTCAGCTTTTAAGTTTATTTTTGGTACAGTGACTTTTAAATTTTATTGGGAGTTTCTCACAAGGAATCTGATAAAACTGTTTTATGGGGATGTTCCTCTATGTCTTATCTTTCTAAAAAACTTAGTCCCACTCAAAAATGTTCTGTATAACTTGAGTTATTAAGATTTTATTATATACTACCAGAATAGAAACACATATAGGGATAGCACTCTTTGAAAATTCATATCTCTATCGTTTTGAGGCCAAAGCTTACATATTTTATATGTATAAAAATCTCTATGAGTCTATTTTCATTTAAAATTAGTTTCGTTGCATTTGTAGTTATATTGAAAGAGTTATTAGTCGCGCCATACAAACTGCCAGAATTTTCCAGCTTCAACAGTTTTGGTTTCAATGAGTTTTCTTGTAAAAACATTAAATCTTTTCCTCAAGTGATCACTTTTCTCTTCCAAACCACTTTTAATCTTTGAGATCTTGATATTAACTCAATGTTTTAAATTCTAAAAATTTGGTTCAACAACAATAGACATACCAACCGAAAATTTTGTGCCAAAGAGAATGACGCAACATATGAAAACTCATCATATCAACAAGCATGGCCATGAGGCCTTGGAACAAGTCCTAGAACCATCTAGCTATGGAGAGCTTAGGAGTTCATGGACTTGAAGAACACATAAAGAGGACGGTTAGAGTCACTACCACAAAGATTTCTTGGAAGTTTGAAGAGTGAAAATGGTTGGAGATGACCTCCTTCCTTAGAGCTTAAGAGAATGTGGCTAATATGTGTTTACTTTGCTTCTCCAAAGACCAAAGAAGGTGGTCGGTGGTGATAGGAAAGAGGGTTGGATGGGGTGTGAAAGTGGGAAGAAGAACAAGAGGAATTGGAAGTGCAAGAGTGTTGGAATGAGACTTAGAGAGAAGTGAGAGCTTTTGCTTTGAAGTGAGAGGTTGAAAATCACAAATGAGAGAGTGAGAGAGGGGCTAGTTAGCACAAAATGGGGATAAGGGGGCTGATTGGTTTTTCTCCTCCAACAACCAAGAGGAAGTAGGTGAGCTTTACTTCTTTTTCAAGGAAGAAAGTTAGGAACCTTTGGGTATAAGGGTGAGTTTCTATTTTCTTTGAGTGCATGCTATGGACTATTTTGTGTTTTCTCAAGTGGACAAAAGCAAGGCCTACCCACTCTTGTGACAACACTCAAGTGAAGACTAGCTCTTCCTTATGTTAGGCTTAGTTAGAGAATAATGCCAAAATAGGCTTGATCTAAGGGTGTAAGATTAGGAAGCAATGGATGGTTGGATTTGCTCTTGTCTTGGCCGAAATTTTTGTGCAGCAATTAGGAGGAATTTTTGAATTTTCAAAGCTAGTAGAATTATCTAAGTTGTTAATCAATTTGATTAGTTTTTAATTTCTCATTAGCCGATTTCAGTTAATTACACTTTTAAGACGTTTTCCTCTAAAAGAATTGTTCTTATGAATTATGTATTTAGGGTTTAGTAATTAATTTATCTCAATTGATTAAGGTAAAATAATTGCCATGTACTTAATTAATAAGATTAGATTAGCTTAGTTATAATTCTAAGTTACGAATTAATGAGGTTCGAATAATTAGGCTTTAATTAAAACGTTTAATGCGTTATAATTTAATTATTGATTTAACTCAATTTATTAAGCTCTTGCTCATCGAGATTAGCCGATTAGTCCTCAGTTAATCGTTAACCTCTCTAACTAGCCAATATCACTGAGCTAATTAGCTTAGACAAAATTGGAGGTGTTACATGGTTATGCGTTGTCATGACCCAAGGATTAGAGAGATTTCGAACTCCTTAGGAACAGAAGTATGATTAGGGCCTCTGAGGATACCAGGAGCCTAGAATCACTAAGTGTACTATCTCAAGGAAAGGGAATAATTACCTAACTTAGTTACTTTGAACAAGTGTTCCATAAGACACGTACCCAAGTAAAAAGTAAATTCATATAAGGACTAAGTAACTAAAATATTTCACACACATTCATTTTAACTGTGTGATTCTCTCATGGATAACCACGGGAAATCATATGATGACTCATAGGACATCTCACAAAGAAAACACAACTATGAACCCCTTTAAGGTATGAATGTATGATGCCATTCGGCATGATGAATGACAAGTTTGATTGAGCTCTATCTCATAATTGAATGATTAGTTCGATGATATGATATAAATTGTTGGTTGAAAGTTTCATGACTGGCATTTCGGGGAAGCTCCGGTTTAGCCGTCATGCTGCCGGATTTCTGTCAAAATTATGGGCTTAGGCATTTCATTACATGTGTCTTGTCAAAGAAGTACTATACATGTAAATTATAATGATAAGAAAAGAAAGAGTAGGATATGACCCCTCGATCACTTCAGGGAAGTAAGAGATGGTGATCCACAAAGACTCAATGAACCTTTATAGAGGAGCCAAGGGTGACAAGGAGGACCCTCCAACTTAGAGGTAACCAATATTGGCTTAGTCTGATTTGGTTAGTATTGCGTGACGACGGTCACAAAATGAGCTCATGTCCAAAATCAATCTATTTCAAAGGAAAAGTAAAGAAAGTTAAAATTGAACCTATACATGTCCACTATTTTCATAATTAAATCTGAAGTGGCTGGGACGATGACGATGACGATGACACAATGTTTGTCTAGTCACGATCCTACTGAGAAATTTAGTATTTTTCACTCCTACGTTTCCGTGTCGTCTTTAGAGGATGCCGGCATCGGGCACAATGGTGATGTTAATTGAGTTCCTGGTTTGGCATTGGCGCTTTGACCTGGTGTTGAATGTCTCGGTGATGTCTGCGAGCGCAGCAAAGAGGGTCTACATCTTCAACGACCGTCTGTTTCAGGCCGAGTGATGAGTAGCCCATTTTTTCGCCCGTATCAACCATGCGGCAAGTTTACCCCAGATGACATCCGTCCTTACTTTCAGCCACCAAGGTACCCCACTGACGATGAGACCGACTCAGATACCCATTTGACTCTGACTGTTTCATTAGATTCCGATCCTTTGGAGCCATCCTATCCGAGCTACCATGTGGAGACTGACCCATCTGAGCCCTCTTACCCATCTGTGATATGCTTGACGTCTGATTCGTCTTCTTCTTCGACAGCTCCTCGTCATACTCCACCCCCAGTTCATGGTCACAGGTTCATTCGTACCGATGTTGTGCCTCGTGGGCGTGGCCATGCTCAAGGAGGAGGACATGGTAACGTTGCTCCCGGTGGTTTCGGGAACAGTTTCCTCCTGCCTGATGAGTGATATGGTGATTGCATATGGAGCTGAGTACGAGGATAGCCCCTTTTGTTTGTAGTATAGGGTTATCATTTCATTGTATGCCATGCTTGGGCAGTAGGAATTTCCTATATATTTTCCGTTATGATGTATTCAGTTAGGTTTCGTTTGTAGGACCAACAGTAGATATCGGACCGACTATATCTATATGTATGACTCTTGGTATGATTATATTAACTATGAATGGTCATGGAATGAATGTTATGTTTATCTAAGTTATTGTTATTCTTGTTGCTTCTAATTGCTTTATTCGCACCGTATGTATCAGATAGCGATGTTTATATTATATGTTCACGATGCACTCATGGCTCTTGGTTTTCAAAATAGTTTATTCGTTGTTGTTCAAAAAAAATTTTCCCCTATTTTCATTACAAAGTATTTTAGAAATGGTAACCTTAGTTCGCGAACAAAAGTAATAATTAGTAATTCCATAATATGACTTAAGCATCATATGGGATTATTAAGGTGTTACAAAAACTATCCAAAAATTCTCAAAGTAAAGTTCTTGTGTATTTATTGTTTTAAGAAGGAATACTCTTCTGAGAAGTGCTTTTCAAGAAGAAAACCAAAGAAACATAAGGTGAAAAATCCCAAAAAGATTGCTAACCCAACAGGACCTAAGAAGATGTGGGTGCCTAAGGTCAAGGTTTCCTTTGATGCAGATGTATCTTAAATCACATCATCTGAAAGAGATGAAATGATATTTGGACAGTGGTTGTTCCAGATGCATGATTGGAAACAGATCTTGGTTTAGAAACATCAGACCTAAGGATGGAAGAGTTGTGAAATTTGCTGATGGAATCAAATCAAAGATCATTGGAATAGGTAGTGTTGGTAAGGACAACTCTGACTTGATTACTAATGTGAGTTGAAGGATTGACTCCTAACCTTCTGAGCATTAATCAGTTTTGTGACCAAGGCTACAGAGTTGTATTTGAACCTTTTTGTTGCATCATAAAAGACTCCACATCAGATAAGATCATTCTTACTGCTAAAAAGTATGATAATACTTATGTATTATATCTAGATAACCTTTTAGATCAGAATGTAAAATGCTTAGCATCCTTCGTAGATGAAAAGTGAATGGGGCACAAGAAACTTAGTCATGCTTATATATGATTAATTTTTGAGATTTCTCAAAATAAGCTTGTTAAGGGTTTACCCAAGATTAGCTTTGACAATGACTCAACTTATTAGTTTTGCCAAAGGGGTAAATAGACTAAGAGTTTTTTCCATAGCAAGAATGTAGTGTCAACTACTAGACTACTTGAGCTTTTACATCCTGATATTTTTGGACCAACTAGAATTGCCAGTCTAGGTGGCAAGAAATATGATCTAGTCATAGTGGATGACTTTTCTAAATTTACATGGGTTATATTCCTAGTCCATAAGATGAAGCTTGTGATTTAAAGTGTTGTCAAAAAGAGTTCCAAATGAAAAAGGCTTTTGTATTTCATTCATCAAATTTGATTATAGTGGTGAGTTCGAAAATCATGTTTTTAAAAGATTTTGTAATGAAAATGGCATTTCTCACAATTTCTTTTCTCCTAAAACTCCTCAACAAAATGGGGTTGTTGAAAAGAAGAATAGATCTTTGCAAGAAATGGCCACAACCATGCTTTTGGACATTGGTTTATTAAAAGGATTCTGAGCACAAGCCATCAACACTACTTGCTACATTCAAAATCGTGTTTTCTTAATGCCAATAATCAAGAAGGCCCTCTATGATTTTTGAAAAGGAAGGAAACCTAACATATCTTATTTCCATGTATTTGGTTCTAAATGTTTCATACTTAACACAAAAGACAAGCTATCAAAGTTTGATCGTAAATTTGATCCTGGTGTATTCCTAGGATATTCTTCTATATCTAAAGTTTAAAGGGTATACAAGAAGAGAACTCAACCTATGGAGAAGACCATACACATATTTTTCAGAGAGAAGAAGAAGGATCTAGATCAAAATATCCATGATCTAAAGAGGACATGGAGAATCTATCTTTAAACAATAATTTTCAGAATCAGCAATCCCTTCAGATAGCCACAAGAGAAAATAATGAAGATATGGCTACCAATTCTAAACCTTCCTACCCTCAGCATGTTTCCAATGATATTCCAGAAGATTAAGAAGGATTATCCATAAAGAAAGGATACATTGGTGCAAAAGATTTGAGAGCTATCTCTCAAAATCAATTCTTTGGTGTACCCTCTCAAGGAATCAGAATCAGATACTCTTTCAAAATAGAATTAAACAAGGCTTTGATTTCTAAATACAACCTAAATGTATTGATGAAGCTCTTCAAGATCAAAGCTGGATAGATGGCAAAGCTCAACCAATTTGAAAAGAGCAAAGTTTGGACTTTGGTTCCATTGCCTAAATGACATTTTATCATTGGCAAAAGATAAGTGTTTAGAAACAAGCTGGATGAAAAATGAAAGGTGGTCGAAACAATACAAGCCTAGTGGCTCAAGGATACAATCAACAAGAAGGAATTGACTATGATGAGACATTTGCTCCAGTTGCAAGACTAGAAGCCATCATAATGGTACTTACTTTTGCAGCATACAAGGGTTTTGTTCTCTATCAGATGGATGTTAAATCTGCCTTTCTAAATGATTTTATTTCAGAAGAAGTGTATATTAAATAGCCTCCTGGTTTTGAAAATGAAACCTTTCCTCATCATGTTTTTAAGTTGTAAAAAGCTTTATATGATTTAAAACAAGCTCCAAGAGCTTAGTATGTAAAACTTAGCTCGTTTCTACTTTAAAATGATTTTAAAAAAGGAAAAGTTGATACAACATTATTTATCATGCATAAAAAGGATGATTTTCTTATTGTTCAAATTTATGCAGATGATATTATATTTGGTGCTACTCATCAAAATCTGTGTAGCAATTTCTTTGAACTTATGCCGAGAGAATTTGAGATGAGCATAAAAGGAGAGCTTAAATACTTTATAAGTTTGCAAATAAAGCAATAGAAAGATGAGATCCTTATTCATCAAGAAAAATATGCCAAGGATATGCTCAAAAGTTTTGATATGGATAAAGCTAAAAGCATAAGCAATCCTATGCATCCTTCTCAAGTTCTTGAAGCTAATGAAGATAGAGATAAAGTTTTTGACAAACTTTATCAAGGTCTGATTAGCTTACTACTCTATCTCATAACTAGTAGACCTGACATGCAATTAAGAGTGGGCATTTGTATTAGATTTCAATTTAACCCAAAGCAATCACATTTAAATACTATCAAGAGAGTTCTAATATATTTAGTAGGTAACTAATATTGGTCTTTACTATGAGAAAGGTACTTTCTGTGGTGCGGATTTTGCTAGAGACAGAGTTAAGAGAAAGAGCACAAGTGGATGCTGTTGCTTTCTTGGAAAATCCTTGATAACATGGTCAGGCAAGAAGCAAAACACAATTGCTCTCTCAACTGCTAAAGTTAAATATGTATCTACAACAAATTGTTGTGCTCAAACTTTGTGGATTAAGCATCAGTTGGAAGATTTTAACTTGAGACATACCAAAATTCCAATTCTATGTGATAACACTAGTGCTATTAACCTTTCTAAAAACCCCATTTAGCATTCTTGATCAAAGCATATAGATATTAAACATCATTTTATAAGAGATCATGTCCAGAAAGGAGATATTGAGTTTAGTTTTGTGAATACAGAAGATCAAATAGCTAATATATTTACAAGACCTCTAGTTGAAGATCGTTTCTATTACATTAAGAACCTTCTGAATATGATTAATTTATGAGCATACATTCATAACACATGGATCCTATCCTCCTAAGCCAAGAGCTTAAGGCTGAAATTACAATAGCCAAGTATGTTTCCTTCTAAAGAAAGCATCTCGAGAGTTGTTCAAAATGTTCAGTTTAGAATAATCTACAGAAAGTGTTCAGAAAGTTGATTTAGAAAAGGTAAATCCGAAAGGTGCTATGTGAAGTCTTTAGTACAGAAAGGCATTTTTCTTAAGAAAGATGACTCAAGCTTCTCATCAGAAAGATGAACGTGAAGAGTCAAGGGAGTTTTTGGAACATAGGTTAGTGTAACTTCCCACTATGTCATGTTGCCTCATCTCAATGAAACGGGAAAGACAAAAGCCATCTCTTCACAAAACACCATCATTTTAGCCTCAAACCTTTCATATTTCCATGGCCCTTGGTTATTTCTTTTAGCCACCGAAGTCATTTACTTACTTTGAAACTCTTTTTGCTCTCAAGTTATTGAAACCTCGAACATTATTTATCACTATTCATCTTCGCTCAAAGATTCAAACTTTAAACACTTTCTACCTTTTCCCTTAACATCAACCCAAACACATTACTTTTTTCCTTCAAGCTCCAACCTTTCATATTCTCTAAAATGGTTAACAAAGGTTATCAATATTAAAGATGATGAAATGCAAGCCAACTTTTAGAATAATTTCTTCAAGAAACCCATTACCAAAGGAAGAAGTTTTTACTTGGAGAACTTTACTTCTCTTCCAGAAGTCTCAACATTTTTGAGTTTCAAGAATGGAATGATTTTTTGAGGATCTCTAAGGACATCTACACCAGAGTGGTTCATGCCTTCTATAGCACTCTTGCTACCTCTGATAAAGACAATACTTCACTCAAAAGCATCGTTGGAAGCTTTGAACTCCAGGTTCTACTTTCTAACATTGTTGACATAACCAACATCCCTAATGACGGTATTCTGTGTTAAGGAGGAGAAAACTGGTAGGAGGAACTTGGTGTTACCAAGGAAGATATTGCAGAAACTCTCACAGGAAAATGAAATATGAGGGTAAAATATATTAGAACCTCTTACTTACTCATTCCTATTAGGGTTGTTCATTCTATTGTTAAACACACTATGTTACCTAGGAGTGGCAATACAAATGTAATGACTAACGTAGACCAAATGGTCATGTTCTGTCTCATGACCAGTAAAAGTATTAACTTGGTAAGGTTGATATTGGATATTATTCTTGCTGCTGGTAATGCTGAAAGTAATGTTAGCTCCAATGCCATTCAAAAACCGTTTTATGCTTGTAAACCAAAATGAGCATTAAAGTTTTGATGAATACCAAATCATAGTTTAAGCTAATCTTGCTAAATATATAAATGAATCATTTCTAGAAGTGTTTCTTTATCAATCATGTGCATTATATGCTTGAGAATCAACAAAGTCATGTTATCCATTGATACTATAAATTGAAAATATTTGAAATGGAATACATGCTTTGTATACTTCTTGAGTTATCATAAAAGAAACAAGAAAAAAGGTTGAGAAGGATAAAACTACAACATCAAAAGGGAAAACGGTGCCTCAAGAGTGAACATTATTCATTCAGAAAGATGACTTTGTCCAGAAAGGAAAATCTCCAGAGACATGCTTCTCACGAAGTGTTACACCTTCAAAGCTTCCTCTTCACGCTTCAATAGACAAATTCAAAAAGTCAAAAAGGTGAGTTGATAAGATGCAGAAGAGGCACTGACAAGTCCGAATAGTTGGCAAACCAACAAATGACTACTTTTCTACTTATGTGTAAGTTTTGAAAAACGGAAAAAAAAAAAAAAAAAAGATGGCTATTTCTTCTCTATCTAGTCATAGACCAGCAAACCAAAAAGATCACAAGGATCAAGACCTGCAAGCTTCAATGGTCATATTTCAAAGTCTATATAAGGCTGGAAATCGAAAAAAGAATAGTTAGACTGTTTGAATATTTTTTATATAAAAAGAGCTTCCTTTCTTCATCCTTCTCAAGCTTCTAAAGCACCAGAAAGTTATTTATCGTAACTTTAGGATATAAGAAAATCTTCTCTTCTAATCTATAATAGATAATATTCTCTTTTTTAGAATTTAGAAAAGTCTCACACAAAGTACTTCATAGTCCAAATCTCTGTTGAGAAAGTTAGTGTGAGTGTTCAAACAAAACATATTATTCACATCATTTGTATTTGGACCTAGTAGTGGTCAGTAAGAAGCTTGGAGAAAAAGACTACTCGCTTGTAAGAAGCTTAAAGAAGCTTAGACAAAAAATAACAAAGAGTTGGGGGCTTAAAGTAGGCAAGTGATTTGGCCGAACAAATATAAAAATCTCTTATGTGATTATCTATCTCTGATCTTGTTATATGAATTTATCACATAGGTTCAACTCTATTTAAATTTTATCTAAAACAAAGTTTATTTCTATGTTACGTATAACTAAACTATTTTATAAACTAACACAATCGCTTCTGCAATCCAAGTTTGAATTTGAGATTGATCATTTTGACCAAAGTTTTCAGATATTAAAGTTTCTTGAAAACACGATTCAACACCCCTTCTCATGCTATCCTATCCAATAAGGAGAAGATATGTTATTCTATCCTATGGCATGTTTTTCACTAGGGTGTTCATTAGGGCAGAGTTGCCTTTGGATGGACATAGAGCTGACAGTAAAAGACCCATGACCACGATGAAGACCTTCTCTACTCTAAGATTAAAACCCCAAGGTCAAGAAAAGGAGAAAAAGAAGAAGAGCAAGAAGAAGAAAAATACTATTGTTGTTGCCACTGTTGTGGTGCTAGGCACCAAAAAGTGCAAGTCTAAGCTTTTTGAGGAAGGCAAGAAAAAGAAGAAAAAGAGAGAAAGAAGCCTCTCTCCTATTCCTAAGGAAAGAAAAAGCAAGAGAAGACTAATGAAACTTGTTAAAGAGTCCTTTTTTTTCCTCAAAAGCTGAGGATAAGGTTTCTGCAATTGCTGCAGAACTTATTAACATGGCTGACACTACCACAACTTCTGCTGCTCCTCTTACTCCTCATGTTGCTAGACTTGTTGAGAAAGGAATATAAAGGAACCTGCACCATAAGAGCCAATACTAAAAGAGGTTCTAGAAGGAAAGGGGAAAAAGAAGATAAAAAGAACTCCTATTGTAGCACCCTAATAGCCCCATACTATACTTAAGTCATATTATGGGATTGCTAGTTATTACTTTTGCCCGTGGAAGTAACTTTGCTGCTTGAAATTACTTTACACCGAAAATAAGGATTTTTTTTTTTGAACAATAAGGAAACAAACCTTTTGAAAGTAATGAGAGCCATGACTGCAACCTGAATGCATAATACCAAACGTCATTATTTTGTACATGCGGTGCAATAAAATGAATAAGGGATTATAAAGAGCAACCATCGTAGATAAACATAATATCATTCCACAGCCATCATAGTTAGATATAATTAATAGTAGTGCAACAAGTCTTACATAATAAGTCATGGGTCTAATATCTACTGTCGGCCCTACAAGATAAACTTAACCAAATACATCAAAAGGAAATGCAATATGAACCTCGACCACCCATACATGTCATAAAGAAAATGATAACGCTATAACTACCAACAAAAAGAGCTATCCTCATGACTAGCTCTGCATGCGCCATCCAAGTCAACCATCGAACGGAAGGTATCCATTCCCATACCTACCAATTGCATCATCTCCATGTCCTCCTCCTCGGGCACACCCATGCCACAAGGTACAGCACAAGTATGAATGAATCCACATCCTCGAACCGGGGGTGGAGCTGGATCAGCAGAAGAATTTGAAGACAAATGAATCACGGAGGGGTGAGATGGCTTCGAATGATAGGATCCCATAGAGTAAGTCAGGTAGGATGACTCTGAGGAATCAGACTCCACAGAATAAGTCGGTGTCAGCTGGGTGTCAAAGTCAGACTCTACATCGAGTACCTCAGCAAGTGAAAAGGCGGATGTATGTCATCTAAGGTGATATCCTTATACAGATCATGGGCAAAAAAATGGGCTCATAACTGGTGAATGGAATTGACGGCTGTGAAACATATAGACTCTCATAGCTGCTTGAGCTACTAGCACGGATACATTTAGCACCCAGTCGAGGTGCCAATGCATGACTAGGAACTCAATGAAGATCACCACGATACTCGACGCCAACATCCTCTAAAGACGACATGGAAACATAGGAGTGAGAAATACTATATTTCTCAGTAAGATCGCAACTAGACAATTCTGTATCATCATCGTCATCCCAGCTACTTCGGATTTATTTATAAAAGCAGTGAACATGCATAGATTTAATTCTAATGATTTTGAAAACATAAGTTCTGAAGGTTTAATCTCATAAGCATGGCATAAGCAACATAAAAACATAGGATAGAACCATATGAACTTAGCATAACATCAATAGTCATGATCATGCAAATGAGGAAATAAAGATGCATACACTTTCATGTAACCATATGGACTTGACCAAAGTCTTTCATTAAGTTTACTTTCATTCTTAGCACATGCTTAACATTCCTTACTTTCCTTTAGAATAGACTGCTATTGGACTTGAGCTCATTCCGTGGCCATTGCCATACAGTACTAATCTAAAATCAGACTAAGCTGACAAGGGTTCCTCTAGTTTTGGAGAGTTCAGGGCCCTTTTTCCTCCAAAGTAGAGGGGTCTTTTATAGGTCACCTTCCTTTACCGAAGGATCATGCTCACTTATCTTGTCTTTGTGGATCACCTTCCCTCACTTCCCTTACCGAAGTAAACGAAGGATCATGTCCAATTATTTTTTTTCTCATCATTATACTTTACATGCATTGTACTTACTGACAAGACATATGTGGACATGCAATGATATGACTAGGTCCATAATTTTGACCAAAATCTAGCAGCATGATGGCTAGACCAGGGCTTCCCAAAATGTCAAACACAGAAATCTCAACCAATAACCATTGTTTTCATCTCATATCATCATATAAATCATCAACAATCATCTAATCATGAGTCAACTTCATCAATCAAACTTCTCATAAATCATGCTTAATAGCATCATACATTCATATCCTAATGGGTGTTTATGGTTGCATTTTTTTCCTTTCCGAGAAGTCTTATGAATCATCATGTGATTCTTCATGCTTACTCATGAGAGAACCACATAGTTTAGTATGAATGTGTGTTGTAAACTTTTAGTTACTTGACTCTTAAGTGAAGTCACCTTTTGCCTTAGAGATTTATTTCCCTTTAATAATTTCATAACGTTCTTATGTATACATCTTGTGGAATTATGTGTTAAAGTTAACAAGGTTGACGCCTATTTTTGTTTTCCTCCCTAATGTGGCCAAAGGCTAATATGGTGTTTTAGCCCATATTTTACATTCCAATCTTTAGTTTCCTTGAGATAGCACACTAGTGACTCCTAGGTTCATAGTATGCTCAGAGGCCCTAATCATACTTCTGTTTAAATAAAATAATAAGATTTCACCTTTATGATTATAAAGTTTCATTCTTTAATAAAGTATGAACCTTTGCATTATATTTATGTCTTCAAGATTCAATCTTTCTGAAATAATAAAGTATGAACCTTTGCATTATATTTATTCTTTAAGAAAGTTAAAACTTTTAATTATTATTATACCTTCAAGACTACAACTTTATGACTTAAAGTTACTCTAAGATTTTAAAGATTTATTCTTGAAGAAACTTTAATACTTGACTCAATATTTTTAACTCAAGATTCAATCTTTATTAAATAAAGTTGCAAGTTTACATTTTTATGACCAAAAAGTTACATTCTTGAAGAAAGTTTGAAACTTTATAAAGTTTCTTGCCTTTAAGGTCCAACATTTGTGACACAAAGTGACAAGTTCTTACTTTTTATGGTTGAAAAGCTTCATATCTTAAGAAAGTTTAAACATTTACATATATTCTTGTCTTCAAAAAAAACAAAATGAAACTTTTGGAGAAGCACATACTTTGCGCCATTTTTAGTGCTTGAAAAAGGAAACTTTTTAAAGTTTCATGCTTATAGAATGTTCTTCTTTTTTTCAAAACCATGAGGAAGATATAAAAAGAGAACTTTTCCAATCATAGGCTCATCTTAAGGAAAGAAGCAAACTTTAAACAAAATACCACCAAGAAACATCATTCTTTTTCAATAACTCACAAAAACATTAAGAACTCATGCATCAAGGAAGAAAAATGGAAACTTTAAAGCATTCAAGAAGAGAAACTTTTAAATAAACAAGAAACAACTTATGAAAAGCTCAAGAACAAACTTTGCCAAAAATTGAAACTTTTGCTCATGAAGAACAAGGAGTTTTTCTCTAGTTCTCATTGGAAGTTCTTAGCCATGGTGAGAGCCAAGCTTCAAGCTTTCTTGAGTAAACAAAAGAAGAAATGAAAGATCACTACCTAGTGTTGAAAATGGCGCCTTCTTTAGAGAGAAAGGTAAAGAAGATGATGACTCCTCCAAGGGTGGTGGTGGCAGTTTTGAATAGAGAAAGAGAGAACTCTTGAGTTCTTTTGAAAATGAAGCTTATAGTGTGTAGATCTTGTCTTTAAAGATCAAAAGAGGTGATCTTTGAAGAGCTTAGTAAACAAGATTTGGTTATGATAATGGAGAATGATGAAGAAGAAGAAGAAATGTAGACAGAAGTTAGAGAGTTTGTAAGTTAGAAAGAGAATGAGACATTGTAAAAATGAAGTGAATGTGTGTTCATGTGTGTGTGTAGGCCATAGCCTATTATGGGCAAAGGGGAGATATTTTGCTTGATTTTGAGTTAATTAAGGTTTGGGGAGACAAATTGGATGATGAAGGAGACAGAGAGCGGTCAACTCTTAGAAAAAGCAACTTTGTCTCATGCTTTATGCTTTAGTGACATCACTAAATACTTATTGTCTAGTTGACGAAATTTGAATTTTAATGATGTGATTAAGTGCTCTTGCAACTTAATTAACTTGATTAAGTAAGGCTTGGTGATTAACTCACAAGAATATGATTAACAAAAATTAAACTTTTAGTTGAGCTTAATTACCATTAATTAAACTCAATTAAGTTAATTATGGGTAATTAGTGTCAAATTAAGCCATTAAGAGTTTGACCTGCTTAATTACAGATTCTCTAATCTTAATTAAGCATTCTCACAGTTTTTCTCTTCAAAATTAACTCATAAACTCTTTAATTACGTCATAATCCTTTAATTTCTCATTAAGCGCCAAATTACGCAGGATTACTAAGGTAATTTAGCACAAAAGAAAATTAAGGATGTTACACCTACTATTCCTTCCAAAGATTCCACTCCCTCT
Organism: Pterocarpus macrocarpus; assembly: GCA_031439585.1. Classification (NCBI taxonomy): domain Eukaryota; kingdom Viridiplantae; phylum Streptophyta; class Magnoliopsida; order Fabales; family Fabaceae; genus Pterocarpus; species Pterocarpus macrocarpus. Next base: position 29,515,985 of record CM062520.1, read on the forward strand.
CCTATCAGAAGAGCCATAAGGGAAGCAGAGGAAAATAAATTGAGAGAAGAAGCTTGGCTCTAGAGACAAAGAAATAGAGCCATTGGAGTTGGAGCATCTAAACCAAAAAGCACTTCTTTCTCTGAAGAGGTAGAATAGCATTATGAGAAGAGCGGTTGTGCCCTTTGAATAACAAGCTGTAACCAAACTTCAAAAGAAATTGTGGTTGAAAGGACTAAAATTAGAATAGAAGCTACTGCACCAAAAAGAATGTTGTCCTTATTTTTGAGGCTGCCCTCATCTCCACTATTGTGCATAATCTAACGCAAGCCTCTCAAGAAGTTTATGTTACCCCAACTACTGCAAAAACTTTCTTACCATAGACTATTGGTCCTAAGTTTGACAAAACAGCAACTAAAGCTGCTTCTAATTTTGCAAAGTCTTCAATTGCCGATACTAAGAAGTTAGCTTCTGAAGAACCATCGAGAACCCAGGACATTGTGCTTCCTAATGCTACTGAAGCTCAGATGGATATAATCTTGACTAATCAACAGACAATAATAGCCAACCAGCATGCTCTTTAAAGAAATATGGACAGAATATAGAATTTGATGCTGCAGTTGATAAGAATTCTTTAGAAAGGACACAACAAGGGCAATTAGTGATGGTCTTCCATAAACCTTGCTGATCTTTTGCTAATGTCAAAAAGGAGAGAAGAAAACAAAAGCTTTGGTTGAGGGGGAGCTAGAGCTAGAATTTAAAAACTTTAAAGCATAAATTTCTTTTATCTTTGCATTTTACATATTCATAGCATTTTTTGAACAATTTCTTTTGTTGACTGGATTATCATATTTTTGTTTATAATTACTTATTTTTTTGCTCTGATATTTATCTTAAGCTATTTCTTACTCTGTTAATGCTATGATAATTTATGCTCTGATAATTCTGATATCTAATTGTGCATATTTTATTGTAATATCTTTCTATTGCTCTAATATTTGATTGTGCTTGTTTTACTCTCAAATGTTATGCTCTGGCTGATAAGTTATAATTCTCATATGTTATATTTCTTAAGTCTTTTAACTTTTTGCTCTGATTATAGCATGAACTATACATTTGCTAAATTTTGTGGCTTGAGCAAAATAATAGTATGGTTCAAAATGTTCTTCATGGTCAATAATAAAATAATTTCAGAAAGTATGTTTTCAAATAATAAAAAAATGAAATTGACACAAACCAAACATATGCTTATGCGCTTTCAAAGTATTTATTTTAAACAAAAGCTTTTCTTAAGTATTGATTTGCCAACATCAAAAAAAGAAGATTATAAGCTCCAGTACCCTTCAGAAGCCACTAAGTAGTCTAAGATATACCGAGGTATAGGTTTGGATGAGTAACAAATCAATCCTTAATAACATCTTTTGTGAGGACTTATAGTTTGTTTCAGTGTTTGTTCGTATTACCACTAGACCACACTAAACACTCATTGAGAGAATTGGACCATACAGTATTTCATTTCTAAATAAATTCTCCAAAGGTCCTTATATATCTTGTATACATAATCCAAAGGAAAGAACCCTTATTTCACAAGAGAATCTATGGTCTTAAAAAAAATCTCTCACCAAAAACCAAATTAGAAATGTCAAAAGGATGTCTTTATGCCATCAGAAAGATCACAAGCACATCAAAAGGATGATCTGTCCAAAAGGGTGATTTTTAGAAAGTTGATCTACATGAAGAAGACCTCACTATTAAAGCTTGGTCTTCACAATTCATAGATCTTTTCTAAAGGTCAAACTTGACAAGATAGAGATCCAAAAGAAGTGCTGACACTCTGATCCAAGTCCAAAGACTTGCAAAATTTGTTTAAGTTTTTAGGTTCCAAAAAAGTTTTTGAAAACACGATTCAACCCCCCTTCTTGTGCTACTTTCACCTTCACATTTCATATTGTTCATTTAGATGTTTGGGGTCTCAGTCATGTGAGTACTATTTTGGGTATTGTTGTTTTGTTACTTTTATTGACGATTTTCAAGGTGCACTTGGATATTCTTAATGAAAGATCGCTTAAAAATGTTTCTATTTTTCAAGATTTTTTACAATGAAAATCAAACTTAGCTTGGCCATCCTATTTGCATTTTGCATGGTGATAATGCAAAAGAATATTTTTCTACCCTATTTAACTTGTTTATGGCATCATGTGTCATAGTTCATCACACACTCCACAACAAATCGGTATAGCTGAAAGGAAACATCTTCATATTATTGAAACAACTCGTTCCCTTTTGTTGAATGCTAATGTTCCCTTAAGGTTTTGGGGTGATATTGTTCTCATTGCTATTTACTTGATAAATCAGATAACATATTCTATTTTAAATAACCAAGTGTCTTACTCTCTTTTACTTGCTAAGGACCCTATTACATTGTTCTTCTTCACATTTTTGGTTCTACTTGTTTTGTCCATGATCTTTATTAAGATTTAAACAAATTGTTTGCTCGTGCAATTAAGTGCATTTTTCTTGGCTATTCTTGAGTTCAACATGGATATCGATGTTATTGTTCTTCTACACATTGATTTTACATGTCAACAGATGTCACTTTCTTTGAACAAACTCCTTACTTTTCTTCACCAACTTAACAAGAAACCATCTCTCAGGTCTCCCTAATTCCTTATCTTGAGTGTTCTATTTCTATCTCTCTAGTCTCCCAAAACCCATAGTCAAATAATCCTTCCCAGTTAGCTTCTTTTTCTTGCCTTCATATCACTTATCGGTGATGACCTCATCCAAAAGCTCCAAAAGCTATTGTTATTTTAGATTCAGGTGATTCAGGTCCTACACTAGTGTATCCACCTAGGCCCACCTACACCTTCAAATGACCTACCCATTACTCATTGTAAAGGTACTTGATCTACCTATAATCCTCATCCTACTTACAATTTCTTGATTTATCATCATTTGTCTCCATCCTATTATGCCTTTGTATTGGCCTAGTCTAATGTTTCTATTCTTAAAATTGTTCAAGAAGCACTTTCTCATCCACGATGGAGATTGGGTATGGTTGATGAGATGTGTAACGCCCGAAAATTTTAATCTAATTAAGTGTGACTTAAGGTGATTAGTTATGATAGAATTAGATTAAGAACATAGGAAACCTCACAGAAAATTTTCAAACCGGTTTACCGATTTAAGATAAATCGGTAAGATTTCGGTATTTAAGACTGTTGGAACTGAATCAATAAAAGTTATACTGTGTGAACCCTTGAATGGATGGCTAAGATTTAGCCAAGATACCCCCACATGTGGCGCCACTTTCAGCCATGTAGAGTGGGAAGCCAAGCCAAATTGGAAGGCAAGATGAGATCCACCAATCAACATGAAGCTTGCTACAAAAATCTTCATCTTTTCTTTCTTTCTCTTCTTGTAACTTTCGGCCAGCATAATGAGCTTACCACTCTCCATTTCTCTTTTTCTCACACTTATCCCTCTCCATCTTCATCCCCTCTTCAAGTTTCATCAAGAGTTGCTTCCATCCAAGCCACCAAATCAACTCAAATTCAACTAGACAAGGTAGGAATCCTAATCCTCTTCTTATTTTCCTTAGTTGGGAGTTGTGTGTGAGCCTTGTATATCTTGTAATACTGATGTTATGTGAAGTGATGATGATGAATTATAGTTGATTATGCATGTATATTATGATTAGACTTAGAATTGGTATGAAAGAACTTGAAGGAAGGAGAAAACTCATGAAGCTGGTAGGGTTTTTCCTCGGCAGTCCATACAGCGGAGTGTACGGCTCTGCCTACAGCCATTTAAACTTCATGAATCTATTTTTGTATGAAAGTATACATCCAGGGCTTTCCATACATATATCATATAAGGCCATTGGATTAGTATTGAGAGAGATATGAATTTTTGAAATTTGACCTAGGAATCAGGACTTTCATTCTAGTAGTGTGAATTGAGAAGGGTGTAACTCACCCTATACAACTCCAAATTGAGTGAAACCAACTTTGTTAGAAAGCTTACACATAGGAGACCATTTATAAAGAAATTCCAAGTTTGTTACAATACCATTATTTCCCAGTGAGTCGAGAAAATTATCCTATGTCCAAACTAGGCCAAAATAGAGTAGTTTAGGAAGGTCAAGTTTCAGGGCTTATATCTCAAAATATACTCATCCAAATAATGTGTAACTTGCTTCATTTGAAAGCTTACCCTGTTAGCTTTATAGAGATATAAGTTTCGTATGATTGCACTTAGATTTCTATTTTTCGTGAATTTTCTCTTATAAGAGTGTAATTTGGACTAGAGGCATGTGTGAAAACTAGATCAAGTTTAATCCATGTCAGAACTCAAGAAAAAAATGAACTTAAGTTGAACTCAGAGATGTTGAACTCGAAAATCTAGCAGATAGAGAGCTAGGTCCGGTATACTTTAGGCTAACCTCGGAACTTAGTAGACAGAGGACTAAGTCGGGAGTATTTAAGGTTGAACTCTTAAGGATGAACTCAGAAGGGTGACTTAACGTTGGACTCGGGACTTAGTAAGTAGCAAACCCGATCAGGTATAGTTAATGCCGAAACTCGGGAATGAGCATATAAAATAGTCGGACATAGTTAAAGTCAAAACTCAGAGATTAGGGAAGACGGGGTATGGTTAATGTCGGATGTCGGAAATCACTTGAACTCTAGAGTCAAGGACGAGAATATAAGACCTAAGATACTTAAACCCGAACGTCTAGTGTTTTCAATACAACCCCAAGAATTGAGAATCAAGCCATTGAATACATGACCTCGGAAGTCGAGAATCATGGCATAGACTTCGGAACCCGGAAGTCGAGAAACAATATGACTTCGGAACTCGGTCCTAAACTCAAACTCAAGAACATCAGTAGAAGATAAAAGTTTGCGAGATAGATTAAGACTAAGGATCTTAAACCTTGCACCTATGAATGTTATTATATTCTTGGGATTACTATAACATTCTATCTCAAGTATGCTGTTTGATTTAAGTTTCCTGGCTGTCGGACACTATTCATAGGGAAGCGGACATGATCCGATATGCTGCCGAAATATTCGGTAGAAATGTAAAGAGGGTATCAGTATTGATGTGTTAAGAATGATTTAAGTATGATATGAAGTATAATAATGATATTATGATAGTTTGTGTTATGAATACTCATGATATGAACATATAGAATGTGAATCCCTTCACTTGGAGGCAATTATGAGATCCCTCCTTGTGAAGGCAGTTAAAAAGATATACTGAAGGTCCCATATTCCTAAGGAATGTGACATGGTGATCACAACCCGACGAAGTATGACACGGCGATCGTACTCTGGAATAGGTAATGCTGCACTTGAGGATGGCGATACGTAATGCTCAAGTATAGGCAAATGAAGACACCCTAGGGACGGCGATACATAACACCTAGGTGTGCCATATGAATTCAGGATGAGTAATGCTGCACTTGAGGACGGCGATACGTAACACTCAAGTGTAGGTAAATGAAGACACCCTAGGGACGGCGATACATAATGCCTAGGTGTGCCATATGAATTTAGGATGAGTAATGCTGCACTTGAAGACGGCGATACGTAACGCTCAAGTATAGGCAAATGCAGACACCCTAGGGACGGCGATATGTAACGCCTAGATGTGTCGAATGAAGAAATAAACAGTACCTTTGCATAAATTCAAGTACAAGTAAACTTATGTGTAGATGTCATGTTTCCAGTATATTGGTGCTATCGTATTTTAAAATGTTGCAGTTGTTATTCATAGTATAATTCATGAATTGAATTTGTATTGTATAGGCTCTCCCAAATGCCAAGTGTATGAGTAAAATGAACTTTGCTTTGGATAATATATTTTCAAACTATAAAATTGAACAGTCTACATAACATATTCACATTTTTCATAATAAACCAAAGCAAACTAGAGATGACAATGATGACAGTATGTATGATGGTTAAGGGATCCTACTGAGAATTCAAAATTCTCACTCCTATTTCCGTGATATCTCCAGATAGTTCGAGAAGTTGGAAAAACGGCTGAAGTTCCTGTCAGTTAAGGTCTGCTCAAGTAACCGTAACAACTCCTGAATGTGGTACTATGACTTAAGCATAGTACTATGCAAAGGGGGATGTTACAAGATGCCAGCCTTTGAAGCTAATCACACATGGACCCTTGCTCCACTACCTCCGAGGAAACTAATGGTTGGTTGTCGATGAGTCTTCATAGTCAAAATAGGCCCTAATGGGCAAGTGAACCGATTGAAAGCTTGTCTTATAGCTAAAGGGTGTACTAAGATTTTTGGGCTTGATTATGGTGGCACCTTCTTTTTTGTTGCTAATATGGCATCAGTTTGTCTCTTCTTATCCATGGTTGTGATGACCACCGGCCATTATATCAATTGAACATTGAAAATGCCTTTCTTCATGGTGACTTAGAGGAGGAGATCAATATGGAGCAACCATTTGGGTTTGTTACTCAAGTTAAGTGTCGCTTAGTTTTCAAATTACATAACTCCCTATGTGGTCTTAAACAATCTGCCCTTGCATGGTTTAGCAGATTTAGCATAGTCATACAAGAATTTGGTATGTTTTGAAGTGAAGCAAATAACTCTGTGTTTTATAAGCATTAATCATCTAATAGGTGAGTGTACCTTGTTGTCTATGTGGATGATATTGTCATCGCTGGGGATTATCACGAGGGTATTAAGAACCTAAAGCAACACTTATTCCATCACTTCCAAACTAAAGACTTAGGTCAGCTACGATATTTTCTGGGGATTGAAGTAGCTCAGCTAAGAACAGGTATTGCGATTTCTCAAAGGAGATATTCTCTTGACATTTTGGAAGATATTGGGATGCTAGATGGCAAGCTAATTAACACACCTATGGGTCCAAATGTTAAACTTCTACTAGATCAGGGTGAGCCTTATTCAAATCACACCAAATATCATACTTTAATAGGAAAGTTGAATTATCTCACCATGACCAGGCCAGATATACCTTTTACTATTAGTGTTGTAAGCAATTCCTTAATTCTCCTTGTGACAATCATTAGGATGTAGTGGTTTAAATCTTGAGTTATATTAAAGGTTGTCCTGGAAGGGGGCTAATCTATGAAAATAAAGGTCACTCAAACCTTAATGTTTCTTATATAGATGTAGATTGGTCCAAATCTTCTAGTGATAGGAGATCAACTTCTAGGTATTGTGTTCTCATTAGTGGTAATCTAATCTCATGGAAAAGTGAAAAATAGAATATGGTTGTAAGATCAAGTGTAGAAGCGGAATATCGAGCTATAGCTGAAACATCTATTTCAAGAATTAAAGTTTTGTAAGATTGGTCCTATGAAACTCATTTGTGACAACTAAGCAACATTGAACATTGCCTTTATTACAATTTCTAATGAGAGAACCAAATATATGGAAATTGATTGTCATTTCATTCTTAAAAAGATTCTTTCTACCTCTTGTGTGAATTCTATTGATCAACTAGCGAAAATCTTCACCAAATCTCTTCGAGGTCCTAGGGTTTCATGCATACATACATGTGTGTATGTGTGTGTGTGTGTGTGAGAGACAAGTTAAATGCATACAATATATATGCTCTAACTTGAGAAGGAGTGTCGGCAATAGCATTGGAAAAAAATAGTCATGTACATAGGTGATGGGCTATTTTTGGCTTGAGCTTATATTAAGTTGGGGGTTAAGCGTGCCAAACCTTGAAATTGACTAGCCTTGGATTAGCCCTTTTTGATTCCAAGTGTCAAATAATTACTCCAAGGAAGGATGTAACATCCTCAATTTCATGTCGTGCTAAATTATCTCAGTAACCCTAAGTAATTAAGCACTTAATGAGGAGTTATGAGATTAAGGCTTAATTAAGGGATTAACAAGGTGTTTTTGAGTTAATTATAAGAAGAAAAGCTAAGAGAATGCTTAATCGAGATTTAATAATCTCTAAGTAAGCAACTTTGACTCATAACAGCTTAATTAAGAACTAATAACCTTTAATTAGCTTAATCGAGTTTAATTAATGATAATTAAGCTTAATTGCAAGATTAATTTTTTTAATTATATTCTTGTGTATTAATCACTAATCCTTGCTTAATCATGTTAATTAAGTTGCAAGAGCACTTAATCACGTGATTAAATTCAAATTTAGTCAACTAGACAATAAAGCATTGATGACATCACTAAAGTTAAAAAGTAAGAGACAATATTGCTTTATGTAAGAAAAGCATTAGGTTTTGCCTAAAGTAAACTCCTTAATTAACCATTTTGTTCCCTCCATTACAACAAAAGAAAAATATCTCCCCCTCCCTAAGACAAAGAAGCTCACGGCCATTTCATGCACACATTCACTTCATTTTCAACTTCTCATTCTCTCTCTAAAGTCTCAAACTCTCCAACCTCTCTCTACATTTCCTTTTCTTCTTCATCATCATCTTCATCATTCTCCACCTCCATAACCAAACCTTCCTCACTAAGCCCTTCAAAGATCACATCTTTTAGTCTTTGGAGAAGAGATCTAAACACTACAAGACTCATTTTCAAGAGAACTCAAGAGCTTCCATCTTCATCCTCTCAAAACCGCCACCACCATCATCAAAGGAGAAGTCTTCTTCATCTTTTTCTTCTCCTTCAAGGATGCCATTTTCAAGCTTAGGTATTGATCTTCACTCTTTTATTTTTTTTACTCAAGAAAGCTTGAAGCTTGGTTCTTCTTATGACCAAGATTTTTAAGTGAAAACTTGAGAAAATCTTTCATGCTCTTCATGAGCAAAAGTTTCTACTTTTGGTTAAATATGTTCTTATTCTTCTTCATGTGTTCTTGATGTTTCCACTTTTGGAAAAATATGTTCTTGTTCTTCTTTAAGTGTTCTTCATATTTCTACTTTTAGAAAAATATGTTCATGTTCTTGTTCTTGAATGTTCTTAGTGGTATTTTGCTTAAAGTTGTTCTTTTTCTTATGATGAGTTTATGATTAGCAAAGTTTCATCTTTACATATGTTTTATGATTTGATAAGACTATGAACATCCTAAAAGCTTAAAGCTTTAAAAAGTTTGCTTCTTGATGCACAAAAAGTGGCACAAGTTTGGTGCCTTCATAAAAGTCTTATTTTGTTTTGTTTTGAGGACAAGAGTACATGCAAAAGTTTAAACTTTTTGGAATATTAAGCCCCTTTAAGTTATAAAAATGGTATTTTGTCACTTTATGTTGTAAAGATTGATTTTTGGATGTAAATCCTTTCATAAAGTTTTAAACTTTAATCAAGAAGGTGACCTTAAGTCATAAAGTTATAAGTTTGCACACTAGTTTTGTAAAGGTGGAACCTTAAGATGAATATATTAGTAAAGTCACAAGCTTTGAGCAAAAATAGCACTTTTGAGTCATAAAAGTGTTAACTTTTATAAAGATCAAGACTTTATAATTCTAAATTTAATATTTTATATCACTAGTCCATAAAGTAGGAATCTTTTAGACTTTAAGACAACTTTAAATCATAAAGTTGAGACCTTGATGGTCTTAGAATAAATAAAAGTGCCAACTTTCATAAAGAACAAGACTTATTTAATTCAAAAGCTAATGTCTTGTATCATTATTTCATGAAGATTCAATCTTTAAGGCAAGAGTATAATTTTAGAGGCACTTACTTTTATAAAGGATAAAACTTTATGACTACCTTATTAAGAATGATAACTTTTATAATACTTAAGGTAAAATCTTGTTATGTTAGTGATAAAAGCTTGAAACTTTGTAACTTGGTTAAGTTAAAAATCACCCTTGGTGATTAGTGAACATAGTGTTGTTGGGTTCATAAGTATGGTTATGCATTGTCATGACCCAAGGATTAGAGAGATCTCAAACTCCTTGGGCACATAAGTATAATTAGGGCTTCTAAGCATACCATAAACCTAAGAATCACTAAGTGCGCTATCTCAAGGAAAGAAAACAATCACTTAACTTAATTAATTAGAACAATTGTTCCATAAGACATGTACTCAAGTAAAGAATAATTTCACATGAGAACTAAGTAACTAAAAGACCATGTACATATATTTTAACTAAGTGATTCTCTCATGGGTGACCATGGAAAATCATATGATGACTCATAAGATTCTTCACAAAGAATAACATAATTATGAACCTCTTTAGGGTATGAATGTATGATGCCATTTGGCATGATGAATGACAAGTTTGATTGAGCTTTGTCTCACGATTGAATGATTAGTGTGATGATGATATAGATATGATGGACTGTTGATTGAAAGTTTTACGATTTTGGGGAAGCTCTGGTCTAGCCGTTATGCTGCCGGATTTCTGTCAAAATTATGGACTTAGTCATATCATTGCATGTGTCTAGTCAAAGAAGTATTATGCATGTAAAGTATAATGATAAGAAAAGAAATAATGGGATATGACCCCCTTATCACTTCCGGGAAGTGAGAGACGGTGATCCACAAGGACTCAAGGAACCTTTTTGGGGAAGGCAAGGGTGACATGGAGGACACTCCAACTTACGGGTAGCCAATATTGGCTTAGTCTGATTTGGTTTAGTACTGCGTGACGATGGTCACAGAATAAGCTCATGTCCAAAAGCAGTCTATTTCAAAGGAAAGTAAAGAATGTTAAGCACGTGCTAAATATGAAAGTAAAGTTAAAGAAAGACTCTGGTCTACTCTAAGAAGTTACATAAATATGCATGCATCTTCATTCTTTCATTTGTATGGTCATGAATGTTTATACTATGATCTCACATGTATGTCTCTTATATTGTAGCTTCTAGTTTCTTTATATTATGTTATATGAGAAAGATTAAAAGAAACCCGCTTCAGGAACCTGTGTTTTCAAACCCGGTAAAAATGGAGTTTATGCATGCTCACTGTTTTTATAAGTAAACCCGAAGTAGCTGGGACGATGATGCGGACACATTAATGGTCTAGTCGGGATCCTACTGAGAAATCTTGTATTTCTCACTCCTACATTTTCGTCTCATCTTCAGATGGAGCTGATGGCATCCTTGCCAGCGCTTTCGGTGGTACCTGACTGGATAAGACGAAGAACTGCCATGTTTCTTCACCTAGCTAAGGAGGATCGAGATAGTAGCATAGCATTTTTACTTTCTTAAGAGGCCTAGTTGGGCAATTTATGTGTAATTAAGAGCATGTGGGAAGTCATGCTACTTAATTTGACCGATTATATATGTGATAATTATTAAGTGTAATGATGACTCTTGATTATCTATGATTACATCCTTGGCCTAAGGTATTGTGTTATACTGTTTCAATTTGTCACACGTCTTATTAGTAACTCAGCAATATGAAGAACAACATCCATATGTATACAAGTAAGTAAACGTTTAAAGGCTCAGTTTTCAAGCATAAAGGTTTTCCAAAGAAAAAAAAATTACATGCTATTTTTGTATATTACGTTAATTTTAATGATAAGAACTTCCGCTAGTTAAGAGTAATAACTAATGATGCCATAAAATGACTTAAGCATCGTATGGTATTATTAGGGTGCTACAAAGGAAATCTATATCTCAGATATGGGTTTCCAAGTTACTTAATGATAAGTATTTGGCTAAGATCAATTAGAAATAACCAAAACCTAAGGTAATTAGAACTGGAATGTAATTGCCAGAGTTCGTATTGATACTTGAATCAGTTATAATAAAACTCCCATGGGATCCAATTACAATTCCCACTGGAAAGGTTGGTAAAGTAACAAAAAGCACTTGAGAGTAAAGGTGAAAGTAAAAGACTTAAAAGCTTAAAGACTTAAATCTAAATGGAAAGGGAAAGCAAAGTAAATGCAAGGCAAAGATAGAATAAGCTATGTGTTGTTGATTTTTGGATCCTTTGCAATGGAAAGGTCTTTTCCTATTTATAGGTAGAGTCCATTCCTTGTTGATGTTGCCACATGCCTTTGGCTATGGCTTGGGGTAATAAACTCCCTTAATGTACTAGGACTTCACAACTTGGCTATAAACTATGACTCAGTTGAGACTAAAGTCATAGCCTCCTCGGTTGGGTCATTCTTTGGCTACTAACATTTAACAATTTTTGGTGCCAACATATTGCCCCATGCATTAATCTAGCCGAAGATTTATTCTTGAGGCTAGGCTAATGTAAAGGCCTAAATGACTAGCTTATTTTCTAAATGGCAAGTATAAAATATGGCCGATAAAGATTCATTGTTTTACTTTCACTCTTTATACATTTCCTAAATATTCATTTGCCTACAACATCTTCTACTTCTTCTAATTTGCCAACCCTAATCTTTCCTTTTGCAACGTCAATTCTTCAACCAAATCCTCATCTATGTCTTCTTCGTCCTTTTCTGTACAACACACTCAGGCTAAGTAAGTGGCTTCTTCCTTTTCTACTCCTTCTAACACTTCAACCATTAGGACTTTTGATGAAGAAAAAACAAGTTTATCCTTGACCTGACTCTCAAGATCTAGACCAAAGATCAGCGATCATTAACTCCTTTATTTCGCCACCAAACTTCGAGCTTCTACTATCAACCCCTTGGTTCCATATTTCAGGTTTCCCTTTCGAGCCTTCCGCTTGGCCTACCCCTTTGACCACATACGATCAATGGCTTGACTGGGTCACCAACGAGAAAGATGAGGAATGAAAGCAGCTAGGAGTCTAGGAATCTATGATATGATCATTCTATTGAAGAAGGAGATTCCTCCCAACTTCGGACTCTTATAAGGCTTCCTCAGCTTTTAGAACATGTTTGTTAACACTTTCATCTTGCCGTTTAGCATGATGAGCTCAACCATACATGATGTAGCTGCCATTGTGGGCTTGCCGATAGATGGAGATGAAATCCCTTTCCTCCATGATGTGCTTAATAGTGACTTGGGCTTCTAAGTAAACAAGAAGAATAACGCCTGCTCCATCTTCATCAATACGCTCAACAAAGGAAGCGGCCTAGTAGGCGAGACGGAGCACAAGGCTTTTCTCTTGTTTTGGATCTGTTGTTTCTTTGTTTGTGCAAGCTCGGTGTTGTGGTACAGGAACTTGCACCTTATGTCATCGCCATCCTTAATCGAACATATCTAAATACTAGCACTCTCTCTCTCTCTCTCTCTCTCTCTCCTATATAAAGGCCTCTTCACTATGGTGACTCGGTTGTAGAAGGTTAAGTTAATTAAGTCAGTATTTTGACCATTCTAGTTCCTCCAGCTCTGGATTCAACAGTACTTTCCAAAGTTGTTTGTCGAAGCCAACCTAACTCGTTCCATATAGCCAAACATTTATGGTGGCTTTTACATATAGTTCCCATTCCTCTCTCTTTCAACTTATAAGGTGGCAAATATTCTCAACAAGATGAGGATGCAGACAATTCTTCAACTATTCCAATACTAAGATTGAGAGTATGGGCCACCTTAAATTTGGTAGCAGCTCCTTTCACATGCCAATTCAATACTCTTGCAAGTAGAGCTCCAGTGGAGTAGTGTATTAACAGCTCGTGAGCTCCTTAGTGGAGTGAAGCTAGGTTCCAAATACAATAGGATCTCTTCTGGCCTTACAACCCACATTGTTTGGCTCAACAATTTGGCTTGGTTCAAGGAGTCCATATTCCCTATGAATCCTATGCCAAATTTGATGAAAAGGCCAGCTTCTACGCCAATGAGCTGGCTAATGGGAATTGAGTAGCATAGAGAAATTAAACATTTGGTTCTAGAAGTTTAGGATAGCTCACTTGGCTACTCCTAAGTTTGCCATATGGTAGAAAGAAGCATTCAAAAAATTGTTAGTTCCACCTCCTAATGTGTTTCTACAAAACTCAAACATGTGACTATCCCGGCATCTTTCCGGCATCCACTACTACCTGCTAGAGTGTAGGAACCTAGCTCTATAACCCTACCTAGGATAAGCTCTACATGGGAAGCTTTGACTTCTAAGAGTAAGCACTTTCTTCATTCATTGTTCAATATACATATTTTCTAGACCATTTAATTGTATCTCTTGTTAATACTCTTCATTTTAGAACCATCCAAGAAGTTGAAAAGCACTGAAGCTGACAAACCTACAACCCAAAAAGGTAGTACCCTCAAGCTATGCAGGAGATCTTAGCAACCTTTACCCCCCAACTAATTAGTGTGGCATTTCATAACATAGCTACTCCTTTGGTAAGGCCTCTCCCCTAGTTAGGGTTTATCGGCACTGTAAACCCTCCCTTTCCCTTCTAATATGTGCTTCCTATTTCTCGCAGAAAAAAAAAAAAAAAAAGAAAAGTACAGGCTGAGATCTCCCTCCTTGGCAAACTCAATAGAAGAATGCTAAGGCCTATTCATCCCAGTGCAGGGTCATGAGACTTCCTTCTGATGATAACGAGGAAGAAGCAATCCAACAAGTCCTTGAGTCTCATGCTACCACTGAAAGTTTACAATCTGCTGCACCTGCTATCTATCCAACCTCAATTGCTATAGAAGAAAAAGAGGTGGAGGTACTGCCAAAGGGATTGAAGAAGTATTTCTTCTTACCTTCATCCGATCAAGCTTCCTCGCATATCAATCAACATCTACAGGTTGTACATGAAGGACTTAAGAGGACATTCCCCATAGATCCTACAACCTCGACCCACCTGTAGAAAGCTCTCCTGAAAATAGCTAAATCGGCTGACACCTCCATAGCTACTAAAGTCAAGGAGGTCTGCCAATAACTAGGCATGAGGTTGGAAACATTAGCTTTCAACCAAAAGACATATAAGGCACGAAGGTCAGCTAGTCTTAAGGATCTAAATCAGTTATCAAAACTGAGAGCACAGAAAGATAGCCTCAAAACCCAATTCTAGATTGTGGATGCCAACCAGAAGGCAAAACAGTAAAGGCAACAAGTGGTGTAAAGCAGAATTTGTAACACCCTCCCAAGTACAGTACTATGCTTAAGTCATAGTACCTCACCCTGGAGTTGTTATCACACTGAAAGGCACCTTATCCGACAAAGAATCTTAACCGCCTTCTAACTTCTTGAACTGTCTGGAGACAACACGGAAATAAATGTGAGAATTATAAATTCCCAGTAGGATTCTCTAATAATCATAAAGAATGTCATCATTGTCATCTCCAGTTTACTTCGGTTTATTAAGAAAAAGGTGAACATGCTTTACAAACTGTTTAATTTTATAATTGGAAAATATAATGTCCGAAGCAAAGCTTATTTTAATCATACACTTGGCATTTGGGAAAAACCCATAAAATCAATTCATGAATGATATCATGGAGAATAATTGCAACATTTTATAACACACATAGCATTCATATACTGGGAACATAACATCTGCACATAGCTTAACTTGTACTTGAATTCATGCATATACATAAAATTTACTTTTCTTTCTCCATCTTTCTTTTTCATCATAAAGTCTTTACATGCCACATTCCAGAGTAGGATCGCCATGTCATACCTCATCAGAGCGTGATCGCCATGTCACGTTCCTTAGGAATATGGGATCTTCCTTTGGTACTTACACTAGCTGGGTCATGCCATGCCTCATATAAGTTCTGGCCCCTAAACTCACACTAGCTGGGTCGATGCCATGCCTCATGTAAGTGGGGTGCTTGCATATACTTTAATCTTTTAGTCTTTAGTCTTTAATCTTTAGCTTTTACTTGGCACACCTAGGCGTTACGTATCGTCGTCCCTAAGGTGCTGTTATTGCCCTTGGGTAGCCTGGCCTTGGAGGGAGCTCGTCAGCTCAGCTCGTGACCGTCGTCACATCGACTCACCCGCAAGGGGACCCACGTGCCTCTAGTCTTTGAGAGATCTCATTCTGGCCACATGCCTCTAATTGAAGGGATCTCTTCTGGTCACGTGCCTCAAAATCGAGGGATCTCATCTGACCACGTGCCTTCAATATAGAGGGATCTCATCTAACCACGTGCCTCCAAGGTAGAGGGATCTCATAGTTTTAGCTGCCTTCACAAGAAGGGATTCATATCTTTATCTTTTAACTGCCTTCACAGGGAGGGATCTCAATTAACTGCCTCCGAGTGAAGGGATTTACCTGCATTATACTCATGCTTTGTCATTCTCACATATGGTCATGCATAGGCATGCTGAATGTGCTCATACATATGCTTCCTCCTTTATTTTCATATACGTCATAACTCGTATCACATTTAAATTTACCCTTGCATATAAACATTCCTAGTTCCATAAACTTCTGCCGTAAGTCCGGCAGCATAACGGATCAGTTCTGTCTCCCCATGAATAGTGCCAATTCACAGACAATTCAGTCATAGCAATATAATCCATCTAACATATATATACATATCAATGTAAAACTGGCAATCCTCAACTCAAACCTTATATGTTTCACTAACACTTGTGAAATCATCACTTGGGTCACTTCCATCAATTCGATTCAATTCCGCCTAAATCTTGTATAATCCACCTTTATTTCTATTCAACTCATTTAAATCTGAATTTTGGATATGTCATAGCTCTATATGTCTATTTTCTAACCTCTTTGGTCCCATATCATTTTGATTTATAAAACTCAAGATATTTAACTTTTGCTTTAGCTTGTTCAGTCACTAGCCCGAATTACACTCTTGGAAGTATAAATTCACTAAAAATCGAAACTAACTTCAAATCACACGAAATTGGTGCCATATCAGAGCTAACAGGACAACCTTTCATTTGCCACAAGTTTCATTCCATTTGCTTTAATAGCTCGAGTTATAAGTCCTGAAAGTCGACCTTCCTGAACTACCCTATTTTGGCTCGGTTTGGACATAGGGTAAATTCCTTGAACCACTGGAATCAATTAAGACCATAACAAACTCGGAATTTCATATTAGGATGTTCCCCTATGTGTAAGCTTTCTAACAAATTTAGTTTCACTTAATTTGGAGCTGTATAGGGTGAGTTATACCCTCCTCAAGTCATCCTGCCCAGATGAAAGTTTTGGTTCCTAGGTCAAACTTCAAAAATTCATATATCTCTCAATACTAATCCAATGACCTTATATTATATATCTATGGAAACCCCTGAATGTCTACTTTCATCTAAAAATAGTTTCATTGGATTTAACTGGCTGTAGGTGGAGCCGTACACTCCACCGTACGAACTGTCGTGGAATTCCTCAACTAGACAGCATTCCAAACTTTCACTTCTCCTAGTTTTCTTCTTTTAACCTTAATTCCAACTCAATATTTCATATTAATCCAACCATAATCCATCATATACATCAATATATCATCAAATACTTGAAGAAAAGTGGAATCACATGCAGCCATAATTAAGAGAAATCAATAATAGAAAGTGAATCCTACCTCTTTGGAGTATGATCCTGCTGAATTTGAGTTTGGATTAATGAAATCTTGATAAATCTTGGAGATTTGATAGAGTAGATTGAGAGGGAGAAAGAAAGAAGAAGGCTGGAGCAAGAGGAAGAGAAGGAGGCGTAAATCAGCTGGGAATAAGGAGGGAAGTCTGACTTAAATACATGAGAGTTATAGTGTTGATTGGTTGGAGTTTTGTGGTTGAAGTTCGGCCATGTCTCTCACTTTTGTGGCCAAATTGCTCTCCACGTCGTCCCTAGAGTGAGACTCCCTTCCATTCTATCGGAGCTCGGAACTCGTATCCAACATGCTTGAGATCGGAACTCGTGCCATTTAACTTGAGCTTGGAGCTAAAGCCGGATATCGGAACTCGTCCCATCTTGTTTGTGACTTGAGGGAATCTTGTCTGGTTTATTCGAAACTTGGAAGCAAGGTCGGAGGTCGAAAGTCATACAGCTCGCAATCATATAATCTTGGAACTCCCTATTTGAACTCGGGAATGTCAATGCTAGATATAAACTCGGATATCATGACTCGAGTATGACTGGAAATCAACTCAAAGATTTGAACTCATGTCCATTGAGTTCAACTCTAAGGCCAGAACTCGTTACATTCAACTCGGAGGTCAGTACTTGCATCATTGTGTTAATCTATAACTTCTGAGGTCGAAAACCACGTAGTTTGAGGTAGAAACTCGGGAACCTCTATATGAAACTTGAAGCTACACTATGAGACCAGAAATTGGGTACACCTTCTTTGAAACATGAAATCGGATATCAGTAATCACGTCCGTGTCATTTATACTTGAAAGTTAAGATCGGAAGTCGGAAATTATGCTGAAAGGTGAAGACGAATGCGGAAATCGGGAATGGTCTTCATTGGGGACCTGGACATTAGTTTGGAGATCGGAAATCGTATCCCTTTGTGTTTGAAGCATAAGATCGGAAATCGTAAGTTATGCCATTTCATTTGGGGATTTGGAGATGAAGTCGAAGGCCGGAGCTGTGACCATTTTGGTGAGATTAGGTCGAAAGTTGGTAAAGTTAAGCCAGTGAACTAACAAAGTCGGAAATCGGAAAATGTGTGTAAGGAGGTCGGAAATCGGGACGTTACAGAATTACTAAGATAAATACAAAAATTGCCAAACTTCAAGCCAAGTTGCACCATCTTGAGCCAAACTTAAACTTGATGCTGTCATGGTTGACCTCCAAGCCGATTCCAAGAGTAAGCTCTAGCTGTAAAACCAGGCCAAGGCATTGCATGAGGAAATCTATCTCCTTGAGGAAAGAGAGCAGGTCTTGGAAAATAAAGTTCAAATTGGCATCCAAGGCTCATTGAAGTAGAATTACCATGGGTCGAGTGTAGAGGTTTATTGGCCTCAATGAGAAAAAAGCCGCCGACGTAACTATAGCCCTGGTAGTCACTGATATTATTAGTGCCTCCATCTCTCTTGAACAGACAATCAAAATAACTTAAGACCTTGAGTCGACTATTCTCCTGTCCGAGCCCACTTTTTCCCAACAAGGAATTCTAAGAGCAGATGAAGAAACTTAGCTTGAAGGAGTAATCAATACTGGTGAGGGTGCCAGGGTTGAAAACTAACCTGTTGATCCTTCTAAAAGGCCAACTTCTATAGCTTGGGTTTTATCTTCCTTTTGAAATCATTATATTCTCCTTTAGCTACCTAGTCGGCTTATGGTTAGCACCTCAATTCCCATGAATGTTAATCTCTTCCCACATTGTTGGGTAATATTTCTTTAAGTATTTTTTGTTTATGCTTTTTGTCAACTCATCTCATTCTAAAGTAGTTAACTTATATGCTCCACCATAAATGACTTTGCTAGTAAAAAAAGGCCTTTCCCAATTTGGAAACCGCTTGCCATACTTAGCAGTTCTAGTTCTAATAGGCAATATGGCCTTCCATACAAAGTCACCTTTTACAAAGTGTTTAAGCTTAACTTTTTATTATATGACTTTGAGACTTTAGCTTTGTTAGCCTAAATATTTTCTAGGGCCATTAGCTTATTTTCATCGGCCAACTCTAGCTCTTAGAACATAGCTTTGGAGTATTCCTCTGGTTGTAGCCCATGTTGTTTTGCTACTAATTCCAATGGTAATGCAGCATCTTTCCTATATATCAACCGATAAGGAGTTAATCTGGTAGCATTGCTCTTAAAACTCTTATAGGACCATAAGACCTTGGACAAGGCTTCATGCCACCTCCTTGGCTTATCCTTAATAGCCTTTTTATTCATATCTATTAGAACCTTATTGGTAGCCTCTGCTTACCCATTTTCCTTCGCATAATATGGAGAAGAATGAATTAATTAAAAGCTAAATTGCTAGGCAAAGTTGTTCATGTTTTCCCCCTATGAACATGGTCCCCTGATATGTAGTTATCATTTTAGGGACTCCAAACCAGTATATGATTTTAGTCTTGATGAACCTAATCATATCGGCTTGGGTCATATTAACTAGTGGTTGAGCTCTACCTATTTTGTAAAATAATTAGTGGCCACAATAATAAACATATGGAGCTTAGATGATGGAGGGTGAATCTTGCCAATCAAATCCATAGCCCAACCCTTAAATAGCCAAAGTTTCACAATCGCATATAATTCTTTGGCTAGTACTCTTTGGAGTGGTCCATGTATTGAGCAAGCCTCACATCCTCTTGTGTATGTAAGGCAATCGGCTGAGATGGTAGGCCAATAATATCCATAGTGACGAATTAGCCATCTTATCTTTGGGCCTGATTTGTGAGCCCTGCATATTTCTTCATGCGCTTCATGCTTAATTTTCTTAGCCTCAAAGTCATCTACACATTTTAACAAGAACCCTTCTTGACTCTTTTTGAATAGCTCATCATCTATTGACACATACTTCAAAGCCTTTTGTTTTAGCTTATACTCGACCTTAGACGAAGGATTGCTCAAGTATTACGTGAGTTCCTAGCTCCAATCTTTTCCTTCCTTTAGTTATGCTCTATCAACTTTTATGTGATTGATTTCCATCAGGTTTAGACTAAACCTAGATGCTTGTTGTGCCAAGTAAATAGCAGTTTCCTTATCACTCGGGGAACATCAGAAATTGTTACTTTGGCAAACTTTTCCAACAGAGCATGGGCTAATTCTAGGGATTTGATCAATGTTGGGTTATTGCACTTGTGCTAGCGAACCAACTACTTGACAACAAGTTAAGAATCACCCAAGATCTAAATTACTTTAGTATCCATGGACGAGCAATTTCAATCCTAGAATTAGGGCTTAGTACTCTACTTGATTATTGGAGCACTACAAATCTAATGAGCACATGTATTTGCTTTCAACTCCATTCAAACTAGTAATAACAATCCTAACCCCTGCTCCATTATGGTGCTTAGATTCGTCAAATGCCAAGGTCCAAGATTCTAGCTAACATATGCCTGGTGATTGTGCATTGAGTCTTGGACATCCACATTAGGATACTCTACCCAAAAATCGACTAAGCCTTGTCCTTTAACAGCCCTTAGAGGAACATATTTTAGGGTACAAGCATTAAGCTTTATAGCCCATTTCATAAGTCTCCCTTGTAAGACTGGCCAATTCAGCAAGTATTTGACAATGTCAATCTTGCATATCACCAAGACTTCTCTTGGTAATAAATAATATTCTAGCTTGGTACATGCACGAAACAAGGATAAACACAAATTTTCAATTGGTGTGTACCTCGTCTCGACATCATCAAGTAATTGGCTCAAATAATATACTGCTTTTTCAGTTCCATCTTCAGCCTCTTGAGCTAATAAGCTGCCAATAGAGTTATCAATAGCCGATATATACAACTTTAAAAGCCTACCAAGAGCTGGAGGTGTAACACCCTAGTAGTTCCAACTTACGCTTAAGTCGCATTTGGATTCTATTAGTTGTTACCTTTTAGCTTTGCAGAAAATTTAACCCTTTTTCTTCGAAATTACTTTATTGGAAAATAACAGATGAATTTTTTTTTTAAAAATACATTTGAAAACATGAGCCTTGATCATGGAATAGTAATTGCGTAAATGAAGTGTTACGTAAGAAAGGCATATGTGACTACATAGCGATGATGAAGTCAAATAATGATAATAATAAGACAAATTGTAATAAATAACTAATATTAAATAAAAACATAACTCCAATTATCCGATAATAAACTCAACATCTCAAAATCATAATTGGAAATAAAATACACTCAAAACTAGTAAAAGTATCCATGTCCCTTACATCTACTAAAAACTAAAGTAAACAACTAAACTTTGCAGGGCCAAAGCTTAATATCCACGACCCTATGACCATGCCCCCAAGAACTGATAGGAGTACGGATCTAACGTAGACCAGAATCGAGTGCATGTACAGAATTGGGTCAGGAAACTCAACTGGCTGCTGTAGAAGTTTCCTCTGAAGGGTTTGACTCAGCTGAGCTTGATGCCTGGCGAGGCTTTGCTGCTAGAATATGAGAGTTCAACGAATTGATCTCTATGACTGGTATCGGTATCTCGGCAACCATGAGCTCTGGGGTTGGCAAGTTCGGAGACCTAGGCCATAACTCTAGTAGGGGATGTAATCTAGTAAAGTTCGAGTTCCGGGCGTGTCCTATTTGGGTAGGGGGAGGCTATCCACAGGTGCAAGAACAAAGGGTACTTCAGCTAAATTGTTGATACGACCCACATGTAGTAGTGTATATGTCATAGTGGTGGTCTCAACCACTACGATGTTACACGCTCCATCGTAATACCACCTAACTATCAATGGCATCACAAAGTGCTCCACCGAGGATGCCATTCTCATCTGGAGATGACACAAAAAGTAGGGGTGAGAAGCCAAAATTTCTCAATAGGATTCTAACATAACAACCATCATGTCTTCGGTATTGTCCCAGCCACTTCAAGTTTATTATAAAAAGGTGTGCATATAATAGTCCATTTAATTAAGTTTGAAAAACGTGATTAGCTGAAGTGGGTTCATTTTAAACATAACTCTTACTATATTCTAAGGTATAAAATGATAAGGCAATAATAATGCATAAATAAATAATATGGCTAAAATGAGAGAATATGCAAATGCTTAATGCAACTTTATTTGATCTTAGGCCTTGTGCCTCTTAACTTTCTCACTTAACTTTGTTAAAGTCTTATTACTTTGGTCTACCGTTGTAGGCCTTATGCCTCTTAGAATGGTAACGAGCTCATACCGTGGCCATCGCCACCTTAGGGTTCCCTTACGGGAGAAGAGGAAAGAGTATCACCTTCCATTGTGGAATGATCATATCTATTATCTTGGTGGATCACTTTCCCTCGTAGAATGATCATATCTATTATCTGATCTTTGGGAGTCACCTCCCCTTGTGGAAGAATCATTCCCCCATTTCTTTTATTTTTGATTATGTTAATGCATAATACATATGTACTTAACTTTCTCTTAGTATACAAATGTGTCGTGAATCCGACAGATATGATTGTTAACATCATAGTTCATGACCAATATACTAATTCCATAAGCACCCAGACCTAAAATCAGATATCATAAGTTCAATTAGCATGTAGCCCAAACACACATATAAAACAACATAGGCATTCCATATTTTCATTCATACATGGATAATTAGTTGTAACTAATCAAAGTCTTATGAGCAAAGCTTAGGTAGTTAGGTATGTAACACCTTAATAGTTCCATTCTATGCTTAAGTCATACTGTGGATCACTAGTTGTTATTTTTGCTTGTAGAACTAACATTACCTTTTTGAAATTACTTTACCTGAAAATAAGGGTGAATTTTTTTTTTGAACATTAACGGGTAAACTGTTTTAAAAATCGAGAGCCATGAGCACATTGTGAACATGTAATACAAATGTCGCTATCTCATACATTCATCGCATTTAACATAAATAGAAGCAATAAGAATAACCACAATCTTAGATAAAGATAACATTCATTCCACGACCATTCATAATAATATAATAATAGTCATACTAGAGTCATACATAAGATAATAATGGGTCCGATATCTATTGTGGCCCTACACAAGAAACCTACCTATACATCAGAAAACCCTACAGCCCAAGCATGCCATACAACAAAATGATAACCCCATAACTACAACCAAAGTGGCTATCCTCCTACAAGCATTAGGCACTATATAAATTTTACCAAAAAGAAGGAGTTTTAAGATAAGACTCCTAGTTATAATGATTGAGGAAAGGCCTAAGCCTATGTTTCTAAAGAACCATACTGGAGGCGAATTTGTTATCGAATTAAGGGTAGCCGAGCAAGTAAGAATCTTGGGAAAGAAAGTACGGACCTCCTGGACTCAAACAATTACTACGATAACTGCTAATCTTTGCAATTGCAAATCTTCATGAGTTGAATATCTGAGGCCTCATGTACAAGTGGCAGAAGATCTAACAGCTACCACGAAGTAAGAGTAGCAGAGTATAGAGTGAGGGAGATGAGTAAGAGTCTCTAATAAGCTAAACTGTAATTTAAAGCATCGTAGAAATAAGGCAAGCTTGGGCACCAACATAACACTTTATGGATCCTTTGTCCGTACTAAGACAAAACCTCATAGCTATTGGCATGTAATCTCAAGGCTAGATGCAAAATTCGAGGAGAGGAGTATCCGTATAAGTAAAAAGGGTTTTTCTCGACCCTTCTTAATCCTAGAATTTTGAGGACAAAATTCTTTTTAAGGTGGGCAGAATTGTAACATCCCAATTTTCTTTGCGCTAAATTATTCCATTTTACCTCCACAACAAGTTCCGAGTTCCGAGTTCATTAGTTTTATGATTTCCGACTTCGTACTCGAATTTCACATGAAATGGAACAATTTCCGATTTACGAATTTGTCTTCAGTTTTCAGCCCAATTTATGATTTCCGACCTTATCCCAGCATGTTCTTCATTCCAACTTCATGGCCTTTCCGATTTCCGACTTAATGTTTTAGCTTCGAGTTAACTGGAGTGGCTTCCGAGTTCCAATATTCGAGTTAAAGTATAGTGAGTATAATTTCCGACCTCCTATTTTCCCGACTTCCGACTTGGACTTCAAGTCCGAACAACATGACATAATTCCACGATATCCGACTTCATGTCTCAAAGAAAATTTACCCGAGTTCCGATCTAACCTTAATAGTGTACATGGTTTCCGACCTCGGTTATAGTTTAACACAATGGTGCAAGTACCGACTTCCGAGTAAAATGTCACGAGGTCCCGCATTAAAGTGGAATTCAGTTAGAAAGGGCTCGAGTTCGGATCTTTGAGCTGGTTTCCAAATCGTCCACAAGTTCCGATTTCATCTCATGAAGTGCACGAGTTCCGATGTCATCTTCAGAATATACTGGAAACGAGTCCCACTGTTAGAGCGACGTGGAGAGCAAATTGTCACAAAAGAGGGGAAGTTTGGCAGAATTTCAGCCTTGTGTTTTAAGGCCAATCAGAACCCTCCAAGTTGACTACCACTCATGCCTATATAACACCTTCTTCTCCCCTCATTCAGACCCATTTTCTGCGCCCTCCCTTCTCCCTCACTTCAGCTCTCTTTTCTCTTCTCCACTCACCCAACTCCATCACTCGTTCAAGCTTGGCCAGGTCCTAATAATTCAAGCTTCAACACTTAACTCAAGATCACACTCCAAAGAGGTAGGATTCTACTTCTCTTCTTGAATTATTTGCCCTAAGGCTGTATGAACTTGTATTCTTCTTCATGTATTTGATGAGTTAATAGCTGAATTATGATAGGATTAATAGGAAATCTTGAGTTAAAATTATGGTTAGAAGAGGAAATTAGAAGGAGAGAAGAACCAGTATGCTATCTGGATGAACAATTCCACGGCAGTCCGTACGGCGGAGTGTACGGCTCCGCCTACAATCGGTCAAATCCGATGAGACCATTTTTAGAAGAAAGTAGACATTCAGGGCTTTTCATGGATATATCATATAAGGTTATTGGATTAGTATTGAGAGATATATGAATTTGTGAAGTTTGACCTAGGGTTCAAGACTTTCTTCCGGGCAGGATGACTTGAGGAGGACATAACTCACCCTACATAACTCCAAATTGAGTGAAACCAATTTTGTTAGAAAGCTTACACATAGGAGAATATCGCAATATGAAATTCCGAGTTTGTTATGGTCCCAATTGTCCCCAGTGATTCGAGGAAGTTACCCTATGTCCAAACCAGGCCAAAATAGAGTAGTTCAGGAAGGTTGACTTTCAGGACTTATAACTCGAGGTATACTTAAGCAAATGGAATGAAACTTGTGGAAAATGCAAGGTTGTCCTGTTAACTTCAATATGAGACCAATTTCGTATGATTTGAGCTTATTTTCGATTTTTAGTGAATTTATACTTCCAGGAGTGTAATTTAGGCCAGTGACCGAATAGGCCGAGGCAAAATTTGAATATCTTGAGTTATATAAATCAAAATGATATGGGACCAAAAAGGTTTGAAAGTAGACATATAGAGCTATGATATATCCAAAATTCAGGTTTAAATGAGTTGAATAGAGATAAAGGTGGATTATACAAGATTCAGGCAGAACTGAATAGCATTGGCAGAATGGCCAAAGTGATAGTTTCACAAGAGTTAGTGGACATATAAGGTTTGAGTTGAGGATTGCCAGTTCTATATTGATGTATCTATATATATGTGACATTGATTATATCGCTATGATTGAATTGTCTGTGACAACTAGCACTATTCATGGGGAGACGGAACTGATCCGTTATCTTTGCGGATTTATGCAAGTCTATGAAACTAGGAATGTTTACATGTAAGGATGAATTTGAATATGATATGAGTTATCAAAGATGAATTTTAGGCATGATATGAGTTATGAGAGCTTATGCAATGAGAGATTATACCTTGAATATATTACATTCACATGTTATGTTCATGTATGCCATGCATGCAAGCATAATTAGAATATGATATGAGAAATAAGACATGAGGCATATTCATGTATGCACAAAGCATCTGTACGCATGATAAGATATGGAAAGGAAAGATGATAAGAACTTTCAAGAGGGACGTACTAAGCTACCACGCCAGGCATGGCATAGACCCAGCTAGCGTGGGCTAGAGCGGTACTGTCTAAGACTTGGGCCAGCCCTCGACCAGATTAGTGGGAATAGACCGGTGTAAGGGTCGGGGAAAGTAAACCCGTCACTCATGTATAGGTACGAGCTCGGACCTAAAAAGCAGGCTATTGCCCAGGGGTGAAAAAGGCCATTCATCTCCAGGGGACCAAGCACAGAAAAGTAAGACCAAGTTGCAAGCTAAAGAAAGATATGAATTAAGTCAAGTGCACTTGCATACAGTCAAGCATAAGCATCTATAAGCGCATCCTTAGTTATCTCATTAAGTCATATTATTATTATCATGATTCTGGTTGAGGCATATCATACTAATCATATTTCTATGTCTGTAATATAATATGGTAAGTGATGGTTAAAATATAACCCGCTTCGAGAAATGTATTTTCAACTTAAAATTGAACCACCATTTGTTTATATATGCTCATATTTTCATAATAAACCGAAGCGGCTGGAATGTTTATGATGACATCATAAGTTTTGTTCAAATTTACCTACTGAGAACCCTAGGTTCTCACTGCCTGCTAGTATGTTCTTCATTTCCGTAAACATTCCAGTACCTAAGTTGGACATCCAGTGCAAGACGGAATGCAGGGCCGCTCATTGAGCACGACTCAGGCGCTAGCCAGATCAAGAGACCATCGAAGCTAGCTAATGATTAGTCGGTAGTACACACTGTTTACTCTGTAGGTCACAATTTGCTTTTAAAGTGTAATTATTTTATTCTCTATGTATTAGAGTTTAGTAGTTAGTAATAAAGTGGACAATAAAAGGGCCATGTATTATATTTTCCCTATTTTAAAGAATTTTTCAGCACTGTGACAACCTTTTTATGTAATTCCATGACTCGAGCATGGCTTATATGATAGAGGGTGTTACACAAATTGGATGATGGGGGAACAAAGCATGTACTAGCTCTTACATAAAGCATTCTTATCTTATGCTTTATGCTTTAATGACATCATTTTTTACTTTATTGTCTAGTTGACTAAATTTGAATTTAATCATGTGATTAAGTGCTCTTGCAACTTAATTAAGATGATTAAGCAAGGATTAGTGATTAACACACAAGAACATGATTAACAAAAATTAATCTTGTGATTAAGCTTAATTAATCTTAATTAAACTCGATTAAGCTAATTAAGGGTGATTAGTGCTTAATTAAGCTATAAAGGCTCTGACTTTCTTAATTAGAGATTATCTAATCTTGATTAAGCATTCTCTTGACTTTTCTCATTCGAGTTAACTAATAAACTCTTCGTTAACCTCTTAATTAAGCCTTAATATCATAATTTCTCATTAAGTGTCTAATTACTCAGGGTTACTGAGGTAATTTAGCATGACAAGAAATTGAGGATGTTACAAGGTACAAGTTTAAAATCTTAAATCTTAATCTATCTTGCAAGCTTTTAATTTTATTTGGTGGTCTAGAGTTTAAGCTCAAGACCGGCTTTCGAGATTGAATCGAGATCGAGTTCCAAAATTATATCAGTTTTGGTTCCCCGACTTCCGGGGTTAAGTTTAGAGCTGATCTCCGAGATTGATTCGGGACCAAGTTCTGAGGTTAGGGTTCCGGAATTACATGTATAAGAGTTTTAAAGCATCTTAGTTCACGACTTCTGGGATTAAGGTATAAGGTTTCATGTTCTAGTACCAACTTTTGAGTTTATGTTCAAGATCCCCGACTTCCGAGTTTAAGTGTTTTAGGTTTTATTTTATTGTCCTCGACTTTCGGTTTTAAAGTGTTTTATGTGCTGTGTGATTCTGATCTCCGACATTAAGCCACAACTGGTCTTCTAAGACTTTTGTGAATATGTTTCCTAAGTTCCAAGTTCCGACATTATTTTTACCAATCTAGTTTCTACTTGCTTACTTCCGAGTTCCAATGTTAACTATACCTACTCTAGTTTTCTATTCACTAAGTTCCGAGTTTCAATGTTAACTATACCCAATCTAGTTCTCTATTTGCTAGGTTCCAACTTTCTACATTAACTGTACCCAATCTAGTTCTCTGTTTGCTAGGTTCCGAATTCCGATGTTAACTATACGCGATCTAGTTTTCTATTCACTAAGCTCCGAGTTCCAACATTAACTATACCCGATATAATTCTTTGTTTGCTAGGTTCCAAGTTCTAACGTTAACTATACTCGATCTAGTTTACTAGTTCTAGTTTTTCTGAGATTAAATCCTAAGTAATCCTCAATATCAATTTTTAAGAGTTAGAAGTGTTCTTTACTGCAAGTCTATATGTTCATGTTCTTAGAATCTTTTACTTAATTAAATCTTTTAGAATTATCATTAGAATGTTTTGATCTGATCAAATAGTTTAAAAACATCAAGGGAAGTGTTTGAACCGATTAAAAGTTTTCTAAAGACATGAACATACAAGAACAACCAAGAGAGGATTAGAATTCCTACTTTAGAGGAGATGATTTAATAAAGAACCTTAAACCTTGAAGGCTTCTAAAAACTGGAAACTGGATCTTGAGATTGGAAACTAGAAACTAGGATAGGAGACTAAAAATTGGAAACTAAAGACTAGAAGGTGGAAACTAGAGACTGGAAGCTGGAAACTAAAGACTAGAAAGTTGAACAGTTCTTCTTAGAGCTATTGGAAACAAACGACTAGAAGGTGTAAACTAGAGACTAGAAGCTGGAAACTAGAAACTGGAGACTGGAAAGTTGAAGGGTTCCTCTTAGAGCCACTAATGAGGTCGTGGCTAGCAAGAAGAAAGGAAGAGTTTTGTGCTTTTTGGAGTGTTTGAGAGTGAAAGAGAGAGAATGGAAAGTGATTGGAGAGAAGGAGGCTATGTATTTATAGCTAAGTTAGTTCCTAGATTTAAGTCATCATATCTTTTTAACTTAAACTAGTTACTTTAAATTTCTGTTCCACTAGGGGATAGTTCCAAGTTCAAGTTCGTTATGAGATTTAAGCCTTTTAATCTCAAACTAGTCATTTTAAATTTCTACTCCAATGGGTGCAATTTCCGAGTTTGAGTTTGCTCCAAAATTTAAGCCTTTAAATCTCAACAAATTTTCGAAATTTTTTCAGCTAGGATGAGTTCTAGGTTCCAACTTCATCGGGAGTTAGTTACGAGTTTCGATTTCGCAAATATAGGGATTTGGCTAACTTTGAAGGTAATTACATAAAATTACCTTTTTGCCCTTCCTTAATTATATTGACAATTCAGTTAACTTTTCCTAATTTCCAAGCTTTTGCTCATTTAATTAGTGAATTAATCTTTGATTAATTTACTAATTACTCTAATTACTCAATAATAATGAGATAATTAGCTTAGAGAAATTAGGAATGCTACGAGAGGAGTGAGCGCTAGGGGGCTAGCAAGGCTCTTTTTTATTAATCGAAGGCCTTTTGTTGTTCTTCTCCCCATATGAACTCTTCGGCTGATTTTAACCTCAAAAGTAGTAAGAAAAAAAAAAGAAGCTTTTATCTTACCAACTGAGTTTGCTATAAACCTCCTTTAGAAGTTAATTTTCCTAATCAACCTTTGTAACTCCTTTTTGTTTCTAGGGGGTCTCACTTCTAACATCACCTTAGCTTTATTTTTGTCTACTTCGATTCCTTGGCTATGTAGTAAAAATCCTAGGAAGTTGTTAGCCAAAACTCCAAAAGCACATTTTAGATTCATCTTTAAGGAACGCCTTCGCATTCTCACGAAAGACTATTCTAAATTGGCCAAATGTTGCTTGAAATCAGTCGACATGACAACAACATCATCAATATATACTTCCATATTTTTTCCTATTAAATCAAGGAATATGAGATTTACTGCCCTTTGATAGATTGCCTTCGCATTCTTTAATCTAAATGGCATGATAACCCATTCAAATATGTCGATGGATCTAGGTAACAAAAAGTTATTTTATGAATATCCTCTTCGACTAAATAAATTTGATTATAACCCGAATAGCCATCCATAAAGGTTAAGATTCCATAATTAGCCGCTGCGTCAATGAGCATATCGACTATAGGCATTACATATTTATCTTTGGGCATCACTAAATTTAAATTTCTTAAATCTATACAAATTCTAACTTGCCCATTTTTCTTAATTACAAGAACTATATTTGACAACTGATCTATATATTTAGTTGTCCTGATGAACCCTGCTCTTAATAACCTTTCTATCTCTCCTTTGATCTTCAGCAAAAGTTCTAGGTTGAATCTTCTTGCTAGCTACTTGCGTGGCTTATAACCTCCTTTGATAGGCAATCGATGTTGGACTAGTTTGTAGGACAACCTTGGCATTTCATGATAGCCCCAAGCAAAGCAATCTCTATATTCCTTTATTAGTTGGATTAGTTGATCTCGATCTTCCTCTAGTAATAAGCCACTAATTTTTGTCAATTTAGGTTCTTCTAATATTCCTAGATTTACTTCCTGCAGGGGGTCTTTGGCCTCGATATTCAGCTTCTTTTCTTCAGTTATTCTCATGTCACTAGCTCCTGTTGATCATCTTTATTACCTCCCTTAAATTGGTCTTTCTCAACTAACTATGTTTCTAAGATACTCTCCTGGATTCTGGATTCGGCAAAATATTATGTCAGCTATTGCATGACCTTTTATAATGCTTGCTCTTCAGATTCCGTCATTATTAGTTTCTAAAGGCCGTGGATCGACCTGGACTACTACTTTAAAGTCATCCAATGATAAATAAAAGCACTTGATGGAATTCAAAGTGATGCTTTTTGGCCTAGAAATGGGCTCTGTTTTTGGTAGATAAAGCATGGCATCCTACATCCTAACATCGACAATGAAAGGAAATGGGTCTGCATCCATTACTTCCGCCTGATCTCTATTCCAGAATTGTAGTTATTGGTAGAGGGTAGATGGCAAATAGTGATTAGCGTGGATCGACTTTCTACCTAACAACATGGTATATCTAGGCTTTGTGTCTACCACAAAGATCACTGTATTGGTAGTCGTCGAACCAACTATCAGTTCAACAATTAGAAATCCTAATGCCGAGGTACTTCCTCTAGTGAACTTGGACATGGTCATATTAGTCTCCTTAAGATCTTTGTAGCTTTTGTCTAGCCTTTTAACTGTGCTATACAGCATCATATTCAGCATAGCTTCTCCATCAATTAAGACTCTACTTACAGGTTTACTATTCACATGAGCCTTTATATAAAGAAGGCTCGTCAGGCTTTCCTTGAACCAAGGCCACGCATTTGGCTTTCTCAACCATCACATCACCCTCCAAATATTGAGACTCACTAGCTTGGTCAACAAACTCCAAAGGAATAATTCCCACAATGGCTACTATAGCTAGGTCATCCTAGAATCCGTCTAGGAGGTCCTCATTGTTAAGCAAATCATCTAGAAAATTTTTTGAGTATTCATCTTCTTGGATAAATTCTGTGGGTTTGGCAAGCATGGCCTCTACGTCTAATTCATCTGATGGCTTGGCAATCATCTTATCTAAATCCTTAGATAGCTTAGTAACTGGCTCAAGCTTTGGGGATAGCTTTAGGGACTATACCTGCTCCCTTTCAATATGTCATGATTGCTCGAGGATAGCCATAATTCTTTTCATTTTCTTATTACTCCTCTTCCGCTGTAACCTTCTTTTCTGGGCTCTGGTAAGTTGTGATTTTGTTTCTTCCATTATCTTTTACTTCTCTAGCTCCTTATTTACCATCCATTCTCCAACCTTGGGTTTAACTCTTGGCTTGACCATCCTCTTCACTTTAGGCTATTCATCGTTCAACACTGTAATTTTGAGAGAGGATGCCCTTTTTTTTTAAATTAAACTCTATGACACGCTTGGAACTCTTTGGCAAGGCATGCTTTATGATTTTAGGAATGGCGATTTGTTCTACCCTTTTGCCTTTTCTATTTCTGGAATTTTGAGATGAGCTAAGGAGATTAGATTCCTTCCTAGGCTGATTTTGAAACCTAATCCTATTCTAAAATGAGCCCAAATATTGTAGCCTTTGGAATATGCTAACCTTGTGGCTAGACTCCTGCCCCCTAGCCTCCTATACTTTGGCAAACTTAGGTCGACAAACTGTTTTCCGAGAAGGCCCTACCTCATCTTTTCCCTTAAGCTTCTTCTCCTACCTGGCAATCTTACCATTTCTCTATCCTTTCTTGGTTGTAGATATTGAGGCCATGTTTATGGATATGCCAAAAGGACTAGTATCCACTGTCATATCTCATTTCTTGGCCAATTTGAGCCTGCCTTCTTTTAATGCCTTTTGAATAGCATTCCCAAACATAGTACAATTGTTGGTGGTATAGGTCCATGAATGGTGCTAGTTGAAGTACTTTTTCCCCTTGATTTCCTTGACAAAAGGAATTTTGTGAACATCTGAGAACTTAATTTGCTTGTCTTTAACAAGGCAATCAAAGATCTAATTGGCCTTGGAAATGTCAAATAGATAAGCTTCCTTTTCCGGCTTAGCTACTTTCTTGCCTTTGGAAGGTGTTAGAGCAAGACAGGTATATCTGCTTGCCCATTTGATTGGTCCTCCCAAGCATTTTCCTCAGTCAAGTCACAACATATTACTAAGATCAAATGTGGCCATCTAGGCCCAGCTCAACTAGACGTCCTTTGCTCTTTCTCCATAATACACTACTATACTCTTGAAGCCTTGGATGTTAGCTGAGCCAGGTTAGAATACTCTATAGCTGCTAAGCCTTCCCCCAATTGAGGGTGCATATTATTCACAACAACCATAGCACGTTCAGACTCTGTTAATTGTACACTACATCGACTCCTTACTCTCGTGAATCATTCTAAGAATTTAGCTACAAGTTTATTTGGTAACTGCCTGAGACTCATCAGCTCGACTATGGAAACCTCAAGCTGGGGCTTATAGACTATGGTAACTACCTGGACTCAATTTAAACTAAGAAAGGAGAACTAGGAAAAGGCAGCACCTGTGAGAGACAAAGGGAAGAGTTAGAGCCTATAACACTCATTCTGGTTTGCTTCACCGCATTAAGTCATAAAACGGCTAATATGTTCCATCGTAGATTTTCTGTCCTCACCAGAAAAAGGTAGAAAATACAAAGTCTTGTAACCCCTCGACAAGGGAATCCAGTTAACCTAATCAGGGTATATCTTCCTATACATTGGCATGTCCACTAGCCTAAGTTAGACCTCGAAATGTCAACTGATAGCCTCGACAATCATATTTGGATCTATCAAAGGTTGAACATTTGCTCAAGGATCCACTTGCACCAAGGGTGGGGCTTGTGGTAGGATATCTTGCCGATAAGCAACTTGATATCCTGGCCCTTGCATGGTGTACTTTTAGGATTGAGAAGTATGAACTAAGGGTTGAGAATAGCAAGTTTGGTTTTTGCACAATAATATTTGAGGTTGAGTACATGGTTTGATTCAGGTAATTATGCGCTAACCCTCCAAAAGTAGTTACATTAGTCATGGGTGGTCGTTGTAGCGCATATGGGGCATTGGCATTGTTAACTGTCCCTAAACATGGCTGCACCATATTGTAACCATTTTGTGTCTAAGACTCAATGTTCCCATTCCTTCCAAAACTACTCATTGTGGGTAAATCGTTGGGTGTATTCCATGTGTTCACATTATGGTTAGTAGGCAACACTAGTAATCCAATACTCCCAAAGGTGTTTGGTGGTCTATACACCATACTTGTCTATATTGCCAATTGTGTGGCTAAACAAGTTGCCCCCCTGACTGGTTAGCCAATGCATTTCCACTAACTGTGTTCTCCGAAGGTGCGGTCAAAGTAGAATTGTCCTTGGTATTAGCTTGTTGCTGAGCCATTTGGATTTCATTGTAAATCATTAAATTAACAATACCGGCTTCTTGTTTAGATGATTCCAGCGTTAGGTCGTTTAACACCATATCAATCTGCTCTCAAATAAATGAGGTAACCGTAACAACTTATTGCCCTCTTTTTGCCCAAGACATTCCCGATGGAGGATTGCTTGATAAGGAAGCAACCAAATTAACCACAGGCTAGTTCACGGCATCCTGCATTGGCTGCAAGCCTACGCCCCTTGGAGGGGTACAAGGTGTGACCGACGTGGTCATTGATGGACCTCTAGCCTTTTGGTTTATCTGCTTTGGTGGTTGTAGACCTGGCATAATGAGTTTTCTTGACCTCAAGAACATAAGCCAAGTGTGATCTAACCCTGTTCTTGGAAACTTTGTTTAATCTATTGGCAATCTCACTAGGCGTGCCAAAAAATATGTTAGGCTATTTTTAGCTTGAGCTTATATTGAGTTGGATGCTAGACATGCCAGACCTTGAAATCGGCTAGCCTTGGATTAGCTATTTTCGATTCCAAGTGTCAAATGATTACTCCAAGGGGAGAAATCTACCTCTCAGATATGGGTTTCCAAGTTACTTAATGATATGTACTTGGCTAAGATCAATTAGAAATAACCAAAACCAAGGGTAATGAGAACTGGAATGTAATCGGCAGAGTTTGTATTGATACTTGAACAAGTTACAATGGAACTCCCATGGGATCCAATTGCAATTCCCACTCGAAAGGTTGGTGAAGTAACAAAAAAGTACTTGAAAGTAAAGGCAAAAATAAAATATTTAAAGGCTTAGAGAATTAAATCTAAATGGAAAGGTAAAAACAAAGTAAATGCTAGGCAAAGATAAAATAAGTTGTGTATTGTTGATTTTCGGATCCTTTGCAATGGATGGGTCTTCTCCTATTTATAGGCAGAATCTATTCCAAAGCTGCCCTTTAGTAACTGCCCAAACTACCATTGGCTTGCCACTCGAGCCCTTGGATTGTTGTTTGTACTATAAGCTCCTTATTGATATTGCCACGTGTCTTCGGCTATGGTTAGGGTAATAAACTCCCTTAATGCACCGAGACTTCACACCCCAGTTATCAACTATGACTCAGCCGAGACTTAAGTCATAGCCTAACTTGTTCTCGACTAAGTCATTCCTCGACTAGTAACACTTATCAATTTTTGGTAGCAACATTAGGAAATAGTTGTACATAGGAAATATGCATTCTTGAAAATTATTAATGTACTCTAGATATATATAAGTATCATGCATGCTAAGTGTTAAACAATAAGCAATTCAAAAAATCATTGTCTCTTAGTTATCTATTTCTTTCTCAAGTGTGTTGTAACATGTTAATCCTTTTGTTAACTCTCATTTAGAGGTGTAAGCGGATTGAATTGATCCAATGAACTTTAAATCCTAAACCCTAAACCCAAATATCCAAATCAACTAATGGAATTGATTCAAATCTGTTCGGATAATCGATTCATTTTAAAGTGGAACAAAACCAAACCAATTATTATTGGTTTGGTTTCAAATTTATGATTTTCCAACCCGACTATCCAATCAACTAATTTTTTAATTTATTTCTAATATTTCAAAGTTTTATACTTAAGTTTTTAGTAATAGAGTCAATTTTTATCTTACTTATTAATATTTGTTAAGATATTTATCTATTTACACTATTATTAAATATATCATAATCAAGCTTTATATTATTATTAGTTGTTATAAGAATAGATTCTTTTTTAAAAATACAATTTTTTTTATTTTTTAATTCAACCCGATGACGCCAACCAAACCAACTTGATCTTGATTGAGTCGAATTTATTTTTCACTCAAACCCAAATCAAACCAACCCGTTTGCACCCTCATTCGTTAAATGTCATGTTGTATCTGACTTGAAATTAATTGAAACATGTTTCAATAATGGGTACAAAAACACACTAATCAGCCCAAATTATTGTGGTATGACAAACTTGTTAAAACTTGTTTAAGTTTAGAAATGAAAGTGTTAGCAATTTTTTTTTTAGGGGCTAATCGTTGAATCTCGATTCTTTAAGTGATCAAGATGTATATTAACTATAATAAAAGAACTAAGTTGTTACAATGTCTTTTAGGGATGAAAATGTTAATAAATAAATTTTTTTTGAGGGGCTAATTTATTAAATCTCAATTCTTTTAGGGATCAAAATGTATATTAACTCATTAGAGTTTTAATATATTTATCCAAGTGCTTGAGTTCTATCCTTTTATATATGTTATTATCACTTATTGTCCCTAACCCCATATCCCTCTCCCCAATCGCCTGATAAATACATTTGAGAACCATACTTAAGAAAGCTTCTTACACTAGTCACATTTTCATACAATGGTTTTTCCTACAATCTTTTCCTACTTACTATATTTAGTAAAATCTACTCAGATTCTAAAACCTTTAATTTTCAAATTTAAAAAGACTTGGATTATCATCTGTGAGTAGCTATTATCTCTACATCCAATAACATTAATTGAGTTAGATATTTACAATGACCAAGCATTAACCTAATTTTCTTCTCTCTTGATGCTTTTAATTTCATTCATATATATTTTTATTCAAATAATATTTTCACTTATCTTTCTGATACTCATTTATTGCATATCTTCCTTTTCCTAGATACAATTAGTAGTGAGAATTTGAATTATATAATTAATTTTAATCACCAATCAGATTTTGTCAATATCAATAAAAATACACTTATGTTATTTGTACTTACATATTATATAATCTTTGGAGTTTGTTGGAGTTCTTGAAAATTGTAAATTATGTAAGAAGTTTCTTTAGTTAAGGCTACACTATTAATTGTTTTGATTTTTTACCAACTCAAATTTCATGGTGACATTTATGTTTCAGATCTTGGAGTCATCATTTTGAGGAAAGTTTTACCTAACCATCATTATTGACTCAAAACTACATGAATAATTCCTAAGACTTAATAAATTTAGAGTTTACAGTTTTAACTTTTAATACAAAGTTAATTCGAATAACTTCTGTTCGTTAATTAAACAAAGTAAAAATAAGTGAATTGGTACAAAAGAGGGAAAAAAAATCAATTTTTACAATGTTGTCCCTTATCTTTTTCTTTTTTTTTTTTGGGTTTAATTTGATCTTGTACATTACAAACTATTTACCATTGTGAAAAAAAATACTAATGCGATAAAAATAGAACTAACAAGATACACATGTGAATGTGATGTTAACATAGGAGAGAGAGTCCACAACTATAAAAGCAGTTCATTTTCTAGTTCCATTCCAGGACCTGACATAGAGAATACCAAAATGTGGAAGGTAGATCATTTTCTTGTTCTGCTACAGGACAGGCAGCATTATTGAAGTCCTTTAAAAGCGAAAAATATCCCATTCATCTTACGATGTGTTTGTGAGTTGGGATTTTGAAGGGCAGATATCCATTTTACTCTTCAATCCTTTCCCTCCCCTCCCCTCTCCTCCAAAATCTCAACTCACAAACATATCCCTAGTAGCTAGCTAGCAGTGGTGATTCTACAACCATCTACAGCAACGGCATCACAGCCAGAGAAGCCACCAGCTTCATCAGTAAAACAGCAAAGCAACGAATTTGCCTGTGCCCCAGTGTTGGCTTCTCATGCATTAGCATAGGCATCATCAGGTATCCAGTAACTATGTTGTATAGCTCCAGTAGTGTTAGTAGCCTCGAATGTTCTTACATAAGAACCACACACGTGCTAAATCCTTGTTCAAAGAATTTTAGCAGTCCATGCTCCGAGACATGTTAAAATGATGCAAATATCGATGTGCATTGACCATTTATCGACAGATTAAATGTTTGATGAAACGTCACTGTAACACCATTTTTTCACTATCATCATCCAATGACATGTTAAAGTCACAGCAAAAGTTTGACTAGATTGAATAACATACTTGTAATATGACTAGGAAAATATCTAAATAGAATAAAATCTTGATCAATTAATTACCAAACTATTGATTGGTCAGGTGTTTTTATTCAAGAAATAGCCATACTTGAACATTTTCTCGCGAAATCCGAAATAAAAAATAGAACGGTACAGATTCTATACGGATTTTAACCTAATCTTACTCCATCAAAGCAGTGCTACTGTAACACTAGTGCCAGGAAGGGGCGTGTTACTGAAGAACTTGTACCAAAATGCGATTGTTTAGACAAAAAGTCCCATTCTTTGTGATGAATGCATTCATTGCTTGAGTCCTTGATGGGAAACGTACCGTGGCCATTCTAATGGGTTCTGAACCTTGTCCAAGTCTGAAAAAGCAAGACCCATCATCTCAAGATAATAACATCAAACGTATAAAATAAATTTATAAAATACATGACATTAACCTTGTAAAGACATTGATGGAGGAGTGATCATATTCACAACCAGACAGAATGCGTTCTATATCCACAAATTGTGCATTTCGAGGAATTCCTTGAATTAAAATCTAGCAAAACCAGACACTGTTAGATAAGTATGGTGGTTCAAGAGTAGTGTTTGAATAAAACTGAAATAAGAGCACTTGAACTAGTGATCTTCAGTTTAAGAAAGTAATTAATTCTGAAGATAACTTTAACCATCATATCAAAGATCCACTTAAAATTCCATCTGTGAAAAATACAAAATAATAATACTAATTCCTAATTCTTTTAATCTTGCCATCCACACCTTCGTCCATCTATACCAAAAATCCAAGTAATCTGCAGATCATATACATACAGTTACGGTGTTCCCTATGTCACACAATGCCAGAACAATTTGATCAAATGGCCTCACATTGCTACATTGTTCTGATGGACAGAAATGTACCAGACACTGACAGTTATAACGTAAGCTCAAAATCCTTAGAAGAGCCATTGATACATTGGCCTGCCACACAGGCCTCACAGTGTATCATAAGTGGATAGCAGCTATTATCAGACTCACACCTTCCCTTTATTAGCAAACATTATCAAAATCATGTGCTGCACAGAAATACAAAACAGTGGGAGTCCAAATGACATATTTCATCTATGATGCAGTTAAGTGCATGACCATTAGTATGCATAAAGATACAATGACTCAAGCAGCTTGGTCCTGACTCTTGACAGTTTAAGGTAGTAGGAATGTCCATGCGTCATATTGTAGTTTTCCTATCTTCTCTATAACATTAATAACCTACAGAATCTTATCCATTTCAGGCAATAAGATGGTTAATCTGTCAGACTTTTAGACAATAATAACTTTTCTGATTTTCCTGCCAATCCTCATTTTAACAGAACAACATTTTTTTTCCTTTGGCAATTTAGGTCCAAATAACACATAAGATATGCATAATACACATTCCTTAGTTGCATAAGTCAAGAAGATCAATTAATAGCAAAATATAGTATGATTGAATTAATACATATAGTTCTTACGCAAAAGATTTTAAAGAGTTCGAGGTTTTTTACCTCCAAATCAGTATGATTGATAATTATTTGCAAATCAAGCTATATAAAATATCTTACAGATCTGAAACTCATCCAAATTTTTCTAAATACAACTTCTTTATATAAAATTTCTGTAAAGAGAATTAGCTCCAGTTCAATATACATTTATAAATATTTGTTACAATAAATTTAACAAAATTTCTTTTGATATCTAGGCTTTGATGAATGGCCACTTAGTCATTTCAAGCATATGAGAAGATATCAAAGAATAACTACTCTCTAATACTTCTGAAAACAGACAGGATAAGCAAAGGCAATTACAAATTTATACTTACAGTTTTTCCGTCATAGGGAGTTACAATATCCCATTGGTCACGATCAACCTGATCCAATGAAAAGAACAAAAATCAAACATTGCCAAGCATAACAGAATATACAATCTTCTTTTCTTTTTTCCTTTTCTTTTTTTATTTTTTTATTTTTTTATTTTTTGACAAAAGCTATATGCAGAGCACCATACCCTTTCCAATTTGTACAAGCGACCCTTCCTAGTAATCACCTTTGAAGCATTCTCAAAGGCATTGCGAGAAGGGAATTGCAACATCCTGATGATAGCCAAAATTTCAATCTGAATGTCATTTTGCATGAATTCAATCTAAGATAAGGCACATTTAGTCTAAAAAATAATAACCCACTCACAGGATGAGCATAATGAAATCACACATTTCATGACGTGTAACGAAAAAAAAAAAAAACATTGGAGTTGACCTTTCCCTTCTATTCTTCCACACATTAAACAAAAATAAAAATTAATCACTTTGATAGGCAAGAAATGGAACCGATTATGACAAAATGCTAAATGCTAAATCTTTCACAATTCACAATTCCCTTAAATCAAGACAAAAGATGGAATACATTACATTGCAAGCGGAAAAAAGCCACGGCTGTATTCCATTTTAACATCCCCCAGCGTCAAATTACAACCTTCAAGGAAGTTGATGACATCTGTTTTCAGTGTACGTTTATGAATGCCGAGCAGCCTGCCATATGTCAAACCTAACAAGAAAAAGAGAAAGGAGCACAGTCAACAACTTGCATGGAATAACTGGTTACTCATTCTAACAAAGAAGCGTTAACAGGTATTCTTAAAGATTAGGTACCAGACTACTGGTACCGTCTTTAAAAACAAGGAATCTATTACTACTACTAAAACCTAAGCCTACTAGAAGACCAAATTGAGCACAATAGAAATGGGGTAATTGAATAACATGGTTTACCTGTATTGTCAGTATGCAGGAATGGAGGAGGGGCCATTGAATTCTGTGGCGGCTGCTCTGCTTCAGTAGAGAAGCACCTGGGCAATTGCTGAGTAGAGATTGGGAGGCCATGACCTCTCTTCAGTGCGGAAACAGCAGAGTTGGATCTCAGTGCGGCTCTAACAAGACCACTCATTTTCGCGAATTCGCCTCAATTTGGTTGCAGGGTAAATCAAAGTGACCTATTAATTAAGAAAAAAAAAATATATTAAAAGAAAAAAAAAAAAGCCAACAAATATGGGCATTTATGTTTAACATTTGGAATATCAGGAGTATCATAGCCATCTCCATTTCAGTGACCTTTTTGTGCATTCACATTATAAGCTTTCACACTATGAGAATAAATACAGCAAGTCTAGTTATAAAGATAAGGGAAGAGAACTGATTGCCGTTTAGATATATAAAATTGCAGTACCCAGAAAGAAAACGGAAAAAGGGAGGGACAGTCGAATGGGGTGGCAATGGCAGAGGGTGCTGGAATCACGAGGCAGAGGGTGGCGACGACTTCCGGCGATGACTGAGGCAGACGGTTGCGCCGGGCTGAGGGAAT
The DNA here is from genome assembly GCA_031439585.1 of Pterocarpus macrocarpus. Lineage (NCBI taxonomy): Eukaryota > Viridiplantae > Streptophyta > Magnoliopsida > Fabales > Fabaceae > Pterocarpus > Pterocarpus macrocarpus. The sequence continues at coordinate 29,557,484 of CM062520.1, forward strand.
GAGGGCTGCGGACCGCGGCGATGACTGGGGGCGATGGAGAGGTCTAGTATAGTGATGACGGAACGAGGGTTTAAAGAGAGCTCTTGCTACTTGCTAGTGGCTGCGGCAGATTAGGGAATACAGAATACTAGACGGTAGCCATGAAACAATTTTTAAAATTATTATTAATTTAAGGATAAATATCACTCATGCCCTCGGCATTGGTAAAATTCATCGTGAAACCCTATATTAATCCAAGCTATACTTACCTCCATATGGGGGGAGATTAAGGGAGGTAAATATTATATTTGTTAGGATATTTAGTGTTACATTTTATCAAATGCAAAATTATCATTTGGGTGAGCCAATATAAAGTCAATTTATGGATTATACTATGAATAATAACTGAATTATATTAAAATATAATAGTACCATTATACTGAAAACATAAAATTTGTACATGCCTTTACTTGTATTTGAATTTATGCAAATACGCATAATTTTTCTTTTCTTCCTTTATCTTTCTTTACTTGCTACACATATTTCAAAGTACGATGGTCATATTATACTCCCTTGGGGTGTGATCATCATGTCACACTCCCTAGGAACATGTTATTCCTGCCACGTGCCAAAGTATGATCATCATATTATACTCCATTGGGATGTGATCGACATATCACATTTCTTAGGGTGTGGGATCATTATGCCACATTTCAGAGTATAATCACCATGTCATACCCCATCAGAGCGTGATCGTCATATCACGTTCCTTAGAAATATGGACTCATCATCATATCTTTCATCATAGAATCTTTATATGCCACATTCTAGAGTATGATCGCCATGTCATACCCCATCAGAGCGTGATTGCCATGTCACGTTCCTTAGGAATATGGAACCTTCATCATATCTTTTAACTGCCTTCACAAGGAAGGACCTAATTAACTGCCTCCAAGTGAAGGGATCTATATTTAATATGTTCATATCCTTTCGTTCCCATACATAATCATGCGTTGACATGTTGAATGCACTCATACATATGCTTCATCATTTACTTTTATATATCTTTGCATATAGAATTTCATGTTCATATTTTATGCCGAAAATTCGGCAGTATAACAGGGCGTGTCCACTTTCCCATGAATAGTGCCAGATAACCAGGAAATTTTAATCAAATAGCAAACCCAATATAGAGCATCACATCTTCAATAATTGTCACACACAACAAAGTCTTATGAGCAAAACTTAGGTAATTAGGTGCAAGTTTTAAAATCTTAAGTCTTAATCTATCTTACAAGCTTTTAACTTTTATTAATGTTCACGAGCTTTAACTTATGACCGACTTCCGAGATTGAATTTGTCCGAGTTCCGAGATAGTATAAGTTCCAACTTTGTAGGGTTTTGGCTCCCGACTTCCGGGGTTATATAATGCTTTGGTTCCCGACTTCCGGGATTATGTATTGCTTTGGCTCCCGATTTCCGTAATTATGTAATGCTTTGGTTCCCGATTTCCGGGATTCAGGTGTAAGATTTCATATTCTGGTACCAACTTCCAAGTTTACATTGAAGGTCCTCGACTTTTGGGTTTAAGTATTTTAGGTTTTATATTTTTGTCCATAACTTTCGATTTTAAAGTGTTTTATGAGCTTGTGATTCCGATTTCCGACTTTAATCCATAATTGGTCTTCCAACTCTTATGAATGTTTCCTAAGTCCCGAGTTCCAACATTAACCATACCCGGTCTTCACTAATTTCCGAGTTCCGACATTAACTATGCCCGACTAGTTTCCTATTCACTGAGTTCCGAGTTCAACATTAAGTATACCTGATCTAGCTCTCTGTTTGCTAAGTTCTGAGTTCCGATATTAACTAAACTTGATCTAGTATTCATACATGTCTCTAGCCAAAATTGCACTCTTATAAGAGAAAATTCACCAAAAATAGAAATCTGGGTGAAATCATACGAATATATAACTGTAAAGCTAACAGAGCCAACTTTCAAATGAAAGAAGTTGCATTTTATTTGAAAGAGTATAATTCAAGATATAAGCCCCGAAACTTGACCCTACTGCACTCCCCTGTTCCAGCTCGGGTTGAACTTAAGGTGGATTCATTGATGTACTAGGAATAGTTGGCATCGAACCTGACCCTAAAATTTTTATCGGATATTCTCTCATATGTTAGCTTTCAAACAACGTTAGATTCACTCAATTTGGAATTGTGTAGAGTGAGTTACATCTTTCTCAACTCACACTGCCCGGATGAAAGTTCTGATTTCCAGGTCAAATTTCAAAAATTCATAACTACCTCTATACTGATCCAATGGCCTTATATTATATGTGTATAGAAAGCCCTGAATGTCTACTTTCATATAAAAATAGTTTTATCGAGTTTAAACAACGGCAGACATAGTCGTACACTCCGCCGTATGGACTGCCGAGGGATTTTGGTCTTCCAGCCCATTACTTCTTCCTACTTTCACCCTTTCTTACTTCTTAATCGATTTAATCATCAAAAACAGCTAATAAAACAACCAAAGATCATCATATTTATTCAATCATCACATCAAGAAGTGAGAAAATAAAGCCCCAAATCAACCACACATAACCAAAAGAACAAGAATAAGGTTGAATCTCTACCTCTATCTTGAAGTACAACTAGTTAATCTTGAGTTCTAATGAAGGATATGGATGTAAGAGACTTGATGGAGGCTGAAAGTGGAGGGAGGAGATGAAGAGGATAAAGAAAAGAAGAGAGGAAGGCTACTGGAAAGGGTTAAAGTCAGCAGGAAATAAGAGACTGATTCAATAATAAAAAGGTAGTTGGAATTGGTTGTTTTGATTGGCTGAAATTTTGTGGGTAAGGTTCAGCCATATCTCCCTTTTTTGTGGCCTTGGTGGCGCCACCTTTAGAGGCTTAAATGCCTAAGTATTCAGCCATTGGGGTATAGGGTTTTGGGCACATAATTCTATTGATTTGGTTTTGACAGTTTAAAATACCATAATCTTACCGATTTCCTTTGAGTCAGTAAATCGGTTTAAGAAAATTTCTATGAAATCTCTTATACTTCTAACCTAATTCCCTCATATCTAAACTCAATTAATTCCTAATTAATTGATCCTAAATAAACATTTAGTCAAATTTTAATTAACTTTAATTATTTGATAAGAACCAAGTAATTAGGTGGAAAACGATAAGAAAATTCCAGTGGATGTCACATAAACGGATCGAATTGTTCAAATCGACCCAAAGATCTAAAGATATAAACCAAACTAATAGAATTGGCTTGAATTAGTTCGAGCAATCGGTTCAATTTAAGATAGAACCAAATCAAATTAATTATTTTTGGTTCGGTTTTGAATTTATGTTTTTTTTTCAACTCAATCACCTGATTAACTTGTTTTTTTTTTGTTTATTTCTAATTTTTTAAAGTTTTGCACTTAATTTTTTTAGTAATAGAGTCATTTTTTACCTTCTTTGTTAACATTTGTTTAAGGAATTAGATTCTAATTTGTATGATGCACTGCTAATATAAAAAAATGTATAAAATATTCAATCATATACTTCTGTATTAGTAAAAGTGTTTAACTGCACTACCTACTACCTTAAATATTACAAATAAAAATATTTGATTGGATGATAATATAAAACTTTATTTCATTTTCAGTGCATAGCAATTAAACTCTAAGGAATTTATTTATTAACATTATTATTAAGTATATCATAAACAAGCTCTATATTATTGTTAGTTATTGTAAGAATAAAAACCTTTTTTAATAAATATAATTCTTTATTTTCTAGTTCAACTCAACCCGAACCAAACCAACCTGATCTTGATCAAATCGGATTAGTTCGCATTTGTTGGGAAAAAAAATTAAAAACTAAACCAACTCAATCCAATTAAATTTGATCGATTCGGATTATTTTTCACTTAAATCCAAACCAAACCAACCCATTTACATACCTAAATATAACATACAACATCAAGATTATTGAATAAAAATGTGATCAGCTAAATCTTTCTAAGAAAAACTTATCCGAAAAATAAACTCCCAAACATTACCAACTTTCAGGCAATTTAGGCTAAGGAGGGTACTCTATCCCTTAGTAAATGGATTTCTTAATTGACTCACGAGAGCAAATCTTTGAGCAAAATTGATCAACAAAAATTAGAATGGAAATTGAACTTACATGAATCAATTTTAAGAGTTCATATAAGCTTGAGTCTCAAAAATAAATAAGGAAATAACACAATGCTAAAAATAAAGATCAACAAAGAGAAATAAAAGCTAATAATCAAAATGCCATGATGTATGTGTTCCTTTCCTCTCCATTTTGTGTGCATGAACCTTTATATCCTTTCAAAGTTATCGCCACTTCTGAAATGCATACACATAGTGGTCCTCAGCTCAATTCCACACACCCATATTCTCTATTAGTGGTAACCATCGCCTAATTGTGGTGCCAGTCTGCAACTATCTCCTTTCCTTCAATAATCGGGCTTAATCACTATCCTTGGCTCATCATACCCTTCAACTGATGCATCCTTCTTAAGCCCAAAATCACTTCTCAGCTGATGAACATTTGTCTTTGACCTAAATGCTTCTTTTGGCCCATTTTAGCCTCCAGCCAAACCCCATTTCTGGTCATTTGTTATCCTATAGCTAATCACACATTAATTTTCAATTAATTTTGGTGCCAACATATGCCCCCTACATTACCTAGCTAACGGCTATTTACTCAATTAGGTAATATATTTAAGGTCATTATTGTTATTATTTCTTCATTTTCACCAAGTGAAATCTTCTCTTGCTTCTTTCTTGTAGATTCAGCTTTTCCTCCCTCCATTCCTCAACAATCTTTCAAACCTCCTTTTCGATTTCAAGCTTCTAGATTTTCTTGCTCACCTTTAGCTCTTCATCTCCCAAAATGTCTTCTGAACACTCAAATTCGCAAAACCCTAGTAGCTTGGCTATTCACGAGCCATCGCAAAGCTCTTCTTTGAGCTCCAAAAGCTCTTTTATTAACTTATCAGCTGACTCTCCTCGGCAATCAGCTAACAAGATTGCGCAATCAGCAAAGGCTTTCCAATTGCTCACTAGTAAATCAAAATCAACCCAAGGAGCTTCCTCGTCTCGTCCAATAAGGAACTCTTCATCAGAAGATGAACCCGGGGCTTAGAATTTGATTCCTTCTGACCAAGCTCACTGTACTTTTATCTTAGTTCTCTTTGCATAGAACCTTCTTTGTTTCCACACATTACCTAATCCTTCATTCTCCTTAATAACTTCAAGCTCCTAATCGATGAAGATTGGTTCTCTATTTCTTCTATTTCTCGACACCCAAAAGAACTTCGTGGCTAGCCAAAGCTGAGTAAAAAGTACCTACAATGGTTTGATAGGGTATCCAATGAATGGGGGAAGAATGGAAAACTTGGGGAATATACGATATCATCATTCTTTCAAAATTAATCTTTTATCCTAACAACAATATGTTCCTCATTTTCCTTAGCTTGTGGAACTCCACGATCAACGCTTTTGTCTTCCCATTTTGGATTATGTCCCCTTCTCTATTTAATGTAGCTATTATCCTAGGCCTGCCAATTTTCGGAGATGACATCCCCACCTTTATGATGAAGGATTCGAGAAACTCGACTACCCTATTTTTAAGAAAATGCTGCTTACGGCAAATATATGGAGGAACATCGAAGCGAGCAAGGTGCTATGAATAAGACTAAACACTATGCCTTCCTCTTCTTTTGGCTTTACAAATTTTTCCTCTATAGTAAATCCTTATCCATGGTGAACGAGTTTTCCTACTATGTCTCGACCATAATTTCTAGTAAGCTAATGAACTTAGGAGCCCTGTTCCTTTCTTCATTTTATGAGGGTATGAAGCTGTGATTAGATCAGCTAAAGGCCAAAGAAAACAAAGTTATTCCTGCTCTAATGTGGTTTTTGTTCTTGTAGGTGAACAAGTACTTCCCAGAATTCTACTATGACTGCTCTCTCACCATTGAACCAATCCAAGATGCCTCAACCTGCAGCCTCCGCTACAAGACAGTTCCTATTCCTACCTTCTTGGGCTTTCTAGGTAGCTAATCGGCTGTTTAAGATGTAGCCTAGGCTATATTTGAAGATTTGTCCCTTTCTATACCAGTCCTATGGTCCTGCTTGGGTTTAGCTAGACTTATTGACCATTTTCGATGAAGAAATAGCTGAGGAAATTCCTTATTGGAGGTGCTCTAACTGGCAGAGACTTGCTGAATGAGGTTTGTCCCAATGCTCGCTTCAACAAAATCTCAAGCTAGCCATACAATCCAAATTGCTTTACTCAGCAATTTGGCTTAGTACAAGGAGTTCCTAGTCCTTACCAATCTGTGGTAGGTGAATAACAGGTCTTCACTTCTTTATCTCGAGATAAATCACCTTGTGACCACCAACGGCAAGAAACTAGCTCGGTTCCAATTTAAGCCTTTTGTGGTCAATGCTGAAACCATTCTAGATTATATAGAATGGTGAAGATCTATTTTTACAAGGGTATTCACCTCCCCTCCTGAATGCTATCTATCCATGCTGATTGGTGGTAGCCATGGTAAATTTTCTTAGCCTCTTCAAGCAACCACTAGCAAGGCAAATACACAGGCTGGTAGCAAAGCAACATCCAAGTGGAAATCCCTAACTATCAGAGGTAAACATCTTAGTTTGTCATTCAGTTGATTCCTTATCACTTACTCGATAATACCTAACATTCTTTCTTATGGGATGTAGAACCTCAAATTATGGATATAGAAACCCACATTCTTACTCAGCTGAGGCCAAAAACCATTGTGAGAAGGAGCCTAAGAAATCTCATTTTGGCTACTCTCTTTAGAATGCAGTTCCAACCGAGTCCTCAAAACAAGAGAGCTCTCTTTCGAGAATAAGTACTTTCATTTTGCTCCATATATTCTTACTCTTCAATTTCTTACATGTTACTCTCGTGATCTGCAAAAAGAAAGAAGAAGCAAGAAGAAAGCCAAGCTGAACTCTCCCTATTCTTCTTCTTTAGCTAAGCCTAAACCACAAAAAAAGAAGGCTATTATCCATGAATCTGAAGAAGAAAAAGAAGAATGCCCTCTCAAAAGACTGCCTAAAGGTATGTCTCGCCCAATGTCCTCCATTACTCCTTCAATTGATAAAGAGGACCCACCATCTTTCCATGAACCAAATCAGAGGGATGTGGCCGAACTTATTACTCAAGATTCTCCCATCACAGCCATAGTACAAACGACTCCTTCAGCTAATGAAGCTCAAGCGGATTACCTACCAATGACTCAACTGATAGAGCCTACAACAACTGAATATGCTTAACCAGAAACAGGACTTCCTTTCCAAAATTTGCTGCTTTGCTACTCTAACTCTAATGCCTAATGAAAAGTTCGATAGTTACTTTAATGCTCTTATCATGCACCCTCCAAGCGGCAGTTCTTCGCCTGTGTAGCATCTTCAACTTATTTAAGAAAAGTTACAAAAACCTTTTTCCAACAGACCCTGTTATCTTAGCTAGCTTAGAAAGATCCCTTCTAAAGGCAACTGATGTTCCTCCTCCCCTTCGGCAAGCCTGTGCTGACATTGCACTCACCTTATCTAATGCCTCGTTAGATTGTCAGATACAAGACTCGCCGAGATAATAGCCTCAAGACTTAAGAAGAATTGGCTTTTCTCAAGGCTCAGAAAAGTACATACTTGACCCAGTATCAAGTTGTGAAGTCTAGCCGATATCAACATCAACATCGATGGACTCAGTTGACTAATTGGATTGGGTCAATTTGTGAGGAGATTGCCAAGTTGCAGGCTGGATTGGGAATGTTAGAACCAAAATTAGCTGCTATTCATGCACAAATCAAAGCTAAAGATGCTCAAAGACTTCAGTTGTATTCTCAGGCTAAGTCTTTGAATAGCAAAATTATCTCGCTTGCTGAAAAGTAAAAATCCTTGGAACGTGCATTGAAGGTGGGCAATAAAGGTTTAGCTAAAGCTGAGGCTTCATGGACTTCCATGTTACATAAATTTCATGAAGCTCAGCTACTACCTTCTTCAGGTAGCTATGTCATTTTCTTGCTCTTTTCATATGCTTCTTATTGCTTCTTAGCTTTTCCAACATTTTGTGTAGAAACTGTTCAATCTCCTGGTCTAACTCTCGTTTTGTATGTAGGTGGATGTTCTGCTCTTCTAGTCCCTGAGCTTAGACTAGAAGATCTTCAAGACAACATATTAGCTACTATTAGAGATGCTTTGACAGCAGTTTTGGAAGAAGAAATGGTTGTAGAATTAGCTACCACTCAGAGCCGGGCTGAGTCAGCTACTAGACAAGACCATGCCCCGTCAGATGATACCCATGATAGAGCTGCAGATGCATCATCCTCGGATCCTGATGCTTAGGCTTAAGATTTTATTTTCTCAATTTTCATGTAATCAAAATATTATCAAGTTAGATAGTTGGCTTGTGGCTATTCCTTCTACTCTTTAATTAATTTGAAATAGTGTCCCAAATAGAAGGATAATATCTTTTTAAAAATTTGCCATTTATGCTTTTGGATATTCTTTTCCTTTCAAGTCAACCAATTTGTATGCTCCTTCATATATAACTTGGCTAAAAATGTAAGGACCTTCCCAATTAGGAGACCAGTTACTGAATCTAGGATCTTTAGTCCTAATAGGCAAAATTTCTTTTCACACAATATCACCCTTAACAAATTGTTTCTTTTTCACTTTCTTATTATAAGATCTCAGAACCTTTTCTTTAGTTAACTTAATATATTCTCTAAGGCCATGATCCTATCATCATCAGCTGATTCCAACTCTTGTCGAATGAAAAATGAAGGGCAAACCAATAATGAAACCAAAAAAGAAAAAAGAAAGAAAACCAAATGAAATCAATTTAAGTTTTGTCAAAAAGAAAAGAGAAAAAAATTGTTTATGATGCAAAAGCGAAAGTCTAATTGAAAAAGAAGAAATCTATTTAAATTTCTTTCAAAAAAATAAATAAATAAAAATAAAACAAAAGTGCCAAACACAAAAATAAAAAGAAAGAAAAAAAAAACACAGCGCATAAATAAGAAAAAGATTAGAAACACTACGTAGAAGAGACTTGAGGCATTAACGGCAGTGTTGATGATAGAGTACTCCGATGGTGGCTAAGTGAGAATAGTGGTTTATTGACTTCACGATAGTGTGGCAAAGGTGATGGGCAGAAAGATAAAAGTGAGCTATGGTTTGGCATAACTATAGGACTAGAATAAGAATGTGATTGATTTGGTGAAAGATGTTGGTATTAGGAATGGGTTGATGTTGATGAGATTCAAGACTTGATGGGAGCATAGGAATGAAAAATAATTAGAAAGATTTGGGGAAGCAATTATAACAGATCAAAAGAAGATAGAGATAAGATTGTTATCTAGAAAAATTTGAAAAGCAGTTGTAGAATGAGATTCTAAAAGTGCAGAAGGGATAGAGAAAAACTAAAAAATAGTTATGGATAGAAATATAAGGGATAGAATATGAGATAAAGAACTAAAATTCAAACAATTTTTTTATTTTTTATTTTTTAATTGTTTTCACTCAGTTGAAAATTGGGTGCTAATAGTAGTCCCCTTTGCTTGGTCTTTTAATTAAAAGGACAAATAAAGTAAGAAGCAACCAAGTTTTATACAAGTCAAGTTTGTTTTTTTTTTTTAAGTTAAAGACAAAAAAAAATTGAACTAGGTCTCTCAAGACCTAATTAGATTTCATACAACTTAGAAAAAAAAAACTTTAGGCTTCACAATACCTAAAAAGAGAAAAAGTAGGTGTCTCAATACCTACAATGGGTAAACTAGACATTACAATACTTGTAAATGCAAATGAACTAGGTGTCACAATGCTAAGAATATATATGGTAGGCGTCTCAATATCTACAATTAGTAAATAAGGTGTCATATTACCTAGGCGTCTCAATATCTACAATTAGTAAATAAGGTGTCATAATACCTGTCAATGCAAATGACCTAAGCTTCTCGATACCTAAAATGCATATGGTAACCATCTCAATACCTATAATTGGTAAATTCGGCATCACAATACCTGGGATACAAAGGAACTAGGTGGCACAATACCTAGAATACAGATGGTAAGTGTGTCAATACATACAATTGGTAACCCAGGCATCACAATACCTAGGAGGTAAAAGGACTAGGCATCACAATACCTAGAATATAGATGGTCAGCATCTCAATACCTACAATTGGTAAACCAGGCGTCACAATACCTAGAATATAGATGGTAGGCGTCTTAATACCTATAACTAGTAAACCAAGCATCACAATACGTGGGAGGTAAATGGACTAGGCATCACAATACCTAAAATGTAGAGGGTAGACTTCTAAATACTTGGAATTAGTAAACCAGGTGTTACAATACTTGGGGATGCAAATGAACTATGTAAATTTTGAAATTTGAATGTTCAAAAAATCTCAAAAAAAAAAATTCTAATTTCAGAAAAAGGTCCTTGAAAAACTCAAATGGAATAACATTTTATTTGAAAATACTAAGAAGTATTCACCATTGAATCACAACTCTTTTTTCTTTTTTTAAGGGCAGGTGATATGGGCTTATAATTGGTGAGAAATGTAAGGGTCTTTGGAAGGGTGATAATGAAGATAGGTCATTATGGAATAAGTCCTTGAAGCCAACAAATGCCACCTGAGCAATTAATAATTCTTCAATTTCTTGCAACATACAAATAGCCTCCAAGTTAGAACTCTAAAATTTTAGATGCCTTTTTTGCTTTAAATACTTGCTTCCATCAAGATAGTGTGTCTCCTATTCATTTTTCTCTTTTTCCACATCTTCTTCTTCTTTTCTTTTTTTCTTTTGTTTTTTAAGCCTCTCTCTTCTTTTCTTTTCTTTTTGGGGCAATGAACAGTTTGTCTCAAGATTAAAATTTATGAAAATAAGAGTAATTAATCATCGATCAAAATGGACTTTATTAGGCTTGTCACTTGGCCAATGTTAAAGGGTTATGAAAGGAAGTATATTAATGGCTCAAATAAGTGTCTAAGGGTCAATCAAGACTAAGGATCACCAATTTCTTTAGAGAACGATATGCTCTGTCAATTGAAATTACACCTTTTAGGAGGACATCAACTTTGAATCGAATCACTTGTCTTAATTTTCTCATTTCATTTGTTTATGCTTTTCTCAACTTCTTCACTTTCATACTTTTGATCTTTTTCAAATCACTTCATTTTCTCGCTTTTTGTGCTCTTTTCTCCTAAACATTTACTTTAAACATGACTCTTCTTTTCTTTTTCCTTCCTTTTTCACAACTATAAACTATACAACAACCAAATGATAGCAATTAATTCTCATAAAAAAAAATAGCCCCTAATGTAAGGATGATCCTTGTCTAAGGTTACTTGAAAAATATATGTATATATTAGGGCTCAAATGGGGTAACAAAGGATAATGATTTTTTTCTTTTCTTGAGGGTAGATAAACCTAGCCAAACCTCATTTCAAATCATGATTTCTTATTTTCATAATTTTAACTGCAAGACAAAATATCAAGTCCACTCTTTGATTTTTGTGTTTTTTCCGTTTTTTCCTTCTTTTTTCTTTCTTTCTCTCTCTCTCTCTCTCTCTCTCTCTCTCTCTCTCTTTTGGGATAATGAATGAAATGACTAAGGGACACCTTTCTTCAAATGAAAGGAAAGCTCAAAACTCAAACATATACACTAAACCTGAGAAGCAAAATTTTTGTCAAAGCAACAGTAACAGACAATTTTCAATGATGTGCCTCAGATCTCCCATGTGGTATTTGTAAGCTTGGGTTATTCCACTTAAGAAAAGGATTTTGAAAAGGCTTCGGAAGGGTTTGGATTCATTTCTAGTTGAATAGCTATCAATAAGTATTAGAAGGCTAATTTTCGGTAAGTGAGAACAGATTTGAATAAGGACTATGGACAGAGTCGCATTGTGGCCCAATGGCGAAAAAAATCCAAGAATTTGAAAGGAAATCATAATTTAGCATTTGAGTTCTTCAATTATTTTCAAAAAATGTAGAACAAAATCCAAAATGGTAAATTATTCTTTTTACCTTTTGCAATTTGAAATTTTTTTTTCTTTAAAAGAAACACAAATGCAAGGCCTAAAAAAAGTTTATAAAAAAGTTTTTTGGTTTTTCTAGAAACACCAATGCAAGGCCGAGAAAATGCTTATAATTTTTTTTTGAAGAAATACAAATTCAATGCCTAAGAAAAAGCTTATGAAAAAAATATTTTTTTTAAAATTATTGAAATGAGTATATGTAAGAAAAAGGACAAAATGGAAACTAAGACTCACATTTTTACCTAGACTTCTAGGTGGCTTTCTCAGTGAATGGTTTTTTGGGATGAATCTAGAATTCTAAAGGTCATGATCCCCAGATTACCCTTACCCCTAGGGTGACGACCCAATTCTATAAGTTTGGCCACAAGGACATATAAGTCACAATATGGTCGCTCATAACACCAGTAACTATCTGAGCAGGATAATCCACGAGTGTTATGGAAGCATAAGCCTCACAATAACATCACCAACACTCTTTCTAATCCTATGGCTTTCCAAGACCCAGGTATAGAGCCCAAATAGTGTATACGGTAACTGATAGTGAAGTGCATGTAAGAATAAAGCCAAAAAATAGATATGTATGTATAAAGTTAAAAAGAAAATCATCTACCCTAATGTTTGAACAACAAAATAAAAATAATTATAAAATAAGCAAATATTTACAAACAAAAAATCATTTACAAATAAAAAATAAACAATTGTTTACAACAAGAAAGAAGAACAAAAGGCATAATCCAAATTAAATATAATAAGGAATAAATAAACATTATCTAAATTATATTATTTGCACAACTTGCTCTAATGGACTTGACTTTCTAACTGTCCCCAGTAGAGCCACCAAACTGTTACAACATATCCGGGGCCACCGCTACAAGAAAGCAACATTGAAAAAATTTATTTACAAAAAAAAAACAATAGAGTCACCACTAATTCTTATTTATGGAAAAAATTAGAAAAATATTTTAATTTGATTTGGCAAGACTGGTCTTTTAAACATGAAATTAGGTTCAGGAGTCTCATTATGCACAAGGAAGGGTAGGAACTGAATCCTAATGCACCCTTGTGACATCCGTCTTATGACAATTACCTAGAGTTTGTTGTACAAATTAAATAAATCAAATAATTTTTATTTTTCCCGTTAAAAGAAGATTAAAGCCTAAAAAAATTAAAAAAAGAAAAATTTAGAAAAAATTAATTTTGGCTTGACTTATACTCCTACATAATCTCTGCGCAACGAGGCATTCAAAGTCACGTAGTTCTTGTAAAAAAATAATTGTGTGTTGAGTTATTTATATTTGAAAAAAATATTTTTTATAAAAAAGGAAACAAATCCACTTTTGCATATGATTTAGGATAGTATAAACTATACAATAACCTTTACAATTCTTACAAACCTTGAGGATGGTCAAACCATACAACAATATCATAAATTTGATGCGTGGATTAAAAAAATATTTTAACCATTTTTTTAAAAAAAGGATTTTTTTATAGCTAAAGATAATATGCTATTTCAAAATTTAAAAGAATCCATCTAAGAAAAAGAAAACAATCACAACCAAAAACTGGAAAAAAAAGGGGCAAGTTAATAATGCAAACCAAAAAAAACAAAAGAAAAAAAAAAGAAAACCAAATGAAATTAGTTTAAGTTTTGTCAAAAAGAAAAGAGAAAAAAAAATGCTTATGGTGCAAAAGTGAAAGTCTAATTGAAAAAGAAGAAATCTATTTAAATTTCTTTCAAAAAAATAAATAAATGAAAATGAAAATAAAACAAAAGTGCAAAACACAAAAATAAAAAGAAAGAAAGAAAGAAAAAAACACAATGCATAAACAGGAAGAAGATTAGAAACACTATGCAGAGGAAACTTGAGGCATTAACAGCAATGGTGATGGTAGAGTACTTCAGCGGTGGCTGAGCGAGAATGGTGATTATGTGACTTCGCGGTAGTGCGGCAAAGGTGATGGCAGAAAGATAAAAGTGGGCTATGGTTTGGCTTAATTGTGGGATTAGAATAAGAATGTGATTGATTTGGTGAAAGATGTTGGTATTAGGAATAGGGTGATAGTGATGACATTCAAGACTTGATGGAAGAATGGGAATGAAAAGTGGTCCATCCCCTGTTGTGGTGTGGTAGTGGGTCTTATTTATAGAGAGGAATTAGAAAGATTTGGGGAAGCAGTTACAACATATCAAAAGAAGATAGAGATGAGATTGTTATCTAGAAAATTTTGAAAATTTGAAAAGCAGTTGGAGAATGAGATTCTAGAAGGGTAGAAGGGATAGAGAAAAACTGAAAAATGGTTATGAATAGAAAGATAAGGGATAGAATATGAGAGAAAGAACTAAAATTCAAACAAATTTTTTATTTTTTAATTTTTTTTACTCAGTTAAAAATTGGGTGCTGGCATTAGAATATTAGTTTCTAGTAAAGTGTGGAGGGTACACACTAATTAGAGTAGATCCAATTTCTGCAGAGTAGTATGGTATAATTTAATTGTGCATCTACCATAAAAAAGGTTGTGCTTGATTTGTTGAGCCTATTATTACATCGACTATAAGCACTTTTATTGCTGTTGTAGCCTCCCTTGTAAAGTTAGTCATTTTTATGTTCATAGCCTTTAATAAGATTTAGACTTACCTAGTTTTTCTGGGTATTGATTTGCATCGTATTCAACATAGTTCCACCATCAATAAGCACTTAGCTAGCAAGTCGCCCATTTATGTAGGCTTTGATATATACCAGCTTCAAGCGCTTTGCCATTTTCTTTCCCTAGTAAATTTGTTGCATAACAATTTCAACAACACCCAACATCTAAACTCCAAATTGTTTGAATTTATTCTCCTAAACATCTTTACAACTCCCACTATTTCATCAGTCCCATGATAGAAGCAAGGATATTATGTACAATTGGCCAAAATCTGACCTCCAAAATTTTATCTCCTAAAACCCCTCCCTTCCACAACTATAGTACTCTAGTCATAATCAAGGTTTCCCCAAATCTTCCTAATTTTGAGGATTCAACACTGCATGCTTAGACTCCACTAACCCCAAAAAAGATACTTATTTCTCTGTCACTGAATTCCTTATTGCCAAACTCTTGCCACACCCACCAAAACCTCTAACATTGCATAGTAAGCAAATCATTATGTTGAAAATAAAATAGCACACCTCACCTAATTGGAGCTCTTTTAGTGCCATTTCCTAGGCTTTCCTCTTTTCTTTGCATTTGCCCACTCTTCCATCACCTATCTATTTCCTTTTACTAATACTATTCACCATCAATAATTCTTTACTCCATACATGTCCTAGGCCTCCACTTCCCCCATTACCTTCAGCCTGAGCCCATTCATAGTCAATAACACCCCACTAATTCTTGATTTACGCTTCTAAAATCTGAGAGTGTTTGGTCTCCGTAAGCCCAACTTATAAAGGGTTCGCATCAGCCACCAGTTTCCTGATAGCTGCACCTATACCACCCCTACCAATCCCTCTAACATTCCAGCAGACAATATTCATGGAGACAATATGAGAAAAACACTTACTTGGGACTTGTGTCACAATCCCCTAACACCAATCTCTCTTCCTCGACCTACCTCTTCTTCTAGTAGTCTCCTTCTTCCTTATTGCCTTGCAGGTTTTGGCTAAAGCTTCTAACATCTCTTCTTCGCATTCTGCTTGCATACTCTAATGCATGGGTATTCCATATTGGAAAAAGTACCCGTACCGGGTACATTTTGGATATGGGTACGCTTGGATACATATCCATTAATTTTTTTCTTGAAAAAAAATGGGTACAGCGGGTTGCGGCTTGGGTATGCGATTTAAGTTAAACTATGCCGTTTTGAACCTTTTTCTTTTTCTTTTTTCCCTTTTCTTTCCCCCAAAATCATAATACAAAACCCTAACACCCCCTCTCTTTCTTTTATTTGCCACGTTAAACTCACCCCACCCCACTTCCTTATTGCCTTCCACGTTAAACCCCCGGCAATGTCACAGCGATGGCGATGCTCCTCACGGGTCTAGCACAAACTGCGGCAATGGCAAGGAATCAACCAATAGTAATGTCATTGTGTGCGAAATATAGCAACGATGCCAACAATCCCAAGAGCGGTGGCTACCCTCTCCAGTCTCATACAGCGACTTCTCTCTCTAGTTTTCGGTGGCTTCCCTCTCCTTCTCTCTTGTGATAGATTGACAGTGAGGTACGGGGTACCTATATGTTTATTTTGTTTGAGTTTTGTTTTACTCTATTTTATTTTGTTGTACCTATATTTTTATTTTTATTTTTTTATGTACTTGTTTTGAACAATGTTTTAAGTATTGTAGTTTTTTATTTTTGAGATGTAATATTGAACAATTTAGGCTTATTTTATATTGAAGTTGGTGTGTTTTCTTATTTATCATGTGAAAGCTTGGTTTTTATTATATGAAATTTGTAAAATTTTTATATTTATATATATTAACGTACCCGTATCCCAAATTTTATAAAATTTTCGTAACTCGTACCCATATATGTGCAACATAGCTTGCAAACCAAGTTCTTTCCTAAGCTCCTAGGTGGCCTAAGCTTCCACCACATCATCATCACTCTCATGCTGGGTCTCTCTACCATTATCTCAAGTAAGTGGGTCTCCCCCAATTTCATCATGGGTTTCTAGCATTACTTCTGTTAGCAGAGGGCTCATATTGGGCTCTTTAGACTCATGTAGATTTAATCTTCTTTCGAAACCAGGTGGGGCTGAGATTGAATCTAAATTTAGGTTTGTTGTGCTATTGCATTCCAAGGCTCATTCCTGCATACTCTTCTTTGGTTGATGGATCAACCCTCTATTTTCAATTCTTTTTAGGCCCACACAATTCATTTGTTTGGCCCATATTACTAAAGGTGGAGAAATTCTTATGTGGTCTTGGACTGTCACGTGGGATTATGCTCACTCCAATCAATGAATGCCACTTATTAGTAGGACCCATCATTTAAAATAAAATTTTAATTCTTTAACTCAATACCTAGTAACTATGGTTAACACCTTTTTATTGTTTCTGAAGATAAAAAAAATAAAAATGGGATGCGCCACTTAATAAAGTTAGCTATCTCCACATATTGGAGTGTCTCTTCCTTTCTAGTTATTGTGTGAACAAAAAAGCTAACAACACAATAGGAGCTATGCAACAATTTGCACTTGGATAAGACAAATACTCCATTGTAAAACCTACTATCAACGAGTTTTTTAGCCTCCAAAAGATACTTGTTCGCCTACACTATAGACTTTGGTGCAAGAGAAGATGTTTTCATCTAAAAAATTCTTATTTGCCCCATACTATAGGAACTAGTTGCACGAGATAAAACCTTGTTCATTCACCTACTGAACATTATTATTATTTTTTTATATACATATATTCAAGAAGGCTTAGAATTCCCAATTCATGAGGAGCAAGAAGAGACAAAATATAAAATATTAAGTTCATAAAGCAGATACAAAAGCAGAAAATACAAGCAAAGGCACCTATAGAAACATGTAATAAAACATGACTAATCAATACACGATCGATGATCAACTTCAACGCATTCTCCCTAATTTGCCACATTCTCCAACACAATGTAATAGTTTGTTGCGTCGTCGCCACAACATTGGAGACTGTCGAAGCCCCGCTGCCCAGCACCATCGAAGACTGTCCTCACCATTGGCTTTGCCGCTAATATGCAATGCGCCGCCTCGATCTACATCATGCCGTTGGTTCGCTCTACCTCGACCTGCACCACGCCACTGGTTCGCTCTGCGTGCACCTCATCGTTGCTCTGCCTCCCTACACTGCCAGCAATTTGCACGTGAAGAAGAAGACCCTATTGAAGGAGTTGAAGAAGTCAATATGTTGAATCCTAAAAATACAAAAAAAAAAATCACATTTTTAAGTGGTGGATCCCATTTTAATTTTTTTATGTTCAAAAACAATAAAAAAGAGTTAACCATAGTTACTTGTTATTGAGTTAAAGAATTAAAATTTTATTTTAAATGCTGAATCCCATTAATACATGACATTCACTAATTGGAATGAGCATAATTCCATGTGGGAATCTAGAAGTATACAAGAATTTCTAGCGGTTCTTATCATCACTTCTGCCCCGTTTTCCAACATATCTCCTTTATTAATATTATTGACCATTGGGCCTGGAAAACACCGTGCAATGAATACTCCATTCCGTCTTCTCCTTCTAACAGCTTTCCTTCCCCATTACTAGCTGACTTTACGACTTCCATGTTGCCCATTGGAATTCCCTCTGGACATTTTCTTGACACACTTCTATCGCCGGATCCTTCTTTTGAACATTCGGACGATCGATTACACTGGTTTGGTTTAGCATTATAATACATTCTCCATAGATTAACATCACCGCAACGAATTTCCTTAACATACATATCATAAACTAAACCATCGAAAATAAAACAAATCCAGCTATTGATCAAAGGATACAACGTAGTATCAATGAGGACCTTAACTAAACTGAAATTGTCTTTTTCGCCTACTGAGGTGTCTACACAGATCACTTTGCCCCATACCTCACCAATTCTGGTTAAGTTCAAGTAGGACCACCCATGAAGGGGAAGGCCCTGGCGCTCCAACCAAACTCTCCTAGTCTGATTAACCTCTTCAACTGACCACATCCTAATGTTATCAAATACAAACAACAGGGAACTTTTCTCAGATGATGAGGCCTCCTCAGGTTCTTCTTTTGTTGGAAAGGTAATCAGGAATTTATTCATTCCCAAGGCTTTAACATTCTGGATTGAAGGCCAATTCTGAATCACTTTTGGGAGTATAGACTATATCTCCATGGGCTCCATGACATCCCCCATTACACTCCTATTAAGTCAATCCATTTTCTTCGCGCATACTTCACTTTTCACAGTAAATGCTTTTGGCTCTGAATCTTCCAGCCGCTTCTCTTTGATCCTCTGCTTATTAACCTCATTCTCCGGCTCATTCTTCTCCTTTTCACCATTAGTGTTACCCTTGTCCTCCCGCTTGCCCTCCAATACTTCCTTGTAGCTTCGGTCATCTCTGAAGGCTTGGTTGATAATCATCCCTCCTTTATTCTCGCTTCTCTTCTGTTTGAACCAGCCATTGTATCCTGATTGCCTTTCCCATATTTAGGTAGTGACACTTGGACCTTGCTTCCACTAATAACTAGACCATTTAAGTTACCAATGGCTTTCAAAGCTTCCCTCCTGTGTTTGTATCGCACAAAACCAAAAGGGTTGTGGTTCAATTTCCTTCTCTTGTGAGATACAAAGACATTAGAAACTTCTCCTTCAAATTTAAAGATTTGTTGAAGCCAATCCCGTGCCATATCCTCTGGCAGATTATCAATGAATAAGGTAACCACATTTCTGAAACGTTTCTCCCACATTGGACATGATCCTCCTACTCCATCTTTACGTGGATAATTGTCGTGACGAATGTGTTTGATCCTCTTCCCCTGGTAACCCAGCGCGTTCCACCATCCATCCTCCTTTTCCTTGATATTCTTAATTAACTCTTCTCCAGTGTGCCTCCTCTCTAATTCTCCTCCCTCTGTTGGTGTGTGCTGTGATTATAGTAGCTCAAGGGTATATTATTTTCTGGATTTTAGACCGATGGCCTTAAAAATAAATTTTGTGTGCGATGTGAATTTCAGTAAAGTGCAGTGGAGCTTAAAAGTGATAGTGATTCGTTTATGAAAATATTAAATTATACTTTTAATTTAACACAAATAATTAATAAATAATAACTAATGAATGATTATCATATAAAAATTGACAAGTAATTAAAAATCTAATAATCATTAGTATATAAAAAAACAAAATGTTCACTCACCCATTGGGCAGGTGCAAGTCTAGTTAGTAAGTTAATGCTAGTTCGTGATGTAATTACACCAATTGGTTCCCCGCCTTCTTTATCGTTGCTAATGTGAGGTGTGTTTAGTATTGAGTATGATTATTGCATTTTATGGCCCCAACTTTTCTCATCGGAATTACCTCTTTAATTAAGCTGATATAATAAGGCAATGATATATCCCTTGGTTATTTGAAAAACTAACGTTGCCTTATGTGATTCACATGATCACTTAAGACATTTTATTCTGAGCACCTAGTTACCGTGCTAATACCCTAGCTTAAAATAGGTTCTGGTGATTCGACCATATATGTCGTTACAATTATATTCTCTAAGTAACGCATTAAACCTAATAACACATTTACATACACTGGAAAATCTGGCATTTTTCAGGGAGTTCTGATCTATCACTTAGGTAGGTTGTCGACTCATTGATGATTTGCTAGGTTTTTGCTCCTTGTCAGCCTTGTCCGGATGACAAGGTTCGATTTATAAGATTGCTTAGTTTGTTAATGCTTGGCAATATGAAATTCATATTCTTTTTAGTGTTTATACGGTTGAATGTAATTTTGATTAACATTTTTAAACAATATTCAATATGTCAAAATCACCTATATAATTCTTTAAAAACGTAAACTACTTTAGAGTAAACCCAATTTTAAGGTAAATCAAGTTTACAAATCAAGTGCCATAATGTCAAATTTGTATAATATAACCCAAACCCACGATACATAAATCATGCTTATGCCACCCCACGGAAGTTGATTCAGTTGTCAAAAGAACAAAGCACTTTGATGGTCAGGGTAAGAGACTAAGAGTTTCGAAACGAGTTATGCCCAATAAGCTGCAACAAGTAATAACCACTCCTTACCCTTGACTTTTTTGTAGTATAATAACAATAATAATAATAACAATAATAAATTAATCAAAATTTTTCCAGCTAGGCCAAAATGCTTTACCTAATAAACATACGAAGAAACAACTTTAAGGCCAGTAAAATTCAAAGTGCCAGGCGCTTGATGTATTGAAGCAATTCCTTGAAGAAACACACATAATGTTATTGACAATCCTCGCGAAACTTAAGCTATTACTTATAACTCGCTCCCCATAGTTCATTTGGATAAAGACCCTTATTCATATGCAGCTAATGACGATGCCTGTTCAGTGTTCGCTCTTCAATAACCACTGAACATTATTATAGTCGGGAGAGGGGGAGGTACGGCAAAAAGGCATGGCTGAATAGTTGGAAGAACTTTTACAAGTTTGAGTGACCCGCTTGAACTTTTACCCGGTGCCATGAAGTGTTTAATATGCCTCTCAAGTTCCAAATGTCTTCAACCTTTTCCGGTTGGATATTCGCAGCTGAATCTACCTGCAAATCAGCCAACGGAATCAAACAGATGTTACAAGAGATTCCCCTCAAATAGAGTGGTGATCTTGCTGAAACATAATGCCAATGAACCAACATGAAGATAAATTTGCTAATTTGTCATGAAATAAAAGCGGAGGAGTGAATTGTACCCAAAAAGGGTGTGAAAGCGGAGAAAGTAAGAATGTCTATACCCCCATCAATAAGAAATTTAAGCCAAGTATTGTCATCCTTATAAGGCTATGTCATTTTCTTTTTCGTGGATAGAAGAAGAAATGTACTAATGAGAAAGAAAGGATAAGGCTATGGTCATTTATCCAATTTATATAGTCATATGAACTGACTATTGATATGACAAAGCTTTGAAATATTATTTGGAAGGCACTCAAGAATCAAGGTAGCCAATTGATTTTATAGCTTATCCCATAAAGGACAACAAAATTTTATCAGGTATTACGCCATACACATCCACTGAAAAGTGGACAGGACGCTGTTTACATTTCACGAGGCAGCTAATATGGAATAGATTAACCATGCCATATTTTGAATGACCCATAGGCCATAACCTGTCACCATCTCCTTAGATGATATACATCAATACATACTAGTCATCAGAATTGATTCCATCAGGATATCTCGTTGGTTTCATAAGACAAGAAACTAGAATCATGACAGAAGATATGTTACATACCGCTTTTGCAAGAATCTCAGTGCTGTGAAGAATATCAGCTGTGATCTCAAATAGCACCCATGCCCATTTGTCACTGTTGGCGTCGTCTGCTATGTATTGGATGCCACTTTTCTGAAACCTTGAGGCTTCCATCCAAGTTTTGCCTCCATCAACAGAAACATCAACTCTCTCAATGCCTCTGCCACCACCTGATGCTGCATACCCGCTAATTTTTACCTGCACATGATATGCAGGTATTAGGATTTCAGCTAAATTAACAAATGAAACGAACATGTAAGGTAGCCTAGCTTGCTTCATCTTGGTAAAAAAAGGCTTATGTTAGATACTGGTATTAAAGATAAGAAAAGATGAAGTAAAACTCTGTATATTACTGATTTGAGTCTGAATTCCAGTGAGGAATCAGGTCTGAGTCATGTATACAAGAAAGAAAATAAAATAGAAATCCTAAGGGCAGTTCGAGGAGCCCCAGCCACAAAATTTCTACTCCACTGTTTTTCCTTTTCCTACACACCCCACCCCATTAATATCCCTCCCATGCATATTCTCCAAGATCCTCTCTCTCTCTCTCCCTCTCTCTCATTTCTTGCCACCTCAGCAGTTAGTTATGCTAGGTGGGGCCCTCATTCTTTTCCTGACTTGTTTCTCTCATAGGCTCATGTTTTCCCCTTCTTTTATATACTTGGACTACCAAGGGGTGGTTCAGACCACGTCAGCAAGGGTCCTAAATCATTATGTTTATACTGATCTGGCAAGGGAATTCAGAAATCAAATATCAATGGCCATACTTAAACAAAGAGGGGAGAAAAAGAAAGAAGTGAAAGGCATCACATGATAAGAACATATGCTGAAATAGTGAAATTGGACTGAGGGTGGATAGGTTTGTATTGCAAATTAATTTCGGCAAGGAAAGGACGTCATTCAATTTTCAGGAAACATAAATTAAAAATATCATTTAAATTTACTTCTTCAAATAAAATTTTTTTTTTAATAAAAAAAGAATATTATTGAGATGAAGAGAAGAATGATACAAGAAGATGGGTGGACGAGAGATGCTCCTTACAAGAACAAAGACAAAAAAGAGAATATACTATCAATGAAGCATAGCTTTCCAATCTCTCAACATGTTGAGAGGGAAATTCCTCTAAAAAAGATCATGTGCTTTACACAAATATAGGCCAAACGCCTAACCCTATCCCACAAAACATGCTTGTCTGAAAATCTATTATTGAAGATGCGAGAATTACGCTCCAACCAAGTACTCCAAATAGTGGCATACATAGGACATTGCCACAAAGATTTGGCCTCCTTCCTTTTCCCCAAACCAGTAAAATTGTCAACAGGAATTGATCTAAGGTTGCAAGGCACTTCCTCAAATAATAATCTCAGTTCCCAAATTAGATTTGGAAACATCAATACATTTACAACCAAAGGCAACATACAATGGTACAGTCAACACTTGAAAAGCATAATCAGAGTTCCAAACATTCAAGCCACGTAAAACAAGATCAAGATGAGAAACATATTTGTGCATTTCATAATGAATCAACAAAAACACATTAATGAAATTCACCAAACACACACACACACACACACACACATTCATGCATGAATCGCCCATATACACAATCGTATAAACTAACCTTCCCGGGCTTTATTGTGCTCACATCTTCTAAAGAACATATAGCACACTGCCAAAATGAAATAATGAGTATAAGTTGCAAAAGGTTACTTGAAAAATGCATAAATTTATTGTGTCTGGTAGATTTGGGGCCTCGACTTATTCAGCTTGTAACAAATTAAATGCACATAAACTGCCCTGAAAATATCGATTAACTTTTCTTTACTCAAAATTTAGGTAAAGCAACAAGAGTGCAATAATCAGAATACCTGAACAGGAAAATCCATTTGGGGTCTCCTGGTTGACCAATTAATATTATCCCAATTCACTGATGGCGGAAACATTTTGTAGTCCTTTTGCATGAAGAAACCCTGAAACATGATAATGTGAAGTTCTAAAACATTCTGAAATGTTAGCTTTTGGTATTTAAAGTTATTCTACATCATATATCAGACCTGGCATTCCTCTTTGATGATATTGATATCTTCCAGCCACTTAACAGACCGTGCTCCAATGACACCAGGTACAATCACACGTAATGGATACCCATGATCCCTGTTAAGAGGCTAAAGGAAGGCAACAACATATTAAACTGACCTGATCGCAACAGACTACTATGACCTCATACACACAAAAAAAGAAGAAAAAAAAGAAAAAAAAAATGTGCAAATTGTAAAATTAACACTCGAAGTATAATGGATAGCTTTTTCACAAAGAACAGAAAAGGTTAAAAGAGTCTATGATTGGATTGGATGAAAAAACTATGATTAATACTACTCATGCATATCAGTAGAAGTTCATCTCTCAGGTGTATCCTTCCTTTTCTCAGATGCTTACTTTCAGCCTTGAACATTGTTCTTGTTTTGCAATTTTGAGTAGACTATTAGATAGGTCTGCTTCTTTAGCTAACCGTTGAAATTATAGGGTACAGGTGAAAAGAAGGAAAAGAAAGAAAGGAGCTTCTCAGCAATATTCTGAATAATATGATATTTGATTGATATGAATTATAATACAAAGCACTAACACCTATTTATGCAAGGAATATTTATTGTACTAGTGTATTATCATACAAAGCCTGTACTAATAGTAGCAACACGTAGTTATGCAATGGGTTTGTCCAGAGCACTTGGATTAACTACTGTGCACTAATTTTAGGGGCCTCAACAAGGAGAGACACCAAAAATTCAAAAATAAGATGTTTCTTCACTCTCACCTCTTGTGGGAACGTGGTGTCTTCTTAGCATACATGTGGATGTATGCAGATAGAATATTTCAAGCACTTCCTCTAATGGATACAAAGGGATAGCACTTGGAGCGCTGTTTTGAGCTAATATACTTTTATCACCCTTGTCTCGTTATCTCTTTCAGAGAAAATTTTTCCCCCTCCTTTACTGTAACCATTCTACTTTCTCTTGATAAATTCTGAAATATGTCTTTATTTTTTTATATAGGAAGTTGGTCCAACAGAAAATGCCTTCAAACATTTGGAATAAAATAATGGATCCTAAAATCAGTTCTTCGAAGGATGGTAATTTCGAAGTCAGAACTGCTACCTTATAGGAAAAAGACAAAAAGTATCCATCATATTATCTACAATGCTTATGTCATTGTTCTGTTGTGTTCTTTGATTTAGGAGGATTCCTTTTCCTCTCTTCTCTTTGTAATTTTTTCTATTCATCTTAAATTCTTTTATTTAAAAACATAAATGATTTGGGAATGAATTTCCTGATAGATCATTTTATAGGTAAATCACGTAGGAGGATTGAGGACACACTGAATTATTGGGTTCCAACAAAGGGGAAAATGTTCAGGATAAAAACTAAACTTACAATGACCAGAAAAGAAGGGGGAACCACCCTTGCAATAAACATGCATTATATTTATTCTACATATGCTTGCCAAATTAAATAATGTATCTGGAGCTCCTCTGGTAAAAATAAGCAAAAGTAGCAGTGTGACTTGAATCATAGAGAATAATTTTCATCATTAATTTCTTGTAGAAAGCAACAAAGACCAAGATAGAAGAACCTTAAAATTTTAGTGCTGCAAGAAGATAGCAAACTACAAAGGTCAAATTCACATACTTCTCCATTCATTTCATAAGCAAGTAGAACATCTGCTTCAGGATTTGTGGCCTGACTGAGTGGAATTGATGCCTTGTAAGGACCTCCATTCTCCTCCTATAGTTTTTCAAGATTAAAAGTAATCACACAATACTTTCTGTGGATGCAATTAAAAACCAGAAATAATCCAAGATCTGTGAGTTAAACACACAAGCCATAGTGATTACCTTACACTTATCAACACTAACAAACTCAACATGTTTTCCACCAAATTGAGTAACACTTGTCAACTTCGGTATTCCAACAAGTTCAAGAACATCAGATAATTTGGCGCCACCCCAAACGGCTGAGACAGAAAAGTATAGTTAAACAATGATTAGAATTTAAGACCTATTCCATTAAACATCTCAGCTGCTAGCTAAGTAAGGAAACAAAACACAAACACACAACAGAATAAGAAGCCTGAGCTCAAGTAGCACCCAAGTTCCTTTGGGGACTGCTTGATACTGAGATCAAATCCTAGCCATGTCACTTTCTTCTTCTTCATCTTTTTTTTTTTTCCGGTTTCCCACAGGTATTCTCGCACCAAAGGCAATCCTGTATGAGTACGGTGGGGCCCTTAAATGTGGGTGACTCACCCAATTGAGATTCGAACAGTGGTTCGCCATGTTGTGGTGGATTAACCCTCTTATCGCTAGACCAAATCTCAGTTGGTCTAGCCATGCCGCTTTGCCCCACATTTTAGTCTATCCTTTCCCTCCAATAGGTATATATATGTACGTATGCAGGCATATTAAGTGAGATGGTTATTTTTATATAAAAGGTGAGAAGAGCAAATTTTGACCATTATGTTTTAAAGAAGTCAAATGATCATTTAAAAAAGTCACATGACTCATGTTTCTATCACACAACACACACACTACACACATATATATATAACTGAAGCTCCTCCAATCCTTGAGCAATTTCAATTTTCATCTCAGTATCTCAAAAATGACAATATACTAACCATTTCCAATGGCAGAAACATCCCAGCCAACTCCCTTGACAGTTCTGGTCTTGCTCATAGCAGTCCTTCTATTTCCTGCACACTGTGGAACCCATAAAGGGGAAATCAAATTCATTTGCAGCATGTGTCCAAAACAAAAATCAAAAAACAAAATCATTAAGGTTCTCCAATGCAAGCATAGGAAAAAAAAAAAGAAGAAGACACAAA
This sequence comes from Pterocarpus macrocarpus, assembly GCA_031439585.1. Lineage (NCBI taxonomy): Eukaryota > Viridiplantae > Streptophyta > Magnoliopsida > Fabales > Fabaceae > Pterocarpus > Pterocarpus macrocarpus. The sequence goes on from CM062520.1 coordinate 29,584,418, forward strand.
TCATGATCCTTAGCATGTAACAAACCTGTAACGTGGCAGTGACATTATACTTCGGCAGCATCCTGCCACCAAATAACAAGGTCAGTAACCAGTTCGCTGTTTAACAAATCCATAACACAAGCAGCGCACTAACCTGATATCCTTCATGAAAAGCTGTTTGGGATTTTCCACCAAACCCGATATCGACACGCAGTATCTGCTCCAGCCAAACACGTCATAAACCAAGTTAATTTCCTTTCCTCTTTCAATTTTTTTGGTTATTTTTATTTTTATTAATTTATAGCAAAGCTGAAAAAGGTTGAAGAAGAGAAGAGGAAGAAGGAACCTTTCAATGTCCTCAACGATGGGTATTGGGCCATGGTTCCTCTTGTAAAAGAAATCCGAAGGAGTCACGTACGAGCATATCAACGCAGAACGATGTGGCTCCGCATTGAAGGGTTCCTGACATAACAAACGGACATAATTAAAGGAACATATATGAAACAATATGAAATTTGGGAATAACTAGTGAAAATAAAAGGCTTGCCTTGGAGTTAATTTGAAGGCAAGGGTGACGAGGGGGCTCTCTGGAATAATCTGAAGGTGCTGTGAGTCCAGGCATTTCTTTTTCTTTTCTTTCTTTTTTTGTTTTCTTACTCAAATACTAACGTGAGAAGGGTTTGGTTTGAGATTGTAGAAAGGAGCAATTAGCAAGAATTCGATGATGAAGGGGAGAGAAAACAAAGCAGTGCAGGAGCGGTTACTGAACGAGGCTTTGTGGGTTTTGTAGTGTTGGCCAATGGCCAAGCGTGTGGCGATGAGACTCGCTGTCACAATGCACTTCGTGGCTTTCGAGCGTTTACGGCTAAAAACCGAATGCCTGTTTGGTGGTGGGTCCCGTGTGGGCATTTACGATCAAGATTAAGATGGTGACGATGGTATATATGTGAATCGTCTCAGGAGGGATATTTATTTACTTTCTCCGCCGCCTGCTACATGGGATTTCAATATCGTCACATCCGTCGTGAAATTCTTGTTTGCTTTAGGAGTAAATCATTCTTAAGATTTATTTTATCCAATTATATGTTTATATTTATAAAATTTTTAAAATATTATGTAATTAAATTAAATATTTTTATTAATATAATAATATATAATTAAATATTTATATAAATTTTTTATATTAATAATATATATAAATTAAATCTATTATTAATTTTTTAATCTTTAATATACTTTTGCTTTTTAAGTAAGTTATTTTTAATAATTGTTTTGTTAAGATTTAAATGTTGACCTTCTTTTTAAAAGTGTAACTTATTATTATACTCTACTGTTATTAATGTGATATGTCAAAAGAAAGAAAAAAAGTAAAAATTTACTCCTGAAGTATGTATATGTACTAGACTATTCCAATGAATGTTATAACTCAGCCCAAAAAAGGAAAACTCAAACTATGCCATCCAAAGTCCAACTACCAAAGGCTCCCAAAATTAGAAAGGATCCCACATTAATTAAACGAATCTGCACTCAAATAATGAGAAAATTCCCCCATAATGAGAATCCCGCAAAGATCTCACCATTAATACTTGATTCTGTAACATCCTACCAATTTAATATTATGCTTAAGTCATAATATGAAATTAAGTAGATTATGTTACCGTGTTGATACTCTGATTACTAATTACTTACCATGTCACGTTTCTCTTTTTTTTTTTAATGGGCGAAATGGTGCGATGTATATAACAAACGTAATAAAGTTTAACAAAACACGACAGAAGAGATAAGAATAAGTAATACATCATCAACTGCATATATATAGGTCGGAAGCCAACGCTTCAGTTTACGTACGATTTCAAAATAGGATACATAAGTGGTGCCGGTGTAATAAAAAAGACATAAGGCCCGTGTCCGTCAAAATGATCCTCTGGGGTCCTTAGAGGACATTTTAAACTAACCGATATACATGCGGCTAAGTTTATGACCCAATGTTGCACACTGCCAAAAGAGGGCCATGCTATATAGTAGAACTCTCGACCGGGACCTACTCAGTCAAATAGCCATTGGTCACACCAGACCCGACTGGGAAGTAGTCCATACTAAGTCCCAAGGAGGAGGATGATGAGCCAATAGCCTCTGAAGGATCGCTCTCAGAATTGAGCGAAATATCTGGAACCATCTGCAGAGGTGACTCGGGCGGAGGACTAGCAGATGCGGCAGGTGCTGCAGGCCCTGGAGGTGTAAGAAGAGAGTGTGCCATGTGCAACGGGATCGCAAAATATGGAGCAACAGGATTAAAAGCAAGGTGAAAAGGGGGAACAGCAAAATTCCTATTGCTAAAAAGGTAAAGACAGAAATTGCAGGAGGCAGCGATGTACAACGAATCCACTATAGGATCATGGTGGAGCTGCAGGTTGGGAATCTCAACAAATAGGGTGGCAGTCGAGTCCATCTCTAAGGTCTGAGAATGATGCAGAAATACAAAATGAGGTGAGAATTTAAAGAAATTCTCAGTAGGGTTCGCGTATGGTATTTAACTGACGTCATATTCATTCTTAGTTGCCTCGATTTTTGTTTAATTATAAAAATATGGGTTCAAACTAAACTATCCATATTTAATAAGTTTAAGAACACGTCTGATCTGAGGCAAGGTTCAGTTTTACTTAAGACAGTATAGGAAACAGAATAAACTATTAAGTAGTGATACAGAATAATGAGCAGAATAAACAATCATACAGCAATAGATAAATGTAATAGTCAAATGGTAAATAGCATATAATAACTATTCAATGCAACCATGCAGAATCTCATTCTTGAATTTATCTTCATAAACTTTTCCATCACTTGATCTCCTAGGAGTTCTTGGGCATTTAGACTCCTGGGTAATAGTCTGTTTTTCAGGATCAAGCTCGTTCCTATATAGGAATGCCGAGTTTACTTTCCCCGACCTTCCCACCGATCTATTCCCCTTAACGTTAATCTGGGGCTGGCCCAAGTATTATGGAACTTTCATCATAATATAACCTTTAGGTTTATCATATCATCATAACATAACCTTTATCAACTTCATGCAAATGCACATGGATTTGCATGTAGATTATAACTCATGCATAGGCTTTATTGAAATTTCGGCAGCATAACGGAACATATTCGCTTTCCCATAAATAGTGCCAATACTCAGAACATCAAATTTTCAGAAAAGTCATAACACTTTATTCATATTTTAAACATCCAATTCATGGCATAATTACTGCAATTAAAACATGGTTGCTGTCTCAACACTTGCATTCAACCTGATTTTTGTAAATTAGGCCAAAATTTCTATTTAACTCATCTAGACCTCAATTTTGGATATGTTAAAGTTTTATGTGTCTATTTTCTAACCTCTTTGGTGCCATCTAATTTTGATAAGTATAGCTCAAGTTATTTAAGTTTTATCCCGGCCTACCCTGTGGCTGACCAGAATTACACACCTAAAAGTAAAAATCCAGTAAAAATTGAAAACAAGTTCAAATCATACAAAATTAGTGTCATATTAAATCTAACAGGACAAGCTTTCGTTTGCAATAAGTTCCATTTCATTTGCTTTAGTAGAGCTCGAGTTATAAGCCCTGAAATTTGACCTTCCTGAACTGCCCTGTTTTGGCCCAATTTGGATATAGGGCAACTTCTTCGAATCACTGAGAGCAAATGGGACAGTATCTAACTCGAAGTTTCTTTATGAGATGTTCTCCTATGTGTAAGCTTTCTAACCAAGTTGGTTTCATTCAATTCCAAGTCGTATAGGGCAAGTTTTGCCCTGAACAACCTAGTCTGCTCATAATCAACCTCAAAAACCTAGGTCAAACTTCCAAAATTCATATCTCTCTCAATACTAATCCAATTGCCTTATATTATACATGTATGGAAAGCCCTGAATGTCTAGTTTCATATAAAAATAGTTTCATTGGATTTAACCTGCTATAGACGAAGCCATACACTCCGTTGTATGGACTGCCGAGGGAATTTTGTCTTCTAGCCCCTCACATCTTCCTATCCTCACCCTTTCCTACTCCTTAATCAAATTTAAACACAAAACCAGCCAACAACCAGCTAAAGATCATCATATTCATTCACTAATCACATCAAAAAGTGAGAAAATAAAACCAAAATCAGCCACCCACAGTCAGAATAATAAGAACAAAATTGAACCTCTACCTCTTTAGAGTGTGATTTTTGCTAGGTTTTGAAGTTTGAATTGATAGAACCTTGTTAAGCTTGAAGGAGTGATGGAGTTGGTTGAGAGGAGAAGAGAAGAAGAAGGCTGAAATCAGAGGAGAGAGTGGCACAATCAGCATGGGAATAAGAGAGAAAAATCTGATTTAAGTATTGAAGAGGTAGTTGGTTTTGTGAGTTTTGATTGATTAAAATTTTGTGGGTAAAGTTCAGTCATGTTTATTCTCCATTTTGCCTAGAAAGGGGAACTTGCTTCCATTCTATCTGAAATTGGAACTTGCCTCCATTCTGCTTAAAGTCGGAAATCATGTCCCTTTTATTTGAAATTGGGGATCAATTCGGAAATCGAAACTCATGCCCATCTTATTTGAAACTTGGAAATAAATTCGGAGATCGAAAATTATGTACATTTTATTTGAAACATAAAGTCGGAGGTCGTAAATCATGTCAAGTTTATTTGAAACTTGGAGCTAAAGTCGGAGGTCGAAAATTATATACAATTTATTTGAAACTTAAAGCTAAAGTCGGATGTCAGAAATCATGTACAATTTATTTGAAACATGAAGTTGGAGGTCGGAACTCGTGGTGGATGTTACAGATTCCAAGGACTATACCCTTCCCCAATCACGATCGCTATAATAAGGGAAAGGATCAAGAAGATCCCAACAACCTTGAATTATAAGATCCCTATCACGAATGCCTTGTGTCATGGCATATAAGGGCTTCTCAACCCTAGGTATGATAATCTCACAATTATACCCTATCTAATGGATTTGAATTTTCTCTAACTTGAGCATTAGAGTGATTTTGCAGGTCTCTACTAACTCTGTGTCTAGCTTGAGGCAGTCAATGTACATCAACCTAATTCTCGTAGTCAAGAACAATATGAATTTCTCCATTTCTATTGAAGGGACAATATTTTACTAGCTTAATAATGCTTTTGGTTTTTTTCTTTTGGTAAATAGCATGTCAAAGAAAAGACAAAAAAAATGAACACAAAAATTTACCCACCTATGTCCTTATCAAGGAACATAGTTAAATTATCCCAAGGCCGATGCCACACATTGAAAGTGGTCCCATCATGAGCTCTTCTTCTCGCCATATGGTCAGCACAGTTGTTTGTAGTCCACTAAATCAGATTGAAGCATACACACCAATTCCTCAGCACTAATCTGAGAATTTGCAACAAAATCTCTAGCTCTTAATGCTACATAGGAATGGTAAGGCTCTGGACATCACAAAAAGCTTCCATATAATCAGTCTCGCAATAAACCAAGCAATAGCCATACTCCCATGCCAACTCCAGTCCCCTCAAAATGGCTACTAGCTCAACATGTAACATATAACATCTCCACATAACGTAATAGGAAATAATACAAACAAACTTTTATTATTCACAATCTTGCCCCTAAACTTTTTAGAAAATGATATTTAGGTCCCTATATCAATAGGATTGGTAGAATAAGGTTTTAAACGAAGCAGAATCACGTAGCGAAAACGTAGAAACCTAAACCTCGGCTGATTGAGCCACGGAGGCATCTATATGTGAAATGACATGGGATGCCCCTAGACTTATCCATAATTACGAAAATGCCATTAGCCTTGAAAAACAGAAAACAGAAAGGCCCTCAATTTGCAAAATGTTTAATTTACACCTTTAATCGATTAATTCAATTTTAGTGAATAAGTAAAGTTAATTAGAAATTAATTAGAGATTAATTAGGATTTAATTAAGTGTCAATTATAAGGATTAAGTTTAGAGAAGATTAAGATAGATATATAAGAAATTCTTACAAAACTATTCAATAACGATTTGTCAGTTTGAAGGAAATCGGTAAGATTTCGGCATTTTAAACTGTCGGAACCGAACCAATAGAATTACATGCTCAAAACCCTATGACCTAGGGTTGAATACTCAGTCATTTATACCCTAAGTGTGGCACCACAAAGGCCACAAAAGTGAGGAAGGTTGGCTGAAATTCAGCCAAGGTTTTTAGACCAATCAAAACCCTTCATTCCAACTACCACATCAAGCTTTTATAACTCATTTCTTTCTCTTCCCTTTAGCCTAATCTGTGCTGCCTTTCTCCCTTGTTCCAGCTCTCTTCTTCTCTTCTCCACTCACCCAACTCCATCAAACCTTCAAGCTCAACCAAGTTCTATTGATTCAAATTCCAAAATCAAGCCAAATCACATAGAAAGAGGTAGAGATTCAACCTTGTTCTTGTTCTTTTGGGTATGGGTGACTGATTTGGAGCTTTTGTTTCTTATTTCTTGATGTGGTGATTGATTGAATATGATGATCTTTGGCTGGTATGTTGGCTGTTCTTGATGTTAAATTCGATCTAGAAGTAAAAGGGAGTGAAAGTAGAGTGCAGGGAGGAGCTGGAAAACCAAAATCTCTCGGCAGTCCGTACGGCTCCGCCCACCGCCATTTAAATTTGATGAAACTATTTTTATATGAAACTAGACATTTAGGGCTTTCCATAAATATATCATATAAGGCCATTGGATTAGTATTGATAGAGATATGAATTTTGGAAGTTCGACCTGGCAGATTGGGTTGTTTAGGGTAGAACTTGCCCTATATTAATTGGAATTGAATGAAACAAAATTTTTTAGAAAGCTTACACATAGGAGGATATCCCATAAAAATTTCAAAGTTAGATAAGGTCTCATTTGTTCCCAGTGGTTCGAGAAAATTGCTCTATATCCAAACTGGGTCAAAACAAGGCAGTTCAGGAAAGGTCAAGTTTCGGGGCTTACAACCCGAGCCCTACTAAGGGGAACTTTTTGTAAATGAAAGATTGTCCTGTTAGGTTTAATATGAGATCAAGTTCGTATGATTTGAGTTAGTTTTCTATTTTTAGTGGATTTTTACTTTTAAGTGTGTAATTCTGGCCAGCTACAGGGCAGGCCGGAATAAAACCTAAATAACTTGAACTATATTTATCAAAATCAAGTGGAACCTAAGAGGTTAGAAATTAGACACATAACACTTCAACATCCAAAATTCAGGTCTAAATGAATTAAAATGAATTTTAGGCTTCATTTCTAAACATCGGGCAGAATTGATATAATGGGCAGAATTGAACATAAGGGTCCAATCCCTACATGATTGATATTATTATGATATATAAGGGTCTAATCCCTACATGATTGACATTATTGTGATATGTTTGCTACTCTATGTTGAGATTTTGCTTGATTGGTTTTATTGGTAGCCTGACATTATTCATGAGGAAGTAGACACATTCCGTTATGCTACCGAATTTTCGGCAGAATCATATGAAGTTATAATAGCTTGTGTTATGAAGTTTTAAGTTATGAATATGAAATTCTATATGCAAGGATATATGAAAGTAAATGGTGAAGTATATGTATGAGTGCATTCAGCATGTCTATGCATGACTATGTATGAAAATGAAAGGACATGAATATATTAAATGTGGGTCCTTTCACTTAGAGGCAGTTGCATATTGAATCCTTCTCTGTGAAGGCAGTTAAATAAGATAAGATGTGGGTCCCTTCACTTGAAGGCAGTTGCACAATGAATCCCTCCCTGTGAAGGCAGTATAAAACTATGAGATCCTTCTACCTTGGAGGCACGTGGTCAGATGAGATCCCTCTACATTGAAGGCACGTGGTTAGATGAGATCCCTCTATTCTTGAGGCACGTGACCAGAAGAGATCCCTTCAATTTAGAGGCACATGACCAAAATGAGATCCCTCCAAGACTAGAGGCACGTGAATCCCCTTGTAGGTTAGTTCTGTGTGATGACGATCACGAGTTGAGTTCACTCCTAGATCAGACTACCCAAGGGCAGTAAAGACTAAAGAAAAGAAAGCGAAGAAAGTTAAAGAAAAACACCAGCGCATTTACACAAATTCAAGTATGAGTATTTGCGTAATTATATCCTATGTTTTATTAATGCTGAGACTGTTCTATCTACTTATGCCGTGATTATTATTCCAAATATGAAATACTGCCAATATAACTCAAGTGCTTGAATAAAATGAACTCTACTTCGGACTATATATTTTCAAACTATAAAACTGTACAGTCCAGTTAACATGCTCACATTTTCCATAATAAACCGAAGTAGCTGGAGATAATAACGATAACACAGCATATGTAGTTTAATGAATCCTACTGAGAATTTATAATTCTCACTCCTATATTTATTTCCATGTTATCTCCAGATAGCTCTGAAGTTCTGAAGGAGGTCCACTGAGGCAGAGTTGACTAGTAAGATTGAAGGTGGCCCAAGGTTGCTACCAGACAAGGTCTGATTAAGTGATAGTAACAACTCCTAGGTGAGGTATTATGACTTAAGCATAGTACCATACTTGAGAGGGTGTTACATAACACACTCATGACATCCATTCTACCAGTAGAACCAATAATCCAAGCCTTAGTAGTATCCTAAATGACACAACCAAAACCCTTTTTACCATGCGCCCACAAAATACTTCCATCCACATTGACTTTAACCAAAATCACCAGGAGGAGCTTCCTAATTAAAAACCAACATTTGAGGAAAGTAAGCTCGGTTCTTGACAGTATACTGGCTGAACTCTACCGCTGAGATTCAAGCAAAATGAGCCACCACAGGGCAAGCCAAGACTCATCAATAAAAACCTCTTTGTTCCTTCCCCGCCAAATCCACCAAATACTAGCAAGAAAACAAAAACCATCATTACCCATAATTACCATCTTGACCCAACAAGCAAAACTAATAGCATTGAAGCCCCTTTTTCCCAATGAAGCCAAGATTTTGCCAAATAGTCCAAGCCTTAGGGCAATCCCTAAGACAATGCATGATATCCTCTTCCACAACCCTGCAGTGATGGCAAGTAGATGAACCACCCAAATTCCTATTAAAGCGCAACAAAGCAGTGGGCAAAGCCTTATATAAAACCAACCAAAGTAGCAGCTTAATCTTCTCAGGCACTTATAACTTCCAAAGCTAGGACCAATTCGCATTCTGATCCCAATGACAAACATTCTTCAATAACCACCTATAACCATTTGATGCCTTATACACCCTAGAGCTAAATACACCCTAATGCCAACTAACAAGCCCTGTAAAACAGTTGCCCTTTGTCAATGAAAAAATTTCTTGCTGAATGTTTGCTGGAAAATAGTATTTAGGAGCTTCATATCCTAGCTATTATCACCCCAAATATCTGAAAGGGTCAAGTCAACATCCGAAATATGAACATAATCAACCTATGGCAGATCACACCCGATTAAAGCCAAGCATCATATTGAAGAGATGCCTGACTGTTACCCACTAATAAAAACCATCCCTAAGGGTTTGCGTTGTCTTCTGAATCCCATTCCAAATAATAGAAGAACCAATATTCCTACAAGTTGCCATAATATTCATCCAATTTAGATACTTCTGTCAGACCACATGAGTCCAAAATTTGTTCGAATCATTCATGAGCTACCACACTAGTTTTCCCAGCAGTGCATGATTAGTACAGGAAGCATCCTTCAAACCAAGCCCACCATACCTTTTCGGATTTATGAGAGAATTCCAACTAACCAAATTCAAACATCTATTCTCTAACCTGCCATTCCAAAAGAAGTTCCAAGATAGACAATCAATTTCCTCACAAATGCTTTGTGGAAACAGCATGACCTGCATTTGATAAACTGGAATCGAGCCAAGCACGAATTTAGCCAAACATATCCTTCCGACCTTATTAAGCAAATGGCCCTTCCAAGCAGCAAGCCGACTGCTAATCTTCTCAAGCATTCCATTAAATGCAACTCTAGTAGCCCTTCCTTGAACAAAGGGAACACCCAATTATTTCCCAAGATTAGAAGTGAAACGAATAGAGGAAATACTTGTAAAGTTCTCTTTCCTCTGCTGAGAAACATTATTCGAGCAAAGAGCTCTAAACTTTTCGAAATTCACCTTCATACCTCAAGCCTTGCAAAAATCCTGGAGAGTTGATAACACTACCCTAACTTTAGAATTCCAAGCTTTGCATCAACAAACATCAAATAAGAATTTTTTGGCCCCCTTTTAGACACAAAATCAGACTCCATACACAAAACAAAAAGGTATATAGAAATAAAATCACCCTGCTACAATCCCCTAGTTCACGAGAAACTATGAAGTCTACTACCCCCATTCCATAATATTGAAAGGGAGGTAGACTGTACACAACACATAATCAAACTAGCAGTGGATGTAGGAAAACCAAAATCACTTAGTGTCTTATTAAGAAAAATCCAATTAACTCTACTATAAGCTTTCTCAAGACCCACCTTAAAAGCCAAAACTCTTTTCCTAGATTTAGTTTTTTCCATAAAATACAACACTTCCTGCACAATGATAATATTATCTATCATACCCCATCAAAAGATGAAGCTACCTTGCATGGGACCAATAATCTCATCCAAAAACGGTCTCAGATAATTAACCAAAACCTTAGTGATTATCTTGTAAATTACGATAGAGACTAATAGCTATAACTCTTTAACCCTCACAGGCTGTTCAGATTTGGGAATGAAAACCACCAAAGTTTCCACCAACTTGGGATCTCCCCCAGCAAAAGCATCCTATACAATATGCTAGACATCATCCCCTACAACATCCCAGTATTCCTTAAAGAAATAAGCTTCAAAACCATCAAGGCCGAGAGCTTTAAAAGAATTCATTCCCATTACGAATCTCCTCACCTGCTCCTTCATTACCGTATTAGTAAGAGCACAACAATCTTGTTAATTCAACTTCAAAAAATTCAGATTCGCTAAAGCCTCAAGATTAACATTCTCATTGGCACAAAAATGATTTTGATAGAATTGCATGGTCTCCACCTCCTCTTGATCAATAGACCAAGTCCTATCCTCAACAAAAAAACCACAAATTTTGTTCCTTTTATTCCTAATCGCCTAATCAAGGTTTGCATGTGGAAAAACTTCGTGTTTCTATCACAAAAATGAACCCACTGCTCCCTAGACTTCTAGAACCAAATCAATTCTTCATATTGCAAAACACAATCATACTCATTCCAAAGCTGCCTCTCAAGAAGTTTATGAGAAGTAGAATCTACTATCTCAAGCCGTTGCTGGTTATTCTTGATCCGTTGCTCTAAACTCCTTTTCTTGCAAAAAAATTCCCAAAAACATTTACATTAAAAGCCTGGGATTTTGTGCTATCTTCCATCAGACTCTGAATAGCATTGGATCTCCCCTTCTCCCAACCCTGATGAACTATTTGTTTGTAATTAGGATGAGTGACCCATACAACCTCAAACCTGAAAGGGCGGTCACCTCTCTACCTCTCCACACCATCACAGCACAGCAACAAAGAACAATGATGACAGTGCAAGTGGCAAAGATTCTCCATAAAAGCCTCCCTAAACAAAAGCCTTTAGCTACAATTCACAAACGCTCTATCCAACTTTTTGGCCACATCTTTGTTACCTTGAACTCTTCTAAACCTAGTAAAATGACTCCTCATAGCTCCAATATCTATTAAACCACAAGCATCAATAATACCAGCAAACCTCCCAGCTCTACGATAATAAAACTCACCACCTTTCACCTCTAAAGGTGCCAAAATCTCATCAAAGTCCCCCACTACCAACCAAGGAATTGATATGCAATCCTTCAAATTCTCAAGGTAACCCTACAAAAATTCCCTATGAGAAGGAATTGGGCTAGCATAAATGACACTACAAACCCAACTCTCAAGACCCTAAGAAATCTCCATTAAAGTCTCTTGAGAGCAACTATCCAACACTTAATACTTGAAGTAAGAGTTTGATGATAAAAACCAAATTCTACTTATATGACCCTAAGCTTCTATAATACTAACTGCCTCAAAGCCCAATTGCTACCAAAAACTCTAAACCTTACATAACGCAACATGAGTTTCTAAACGAATAAAAAATGAAGGCTTGTACTTACAAACTAACTCCTTAATATGACCATAAGCTATCTTGTTTAAGGCCCTCCCTCACATTCCAAGAAACAATATTAATTCCACTCTAATCCATATCGACCATGAATTGAAAAGGGAAGGATTCGCCACTTCAACTAAGCCGTATTCACCTAACTCACACTATTCATCACACCCTTCTTTGTTTTCACTAAGCAATAGCTTGCCTTCATCAATACCCACCCCTTGCTTGTCAACCACCATAGTCTCGTTGTGATGTTGTTCATTCAACACTGAGATGGTTCCACCAGGGAAGAATTAAGTAAATCAAGCCTCATTATTTTCTTCTTACCCTATTGTGGAAAGGTTTGTTTCACTGCTCCACTAACTTCAACCTAGGTCCCCTCATCCTTTCGCCCAAAACCATTTTATCTAGTTTGACAGCATTAAAATTCATTGGTAGGTTGTTGGCATGTGGCACTTATCGCGTCTCACTTCCTTTGTCATCCCTATTGACTTTCTTGATCCTTTCCTTTTATTATTAGTCATGTGACCTTGTGCACGCATCCATTTTAGACAAGACTTGACATTAGAGTGGGCCCCTTTTGATCTTCCATCTGAAGCTTTCCTCAAATTCTGTGCCCTTCCTATTTTAGATTGCTTTGATTTTCACCTAGCAGATACCTCAATCCACTCCTCATCATTAGCACTAGAATCATTCCCTTTAAAAATTGATCCCACCATATCGTCTTTCTTACATTAAGGGTTGGTAACAGAATATTCACCTTGAATTTTCTTCTTACGTGCAACCTTACCTCCTACACGTGGTCGTTCTTCCTTCCTATGCTGCATGCTGCCAAGACACCACACCTGGTTGAGCAATTCCTTCAACTTTAGGCAAATTACAAGTTGCCACCACATGCCCATAACAATCACATTTGGAACAAATTAGATTCAAACTTTCATATTGAACAACATGCTAGTGATCCAGGATCCAAATTTTCTTCAAAATTGGAACTGACAAATTCACCTCAACATAAATCCTCGCAAACTGCCCTCAATCAAGAGTCTTGGTAGTCATGTTTACCTTCATAGGGCGACCAATCCCCATAGCAATGGTTTGGATTGCACTCTCATGATAATAAGTAAGATTCAATCCCGAAAGCCTAATGCAAACCATTGTCTTGTTGAAGCACTCTTCAAAGGGATTAAACTCCAGGGACCAATGTTTCACCTCCAGATAATAATCTTGAATCATCCACAGACCACCCTCAATCACCTTTTCCCTATCTTCTGCAATATCAAATTTCACCATGAAGTTGCCATTACCTACATTCATGATATTACATCTGCCTTTCAAACACCACAAGCCACATGCCACAAGCCACACAACTTTTCTCTGAGAGCTGTGTAACTAATTGATCACCTTAATAGCTTAATCATTAACATGTCCACCCAAGGTGCAGCCAAAGCTTCCATGACTTGTTTTGTGAAGTGCAACTTTGGGAACCTCTTATCCCCATCCTGCCACTCCAATGTTGCAAGCTATTATTAAAGCAAATCTCCTTGCACTTCCACCTCAGGAACACTTTTCCCACTCAACACCTTATCCCTAAATGACACTTTGCTTGATGCCACTTTGGTTACGCCATTCTCCTCCTTATCAATGTCTGGAGAGCACTCATCTTCACCCTCTCTCACGATAGTTCTCTCCCTTATTCTCACCATCTTTCTCAATTCTTTTATTATGCTTTTGGAATTCTAATATATTATATTATTTTATTTTATTTCTTTTTTGAAAAAAATTATGTCATCCCTCAAAATTTTTTTACATTCCTATTTAGTCATTTTGTTGACTTTCCTATTTAGGGTTTAAAATCCCAAATTCTAAGAAGGTATTTTAATTAATAATCCTAACCCTCAATTTTGTGAAATCTCGAAGACAGAAATAATCCAAACACTTAGGATATCATTTGTGTTGACTTTGTCGTCGTCATTAACATACTTGAATAAGAGGGGCAAGAGGACGGTAAAGCTTATGTAATCAATGATAGAGAATCAAGAAAGGATGTTATCAAGTTGCCCTAGTTGGTGAAAGCAAAAAATACTACACCTAACTTCAATTTCGAAGCTCTTCCTTTCCTTTATTATGAATAATTTTCATGTTCCACTTGATTTTTTTAAGAAGAACATAAGTATAAATATTTTGCTTAGATGGATGAAGAAGAAGATTTTGATGCTGCTGAAGAGTTGTTTAGAGGCCCAAGGAGTCAAAGAGTTTTTCTTGGTCGATTTGGTTGAATTTTAACAATGGTGGATTCAATTGGCTAGTTACTCATTATTACATTTCCACAATCCTACTACCTTGCATTAGGGATGGCAAAAAAGCTTCGTTTAAATGGATACCCACAGGAATTACTCGCAACAGGGCGAGTATGGGATGGAGCAGGGGATAAGAAATTGAGGTCTCACCACATTCTCCTTTTCAATTGCACTTACATTTGCATTTTTATCCTTCTTGTCTATGGTCATGCAAGAATGCGATTGGCTACAACCCATTTGTAACAATTTTGCACTAATTTGGTTCATGCCAATTAGTGCTGCTCTTTAAATTAATATAATATTTTATAGTCATGATTTATAAAATATATAATCTTCTAATCCAACAGTAGATTTTGTAAAAAATTACACCAATAAAAAGTTATTAAGTGGTGTAACACTTGCTTAAAATTATGTCATCACATCGATATAATTTGATCCTAACCCATATATAAAAAGGATCCGTTGACATCGGTGTAAGCATTACAAGAAAATCAATAAATATCGACTGATTTTTCGATCACTAATTTAATAAAATTGGTTGCTAAATTTGATAGCAACTAAAAATAGTGGTTGCTAGTTTGCTGGTTGCTAAAAAATTAGCGACCGGTTTAGCAACCAATTTTCTAACAACTATGACCAACTCTAATTGGTGGCTGAGTAAAATATTAATGATTGATTTATCGGTCACTAAATTTGTGACTAATAATTCAGTCGCGAAATCGATCATTAAAGCAGTCACTAAGTTGTTACTAAATTTTGTTAGTCACAAATTAGACTATTAACTTTATGACTGGTATTTTCAGTCGTGAAGTTGATAGTCAAATTGATCTCAAAATCGGTCACTAGTTTGTCAATTGTTAAATCGATCTCAATTTCAAGCCAAGTCTAAGAAACTTTAGTTAAATATAATTATAACTAGTAAAGAGCCAATTTCCTTTGCCAAAAAAACTAAGATATTTAAAGTAAAATATACTTTCTTGACTAATCTTGTCAGCTAAGAGCAACCCCCTTTTCTTAAAGAAATCAGTCCCTAAATGAAAAATTAGAGACCAATTTAGTGACCAATTTTGTTAATAAGAGAAATTGTTAACATTTAAATAGTTGTCACTAAATTGGTCACTAATTTTTCATTTAATGACCGATTTAGTGACTAATTTCTTTAAGAAAAGGGGTTGCTCTTAGCTAATAAGATCAGTCATGAAATGAAAAATTAGAGATAGTTTTTTTTAATAGAAGGAATTGTTAAGAGTTGAACAACAGTCACTAAATATGTCACTAATTTTTCATTTAGTGACCAATTTCTTTAAGGAAAAGGGTTGCTCCTGGCTAACAAGATCGGTCACTAAATGAAAAATTAGAGACTAATTTATTGATCTATTTTTTCAGTAGGATAAATTGTTAAGAGTTGAATATCGATTAGTGACCAATTTCTTTAAGAAAAAGTGTTGCTCTTGGCTAAGATCTGTCTATAGATTGGTCACTAAATGAAAAATTAGAGACCGACTTAATGACTGAATTTTCTTTTCAAATGGTCTTTTCTTGGTGTTAAATAATCAGTTGCTAAATTGGTCATTAATTCTTTTAGTGACTATTTTTTTATTCACACATCAACTCCTCGATTGTTCATATCGATTGCTAATTCTTTAAATTAGCGACCAAAATTTTTCAATCGTTAAATCAGTCACTATTCTAATTAATTCTAGTAGTGAATACTTAGCACACTTTCCCCCTTCAATAAATTTTTATTGAATACAGTTTTTATCAATCCAACCATTGAATTATAATTACATATCATATTGATCATTTGTGCCAAATTTTTTTGAAAAATTAGACATTAATAAGTGAATGGGGTGTTTTTATATAAGAGGTAAGAGGAACAAATCTTAGCCTGTAATCATATATGAATGATCAACGATCAATATTAAATGTAATTTAAAGGTCACAAATTCACTTAAAAAAGTCATATGAATTTATATCTAATGTTAACCGTTTATGTAAGATTCAATAATCAAAATTTACTTATCTCACTCTTATATATTGATTTTTTTAATAGGATAAATTGTTGAGAGTTGAATATCGGTTAGTGACCAATTTCTTTAAAAAAAAGTGTTGCTCATGGCTAATAAGATTAGTCTCTAGATTGGTCACTAAATGAAAAATTAGAGACCAACTTAGAGACTAAATTTTCTTTTCAAATGGTTTTTTCTTGGGGTTAAATAATCGATTGCTAAATCGGTCACTAATTTTTTTTAGTGACTATTTTTTTATTCACACATCAACTCCTTGATTGCTCATATCAGTTGCTAATTCCTTAAATTAGCAACCATAATTTTTCAATCGTTAAATCGGTCACTATTCTAATTGATTCTAGTAGTAAAGACTTAGCACACTTACCCCCTCCAATAAATTTTTATTGAATATAGTTTTTATCAATCTAATCATTGAATTATAACTAAATATCATGTTGATCATTTATGCCAATTTTTTTAAAAAAATTAGACATCAATAAGTGAATGGGGTGTTTTTATGTAAGAGAGAAGAGGAGTAAATTTTAGCCATATAATCATATATGAATGATTAACGATCAATATTAAATTTAATTTAAAGGTCACAAATTCACTTAAAAAAGTCATATGATTTTATATTTAATTTTAATCATTCATATATATATATATATATATATATATATATATATATATATATATATATATATATATATATATATATATCCATGTGATTGCCTTTTATGATTATAATTATTGTTAAAATTGTTAGATTTTTATCTTGTACTTTCATTGTTAATTTTGATTGTGTTGTGTTAGTGGTATTGTGATAAATTATGGATATTATATATTCTTTATTCAAGTTTAAGAGTGCTTTTATGAAGTTTTCTCTTTTTCAAGAATTTTTTTATTTTTTTATTTTTAGCATAAACTCATGGATATCCATAGGGATTCAAATCTTTGTAGGAAACGAGGAATGAAGACCCGTGACAATGAGAATGAAGCAGGGAGGAGGTAAATTTTCCAACGAGAACAGCGGGTGAGGGCATGTTCCCGTTCCATAGATATCCATTGCCATCCCTATTTTTTACATAACATTTTTTTTTTTCATAGGTTCTTAGTTTATATAGTTGTGATATTTCAAATTTCAAACGAAAGAAAAAAAATTATGATATTAATTATTCATTGAAAATAATTGATTTGGGAGTGATTGACATTCATATGCTACATTTCAAAATATTAAAGTGTAAATAATTGTCATGTATTCTTCTTTAATTTATTAAATTAGATTTCATTTAGTATATTTTTCTTGATTGTCTAGATTAATTTCTAATATTCTTCCTTAGTTTATAATCTTGTTAAAATTATATTAGATTTTTCCTACTTAAAATAACTTAAAAGTTGTAACTACCGTACTCACTATCAAATTATTATTTAAATAATAATTGATTGATCTATATTGATTAACAATTAGGTTTATCATTCCATAAATAAAAAAAAAAACAATTAGGTTTATTAGTGATATAGCAAATTACAAACCATTAAAATGTTAACAAGATATTTATAATTTAATATTAATTATCAAATAATAGATTTAATAGTAATTACCACGTTAATAGAATTTTAACTCATGTAATTATCATATGACAAAATGTTAAGTCATATATTCTCCTTTAATATGTTATATGAATATTTTCATTCAACCGCTTCTTCCCCGATCGGATCACTATTCCTGTGACTCGATCCTCTTGTCAGGTACATCCAATCCAATCTTTGTTTTACAAACATACTTTCAAGTAGTGTAAGTATACCTTTCTAGATCATAGAATATTTCCGTAAGCTTCATTATTTTTCGCGGATTTATTTTGGCAACATAGGCTCTAAAAAACAACAAATTAAAAATACCAAGAATTATTTTTCGTGGATCTTTAACGCATAAAATTTTTGGTTTGGTCTTGAAATTCATAAATTATTATTGTGTGGACAATAGTTCACCATTTGAAGCTTCGATTCAAACCATAGTTATCAGGGATTCTAAAAATTAAATCGTTCATCAGCTCACGCACAAATCACAGCCGTGGCCATTATCCCTGTTTGTCTCTGGTTTCACGGGTAGCGCCTAGTATCTGGCCAGAAAGCTTCTGGTTTTACATTCTTCACTTTCTTTCTCCTTTTCATTTTTTCTTTTCTCATCTTTTGGTTCGATATTCTCCACACAAGGCATCAACGAAACGACAAAATAAGAACCAAGAAAACAAAAGTAAATTTTGCAAAACATTATTAATTTGTATTCTAGCCTACGAAACCAGGTGCTTGCACACAGGAAGTGACGAAAACAAGTAGATAAGACGGGCTTTGTGAGTTAGTTCTTTGTTTTTTGTTTTTTGTTTTTTTTGTTTTCTTCCTTTATCTGATTTTTGTTTTTGCCGTTTAGCTGATTTGAATTTGGTTTATGTAATTTTAATATTTATATTTATATTTTAATTTATTATATCATTTGATTAATTGTACTTTAAGATAAGGTGTTGATGTGAAAGCATTTGGTAAGATTATATTTAGGCTTTGTTTGGTATTGTGATTTTTTTAGAATTGTTGAACTTTCTAAATTTTTTAAAAATTATTCTTAAAAAATTATATTATTATTATTTGGTAAAATAATATAAAAGTTACTTTCAATAAATAGAAACCACAAGCATAATATTTGGTAAAGTTCTCTTAAAATTTAAAGTGACTATAATAGACATATATATTAAAGAGAGTAATTTTTATTTTTACTGTCATTATAGAGAATAATTTTTTATTATATGAATTTAATTTATATACACTGATAGTGAAAACTGTTTTACACTATTATCCAGTTATATACTGCTATATAAGTAAACATGCATGACCCTCACCTCTACTATTTCAAAAGTCATACAAATAGAAAATTGTGATAGTATAAAAAAATTTTATATTATCGATATATATATAAATTAAATCCATATTATATACTAATCTTTTAAATTTTAAAGAGCAAAAACCTGCTCTAAAAAGCATCCTATAACTCTATGAGAGCTCTTAAGAGCACCTGTTGGCTTTTAAAAGCCAAAAGCAAAAGTATCTCAATTTTTTTGTTTATTAAATAAAAAAATTGACTTATATTTTTTATATGCAGGAGCACGTTCTTAAAGTGCACCAAACTAGGCCTTACTCTGTCCAAGTCCACCAAAATATCTACTCTATCCAAGACTTAACATTTTATAATTTATAATGAAATCAACTATTGATTTAATTATTAAAAAAAAATTATCCCTTAAACTATAAATCAAATATACTTTATCTTTTGACTTTTGAAAACATCTAGACTGATCATTCTTGGCCTTGCAAATTGACTCTTTTATTAATTTTTTTTAAGCCAAAACCTCTATTAATGATCATGTACTTTTCACATAATTGTTTTTATAACAAAATTACCCTCACTAAATTACCCACTTAACCAAATTCATGCTAATCAAACTATTCTTCCTTTTTTATCCTCCACCTAACTTTAGAGTCTAATTCATTAAATTGGTTTGTATACAAAAAGGAGCCTGAGTACTAGAAACCGATTGTATAAAGAAATATTGGGAGAATGGTGGAAAAATAATATTTATACAAAACTGATTACGGATTACCTAAATCCATATCTAGAAATCAAATATAACTCTTCCTCTTTCCCATATTTTCCACCGAATTAGTAAAATGAGGCTGAATACATAAATTTTGTACAATTTTTATTTTCTTTTCTTTTTTTATAACTGTAAAGTCTATTAAACTCCAACTAATCCAACTCAATTAGAAAATTAGATTTATTTAAAAAATGACAAAAGAAAGAAAAATGATAGAAGACCTTGCTTAAGGAACTAAAGCCTCATTTGGATAAATAGTTTAATTAAGACCTTTTGTGAAAAAAAAAATGTCTTATAAAAAGGATTTATATTAAAAGCAACTTATTAATAATTTTTTTTTATATGCAATAACATAAGTGTTTGTTTAAGTGTATAGTACTTGTTTTATGGGAAGGTAAATATTTCAACTTTCCAAAAAGCATTAAAAGTGACTTTTCAAAAAGTCATAAGTTGTACAATAATTTGGTCTAAACAAGTATAAAATAACTTTTGACTACTAAAAAATTAAAAAAAAAAAATAAGTAACTCTATCCAAACACACCTTAAAGTATAAATTAGCTCTACACCTTGATTAATTCAAGTGATTTGACATTTACTCCCCTTATCTCGTGATTAGAGTCATAAAGAAAACTTAAAACCTTCTTGAATATTTTTAAATTATATTTCTTCTAAAATAAAATAACTATTTTTTGCAGGAATTTTTTGAAAAAGCAATTTTGTAATACCTCCTAAATATATACGCTATACTCGAGTCATAAGGTAAAATTTAGAGGTTCTTACGAGTTTTGTGAAAACTTTTAAATTGAGAAAACTATAACATATGATCCTTACAGTATAGTATTTCATGAACAAATAAGGATTTACAAAAATCCAAATTGTGTGATCACTACTAGAAATTTGATAAAAACCAATAGATTTTACCAACAGATATAATCCGTCGGAAATATCGATGGATTATTTGTCGGTAAAATTAAATAAATTACTGATGTGGAATTTTATCGAAGATTTAATGTTGCCAAACCATTACCAATGGAAAAATCGTCAGTAAGTAATTATGTTTTCTTTTTTAATTTTATTTAAAAACTTAATAAATTATCGATAAAAATTCCTTCGATAATTTGGATAAAATAAATATTAATTGTTTTTTTCTTTTATTACCAATGGATTTTTCATCGAAATTTGAAATTTGGAATTACGGTCAAAGGCTCAATTTCCATATTGTCGATAGATTTTCTGTCGGTAATGTATGATTAATGAAATTAATCATTTCATTATCATTTTTCTGATGTAGTGTTCAATTTCCATATTACCAACATATTTTCCGTCAGTAATGTATGATTAATGAAAAAAATCGTTTCATTATCATTTCACCGATGGATGATTAATGAAACGAATTGTTTCATTAAATTATTACCGACGGAAAATCTGTCGATAATATTGAAACAAAATGTTAAAACAAGAAAACCCCCTTCTTCTTCCTCATTTGCACCAAGCATCTCTCTCTACTCTCTTTCTCTCTCATCCCTTATTATGACTCTAGGCCATTTTCTTGCCACCGAAGTTTCCATTTCACCGTCGGAGACCACCATTGTATTTGTGGTATGTTAATAAGTATTTTTACCAGTTTAGTTTTTTTATTTAGCCTTTTTTTGTTATTTCATTTATTTACTCAAAGTTTTTAGTTTCTAAGTTAAATAACTAACTTAGTTTGTTGTCTTAATTGTTAAAGATCTCATTTGGAGCACTTGAAGCACTTGGTGATTGGTGCATTGACTTATTAGAGTGAGTTAGGAAGCTTTAGGTATGTGCATTGCACCCGTTTTTAAACTTTATATTTTCTAAAAAGATTTAAAATTTCTAGAATAGAGTTGTAGGATAGAAGAAGGAGGATGGGATTGCATGACTAGGAGAAGACTTAGAGTTCCTTCCCATTTGTTTGAATTATGTGTTGTGATATTGTATGCCTGCATGATGTGAAGTAAGGTGATGCACTCTACAATGATTTTTGGATTAACTGATTAATTTGTATGACTACATGTGTTTGTTATTTGTGTTTTGACTGATAAAATAATTTTTGTGGAGGCTTCTAAAATAAGGGGAGAACCTACCCCAATTTCATTGATTATTTATAATATTGTTTGAATTAAATAATTATTGTAATGAAATAAGTAATTCTTAGGTGTGTTTAGGGGATGAATTAATTTTTGTGGAGGATCCTAGTTTAAGAGGAGACTTGCCTAGACCTTTTCAAATATTATTTAAAAATATTGGTTGAATTAAATAAATATTGGAAGTGTATATTAAAATATTGTTGTAGATTAAAACATTATTGTAATAAGAATTAGTGGGACTCTTAATTTATGGGGAGACTCTGCCTAATTATTTGGATTGATGTGTGATTGTATTGCTTTGTAGATGTGTGATATTGTTGAGATACAAAATATTTGCTCCAAATCGAGCATGTATGTATGATAGATTGCACCCAAGTCAGGGGGATTAAACCAAAATTTTATGATGGAGTTGAAGAATTCATAGCGACCTGTGTTCGAACATAGCAATTTACACGTGAAGGGACAGTTAGGTGTCCTTACCGTAAATGTAAATATATGAGGTTTTAGACATAGAGTCCATTAGATATCACTTGTGCAAAGATAGGTTTAAGCCTGATTACTGATTTGGACTTAACATGGGGAAGCCCTACCACCAGAGAATTAATTTGATATTAGTTATGTTGGAAATAGTTTGATTAGGGTCCATGTAGATAACAAGGAGTGTGGTAATGTCAGTTAGGAAAATAATCTTAGTTGTTATCAGGGAATGATTTTTGATGCTACTGGCCATGAGTTTGGAATGTATTCCGAACCTTCAGAAGATGTTCCCAATCCAAATGATGAGAGATTTTATAATTTGTTAGAGGTAATGAATAGATCTTTATGGGAAAGGTGTGTGCATTCATAGTTGTCTCTGGCAATAAGAATGTTGAGTAATAAGTCAGAGGCGAATCAAAGCCAAAGTTCCTTTGATTAGTGGGCTTCATTGATGAGTAAGATTAGTTCACAACCAAAAATTAGCTCAAAGGACTTTTACCAAGCCACAAGGTTAGTTTTTAAGCTTAGGTTGAATAAGGTGAAAATTTATTGTCGTTTAAATGAGTGTATGCTCTATAACAAAGATGATGCTATCCTGACTTATTGTAAATTCTATGGAGAGCCTAGATTTAAGCCAAAAAGAGAGGAAAGTGTAACGTATAAGGATGTTCCGCATAAAAGATTGTACTATTTGCCCTTAATCCCTAGACTTAATAAGTTGTAGGCATCAATGAGTTTAGTACCTTACATGGATGGCATTTTGAGAACTGAAAGAATGATAGTGTACTGACACACCCTTTTCATAGTGAAGCTTGGTATCATTTTGATCAAATCTATCTTGATCTTGCATCCGATCCCCGCAATATTAGGCTAGAGCTATGTGCCGATGGTTTCACTGCTAACAATCAATTTAGTAAACCATATTCTTGTTAGCCTGTGATTGTTACTCCTTACAATCTTTTGCCTTAAATGTACATAAAAGATCATTACATGTTCTTAACTTGCATAATCCCTGGTCCTAATAATCCGAAGGCCAAGATTGATGTCCATCTCCAACCTTTAATTAATGAATTGAATAAGTTATGGTGTGATAGTGTTTTGACTTATGACATCACAACCAAGCTAAATTTTAGATTAAGTGCAGCTTGATATGGACCATCAATGACTTTCCAGCTTATGAGATGTTGTTTAGATGGATGATAAGAGGGAAATTGGTATGTTCAATATGTACGGAGGATATAAAAGCATTCAGTTTGAAGTATAGTGGAAAGAATTCTTGGTTTGACTGTCATAAAAGGGTTTTAGATATGGATCATACTTATAAGTGCAATAGGTATGGATTTATAAAAAAAACACCATAGAGAATGAGGAGGCTCCTGTTAGACTTATTGGTCAGCAAATTTGGGATAGGGTTAGGCAACTTCCAAAGATTATAGAAGTTGGGAAATCTATTAGATTGCTTGGCTACGATGTAGAACACAATCAGATCAAATAAAGTATATTGTGGGAACTACCCTATTATACACACTGTGATGAATAGTGATCGAACTAAAGACAATGAAAAAGCAATAATGGATTTAGAGGAGTACTGTAGACGCCTTGAGTTAAATTTACAACCCTTAAAAGATGGTTGTTGGTCTAAGCTTAAGGCTAGTTACACATTGACCTCTATATAGAGACAAGATGTGTATATGTGGGTGCAAGAGTTAAAAATGCCAAATGGTTATGCCTCAAATTTGGCTAGGTATGTGAATGTTGCACAAGGAAAGTTTTTTAACATGAAAAGTTACAACTGTCATGTATTTATGGAGTGTTTACTTCCTGTTTCATTGAGAGAACTGGCTGATCATGTTTGGAAGCCGTTAATTGAGTTAGTAAGTATTTTAGAGATTTGTGTTCATCTACTCATAGGGTCAATGATGTTTTGGTGATGGAGAAGAATATTCCTATCATTCTTTGTAAGTTAGAAAGGATATTTCATCTTGGATTTTTTGACTCTATGGAACACTTGTCTATACACTTGGCCTACCAAGCACAAGTCTATAGGCTTGTCCAATATGGGTGAATGTACCCATTTGAGTAGGAAATAGGATGGTTCAAAAGAATGGTAAAGAATAGAGCTAAAGTAGAGGGATCAATATGTCCAGCATTCATTTTGAAGGAAACATCTAACTTTTGCTCGTACTACTTTGAACCACATGTCCAATCTAGGAGAACTAGAGTTGGTCAGAATGATGATAGTAATGAAAGCTCAATTGAACCAACCTTATCAACATTCAACTAACATGGCCGTGCTACTAGATGATACAAAGACCAATGGTTGATTGAGAGTGAATGGAAGTTTGCACATTTACATATATTGCTAAATTGTGATCAAGTGGAGTTATTCAAAAGGTAACTAATAAACTATTTTCTTGTATTATTTGTTCTATAATTCCTCATATCCTATATAATGGTAAATTGTGATAAGGTGTCTTCTCTTGTACTTTGTCTAATATTTATAGGATTTTGAACAACTATACGATCAACAATCCCTTGCACAATTTTCTGAATGGCTCAAATCATTTGTATGTGACATAATGATTCTATTTTGCTGTTCATGTTTTTGTTTTTGTATTATGGGATTGATACTCCAATCATTATATTTGGATGCATGATTAGAGGAATGGTGCAACAAATCCTCATTTGTACAATTTAGCTTGGGGTCCAAAAACCAGAGCTATGAGTTAGCCAATTTACCATGTCAATGGTTACAAATTTCATACAACTAAATAGGGAAGGGGGAAGAAAACTGACAACACTGGGGTTTGTGTTAGAGGAGATACTAGAGATGGAGAAAGTGATTGACATGGAATAGTTAATGAAATAATTGAGTTGAAATAGTTAAAAGATTTATGCTATTTGCTTGTGAATGGTATGATCCAATACATCTCGGGGGAACACGTAAACACAATCACTACAAAATAATTGAGATTAACTACACTAAAAGATATGGAAAATTTGATCAATTTATCATCGCCCAAAATGCAAGACAAGTTTATTATTTGTCATGCCCTAGAAGATGCAAATCTAACTGGAGGGTGGTAATAAAATGCAAACCATGGGGGTAAAGTAAAGCTTGAAGAAATATCTGAGCAAGCTTACCAAACATATGATTCAAGTCCTTCCAGGGTTGTTGTTGATACCAACATACCCTCGAATTTATGTTCCATCTTAGGAGAAGTTGACATAATTGAACTCCCGATGCAACATTCAATGCGTCAGCTTGATGAGAGGGGGCTAGCACTGAGGATGAGGAAGAGGAATTCGATGACGATATTGAAATAGAGAGTGATGAATATAGTCCTCAATTTTCAGAATAACAAGATGCCAAGTGTGTTATGTCTTTATTTAGTTAACATATGTCTTATGTTTTCAATTTTGTGCATATATATTTCGATGTTATAGTTTAATTCTTTGCATTTATAGTTATATGCATGTTATGTGTATTGTATATGTTTATTAATTTATACACATGTTATGCAGATCACTTATGATAGGATAAGGATCTGGCTCCAAATGAAGCAAGGGTAGATCAAGAAAGCATGGTCTACCCCCTTACACTCATGCTCCACCCACCACCTCCTATAGAATATATCATTATCTTCACAATATGTTATCTAATCTTATCTCGTATCTCTCACCCTTTGGCTATAAATAGTCCTTTGGGACTCCATGTATGATACCTTTGAGGCTATTAATGATAAAATTCTCTCTTCTATCTCTCCTTCTCTATTCTCTTTAGTATTATTTTCACAACACATTATTAGCACGATTGGTTGGGTTATCCTGGAGCAATAATGATATGAAAAGTCATTGAAAACTGATATGGGCACTCATTAAAGAACTAGAAGATTCTTTAGTCTAATGAGTATTCTTGTGTTGCGTGTTCTCAAGTTAAACTATTTATAAGGCCAACATTAGTGCAAATTGGATTTGAGTTGCCTGAGTTCCTAGAAGGAATTCAACGTGATACATGTGGACCTTTTGGATATTTTATGATTATAATATATGCATATACGAAATGGTCACATATGTGCTTATTATTATCTCGCAACCTAGAGTTTGCGAAATTACTTGTGCAAGTTGTAACATCCGAAAAATTTTAAGGTTGTTAAATCAATTTATTCAGTTTTATCGTATAATAGAGATTAATTAGAAATCAATTAAGTATTTATTTAGAGCCAATTAAGTATCATTTAGAGAGATTAGACTTGGGAAAAATTGGAATAGAAACATAGAAAACCTCATAAAATTCTTCAAAACTGTTTTTGCCAATTCGAATGAAAATCGGTAGAATTTTGGTATTTTAAATTGTCGGAGCCAAAACAGTAGAATTTTACAAAATAAAAACCTAACATGAGAGGTTGAAATTCAGCCACTCTCCTTCAATTTGGTGGCACCACATGCTACCCTAGATAGAGAGAGACTTGGCCAACCCATAACCACCTAAGACAACAAACAATGAGAATCAAAAACTCCAACCACCAAGATGATTTTTATTGCCAATTCCTCCTCAAATTCTCAGATTTCATACACACCAAACCTCCTTCTATCATTATCTTCCTCAACTCCATTTCTTCACCTTTATTTCTTCACCCCACCCCCATATCTTCACCCAAAGTTGCTTCCTTGTTAGCTCAAGCTTGAAAACTAGGTAGGATTCAAGTTCTTGCTTAGTTTTTGTAGATTTGTGACTGATTATGAATCTTGCTCTATTCATCTAAATGAAGGCATATGATGTGATTTTGATGATTTGAGATTGATTTACTAAGTATTTGGTTGAGTTGGAGCTGAATCTTGCATGAAAAACAAGAAATGAAGCAAAATAGGAAATCTAAAGTTATTGATTCCGAGGGCGTCCATACTCGCGAACTCTACGGACTCTCATCCAGCCATTATAAATTAATGAAACTATTTTTAAGTGAAATTATACATCTAGAGCTTTTCAACCATATAAATTATAAGTTCATTGGTTTAGTATTGAAAGAGATATGATTTTTCGAAATTTACATAGAAATCCTGTGTTCTGTTTCAGGCAGTATGGGTTGTGAAGAGTATAGTTCACCCTACACACCTTCAATTTGAGTGCAACTAATTTTGTTAGAAATTTAAGACATATAGTAATATGTCATAAAAATTTTAGAACAAATTCAACACCTTTTCCTCCCAGTAAATTCGTAAATTTGCCCCATGTCCTGACTAGACTAGAGCAGGGCAATTTAGATTAGCTAACTTTACAAGGTTAAAACTTGAGCTCTATTTAATAAAATGACATGGGCCTTATTGGATATGAAAATTGAATCAATAAGCTTTAAAACGACATAGGTTTGTTAGGAATCCAAGTAGATTTCGATTTTTTGTGGATTTTTACTTTTGAAGATGTAAATCTACCTAGCTACAGGGTAAGCCGAGGTAAATCCTCAATAATTGGAGCTATACTTATCAAAATTAAATGGGACTAAAGAGGTTAGAAACTAGACATATAGCATTTTATTATATCCAAAATTTAAATCCAAAGTAGTTAAACAGAATTGATGGCATGATTTATAAATTCGGGCAGATTTGGGTGCTATAGGCAGAATTGTTATTTGAGTGTTTGGCTACTCTATTGCATGAATGAAATTCAATTAGAACTTGATGATTGTAAACCTATAATATTACTGAGGGACTAATGTATGATGCTAACTCTGCTATTGTGATTGAATGTGTAACACCCTCCCAAGTATGGTACTATGCTTAAGTCATAATACCTCACCTAGGAGTTGTTAGTGTCACTTAATCGGACCTTGTCTGGCAGCAACCTTGGGCCACCTTCAATCTTACTAGTCAACTCCGTCTCGGCGGATCTCCTTCAGAACTTCAGAGCTATCTGGAGATAACATGGAAATAAACATAGGAGTGAGAATTATAAATTCTTAGTAGGATTCATTAAACTACATATGCTGTGTCATCATTATTATCTCCAGCTGCTTCGGTTTATTATGAAAAATGTGAGCATGTTAACTGGACTGTACAGTTTTATAGTTTGAAAATATATCTTCCGAAGCAGAGTTCATTTTATTCAAGCACTTGAGTTACATTGGCAGTATTTCATATTTGGAATAATAATCACGGCATAAGTAGATAGAACAGTCTCAGCATTAATAAAACATAGGATATAATTATGCAAATACGCATACTTGAATTTGTGCAAATGCGCTAGTGTTTTTCTTTAACTTTCTTTGCTTTCTTTTCTTTAGTCTTTACTGCCCTTGGGTAGTCTGATCTAGGAGTGAACTCAACTCGTAACTGTCGTCACATAGAACTGACCTATATGGGGATTCACGTGCCTCTAGTCTTGGAGGGATCTCATTTTGGCCACGTGCCTCTAAATTGAAGAGATCTCTTCTGGTCACGTGCCTCAAGAATAGAGGGATCTCATCTGACCATGTGCCTTCAATGTAGAGGGATCTCATCTGACCACATGCCTCTAAGGTAGAGGGATCTCATAGTTTTATACTGCCTTCACAAGGAGGGATTCAATGTGCAACTGCCTCCAAGTGAAGGGACCCACATCTTATCTTATTTAACTGCCTTCACAGGAGGGATTCAATGTGCAACTGCTTCCAAGTGAAGGGACCCACATTTAATATATTCATGTCCTTTCATTCTTATATATAGTCATGCTGAATGCACTCATACATATACTTCACCATTTACTTTCATATATCCTTGCATATAGAATTTCATATTCATAACTTAAAACTTCATAACACAAGCTATTATAACTTTATATGATTCTCACAAAATTCTAAAAGATAACTAACGCTAGTCCGCTTCCCCATGAATAGTGACAGGCTACCAGTAAAACCAATCAAGCAAAATTTCAACATAGAGTAGCAAACATATCACAATAATGTCAATCATGTAGGGATCACATATCACAATAATGTCAATCATGTAGGGATTGGACCCTTATATATCATAATAATATCAATCATGTAGGGATTGGACCCTTATGTTTAATTCTGCCCATTATATCAATTCTGCCTAATTTTTAGAAATGAAGCCTAAAATTCATTTTAACTCATTTAGACCTGAATTTTGGATATGTTGAAGTGTTATGTGTCTATTTTCTAACCTCTTTGGTCCCACCTGATTTTGATAAATGTAACTCAAGTTATTTAGGTTTTATCCCGGCCTACCCTGTAGCTAGCCAAAATTACACACTTAAAAGTAAAAATATACTAAAAATAGAAAACTAACTCAAATCATACGAACTTGGTCTCATATTAAAGCTAATAGGATAATCTTTCATTTTCAAAAATTTCCATTCCATTTGCCTTAGTAAGGCTCGGGTTATAAGCCCCAAAAGTTGACCTTCCTAAACTGCCCTATTTTAGCTCGGTTTGGACATAGGGCAACTTTCTAGAACCACTTGGAGCAAACGAGACCTTATCTAACTCTAAAATTTTTATGGGATATCCTGCTATGTGTAAGCTTTCTAACAAAGTTAGTTTCATTCAATTCCAAATAGTATAGGGCGAGTTCTACCCTGAACAACCTAATCTGTCCAGAATCAAACTCGAAAACCTAGGTCAAACTTCCAAAATCCATATCTCTCTCAATACTAATCCAATGGCCTTATATGATATATGTATGATAAGTCTTGAATGTCTAGTTTCATATAAAAATGGTTTTATCAAATTTAAATGACGGTAGGCGGAGCCGTACACTCCGCCGTATGGACTGCCGAGGGATTTTGATTTTCCAGCTCCTCCCTGCACTCTACTTTCACTCCCTTCTACTTCTAGATCGAATTTAACATCAAGAATAGCCAACATACCAGCCAAAGATTATCATATTCAATCAATCACCACATCAAGAAATAAGAAACAAAAGCTCCAAATCAGTCACCTATACCCAAAAGAACAAGAACAAGGTTGAATCTCTACGTCTTTCTATGTGATTTGGCTTGATTTTGGAGTTTGAATCAATAGAACTTGGTTGAGCTTGAAGGTTTGATGGAGTTGGGTGAGCGGAGAAGAGAAGAAAAGAGATGGAACAAGAGAGAAAG
This sequence comes from Pterocarpus macrocarpus, assembly GCA_031439585.1. Classification (NCBI taxonomy): domain Eukaryota; kingdom Viridiplantae; phylum Streptophyta; class Magnoliopsida; order Fabales; family Fabaceae; genus Pterocarpus; species Pterocarpus macrocarpus. The sequence continues at coordinate 29,615,174 of CM062520.1, forward strand.
GCAGTGCAGATTAGGCTGAAAGGAAGAGAAAGGAATGAGTTATAAAAGCTTGAGGTGGTAGTTGGAATGAAAGGTTTTGATTGGTCTAAAACCCTTGGCTAAATTTTAGCCAACCTTCCTCACTTTTGTGGCCTTTGTGGCACCACATTTAGGGTATAAATGGCTGAGTATTCAGCCCTAAGTTATAGGGTTTTGAGCATGTAATTCTATTGGTTTGGTTCCGACAGTTTAAAATGCCGAAATCTTACCGATTTCCTCCAAACTGACAAATCGTTATTAAATAGTTTTGTAAGAATTTCTTATATATCTATCTTAATCTTCTCTAAAATTAATCCTTATAATTGACACTTAATTAAATTCTAATTAATCTCTAATTAATTTCTAATTAACTTTACTTATCCACTAAAATCGAATTAATCGATTAAAGGTGTAAATTAAACGTTTTGCAAATTGAGGGCCTTTCTATTTTCTATTTTTCAAGGCTAATGGCATTTTCGTAATTATGGGTAAGTCTAGGGCATCCCATGTCATTTCACATATAGATGCCTCCGTGGCTCAATCAGCCGAGGTTTAGGTTTCTACGTTTTCGCTACGTGATTCTGCTTTGTTTAAAACCTTATTCTACCAATCCTATTGATATAGGGACCTAAATGTTATTTCTAAAAGTTTAGGGGCAAGATTGTGAATAATAAAAGTTTGTTTGTATTATTTCCTAGTACATTATATGGGGATGTTACAAAATGTCTGTGTGATCTAGCACTATTCATGGGAAGCGGACTCGATCCGTTATTGCTGCCGAGATTTCGGCAAGAATATGTGAATGATAAACATGTTTATATGTAATGTCCATGGATGCATATCTTGCAAGCATAAATGTTTGGAACCCAGATACGAAAAATGTGCACGAACCTCTCATACACAAAAATATGAGCATATGAACTATGAAAGCACATGAAAGACAAGATGAGATCCCTTCACTTGGAGGCAGTTAATAGATCCCTTCTTGTAAAGGCAGTTAAATAGACAAGATGTAGATCCCTTCACCTGGAGGCAGTTATTTCGGTCCCTCCCGGTGAAGGCAGTTAAAACAATTGGATCCTTCTACATTAGAGGCAGTTGGCCAGCTGAGTCCCTCCAATATAGAGGCACGTAGGTCCCCTTGCGGGCTAGTACTATGTGACAACGGTTGCGAGTTGAGCTCACTCCTAGATCAGTCTACCCAAGGGCAAAAAAGATTAGAGATTAAAGATTAAAGGACACAGCAAACACCCTAGGGACGGCAATACGTAACAACTAGGTGTGTCAAGCAAAGAAAGTAAAGGAAGCATAAAATTGTTATGATGGACATGTTATATATGCACAAGTTATGATTCTGTTATCATTACTATGATATTACAAGTTATATTATTGTTATGATTATTATCATGAAATTGCTCTCGAATATACTGTACTTAGGCTTTCAATCCTTACTATTTGTATCAAGTGTATGAATAAAATTAACTCTACTTAAGACTATATATTTTCAAGCTATAAAACTAAAACATTGGTATAATATGTTCACCCTTTTTCATAATAAATTGAAACAGCTAGAGATAATAACAATGACATTGTATATGGTGAGTAAGGAATTTTACTGAGAATTTTCAATTCTCACTCTTATTTATGTGTTATCTCCAGATAGTATAAGGAATATTGAAGACAGTCAGGGGTAGCTGTCAGACAAGGTTTGTTCAGATAACTGTAACAACTTCCGAGTGTGGTACTATGACTTAAGCACAGTACTGTACGGGGAAGGACGCTACACAAGTTATTCGATTAAGAGCACAAATTCCAGATAATCCAATAATTTGTCTTGATGATGCTAGCAAATTTACTTCTCAAGCTTTTAGTGCTTATTGCATGGCCAGTGGCACAAATGTTGAACATCTAGTTGCTTATGTTGATACACAAAATGGGCTACTAGAATCATTTATAAAGTGCCTCCAATTGATCGGTAGATCATTGCTTATGAGAATAAATTTCCCAAGTTTTGCTTAGGTGCATGATGTTTTACATGCTGCAATAGTGATTCATATAAGGGCAATAAGTTGCCATCAATTTTCTCCTCTATAATTAGTTTTTGGCTAGCAACCAAATATTTCCTATTTCAGAATTTTTTATATGCGATATATATCCCAATTGCCGCACTTTATCGCAGCAAAATGAGACCCAAAAGAAAATTGGGAATATATGTTGGGTATGACTTTCCCTCTCTCTAGTCAAGTATCTTCAAACACAAATGGGAGATATCTTTAAGGCTTAATTGGTATAATGCCAATTTAATGAAATAATATTTCCAACATTAAGGGGAGAGAGTAAATAGCTAGAAAGGGAAGTAAATTGGAATGCATCATTTTTACTGAATTTAGATCCTCGAGTAAGGCATAATGAACTAGAAGTTCAAAATGTAATACATTTGGAAAGAATAGTAAATGAGTTGCTAGATGCATTTCCTGATTTAGAAAGGATAAATAGATCCTATATGCCACCTAAAAATGCCCTACTTCAATTAATATCCTTGTTGTACAATCACAAGCTAGAAGCATGGTAGATTAATCGGTTCCAAGTATAAAAACCTTCAAAAAAGAAGAGGGGCAAATGATTTATGGAGGTAAATGATTCTAATGGAGACACTCTTCTTGATGAACTGTTGTAGTCCAAAATTTTTTGACATAATTGAAATGCCAAAAGATGTTCGGGTACCTGAAAATAGTCAAGATATTGGAAATAATGAGATCTCAATAAACTATATCTCTTCAAGAAAAAAAAAATGGAATCAACGAGAAATTATCGTGGGCAACATATTCACACATAATATAGATCTAAACATTATGCATGAAAATAAGGATCTTAAACCACTGTCGAATAGTATCGATGTAAAAATGATTGGCCAAAACAGAAAGAAGTTTTGCAAGCTAAAATTAATCTCTCTTGCAAAATGTGAAATCTTTGGACCTGCAGTCCAAACATCCGATAGATGTAAATCCTATAAGATACAAATGGATATTTATGAGAAAGTAAAATGAGAAAAATGTAGTGAATTGATAGTTTATCTATGACATGTTTTAAGTTTCTATATTCTTGAATATATATTATACATGTTTCTATTTAGTTAAATGTCAATTATTTTGATCTATCATGTTATAGAGTATATCACATTTTTGTTTTGATCCATTATGTTATTTTACATTATAAAATTTACATATGAATTCATTATAATTGTTGTGTATGTTGATAACTTGAATATTATCGGAACTCCTGAAGAGGTTCCCATAGTCACAAAAAATCTAAAGGAAGGGTTTGAGATAAAAAGTCTTGGAAGGACAAAATTTTGCATCAGCCTATAAATCGAGCATTTAACAAATGAAATGTTTGTTCATCAATCAACGTATACAAGGAAAATCTTTAAGAGATTTTATAGGGATAAATCACATCCATTAAGTACCCCCAATGATTGTAAGATTGTTGGATGTGAAAAATGGCTCATTTCATCTTTGGAAAGGTAATGAAGAAGTTCTTGATCCTAAAATGCAATATATTAGTGCCATAGGAGCACTTATGTATCTTGCTAATAATATATGACTTGATATAATATTCACTATACTGTATTAGCATGTATATTTCCTCTCTAAACTATAGAGACATTGCAATGAAATTAAACATATGCCCCATGGATTGATTGATATGTAGTTATTCATATGAATCCAAGTCACACTTAGTTAGCTATGTAGATGCAGGATATTTGTCAGATCCACATTAATGCAGGTGTCAAACAAGTTATTTACATGTGGAGGGCAATGGATCAACATATTCAAGTGTTATGTGGATTATGTTATAAGGAATAAACTCCCACAACTTTATACGAGAACACTGTAACATACATAGCTTAGCTAAAGAGAGAATATACTTCTTTAGAAGTTTTTCTTCATGCATAATCTACCAAAACAAGGAGCGATCTATGTCCAACAAATATTTTCAAGCGATAATCTAGCAAATTCATTTGCAAAGTTATTATCCACTTCTTCTTTTGTGAAATTGGTGTGTAAAATCAGAATGCGTCAATTATGAGACATTAAATGATGCTTGTAACACCCTACCAACTTATGTTATGCTTAAGTCATAGCATGAAATTGGATAGGTCGCGTTACTGTGTTGGTTCTCCATCTAAAGTTGTGTTCATTATATTATATTCTCTTTTTCTCTGATATATATGTATATGTTTGATGAATATACCTACGAAAAAGAGCGCTTTATGTAATTAACGTGATTAGTATTACAGAAAAGAATAAAGATAGGAAATATATTATTAGTTGTATATATACATATGTAAGTTGGAAGCCAAAGCTTCAGTTTATAAATATATGTTTCAAAAGCAGAGTGAAATAAAGGAACAACAAAATTCCTATTGCTAAAAAGTAGAGACGGAAATGGCGGGAGCCAGCTAAGTACAACGAGTCCAACTCGGGGTCCTGGTGGAGCTGCAGGTCAGGGAGCTCAATAAACAGAGTGGCCGTCGAGTCCATCACCATCGTCTGACAATGATGCAGAAATACAAAACAAGGTGAGAATTTAAAGAAATTCTCAAAAGGGTTTGCGTACAGTATTTAGCTGACGTCACATTCATTCTCAGTTGCCTCGGTTTTTATTTAATTATAAAAATGTGGGATCAAACTGAACTATCCATATTCAAATAAGTTTAAGAAAACATCTGGTCCGAGGCAAGGTTCAGTTTTACTTAAGACAGCATAAGAAACAGAATAAATTACTAATAGTAATACACAGAATAATGAGCAGAATAAAAGAACATATGGCAGTAAGTGAATATAACAGACAAACTGTAAACAACTTGCGATGCTTGTTCAATGTAACCATGCATTTAATGTGATCATGCAAAACTTATTCTTGAACCTTTCTTCATAAACTTTTCCATTACTTGGTCCCCTAGGAGTTCTTGGCCATTTTAGACTCCTGGGTAATAGTCTGCTTTTCAGGATCGAGCTCGCTCCTATACAGGAATGCCAGATTTACTTTCCCCGACCTCCCCACCGATCTATTCCCCTTAACTTTAATCCGGGGCTGGCTCAAGTATCATGGAACTTTCATCATAACATGTTCTTTATGTTCATCATGACATAACCTTTATAATTTTCTTGAAAATACACATGTATTTACATGTATTTCATAACTCATGCAAAGACTTTACCGAAATTTCGGCGGCATAACGGAATGTGTTCGCTTCCCTATGAATAGTGCCCGTACTCAGAACACCAATTTCTCATAGAAACCAACACATTTCGTTCATATTTCAAATATCAATTCATGGAACAATTATTAAAATTAAAACATGGTTGCTGTCTCAATACTTGCATTCAACCCGGTTTTTGTAAATCAGGCCATAATTTCTATTTAACTCATCTGGACCTCAATTTTGATATGTTAAAGTGTTATGTGTCTATTTTCTAACTTCTTTAGTCTTATCTAATTTTGATAAGTATAACTCAAGTTATTTAGATTTCATCCCAACCTGCCCTGTGGCTGGCCAGAATTGCACACTTAAAAGTAAAAATCCACTAAAAATCGAAAACTGGCTCAAATTATACGAAATTAGTCTCATATTAAAGCTAACAGGACAATCTTTCATTTACAAAAAGATCCATTCCATTTGCCTTAGTAGGACTCGAGCTATAAGCTCTAAAATTTAACCTTCCTGAATTGCCCTATTTTGGCCCGGTTTGGATATAGGGCAACTTTCTTGGAACACTAGCAACAAACAGGATCTTATCTAACTCTGAAATTTTTATGGGACATTCTCCTATGTGTAAGCTTTCTAACAAAGTTAGTTTCATTCAATTTCAAGTAGTATAGGGCAAGTTTTACTCTGAACAACCTAGTCTGCCCAAAATCAAACTTAAAAACCTAGGTCGAACTTCCAAAATTCATATCTCTCTCATATATGTATAGAAAGCCCTGAATGTTTAGTTTCATATAAAAATGGTTTCATTAAATTTGAACGGTAGTAGGCGGAGTCGTACACTCCGCCGTACGGACTATCGAGGGTTTTTGTTTCTTCAGCTCCTCACCTCTTCCTATTTTCATCCTTTCTTGCTTCCAAGTCAATTTTAACCTCACAAATAGCCAATAACTAGCCAAATATCATCATAATCATTCAATAATCACATCAAAAATTGAGAAAATAAAACACCACTGGCCATCCACAATCAGAAAATCAAGACAAGAATTAAACCTCTACCTATTATTATGTGTGATTTGGCTTGATTTTGGAGCTTGGATGAACAAAACTTGGTTGAGCTTGATGGTTTAATGGAGTTGGGTGAGTGGAGAAGACAAGAAGGGAGCTGAAGTGAGGGAGAAAGTGGCACAGAATTTGGGCTGAAGGAAAGGAGAAGAATATATTGACAAAGCTTTGAGGTGGTAGTTGGAATGAAGGGTTGTGGTTGGTTGAATTTTTATGGGTGAGTTTCAGCCATGTTCTCCTCTTCTCGTGGCCTTTGTGGCGCCACCAAGTGAGGAGCAAGTGGCTGAGTATTTAGCCACTTGAGATAGGGTTATAGGGTACAAAATCCTATTAGTTCGGTTCCGACAATTTAAAATACCGTAATCTTACCGATTTCCTTTAAATCGATAAATCGGTTTCGTGAAAATTCTTATGAAATCTTTTATACTTCTAACCTAATTCCCTTATGTCTAAACTCAATTAGTTGCTAATTAATTGATCTCAAATAAATATTTAGTCAATTTTTAATTAAGTGCAATTATTTGATAAAAACTGAACAATTAGGCGAAAAATGATAAGAAAATTCCGAGAGATGTTACAATGCTCCTAAGAGGGGAGAAATACTGTACTCTTTTTTTTTAATCAAGGTCTTTGTACCATTCGATTTTCCTTGATAAGGTTTTTAATGAGGTAGTTCCTGTAACGTCCTCCTCTGTACAGTACTATGCTTAAGTCATAGTATCACACTCTAGAGTTGTTACTGTTACCTAAGCGGACCTTATCTGACAGCAACTTCAGTCGTCATTGAATCTTCTCGAACTATCTGGAGATAACATGGAAACAGGAGTGAGAATTTTAAATTCTCAGTAGGATTCACTAAGAAATTTCATATCGTGTCATCGTTATTATGTCCAGCTGCTTCGATTTATTATGAAAAAGTTGGACATGTTATGTAAACTGTTTAATTTTATAGTTTGAAAACATATTGTTCGAAGCAGAATCCATTTTGTTCATACACTTGTCATTTGGGTGAGCCAATACAAAATCAATTCATGAATTATACTATGAATAATAACTGAAACGTATTAAAATATAATAACACCAATATACTGAAAACATAAAATCTACACATGCCTTTACTTGTACTTGAATTTATGCAGATACACATAGGTTTCTTTTCTTCCTTTATTTTCCTTTACTTGTTATACATACTCTAAAGTATGACCACCATGTCATACTCCGTAGGGGTGTGATCACCATGTCGCACTCCTTAGGAATATGTTCATCTTACCACATTCCAGAGTATGATCTCCATGTCATACTCCATTAGAGTATGATCGCCATGTCACACTCCTTAGGATGTGCTCATCATGCCATAATCTAGAATATGATCGCCATGTCATACCCCATCGGGGTGTGATCGCCATGTCATACTCCTTAGGAATATAGGACCTTCATCATATCATTTAACTGCCTTCACAGGGAAGGATCCAAATAACTGCCTCCGAGTGAAGCGATTCATCCTCACATATTTATATATCTCTTCCTTTGCATGCAAAGATGCCGTCTTTCATAAAAGGAATCATGAGCATATCATCATGCAATGTTTATATGCATTATAGTGCACTTACTTTCGATCACTCTTGCTTTTAGAACTTCATATTCATAACTTAAATCTTCATAACACAAGCTATCATAACTTCATATGCTTCTGCCAAAAATTCGGCAGCATGAAGGATCATGTCCGCTTCTCTGTGAATAGTACCATTACTCAGAAAACTAATTGTACAGAGAAATCATAACACTTCATTCACAATTCAATCATCAAATTCATAGGCACAATTGTTACATTTAAAACATGGTTGCTGTCTTAACACTTTCATCAACCTGGTTTTTGTAAATCAAGCTACAATTTCTATTTAACTCATCTGACCTAAATTTTGATATATTAAAGTGTTATGTGTCGATTTTCTAACCTATTTGGTCCCATCTAATTTTGATAAATATAGCTCAAGTTATTTAAGTTTTATCTCGGCCTGCCCTGTAGCTGGCCAGAAGTACACACTTAAAAGTAAAAATCTACTAAAAATCGAAAACTAGTTGAAATCATACGAAATTGATATCATATTAAATTTAACAGGACAAGCTTTCACTTGCAACAAGGTCCATTTCATTTGCTTTAGTAGAGCTTGAGTTACAAGCCCCGAAATTCGACCTTTCTGAACTGCCTTGTTTTGGCTCGGTTTGGACATAGAGCAACTTCTTTGAACCACTGGGAGCAAACGGAATCGTATCTAACTCTAAAATTTTAATGGGATGTTCTCCTATGTGTAAGCTTGCTAACAAAGCTAGTTTCACACAATTCCAAGTTATATAGGGCAAGTTTTGCCTTGAACAACCTAGTCTGCCCAGAATCAAACTCAAAAACCTAGGTCAAACTTCCAAAATTCATATCTCTCTCAATACTAATCCAATGGCCTTATATTATATATGTATGAAAAGTCCTGAATGTCTAGTTTCACATAAAAATAGTCTCATCAAATTTAAATAACTGTAGGCGGAGCCGTACACTCCGCCGTACAATTGCTGAGGGATTTTGGTCTTCCAACCCCTCACTTTTTTCTATTCTCATCCTTTTCTACTTCTTAATCGATTTTAAACACAAAAACAACCATCAAACCAGCCAATAATCATCATATACATCCAATACCACATCAAGAAATGAGAAAACAAAAGCCCTAATCAGCCAACCATAACCAAGAAGACAAAAGCAAAGTTGAATCCCTACCTCCCTTAGGTGTGATCTTGTTAAATTTGAGTTTAGATTGATGGAACCTTGTCAAAGCTTGAAGGTTTGATAGAGTAGGTTGAGAGAAGAAGAGAAGAAGGAGGCTAGAAGAGGAGAGAAGGGGCAAAATTAGCATGGCATGAAGGGGGCAAAATATGATTCAAGCAATTAAAGGGTAGTTGGCTAAGTGTGTTGTCATTGGCTGAAATTTTATGGCCAATTTTTTAGCCAAGTTTCCCTTTCTTGTGGCCTTTGTGGCGCCACCAAAGGAGGAGTAAGTGGCTAAGTAATTAGCCTTAACACAATAGAATTTGGGTGTATAATTCTATTGATTCGGTTCCGACAATTTAAAAATACCGAAATCTTCCCGATTTCTCCTAAATCGGCAAACCGGTTTTAGAAAAACTTTATGACGTTTCCTATGTTCCTAATCTAATTTCCTAAATTCTAATCCTTCTAAATCACACTTAATTAGATTTAAATAAATGCTCAATAAAATTCTAATTAATCACAATTATTTGATAAAAATCGAACAACTCGGTTAAAAACGATAAAATTTTTCAAACGTTACAATTCCCACTGTGAGAATATTGTACTCTTTTTCATTCACTAAGATTTTTTTCCCATTGAAGTTTTTTTTTCTTAGTAAGGTTTTAACAAGACATATCCCTGATGGACATGCATTAACGAGTGTTATGAAATATTATTTGAATATGGATGTTCTTAGGGGTGTTCGTGGTGCGGTTTGGATTGGTTTTGAGTAAAAAATTAATCTGATCCAAATAATAAAATATATAGCGGTTTGGATTGGATCGATTTAGTTTAGATTTAAATTCGATCCAATCCGAACCAATCTTTTGCGGTTTGGATTGGATCGATTTAATCGATTTTTCATTAAAAAAAACTTAAGTATAGAATATTATAAATAAAAAATAACTTAAATTAATAAAATAAAGCAATAAAAATAAAAATGATTCATGTAATATGTATAATATGATGTTTAAATGAAAATGATATACAAATATAGAAAACCATGTGATAAATTACAATTATTATAAGTAAAAGTACAAAATTAAAAATAAAAAATTATATTAGATAATATTATTCGGTTTAGATTGGATTGGCTCAGTTTTGAAAATTCAATCCGAAATCCGATCTGATCCAAGCAGTTTGTGAAAAATAAGATCTAATCCAATCCAAACTTTTGTAGTTTTGATCCGTTTTGGATTTGGATTGGATTGGTTTAGTGGTTTTGATTGGATTGAATTGAATTTGAACACCCCTATATGTTCTTATCTTTAGTCTAATTTAGTTAAGATTTAATTAGGTAGGCTATATTATTATTTTTAGAATCTATTATCTGATTTTATTTTGTATCTCTCACCCTATGACTATAAATAATCCTTTGGGTGCTCTATGCATAATATCTTTAAGTTTATCAATGATAGAATTCTCTCGTCCTTTTCTCTTCTCTTTAGTATTATTTTCACAATAATTAGTATATTCTATAATAGTTAGAGCAAATGGGGTGAAGTATAGTTTTTAACTAAGAACGGGATTAGGTGCTATTTTGAAAAACCTTAAGGTAGAATTTGGTATGAAGTAATCCATCTAGATTATTGGTAATATTTGATTAAATTACTTGGGCCCATAACATTACCTTGTTTGGTTGGGCAATATTACTGGCAATCTAGATTTCCAAGATAATGTAGATTACTACTAATATAGCAATATGAATTGTCTCCTTGGAAGGTGGTAATGTGGATTACCACTAATGTGGCAATCTTATTATTATTATTATTATTATTGTTGCTGTTGTTGTTATTGTTATTATTAAAAAAATATTAATTATTATTAATTAATAATAATATTATTTTTATCAATAAATAATAAAAAATTATTATTATTATTGTTAATATTGTCATGATAATTAAATAATAATTAATTATTATTAAATAATAGAAATTAAAAATAATATTAATTATTTTTTAATAATAATTATTAATGAAATTAACTATTATAATCACAATTAATAATTAAATATTCTCATTCTTATAAATTAATAATTATTATTAATTATTAATATTATAATAATATTATTAGAACTAATAATTAAAAATAATATTGATTATTTTTTAATAATAATTATTAATAAAATTAACTATTGTAATCATAATTAATAATTAAATTTTCTCATTCTTATTAATTAATAGTTATTATTAATTATTAATATTATAATAATATTATTATAACTAATAATTAATAATAATAATAATAATAATCAACTATTTATTATTATTATTATTATTATTATTATTATATTGGTTTAGTGCATATATTACCTAGTAATCTTTTGATATACCAAACAGGGTAATATGAATTGCCACTTAAATTACCTATGCATACCAAACACTATATTTAACATTACTAGCAATTTAAAATGTGGTAATCTTTCTAAGTGGTAATCCACATTACTGCCAATCTTATTATGTAATGTACCAAATGCTACCTAAAGGGGATTTGTGTTATTTAGCCAATTGTTTATGTCTATGTCATAACTTATGAAGGATATTTCCCTCATGATTGATTTCTTAATTCTCATAAATTCTTATTTATGTAATTTTCTTATTAGTAAGACTTTTTTTGTAGGACTTGTTAATAAGATTTTAAAACTTTGGAGAAAATATTCAACGTATAATTTTTATGAGATTTAATTTTAATGTACTGTCTATGATGCCCCAAACCATGGTTTTGTCTTAGAGAATCGAGTCTTGGGCTTTGGTATAGGTTGGAGAAGGTTTGAGATGAATTGGAAAGGAAAATTGAGGGAATTTTAGTTTAGGAGGTCATGCTCTAGCACAGTAGGTTGCGCTTGAGCATGACAAGCGAGAAAATTTGGGGAACTCTCTATTTGGGGCCATGCTCGAGTGTAGTAGTTGCGCTCCAGTGCGAGCCCAATGATTTCAAAAATAAAAATCGATGGCTTTCTCTACCTCTGAAACTTTCCCTCTCTCTAGCATCCCTCTTACTCTTTGCTAGTCCGACCACCATCAATTTCAAACATCTTCAATTTAACTCCAAAACCCACCTTCAACTTCACCTCTTTCCTCCTCATCATCTTTTTCTCCCTCCTTTTCTCACTTTTACTGAGAGAAAGAAGGCAAGGGGGGAGAGTTCTCAACTCCCACCATACTTCTTCCTTCTCTTTGGCTCTTTAAGTTAATTCTTGAGCTCAACACTTCCTTTATGTCATAACCTAGCTAAAGATCTCTTGGGAAATTGGGTTCTTGAGTTTTTGAAAACCCTAGACATGGAGATTTTAGGAAATTTGGGAATTAGGGCTAATCTAAGTAGATCAATGAAAATATTAGTTATGGGAGTCTAATCAACGGTATTTGATGTGTTAGATCCTTCCCAGGATTCCTCCATTAATTCTGAAGCACCCTTACAAGTAATAATATATCTAAAACTAGCTTAATTAGATTGTATTATGAATATGTATACAATATTGATGCTGATGTTCTGATTGTTAAGATGCGAATTATTTGTATCTTAAATATTTTGTTGGATATTTGAATGATATTTTATATTGTTTATCTGAGTCACTTGTAAAATTAGGGGCAAGCACCTTATGATTGATTTTTCCCGAACTTTGAATAGCATGATAGATAGAAATGAGATGTGTGTTGGATATGTATATGTATGTGTATATGGACGCTCTAACCTTCAAAGACTAGCATGCCACGGATCACAAAGTCATCCAGGGGCCACCTCCTGAATCCTAGAAGGGGCTAGGATTAGTGTGCCACAGGTCATAAGGCATCTTGCAACCACCTTCTGAATCCTAGGTAGATAACGAGCATTCAAATGCTTAAATGCAACTCTTGGATATAATGTTTATTGCTATTGGATTATGTTAAATGGAAAGCATGTGCCCTTGTCATGGTTATGGATATATTATTGGTCGATAAGTCTATTAACTCACTCCTCTCTGTTTTCCTATTTCAAACTCTTCAGTTGAGCTGTGTGTTGATCCCTATAGTAGCTAGATTATTTGTCATACACTTTTGGTGAGCCTCACACTCATGTGTGGGCCTTAGTGCTTATTAAAGGACTATAACCATTTTGATGTACTTTGTACATATATCGGATGTCAAGTATGCTCCATAGACTACAGGAAGGATCCCTACCTCTTTTGTATTTTTTAGAAGTGCTCAAATAAGAAACTTGATTATTTTTATAAAAATATGTCCAAAATTCGGTGGAAACTCCATCCATTAAATTTTCAATTTTTCGATTTGACTTGCTAGGAAGCCAAGGCTCCTGGGCGTCGATTATAAGCTGACAGGTCGTGAACACTATCCATGTAAAATTTTCAATACAAACATTTATTTATATACTATAACATCATCCAAAATGTTTAATTTCTACAATAACTACCCCAAAAGTTACACATGTAATTTGATATGATTTGAACTTTAGAGAAAATATTTAGTATATAATTTTTATCACATTTAATTTTAATACACGGTCAATGTAAAAATTTTTAATACAATCATTTAAATATATACTAGAACATTAATCAAAATGTTTAACTTTTATAATAATTACTCAAAAGTCATACATATAATGAGTTGTAATTAACTAACAATGTAAAATACTAGTTGGGAACCCATGCTACGCACGATTCATATAAATTGTCAGCCAAAACTTTTCTCCAGCATCATGTTAGTCTTCCAATATGTTAGTTACAATCTTCATACATTTTAATAAAATAGCCAACAATAACCACGAAAAAAAAAAAAGGAACACCATATTATGCAATTTTATACCATCCATAACATAACCTGGACAATTTTTTTTTTTTGGCTACAACCCATATATCACGTAGTTAATACAGCCCAAAAAATATAACATCTACCATATTGTTTGAACTCTACACAATTCCGAGCCAAAAGAAAAAGAGACAATCTAGACCTAATATACAATAAGATAGAAAACCATGACAGGATATGGTTTAAGAAAATAGAACAAAAGTTTTGAAACATCTTCCAACATACTAACAGTACTTTCATCGATGGTGAATCAAAACATCTATAATCCTGGCATCTCTTGGGACTACAGAAAAGACACACCGATGGCATTCCTTGAACTTGTGAATTTTGCAAAACTCTTTCCAACCTCTACCGAATTTGGTCTGGTTTATGGGTCTGTTGTCTATCAAAATTTTGCACTTTACCTCAACATCGCTTGGACCATGTAATATCCATGGAGAAGGTGCCATGCTTCAGATATAACTTGCAACATTGTACCCAATACGTTGCAAGTACTCAATGAAATACAACAGCATGATAAAAAATTATTATATGTCAAAACTCATTAATTCAAATTCTAAGTTGAGGACAAAGTAATCATTCCAATTGGCTGCCACCACTTTGTGGTCCAGTCAATACCATAGAGAAGCTAAGAGAACTTGAAGCTGGACTTTCAGCAGCAACAGGGGATTTGAGGGGGCTTGATTCAGAGGAAGGTTGTTGGTTTCTACAATCTCTCCTAATAGGATAGATGATCTCTCTCCCACTTCCATCTTCAATCATAATATTGAATCTGGATTCTCCAACATAGTTGAAAAGAATCCAGGCATCAGAGCATAAGTAATAAAAGGACCTTAACTCAGCTATTCCCTCATGTATGAAACAATAATGACCATCATACTCATATCTAAGTGTGAAACTGTTTCCTAATGGATCAGTCACAACTAAAATATGAGATAGCTCATTCTTGAACCTTCTCATGAAGTTTGGATTAATGTATGCAGTGCCCTATTAAAAATAGAACAAACTAAGACATCACAATCATGAAAAACATGGCAAAATCTTTCACCATGAAGAACATGAAAATGAAAACCATGACAAAGTCAACATGAACACAGAAAATAAATCATTCAGTGTAGCAAATAGAAAATAACATGCAAATCTTTACACATGAGGAAACTAAATATATCAATCATTCATTTGTAAAAATCATGAAAATAGAAACCATGAAAAACTCAACAACCATAGCAAATGTAGACCAAAATCTTTAGCTATATTGAAGAGTTAGGATTTTAACTAATCCAATCCAGCAAGATATCCATGAAAAATTTGAATAACCAAATGGAAAACAAGATAAGTAAACTGGACATAACAAACATTCTATTAATAAAGTAACAAAAATGAAACTGGATCAAATAAACCAATGATAACAAACATAGACCAAAATCTTTAATCATATTGAATAATGAAGTTTAAAATAACCCAAAATATCGAACTCTGCACAGAAAATTCAAATCACAAACTGGGAAACACAATAAGCAACATATTCAATATAATTAAGAATATGAAAATTATATGTCAACTACACTATGGAAAATAGGATAAATGTCATTCAAATAACCCCAAAAGATTAGAAGCAAATAGCACAATAACGAAATCTCACATTCTCCGGTGTAAAGCAAACAAAATCAAACACAAGAAAAAAAAACCTACAAAAATGAAAATACAACATACAAACTAAACATGAAACAATACATTGTTCAGATGTGAAAGAAAAACAATAGATGTGACCATACCCTATTTGATTCACTTAATATGGTAAATCGCCTATCCTTCTCTACATTCATCTTTTTCCGCGATTTGGTTCCTTCACTTATTCTTGTAGAAACAGTAGAAATAAACGAAAAAAAAAGGGTTAGATTCAGGAGGAAATGATCGTTAACATGCATTAATCAGATATATTATCTAAGAAAAATAACGATGGAAAACTTGATGTTAAACAAAAGAAAAGAGAGGCAGAGTGTTGCACAAACCTATGCGATAAACATGGGAAGAAGAAACCTTTTCCAGGAGACTATGGGAATCGGGATGAGTTATGCGCTTTATGTTTGACAATACACATGAATAGATGTGACCTTCTAGTTACCTCTTTTAAGCTTGAAAGACATTCTTTTTAAATAACCAAATGTTGGTTCTGGTTCAGAGATAAAGAGTTCTCTCTAGTTCAATCAAGGCGGGAAAATGAGTAGTCAGTAATAAATATATCAGGATATTATTCCTTAATATTCAATATAGCAAAATATTTTAATTTTAACATGTAAAATAACATCACATTCTCAGTTTATTGAATTGTAGATAAATGCAAGAAAAAAATACTGGGTTATTTAAATCAAAACCACAAAAAAAAAACTAATCAATTATTTTTCCAATAAATTTATGTTCTTAAATATTTTGCTATTGAAACAAACATTATCAAGTTAAATAATACTGAGGCAATAATAACACCAAACAACACACAACAAAAATAAGTGCACTATTTAAATTTCAAATTAATATGTAATACCTCTTAAGAAATTACATAGTCAAGTAGCGAAATTAAGAAATCACAACCATCCTAAGATACAATCATTAGTGTTGCATTCCTTTTTTATTTTTTTTAAAAGGAATTTTAAAGGTACTCAAATAACAACTAAGTATACAACAACTATATAGGCAAAATAACCTGAGTTTTTCTACTGGCCATGACCCATGAACTTGCGGTAGACCTGCATAATTTCCAAAACCAAAGAAAAAAAGGCAAAAAAACAAAAGAAGTTGAGTAAAGAAACCATAAAAAAAACTACAATTAACTTACTTTAGATAGTATAGCACATTTATTTTTAAAAGAAAAATACCCATTAACTCGTAGTGAGAGTGAGGATGAATGATCCATCATATTGATCAAATTCAAATGACAGCTTAACACCTTCATCCAATTCATTTTCAATGCAATATTCATGTCATCCTTTGCCAATATGACATTGTCTTGGCTTTTGAGACCAAATCAGTTTCCATTCATGCTTTCCAAAACCTTCCTCATCTTCATAATATACTTCAATTTTTTCTTGACCATCCGCAATAGACTTACGAATGTGCCTGATAGGTACATACTGTTTAACAAAACAAAAAAAAAAGGAATATTATAATACAACCAAACAGATCATCAAAAAAATAATCGTAGAGCTAATTTTAAAATAATACTTAAGAATGGGAAAGGAATTACCAGCGGTTGGTATTTCTTCACTTGGGATTGGGAAAGAATAATATGGAACCCATCAAAGGGAATAGCAACACCATCATCATCAGAGTCTGAATCTACGTTTATGACTTCATGAACGGAACCTTCGCTATCATACATGGTGAATCTTGAGTTGGAGGCAAGGCACGAGAAGCAAGTTAAGAGAACCAACAAGTGGAAGCAGAAGGGAAATATTCTATAAAACTTTGATGGCAGAACAAATACACAAGATAGTACTAGCTGGGATATTCCCAAGAATGGTGGTGCGCTCACCTATAATGCAAAGTTCAAAAATGTAGTTTAAATCCTTTTTGTTTTATGTTATTCAAAATTGAAAAGAGTGGAATCCAAAGCAACTAAATATATCTATTTATTTAGTGCAAGAGGAAATTTAGTCAATTAAATAAACCAATAAGTTGGCAAAATCAAACACAGAAAGATACAGTAGCTGAACTATAGTAAAAGTTTTACTTCCTTAGACCATAATTTGACTAAATAAAAGGAATATTCATGTTACACCAGCATCAGTCTTTTACATAAAAGGGCAATAGTGTCATTGTCATATCACATTTTCAATAAGATATTGATTGTATAGTAACATCACCATCACATCAATGGAGCTCATTGCCCAACAGGTTTTCACATGCAATGCCAAAACATCATGTTTTCACGTGCAAGGGAGCTTATGGACCAAAACGACCTCTGACAAAAAAAAATGCTAACAAAAAAAAATAATATAATTGATTAATTGTTTCTTCTCTGTTTCCTTTTAAGCGTAGGAGAGTTAACAATTAAAAAGCAAAATTTTTAATTTCCGAGTCCGACCTTCATACTTGCTTTCTTTAGTGATAGCAACTCTCCTATAGATATTATGTGATTTGCTGTAGATAGGTCCCTTATAGATCCTACAATTTGATTTGACTTTAAAAATAATTTATTTTAAAATTTGAGTTGTTTTTATATATTGGATGAATATTTTCTTATTTATGATTTAATACCACCATTAAAATTTTTAGAATATAATGAGATTTATATTATTTGTTCACCTTTACTTAAAAATAGAAACGAAATAAAAGCATAACATTGAAGTTGTTATTATAAAACTCATATCCTTTGAAGTTGTTTTACATTTAAAAGTGTTTTTGATTACTATCATCAACACAATATTTATTCCATTATAATCAACTTTGATATAAAAGTTTCAAAACATAAATTAAGTTGGAGCAAACTGCTGTTTGCAAAGTCATTTTTTATCAAAACAATTTTATAGAATCAAGTTAGTTATATTGCCACACCAACTCACTTTTTATCCAAAACAATTTTAAAGAATTAAATTGATGCAGACTACTGTTTGCAAGGTCTAATCCAAACACACACATAGTTGTAGAACAAACAATAAAAAGGAAAGAAATCAAACAAAATAATAAATTATCATAAATAACAAAATCATGGCTTTACAAATTATTTTGAAAGGGATATATGTAAAGTGTGAATATATTCAAAATTTATTAAAAACCTCTTGGTATACAACATTTATGGTAGAATTAACCACACGTGGTCACCACATGGCAAAATCTTTAGCCATGTCTATACCTTACTCTAGACACAACAACATATAACTGACCATAAGAGAACACAGGTTTAAGCAAGAACAATCCAACATGCGATAAAGTTTGCCCCTGACTCTTGTTAATGGTCATTGCAAAACAAAGCGACAATGGAAATTGTCAACATTGGAATTTTAAAGGAATACCTGCACCTGCATCTGATGGTATTATATTCATTCTAGGAATATAGACTTTCTCACCAATATTATTCCCCGTAGCAACTTGGCAACCAATAATATTGACTCCTAACTCAAGAACTATAAGTTGAGTGCCATTACATAACCCAGCAGCTTGATCAACATTTCTTGGCAACATCACAGGAACACCTTTCTTCAAGTTTAGCTTATGGTTTGGCACACCTGAATATTTAATTTCATTTAGAAATGCAACAGTTATCCACTCATGGTCAACACCAATATCATCATCAGACTTGCAAATTGAGTCAGAACTTAGGTATTCTTTTTCTTCACCTGGCATACGTTGAATTACTTATTCATTTACTTTCTCAACTATCCCAATTGTGGGTGCAAGAATTGCTCGATCCTCAAAGAAATTATTGTTGCCTATATTTTCAACTAAATTGGGATAAGTGGATGAAACATTACTAGCAACAGGGTCATCAAAGTCTGACAGTAACAAATCATTAGGAATCTCAACTTCAAATTGATCATTAATTTCACACCTAACTTTTCCTTCACCAATATCTAGAATCCATTTAGCAAATGATTTCATCATATTAATATCAATAGAGCTTGGTCATGATTGTAGTTGCATATTTTTTGTTAGTTCAATAACCTCACAATGCTTCCATAGCAAAAATGAATTAATACTGCCCATGACAATTTCTGCACGACTTGCCTTTGGGATAACTGATAAAATTTGTCGAAAATCACCACCAAGCACAACAACCTTACCACCAAATGGTTTATTAAGTCATTCATTATATGTACCTCTCATTATATCCGCCAATGTCCTATCCAAAGCCTCAAAAGCCCACTTATTTATCAATGGAGCCTCATCCCAAATGATAAGACTACAATGCTTAAGTAACTGTCCTTTAGGCATATTCTGCCTTATATTGCAAATTGAATCCTCATTTAATTCAATCGGAATTGCAAAAGTTGAATATGCAGTTCTACCACCAGGTAACAAAAGTGATGATGCAATACCACTGGAAGCAACGTTAACTACAACCTTCCTCTTTGATCGCAACTTTGCAGACAATGTTTTCCAAATAAAAGTCTTGCCAGTTCCTCCATATCCATGAACAAAGTAAAATCCGCCCTCTCCATGATTAACAGCAACCACAACATAATCATAAACATTCAACTATTCTGTTGTTAATAATGGATAATACTTTTCATGTTCTATAAGCATATATTCTTTGGGATAATTTAACTCATTTAGCAACAAAACATCATTCAAATGACTTAGATCATCTACTGCTGGAACAAGCATCCCGTGAAAATTTTTTAATGATTTGCCATTTTGATGTAAAATCTTCTCTATCTCAAATAGACACAGATTCTCCAAGTCCTGATTCGAAATTCTCAAATCTTCAAAATAACATAGCATAATTAGAAATTATTAGTAGATAATAAGATTAGGGAAAAAAAAATTAAAATTCAACATAATAACAAACATTATTATCTAATTTAGCGCATGTATGGCTATTCATTTTTCATATGAAATTCTATCTGCTAACAAATTCCAAGTTTGTTGCAAAACAAAAAAGGTTGACTCATTGTATATGACAACAATAATGTCGCAAAAAATCGACGAAGAGAATGACCAGACGATAGCTCAGCTGCCTCCTTTATTGCATCTACAAATTCTCGATCATCTATCAAAAGGCTCATTGCATAGCAAGTTTCTCTGAATAATAAATAAGTAACACCATTAAAAGTTCTAATATCATCATAACTGGTGTAACCTTTTTGAATATTCAGCATCGTTGAATAAAATACTTTGTTCCCTAGGGAAAACCAAACACTGGACTGTAGGCCATCGGTGATGAATATCAAATGCAAATATTCTCCAAATAGATTCACATTAAGGGTGTTCAAAACCGAACTAACCCGATCAAATAACCGAAATCGAACCAAAAAAAACCAATAGCCAAAAAAAATCAAACAAAAAAATCAAGACAAAAAAAACCAATCGGTTCGGTTCGATTTTCGATTTTGAATTTCATAATCGAACTGAACCAAGCTGAATTGAAGTACCATTACACATAGTCACATATGCCCTTATAATACTATGAAAACCCCAAAATGCCCATACCCCTAAATCCCTAATCTACTGCAGTGCTCGCTCCCAAATGCTTCCTTTTGCTTCCTTACACACTCTCTATCTCTAGCCAACTCGCATGCCGTCGCCTCGCCCGCACCACCTTCGCTTCTTCACCCACCCGCCGTGCAGCCAACATCTTCTTCCCACTTCCCAGTTCCTACCACCGTCCACCGAACACACCGCCACCATCGCGCTACGCCATCCACCCGAACACTGTGCAACCCATATCTTC
Source organism: Pterocarpus macrocarpus (assembly GCA_031439585.1). Classification (NCBI taxonomy): domain Eukaryota; kingdom Viridiplantae; phylum Streptophyta; class Magnoliopsida; order Fabales; family Fabaceae; genus Pterocarpus; species Pterocarpus macrocarpus. Next base: position 29,636,458 of record CM062520.1, read on the forward strand.
TCCGGTTCTCCCCAATTCCCATGGCTATCCACCCGAACACACGGCCACCATCTGCTACGCCATTATCATTGCACAACCACCGCCAGCGCACGGCGCCACCATCGCTGGTTCCCACAACGTCACAACCTCATAGATAGCTCTCTGTTTCTGTCTCTCAAGAATACTTTCACTCATTCGATTTGTCACGATTGATTTGATGATGATGTGTTCATCTTTTCATTGATTATTTCTTATTTTTCTGTTGTTCTTATGTTTTACACTTTACTCATATTTTTAAGGAATTATTTGATTTATTTCTGATTTTCTAATTCATTTGATGTTCTGCCTCTTTCATGGTCTCTGTTTTCCATGGATTTGTAAATATTTGATGGCTTCTAATGGGTTTTTAATGTTTCTGTTTGTCAATGTTTTTGTTTTTGTTTCTGTTTCTACTTTCCATGCCTCTTTGATGTTTTGCTGTTCTAATGCTTTGTAAATATTTGATTGATGGCTTCTAATGGGTTTTTAATTTTTATGGCTTAGAACTGTTTTTGTTTCTGTTTTCCATGCTCTCTCTGATATTCTATTGTTCTAATGCTTTGTAAATATTTCAGGGCTTCTAATGGGTTTTTAATTTTTATGGCTTCTATTTGTATTGTAGATTGAACTGAACCTCAATCCTATTCCTGCTTTGCCTTGCCTAAGTGCCTTCAACCCCAAGTGCTTTCCAAATAGCTGAGGTAACTTTTTTATATTATACTATTTTTTATATTAGTTGTTATCTTTTGTGAATAGAATGTCCCGTTTAATTTTCAATTCTTAACTCAATATCTCGCTTTGGGTATTTCATGTTTTTTCTTATTTATTTATTTTTGTTATTTTACCTTATGCAGTCAAGTAACACTCCAAGTAATGAAAGAAACATGGCTAGGAATACTGATTCTATAAGGTCCCCAACAGAGAATAGTGAGGCACAAGCTAGACTTGAAATTCCCAAAGTTGATAAGAAAAGGAAGGCTCCCCCTCCTGCTAGAGAAACTTCTGTTGATGACAACACTGAGGATCCAGGTAAGAGAAAACCTTCTAGACCTAGATCTTGGACATGGGATCACTTTACAAGGGATCCTAATTCTAGGTCATCAACTCCTAGAGCTAAATGTCATTGGTGTGGGGCTAGTTATGCTTGTGATAGTCATAGAAATGGGACAATTAATATGAAGAATCATTTGTTAACCTAATGTAAAAAGTTTCCTGAAGAATCACTTGATCCTAGTCAAACCATTATTAGTTTCCAATAACTGAAAAAGGAAGAGGAGAAAAGGATTGGTAGTGCACTTCATGTAGTGTCTTTTGATGCTGATGCATGTAGACAAGCCCTTGCTAGGATGGTCATAGTTTATGAATTGCCATTCAAGTTTGTTGAGGGAGAGGGATTTTGGTATTTCATGAGTGTTGTGCAGCCTAAATTTCCTATTCTTGGAAGGGTCACAATTGCTAGGGAATGCTGGAATCTTTATATAAATGAGAAAAATAAGTTGAAGTCCGTATTTAGTCAACCAAATCAGGTTGTTTGTCTTACAACTGATTGTTGGACTTCTATGCAAAATTTGAATTATCTTTGCCTTACTGCACATTTCGTTGATCATGATTGGAAATTACAAAAGAGAATTGTCAATTTTTGTCTCATCAAGAATCACAAGGCGGAAACAATTAGTAGAAAAATTGAGAAATGCCTTTTAGGATAGGGGATATCTCGAGTTTTTACTCTGACTATTGATAATGCTAGCTCTAATGATGTTGCTCTTTCTTATTTGAAAAGTAGAATGGAGGATTGAAACTCTCATCCATTAAAAGGAGAGTATTTGCATGTTGGGTGTTGTGCTCATATTTTGAATCTTGTTATGAATGATGGATTGAAAGACATGCATGATTCAATTAGCAAGATTAGAAATGCTGTTAGATATGTACGTGCTTCACCTGGTCATATGGATAGGTTTAAAAGTATGATAAAGGAGGCTAGGATACAAGAGAAGTGCACTATACAATTTGTAACACCCTCCCAAGTACAGTACTACGCTTAAGTCATAGTACCACACCCTGGAGTTATTACTGTTACCTGAGCGGACCTTATCTGACAACAACTTCAACCGTCTTCGGAACTTCTTGAACTATCTGGAGATAACACGGAAATAGGAGTGAGAATTACAAATTCTCAATAGGATTCTCTAATTATCATATAGAATGTCATCATTGTCATCTCTAGTTTGCTTCAGTTTATTATGAAAAAGTGAACATGTTATGTAAACTGTTTGATTTACAGTTCGAAAAATATATCATCCGAATCAAAGTTCATTTTATTCATATACTTGTCATTTGGGGAGAGCCCATACAAAATCAATTCGTGAATTATATTATGAATAACAACTGAAATAAAATAAAATACAATAGCATCAATGCACTGGAGACATAACATCTGCACATAACTTTACTTGAACTTGAATTTATGTATATACATATAACTTGCTTTCCTTTCTTCATCTTTCTTTTTCATCATAAACTCTTTACATGCCACATTCCAAAGTATGATCGCCATATCATACCCCATCAGAGCATGATCGCCATGTCATGTTCCCCAGGAATATGTCCCTCCTGCCACGTCCCAGAGTATGATCGCCATATTATACTCCATCAGAATGTGATCACCATGTCACATTCGTGTGGGATCATCATGTCATATTCCACAGTATGATCGCCATGTCATACCCCATCGAAGCGTGATCACCATGTCACGTTCCTTAGGAATATGGGACCTTCATTCGGTCCTTACACTAGCTGGGTCATGCCATGCGTCATATAAGTTCTAACCCCTATACTCACACTAGCTGGGTCGATGCCATGCCTCATGTGAGTAGGGTGCTTGCATATGCTTTAATCTTTAGTCTTTAGTCTTTAGTCTTTAGCCTTTACTGCCCTTGGGTAGCCTGACCTTGGAGCGAGCTCGTTAGCTCCACTCATGACCGTCGTCACGCTGACTCACCCACAAGGGGATTCACATGCCTCTAGTCTTGGAGGGATCTCATTCTGGTCACGTGCCTTTAATTGAAGGGATCTCTTTTGGTCACGTGCCTCAAAATTGAGGGATCTCATCTGACCACGTGCCTTCAATATAGAGGGATCTCATCTGACCACATGCCTCCAAGGTAGAGCGTAGCTGCCTTCACAAGAAGGGATTCAAAGTGCAACTGCTTCCAAGTGAAGGGATTCATATCTTATCTTATTTAACTGCCTTCACAGGGAGGGATTCAAAGTGCAACTGCCTCCAAGTGAAGGGATTCATGTTTAGTATACTTATATCTTTTCGTTTTCATGCATAATCAAGCATAGACATGCTGAATACACTCATACATATGCTTCGTCATTTACTTTCATATACTTCATAACTCATATCATACTTTAATTCATCCTTGCATATAAACATTCATAGTCTCATAGACTTCTACCGTAAATTCGGCAGCATAACGGATCAGATCCGTTTCCCCATGAATAGTGCCAATTCTCACGAATAAATCAGTCATAACAGTATAATCAATCTAATATATCGATCAATGTAAAACTTGCAACCATCAACCTCAAACCTTATATGTTCACTAACACTTGTGAAACCATCAACTTGGTCATTTCTGCCAATTCTACTCGGTTCTACCCGAATTTTGTATAATCCACCTTTACTTCTATTCAACTCATTTAAACCTGAATTTTGGATATGTCATAGCTCTATATATCTACTTTCTAACCTCTTTGATCCCATATCATTTTGATTTATATCACTCAAGATATTTAAATTTTGCCTCAGCCTGTTCGGTCACTAGTCTGAATTGCACTCTTGAGAGTAAAAATTCACTAAAAATCGAAACTGAGCTCAAATCATACGAAATTGGTGCCATATCAAAGCTAACAGGACAACCTTTCATTTGCAGCAGGTTTCACTTCATTTGCTTTAGTATAGCTTGAGTTATAAGTCTTGGAAGTCGACCTTCCTGAACTACCCTATTTTGGCTTGGTTTGGACATAAGGTAACTTCCTCGAACCACTGGGAACAATTAGGATCATAACAAACTCAGAGTTTTATATTGGGATGTTCTCCTATGTGTAAGCTTTCGAACAAAGTTGGTCTCACTCAATTTGGAGTCGTGTAGGGCGAGTTACACCCTCCTCAAGTCACCCTGCCCGGATGAAAGTCTTGGTTCCTAGGTCAAACTTCAAAAATTCATATCTCTCTCAATGGTAATCCAATAACCTTATATGATATATGTATGGAAAGATCTTAATGTCTACTTTCATCTAAAAATGATTTCATCGGGTTTAACTAGCTGTAGGTGGAGCCATACACTCTGCCATCTAAACTGCCGAGGACTCTTCCACTAGACAGCATCCTAATCCTTCATTCTTTCTAATTTTCCCCTTCTAAACATAATTCCAACTCAAGATTTCATATTAATCCAATCATAATCCATCATATACATCCAATATAACATCATATACATGAAGAAAACAACATTTCATACAGCCATAGTGCAGGGAATTCAAGAACAGAAATGGAATCCTACCTCTTTGGAGTGTGATTTTGCTAGGTGTTGAAGCTTGAGTTGATAGAACCTTGCTAACCTTTTAGGAGTGATGGAGTTGGGTGAGTGGCGAAGAGAAAAAGAGAGCTGAATAAGCGAGAAGGCAGCGTAAAAATGGGGCTGAAAGAGAGAAAGAAATGAGTTATATAAGCTTGAGGTGGTAGTTAGCTTGGAGGGTTTTGATTGGCCTAAAAACACAAGGCTGAATTTCAACCAACCTTCCCCATTTTTGTGGGTAAGGTTCAGTCATGTATCCCTCTTTTTGTGACAAAATTGCTTTCCACGTCGCCTAAAAGTAGAACTCGCTTCCACTGTATTCTGAAAATGACATTGAAACTCGTACTTTATTATGTGTAAAGTCAGAACCCGTGTCCCTTTTATTTGAGCTTGGAGCTAAAGCCGGATGTCGAAACTCGTCCAACCTTATTTGACACTTGGGAGTAAATTTGGATATCGGAAGTCATACAGCTTACAATCACCTAATCTCGGAACTCCCCATTCAAACTCGGGAATGCCAGCAGAATTGGAAGGCTCCTGGGAATAAGCTCGGATATCGGAACTGATGTACGACTTGGAAATCAGCTCAAAGATCCGAACTTGTGTCCATTCTAATTGAGTTCAACTCTAAGGCGGGAACTCGTTACATTCAACTCGGAGGTTGGTACTTGCATCATTGTGTTAGACTATAACTTTGGAGGTCGGAAACCATGTACACTATTTTGAAACATGAGGTCTGATGTCGGAAATCGGGTACATCTTGCTGAAACTTGGAGATAAATTATGAGTTCGGAAACTGGGTACATTGTCTTTGAGACATTAAGTCGGATATCGGGAATCATGTTCATGTTGTTCGGACTTGAAGGTTAAGTAGGAAGTCGGGGAAATGTGGATAAGGTCGGAAGTCGGAAATTATACTGAAATTCGAGGACGAACTCGGAAGTCTGAAATAATCCCATTTTATCTGAAATTCGAAAGTGAAGTCGGATATGGGACCTCGTGCTCACCTTATTTGAGACTTGGGCATAAATTCGGAGATCGGAAATCATGTCCGTTTTATTTGAAGCTTGGGAATAAAGTATGAGGTCAGCACCCATATAAATTTTGGTCGAACTTGGAGACCAACTCAGAGATTCGATCTCGCGTCCATTAACTCGAAGGTCGGGAGTCGTGTCTTGTTCTATTTGAACTATCAACCATGAAGTCGGAACTCGTATCCTTGGTATTTGAAACATAACATCGAAAATCGTAAAATCAAGCCGGTCCATTATTAAGTCGAAAATCGGAAATTCTAGGTAGGAGGTCGGAAATCGGGGCGTTACACAATTAGATGTTCCTACTAGGTGGAACGCTACTTTCTTAATGCTTGAAAGTGCTTTGAAATTTCAAAAGGCATTTAGAAGGTTGGGAGAGCGAGATACGGAATATGCCTTGATGCAGGGTGGTATCCCAAGGAATGATAATTGGGATAATGCAAGAGTGTTTGTGAGGTTCTTAAAGATTTTTTATGATGTAACTAAGAAGGTGTCATGTTCTTCATTTATGACTTCTTCTCAATACTTTCATGACTTTTGTTTGATATTGAACACATTTAAGACTTGGGTTGGAAGTCTTGATCCATTACTTGGAAGAATGATTGAAAAAATGAAGGCTAAGTATGACAAGTACTGGGGTAGCATTAAAAATATTAATATGATGATTTTTATTGCTGTTGTTCTTGATCCTCAGTACAAGCTTCGGTTTATAGAATGGAGTTTTGAGAAGCTATATGAAAAGGAAGATGTTGATTTTTTGAGTGGAAGGGTGAAGGAAACATTTAACAAGTTGTTTGATAGCCATAGGGCATGTAATAGGAGTGGTGAATCACAAAAAGGGACACAATCTTCATGAGATAGAGATACCAAATGTAGCAGGGCTTGATAGTTCTTTTGCTTTGGAATTTGAGAAAGACACGCATCTTAGTGAGAGTATAAATAAAAATGAGGTAGATTTGCATCTCATGGAAGCCTTAGAGAAGACAACTCAGTTTTGACATTCTAAATTGGTGGAAGGTGAAATCTACCAAATATCCAACTCTTGGGCAAATAGCTAGGGATGTATTAGCCATGTCTGTGTCTACAGTAGCTTCAGAATTAGCTTTTAGTACTCGGAGAAGGGTACTAAATAATTATAGGAGTTCTCTAACTCTAAAGACTATTGAAGCATTAATTTGTACACAAAATTGGTTCCGCTCCACTCCATTGTCAACTGATTTTGAAGAGCTTCTTGAAGATTTTGAAAAGTTGGAGTCAGGTATATCAAAATATTTTCTTTCTTTCTTTTATTGCTTTTATTCTTCATTTATGAATATTTTTTTGCTAATATTTATGTTATACTCTAATATTCTTTGTTGTTTAGAAATTGCACCAACCACACAACCTAATGAAGAGGATTCTGGTGGTGAGTCAGATTAGTTCTAATTCAGCCATTCAGGTATGAATTGCAGAATTAATTTCAAACTCTAAAAAAATGCTACTGCCTTGATGTTATTGTTAATTGACTTCATAGCTTTTGATTTTAGGTATATGTGGGCTATCTTCAAGTTCCTTGGATATTGGAAACTGTTGCTACGGCTGGAATTTTAAATTCATGTGGCTGGAATTGTAGTTTTTATGTCTTGGACTTGGAATGTATAGTTTGGGATTTGGTTGTTGTTGTGTATTTTCATTTTGGAGTTTGGATTAGTTTGTTACTAAGTTTGGACAATTATATTGAGTTTCATTGTAATTTGGATTTGGATTCTGCTCTTGTCTTGTAGCTTCTTAGTTTGCATTACCAATATGGCTATGATTTGCATTATGTTGAATTTGATTGAGAAATTTTGGTTTGGAGCAAGTTGACTTTGATTAAGAAATTCTAATTTGCACGATTTCATATTCTAGATGTGCTTAATTACAATTAAGAAATCTAGTATGTACTGCAGATTTTTTTAATTATTGCAGAATTTCCATCTTGTTGCAATAAGAATTTACTGATTTAGCATATGATGCAGGAATTTAGTATATATGACAAAATGTACTACAGCAATCTGCAGAAATTTAGTTTATGATGCTGAATTTTGTATATGATATAAAAATTTAATATATGTTGCTTAATGTAGTGCAGATTCATATTTAGGTTGATTTTAAAATTATTGCAAAAGTTCCATCCTATTAATAGGAATACCATAGGTAAAAATGTAGTATATGATGTTGCCTATGTTACTGCACAACCGAAAATCGAATCGAACCAAACCATTAAATTTCGGTTCGGTTTAGTTCGGTTGGCCGACCTAGTAAAAATCGATCGGATGGTGATGTGTAGGAACCGATTGGTTTGGTTCGGTTAGAGTTTCTCCCCAAAACCGAACCAAACCGAACCACGAACACCCCTAATTCACATGGAGAGAAATATCTACAATCATAATATTACTTAATCTCATCAATCTCTTCATTTGATTCAACCTAATGAGCAGTTTGACTAATAGCCACAGTGACAAGGTCCAGACCTTTGTTAACATATTTAAACAAATACTTGATTGAATTGGACTTGTTGCAAAACTCCAAGTTCATGTGAGCATGATATTTCATCAACAACTTGGGGTTATATGGCACAACATACCAATTATCAACTGCAATATCTTTGACTACAACAATTACACCAGTATCACACCTTCTATAAATGGGAAATCCATCTTCATCAAAGTAGACCTTAATCTCACTATCCTACATGGATCATGTATCATAAACTTGCTTACTATCTTATACAAAGAAGGATACTTTGAAGGATCTGGCAACTCAGCACAGACTAAATCATCAATCAATTGAGCAAGTTGCAGCCTAACACTTTGCTCCAACCAAAGCAATATATGTGAATGTGGCAAACCACATTTCTGGAACTCCACAGTATACATACCTACAAAATAAATAATACAAATTAATTTAAAATAACATGTGAAATGTTTTTGTAAAAATGCTTGAATTTAATAAATTAATTAGAATATTACCAACAACAACTTTTCCAAAAAAATTCCCCTTCCTAAAGTCAGTCATCAATTCATCTATTTTCATCTAGAATACTTTGCATGCAATATCTGGTCTATCATCTACACCTTGATCTTTACTACTAAGAAACCGTCTAATCTTTGGCCAATTAGGATTACATGTGACAGTCAAAAATAAATCAGAATAGCCAAATCTTTTGCATATAGTCATCGCATCTTGGCAATTATTAAACATGTATCTTTGACCACCAGTAAATGACGAAGGTAAAACAACATGGGTGCCAATACTTCCAGCATCAACATCACTATGATTAACAGCTTCTTCTAACTCCTTTAAGAACTCTGATCTAAGTTTCTTTTGGTTATTTCTAATGTAAGATAATCGTTAAGATTCAATCATTGAATAATAATCAACAACAAATTGTTAGAATAACCTCTGACCTTTTAAAACCATTCCTTCTTCATTTACACGATCTTGAATTCTATATGCCGTAAATTCACACATTGATACCTTAACTCTTTTAGCACAACTTCTACTTGAACTTCTAAATGGAATATCCTCTTGGTATCCTTCTTCCCTATATGGGAAAAGTAAAGGATATTGTAAAGGAATATAAGCTGTGTGCGTCTCATGTAACCTTTGAAACTCACCAGAATGACATTGAACAATAATGTCACGCCCTAGATCAGAACTATCAAAATCACCAACAATTAACATAGTAACTTCATTAACCGATGGGGTGTTATAAGTTCCTGTATCGGAGAAATGACTTCTAAAAAGTCATAGCGCAAATTGATCAAAGGGATAGGTTTGGAAATGATCATGAACTCTTCTAAATGATTTGGCTAACACATTGTGTTAGTCAACCATTTGCTTCAAATCATTAACCAAAGAAGCATCAATGTCTTTTGTTGAATCCATCGCACTATAATCATATCATCAGATAGTACAAATAACTAACTATTGTGATAACATGCATAATTACATATAAAAAAATCAAATAAAGTGCAACATTAAATATTTTTTCCATACCTAAAATGGCACATTCTATTTTTCAACTCATTGTGAGTATCATAGATAAAAAGTTGGGCGAACATAGGTTTTTCACCAAATATAGGTAAAAACGCTCCAAGACGATGAAAATTTTGGCCACTCAAAATAAATTGTGGAGGACCACCACCATCGTTAATAGAGCGTCCAATCTTGACACCATTTGAGGTAAAAGCAAACATGCTATTATATAATCAATATTATAAGGAAAATTTTTGGAGCGTGGATCAGAACCATCCACAAAGCAACATAACAGATGCAAAAGTCTACCCAATAATGGTAATTGAACCTTACCCTTGCAGCAGCATAAGGAAAACTCAGGAGTACTACTCCTCAACGATTTATTTGAACATTATCCATACCACAATAAAGCCCCACAAAAGAAGCAAGTGAACTAACATTCTCTACAATCAAGATAAACTGCCACAACAAATAAAAACAGTTTAATGGCAATGGATCGCAAATGTGTAATATTTCCTACCAATCATGTACCTAGTGTAATGTCCGAAAAATTTTACCATTTTTAACCAAGTTGTTCGATTTTTATCGAATGATTGAGATTAATTGAAATTCGATTTAGTATTTACTTAAAGCCAATTAAGTATCATTTAGAAGGATTAGAATTGTGGGAATTAGATTAGAAACATAGGAAACCTCATAGGATCTTTTCCAAACCGTTTTACCGATTTAAAGGAAATCAATAAGATTTCGGTATTTTAAACTGTCAGAACCGAATTAATAGAAATTATACTGTGAGAACCCTAGAATGGGTGGCCAAGATTCAGCCAACACACCCATACAATTGGCGCCACAAAAAGCCCTAAAGAGGGCAGCCAAGTCAAATTTGAATGAGAAATGGAATCCACCAATCATATGATAGCTACCTTCAAAAGTTTTCAATTTTTTTCTCTTCCTACCCGTCGTAAATTTCGGCCAACATACAGCTGACTCCTCTCCATTTCCTTTCTTCCTCATGTCATCTCATTTCATTTTCATCTCCATCAACCCTTCAAGCTTCAACAAGATTTCTTCAATCTAAGACACAAATCCAACAAGATTTCACCTAGGAGAGGTGGGAATCTCAACTTTTCTCTTGTTTCTTTGGATTAGGGCTGCTTGGGGTTTTTCTTTTCTTCATGATTATGATGTTATCTTGAGTAGAGATGATGAGTTAAGGTTGATTTTGCATGTATGATATGATTAGAATTAAAGTTGAAATGGAAGAACTTGAAAATAGAAAGAAGCGAGGGGCTGTTGGATGAAAACCCTACGGCGTCCGTACGTGTGATGTGTACAGACTAGAATCCAGCCATCAAATCCTAATGCATGTATTTTTATATGAAACTAGACATTTAGGAATTTCCAAGCATATAAATTATAAGGCCATTGGATTAGGATTGAGTGAGTTATGAATTTTTGAAGTTTAGTCTAAAATTCTGGATCCTTTTCTGGGCAGTATGAGTTGAGAAGGGTGTAACTCACCCTACAAAACTCCAAATTGAATGCCACTAGCGCTGTTTGAAAGCTAACATGTAGGTGAACATTCTATAAAAATTTCAGAGTTAGATTCATTCCCAATTGTTCCCAGTTAATCGATGAATTTGCCTTAAATTCAAACCGGACTGGAATAGGGTAGTTTAGAAGGGTCAACTTATGGGGCTTATATATCAAGTTATACTAGAAAATGAGATGAAACTTCTTTCAAATAAAATTTTGTTCTATTAGCTTTAATTTGGTATAAGTTTCGTATGATTTCACCTACGTTTCTATTTTTGATGATTTTGTCCTTTTAAGGGTGTAATTTTGGCCAAGAGTGGGATAAACTGAGGTAAAATTTAAATAACTTGACTTATATAAGTCAAAATGAGATGGGACTAAAAGGTTTGGAAATTAGACACATAGAACTATAACATATCCAAAATTTAGGTCTAAATGAGCTAAATAGAAATAATGGCGAATTTTACAAAACTCGGGCAGAAAAGAGTAGAGTAAACAGAAAACTGTTGATATTTCTGTTGATTTTGGCACCCATATGATTAATATTGTTGCTATAAGCTAGCTATTCTATATTAATTTGAATGTTTGATTGATTCTACTGATAGCCTGGCACTATTCATGGGGAAGCGGACTCGATCCGTTATGCTGCTGAAATTTCGGCAAAGACTTCATATATTATGTGAAATGTTTGTGCACATATGATACTTAAGAAAAATAATACTAGATGTACATGAAATCTTATAAATAATGTTATGATTCCATATTACTTGGGTCAGCCCCTGAATAAGTTTAAAGGGAATAGATTAGTGGGAAAGTCGGGGAAAGTAAACCTAACAATCCTGTATAAGAATGAGCTTGGTCCTAAAAAGCAGACTATTACCCAGGAGTATATGGCCAAAGACCCCAAGGGACCAAGAGTGGAAAATATAAGTTGCATAAGCTAAAAGCTTCCAAAGACAACATGCATTTTCCATTTCACATATATATGCTCTGTTTATCAGTCTCTAAGTTAAATACATATTTACCTGTATATTCCTTGGTTTACATTACTGTTTATCTATAGTTACTGTTTCATGCTATGTTCACATGCTTGTTCGAATATACTTGCATTGCTCTAATTTAAAATCAAGTTTTGTTTTGGGTTATATTTTCTAGAAGTCAGATTAAGCTGAATATTACTGTTACATTATATCATTTAAAAATTTAGAAAAAATCGAAACAACTGGGAATGACAGTGATGACAGACGTGTATAGAATTAGGATTCCTACTAAGAATTTCTTAAATTCTCACCCTATTGTGTATTTCCGCGTCATTCTCATATCATGGAGAATGCAGCGATTGGCATCCTTTACATTGAGTTCCCTGACCTGCATATCCACCTCAACTCATTTGTAGACTCTATATACATATCTGGTAGCTGCCGATTCCGCTTTTATTTCTTTTTCCATAGAGACTTTGCCGTTCCACTTATGCATCCACTATTTGACCCTGTTGCAGCTTACATTGCTATCTCTCTTTACATGGCACATCCATTCCTACCTCTACCCGCAGCAATAGTAGCAGCAGCAGCTCCTGTGGATCCGCCCGCTTCACCACCTTAGCAGACCCCTTCCATCTCACTTTCTAAGGAGGAAGACCCCTCAGAGGCAGCGAGCTCATCCTCATCTTCTGTACCCAGTCGAGGCTATGCTTTGGCAGACGCCGGCATAGCGAATGGATTCCTTTCCTCGGAATCCATCTAGGGAGTTTATGTAGGGCAGTAGGAGGAGATGTATATAGTGACATTTTTTTGAAAATCTGTGTAACGTCTCAACTTCCGACCTCCAACCTCATCTTAGCGAAATGGTCATAGTTCCGACCGCCGGCTTCATCTCTAAGTCCCAAATGAAATGGCTATTATTTACGGTTTTCGACCTTATGCTTCAAATACATAGGATACGAGTTCCGACTTCATGGTTGATTCTTCAACCAGAATAAGACACGATTCCCGACCTACGAGTTCATGGATGCGAGATCGGATCTCTGAGTTGGTCTCCAAGTTCGACCAAGATTTATATGGGTTCTGACCTCATACCTTATTCCCAAGCTCCAAATTAAATGGACATGATTTCCGATCTCCGAATTTATGTCCAGGTCTCGAATAAGGTGAGCACGAGGACCTACATCCGACTTCACCTTCGAATTTCACATCAAATGGGATTATTTCCGACTCTTGAGTTCGTCTATTTACCGACTTTCGACTTCATCTGGCACAATTTCCTACTTCTCGACTTTAAGTCCAAACAACATGGAGTGATTCACGATATCCGACTTCATGTCTCAAAGAAAACGGACCCGATTTTTGACCTCATAATTTATCTCCAAGTTTCAAGCAAGATGCACGCGAGTTCCGACCTAAGACCTCATGTTTCAAAATAATGCAAACGGTTTTCGACATCCGAAGTTATAGTTTAACACAATGGTTACAAGTACCAACCTCCGAGTTGAATGTAACGAGTTCCGGCCTTAGAGTTGAACTCAACTAGAATGGACACGAGTTCGGATCCTTGAGTTGATTTCCAAGTCATACGCGAGTTCTGATCTCCGAGATTATTCCCAGGAGCCTTCCATTTCCGTTGGTGTTCCCGAAGTTTGAATGGGGAGTTCCAAGATTATGTGTTGTGTGCAGTATGATTTCCGACATTCGACTTTGCTTCCAATTGTCAAGTAAGCTAGGATATCCGATTTTATCTCCGAGGGCAAATAAATAGCACGATTTCCGACTTTAAGCAAAATCGAGACGAGTTCCGATTTCAGATAGAATGGAAGCAAGCTCCACTTTTGGGACGACATGGAGAGCAACATAGCCACAAAAGCAGGCGACATGGCCGAACTTCAATCACAAAATTCCAACCAATCAACACCCACAATTCCAACTACCCTCATGTATTTAAATCAGACTCTCCTCCTCATTTTGATCTGATTTATGTCTCCCTTCCCCCTTGTTCCAACCTCCTTCTTCCCTTTTCTCAATTAATTCCATCACTCCTTCAAGCTTAACAAGGTTCTAACAATTCAAGTTTTAACACCTAGCAAAATCACACTCCAAAGAGGTAGGATTCCATTTCTATTCTTGAATTCTTTGCACTATAGTTGCATGAAATTTTACTCTTCTTCATGTATTTGATGATATATTGGATGTATATGATGAATTATTATTGTATTAATATGAAATCTTGAGTTGGAATTAACGTTAGAAGGAGAAAAACTAGAAGGAATGGAAGATTAGGATGCTGTCTTGGTGAAGAGTCCACGGTAGTCTGGATGGCGGAGTGTACGGCTCTGCCTATAGCCGGTTAAATTTGATGAAACTATTTTTAGATATAAGTAGACATTCAGAGCTTTACACACATATATCATATAAGGTTATTGGATTAGGATTGAGAGAGATATGAACTTTTGAAGGTTAACCTAAGAATCAGGACTTTCATCTGGGCACTGTAACTTGAGGAGGGTATAACTTGCCCTACACAACTCTGAATTGAGAGAGACCAACTTTGTTAGAAAGCTTACACATAGGGGAACATACCAATATGAAATTCCGAGTTTGTTATGATCCCAATTGTTCCTAGTGGTTCGAGGAAGTTATCCTATGTCCAAACCAGGCCAAAACAGGGTAGTTCAGGAAGGTCAGATTTTAGGACTTATAACTCGAGCTATACTAAAGCAAATGGAATGAAACTTCTTGCAAATGAAAGCTTGTCTTGTTATTTTGATATGACACTAATTTCGTATGATTTGGATATGCTTTCGATTTTTAGTGAATTTTTACTTCCAAGAGTGTAATTTGGGCCAGTGACCAAATAGGCTGAGGTAGAATTTAAATATCCTGAGTTATATAAATCAAAATGATATGGGACTAAAGGGGTTGGAAGTAGACATATAGAGCTATGACATATACAAAATTCAGCTTTAAATGAGTTGAATAGAGGTAAAGGTGGATTACACAAAATTCGGGCAAAACTGAGTAGAATTGGCAGAAATGACCAAATTGATGGTTTTACAAGTGTTAGTGAACATATAAGACTTAAGGCACATGAATCCCCTTGTGGGTGAGTCGGCGTGACAACGGTCACGAGTTAAGCTGACGAGCTCACTCCAAGATCAGGCTACTCAAGGGCAATAAAGGCTAAAGACTAAATACTAAAGATCTAAATCATATGCAAGCACCCCACTCACATGAGGCATGGCATCGACCCAGCTAGTGTGAGTATAGGGGATAGGACTTACATGAGGCATGGCATGACCCAGCTAATGTAAGTGCCGAATGAAGGTCCCGTATTCCTAAGGAACATGACATGGCAATCACGCTCTGATGGGGTATGACATGGCGATCATACTCTGAAATGTGGCATGTAAAGATTTTATGATGAAAAGGAAGATAAAGAAAGAAAAGTAAATTTTATGTATATGTATAAATTCAAGTACAAGTAAAGGCATGTGCAAATGTTATGTCTCCAGTATATCGATGCTATTGTGTTTTATTTATGTTTCAGTTATTATTCATAATATAATTCACGAGTTGACCTTGTATGTGCTCCCCCAAAAGACAAGTGTATGAATAAAATGAACTTTGCTTCGGATAATATATTTTTCGAACTGTAAAATTAAACAGTTTACATAACATGTTCACCTTTTTCATAATAAACCGAAGCAAACTGGAGATGATAACGATGACATTATGCATGATAATTAGAGAATCCTACTGAGAATTTATAATTCTCACTCCGATTTCCGTGTTATCTCCAGATAGTTCAAGAAGTTCCGAAGATGGCTGAAGTTGCTGTCAGATGAGGTCGGCTCAGGTAACAGTAACAACTCCAGGGTGTGGTACTATGACTTAAGCATAGTACTGTACTTAGGAGAGTGTTACATTAATGGTATCAGAGCAGTTCAGTCCTAACCGGACCTGAGGGCTGAACTGACTATGCTTCCAGTGCACTCTGGAATCCTTAGAAAATGTCATGCGATAGATCTTATCTGCACAAATAAGATATAGGAAATTAGATATGCATGATCACCTAACTGTGATTGTTATTAGTTGCTGTCACACTTAACTTATTATTGAGCCTGATCAACTCAATCTTTTGTTGTGTGTGACTAGGAACTAATGGCTCCCAAGGGGTGTGGTAGGCCACAAACTGCAACCACTTCAGAAGACCCTGCTAATTTCATGGACACTCTACGCGAGATGGCATATGCCATGCGTGAACAAGCTGCTGTAGCACACCAAATGATGGACTAGCTGGGAAGACAACCTAGAGTTGGTCATGGTGGAAACTCGAATGGCCTAGGATTAGACCTGGAATACCTCAAGTTCGCAGAATTTCAAAAGGCAAACCCGCCCAGTTTTAGAGGAGGTTTTCATCCTAATAAGGCTGATGAGTGGATTAAAACAATGGAGAAGGTCTTTTCTGTTCTGGACTGCACTGATCACCAGAAAGTGGCCTTCGCCACTTATATGCTCGAAGCAGACGCAGAATTCTGGTAGAATGGTGTGAAACGGCTATTTGAAGAGTCCCAGATAGAGATAACCTGGATTGTGATCAAGGACGCTTTTTATCAGAAATACTTTCCTCCATCAGTTCGGAATGCCAAGGAGTTGGAATTTATGCAACTCTGCCAGGGAAGCAATAGCATGTCAGAGTACATCGCTAAGTTTAAGGAGTTATGTAAGTTTTCCACAATCTATCAGTGGAATCCAGATGAGACGTGGAAGTGTGTCAAGTTTGAAGGCGGATTGAAGGAAGATATCCTCGTAGCAATAGGCCCTATGGAGATTAGGGATTTTCCTACCTTGGTGAATAAGTACAGACTTGTGGAAGACTATAACAAGAAATTGGAGATTTCCTAGTCTGACACTTATGGAAAGAGGCCTGCACCTGAAAATCAAGAACCCGAATATGCCCCACCACCAAAGAAGCAATTTCAACTTAGTGAGTATGAGGGCAAGCAACTGCAAGAATTGGTGGTCGAACAACGATGTCCGAAGTGTGGAAAGAATCATGGAAATAAGCCTTGCTTGGTTAAACAGTATGTGTGTTTTAGATGTGGCAAACTAGGACATATGATTAGAGAATGCCCTAAAAATCGACCACCGACCCCTAAACCACAACGTTCAAGAAGGACCTTCACTATAAACGCGGAGGAGGCGACACCCCAGAGGCGCCATCGTGAGAATTAGGGATAACCCAAGACAAAGATCACTTTTCGCTAACTGTGCTATGTTGAGTTATATATCTGGGCTTGTTGTATTTTCTTCGATTATGCTTATCGACCTTCTACGTGCTCATATATATATATATATATAAACTCTTTTACTAAACTTTTATGATAATAAATAGTTAGTTTTGTGATTAAATTTTGAGGACAAAATTTTTTAAGGAGGGTGGTAATGTACTGTCCTGACTTCCGACCTCCGACCTTATCTCAGCGAAATGGTCATAGTTCCAACCGCCGGCTTCATCTCCAAGTCCCAAATGAAATGGCTATTATTTACGGTTTCCGACCTTATGCTTCAAATACATAGGATACGAGTTCCGACTTCATGGTTGATTGTTCAACCAGAATAAGACACGATTCCCGACCTACGAGTTCATGGACACGAGATCGGATCTCTGAGTTGGTCTCCAAGTTCGACCAAGATTTATATGGGTTCCGACCTCATAGCTTATTCCCAAGCTCCAAATAAAATGGACATGATTTCTAATCTCCGAATTTATGTCCAAGTCTCGAGTAAGGTGAGCACGAGGACCTACATCCGACTTCACCTTCGAATTTCACATCAAATGGGATTATTTCCGACTCTTGAGTTCGTCTATTTACCGACTTCCGAATTCATCTGGCACAATTTCCTACTTCTCGACTTCAAGTCCAAACAACATGGAGTGATTCACGATATCCGACTTCATGTCTCAAAGAAAACGGACCCGATTTCCGACCTCGTAATTTATCTCCAAGTTTCAAGCAAGATGCATGCGAGTTCCGACCGAAGACCTCATGTTTCAAAATAATGCACACGATTTTCGACATCCGAAGTTACAGTTTAACACAATGGTTACAAGTACCGACCTCCGAGTTGAATGTAACGAGTTACGGCCTTAGAGTTGAACTCAACTAGAATGGACACGAGTTCAGATCCTTGAGTTGATTTCCAAGTCATACGCGAGTTCCGATCTCCGAGATTATTCCCAGGAGCCTTCCATTTCTGTTGGTGTTCCTGAAGTTTGAATGGGGAGTTCCGAGATTATGTGTTGTGTGCAGTATGATTTCTGACATCCGACTTTGCTTCCAAGTGTCGAGTAAACCAGGCAAGTTTTCCGATATTCGATTTCATCTCCGAGGGCAAATAAATAGCACGATTTTTTACTTTAAGCAGAATTGAGATGAGTTCCGATTTCAGATAGAATGGAAGCGAGCTCCACTTTTGGGACGACGTGGAGAGCAACTTAGCCACAAAAGTAGGTGACATGGCCGAACTTCAATCACAAAATTCCAACCAATCAACACCCACAATTCCAACTACCCTCATGTATTTAAATCAGACTCTCCTCCTCATTTTGATCTGATTTACGTCTCCCTTCCCCCTTATTCTAGCTCTTTCTTCCTTTCTCTCAATCAATTCCATCACTTCTTCAAGCTTAACAAGGTTCTAACAATTCAAGTTTCAACACCTAACAAAATCACACTCCAAAGAGGTAGGATTCCATTTCTGTTCTTGAATTCTTTGCACTATGGTTGCATGAAATTTTACTCTTCTTCATGTATTTGATGATATATTGGATGTATATGATGGATTATGATTGTATTAATATGAAATCTTGAGTTGGAATTAAAGTTAGAAGGAGAAAAACTAGAAGGAATGGAAGATTAGGATGTTGTCTTGGTGAAGAGTCCACGGTAGTCTGGATGGTGGAGTGTACGGCTCTGCCTAAAGCCAATTAAATCCGATGAAACTATTTTTAGATGGAAGTAGACATTCAGAGCTTTCCATACATATATCATACAAGGTTATTGGATTAGGATTGAGAGAGATATGAATTTTTGAAGGTTAACCTAGGAATCAGGACTTTCATCCGGGCAGTGTGACTTGAGGAGGGTGTAACTCGCCCTACACAACTCCGAATTGAGGGAGACTAACTTTGTTAGAAAGCTTACACATAGGGGAACATCCCAATACAAAATTCTGAGTTTGTTATGATCCCAATTGTTCCTAGTGGTTCGAGGAAGTTATCCTATGTCCAAACCAGGCCAAAATAGGGTAGTTCAGAAAGGTCAGATTTTAGGACTTATAACTCGAGCTATACTAAAGCAAATGGAATGAAACTTATTGCAAATGAAAGCTTGTCTTGTTAGTTTTGATATGACACTAATTTCGTATGATTTGGATTTGCTTTTGATTTTTAGTGAATTTTTACTTCCAATAGTGTAATTCGGACCAGTGACCGAATAGGCTGAGGTAGAATTTAAATATCCTGAGTTATATAAATCAAAATGATATGGGACTAAAGGGGTTGGAAAGTAGACATATAGAGCTATGACATATCCAAAATTCAGGTTTAAATGAGTTGAATAGAGGTAAAGGTGGATTACACAAAATTCGGGCAGAATTGAGTAGAATTGGCAGAAATGACCAAATTGATGGTTTCACAAGTGTTAGTAAACATATAAGACTAGAGGCACGTGAATCCCCTTGTGGGTGAGTCGATGTGACGATGGTCACGAGTTGAGCTAACGAGCTCACTCCAAGATCAGGCTACCTAAAGGCAATAAAGGCTAAAGACTAAATACTAAAGATCTAAAACATATGCAAGCACCCCACTCACATGAGGCATGGCATCGACCCAGCTAGTGTAAGTGTCGAATGAAGGTCCCGTATTCCTAAGGAACGTGACATGGCAATCACGCTCTGACGGGATATGACATGGCAATCATACTTTGGAATGTGGCATGTAAAGATTTTATAATGAAAAGGAAGATAAAGAAAGAAAAGTAAATTTTATGTATATGTATAAATTCAAGTACAAGTAAAGGCATGTGCAAATGTTATGTCTCCAGTATATCGATGCTATTGTGTTTTATTTATGTTTCAGTTATTATTCATAATATAATTCACGAGTTAACCTTATATGTGCTCCCCCAAAAGACAAGTGTTTGAGTAAAATGAACTTTGCTTCAGATAATATATTTTTCGAACTATAAAATTAAACAGTTTACATAACATGTTCACCTTTTTCTAAACAGTTTACATAACAAATTCACTTTTTTCATAATAAACCGAAGCAAATTGGAGATGACAATGATGACATTATGCATGATAATTAGAGAATCCTACTGAGAATTTATAATTTTCACTTCGATTTCTGTGTTATCTCCAGATAATTCAAGAAGTTCCGAAGACGGCTGAAGTTGCTATCAGATGAGGTCCGCTCAGGTAACAGTAACAACTCCAGGGTGTGGTACTATGACTTAAGCATAGTACTGTATTTGGGAAGGTGTTACAATCTGGGCCATAAGTAGGAGTTTAATGGATGTGATACATGGATGGATAGCATATGAAATGTCCCGTAGGGATCACGTAGGGTTTTGTTTCATAGAGACAGGCCAGTTTATTTTGTTTTAGCCGCCTCATTTTTATACCATGTACTATTTATGTATGTGTGTGTGTGTGTATATATATATATATATATAATGTAGTTCAGTAGTTCTGTCTATTCCGCAGTTTCTTTTTGTTACAATGTTAACCCATTATTTATTCTACAGCCAATTCTACAGCCAAAAGAAATAAATAAATGAACAGTTAATTCTATATGGGTAATTAACATTGAATCGGAAAAAAAATTAAATTTAATTAGATCATGACACGTAATAACTTATCAGGTAATATATTATGACTTAAGCATAGTATTTTGTTTAGTAAGGTGTTACACCTAATGGGAGAAAAAATTTAAATTTTGCAATTTTCGAAAAAATCTTTCAATGCCAGTGTAATAATTAGTTATACGTACAATGTACAAAATTTAACACAAAACAAATGACATAGTGGAAGAGTAGTACTAAAAAAATATCTAAAAATAAGCATAACAATAATCAATGAAATACCTTCATTTTCACTTTCATCAAATGAAGCATTAACCACATATTCTTCAGTATTCTCAATATCCATCTCATTCAGTTGTAACAATGACTCATCCACTACAAATAGAAAAAAAAAGTATAATAATCCAATGATAATGATAACAAATGATTTAAAAATATATTATAAATTAATTTGTTAACATAATTAATTTGATCCCAATTTATATCTTACTCAAAATGGGATGTGACACCATAGAATGATGGGTGAAATTATCTGTGATGTGTATACCAGCATGTCTAGATTTTCTTGACCTCAATAATGAAGAACCTATACAATAATAAAACTAATAAATTTTAAGTTACATTAACAAAATTTTAAATCAATATTAGCTTTTGTATATCATTACAAATAGCTAATACCATTGTCAGAGATTGAATAATAATCCAATAATAATAATAACAAATGATTTAACAAAAAAATATAAATTAACTCGTTAACATAATTAATATGATCCCAATTTGTATCATACTCAAAAAGGGATGTGACACCAGTGGATGATGGGTGAAATCATCTACGATGTGTATCAGCATGTCTCGATTTTCTTGACCCCAATAATTAAGAACCTTTATGATAATAAAACTAATAAATTTTAAGTTACATTAACAAAATTTAAATCAATATTAGCTTTTGTATGTCATTACAAATAACTAATACCATTGTCAGAGATATTATAAAATCAAATATACAATTTGCTACCTTTTGCAAGTAAATGTGCCCTCTTTTTTTATCTAATTTGCTGAGGCCTATAATTTCTAGCGATTTTGGACATCAATGTATAAGATGAGCTAGGCAATGCGTTGTGATCCTAACAACAAGAAAAAGTTAAAATTATTCTCACATTTCAAAAATACATTTATGAAGTATAAATTTTAAAACCAAATAAATAACATGAATAATAAATAGACACTATACAATCATTATCATTATCGTATACAGATCATAAATTAGATTGCATATATTAACCTTAATAGCAACCAACTATTTATTTAGTTTAAACCACGAACAAATAATATAATATAACATTTTAAATCATTTTCTGAAAACATAAATTTATTACGTAACAAAATACTGAACTATATACCAAATAACATTAGATGCATCGAAGCAATGGATCAAGGCTTAATGATTATTTTACTTAGCAATGAATAACTAAGATTCTAATTAAGAAATATGTTAGAAAGTTACTAAATAATTACTGTACATATAAAAGAAAAATTTTGAATATAGGATTCCAATTTTAATCATTGTAATTAACAATTTGAAGATAGATTCAATTATATAAATTGTCACTAGGACCGGACAAGATATGTACGGCTAAAAAACAGAAATTATAATCTCTCTATTAAAAGTTTGTATTTCGAACTCATAGTCGTAGTTTTAATCAATTTGAATACAATGGGTTCATTAGTCTTAAAATTATTTATTAGTAAACTTTGGAAATGTTAAACAAATTATCATAAAATTAAATATAACAGATATTACATTATCTATAAATTTAAATACTGGAGGAATTGGAAATGATAAAAGCAAAACTATAAAATATACCAAGATATTTTAATACTTCATTATAAATTTGCAGACATTACAAAGGAGACAAAAAACCCACAAATAAATCTAGCCCAACATATCTGCCAATACTACTAATCAAAATCCTAACCCATAATAATTATAAAATACTCTATTTGAAACACATCATTCAGCTAAACTTTTAAACCCAAACCCAACAACCAATTGTCCTATTCCATCTTAAGCTAAGATTAGTCAATACTATCCAGGATAAACAAAATGTAATATTAGAAAATAACAACACCCAGTGATGAACACAACCACTGGAATGAAGCAGAACAGACAAACACACACACACACACTTATATATCCCCCAAACTCAGTCAAGTTCAACTTTGACAGTCTTCAGTTTCAAACTTGTCTCAAGAGCAGCAACTTCATCAAACTCATTTTCCAAATTCCTCTTGGCAGAGGTGTAACCAAGTTGGTGGGATTCACCCATAATTACACAATCATCACAAATGGTACTCTTCAAAACTTTTGAAACAAAATTCTGACAATATAAAAAATATCAATAATCAATGTCCATTGAAATCAGTAAAAAAGAAATGTAAATAAATGAATAAAATAGTAAAAATGAAAGTGCACATGCCTCAGGTTCCACAAATTCACATACAACCACATCAGAATTCAAACCTAAATCAACAGCAGGTGTGAATGTAGGAGTAAAAATAGCTTGCACATAGAATTTATAATAGTTAGAAACATATTACATATTTTTATAGAAACATTATTTAGTCATAATAGTGCCATTATTTTTAACCTTGGTGGGAGTTAAATTAGCACCATCTAGATTGAACATACTCATAATTGTGGCATCATCACAAATCCTCTTCACACAAAAAGTACCATAATATCTTTCAGGATACACTCCTTGTCTCAATCTTGAACAACGTTTTCTTTTCAACCAACCAATTAAACAGAAGTGGATAATAATTGTTGCAGATATTCTAAAATAAATAAACAAAATAATATCAACTGCTATTAATTCAATAATAAAATCCAAATCCAATCCAGTCTAAATGCACTTCAATATCAACGACTAAGGAAGGAATAAAACATCAATAAAGAAAAATTACATGAGGCAGCTTCATATACTCAGCAAAAATCTCAGCACATGACTTCCGAAATAAATAAGAGCACTCACGCTCAAACAGAACAAACACACCAACTCCAGTGCAATCCTCAACTTCCAACTTCAGTTTAAATCTAACATCACAGGAAAGGAAATGGTTTCATTAGTCAACAAATAAAGCTTTGGGACATTCAAAAATTGGGAACAAAATATATATCATCATATGTGATAAAATGCATAACAGTATCAAACATAGGAGTAATGCAAAAGACATGACATGAACAGAAGTCACAGAAATACGTTCCAGATTCTAGGACAATTGCCCTCCCATATCGACATGATGTATACCACCAAGGACATCCTCTACTATATAGAGTTTATAGTTCCCATTAAAATGAAGCATCCATCCTAGAAAACACAAAATAGAGAAAAAAAAGTTTAAGACATAAGAAAATAATAAAAAATATAACACTTTGTCAAATACATTAAATTTCCAATAAATAAAACACAGCCTCTTTGTTTTCACTGAGATATTTAATGGTCCTTTTTGGTGTAACCTTCATGAAATCATCCTTAACAGATAGTCGTGATGAATCATTCAATATCATCAAACTTTGGCTACCAACATATCCAGTAGTAGAGATACTACATAACAACAATTTTAAAAAATTATGAATGCACATTCAAGAGTTGATGTTAAAATATGCACCAAAAAATAATTATGGTCAAATATACCTATTCCTAAACTGAATAATTTCAACAATATCAGGGTTGAACAAAATCCTTGAAGCAAACATGACATTTTGAATTCCAAGCTTCCCTGGACAAACATTAAAGAATGTTAAAAATAGAAGACAACATAAATAAATTGACTTAAATATAAAGAGATTAGGTGGACTCATTAAATCACCTCTAAAACATTTGACTTTAGCAAATTGGATAACAACCACTGGTAGTTCCAAATCACCATTCCCAACAAACGATTGAAGTTGGTCCACATATTCTCCAAACAGTGCACACTCGAGCTTAAGTCTAACACATAAAGGAGGAGTTACTCACACCAAAAGACAATTATAATTAATTGGAATGAAGGGAAAGAATTTATTACCCTTCAGATGTCAGTTTGAACGTAACCATTTGTAATGACCGGGTCAAGAGTCACACGAATTGTGACACTTTGTTCTGTTGGACTCTATGAAAGCTCTAAGTTTGGACCCTATGCCCCCTTGGAGGGCTACAGGTTTGGGACATTTTCATGGGATCAAAAGTCCCGGTAATTGTTCCTTAGATATCAAAGAATTGAAGAGCAATTTTTAACGAATTTTTGGAGGTTATTAACCATTTCATTTTCAAGCTTGAAGTTTAAGAAAATGTAAGTTTTCAGAAGTTTGTACTAAAATCCAAAAGTTGGATTTTGATTCTTAAGGAGTTTGATTTTTCCAATATTTTTATTGGATTCAAATGGGGGATATTCTCTTATTTACATTTATGTTTTAAAGTTAATGGAGAATAAAATAAATGAGGACATTAACTTAAAATTAAGAAATGTAAATAAGTATATGATGATGTTTGAGAAGAGTTTGGAAGAGAAAAAAAAAAAATAGAGACTGGGCGCCTAGGCGCCCAAGGCCAGCCTTGCAGCTGGTCAGCTTCTAAAATTGGTGTAGCTTCAGCAAGGGCACCTGAAGTGCAGCAGTCGCATGGCGCCAGCGCCCAGCGTAATTAAAAGAAGAAGCTCGAAGCTTCTCCCTCATTCTTCACCCACCTCTCTCTCTCCTCCTTCCTATCTCATCCTTCTTCTTCCCTCATGGTTTCCATCAATTCTTCACCCATTTTTACTCAATCTATCATCAAATCCATTCCTTCCTCATCATTATCCAAGCTTTGGAGGTTGATTCCTTCTATGGAGCTCTCTCATCTTCTAGTGAGAGAAAGTGGTGGTGGAGAAGACCCACCACTCTCCTCACGCTTCACCACCTTCCTCCGCTCTTCTAAGGTAATTCTTGAGCTCAACCCTCCTTATTAGACCATAGATTAGCTAGTTTTTCTATGAATTCCATGTTTAATGCTATCAAGGGGGGGTTAGGGTTCTAGAAATTTGGGGGTTTTTACCCTTTGGGGTTAATCCTAGTATATTGTTGTAATAGTTAAGTTGTGGGAGTCTAACTTATGTATTTGTCATGCTAGGTACTCCTGAATCTCTTCTTGGTAGCTCTAAGACTTTGTAGAGTTTGGGCTCCTCTTCTTTCCAAACTTGATAAGGTGTGAGCTGGATAACATATTTATAGCTAGTTTGTTTTAAGTATATGTATGATTTATAATTTGTTTTAAGTATATCCATAGTTTCATAAATGTTATGTTTGTGGTTTAAGTTATTAAAGATCAAAGAAATTAAAATAGCATTTTTACGATGACCTTAGTGAATTCTTGAAAGATAAAAGATATTACTCTTGTCTATATATATATATATGATTATGTATGTGTGTGGAACAAGCACCTTAAAGGTGAATTTCAATACTTGAACAGTTTGATGGAGAAAGATACGGTTTCAAGTTATTAGAGATTAGCTATATATATAGAGATTGAAGTTGATATGATGGTTAGAAATTATAGATTTCTATGAAGTAAGCTTAATATTGATGTTTGTTTTTTTTCTTAAAAGGTTGATATGTTGAAAACTATGAAATGTTAATGTTTTAAAAGCTTAAGCAATGTATTTAGAATCCAGACTTGATGTCTGGAATAAAGTTATTAAGGAATTTTTTTGATTTCAAAGTATTGATGAACAAAGGTTTTTAAGGGGAGGAACTATAAGCGAGAATCAAGTTTGCTAATGGCAAGCAGATTAGCCTTGGTACTCTCGAGTAACCCAGCTAGCAGGGTGATTGCTAGCCCGGCATGTTTGGCCGACATGTCCGGAATGTATAGACACGCATAGGCATGAAGTTATCATTTATCTTTGAGTTAGCCATTGGTCACCCACCGTTTATTTCTGAAATAGAATCCTCCCTTAAGCTTTATTATAATTTATTTCAGCTAGATTTAAAAGTATTATGCCTATATATATATGTTTGTAATGAAGTTATTATCCAGTCGAATTAAAAAGCGATTTAATGAATTATATAGGTTTCTTTGAAAATCTTACGATTATTTGATATACATAGACGAAGTATTTCAATAGCAAATATGGTACGCGAGATTTTTAAGAAACTTTTAAAGTTATTGTTTTGCAAATATTGCGCTTTGGCATCCCATCCTCATTGTTATGATATATTATCCTCCATCGATACAGATCACTCTTTCTCTCTCTCTATATTTTTAGACAAAAGTGCGGGATCACAACAAGCTTTCAGCTAACTAGAAGATTCAAAGATTTAGGCTTAAGTGTATAATCTCTGTAAGTGCTCCATTAGTCCTGACAAAAAGTGTGTCCTGTATCGCTTTTAATTTGTAATAAAAGCATGTTATTTTAGTTAAGTCAAGTTGCTTTTAATGATTATGGGTTAATGTTCATGATGGATACATATGTATATATTTTTCATAAGTATGATTACGTTTTAAATTCCTATATTGTCTTGTGTGTTCCGGAGAATGCCTGGATCCTCAATGATTTTGTGTGTTTGGATTGTTGTGCAG
Organism: Pterocarpus macrocarpus; assembly: GCA_031439585.1. Lineage (NCBI taxonomy): Eukaryota > Viridiplantae > Streptophyta > Magnoliopsida > Fabales > Fabaceae > Pterocarpus > Pterocarpus macrocarpus. The sequence continues at coordinate 29,664,083 of CM062520.1, forward strand.
GTGGAGGATCCGTATTTGGGAATAGTCCTAAATACAAGGGAGACTCTGCCCAAATTTTTTTTTTTTTTTTTAGAAAAGGTCTAGTGTAGGCTTGCTAGGGGACGTGTCCCCTATGCGCCGGTCACGTCCTGAGTGGGGTCGTGACACCATTTTAGAAGACTTCCCCTCACATTCATACTCTTTCTGCTGAGCCATTCCAGTGAGCAGACCAATAACATCTAATACAACAAAGAAAGACATCGGAAAGAAATTAATTACAAAAATCATTAAATTAATTATTGCCTAACATATCCCAGATTAATAACACTAAACTAATAGAATTCACAAAAAACAAAGTTAACAAATATAGTATTTACCTATTAAGTAGTCACAATTGTCTATGTTGTGAAGTATGTCATGAAATGGAGTAGCAGATACACCATAAAAAGGAATAAAAGGAAGGTCACATGACTAAATAGTAGTTTTAAATTGGAACACCAACTTAAAATCATGTTTGGTTGTGTAGTAAGACCCATGATTGGGTACGATAGTCATATAGCAAATCTTGTAGCAATTTTCTTCCACCAAATGATCTTGATACTTGTTAACCAATGGTTTCCTAATAGCTGCATGGATTTTGTCACCCTTCAATAAAGAAAAAAAAATCAGAATCATCTAGATATATGAAACTGAGCAATTAATTCAATATAACATCCATCCATTTAGTAATTTTAAAAAAAAAAAATCTGACTTACATCTTTATCCATTAAAACCATCTCCACATAACTTGCAACCAAAGCATTGTTGAACATAGGTACCATGCACAAACGAATAACACAAACCTTCAGCCTCCATGCCTTACACCCAAAAACAATTTTTGAAATCAAATCAACCATTGGAGCCATGGTAAAGTTGGGAAACAGTCAGTACAGAAGTAAAGAACTGAATGTCTTAACAGAAAGAAGGCAAAGAACAGTTTAAGAATATGCGAGTGTGAGAGAAGGTGTGAATTGATCACCAAAGATCAACCAATTTATAGAGGATGTATCAACAATTCAAATTCGAATATGGGTAATAAAAGGAAGGAAGAAGAAAAAGTACTACACAGATTGAATCAAACCAATTGTGAGAAATTTTCATTAAAAAATCTAATTGGTGCTTGAATAAGTTGATAAACATGAAATTGAGATTTGCAAGAAAATGATAAGTTTGACTCTGGATACGAATAAAACATTGCTCCATATTACCTCTAATTACCTCTAATCAGCAACAAAGGTAAGAAAAGCTATGGGAGAACGATGGAAACCACCATGGTAGACCTGTCCAGCATTAAATGCACCTTCACAAAAAAAAAAAAAAAAAAGAATGAGTAACTGAGATGGCATATATACTATCATATGCAACTAAGAGAGAAATAAATTGGTTAAAATGTAGTGGAATACACTCTGTGAAGTAAAATATAGAACAACTAAACCATTGGGACTGAACTAAAATCTGTAATATGTAAAAAAGTTTGATTGAAAGTTTCACCCTCTCTATGCCCAAAGAGCAACCCAACTAATCTCACCTCTATATCACCGGGAAAAATGGTTGGAACTGACCCTACAACAAAGTCCATAGTAGAGGTGGTCACTTGCTCGATTTTTGGGAAGAACACTAATGAGAGTTTATCGGTACATCTCTGACGACGAATCAAGAGGCCAAATGTAAGGTTCCATTTTCAGTTTTGCAAGATAAGCACAAAGAAAACAGACTAACTTATCATCATATAAATGGATATTATTGGGAAAAGAAAAGAAATGGAACACTAGGATTTATACTATCCTCTAAGGCCGTGTGGCGATGAGAGACTCAAATAGAACAATGAAAATGGTTCATCAGGAATGGTAATTTTCACTCTCTTTTGCATTATCTTTTTTCAAAAAATTTAAATTTAAGAACGCAGAAGCCAAAAAAAAAAAAAATGAAGAGGGAAATAAGGTTGGGGGTTGGTTTATTGCATAGCTACAAACCATAGCTGTCAAAGAAAAGTTGACCTCGTCTACTTGAGAAAGCTTAGGAAAAAAGTCCCCTATCTGACCGTGTAAAATGTTTATTCCTAAATATCTTCTACGTAAATGTTTTAGATAATATAATTTTAATTTTTGTTTCATATTAAGTACTTAATATTTTATTACTATCAGATAGCTCATTATAGTTACTTGCATCGCCCATTGTGCATTGTGCAGAATTGCCACCACTTGTACAAATACACAAGAGGCATTGATTGGAAATTCGCTTGTGCATTTCAGCAACAGCTATAAACCATTAACCATACAACTATCTGCCCACTTTTTTTGGGGCAAAAGAATAACGTAAAAAAAAATGATAGAGGTTACCACTGCATGCCACATGGAATGAATAGTAATTTAACACATCTGTCAATTGTATAGTATATAGATTTTATACTAATAATATATTAAAATTAAATCCTACACTAACCTCACTTTTATAATAGGTGACAAATATTTGCGTGTTGATAATTATTTTACAATTTTAATAAATTATTTTTGAAAGACAATAATTAACATGCACAATGTTTTTATACATGACTAAAATAAAAAAAAGTCTTCTTTCGTTTAATTAATTGAAAATAAAATACAAATAATTTAAAAGAGTTAAATATATAATAATATATTAAAATTAAATCTTGAAGATATATTCTAAATATGTGTTAAAACTTCAAAAAACTCCTATATAATGTACCGCCTACTATTTAGTTACACATATTTTTTACATTCACATCTCTTATATGCTTATATAAGGAACAAAATTGTAACAACCTCTTAAGCATAGTACCATATTTAAGTCATAGTACTACACTTGAGAGTTGTTATTGTTATATGAACGGACTTTGTCTGATAGCAACTCTCGATCATCTTCCAATCTTAAACAACTTTACTCGGTATGACCATCTTTTTATACCTCCTAAGCTATCTAAAACACCAATTGTAGCTCGTAAAGTTGGAGTTTCTTGATAGCTTTTCTTCAATAAAAGCTTTTAAGATGATTATGACCCCTCTTGCTCCCCTTGGTGGCTGAAGCTATAGGATCCAAAGCTAGGAAGTTTATGAGATTGTCTTAAATTTTTCTCAAGGAACACAAAGAAAAAGTGAAAATTTTGATAGAAAGGAAACAAGATATACTTAGAAGCCTAGGTGGAGGTGAAGAGAATGGAAAAAGAAATGAAATGGAAGAAAGAAATGGAGAGTGTGTATGGTTTATGGGGTTGCTGAAATTTTGGGGGCAAGAATGGAAAAAATTTGATAACTTATATCCTAAGTTGAAAGAAGTGAAAAAGATTGTGATTGGTCAACCTAAATGCCAATTTAAATTTTGTTGAATTTACAAATTGATGGCTACGATTTGGCCAACAATTATAGTTTAGGTGGCTAATTTCTAGCCATATGATCTAGGGTTTTTAACTAGTACTCATGTCATCCTACAGTAAAAATTCCTATCAACTTAGTTCTTGTATTACAAGACACTGCAATTAAACCGATTTTCCTTAAACTAACAAAACATTGTTATTTATCTTCCTAAAGTTTCTTCTACAAAGAAACTTGAATTCTGTAACACCCTCCCAAGTATAGTACTATTCTTAAGTCATAGCACCACACTCAGAAGTTGTTACTGTTACCTGAATAGACCTTGTCTGATAGTAATCTTTGGTTGTTCCCAATATTTCTTGAACTATCTGGAGATAACACGGAAATAAACATAGGGGTGAGAATTATAAAATTCCCAGTAGGATTCATTAATAAATTTCATACCGTGTCATCATTATTATCTCCAGCTGCTTCGGTTTATTATGAAAAATGTGAGCAGGTTAAATAGACTATTCAGTTTTATAGTTGAAAATATAATGTCTGAAGTAGAGTTCATTTTATTCACATGCTTGAGTCGCATTGGCAATATTTCATATTTAGAAAATAATCACAGCATGAATAGATAGTACAGCTTCAACATCAAGTAAACATGGGATGTCATTACGCAAATTCTCATCTTTGAATTCATGCAAATACCCTGATGCCTTTCTTTAGCTTTCTTTGCTTTGTACTGAGTTAATGTCATGGATGTTGCCACCATGCATTTTTGTTGCTTACACTAGCTGGGTCATGCCATGCCTCGTGTAAGTGGGGTGCTTGCATATCTTTTAATCTTTAGTCTTCAACCTTTACTGCCCTTGGGTAGCCTGGCCTTGGAGTGAGCTCGTCAGCTCGACTCGTGACCGTCACCACACCAACTCACCCACAAGGGGACCCACGTGCCTCTAGGTCTGAGGGACTCAGTTGGCCATCTGCCTCCAACATAGAGGGACCCAAAAGTTTTAGCTGCCTTCACATGGAGGGATTCAATGTGCAATTGCCTCCAAGTGAAGGGACCCACATCTTATCTTATTTAACTGCCTTCATAAGGAGAGATCTTGTAACTGCCTCCAGGTGAAGGGACCCACATTCAATATATTCATATCATACTTAAATCATCATTGCATATATGAATCTTATGAGCATAACACATAAATATTTATCACATTCATATAATTCGCATATTTCTGCCGAAATTTCGGTAGTATAATGTAACATCCTGCGAAATCTTTTTATCTTTTTCCGTTCAATTGTTCGGTTTTTATCGAATAATTGAGATTAATTAAAATTCGGTTAAATAATTATTTAGAATCAATTGATTAGCAATTACTTGAGTTTAGATAAGAAAGAATCAAGTTAGAGTATAGGAGATTTCATAAGATTTTATTGAAAACCAATTTACCGGTTTAAAGGAAATCGGTAATATTACGGCATTTTAACCGTCGGAATCGGACCAATAGAATTTCAATCCATTAACCCTACTTTAAGTGGCTAAGAACTCAGCCACTTAAGCCCTCTAATTGGTGCAAAGATGGCCATAGAAAGTGAAGAAGGCTGGCTGAATTTCAGCCAAGCCTTTTAGACCAATCAAATTGCAAGAAGAAAGCCACCTAAACACTCCCATGTGATCAGAATTTTTCAACTCCTTTTCACCCAATTCTGACCACATCCAGTGCCACTTTCTCTCCTCTGATTTAGCTCTCTTTCTCTCTTCCTCACACACCAAAAACTCAAGCCAATTCCAGCCTTGATCATCCAAGCTTCAAAAATTCAGCACAATCACTTGGAACAAAGGTAGGAGTTCTCTTCTTACATCGATTCTGTGGTTATGGATGGCTGAGCTTGGATTATTTTCATGATTTTTGATGTGTTAAATGGATGATTATGATGATATGTGATTGGTTTTGGGCTGTTGGTTTGGTTAAAATCGGATTTGAAGCATGAAAGAATAGAAATGAGAAGAGTTGAGGGGCTGGAGAACCAAAACCCCTCGACAGTCTGTATGGCAGAGTATACGGCTCCGCCTATAGCCAATCAAATTTGATGAAACCAATTTTAAATGAAACTAGACATCCAGGGCTTTCTATGGATATATCATATAAGGCTTTTGGATTAGAATTGAGAGAGTTATGAATTTTTGAATTTCGGCCTAGGGTTTTGACTCTGGCTCCGGGCAGACTAGGTTGTTTAGGGTAGAACTCGACCTACACTACTCAAAAATGAATGAAACCAACTTTGTTAGAAAGCTTACACATAGGAGAATGTCCCATAAAAATTTCAGAATTAGATAAGGTCCCAATTGCTCCCAGTGATCCAAGAAAGTTGCCTTATGTCCAAACCGAGCTAGAACAGAGCAGTTTAGGAAGGTCAGAATTTGGGGCTTATAACTCGAGTCCTACTAAGCCAAATGAAATGGAACTTTTTGCAAATGAAACTTTACCCTGTTAGCTTTAATATGAGTCCAATTTCGTGTAATTTGATTCAGTTTTCGATTTTTAGTGAATTTTTAATTTTAGTTGCCTAATTCTGGCTACCCATTGGGCAGGCCGGGGTAAAACCTGAATATCTATAGTTATACACATCAAAATGAGATGGGACTAAAAGGGTTAGAATATAGACATATGAGACTATGACATATCCAAAGATTAGATTTAAATGAATTGAATTGAATGAGAAATGAGGCACACCAAATTCGGGTAAAATAGAGGAGGTTAAATTGAAACTCTATTGATATTTAAATTGAAATTGTTGATTGAGACTATGAATGTACATGTATAATTGAGATTGTTGAATGGTGTTATGAATGTACATGTATAATTGTTTCTCTATACTGAAATTGTAAGTGTATAAATGTACTGGTTGGCTGGCACTATTCATGGGAAAGCGGACACGTTCCGTTATGCTGCCGAAATTTCGGTAGAACCCATATACAAGTTATGAGTTACATGTTAATGCATATACATTTCAAGGAAAGTTATGAAAGTTATGAGAAGAACTATGTTACCATGAAAGTTCCATGCTACTTGGGCCAGCCCCGGATAATAAGTTAAGGGGAATAGATCGGTGGGAATGTTGGGGAAAGTAAACCTGGCACTTCCTGTATAGGAACGAGCTCGATCCTGATAAGTAGACTATTACCCAAGAATCTAAATGGCCAAGAACTCCCAGGGGACCAAGAGATGGAAAAATGATGAAAGGAAATGAAAAGTTTAAAAAGCAAAGTTCAAGTATGAGTTTGCATGATTACATGAATGCATAAATGCATCAAATAGTTATGTCAAGATGTTACAGTTGTCTACTATATTTATTTACTGCTGTTTATTCATTTATTCTGTTTATCCTACTACATACCATTATTAGTAATCTATTTTATTTCTTGTGCCGTCTAAAATAAAATTGAACCTTGCCTCGGACCAGATATTTTCTTGAACTCATTGAAATGGATATCTCAGTTTGAACACATGTTTTTATAATTAAGTAAAAACTGAGGCAACTGAGAATGTATGTGATATCAGTTAGCCAGTATACTCGAACCCTATTGAGAATTTCTTGAAATTCTCACCCCGTTTTGTATCTTCCGCACCATTCTCAGACACTGGCGATGGACTCCACCGCGACCCTCTTCATTGAGATTCCCGCTTTACAGCTTCACCACGACCCAGAGTTGGATTCACTATATATAGCTGGCTCGTGTAACTTCCGTCTCTACCTCTTCAGCAACAGGAACTTTGATGTTCCTTTACATCATCCCATCTTCGACCCTGCTAGTCCTTACATCGCCGTCCCGCTGCACATGGCGCACCCACCTCCTGCTCCTCCTGCACTCGCAGAACCCAGCAAAGACTTGCTAACCTTGCCCCTGAGTCACCACCGCAGGCAGTCCCTGATATCCCATTGAGTTCAGAGAGTGACCCCTCAGAGGCCACCGGCTCGTCACCCTCTTCCTCCTCGGGACCCAGCGCAGACTACTCACTGGCCGAGCCTGGCATGGCTAACGGCTATCTGACAGAGTAGCTTAGCAGCAGGAGATGTTGTACAGTATGACCCTCTTTTGGATAGCATGTAGCTCTGGGTCATAGACTTGACTGTAGGGTTGGTAGTAGGTTACGAAATGTCCTCTGAGGACCATAGGATGTTTTGTTTGATACGGGCATCATGGTCTTTTTGATATCCAGCCTGCTTAAGTATTTTACTTCGAAACTTTGTACATAAAATGAAGCAGAGGCTTCTGATATATATATATATATATATATATATATATATATATATATATATATATCTGCACATATACAGAATTGTTATTGTACTATTCTTGTCTTTGAAGATACTTAGTTAAATTCATTTTGCTTTTAGTATAGCAGCACGCCGTTTCGTTTCGTCTGTTTTAAAAAAAAAATAATAATAAAAATATGATAATATGATGATGACTGTTTAAAGAAAAATAAATCAAGAAAGGTAAACAGAGTGTTAATACGGTAACACAATCTACCTAATTTCATGCTATGACTTAAGCATATCATCAAATTAGTAGGGTGTTACATATAACGGATCAAGTCCACTTCCCCATGAATAGTGCCAGCACATCAAAACATTAATTTATTAATAAAGTCACAACATTACACACATATTTCAATATGGAACTCATAATAATATTAAACTCATCAAGGTAGAGATTCTGCCTCAGCATAGTCAACCAACCCGATTTTTATAATTCAAGCCATTATTTCTATTTAACTCATTTGGACCTCAAATTTGGGTATGTTAAAGTGTTATGTGTCTATTTTCTAACCTCTTTAGTCCCATCTAATTTTGATATCTATAGCTCAAATATTTAGAGTTTATCTCGGCCTACCCAGTGGCTGGCCAAAATCAGACACCTAAAAGTAAAAATACACTAAAAATCGAAAACTGAATCAAATCACATGAAATTAGTCTCATGTTAAATCTAACAGGGCAAAGTTTCATGTACAAAAAGTTCCATTCCATTTGACTTAGTAGGGCTTGAGTTATAAGCCCTGAATTCTGACCTTCCTAGACTGCCCTGTTCTAGCTCGGTTTGGACATAGGGCAACTTTCTTGGATCATTGGGAGCAAACGGAACCTTATCTAATTCTGAAATTTTTATGGGACATTCTCCTATGTGTAAGCTTTCTAACAAAGTTAGTTTCATTCATTTTCAACTAGTATAGGGCGAGTTCTACCCTAAACAACCCAGTCTGCCCAGAATCAAAGTCAAAAACCTAGTCCGAAATTCAAAAATTCATAACTCTCTCAATACTATCCAAAAGCCTTATATGATATATGTATGGAAAGCCCTAGATGTCTAGTTTCATCTAAAAATAGTTTCATCAAATTTAATTAGCTGTAGGCGGAGCCGTACACTCCGCCGTACGGACTGCCGAGGGATTCTAGGTTTTCAGCTTCTCACATCTTCATCCTTTCACCTTTTCTTACCTCCTAAACGAATTTAACACCAACAACAGCCAACAAACCAGCCAAATAACATCATAATCATTCAATTATCTCATCAAGAATTGAGTAAATAGAGTCACCACCAGCTACCCACAATCAGAAAATCAAGACAAGAATTGG